>BSYR01000013.1:14382500-16882500 GCA_030270665.1 Hibiscus trionum
TTCTAATATATATAGTTCGACGCTCGGGAGCTTTTACATTGCTAGGGAGTTTGTTTATGCTTCTTGGAGGAGTTATCAGGACTTTCTCCATGTCAAGAACATGAGTGGATGTTGAGGTAAGACCGAGTTGGACGTTGGTGCTCGTCGCTTTTGTCAGAGGATATCGACCCAGTTGAGGAAGTTGGAGGTTCAGTTACGAAGGTACAACTTGAAGGAGGTTTCTTTTGTCTGAGTGTTTCACCCAAGGGAAAGTCAGGATTGTTCTCTAGTAAGAAGTTGGTTTGTTGAGATGTTGCTTAAACCGTTGATAGCTTGTTAAGTGGAAGTAAAAGACCGTTACCTATCTTCTAAGGTGGATAACTCGTTTAACCGATTGTGAAGTACTTGTGTGTTTTTCCGGTATTGGTTCGAGAATGAGATACTTATAGTTAAAGCGTTGGAGGCTAGTAATTTCAAAATAAATTTTGGAATAAGGATTTCTCTCTTTATAGCGTGTCGTGGTAACGTTTGATCTCTACAGTGACATTTGAGGTGTTTCAGTAATAATGTTAAGGTGGGGCCACCATTTTGTCTCTCGAATCTAAGTTTGATGCTTGCATGACATGTGTGAATGTAAGAGGAATATGGAAATATGAGTGTTGACAAGATAATGACCTTGCGTATCGAAAAGATTATTTACTGTGTAATCAGTTAAGGAAGCAAGGGTTGAGGCTTCGTGAATGCTTTTGATTTGTATCACAATTTCCTTGGAAGGAGCCAAGGAACATTGGTAGAGATCCAAGCTGCGCGAGACCATTTTGTTATGATAGTGGTGCTGAATCGATTAAAGTCGAGTAAGATTTCAAGATCTTTGAAGATGTTTTGTCATGGCTGTATTTTTGTGCAATGAGAGGGAATGGTGTGCCTACCCCAACGATGTGAAGTTTTGGGTACTTGATCTTTAAGGAATTTGAGATTTGGACAACAACGTGAGTTGAAGTAATTAAGAGTTGTTGATTGTATGATCAATCATTAACTAAGTAAAGTGAACTTGATAAGTGATCATTGTACGAATTTAGTTTGGGTTAGAGTATCATGATGCCCATGTGGGGCGATCAAGAATCACAAGTGATGATCTTGTAAGAGAGTATCAATGCTAGCTCCATGCAATATCGGTAATCAATACATCTGCTCATACATGATGTCCGTACTCATCTTTTCCCGGTTACATCTGCTCATGATGAACCAGATGCATAGATTGTCTGCTTTGTTATTTTGGACTTATTTTGATGTACTTGTTTGGATTATTCGTTAAGGCTTCTTATGCAGTTTGGATTAATTATTTGGTTTTAGTTGCAACTCTATAATAGTTTTTATATTTTGATTTATGTGTTGTATTTATGATGATGAATTATTTTTTTGGTAATGATTTCGGTACCAACAGTTCTTATTAGAAATTGTCTAATAATTAAGCACACACTTAATTTACCATACTTTTGTAACAAATTAAGTTTTCATATAAGAAATTAGGTATGTACATAATTTATTACCCTTGGTTGAGCTGGTTTAGGCTTTGGTGATGTCGTGTAATAATTTAAGTATATACCGTTTTTATTACAGATTTTGTAACAAATTGCGTACAACGTGTAATAAATTAAGTACATACTTAATTTTCATACTTTCTGTAAAAAAAATTAGGTTTTCGTGTAAGAAACTAGGTATGCACATAATTTATTACCCTTGGTTGAGCTGGTTTAGGCTTTGGTGATGTCGCGTAATAATTTAAGTACATATTGTTTTCATTACAGATTTTGTAACAAATTACGTACATAGTGTAATAAATTAAGTACATACTTAATTTTTGATACTTTTTGTAACAAATTTGGTTTTCGTATAAGAAACTAGGTATGTACATAGTTTATTGCCCTTGATTGAGCTGATTTAGGCTTTGGTGATGTCGTGTAATAATTTAAGTACATACCGTTTTCATTACAGATTTTGTAACAAATTACGTATAACGTGTAATAAATTAAGTACATACTTAAATCGGAATTGAATTATTTCTGGTTAAAGAATCTCTTTCTAGTTACTTTGGAACAATTAGAAGATTCTCTAGATGAAATATTGGGTTTTGCTTTTTGGCGGCAACATCACAATATGAGAATTGTAAATTTATACGAGTGTTCTTAGATATGAGATTAATTTTATCGTGCTTATTTCAACGTCGAAATAATGGGAAAAAACATATTTATTAATCATGTATCTTCAATGGTCTTTGTAGATTTTATCAATGCGGGAAAATTGTGCTTTGAATTCGTTAGCTGTAACGCGTTTGCCTTAGTACCAAGAAATGAGTGGAAATTTTTGAAATTTCTAGACCGTGTTATTACGGAGCGAGTGAGTTGATGTGTTTTGGGAAATGATTTGTCTTAATGTCTAAAGGAGGGCGTAGTAGACTGAGTTTTGCATAATTGTAGTCTGAATTTGTAAATAGAGTCTTGTGTTGGATACGTCGTTAGGATGTAAAAACAGGTAATCGGATGTGTTTCAGGTCGGGTTAAATTGGATACATGTCATTTCAGGTCAATTTGATATTTTGACTCGATTCGGGTCAGGTACGAGTCAATTTCAGGTCGGGTTCATTTTGGGCCGGGTTCATTTCAAGTCAGGTTCATTTTAGACTGGGTCAAAACAGTTCGGGTCCGAATCAGTTCATTGATGGGTTAATTCGGGCTCGGGTAGATTTCGGGTCGGGTTCATTTCAGGTCAGTTTAATTTCAGGTCGTGTAATTTCAAGTCGGTTTCATTTCAGGTTGGGTTAATTCGGGTTTTGTTTTCGTATTAAGTTTGAGTTTGGTTGAAATAGTCGAAGTCGATAGATTTTGGGTTCATTCCAAGTAAATTATTTAACATCTTTCGGCTTTCACGAACACTAATCACATTAAAAATAAATATTAGGCACTAGAATGAACAAAAATATCATCAAATGATTCATATCTAAAATATTGGAGTAAATTACAAAAATTAGAAATTAATAAGGGTCAATTTCGGTGAAAAAATAAAATTTTAGGGATTAACATGAATAAAAATATAATCATATTAAAAACACTGGACTAAGTTACAAAAAATGAAGAAGGGTCAATTTGGAATATAAAAAAAGTTTTATGGACTATAATGAACAAAAAAATTAAATTAAAATTAAAGACATTAGACTAAATCAATTACTAAAATTAAAGACATTGGACTAAATCAATGATTAAAATTAAAGATATTGAAATAAATCAATGACTAAAATTTAAATTTAAATTAAAGACATTGGACTAAACTAAAATCGATACTAAAATAACTCAAACTAAAACTAAAGAATAAAAAAGGACCAAAGTGTAAGTCTCCTAAATTAGAAATGACTTAAAGTGCAAATAACCCTTAAAAAATGGGCTGGTTTTTTCCCTCCATTTGTAATTTGTTAACTTAATTGTTTAGTGTTTGCTAAATTTCATTTGAAATTGAAAGATGGGAATTGGCCGTTGGGACTTGAGAATTGGGATTGGTTACCGTTATTTGGGATTTGGGCTAAAAATGGCGGTTGTTGGGGTTTTTTTTTAACTTTGGATTAAATTACATAAAGGGGTTAATTTGGACTAAAAAGTAAATTTTAGGGACTAGAATAAATTGGACTAAATTGCCAAAAATATAAATCAACATGGGGCAATTTTGACTAAAAATTAAATTGTAGGGACTAGACTAAACAAAAATATTATTCAACTAAATTACCAAAAATAGAAATATATATGAGTCAATTTCGGTTAAAAATAAAGTTTTAGCCTTTTAGGGATAGGGACTATAATGAACAAAATATCATCATATTTAAAATATTGCACTAGATTAGAAAATTTTGAAATAAATTGGGGTCTCGGCTAAAAATTAGGGACTAATATGAACAGAAATAACCTCAAATTCCTAACCTAATCCTATAACCTCAAACACTCAACTTGACACATTTACCCATAAACCCCAAGCATCAACCCTTAAATCTTACAATCACTAGTAATTAAAGTACAAGCCTCCCCAAATCCCTAAACTAATCTCATAACCTCAATTCCAATTTCCATGCACTCAACTTAAACATGTACTGTTTATACCCTTAAACCACTAACCTCAACCACTAAATCCCTAAACTAATCACATTACCGTAAACATTCCACTTGAAATATTTACCCCTAAACTCTAAACTTGAACCCCTAAATCTTACAATTACTAATAATTAAAGTAAAAGTTTAATCCCATAATCCCTAAGCTAATCCCATAACCCCAAACACTCAACTTGACACATTTACCCATAAACCTCGAACATCAACACCTAAATATTACAATCACTAATAATTAAAGTGCAAGCATAATCCCCTAATCCCTAAACTAATTCCATAATCCCAAACACTAAACTTGATACATTTATCGTTAAACCCCAAATATCAATCCCTAAATCTTGCAATCACTAATAATAAAAGTACAAACATAATCCCCTAATCCTATAACCTTAAACACTAATGATTTTAATTAAGCTCCAAATTTAATGGTCAAATTTAACAAATTAAAATTCCATTGAAACAATTAATAAAAAGAAATCCTATATTAAGCATGGTTAAATTAAACTGCATGTGAATTTTATGTGCTTACTAACTAACTAAAGACCTATTTAAAAGAACCTAATCCTAAAGGCCAAATAAAAATGATCAACTATTTTGGGACATAATTGTACAAAACTAAAATTTGAAAGTGAAAACATGAATTAAATAAAAAATATCTAAACATGGAAGGGCATAATGGATGATTTCCCCATAAACTTAAAAAATTGTGGGAACTTTCCCTCCAATCCAGTTCACACACAAAAAAAAACAAATTTGGTCAACTTTCCCTCCAATCCAATTCCCTCCAAAATATAACTTAAATTAATATATTTTATTTTCAATTTTATCAGGCGCTTAAATTTATGTAAAATAATTAAAAATTACGATATTATAATTACAACTGTGAATTTAAAATATTAGAAACAATTAACCTTCTAACATTTAGTTTTTATCAAATCAACATTTAATTTTCAATCTTCTCTGTTGGGTTTTACGTTGCTCGATTCGTTCAACCGTTCTTGCTCGTCAAGTGGTGGAGAAGTAGAATTTTGGGTGTAAGAGGTGTGGAAACTAAAATGAATAAAGACAAGATGATTTATAGTGGTTCAACCTTCTAACCAAGGTCTACATCCACTACCTTAGCTTCCCACTAAGGATTTCTAATCAATCCACTATTGATTCGTCCCCTTTTCTAGGCTTAGAAGGAAACCCTTACAAATTGACCAAGCTTTCTACCCAAAGCCTTGATCAAACCCTCTTTACAAAGAGAAAATGATAAGCAAACTCAAATCCCTCTAATAGGTATTTATTTGCACAATTAAGCTCTCACCCAAACCTAAAACACTTGAGCAAATCTAACAATTTTGTCTCACTAGTGTTTGTCTATACAATGAATTGACAATTAAGTACTAAGACTCATTTTGATCATATGTTGTATTACAATTGAAGCATTAACCATTACTAGATGCTTGGAGGTCCCTTTTATGCTCCTCTTTGAGTTTGTAGCCGTTACTAGCCGTTGGGGTTGAATTGGAGCCGTTGGAGACTTAATTTCCCACCATAAATGCAGTTCTGCAGCTCTCCATTTCGAAACGCTCGAACCCGTTTCGGAACACTCTTGAATTAGAAAGAGCCGTTGCAGTCTGATGCATCACCCGTATCGAAACGCCCTTGGCTGTATTGAAACGCCCGTATCGAAACACTAGACACCGTATCGAAATGCCCTACATTTAAAAGGTAGTTGGTAAATAGCCGTTGGGGGTTTATGACCGTAGAGGTCAATGCCACATAGACGTATCGAAACGACAGAGGCCGTATTGAAACGCTATGCAAAAATCTCACCCAGATTGAAGCCCGTTTCGAAACACGTTTCGAAATGTTTTGCCATTGTAAGGACCCGTATCGAAACACCTAGGGGTGTTTCGAAACGCCTGGGTGGTTTTGTTGAATTTGGCTTTGAAAACACTTAAAACCCTTTTGAAATATCCCATAAATATAGTTTCAAGTTGTTTGGACTTTAGAAAAGGTTTTGAATTCTTTTTAACTTTGTCCAAAATTATTTTTCAATTATTATATTAAAACATTACTTCGACAATCTCCCCCTTTTGATATAATCAAACCAACTTGAAAAATTGTTTGAGATTCTCCCCCTTTAAGTTTAAAATTGTGAATAAGAGATGAAAATTTTAAAATAAAGTAAAGCTCCCCCTTATTCATTTGAAAATGCAATTTTTCAAACCAAACTCTCCCCCTTTTTGTTATATCAAAAAGAATTCAAAATACATTAAGTTTAAAATAAATTAGGAGGTTTAAAAAAATTCAAAAATGAGAATTTTGGTTTTAAAAATGGCTCCCCCTTACTCAAAGCATCATTAAAATGTTAGTCCAACATATATGATCATCTAGTTGAAATAAATGAAAATAAATCAAATAAAAGCAAAAACAACTAGATTTTACCACACTTGAAACTAAGGAGAGAATGTGAAGCCTTCCTTCTTCAAGTGTTCTTCCTTTGTGTGCATGGAGCTCCCCCTCAATTATTGACTTGTTGATCATTCTCCATCACACCTATCATAAGACAATCAAGTAATTTTTGGTATCGAACTTGCTTTGGATCCATAGACGTTAGTAGCACAAAACTTAGTCCCCTTAGGAATCTATTTTTCAATTTCATCCTTTTTAGTTGAAGTACTTAGTCCTTTTGGGACCCAAATACTTCTAAAACATTTACCATTTACAAATCTAGGGGCACTAGATTGTCTTACATAAAAGTTTGATTTTCCAAAATTATTTTTCTTTTCAAGCTCTTTGGAAATCAAATCTTTTTCCTCTTGAACTTTATGAAGCAAATTTTGTAAATTAAAACATTTTTGTTCAAACTCTTCGAGTTTTGCTTCAAGTTCAAGTTTGGTTTTAGGAATCAAATCATTTTGAATTTTCAACTTTGAAATCATTTTATTGTTTTTCAAAATGTGATTTTTAAACTCTAAAACCAAATCATCATAGACATCTTGTAATTCATCAAAGGAATATGAACATGAAGTAGATGAATTAGAAGTTACCCTTGAATCTTCTTCGATGGCCATAAGGCAAAGGTTGGCTTATTCATCGTCGGTGGAGTCATCATCACTCCAAGTAGCCACATATGACTTCTTCTTATGGCTTGAAGTGCTTGCCCTCTTCCTTTTCATGGATTCTCGTTCAAGCTCTTTCAAGGCTTTCTTCATGAAAGGGGTACACTTCTTGAAGAGATGAACTATCTCTTCTTTTTCATCCTCCTCCTCACTTGAATCTACATGGCAGCATGTGGAGGATTTGAGAGCAATGGCATTTGTGTTGATGTCAAGCCCTTTGAGCTTCTTCTCCCCCATAGCTCTAATTTCTTCCCTCTTCTTCTCCACTTCTTTGTTTTTATTAATGATTTGGTGAGTGAGAAGTGACCCCATAAGTTCATCAAGCTTCAAGGTCTTCAAATTCTTAGCTTCGATGATGGCGGTCCTCTTTGAGTCCCATGACTCGGGAAGGAAGTAGATGAGCTTTCGGACAAGCTTCTCTTCCGAGATGGCTTCTCCATAACCTTTGAGTCTATTGGTGATAGTGGAGAACCTATCAAACATTTTCTCAATGTTCTCTTCCGGATCCATCTTGAAGTTTTCATACGCAAGGTTGAAGAGCCCGATCTTGGTCTCCTTTACTTCGTCGGTTCCTTCGTATGTGACTTCAAGCTTGTCCCATACCTCCTTGGCACTCTCACAAGAAGACATGTTCTCATAGATGGTTGGGCCAAAAGCACAAAAGAGGATGTGCAAGGCTTTGCAATTAAGCTCCATCTTCTTGCGATCTTCGGCACTCCATTCCGCTTTACTTCGTTGACGCATGAACGAACCATCTTCAACTATGTCCCAAAGCTTGTAGTCCTTTAACTTTATGAAGAACTTCATCCTTGTCTTCCAATGGGAATAGTGAGTTCCGTTAAAGAAGGGCGGTTTGTCGATGGATTGCGCCATTGAGCCGATTGTTTGAAATGATGATCGAGCTAGCCGGATCTACTCAATAGGATGTTAATCCTCTTCAATTGAGCCAAGCTCTAATATCAATTGTTGATTTTTATGGTGCTCGATTTGTTCAACCGTTCTTGCTCGCCAAGTGGTGGAGAAGTGGAATTTTGGGTGTAAGAGGCGTGGAAGCTAAAATGAATAAAGACAAGATGATTTATAGTGGTTCAACCTTCTAACCAAGGTCTACATCCACTACCTTAGCTTCCCACTAAGGATTTCCAATAAATCCACTATTGATTCGTCCCCTTTTCTAGGCTTAGGAGGAAACCCTTACAAACCGATCAAGCTTTCTACCCAAAGCCTTGATCAAACCCTCTTTACAAAGAGAAAAGGATAAGCAAACTCAAATCCCTCAAATAGGTATTTGTTTGCACAATTAAGCTCTCACCCAAACCTAAAACACTTGAGCAAATCTAACAATTTTGGCTCACTAGTGTTTGTTTATACAATGAATTGACAATTAAGTACTAAGACTCATTTTGATCATATGTTGTATTACAATTGAAGCATTAACCATTACTAGATGCTTGGAGGTCCTATTTATACTCCTCTTTGAGTTTGTAGCCGTTACTAGCCATTGGGGTTGAATTGGAGCCGTTGGAGACTTAATTTCCCACCATAAACGTAGTTCTGCAGCTCCCCATTTCTGTAACCCCCTTAGCCCGACCTAGACGCTTGACCCGAACTACGAAGAATACACGGGGAAAACCAAAGTCAACCCAAAAGTCAACCTTGATCAACGACCGTTTTTTATTTTAATCTTGTCTAGATGCACTTTAAGCCTATGTGAATACTCACGAATCATGGAAGAGAAAGGCACAACGATCAGAAAACATTTAGGGACTCAATTGCACAAATTACATGTTTAGGGACCAAAATGTAATTTTTAGAAATTAAAAGGGCTTAGCTGATTTTAGGTTTACCAATTTAAAGTTAAACATATTTCATGCTTCTCTGTCAAGTTTCAGCTTAAAAAGACATCTCAAGCTCAAGCAATTGCATCCACAACATTCGGGACTAAAATGTAAAGCATGGAAACTTAAAACAATTCAAAACAGCATCCAACGGTCAACTGTATCGGAACGCCCACCCTTCGTACCGAAACGCTCGTATCGAAATGGTGTTGACCATTTCGGTTCCTGGGTATGTACCGAGACCAGTATCAAAACAGGCTTCACCAGTAGCCAAACTGTTTTGAAACACCTTCAGCCGTTCTGAAACACTATAGCCATTACAGGCCCCCATTTCGAAACAGTGGAGGGTGTTTCGATACACTTTGCCCATTGACAGTAGAAATTGCTGGGTTTTCACCTTTTAACCCAATCAAACATGCCTCAAAGGTCCTCAAAACATACCAGCAACTCATTTAGACATTAAGGAACATATTTAGGACCCTTAGACTAAAGCATGGCATCAAACACCAAAACACACAATCTAAAGGCATGCTTCCTAGTCACAAATCCAAATATGAGTTCCCAAAACCTCAAACCAACCAAAAGAACCATTTACAACTCACAAATGCCATCACAAACATGCCAAAAACTCAGGGAGTTCAAACACGTCTCTCAAATTCAACCTTGGTGTCCCATTGCCAAATATCAAAATCAAAGTGTGTAAAAACATCACCATACATGAGCTTTGCACTTCCTTGGATGTTCTTAACCTTCTTGCTTCCCGAAACAGCTCAATTATCTGCATTATTGGTAAAAGAGAGCGTAAGCACAATTGCTTAGTGAGACATACTCTAAAGAAAACCAACTCAATAATGCATTTCTTGAAAACACTTTCCCAAAAGCTTTTTCTACGACATGCTCATTCTATCTCATGCTTGAAAACCATTCCAAAGAAAAACCTCATTGAAAACACATATACCTCAATTCTATATCATGCATTTAAACCAATGCAAATCTCATGGCGAGGCCATACACATGCTTGTAAACCAAAGCATTTCATATACAAATCTCATATGCATTTCTCTTGGCATAAATCATCTCAAAAATAGGTACATGTGAGTCAAAAGCATTTTCATAAATTATATTGGCATTTCACATCTCATTATTACTCGGATATGTGGATAACCCACTAGACACTTCCGGTGGCATCTACCATCATCGTACTCACTTGTCTAGTAACATAATTTCTGGTGGCATCTACCATCACTGTACTCACATGGCGGTATCTCTCATTGCCACAAAGCTTGGGTATTTCACTAAGTCCTACTCGATGGAATGCCCATCATCGGTTCTCTCCCTTTGGATTAAACCAAAGAGCACGTACGAATTTTTAGTTTATAGTGCACTCTCATCCTATTGATCGATCAATTATATCCGGTAAGTATCTCATCTTCTATGCCAATATAGTATGTCAAAATATCATCTCACCTACTGTTTTTCATGCAACATTTCTCAAATCTTTCACATATCATTTCAAACCATAACATTTGCCATGCTTTAAAACAAAAGCTCAAATCTCAACAATGCAACATGTTATTTCATGAAATCATTTCAAGCATCATCTCATGTTACAAATCATGCATAAAAACAGTAGGAATTTATCTATCTCAAACCATGAGCATGTAAAAGCATTTTAGGGGCAATCCACCATATATAAGAGAGCAATCTAGCCAAATACTTACTTCCGGACTTAGGAAGGTGTTTCAAACCTTTCCTAAATCCCCAAACCTTGATTCTTTGTCCCTCAAGGACTTCTAAAACCATACGCACTCACCGATTACGTTTCGCTTGCTCGCCGAAACGCTATCTAAGCTCCCGGATCAACACCAAAGGCATCCGAAGATGTCTCCCATGTTTACAACACATAAGAGAAGAGGATTAATGCATCATCATGCATTGAAATCATCAGCCATACACCTAAACTCACTGCTCTATACAAAAACCTCATTTCGACTACCAAACACAACCGAAAACATCTCCAAACTCTTCCAAAACAAAGCCCAGCCAAGATCTACCACTTCTAATCATTTCTAAACATCAATCAACATAAAAAACCACCACAAACTCATCCTTATACCTCCAGCTATAACAGAACACCAAAACCACCCCAAAAACCACCATTCTAGCACACAAAATTTAGGAATCCAAGCCTATTCGGGATTTGTTTGATAAAACCTCATTTATAACATCATTTACCATCCAAAACACATTAGGAAACATCCTCAAACAGCGCTTAACCAATAGTTGCGAAAATCAACAAGATTCCACCAAGAACCTTGAGTTTTGACTAAATTTCATGTTTCTAACATTAAAGCAACTCAAAAATCATTAACAAAGGATTGATAACTTGGGAATTTCAGTAAAGAACTGTTCATTAGAGGAGAAGGACGAAGCATACCTCTAATGGCTTATTTCTCCTTGATTTTGGCAAGTTTTCTTGAAAAATCCAATGTGAAATCAAGAGGATTTGATGAGGAAATGTTTAGGATACAAAAGGAGATTGAAATTTCATCAAATGGAGTGAAAATTAGAGGTTAATTGCTGGAGGAAAAGTGTTTTGCTGAAAAGAAATTGAGAGAAAATGAATTGAGAGAAAATTGACGTAAAGTAGTTATGAAAAGTCAAAGGTAGTTTTCCTTTTAATAAATCTTAATCCCATTTAATTAAAACATTAATAAAACCACCCAAAATAAGGAGAAATCTGATTAAAACATTTTGGTAAAATTAGCTCCTTAAAGATTCAAAGTTTCAATCCTTTACAAAACAGTCACTATTTAACTTTTGCAAAAACTGCGATTTGGTCACTACACCGAAATGTAGTATTTCCAAACCTTATTTTGTAAAATCGAATTCACCATAATCATTCATATAATAAATGAGGATTTTTAGATATTTTTCCATATTTTTAAAACATCCCGAACTAGGTTTTCTCTAAATCTCCCTTTAAGATTCGAACCGTTCCCGATCGGTTCGATTCGAACTCTAAAACATCTAGGCCCAAATTTGGGGTGTTAAAACTCTCCCCCTCTTAAGAAATTTCGTCCTCAAAATTTACCTGGAGGAAAAATGTAAGGAAATTGCTTCTTCTTGTCTTCCTTCCTTTCCCACGTGGCTTCCTCAACTCCACGGTGTCTCTACAACACCTTAACCAGCTCAATGGTCTTACCACGAAGAACCTTACTGTCCGAATCCAAAATCTCAACATGTTCCTCATCATATGTCAAAT
Source organism: Hibiscus trionum (assembly GCA_030270665.1). Classification (NCBI taxonomy): domain Eukaryota; kingdom Viridiplantae; phylum Streptophyta; class Magnoliopsida; order Malvales; family Malvaceae; genus Hibiscus; species Hibiscus trionum. Next base: position 14,394,844 of record BSYR01000013.1, read on the forward strand.
CCGGATTCAACTCAACTTCCTCCATAGACATAACATGCGAAGGATCCGATCTATACCTCCGAAGCATGGATACATGAAACACATTATGTATCTTTTCCAACTCTTGTGGTAACCTCAACTTATAAGCAACAAGTCCCACATGTTCTATCACCTCGTATGGTCCAATGTATCTCGGGCTCAGCTTACCCTTCCGGCCAAATCTCATCACCTTCTTCCAAGGTGAAACCTTCAAAAACACCAAAGGCAAACTCTATCTCCTTACGCTTCAAATCCGCGTAAGATTTTTGCCGATCAGAAGCTGCTTTCAACCGCTCACAAATGAGCTTCACCTTCTCGGTGGTTCCTTTCAACAAAGCCGGCATCGAGACTAACTTTTGTTTCGTTTCAGCCCAGCAAAGAGGAGTTCTGCACTTCCTCCCGTACAAAGCTTCATAAGGTGCCATTTGAATACTTGCCTGGTAACTATTATTATAAGCAAACTCCACCAAAGGCAAGTGCTTCTCCCAAGAGCCTTGAAACTCAATAACACAACACCTCAACATATCCTCAAGCACTTGGATAACACGCTCCGACTGTCCATCCGTCTGCGGATGATAAAAAGTACTGAAATTCAGACGCGTACCGAACGCTTGATGCAAACACTCCCAAAACCTTGCAGTGAACCTCGGATCTCTATCTGACACTATGGATTTTGGTACACCATGCAACCGAACAATCTCAGCAATGTATAACTCTGCAAGCTTATCCAAGGTGTACGTAGTATGCACAGGTAAGAAATGTGCACACTTTGTAAGGCGATCCACAATCACCCAAACAGAATTCTTCTTTGATGGCGTTAGAGGCAAACCAGACACAAAGTTCATGGTGATCCTCTCCCATTTCCATTCAGGGATCCTTAACAGCTGCAACAACCCCGAAGGAAACTGGTACTCAGCCTTAACCCGCTGACAAACCATACACTTGCTCACATACTCAGCGACATCTTTCTTTAAACCCACCCAATAGTACTCATCCTTTAGATCACGGTACATCTTTGTACTACCAGGGTGCATAGCAAATGGACTACTATGAGCTTCGGTCAGAATAGTGCGCCTCAACTCAACATCATTCGGCACCACTATCCGACTCCCGAAACATAGAACACCATCATCATTAAAACAGAAGTCCGATGGTCTATCCTCAGCAATGTCCTGAACATGTGGCACCAAGGAGTCATCCAACAACTGCTTATCCTTTATCAACTGGACTAGAGATGGTTTCACTTGCAATTCAGCAACAAGACCACCATCTCGCGATATGCTCAAGCTAGCAAACATCGTCCTTAACTCCACTGCCACTTTCCTGCTCAAAGCATCGACCACAACATTGGCCTTCCCTGGATGATACTCGATCGTTAGATCGTAATCCTTAAGCAACTCCACCCATTGTTGTTGCCTAAGATTCAACTCTTTCTGAGACATGAAATACTTCAAACTCTTGTGATCCGTGTACACAGTACACTTCTCACCATAAAGATAATGTCTCCAGATCTTTACAGCAAAAACCACCGCAACAAACTCAATATCATGCGTAGGATAATTGCGCTCATGCACTTTCAACTGTCGCGATGCATAAGCCACCACCTTACCCTCTTGCATTAACACACACCCAAACCAACATAGGATGTGTCACTATACACCACAAACTCTTTCCCTGATTCAGGTTGAACCAAGATAGGAGCTTGCGTCAAAGCTGCTTTAAGCTTTTCAAAAGCTTGTTGTCTCGCTTCTGTCCACTCATACTTAACATCCTTTTGCAACAACTTCGTCAAAGGGGCAGCAATCTTAGAAAATCCATCCACAAACCTCCGGTAGTATCCTGCACACCCAAGGAAACTACAAACTTCATGAATGGACTTAGGAGGCTTCTAATTCATCACCGCCTCAACCTTCTGAGGATCAACTCGAATCCCTTTGGCCGAAACCACATGACCAAGGAAAACAACCTCATTTAGCCAAAACTCACATTTTCTTAGCTTAGCGTAAAGCTGATTTTCCAACAACGCTTGAAAAACAATCCTCAAATGACCCTCATGCTCCTCCTCAGTACGAGATTACACAAGAATATCGTCGATGAACACCACAACGAACTTGTCCAAGAATTCATGGAATACCCTATTCATCATAACCATGAAAGCAGTAGGGGCATTTTTCAATCCAAACGGTATCACCAGGAACTCATAAGGCCCAAACCTTGTTCTAAAGGCTGTTTTCGGCACATCCACATCTTTCACCTTTAACTGATAATATCCTGACCTCAAGTCAATCTTTGAAAACACAGCCGCTCCCCGAAACTGATCAAAGAGATCATCAATCCTCGGCAAAGGATACTTATTCTTGACGGTCAACTTATTCAGCTGACGATAATTGATGCACATTCTCATCGTGCCATCTTTCTTTTTCACAAACAAGACCGGTGCATCCCAAGGTGACACACTAGGCTGAATAAAGCCACGGTCAAGAAACTCCTGAAGTTGCATCTTCAACTCCTTCAACTCTTTGGGTGCCATGCGATAAGGAGCAATGGACACCGGAGTTGTGTTCTCATACAGCTCAATTCCAAACTCAACCTCTCGACTAGGCGGCAAACCAGGTAATTCCTCTGGAAACACTCCAGGGAATTCACTCACGGTTCTTATATCCTGAACGCGCACCTCCTTTGAACTAGGATTCATAACAAAGGCTAGGTAAGCCTCACATCCTTGCCGCAACATTCGACTTGCTTCCAACGTACACACCACATTGGTAAGAAATTTCACATTTTATCCCACCACCACCACCACCTCATAATCATCCGCAAGTTTCAACGAAACTCGCTTGCTTTCAAAATCCACAACGGCTCTATGCTCAACAAGACAATCCATGCCAAGGATTACATCAAAACCATAAAATGGCAATTCCATAAGATCAACAAGAAAAACATAATCTTGCACCTTTAAGGGGCATCTTCTATACAACTTTCTTGTTACAATTGTCTCACCAAAGGAACTAGTCATACGCATACCAACATCCAAAGACTCAACATGTAAACCAAGCATTTGAGAATGTTCACGCAATATGTATGAGTGTGTAGAACCAGAATCAATCAAAGAGAGTAATGACAAGGATTGCAAAGTAAAGGTACCTGCGATCATGTCTATGTCATTCCTTCCCTCACGATGGGCATACACTCGAGCCTGACCACCACCCTCAGGTTGGACAGCCACAACATGTGCCACATTCCTTCCACCATCATCCCTACGCTGAAAATTACCACGGCCGCGCCCACGACCTCTCTATGGCTCAGCTGCCATCACCGGAGCCTGTCCCTCTCTCAGCGGTTGAGGAAAATCTTTCTTCATATGCCCTCAGTTTCCACAATTCCAACATGTCCCAAGGTTACCCCAACACTCACCACCGTGTCTCCTACCACACCGGTTACACTCAGGAGTCCTCATGAAAACATTAGGTCCTTGCAGACCTCTCCCAGGGTTACCACCCCCACGTCTAGCATCATAGTGCGGCTTCCTATCCTTATGCCTCTTGTTGTGATCTCTACCATAATCGCGTTCTGCAGCTCGCTTTCCAGAGCTAGATCCACCCGCTCGGCTTGCCAAGCCCAGATTCAATTCAATGTCCTTGACTCTAGTGACCAATACATCGAAATCAGTGTAATCAGCTGCAAGCATATAGGTCTTTACATCCGCTACCAGCCCATAACGGAACCGCTCGCACCTTTCCCTCTCGCTAGGAATTAGCTCAGGTGCGTATTGACTAAGGCGAACAAACTGAATCTCATATTCAGCCACAAACATGTTACCTTGCATAAGAGACATAAACTCCCTTTTCTTCTCGTCGAGGTAGCGAACTCCTAGATATTTCCGCTTGAACGCATTCAAGAAGAATGTCCAAGTCACTTCATCATCCTCCATTCCAGAGATAGTGGTCGTCCACCACGTGTAAGCATCACCATGCAGTAGTGACACAATGCATCTCGGCTTCTGCACATTGTTACAGTTCAACTGACCAAGAATCTTCTTGGTGCTCTCCAACCAAGATTCAGAACCTTCAGGTGTCAAACCTCTAAACTCAGTCCCACCCAGACTGCCGAGACGCTCCAACGGCAATCTCACATTAGCACCAACCTGAGGTGCAGCTCCATGAGCTCCAGCTACTGCTGCCTGGAAAGCTCCAACAATAGCCTGAATCAGCATTGTCATATCAGGAGCAGCTTGCCCCTTAGCACCCTCGGGTCCAACAACCCCAACACCAACTCCAGCAGCATCAGCCCCAGCTCCACCACCACCAGGGGGAGGAGGAGGTAAATCCTTAGCATTCTCCATGTTCTCATTCTCATTCTCAGCCATAGATCTAGTATTGATTCTCAGCTCTCTACGTGGCCCCATAATAAAAACAATGCACTAACAAAAATGCAATAAACACAATTAGGCATAACAAGGTAAGTAATCCAAGTGCTCAAGCTCATTTTCGAAACCATTTCTTTTCATTAGTAATGATATGGCAATAGGATCCCTAACCACACTCCAAACATAACATAGCATCACAATTTCATCTCAATTGAATCATACATCACTATTCATACATCATACTTTCACCGAAACGTCACAATCATGCATAATCACATACAACAACCACATACCAAACCCCAATTATTCGATAACCTGGCTCTGATACCAACAAATGTAACCTCCTTAGCCCGGCCTAGACGCTTGACCCGAACTACGAAGATTACACGAGGAAAACCAAAGTCAACCCGAAAGTCAACCTTGATCAACGACCCTTTTCTTATTTTAATCTTGTCTAGATGCACTTTAAGCCCATGTGAATACTCACGAATCATGGACGAGAAAGGCACAGCGATCGGAAAACACTTAGGGACTCAATTGCACAAATTACGCGTTTAGGGACCAAAATGTAATTTTTAGAAATTAAAAGGGCTTAACTGATTTTAGGTCAATTTAAAGTTAATCATATTTCAAGCTTCTCTGTTAAGTTTCAGCTTAAAAAGACATCTCGAGCTCAAGCAATTGCATCCACAACATTCGGGACTAAAATGTAAAGCATGGAAACTTAAAACAATTCACAACAGCATCCAACGGTCAACTGTATCGGAACGCCCACCCTTCGACTGAAACACCCGTATCGAAACGGTGTTGACCATTTCGGTACTCGAGTATGTTCCGAGACCGGTATCGAAATAGGCTTCACCAGTAGCCAAACTGTTTCGAAACACCTTCAGCCGTTCCGAAACACTATGGCCATTACTGGCCCCCGTTTCAAAACAGTGGAGGGTGTTTTGATACACTTTGCCCAGTGACAGCAGAAATTGCTGGTTTTTCACCTTTAAACCCAATCAAACATGCCTCAAAGGTCCTCAAAACATACCAGCAACTCATTTAGACATTAAGGAACATATTTAGGACCCTTAGACTAAAGCATGGCATCAAACACCAAAACGCACAATCTAAAGGCATGCTTCCTAGTCACAAATCCAAATATGAGTTCCCAAAACCTCAAACCAACCAAAAGGACCATTTACAACTCAAAAATGCCATCACAAACATGCCAAAAACTCACGGAGTTCAAACACATCTCCCAAATTCAACCTTGGTGTCCCATTGCCAAATATCAAAACCAAAGTGTGTAAAAACATCACCATACATGAGCTTTGCACTTCCTTGGATGTTCTTAACCTTCTTATTGCCCGAAACACCTCAATTATCTGCATTATTGGTAAAAGAGAGCGTAAGCACAATTGTTTAGTGAGGCATACTCTAAAGAAAACCAACTCAATAATGCATTTCTTGAAAACACTTTCTCAAAAGCTTTTTCTATGACATGCTCATTCTATCTCATGCTTGAAAACCATTCCAAAGCAAAACCTCATTGAAAACACATGTACCTCAATTCTATCTCATGCATTTAAACCAATGCAAATCTCATGGCGAGGCCATGCACATGCTTGTAAACCAAAGCATTTCATATACAAATCTCATATGCATTTCTCTTGGCATAAATCATCTCAACGATAGGTACATGTGAGTCAAAAGCATTTTCATATATTATATTGGCATTTCACATCTCATTATTACTCGGATATGCGGATAACCCACTAGACACTTCCGGTGGCATCTACCATCACCGTACTCACTCGTCTAGTAACATAATTTCCGGTGGCATCTACCATCACTGTACTCACATGGCGGTATCTCTCATCGCCACAAAGCTTGGGTATTTCACCAAGTCTTACCCGATGGAATGTCCATCATCGGTTCTCTCCCTTTGGATTAAACCGAAGAGCACGTACGAGTTTTTAGTTTATAGTGCACTCTCATCCTATTGATCGATCAATTATATCCGGTAAGTATCTCATCTTCTATGCCAATATAGTATGTCAAAATATCATCTCACCTACTGTTTTTCATGCAACATTTCTCAAATCTTTCACATATCATTTCAAACCATAACATTTGCCATACTTTAAAACAAAAGCTCAAATCTCAACAATGCAACATGTTATTTCATGAAATCATTTCAAGCATCATTTCATGCTACAAATCATGCATAAAATAATAGGAATTTATCTATCTCAAACCATGAGCGTGTAAAAGCATTTTAGGGGCAATCCACCACATATAAGAGAGCAATCTAGCCAATACTTACTTTCGGACTTAGGAAGGTGTTTCAAACCTTTCCTAAATCCCTAAGCCTTGATTCTTTGTCCCTCAAGGACTTCTAAAACTATACGCACTCACCAATTATGTTTCGCTTGCTCGCCAAAACGCTATATAAGCTCTCGGATCAATACCAAAGGCGTCCGAAGATGTCTCCCCTGTTTACAACACATAATAGAAGAGGATTAATGCATGATCATGCATTGAAATCATCAGCCACACACCTAAACTCGCTGCTCTATACAAAAACCTCATTTTGACTACCAAACACAACCGAAAACATCTCCAAACTCTTCCAAAACAAAGCCCAGCCAAGATCTACCACTTCTAATCATTTCTAAACATCAATCAACATCAAAATCCACCACAAACTCATCCTTATACCTCCAGCTATAACAGAACAACAAAACCACCCCAAAAACCACCATTCTAACACACAAAACTTAGGAATCCAAGCCTATTCGGGATTTGTTTGATAAAACCTCATTTATAACATCATTTACCATCCAAAACACATTAGGAAACATCCTCAAACAGAGCCTAACCAATAGTTGCGAAAATCAACAAGATTCCACCAAGAACCTTGAGTTTTGACTAAATTTCATGTTTCTAACATTAAAGCAACTCAAAAATCATTAAAAAGGATTGATAACTTGGGAATTTTAGTAAAGAACTGATCATTAGAGGAGAAGGACGAAGCATACCTCTAATGGCTGATTTCTCCTTGATTTTGGCAAGTTTTCTTGAAAAATCCAATGTGAAATCAAGAGGATTTGATGAGGAAATGTTTAGGAAACAAAAGGAGATTGAAATCTCATCAAATGGAGTGAAAAGGGGGGATGTGAAGCCTTCCTTACTCAAAGCATCATTAAAATGTTAGTCCAACATATATGATCATCTAGTTGAAATAAATGAAAATAAATCAAATAAAAGCAAAAACAACTAGATTTTACCACACCTGAAACTCAAGGGGGGATGTGAAGCCTTCCTTCTTCAAGTGTTCTTCCTTTGTGTGCATGGAGTTCTCCCTCAATTTTTGACTTGTTGATCATTCTCCATCACACCTATCATAAGACAATCAAGTAATTTTTGGTATCCAAATTGCTTTAGATCCATAGACGTTAGTAGCACAAAACTTAGTCCCCTTAGGAATCTATTTTTCAATTTCATCCTTTTTAGTTGAAGTACTTAGTCCTTTTGGGACCCAAATACTTCTAAAATATTTACCATTTACAAATCTAGGAGCACTAGATTGTCTTACATAAAAGTTTGATTTTCCAAAATTATTTTTCTTTTTAAGCTCCTTGGAAATCAAATATTTTTCCTCTTGAACTTTATGAAGCAAATTTTGTAAATCAAAACATTTTTGTTCAAACTCTTCGAGTTTTGCTTCAAGTTCAAGTTTGGTTTTAGAAATCAAATCATTTTGAATTTTTAACTTTGAAATCATTTTATTGTTTTTCAAAATGTGATTTTTAAACTCTAAAACCAAATCATCATAGGCATCTTGTAATTCATCAAAGGAATATGAACATGAAGTAGATGAATTAGAAGTTACCCTTGAATCTTCTTCGATGGCCAAAAGGCAAAGGTTGGCTTGTTCATCGTCGGTGGAGTCCTTATCACTCCAAGTAGCCACATATGCCTTCTTCTTATTGCTTGAAGTGCTTGCCCTCTTCCTTTTCATGGATTCTCGTTCAAGCTCTTTCAAGGCTTTCTTCATGAAAGGGGCACACTTCTTGAAGAGATGAACTATCTCTTCTTGTTCATCCTCCTCCTCACTTGAATCTACATGACGGCATGTGGAGGATTTGAGAGTAATGACATTTGTGTTGATGCCAAGCCCTTTGAGCTTCTTCTCTCCCAGAGCTCTAATTTCTTCCATCTTCTTCTCCTTTTTTTTTGTTTTTCTTCATGATTTGGTGAGTGAGAAGTGACTCCATGAGTTCATGAACCTTCAAGGTCTTCAAATTCTTAGCTTCGATGATGGCGGTCCTCTTTGAGTCCCATGAATCGGGAAGGGAGTAGATGAGCTTTCAGACAAGCTTCTCTTCCGGGATGGCTTCTCCATAACCTTTGAGTCCACTGGTGATAGTGGAGAACCTATCAAACATCTTCTCGATGTTCTCTTCCGGATCCATCTTGAAGTTTTCATATGCAAGGTTGAGGAGCCCGATCTTGGTCTCCTTTACTTCGTCGGTTCCTTCGTATGTGACTTCAAGCTTGTCCCATACCTCCTTGGCACTCTCACAAGAAGACATGTTCTCATAGATGGTTGGGCCAAAAGCACAAAAGAGGATGTGCAAGGCTTTGCAATTAAGCTCCATCTTCTTGCGATCTTCGGCACTCCATTCCGCTTTGCTTCGTTGAGGCACGAACGGACCATCTTCAACTATGTCCCAAAGCTTGTATTCTTTTGACTTTATGAAAAACTTCATCCTTGTCTTCCAATGGGAATAGTGAGTTCTGTCGAAGAAGGGCGGTTTGTCGATGGATAGCGCCATTGAGCCGGTTGTTTCAAATGATGATCGAGCTTGCCGGATCTACTCAATAGGATGTTAATCCTATTCAATTGAGCCAAGCTCTGATACCAATTGTTGGGTTTTACGGTGCTCGATTCGTTCAACCGTTCTTGCTCGCCAAGTGGTGGAGAAGTGGAATTTTCGGTGTAAGAAGTGTGGAAGCTAAAATAAATAAAGACAAGATGATTTATAGTGGTTCAACCTTCTAACCAAGGTCTACATCCACTACCTTAGCTTCCCACTAAGGATTTCCAATCAATCCACTATTGATTCGTACCCTTTTCTAGGCTTAGGAGGAAACTCTTACAAACCGATCAAGCTTTCTACCCAAAGCCTTGATCAAACCCTCTTTACAAAGAGAAAAGGATAAGCAAACTCAAATCCCTCTAATAGGTATTTGTTTGCACAATTAAGCTCTCACCCAAACCTAAAACACTTGAGCAAATCTAACAATTTTGGCTCACTAGTGTTTGTCTATACAATGAATTTACAATTAAGTACTAAGACTCATTTTGATCATATGTTGTATTACAATTGAAGCATTGACCATTACTAGATGCTTGGAGGTCCCTTTTATACTCCTCTTTGAGTTTGTAGCTGTAACCCCCTCGTCCCGGTCTGGCTGGATGACCGGTCCGAGTGAGCTACACGTGGAAAACCGAGTGAAAACTCCCTAAGGAACTCTCCCTCGGTTAGCAACCCTATTTTTTTTCATTTTAAATCTTGTCTAGATGAGAGTTACATCCTAAGTGATCATACAGCGGAACAATATTTACGAAGCAATCAATCGAACCCAAACTAACATTTAAAAGCCCATTTTAAACCTTAAACTGCAGGTGGTATCGATACCCTTAAGGGGGGTATCGATACCCCTTGACTAGGTCAACAGGGTTTGGTCAACCCGTGGAGACCGTATCGATACCCCAAGGAGTGTATCGATACCCTCCCCAAAAGTTGACTTCCCACGGTCAACGCCAAGATAACGGTATCGATACCCTAGAGGCCAGTATCGATACCGAAATTGATAGTGGCTCCAGTGACCAAAAAGGTATCGATACTCTCCCTCGAGTATCGATACACGAGGCCTGAAACCAAAGGCAGTATCGATACCAGACCAACGGTATCGATACCCCAGCTACGAACTTGCAGGTTTGAGCTGATTTAGGGCACAAGGGGGCCCCTAAATCCCTCTAACACTTCAACCAACACACTATCATCAATCCCTAAAGCAAGCCAACCATAAAAGCATGCTTTCACAAGAACCAAAGGGCATTAAACAACCCAAAGAGGTACACATACAATCAAGCAATTTAGGCATTCCAACAAACCTAAGCATCTATGCATAGCATTCAAAAGGGCAATTTAGCATATAAGGTCATCCAAGCACGTAAGATTTCATGCCTTAGCAACCAAACAAATAGTCATTCAAGGCATGCAACAACAAAGATATTTATAGATCAAACAAGGCATCCAAGAATCAAACCAATATCGACATACATCAAAACCTATCCCATTGCTTAACTATTACATTAATTTACTCAAAACTCACACATTGAGCTCACCAAAAGCAACACTTGGAGACCTTTCCTTGCCCATGCCACCCACAAGCTATTTATCTGCATTGTCGAACAAAAGAGAGCGTAAGCATAAAAGCTTAGTGAGGGTAAGCTCATAAAACAAACCTTCGACAATGCAGGGTCCAAGCACGAGCAACCATCATGATATTATACGTGATTTTACCTTCGATTCACATGAGCCATAAGTATAGGTGATGCATGAACATACTACCAAATTCATGCCATGCTCAACAACTTAATAGTTCAACATACAATGATACATAACTCAAAGTATTAGCCACATCACATATCGTTTCACATTGAAATTCACATTTCATATTACATTGATACACATATCAATTCATATTATCATGTATGCATAACTTCATATTGGCCTAAACATACTTTCTCTTATTGGCACCTAGCTATGACTCGAATACGCGGATAACATGTTGGAACGCATTTCCAACAACAACATTACCTCGGTGGGATTCCACTCATCACCGGTCCTTGCATGTGCGGGATTCCACTCATCGCCACATGCCCTACGGATGGGATTCCACTCATCATCACGTAGAAATATATAAAAGCTTCCGGTGGAATATTACATCACCGTACTCCTCCTTGGTGCCTTAACGCCACCAAGGCCACGTATGTTTTGACTCAATTTGTGTGCACACTCATCCTAATGATCGATCATTGTACCCAAGCATACTAGTGCCAATTAATCAAATTTCACAACCTTTGATGTTCGAGAGTCATAATATGGCATCTTACATCATATTAAGCTCAACATCAATTATCTCAACAACATAATATCATAATGTCATGTTCAAGAGTAATAATATGGCATCTTACATCATATTAAACTCAACATCATCATACACAATCACAATACAAACCACATGCATAGCAATGCCTCAAACCATGTCTCAACAACATATATAACACATTATACATACCTAAATAATCATGAGGCATAACATCAATTAAAGAGATCACCCAATGTCTCTAACTAAAGCTTAGGATTAGGCTACCACCCTAATCCTAACTCTAGGTGAGTCTACCAATCTCAACCTAGTCCACATGCTCGAACCAAATGCTCAAAACCATTTAAAATATTTTAACCACTCACCTCTACTCCAAGCTCAATTACCAAGCAACCATGGTCTTCAATCTTTCTTCCGGATTTGCTCCCAAGGCTTCACCAACCCAAAACCAAGCTTCTAGACATCTCAACACAAGTAAAACAACCACAAATCAATTCATCAATTAATGTAGCAAACCCGGTACACTAATCAAACACCAAACTCAACATTTCAAACCATGAACAACCCCCAAAATCACCAAATCCGAGCAGCCCTTATACACAGCCCAAAACTTGTGATTTCAACACATTTAGCACATTCAAATGCTTCCAAAACAGCCCCCATCTATTACCCTAACACCAACCTTCAATTTCCAACACAAACCACACCAAAAACTCAAGTTTTACAACCTTAAAACTAGCCTTAAGACCATACTACGAATTTTCATCCAAAATTAACCAAATTAACATATGTTGAGTATTTCATAGTGCTTAAACAAACCCCCAATACAATTTATCAAAACAATTTGAAAAACCCCATTGAAACCCCAAATTTCCATATGAACCCTAATTTCCAAAACACCATATTTTTGAAATCTAAAACAAAGGATAGATAGAGATTGAAAAGGAGATTAAGAAAATGCAATTACCTCTTAAAACGGGGTTGAAATCGAGTGGTAGGATCCATGGAATAGAAGCTAGGGTTTTGAGAGGTTTTAGAGATGGGGTTTCTTCCTTTTTTTGAAGTTGGAAAGAAGATGAAAAGAAGATGACAACTTTTAGTTAAAGTTGTCTAGCTTTTTAAAACTTTAGGGTCAAATTACCTCATAAGCCCTCCCCTTTCTACAAAAGTTCAATTAGGTCATTATTTGAAGATGAAATGTTTTAATTAAGTTTTATTTGACTCGAACTAAAACCCGGCTAACTCCTAGCCCCAAATCACGGGTTTTACAGTAGCCGTTACTAGCTGTTGGGGTTGAATTGGAGCCGTTGGAGACTTAATTTCCCACCATAAATGCAGTTCTGCAGCTCCCCGTTTCGAAACGCTCGAACCCGTTTCGGAACACTCTTGAATTATAAAGAGTCGTTGCAGTCTGATGCAGCACCTGTATTGAAACGCCCTTGGCCGTATCGAAACGCTAGACACCGTATCGAAACGCCCTGCATTTAAAAGGTAGTTGGGAAATAGTCGTTGGGGGTTTATGACCATTGAGGTCAATGCCACATAGGTGTATCAAAACAGCAGAGGCCGTATCGAAACGCTATGCAAAAATCTCACCCAGATTGAAGCCCGTTTCGAAACACGTTTCGAAACGTTTTGCCACTGTAAGGACCCGTATCGAAACACCTAGGGGTGTTTCGAAACGCCTGGATGATTTTGTTGAATTTGACTTTGAAAACACTTAAAACCCTTTTGAAATATCCCATAAATATAGTTTCAAGTTGTTTGGACTTTAGAAAAGGTTTTGAATTCTTTTTAACTTTGTCCAAAACTATTTTTCAATTATTATATCAAAACATTAGTTCAACATTCTCCAATAAAATTTGGTCAAGTTAATAAGAAAAAAAAGACAAATGAATATCTATACTTACTATTTAGTAGTGTCAAGTTAATTTGGTTAAAAGAAAACATAAATATGTTTTTTTTATATTTTTAATTGATTATATATGTATATATAAGAAATAGATTATTTAACACTTTAAATTAATTTAAAAAAATAATACTTTACATTTATCAATACTTTAAATTGATTATATATATATTTATATATATAATTTAATAAATTAATAGTCAATAATTAAATTATTTAACAAAAAAATTAATACAAAAATTAGTAATTTAAAAGGTGAAAATTAGTTTATCATATTATAATATAATAAATTCATAATTTCTCAAATACTTCATTTATCTCTTAAAAATCATCAAATCATAGACTTCCTCAATTACATGTCAGGTAAATATCAAGCCATGTCAATATCAATTCATGTCAGGTCGGGTTCAAAACAAGTCAGGTCAATTAATAGGTCGGGTTCAAAACAGGTCAGGTAAAATCGAATCTCGGGTTGATTCAGTCGGGTAATATCGGTTATCTGTCAGGTTAGTCTCGGGTTCGAGTTCGTTTCAGTCTGGTGCAGGTCGGGTTTTGAGTCCACAATAATAGGTTCAATTCGAGTTCATGTCATTCTCGGTCGAATGCATGTCGGGTTCGGTTACTACAGTAACATGTCCAAATGGAGTTCAGGCAGTTGGTTACAGATCAGTTTCGGGTCATTGCATCTTCGAATCAAATCAAATTCTGACTCGAGCAGGTTTTAATCGAATTTTCGGGTCGAGCCAACTTTTTATATCCCTAAATGTCGTGTCTTCTTCGCTGAAAATTGATCGAAGCTTTTTCGGACAGAGCATGAATCATAAGATGTTGAATGTCTTTACTTTCGTATGAATGATTTTTTTTTTTTTTTTTGTATTCTTCTTGTGATATTATTTTTACGAAGTGAGAGTACTCGATGCCGGATAAGGGGAAGAGTATCTTACTGATCTTGATGCACGCTTAAAGTGATGTCATGACAATAGTGCAAAAGAACACATTGCATTAAGTAGTATAAAATGGTGACAAAAATGTGTCAAGCATCGATCCCTTAGAGATTGGGATTCAGAATGTCTATGTTGCTATCAAAAGTGTAGAAAGTGCATGAAAGTTGAAACATAAAACGAATAACGTTGTAGTTATGATGTTTTGACACTGGAAGCAAAAGAACAGAAATTGCAATAAAAGATAAAATCAAGATGAGATGATATCGAGGTAACACAATAATGCTCAATGACTTGCAAAGGATGCAAATGACTGAATGCTTCCACTAATGTCGATACCTTGCTCATTACATTACCATATCAAACTTAAGGTTCTCAAAAATAAAGCTAAGCAATAACTTCTCAAGAAAAGTTTGAGAAATGAAATGGATCCAGATCTCTCTTCCAAACCCAATCTAAATCAAAGCATGCTAAAGCTTTAAGCTTCTATTAATGGAGGAAAAGCTTGATGAAGAAGATGATGGTTTTTCGATTGAATGAGTGATATTGAGTGTGATCGAGTGTGTCGATTTTTAACTCTCACGACCTCTCCTTTTTGTTGTTGTCAATGTTTATCTTTTTCTCCTCTACGTTTGCTTCCATTTTGGTTTTGTGTTCATGCAGATCTCTTCCTTCTGAGGATATTCCTGGTTATGACTTCGTACTGGTTCTTTCTCTAATGTTTACTGGTCAGAGGCCAGCTCTCTGGTTCAACTCTATTTGCGGATTTCTTCTCAGTGCGTGTTGACTTCATCATTGGCATATTCATCACGAAGGGAGTACGTTTTGATTTAAAGGCTCGCATGACCTCTCATTTACCATTCAACTCAGCCTGACCCTTACACCGCCAGTAACTATTGTTTGTTTCCTAGGGTTAGGTTTTCTTAGAATGTTTCTTGGGCTCGTTTGTATGTTGGGCCTTTATGGTCTCCTTTGTTTTGAGTATTGTGATACCTATCTATTTCGGGCCTCTGGCTTGCCCATCAATTCTATGATGCTTTATGATTAACAATTTTTCCTTTGGTCAAAAATAAATAAAAATATAATATAACGAGAATAAAATAGATAATGACTATAATATTAAAAATATCGGGTAAACTACACTGGTGAACACCTAACTATAGGGTCATTCTTATTTTGACCACCCAACTATGTAACTTGTCAATCAGACCATCGAACTATTAAAGTGCTCTTATTTTGACCACCAGCCGTTAAAATTTAACGAAGGAGGTGACCGTAACGAGAATTTGTATAATTACTTACTTAGTCCTTGTTATTTATATATTATATTAATTTGATCATGATTTTAATTTAATTCAAAGAAACTAATAATCTAATCATATTATGACAAGTGTCATCATCTTATTGGAGAATTTAAATTTATTTTGTTTAATTTAATAAGTTTATTTCCACCAATCAGATAATAACACCTAGTAACATCACTGGGATAGTGGAAAGCAAATGAACAAATAAAAGATTGAAATTGAACTGTGTGGGATTTAAACCCACGCCAATGTGATAGAAAGCAAGCACACTAACCACCGGACTATTACTTAATTTTTGTTAAGGCTATGTAACATTGTTTATTTAAGGCATTCTTTTGTCATAAGTCTAGTTTACCCTTTAATTAATTAAATCCTCATAGGTTCATTGATGAATCTTATGTTTCATTTTCGGCCTCTCTCTCTCTCTCTCTCTTTCCCTCCCTCTCCCTCTCCCTCTCTTTCTCTCTCTCCTCCCTCTCCCTCTCTCTCTCTCTCTCTCCCTCCCCCCCCCCCTCTCTCTCTCTCTCTCTCTCTCTCTCTCTCTCTCTCTCTCTCTCTCTCTCTCTCTCTCTCTCTCTCTCTCTCTCTCTCTCTCTCTCTCTCTCTCTGAAGATTTAGTCTTTATTAGAATTGTACTTTAATTTAAAGTTGTATTCCTTCCATATTAGAAAAATTGAACCCAAGGCCTATATAAAGGCATTTAATTCGACCTAGGAGAGAACATCACCTATCTCTAGCCTTCTTCCCAAACCCTAGTTGTTTTCCCCTTCTCAACATGTTCTAAATTCCCCTTAGGGCCACGGGTTGAATTGTAAAGTAGTTGCAAGGGTTACTTTTGTTTTAGGAATTTTATGTTCAATAAAATAAACTTCAAGTTCTCTTATTCTGGTTATTAACATCTTGCAAGAGCATCGGGAGAGCATTGTGAGGTTGTCTATTTACTTAATATCGGGAGAGTTAAATATACGAAAGGAATAAGTGCGAGTTCTCTAGTTTATAGTTGAACTATCTCGGACCTAGGGATAGGACGAGGTTAAGTGGCTAAAAAAGAATTCAACAACATCGGTGTTCATCCTTCGATTCACGCCGGGAGGTATCATCAAAGACGTGTTCATCGACAGACTTGGACCTAGGGATAGGCCAAGGCACAGCAGGGATTCTTGCCAAACTTGAAGTACGGTTTTGTGGGATCACTGCCGCGACAAACAACAGACTGCCGTCGCGACGGGTGCTGCCGTGACGGGGACATCGACAAAGCAGATTTTCCTAGACTTAGCAATACCTGCACTACTGAGCAATTCAATACCAGCCCATTCTCTTTATCTTGATTATTTTAATCCTATTTTCCAGTATTCTTTATTATTTTCGTGATAAACATCTTAAACTATTCTCTTTACTTTCGTGCAGTAATCCAAGGTGAAGCTATTAGCCCAGTCCCTGTGGAGACGATATCCGATACTTCAGTATCACTTTACTACTTGCATCGTGTACACTTGCACTACATTGCGATAGACACTTTTACACGCAACAAGTTTTTGGCGCCGTTGCCGGGGACTGATAACATATCTTTACCATACCTTTTACTGCATTCGTTTAATTTTTCTATTTTACTTGGATTGTTCAACCTATACCTTTCACAAGGTCTTTTTTTCGTATGCGCAGATCTCAACGAGGGAAGGAACCGGAGTAGCAGTTAGATCCTGAACCAGAACGAACGTTCAATCTCAAGAAAAGAGTCTGTTACCTCGTTGAAAGGAACGAATACCTAGAGGAACAATGTGACACCCCAATTTTGGGCTTAGAAGTTTTGGGTTTGAACCGGACCGGTCGGATTTTCGGTTCGAATATAAAAGGTGGTTTTAAGCAAAGCCTAGTTCGGGATGCATTAAAAATATGGAAAAATATCTAAAAATCCTCTTTTAATATATATAAGAGGGTGGTGAAATCAATTTTACAAAATGAAGTTTGGAAATATGACATTTCGAGTTAGTGACTAAAATGTAATTTTTGAAAAGTTCATGACTGTTTTAAAAGGATTGAAACTTTGAATCTTTAAGGAGCTAATTTACCCAAGGGAGGATTTCTCCAGATTTTTCTTGATTTTTAAGACTCATTTAATGTTTAATTAATAAAAAGAAAAGAGGGAAAAAGATATTTTTAGTTTCATAACTAACTTTTACCAAAATTTTCCCATTTCATTTTCTCTCAAAATTCCCTCAGCCAAACACATTTCCACAGCAACTTTTCCTTTGATTTTCACACCTAAAGTTGAGATTTCAATTCCTAAATGATTCCTAATCATTTCTACACCAAATCCTCATCATTTGCTTAATGAATTTTCAAGGATTTTGGCTCTAAACAAGGAGAAATCCACATTTAGAGGTATGAATGTCCTTCTCCTCTAAATACTCAGTTCTTTACTGAAATTCCCAAGTTCTCAATCCTTAAATTGAGTTTTATTAAAGGTTTTAATGTTGTGATCTTGATTTTGGCTTAAAATGCAAGATTTGGATTTAATTTTGAAGAAATTCGTAATATATGATTGGGCTCTATTTTGAGATGTCTTTTTGATGTATTTTGGATGTCTAAATGATGTGAAATGGAGGTTTAATCAATGCAATCCCGAATAGGTTGATTTTCCTAAGTTTTTACTTGTGAAAATGGTAGTTTTTGGGGTGATCTTGGTGTTCTGTTAATGCTGGAGGTATAAGGACGAGTTTGGGTTCATTTTGGATGTTAATTGATGTTTAAAAATGGTTAGAAGTGATGGATCTTGGCTGGGTTAAGTTTTGGAAGAGTTTGGAGGTGTTTTCGGTTGTGTTTGATAGCCGAAATGTTGGATTTATGTAGAGCAGCGAGTTGAGTTGTGTTGCTGGTGTTTTTAATGCATGATGATGCATTAATCCTCTGTTGTTATGTGTTTAAAACATGGGAGAATGATCCGGAAGCAATAGAGGTAGCGTTGGAGGGTTTTAGATGCTTGGAAGGCTTAACGGCTAGCGTAGTTTTGTGTATCGGTGAGTGAAGTTGGGGTTTTCAGCTTTAAAACCAATGTTTGAAGGTTTTGGGAGCTTAGTTTAAGTGTAAGCAACTTAGCTATGCTCAAGAGTAAGTAAATGGAATTTCTCTCTTGGTTTGTGTTATGAATTGGTTTTTAATGCACTTGAGATGGTTGGATGCAATGTATGTGATTTGCATGTTTAAATTCTGTTTTGAAAGCATGTTTTAGCATGGTTTAATGCTGGTTTTGAAAGTCATGTGTTGAAGGATGCTCAAGGTAAGAGATCCTTGGTTTTGTACATTGGAATTGTGGAATTGATGCATAGTGTTGCAAGTTGTTTAATGGCTTTGTTTAATGCTTTAAAACAGTGAATTGATGATGGTAATTGATGGTATTGGCAAGTGATGTAAGTGGTTGTTGGTTACTTTAATCGGATATAGTTAGCCGGCTATAGGATTGGGTGCACCGTGAATTGAGTCGCCTTGGATGTCGAGGGGTTGTAATGGTACCGTAAACTCCATCCAAGAATCCTAGCGATTGAGATAGATGGTATCACCACGATGGAGGATGGCTCTCGTGGGTGGGCTTTGTTAAGTGTCACAACGGTGGAGGGTTGCTCCCGTGTGTGAGCTTGGTTAAGGTGATTACAATGGTTGTGGTAGCTTCCATGTGTAAGCCTTGTGATGTGTCCCGGCTCTCGCTAGTGTGTTATACAACTTCCGATGAGTGATGTTAAGGGGTTGTGATTGTACCGTTAAACTCCATCACGGGTGTTGAGGGGGTTGTGATTGTACCGGTAAACTCCACCTTGTGTTGTTCGGTTGTGTGTGTGAAGCGTGTGAGACAACGCTTGTAATCCGCGTATCCGATTGTGTCTTGTGTTGTGATGGTTTGTGAATTATCACTTGGAAGCCAATATAATGTTCTTGGATGTAATGAAGCATGAGATGCTTGAAATGATGCAAGGTTGCATGGGAAGTGTGTGATGTTCTAAGAATGCATGTATTACTTGTTAAGCTTGAACAAGTGTTTATCTTCTTTTATGAATGGTGTTTATGTGCAAGGAATCTATTAAATGCATTGAAGTCTTGTGAAGACTTGTTTAGAAAGGCATGAAATGTAAATGTTGCTTTGGTAGATCATGTGTTGTGCATTTGTTGAATACATGAGATAGTTAGAGGGAACAAGTGGTTTTCCAAAGATTTTGCTTGAATGGATTATTAAGCATGAGAAAAGCATGTTATGAAGAGGAAATGTTTTTCAAGGTATTTGAGTTTAACTTTGCATAAGGTGTTCATGCTTGGAAAGGTCTTAATTGTTGGTTTTGCGAGAATGTGCTTTGAAGTGAGTTTTTAGCTTTTCTAAGCTAAGGGTTGATTTTCATGATTGAGCAATGCATGATTTAAAGCATGTTGTTTAAAAAGGAGTTTTCAAACAATGCTTTGGTTTATCGAATTGTATCTACTTTTTAAGAAGGTTTTGTGATTCGCTGCATTGATGGTGTTTTGGTTTTGAGCATTCCTCACTAAGCATTATGTGCTTACTCTCCTTTTTGTCCATCAATGCAGATAATTGAAGTTGGGACAGCAAGAAGCAAGGGATTCAAGGAGAGCTCCACTTGAGAAGTATGTCTCGGTTAATAGCTATAGATAATAAAGGCAATGGGGGGAGAGTCTTTTATATTGATGTGTAATGAGATTGTGTATGTTGGGCAAGTTTGGTTTATGATTTGAACTATGTGGTTTAACGCTTGCAACGTTTGAATCTTCTTATTCATAAGTCGTTATGCTATGCTTCTTGTTTTAAAAAGCATGATTAAGTGTTGGATGTGTTGAAAGAGTTGGTGCACCTAGGGGTTGTTTTGTATCTAGATTTTAATGCAATTTGGTAGTTATGATGCTTGGCATGTTGTTGATTTGTTGAGGATTGATTTAGAGTATGTTCGATGGTTTAGACGAGTTAAAACAGGCTTTTCTGCTGTTTCTGGGCAGGGTGTTTCGAAACACCCTTGCCTGTTTCGAAACAGGTGCTGGATTTGGCCTGGGTGTTTCGAAACGGGTAGAGGTGTTTTGAAACACTTTGGCTACTGCCAAGCCCCGTTTCTGAACGGTCTATTCCCGTTTCGAAACACTTGACCGTTGGGCACTGATTTGAATGGTTTTGAAGTTTGCAAGCTTTACGTTTTAGTCCTGATTTTTGTATGTGCAATTGCTTGAGTTCGAGATGTCCGATTAAGGTGAAATTTGGCAGAGAGGCATGAAACATGAATAATTTCATAATGGTAACTTAAAAATTGGTAAAGTCCTCTTAATTTCCAGAATTTACAAAATGGTCCCTAAATTCGTATGTTGTGCAATTGAGTCCCTTATTGTTTTCTGATTGCTGTGATTTTTTAGTATGCTTATCTCAGGAGTATGCCTAGGATTAATGTGCATCTAGACAAGTTTAAAAAGAAAAAAGGGTTGTTAATCAAGGTTGACTTTCGGGTTGACTTTGGTTTTCCCCTTGTAACCTTCGTAGTTCGGGTCGACCGTCTAGGCCGAGCTAATGGGGTTACATTTGGTGGTATCAGAGCTGAGTTGCGAATGCTTGGGGAAATGGTAAATTGTTGTAATAAGTGTTTGATGTTTATTCTGATGTGTGGTTGAAAGTCGGTTGAAATGTGTGTCTTTGAGCGAATTGTTGATGTTTTTATCATGCTTTTTGGTTATGTATCCTCATTGAGCTAATGTGAAATTGTATTGTTGATATGCTGGTGTTGTGAGTTGAATTTATGAATGATGAAAGTGTGATGGGTATGATATGTTAATATTATGCTGTTGCGGGTGACTGTTGTTGGATGAGAGCATGATCGAAGTATGTTGATTGATATGCTCGATGTTGTGATAACCATGTTTTTATTGATTGTTATGTCGTGTAAAAGGGGAGAATTTGGGATACCCATTGCCTTATTACTATAGCTATTGTGTTAAGTTGGAGTGGGAGTCTTGAATCCTTGCTTGAAGCTGGCCTGATCGTTTTGTTTGTTTTGCTATGATTGTTTGTTGTTAATAGCATGGTGAAATCGATGAGAGAATGACAGTTGGGTGAGATGGTTGCTGCTTTAGAGCAGGTTGTTAGGGCGTGGAATTCACCTTTTAGTGGAGGTGTTTCGTCTCAGTCTTCGGTGCCTGGAGTTGAGGTAGTGAGGCAGGAGGAAGAAGCTGGTTTTGTGATGAAGGGTTCATCACCTATAGTTCAAGAGGTGTCAGGAACATCTCAGGCTGTGGCGAAAGTGAGGCCTGTAGACGTGCTGACTGTGGGACGTGCGAGTTTGTCGAAACAGCGTTTACATGATTTGGGAGCTGTGGAGTATCATGGTTCGACACCTGAGACGTTCGAGGCCTGGTTGGCCAGTGTAATTCTGATTTTGGATCATGAAGGTTGTGACTACGCCTGTAAGCTAGGAAGTGTTGTC
The DNA here is from genome assembly GCA_030270665.1 of Hibiscus trionum. Classification (NCBI taxonomy): domain Eukaryota; kingdom Viridiplantae; phylum Streptophyta; class Magnoliopsida; order Malvales; family Malvaceae; genus Hibiscus; species Hibiscus trionum. The sequence goes on from BSYR01000013.1 coordinate 14,417,016, forward strand.
TCATTGATGTTGGAGGACGCTTATGCTTGGTGGACATCTGTGGCGGTGGCATCGCATATCCACGATATAGATTGGGACTTCTTTGTGTCTGCCTTTTATGAAAGGTACCTTGGAAAGAAATTTCCAAGGGTTAAGCAGCGTGGGGGTGTGGCTTCAGATTATGAAGGTGAGAAAAGTTTAAGCAAGAGGGTTGTGGGCACTGACCTCGGGAGTGGTCAGGGGAAGAGGCTACGTGATAGAAGGTTTTGCTTGAATCGAAGTCTGGGTGGTGGTGCAGATGTAGGTCAAGTGCAGTATGACCAAGGAGTGGTAGCTCAGTTGCCGAAGTGTGACCGTTGTGGAAGGTGTCATGTTGGAGGTTGTTGGGGGCGCGGGAGCTTGTTGGAATTGTGGTTCTAAGGAGCATGTGAAGCGAAGTTGTCCTCATGGGATGAGTTTGGCTTCAGTGGGTGCAAAAGGGTCTTAGAAGGGTCATGGGCGCGGCTGAGACAAAGTTCGGAGGTGGCAGGAAAGGCAGAAAGGTGTGAGGGGCTTGGGGAATGAATCCTGTTGGAATTGTGGGTCTGTTGGACATTTGAGACGAAATTGTTTGAAGTTGGCTCGGGGTAGTCAGGGTTCTTTACCGCGGGGAGATGGTGATGATCTTAAGGTGTTGGTTGATGCTGCGGTGGTGCAGCTGGAAAATGATGGTTCTGCGAGGAAGAGAGTTTGTCTGTTGAAGCCCCGAGGCAGTGAGATGTTTTCAGGTAACCTTGTTAAGTAACCTTTACCCTAGTTATCTTAGTTTGGTTTCGGTTTGGTTTTCCCTTGCGTAGTGGTTTGGTCTTATAGCTAGCAAGTTTGGGGTAGTAGTTGGTGTTGTTTTGAAAACAACTTTAGTGCGAAGAGGGCATTAGTGGGTATTTTGTGGTTAATGGGGTTGTTAGAATGGTAGGGTTGGACAAGTTGGAAGTGAGATAGGAGGTTGTTCTTAGGCAAATCCTGAGGATGTTATTGGTGGGTGTGAACTGACATACATGCACAGTTAAAACCATTTGTTATATACTATATTATATATATATATATGTGTGTGTGTGTGTGTGTGTTGGTACATGCATACATGTGACATGACATTAGAGGTTTTGCATACATGTACACAGGCATTGATAGGGCATATTGGTGACCATGCATACGAACGTTCACACTTGCTAATAGCTAGTTGGGTCCGTTAGTGTTGGGATAGGGTTAGGTTGGATGATGGGTTTTAAAAGTTGTTTTGGTGCTGGGAGAATGTTAGAAGTAATGGAGGGTATTAAGCGAGCTGTCAGTAATAGTGAGTGCGATATAGCATGTTGGCAGAAGGAAAGTGTTTTGGTGCTTAAAGAGTTTAGCGGTGTGGTGGTGAGGAGATTACCGGTTGAAGTTAGAATCGGTCAGAGTGGTTGTGAATAGCTGGTAGAAGTGGTAGTTTCTTGGTGTTAAGTGATGTAGTAAGTTAGTGGATGTGTTCCAGAGTGCTGAGGTAACTTGGCATTAATGTTGTAATAGAAGGGTTGTTTTTGTAGGTGATGGTTCGTAGCAACCTTCGAAGAGTTGAGAAGAGGTTGTGTTGAGGGCTGTAGAAAAGGGTTGGCCTGGGGTGAATAGAAGTTTCGTAATCTTAATATGTATGTATAGAATGGGCGGTGTCCTGGTAAGGCTGTTGTTGTAGTCAAAGCTTGAAGTGGAAAGACAATGTAAGTTCAAGGGCCATTGTTGGTTGGACGGGTTCTTGTGAGAAGTGGTTGGCTAGTCGTGTATAAGTAAATCCCTTCTGTAGTCAGCTAGTGGTATGTGGAACGGCTGGCGGAGCCAAGGTTGGGGTTTTGTGACGTGAATTTCGGATGTTGGGTGAGTAGTCCTGGTGAGTCGTTATGGTAATGATAGTGGCGGATGTGAAGGAATGTCATCAATACGTTGAGAAGTTTGAGTAAGCAGTTGATGCTTAAGAATTTTTTTTTTGCTTGATGTGGTAACCTTTGGAAGAAGTTGAGCAGTTTTGCAAGGGGTTTTAGAAGCAGTGAAGGTTGTGGGTCACATGGTGGTTGAAACTGGATGGGTTAGTGTCACCGTGTGTGTGAGTTTTGAAAGTTATGAGTTAAGGTGAGTATGTTGTAAAATTTGGAGGTTCTTCGGGTTGTTGGGGCTATGTGCAGTTCAGAAGTGTGAAAGGTTAAGCTGTGATTAACATCTGAGTGTTCTGGAAATTGTGAACAGTATGTGGTGGTGTTGGGTTTGGTTGTAGTGTAAGTTGATTTGTGGAGGAGTTGGTTTGGTGGAGTTTTGTGAGGAGAGTGTTCAGTGGTGGTTAAGTCTCCTGTGTTGCTTTGTGGGTTGCTTTGAGAAGTTTGGTTGTGCTCTTTTCGTCGGTTGAAATTTCGAGGATGAAATTTCCTAAGAGGGGGAGAGTTGTAACACCCCAATTTTGGGCTTAGAAGTTTTGGGTTTGAACCGGACCGGTCGGATTTTCGGTTCGAATATAAAAAGGTGGTTTTAAGCAAAGCCTAGTTCGGGATGCATTAAAAATATGGAAAAATATCTAAAAATCCTCTTTTAATATATATAAGAGGGTGGTGAAATCAATTTTACAAAATGAAGTTTGGAAATATGACATTTCGAGTTAGTGACTAAAATGTAATTTTTGAAAAGTTCGTGACTGTTTTAAAAGGATTGAAACTTTGAATCTTTAAGGAGCTAATTTACCCAAGGGAGGATTTCTCCAGATTTTTCTTGATTTTTAAGACTCATTTAATGTTTAATTAATAAAAAGAAAAGATGGAAAAAGATATTTTTAGTTTCATAACTAACTTTTACCAAAATTTTCCCATTTCATTTTCTCTCAAAATTCCCTCAGCCAAACACATTTCCACAACAACTTTTCCTTTGATTTTCACACCTAAAGTTGAGATTTCAATTCCTAAATGATTCCTAATCATTTCTACACCAAATCCTCGTCATTTGCTTAATGAATTTTCAAGGATTTTGGCTCTAAACAAGGAGAAATCCACATTTAGAGGTATGAAGGTCCTTCTCCTCTAAATACTCAGTTCTTTACTGAAATTCCCAAGTTCTCAATCCTTAAATTGAGTTTTATTAAAGGTTTTAATGTTGTGATCTTGATTTTGGCTTAAAATACAAGATTTGGATTTAATTTTGAAGAAATTTGTAATATATGATTGGGCTCTGTTTTGAGATGTCTTTTTGATGTATTTTGGATGTCTAACTGATGTGAAATGGAGGTTTAATCAATGCAATCCCGAATAGGTTTATTTTCCTAAGTTTTTACTTGTGAAAATGGTAGTTTTTGGGGTGATCTTGGTGTTTTGTTAATGCTGGAGGTATAAGGACGAGTTTGGGTTCATTTTGGATGTTAATTGATGTTTAAAAATGGTTAGAAGTGATGGATCTTGGCTGGGTTAAGTTTTGGAAGAGTTTGGAGGTGTTTTCGGTTGTGTTTGGTAGCCGAAATGTTGGATTTATGTAGAGCAGCGAGTTGAGTTGTGTTGCTGGTGTTTTTAATGCATGATGATGCATTAATCCTCTGTTGTTATGTGTTTAAAACAGGGGAGAATGATCCGGAAGCAATAGAGGTAGCGTTGGAGGGTTTTAGATGCTTGGAAGGCTTAACGGCTAGCGTAGTTTTGTGTATCGGTGAGTGAAGTTGGGGTTTTCAGCTTTAAAACCAATGTTTGAAGATTTTGGGAGCTTAGTTTAAGTGTAAGCAACTTAGCTATGCTCAAGAGTAAGTAAATGGAATTTCTCTCTTGGTTTGTGTTATGAATTGGTTTTTAATGCACTTGAGATGGTTGGATGCAATGTATGTGATTTGCATGTTTAAATTCTGTTTTGAAAGCATGTTTTAGCATGGTTTAATGCTGGTTTTGAAAGTCATGTGTTGAAGGATGCTCAAGGTAAGAGATCCTTGGTTTTGTACATTAGAATTGTGGAATTAATGCATAGTGTTGCAAGTTGTTTAATGGCTTTGTTTAATGCTTTAAAACAGTGAATTGATGATGGTAATTGATGGTATTGGCAAGTGATGTAAGTGGTTGTTGGTTACTTTAATCGGATATAGTTAGCCGGCTATAGGATTGGGTGCACCGTGAATTGAGTCGCCTTGGATGTCGAGGGGTTGTAATGGTACCGTAAACTCCATCCAAGAATCCTAGCGATTGAGATAGATGGTGTCACCACGATGGAGGATGGCTCTCGTGGGTGGGCTTTGTTAAGTGCCACCACTATGGAGGATGGCTCTCGTGGGTGGGCTTGGTTAAGTGCCACCACGATGGAGGATGGCTCTCGTGGGTGCACCTTGTTAAATGTCACCACGATGGAGGGTGGCTCTCGTGGGTGGACTTTGTTAAGTGTCACAACGGTGGAGGGTTGCTCCTGTGTGTGAGCTTGGTTAAGGTGATTACAATGGTTGTGGTAGCTTCCATATGTAAGCCTTGTGATGTGTCCCGGCTCTCGCTAGTGTGTTATACAACTTCCGATGAGTGATGTTGAGGGGTTGTGATTGTACCGTTAAACTCCATCACGGGTGTTGAGGGGGTTGTGATTGTGCCGGTAAACTCCACCTTGTGTTGTTCGGTTGTGTGTATGAAGCGTGTGGGACAACGCTTGTAATCCGCGTATCCGATTGTGTCTTGTGGTGTAATGGTTTGTGAATTATCACTTGGAAGCCAATATAATTTTCTTGGATGTAATGAAGCATGAGATGCTTGAAATGATGCAAGGTTGCATGGGAAGTGTGTGATGTTCTAAGAATGCATGTATTACTTGTTAAGCTTGAACAAGTGTTTATCTTCTTTTATGAATGGTGTTTATGTGCAAGGAATCTCTTAAATGCATTGAAGTCTTGTGAAGACTTGTTTAGAAAGGCATGAAATGTAAATGTTGCTTTGGTAGATCATGTGTTATGCATTTGTTGAATACATGAGATAGTTAGAGGGAACAAGTGGTTTTCCAAAGATTTTGCTTGAATGGATTATTAAGCATGAGAAAAGCATGTTATGAAGAGGAAATGTTTTTCAAGGTATTTGAGTTTAACTTTGCATAAGGTGTTCATGCTTGGAAAGGTCTTAATTGTTGGTTTTGCGAGAATGTGCTTTGAAGTGAGTTTTTAGCTTTTCTAAGCTAAGGGTTGGTTTTCATGATTGAGCAATGCATGATTTAAAGCATGTTGTTTAAAAAGGAGTTTTCAAACAATGCTTTGGTTTATCGAATTGTATCTACTTTTTAAAAAGGTTTTGTGATTCGCTGCATTGATGGTGTTTTGGTTTTGAGCATTCCTCACTAAGCATTATGTGCTTACGCTCCTTTTTGTCCATCAATGCAGATAATTGAAGTTGGGACAGCAAGAAGCAAGGGATTCAAGGAGAGCTCCACTTGAGAAGTATGTCTCGGTTAATAGCTATAGATAATAAAGGCAATGGGGGGAGAGTCTTTTATATTGATGTGTAATGAGATTGTGTATGTTGGGAAAGTTTGGTTTATGATTTGAACTATGTGGTTTAACGCTTGCAACGTTTGAATCTTCTTATTCATAAGTCGTTATGCTATGCTTCTTGTTTTAAAAAGCATGATTAAGTGTTGGATGTGTTGAAAGAGTTGGTGCACCTAGGGGTTGTTTTGTATCTAGATTTTAATGCAATTTGGTAGTTATGATGCTTGTCATGTTGTTGATTTGTTGAGGATTGATTTAGAGTATGTTCGATGGTTTAGACGAGTTAAAACAGGCTTTTCTGCTGTTTCTGGGCAGGGTGTTTCGAAACACCCTTGCCTGTTTCGAAACAGGTGCTGGATTTGGCGTGGGTGTTTCGAAACAGGTAGAGGTGTTTCGAAACACTTTGGCTACTGCCAAGCCCCGTTTCTGAACGGTCTATTCCCGTTTCGAAACACTTGACCGTTGGGCACTGATTTGAATGGTTTTGAAGTTTGCAAGCTTTACGTTTTAGTCCTGATTTTTGTATGTGCAATTGCTTGAGTTCGAGATGTCCGATTAAGGTGAAATTTGGCAGAGAGGCATGAAACATGAATAATTTCATAATGGTAACTGAAAAATTGGTAAAGTCCTCTTAATTTCCAGAATTTACAAAATGGTCCCTAAATTCGTATGATTGAGTCCCTTATTGTTTTCTGATTGCTGTGATTTTTTAGTATGCTTATCTCAGGAGTATGCCTAGGATTAATGTGCATCTAGATAAGTTTAAAAAGAAAAAAGGGTCGTTAATCAAGGTTGACTTTCGGGTTGACTTTGGTTTTCCCCGTGTAACCTTCGTAGTTCGGGTCGACCGTCTAGGCCGAGCTAAGGGGTTTACATTTGGTGGTACCAGAGCTGAGTTGGGAATGCTTGGGAAAATGGTAAATTGTTGTAATAAGTGTTTGATGTTTATTCTGATGTGTGGTTGAAAGTCGGTTGAAATGTGTGTCTTTGAAAGAGTTGGTGCACCTAGGGGTTGTTTTGTATCTAGATTTTAATGCAATTTGGTAGTTATGATGCTTGGCATGTTGTTGATTTTTTGAGGATTGATTTAGAGTATGTTCGATGGTTTAGACGAGTTAAAACAGGCTTTTCTGCTGTTTCTGGGCAGGGTGTTTCGAAACACCCTTGCTTGTTTCGAAACAGGTGCTGGATTTGGCCTGGGTGTTTCGAAACGGGTAGATGTGTTTTGAAACACTTTGGCTACTGCCAAGCCCCGTTTCTGAACGGTCTATTCCCGTTTCGAAACACTTGACCGTTGGGCACTGATTTGAATGGTTTTGAAGTTTGCAAGCTTTACGTTTTAGTCCTAATTTTTGTATGTGCAATTGCTTGAGTTCGAGATGTCCGATTAAGGTGAAATTTGGCAGAGAGGCATGAAACATGAATAATTTCATAATGGTAACTGAAAAATTGGTAAAGTCCTCTTAATTTCCAGAATTTACAAAATGGTCCCTAAATTCGTATGTTGTGCAATTGAGTCCCTTATTGTTTTCTGATTGCTGTGCTTTTTTAGTATGCTTATCTCAGGAGTATGCCTAGGATTAATGTGCATCTAGACAAGTTTAAAAAGAAAAAAAGGGTCGTTAATGAAGGTTGACTTTCGGGTTGACTTTGGTTTTCCCCGTATAACCTTCGTAGTTCGGGTCGACCGTCTAGGCCGAGCTAAGGGGTTTACATTTGGTGGTACCATAGCTGAGTTGCGAATGCTTGGGAAAATGGTAAATTGTTGTAATAAGTGTTTGATGTTTATTCTGATGTGTGGTTGAAAGTCGGTTGAAATGTGTGTCTTTGAAAGAGTTGGTGCACCTAGGGTTTGTTTTGTATCTAGATTTTAATGCAATTTGGTAGTTATGATGCTTGGAATGTTGTTTATTTGTTGAGGATTGATTTAGAGTATGTTCGATGGTTTAGACGAGTTAAAACAGGCTTTTCTGCTGTTTCTGGGCAGGGTGTTTCGAAACACCCTTGCTTGTTTCGAAACAGGTGCTGGATTTGGCCTGGGTGTTTCGAAACGGGTAGATGTGTTTCGAAACACTTTGGCTACTGCCAAGCCCCGTTTCTGAACGGTCTATTCCCGTTTCGAAACACTTGACCGTTGGGCACTGATTTGAATGGTTTTGAAGTTTGCAAGCTTTACGATTTAGTCCTGATTTTTGAATGTGCAATTGCTTGAGTTCGAGATGTTCGATTAAGGTGAAATTTGGCAGAGAGGCATGAAACATGACTAATTTCATAATGGCAACTTAAAAATTGGTAAAGTCTTCTTAATTTCCAGAATTTACAAAATGGTCCCTAAATTCGTATGTTGTGCAATTGAGTCCCTTATTGTTTTCCGATTGCTGTGATTTTTGAGTATGCTTATCTCAGGAGTATGCCTAGGATTAATGTGCATCTAGACAAGTTTAAAAAGAAACAAAGGGTCGTTAATCAAGGTTGACTTTCGGGTTGACTTTGGTTTTCCCCGTGTAACCTTCGTAGTTCGGGTCGACCGTCTATGTCGGGCTAAGGGGGTTACAAACAACTCGAAGCAATGGTGAACGAAAGACGTGAAGAAAGAAGGGACAACCAAGGGAATCCCCAGGATAATAACAATCCTGTCGGAGATGGAGGAATCGATCCACTTGTCGTCGATCCTCCTGTCGCTGCCGCACGCCGGTCATGCCGAGACTACATGCTTAATGACCATGTAGAACTAGAAACCACGCTGCCGGATGTAGAAGTTAACAACTTTGAGCTGAAACCTGTCATGTTCAGCATGATCAACAACGCTGGTCAATTTAGTGGTGCTGGTACTGAGGATGCTAGGGAGCATCTGAAAACGTTCCAGGAAATCTGTGGTTCGTTTAGACTACCAGGAGTTAATCCGGAGATACTGAGGCTTCGGTTTTTTCCTCATTCATTGAGGGACAGGGCAAAGACTTGGTGTAATAAACTAACACCGGGTTCAATTAGAACTTGGGCAGATTTAACTCGTGAATTCTTATCTCGTTTTAATCCTTCACACTTATCTGAGCGATTACGTAACGAAATTGCTACTTTTCAACAGGAAGAAGATGAGCCAATGCACGAGGCCTGGGACAGATTTACCACTCTTCCACGGAATTGCCCAATGCATGGATTCCCTGTTTGGAACCAGGTAACAAAATTTTATAATGCTGCTGAAGAGGTATGCGAAACTTGTGAAGGAAATCACAGTTCGGAGGAATGTCCAATACAGTTAGAAGAGGGAAAGTATGTTGGAAACTACAATAAGCGGAATTATAATTCCAACAACTATAATCCCAACTGGAGAAAGGATCCCAATTTCTCTTGGAGCAATCCTAATAATGCACTGAATCCTCAAGCACAGAACACTCAGAATCAGGGAGGACATAGACTAATGACTCAGCAGCAACCGCAGCAGCAGCAACAGCAACAGCCACCAACTGCCTCGAATAGTATACTGGAAGAGACTCTGGCTACATTTATGTCTCAAACAGGAACCTACATTGAGAACATGAATCACTTTGTCAAGAAGACAGAAACTTTCATGGACAAAACAGAGATGCGGATGACCAATCATGAAGCTACTCTGAAATCATTGGAGACACAGATGGGTCAGATTTCCCAGCATGTTAAACCAAGGCAGAATGGAAGATTTCCTAGCAATACTGAAAATGCTAGACAGCCCACACATGAGCAGTGTAAAGCCATCACTACTAGAAGTGGGAAGAAATTACAAAGGCCAGAGAATGAAGCCGAAACAGTTAAGAAACCAGCCCTGGAGCCGACTGTTGAGGAAGCTGCCCCAACAGGTAACAAACAGCCTGCTGCCGATGAACCTGTCACAACAGCAGAAGGGACAGAGGAGAAAGATGATGAACTCAAACCTCCTCAGATCCGTATGCAGTGGGAAGGACGTATTGCTGATTATCGTCCCCCACCTCCTTTCCCTCAGCGGCTACAGAAATTGAAACATGAATCACAGCTTAAGAAGATTTATGATATTTTTAAGCAGGTTCATATCAACATTCCGCTGTTAGATGCTGTAAGGGAAATACCTGGTTATGCTAAATTTCTCAAGGATGTCATGTCAAAGAAATCCAGACTTGGGGAATTTGAAACAGTTAACATGACACATGGATGCATGAGTATTCTACACAAGTATCCACCCCAGAAGAAGAAGGATCTTGGGAGTTTCATCATACCATGCATAATCGGAGACAAATTTGTGGGTAAGGCACTTTGTGATCTTGGTGCTAGTATAAATTTAATGCCCAAATCTATTTTTCAGAAATTAGGTATTGGAAAAGCTCGACCCACAACAGTAGTACTGCAGCTGGCAGACCGCTCTTACGTTCACCCAGAAGGAAAAATTGAAGATATTCTGGTAAGAGTGGATAAGTTTATTTTTCATGCTGACTTTCTTATCTTAGATTGTGAAGCAGATGAGAACGCACCAATCATCCTGGGGCGACCCTTCTTAGCCACAGGAAGATCACTGATTGATGTGGAAAGAGGAGAACTCATTATGAGAGTGAACGATCAAGAGATCAAGCTAAACGTTCTCCAAGCAATGAAACATGCTGATGCAGGAGAAGAGTGCAAGGCCATCACTACAATCACCTTTGACCAACCCTGTATCAGGTCGGGCTGCCACGACATCAAAATTGGTCACTGCCTCGGCAGCCATTTAGAAGACTGTCACGATAGCACCGACGACAGCAGCTCCTCAGAATCTGATACATCTGATACTGAAGATCAAGAGGAGGTAAACTGGATAGGCAATCGTCCAGGTAAGTTGTTTTAGCCCTTAAATTATACCTCAGATAACCATATAATTCAAAAGCCATCAACTGTTGAGCCCCCTGTTCTAGATCTTAAGCCCCTGCCAGGGCAGCTAAAATATGCTTTCCTTGGTTTAAATGATACGTTGCCCGTAATCATCTCTTCCAAGTTGATGCAGGAACAAGAACAACAGCTAATAGGGATGCTGCAGCAGCATAAAAAGGCGATTGGATGGACGATAGCTGATATCCAAGGCATCAGTCAGGCATTATGCATGCATAAAATCCTCCTAGAGGATGATCATAAGCCGACCATTGATGCACAGAGACGACTGAATGATGCTATGCGAGAGGTGGTGCATAAGGAGATAATCAAATGGCTAGATGCTAGAATAATCTATGCCATCTCAGACAGCAAATGGGTGATCCCGGTGCGGTGCGTTCCCAAGAAAGGAGGAATAACCGTGGTAACCAATGAAGATAATGAGCTAATCCCAACCAGGAATGTGACCGGTTGGAGGGTTTGTATGGACTACCAGAAGCTTAACAAAGCTACCCGGAAGGACCACTTTCCTTTACCCTTTATTGATCAAATGCTTGATAGACTAGCGGGTAAACCTTACTATTATTTTCTTGATGGTTACTCAGGTTACAATCAAATAGCCATCGCACTGGAAGATTAAGAAAAGACGACGTTCATATGCCCGTACGGAACATATGCTTTTAGGAGAATGCCTTTTGGACTCTGTAATGCACCAGCCACTTTCCAAAGGTGCATGATGGCAATATTCTCCGATATGGTGGAGGATTTCCTAGAAATCTTTATGGATGAATTTTCAGTCTTTGGAGACAATTTTGAGAGCTGCCTAGGTAACCTACAGAAAGTGCTCAAGAGATGTGAAAAAGCAAACCTAGTATTGAACTGGGAAAAGTGTCAATTCATGGTGGGTGAAGGGATAGTCCTTGGACATAAGATTAGCTGCCATGGCATAGAAGTCGACAGAGCTAAGATCGAAGTTATCGAAAAGCTGCCGCCACCCACCACAGTCAAGGGAATCAGAAGTTTCTTAGGACATGCCGGTTTTTATCGAAGGTTCATTGCGAATTTTTCAAAGATAACCAAGCCCATATGCCATCTTCTAGAGCAGAACCGACCCTTCGACTTTAACGCTGAATGTACTGAGGCATTCAAGGTTTTGAAAGAAAAGCTGGTAACAGCCCCAATAGTACAGCCACCAGATTGGACACTGCCGTTTGAGATCATGTGTGATGCTAGTGACTATGCTGTCGGGGCAGCACTTGGGCAACGAAGAGACAAACTTTTTCATGTTATATACTATGCCAGCAAAACACTGAACGATGCCCAAGTGAATTACACCACCACAGAGAAGGAACTATTAGTTGTGGTATTCTCCATTGACAAGTTTCGTTCTTATATACTTGGAACGAAGGTCATAGTCCATACAGACCACTCTGCATTGAAGTATCTGTTCATGAAGAAGGATGCAAAGCCTCGACTGATACGTTGGATTTTGCTACTGCAAGAATTCGACCTTGAAATCAAGGACAAAAAGGGGACGGAGAATCAAGTGGAAGATCACTTGTCAAGGTTGGAGAAGGGAAAGAGTCTACCGGTAGATGAGACAAACATATTGGAGACCTTCCCTGATGAGCAACTGTTTGCTGCCACAATCACTACCGCGACAGCCATGGCGGCAGGTAAGTTTTCTGAACTCCCCTGGTACGCTGATTTCGTTAATTTTTTAGTTAGCGGAATAATTCCTCTTGACCTTAATTATCAAGCTAGGAAGAGGTTCCAAAATGATGTTAAGCATTATTATTGGGATGAACCTCTTCTTTTCAAAATCTGTGCAGATCAGGTTATAAGGAGATGCATAACACAGGACGAACAAGAAGATATACTTCATCACTGTCATGCTTCACAGTATGGAGGACACTTGGGAGGCAACAAAACTGCTGCCAAAGTTTTGCAGTCAGGATTTTATTGGCCGTCACTGTATAAAGATGCTCAAATCTTCTACAAGAATTGTGACAAGTGTCAATGGACGGGAAACATCTCAAGGAGGCACGAGATGCCGCTGCAGAACATTTTTGAAGTCGAGATCTTCGACGTATGGGGGATTGATTTCATGGGACCATTCCCATCTTCATGTGGGAATTTATACATCCTCCTGGCAGTAGATTATGTGTCCAAGTGGGTTGAAGCTATCGCCACTCAAAAGAATGATGCCAAGACGGTTCAAAGGTTTTTACATAAAAACATTTTTTCCAGATTCGACATCCCTAAGGCTATTATCAGTGATGAAGGGAGACATTTTGACAATAGGGTTATAACTGCCGCCTTGAAAAAGTATGGTGTCAAGCATCGGATTGCAACAGCATACCACCCTCAGACCAATGGACAAGCTGAAATATCCAACAGAGAGGTCAAGAACATTCTCGAAAAGATGGTTAAACCAACTCGGAAAGATTGGTCTTTACACCTCAATGATGCGTTGTGGGCTTACAGGACAATATTCAAAACTCCATTGGGAATGTCTCCTTATCGGCTGATTTACGGGAAAAAGTGCCATTTACCTGTCGAGATAGAGCATAGAGCATACTGGGCAATCAAGGCAGTTAATATGGACTTGGAAAAGGCAGGGCAGAAGAGGCTACTTGATCTTAACGAAATTGAAGAAATTTGAGCAATGGCCTATGACAACGCAAGAATATACAAGGACAAGACCAAGAAGTGGCATGACAAGAAGTTGCTGCCACGACAGTTCTGCCCAGGGCAGCTTGTGTTGCTTTTTAACTCTAGGTTGAAACTCTTCCCAGGGAAGCTAAAATCTAGATGGTCTGGCCCATTCCAAGTGGTTCAGGTTTTTCCCCATGGTGCCATCACGATCAGATCTCTAAAAGACGGGCACCAATTCAAAGTCAATGGACATCGATTGAAGCATTATCAAGGGACTGAAGCCCCAAGAATTCAGGAAGTGGTTACTTTAGGAGATGCCCCTCCTGGCATCCCTAATTTAACCTAATTTTATTTCTATTATTTTTATTATTTATATATTAGGTAACTAGAGTTATTTTATTTTATTTTTTTAGAAATTAAAGTTTTTTATTTTTATTATTTTCAGGAAATAAAGGAGACAAGGAAAAGAAGAGAAGTGAATCCAGCCCACCATTTTCCATCAGCCCAAAAAGCCCAACATTTGGTCGCTGCCGTTACAGCTGCCGCGACAGGCGCAGAAAATACAGGCTGTCGACACGCTGTCGCGATAGACGCGCAGCAGAAACGAAAACGCGTGACAGACACGTCAGAAATCGCGTAACAGCTGGCCCCGTTATTCGCGCTTGCCGTTACAGCTCCAACGGGCAGCAAACTCTTCCCTATATAAACCCCGTTTCATTTTTCATTTTTCACTCACTTCTACTCTTCTTACTTGCTTTCTCTCGGAATATTTATTTGCTTTCATTTTTCTTCTTCTTACAACCCTTACAACCATGTCTTCCAGAAACACCCACAGGAGCGCTGCCTCAGGCTCCACCCCGACAGCAGCAACCTCATGATCTTTCCAGATACGAGATATGTGGGAGGAAAAGGGATCTATCTACACTTCCAAGGAGGGGAATTTTGGCCTGCAGTCGTTCATTGCTAGCAAAATCAGGGCCCTACAATGGCAGATCTTTGCAGAACAACCAGAGGAGATGAACGTCTCTTTGGTTCGTGATTTCTATGCTGCCATCAACAGCAATCACCGTGAGAGGGAGGGAGGTGCCCTTCGACCCGGAATACATCAAAACGCTCTACGGATTTTACGTGGGCAGCAACAAGGACGGTCACCAACAATTCATGAACAGCTTAGACCCCGCTGCCTACGATGCTGTCATGGCAGAGCTCATGGAGGAAGGGACTCAGTGGAACACAAATCCTAAGAACCTGAGGACGGTAAAGAGAACTCAGCTCCTGTCGGAGGCCAAACTGTGGAACGCTTTTATTAAAAAGCGAATCATGCCAACCTCGCACAATACCACTGTCGATCAGTCCAGGTTAGCCCTCATTCATTCCATTTTACATGAGAGGCTTATTAATGTGGGCAGCTTCATCCGGGAAAACATTTTAGAGTGTGCGCACCGGCCGACAGGACCACTCTACCTCCCTTACCTCATCACAGCCATTTGTCGCGGCCATGGTGTACCTGAAGTTACCACCGATCTAAGAGTCCAAGGGAAGGGATGGACCGACAAAAATGTGCTCAGCTTGATGGAATTGACTGCTGCCACCCCGTTGTCATCGTTCGACCCCACTGCCACGGCAGCAGAGACGACAGAAGCGACAGACATTGAACCTGCTGCCACGGACGCAAGGTAGCCCACAGCAGCAGCAGCCCCGACTGACTCCTCCTCCCAGATCCTTGCTGCCATACAGAAAATGGAGGAACGACAGCTAGGTCTTATAAGCTTCATCAGGGATTTCACCACCGCTACGGTAACCTTCATCCAAAACTCTTTAAATTTCCCTGATGTTGTTTTTCCTACCTTTCCATCCCACTATTTTGCTGCTACCACCCCTGCCCATACCCCTACACCTGCTGCCACACCCAAGACACCGTTTGCAGAATCCACACCTACCCCTGCCACGACAGCTACAGACAGCAACCGTGCAGCTGATACCTCTGCCCGTGGAACTAAGAGAAGAATGACCTCGGAAGAACTCGATGCATTCATCACCGGTTTTTCTTCTTCTGTTTGGGAGGAAAGTGACAACGAACCCTCTGTTAAGAGGAATCTAGCCATGGAGTTCACACCGGTCAAACGGCAGAAGAGGATGGCAGATAAGAATAAAGAGGATAGTGGCAGCATCAGCGGCAGCGGCAGCGGAGATGAGAGCAGCAGCAGCTCTGATGTTCAGGTAGTGGAGAAACCTCCTAACATCTCTCCTACCAGAATTCAACCTTCGAGAGATGCCAAAACCAAGAACACATCAGCCTCCCCCAGCTGCCAGCCAGTTAAGAAGGCCCGCCGACAGATCCGAGTCAGCAGCAGCAGTGACGACAACGCATAAAATTTGAGTTTCTTAACTTATTTTGTTGTCTGCCTCTATATATTTTGTGATGTACTTTTCATTTTCTTTTTTTATCTGTCATTTTGCATTGAGGGCAATGCAACCCTTGAGTTTGGGGGTGGTATCCCTCCATTAATTGAGTCTTATTTTAGTTTTAAATTCGTGTCTTTTACTTAGTTTATTTTTTGTCAAAAAAAATTGAAGATGAAATTTTTTCTGGCTTAAGTCTTTTGAACTGAACTTACCTGCCGTGACAGCCTCTGTCGTGGCAGCACTTTTAGGACAGTTTTAGGAACAGTTTAGAGCCTTGCTATAGTTCTGAAACTTAAACACCATTTGTGACTCTTATACTGTCTAGAACTTTACTGGTAAACTAGAATAGGGAAAAGCTTAGTACTTGAATAGCCCCTAGAGGTGCCTAACACTGGCTCTAGGAAAGAAGTTAAGAAAAATGGACTCAATAGCCCTAGAGGTGCCCGAAACCGGCTCTAGGAAGTTAGCTAGAGGTGCCCAAAATCGGCTCTAGTCAAACTTAAGCTTGAAAATTAGAATCGAGTCTGAACTAAAGGAACCTAAAAATTTCCTCCAAAAAGATGAACTTTGGCCTAAAAATTCAAGTTAGAAGTTTCAGCTATTCTAGTAAGCTAAGTGAGTCTAGGCATATAATTGTTCACAAAGCATGCACACACTACACGAGAATTATAGCATGGTTCCGAATTAATTCTGAATTATCCGACAAGGTGTTGCTTGCCATAGGGAATGAAATGGTAGGTAAGGGAAAGTTCATTGTTTTAAGCCAAATAAAAATTTTATTTTCTTTGTTAGGTCTGAATTGCTTGAGGGCAAGCAAAAACTTGGGTTTGGGGGTGTGTTGAGTGTGTAAAAGTTCTATATTTTACCCCCTATTTAACCCATATTTCTGCTGCATTCAAGCATAATTCATTGTATTTAGGTTAGATTTCAGTTTCACATCACAAATATATTAAATGGCACAGTTTCTACTGAAATTGGTTATTTTTGCAGGTTGCTGTTGTAGCAGATGGAGAAGCAGGAGCTGGGCAGTAATGCAGAAGAGCTGGATTTGGATGAGCAGTCGAGGAGGACGATACTGCCATGGTTGCCACCATGACAGCCAAGGACGACAGCAGTTTTGAGGAGAAGAAGCAAAGTGGGCCTCGACAGAAAGAGAAAATTAAGCTCGTCTGTCGTGGAGTACCCTTATATTTTTCTGAGCCCTAGATCAGATTGAAGGCCAAGCCCAAGGTTCAAGGAAGATATCCCAAGAAAGAAGGAAGGACGAATTAAAGACTGCTATTTTGAAGATTTAGTCTTTATTAGAATTGTACTTTAATTTAAAGTTGTATTCCTTCCATATTAGAAAACTTGAACCCAAGGCCTATATAAAGGCATGTAATTCGACCTAGGAGAGAACATCACCTATCTCTAGCCTTCTTCCCAAACCCTGGCCGTTTTCCCCTTCTCAACATGTTCTAAATTCCCCTTAGGGCCACGGGTTGAATTGTAAAGTAGTTGCAAGGGTTGCTTTTGTTTTAGGAATTTTATGTTCAATAAAATAAACTTCAAGTTCTCTTATTCTGGTTATTAACATCTTGCAAGAGCATCGGGAGATCATTGTGAGGTTATCTATTTACTTAATATCGGGAGAGTTAAGTATACGAAAGGAATAAGTGCGAGTTCTCTAGTTTATAGTTGAACTATCTCGGACCTAGGGATAGGACGAGGTTAAGTGGCTAAAGAAGAATTCAACAACATCGGTGTTCATCCTTCGATTCACGCTGGGAGGTATCATCAAAGACGTGTTCATCGACAGACTTGGACCTAGGGATAGGCCAAGGCACAGCAGGGATTCTTGCCAAACTTGAAGTACAGAGTTGTGTGATCGCTGCCGCGACAAACAACAGACTGTCGCCGCGACGGGTGCTGCCGCGACGGGGACATCGACAGAGCATATTTTCCTAGACTTAGCAATACCTGCACTACTGAGCAATTCAATACCAGCCCATTCTCTTTATCTTGATTATTTTAATCCTATTTTCCAGTATTCTTTATTATTTTCGTGACAAACATCTTAAACTATTCTCTTTACTTTCGTTTAGTAATCCAAGGTGAAGCTATTAGCCCAGTCCCTGTGGAGACGATATCTGATACTTCAGTATCACTTTACTACTTGCGTCGTGTACACTTGCACTACATTGCGATAGACACTTTTACACGCAACATCTCTCTCTCTCTCTCCCTCTCCCTCTCTCTCTCTCTCTGTTAATGGTAATGAAAACTTACTCTGAGCCTTGTTTTAGAAAACAAAATTTCCCATTTTATTCTATTTTTGTATGTCTATGATTATGTATGGTTAATTACTTGTTATTCGAACTGCAAATAAAACATGAGGAAATAAAGGTACCGCCATGGCTTGAATCACTGTTATCGACTACATTCTTCACCATCTATCTCAGACACAATGATGCACCACGAAGCGAATGTAAAATGTATAGCCTTGATTGCATGAATGTTAAACCTATATTTGATTTTGATATAACAAGGACTAATTTATATAAGAAATAAATTTTTAAGTTACTCAATTTTGACAGGAATTCGAACTTAAATATTTCGTAAGTCATACTTTGAAACCCCAAATAATTTTAAGTGTTTTCGTACTCAATTTAGCTAATTTGGCAACTGAGTACTGATACGGCCTATGGTGTACCGGTACATGTTTTTTTACTAGAAACTAAAATTTTGCATGATGGCTAAAGGGTACCGGTACGGCTATACGTATGCCAGTACAGGTTTTTGAAACTGTATTCCAAATTGAGCTAGAGTATCGGTACGACCTATGACATACCGATACATGGTTAAGATTTTAAAATATTTTTCATTAAGTGTTTTGACCGTTGTCTTATCAGTTTTCTTGGAAGTAGATTTTTAAAAGCCAGTTAAGCGTACCGGTACACCTATACGAGTACCGATACGATATTTTAACCAAATGTTTCAAGGATTCTAGTGAGCAAAATGAGTATTGGTACCGTACAGCCTATACCGATACCCTTTATAAAAACATTACTCCGTACCGATATGCCTGCTCGCATACCGGTACCCCTTGTTGCAACAACTCTTTCTTCTTTATGCAAGTACTGATACGAGTGCTCGTGTATCGATACCAGTGTTGCTAAACAACATTTATAGCGGGAAAAATGCAACCCAACAGCTATATTGAATATCCCAACTACCCAAACGGTTAGAAATCAATAGGTGTATAAAATCAAGTCTCCAAAGCTTCTTCAATGATAACACAACTATCTAAAAACATTCAAGCACATATCCAACCTCTTAGAGCTTTTATTGCAAAAATCTTGTAACCCACGTGAGTGATTCTCATTGTATTTTATCTTTCATCAAGTTTGGGGTTTAGTGAACTTTATATTGTACAAACATTCATCCTTTAGAGGATTTTATAGTTTGTTTCTTTGTATCCACCTTTACAAAAAAAGAGATTACTAGAGTTTGGGATATAATTCTATGTTTTTGTGAGGTTATCTCCTTTAGCCTAAAAGAAAAAAAAGACAAATTAGTAAGTTTGTGAAAATCCTTTGTGTGGATAGCTAAGGTAGTGGATGCAATCCTTGTTTAGAAGGTTGAACCATTCTAACCACTTGTGCAAATTTTCTTTCTTTTTGCTCTTTGCTTCCACCAAATTTTTAATTGTCAATTCATCCTCATCTTGACCATTTCCATTGATTGTTCAACCCAACAATAAAAGATGCATTTTGCTTCTATTCACGATCCTCAAGACACAAAGATCATCTTGTAATTTAGGTATTGCACTTCTTTCTTTATTTCTTTCCATTCGTTGTCAATGATGTAAGATGAACTTAGATGGATGCAGATCAGACGGTCATCAAACAATGATGTTCTAAGAGTTGCAGAAATTCAAAAGGTTTTGCATATAAGTGGGTGCATACATATGCGATAAACAGTGTAAGAGTTGTCTTCCTAAACGAGAGACCCCGACCAAAGATTGCTAGTGGTAGTAGTCACATCAGCAAAGGAATTTTTAACGACCTAATTTTCGGGTTAGTGGATCGAATTTTGGATCTGAGTTATGGACCATTATTTTGAGAGTATAAGTTATGGGTAATTAAGTTTGGGCCCATTATTTAGGAAGAATATGGTTATTTGAATTTTAAATAGATGGTGTATAGGAGAGAAAGGGAGAAGATATTTTTGAGGAGAGAGAAGAAAAAGTGAAAATGAGGGAAAATGAGAGTTGAGAGAGTTTTGGAAGGCTAGAGCTTTCAAACTTGTTTTCGCTTCCTTTTAAATTGTTGGGAGTGACACCGCCGACACCATTGGGTATAACTCACTGAGATGCGTCTACCAGTGATTGTCGTATTGCCGCTGCCACTTACGGGGGTAAAGTGTAGAAAGTTTCGGGAAAGTTCAAATACCAAGTTTGGTCGTGAGACGCCGTGAATCGACCTCACCATCGAGCTTATCATCGCTGGAAATACGGATTTAGAGATTATCGCTGTCGTCCAGCCATCAGAGGCTACCACACGTGCCACCTCCTGCGCATGGGCATACGACACAGGCTCCAACGGCTCGAGCCAAGCTGCCAAACCGTTGACCGAGCCGCCGTTAACCGTTGACATTTTACCATAATTGAATTTTTCTGAGGGACCCTACCCGGGTGTTTCTCGACGTTCTGAGTTCGTTAGTGCAGTCTGTTTTTCCAGATTCAAACCTGGTAAGGTTTTTTACACATTTTATCCCCTAAAGTAGTCTGATAATGTGAAATGGCTTATGTAGTCGTATTTGTTTTATCCGAGGAATTTGTGGACTCAAATATTGGCTTTAAAGAGACGTTTGGGGGAGCTTGGTCAAGGATTTATCGCTTTGGCTTGATGTTAGTATACCTCGAATTCCTATTGCTTAATGAGCATCATAAATGTGATTACCTTGCGTGTTAGTGTTTGTAAAATAGGTAGATGATAAATAAGCATGTTTTGAGACCGATATCGTGAGATTTGATATCTCTGTGATGCATGGTGATGTTACGGTTATGATGAGACTCGTGGAGGCTTTAGAGACCATGTAGATTCGTTTGAGATGCTCGTATGTTTAATTGATGAATGATTGATTGACCGAAATAATTGTGATGTCTTGTATGCTTGTTCGAATAGATTGATGAGATTTGATGGGAACTATGCTTAAGGGTTCAATACTCGATTAAATGATTATGAAGCATGTATTTAATATTAATTGATTGAATGCGTTATTAAACAAACCTTAATGACTTTCATAAGCTTTATGGACCGAATAAGCGTTGTAATATCGTAATTTAAGGAAATGATATGAACCCGTGAGTAAGGTATCAGTAGGAGCTTTATCCGCACTAGTACGCGTTTGGGGCTGTATCGATACAGGTCGACCCGTATCGGTACTTGTGGAAATCTAGGATTTTCAGTATGCAATAGCAGTATCGGTACATGTGTGAGTACCGGTACCCAAAGGTACCATATCGATACTCATGTTCGAGTTCCGATACCCACTGAATGGAATAATCTATATGCTAATAAAAAGATGGAAATTGACGTGGGATATTGACGAGATAATATGGATTAATGAGGATGATTAATGTACACTTCCATAATAATTAATAACTTAGTAAAAATTGGGTGACTTGATGGTAATAGTAACCGTAGGGATCCTTGGTAGATTGTGTGGTGTTGTGTGGTAGACGTGTCCTTGCTATGTGCTGATATGGACACCTAGTTGGTTGAGTTACCATTTTTTGGTGGGATCCGGATACCCAGTGAGAGATAGAGTATGTTGCAACACCATGGTTAAAGATTCTCGAATGTAGGATCTTGATGCTTAGTGGACGCGAGCCTCATTCAAGGATGCTTGATAAGAGATTCCGAGCATGGGTATAAGATCTCGTTGCTTAGTGGTCGCGAGCCTCATCCCATAGAGTGTATGATCCCGATGCTTAGTGGTCGTCGACCTCACTCAGAGTGTATGTATCTCGATGCATAGTGGACGTGGACCTCACTACTATATTGTGGTATAATGCTCATATGCTATGAGAAGCATATGCTTTCTTTCTATTTTATGTGATTAGGCGGCTAGAGGTAGAGTCATATCTATATGATGTTGTATTTCCATGTCATGAGTATGGTTGGGCCTTGTGTGCCATGCATTATGATTTCTATGATGAGGGCATGTGTTTAGGCGACTAATGGTAGCGCCACGTGTGTATTTATCTCTTCTTATTGCTCATACTAGGTTGCATTCTTATGTTTATGATTAGCACGAATTATAGTATAGTAGATGTGTACCACTAAGCTTTGTAAGCTCATCTCTCGGAATCGTTGTTTTCGTGCGTAGGTTGATCGTTGGACCATGGGATTGAGGAGCACTATCAGTACAAGATTCCAGCATAAGGTGATTTTTAAAGTATGATATTTGTAATTAGTGGGTTGAGTATTCATAGAACCTTACATGATGGAGTCTGTAATCCTTATTTTTGAAATTTTATTAATCAAATTGAATATTCAAATGTTTTGAATCGAGAAATACCATTTGGGCTAAATCGAATCGTGAAATTTGATAGAACCTTACGTGATGGAGTCTGTAAACCTTCATTTTCCACTATTGGTTTTAAACGTTTTTGAGAAATACCATTTGGGCTAAATCGAATCGAGAAATTTTATAGTTTTGGTTTGGGCTTGAGGCCCAAATGTGACATCTGGGTCGAGTGTGTTACATTTAGTGAATACAAGCCCTTAAATTAAGTTGGTACTCCTTAAGACTGGAATCTTGATGGTGCATCCAAATTTGCGACGCTACAATGGTTATGATCGTGGCCGAGTTAAGAGTTGAGCCACTCATGGGAGAAATTCCGAGGGTGAGGTCTCCCCGGATTGTTGAGATGCGAGTTAGTTGAATGATGTCAGTATCGAGGATGTGTCATTCTCCCGCCACCTGAATGGTGTGTTTGTTGTGTGTTGTAGTCGTTCTGAAGCCTTCGGATACGTCATGAGAGTTTGTGGCAAAGAATCTTCACCGTTGTGCGTAAATAATGTTTGTGATGCGGGTATGTATAACCCGCTCTCGAATTGATCCGTGGTTGCACATTGGTTAGAGGACCCCTTGTTTGCTTAAAGGAAGTCTCTTTGATACTTGGGAAGTATCATCGCCCGTTTTCAAGGGGCTTTTCTCAAAGATAGTGGATTCAGGATCCACTAGTTCGTTAGAGTGCGGCCGAAGTTAGACATTCTACAAGTTTGAGAAATCTACCTTCTTGGGAGTTGTTGCACCTTGGAAATTGCTTTTGTTAATCAAGCGCGATGCTAGCCAGTATTTTCGAGAGTGGGCTCGAGGCTTCGAGACCTCGAGAGAACCCAACCTTTGGTAATGAGAATGTTGAACAGTTACCCTTTTACCGTGATTTTTGTGGTGTTCGTTTTGAGAATGACACAACGGGATTGTGAGACATGTTTGACCGATCGATAGATGCTAATATGTATAGTTCGACGCTCGGGAGCTTTTAGACTGTTAGAGTGTTTGTTTATGCTTCTTGGAGGAGGAGTCGGGACTTCCTCTATGTCAAGAACATGAGTGGATGTTGAGGTAGGACCGAGTTGGACGTCGGTGCCCGTCGCTTTTGTCAGAAGACACTGACCCAGTTACGTAGGTGAAACCTTAAAGAGGTTTCTTGACAATTCTTATAAACCAAGCATAACCTCACATCAAACCGGGAAGTTCAAAAGACATACTCCCAAACCATTATTAAACCCTCATTGCTTTTATTACGTATTAGTCTAATTTCAAAAACCATACTTGAGCAAACACGCGTCTTGGAACTCTTTCTCTTGCCCTCTTGCTGCCTTTGGAAAGCTGTTTCTCTGTATTGTTGAAATGTGAGAGCGTAAGTATAAATACCTAGTGAGGCCGCTCAAATAAAACAATCAACAATGCATTTAAAAACCATTTGTTTTAAAACCATTTTTCTAACATCATGCTCAAATCATCTCATGCTTTACATCTCTTCCAAAACAAGTTTGATAAATCATCTCTAAAACATGTATCATGAATCTCATGCATTTATCTCAATGCAAAACCTCAACTTAAGCCTTTCATGCTTACTTATCAAATAGAAAAGCTTAAAGAGAAGTCTCATGTATAAAGTACATTATATAAAATCTATTGACAAACCATGATACATTTAAATCTTATATATTGGCATTAAAAGTGACCTTTGAAAACCATGAACCACTTTGTTCTCAAATCATGCTTAACTACCCAAGTATTTCCTCGTTTAAAAATCATGCTTAACTACCCAAGCATTTATTCATTTGTTTTCCAAAACAAATCATGCATAATTACCATATGCATCAAAACCATTTATAAATCTCATTATCTCAAATATTCTCATATATTGGCAACGGAAGTGACCCGGGTGGAACTACCGCCCTCTTTAGATAGCACTACCCATATCCATACATGTTCAGATACATGGATTCCCTTGATGGCATTACCCCCATCAAGTCTCACAGCGGAACTATCCCCACCATAGTCTCACTTCGGCCGGGAATAGAACCTACCCCTATCCCGTATGTGATAGCACTACCCCTATCACTTCATAATAGAACTACCCCTATTGTGTAACAGGAGAATTTCTCACAATCGATTTTACATTTTATAGTGCACTTTAATCCTATGGTGGACCAATTATGTCCGATAGAATTTAAACAATTTTCCACTTGCCAATATATTCATTTATAACAAGATACCTCACTGTTTTTCATATGCATTATTCAGACTAATTTTCATCGAAGCTCCTCAAATACATCAACCCATGCATTTAGGCATTTTCTCAAGCATGTTGCATACTATTTTCTAAACACATGTGTTATCAAAATATATACATATGCAACATTTCTCATTCTAAAACATGCATATAACAGTAGATAAAATAAATATATCTTCAAAGCATGAGCATGAATTTAATAAAATAATAGAAACCGGGAAACGAGAGCGAAATCCTCTATACTTACTTTCGAGCTTAGATTAGCGTTTCAAGCTCAATCTAAACTCCTCGAACATTGTTCTCAAACCTTTGAAAAGCTTTTAAAACCATTTCCACTCACCAACAAAGGTTCGCTTGCTTTGCCGAAGTGATCTCAAGCATCCAATGTTACCGAATCTTCTTCTAACGATGTCAAATCCAACTCCATTGTTTTATACACAATATAAGAGAGGATTAATGCACTTTAGGCATCTAAAATCCCAACAACACAACTCCTCAACTTCTTCTATCATAAATCCAACAATCCCCCCTCTACAACAACCAAAAACATCACCAAAATCCATCTAAACATCTATCAGCCTTTACCTAACGAATTAAGCATCTAATCATCATCATTTTACATCTACAATCATCCTCCAAACAACCTTATAACACCAACATTCAATTAACAACAATAACAGCCCAAAACTCAACTATTTTTAACCTAAAAATCTAGCAATTTACCTAATTTCATTGATGGATGAGTCTACCACGTGCGACGAACATTGATGAACACCACTAACGATGAACACCGATGAACACCATTAATTTTTTTAAAAATCTTAAAAATTTAAAGGACTAAAATTATAATTATAATTAACTTTTAAAAAAATAAAAATTAAATTTAAAAATTACTTTATATTATTTTTTTAATAAATTAAAATCAAATATTCCTAATTTTCTTAAAAGATAACAAAAAAAAATAAAAATCAATTTTATAATTTTATAATAGATTTGAATCAAAAACACCCAAATCCCTTAAACCTAAACCTAAACCTAACAAATTCATCCCCTCCTACTATTTCCAGCCGGCGCCGCCTCACCCCGTCGCCGCCTCCGCCCCCCGCCGTCAGCACCTTTACCGGTGTCGTTAGTGTGTCGGCCGGCCGTTTGCCGTTTGCCGTTTCCAGCCGCGATTTGCAGCGTGCTTCTTGCTGCCGTCCGCCGTTCTTCTTGCTGCCGTCCGCCGTTCTTCTTGCTGCCGTCCGCCGTTCTTCTTGCTGCCGTCCGCCGTTCTTCTTGCTGTCGTCCGCCGTGTCTCTTGCTGCCGTCCCCGTCTGCCGTCGAGCCCGTCTCCAGTGCCGGCCGCCGTCATCACCAAGGTATGTTTATTTTCCCCCAATTTTGAAATTCGAAATTGGGAACCCTAATCCCAATTAATTTTTCCTCAATTGAACCCTAATTCCCAATTAGATCCCAATCAAACCATAATATTAATTTACCCAATTTCGAATTGTAATTAGGAACCCTAATCCCCAATTAATTTCTCCCAATTGAACCCTAATTTCCAAATTAGATCCCAATCGAACTTTAATTTTAATTTTCCCAATTTTAAATTTCAATTAGGGTTTAGGAATGTTTTGAATTATTATAGGATGTTTTGTGAATTATTAAAAACATGGGAATGTTTTGAAAGTATGTATGAAGATTGCTTTGTGTATGTGTTTGTGTATGTTTATACGTATCCATTAACTGCGTTTTTCTTTTTACTGCAATGTTTGGGAAACAAATTTATCATCAATGTCTGTATTGTTTTGAGGAAGCCATTATCATGTTGGCCATGGCCTCGGGTTTTTTGATGAAATGAGGGAAATGGTGAGTCTTTTGAGCTTTGGGATGTCAAGGTGGGATTTTTATTTTTATTTTTGGTTTAAATTGAAGAATAGAAGTAAGGGTTTTTCTTTTTTTTTTTAATTTTTTGTGGAGATGGTGGTAGCTGTGATATTCTGCAGAATGCTAGCTCATTCTTTGCCACACAAATGGAGGAGAGGCTATGGTGGTTTAATTTCATGTGTAGGAGAAAGTGAGCTTTGGATGGGCTAATGGGTCAAATAGAACTTTATAATTGACCCAGTTTTTCTTTTTGTTGCTTTTATAGTTGGATACATCAAACTACCTTTTTAAATTATACTTACTCAACCCTCCACTTTTTTCCCCAATTATTAATGCCTAATCCCCAATTATTAATCCTTAATTTAGTAATTAATTCCCAATTAATTTTTAATCCATAATTAATCCCCAAATAAACCCAATTTGAAGATGAAATAAGACTAAATGTTTGAATGACTAGTTGGTTGTTAAGTTAAGATGGAATAAGACTAAATGTTTAGGTAAGTAACAAAGTTATGCCTCACGGAGTTATAAAATGAATAATAATGTTTAGGACCTAAATAGTAGTGTTCGAAAGTTTGCTAGATGCTCAAGTTAAGTTACTAAATTTGAAGGGTGTTTGAGAATTAGATAATTTGAATTTGTTACTTGACGCTTAAGTGTAATTAAAATGTACAAGGTTTAATAATAGAACACCTTTTAAGCATGATTTTTTTATGAAAGTTGTATTTTGTATTGCTTGTTTATCCATGTGTGAAATTGAATGAATTTTAAGTTAATCTCAACCTTAAAATTTACATTCCAATAAAGAAGAATCTAGTTACTTTCTTATTAAAACAAGAAAGTATTTAATCACCAACATGGCTTGAATAGTTGTGGAAATGAGATAGTTACATTATCTTTTAGTTGGATGGCGACTAGTTCCTTTTGTTTCACTTTTCTAGATTCCTAAGGCCATATTATTTTCATAATCTCATCTTCTTCTTTGCTTTTGGATTTATGAAATCTCTTCTAATGGGTCCCTTAAAGAACAATAATTGATGAGGCACATTTGTTTGTATGACTTTTGATTCATGTGGGAATGTTTAATTTAAGTCTTGGACAAGTGAAAATATCCTAAGAATTGAGAGAGATTAAGTAACATGAAATTAGTCACATAAGTTGTCATGGAAAATAGTTTAGGGGCTGTTTTTGAATAATTAGAAGTTTCAAGGTTTAATTGAACTTGTTTAAATGCTGGAAAATTTGTTAAAAGTTGAGGGAAAGTTGAAGTTAATGATGGCTAAATTGAATTACTTGAATTAGAGTCAATGGAATTGTTGAAGTGACTAATTGTCAAGATAAGTAAAACTGGACTGTTTTGGAATAAATGATAAATTGTATACTTAAATGAACTTTTCAGGGACCAATCTTATTTTGTAAAAATAGGGTACAAATAGGGGATTTAAGGTTTTAAAGGACTAGATTCAATTAGTAAAGGTCTTAGGTGAATTAACCCCAAAAAGTGGACTAAAATGAGAACATGGCAGATTCGAATCTGTAAAACTGACTGACTCAATCGAATAAACTGCTTTTATCTATATAGGATAAAAATATGAGCCATATATGGTTAAATAGGTAATTGAATAAGCTTTACAACGGTATAAAGTAATCTAAATTCCGACTTACGGTTTAAAAGTTATGAGCGAAATACTACAAGGTCTTATGAATTTGGATTATAGATTAGACAAGGAAGTTAAAAACTTTTCTGCTTGAATTTAGTAGAAGTTATGAGCCATTAATTTGTTTTAAATGTATGCAATCTTTAATTTTTTTTCTTTTTAACGTAGATGATGGATCTAAATTTAACTCCTTCAAAACAAGTTAAGATAGAGTGTAAGCGTTGTATCAACATGAATTCGGAGAAGACAAACAATGAGGTAAATTCATTTACATTCAATAGAATGTTAGTAATAGTGTTGAGTGATATTTTTGTCGTTATATTTTATTTTAGATTATTGTTGAATTATTTATTTATTTTATGTACATATAGGAAAAAGTTGCAGATGTACATGAGGAAAAGATAAGAACTCCTAATCAGAGTGATCATAGGTTCACGCCACTAATTCATTCGGTACAAAATATTGAGATGGAATTTGTTAAACTGAATGGTCAATTTGAAAAACTATATGGTCAATTTGAAAAATTAGTGACCATATTAACATCGAGTAATATTAAAAGTTTAATTCAAGATAGTGATTCCTTAAAAGGAGAAGGTATACATGGTCCATCATTAAAAGAAGATGTTTGCATATTAGAGGAGACTAGTTTACATAGCGAGCCTTTGAAAGATGAGGGTTTAGAAAATATACCACACAAGGAAGATGGATCAAGTGTCGCATCATTGAAGGAAGAGAGTGATAGTCATATTAAAAAGCCGAGTCTGTCTCCATTTATGAATGGTGATCTTAATTATTCCTCTCCCTTATTACAATCTATTGGTAAAACAAAATTTGAAGGTAATTCTAAAGACAACATCAAGGCTGACACTGATGGTCTCCCAAAAATTCCTAGCGAGGTTTTTAACTTTGAATTTAGTCATCGGTTTCCTAGTCAATTAGTTACGTTGAAGGAAACTCCAATGATTAAAAAAGTGGCCCCTAAAATGTCAAATGGTAAGGCTTCGTCAAAGAGTAAAAACTCTCAACAAAAAAAGAGTGTGGGATGTTCAACTGCACGTTCTGATTTTACTGATGATCTGAAGTCGAAAGATATGACATCGAAAAAAAGAGCTCGAACTTTTAAAGTGAATTCAATGGTATGTATAAATATTTATTTATTGGTTATATTTCATCTTAAAGTTTGATATTATTTGCTTGCTTAAAAGTAATATTTACCGTATGATATGTACATACAGGAAAAAATCACAAAGTTTCATGATATTGGAGAAATACCAAATGATGATTCTTCTGAAAAAATTGAGGTACAAAATGTTGAAAAATATTATTTTTTAGTAGGGAATTTGAAAAAAATTGTGTTAAATATTTCATTGGAGTTGAATATATGATCAATTACTCTGTGATTGTGCAGGTTGGAGAAAAAAACAAGCTTTGTGACTTTGAGACTGAACCAAAATTGCAAGATTTATTTGCAGAAGCTCAAAGGAAGTTGAAAAGAAAAAAGGTGTAACTATAAACATATTTTTTAATATCGACATATAATTTTTCGTGTTATTATCATTATTAAGAGTTAAATATTTTTCATGCAGGATAAATATGAGATAGATGATAGCTTAGCTTGCCAAAATTCTGCTAAGATAAGTAATGTGTACAAGCAATATTTGAAGTATTTAACGCTTGAAGAACGCAAAATTTGTGCGAATGTTGCTACTTGGAAAAATATATCCAACGTTGTTTACATGGCCAAGAATAATTTTTTGGACGTTGGCAATGCTTGTACTGTTTTTCCAGATAAATGGTTATCTAGTTGGGTAATATAGATTAAATTTTTTACATAATCAATATTTGTTCTTTTGTCTGTTACTAATACAAGTGTTTTTATTGTTTTGAAATATTTAATAGTTTATCGATATCTATGTGTACGATTTGTACTTGAGACAAGAGCCTATGCCCAAGAAGTTATATCTACCTCTTTCCATTCAGGTAACAAACAATTTATGGCTTCAGAATCATATTATTTTCAGTTCATGATCTCATGACATTTTGAAATGTTATGTTTGTTGCAGATTTTGATAGAAGAGTTCACAGATAATAAGAAGTCAAAAATAAATGACAGCTTGTTTAAATTTCATACCCGATGGATAGATGACTTTATACCTGTTGATTGTAGTAATGTTGAACAGGTATATTTATAGTTTGTTGTTTGCTTGTACGTAGTTGATAGTGATTTTTAACTCATGATTTTGCAGGTATATGTGCCTTTACATGATGAAGAAGGCGGACATTGGTTTTTATTAGTTGTTAATGTTGTGGATGAGCAAAATTACGTGTTGGACTCTCTTGGCGTAAATGAAGTTCGTAAAAAGATCGCAGAAAATATAGTAAGTTCTTTACTTATTTATAAGAACTACTAGAATTCGTATAGTTTTTAACTATTAATTTTTTTATTTTTGTTTAATTTATTATAACAGTTGAACAAAGCTCCACTTAAGTATGAGGGTCATGCTCATTTGGGCAGATTTTTTGAAAATGCTACAAAATTTCCAATCAATTGTGTTGAATTACCGAAACAACCAAATTGGTACGTAATTTAAATTAAAAATAAAAGTTATTTTTAAGATATCTCTGAAATTTTTTCTTTACAGATTAATTTATTTATATTGGGTTCAGGAATGACTGTGGCATGTACATGTTGAAGTATATAGAAGCCGATAATAAAAGTGATTGGTCGATGATTACTTTCACGGTAAAGTATACCATGCAACTTTGTTTAGCTATTGTATGATATTGAATAACATGATATATTTATTATGTAGACGCAACAAATGAGAGTTGAACGACTGAAAATTTTGGCAAAACTTGTTACAAGCAACCACAATGAAGTTGATCTTTTCAATCGTCGTGAACTGTTCACACAAGATTTTGAAGTTGAGAAAAGAAATGTGGTAATGGGAGCTGAAATATCACATGACAATTTGTAATAATTAAGTAGAATTTATAGTTACATCATATTTTTTTTCTCAATTTTACTTTATAATTTTAAATGTTATTATACTAGTTTGTGGATGGTTCACATCCTTCCCTCTTTTTTATCTTTCATTTATTTTCTTCACGTGCTAAGTAATTATTTTTACCTTAAATGATCCTTATTTCTTTCTAATTTTTATAATTTAGTCTATTATTTGTTATTATTAATAATATTATTTTATTAAAATGTTAATATTTAATAAAAATAAATAAAAACAAATATTTTAATACTAAATTAGTAATTTTTTAGATTCGAATTCCAATTAAATTCTAATTATTAATTCTAATTTCACTATATTTGAATTATAGTTTTTGAGTAAAATTTAAATTATATTCGAATCATGTTCGTATATTATTCAAATCATATTCAAATTATATTTGAATCATCTTCTAATTATATTCGAATTATTATTTCGAATTTTGCTATATTCGAAATATATTTTTTTTGAGCAAAATTCAAATTATATTAGAATTATATTTGAACCATGTCTATATTATATTAGAATCATATTAAAATTATTTTTGAAATATAATTTGAATATGATATTTCGAATGTAATTTGAATATGATTCGAATATAATTCTAATATAATTACATGTTTTTTGAACTATTATATTCGAATCATGTTTAACAGGTAATTATATTCAAATCATGTTTGACAGGTAATTATATTCGTATCATGTTCGTATTATATTCAAATCATGCTCGTATTATATTCGAATAATATTTAGAATATAATTTGAATATGATTCGAATATAATATGAACATGATACGAATATAATTACTTGTTAAACATGATACGAATATAATTACTTGTTAAACATGATTCGAATATAATTACCTGTCAAACATGATTCGAATATAATTACCTGTTAAACATGATTCGAATATAATAGTTCAAAGAACATGTAATTATATTAGAATTATATTCGAATCATATTCAAATTACATTCGAAATATCATATTCAAATTATATTTCAAAAATAATTTTAATATGATTCTAATATAATATGAACATAATACGAATATAATTACCTGTTAAACATGATTCGAATATATTTACATGTTAAACATGATTTGAATATATTATGAACATAATTCGAATATAATAGTTGAAAAAACATGTAATTATATTAAAATTATATTCAAATCATGTTCATATTATATTCGAATCATATTCAAATTACATTCGAAATATCATATTCAAATTATATTTCGAAAATAATTTGAATATGATTCGAATATAATATAGACATGGTTCAAATATAATTCTAATATAATTTGAATTTTGCTCAAAAAATATATTTCGAATATAGCAAAATTCTAATTAATAATACGAATATAATTAGAAGATGATTCAAATATAATTTGAATATGATTGGAATATAATACGAACATGATTCGAATATAATTTAAATTTTACTCAAAAACTATAATTCAAATATAGTGAAATTAGAATTAATAATTAAAATTTAATTGAAATTCGAATCTAAAAAATTACTAATTTAGTATTAAAATACTTGTTTTTATTTATTTTTATTAAATATTAACATTTTAATAAAATAATATTATTAATAATAACGGAAAAGAGTAACGGAATGGAGAAAAATGGGTAACGGCGAATTGTTTAATGGGAAAAAGTGGGCAAAATGAAGTTTAGGGGGCAAGTTGGGAAATCGAGTATACTTTAGGGGAAAAAAGTTGTATTAAGCCTATATTCTTTTTGGAGAAAAATTTAAGGGTAAAGTACACAAACGGTCACTGAAGTTTGGTAAAAAAACAAAATGGTAACAAAACTTTTAAAAATCACAAAATAGCAATTAAATTTTATGTTTTATAACAACATGGTAACTAGACGTTAAATCCCGTTAAGTGGCTGTTATAAAATTTGGTGTAATAACATATTTAGTCCTTCATATTTACACATTCAATCAATTTAGTCCTAATTCAAAACAATTCAATAAATTTAGTCCTTGTTATTTACGAATTCTTTCAATTTGGCCCTAAAAGTAAAAAAATCGCATATTTTAAATCATTTTTTCTTTTAAATCGAATATTTTTAAAATAGAATATTTCATATTTTCATATTTAAATCACATCGATTATTTAATAACAACTTTAAATATTCTATTTTAAATATGAAAATATTAAATATTCTATTTTAAATATTCGACGTGATTTAAAAGAAAAAATGATTTAAAGTAGTTATTAAATATTCTATTTTAAATATTTCAATTTAACACTATTTTTATATAAAATAATTTAACCCTAAATCGTCAAACTAAAATCAAAACTATAAATCTTAATTATTTAAACCTAAACTGAACCCTATATTTTTTAAATCGTAACTTTTTCCACAACACGTGTTGAAAAATATTTATATGTAGAAGAAAAATTTCACTTTACTATTATATCTTCTAAAGTTACTAATAAATTAACTCTTTTATTAAATTAAGTAATCTACATTACAAAAAAATACACAAATAAAATTTTGATTACAATAACATCTAATTAAGCTATTCTTAAGCTTTTACTTATTGTTGTAAAATTGTCCAGTGTAGCCTTATTAAGACTATCTTTAGGTGCATCTTATCTCACAGGTTTAACTTTTAAAAACAATAATAAAATTAAGTTAAAAGAATAAAATTACTGATTACAAAAACAATTTATCTAAAACATCTTATTTTTTAACAATCATATACTAATATTCTATACTAATTTATATATACAAATATGGATTCGTATTTGACTAATTACTATAAACTCAAATCTCTACTGAATTGGAATAATAAGAATAAAATCACAAAATACTGTAATTATAAATAAGATAAAAGTAAAATATGTATAAAATCAACTTCGTACAATCTGAAAGATTAACAATATGTGTGTAGTATATAACTACTATTTCATGTATGTATAGCTAGAATAACATTACTAAACTAAATATCTCAATAGACGCAGAGAAGAATGACAACCGCGACCTTCATCCATTATGCAATAATTACTTTAAAACGCTCAAACTTAATCCTGTTCATCATGAGAAAAAAAATGTAAAAATTAACATTAATAATCACAAACAACAACAAAATTAATAAATAATTTTTAAGTCAATAAATCACTTAAAAATACTTCTCAACTTACAAGAGCAAAAAATATAATTATTGGATAAAGCCGCACACTACCAATCCTTATTTGGTTGCCAATCCAAAACAGTTGGATCTTTTTCCATATTTTTCAATTCATTGGTATATGCAACCTGCACAAAAATTAGTATCGTTATGCATAACAACAAAGAGTAATTATTATTATTATCATATTTCAAATTTAATTACCTCAGAAATGTCGTCTTTTTTGTATGTGTCAGGCATATATTCAGCTAATTTTGATATTTGAGCTGCATTACTATGCCTCGTATCCTGATCAGAAGGCTTGTTCGGAGAAGGTTTAGAGGTTTCATGAAAGCCCAAACTAGCGTTATCATCATATAAAACATGTGTTCGATTGGACGATAAAGCTTGACGTTTATTTCTCTTGGGTTTTCCTCTTCCTGTTTCAAGGACTATAGGATCGCCAATTCTAAGAACCTCTCCACTTTTACTGATTCTTTTTTTATATCCCACTTTCACCGCTTGCAATTTGAGACTCATTTTTGCAAATTGATCTTTAACCTCATTGAAAGTTTTAAATGTCTGTGATGCACGGTGACATATAGTCATACAATAAGAGGCTAGAGTGGAATACCTGGCTTGAATTGTTGTTGGATTATTGTCTTCGACATCTACATTCTTTTGTTGTAATCCAACATCTTTCTTCGCATAAATAGTCCATCGTTTCATTATACATCCCTGAGGTATTTCTTTTGCCTTTTCATATTTCAACACGGCAAACATATGACGACATGGAAATCCAACAGACTCTAACTTCATGCAACAACAGTACATGGTATCATGTGTGGTAACTTTAAGTACTAGATACATCTTCTCCTTTTCAACATGCTCTAACCAATAACACGTGCACTCATTCTGTACTTCTTTATTTTTAACTAAATAATAACCCTCATAAGATATTTCTTTGCAGAGTGTAGCAAAAGCATTTCTCGTATATACTTGGGATGCATTACGTTTTAAAGTTCCCAACACACCATCACAATACGGTTGTTCATCCATTGTTTTGTAGTCTTGATGATTTTCCTCCCATCTTAGAGCATTCAGTTGTTTATGATAGTTTTCAACAAATCGATACAACATTACCTTTCTGTCTAACCAAGTTTTCAATGTTCTATTCATTGACTCGCACCGTTGAGTAGTCCTCATTGCTGCACACCAAATATTTAATAATTTAGTTAAATGCAATATAATATAAAATACAAATAAAGTTTATAAAATGTTACCTGCATAAAAATATCCTTGCAAATATGCTTCTGCCCATTTTTCTTTAACTTCGTACAATTCTTGCACCCATTTTCTTCCTTTAACTTTGTGTTTGTCTACTAATTCTTTCCAAGCCATTTCAAAATCGGATGGTGTTCTACACTTGTCAGCGCATCTCAAAAACCCATCGAGAAAACTGTGTTGGGCATTAGACTGCACGTTCCTCATAATATGCCATAAACACAATCTATGTTTTGCCTCAGGTAAAACTTGAGAAATAGCATTTGCCATGGCCTTATCTCTATCAGTAATAACAGTAAGTGGTTTGTAGCCATCTCCGGCTTCTATCAACTGTTCTAACACCCACACATAGGTATCCTCTTTCTCATTTGTAATCAATGCACATCCAAATGGCACTGTGTTGCGATGATGATTCACACCAACCAAAACAACAAATGGCTTGTTGTATGCATTGCACTTGTAAGTCGTATCAAATGCAAGTACATGACCAAATTCTTTATAGTCGGCACGTGATACACCATCACACCAGAACAACTTCTCTAGGTTTCCGAAT
Source organism: Hibiscus trionum (assembly GCA_030270665.1). Lineage (NCBI taxonomy): Eukaryota > Viridiplantae > Streptophyta > Magnoliopsida > Malvales > Malvaceae > Hibiscus > Hibiscus trionum. The sequence goes on from BSYR01000013.1 coordinate 14,452,691, forward strand.
TCATCTCTCGTGTGCTTCACAAAAAAAAATGGATCAGATTCTTGCTTTCCATATAAATACGCCATCACCGTTTCAGCATCACCATCTTGCACTTCTTCTCGTTTGATTCTATATAGATAATTGTACAAATCCTTCGAAAGAAATCCAACATTCCCAAGTGAACCAGCTTCATTCTCGAGATTTCGCATAATTTTACTTGGAGCAATTCCAGAGTTATGCATGCTTTTAATCTTAATTTCGTCTAACTCGTTAATCTTCCGAAATGACCTACAAAATAAAACATTAACATAACATTAAACATATATATATATATATATAAACTAGAAGTTAGTATGTAACAATTTACTTATTAATTAATTACATACCTAATAAAAGCAACTTGTGTAGGCTGAACCATCTCATGGTTATGTTCTGCACAGAATTTAAAAACTTTCCAATATTGATACCGTTCGTCAAATTTAAATCTAATAAATGCTCCGCATCCAACTCTGCTGATCGGCCTTTGGTCACGTTTTCTGTTTGGCAAGTTAACCCACCTTTCCTCTCTATATCCCTCTTTACGGCACACTAGTTTCTTTGAAACTATGTGACCACCACTGCGACTTTTCACTGATTGACTCATTCGAACTCCAAAACCCTTCACTTTTGCATAGGTATAATAAAACTCAATACAATCATCTAAAGTCTTCCACTTCAGCATATTCATATCATTCTCATCGTATTCTTGTAATTCTTTCCCAATTTTGTCCCATATATTCTCGTCAATGAAATTATCAATTGTCTTCTCATCATCTATATGTTTTTCAAATTGTTCTTCTTCAACATAAGTTTCATAATCTGGTTCACTGTTGTAGCAATCTTCAATTTCGGTATCTTGATTATCTACTATCTCTAATAATTATGTCATTTACAAAAAATAAAAAATATATTATTACAATATGGAATGTGTTGTGGTTGACTAAAAAACGTGTGGTCAATGTTAGAAAACATAATGCATTTTAACTTACCAGGATCGTAGATTTGCTTTCCCCTTGAAGACATAGCCTTAAGCTTGTTCCCTGCAAAACATGAGTATAATTACTAAGAAAATAATATTCAAACAATTACCACTTTAAAACCATTTTAAAACGATTGGGCGAGACAAAATACGACAAGTATGTGATGAGATCAAAACTATGAAGTTACCCCTTTAACTTATGCTCATTCAAATACTATGAAGTTACCCCTAAAACTTACACAAATTCAATGCACCAAATCAAAGTTAAAACAATCCCCTAGACACTGGTTAAAGAGGCAAATTCAAACAGTCATATCCATAATTATAAACAAACAAGTAGATGGAAGGGAAAAAAGTTTGTGGTTTAGTTTGTTTGACAACAGGCTATCTTCAAGATTTCAACGGTATCACATTTTATAAACAAACAATAAAAATTAGAAAAAAAGAACCTCAAAATTTATAAACAGAAAATGCATCATAAAAAAATCAAATTGCATAGTATGGTTCAATCAAACTAAAACTTAAGATCAAACCAAACAAAAAAAACCTACGCCTCCTCCATAAACGTGTGCTCAGTAAAACAATCAAGCGAAACAAACAAGTGTATTTCATGAAGTAAGAAAATTATCCCATGGTTTAATACAGATCAAACAGGTTCATAGTTAACTCACTAGTTTAACCAAGCAAATAATGCTCGTCATAGAACAACAGTATAATTGACTACTATTTTGTTGGGCTTAAAATTATAGTGTAATGTATTTTGCATCTTTAACCGACTCCTAGATAATAATGCAAACAAGCGTCCATCTCCATCTCTAGAATAAACTCAAAGTAACACAGCTCATAAATATGATGTACAGCATTGAACAAGGAGGCTAAATGACATCATCAAATAAAATCTGAGAACTAAGGATGCAGAAGGAGACTCCAAATGTTGAGAATGTGATATGTAAAAGTGAAGATGTAACATAAACGAAGCAAGCCATATTTAATATGTCCAGTATTCAAACTAAAACTTGAGAATGTGATATGTAAAAGTGAATATGTAACATAAACAAAGCAAGCCATTCAGTATTCAATCAGGTGTACATCAAAGGATAACTGTTATGCTGATGATGTAGGATCTAAGGTTAATAACTAAAAATTTAACCCTTTATTATATATAAGTTTTTTTATTAAAAAAAATAAGAAACTTTGCAGACTCTAATGAACAGAACAACAACTAACACAAATTACAAATTTTATGAATAAAAGGATGGCGCAACATATTTAATACATCCAATTGAAACATTGGCAGAGAAGAAAGAATACAAGAATATATAAAACATACTTTACAAGTTTCTACAGAAAAATTTCCTAGCCACTAAGAGAACCTACAAGAAAAGCAAAAGACTTTTTAAGAGACAACAAGAAATATTCTCAGTTAACAAGTACTCCCAAACGCGAAAAACGCAGTTAATGGATACGTATAAACATTGCAGTAATCATGAATTTAGTAATGTTTATACGTATCCTAAATTCCGACTTTTTAATAAGCACTCTAACAACAAAGCACTTGTGGAAAACAAATTTTTCTTTTTACTGCTGTGGGTAAAATATTTTTCTTTAAATATTGTAATTAGGAAAATATGGACTTATAACAGTGAATAGAATCAAGAATATTTCATTCATTCACAGTACATTTGATACATGAAGAAATAGCTATTAAATAGCTAAAGAAAGTACCGCCAAAACTAACAAACTTTTGAATAACTAACTAACCTACATTCTAACAATACTAGCAACAATGGTTACATATAATAAGACTGCCACTACATCATTAAGTTGGAAGGTAAATGTCGTTTCAATCTATTTCATGTTATTTTTTCTCATAGGAAATGTATCTTGTTGAAAATGAAAATAGTTAGGGAAGCTTTTATATCTGCAGCACAAATTGTTGTAAACTCCATCGGGATAAAGATTTAAAATTTATAAAAAAAAACATCATTTTTTTCTTACCATTTTTAAAAAGAAAAAAAAAACTAAAAACTACAATCTCCTCTAGTTTTAAAGAAATAGAGTGTGCCCTTTGAATATTTGATGTATCCAACTATGAAAGCAACAAAAAGAAAAACCGGGTCAATTATAAAGTTCTATTTGACCCATTAGCCCATCCAAAGCTCACTTTCTCCTACACATGAAATTAAACCACCATAGCCTCTCCTCCATTTGTGTGGCAAAGAATGAGCTAGCATTCTGCAGAATATCACAGCTACCACCATCTCCACAAAAAATTAAAAAAAGAAGAAGAAAAACCCTTACTTCTATTCTTCAATTTAAACCAAAAATAAAAATAAAAATCCCACCTTGACATCCCAAAGCTCAAAAGACTCACAATTTCCCTCATTTCATCAAAAAACCAGAGGCCATGGCCAACATGATAATGGCTTCCTCAAAACAATACAGACATTGATGATAAATTTGTTTCCCAAACATTGCAGTAAAAAGAAAAACGCAGTTAATGGATACGTATAAACATACACAAACACATACACAAAGCAATCTTCATACATACTTTCAGAACATTCCCATGTTTTTAATAATTCACAAAACATCCTATAATAATTCAAAACATTCCTAAACCCTAATTGAAATTTAAAATTGGGAAAATTAAAATTAAAGTTCGATTGGGATCTAATTTGGAAATTAGGGTTCAATTGGGAGAAATTAATTGGGGATTAGGGTTCCTAATTACAATTCAAAATTGGGTAAATTAATATTATGGTTTGATTGAGATTTAATTGGGAATTAGGGTTCAATTGGGGAAAAATTAATTGGGATTAGGGTTCCCAATTTCGAATTTCAAAATTGGGGGAAAATAAACATACCTTGGTGATGACGGCGGCCGGCACTGGAGACGGGCTCGACGGCAGACGGGGACGGCAGCAAGAGACACGGCGGACGGCAGCAAGAAGAACGGCGGACGGCAGCAAGAAGCACGCTGCAAATCGCGGCTGAAAACGGCAAACGGCAAACGGCAAACGGCCGGCCGACACACTAACGACACCGGTAAAGGTGCTGACGGCGGGGGGCGGAGGCGGCGACGGGGTGAGGCGGCGCCGGCTGGAAATAGTAGGAGGGGATGAATTTGTTAGGTTTAGGTTTAGGTTTAAGGGATTTGGGTGTTTTTGATTCAAATCTATTATAAAATTATAAAATTGATTTTTATTTTTTTTGTTATCTTTTAAGAAAATTAGGAATATTTGATTTTAATTTATTAAAAAATAATATAAAGTAATTTTTAAATTTAATTTTTATTTTTTTAAAAGTTAATTATAATTATAATTTTAGTCCTTTAAATTTTTAAGATTTTTAAAAAAATTAATGGTGTTCATCGGTGTTCATCGTTAGTGGTGTTCATCAATGTTCGTCGCCCGTTGTAGAATTTTCCTTTCATTGATAGTACCAATTGTCAACATTATTAAACATCAAGGTCATGATTAAAATCAATACAGAACCCATCAAAATCAATTCAATTCAATTCCTGATTTATTTCATCAATTAAACCACCATTAAAGCTCAATTTAATCAAGATATCAACATTTATTAATCAAATCAAGTTAGAAAACAAAACAAAAGAGTCAAGAACTTGGGAATTTCAATAAAGAACCTTTGATTAGAGGAGAATTAAGAATATCACCTCTAACAAGTTACTTTTCCCTTAATTGACATAGTTTGATTGAAAACTTCAAGAAATCCAATAAGATTTGTTCTAAAAAAAGATCACTTTAAGAAATCAAAAAGGAAATCAAATTAATTGATTCTTCATCATTTTTTGTGAAATAAATTTAGTTTGGTAAATGAGAGAGAAAAAGAGAAGTTACGTAAGAAAATGATTTGACTTTTTAAGAAATCTTTTTATTAATTCTCTATAATTTATAATTAATAATATCATTTTAAAATCCTTTTAAAATAGTTAAAAATAAAGGAAATGCTGATAAAATACTTTAGTGTAATAGTTCCTTAAAGATTCTAAGTTTTGACTCCTTTTCAATTTAGTCACCAAAACAACTTTGCAAACTTTACAATTTAGTTACCACTTTTAAAATGTCAATTAACCCAATTTATTTTTACCAAATTGAGTTCACCAAAACTTTTAAAATATTACTCTAATATTTTAGAATATTTTTTCACATTTTATTTCGCCCGAAAAACCATTTAATCCGATTAAATTCTCAAAACTAGACCGAACTATCTAATTCGGTTCGCCCAAACCGGCTAACTTCTAGATCCAAATTCGAAGCGTTACACACTATGTGTGCAAGAGTAATGCATTAAATGGCGCAAATCGTGAAGTTGAGAAAAGAACTTGGCTTCAGATCGAGAACGACTGAGATAAAAGGATCTTGATAAGACGTTGAGGGTTTGAGTGTCAAGGGTGTACGGACAGTGTAGATGATCATAGCATGGAGGTGTGACCATGGAGCAAGATATAACATGGAATATGTGATCTAGAGCAGAGATTGTGGTGTCAAATTTTTAAAGGAGAAAGCTTACCGATTGGAAGGGTTGACGATGGTGAAGCTTCTACAACCAGGATACAAAAGAAATGCAGTCACGAGCTGTGGTGGCGATTGGAGGGGCGACCGTAGATGTTGATAACGTCGGTGACTCTCAAATAACATAATTAATTTTGCATACTAATTAACTTGTTTTTTCTCTTATGGTCAAAATTTTTTAGAAAAAATGTTGAAGATTGAACTTTGGTGAGAGGTACTTGGCTTCGACTTCTATTTAGATATTTTGATATCTTAGGATTAAAAATATATATTATAAACTATTTAATTTTTTTACTTTATTTTGGATATTATTTTTTATTTTTATATTTTAATTTTAATTACAATTTAATTTATTTATTCACTTTAAATTATTAGAGTTATCCATCTGTATTGAGAAAAATGACGAAGTGGTTGCATTTTTATGCAATCATGTTTTTATTCATGAAAAATATTTTTAATAATTTATAATTTTTATACGTAAAAATATTATTTAATTAGTGACAAGATAAGTCTATATAACGTATACATAACCAACAATGATGCATTTGTTTTTAATAAAATTATTATGTGATAATTTTTCTATAACTATTGAAAATATATTTAGAGACAATATATTTATCACAAAAATTAGTTATTATGATGATTTTTTTATCACAATTTTATTTTTAATTATCAAATAAACTAACCATAATTTAAAGAGTTATTGTGACTATTTAATTTATCACTATTATTAATTATTATAGTGTTAAACACATGGTCACAAAAAATTATTATTGTGACTGATTTTTTTGTCACAAAATATATTTTATGTGATAAACACAATTATCACAATTGTTAATGACTAGTGTCAAACATTTGGTCACGAAAAAAAATACTTATTGTAGAAACATTGTTGGTTACAAAATTTATTTTCAATGTCGAATAAATTTATCATAATTTCTATTAATTGTAGTCAGTAGCGGATCCAAAAACTTAAAAATGAGGGTCTAAAATTCGTGGGTGGACAGTTTCACGGTAGCTAGTTCACAGCCGAAAAAACGAATGGCAGCCTATAGTTGATTTTTCCTTCAATATAAGTGTGTGAAAGAATGAGAGAGGACATGACAAAAAGAAGAAAAAATATCATAATATTTTTAGTCTTAAAAGCCTTGTTTTTAGGGTATAGTGATTTAGAATTGATGGGTATAGTGGTTAGAATTGGAAACAAAAATACAGTGGTTTTAGGGTATATTAGTTTAGAATTAAAAGCCCTGGTCTTAAAGCCGAAAAAAATATATTAAAATAAGGGTAATTAATCAACATAAAGACAGTGGAAACAAAAAGTGTCCACAAGCGCCTTGGTTTTAGGCTATAGTGGTTTAGAATTGATGGGTTGTGGTTAGAAAGGTTAAATTTTAGGGTTTATAGGTTAAAATATAAATTCATAATCATATTACACTAAACCCTAAATTGTAATCACAATCCTTAAATTGTAAACCCCTAAACCTGAACCACTAACTTCTAAACCCTAAATTTTGACGTTAAACTCTAAAATTAAGGCGCTTGTAGAAATTTTTTGTTTCCACCATTTGTATATTGAATATAAATCCTTAAAATAAAAGTAAAAAAAAACTCACTAAATTACCCTAAATCAAATCACGTGGTAATTGATAGAGCAACAAAGATAATAAAGACCCATACTTTCAGCTAGCTGTCAACCTTTTAAATTTTAATACTTTTTTTTATAATAAAAAATGAGTATGCAGCATCTTTTAAAAAATTCTCCCTTATGCACTAAAGTATACCTAGTAGTTCCCTTCAAATAATGGGGGTGCAACTGATATCATGAGGGCTTAATAAATTTGCCCCTAATTGTAGTGTCAAATATTTTGTCATAAAAAATAAAAATTGGGACAACTTTTTTTCATCACAACATTTGTTCTCAATGTCAAAAAAATCGTCACGAAAGATAGAGTTATTAGTATCGAAAAGAAGGTAACAAAAAAAATTACATTTGTGATAAATTTTAAAATAATTGTCACTCACATAATAGTGATGAAGTTTTTAGTGACGACAGACGTTGACTTAAAAATTTTATTGCTATATATTCTAGTGTCTAAATTTAATATTTTTATTGATTATTTTATTGTCACTAAAAGTACTTTTTTCTTGTAGTGAGTGATTTATTCATTCAAAATCATATAGTAACAAATTAAAATTTCGTTAAATAAAACAGTTGGGTTAATCCCTTCCCTAGATTATTTTTAGTCCGAGGTGTTGAAAGAATTTCATAAGGTACACGCAAAGTCAAATCGACGAATCAAGATGGTCAAAGAAAGTCCTATCGGTGGTTTACTACACATTATTGTCTGAGGTTAATTCTATGACTATGTTTTAATCATTGTCTATCTAGTTATTGCTTACTAGGGTACACGTCATATAGTTAAAACATTCAACCGAAAAAAATCTATGAACCAAACGTATGTGGAACTGGTCTCCACCAACTCATTGATAAGGTAAGGAGGCGATGGCATTATAAAAATTTTAAACAAAGCACGACACGCGCGCCACGCGCCCCCAAAAAAACCCCTATCGCTGAATTTTTGTCGAGCCTCAGTCGTTCGGATTTGCTTCCCTACCCTAGCACAGTTGTTTGCGTCCTTCTTTACGAGTGGTGCCGTCCCCGTTAAGAGGCTCTCACTGCGCCGGAGTTGTAGCGATTGACCACGCCTGATGGCATTATAAATTTTTTAAACAAAGCACGACACGCGCCCCCAAAAAAACCCCTATCGCTGAATTTTCGTCGAGCCTCAGTCGTTCGGATTTGCTTCCCTACCCTAGCACAATTGTTTGCTTCCTTCTTTACGAGTGGTGCCGTCCCCGTTAAGAGGCTCTCACTGTGCCGGAGTTGTAGCGATCGACCACGCCTGGTGGTTTGCTCCTCGGTATTTTTGGCGTTTTCAGGTGTTTTTCCGGGCGGGGTCTGGTAGGTTATCTTCTGTTTCGCCGTTGCTCTCACACCAGTTTAGCCGCAAGTCCGGCGTTAGGTTTTCCGGGTCCCTTGTGACTGCCGGCGGTTTGCTTGGTTTCCACCACCATTGGTAACGTCTTTTCGCTCTCTCTCATCTTTCCCCTTCGGCGATCTCCCCTCTCCTGGTTTTCTCGCCCTACCCCTCGCCACACCCCAGTATCTTGTGTAATCCTCTTCTCTGGATTTTCTCTTGTCTGATTGTGCTCAGGATTGGTTCACCTCCTTGCTTTGGTATATTGTTTGCCTCAGGATTTTTATGGTCCAGTTATTTGTCGATTTTTCTAGGATATCGGGGATTTTCACGCCTTATTGTTTGCACTCAGGGGATGCTATTTGGATTGTTTTCTATGGTTAACCTTTACTTGTGTTCGATTTATTTGTTTTTGGATTGTTTTTTTCGGCTCTCTGTGTGTTATGATATTGGCTCTCTTTTCGGGTTTTACTCTATTGTTTCCGGTTTCTTGCCTGCAAGACGGGTGCCTTGACCCTTGTATAGACTAATCAAAAGGTGGGGTTTTGTTCAATAGTTTCTTCTGTGTTTTTGCTGCGGTGAGTCTCGGAAGAAAGCTTCTGAACTTCGAAACATGTCTATACTGGCCTAGAATGTGCGCGGTCTGGGTAACAAAGAAACGGTAAGAGCCCTCCATAACTCGGTGATGAAGCATAACTCGGCCATCATCTTTCTCAGTGAAACGAAGCAAAAAAAGAGATACTTAGAGAAAATCAAAATGAAGATGAAAATGGGTTCATCTTTCTATGTTGAACCAAGAGGAATAGCGGGAGGCCTTGCTCTCTGGTGGTCAGGGGACATAAGCATCACTATTATCAGACACACAAAAAACTTTATAGACACGAAAGTGGTCTTCCAGAATGGTACTGAGTGGTTTGGAACTCTCATATACGGTCCACCTTATAAAGAAGAAAGAAAAGCGTTCTGGGACGGACTAAATCAGTTACGAAGATCCCCAAATGATCGATGGCTTATCATAGGCGACTCTAATGTGGTTACTAGACAAGAGGAAAAGGAAGGAGGAAAACCAGTAAATCTCGATGAAGCCAAAAGCTTTATCAATTTTATTGACGCTATAGGCCTAGTTGAACTTCCGATTAAGGGAGGCAACTTCACATGGTTTAACCAAAGACGGGACGAAGGGTCTATCCTCGAGAAATTGGACCGCATTCTATGTTCAGCAGAGTGAAGCCTAGCCTTCCCTAAAGCTCTGGGGTTAATGGATATAGCTATGGCATCCGATCATGCTCCCATTATCTTGCTTACGGAAGGATATCCCAGGAAGTATAAGAGGGAATTTAAATTCGAAAACAAGTGGCTCCTGGAAGAGGATTGTCCCCAAACAGTCTCAGAAGGATGGCTCGTACCCGCGGAGGGGAGATTAGGGGTAAATTTTGAGAGGAGAATTCGCAGTACTAGAAGGGCTCTCATTAAATGGAGCAAAGCGAAGACAAAGTTGAAAAATGAAAGAAAGAGGGTGCTTATAAACAGAATTAAACAACTTCAAGGAAGGAAGGTCAATGGCGCAGAGTTGGATGAGTTTAAACCTTTGAAAGGGGAGCTCGATTCAGAGTGGGAGAAAGAGGAGAGATACTGGCACCAGAGATCACGTGTCAACTGGCTTAAATGGGGAGATAGGAATACAAAAATTTTCCATGCCACAACCATCCAACATCGAAGAAATAACTCCATAGTCAGATTGAAGAGAGGGGACGTAGTTTGGATGGAGGATCCTGCGAAGATTGCGACTCATTTTCAGCAGTATTTTCAAAACTTGTTCTCCAAATACCATTCTATTGACTTTAATAGCATCAATGAATTTATCCCCAAGTTAGTAACCAAGGAGGTGAATTCCGATATGAGTAAACATGTTTCTGATGAGGAGATAAAGAAGGCTGTTTTTGAATTGGGAGCGTCTAAAGCTCCTGGACCTGACGACTTCCCTGGAAGTTTTTACCAATCTTTCTGGGAAACGGTAAAAGAAGATCTGTTAGGGATGGTATATGCTTTTTTCAACGACAGTCTGCTTGACCATGAGTTAAACAAGACCAACATAGTCCAGATCCCTAAGAAACCCAATCCTTCGGAAGTGTCTCACTTTAGACCAATTAGTCTTTACAATTTTTCGATGAAGATTATCACTAAGATTATGGCGTCGAGACTGAGAAAATGCCTTCCGGATATTATTCCCCACCCCCAGTTAGCTTTTTTCCAAGGTAGATCTGTTCACGACAATATCATTCTTGCAAATGAGGCTTTCCATGCAATCAGAAGAGCAAAAAAGTGAAGAAAAAGATTATGGCCCTAAAAATAGACCTTGAAAAAGCCTACAATAAAGTGGAATGTGATCTTATTCGATTCGTTATGAAGCAGTTGGGGTTCAGTGAATGGTGGATTACAAGAGTTATAGAATGTGTTTCATCTACCTATTTCTCCCTGGTCTTAAACGGGGAGAAAGTGGGAGACTTTCGTGCTGGAAGGGTTCTAAGACAAGGTGATCCGCTATCTCCGTTCTTGTTCACCTTCATCTCAAGTATTCTATCGTGGATTCTAGAGAAGGAGGTCGAAAGAGAAAGTTTTGAAGGTCTTCGAATTAAACGGCGATGTCCGGTCCTGAGTCACCTTCTGTTTACCGACGATTGCTTGGTGTTTTCTGGGGCAGACCAGAAGACCTGTCAAGCCGTTATCCGTATTCTGGATCTCTTCCAACTTTCTACAGGTCAAACGGTCAATTTTCTGAAATCCTCAGTTACTGTCTCCCCTAATGTCAGTAATAATCAGAGAACTCATCTTTCAAATGTGCTAGGCTTCCAACCTATGGAAGAAGACAGTCGATACCTGGCCTTCATCAAAGAGAAGGTTTAAAATAGACTCAAGGGATGGAGAGCTAAACTTCTGAATCAAGCCGGAAAGGAAGTGCTCATCAAGGCCGTAGCTCAGGCTATCCCTACTTACATTATGCAATGCTTCCTCCTCCCCGTTATGTTTTGTGATGAGATAAGCTCGCTTGTGGCCAGGTTCTGGTGGAACAATAGTGGAAACAAGGAAAAAAGCATTCACTGGATAAATTGGCAAGACCTTTTTCGATCAAAGGACCAAGGGGGCTTGGGTTTCCAAAACCTTAGAATTTTCAACAAAGCTTTAATCATGAAAGTTGCTTGGAAACTGGTCAAGCATACAGATTCTCTGCTTGCTAAGACTCTCTGTGGTATCTACTATCCAAACGGCAACATTTTCGATGCTCCAAAGATCAAAAACACATCCTTGGCTTGGGCAGGTATAAGAGAGGCGACCGAGGTGATTAGGGATGGTTCTCTCTGGTGAGTCCGGAATGGAAAAGTATCTCAACTTGGAAAGACAATTGGATTCCAAAGCTCCAGAAGTTAAGAGTTGCTACCCAACCACCGCTCAGGTGTCCTTATCCTTTCGTATCTAGTCTTATGAATCCAGACCAAATATCTTGGGATAAATAAAAAATTGAGGGACTCTTTTCTCCGGATGAATCCAAGGCGATTCTGTCTATCCCGATAGGAGGACCGAAGGTCCGAGATGTCCTGATATGGGCGGGTACGAAAAATGGGGAATATTCAGCTAAATCGGGATATCATTTCATCGAGGAGATCTCTAGGCCATCTTTGGAACCTTCTTCTAGTATATCCCGTGTGAAAACAAAGCTGTATGGAAGTCCATTTGGAATTTAAAGGGCTCGTCAAAAATTCGGGCATTCCTCTGGAGATTATGCCATTATATCGTCCCCACCAAAATCACCCTCGCGGCTCGCCTTCATGGAAGCTTTCAAGACACTGACCTTTGTCCCTGATTTGGAGACCAGAAGGAATCCATTGAACACCTCCTATTTTTATGTATGTTTGCACAAGCGGTCTGGAGGGCTTCTAGTTTTAACTATTCGCCTTCTATCATCGGTTTTCAAGGTTTTCCCAAATGGTGGTCAAAGATCAATAAATTCTGTCAACTGGGGAATTTTGACGAATGTTGCAATCTTATCACTTTTCTCCTTTGGGCAATTTGGAAATCGAGGAACGCTTGGACCTTTGAAGGGAGGAAAGACTATCCGTGGGAGGTGTGGCAGAGAGTTGAGCGGGATTTTAAGGAGTTTTCACTTGCCACTCAGGTAAGTTTCCCAGAAAAAAGCCAAACGTCTAAAGAAACGCGGGCATGGTCTCTGCCACCTCCATTCACGGTCAAAATTAACGGCGATGCTGCGTTCGATGGCCATACCAGAAAATTTATGATGGCGGCCATAGCTTGCGATTGCTCCGATTCTTTTCTTCAAGGTTTAACCGCACCTGCATCAGCTCCAAACGTTGCAGTAGTGGAGGCCTTTGCTATCAGGCTCGGTATTTATCTTTCTATTCGAAATGGTTTCTCAAATATCATTATCGAAGCGGATTGTCAAGCTTTTATAGGAAGGCTTAATTCCAGAATTTTCTCGGACTGGGTGTCCTCAGCTGTGGAGGAGGAAATTAGATCCCAAGTCAAATGTTTTGCTTCTTGTTATTTCTCTTTTACCCCTCGATCTTGTAATCATACAGCGGATTGCCTTGCAAAACTTGCTAAAAACTTTAAGTGCCTTACCTTTTGGGGACCTTCTGTGCCCTCTCCTTTGCAGTTGTATCTGTAACTTTCTTGAAATGGATATCTCTTTCTTGATAAAAAAACGTATGTGGAACTATCATCCATTAAGGATGGCAATTTGATCCGAATTCGATTCGAATTCGAAGGAATTTATCTGATTTATATTTGATTGAAAAAAAAATCAAATTCAAATCCGAGGAAAATGTCCGAGTCCTAATAGGAGATGAGTTGCATATGGATCATGCCAAGATCCGATCTGAATCCGATCCAAATTCATGTCTGATCCGAATCTGACGCATCCGATCCATATTCGAGTCTGAATCAAAACATTTAAGACTTTTAATTCCTAAAAACAAAATATCATGTATAATATTTACATTAAAACAAAAAGACAACATAAATAAAGTAAAAAGTTAAACTAAATACATTAAAAGAAATATAACTACATATATTTTTTTAAATGAGAACATAAATGTATATATTAGGTAATTTGAAATAATGGTAAAAACAAAATTAACTTATATATATATATATTAAAAGTGATAATACAAATATAAATGTCTTAAGAATGTAAGTGAAATAATAATAATATTTATTATGATTTAATATATTAATTAACCTTAATATAGTGTAATATATCTATTTATACTATATGCATGTATAAATAAATATGGAAAAAAATGAAAGATTAAGTCATAGATAAACAAACAATAAAATAAATACAATGGAGAAACAAATACATGTAAATATCAATGAATTACTAAAGATTAAGGAAGTTGGTGAATGAAATAGTAAGTGATGTGCAATTGATAGATAAAGTTATGATATGTTATGCTAAAATTATGAATCAAAATAGAAAGCAAATTAAAAGCATAAACAATAAACACAAAAATTAGATGTAGTTAACAAACAAGGGATAAAAATGAACAAGTGTAGAATTAAATAGCATAAATTAAATGCGTAAGAAATTAAATATACAAAATTATGGACCGATTTGCACAAAAATAAAATTATTAAAGGCCAAAACACAATATACCCTAAAGACGCTAAAATTCGCGAATCTATCCCTCATACTTGGGTCAAGATTAGGGATGACAATTTAATCTGAATCTAAAAACTTTGATTTAAATGCAGTTGAAACAAATCCGAATCTGATCCGAAAAAATTCGATCCAAAAACAATCCATTCCAAATATAGTTGAAAAAAATCCGAATTCAAAAAAATATCCAAGTCCGATTGTAACGGATTCGGACTTAAATTTTATACAATCCGATCCAAATCCAATCTATTGCCATCCCTACCATCCATATATGATGAACCAAATATTATCAATTTGTATGCACAACACATGACTGCTTAAAATAACTATTAGAGTTGTGACACAATTTTTTTTAGATTTAGTTTAAAGTAAAAGTTTTAAGGTTCGTACACATGTGCATTATATATTAGAGAATTCAGTTAAGGGTTAATTGTTAGGAGTTAGTTTGTTAGCTTTATTTCTGGGGTTAAAGATGTAAATTCTTGGATATTATAAATCAGCACATGGTTAATTCATTTTGCAATTAATTCGAATATAATAAAAGTTTCTTTACATTTGTTTCTCTCTCTTCTACCCGATCTAATCTGTAAAACCAAAATCCCCAATTTTCTCTTCTAGGGTTTACCCTTCTTCTCATTTGATCGATCATCTTCTTGACAAAATTAACATGGTATCAGTTGATTCAGCCGCTTCCCATTCATCTGAGTCTATTCCTTCTCATCGTATCTTTCTTAGCGATGATACTTTCGATCCCTATTATATTCACCCAAACGAAAATCCCTCCCTCGTCCTTACTTCTGCTCTTCTTAATGGCAGCAACTATCATGTCTGGGCAAGATCCATGCGAATGGCGTTGATATCTAAAAATAAGTTTCAGTTTGTGGATGGGTCGATCAAGGAGGTTTCTGAAGATAGTGTTCGTTATCATTCGTGGGTGAAATGAAACAACTTAGTCCTATCTTGGTTGCAAAGGGCTATTGCTCCGGAGATTGCTCAAGGGGTAATTTGGATAGACACGGCTTATGAGCTATGGGCAGATCTGTTTGACAGATTCAAGCAAGAAGATCTGTTGCGTGTTTCCGATCTTCTCCAAGATTTTTACAATCTCCAGCAAGGTAGTCTTTCTATCACTACCTATCACACACAGTTAAAAGTCATTTGGGACGAGATCTGTAATCTCCGTCCTCTCTCTTCTTGTTCGTGTCATGCGGTTCAGTATCGAAAGCAAGAATTTATCTTGCGTTTTCTTCGAGGTCTAAATGAAAAATTTTCAATCCCTAAATCCCAAATATTGATGACCAAACCTCTTCCTCCTATCAATGAAATCTTTTCTGTTGTTGTCCAACATGAACGAACTGTTAATAATTCTGTTGTTCTTCATGATTCGAATATTCTACTTGTTGATAGGTATAACTCTAAGAAAGATGAGCATAGTAATTCCAGATATGATAATAGGGGTGCTAGGTCTGGAAAATTTTCTGGGAATAGTGTTAATAAAAGACCTCTTTGTACCTAATGTGGTTTGTATGGTCATTCTGTTGAAAAATGTTATAAGAAACACGGTTATCCCCCTGACTATAAGTATAGATCTCAGTCTCAGTCCCAATCAAAATCGAATTTAGTTGGGGAACTCAATTTTGCTGATAATTGTGTTGCTAAAGATGAGGATCATTCTGTTACTTTTACAAAAGAACAATATGCTGGTCTTTTAAATCTTTTGCAAGAAAAAGGTTCTGTCAATCCTGTCAATACATCCATTGTTCCGAATTCTGCTCAGAATTCCATTTCCTCTGTCAATGTGCTTTCTTCAAATTTTGCTTCAACAGTCCAAGAAGAGCAAGGTAATATTCTTTCTTGTCTTGCTTTGGATTCTTGTGATTTTAATATTGTCATGTGGATCATTGATTCGGGTGCTACCTTATCAAAATTTATCTCTTCCTCAACAATCTTTTATTGCTTCTGTTGATGCATTAGTAGAACCAAAAACATATAAGCAAGCCATATTGCATGACTGTTGGAAAACTGCCATGAATGAAGAAATTTTGGCTTTAGAGACTAATCATACCTGGGATTTAGTCCCTTTACCTCCTAATAAGAAAATCATTGGATGCAAGTGGGTTTTTAGAGTCAAATTAAAATCTGATGGTTCCCTAGATAGATACAAAGCTAGACTTGTAGCTAAGGGCTATACTCAGCAATCAGGAGTTGATTTTTTGAACACTTTTCGTCCAGTAGCCAAAATTACCACTATTAGGACATTAATGGCTGTTGTAGCATCTCAAAATTGGTTTTTGCATCAATTAGATATCAATAATGCTTTTCTCCATAGTTTTTTAAGTGAAGAAGTTTACATGGAATTGCCACCTGGATTTATTGCTAAACCTGGATTAGTATGCAAGCTAAATAAAAGTCTGTATGGCCTTAAACAAGCCAGCAGGCAGTGGAATGAAAGACTCACTGCATCTTTAATCAGTCAAGGTTTTAAACAGAGTACTTCTGATTCTAGTCTATTCATTAAAGGTGAAGATCAAAATTTCATTGCTTTGGTCATTTATGTTGGTGATATTATACTTGCTGGGCCAAATTTAAATGAAATTGAGATTGTTAAAACCTTTTTACATGCTACCTTCAAGATT
This sequence comes from Hibiscus trionum, assembly GCA_030270665.1. Lineage (NCBI taxonomy): Eukaryota > Viridiplantae > Streptophyta > Magnoliopsida > Malvales > Malvaceae > Hibiscus > Hibiscus trionum. Next base: position 14,469,517 of record BSYR01000013.1, read on the forward strand.
AAAGATTTAGGAAATCTAAAATATTTTCTAGGATTAGAAGTTGCCCGTTCTAGTATGGGAATTAATCTTTGTCAAAGAAAATACACATTAGAGTTGTTAAAAGATACAGGATTTTTAGAATCTAAGCCTGCATCTACACCTCTAGTTTCTAAGAAAAGATTATCTAAGACTAATGGTGATGCTTTAACAGATATAACATCCTATAGAAGACTCATAGGTAAGCTTTTATATCTAACAAACACAAGACCTGATATTTCTTTTGCTGTGCAACAATTGTCACAATTTTTGTCTGCTCCTACTTCTGAACACATGGTTGCTGCACACAGAATATTAAGGTATCTTAAGGGTACCCCTGGTCAGGGTATTTTCTTCCCTGCTAAAAATCAGTTAGTTTTAAATGCTTTCTCAGATTCAGATTGGGCTTCTTGTCCTGACACAAGAAGATCCACCACTGGTTTTTGTGTTTTCTTAGGATCAACCTTAATATCTTGGAAATCCAAGAAACAACAAACCATTTCTCGATCTTCCAGCGAAGCTGAATATCGAGCTCTTGCTAATGTGACTTGTGAAATTCAATGATTGCAGTATTTACTTTCTGATTTACATTTGCATTGTCCTTCTGCCAACTTGTTTTGTGATAATCTGTCTGCCATTAAACTTGCAGAGAATCCAGTTCACCATGAACGAACAAAGCATGTGGAAATTGATTGCCATTTGATTCGTGAAAAGGTTCGCCAAGGATTAATAAAGCTTTTGCCTGTTACTTCTCACAACCAGCTTGTTGACTGCTTCACTAAAGCTCTCACAAATCCAGCTTTTAAGGATGCAATTTCCAAGCTGGGCATACAAAACTTGTATGCTCCACCTTGAGGGGGCTATTAGAGAATTCAGTTAAGGGTTAGTTGTTAGGAGTTAGTTTGTTAGCTTTATTTCTGGGGTTAAAGATGTAAATTCTTGGATATTATAAATCAGAACATGGTTAATTCATTTTGCAATTAATTCGAATATAATAAAAGTTTCTTTACATTTGTTTCTCTCTCTTCTACCCGATCTAATCTGTAAAACCAAAATCCCCAATTTTCTCTTCTAGGGTTTACCCTTCTTCTCATTCGATCGATCATCTTCTTGACAAAATTAACATTATAAAAGCACTTATAACCCAAAAGTGCTTCTAACCTGAAAAGCAAGGTTGAACGTGTTAAATCAAAAGAAAAATAGCTTCTTTACGAGAGATTATTAGATGGACTCGGTGTAACTTTTAAGTAACTACACACTCCTTAGTTATAATGGCGGATTTAGGAATATTTTCAGGATGGGCACAAGCTAAATTTTTTTGAGGGTGGACACAATAATAAGAAATTCAAAATTTCAGAATGGGCACAAGTCATAAAAATTAATAAAAATTAAGGACTAATTCATAAAATTTTAAAAAATTAAAAGTAAATATGTGAACTTTAAAAAATTCAGGGTGGGCATGGGCCCACCCAAGCTAACCTTTGCATCCGCCACTGCTTAGTTACATGTAAAAGAGATGAAAATTCACCTTGAAAAAAATGTGACATAAAAAATTATTATTGGACGATACTTGGGCTTCTAAAAATAATTTTTGAAACAATTTACCTGTATACCCTCATTATTTATGAACCCCAACGACATACTGTTTCCCATTAAAGTTTATTTTGTAAACAACAAAGGTCAAAATTTCTTCAAAGTCTGATGGGCTGAAAAACACATTGAAGAGAAAAACTTGGAAGATTTTCTGTGTTCATCTTCTTTTTAAGGTATTTTATTTCATTTTCATATATTTTTTCTTTGATTTTCTGATATTTTTATTTATGTTTTTTCTGATGCAAACTTGTTTTTTATTTTATTTGAGTTTTGCTAAGAAATAAAATTTAAACTTTTAGATTTTGTTTGTTTGATTCTCTGGGAAACTTTATACTATAGAGATTTGATAAAAATGGATTTGAAATCCTGGAATTGTGATAGTTTAGGTTTTTTGACTGTTGATTTTCTATCTCTTGATAATATATTTTTTTTAAATATCGACTATCATTTTAGAATAGTCCAAATTCTTAGATCACTTGTTTTAGTTTTCTATTTATCTAAATGATTTTTTTGTTTGGATATGTTTTAGAATATAAGGTTACTCAAACCAAAAGATTGCATTTTGAGGTAGTCACTGAACCAAAAGATTGCATAGAAAAGTAAAATTCTCTACAAAAGAGCTTTCATTGAAGGTTTAAAGATTGGATCAATTTCTATCTAATGTTAATTTTGTCATATTTGCATTAAGAAAATTAGTTTGAAAATAAAGTGAGGTCAACTGATGGTTAGAATGCTTAGTTAATTTGAGCTTACATTTTTGTTTAATTGTTAGAATGTGTAGTCAGTTTATATTTTTAGATAGAAAGGATTGAATTTGTTGGTTTTTAAGGTTTAAGTCTTTGTTTTTATTTGTCTAATTATAGAAGTTTATTTTACTCATAAACCACTACACTTTACCCATATTTTCTATGATGGTTCTTGTAGATTTCTATTTTCATTTCTAGTATGGATTTTAATCATGGATTCTTAGGTTGAATTAGTTGATACTTTATTTTTTGTCTTTAATTTTTCCTTTAAATATGTGGATGTTTATGTGTGAGAGAGATAAATGAAAGGTACTTTAATTATTGAGGTAAGTCGTGAAAAGGTAAAAACGACATAGAATTAAAGGATAACGATAATATTTTGTGGTCTTTGTGTTAAGGACGTTTTAAATGGTAATAGACCTGGTACTCATTTCAACAAAGATGGATGGATAAAAATAATAAAAAACTTTGAGAATGAGACAGAGAAGGCATATACGCAAAAACAATTGAAGGATTGGTGGAATTTATTTAAAAAAGAATTTATAGAAAAAGTTCAAAAAAAAGATAATGGTCTAGGGTGGAATCATATAAAAGAAATTATTGATGCCTCAGAAGAGTGCTGGGAGAGTAGACTCTAAGTACCTGTAATACTCGAATTTTATCCGGGTATGTGATGTGAGCACGATTATGCCACCCAACGAATGCTACTTCAAACTTTTAGGGAAGTTTGACTTTTCATTTGTTACGTACTGATGTGTAACATTTCTTATACTTATACTACTTATTAGTGTGTTTAACTATGTATATAGTATGTTTGGTGTGTTTTGAATAAGTTTGAGTATGATTTATAATGTTTCTATATTGGTTTCGTTTTGGGATTATTATAAGGTGACTTATTATTTTTATATTTGTTTTATTAGGATCAAGTGTACGTGTGTGATGAGTGTACATGCTTTGCATGTGACCAGCGTCAATTTGCATGTGCCATGCAAGAATCGACCTAAGGAGATGTGACTAGCTTTGTTTGAAAAGGGGTGCATCATTTCTTTTGAAATTCAAAAGAAAATAATAATAAAATACATGCACATGCACGTGGGCTTTCACCATGCACAACACATGAAGCCAAGATGCCTTTGTCCTCTACAATCTGCGGTAAAAGTGTGAGAGGGAATTTCAAACCAAAAAAAAAGAGCACATTTCACATGTGCTGAATTTCCTTTGAAATTCAAACCCAGAAAAAAAAAGCCATGCAAATTATCACGTGGTCTTATCCACATTGCAGCCACCAATTCAAATACACGGCTAGAAATAAGCTGTCGCCCTTGGTAGTTTATTTATTTTGAATTTTAATTTCAAGGGGCCGAATGTCAGCCACACATTCCACATTTCGGTTGTTTCCCTTGTATTATATATGTAACCGAAACACTTTGTAAAGGTTAGACATTTTGGAAATAAAATTTTTGTGAGATTATTCTCTCAATTTCGATTTTTCACCGAACTTTCTTTGTCATTTCAGACGTTGTTTGTTGTGTCAAATTTACTTGATACTTCGGGTTCCTAGATCGCTATCTAGTGGGTCCAAGTCCTCCGACGTGAAGCATATTCGATTCGGGTTTGCTCAGTAAATTGTGCAGGTTCTTTCGAGCTTTTCGTCTTTGACATTAGACAGATTCGATTCGGGTTCGTTCAACAGATTGTTCGAGTTCTTTCGAGTTTAACGTTGCCAAACTTTCGCTGAATTTTCCAGCAACGTTTCTGCCACAATTTGGTCACCGAATCAGCCTTGAAAGTCCGTTCAAGCCTTCATCTTTGTTCGATTCCAAATTCGTCCAGAAATTCCTACACCTTTATTCTGTCCCTTTTTTGTTTGTTTTTTTTTCTTTTTTTATTTTAACTATCTAAAAACGTCCATTCATGTATTTTATTGCAGAGAAATGTTTGCTACGATCCTAGATCCGTTTACGAACAAGGAGCGTTGTTTCTGAAGCAACGTACCCCGCCTTGTATCATATGGTAATTAGAGCTTTGGTCGGATTTTAACACTTTCTGCACTACCAGACATCAAAAAAAATATACAAAAGTCAAAACAAAAAAAAAGAAAAATTTGAAATTCCAAAAGTCAAAGTCAACGTTTGACCACAAAAAAAGTCAAAAAAAATTCCGAATTCAAAAAAATATACGGAAATTCAAAAAAAGAAAAGAAAAGGAGTGATGAATTGTGTAGAATGAAAAACAACATTGTTGAAATGTTGAAGGATGTGTTTATCTTACCTTAAAATGCTTTGTAATCACCCGAAATGAACTTTTCTTGTTTGTTCCGGAGATAGGATGGTGGTAAGCATTTCTACTGCGTAAGTTGCTAAATTCTCGTTCTTTTAGCATCCTTCTTTGATTTCATTTTGTTGTTTTCTTTTCAGCCCTAATTTCTCAAACTTTCATTGTTGTTTCTTTAATTCCTAACCCTTATCTTTGTTCTAACAATATTCACCCGTCACCCGTTGTTTTCTTTCAATTTGACAACACTTGCAGAATCTGAACATCAGAATCAGTTTCTTTAAAGAACTAAGTACGAGAGATTGAGGGAAAAGGCAAACAGAGCGTGTGAGAACAGAAGGGGAGACAAAAAGAGCCATTCAAGTATTCTCCCGAGTGAAACACGAGTGCTGAGTGTTAATTCCTTATTTTCTTGAATGCAAATTCTTTGGAGTGACTAGTGAGGATTTTTGTTGTGTGATTGGTGAGGACTACTTTTTTTTCTTTTTTTTCTAACCTTTAACTCGTTTGTTTGTTTGTTTGTTTTTGTTTGTTTGTTTGTTTTCTTTGTGTGAAAATGACAGGTTCTGATGAACAACAACCACTGAATCTCCAGATGCAAGCCTTAGAGCGCATGATGCAACAAGTGATTACTAATGCATTGAAGCCTATACATTCTCGAATGGATAGACTTGATGGGGGTGGTTCCCATTCTGTCCACAAAGAGATAAATGATGACAATGTGCAGACATTGGCTACCAATGAAACACTTGTTGACAAGAGAAGTCTGAATGATCAACCATCACAGGATGAACCGCAACGAAACAACCTCTTCCATACGAGATGCAACGTGAACGACAAGGTATGTATTGTGATTATTGATAGTGGTAGTTGTGCTAACGTTGCTAGTACTCTCATAGTTGACAAGTTAGGACTGAAGATGACCACACATTCCAATCCGTACAAGTTACAATGGTTGAATGATGGTGTTGAAATCAAAGTTACCGAACAAGTTGTTATACCATTTTTCATTGGTAAATATAAGGATGAGGTAACTTGTGATGTTTGTTCTATGGATACTTGTCATTTGTTGTTAGGAAGACCGTGGCAGTATGATAAGAGAGTTTTGCACGATTGTTACACCAATCGATACTCTTTTACTCATGAGGGCAAAAAGGTAACTTTGGCACCTATGACTCCAAGTGAAGTATATGAAGACGAAGTTCGTTTGAAAACATTGAGAGACCTCAGTCTATGACGCGGTCTTTTGATAAAGCAACATCCGTTGATAGAACTTGGGGTTCAAATCGAGGCAACCACCACACACTTTGCATTTATTGTCAGAACAAGCACCCAGTGGGTCAATGTCGTAAGCAAAATGAAGCCTATTACTACTGTGGTGAGCAGGGTCATTTTATTCGTGACTGCCCTTTGAATGCAACCAAATCTATTGTCACACCGACTACTGTTGCTTCTCCTTCTCAATCCTTTTGAGGTAAAGGATCGAAGCAAGGATCATTGGGAACTTTTAGACGATCGAGTGGTCTAGGGAAACCTTTTAATAAGCAAGATTCAAAAGCCCTTACCCAAATATATCATGTGAGGAACAGAGGAGAAGAGGATGAACCTGGTGTCATTGCAGGTGCCATTGAGCTATATGCACATTCTTTATATGCATTGATTGACCCTGATTCTACTCATTCTTTATAAGCACCATTGTAGTTAAGAAGTATAATATGTCTTCTGAACCAATAGCATCGAGAATTTCTGTAACCAATCCCCTAGGAGATTGTGTCACCGTGAGGGTAGTGTGTAAGAACTGCCCTTAATGATTGATAACTGCACAATTATCTTTGTTTTCATACCTTTTTGCTATAGCATTTGCCTGTTCTTGAGTTCATACCATAGCATTTAGACTACATTTAGGTTGCATTTTCTTCTTTTGGGTGCATCTTTATCTTTGCTGGTTATTTGGTCCATATTGAGGGGTACTGCTCGGAAGGTTGGTTTTGGGTTTGTTGGTGTGCAGGAAAGGAGTAAAGACAGAAAGCCGGTGTCGGGAATTGCTATAGCATGATGGAAGTGGATATTGGCCAGCACGTGAGATACAGGTGAGTTGCAGAAGCACGTGAACATGCAAAAAAGGACGATCTGACATGTGCAGCAGCCGGTACCCACCTGCAGACTGTCCTCCTTGTCCCCTCGTGGCAGACCTTGTCGGTGGATATTCCTTGGGATTTTAATGGCATCTTTAGGTCATAAAACCCTAGAAGCCTCCACTATATAAAGGGAAGAGAAGCTTGGAGAAAAGAAAGGAGGCAAGTGTCGCGAAAGAGAGGCGGAAGAGAGAGAAGTTTTCATCTTCATCTTCTCCAGCTTGGTGTCCTCCATCGTTGAAGCTCCAAGGAGTGGCCTCACCGGCCTCGAGAGAGGTGGTGGGCCTAAGACAGTCGGGCAGTCCATGGCGGAGAGGGAGTTCACCTTTCTTTCTGTCGCTATAGCATTTTCTTTTCATATCTTTATCTTTGGTGATGTTATCGCAATGATACGTTGGATGATATTGCCCAGCCACGAACTGTTTTAAGTTGCTTGGGTTTGATGGATGATTTTATTTTGAGTAGTTTTTAATGCATGCTATGGCTTTTTTCAGTGTTCATCATGTTCTATGCTTTGCTTATGCATTTCTCATTTCCTTAAAGTTGTAAGAGCCCTCGAGAGTTGGCCGTTCTTTAAGTGTTTGTTGGGGTTAGTAATCAAGAGAGCTAGCCTTAGAACCCTCATAAGTAATGGAGTGGTTGTCGAGAGGCAGACTCTAACCTACCTTAGAGATAAGTGATAGGTTTCAAGGGCTAAAAAGGATAGTACGTGAAGGGTGGGGGAGTGTTAAGAGTTTACGCCGAGAGGTATGGCTGTAGCATTCATGACTCCCAGTTTCATGGCTAGAGATAGTTTAGGAACAGTTTTAGTAAATTTCTCCTAGCATAGAAGATAGCTGAAGGGACTTAGTATCGTTGAGAAGCTTAAGTTAGGTTATCCATCATTCCCAGCCATTCATTCCATAGTGAGTTTCGCATACGAAAGTGGACATGTTCATCATATTGTTATCTCATCTTTCTCTGCACTATTTTGCTTCAACATTATTTTACATCATCTCTTTTACTATAGCATTGTCATCTGCAAAAAGTTCAATCTTTATTGTTACAACAACCGTGAATACCTCCAATCCCTGTGGAGACAATACTCACTCATCAGTTTATTACTCGTTCGGCGTGTATACTTGCACGATATTTGCGTATCATTTATAGTACACTACACGCAAGCAACAAGTTTTTGGCGCCATTGTCGGGGATTGGAAATTGGTTGTTTACGGTTTTTGTTTATATCGTTTGTTCTTTTTGTTTTTGTACATATTTATTTTAGGTTTTTCATTTTTCTTTTCAGGTGTCCTGCTAGTGCATGACCAGAAGACGACCTAGAGGACCCCTGCAATCACCTATTTCTGAAATCGAGCATTTCTTGAGACTTAGAAGACGTGTTCGAAGAGAGGAGACTAGAAACATGAACGGAGAAATACCACCACCTCAAGGTAACGGAGATGCTATGGCAAATAGCCAGGGAGAAGCAGCTCGACCTCGAGCAATTAGGGATCATTTGACTCCTATCTTGGATGATCTCTATCCCGGAATAGTAGCTCCAGAAATTCAGGCAGCCCAGTTCGAGCTTAAACATGTTATGTTCAACATGTTGAACACTATTGGTCAGTTTGGAGGTAAGCCTCACGAAGATGCAAGACAACATATCCGTGCGTTCTTGGAAGTGTGTGATTTGTTCAGACAGCAAGGAGTTCACGAGGATGTGCTAAAGCTTAAACTGTTTCCATATTCTTTACGTGATCGTGCTAGAGCATGGCTAAGTGGAGTGCCAGCTGGATCAATGGAGACTTGGACAGATCTATGCAAAAGTTTTCTGCTACGGTATAATCCACCTAATAGAAACACTTAGTTGAGAATGACATTGCTTCTTTTCGTCAAGCTGATGACGAATCCATGTATGAGTGTTGGGATCGATTCAAGGGATTATTGAGGAAGTGCATAAATCATGGTTTTCATGATTGGACTCAAGTGGTTATGTTCTATAATGGGGTAAATGCTCCTACAAGGATGATGTTAGATGCTTCAGCAAATGGGACCTTGTTAGACAAATCACTGGAGGAAGCATTCAACATTCTTGATAGGGTAGCCAACAATGATTACTAGTTTCCGACCACAAGGCTTGGAACGGAAAGGAGAACCCAAGTAGCTCGAGACAGTGAGGCTGATGACTCGGTAGCCACCCAGTTAGCTGCTATCACAAACATGCTAAAGAACCTACAACGTCCTAACGAAGTCAAGGAAGTGAAGTCCGCAACCTCATGTCTCAGATGCGATGGCAATCACCATTTGAGTTAATACCCTGACAATCAAGAATCAGCCAACTATGTGGGGAATTATAACCGCAACAACAATCCATACTCCAATACCTACAACCCAAGATGGCGTCAGCATCCAAATTTCAGTTGGGGTAATCAAGGGCACAACAATTCTGCTCAGTCAACGCGATAGCAAAATCTGATCGAAGCATCATCTTCTAACCAGATGATGCCATGGCAAGGTCACAAGGGAGCAACATCTTCATCAAATAGTTCGCTAGAGACTACATTCAACGAATTTATGGCTATGACAAAGGATAACATTAAGAATCAAGGAGCCTTATTGCAAAGCCATAGTTCTTCGCTCAGAGCCTTAGAAACACAAGTTGGTCAAATAGCTCAAACCTTGCATGCACGACAACAAGGAAGTCTGCCTAGTGACACTGAAGCCACTAAGCACCATAGCAAGGAACAATGCAGCGCACTCACATTAAGGAGTGGCAAGGAAATTAGTAAGGAAGACAAGTTTGGGGAAAGAGAAGGAGGAATCATAGCCCAACTTGCCTCAGAAAGAAGATAACTTACAAGATCTTCCAGTTGAAGAAAGGGGTGAGGAAGTCATAGAAAAAGAAACACCGGAGGAGGAGCCTACTTTTTCTACAGCAAAAGATGTAACTCCACCAGTCCAGAGAAATGAAGTTAGACCCCCACCTCCTTTTCCTCAACGACTCAAGAAGCATAAAGAAGACCTTCAGTTCCAGAAATTTGTAGATATCCTGGACAAATTACATATCAATGTCCCATTTCTGGAGGCCATTGATCAGATGCCAACATATGCCAAGTTCCTCAAGGATATAGTCACGAAAAAGAGGAAGGTCGAGAAGCAAGAGACTGTCGCTATAGCAGAAGAATGCTATTCTATGTGGAGCAAGCTGCCACCTAAGAGGAAGGACCCAGGTAGTTTTGTCATCCCGTGTTTTATTGGCGACAAGTTTTTTGGAAGAGCACTTTGCGATTTGGGATCAAGTGTTAACTTGATGCCTAAGTCAATTTTTCTAAAACTGGGAATTCGAGAGGCACAACCCACCAAGGTTGTGCTATAGCTAGCAGATCATTCTCATGTTTGCCCAGAAGGAAGAATTGAAGATGTTGTGGTAAAAGTGGACAGATTTATCTTTCCAGTCAACTTCTTAATCCTCGACTGTAAAGCTGATAGCAACAAACCCATTATCTTGGGTAGGCCATTTTAGCCATCGGGCGAGCTTTGATCGATTGTGAGAAGGGTGAATTCACGATGCGAGTAGCTGATCGGACGGTCACGATCAATATTCATGACACCCTCAAGTATGCAGACAATCCAGGAGTATGCCAATATGTAGATGCTACAGCACAGAATGTGACTGATGAGTTTTTCTGTAGCAATGAGATGTAAATGGAAGAGTTTGAAGAACTCTGCAAGGAGGATGATTCGAACCTAGAAGAGCTGTCAAGGGAACTGGAGCAGTCTAGTCGACTCGAGGCTAGACCAGGTACGCACTTTGAACCTCTTGATTTTTCAGAATTTGTACCTCCTAAGCATTCCCTTGAGCATGCACCTACTCTAGAACTGAAACCTTTGCCATCACATCTTAAATATGCTTACTTAGGGAGCAATGAAACTTTTCATGTGATAATCTCATCTAGTCTCACACCTAAGCAAGAAACTAGTTTAGTAAATATGTTGTTACAGCATAAAAATGCGATAGGGTGGACTATGGCCGATTTGAAGGGTGTAAGCCCTGCTATATGTATGCACAAAATTTTGCTTGATGATTGTCATAGCAATTCAGTTGAGCCCTAGAGGAGATTAAACCCAATCATGAGGAATGTGGTGATGAAAGAAATAATCAAATGGCTTGATGCTGGAGTAATCTACTCGATATCCGATAGCTCATGGGTCAGCCCGGTGCAATGTATACCAAAGAAGGGAGGCGTGATCATGGTAAGCAACGAGGAGAATGAGCTATTGCCTACTAGAACCGTCACGGGGTGGAGGATTTGCATGGACTATAGGAAGCTTAACAAGGCAACCAAGAAGGACCATTTTCCCCTCCCATTTATTGATCAGATGTTAGATCGACTAGCGGGCAAGGCATTGTACTACTTCCTCGATGGGTATTCTGGGTATAATCAGATTGTTATAGCACCCGAAGACCAAGAGAAGACGACTTTCACATGCTCTTATGGAACTTACGCTTTCCGGAGAATGCCCTTTGGTCTCTGCAATGCTCCAACAACTTTTCAAAGATGCATGTTGGCTATCTTTTCAGACATGGTCGAGGACTTTTTAGAAATTTTCATGGATGACTTCTCGGTCTCCGGAGATGACTTCGACACATGCTTGGGCAATCTTTCCAAGGTCCTAAAGAGGTGTGAGGAAGCTGACTTGGTGCTCAATTGGGAAAAATGCCATTTCATGGTAACGGAAGGAATAGTCTTAGGCCACAAGATCTCGAAGCAAGGGATAGAAGTTGACATAGCAAAGGTCGAGGTCATTGAAAAACTACCTCCCCCCACTACTTTCAAGGGATTGAGAAGCTTCCTAGGGCATGTTGGATTCTATCGGAGATTCATCAAGGATTTTTCGAAGATCTCCAAGCCACTATGCAATTTTCTACAGCAAAATCAACCATTTGTGTTTGACAAATATTGCTATAGCGCGTTTCAAGAACTGAAAGAGAAGCTTATCTCATCACCAGTTGTCATTCCACCTGATTGGAATGAGCCGTTTGAGATGATGTGTGATGCAAGTGACTAAGCCGTCGGTGCAGCACTTGGACAACGCCGAGGTAAACTCTTTCATGCTATTTATTATGCTAGTCGCACTTTGAATGATGCACAAATCAATCACACCACTACTTAAAAAGAATTTCTTGATGTAGTATTTGCCTTTGATAAGTTTAGGTCATACTTGATAAGCACTAAGGTCATAGTTCATACCGATCATTCAACCATTAAGTACTTAGTGACTAAAAAGGATGTTAAATCTAGAGTTATTATGTGGATACTCTTGCTACAGGAATTTGACTTAGAAGTTAGAGATGGGAAAGGATGTGAGAACCAGATAGCTGACCATTTATCTAGGCTAGAAAATGCTATCACACAAGGTAGTGAAACTGAAATTAAGGAGGAATTCCCTGACGAGAAACTGTTAGCTGCTACAACAATTCTTTGGTATGCTGATATTGTTAATTATCTTGTTAGTGGTATTTTGCCTCCTGATTTATCTAACCAGGGACTCAAGAAATTCAGACACGATGCATGATTCTACTATTGGGATGAACCCTACTTGTTCAAGCAATGTCCTGCTCAGATCATAAGGAGATGTGTTCTAGCGGAAGAATGCCATAGCATTTTGTACCATTGTCATTCATCACCGTGTGAAGGGCATTTTGGTGGTGCTAGAACTGCTGCCAAAGTTCTTCAAGCAGGATTCTATTGGCCTACACTTTTTAAAGATGCAAACGAGTTCTACAAGACTTGTGATAGATGCCAAAGAGCGGGGAACATCTCCAGGCGGAATGAAATGCCATTGCAAAATATTCGTGAGGTTGAAATCTTTGACGTGTGGGAATTGACTTCATGGGTCTGTCTCCTGCATCATACGGAGATCTATATATTTTGGTAGCAGTCGACTATGTGTCAAAATGGGTGGAGGTTGTTGCCACCCCAAGGAACGACTCTAAGACGGTTATGAAGTTCCTTCACAATAACATCTTCACGAGGTTCGGAGCACCCAGAGCCATCATCAGTGATGAAGGAGCTCACTTTGGCAACAAGCTTATTGCTAAAGCATTACACTAATATGGAGTTAGGCACAAGATTGCTACAGCATATCATCCGCAGACAAACGGACAGGCTGAAGTTTCCAACCGGGAAATCAAGCAAATCTTGGAGAAGGTAGTTAATCCTAAGAGAAAAGACTGGTCCTCCAAGTTGGATGAAGTACTTTGGGCATATAAGACAGCCTTCAAGATGCCTTGGAGCAAGTCACCCTTCAAGCTCGTATTTGGCAATGAGTGCCATCTACCCGTTGAGCTTGAGCACAAGGCTTATTGGGCAATCAAGAAACTCAACATGGATGCCCAACTTGCTGGTGATAGAAGGTTGCTAGAGCTTAATGAGCTAGAGGAATTTAGAGCCCAAGCATATGAGAATACTCGCATCAATAAGGAGAAAACCAAGAAGTGGCATGACAAACACATTTTGCCAAGGCATTTCTCAGAAGATCAACAAGTGTTTCTCTACAATTCCAGGCTAAAGCTTTTTTCCAGGAAAACTGAAATCAAGGTGGTCAGGACCATTCATCATACACAAGGTGTACCCTCATGGCGCGGTTGACATCAAGAAGCTGGACGATGGTGAAGTCTTCAAGGTCAATGACCAACGCCTGAAGGTTTACAGTGGAGCCCCTATCCTCAGAGACAAGTCACACCTGGATCTTCACGATCCTTGAAAGTTTGTCACTCTAAACCATATCCTTTATGCTATAGCATGTTCATAAATAATGCTTTTCTTTTTAGTTTAGTTTTATGTTATCTTTGTTTTTATTTTCATATCTTTTCACGTGACCCTCGTACAAGGATTTCTCTTTTCTAGTACAATGTCAGGTACAGAGTAGGAGAGCGTGCAGTCTACAGGGTTGGTAGCCAAAGGGAGAAGGACATGGGGTTTGTTTTTATCCACTTTTGGAAGTATGAAAGAAAAGGGGAAAAGAAAAAGATAAGGAGAGGTTTTATCCGAAAAAGTGGGGAGGATTAAAAAAGAGAGAAAAAAAAAGGCAAGAGAGAGAATATTCACCTAATTAATGAGGTGAAACCCTAGCCACAAAAACCCACATATTCTCTCTCCAGTCATCAACTATCACATTAACTCCCACTTTTTCTCTCTCCCTTAAAGCCTGCACACGTCCCATCACTCCCCTTCTTCCATTAATTCATCAGTTTTCCCCCACCTTTTTCAACTTCCCATATTTTCTTCATCATCATCACTTGTCCCTTCACCTTCTTCATCTTCTTCAACACTCAAACTTTTTCTTATTCACTACATCTTTTCGATTTTCTCCCACACACACAAAACACCCTTCACCATTTTTTCTTCCTCACATATTCACTCCTCCCCTATTTTCAACATAAAAACCCTTCATGGCTCGTTGCAAGAATGCCCCTGAAACTTCCGATCGCCCCAAGAAACCACCAGTCCTGGAAATCTCTAATTTTTCGTTGAGGCAGCAAAGGAGCGATGGACAAAACTCAAAGATAGGAATGTTCTTCTGGAACTAGGGTTTAAATATCCTAAAGAGGAAGACGACCAGTTCGATCAGGCAATCATGGATGTCATTGGCAAGAATGAGTGGAAAACCTTCACTACTCACCCTGAGGAGATTTGTACATCACTAGTAAATGAGTTCTACGCACACCTCACAAGTCCAACACAGTCTACGGTTCATGTGCGAGGCGAGCACATAAAGTTTACTACTGCAGCAATTAACAAGTTTTATGGGCTAAAGCACAATGTAGACCACCACACATCTTTTGTGACAACCATGGATGCCCAGATGCAGCGCGAGGTGTTAGGGGATATTTGTTTTGAGGGAACGGTGCTGGACAACAACATGTCAGTCGAGAGAGGACGCCTCAAACCTGAGGCCAAGGTATGGAACCATTTTGTGAGACATAAGCTTATGCCTACACTACACACTGCCACAGTCCACATCTCTAGACGTTTTCTTCTCCACTCAATATTACATGGTAGACGCATTGACATAGGAAAAATCATAGTGGATGAAGTGTATGCTTGTCTAAAACGACCTCATAGTCCTCTTGTTTTCTCTAACCTAATAACTGATTTGTGTAAAAGAAAATATGTCTTCATAGACGATCTAGTGGATGCAACTATTTCAGGAAAGACAGGTTTAACTCCAGCCCTCGTTACGGAACTTCGAGGATTTAATGAAGATGTGCCTCAACAAACAGTGGAAGGAGGAGCTAAAAGTTTTGCTGTAGCACCGGTAGCAGCATTGGTGGCAACAACGAAAGAATTGAGCACTGAGCTCAGCCTGATGAAGACACACCATTAGGCGTACTTCAAGTATGCCCATCATCGCGATTGTGCCATAGCATCCTGCTGAAGCAAACTCCAACCAGAGCAGAACGTGTCATTTCCACTATTCCTCATGGAGTTGCTACAAGCCCCCAGCACTGCTACAAGCACAGTATCTCCCAGTGACCCTAGCTTCGTCCAACCTGCTGCCAAGAAGAAGACTTCGAGAAAGAAGACGCCTACGACTCCTACTGCCCAGCCAGAGAAAGAAACTCCTGTAATTCCACCTACTGTAGAAGAGACCGACCCAGTAGCTACCTCGACCAAGAAAAGGAAACGTACCAGGAAGGCAACTAACCCAACACCGTCACGACCAGAAAACCCACTTCCTGAGCCAGAGCATGTACCAAGTGATCCTGAGGAAACCCCTCAGAAGGAGACCACTACAACACAAACACCTGAGCCGACACTAGTGCGACCTGCGGATGCTACAACATCCAAACCAAAAACACGCATCAAACATACTGTTGGACGTGTCAGACCCTCATCCAGTGCTCAGTCAGTATCCTCAGAGAGTGTGGGCAATGTAGCAGATCCCCACCACTACTCCTCTGAAACATCAATGGACAATACCAGCAGCACCCATGAGGTAACTAACTTTTTTCTTTTCATTTATTTCATTTTTTATTTTTCATGGCATATAGTGTAGATTAGTTTATGCATTGAGGACACTGTATCTCTCAAGTTTGGGGTGTTAGTGTTTATAGTTAATATTTTGCTTTAGCATATGCATTATAGGATGGAACAAATTTTTTACTATGGCATTCTGTTTAGTCTAGAGAAAGTCTATGAATATATTTATGATGTCTGACGACGAAATCTTAAAGGCCTGAACTAATTTAGAAAAACACAACTAGCTGAGATCTGTAGAACTGACTTTAGGATCTAGTTGTTACAAAAATTTGTTACACATATGCTCTTTTTCTATAAGTAAGTCTGTTAGAAAATTTTTTCAGGAAGAACCCTAGTGAACTCTGATATGTAAACTCTAAAGAACTTAAAAGAAAAAACTAGACGACCTTGTGCTCAAACAAACGAATAAATGCTACGACATATCTATAGAAGGACACTCCGCTTTGCTATAGCATGTTAAAAAAAGAGAAATAAAGCTTTGCTATAACATATGAGTGAATGAAAATTGTCATAGGGTGACTTTGCCTATTAGCTCGAGGTGAGAGGTTTGCTCCCTGCTCATCTAGAGTTAAGGACGGTAGGTGTAATGAGCTGACACCCTTCGTAGCATAAAACCTATATCTTTGGGAGTCTAAAATTGGAAAAGAACTAGAGAACATAGTTAGGGTATAACTAGGGAGCTTCCTTGAAAATTTATCTCACTAGCTTAAGTATAGAAGGAAGGCAGCCACGCACATACGCACACAGCTTAGTCCTAAGAAATGTTCTTAAGGATCTCACTTCTGGTTGTATATATTTACTTGCCTAAGTTATTTCTAAAGACTGAAATATTGCCATAGCAATCCTCTAGGTTAAATCTTTGCCGGTTATTTAGACTACATTTAGGTTGCATTTTCTTCTTTTGGGTGCATCTTTATCTTTGCTGGTTGTATATATTTTCTTAAGGATCTCACTTCTGGTTGTATATTTACTTTCTCTCTTGAGTTCATACCATAGCATTTAGACTACATTTAGGTTGCATTTTCTTCTTTTGGGTGCATCTTTATCTTTGCTGGTTATTTGGTCCATATTGAGGGGTACTGCTCGGAAGGTTGGTTTTGGGTTTGTTGGTGTGCAGGAAAGGATTCAAGAGAGAAAGTCGGTGCCGAGAATTGCTATAACATGATGAAAGTGGATATTGGCCAGTACGTGAATTACACGTGAGCTGTAGAAGCACATGAACATGCAGAAAAGGACGATCTGACATGTGCAGCAGTCGATACCCACCTGCAGACTGTCCTCCTTGTCCTCTCGTGGCGGACCTTGTCGGTGGATATTCCTTGGGATTACCAAGGCATCTTTAGGGCACAAAACCCTAGAAGCCTCCACTATATAAAGGGGAGAGAAGCTTGGAGAAAAGAATGGAGGCAAGTGTCGCGAAAAAGAGGCGGAAGAGAGAGAGAAAGTTACAAGGAGAGAGAAGTTTTCATCTTCATCTTCTCCAGCTTGGTATACTCCATCGTTGAAGCTCCAAGGAGTGGCCTCACCGGCCTCGAGAGAGGTGGTGGGCTTAAGACAGTCGGGTTGTCCATGGCGGAGAGGGAGTTCACCTTTCTGTCTGTCTCTATAGCATTTTCTTTTCATATCTTTATCTTTGGTGATGTTATTACAATGATACGTTGGATGATATTGCCCAACCACGAACTGTTTTAGGTTGCTTGGGTTTGATGGATGATTTTATTTTGAGTAGTTTTTAATGCATGCTATGGCTTTTTCAGTGTTCATCATGTTCTATACTTTGCTTATGCATTTCTCATTTCCTTAAAGTTGTAAGAGCCCTCGAGAGTTGGCCGTTCTTTAAGTGTTTATTGGGGTTAGTAATCGAGAGAGCTAGCCTTAGAACCCTCATAAGCAATGGAGTGGCTGTCGAGAGGCAGACTCTAACCTACCTTAGAGATAAGCGATAGGTTTCAAGGGCTAAAAAGGATAGTACGTGAAGGGTAAGGGAGTGTTCAGAGTTTACGCCGAGAGGTATGGCTGTAGCATTCCTGACTCTCAGTTTCCTGGCTAGAGATAGTTTAGGAACACGTTTAGTAAATCCCGCCTAGCATAGAAGATAGCTGAAGGGCCTTAGTATCGTTAAGAAGCTTAAGTTAGGTTATCCATCATTCCCAGCCAGTCATTCTGTAGTGAGTTCCGCATACAAAAGGGGACATGTTCATCATATTGTTATCTCATCTTTCTCTGCACTGTTTTGCTTCGGCATTATTTTACATCATCTCTTTTACTATAACATTTTCATCTACAAAAGTTCAATCTTTATTGTTACAGCAACCGTAAATACATTCAATCCCTGTGGAGACGATACTCACTCATCACTTTATTACTCGTCCGACGTGTATACTTGCACCATATTTACGTATCATTTATAGTACACTACACGCAAGCAACAATGATCCAATGAACTCCTTTTCTGAGCGATTTGTTGGCTTTACCGATCCATGAATTCGATTTCATCCTAGGCTTAGATTGGCTTAGTGAGCATCAAGCCTGGGTATATTGTTGTAAGAGGAAATTGTATCTCCGGGGTCTAGGGTAAGGAGAGTGTTGTATTGATGAACGCGAGAAAACCATCATTGTACGCTTTGGCATTGTAGTCTAGAGACGATACACAATTTTGAGACATTGACATCGTATATGAATTTCCTGGTGTTTTCCCTGATGAACTTCTGGGATTGCCCTCAACCCGTAAAGTGGAGTTTGGCATTGAGGTGCAACCTGGGACTGCTCCAGTTTCCATTGCACCATATCACATGGCAGCAGTGGAATTAAAAGAATTAAAGGCTCATATTCAAGACTTATTGAACAAAGATTTCATTCAATCGAGCTCTTCGCCCTGGGGAGCTCCTGTCCTCTTTGTTAAGAAGAAAGATGGTTCTGTGTGATTGTGCATTGACTACCGAGAATTGAACAAAGTAACAATCAAGAATAAATATCCATTGCCTAGAATAGACGACATGTTCGATCAACTAAAGGATGCCTCTGTGTTTTCCAAGATAGATTTAAGGTTGGGTTGTTATCAAATGAGAGTCAAGGAGTGTGATGTACCAAAGACTGCCTTCCGTAAAAGATATGGACACTACGAATTCTTAGTGATGCCCTTTGGGTTAACCAATGCACCGACAGCCTTTATGGATTTGATGAATCGGGTCTTTCGACCTTATCTCGACAAATTCGTAGTGGTGTTTATAGACGACATATTGATCTATTCAAAGAATGAAGCAGAGCACCGAGATCATCTTCGTATTGTGCTTCGGACTTTGAGAGAGAAGCAGTTGTACACGAAGTTCTCTAAGTGTGAGTTTTGGCTCATCGAAGTTGCTGTTATGGGATATATCGTGTCAGCTTCGGGTATTCAAGTGGACCCAAAGAAAATCTAAGCTATTGTAGAATGGCATCCACCGAAGAACATTTGTGAAGTCAGAAGCTTCTTTGGGCTTGATGGTTACTATCGTAGATTCGTAAAAGGATTTTCAATGATAGCCGCTCCTTTAAGCAAGTTATTGAGGAAAGAAGCTCATTTTGTTTGGATTGAGGCTCAGCAGTGGAGTTTCGATCAGTTGAAACAAGTATTGACCCATGCACATGTCCTAACCCAACCCGAGTCCGAAAAGGACTACATAGTTTACAGTGATGCATCGCATCTCGGGTTAGGATGTGTATTGATGCAAGAAGGCAAAGTCATCGCTTATGCTTCGAGACAACTTAAGCCACACGATATGAATTACCCCACCCACGACCTTGAATTAGATGCAGTTGTCTTTGCATTGAAAACTAGATACATTACCTCTACAGATAAAAATGTTATCTCTTCACTGACCATAAGAGCCTTAAGTATCTGTTGACTCAAAAAGAGTTGAACCTTCGGCAACGGAGGTGGATGAAACTCCTTAAAGATTACAATCTTGTTATTGATTACCACTTGGGCAAGGCCAACATTGTAGCTGATGCACTAAGCCGCAAACCTCTGTCTGGTAAGCATTGACAATAAATTTGGAGTCATACGTATTGTATAGTACGTTAACTTATTATAACATTGCTATATTGTAGCCCCTCGAGCAATTAACGCTCACTTCCGACTTCGGAAGCATCTTTGCCTTGTAGTTGAACTTCAAGTTTAGTCTACCATCGTTTCGCGAATCAAGGATTTGCAAGAGCAAGATCTTGAGCTTCAATTCATTGTCTCTAAGCTATCGGACAATCTCGACTTCAGAATTAATTCCGAAGGACTCTTGTGTATTCATGACCTAGTCTGTGTGCCTAATGATGAATCTCTTCGCACCGATATTCTCTCTGAAGCTCACTCGAGTTCTTTTTCTGTTCACCCCGGGTCTGTAAATATGTATAAGGACCTATGTGAACTTTATTGGTGGTCGGGCATGAAGCAGGCCATAGTTGATTTTATTTCCAAATGCCTCACGTGCCAACGTGTTAAGGCAGAACATTGTGCTCCTACCGGGCTATTGCAGCCTATTGATCCACAAAAATGGAAATGGGAAAAGATCACTATGGATTTTGTTAGTGGTCTACCGTTAACTCCCGTGAAGCATGATGATATTTGGGTCATTATAGATCGTTTCACGAAGTCAGACCATTTCATACCGATCATAATGGATTGGTCTCCCTAAACTAGCTGACTTGTATATCAAGGAAGTAATTCGAATCCACGGAGTACCTAAGTCTATTATCTCTGATCAAGATCCCCAATTTGCGTCTCGGTTTTGAAGAACCCTACAAGGAGCTCTGGGCACCAGAGTTAATCCTAGCACAGCCTTTCACCCTCAATCTGACGGCCAGTCAGAAAGGGTAATCCAGGAAAATCATCGAAAAATCTGTCCATTGAAGTCTTAGAAACTTGCATTGTTATTGAACCTTCCTATACAGATCTTGGAAGACATGCTTCGGGCATGCATTATTGACTTTGGTGGAACTTGGGAGAAATCTCTACCCCTTGTCGAATTTGCCTATAATAATAGTTACCAAGCATCAATCCAAATGGCCCCGTATGAAGCATTGTATGGTAGGCAATATAGAACTCCATTGTGATGGTCGGAGCTTAGCGAGGGCAAGATGTTAGGCCCTGACTTGCTTCGAGAGACTGAAGAGCGGGTCACCATTATCTATGATCATTTAAAGGCTGCCTTTGATCGACAAAAGGCTTATGCTGATCTCAAGAGAAGAGACATTGAGTACGAAGTTGATGAAAAGGCCTTCCTTAAAGTTTCACCGTGGAAGAAGGTTTTAAGATTTGGCAAAAAGGGAAAATTGAGTCCTCGATTCATTGGACCCTTTAAAGTCATTGAAAGGGTTGGCCCCGTGGCATATCGACTGTTGTTGCCCTCTCAATTGAGTAAAATCCACGATGTTTTTCATGTATCGATGCTTTGGAAGTATCGTTATGATCCCTCGCACATTGTGTAACATGAGACTGTAGAACTTCAACCAAATCTATCATACGAGGAGGAACCGGTTCGAATTCTAGCAAGAGAAGTCAAGAGGCTTCGCAATAAAACTGTATCGTTGGTTAAAGTGCTCTGGATGAGCCACACCATTGCGGAAGCCACTTGGAAACCTGAAAAGACCATGAAACAGCAATATCCACATCTCTTCAGTTCAGGTAAAAAAATTCAAGGACAAATTTTTCTTAAGGGGGGAGAGTTGTAACACCCCCAAAATTTGGTCTAGTCGGAATTGGGTTCCGATGATCGAAAATTACGTATCGATAAAGTCTAAATATAGAATTGGGTACCTAATTATTGATATCAGACTCTAATTGAGCTAAATTGTTGTCATTGGACTTTATCGAAAAATATTGCAACCTATATAGTGACTAAATTGAAGAAATTGTAAGTTGGAGGGCAAAACTATAATGTAGTGAGAATTGAAGGACTAACCTTACGATTAGCCCCTTCTCAATGTCTAAAATCCCAACGTGGGATAATCTGATGAGATTACTTCATTCAAAGGAAACCTTTTTACTTAAAAATATTGTATAATTGGATTGAGAAAGCTTAGCCGAGAATTTGGAAAGCATGCACCTCTCCCAAACCTTCATCTTCATCATCTCCTACCTAAGCAAGCACCTCCATTGGAGCTAGCTTCAAGCTTCATTTTTCTTAGATTCCATAGATATATCAAGCTTAATCTTGAGCTAAGGTTTTGACTATCCATGGATATCTCATCGTTGTCATCTATATTGAAATTGAATAACGATTTTGATGTTGTTATATTGATTTTGATATCGTAATATCGATCCTAATAGTCTCCTATTGATTTCCTAGATCAAGAAGTTGATAAAGAGCATCCATCGTCTCCATCCAAAGCTAAGAATAAGAAGATTGTTATCCGAGAGCCGTAGGAGCATCGGATTAGTAAGGTGAGTGTAGTCGAAGTCTTAGGATTAGGTGAAAAGCCTTCCTGAATCTTTATTTGATGTTTTAGATTATATCGCAAATATTATCATTGAAGAAGTTGCATTGGATGGTTAATCGGACACCTTGGTAAGTGTCGATAAGTTACTATTGAATATCGGACATAGTTATTGGTATTGCCATTGTGCATAGTCATTGATATAGTTATTGTCATCCAAACATTGTAAAGAAATCATTGTATATTGATATTGATATTGAACCACGAAACATTGATAATATTGAGATCATTAGTCATTAGAAACCTCATTGAATATTGAACATTGAAATGAACATTAAAACCTTGGATTTGAATAGGCATTGGAAACAATTGGCATGCCATAGAATTCATGAGCTCAGTGTACAGGTGGACTACGATCCTAAGGCTACGACCTATATTGATTTGGCGAGGCGGAGGGATGTGTATTGATATTGGTCATATTGGTGAGGCGGAGGGACTAATTGTTAGAGTATGCCCAAAGACCAATCATATGATGATTGAATAGACATAATATTTTACTAGATTTATCAAGTAATGGCATTGCCGTTATTATCATTTGGTATGTTTCTGTGCATCAAACTAACCATTGGATAATAATGTCCATACAATAATACGATTATTGTTAAATAGGATCCTTAGTCGAATATTATTACGGGTATGGACAGTGATAATATATAAAGACTAATATGTGGTTGATGACAAGTGTTGTCATTGACATAGAGATGTCAAAATCAACACATAAGTATTTGTTAGAGAACAACATACTGGATTGACCCGCTATGAGCATGTTTCTTGGGTAATTATGTGACAGTCACAACATTGCTCATGATAAACATATGTATAATCCTCAGACTTTAGATCAACATGATTTCAACATAAAGATTTACGTATTATGACATAGTCAAACGTGTGTCGTAACTGACTACATTATAAAGACTGATGATTGGATACGTGATGACCTATGTAGTGAAATATGGTTGATCAAGAAAGGATTTGTCCCTCCTACATAATGGGAGAAATATCTTCGGCCACTTGATTGAGTGAGATTAGAAAATGCATGGCCATGCTCGAATATTATGATATGAGATATCATAGAGATTCGTTTATCATAATCTACTCAATACATCAAGAAACACAAGATGGACAACGCAAGTGTGACTAACCCATGACTTGTGTTCATCTAAGATATAAAGGACAAAAGGATGAAATACATAAAGGAAGTTTATTCAGGAATTAGGAAAGTCAAACCATGACTTCATGCAACTTAGGTAGTAATGATGTATTGCTAGATGCCACTCATTGTTTGTAAAATTAGAACAGTTCTAATTTTGTTGCTAACGTTGCATGAACCTACAAGGGTCACACCCTTCGAATGAAACGGACAAAAATTGGAAACCATACTCCCTATTTTAGGGAGGTTGCCGAAAATCCCCTATGGGATAGGAGAAATCGGCAACTCCCTTAAATGGGAATAATATTGGATAAATATTGTATTTATCAAATATTATTTAGAGTATGGAAAATATTTAGAGACTTAAATATTATAGAATAAGATTCTAGAAATTTAAATATATATTTGGAATTTATATAATGTATATTTAATTCCAAGTTTATGTAGAATTAGATTCCACATAATTAAAAATATATATTTAAATATATTTAAATCCAAGTAAAGATAGAATGAGATTCTATATAATAAAATATATATATTTGGATTAAATATAATGTATATTTAAATCCATGTTTTATTAGAATAAGATTCTACATAATTAAATATATATTTCATTTAATATGATTAAATATAATGTATATTTAATATAAACCAATTTCAAGTAGAATTAGATTCTATGAATTTTGGTTGAACTTGGATTTAAGGAATTCAACTAGAATTAAGTCTCTAAATACTATTTAAAGGGACAAGGGCTAGCAACCAAATCATCTCCCTTCCTGCTCTTGAAGATTTCGACAACACCCCTAGGGATTCCCCACTAGAATTCGACATATCCCAGAAAGCTCTCTGAGAAGCTGTTCGATATTTTTCTGGTGTTCTACTTGCCCCCTGGCAAATCCCTGAAGGTTCCCTTACTCAATTGCAAGTCCCGGTTGATCTCTTGGTCGATTTTAGACTCCCTCAGGAATCCCTGGAGGGATTTCGACTTCTCCCTGGAAGGTGTTCAAGCCTGTCGAAATTTATCCCTAAGTGTTAGGGAGGCGGAAACTTTGTTCGTTTTGTTCGGGTGGACTCCGTAGAGGTCGTTGCGAACCTGTGACTATTCTGGTTTTACTTAACGTGGTTATTCCGACATACCGTCGTTTTCCAGTTTCTAGAGTTCTAAAAGGTAACTCTTCATCTTTTCACCCCGGATTTGTTCCTGTACATGGATCCTGGCTGGATTACGTCGGATTAATTTTTCCGCTGCGCCACGGGGCGTGCCGACGTGACCCAACAGTGGTATCAGAGCCACATGTATCATATGAATTCGGACTTAAATTCTTGGGTTATGTTTATGTATGAGATGCATGCTGTTTGATTCGATTTAGATATTTATCGTTTATCGTATCACACCTAATAAAGACTTATTTCGATTATCACTGAATGATTAAGAGTTAATCATAACTATGTTAGGTTGCTTCAATGTTAAATGTTAACATGTTGAGACTAATAGTTAGTCTAGAGAACAAGTAGTTGTTCGTAGTTTCATAGATTTATGAAATCTCTGAAAGGGCTTCTAATTTGATAAAAGTTATCAAACTATCTTTCACGGTGAATCCATAAGAGTTATGGTTAGACGTTATGAAAAATGCATGTCTAGGATTGGCATCATCAAAGACTTGGTACTTAAGTGTGCCTAGTGCGCCACCTCTCTTTCATGTTGACCTACCTGGTGCATTTGTTCGTTAACGCAAATGGTTTATGAAACCTCGTGATCCTTCTTTGGCCCATTAACCGCAACATAGGGATAATCAGTTTAAAACTCCGTAAACACATCGTTACTTTGTTCGCACGATGTTTGAAATGCATGTTAGATTGCACGGTGTTTGTTTTGCATGGTTATAGCCCATAGCCTTTATAGTTTTGGTTTTTATAAATACGGCATGCGTGTCGTGCCTTTCTCTATCTTCTATTGTACTTCTCTTCTCATCTCACTCCCTCGCATGTAACGCGAGTTTCTGAAAATTGTAAATACTCATGGAGATAAGGCAAGGACCAAGGTAGCAGCGTGGTGGGCCTTCCCTGGTGGACCGGGCGTTTCAGAAGCAGATTCTATCTTCAGTAGAATGGTCCTCCCATTGGCTTGGGACGGGTCGCCTTAGGTTAAGAAGGGCTATAATCATTGCATATTTATTTACCGCTTATATTTACCTTGTATGTGATGCAATGGATGTTTTATAAGCATGATTAAACATAGTTCTATTGATAAGATTAATGTTAAAATGATGAGATAATTAAGTAAATCCCTCACTATAATTCTAAGTCTATTTTAACCATCCAATATTTACCCTCGTTAAAGCTTCGATCGATATAATGCGAGCTTTGCCAAAGCAATGTAACGCCCCGGTTTTGGGCTTAGAAGTTTTGGGCGTTGACCGGTTTGGTCAAAGTGTTGTTCGAATCTAAGAGAGTGAATTTAGGAAAGCTTAGTTCGGGTTGCATTAAAAATATGGAAAAATGTTCTAAAATCATCTTTTAATATATTTAAGTGAACTGTGAAATCAATTTTGGAAAATGAGTTTCGGAAGGGTGACATTTTGGCTAGTGACCAAAATGTAATTTTTGAAAGTTTTGTGACTGTTTTAGAAAGGATTGAAACTTTGAAACTTTAAGGAGCTATTTACCCAAAGGGAGTTTCTCCAGATTTTTCTAAGATATTTTAATGATTAATTCTGATTTTCAAGCAAAAGAAAAGTGGAGGGAAAATCATTTTGGTTATTTTGTAACTAATTTCTCATATTTTCCAATTTCTCTTTTCTCTCATTTTTTCTCAACCCAAACACTTTCTCTCCAGAGATTTCCTTCTGATTTTGTCACTCATTTCTCTCCTTTCAACTCTCTTTTGATTCCTAATCATCATATCTACAAAACCTCTCAATTTGCTACTTGATTCATCAAGCTTTTTGGTTCCAAAAGAGGAGAAACTCAAGTTTGGAGGTAAGAACGTCCTTCTCCTCTGAACTTCAAGTTCTTTAATGAAATTCCTAAGTTCTCAATCCTTAATTGATGTTTTATAAATGGCTTTTAA
Organism: Hibiscus trionum; assembly: GCA_030270665.1. NCBI lineage: Eukaryota > Viridiplantae > Streptophyta > Magnoliopsida > Malvales > Malvaceae > Hibiscus > Hibiscus trionum. The sequence goes on from BSYR01000013.1 coordinate 14,495,994, forward strand.
GATTGTTTAATGGATCTTGGCTTAAAATGCAAGATTTGGTGTGTTTTTGATGAAATTTCGTTGGATCTGTTTAAGCAGTGTTTTAAGGTGTTAAAATGATGATTAATGAATGTTAATTTGATAAGGAATTGAGTTTTGATTAATGCAATCCCGGATAGGTTGAATTTCCTAAGTTTAGCTTATGATTCTTGGTTGTTTTTGAGGTGATCTTGTGGATCTGGTGTTGCTGGAGGTATAAGGATGTTGTTAGGTTCTTTTTAGATGTTAAATGATGTTAAAGGATGTTAGGTTTTGTTGGTTAATGGCTGGGCTATGTTGAGAAGTGGTTTGGATGCATTTTCGGTTGTGTTTGGTGGCCGAAAATGGAGTGTGGATGAGAGCAGCGAGTTTAGGTGCTTTCATTGAAGCTATTAATGCATGATGATGCATTAATCTACTGTTTTAATGTGTTAAAACAGGGGAGTCATCTTTGGATCCAAGTGGTGGTGATCCGGAAGCTTGATTTGGTGCTTCGGCAAGAGGCGAAGTGGAATCGGTGAGTGAAATTGGGTTTTCGGCTTTGAAACCAATGTCTTGGGAGCTTAGTTTAAGTCTAAACAACTTTGCTAAGCTCAAGTGTAAGTTTTCGGAAATACTCTCTAGTGGTGGCCATGATTTGATTGTTGTGCAATGTGGTTTATTGCATGTTTTAAATTCTGTTTTGAAAGCATGATTTAGCATGGTTAATGCTGTTTTCGTAAGCCATATGTTGAAGGAAGCTCAAGGTAAGAGCTCCTTGTTTTTGAACATTGATTAAATGTGGTTTGATGCTTTTAAATGCATGATGAATATGGCTTGGCTTAATGCTTTAGAACAGTGGATAAATTGATGATAATGATGTATATTGGCAAGTGATGTTTTGAAAAGGTTGAGGTCACTAAGGTGGTTAAAAGTCCTTGAGTGAGCCTTGTTACTTAAGAACATCAAGGTGGTTAAAAGTCCTTGGATGATTCTTGTTACGGACACAAAGGTGTTTAAAAGTCCTTGTGTGGTCCTTTCTATGGTGTTTAAAAGTCCATAGGCCAAGGTGTTTAAAAGTCCTTGGGGTCAAGGTGTTTAAAAGTCCTTGAGGTAATTTATATCATGGTGTTTAAAAGTCCATGGCCAAGGTGTTTAAAAGTCCTTGGGGTCCAAGGTGTTTAAAAGTCCTTGGGGTGAAAGTTGATGAACTTGTTTTCAAAGAAATGAAATGTATCACTTGTGGCCAATATGACATGTAATGAAATGAAGCATGAGATGCTTGTTAAAGTATGCTTTTGAGCATGTGTAAATGATGATTTAAAGCATGATTTATAAAGTGTTTATAAATGCATTATTGGATGGTTTTATTGAGCATTCCTCACTAAGCTTTTGCTTACGCTCTCTTTGTTTTCTCAAATCAATATTGCAGAGCATTAAAGTACTTTGAGGGCAGCAAGGAAGGCAAGCATTCAAGTGGTAGTAAAGCTCAAAGTATGGAAGGTTTTCTTAAGTACATTTAGCTTTTGGTAATTTGGCAATGGGGGACCTATGTGTATGTTTTGGGAGATGTTTTGAACTCACTAAGTATGTTGAATGTTGTTGAGAATGCTGGTTTTTGTGGTTGACCTTTATATGCTTGAATTGGAAGTTTATGCTTGAATGGTTGCTTGTGTAGGAAGCATGCCTATAGATTTGGGGCTTTCCATATACGTTGATGTTTTGATGAATTGTTGATGCAAGTATGTCTCAAATATGTTGAATAGCATGCTGGTAAAGTTTGGTGGCATTTAGAGCATGATTGGATGTTTAATTGCATGTTCATGTATGCATTTTGGGGCAATCTGTGCAGGGTGTTTCGGAACAGCACCTACCGTTTCGGAACGGGTGCCTTAAACAAGCCCAGGCGTCCGAAACGGGAGGGACCGTTCCGAAACGGATAGGCTACTGTCTGCCCTCGTTTCGGTACGCGTTGCGGAACGGCCCCGCGTTTCGAAACGGGCTGTCTCCCGTTTCGGAACGGGTGACCGTTGGGGGCTGACATTGGCAGTTAAATGTTTTGAAATGTTTGCATTTTGGTCCTGAATCTTTTTTGTGCAATTGTATGAGTTTGGGAAGTCCTTTTGAGCTGAAATTTCACAGAGAAGTATGAAACCTGATTAATTTCAAGTTGGTAACTTCAATTTGGGTTAAGTCCTTATAATTATCAGAATTTACAATTTGGTCCCTAAAGTTGTAAATTGTTCAATTGGGTCCCTGTTTGATCTCTGATGTTTATGATCTTTGAGTATGCTGTTGTATGATCATATCTAAGGATTAATATGCATCTAGACAAGTTTTTAAAGAAAAAAAAAGGGTCGTTAATCAAGGTTGACTTTCGGGTTGACTTTGGTTTTCCCCGTGTGACTTTCTTAATTCGGGTCAACCGTCTAGGCCGGGTTAAGGGGGTTACATTTGGTGGTATTAGAGCTGAGTTCTCGAGTAATTGGGAATGAATGTGTGCATGATTGAAGTGTGTATGCTTTGTATGCTTGTTGAGTGGAAGCATGTTGAGTGAATTGCATGTATGTTGCATTTGAGATGTATGTTGTGATGTAGCATGTTGTGGGTACCCATTGCCAAATAAAAGCTAATGAAATGGTGTTGATTTTGAATGAAATTGAGCTTGAATACTTGGATTGCTTACCTTGCTGGGCCTGACTTTGTTTTATTTGTGTTGTGATTGCATGGTAAAAGTATGGCACCACGTAGAGAGTTACGAGGTAATGTGCGAGCTACGGCTCCTAATGAGAACGAGAATGAGGAAAACACGGGTAGTGCGGTGTTACCTCCTCCTCCACCTGGTGGTGGTGGTGCTGGGGCTGAGGAAGCTGGAGCTGCAGCTGGTGCTGGAGCTGCTGGACCTGGGGCTGGTCAGGGGCAAGCTATGCCTGATATGACGATGTTAGTGCAAGCTATTGCTGGTGTTTTTCAAGCAGCAGTAGCTGGGGCTCGTGGAGCGGGGCATCAGGAAGATGCTGGAGTTAGACTACCTTTGGAGCGTATGCGCAGTCTTGGTGGGACTGAGTTCAGGGGTATGTCTGCTGAGAGTTCTGAAGCTTGGCTAGAGAGTACCAAGCGAATCTTGGGCCAGATGAGTTGCACTGATGTGCAGAAGCTGGGTTGTGTTGTGTCCTTGCTGCAGAAGGATGCGTATACGTGGTGGACAACCACTATTGCTGGGATGGCAGAAGCTGATGTGACTTGGACATTCTTTCAGAATGTGTTCAACGGGAGATATCTTGGTGTGAGATATCTTGATGAGAAGAAGCGTGAATTCATGTCTCTTACCCAAGGGAGCATGAGTGTGGTTGAGTATGAAGTGCAGTTTGTGCGACTCAGTCAGTATGCACCTGAGCTGGTACCTGATGAGCGAGCAAGGTGCGAGAGGTTCCGTTATGGCTTAGAGACGGATGTAAAAATGTATTTGCTGGCCGCCGAGTATGATGATTTTGATGTGTTGGTGGGCCGAGCCAAGGACGTTGAGATGAACTTGAGTTTATCTGCTAAGGGTGCTGGCAAGCGAGCTGCTGAGTATAGTTCCGGAGGTGGACGGAACAAGAGGGGACGTGATCAGAAGTATCAGTCTTCAGCTAAGAGAGGTGGTGGTGCCCCTGCTAGAGGAGGCAATGCTAGAGCTGATCCGAGTGCTTGTTGGATCTGTGGTTCACGTGGTCACATGAAACGTGACTGTCCTCGTGCTGTGAGAGAGGTGCAAGCTCCTGTTGCGGCAGCTGGTAATGGGTGCTGGAATTGTGGATCCGCAGACCATTTGAGGCGTGATTGTCCTAGGTTGGCTGGTGATCAGGTGCGTGCTCCTGTTGTTGCTGCACCGCAGAGAGGTCGTGGGCGCGGCCGTGGTAATTTCCAGAGGAGAGAGGAAGGTGGTCGTGGAGTGGCCCATGTTGTGGCTATTCAGCCTGAAGGTGGAGGCCAAGCGAGGGTGTATGCTCAGCGTGAGGGAAGGAATGATGCGGATGTGATTGCAGGTACCTTTACTTTGCAATCCTTGTCATTGCTTTCTTTGATAGATTCTGGATCTACGCATTCATACATTTTGCGTGAGCATGCTGAATTGCTTGGTTTGCCTGTTGAGTCTTTGGATGTTGGTGTTCGTGTCACTAGTTCTTTTGGTGAGACTGTTGTGACTCGTAAGCTTTATAGAAGGTGTCCCTTGGTTGTTTAAGAACATGTTTTTCATGTTGATCTTATGGAGTTGCCCTTTTATGGTTTTGATGTAATCCTTGGTATGGATTGGCTTACTGAGCATCGCGCTGTTGTGGATTGTGAAAACAAGCGAGTTTCGCTTAAGCTTGCGGATGATTATGAAGTTGTTGTGGTTGGTGAGAATGTGAAGTTTCTTGCCAATGTGGTGTCTACCTTGGAGGCGAGCAGGATGCTGAGGCAAGGTTGCGAAGCCTATCTAGCTTTTGTGATGAATCCTAGCTCTAAAGAGTTGAGGGTGCAAGATATCAGAGTTGTGAAGGAGTTTCCTGGTGTTTTTCCTGAGGAGTTGCCTGGTTTACCTCCTAATCGCGAGGTGGAGTTTGGAATTGAGCTGTATGAGAATACAACTCCTGTGTCCATTACTCCCTATAGAATGGCACCTAAGGAGCTGAAGACGCAGTTGCAAGAGTTGCTTGATCGTGGTTTCATCCGGCCGAGTGTGTCACCTTGGGGAGCACCGGTCTTGTTTGTGAAGAAGAAGGATGACACTATGAGAATGTGCATTGATTACCGTCAGTTGAACAAGTTGACTGTCAAGAATCGGTATCCTTTGCCGAGAATTGATGATCTCTTTGATCAATTTCGGGGAGCTACTGTGTTCTCTAAGATTGACTTGAGGTCAGGGTATTATCAGTTGAAGGTGAAGGATGTGGATGTGCCTAAGACAGCTTTCAGGACAAGGTATGAGCATTATGAGTTCCTTGTGATGCCGTTTGGGTTGACAAATGCTCATGCTGCTTTCATGGACATGATGAATCGTGTGTTTCATGAATACCTGGACAAGTTTGTTGTGGTGTTCATTGATGATATCCTCGTGTACTCGCGTACTGAGGAGGAGCATGAAGAGCATTTGAGGATTGTTTTGCAAGCTTTGTTGGAGAATCAGCTTTATGCTAAGCTGAGCAAGTGTGAGTTCTGGTTAAGGGAGGTGGTGTTTCTTGGGCATGTGGTCTCAGCTGAGGGGATTCGTGTTGATCCTCAGAAGATTGAGGCGGTGATGAATTGGAAAGTTCCTAAGTCTGTTCATGAGGTCCGTAGTTTCCTTGGTTTGGCGGGATACTACCGGAGGTTTGTGGATGGTTTTTCCAAGATTACTGCTCCTTTGATGAAGCTGTTGCAAAAGGATGTTAAGTATGAGTGGACGGAAGCGAGACAGCAGGCTTTTGAGAAGCTTAAGGCGGCTTTGACGCAAGCTCCTATCTTGATTCAGCCTGAATCAGGGAAAGAGTTTGTGGTTTACAGTGATGCATCCTATGTTGGTTTGGGGTGTGTGCTGATGCAGGAGGGTAAGGTGGTGGCTTATGCATCGCGGCAGTTGAAAGTGCATGAGCGCAATTACCCTACGCATGATATTGAGCTGGCTGTAGTGGTTTTTGCTCTGAAGATCTGGAGACATTATCTGTATGGTGAGAAGTGTACTATGTACACAGATCACAAGAGTTTGAGGTATCTGATGTCTCAGAAGGAGTTGAATCTTAGGCAGCGGCGTTGGTTGGAGTTGCTCAAAGATTATGATCTGACGATTGAGTATCATCCTGGAAAAGCTAATGTTGTAGCGGATGCCTTGAGTAGGAAAGTAGCTGTTGAGCTGAGGGCTATGTTTGCTAGCTTGAGCTTATCGCAAGATGGTGGTCTTGTTGCTGAGTTGCAAGTGAAACGCTCTTTGGTTCAGTTGATCAAGGATAAGCAGTTGCTGGATGATTCCTTGGTGCTGCATGTTCAGGATATCGCGGAGGGTAGACCTTCGGATTTCTGTTTTAATGATGATGGTGTGTTGTGTTTTGGGAGTCGGATAGTAGTGCCTGCTGATGCTGAGTTGAGGCGTGCTATTCTGACTGAAGGTCATAGTAGTCCTTTTGCTATGCACCCTGGTAGTACTAAGATGTACCGTGATCTTCGTGATGAGTACTATTGGGTGGGTTTGAAGAAAGATGTTGCGGAGTTTGTTAGCAAGTGTATGGTATGTCAGCGAGTTAAGGCTGAGCATCTGTTTCCTTCAGGGTTGTTGCAACCGTTGAAAATCCCTGAGTGGAAGTGGGAACGGGTTACCATGGATTTTGTATCTGGTTTACCTTTGTCTCCCTCGAAGAAGAATTCGGTGTGGGTGATTGTGGATCGCCTAACGAAGTGTGCGCATTTCTTGCCTGTGCATACCACGTTTTCTTTGGATAAGTTGGCAGAGCTGTACATTGCTGAGATTGTGCGGCTGCATGGTGTGCCTAAGTCGATTGTGTCGGATAGAGATCCGAGGTTCACATCGCGGTTCTGGTAGTGTTTGCATCAAGCTCTGGGTACAAGGTTGCATTTCAGTACATCCTATCATCCTCAGTCGGATGGTCAGTCTGAGCGAGTTATCCAGATTTTGGAGGATATGTTGAGATTCTGCGTGATTGAGTTCCAAGGTTCTTGGGAGAAGCATCTGCCTTTGGTTGAGTTTGCTTATAACAATAGTTATCAGGCAAGTATACAGATGGCACCTTATGAGGCTTTGTGCGGGAGGAAGTGTAGGACTCCTCTTTGTTGGGCTGAAACTGGTCAAAAGTTGGTTTCGATGCCGGCTTTGTTGAAAGGGACCACAGAGAAGGTAAAGCTCATTTGTGAGCGTTTGAAGGCAGCTTCTGATCGGCAAAAGTCTTACGCGGATTTGAAGCGTAAGGAGATAGAGTATGCGGTGGGTGATCGTGTGTTCTTGAAGGTTTCGCCTTGGAAAAAGGTGATGAGGTTTGGCCGAAAGGGTAAGTTGAGCCCTAGGTACATTGGACCATATGAGGTGGTTGAGCGTGTGGGTCCTGTTGCGTATCGGTTGAGGTTACCTCAGGAGTTGGAGAAGATTCATGATGTGTTCCATGTCTCTATGCTCCGGAGGTATAGATCTGATCCTTCGCATGTGATGCCTGTGGAGGAAGTGGTTTTGAATCCGGATTTTACCTATGATGAGGAACCGGTGAAGGTTCTGGATTCGGATAGCAAGGTTCTTCGTGGCAAGACCATTGAGTTGGTGAAGGTGCTGTGGAAGCATCGAGGTGTCGAGGAAGCCACGTGGGAGCGAAAGGAAGACATGCTGAAGCAGTTTCCTTATCTCTTTCCTTCAGGTAAATTTCGGGGACGAAATTTCTTAAGGGGGGAGAGTTGTAACGCCCCGGTTTTGGGCTTAGAAGTTTTGGGCGTTGACCGGTTTGGTCAAAGTGCTGTTCGAATCTAAGAGAGTGAATTTAGGAAAGCTTAGTTCGGGTTGCATTAAAAATATGGAAAAATGTTCTAAAATCATCTTTTAATATATTTAAGTGAACTGTGAAATCAATTTTGGAAAATGAGTTTCGGAAGGGTGACATTTTGGCTAGTGACCAAAATGTAATTTTTGAAAGTTTTGTGACTGTTTTAGAAAGGATTGAAACTTTGAATCTTTAAGGAGCTATTTACCCAAAGGGAGTTTCTCCAGATTTTTCTAAGATATTTTAATGATTAATTCTGATTTTCAAGCAAAAGAAAAGTGGAGGGAAAATCATTTTGGTTATTTTGTAACTAATTTCTCATATTTTCCAATTTCTCTTTTCTCTCATTTTTTCTCAACCCAAACACTTTCTCTCCAGAGATTTCCTTCTGATTTTGTCACTCATTTCTCTCCTTTCAACTCTCTTTTGATTCCTAATCATCATATCTACAAAACCTCTCAATTTGCTACTTGATTCATCAAGCTTTTTGGTTCCAAAAGAGGAGAAACTCAAGTTTGGAGGTAAGAACATCCTTCTCCTCTGAACTTCAAGTTCTTTAATGAAATTCCTAAGTTCTCAATCCTTAATTGATGTTTTATAAATGGCTTTTAAGATTGTTTAATGGATCTTGGCTTAAAATGCAAGATTTGGTGTGTTTTTGATGAAATTTCGTTGGATCTGTTTAAGCAGTGTTTTAAGGTGTTAAAATGATGATTAATGAATATTAATTTGATAAGGAATTGAGTTTTGATTAATGCAATCCTGGATAGGTTGAATTTCCTAAGTTTAGCTTATGATTCTTGGTTGTTTTTGAGGTGATCTTGTGGATCTGGTGTTGCTGGAGGTATAAGGATGTTGTTAGGTTCTTTTTAGATGTTAAATGATGTTAAAGGATGTTAGGTTTTGTTGGTTAATGGCTGGGCTATGTTGAGAAGTGGTTTGGATGCATTTTCGGTTGTGTTTGGTGGCCGAAAATGGAGTGTGGATGAGAGCAGCGAGTTTAGGTGCTTTCATTGAAGCTATTAATGCATGATGATGCATTAATCTACTGTTTTAATGTGTTAAAACAAGGGAGTCATCTTTGGATCCAAGTGGTGGTGATCCGGAAGCTTGATTTGGTGCTTCGGCAAGAGGCGAAGTGGAATCGGTGAGTGAAATTGGGTTTTCGGCTTTGAAACCAATGTCTTGGGAGCTTAGTTTAAGTCTAAACAACTTTGCTAAGCTCAAGTGTAAGTTTTCGGAAATACTCTCTAGTGGTGGCCATGATTTGATTGTTGTGCAATGTGGTTTATTGCATGTTTTAAATTCTGTTTTGAAAGCATGATTTAGCATGGTTAATGCTGTTTTCGTAAGCCATATGTTGAAGGAAGCTCAAGGTAAGAGCTCCTTGTTTTTGAACATTGATTAAATGTGGTTTGATGCTTTTAAATGCATGATGAATATGGCTTGGCTTAATGCTTTAGAACAATGGATAAATTGATGATAATGATGTATATTGGCAAGTGATGTTTTGAAAAGGTTGAGGTCACTAAGGTGGTTAAAAGTCCTTGAGTGAGCCTTGTTACTTAAGAACATCAAGGTGGTTAAAAGTCCTTGGATGATTCTTGTTACGGACACAAAGGTGTTTAAAAGTCCTTGTGTGGTCCTTTCTATGGTGTTTAAAAGTCCATAGGCCAAGGTGTTTAAAAGTCCTTGGGGTCAAGGTGTTTAAAAGTCCTTGAGGTAATTTATATCATGGTGTTTAAAAGTCCATGGCCAAGGTGTTTAAAAGTCCTTGGGGTCCAAGGTGTTTAAAAGTCCTTGGGGTGAAAGTTGATGAACTTGTTTTCAAAGAAATGAAATGTATCACTTGTGGCCAATATGACATGTAATGAAATGAAGCATGAGATGCTTGTTAAAGTATGCTTTTGAGCATGTGTAAATGATGATTTGAAGCATGATTTATAAAGTGTTTATAAATGCATTATTGGATGGTTTTATTGAGCATTCCTCACTAAGCTTTTGCTTACGCTCTCTTTGTTTTCTCAAATCAATATTGCAGAGCATTAAAGTACTTTGAGGGCAGCAAGGAAGGCAAGCATTCAAGTGGTAGTAAAGCTCAAAGTATGGAAGGTTTTCTTAAGTACATTTAGCTTTTGGTAATTTGGCAATGGGGGACCTATGTGTATGTTTTCGGAGATGTTTTGAACTCCCTAAGTATGTTGAATGTTGTTGAGAATGCTGGTTTTTGTGGTTGACCTTTATATGCTTGAATTGGAAGTTTATGCTTGAATGGTTGCTTGTGTAGGAAGCATGCCTATAGATTTGGGGCTTTCCATATACGTTGATGTTTTGATGAATTGTTGATGCAAGTATGTCTCAAATATGTTGAATAGCATGCTGGTAAAGTTTGGTGGCATTTGGAGCATGATTGGATGTTTAATTGCATGTTCATGTATGCATTTTGGGGCAATCTGTGCAGGGTGTTTCGGAACAGCACCTACCGTTTCGGAACGGGTGCCTTAAACAAGCCCAGGCGTCCGAAACGGGAGGGACCGTTCCGAAACGGATAGGCTACTGTCTGCCCTCGTTTCGGTACGCGTTGCGGAACGGCCCCGCGTTTCGAAACGGGCTGTCTCCCGTTTCGGAACGGGTGACCGTTGGGGGCTGACATTGGCAGTTAAATGTTTTGAAATGTTTGCATTTTGGTCCTGAATCTTGTTTGTGCAATTGTATGAGTTTGGGAAGTCCTTTTAAGCTGAAATTTCACAGAGAAGTATGAAACCTGATTAATTTCAAGTTGGTAACTTCAATTTGGGTTAAGTCCTTATAATTATCAGAATTTACAATTTGGTCCCTAAAGTTGTAAATTATTCAATTAGGTCCCTGTTTGATCTCTGATGTTTATGATCTTTGAGTATGCTGTTGTATGATCATATCTAAGGATTAATATGCATCTAGACAAGTTTTTAAAGAAAAAAAAAGGGTCGTTAATCAAGGTTGACTTTCGGGTTGACTTTGGTTTTCCCCGTGTGACTTTCTTAATTCGGGTCAACCGTCTAGGCCGGGTTAAGGGGGTTACAAGCAATGTCACATTTATCTATCTTAGTTAAACGCGAAGAATAAGCTAGTGATATTCGCCGGTTGAGATATTGGTATTAACTTAGCTGGGTTGTTCTAATAGGATTAGAAAACCTAGTGGTTAAAAGTTTTGGATAATCATAAGATGATTTAAAGAACAAGAGTTGTTCGCCAAAAGATGAGGAATTACATGAGATGTAATTAGTAAGGTGTTACTTACCTAAATAACCATTTCCTAAAAGACTGGCCAAAGCTGATTTAGGAATGGTAAAATACGGATCCTCACTCACCAGAAAAACTATCGAAACGTTTTTCCGAAATTAAAACTAGAGGGTTTTTAATTTTGAAGAAAATAGTGGGAGTAAATTTATAGTAAAGACCTATCTATAAATTTTAAAATTTCGTAAAACTTATGTAGCATATTTTCTTTGTTGTAGAATTATTGGCAAATAATAATCTATCTCTGCGATCTATCCTTGAGAAGGATAAGCTCAATGGCATAAACTTCCTTGACTGGTTCTGCAATTTGAGAATTGTTCTCAAACAGGAAAAGAAGGAATATGTCATTGAAGAACCTGTTCCTGATGAACAGGTTGCCACTGCTTCCAGAGCTGACAAAGACAAGTTTAAGAAACACATGGACGACATGCTGGATGTCGGTTGTCTTATGCTTGCCTTCATGACCCATGAGCTTCAGAAGCAACATGAGGACATGGTAGCTTATGATATGATTCAAAATCTCAAGGAGATTTATGAAGGGCAAGCTCGTCAAGAGAGGTACGAGACCTCTAAAGCTCTGTTTCAATGCAATATGAGTGAGGGATCTCCCGTAGGAGCTCACGTCATCAAAATGATGGGCTACATCCAAACGTTGGAGAAACTCGGCTTTCTGCTGAAAGACGAATTAGCTACTGATGTCATCCTGCAATCGTTGTCGGATAGTTTCAATCAGTTTGTCCTTAATTTCAATATGAATGAAATTAACAAGACGCTGCCACAGTTGCTCGGCATGTTGAGAACTGCTGAAATCAACCTGAAGAAGGTAGGACCTAAACTTGTTCTGATTGTCCGCAAGGGCAAGAAAAAAGGTAAATCAGTAGCAAAGTCTAAAGGTGATGGTAAGACCAAAACCGATGGAAAGGAGGCATTGAAATCTAAGAAGGGAATCAAGAAGGATGGAAAATGTTTCCATTGTGGCAAGACCGGACATTGGAAGAGAAACTGTCCCACACACCTACAAGAAGTCAAGAAAGCAAAAACGAGTGAGGCATCAACCTCAGAGGCTTCTAAAGAGAAGGCATCAGAATAGACATGGACCTGCGAATGGAGATAAAGCAAGAGTTGCTACATCATCCATTAGGACATGTGTTTTTGCTTAAATAGATTTGTTTTAGTTTTTAAGATTATTATTTTGTGCCTAAGTTTTAGTTATCTTGTAAGGACAAGATATTTTAATTTTGAGATTATTTAAATAAATGTTATTCTTTTAATCTCTTATGGCACAACGAATCAATGATATTTAAACTAATCAAATCAATAATATTTATAAGATAAATAAAACAAATGACTAATCTCAAACTCATAAAAAGTATTAAGGTAATTTGATAAGATCAAATTCAAGAATATTTAAAGTTTGATGAACTTTCAAAGAATATGGGATTGTCCCATAATTAAATCCCACAAGTGGAACGAAAAGTCTTTGAAAAAGAATCAAATATGTTAGACATGTTTTGATTCAGAACAAGTCATTTTCGACTTCTTTACACACTAGAAAAACAACTCTCATACTTAATCGTGTTCTTTTTTTTTCGAAACGTCATATAAGATATGGACTAAGAATTGTTCTAGAATACCTTTGAAGTTTTAAGGTTACTTACATGTTAAAATGTTTACAAAGTTCGAACCTTAAAAACTCCATTTTGTGTTTATCCTAACGAGAACAAAGCGTTTGTTTCTCAAACGAGAGTTTATCTTGAAAGAGATTAATTCTCACAAAAGGATATTATTTCTTCAACTTTAACGAGAACAAAATATTTGTTGCTCAAACGATAGTTTATCTCGAAAGAGAATACTTATCACTAAGGGATTTCATTTTTCAACGAGAACAAAATGTTTGTTGCTCAAACGAGAGTTTCTCTCGAAAGAGATTACCTCTCACAAAAGAAAAAAATTGGAATTTGGAATGTGAAGAAATTTTAGACAACAAATTTATGAACCAAAGATTGAGAATGTTCCACAAATGATCAAGGAACATTGGAACAAAACACAACCATTGTGTTGATCCTTAAGAATACCATATACTTGAGAAATATGGATTTCTCACTATCCGTACATGGAAACACTCTTCTTTTCGGATCAAGATAAAGACTATGTCTTATCAGAAAGCAATGGTGAGCCCAAAATTCGAGAAATGGCTAAGAGCCATGAGATATGAGATGGAATCCATGTCTAAAACCAAGTATAGACTTTGGTTACCTAAAAGGTAAAACCTAAGAGGTATGGATGAGTTTTTCAAAAAGGAAAAACCGACATGGATGATAAAACATACAAAGGATGATTCGTCGCTAAAAGTATTCGACAAACTTCATAGTATAGACTATGATAAAGCATCTTCCTTGTAGCTATGTTTAATCCATCTTAATCTCACTTGCAAGTAATTACATACGATGATTATGGAATCAAATAAAGGAATGTCAAAACCACTTTCCTAAGGGAAAACTTGAAACAGATGTGTACATGACACATCCAGAAGGTTTTGTCACTCCAGTAAACACTTGGAAGGTATGTAAGCTACAAAGGTCTATCCGTAGACTAAGGCAAGCTTCTCGAAGTTGGATATTCGTTTCAGAAGATACAATCAAAAGGTTTGGTTTATCTAGAAACAAAGGGGAGTCTTGTTTTCAAAAGAGCTAGTGGGAGCATTGTTACTTTCCTAAGTATTGTATGTAGATGACATACTCATCAAAAGGAACTAAAGATCGCAATTCGTTTTGCATTAATAAAAGATACTGGGAGTTAGCAACATAAGACAATATCTAACTCTACAACATAGGCTGAATGTATTACAGTCGACATAGCAATAAAGAATGATGTTTGGATCTAAAGGGTTCACTTCTGAACTAAGGGTTGTTCCCAGCATATTAGATGCTACATAACTCTGTTATGATGGAACCTTTGCGTAAGCAAATAAAACCCAGATCTCATCAATAAATCCAAACATATCCTAAAGTACTTACATCTTGGAGATGTGAAAGTATGCAACATACGCACAAACTTGATAACTTTGTCAACTCCCTGACAAAGCTTTTGACACAGCATAAGCATGTCAGTTACACTAAGCCATATCGTATTAGATACGAGAATGATTGGTCTTAGTGCTAGTGGGAGATTGTTGGAGTATGCCCAAAGACCAATCATATGATGATTGAATAGACATACTATTTTACTAGATTTATCAAGTAATGGCATTGTCGTTATTATCATTTGGTATGTTTCTGTGCATCAAACTAACCATGGGATAATAATGTCCATACAATAATACGATTATTGTTAAATAAGATCCTTAATCGAATATTATTACGGGTATGGACAGTGATAATATATAAAGACTAATATGTGGTTGATGACAAGCGTTGTCATTGACATGGAGATGTCAAGATCAACACAAAAGTATTTGTTAGAGAACAACATACTGGATTGACCCGCTATGAGCATGTTTCTTGGGTAATTATGTGACAGTCACAACATTGCTCATGATAAACATATGTATAATCCTCAGACTTTAGATCAACATGATTTCAACACAAAGATTTACGTATTTTGACATAGTCAAACGTGTGTCGTAACTGACTACATTATAAAGACTGATGATTGGATACGTGATGACCTATGTAGTGAAATATGGTTGATCAAGAAAGGATTTGTCCCTCCTACATAATGGGAGAAATATCTTCGGCCACTTGATTGAGTGAGATTAGAAAATGCATGGCCATGCTCGAATATTATGATATGAGATATCATAGAGATTCGTTTATCATAATCTACTCAAGACATCAAGAAACACTAGATGGACAACGCAAGTGTGACTAACTCATGACTTGTGTTCATCTAAGATATAAAGGACAAAAGGATGAAATACATAAAGGAATTTTATTTAGGAATTAGGAAAGTCAAACCATGACTTCATGCAACTTAGGTAGCAATGATGTATTGCTAGATGCCACTCATTGTTTGTAAAATTAGAACAGTTCTAATTTTGCTGCTAACGTTGCATGAACCTACAAGGGTCACACCCTTCGAATGAAACGAACAAAAATTGGAAACCATACTCCCTATTTTAGGGAGGTTGCCGAAAATCCCCTATGGGATAGGGGAAATCGCAACTCCCTTAAATGAGAATAATATTGGATAAATATTGTATTTATCAAATATTATTTAGAGTATGGAAAATATTTAGAGACTTAAATATTATAGAATAAGATTCTAGAAATTTAAATATATATTTGGAATTTATATAATGTATATTTAATTCCAAGTTTATGTAGAATTAGATTCCACATAATTAAAAATATATATTTAAATATATTTAAATCCAAGTAAAGATAGAATGAGATTCTATATAATAAAATATATATTTTTGGATTAAATATAATGTATATTTAAATCCACGTTTTATGTAGAATAAGATTCTACATAATTAAATATATATATTTCATTTAATATTATTAAATATAATGTATATTTAATATAAACCAATTTCAAGTAGAATTAGATTCTATGAATTTTGGTTGAACTTGGATTTAAAGAATTCAACTAGAATTAAGTCTTTGAATACTATTTAAAGGGACAACGGCTAGCAACCAAAACATCCATCTTCCTCCTCTTGAAGATTTCGACAACACCCCTAGGGATTCCCCACTAGAATTCGACATATCCCAGAAAGCTCTCTAAGAAGCTGTTCGATATTTTTCTGGTGTTCTACTTGCCCCTGGAAAATCCCTGAAGGTTCCCTTGCTCGATTGCAAGTCCCGGTTGAACTCCTGATCGATTTCAGACTCCCTTAGGAATCCCTGAAGGGATTTCGACTTCTCCCTGGAAGGTGTTCAAGCCTGTCGAAATTTATCCCTAAGTGTTAGGTAGGCGGAAACTTTGTTCGTTTTGTTCGGGTGGACTCCATAGAGGTCGTTACGAACCTGTGACGATTCCGGTTTTACTTGACGTGGTTATTTTGACATACCGTCGGTTTTCCAGTTTCTAGAGTTCTAAAAGGTAACTCTTCATCTTTTCACCCCAGATTCGTTCCTATACATGGATCATGGCTAGATTACGTCGGATTAATTTTTCCGCTGCGCCACGGGGCGTGCCGATGTGACCTAACAGAGGGACTAGACCATTCATTGATTTGGCGAGGCGTAGGAATTCACGTATCCACTATCTTGATTCAATCCAAGGATTAATGATGAAATAAATATGTTAAACATTGTTTATTGATGCAAAGTATTGGTATAAATAAGCATGAGAGCATGTATATTGATACTTGTTACATTGATGTTCATATTGTTTATGACTACCTCACTAGGCAATGTACGCCTAACGTGTCTCATCTCATGCATTCCAGGTTGAAAGATCTTGCGTTGAAGGATCGGTTTACCAAGGCAAGACAAGTCACTGCAAGCCCTAAAGTAATGTGTTTTGATCTTAAGAACTCCTAGGAAGGTGGCAAAGTAGTTGAACTAGTCATTTATGCCCAATTTGATATGTTTGTTATATGCCTATGTTTTAATATGGTTGAAGGCCCTAAATGGCCTTTTTGTTTGGCTTAAAGTAGTTAAAAATGCATACTTGACTCATAAAGGTCAAAACATGGTAAGCATATTCGTATGGTCATAAAACTTGGCATGCTAGTAGTTTATACCATTGAAATGTTGTGCATGAAGTTTCGTTGCATTTGGACATCGTTCGGTAAGTCCAATTGAATAAATACCAGCAAAAAATCTGTCATTACAGGTCATACCGTATCGAAACGGGTGATGGCGTTTCGATACGGGTAAGCATAATTTGAACCTAAGGAACAGGGCGTACCGAAACGGTTCATGGCCGTTTCGAAACATTTTGTCACTGGTATCCTTTGTTTCGATACGTGTTTATAGCGTATCGATACGGGTCAAAGTCAAAAGAAGTCAATTCGTTTCGATACAGTGCATGCCCGTATCGATACGGTCTACAGGGTAAAGTCAACAATGGTTGACCATCGTTCACCCGTTTCGAAACAGCCCTAGGGTGTTTCGATACAGGGTTAGTTAAGTTAGTTAAAGGCATATGAAACAAATTTCAATGTTCACAAATTAGTCACTGAATTTTGAAAGATTAAATTGAATGAGCTAATGGACTCCAAATTGTATAGAATTTTACAAGGATGTTAATATTGTGATGAAATTCATTGTAGTATAATATATTGCATTGAAGGACCCCTAATTTATCGAGTTTACATTTTGATCCCTAAAATTTGTAATAGTTGATATTTTAGTCCTGATTGATTAATTATTGTTTCGTGGGGATTAATTAGACTAAGACACATCAAGGTAATGCATTATTGAATGTTATTGATGTAAATTTTAAGATTAAACTGAAATTTTGTTGCACCGATTACTATATTGATCATCGCTTTCACCTTTTGACCCGATTCTCGACCATACCGGGAAGGGGGTGTTACACTTGCACCTTAACTTTAAGACTTCAACTAGAATACTCCATTCTCGGTGGTTTTACTATGGACGTTAGAATATGTGGGTCCCCAAATCCACCAATCTCGATCATTACCTTTCACATATTCAATGATGTCCTTCCAGCCACCATCATAAACAATTCACAACAAGCGTACGTTGCTCGAAATCTCAAAGCATTTGGCTTACTAAAAGTGTACATGAAATCTCATAGTCATCAAGTACCTCGCAACATTAAATGGAATCACACATCTGTCAACTATACTACTTCACCATCAAGCCATAAACTATATTGATTATATATTTTGATATTGAAATAGACCCAATTTTCAGAATGGATCACTAGTTTAATTTCAAAAGAATTTAAATTTTGAGGTTCTTCCCATTACTTCATTTAGAAGATTCAAAATTTGAAAACCGAGAATATTACACAAATCTGAACGGAATTGGAGAGGGGACCAAAATAGACAACAACAAAAACTTGAATCAACTCAAGTGACAAAATCCGAATATAGAAACCAAAACACAACCAATCTAGAAAGGAGAGGGGACCAAAATAGGGATGTAAAAACAAGTAATCGGATGGGTTTCAGGTCGGGTCAAATCAGATACAAGTCATTTTCAGGTCGATTTGATGTTTTGACTCGACTCGGGTCGGGTGCGGGTCAGCTTGAGGTCGAGTTCATTTCAAGTCGGGTCCATTTCAGGTCGGGTTCATTTTAGGTCGGTCAAAATGGTTAATTGACGGGTTAATTCGGGTTCGGGTAGACTTCAGGTCGGGTTCATTTAAGGTCGGGTTCATTTCAGGTCGGGTTAATTCGGGTTTTGAATTCGTATTAAGTTTGAGTTTGGTACAAAAAGTCGATAGAATTTGGGTTGATCATTCATTTCGAGCTAATTATTCAACGCCTTTCACGAACACGAATCACATTAAAAATAAATAATAGGAAATAGAATGAACAAAAATATCATCATATGATTCATTTCTAAAATATTAGAGTACATTACAAAAATTATAAATTAAAAAGGTCAATTGTTGTGAAAAATAAAATTTTAAGGACTAACATGAATAAAAATATCATCATATTAAAAACACTTGACTAAATTACAAAAAAGAATATGGGTCAATTTGGAATAAAAATAAAGTTTTAGGGACTATAATGAACAAAGATATTAAATTAAAATTATAAACATTTGACTAAATTACAAAAAAAGATAGGGGTCAATTTGAAATAAATATTTTTTAAGGACTATAATGAACAAATATATTAAATTAAAATTATAAACATTTGACTAAATTATAAACAAAAAAAGAATATGGGTCAATTTGGAGTAAAAATAATGTATATGTATGTATGTAAGTTTTACTATGTGTATATATTAATATGTGTGTGCGTGTGTATAATATAATATAATATAATATAATATAATATAATATAATATAATATAATATAATATAATATAATATAATATAATATAATATAATATATGTAGAACTAATGTTTTGATATAATAATTGAAAAATGTTTTGGACTAATTTGAAAAGAATTAAAAACTTGTTTTTGAGTCCAAATAACTTGAATATATGTTTGAGGTATTTTAAAAGGTTTTGGCAATGTTTTTATTGATTTTAAATAGTCAAACTTAAGTTTTCAAACTGCCCGTACCGATACGGTTCAACCCGTATCGATACCTTTTTGCCCAGTTTGGTCACTGCCAAAACTCGTATCGAAACATGCTTGGCCGTTTCGATACGAAGAGGGGTTGTTTCGATACGCCTGGTAAGCGTACCGATCCCCATTTAACAACCCCAACGACTATTTTCCCAACGGTCATTTAAATGTGAAACCGTACCGATACGCCCTCAAGCGTATCGATACGCCTAGGCTGGCAAGAGCCCAACGGCTAGTTTCTGATGAAAGTCGTACCGATACGGGTCCAAGCGTATCGATACGGAAGGCTGCATAACAACATTAATGAAGGGAAATAAAGTCCTCAACGGCTCCAAATCATCCCCAACGGCTAGTAACGGCTATAAACTCATCAAGGAGTATAAAAGGACCTCAAAGCATCAAGATATAATTAATGCTTCAATTGTCAATCAACAAATGATCAAATTGTGTCTTTGTACTAAAATTGGCAATTCTTGTATAGACAAACACTAGTGAGCCAAAATTGTCAAATTTGCTCAAGTGTTTTTAGGTTTTGGGTGAGTGCTTTAATTGTGCAAACAAACACCTATTAGAGGGATTTGTGTTTGCTTTTCTTATCTCTTTGTAAAAGAGGGTTTGATCAAGGCTTTTGGTAGAAAGCTTGATCGATGTATAAGGGTTTCCTCCTAAGCCTAGAAAAGGGGACGAATCAATAGTGGATTGATTGGAAATCCTTAGTGGGAAGCTAAGGTAGTGGATGTAGACCTTGGTTAGAAGGTTTAACCACTCTAAAATCATTGTGTTCTTTATATTTTAGCTTCCACACCAAATCCACCCAAAATTCCACATCTCCACCACTTGGTGAGCAACATCGGTTGAACGAAACGAGCACCTCTCAACTCAACAATATAACACACAACACACACATAAATGTATGTATGTATTTGTGTGTATATGTATATATATTAATACATACATACACACATATATATATATATATATATATGATATGTATGTATGTTATGCGCGTACGCCCCTAAACTATACTCATAAATGTCAAACCTTAACCCCTAAATTATATATATGTGTATGTATTAATGTGTGTATATATATATATACATTAATATATATGTATATATATATACATTAATACACACACATATATATATTCATTAATATATATATATATATATGATATGTATATATGCCCCTAAATTATACCTATAAACCTCAAACCTTAACCCCAAATAATCAAGTTGACATATTTACCCCTAAACCCTAAACATGAATCTCTAAATCTCACAAGCACTATTTACTAATAAATAAAGTGCAAGCCTAATCACATAATCCCTAAACTAATCTCATAACCCCAAACAATCAACTTGACACATTTACCCCTAAACCTCAAACATGAACTCATAAATCTAACAAACAAAATAAATCAAAACATAAAAAGGAAAAATTTGAAAATAAATTAAAACTAAATTATTAATTAGAGCCCAATTCAAATTATTAAAGCCAATTAATTACCAAATCTTTATATGAGGACCAAATTAAATTTAAAGCAAATCAAAAGGCTTAATAATCAATCAATTTATGAAGCATGACCTAATTGAATGAAATCTAAAGAAACTAAACAAAAAATTAAGACTAAAAAGAAACAAACTAAAACTTAAAAAACCTAAACCCGAAGAATTTAATTAAGGAATGACGTAAAGGGTGATTAACCCCTAAACCAAAAAAACCCGCTAATTCCCCGCCCCTAATCCGTTTGTCAGCTTGCTTCCCCCAACCAATTAACAAAAATCCCTCTGTCAATTCAAAAAAAATTCCATCCTAAACTAAAAATATATTCTATTAATTTAATGGTTATAATTAAATTTTTTAATAAAATAAAATTTTAACGTTAAACTAGAAAGTATTTTTCATTAATTTAATGGTTATAATTAATTTTTTTAATAAAATATTTTTTTAATTTAATGATCGCAATTAACAAATTGATTTAAATTTTAAACAATTTATTTTAAATTCATCGATCACAAGTAATAAATTTAATAAATTTAATTATTTTTTTTTTAAAATTTTGAATATTTTTTAATAAAATAAATTTAAGTATGTTAATTCTTATTAACTTCAAAAATAATTTATATTGAATGAGATAGAATAAGCATATTGAATTATTTAACAAAATTTAAAATTTAGTAGTGTGAAATGAAAATCTAAATATAATCTTTCTTATATATATATATATATATATTATATTGATTATATATGCATATATAATAAAAAATTATTTAACACTTTAAATTGATTTAATAAATTAATAATTTACATTTATCAACACTTTAAATTCATCAAATCATAAACTTTCTCAACTATATGTCAGGTCAATATCAGTTCAGGTTAAAAACAGGTCGGGTCCAAAACAGGTCGGGTTCAAAACAAATCGGGTAATATCGGTTATCTGTCAAGTCGGTCTCGAGTTCCGGTTCGTTTCAGTCAGGTGCAGGTCGGATTTCGGGTCCACAGTAACAGGTCCAATTCGGGTTCGGGTCGTTCTCGGTCGGATGCAGGTCGAGTTCGGTTACTACATTAACAAATCCAACTCGAATTAGGGTCAACGACAATCGGTTATAAATCAGATTCGAGTCATCGAATCTTCAAGTCATACCAAGTTCTGACTCGAACAAGTTTCAGACAAATTTTCAGGTTGGGTCAGGTTTTACCTCCCTAGACCAAAATAAAATAACGGAACTGTTATGAAATTGCTTAAGCGTTAAAACACGATGACTTTGAATTTACAATTTAACAAATGAAGAATCATCTTTACTTGTTTCCCATTTGGGGGGTTTTAGTTTAAGCTCTCTCTTGGGGTTTGGCCAAACCACAGCGACTCATCGGAGATCCTCAACGATCGGAGTTTAAAGGCAAGGAGAGATGTGGGTATTTTACCTGATCTCGTTGCCTTTAACCCTAGGCATGGTTGTTTTCACCTTGAGGTACTTCGCTGGCCCCGATGTCCCTCGTTATGTCCTTTTCACCGTCGGGTATGCTTGGTTCTGTTCTCTCTCCATCATCATTCTTGTGCCCGCCGATATTTGGACGGTAACCCTTAAAAATAATAATAATTCCATTTGAAATTGTGATTTATTTAATTGATCGTATTTTTTTTGTTCTTTCTTTTGGTAAGATAGGGCTACCAGAATTTGAAACTTTTCTGTTAAATTTTGTGCAGACGATATCGAAGCCGGAAAATGCTAATGAAAATGGAGGAATTTCCTTCTTTTGGAGCTGGTCTTATTGGGGTACCTTTCTCCTCACCTGGTACGGTTTTTTTTAATCGAATTTCTTTCTAGTCTATCTCCAGTTTGTTAACTTACGAGCATTTTTGGAACGGAAGTTCTTGCGGATATGCAATTTTTCTGTATTCTAGATTAATTTCTTTAGAAGCACATTTGGTTAAGTTTTCTATAAACTTGGAAATCTCCTTCTTTGGGCCTGAATGTTAAAAAGGCTAAAGTCTCTGTTCATATTGTCGTTACTTTGCTGCCAGGAAATGAACTTGTACCTGTTGTTGAATTGTCCATTGTGTTATTGTTGGGGGATGGTTTTGAGATGATTTCTTGCAGGTGGTTTTCTAGATGGTTTTGCATTTCCTCATATAATTAATTATGTTATCTCTAAGCAGGGCTGTGGTGCCCCTTATTCAGGGTTTTGAAGATGCTGGAGACTTCTCTGTGACTGAAAGATTGAAGACTAGTGTGCATGTCAACTTAGTCTTCTACGCAGTCGTAGGTTCTATCGGCCTTGTGGGACTTATTCTCCTCATCACAATGAACAGGAACTGGTACATTATTCTTTCTGTATAAATTGCTGATTTTCTTTGGTTTTATAATAGTCTATCTGATATGACCTTGGTTGTCTTATAAATATTAGGATTATATTGGAAGTTGTTTCAAGTTCTTACATCATCTCTTAAGTATCTGGCATCTCTTGCCTCGCTGTTTGTATCCTGTGTTCTGAATTTGCTTTTATAGATCAGATATGTCACATGAAGATGCTTCCCAACTGATGGGTTCTACAAAGTATAGAAAAATGGGCAGAAAGGATTTTCCTTGTATGCCAGATGGCACTTTGTTCTTATAACTTGTTACTTGATAACTTTATCTTTACAGGAGTGGTGGTATCCTTGGTTTAGCTATGGCCTTCTCCAATACGTTTGGGCTAGTTACGGGAGCATTTCTTCTTGGCTTTGGCTTGAGTGAAATTCCAAAGACCCTTTGGAGAAATGCAGATTGGACCATCCGCCAAAAAGTTCTCTCGCATAAAATTGCCAAAATGGCTGTGAAGCTTGATGAAGCTCATCAAGAGCTTTCAAATGCTATTGTGGTATTTGCTATCCCCATTAAATTTTTTAAATTCTTTCCCATCTTCACACCTACTTTCATTCAAATGATCCTATGCATCTAAAAGTCTATCCTAGTAGACTAATGGTTTTTTGTAGATACTCATATTCATGTCAAGACCTCTCTGTCATTTTCACTCGTTCATTTTTAGTCACAGATAATAGCATGTGGAAAATCCAATGCATTCACTTGCAAGAATGTAAAATGAAAAATACGTGCGTGCTCATGCCTACGTGCACGCTTGTGACTAAACATTATTCAACTATGGTTATGTTAATCGTAATGGATTGTTTTGTCTAACTATTCATTTGCTTTATCAGGTTGCCCAAGCAACATCCAACCAGATGTCCAAGCGAGATACTTTGAGACCATACATGGACGTCATTGATAATATGTTGGCTCAAATGGTATTTTCTGTGTTTATTTGCAAGCATTTCTATGATCAAGGATCTTTCTTATGGAATAGTGCATGACATTGTATGCTCAATTTATTCTCCAGTTCAGGGAAGACCCGTCCTTTAAGCCGCAAGGTGGTCGGTTGGGAGAAAATGATATGGACTATGATTCAGATGAGAAATCAATGGCAACTCTGAGGCGTCATCTTAGGCTAGCTCGAGAAGAATATTATCGTTACAAAAGGTAGACTGGTTGCCAATTTTACACTTTCTATTTGTTATTAACCCATATTATTCACTTAATCCAAGTTGTATACCATCTTCAAACTGTTTTTTATATGTCCTGGAAAATGGTTATTTTAATGCTCTGCTTTTGTAATAATTTTAAGGGAAAACTACCTATTTGGTACCCCCACCTTTGCCTTTGTTTCTGTTTTGGTACTCCAGCTATTTTTTTGGCAAAATGGTACCTAACGTTACGTTTTGTTTCTATTTTGGTACCCTACCGTTAAAAAATTAACAGCATGCTGACTAGGAGAGAGAAAATCACACGTGGTAGGTGGCCACGTTATTTTCTCTCTCCTAGCCAACATGCTACGTGTGATTCTTTTTTATAATTTTAGTCAACCTGGCATGCTGTCTAGGAGAGAGAAAATGGCGTGGCAGCATATCACGTGTGCTTTTGTCTCTCCTAGTCAGCATGCTGTTAATTTTTTAATGGTGGGTACCAAAATAGAAACAAAACATAACGTTAGGTACCATTTTGCCAAAAAAAAGGTGGGGTGCCAAAACAGAAACACGGGTAAGGGTGGGGTACCAAATATGTAGTTTTCCTTAATTTTAATGAAGTCCTATGGGTGTAAGTACGTTTCTTCATTCCTAGATTTGAATAGGGTGCATATAAAATTTCAATCTGACCTTGTATTTGAATCTTTTGCTTCTTTATATCTGAAACATGGTTGGTTTTGCAGTGAGTATATGACTTATGTCTCAGAGGCGCTTCAGCTTGAAGATACAATAAAAAATTACGAATGTCGTAGTTCAACCGGATGGTTTTCTTCTAACCTTGTTTTCTTCTGTCTATTCTAGTTTTATGACATTCTAGTTGCTTTTCCTCAATCGTTATATTCATATTTGATGTCATTTCAGGAAATATGTATCAAGTTTCAGACCTGGTCGCTCTGGGAAGACAGGAACCCTCTTAGATACAATAGGTATGTAGATCCCTATTGATTTTGTGTTGCACAATCATTATGTGTATTGTTTCATGATTCTTTACTTATATTTAGTTCTGTGGGAGACCCTAAAACTTTTGTTCTTTTACTTTGCCCTAATTCTCTGAGATGAGTTGCTGGAGTCATTATTTGAAATCAACACTTTAAATTATCTTTCTGGTTTTTCTGGATTATAAGGATGTGTTATATACAGTTCATAAGTATTATCGACTGTATTCTGAAGGAAAACAGTGTTTTGTATGGTTCTTGGATGATGATGATTCTTTTGCAGAATTTATTTGGCGATGCATCCTATGGAAACAACTAAAGAAAGCCTTGGCTGTTATACTTGGTATCATATCTGCAGCAATTCTTTTAGCTGAGGCTACTCTTTTACCTAGAGGAGTTGACCTGTCTCTTTTCTCTATCCTTATAAATTCAGTAAAGAAGGAGGAGGTGCTTGTACAGGTAGAAGTTTTGCATTTTTCTTCTGAGGTTTAAATCTTGCAATTTCATCGATATGTAATCTTGATTTGATTACTTGATTGGGCTAGAAATCAGGTCTTGGAAATTTTCAATTTGGCTATCTGTAGTTCTCTTCTTTCTTGCCTTGTGCATGTTTCCACTTCAAAATTGCCTCACCATTGCTTGCAGTTGACAACTACCGCCATTGGCATCTTATCTTTTGTTTAATATTTCCATATAATGTGCTCTCTTCTGGACCATCCTCTTCTTTTCCCACTTTTCTGCTGATTACTTGTTCTTCCAGGCCTTTGCTTTTGTACCTTTGATGTATATGTGCATCTGCACATATTATTCCTTGTTCAAGGTTGGAATGTTAATGTTTTACTCATTAACACCACGGCAGACTAGCTCAGTCAGCTTGCTCATGATATGCTCGTAAGTTTATCTTGCAGATCTATTGTTTTTGGCTTTCTTTTCCCCTTTTTATTATTTGTTTATTTTTATTTTGGTAATCAAAATACTGAAAAACATGGTTGCTAGGATGGTTGCTCGATATGCTCCTCCAATTTCTTACAACTTTCTCAATCTCATTAGCCTTCGTGGTAAAAAGACCATATTTGAGAAGGTAAATTCTTATACTTCATTATTCAGCTGTCAAACATTACACCCACTGATTTTAGTGCTTAAAGAAATTGCAAGAAAGATAAACATGGCTTGACCCTGTTGATTACTAGATTGGCATTTCACATATTATTTGTAATGGGCAAAGTGATTGGAATAAGGCAACAATTTTTCATCCGTTTCAAAATGTTGAACCTTTGTGGCTTAGAGAGGGGAAGATAATACTAGTATGTGTACTTGGTGCTGGTTTAGTGTCTGACTGTCTGTCACTATTATTAGCCATGCGGGAAAAAATAACAATTTTATTTTCATTTGTTTCAAAGTTTCAGTATTTGGTTTGTATGGTGAAAATGCTAGTGTGAGTGTCTGATTTGATTTGCTAATTTGATGTCTCACTATTAGCCACCAAAAAAGTAGAAGAAAAGCTGCTTTGTCTTTCAGTGATAACTTCTTGAGTGGACACTTATTTGGTGGTCTTTGGATTTTCCATAAACAAATCAGAATCCTTACATGTAAAAATTAATATCTTTTTAGTAAAGCAGCATTTGATTCCCACTATCTATTTTCGTTGGTTGGCTGTCATATAACTTGGGAGTCGTCTGATCTGAAACTTGTCTCAACCTCCAGTCCCAAAATTTCACAAACGCAATATATTGCACTGTATTGTGTTTGGTCCATTTTTTATGTTTATAATTTATTTGTTTACTTTGCTGCTTTGTTATCAAACTAGGTGTGTGTGCTAACTTTTTTCTCCCCGCTGTATGGTTTTTGATGGTTTAAACTTCTCATTGCAGCGAATGGGGAACATTGATGATGCTGTACCTTTCTTTGGTGAAGGGTTCAACAACATTTATCCACTTATCATGGTTGTTTACACCTTGTTAGTTGCTGGCAATTTCTTTGACCGTGTAGTTGGTTTCTTCGGGAACTGGAAGAGACTTAGATTTCAAACTGAAGCAGATGATGTGGATGGATTCGATCCCTCAGGATTAATTATCCTGCAAAAGGGTAAGGATGCCAATACTTAATTCTTCTAAATAGTAAGCACTGTAATTAAATACTCTTACCTTTTCTAATCCCAGTTGGAAATGCACAGTTTAAGAAGTGTATTTGACATTTGCATGATAGGACCTATTATTCTAGTTAGTGATCGTGCTTTTTCTGTTCATGTGACACTTCATTACTGAGTTAAGGTTGCAATAGTAAAATAAATAATTATTGGACTTCACTTTCCTCACAGTCCGTCACTTTTATAGGGAATGACGGACAATACAATAGTCCAATTTTTTATATTATTTTATTTATCACTTGCATAGCTGGTTGTGACATTCATGATGAAAGCAAGTCAATGGCATAGATGTGTCCGTGACACCTGCAAGAGATGATGGACTGTCATGTAACAATTTTACATTATTAATGCTGGTCTGAGTCTGATGATGACAAAAAAGTATATACTACATTTTTTTTGTTCAGAATGACAATTATTATTATGAGGGGAGCAGCAGTGATTTGCGAATTCTGTAAATATCTACTCTTTAATTTATCATGGTTTAAATTCTTTGCTAAAAATTATTTAGATATATGAGTATGACCAGAGTTAATAAAACGTTTATTCTCTTTACAGAGCGATCTTGGCTTGAGCAAGGATGCCAGGTTGGCGAACAAGTAATTCCATTGGCGAGAAATTTCAATGGTGCTGATATTGAGCATGGAAACAATATTACAGTATGCAATCACTCTTAAAATGTATAAGCAGTCTTTTTATAGCGCAACTAGTCAAAGATCCCATGAATTACATGCCTGTTCTTTCTAGTCTGCAAGTTGTTTTCTTTTTCATCTAAAGTCTATGGTTGAGTTATGTTCATTTTCTAACTTGATGTGAAATGCTCAGGATCAGTCTGTTGTAGAAATGAAGGCAGCAACCACTTCAGCCACTGGTGGTGTGAAGGGATCTCCCTCAAGGCCCATGAAAGAAGAGACCCGTAAATATGCCTCAAGTAGAGAAGCCATCAGCAACAAGTACGCTGCCATGAGAGAACTGGGTCGACAAATGTCAAATCCAAAACCGACAGAGAATAACATGACGTCTGCTAAGGTCTCACTGCTTGAAGCAAGCAACTCAGTCTCACAATCTGGTAGCCAAAAGGGAGGACCATCCTCTGGATTGGGCTCATCATGGAGTTCAATGAAATCCGGTTTTCAAAATTTTAAAGCAAATATAGAGGCCAGAAAGTTTCTCCCTATACGCCAGAATCAGGAAGCCAAACTCATTTCCGCTGTCAACTCATCTGATTCTGAGTCTCTAGACGAGATATTCCAGCGATTGAAACGATCCAGTGATGAGAATGAGAAGTGACACAGAAATCAAGATCAAGATGGTACTAAATTCATTCAGAAAAAAATGTACTTGCTGTTGTGGAAACTGGAAACTGTGTTCCAGAATGTACAGATGGAATGGCCCTTTGAATTTTAACAGTTAATGTATGCGAGGTAGGAGTGAAGGGAATATGTTGTTGGAAATTTCAGACATACGATAGGGGGAAATCATTTCCCATATGATTCAAGCTAATTCTGTAATTTGAATTGAACATACAGACTTACACACGATATAGAGTATAATTCTGAGGTGACAACTGTTTTGAAGTCAATTCCAACATCTGAAAATGCTATGCAACCAGAAACATTCTTTCCCATCAGTTAACAAGGGGAAGAGAAGACTCCAGAATTTTTATTGAAACTAATTCACTCTTCCAACATCTTTTTCCTTCAACCCAAATCTTGTCGTCATCCAAGTTTCTTAGTACGCAAGTAATATGAGATGATCTTTCTCTAAGACAAGAAGGGGGCAACTAGGGATGGCAAAAAAAAATCCCGAAACTGGCGGGTTCCAACACGATCCGGTAGGGTCGGATTTTTTTCTTCTTTTGAATTTTTGTTTTTTGGGTCGGGTCAGTTTTAAATAAGTTTAAGTCGGGTTTAGGGTGGAAATTCCTCAACTCGCCTGACCCGTTTTATTTATAAATATATTTATTATATTTTTATATATTATATTTAATATTTTTATTATTTTTTCGGGTCGGGCGAGTTTAATCGTGATTTTTATTAAAATTTTGGGGTCGGGTCGGGGTCGATTTATACTTTTATTATATCGGGTCGGGTTGGGATAGAGATATATGAAACTCGGGCCGGGTCGGATCGAAGTTTTAAATTTTCGGGTTAGCCAAAAACCCGCTCCGCCTCGTTGCCATCCCTAAAGACACACATAGATGAAGAGTAAAATATAAATGTGTGAAAGTGAAGAAAAATTCATAACTAATCCATTTTTTATAATATATATATATATAAAAGGTTAAAAAAAATTGTGAGTGGAGGGTAAGAGCCTTCCCACATAAAGCACAGCTCCTTTAAGTAAACAAGATTTTCGAGTAAAGGTCTACCCTACTTTTCATATCCATTCCATACAATTTTATATTATGATATTAAAAAAAATATCATCATATTAAAAATATAGGATTAAATTATAAAAATTAGAATGAAATAAGGCAAATTTTGGGTTGAATAAAGAATTTTAGGATTAAAATAACCAAAAGTATAATTATATTTAACATATTGGAATAAATTATAAAAATTAGAAAGAAATTGAGGTTAATTTCGGGTTAAATAAATATTTTTAGGACTAAATTGAATAAATGTATAATAATATTTAAAATTTGGACTAAATTATAAAAAATAGAAAGAAATTGAGGTTAATTTTGGGTTAAATAAAGATTTTTAGGACTAAATTGAACAAAGATATAATATATTTAAAATATTGGACTAAATTATAAAGATTAGAAATAAATTGGGGTTAATTTTAGGTTAAATAAATATTTTGAGGACTAAAATGAACAAAAAATATAATTATATTTAAAATATTGGACTAAACTATAAAGATTAGAAAGAAATTAGGGTTAATTTCAGGTTAAATAAAGATTTTTAGGACTAAAATGAACAAAAGTATAATTATATTTAAAATATTAGACTAAATTATAAAAAATAGAAAGAAATTAAGGTTAATTTCGAGTTAAATAAAGATTTTTTGGACTAAAAAATATGATTGTATTTAAAATATTAGACTAATTTATAGTATAAATGATAAAGAAATAGGGGTCCATTTCGGAATGAATATATATTTTTAAGAATAAATTGAGCAAAAATATAATTATATATATTTAAATTACTGGACTAAATTATAAAAATTATAAAGAAATAAGGGTCAAATTTGGGTTAAATAAAGATTTTAAGGACTAAATTGAACAAAACTACCATCATATTAAAAATATTGGACTAAATTATAAAAATTAGAAAAAAAATTGAGTCAATTTTGGATTAAATAAAGACTTCTAGGACTAAATTGAATAAAAATAAAAATTCGACAGACTTAACGTGCAATTTATCCCTTTTATTAAACTCGACTAATTTGTTTTGTTAATAAAGTGACACGTGGCACGTTTTGATTGGTCCATGATTTTTTTAATGAGAGTTGACGGTAAGAACAACTGAGGTCACGATTTAAAGTTTAAGGGGCAAAATACCCAAAAAAATTTTTAACGGCGAACTCGGTAAAAAATTATACTTTGCTATTGGTGCCATTAAGCTTTATATTAATACCCATTGTCGTCATGGTGCAGTTGTGGTTGAAAGAAACGGGACGCGAGTTGCTTAATTGGAGGTCGAGTTTAACATACAATATGTTTAGGGTGCGATTAAAAAATGACAAGTTGCGATGTTTGTCTAAAAACTTAAAATATTAGACTTTTTAATAATATTTTACGTTAATTTTTCTTATTTTTTTAACAAGTATCGAAAGTTATTTTGTAAATAGTGATACTTGTCCAAAAATTTAAATATTATAAAAAAACCTAAATATTAAATATCGATATTGGATCATTATCATAATCTCCCCTACATCGAAACGATTTTTTGTTGCGGAATACGATCGTCGGATAGAGCAAAAACGCAACTGATAATTTGAGAAAATAATAATGAAGATAAAAAAGACACAGATTTTACGTGGAAAACCCCTAAATAATATAGGGTAAAAACCACGGACAAGGTAGAAGAATTTCACTATGAGAAAATAGGAATTACAACTTCTCTCAATCTAACAAGGAGAAAACAATGACAATTCTCTCTTGATAAGAAAGGAGAAAACAACTCTATGAAAACTCTCTAATTTCTCTAGTATTGGGAGGATGTTAGAATGATTTGGGATGTGTAAGAATAGCAAATGGCTAGGCTATTTATAGTTGAGCTTTAGGGACTAACTTATAAATAACCTAAAGTTTAGGGACCAAAAATCAATTTCCCCATTCCACATTTTCAACATTTGCTGCATCATTTTTCTCCATTTGCTGCACCCAAACTTGACAAATTCAATTTGTCAATTGGTGCCTACTTTGTTGAATTTTGCTTTGAAATTTCAAAGCCATTTTCTACAATCTCCCACTTGAAAATTTGATTGGAACAATCATATCTTCACACCATTCTTTCTACCTCGTACTTTCCATGTTGCTTACGTCTCTAACAAGCCACAAGAGGATCGACACCAAGTAAACTTATCAGTGTTGATTGCTTTTGTCATGAAATCTGCTATGTTGTCATCGGTATGGATCTTCTGCATATCTATCGTCCCTTCTTCCACTTTCTCACGAATGAAGTGGTATTGAACCCGAATGTGTTTTGTTCTTGAGTGAAAAGCAGGATTCCTTGCAAGATGCAAGGCGCTCTGACTGTCACAAAACAAAGAGACATTCTCTTGTTTGTGCCCGAGCTCCTCCAATAGCATTTTCAACCATATTGCTTCTTTACTGGCTTGTGTAGCTGCTACATATTCTGCCTCCGTTGTTGACGTAGCCACAACCGATTGCAGTTTTGAAACCCAGCTTACAGCTCCACCAGCAACTGTAAACACATACCCTGTTGTAGATTTGCTTTTATCCAAATCTCCTGCATAGTCAGAATCGACATACCCGCTGATAAGAAAATCTGATCCTCCGTAACATAATGCAACATTTAAGGTTCCTTTGATGTATCTCAGGATCCTTTTCACAGCATTCCAATGCTCTCTGCCTGGATTCGCCATGTACCGACTAACCACTCCCACTGCTTGTGCAATGTTTGGTCTTGTACAAATCATAGCGAACATTAAACTTCCCACTGCTGATGCATACGGTACTCGAGACATCTCCATCCTCTCTTCTTCACTGCTAGGACTCATACTGGAGGATAATTTAAAGTTAATAGGAAGAGGGGTATAAATTGGCTTACAATCTTGCATGCTGAATCGTGACAAGATCTTTTTCAAGTAATTCTTTTGTGAAAGCCAAATCTTCCTACTACTTCTGTCTCGGTGAATTTGCATCCCTAGAATCTTGTTTGCTGGTCCCAAGTCCTTCATTTCAAATTCCCTAGCCAGTCGTGCCTTTAATTCTTCAATATGATCTTTGTTGGGGCCTGCAACCAACATGTCATCTACATACAACAGCAATATAACAAATTCGTTTTCACCAAACCTCTTGAAGTAAGCACAAGGGTCTGCATTAAGTCTGTTGTATCCAAGGCTCATGATGAAGGAGTCAAATCTCTTGTACCAACACCTCGGCGCCTGCTTTAAACCGTACAGAGATTTGTTCAACCTACAAACCAAGTTCTTCTTTTCTTTTTCTTCAAAACCTTCAGGCTGGAGCATGTAAATCTCTTCTTCAAGATCTCCATGAAGAAAAGCTGTTTTAACATCTAGCTGCTCTAGATGTAAATTCAATGTAGCACACATTGCCAGGACAACTCGAACCGTTGTTAGTCGAACCACAGGAGAAAAGATTTCATTGAAATCAATACCTTCTTTCTGAGCATATCCTTTGACCACCAGTCTTGCACGATACCTCTCCACTTGATCGTCACCATTTCTCTTGATTTTGAAGACCCATTTGTTACCAATTGGCTTCCTTCCTTGTGGTAGTGGCACAAGTTCCAATGTATTATTTTTATGAAGGGCTTCGATTTCTTCTTGCATTGCCGCCATCCACTGTGAAGCATCTGAGTTGTTCATTGCCTCCTCGAATGATGATGGCTCACCGTCCTCCGTTAAAAGGCAGTATGCAACATTACCTTCTATAACATAATCTGAGTGCCAATTGGGGCGTCTTCTCACACGATCTGATTGACGAGTTGTTGGAGCTTCAGAATTCTCTGGTTCTGGTTCCTCGAGCTCTGGTTCTGCTTCAGAACAATCTCTCTGTTCAAACTCATTTTCAACATGTATCTGTGTAGTCTCTGCTTTTCTTTATCAGTGCTATCATTTTCTTCTTTTCTTTGTAGCTTATCTTCTACAAAGATAACATCCCTGCTGATAATCACTTTGCGGGCAGTGGGATCCCACAAGCGATACCCCTTTACTCCATCAGCATACCCCAAGAATTTACATTTTCTGGATTTTGGATCCAACTTTGAAATTTCTTGGGCATTGTACATCACGTACACAATACTTCCAAATATATGGAGGTTTGAATAATCAACTGGTTTACCAGTCCACATTTCCATCGGTGTCTTCAACTCAATTGCAGTTGATGGAGCCCGATTCACCAAATAACAGGCGGTATTGACTGCTTCTGCCCAGAAAGCTTTTTCTAGCCCTGCAGCTCTCAACATTGCTCGTGTTCTTTCTAACAGAGTTCTGTTCATCCGCTCTGCCACTCCATTTTGTTGAGGAGTGTATACTGTTGTGAACTGTCTTTTGATGCCTTCTTTTCTGCAGAAGTCATCAAATTCATCATTTATATATTCACCTCTATTATCTGATCTGAAACACTTGATCTTATTTCCAGAATCAAGTTCCACCCGCGCTTTGAAAACTTTGAAGGTTGAAAACACATCTGCCTTCCTCTTGATAGGATACACCCAACATCTCCTAGAGTAGTCATCAATGAAGGAGACAAAATACTTTGCTCCGCCTAGGGATGTAACCGGTGCTTACCATACATCAGAGTGAACCAATTCTAGAACAGCCTTGCCTCTAGAATTTGATGTGTTGAATTTTAATCGATGCTGCTTACTTGTAATACAATGTTCACACAAAGGAAGTGATACCTTTGTTAAACCCGTAAGTAGCTTTTGCTCCACAAGGACTTTCATTCCTTGTTCTGACATGTGTCCAAGTTTCCGATGCCATAACATGGTAGAATCTGAACTACATGAGGCAACAAAGGCTTCAGCTTCTAGCAAAGTCTCTCCCTTCAGCATGTACAAATTTGCCGCTATCTTTTCACCTTTCATCACCACAAGCGCTCCATGGAACACCTTCATGATTCCTTTCTGTGTTTCAATCTTGCTTGCATTATTATCCAACAATCCGTAGGATAATAAGTTTTTCTTCAAGCCTTTCACGTGTCGCACATCTCGAACAACTTTGATTGTCCCGTTATACATCTTCAATTTGATGGTTCCAACGCCAACAATCTCCAAGGCATGATTATTGCAGCTGTACACAGATCCTCCTGAGATAGGTTCATAATTA
The DNA here is from genome assembly GCA_030270665.1 of Hibiscus trionum. NCBI lineage: Eukaryota > Viridiplantae > Streptophyta > Magnoliopsida > Malvales > Malvaceae > Hibiscus > Hibiscus trionum. Next base: position 14,530,558 of record BSYR01000013.1, read on the forward strand.
TAGAACCATTCTCTTCTTGAGGTCATGTGATATGTGGCTCCCGAGTCAATAAGCCATATGTCTGCAAATCTTTTTCTGCCTTCCATGGCTGTTGCTGCTTCACAACAGAGAGCATCTCCATCATCTGAAGTGTTTGCCATATTTCCTTGAGGATTGGAGTTTTTAGGTAAACTCCAACAATCCTTCTTCAAGTGACCCTTCTTTCCGCAGTTGTAGCACTTTAAATTCTTCTTACTCCTTAACTTTGATCTACCATGATTGTGACTGCTACTTTGGCCACGTTCTGTTGATCTTCCTCTCATCACCGTTAAGGCCTCTGCTTGTTGCAGATTTCCTTGTCTGTCTTCCTTGTTCTTGCGCCAATTTTCTTCTTCCAGAACAGCAGCTGCAACGTCATCGAAGACTAGATCACTTGTAAGGTTGTTGTTCGTCAAGTTGATGATGAGTTGATCATACGAATCAGGTAGACTTTGAAGCAGAAGTTCAGCACGTTCTTGTGACTATATTTTATAGCTTAGGGATGTAAGCTGAGAAAATAGAGTATTCAACGTGTTTAAGTGCTCTGTCACTGAAGTAGATTCTGACATCCGAAGAGTGTACAATTTCCTCTTAAGGAAAATTTTATTGTGCAACGATTTGACCTCGTATAATTTTGCGAGGTGATCCCAAATCTCCTTGGCTGTCTTCTTCTCCTCGATGCTTGATAGTAGAGGTGGCAATCGGGTCATTCGGTTCGGGTTCGGTTCGGGTCGTTTCGGTTCGGGTCATTTCGGGTCTATCTAGAATCGGTTTAGATTCGGTTCGGGTCGGTTCGGTTCGGGTTCGGGTCTGATTGGGGTTTGTGATGAGTCGGATTCGGTTCGGGTATTGGATCGGGTCAAAATCGGATCGGTTGTTTTCGGGTCGGGTCAATATCGGATCGGTCCCTTTCGGTTCGGGTCAAAATCGGGTCGTTCGGGTCGCTTTCGGGTCGGGTCAAAATCGGGTCGATTTCGGGTCGATTTCGGGTCGGGTCAATTTCGGGTCAGGTCAAAATCGGGTCCCTTTCAGTTTAGTATTTATGGTTTAGTTTAGAGTTATTAGTGTATGAAATTAATTCTGATTCAACTTGTTAATCTATGCATTTGAATTTGATTAAATATTTAAATCAAAGCTTCATGTATCCATATCAAAATTTTTTGTATAATTATATTAAATCAAAGTTTATTATATGTAATAATAATAATAATAATAATAATAATAATAATAATAATAATAATAATAATAATAATAATAATAATAATAATTTCTGAAATGAATTAATTTATTAAACTTATGATCTAATTGAGCTAACTAAAATCTAAAAGCATAAATCACGGACATAATTAAAATAATTATAAAACTAAATGTGAAATTTCAATTAAATTAATCTAAATTAAAACTCAATTAAATTTAAAAAGAAAAAGAAAAAAGAGAAAGACAATTGGTAAAAATAAAGAGGGAAAAGACAAAAATTTGGAGGGAAATAAGCCACCAATTTTTTAAGCTAGATTGAAAAAAGAAAAAGAAAAAGACAATTAGAAAAAATAGAGAGAGAAAAGACAAAATTTTGGAGGGAAATAAGCCACCAATTTTTTAAGCTAGAGATTAATTACTTTTTAGGTCACGTTGCATTTAAAATGTTACATTTTAGTCAACTTTAAGTTTTAGTTTAATTTAATTTAGTCACAAGTATCCCCACGGTTTAGACTTCGGATATAGAAATCCCCTCCCCGTAGTGATATTTAGTCTCTAAAAATTTACTTTTAGTCGAAATTAACTAATCTTTGTAATTTAGTCTATTAATTTAATATAATGATATTTTTGTTCATTTTAATTTCTAAGATTTAATTTTTAGCTAAAATTGACCCATATTTATTTATATGGTATAATTATAAAATTGGTCATTGGACTCTCAAATTTCTCCACTTCCAAATTGTCAATTTAGTCCACAATTTCAATTTTATGCTATATTTTATGGTGAAATTATAAAATTGGTCACCAAGATCTCAAATTTCTATACTTTCAAATTGTAAAGTTGGTCTCTAATTCCGATTTTAGCTACATTTTATGGTAAGATTGTAAAAATTATCTCTAATTTTAGTTTATGGTTTATGGTTTATTATGTATTGGTCTATTATGTATCCATTCCTTTTAATGCAATCTTTTGACATTTTTTTCTTTGTAAATGTAAGATTAAATATTGGGAGAGAAAATAGTACATTGAAACTCTAAATTTAAAAATTAGTTTATTTAATTAATATTGAAACGTAAAATAACATAAAATGTTATTATACCACAACTTTGACAAGAGGAACAATCTCTTCCATGATATAGTATAAAAAGATAATAAAACATACTTCTTTTTATTATTTATTATATTGTTAAAAATAGATATTCGGGTCAAAATCGGGTCAAAATCGGGTTAAAATCGGGTTAAAATCGGGTCGATATTCGGTTCAGCTTTCGGTTCAGCTTTCGGTTCGGGTAGCATTCGGTTCGGGTCAAATCGGTTCGGGTCCATTCGGTTCGGGTCCATTTCGGTTCGGGTCCATTTCGGTTCAACAAAAAATTTCGGTTCGGTTCGGTTCGGTTCGGTTCAGTTCGGGTTTCGGGTCAACTTCGAATCATCATTTCGGGTCAAAATCGGGTTTCGGTTCGGGTCGGTTCGGTTCGGGTTTCGGGTCTCGGGTCAAGTTTGCCAGGTCTACTTGATAGTACTTCATCTGCTAATGCTAAATGAAGGTCTGCAATAGCATTCTCGTCCATCTCATTCCATTTCTTGTTATCCGTAAAATCTGCCGGCCTTTCACTGATAGCCGCTAGACATCCGTTTTTTTCTTAGGATGGCCTTTATCTTCAATTTCCACAGTGAGAAATTTCTCCCATTGAACTTTTCAATATCAAATTTCGTTGCCATAGCTTCTATTTCAGATAGCTCCCACTATTTCACCTTTTTGATGTGAATAGTGCCCACCACCTTCAATGAATGAGTAATATCTAACTTACTTTCTTATGATGGAGGATCCACTTTTCAGTGGCAACCAACAGAGAATACGGTAAGTAGATATACGCACCCAAATCTGGCTCTGATGCCAATTGTTGCGGAATACGATCGTCGGATAGAGCAAAAACGCAACTGATAATTTGAGAAAATAATAATGAAGATAAAAGAGACACAGATTTTACGTGGAAAACCCCTAAATAATATAGGGTAAAAACCACGGACAAGGTAGAAGAATTTCACTATGAGAAAATAGGAATTACAACTTCTCTCAATCTAACAAGGAGAAAACAATGACAATTCTCTCTTGATAAGAAAGGAGAAAACAACTCTATGAAAACTCTCTAATTTCTCTAGTATTGGGAGGATGTTAGAATGATTTGGGATGTGTAAGAATGACAAATGGCTAGGCTATTTATAGTTGAGCTTTAGGGACTAACTTATAAATAACCTAAAGTTTAGGGACCAAAAATCAATTTCCCCATTCCACATTTTCAACATTTGCTGCATCATTTTTCTCCATTTGCTGCACCCAAACTTGACAAATTCAATTTGTCAATTGGTGCCTACTTTGTTGAATTTTGCTTTGAAATTTCAAAGCCATTTTCTACATTTTTATGGTCAACCAATTTGAAGGTTTTGTTAGAAAAATTTGATTTTGAATAAAAGAATGTCACTATTGATTTTTTTTATATACATGTTTGTCTTACAGTCAATGTTTAGGGTGCAACCTTACCAATGCAACAAACACTAGTTGGTAATGTCACTACTGGTCTTTTATCTTAAGTAAAACTGGACACTTATAAAATCTCTTTTAAAAATTAATTTTAAAATAAATCAGAAAAAAATCAAATTTAATTCGAGGTCAGAAAGCGCTCAAAATTAATATCTAATTAGTTTTGTGTTGTTTTTACAATAGATTTACGAATTCGATTTTAATTTAATTAATTATACTTATAATATAATTTTGAGAAAGTGATTTGTTTAAGATATTCTTTTATTTTGAATATTAATAGGTAGCATATCTATACGGTCGAAATACCACACATAATATTCTAATAAAAGAACATTGCATCATTCTTATAAAATATTTTTTTAGAAAATATGAATCTATATATAATGTAAATTTTAAAAGGACATCTCTTTACTTTGAGTCTTCGAGAAAACAACATCCAAATCCGTTAAGACACCACTCATCGTCATCGATTCCTCTAATAACAGAAGATTGCCTTAATTTTTTTTTTTGGTAATATTCATATCTGACAGTTCATGTTTAGGATGTAAAATTGTCCCTCCTAACAAAGTCATTTTTAGAATTTGAACTCGTATTCTCTCTTTAAAAATGCAATATACCTTACCAATATATCGAACACTAGTCGATTAAATTGCCTTAAATTTTTTAGTAAATATAAAAAATGATTTTATTCGATTTTTGGAGTCCACCCGTTTCAAATCGAGAAAGTAACTCTTAATATTGAACGTTGGGGCCACTACTTCTCAAGTCTCCTAGTAAATGAATATTGCCTCCTTTTTATCGAAAAAATAACGAAAGTTTCTGCTGATTAAGCAGTTTCTATTAGAAAAAGTGGATGATGTTCATCCTAGGAGACCCGGTTCAATCGCTCTGTCTACAATGTGTGAGTGCATTGTTAAAGCGTTAAAAATATGTATGAACAAATACTACCCTATAATTACCTTTAGACTTTCTAAAAAATATTCATTTATTCTTTTATTCTAAATCTCAATATTTATTATGAATAATTTAATAAATTTAATTATTTATATAAATTGTTTGGTATCGATGATGAAAATGAGGAAGAATGAAAAATATGTAAATAGTAAATATATCAATTTTTTACTTTGAATCTTAATCATTTAGGCATGATAATGTATCAGATTTGGATGGGACTGTATAAAGTCAGAGTCTGATTCGATTAACAATCGGACCTCCATGATAATCCAAGTCCGAATACACTAGATCTGATTCTGATTCGAATATAATATTCATGATCCAAATCCAAGTCCGAAAGTTCGAATCCAAATAAAAGTGCATGTGAACGAGTCAAATCGAGTTGAGCAGTTGGGGAACAATTGAAAGCAGAAATCGAAGCGAAAGGAAGCATTAGTCAGCAAAAAAAGTGAGTTTGAGTGATATTAGAAGGAAAAAGTAAAGGGAGAAGAAGTCAACAAAATTTTGCGGACCCGCGGCGGAAGGAGAACATACAACAAAGCCTGAAAGGTGGAAGGACTCGTGGAACCATCAGAAATTACATACTCGAAGAAGAATTCGATCCGACGACGATCTCCGAAATTGGGCAAGGTAAAGTTCAGACTTTTTTTAGATATGCGTTGTTTCGTTTTGGTTTTGCTGAAAATAATCCTGGATTTGAATTTAGGGGAGAAAGACGAATAAGAAAAGTGCTTTCTTTTAAACTTTTATCGTCTTCAGAGCTAGACCGACGACGACGATAATAAACGGAAAGTGATTATGCTAGAGTGTTTATGGATGGTCCATGGACAATCTATGGAAGTTATCTGACTATAGTGTGGATTCGTTTGCCTAGTCTTTCGTACTAGTATTACTCCAAGGCTCTCTTTTGATATATCGATGTAGTTATTGGTCGTGTTGTCAAAATCGACTATAACACTCAGGCGCGAGATGGAGGCAAGTTTGCTCGCTTGGCAATGATGGTTGATCTTAACAAGCCTATTTTGTTATGCTTACGTATTGATAGCAGGATTTAAAAGCTCGAATATGAGGGCTTGCAACATATTCGTTTTGCACGTGGGATGTATGGCCACTCGAGAGATGCTTGTGCTAAAGAGCCGGTGCAGGTGCAAGTTACTGGTGCTAATGGTAATACGAGTAAGGCAGATGAACATGGTGAAAATGAGGCAGAGTTAACTAATGATCTCTATGGACCATGGGTGGTAGTCGACAGCAGATGACGTCGTTCTAATCGTAAGACTGGGCCCTCAACCTCTAAAGGGAATGAGTTTGAAAGTGGTTCAAGATTTGACGTGTTGCATAGCCGAGAGGATGAGACAATCGACCCGATCATTGTGGAATCTACCATGGTTGAGAAAGCCTCTAGTAATGCAAAAGTGGTCTGTTGAGTGGATCAAATGAATGTAATTTGGCCAAGAGAGGGGGTGAATTGGCTTTTTAAATTTGGGGAGAGCAAATTGGAAATTGAAAAATGAAGAACAAGGCAAATTATAGTGGTTTAAGCTTCTAACAAGCTCTACATCCACTACTTAGCTCCCACTAAGGATTTTCAACAATCTCCACTAGATGTTCTTCCCCTTTTCTAGACTAAAGATGTAACCTTTACAATCGGTCAATCTTACTACCCAAAGATTGACCCAAAAGACTCTTTTTACAAAGATAAAATTTGGCAAATGAAAATATCTCTCACAAGACTAAAAATTTTACCCAATTACAATAAAAAATTCTCCTAAACTTGAACTAATGATTTACAAAAGGATTGCAATAAGTTGGGTACAAGATATGACTTTTAAAAAGCACAAGGGTTTGTATTATAGCTTGGATGTTGCAAGTAGGTTCAATAGTTGTTACTGAGGCTTTGGAGGCTTGCTTTTATACCCTCGCATTGATTTCTAGTCGTTTGGGTGGTTGAGGTCATCAATAGAGACGTTGGAGCCTTTATTTTCTACTATAAATGCACTTCTGCACCTGCCCGTATCGAAACGCAAAGACCCGTATCGATCCCTGTCTCAAAACAGAAAGAGTCGTTGTAGGTAATAAAGAGGGGCATATCGAAACGTATGAACGCATATCGAAACGCTATAAGGGGTCGTATCGAAATGGCTTTGGCCGTACCGATACAAATTTTCTCACTTGAGCTACTGCCAATTTTCGTATCAAAACGGCCCTAAGGCGTACCGATACGAGTCAACTACTTTTTAAAAACCGTTCATTCCCAATAACAGACAAGTAACGGTCAAAAACAATAAATGCTAAGATTTTATAAATCTTTAAGACCGTATCGAAACAGCTAGACCGTATCGATATGAAATGCCTAAAATTCTTAAACCCACAAGAAGGCTGTATCGAAACAGTATAAGCCGTATCGAAACGCTTTGTCAAAATTTTAACTTTTAAAGCAGCCTGTATCGAAACTGTATAAATCGTATCGAAACTGTTTCTTCCAGTAGCCAAATAAAGTTTTGGCCGTATCGAAACAGTATAAGCCGTATCGAAACGCTTTGTCAAAATTTTATCTTTTAAAGCAGTCTGTATCGAAGCTGTATAAACCATATCGAAACTGTTTCTTCCAGTAGCCAAATAAAGTTTTGGCCGTATCGAAACACCATTGGGTATATCGAAACGCCTGTACATTTTTTTTTGAAAAGTTTGGCTTAAAAACACTTAGAAAATTTTATAGGGTTTAAGTTTTAACTTTGGAAAACAATTTGGGCTTAGAATTATTTGTCAATTGTGAGAATTTAAAGTACTTAAAAATTTATTTACTTTGCAAATAAGTCCTTAAAACAATTTGTTATATCAAAATCAAGCATATGTTTTACAATCTCCCCCTTTTTGATATAACAAAGCCAAAGTATTAAGTACTCCTCTTACTTTAAGCTATGTTTTTGAAAGATTATGTAAAAATTTAGCTTAAGTCATTCTCCCCCTTTTTGTTAGATCAAAATCGATAATAAACAAGAGATATCAAGATAAAGCAAACAACATAAATGTCATTAAATCATAAAGCAACATCTTAAAGCAAAACATGGAATCCAAACTTAAGTCCTAAAAACATAATTCAAAAACAAAAGACAAAGACAAAGCATAGGTTTAAAGGAAATAACATAGGTGCAATAAAGAAATCCTAAATGATATGCCATGATATGAGATGCAAGACTCAAGGTTCATCTTCATCGTCATCTTCATCTTCACCATCATCATCATTCTTCCTAGATTGCCTCCGCTCATGATGAAAAGCCGCAAGAGACATGTCCAAAGAAGTTTGCTTAGAGGAAATCGAATCAACACGATCATCAATGGACTTGTTGCGATTTTCAAGGATGGTGACTCACTCTTCCAAAGATGTGAAGCGAGTATCAATGGCGGCAAATCTGGCATTCATGGTGGTGTCCATCGAGCCATGAGATATGTGCAAGCTTGTGAATTGCTCGGCAAGAAAAGCCATGAGTGCCGCATTGTCCGGTTGAGCAGCTTGATGAAGTTCGTCGGGAATAACATCGGGTGGAAGCTTGGCGAGACGAACCTACTCATTGTTGAGGTAGTGAAACGTAGCACGAATGAGGGAGGTCTCATTGATTTGATCCTTGAGACGCGATGGTTCATCATGAGAGCAATCTATCTCTAGTTGAGTAAACAAGTAACTCAAGGCGGTGTCGTAGGTGAAAGAAGTAACCTGATCAGTGTCACGATATTGAACGAGGTAAACCATCTCGGCAAACATGATTTGAGCAAGATTTGGGTGTTTTTCTTCACAGAAGCATCGAATCCAAAAGTCATCAACTTGGCGGATGGATGAAAATTTTCCATCAGAAGGGCGAAACCACCAAGTGATCATCAAGTGAAGAATGCGATTGTAAGCATCTAGAACGGTAACGGAGCCACTCAAAATATGTCCTAATAAGTCATCATCGGCTATACCCTCATCCTCAAGACCAAAAGCATCAGTTAGAGTTTTAACGGTAACCTGAAATTTCTTCCCTATCAAATAGGATTCAATAGAAACCACGATATTTTTGTCGGGACCAACAATGCACTTGGCATTGACATAAAAAATCAGAACAAGATTTTTGTAAACAATAGGCGGTAAGGCTAAAAATTTCATGAAGCTCCAACGCCTTAAAAAATGAAGATATCGAAATTTAAAACGCTCGGAGTTTAAAAAGGGAAGAGAAACAACCCGATTGTGACGGATATCATGAGTTTGAAATTAACGAAAATACTCCATCTCGTCCGTGGTGCGAAAACACCTTGGGTAAATAGCCGCAAGATTAGGGCGAGTAATCCCATCATTGTCAACATTGGAGGATTCTCCAACTTCAGTAGTTCTTGCTCTCTTTTTAGGATCCATAGTAAAATCTGAAAATAAATCGAGGCACAAGAAAAACAATATATGCATAAATCATCACATTCGATCCAAAAAATAATCCAATTGATCAAGGTAGGAAAAGAAAAATCTATATAATATAGTTTAGAAGCATATACATATATAAAAAGAATTTTTGGTAAAAAGATTTTTGAAAAACAGTAAGATTAAATATACGGTATAATTGTATATTTGAAACAAAAATTACGGATTTTGAAAGAAATTTTGCAAAATCTTGAAACTCCATACTATATATGTATTTTATGTAAAAAAATTAACATAAAACAGTATAATAAAATAAACAAAATTGAAAAGAAAATATTTTTACCTTGATAAGGGATTACGAATGAATGCTTGAAGATGATGCACAAACTTGATTATATAGCCTTGAATTTGAGTTGTGGAGTAAAAACCTTCAAAGATTTGTGTGAAAAACAAAGGGTTTTGATGGGTATTTATAGATTGAAAAACTAGGGTTTTGGGGAGAAAAGAGGTTGAGTTTTAATTAAAGTAGGTTTGAAGATGGAAACCAATTAATGACTCAAAATTATAATTTGTGGTCGCGGGTACTGATAAGCCAGAAGGCGTATCGAAACAAGTGTATCGGAACGTGTTTACGCGTACCGAAACACCTTACCGTACTGGTACATATTTAACTGTACCGAATTACAATTAAGCTCCCTGTATCAAGACATGTTTAATCGTTTCGATACCACTTGCCCATGAGTTAAGCTCAGGGATTCGCTCAAGCATACCGTATCGAAACAACCTTGCATGTTTCAATACACCTTTCCCAGAAGGTACATTTTGGGCACAAGAGAGTCCAAAAAATCAATTTTAATCGAACCTAAATGCTTGTTTATGATGAATGAGCAACAAGTATAGGCAAAAACAAATACATACTCCCCTAGCAACAAGAATGGATGCATTAAGAGGCAAAAAACACATAAGCACAAACATCAATCAATTCAAGCTAGTTTTTGACTTCAAAGGAAACTAAAGGGTCAAGAAAGGCTGGTTAAACCTAACTCTCTCCTAAAAGTCCAAAAACGCTCTTTGTCAAGTGGTTTGGTAAAAATGTCCACTAGTTGGTTCAAGGTGTCAACATACTATAGAACAACATCCTTTTTCAAGACATGATCTCTAATGAAATGATGTCTAATTTCTATGTGCTTGGTTCTAGAATGTTGGATGAGATTCTTAGTGAGACATATGGCAATAGTGTTGTCACACTTAAGTAGTATGGTACCTACATCAACTCTATAGTCTAGAAGTTGTTGCTTCATCCAAAAGACTTGAGCACAACAACTTTCGGCCGATATGTATTCCACTTCGGTGGTAGATAAAGCTACACTATTTTGTTTCTTAGAGAACCAAGATATGAGCATACTACCTAGGAATTGACATGTTCCGGATGTACTCTTTCTATCTATCTTACATCCCCATAGTTCGCATCGGAAAAGGCATGAAGGTCAAAGGATGAGTCTCTAAGATACCAAAGACCTAAACAATGTGTGTCTCTAAGGTATCTAAAGATTTTCTTAACGGCTATAAGGTGTGATTCTCTAGGACTAGCTTGAAACCTAGCACACAAGCAAACACTAAACATGATATCGGGTCTACTTGCGGTAAGGTAAAGCAAAGATCCAATCATAGAACGATAAAGCTTAGAATCAACACACTTTCCTCCTTCATCCTTGTCAAGCTTAATTGATGAGCTCATTGGAGTGGCTTGAGGCTTCGCATTCTCCAAGCCAAACTTCTTGAGCATATCTTTGATGTACTTTGCTTGATTAATGAAGGTGCCATCTTTCCTTTGTTTGATTTGGAGCCCCAAGAAGAATGAGAGCTCCCCCATCATGCTCATCTCAAATTCACCTTGCATTAGCTTAGAAAATTCTTGGCAATAAAACTCATTAGTAGAAACAAAGATTATATCATCAACATAAATTTGTATTATTAAGATGTCATTGCAATTTCTTTTAATGAAAAGTGTAGTGTCCACCTTGCCTTTTTCAAAACCTTTTTCAATCAAAAAGTTTGAAAACCTTTCATACCAAGATCTAGGAGCTTGTTTCAAACCATGTAAAGCTTTTGTTAGTTTGAAAACATGGTTTGGAAAACTTGGATCTTCAAAACCTGGTGGTTGTTCTACATACACCTCTTCATTAATAAAACCATTTAAGAATGCACTTTTAACATCCATTTGAAAAAGCTTGAAATCATGATAACATGCAAATGTAAGAAACATCTTAATTGCTTCTATTCTAGCTACATGTGCATATGTTTCATCAAATTCAATTCCCTCTTCTTGAGTGTAACCTTGAGCAACAAGTCTAGCCTTGTTTCTCACTATGTTGTCACTCTCATATAGTTTATTTCTAAAAACCCATTTAGTTCCTACAGTAGATTTATTACTAGGCCTATCAAATAATGTTCATACTTTACTCATCTCAAATTGATTAAGCTTTTCTTGCATGGCCAATATCCAAAAATCATCTTTTAATATTTCTTTGATATTTTTAGGTTCAATGCATGAAATAAATGCAACATGCTTTATTAATTTAAGAGAAGATCGAGTAGTTACCCCTTGGATGGATCACCCAAGATTTCACCACCCTTAACATAGTTGAGTTCCCTTGGGTAGCTCAGTTCCTTTTCCTTAATTTTCATGTCCTTTAAAGCTTCAATGGGAGGATTTTGTGCTTCTTCCTTGGTTGGAACCTCATCCACCTTTGATGATTGCTCACCACAAATGGCTTCAATGATCCATACATCATAATCATCACAAGAATCCTTCCTCGAAAGGAAGTTATCATCGAAAACCACATGAATAGACTCTTCTACAACTAAGGTTCTTTTGTTAAACACTCGATAGGCTTTAGAGTTTAAAGAATATCCTAAGAAAACAACTTCATCACTTTTTGCATCAAATTTACCTAAATGATCTTTTCCATTGTTTAAAACAAAACACTTGCATCCAAAAGGATGAAAATAACTAATGTTAGGCTTCTTTGACTTTAAAATCTCGTAAGGAGTTTTCTTTAAAATTGGTATAATCATTACACAATTTATAATATAACAAGCGTTGTTTGTGGCTTCCGCCTAAAATACTTAGGTAAATTATTTTCACAAAGCATGGTTCTAGCCATTTCTTCTAAAGTACGATTTTTCCTCTCAACTAACCCATTTTGTTGAGGAGTGCGAGGTGCGGAAAAATTATGGCTAATACTATTTGAGTTACAAAAATTCTCAAAACCTAGATTTTAAAATTTCGTTCCATGGTCACTTATAATATGAGTTATGTTTTGACCAAGGTCATTTTGAGTAACTTTTGAAAATGTGATGAATTTTTCTGTTGAGTGTGTAAAAGTTCTATATTTTACCCCCTATTTAACCCATATTTCTGCTGCATTCAAGCATAATTCATTGCATTTAAGTTAGATTTCAGTTTTACATCACAAATATATCAAATGGCACAGTTTCTACTGAAATTGGTTGCTTTTGCAGGTAGCTGCTGTAGCAGATGGAGGGCAGTAGAGAAGTAGAGCTGGAATTGGATGTGCAAACGTGAAGGACGATGCTGCCATGGCCGGTGCCGTGGCAGCCAAGGACGACAGTGATAGTGAAGGGAAGAAAGTGAAGTGGACCTCGACAGAAAGAGAAAATTAAGCCCATCTGTCGTGGAGTACCCTTATATTTTTCGGAGCCCTAGATCAGAATGAAGGCCAAGCCCAAAGTTCAAGGAAGAAATCCCAAGCAAGAAGCAAGGACGAATTAAAGGCTGCTACTTTGAAGATTTAGTCTTATTTAGAGTTGTACTTTAATTTAAAGTTGTATTCTTGCCATATTAGAAAACTTGACCCAAGGCCTATATAAAGACATGTAATTCGACCTAGAAGAGGACATCACCATTCTCTAGCCTTCTTCCCAAAACCCTAGCCGTTTTCCCTTCTTCACCATGTTCTAAACTTCCCCTAGGGCTAAGGGTTGCTTTGTAAAGTAGTTGCAAGGATTGCATTGTTTTAGGATTTTCTTTGTTCAATAAAATTACTTCAAGTTCTCTTATTCTGGTTTTCAACATCTTGCAAGAGTATCGGGAGAGCATTGTGAGATTATCTATTTACTTAATATCGGGAGAGTTAAGTATACGAAAGGAATAAGTGTGAGTTCTCTAGTTTATAGTTGAACTATCTCGGACCTAGGGATAGGACGAGGTTAAGTGGCTAAGGAAGAATTCAACAACATCGGTGTTCATCCTTCGATTCACGCCGGGAGGTATTATCAAAGACGTGTTCATCGACAGACTTGGACCTAGGGATAGGCCAAGGCACAGCAGGGATTCTTGCCAAGCTTGAAGTACTGAGTTGAGTAATCGCTGCCGCGATAACCAACAGACCGCTGCCGCGACAGGTGCTGCCGCAGCAGGCACGACGACAGAACAAAGTTTCCTAAACTTTGCAACACCTACACTACTGAACAATTCAATACCGACCCATTCTCTCTATCTTGATTCTATTACTCTTTTATTTAAGTTCTCTTTATTATTTTCGTGACAACAATTTAAACTATTCTTTTCCTCTCTCATGCAGTAATCCAAGGTGAAGCTATTAGCCCAGTATCACTTTACTACTTGCGTCGTGCACACTTGCACTACATTGCGATAGACACTTTTACATGCAACAATTTTTTGGCGCCGTTGCCGGGGACTACAACATAACTTACCCTACCTTTTCTGCATTCTTTTTATTTTCTGTTTTATTTCTCTTGGATTGTTCAACCTTTGCTTTTCACAAAGGTTTTCTGTTTATGCGCAGATCGAGACGAGGAGAGGAACCTGAGTATCCATTAGACACTGAAATCGAACGCTCGTACAATCTTAGGAACCGACTTCGCTTTGTGTTAGCCAGAAATGAATACCTCGAAGAATAGTTAGAGGCCATGAACAACCCAGGAAATCCCCAGGATGTTGTAGATCCTGCCGGGAATGGAGGGAACGGTCCAGCTGCCGATCCTCCTGCCGTTGCCGCACGCCGGTCATGCCGAGACTACATGCTCAATGATCATGTAGAACTGGAAACAACCCTACCAGACGTAGATGTTGACAACTTTGAGCTGAAACCTGTTATGTTCAACATGATCAACAACGCTGGCCAATTTAGTGGTGCTGCTACAGAGGATGCTAGGGAGCATCTGAAAACGTTCCAGGAAATCTGTGGTTCGTTTAGACTACAAGGTGTTAATCCGGAGATACTGAGGCTTCGGTTATTTCCTCATTCATTGAGGGACAGAGCAAAGACTTGGTGGAATAAACTAACGCCGGGTTCAATACGAACTTGGGCAGATTTAACTCGTGAATTTTTATCTCATTTTAATCCTTCACACTTATCTGAGCGATTAGGTAACGAAATTGCTACTTTTCAACAGGAAGAAGACGAGCCGATGCACGAGGCCTGGGACAGATTTACCACTCTCTTGAGAAACTGCACGATGCATGGATTTCCCGTTTGGAACCAGATAACAAAATTCTATAATGCTGCCAATTTACAAACTCGTATCAGAATTGATTCGGCAGCAAATGGATTACTGCTGGACAAAGACCCAGATGAGGCGATGGCAGTATTGAAAAATCTGGCAAAGAATGAAGAACAGTTTCCTACGGCAAGAAGAGGGGGTAAACGAGTTCTAGCTGTAAAGGATTATGAGGCCGACAGTTCATTAAAATCACAGGTGGCATACCTCACTAAGGCGATGAAAAAGCTCTTAAAAGAAGATTCAAAGCATGTCTATTCTGCTGAAGAGGTATGCGAAACTTGCGATGGAAATCACAGTTCGGAGGAGTGTCCGTTACAGTTAGAATAAGGGATGTATGTTGGGAACTTCAATAAGCAGAATTATAACTCCAACAACTACAATCCCAACTGGAGAAAGGATCCCAAGTTCTCTTGGAGCAATCCTAATAATGCCCTGAATCCTCAAGCACAGAACACTCAAAATCAGGGAGGACCTAGATTAATGACTCGGCAGCAACCGCAGCAGCAGCAGCAGCAGCAACAGCCACCACCTGCCTCGACTAGTATACTGGAGCAAAACCTGGCTAAGTTTATGTCTCAAACAGGAACTTACATTGAAAACATGAATCACTTCGTCAAGAAGACGGAGACATTCATGGATACAACAGAGATGCGGATGACCAAACATGAAGCTACTCTGAAATCATTGGAGACACAAATGGGTCAGATTTCCCAGCATGTTAAACCAAGGCAGAATGGCGGATTTCCTAGCAATACTGAAAATGCTAGACAGCCCACACATGAGCAGTGTAAAGCCATCACTACTAGGAGTGGGAAGAAATTACAAGGGCCAGAGAAGGAAGCTGAAACAGTTAAGAAACCAGCCTTGGAGTCTCCTGCCGAGGAAGCTGCCCCGGCAGACGACAAGCAGCCTGCTGTCGATGAACCTGTCACGACAGCAGAAGGGACAGAGGAGAAAGATGATGAACCTAAACCTCCTCAGATCCGGATGCAGTGGGAAGGACGCATTGCTGATTATCGTCCCCCACCACCTTTCCCTCAGCGGCTACAGAAATTGAAACAGGAATCACAGCTTAAGAAGATTTATGATATTTTTAAGTAGGTTCATATCAACATTCCGCTGTTAGATGCTGTGAGGGAAATACCTGGTTATGCCAAATTTCTCAAGGATGCCATGTCGAAGAAATCCAGACTTGGGGAATTTGAAACGGTTAACATGACACATGGATGCATGAGTATTCTACACAAGTATCCACCCCGGAAGAAGAAGGATCCTGGGAGCTTCATCATACCATGCATAATCGGAGACAAATTTGTGGGTAAGGCACTTTGTGATCTTGGTGCTAGTATAAATTTAATGCCCAAATCTGTTTTTTCAGAAATTATGTATTGAAAAAGCTCGACCCACAACAGTAGTACTGCAGCTGGCAGACCGCTCTTACGTTCACCCAGAAGGAAAAATTGAAGACATTCTGGTAAGAGTGGATAAGTTTATTTTTCCTGCTGACTTTCTTGTCTTAGATTGTGAAGCAGATGAAAACGCACCAATCATCCTGGGGAGACCCTTCTTAGCCACAGGAAGATCACTGATTGATGTGGAAAAAGGAGAACTCACTATGAGAGTGAACGATCAAGAGATCAAGCTGAATGTTCTCCAAGCAATGAAACATGCTGATGCAGAAGAAGAGTGCAAAGCCATCACTGCAATTACCTTTGACCAACCCTGCATCAGGTCGGGCTGCCACGACATCAAAATTGGTCACTGCCTCGGTAGCCATTTAGAAGACTATCATGACAGCACCGACGACAGCAGCTCCTCAGAGTCTGATACATCTGATACTGAAGATCAAGAGGAGGTAAACTGGATAGGCAATCGTCCAGGTAAGTTATTTGAGCCTTTAAATTATACCTGGTATAACCATATAATTCAAAAGCCATCAACTATTGAACCCCCTGTTCTTGATCTTATGCCCCTGCCAGGGCAGTTAAAATATGCTTTCCTTGGTTTAAATGATATGTTTCCCGTAATCATCTCTTCCAAGTTGATGCAGGAACATGAACAACAGCTGATAGGGATGTTGCAGCAGCACAAAAAGGCGATTGGATGGACGATAGCTTACATCCAAGGCATCAGTCCGGCACTATGCATGCATAAAATCCTCCTAGAGGATGATCATAAGCCGACCATTGATGCACAGAGATGACTGAATGATGCTATGCGAGAGGTGGTTCGTAAAGAGATCATAAAGTGGCTAGATGCTGGAAAAATCTATGCCATCTCGGATAGCAAGTGGGTGAGCCCGGTGCAGTGCGTTCCCAAGAAAGGAGGAATAACCGTGGTAACCAACGAAGACAATGAGCTAATCCCAACCAAGACTGTGACCGGTTGGAGGGTTTGTATGGACTATCAGAAGCTTAACAAAGCTACTCGAAAGGACCACTTCCCCTTACCCTTTATTGATCAAATGCTTGATAGATTAGCGGGTAAGCCTTACTATTGTTTTCTTGATGGTTACTCAGGTTATAATCAAATAGCCATCGCACCGGAAGATCAAGAAAAGACGACGTTCACATGCCCATACGGTACCTATGCTTTTCGGAGGATGCCATTTGGACTTTGTAATGCACCACCCACCTTTCAAAGGTGCATGATGACAATATTCTCAGATATGGTGGAGGATTTCCTAGAGATATTTATGGATGATTTTTCAGTCTTTGGAGACAACTTTGAAAGCTGCCTAGGCAACCTACAGAAAGTGCTCGAGAGATGTGAAAAGGCAAACTTGGTATTGAAGTGGGAAAAGTGTCACTTCATGGTGGATGAAGGGATAGTCCTCGGCCATAAAATTAGCTGTCGCGGCATAGAAGTCGACAGAGCCAAAATCGAGGTAATCGAAAAGCTGCCGCCACCCACCACAGTCAAGGGAATCAGAAGTTTCTTAGGGCATGCTGGTTTTTATCGGAGGTTCATCACGAATTTTTCAAAGATCACGAAGCCCTTATGCCATCTTCTGGAGCAGAACCGCCCCTTTGACTTCAACGCTGAATGTACTGAAGCATTCAAGGTTCTGAAAGAAAAGTTGGTAACATCCCCAATAGTACAGCCACCAGATTGGAAACTGCCATTCGAGATTATGTGTGATGCTAGTGACTATGCTGTCGGGGCAGCACTTGGGCAGAGGAAAGACAAGCTTTTTCATGGCATATACTATGCCAGCAAAATACTGAATGACGCCCAAGTGAACTACACCACCACAGAGAAGGAGCTATTAGCTGTGGTATTCTCTATTGACAAGTTTCGTTCTTATATACTTGGAACGAAGGTCATAGTCCACACAGACCACTCTGCATTGAAGTACATGTTCACCAAAAAGGATGCAAAGCCTAGACTGATACGTTGGATTCTGCTACTGCAAGAGTTCGACCTGGAAATTAAGGACAAAAAGGGGACAGAGAATCAAGTCGTAGATCACTTGTCAAGGTTAGAGAAGGGAAAGAGTCTCCCAGCAGACGAGACACACATACTGGAGACCTTCCCTGACGAGCAGCTGTTTGCTACCACAATCACTACCGCGACAGCCATGGCGGCGGGTAAGTTTTCTGAACTCCCCTGGTATGCTGATTTCGTTAATTTTTTAGTTAGCGAAATAACTCCTCCTGACCTTAATTATCAAGCTAGGAAAAGGTTCCAAAATGATGTTAAGCATTATTATTGGGATGAACCTCTTCTTTTCAAAATCTGTGCAGATCAGGTTATTAGGAGATGTGTACCACAGGATGAACAAGAAGCTATACTTCATCACTATCATGCTTCACAGTATGGAGGACACCTAGGAGGCAACAAAACTGCTGCCAAGGTTTTGCAGTCAGGATTTTATTGGCCGTCACTGTTTAAGGATGCCCAATCATTCTACAAAAGTTGTGACAAGTGTCAAAGGACTGGAAACATCTCAAGGAGACACGAGATGCCGCTGCAAAACATTCTTGAAGTCGAGATCTTCGACGTTTGGGGGATAGATTTTATGGGACCATTCCCAACTTCATGTGGGAACTTATATATCCTCCTGGCAGTGGATTATGTGTCCAAATGAGTTGAAGCAGTCGCCACTCAGAAGAACGATGCCAAGACAGTTCAAAGGTTTCTACATAAAAACATTTTTTTGTAGATTTGGCATCCCCAAGGCGATCGTCAGTGATGAAGGGAGACATTTTGACAATAGGGTTATAGCTGCTGCCTTGAAAAAGTATGGTGTCAAGCATCAGATTGCAACATCGTATCACCCTCAAACCAATGGACAGGCTGAGATATCCAACAGAGAGGTTAAGAACATTCTGGAAAAGATGGTTAAGCCAACTAGGAAGGACTAGTCTCTACACCTCAATGATGCATTATGGGCCTACAGGACAGCGTTCAAAACTCCATTGGGAATGTCCCCCTATCGGCTGATTTATGGGAAAACGTGTCTCTTACCTGTCGAGATTGAGCACAGAGCATACTGGGCCATCAAGGCAGTTAATATGGACTTGGAAAAGGCATGACAGAAAAGGCTGCTTGACTTGAACGAGATCGAAGAAATTCGAGCAATGGCCTATGACAACGTAAGAATATACAAGGACAAGACCAAGAAGTGGCATGACAAGAAGTTGCTGCCACGACAGTTCTGCCCAGGGCAGCTTGTGTTGCTATTTAACTCTAGGTTGAAGCTCTTCCCAGGAAATCTAGAATCTAGATGGTCTGGCCCATTCCAAGTGGTACAGGTTTTTCCACATGGTGCCATCACGATCAGATCTTTAAAAGATGGGCACCAATTCAAAGTTAATGGACAACGACTGAAACATTATCAGGGGACTGAAGCCCCAAGAATGCAGGAAGTGGTTACCTTAGGAGATACCCCTCCCGGCATCCCTAATTTAACCTAATTTTATTTTTATTATTTATATATTTATTAGGTAATTAGAGTTATTTTATTTTAGGAATTAAAGTTTTTAATTTTATTATTTGCAGGAAATAAAGGAGACAAGGAAAAGAGGAGAAGTGAATCCAGCCCACCATTTTCCATCAGCCCAAAAAGCCCAACTTCTGGACGCTGCCGTTACAGCTGCCGAGACAGATGCGGAAAATACAGCCTATCGACACGCTGTCGCGACAGACACGCAAACGCGTAACAGACGCGCAACAGACACAGAAACGCGTGACAGACGCGTTAGAAACCGCGTAACAACTGGTCCCGTTATTCGCACCTGCCGTTACAGCTCCAACGGGCAGCAAACTATTCCCTATATAAACCCCGTTTACTTTTCATTTTTCACTCACTTCTACTTCTTCTACTTGCTTTCTCTAGAGTTTTTCTTGCTTTCATTTTCATTTTCTTACACAATCCTTGCAACCATGTCTTCTAGAAACACACGCAGAAGTGCTGCCTCAGGTTATGCTCCGACAGCATCCACCCCACGATCCTTCCAGATTCGTGACATGTGGGAGGAGAAGGGCTTTATTTACACTTCCAAGGAGGGGAACTTGGGCCTGCAGCCATTCATAGCGAAGAAAATCAGAGCCCTACAGTGGCAGATATTCGCAGAACAGCCAGACGAGATGAATGTGTCGCTGGTCCGAGATTTCTATGTTGCCATCGACAGCAGACACACGACATCAGTCACGGTGAGAGGAAGAGAGGTGCCCTTCGAGCCAGAATATATCAACACTCTATATGGCTTCTATATGGGCATCAATGAAGATGGTCACCAGCAATTTCTGGAGAGCCTCGACCCTGCTGCCTACGACGCTGTCATGGTAGAGCTCACGAAAGAAGGAACCCAATGGAACATAGATTCGAAGAACCCAAGGACGGTGAAGAGAGTTCAACTTACCTCGGAGGCCAAGCTGTGGAACGCCTTCATCAAAAAGAGAATCATGCCCTCCTCGCACAACACAACCGTAGACCAACCCAGGTTAGCCCTCATTCATTCTATACTACATGAGAGGCCAATTAACGTGGGTAGATACATCCGGGAGAGAATATTGGAATGCACACACCGGCCGACAGGACCACTCTACTTCCCCTTATCTCATCACCGCCCTCTGCCGCGACCATCATGTACCAGAAGCTGTCACCGATCTACGAGTCCAAGGGAAGGGCTGGACTGAGCGAAATCTACTCAGCCTGATGGAACTAACTGCTGCCACCCCGCTGTCATCTTTCGACCCTACTGCCACAGCAGCAGAGACGACAACACCCAGCGACACCGACCCTGCTGCCACAGAACCTAGGCAGCAAACAGCAGTAGCCCCTGCAGCTGATGTCTCCTCCCAGATCCTTACTGCCCTACAAAAGATGGAGGAACGACATCTCGGTCTCATGAGCTTCACCAGGGATTTCACCACAGCCACGGTACAATTTACTCAAACTTCTTTAAATTTTCCTAATGTTGTATTCCCCGCCTTCCCAACCCAGTATTTTGCTGCTACCACCCCTGCCCATACCCCTACACCTGCTGCCACGCCTCAAACGCCAACTGTTGCGTCCATGCCAACCCCTGCCCCAGCTGCTGCAGGCGGCAGCCGCACAACCAACACTTCTGCCAGGGGGACCAAGAGAAGAATGTCGTCCGACGAACTCGATGCATACATAGCAGGCTTCTCCTCCTCTTATGTCTGGGCAGAATCTGATGGCGAACCCTCCGTAAAGAGGAATTTGTACAAGGAATTCACACCCGTAAAGCGGCAGAAAATAGTGGCAGGCAAAAGCAAAGTAGATAGCGGCAGTGGCAGCGACAGCGACAGCGGCGATGAGAGCAGCAGCAGCTCTGAGGTACAAGTAGTAGAGAAACCTCCCCACATCTCTCCTACCCCCATCCAACCACCAAGGGAGGCCAAAACGAAGAATACCTCTGCCTCCCCCATCCGCCAACCAGCACCAGCCAAGAAGGCCCCTGCCCGTCCACAGATCCGACTCAGCAGCGACGACGACAGCAACTAAATTTTAAGTTTCTTATCTTATAATTGTTATCTGCCTCTTTATATATTTTGTGATGTACTTTTCATTTTCTTTATATCTGTCATTTGCATTGAGGGCAATGCAACCCTCGAGTTTGGGGGTGGCATCCCTCCATTAATGGAGTCTTATTTTAGTTTAAAATTTGTGTCCTTTGCTTAGTTTATTTTTGTCAAAAAAAATGATGAAAATTTTGGCTTAAGTATTTTGAACTGAACTTACCTGCCGTGACAGCCTCTGTCGTGGCAGCACTTATAGGATAGTTTTAGGAACAGTTTAGAGCCTTGCTATAGTTCTGAAACTTAAACACCATTTGTGACTCTTATACTGTCTAGAACTTTACTGGTAAACTAGAATAGGGACAAGCTTAGTACTTGAATAGCCCTTAGAGGTGCCTAACACTGGCTCTAGGAAAAGAAGTTAAGAAAAATAGACTCTTACACCTAGAGGTGCCCGAAACTGGCTCTAGGAAGTTAGCTAGAGGTGCCCGAAACTGGCTCTAGTCAAACTTAAGCTTGAAAAATAGAATCGAATCTGCATAAAAACTAAAGGAGCCTAAAAAATTGCCTCCAAAAATATGAACTTTGGCATAAAAATTCAAGTTAGAAGTTTCAGCTATTCTAGTAAGCTAAGTGAGTCTAGGCATATAATTGTTCACAAAGCATGCACACACTACACGAGAATTATAGCATGGTTCCGAATAAATCTTGAATTATCCGACAAGGTGTTGCTTGCAATAGGGAATGAAATGGTAGGTGAGGGAAAGTTCATTGTTTTAAGCCAAACAAAATTTTTGTTGTTTTTCTTTGTTAGGTCTGAATTGCTTGAGGGCAAGCAAAAACTTGAGTTTGGGGGTGTGTTGAGTGTGTCAAAGTTCTATATTTTACCCCCTATTTAACCCATATTTCTGCTGCATTCAAGCATAATTCATTGCATTTAAGTTAGAATTCAGTTTTACATCACAAATATATCAAATGGCACAGTTTCTACTAAAATTGGTTGCTTTTGCAGGTAGCTGCTGTAGCAGATGGAGGGCAGTAGAGAAGCAGAGCTGGAACTGGATGTGCAGACGTGAAGGACGATGTTGTCATGGCCGCTACCGTGGCAGCCAAGGACGACAGCGATAGTGAAGGGAAGAAAGTGAAGTGGACCTCGACAGAAAGAGAAAATTAAGCCCATCCGTCGTGGAGTACCCTTATATTTTTCTAAGCCCTAGATCAGAATGAAGGCCAAGCCCAAAGTTCAAGGAAGAAATCCCAAGCAAGAAGCAAGGACGAATTAAAGACTGCTGCTTTGAAGATTTAGTCTTATTTAGAGTTGTACTTTAATTTAAAGTTGTATTCTTGCCATATTAGAAAACTTGAACCCAAGGCCTATATAAAGGCATGTAATTCGACCTAGGAGAGGACATCACCATTCTCTAGCCTTCTTCCCAAAACCCTAGCCGTTTTCCCTTCTTCACCATGTTCTAAACTTCCCCTAGGGCTAAGGGTTGCTTTGTAAAGTAGTTGCAAGGATTGCATTGTTTTAGGATTTTCTTTGTTCAATAAAATTACTTCAAGTTCTTTTATTCTGGTTTTCAACATCTTGCAAGAGTATCGGGAGAGCATTGTGAGATTATCTATTTACTTAATATCGGGAGAGTTAAGTATAAAAAAGGAATAAGTGCGAGTTCTCTAGTTTATAGTTGAACTATCTCGGACCTAGGGATAGGACGAGGTTAAGTGGCTAAGGAAGAATTCAACAACATCGGTGTTTATCCTTCGATTCACGCCGGGAGGTATTATCAAAGACGTGTTCATCGACAGACTTGGACCTAGGGATAGGCCAAGGCACAGCAGGAATTCTTGCCAAGCTCGAAGTACTGAGTTGAGTAATCGCTGCCGCGATAACCAACAGACTGCTGCCGCGACAGGTGCTGCCGCAGAAGGCACGATGACAGAACAAAGTTTCCTACACTTTGCAACACCTACACTACTGAACAATTCAATACCGGCCCATTCTCTCTATCTTGATTCTATTACTCTTTTATTTAAGTTCTCTTTATTATTTTCATTACAACAATTTAAACTATTCTTTTCCTCTCTCGTGCAGTAATCCAAGGTGAAGCTATTAGCCCAGTCCCTGTGGAGACGATATCCGATACTTCAGTATTAGTTTACTACTTGCGTTGTGTACACTTGCACTACATTGCGATAGACACTTTTACACGCAACATTTTCTAAAGCCTCATCTTTTGTACTTAAAAAGAGAACCCAAGTGTATCTAGAGAAATCATCGACTAAAACATAAGCATATGATTTTCCACCCAAGCTAGTTGTCCTAATAGGCCCAAAGAGATCCATATGGATTAATTGTAAAGCCCTACTAGTAGAAACATCATTAATGAATTCTTCCTTAGCACAAGCATCACAAATTTTGTCTAATGAGAATTTTAGCTTAGGTAAACCTCTAACTAGATTTTGGGAAACTAATATCTCTAAAACACTTATGCTAGCATGCCCTAATTTTCTATGCCACAACCATGCATCATTTTTATCACTAGCAACCAAACATGCATGGGATGTATGTATGTCATCTAGATGCACCATGTAAATATTACCTATGCGATGACCAATGAGCATTATTTCATTTGTTTTAATGTTCACAATTTTACACACATTAACATCAAAATGAACATTAAACTCTTTATCGCACAATTGACTAATGCTCAACAAGTTATGCTTTAGACCATTGAAAAACAAGACATCTTCAATAAGAATATATGAGAGGTTACCAATAGAGTCAATACACTCAATGTGGCCTTTGGAGTTGTCACAAAATGTTACTACTCCACCACTCTTTGGCTTGAGCTCCATGAATCTACACTTGTCGCCGATCATATGTCTTGAGCATCTATTATCAAGGTACCAAGTGTTTTAACTTGAAGCTTTGGCCTTGTAGCAATGCTCCCCTAAAAACAAAGATTAGTTCTTGATTTTTGGTACCCAAACCATCTTGGGTCCATGTGAGTTAGCTCTCAAATACTTGGTTCCCTTAGGAATCCAAGAAGAAATAGCATGTATATTACTAGAGACTAAATGTTCCTTAGGAACCCATAGGCTTCTAATCTTTTTAGCTTTAGGATACTTTTGAGAGCCTATTTGTTTTTAGCCATTAAAGTTTCTCTTCACATAGTTGGGTTTTGAAGAACTTCCTTTTTCAAAACTTGATTTCCCAACTACATTTAGAGAAGCTTTAAGCTCATTCACCTCCTTGTGGTGATCATCATGAACTTTGGAGAGAAGATTGTTTAAATCAACACTTTCATCTTGAAAATATTTTGAATAATCTTTTATAACCAAAATCTTCTCTTCAAGTTCCGAATTGGTTTTGGATAAAGAATCATTTTGGGCTTTTAAATCAGAAATCAATTTTTTGCTTTTCAAAACCGATTCTTTATATTTTTCAACAAATTCGTCATAAACCTCTTGTAGCTCATCATAAGCTTCTTGAAGCTCATCAAATGTAAAATCAAAGCTAGATGGGTTGAGGTTTACCTTAGGATCGTTATCAAAGGCCATGAGGCAAAGATTTTCTATTTCTTGCTCTTCTCCATCGGATGATGACTCATTATCGCTCCAAGTAGCAACATGGGCCTTTTGCTTCTTCTTCTTATCAAACCCTTTCTTCTTGATTTGAGGGCAATTCGATCAAATGTGACCCGGTTTCTTGCACTCATAACAAATGAGTTGATCCTTTTCTTCTTCTTTGTTCTTGTTCTTAAAGTCTCTTCTTCTTTGGAACTTCCTTCCACGGTTAGACTTCATGAATCGAGATAATTTTTTGGCTATCATAGCCAATTCTTCAAATTCATCTTCTTCACTTGAATTGCTCTCCTCTTGTGGTAGTGAGGCTTTGAGAGCAATCCCTTGTTTCTTCTTTTCCACCTCTAGCTTCTCTACTATCATTTCTTTTATTGTTTTTCTTCTTCCCTTCCTTGCTTCATGATCTCATGAGTAAGGAGAGATCCTACCAATTCATCAAGCTTCAAAGTCTTCAAGTTTTTCGTCTCGATGATTGCGGTTCTCTTCTCATCCCATGATTTGGGAAGAGAATAGAGTAGCTTTCGGACAAGTTTATCTTCGGGAATGATTTCACCGAAGCCTTGAGACCATTTAAAATAATCGAGAACTGGTTGAACATCTTGGAAACGCTCTCATCCGGCTCCATCTTGAAGTTCTCATAGCTTAAGTTGAGGATCCTAATCTTGGTCTCCTTCACATAGTTGGTGCCTTCGTATGTGGTCTCTAACTTGTCCCACACCTCCTTTGCACTTGTGCATGATGACATTTTGGCATACATGTTGGGTCCAAGTGCACAAAACAACTTGTGTAGAGCTTTGTCGTTTACTTGGAGTTTTCTCTGATCTTCATCGGTCATCTCTACCTTGGTCTTCGAAACAAGTCTTCATTCATCATCTCTTTTCATAGGAATTGTCGGCCCATCTTCCACTACATCCCAAAAGACATAGTCGTTGGATTTGATGAAGAGCCTCATCTGGTTCTTCCAAAAGGGATAGTTATCCCCATTGAAGAATGATGGTTTAGTGATGGATTGTTACTCGTACAAGCTAGCCCAGAGGTAGATGTCATGACTTTGATTAGATGTTGATCAACACTCTCCTAGGATCTTCTCTTGTGGATGTGAAGCCTTCAAAGAGGTAAGCTATGATACCAATTGTTGAGTGGATCAAATGAATGTGATTTGGCCAAGAAGAGGGTAAATTGGCTTTTTAAATTGGGGGGGGGAGCAAATTGGAAAATGAAAAATGAAGAACAAGGCAAATTATAGTGGTTCAAGCTTCTAACAAGCTCTACATCCACTACCTTAGCTCCCACTAAGGATTTTCAACAATCTCCACTAGATGTTCTTGTAACGCCCCGATTTTGGGCCTAGAAGTAATTGAGGTTGACTCGAGGTTTGTAAGATCTAGACTAGATATCCGGGTTAGTTCGGGAGTGGTTCAGGGAAAACAATGTTCGGGTTATGATAAAAATATGAGAAAATGCTTAAAAATCATTATTAATTATATAAATGATTTTGGTAAAAAATCAATTTTAAGAAAAGGACTTTGGAAGTGGGACATTTTGAGTTAGTGACCAAAACACATTTTTTACAAAGTTGTTTTAGTGATTGTTTTGTAAAGGGATTGAAACTTTGAATCTTTAAGGAGCTATTTGGCCCACTTGTTTTTATTAGATTTTTCTCTCATTTAGGATCTTTTTAAAGGGTTTAATTAATTATTAAAAAGGATCTAATAAAGAGAGAGTTGGTTATCTCATTAAAAATCATTTTACGTCATTTTCTCTCATTCTATTTTCTCTCAAAGTTTTCCCTCAACCAAACACTCTCCATTTTCAAGAAACTTGAGGTAAAGCTTTTGATTCCTAAAGGATTTTTTAATCTTGATTTATAAAACCTTATTATTTTCCTTTGATTTTTCAAGAAAAACACATCCAATTGAGAGAGATTTCATCCATTAGAGGTAAGGTTCATTCTTCTCCTCTAATGATCAGTTCTTTACTGAAATTCCCAAGTTATCAATCCTTTACAAATATTTTCTAAGTTATTTTGATGAGTTAATCATGGAAATTTTGTTAAATTGTGGGTTATTGGTTGCAATCTTGTGATTTTCTTAAGACTACTGTTTTGATTTATTTGAGATTGGATTTAACTATGATTTGGATGTTAAATGATGTTGAAATAAAGTTTTTATCATAACAAACCCGAAATAGATTGGATCTCTAGTTGTTAGATGGTTAGATTTGAGGTTTTTGTAAAGATAATGCGGTTCTGGTGTTGCTGGAGGTATAAGGATGGAATTAGATTGTTTTTAGATTTTATTTGGTGATTAAAATTGGATGGAAGTGTTAGGTTTTGGCTGGGTAAAGGTTGTAGAGTAATAGAAGGTGTTTTTGGTTGTTTTAGATAGCCGTATGGGTGTTTTTGGGCAGAGCAGCGAGGTAGCTTTGATTGCTGGTGGTTTTAATGCATTGAGATGCATTAATCTTATGTCCTTGTGTGTTATAAACAAGGGAGAACATATCGAAAGAGATCGGTGAAGTTCCGGGAGCTCTAAAATCTTGATTACGCTTTGGCAAAGTGAGCGTGGTGTTGTCGCTGAGTGAAATTGGTTTTAAATGCCTTTGAAAGACTTGAAAGCAAGGTTTGGGGGTTTAGGTTGAGTTTGAAACACTAACCTAAATCCGGAAGTAAGTTTGAGATATTCCACTCGCTTTTCCCAATTTTTATCCCATTGGTTTTATGACCATGCTCTTGTTTTGAAGATAGAATTACACCTACTGTTTTATGCATATTTTGAGAAATAATGTGATGAATTACATTATCCCATGAGATAGATTTGTTATTTCAAAGATATAGAATTATTTAAGAAAATGCTATGCATTGTTTATGTTTTTGAAATAGGATAAGATAGATATATGTTTATGCATTGAAAAACAGTAGGTAATGATGTTTAAAATGAGTATATTGGTATGAAATGAGATTATTGTTACCGGATATAATTGGTCGACCAATAGGATGAGAAGTGCACTATAAAATAAAAAATTCGTACGTGCTTTTTGGTTCGGGAAATGGGGGTAGTGCCATCCCGTTCCAAAGTGAGAATGTGGTGATGAGAGATTCCACCACGGTAGGTCTTGATGAATCCATCAAGCTTTATGGCGATGAGACATGCCGCCATGAGAGTCTGATGATGTGAGATTCCACCAGGGTAGGACTTGACAATTATGTCAAGCTATCTGCATATCCGAGTAATGTTGCTAAATGCCAATATATGAGATTCACATGTACCTTGTTTATAAATAATTTTATGCATGGTATTTTGCATATGAGAATATGATTTGAGAAATGTTTTATAAGATTTAAGCATGTAAGGCTTTGCCTTGAGACTTTTCATTTTAATGAATGCATGAGATAGATGGTACATGTGGTTTAAATGATGTGGTTTTTCTTTGAAAATGATTTCAAGCATGAGCTAGAAAGAGCATGATGAGATAGAGATTTCTAAATGAGAAATGGTTTTAAAATGCATTATTGTTATTGGTTTGTTTTGAGCATCTCTCACTAAGCATGTGTGCTTACGCTCTCTTTTTCCAACAATACATAGAGTTAGCATATTTGGGCAGCAAAGAGGCCATAAGGATTCCAAGGAGTGGAATTAAGCTCAAGTATGATTTTACATTTGCTTATTAGTAATAATAGTTGGCAATGGGAGGATGCCTTTATGTTTCGAAAAATGTGTTTTGAAACTCCCTCTTTTGTGGCAAGTTTGTTTTGCCTTTAATGACTTGTAAATGACCTTTACTTGTTGGTTTATGCCTTGGTTTATGTTTTAACTCTTGAATGGCTATTTTGCATAGGTTTCATGCCTATAGATTCCTTTATTGCATATTGACATGTTATGAAGTTGTTTTTGCTATGTATGAGATTGGTTTAATGTTTAAAAATGTTGTATGCATGTTGGAAGCATGTTAGAATAGTTTCGTATGGATTAAAGTGTGTAAAACCAGAAAAAAAAGTGTCATTACTGGCCCAAGTGTTTTGGTACACTCGAGCCTGTACCGAAACAGTGAGCCTGAAATAGCTCAGGGGTTTCGAAATAGGACAGAGTGTTTCGGTACGTTTGGCTACTAGAATCCCATGTTTCGAAACACTTGAGAGGGTGTTTCGATACGGTCCCATGCTTCGAGTCACTCGAACCTGTTTCGGTACGGCTGTTTCGATATAGGGCAACCTGTACCGAAACGGCAGGCTGTTATGTTAGTTGATTGAATCTTCTGAAGTTCTGTTTCTTTACATTTTAGTCCCTGAATGTTGTGGATGCAATTAAATGAACATGGATGATTATTTTGAGCTGAGATTCGACAGAAATGCATGTGATATGATTACTTAAAGGTTGGTAATTTAAAAAGTGAATAAGTTCCTGCATTTTGGTAAAATTACAAAATGGTCCCTAACATATGTTTGAATGCAATCAAGTTCCAAATTGTGTATGATCGAGTTGTAAATTGTTCCGCTGCAATGTTTATCACTTAGGATCATAGTGAGAATCTAGAGAAGATAAAAATGAAAAAATAGGGTTGTTTATTGGAGTAAACTTCCCGGTTTACTTCAATATTCCCTGTGTAACCCGTTCGGTTCGGTCTATCGCCCAGACCGGGTCGAGGGGGTTACAGTTCTTCCCCTTTTCTAGACTAAGAAGGTAACATTTTCAATCGGCCAGTCAATATTACTACCCAAAGATTGACCCAAAAGACTCTCTTTACAAAGATGAAATTTGGCAAATGAAAATATCTCTCACAAGACTAAAAATTTTGCCCAATTACAATCAAACACTCTCCCAAACTTGAACTAATGATTTACAAAAGGATTACAACAAGTTGGGTACAAGATATGACTTTTAAAAAGCACAAGGGTTTGGATTATAGCTTGGATGTTGCAAGTAGGTTCAATAGTTGTTGTTGAGGCTTTGGAGGCCTACTTTTATACCTTTGCATTGATTTCTAGCTGTTTGGGTGGTTGAGGTCATCAATAGAGACGTTGGAGCCTTTATTTCCCACCATAAATGTACTTCTACACCTGCCCGTATCGAAACGCGAAGGCTCGTACCGAACCTTGTCTCTAAACAAAAAAAGCCATTTTAGGTAATAAAGAGGGGTGCATCGAAACGCGTGAACGTGTATTGAAACGCTATAAGGGGTCGTATCGAAACGGCTTGTAACATCCCGAAAACCGGTCTAGTCGGCTTTGGATTCTGATGATCAGGATATTGATGTTAAAATGTCCAAATATCGTATCTTTGCCATCCAAGGATAGATTATATTGTTAGGAGATCTTATCTTTAGTTTAGACTTCCTTGAAATGTATAAATTATTGTTTTGGGCTAGGTGTTTCGATACGATCAGACCTGTACCGAAACGGCCTAGGCAAGGTGTTTCAAAACGGGATAACGGTATTAACTAACTTTTGGACTTTTGCTCAACCGTTTCGATACGGTCTCACTCGTTCCGAAACAGGTCCTTTGTTTCTAATATGTTTGAAGGATAAAGATGAAAGGAAGTGAAGAGGTGATGACTCAGATGCTTATTGTTGTCCCTCCCCACGTGGAAGTAGTCTAAGAGGTTGACTTGTAGCCATCTTTTAGTATTGATAAGATATAAACTAGATAAGTAATATTTTAAGATTTCCCTTTGCTAAGGGAAACCTTTTCATTGGTTGCAAGGGAGGTGGGGAAAATGAGTAAGGTTAAAATAAATAATGGAGATTGAAAAGGGTCTCATCTTTTGTTTGAGCTTCACCGAAACCAAATTTCATTCTTTGTCTTGAAGAGATAAGCATTGGATCTAGCAAACCCTTGGTAGGAGGAAATCTTCTTATTGGCTAAGTGGGAGGTGGAGTAATGAATAGGCTTTGGCTCTTTATAAAAGGAAAACTCTCATCTTTGTTTTAAGTTTCACCGAGACAAACACCCATCTTTTGTTCAAGATAATAAGCAAGCACCACCATTGTCATCTTCAACCTTGAGCTTTAAGCACACACCTCTCTATTGTGAGCCATAAGCTTATGCTTTCCTTGATTTAAGAACACCAAGTCATAGCTATCGATCGGGTAAGTGAAAGCCCCAAGTCAATCATTGATTCTCTTGATTATTAGATGATCAATTTCAAGCTTTAAGTTAAGCTTTGTCTATAGCTAATGGCTATTCAAGTATCAATATTGGCATATTGATCCTAATGACTCCTTATTGCTTTTCTTAGCTCAAGAATTGGAAAAGGCTAATCCAACGCCTTCAACGAAAGCTAAGGATAAGTGTATCACCATTCGAGAGCCTTATGAGCTTTGAATTGTCAAGGTGAGTGTAGTCGGAGTCTCGATAGTGGCTAGGTGCCATCTCGAATCATTGTTTATTGATTTACTAACCTTTGTTTTTAAGGGATTTGCATGAAGCATTATTGTAAACCATGTTGGCAAGTTTCGGTAAGTATTGTATCGATTCATTGTCCATAGTATTGCTATCATTGTCATGGAAATTATTGAAACATTGACATGTAGAATCATTGACATGAGTTTTGCTATTGCTTATTGACATGGAAATCATTGATATGATATTATTGCCATCAAATTATTGTTATTGATATTGATGTGGAAACGTTGTAAATGAATCATGGATATTTAATTATGGATTATTGAACTTTGGATTCGAAGTGTTGGATACAATTGGCATGCCATAGAATTCATGAGCTCGTTGGTACGGGTGGACTACGGTCCTAGGGCTATGGCCTATATTGATTTGGCGAGGCGGAGGGATGTATTGTGTATTGGTCTTATTGGCAATGTCGGCGGGATTGACCATTCATTGATTTGGCGAGGAGGTGGAATTCGTGTATCCATATACCATGAATCGATCCAAGGGAACTATTGATTAATGATATTGAATTGCTATGAAATCATGATATTGCCATTGATGACATGATACTATGTTTTTATTGTGAATAAGGAACATGCCATGATTATTGCATAATTAGTATTATGATTATCATTGAAGCATGTCATTTGGCATACTATGTTCATTCATTGTATTTGTGACTACCTCACTAGGCAAAGTATGCCTAATGCATTCCATTACATCCATTTCAGGTTAGTCAAGTTTTGGAGTCGAGATAGGAAAAGTTGAAGCGTTGCACAAGTCACAATCAAGCTCTAAGTAATGTATATTGACCCCTTTGAAACTCCTAGTTGGTGGAAAGGTCTATGTATATGTCTATTAAGTCTCTTTCGATGTTTCTAAGTAATGGTTAAGAGTTATATGTGTGTGATGTTAAGATGAGTCTTCTATGTTGTATGAAATGGCTTAAAAATGCATGTTTTGGCACTAAAAGGTAAAAACCGGGTAAATGGATTCATATGGCTCTATAATTTGACATGCTAGTAGAATTTATGGTTATAATGTTGTGTGTAAAGTTTTACTGTATTTGGACAATGTTTGATAAGCTAAAATGAATAAAAACCAGCAAGAATCTGTCATTACAGGTCAGACCGTATCGAAGCGGGTGATGGCGTTTCGGTATGGGTAAGCATAATTGAGCCCAGGGTCAGGGCGTATCGAAACAGTTTAGGGTCGTTCCGAAACATTTTGTCTCTGGAATTCCTTGTTTCGATACGGGTTCAAAGCGTATCGAAACTGGTCAAAGCCAAAGTCAAAGGCAGTCAACCCGTACCGATACAAGTCTTGCCCGTATCGATACGGTCATAAGGAAAAATTCAACATGGTTGACCATCGTCCACCCGTATCGAAACAGCCTTGAGCGTTTGATACAAGGTTAGTTAAAGTGGTTAAAAAGGCTTAATCCGAAGTCTGCATTGTTTGCAGTTTGGTCACTATAGTTTAGATGATTAAATTGTATAAGCAAATGATCACTGTTATGCATGAAATTTTGCAGGCTAATCAATGTTGCATTGAATTTCATCATGGTATAGTCTAATTCATCGAAGGACCTCCAGCTTGTTAGAATTATAGATTAGTCCCTAAAAATTTTAAAAGTTGTGAATTGGTCCTAAATGGTTGTTATTGCCTTCTTATGAGTAAATTGGACTAAGACGTATATCCGGTAAAGTTTTGTTTGTGTAACATTGATTAAGTGTTGATAATAAGTTGAAATTTTATCACAACAATCACCGTACCATTCGCTGGTAACACGCTCTGACCCGGTTCTCGACCATGCCGGGAAGGGGGTGCTACATGGCTTTGGACGTATCGAAACAGTATAAGCCGTATCAAAACGCCTTGTCAAAATTTTATCTTTCAAAGTAGCCTGTATCGAAACGGTTTCTTCCAGTAGCCAAATAAAGTTTTGGTCGTATCGAAACAACATTGGGTGTAACAAAATGCCTGTACGTTTTTTGAAAAGTTTGGCTTAAAACACTTAGAAAAATTTATATGGTTTAATTTTTGACTTTGTAAAACAATTTGGGCTTACAATTACTTGTCAATTGTGAGATTTTAAAGCACTTAAAATTTTATTTACTTTGCAAATAAGTCTTTAAAATAATTTGTTATATAAAAATCAAACATAGGTTTTACATGGTTCCCAAGAACATAGGCCCTCCTAGTGTTGCATAGTCAGAGTGCTGTGGTGGTGCCTACAGTTGATAGTGTTAGCACCATGGTTATACCACATGCAACGAAAATTAGGCCAGGGTCGCACGAAGTGGTGGTAAGATTTTGAAGGCCACG
This sequence comes from Hibiscus trionum, assembly GCA_030270665.1. Lineage (NCBI taxonomy): Eukaryota > Viridiplantae > Streptophyta > Magnoliopsida > Malvales > Malvaceae > Hibiscus > Hibiscus trionum. The sequence goes on from BSYR01000013.1 coordinate 14,564,499, forward strand.
TCTAGGAGAGCCATGCCTTTCACAAAACCTAGGAATCACGAGAATAAAGGAAAGATCATAAGCATTGATTTTTATCCTACTTCCTTGTTTGAAGCCTTGGAATCACAAGTTCTTCTGGAACTCTTCGCTTTTCCTCGGCGAATTCTTTAAGCTGCAAGTGCTTAAATCTTAGTCCTAAGAAAACATCCTTATGAAAGGATAAAATTTATGAAAAACATCCTTATGAAAGGATTTGGGTTTTAAGAAAAACATCTCTATGAAAGGATTAAGTTAAGAAATTGATTTTAAGAAAAATATCCTTATGAAAGGATTGAAAATTTGATTTTAAGGAAAATATCCTTATGGAAGGAAAAAGTTAAGGAATTTGTTTTAAGCAAAACATCCTTATGGAAGGATCAAATTAAGAAATTGATTTAAAGAAAAATATCCTTATGGAATGATAAAATTAAAAAATTGTTGTAAGCAAAACATCCTAATGGAATGATCAAATTAAGGAATTTGATTTTAAGAAAAATATCCTTATGGAAGGATAAAATTAAGGAATAAGGGTTTTAAGCAAAACGTCCCAATGAAAGGATTAAAAACTTTGATGATGATCTTTTTAAAGGCGTCTCGCTTGGAGACTATCAGAAGAAGAAAAGGTCCTTATGAAATGATAAAATTAAGAAATTTTGTTTTAAGAAAAATATCCTTATGAAAGGATTAAATTAAGAAATTTTGAGAAACCTGGTATCTCGCTTTGGGACTACCGGAATGCCTTGATTTCTGATCGCGCTGGTATAGAAAGAAGTCCATCAAAGGTGATGTCTCGAAGATCTAAAAAATGGTATCTCTCTTTGAGAATACTAAATGTTTTTTTGGAATCCATTGAGGTAAACGTAACAATGTAGACGATACTCATGCACGTGTCTCCTTGATCAGTGCAAAGGTGCACGAAGTCTTTGCCAAATTCGTCTTCTCGAATACTGTTTCTCCGACTTCTTGCATGAAAACCTTAGGATAATGTCACAATTTTATGGTGCAAAGATGCATTTGTTCATATAGAATGATATTCCCAATATTAATAGGGATGCAAAGATGCATGCAATTCTTGTTGAGATATTCTTCTTGATCGACTTAATCTTCCCGACTTCTTTCTTTGAAATATCTTTGGACCAAATCGATCTATCTTCTTCATGGCCCCAACAAATTTTGCCCCCAAAATTTGTTATTTATTCTTCATTCAAACCTCCAAGTCGAGTGACCACAGTCGAAACCAAAACTGTCTATTTCTTTCGCAAGATAATCCTTTGACTTCTTCATTCATCAAGTTCTTTCAAGTCTTCGCCATCTCTCGTCTATTCTGACTTGAACTCTATGTGCCAAAGCTCTTTCCGTTTCACGGACAATGATGCCCTATTAGCCGCAAAAGGCGCTTTATCATCTCATGTCATGCAATGCCCAGTTGATCATTTGCATTAAATTTTTTGCATATCGAAATTTATCTCTGAAGCAATACAAAGAAATCCTTTTGTTCATAAAAATGTTAGTTTGCTGATTGACATTTTAATGAAAGATGCCTTTTTGAATTAACATACAAGACCTTGAAACCAAAATCTTAATATAAATAAAAAACATAATGGGATGCCCTAGATATCGAGTGCAAGAGTGTCTCAGATTCAACCCTCCGGTGATCATTCAAAGCATAACTTGTGTCTATGAAGACTCTGAATGTTGTGGCGATATTTGAAGTTGTAAAATTTCCCAGATCACCCGGTTCATCCTCATGATTACCGCATTGCTAGAGAAAACGACTCCTTCTTAATTATCATTATTTTCTCTATTCATAAATGTGTTCAAGCTTCCCGAACTTGTTTAACCAGTGGAATGCAAAAATATCATTCTAAGAATAAAATTCTAAGTGCATGTATTATTATTATTATTATTATTATTATTATTATTATTATTATTATTATTATTATTATTATTATTATTATTATTATTATTATTATTATTATTATTATTATTATACTCGTATCTTCAAGGATTCATCTCTAACGCTAAGGTCTTGAACAAGTAAGCATAGCTTCCTTATTAGAGTTTTTCAGTAACCAAAGTTGGCCTCCTGGTTTCGAAACCTTGAGCCTGGTTTCAATACCAGCTTTAACAGGTTTCGAAACCTATTCATCTGGTTTCGAAACCTTATTGCAGATTTGTAGAAAATACATATTCGTGACACTTTAGAACCTCCCTAAAATATCCAAACTAGCCCAAACACTCTAACTCACAATTCAATTATACACCACACCTGAAAACATGCTTCTAAATACTTTCATAACAACTTTCATTACAATTCAAACTCAATTGCACAAACTAGATACATGCTTCCAAAACTCACAAAACAACATGCTTAAAATCCAAATTTAGGGCTAAAATCATACAAACATGTCCCTTAATATTAACATATGTCATATAAACTTCGCTCAAACTCTTAGGAGCAAACATAAGCATCTTAGCATACTATGCATATTAGCAACCAAGGCATATAATCTTCATAAACAACCACCCACATTGCAACAGCAACAAGTGTAAGGAAATCAAAACATCAAGGTTACAACTCCAAAACATCATGGAAACATATCAAAATTTCCATACAATCCCCATTGGATATTGGTAACACATTGCCTTATTTACCGAATACCAAAAAGTTCATCATACCAAATCAAAGTGGTGTTCTCGGATTCTTTTCGCTCGAATTGCAGCCTCCAACCTTAGTTTTCTGCAAAGATGAAAAGAAGCGTAAGCTAATCGAGCTTAGTGAGGTCGCTCTCACAAAATCATCTATGCATATTAAAACAAAACATGTTTAACCTTGCCTCTTTTCCAAACTATCTTTTATTTGAAGTACATAATCAAACTATGCTCGAATGAAAACAATGCATCATAATCAAATCATTTATAGTGACCTTTTAAGCTTTCTTTTTGTCAACACTTTATCAGATACACAGATACGGTGAAGGTAATCTTTCAACCCCCTATTCAAATTGTGGTAATAATCTTTCAATTACCTATTCCATCCTCAAAGTCCGGATAATTTCTTTCACTTACCTCAAGACCGAGGGACACCTCAAAATCAGATAGTTTCTTTCAACCATGTCAAGCGGAGGGACGATCGATTATGCTCAATGTAACCCCCTCGACTCGGCTTAGACGTCCGACCAAATCGAGTGAGCTACATTAGGTATGACAAAGCAAACCGAAAAGAATTAACTCAAAACACGCCCATTTTTCCTTTTATCTTATCTAGATACAAATTATTAACCTATAATGAACATTGTTGAGTTGATCAAACAATTGCAAATGGCCAAGAGGGGGGTGAATTGTCAATTAAAAATTTTGTGAAGAGAATGTTGGAAAATAAAAATGACACAAGGGGTTATAGTGGTTCAAGTTCAACAACCGAACTCTACATCCACTACCTTAGCTCCCACTAAGGATTTTTCAAAACAATTCACTACTTGAATTCGTCCCCTTTTCTTGGATGAGGAGGAAACCTTACAATATCGATTAAGCTTTTCAACCCCAAGCTTAATCCACTCAAATACAAAGAAGATTTCGGTAAACTCAAATATTTCCTCTCAAAGGATGATTGTCTACCCACTTAAAATTACAGCAACCCAAAACTCTCAATACAATATGACAAATTGAGATACAAAGAGTTGGGTATTAGAATATAGCTTTGAATAGCTCTAGGGTTTGGATTTTTGCTTTGATGATGCTTGAATGTGTATTGTTGTCCTTCCTGGTGAAATGAAGCTTGTATTTATACCCTTGAATCAGTTTCTAGCCGTTTGGATCATTTGAATTATTGAAGGGGCCGTTGGGAACATTTTTCCAGCTATTAAGGCAGCTCCCCAGCATAGTGTATCGATACACGACAAGGCTGTATCGATACGCTAGTTTAAATTTCAACTAGCCGTTGTGCCTGAAAACAGAGTGTATCGATACGGTAGGCGTATCGATACGGTCCAAACTCTCTGTAAATCCCATTTAATTTGTTGCATCAAAGCGTATCGATACGGTGACCAAGCGTATCGGTACGTTATAACGGTCAAATCTATTTTTCAAAAATTATGCTTAGCGTATCGATACGGTGATGAAGCGTATCGGTACTGTTGCCCAGATGAACACTGTATCGATACGTATGAAAGGCGTATCGATACGCTATGTCCACAAAGAATTACAGTGAGTTCCAAGTGTATCGATACTCTGAGTGTATCGATACGCATGGGCAATTTTGCATATTTTGTTTCTGAAAAACGTGAAAAAGGTTTGAGAAACTTAATGTTTTGAGATCCAATCTTCAAACATTATTTTGTAAAAACATTTTGTTAATTTTTGAAACTTGAAAGAGTTCTTAAAAATTTATTTGTTTTGCAAATTGGTCCTTAACTTTTTATGTTATATCAAAATCAATTTTAGTTTTACAATCTCCCCCTTTTTGATATAACAAAACCATAAATAAATTTTTAAGTTTTTGAAAACTTTGAAAAAGCTTTTCTCCCCCTTACTTTAAGATAAATGTTTCAAAAACAAAATTGTTTCTCCCCCTTTCTTGAAGATAGACTTTTTCTTAAAATTTGACCTTGACTTTCAAAAACTTTCAATGATCCTTCTCCCCCTTTTTGTTAGATCAAAAATGAAACACAAGGATAAGGCAAGCATAATATTTCAAGCATAGGAATATAAGAATAAACTTAAAGCTTCAAATTCATAAACAAAGCAAGCATAGTAAGCATCCAAACACTTAAAATCCTAAAACATAGAAAATAGGCATAAATCAAGTTCTAAAAAAAATGCAATGAAATCCTAAATGTCCTAACATGAGATGCATTATCTACGCGTCTCCACCATCATCATGGTCATCCTCATCATCTTCTTCCTCGTCTTCGTCTTCTCGAGGTGGTTGGTTCCTTCGGTTTTGGTTGATCCAAGCACCATGGAAAGCGGTAAGAGAAAGATCCATAGAGTCTTGGCGAGCACTCAAGGTATCTATTTTCTTGTCCATGCCTTGGAGTCGTTCTTCCATCGATGTAAACCGATTATCTATAGCGGTGAAGCGACCATCCATAGCATTGAACTTCTCATTGAGGAAGGTCATGAGATTTGCCATGGAGGAGGAATCATGAGAAGCACGGTGAGAGCTTGGGGATGCGCGAGAGGCATCGACAGGGGCAGCGGGAGGAGCACCTTGAGGGTCGCGAACCCATTCATTACCAACTAAAGAGAAACCAGAGCGTGAAAGGGAATGCTCATCTATGGGTTGGCCAAGGGTTTCGGGAGAGTCATGTGTGCAGTCAATACCAAGGGAATGGAATAGACAACTTAAAGCCGTAGAATAAAAAAAGGATTGGACATTTTTGGTGTGACGTTTTTGAACCAAAAACACAAGATCGGCAAACATAATTTGACATAGATTTGGGCGTTTACCTTCCCTAAAACATGTAAGCCAAAAATCATCCATTTGACGAATGGTAGAATATCTACCACCCGATGGACGAAGAAACCAAGAAATAATAAGGTGAAGGATACGATCATGTGCATCTAAAACTTTTGCGGGACCTAAGTAACCTGAACCCAAAGAGTGTTCATCATCAATCTCAATATCTTCAAAACCAAAAATAGTGCACAAAACCTTTTGATCAATTCGAATAGGTTTTCCCATAACCGAGGATTCAATGGCAATAACATGTTCATTGGCTTCATCATTGACACAATAGGCATTTGAAAAGAAGACAATAACAAGATTCCTATATAGGACAGGTGGAATATTTAAAAAGGTGAAGAATTTCCACTGCCTAAACAAGGGTAGATATTTAAACTTTAAACGAGCAGAGTTTAAAAATGGAATTGACACAACCCGTTCTTCCCTAAGACTCATGTCCATACAAAGTTTGTAATGTTCTCTAGCTAAGGGTGTGGGAAAACTAATTTGGATAATGTGAGGAAGGTTAGGAATAGGATTACCCTCAACATTCTCATTAGGGTCGGAAGCGGTGCGACTTCTCTTATTTCCCTTTTTAGGTGCCATAATCCTGAAAATACATCAAAAACGATTCGAATATGTATGCAATTAACATCCAATTTAATCCAATAGATTCTAATAATTCAAGGTATTTTGTTTAAAAACAATTTTTAAAAATAAGGAGTATATACAACAAAACATAGTTTAAAAAAAAATAAACAAAAATTTTATCGAATATAAAATATATTCGAATAAAAAAAATTTAATTTTTGAAAAACTTTTATGAACAACATTATACCCACAATAGGTTGTATAAAAAATCAATTGAAATCAATCAAAATATTGACGAAAAATTAAAAGAAAGAGAAAAAAAAAATTTACCTTGATTTCTTAGAATGGATGAAAGAGGAGGTGTTAGTGCACAAGAATTGATGCCCAAGGATAGCCTTGATGTAAGGAGTAAAATCCCTCAAGAAGTTTTGAAGTTTTGTGATAAAAATTGAAGGATTGAGAGGGTTTTTGTAGAGGTTTTCGGTTAGGGTTTTGAGAGAAAAAGAGGGGTTTGATAAATTTTAGGTTTTTGATTTAAAAGGGCCTAAATAGGCTCACCGTCCACACAGTATCGATACGCTATACACGCGTATCGATACACATTAACCTAATATTTATTCTTGTCGTTTTCTGTGTATCGATACAGTTCACCGTATCGATACGCATTGGCTTTGACTTTTTCCCTTGACTATTACCGTATCGATACACTATGTTGTATCGATACGCATTCATCTGCAAATTCCCAGATTGAATACCGTATCGATACGCTAATATGCAGTATCGATACACCCTTGCCTGTTTCTGCAATTTTGGTATTTTTAAGTGCAAAAATCCAATTTGAAACGCCTCTATATGCATGTATATGTTATATGAACAAGTTTTAATGACTAAACTCGATATGTACTCCCCCTAGCAACATGCATAGAAGCAAAAAGAACAAAATTAACAAAAGCATGAATCACAAACAATTTCAAGCAATTTTTGTCATTTTTGGGACCAAAAAGGTATCAAGAAAGACAAGTTAAACCTAACTCTCTTCTAAGAGTCCAAAAGCGCTCTTTATCTAAAGGTTTAGTAAATATATCCGCTAATTGGTTCAAGGTGTCAACAAATTCTATAACAACATCATTTTTCGAAACATGATCTCTAATAAAATGATGTCTAATTTCTATGTGTTTTGTTCTAGAGTGTTGAATGGGATTCTTAGTGAGACAAATGGCACTAGTGTTGTCACACCTAAGGGGTATGGTTTCCATTTTAACACCATAGTCTAAGAGTTGTTGCTTCATCCAAAGGACTTGAGCACAACAACTCCCTAAGGATATATACTCCGCTTCGGTGGTAGATAAGGCTACGATATTTTGTTTCTTAGAGAACCAAGATACGAGCATACTACCTAAGAATTGGCATGTACCGGAAGTACTTTTCCTATCTATCTTACATCCCCCATAATCCGCATCCGAAAAAGCATAAAGGTTAAAGGTTGAATCCTTAGGATACCAAAGACCTAAGGTCGGTGTGTCTATTAGGTATCTAAAAATTCTTTTAATGGCAACAAGGTGTGATTCTCTAGGACTAGCTTGAAACCTAGCACACAAGCAAACACTAAACATAATATCCGGTCTACTTGCGGTAAGATAAAGCAAAGAACCTATCATGGATCTATAAAGCTTAGAATCAACACATTTACCTCCTTCATCTTTGTCAAGCTTTATGGAAGAACTCATAGGTGTGGCTTGAGGTTTTGCATTCTCTAAGCCAAACTTCTTGAGCATATCACTTACGTATTTAGCTTGATTTATGAAGGTGCCATCATTCATTTGTTTGATTTGGAGTCCCAAAAAGAATGAGAGCTCCCCCATCATGCTCATCTTGAACTCACCTTGCATTAGCTTAGAAAAATCCTTACAATGACACACATTAGTAGATCCAAAAATGATATCATCAACATAAATTTGAACTACTAAAATGTCATTGTTATATCTTTTTATGAAGAGTGTTGTATCCACCTTTCCTTTTTCAAAACCCTTTTTAATTAAGAAAGTTGAAAGTCTCTCATACCAAGCTCTTGGAGCTTGTTTTAAACCATAGAGAGCTTTTGTAAGTTTAAACACATGGTTTGGAAATTTTGAATCCTCAAAACCTGGTGGTTGTTCAACATATACCTCTTCATTTATAAAACCATTTAAAAAGGCACTTTTTACATCCATTTGAAAAAGCTTGAAATCATGATAACATGCAAATGCAAGTAACATTCTAATAGCTTCCATTCTTGCTACGGGTGCATAAGTCTCATCAAAATCAATTTCCTCTTCTTGTGTATAGCCTTGAGCAACAAGCCTAGCCTTGTTTCTCACTATATTACCACTTTCATCTAATTTATTCCTAAAAACCCATTTTGTACCTATAGTAGATTGATTATTAGGCCTTTCAACTAATGTCCAAACTTTACTTCTCTCAAATTGGTTTAATTCCTCTTGCATGGCCAAAATCCAAAAATCATCTTTTAAAGCTTCTTTAATGTTTTTAGGCTCAATGCATGAAAGAAATGCAACATGATTCATTAATTTGAGAGAGGATCTAGTAGTTACCCCCTTGGATGGATCACCCAAGATTTCACCATCTTTGACATAGTTTAACTCCCTTGGGTAAGATACCTCTTTTTCTTCATGAGCTAAGTCTTTTAAGCCTTCAAGAGGTGGTTCTTGTGAATCTTCTTCTTTAGTTGGAATCTTATCCTCTTTTGATGTTTGTCCTCCATCAATAGTATCAATGATTCCTACATCATCATCATCACAAGATTCCTTTCTCGAAAGGAGGTTATCATCGAAAACAACATGTATCGACTCTTCAACAACTAGAGTTCTTTTATTAAATACACGATAGGCTTTAGAGTTTAAAGAATACCCTAAGAAAATAGCTTCATCACTTTTAGCATCAAATTTACCTAAGTTTTCTTTACCATTATTTAAAACAAAACACTTACAACCAAAAGGATGAAAATAGCTAATGTTAGGCTTCTTGGACTTTAAAATCTCATAAGATGTTTTCTTTAAAATTGGCCTAATCATTACTCGATTTATTATATAGCAAGCGGTATTTGTAGCTTCTGCCCAAAAATATTTAGGTAAATTATTTTCGCAAAGCATGGTTCTAGCCATTTCTTCTAAAGTTCGATTTTTCCTCTCAACTACCCCATTTTGTTGAGGAGTGCGAGGTGCAGAAAAATTATGGCTAATCCCATTTTCATTTAAAAACTCATCAAAACCCAAATTTTGAAATTCGGTTCCATGATCACTTCTAATATGAGAAATTTTAAGTTCAAGATCATTTTGAGTTATTTTAGAAAATGTGATGAATTTTTCTAAAGCCTCATCTTTTGTACTTAAGAATAGAACCCAAGTATATCTAGAATAGTCATCTACAAGCACAAATGCATATGATTTTCCACCCAAGCTCATTGTTCTAATTGGCCCAAAAAGATCCATATGAATCAATTGTAAACATCTACTAGTAGAGACATCATTTATGGATTTAAAAGAACTTCTATGTTGTTTACCCTTTGAACATGCATCACAATTTTTATCATTTGAAAATTTAAGTTTGGGTAAACCTCTAACTAGATTAAGGGAATTTAATTTTTCTAAGACACTCATGCTTGCATGTCCTAACTTTTTATGCCATAGCCATGAGTCATGTTCATCATGTGCAACTAAGCATGCATGGGATGAATGGATGTCATCTAAATGCACCATGTAAATATTGCCTATTCTATGTCCTATGAGCATTATTTGATTTGTTTTAATGTTTACAATTTTACAACCACTTTTATCAAATAAAACATTAAAACCTTTATCACATAATTGACTAATGCTCAACAAGTTATGTTTAAGACCGTTGACATACAAAACATCTTTAATGTAGATAGAAGAGTGATTACCAATAGAGCCTATTCCTTCAATGAGTCCTTTCGAGTTGTCACCGAAGGTTACTACTCCACCACTCTTAGGCGTTATTTCCACAAATCTACTCTTGTCACCGGTCATGTGTCTTGAGCATCCACTATCAAGGTACCAAGAATTTTTGCTTGAAGCTTTAGCCTTGAAGCAATGCTCCCCCTACAAACAAAGAATTTAGGTCTTGGTTTTTGGTACCCAAATCATTTTGGGTCCATAAGTGTTAGCCTTTAACAATTTGGTTCCCTTGGGAATCCAAGAAGCAATAGCATTTAAGTCATTAGAAATAATAAGTTCTTTAGGAACCCAAACATTTCTAGTTTTATGACTTTTAGTTTGCTTATAAAAATTTCTTTGTTTAGGTATAAAATATTTTCTTTTTGTATATTGGGGTTTAAAATGATTTTCTTTCTCAAAATTCTTTTTCCCAATATCAAAAGATGTTTTAAGATTATCCACTTCCTTTGAGTGATAATCTTGAAAATCGGAAAGAAGTTTTTCAAGTTCAAGATTTTTAGTTTTAAGATCATTTGAAAGATTAACTAAAAACAAAACTTTCTTTTCCAATTCGGAGTTATTTTTTAAAATGTCTCATTTTGAATTTTTAAATCAGAAATTATTTTCTTATTTTTCAAAATGGACTCCTTGTATTTTTCTACTAACTCATCATACACTTCTTGTAGTTCATCATAAGCATCTTGAAGTTCCTCAATAGAAAAATCTAAATTGGATGAATTAGAGGTTACCTTTGATTCATCATCGATGGCCATGAGACATAGGTTGGCCACTTCTTCCTCTTCCTCGGAAGACTCATCATCACTCCAAGTTGCAATTTGTGCTTTGAGCTTGTTCTTCCTCCCAAAACTTTTCTTTTTCAATTGAGGACACTCGGAACGAATGTGACCCGGTTTCTTGCATTCATAGCAAGTAATTTGGTCTATCTCTTCTTCCTTGCTTTTACTCTTGAAGTCTCCCTTTCTAATGAATTTTCTTCCACGATTTGACTTCATAAATCGAGTAAAGCGTTTGGCCAACATAGCCATTTCTTCATCTTCATCCTCACTAGAATCGCTTTCTTGTTGTGAAGCTTTTAGTGCGATTCCAACTTTCTTCTTTTCAATTTCCTTCTTCTCCATTATTTTCTTTTCTTGTTCTCTTCCCTTTCTCATAATCTCGTGCGTGAGTAGAGATCCAACAAGAGCATCTAGTTTGAGAGTTTTCAAATCTCTTGCTTCAATAATGGCCGTTCTCTTGCTATCCCATGATTCCGGAAGAGAGTATAGCAACTTTCTCACTAGCTTGTCTTCGGGAACGATTTCACCGAAACCCTTCAAACCGTTGACAATGACCGAGAATCGATCAAACATTTGAGAAACACTTTCATCGGGATCCATCTTGAAGTTCTCATAGTTTAGATTGAGTAGTCCAATCTTTGTCTCCTTGACATCGCTAGTCCCTTCATATGTTGTCTCGAGAGTGTCCCAAACCTCCTTGGCGTTTTCGATTGAAGACACCTTAGAGTAGATATCCGGACCAAGTGCACAAAATATTACATGAAGAGCTTTGTCATTCACTTGCATCCTTCTTCTTTCATCATCGGTCATTTCGGCTTTGATTTTTGGGACAAGCCTTTCTCCATCTCTTCTCATGGGAATGTATGGACCTTCTTCAACTACATCCCACACCATATAGTCGGTAGACTTGATGAATAGCTTCATCTTATTCTTCCAATAAGGATAGTTATCCCCATTGAAGAATGGTGGCTTGGTGGTGGATTGAGACTCATAGTTGGAGGTGGATGCCATTGCTTGACTTGTTGTTGATCAAACTTTCAACTTTCCAAGGATCGACTCAAGAGGGTTGTAATCCTTCCAATGAGTGTAGCTCTGATGCCAATTGTTGAGTTGATCAAACAATTGCAAATGGCCAAGAGGGGGGTGAATTGGCAATTAAAAATTTTGTGAAGAGAATGTTGGAAAATAAAAATGACACAAGGGGTTATAGTGGTTCAAGTTCAACAACCGAACTCTACATCCACTACCTTAGCTCCCACTAAGGATTTTCCAAAACAATTCACTACTTGAATTCGTCCCCTTTTCTTGGATGAGGAGGAAACCTTACAATATCGATTAAGCTTTTCAACCCCAAGCTTAATCCACTCAAATACAAAGAAGATTTTGGTAAGCTCAAATATTTCCTCTCAAAGGATGATTGTCTACCCACTTAAAATTACAGCAACCCAAAACTCTCAATACAATATGACAAATTGAGATACAAAGAGTTGGGTATTAGAATATAGCTTTGAATAGCTCTAGGGTTTGGATTTTTGCTTTGATGATGCTTGAATGTGTATTGTTGTCCTTCCTGGTGAAATGAAGCTTGTATTTATACCCTTGAATCAGTTTCTAGCCGTTTGGATCATTTGAATTATTGAAGGAGCCGTTGGGAACATTTTTCCAGCTATTAAGGCAGCTCCCCAGCATAGTGTATCGATACACGACAAGGCTGTATCGATACGCTAGTTTAAATTTCAACTAGCCGTTGTGCCTGAAAACAGAGTGTATCGATACGGTAGGCGTATCGATACGGTCAAAACTCTCTGTAAATCTCATTTAATTTGTTGCATCAAAGCGTATCGATACGGTGACCAAGCGTATCGGTACGTTATAACGGTCAAATCTGTTTTTCAAAAATTATGCTTAGCGTATCGATACGGTGATGAAGCGTATCGGTACTGTTGCCCAGATGAACACTGTATCGATACGTATGAAAGGCGTATCGATACGCTATGTCCACAAAGAATTACAGTGAGTTCCAAGTGTATCGATACTCTGAGTGTATCGATACGCATGGGCAATTTTGCATATTTTGTTTCTGAAAAACGTGAAAAAGGTTTGAGAAACTTAATGTTTTGAGATCCAATCTTCAAACATTATTTTGTAAAAACATTTTGTTAATTTTTGAAACTTGAAAGAGTTCTTAAAAATTTATTTGTTTTGCAAATTGGTCCTTAACTTTTTATGTTATATCAAAATCAATTTTAGTTTTACAAACATGATGGCATCGATTCAAATCTCACTCAAATCGGACATCAATAGAGCATTCAATTACAATCATGAACATTAAGGGACCAAGTTGCAAATTTTGGAAATTATAAGGACTTGGCCCAATTTTAAGTTACCAACCCTCAATTAATCTAGTTCAATGCTTTCATTCCAAATTTCAGCTCTAAACGACCATCCAAACTCATTTAATTGCATGCATAACAATAAGGGACCAAAACAGAGGAATCTAAAACCTTTTTTTATCCAAAATAACAAACATAACTACCAGGCGTATAGGTACAGCTCCAAAGTGTATAGGTACGTGGAGGCGTATCAATACGGTCCCTAGGCGGATCGATACGTGGGTTACAAACTATTTTTTCTAGAATTCCAGTAGCTCAAAACCATATCGATACACCTCTACCTGTATCAATACACCTGGCCAAAATACACTTACCCGTATCGATACACCTGGCCAAAATACACTTACCCGTGTCGATACACCTCCACCTGTATCGTTACACCTGGGTCTGAAATGCCCTAATTTGCTGGTTTTTCATACTTTTAAGGTTTCAAACTCATACCAACATTCCTTAAACATGATTATATACACATTAGAGACCAAACCATGCCAAACCAACACAAAATTATCATCAAGAAACAACATCATGCTTCAAAGGGAAATCTAGAGGAATGATTCCTAGAGAATAACCCAACCAACAAACAAAACATTAGTCCCAAGCAAAACCAACATATAAAGGCCATTTACAATCTAAAAAAACAACATAAACTTGCTCAACAAGGAGTTTAACATAAAAACCTCCTAAATTAACAATAAACTCTATTGCCTTTATTACTAGTAGTCTAGTTTGGAAACCATACTTTTAAATATCAAGTCCTTGAATTTTGCCCTTGCTTGCTCACTGCCTCCAACCATTAAATTCACTGCATTGATGGAGAAAGAGAGCGTAAGCACACTAGGCTCAGTGAGGAGTGCTCAAAAACAAACACAATCAATGCAATTTAAAATCAATTTCTCAAAACCATTGAAACCACTATTTCAAACCACTTGTAAAACATCATGCCTTGAAAACCATGCAGTTAAACCTTTCCAAAACCAACACATTAAACCATATGCATAATGTATCATGGATAAACAACAAACCCATTGCTAAACCTCAATTTAAGCTTTCCCATGCATAACACCCATATGCAAGGCTTAAAGAGAAAACATGTATAAATCAACATTATACAACAACATCATCAACATGATACATCAACAATTATATTGTCTTACAAGTGATCATCAACCAAATTCCATTTACAAAATAGTTCATTGGATACATGGATTCAATAAGTGTTCTCCCAACACTTCAACCCATCTCAACCGGAATAGCGATACAATCACAATCGTTGTAAAATCACAGTTGGGTACAATTACAACCCACTGGAATACCAACCCCAATCATCGGTTAGATGCTTAATCCACTAACGGGAGTTTATGAGACACCAACCTCTCAACTGTTAGGGTACTTGGATGGAGTTACGGGGCACCAACCCCTCAACATCCAAGGTGACTTATTTATAGTGCACTAAATCCTATGGCCGGCCAACTATATTCGATAACATTTTTAAACCACATCACTTGCCAATATAATTCATTATAACCATATACCTCATTGTTTTCATATGCATCAACATAAAACCATTTTCCAAAGCAATAAATCATGCTTTGAACACAAGTATTTCGACATACTTACAAGGATCACTTACCATGTTCATCCTTAATCACTTCATGATTAAAAACAGTATATTTCATACTTAAAATCATGCATAAATAGTAGGTATCACGAACTCAAAACCAAGTGCATAAATCACTTTGTAAAAGCACGATCGAGAGAGAAAATCCACTTATACTTACTTTTGAACTTAGGCTAGTGTTTCAAACTCAATATAAGTTCCCAAAACAATCTTCAAACCTTTTTAAATATGTAGGTTTCGTTCTCACTCACTAACAACACAAAGCATCATTCACCGATGCGAATTCAAGCGTCCGAAGCCTCCAAAGCTTCACCAATGGCTACGGAATCAACCTCCCCTATTTTAACCACACAAAAACATAGGTTACAATGCATTCATAAACCCAACAATAACAATCCTTAGCAAACCTCAACAAACACAAGCCGAAACCCTTCCACATTAGCCGAAATCAACCTCAAACTCAAGCTAATCAAAGCTCAACCTTAAACTCTCGAATCTAACATCTAATCAACATCAAATAACATCCAAAATTCATCTAATAACAACCTTATACCTTCAACATACATTAAACCACCACAACTCCTCAAAAACTCATCACTAGAAATCTAGATAATTAGAGATTCACCTAATTTCGGGATTCCAAAGTTAAAACCAACTTATTAACATTATAAAACATCATAATCATGTTCTAATCTGATCAAGAACCCAGCAAAACAGATCCAAAACGAATCTTAATCAATTTCACAATTTAAATCTCAATTAAACCAAATTTCCACAATTAAACCATCAAAACCCATTAGAAAACATATATAAAGGATTAAGAACTTGGGAATTTCAATAAAGAACCATTCATTAAAGGAGAAGAACAAACCTCACCTTCAATGATTGAAATCCCTCTCAATTGGATGATTTACTTCTTGAAAAACAAAGAAAATCCATGAGATTTTGTAGAAACAAGTTAGGAAATGTATTAGGAATCATTAGTTTAAGAAAACAAGATCATTACCCAAATCTTTGCTGGAAAATAAATGTTTGGCTGAATATATTTTGAGAGAAAAGTTTGGAGAATAGAAAATCACGTCAAATTGGTTTTTGTGAAAATAACATAAACTCATTTCAATGCAACATAAACTCATTTCATTGCTTATAGATCATACATGATGAGAGCTTACTGTTTTTCAGTGCAACATAAACTCATTTCATTGCTTTATTCAAAACATGCTCATAGCATTCTACTTAATGGTTGTGCATTTGGTGCACCTATTTAAACCATTCTCATGTTCATGTAACAGGGCAAATCATAATCATTATGCATAATAACAATAAGTCTCATCCTCGTGCATTTATCAAATCTCATTTCAAAACATCCTTTTGTATTTTTATATCAAAATAGGCAAGGCATGCGTGTGGAAACCACATCAACTTACTCTTGGACTTAGGAAAGCTTTTCACGCTTTCCCTAAGTCCCCAAAACAGATCCATCAAGCTTGGACACTCTTTTAAAACCGTTTCCACTCACCGATACACGTTCGCTTCCAAAACCGGCACATTACAAGCGTCTGAAACAATCTGAAAGCTAAGAGGTGAGTTCTCCTTGACCTTCCCTTGTTTCCACAACATAAAACCAAGGGCATCAAAATGAATTCTCAAAGCAGTCTACAAAAATCCCCTGCTTTCTTAACAAAATATCAACTATCCAAAAATGTTGAAATCAATCCGAAACTTCACCCAATCTCGAGTCAGCCATAACACTCTGAATCTAACATTTAATCCTCATCAATTAATATTCAAAAAAACATCTAGCATATCCTTATATCACCAGCAAGCTTTAAACACCCATAACAACCCCAAATCTAACTAAAAACCATCATAAAAATCACTCAATTAAGTAGCTTCGAGATTCTAACCAAAAATATCATTTCACAATATGTTTATACAACCAAAACACAATTCCACCCAATCAAAATCTCCAGCATTCATGAACCAAATCAAAAGTTTAGGCAAAATGCTATAATCACCATTTAAAAAGGATTTTCTCAATTAAATTGCAAAATCATGTTATAAATCATCAAGCAAGGACCAAATGCTAGAGAATTTCAATAAAGAACCTTAAATTTTGAGAGTGGAGAAGATTTACCTTCAAAAGGGATTCCACCAAATATTTGACGTAACTTTCTTCTTGAAAAGAATTAAGAAAATAAGACAGATCTTGAGAAATCTTTTGTAAGGTTTTGCTAAGAATTGAAAAAAGAATCTGGAGATATAATCTCTATCAAAAATCAATTAAAAATCTAAATTTTGTGTTTAGGAAATTAGAAATAAAATGAGAGAAAGTTTGAGAGAAAAGTCATGAGAAAATGACGTAAAATGAGAAAATGGATTTTACAAAACCAATTAACCGTTAAAAACCTTTTTGTTAAACAAGGTAGAAATCTTAATTAAGATTTTTAGAAATAATAGCTCTTTAAAGATTCTTAGCTTTGGTCATTTTCAATATAGTCGCTTAAAACAAACTTTACAATTTCACATTTTAATCACTAAAATCAAAATTTTAAATTAATTCAATTTAATCCTTATTGTTTTAAATTTCCAAAACATTTAATAAAATAATTAAACTTTTTAAAAATCCAATCCAATTTTAACAACCAATGTTCCGATTAAAATGCATATTTTCTCGAAACCTACTTAATTAACCAACTCCGGTTTGAACCAGATCCAACCGAACTTATAATTTCTTCTAAGCCTATTTATGGGGTATTACATTATTCACATGGCTCTAAGAGGGACAGGCTTTCTATATTCTCTACCTGCAATTTTGATACTAAAAGGGTACTCAATTTGTCCTCGATGTCCCTTACTAAGGGTAGCAAGGCCCCCGATCATCACCCATTATAGGCTCCTCTCAATCGAATTCAATTCGAGGGGACCCGTTCGTTTATGACTACACGGGGAAACGATATTCTCACGAAAACACAAGGTACTCGAGCCCCGAAGGTACTTGCTAGGCCCATACGGAGGAACAATATCCCTATGAAAACACTAGCGTTTTCCCCTCACTCAAACGAACGAGTTTATATGCCAAATTGTAAATGCGTTCAAAATAAACTCACATTTATAAACAAATATTAACTTAATTTTTACTTAACCTTGCAACTTCCAATATTAATAAAGTGATAATTTTTGTAGGCCTGATTCTTTTTTTTTTGTAAAAAACAAAAAGTCTCCAGCGGAGTCGCCATGTTGTAGCGACTTTTTTAAAATCGAAAGGAGTTTCCCTTTTTTCTTGAAAAAATTGATTTGGGGAATTTTCTTGAAAAACCACATTTTTAGAATAAAATTGGAGTCGCCACCGGTCACTTGGGTTTGCTAGACCGAACAGCGAAAAATAAACCATAGATTCTCATTCTTTTGGGTTCGGGAGTCAGTTACGTTTGGGGAAGTAGGGATGTAAAAAACAAACCCGCCTGAAATCTGCTCGAGTCAAAACTTGGTTTGACCCGAGGATGCGATGACCCGAAACCGATTTATAACCGACTATTGTTGACTCGAACCCGAGTTAGACATGTTACAGTAGTAACCGAACTAGACCTGCATCCGACCGAAAACGACCCGAACCCGAATTGAACATGTTATTATGGACCCGAAACCCGACATGCACCCGACTGAAACGAACCCGAACCCGAGACTGACCTGGCAGATAATCGATATTACACGACTGAATCGACCCGAGATTCGATTGTACCCGACCTGTTAATTGACCCGATTTGTTTTGAACCCGACTTGGTAATTTAGTCAAATAATATTTTTATTTATTCTAGTCCCTACAATTTTAATTTTAGTTAAAATTGCCCCATATTTATTTATATTTTTGGCAATTTAGTCCAATAATATTTTTGTATATTCTAGTAGCTAAAATTTCATTTTTAGTCCAAATTGACCCCTATTCATTTTTGAAAGTGGAGAAATTTAATTTTTAGTCCATAAACCAAAATGATGGACCAATTTAAAAAATTTTAGTCCAAATTGACCCCTATTCATTTCTTTTTTTTAACCATTTGTTTTTTTACTTTAATTTGAAAATGGGTGGGAGGGAGTGAAAATACCCGCCGAGATTTTTAGGTTGGGGCAATTCTTTTTTTAGCCCTTCCAACTTTAGATGTTTTTCATTTAAGCTCTTAATGTTTACTTTTAAGTTTTAGTTTAATTTAATTGAGTCCCAATTTAGGTTAATTTAATTGAGATTCGACATTCAATGTTAGAGTTATTTTAATTAGGTATATAATTTATGCTTCTAGGTTTTAATTTAGATAAATTAGATATTTTTTTATTCGAGATTGACCCCTTTTTATTTTAAATTTTTGAAATTTAGTGCAATGTTTTTAATATGATGATATTTTTGGTCTTTCTAGTCCCTAAAACTTTATTCTTAGCAGAAATTGACCCATATATAATATTATTTTTGGTAATTTAGTCGAATAATATTTTTATTTATTCTAGTCCCTACAATTTAATTTTTAGTCAAAATTGCCCCGTATTTATTTATATTTTTAGAAATTTAGTCCAATAATATTTTTGTTTATTCTAATACGTAAAATTTAATTTTTAGTCGAAATTGACCCCTATTCATTTTTTTTGTAGTTTAGTATAATATTTTTAATATGATGATAATTTTTTCCAAGTTAGCCCCTAAAATTTTATTTTTAACGAAAATTAACCCCTCTTTATTTTATATTTTTATAATTTAATCCAATATTTTTAATATGATTATATTTTTATTCATGTTAGTCCCTAAAATTTTATTTTTCACCGAACTTGACCCTTATTTATTTCTAATTTTTGTAATTTACTTCAATATTTTAAATAGCGATATTTTTGTTTATTATATTGCCTAATATTTATTTTTAATGTGATTCATGTTCGTGAAAGGCGTTAAATAATTTACTCGAAATGATCCAACACAAAGTCTATTGATTATTTGTACCAAACTCAAACTTAATACGAATTCGAAACCCGAATTAACCCGACCTGAAATGAAACCGACTTGAAATTACTCGACCTGAAATGAACCTGACCTGAAATTAAACCCGGCCTGAAGTCTATCTGAGCCCGAATTAACCCGTCAATTAACTTATTTGGACCAGAACTGTTTTGACCCGACCTGAAACTGACCCGCACCTGACCCGAATCGAGTCAAAACATCAAATCGACCCAAAATGACCTGTATCTAATTTGACCCGACCTGACAAGACCTGAAACCCATTCGATTACCTGTTTTTACATCCCTGTGGGGAAAGTTTCGCACCCCCACCACGCCTATCATCAAAGACGGTGGCCTCAACCACCCGAACGATGGTAGATCCGAAGACCCAGAGCCGTCCCTGGGAGAGGGCAACAGGGGCGCCCGCCCAGGGCCCCTACCCTGCACAGGGCCTATTTTTTCGAATATTTATGGTTAAATTTTAATATTCTTTTAATATTTATTATTTAAAATTTAATTTTTAATAATTGTTATTGGAGTTCTATTTTTAAAATTTATTTTTTTCGATATTTTTTATTAGGGGTATAATTTTTTTTCAATACTTGTTATTATAGGCTCATTTTTTTGAATACTTGTAATTAGGGGCCCAATTTTTATTATTTATTGTTATTTCAATACTTGTTATTAGGGTACAAATTTTTCAATACTTGTTATTATGAGGCTATTTTTTCAATACTTGTAATTAGGGGCCCAATTTTTATTATTTATTGTTATCTCAATACTTGTTATTAGGATACAAATTTTTCAATACTTGTTATTATGAGGCTAATTTTTCAATACTTGTTACTAGGGGCCAATCTTTTCTAATATTTGTTATTAGAGCCCTACTCTTAAATTTTATTTTTTTCGATACTTGTTATTACGAGTCCAATTTTTTTCAATACTTGTTATTTATGGTCTATTTTCCCTAATATTTGTTATTACATGCATACTCTTAAATTTTAATTATTCAATACTTGTTATTTATGGTCTATTTTCCCTAATATTTGTTATTACATGCATACTCTTAAATTTTAATTTTTCAATACTTGTTATTAGAGTTCTATTTTCTTCTATATTTGTTATTACAAGAATACTCTTAAAATTCATTTTTTTTAAAATTTGTTAAGAGAGACCCATTTTTTATATATCACTTGTTATTAAGGGTCTAATTTCAATTTTTTTCCAATTCTCGGTATTAAGGGGAAAGGGTGATCAAAACTCCACTCGACTCAAAAAAATTGATTTTTTCGACTTGACTCGAAATTTTTTTTAAATAAAGTTTGAGTTGTAAATTAAAAATTCTAATAACTCAAAATTTTAGTATTTAGTAGATAAATTTTTAAGTTCGAATCGTAAGTACTCGTAAATTCACATAACTTGAATTGTTTTTTACTCAATTTAACTCGATCGAACGCTCACCCTTAATTAGGGGCCTATTTTTATGCTCGCCCATGGGCCACCAAAATCTCAGAAACGGGTCGAAGACCCAAGTATAAAACCCTAACTCTATCCCCTTTTATTTATGATTAGAAATGAGAGAAAAATATACCTCTGCAAAGTGCTTCTCTTTTTTTTTATTGATTGATAATATGAAATCTGGATTGCTTTATATCGTTTTCTATATCTATTCATTTATTTACATGGATAAACAAACATTAAATGGCTATAGTGTTGATGATTATTGGCTGACATCTCTATTTTTTTATTATTTTCTGTTCTGCACGGTGGTTAGAGAGACAGTGGGAGTACGACGATATGGTGGTCCTCGGTCTACGATGAATGGACAGTCGTTGATGAAGATACGCGGCGACATCAGAGAAAGGGAGATGAAAGGTCTCTCCTAAGCATATCTAATCTAGGCCGTTGAATCAGATCACGCCTAGAGTGGACGATCCAGATGGCTCTTGGAGAATGACGTGGCAGCATCGGATGAAGACGCGAGGGAGTCTAGCAATATTGGGCGTCCATTGCACGCGCGCATGGGAGTTAGAAGGGCGGGGCGTGCATCACATGCAATCAGCTGAAGAGTCTCTCCCTTTAATTTGGACCGTTAGATCAGATTTGATCCAACGGCTCTGGATCGACTGCGCCAAAAAGAGGGGATAATATCAAATTAGGCTAAGTTTTCTGATTTAATTAGGTTTGGGCCTAAAATGGGCATATGTAATATTATTATTATTATTATTTTGGGCTTGTAATATATTGTAATGGATTGGACTGTTAATAAATTGGATTTATTATTATTATTATTGATCTATTTTCTTATAAAGCCTACCTAATAATAATGGTAAATTTTGGGGATAATCCATTTTGGATTATTAATTAGGGATATAGGGGAGTTTGGGGATATTTTGGCATCTAGGCCAAAATCTACAGGACCTCGCCACCTCCTTATGGCGAGGTCACTTTTTAGCACAACCTCGCCACCTCCTTATGGCGAGGTCACATGGACCATGCAACTCACGTACCTTACATGATTCAAGTAGATAGTTCTTGGCTATATAGGTACGTGGTCCATGTGACCTCGCCATAAGGAGGTGGCGAGGTTGTGCTAAAAAGTGACCTCGCCATAAGGAGGTGGCGAGGTTGTGCTAAAAAGTGACCACGCCATAAGGGAGTGGCGTGGTCCTGTAGATTTTGGCCTAGATGCCAAAATATCCCCCAAACTCCCCTATATCCCTAATTAATAATCCAAAATGAATTATCCCCATAAATTACCCAATAATAATAATAATAATAATAATAATAATAATAATAATAATAAAATGATTATAATACTATAAAAATCGAATAAAAATAATTGATTACAATACCAAAGTATAAATTTACCATTTTCTAAATTTATTATTATATAATTTTAAGGGGATTTATCTGAAATTCTATCATTTTTGGGGTTTATATGAAATTTTATCATTACTTAGTTTAAAATTTGAAATTCAAAGTGTTATATTGAAATTTTCTCATTTAGGGGAGTCCACTCCGCTGTTGGTCCTCCTCTCTCCCTGGTTACAAAATTATACTTTTTTGTTTTATTTTTCTGGTCAAAATTTTTTCAACTTTGACTATATATATTTTAATTATTTAAAATTTATAAAATGTTTTGAAAATATATTTTTTATACTTTTAATCAATAATAAATTTTAAATAATAATAAGTCAAAGTTAAAAAATTTTGACCAAAAAATATCAGTATGCGATAGTTTTAGTAGGACTGATATAGTAATTTTTTTTAATTTGATAAATGATTAATATAATTCTCTTACCGTTACCTTATTTTAAAATTCCTTACCCTACAATTACCCGTAAAAATCTAAAATGCAACTAGCCCATCAAGAAATAGATATACCAAGATTAATAAGTAGAAAATGATTAAATTGCATATAATTAATACGCTTAGAAAATAAATTATATTGATGCAAAAGTTCTAAAATCAAATTAAAAGCGTTTTTTTTACAATAACTATATTGATTTTTTTGAACATAATCGACAACTATATTAATTGTTTGGTGTGAGAATACACCTTACCTTAAACTTTAATTTTAATAAATATTTTTAATATTAGTTATATATTTTGCGTTGATTATTTAAAATATAAGTTATGGTATCCTTCACGTACAACACCTGTGATATAAATCTAGACGATACTAATAGATATATTGAAAAAAGTTTAATTTATAGAATATTTTCAGAGCTACCAAATATTATAAAATTACTTACTTAACAAACACATTCTTTAACTCTACATTTTCAATAATCAGTTCCATTATAATGTTCACAGAAGGTGTAGGGGAGATTTTTGAAGTTTTAAGGTTTATGATATAAACTAGTATTTGGACTTAGTTTTCTTTTCTTCAGGTTAATACATAAACTTCTTTTATTCAAAATTGCTATCTAAAGCTAAAACTAAAACCATTTGTTGTAGAGCAGAATGTATATTCTCTTGACCACTTGACCAAGAGTAAAATAGGCTATGAAAAGCAGAAGCAGGAAGCCGAAATATGAGAGTGGCAAGTGGGTGAATCCCATGAAATCTCCAATTATTGAGAAGGGTATTGCGATACCAATGGCAGAGATCAAGAGTGTTGAAGCAACCACAGGCCAAGAAGCAATCTCCATAATGAAGGGAATCTTCTCCGTCCTGATTAAGTGGTAAATCAGGGTCTGCATCAGAAGCCCTTCAATGAAATAAGCAGAACGGAAGAAGGTTGAGCTCAACTTGCTACCACAACTGTAATAAAACCAAACAAACAATAGAGTGGCTACATCACACACAGTGCAAACAGGACCGTTCCATAGGATGAACATCGGCAAACCTTTGGTAGACCATTTCTGTGGTGTTTTCACATAATCTTCTTCCATTTTGTCCCATGGAATCACAATCTGACCCACACTATACAAGAAGTTCTGCACAAGGAGTTGCTTCGGGGTCAGTGGCTCGAATCTCAGTACAAGAGTTGCAATGAAGAGTGAAAGAACGCTCCCTAGATTAGCAATCACTGAAAGTTTAATGTATTTCATTGTGTTGCCGAATGTGAGACGGCCTTGCTCAACTCCCGCCACAAGCACGCTTAAGTCTTTCTCTAGTAAAATGATATCAGCCAAGTCTTTTGCAACCGATGCTGCTGAATCGACTGATATACCTACATTGGCAGCATCCAATGCGAGCGAGTCATTAATGCCATCTCCCAAGAATCCAACAACATGATCACCGGCCGTCTGCAATGACTGCACTACTCTCAGTTTCTGAGAAGGGGTGAGCCGAGCCAGAACTGTCGCCTTTTTCACTCTCTCGTGAAAGGCATCCTGGTTTAGTTGCTCCAGTTCTGGTCCTGTTGTTACATGTATGGTTCTGATGCCAACTTCGTGGCAAATTTTTATTGCTAGAGACAGTGAATCACCAGTTAGTACTTTTGCTTTTACTCCCTTCTCAGCCAATTGCCATAAGGCTTGCTTTGCCGAGTCCTTAGGCGGGTCAAAGAATGCTATAACACCGAGGAACACCATGCCGGATTCAACAACATCCTCCTTTTCCATGTTTTGCTCACTTGCTTCCTGCAACATGACATAAAATTGTTTTACATTCAAGGGTTTAAGCATTGGTTCTCTACGCTTCACAATCATTCCTGGAAAAAGTAAAATAAGAAGAAAAGGAGAATGGTTTAGTGAATATTCGAACTCACTGTTTGTTGCAGATTCTTTATTGCAACTCCTATAACCCTTAATCCTTCATTGCTAAGTTCTTCCACTACACTTAAGATCCTATGATGGTGTTCTGCAGAGAAAGCTGTTATCTCACCCCTATCTACATAGGAACAAACTTTCACCACTTCTTCAAGTGCTCCTTTGGTTATCATCAATCTGTGAAAGCGTTGGCTATATCTGCCTTGCGAGTTAGATTCTGTTTCCAAAATAACAGATACTCTTCTTCTTATGAAATCAAAAGGGATTTCATCAATCTTTCTCCATTTGGATGGTTGGAATCGGTATCCGTTTGTGTACACGTATGCCAAAATTGCATCGTCTAGTGGATACTTCTGATCAGTCTTGAAGTAAGAATTCAGGAAGGCAAAATGTAAGACCTTTTCTCTCGGAGCACCCCAGCTATCCAGATGATTAACCATGATGGCACGGTTCATGGTGAGCGTCCCAGTTTTATCAATACATAGAATGTCCCTGCCAAAACAAAAGGTTAAAATGAGTACAAGTAATGAAATGTCAAGGCATTATACTTCAAAATGAAAAACTTGATGAATCTAGCGTGTATAAACATAGAACATGAGACTCTTCACATGATATAACCTGTGAACTCCTTATTTTTTCTTTTATTCTCCATGCCAACATGTCTGCCACATTTTGAACACGGGTACGAGTTTATGATCTTCCAAATATTTGAAAAAATGGTTGAGATATCTAGCTACCTCATATAACAATCATATCCAGTCTTAGTAACACAGTCTTTAACAACAGAGGGCATTTTCTTTTAGTACTATATACTTTTAATTATTGTTATCCTTTGCAATTTCCCTATTTATTCAAATCTAGGATCTGAGTGGAAGATCAACTCAATGTTCTGTTTCAACCATCTGATTTTATACTCATTAATAAAGTTAATTTAGTGCACTTCAAACAACGATCTGCATGGGAATGATTTTAAGTCTTTCAGCTCTATATTTCAGGAGAAAAATTGGACTTACATGGATCCCATATCTCGTATGGCAGACAAGCTTTTGACTATACATCTCTCCCGTGCCATAGCAAGCGCACCCTTTGCAAGACTTGTGTTTATGATGAGGGGAAGCATCTGAGGAGTAAGGGCACATGCAACCGAGATCCCGAAAAGAGTACTCTCACTCAAATCATGGAAGGTAAAGTACTCTACCAGTATCATGATTGTGACTACTAGAAGCATTACACCAACAAGCACATACGATATCTGCCGAATACCCTTCTCGAAACTATCTGCTGGTTTGTGTTTTCCAATTGTTGAAAACATGGTGCTTATGTAGGTCTTGGATCCGGTGGACACAACTAAACCAGTTCCAGTACCCGATACCACATTTGTCCCCTGAAATATTAATTGCAACGGCAAATACCTCAGCTTATTGCGTGGTAATAATCTTGGTTATATACTTACTAGTAGACAACAGTTGGATATGTTAGCTAAACTGAAGTTCCCATACTTGTTTACTATTCAGATATGCAAATGATTAAATGACCTGACATTGTTCATGATAAAGCAACAACAAGGAACAGAAGAGTACCATGAAACAAATATTCTTTAATTCTAGCAAAGGAGTGCTTCTATCTTCTCTGACATCAGCTGTTTTTTCAGTTGGCCAAGACTCTCCTGTTAATGAGGACTGACTGCCGAAGAAGGGGGGATGTAAATTAAGGGATTCCGCATATTACCAGAAACAAGAAAAAAAAGTGATTAAATCTTGATTTTTGATACAAAAAAGGGGAAATTGTGAAGCTAGCTGTACCTTACAACAAGGTGTTTTGAAGTTAATAGTCTCACATCACCAGGGAAAAGGTCGCCGGGCTCAAAAATGACAATGTCTCCCGGAACAACATCTCTTTGGTCGACTTGAACGATTAATTCTGTCTGAACCACCCTCCCTGCACATCTTTGAACTTTAACCGGACATCTTACGTATTCTGAAAGTTGCATGGCTGCTTTTGAACTGCCATATTCCTGGATGTTGCATTGGAATTATAGTTACATAAAAGCCGAATTCGGGGTTGATTGAGCAACTTAAAACGTGAAGCACCTGATAGAATCGAAGGGAGACACTAATGAAAACCAATACAAGCATGATGCAGCCATTTGGATTATCACTGGTTATGTATGAGAGCGCAGACAACACAATAAGAATGATGTTGAAAGGATGAAAAAAGGCGTTCCACAGAAGATGCCAAGAGCTTGGAAATGTGCATTCAAGAGGAACATTTGGGCCATTTTCCTTCAGTCTCCTCTCAGCTTCAGTAAAGCTCAAGCCTACTCAAAACCACACAAAATCAGTGGATTGATTCAATTATTTCCCAGTCCATAAAGAAATATAGCTAACCTCTTTCCGTGGATCGAACATATTCAAAAGCCAAATATCTTTCTGATCCGGCCAAAGCATATAACCAAGAATAAACCTTCTCTTCTTCTTCTGTCTTTGAACCCCCTTCAATCTTCACTACATATCTCAAACATATAACCAAAAATCAGAAAACCCCATCTCAGAAACAAAACCAAATTAAACAACTCACCTCTCGACTTAAAACGCCGGAGAAACCCGAAAACCGAACTCCGGTGGCGATGATTGGCATTAGTATTACCAGCATTGAAAAGGTTTTCATGAACAGGGTTGGAACGAGGGAGGAAGTCAGACTGGGTTCTGAAACTGAAAAATCTAAAGAATTTGAAGCTTCCCATAGGAGCAAAAAAGAATAGAAATGGATGGAGAATAAGTCTGGTGAGTACAGTAAATGAAATAATGAGCCCCTAAAGAAAGCATGGCTGAAAAAACAACTTGATTGTTGATGGGGACGTTGAAGATTTGAAGAGAAGGTGGAAGGATTAATTTGGATAAGTTGCAGTGTGTTTCTGGCTCGTAAGAATACAAATCAAATGCTTATTTTCCAGTTGTTTCTCTTCCAAGCACAAAGCTTCAACTACCAAACATCAAATGACTGTTAGGTGCAGTGTGCATAGGAGGGAATGGCAGTTATTTCTCATTACAATGGCCGGCCCGGGTACCACTCTATTTTTTATATCTTAAATCTATTTTTATAAGAATTCTATATAATAAATAGAGTGACATACTATATATTTTTATAAGATTTAAATATGACAAGGTTTAATCTTTATTTTTTTTTTGATCAAAAGGGGACTTGCATTAAAAACGGGAAACATACATAAAGAGAAAAACTAAAGACCCATCAAACGCTGGATAGAAGCAGAACAAATCCGAGCACGGAAACAAGGCCACGCAGGGCCAAAGAGCGCACAGGTGAGACCTAAACGACAAAACAACATAACAGACCTTGAACAAGGACAACAAAAACGACCAAAAGGCCACACAGGGCCACACTGAAGAAGGGCACAAACCAAACATGAGGTAGATTGGGGTAGCCCAAAAAGACACATCCAACGGCACATCCGTGGATCGTGTTACCAAAGTGATAAAACCCAGATGATACTGGAGTAGGCCAAAACGAAACATCCATATTTCCTTCCCGGTGTAAAAGACAGTAGTCGTGCCTGAGAGCTCTATCCAGAGGCTGGCTTCCAATGCATAAACATCGGTCCTTATCAAGGCAGCATCCACTGAACTCCTGATGTGAAGACAACATGAAGAATCAAGACCTCCTCCCAACCCTGGTTTATCGTAAGCACATCGAAAAAGACAAGAAAAACAACGGAAGAACCCAACATAAACGAAATCGGACTTTCTCAGGGAAGGGCTTGAAAAAACCGCTACCAACCGCACCTTCCAAAGGTTAATAGCGGGAGACAAAGGCTTCATTCTCGGTGCGGATAACTCTCGCTGGAGTTATCCGCAGATGCATATTTGGTGTCGGTCAACCCATGTTGCTTCCCCCCGTTGACTCCATAATCATGCTTGATGAGAAGCACCCAAAGGATAGGGCCCAGCTGGTTCCAACAAGGTGGATCAACAAAGTCAATTAAATTTGGGCCCAGCTGGAGAAAGGGAGACAAGCAAATTCGGTTTCCAAGAGAGGCCAGCTGTAAACCCCTGCCACACAAGCCAAAAAAAGAAAGTAAAAAGCAGCAGTTTAAATTTTGTCTTGCCCAAAACGGGAAACCCAAATTGTGGGGAAAAACCAATCTTGCCCCTCTACTTCCGGCGGGGAAGTGGTCGATCCCGGTGACTTTTGCAGCAACGACCAAGGCTCGCTCTCGTTCAGCGATAGGCTTTCGACATTTCCAGGGAGAAATCGCCAAACCAGCGTAAGGAGGAGACAGCAGCACAAGGAACTGAGATAAACAGTAGTTCACCCCTTCGTTCTAGGGCCACGTTCCAGCAGCGGCATTGAAACTCGGAGTAGAGCTCCAAAGGGGCGTTAGCCATGGCGGAGACAACCCTCCAGGGGAGAAAAACTTCCAAGCGATCTCACCCCGTCCCGCTTCGTAGCACCGGACCAAACCACCAGCAGGACTCGACCACCAAGACGCCGGTAACCGACGG
Organism: Hibiscus trionum; assembly: GCA_030270665.1. Classification (NCBI taxonomy): domain Eukaryota; kingdom Viridiplantae; phylum Streptophyta; class Magnoliopsida; order Malvales; family Malvaceae; genus Hibiscus; species Hibiscus trionum. Next base: position 14,594,035 of record BSYR01000013.1, read on the forward strand.
CCCTTGGAGGGGGGACTCCACCCTCGCGTAGCGCCGTTCAAGATAGCCGGGTTGAGCGGAACAAAGGACCCACCGAGGGCTAGGAGCTTCGGAGAAGGTTGAGGTGTGGATGGCGCGTGGGGCGCGTTGAATATCATCCCTGGTTTTTATGATGATGCTCGTTTGAGCTTTGCGAGTTGTTGCTACAAGGTTTAATCTTTAACTCTTTAACTTTGATTAACTTTCAATATGAATACATGAAACCCTAAAGCGTCTATCACACTCTCCTAAAATTCTAGTCCAACTTTCGATTTTTCTTAGTTATTGATTTATTGAGGTGGCATCAGTTTTAATGTTGGTCGTTGCTGCCGGTAATCTTTTTTTCTTTTTTTCTTTATATCAAGTTCTTGTTTTCTTTTATATTTTAATTTTCTTTTAGTTTTTATATGCTTTGTAGTACGTTTTTCTCTATCTTGTGGCACGCTTCTGCCTTATGGCACGTTATTGTCTACCGTTATGGTAGATCTGCGTTCGTGGATACGTTTTTCATGACGTTCGACTTTGATTTTTAGATTATCGGTGGTCTTCAGCAGTTTGATCCCCTTTTGTAGTTCATTTGTCGATACAGTTAGATCTTTTTTACGAAGCAGCCTCCAAGATTGTTGGTTTTACTCACCATTCCTACTTCAATCTTGAAGCATGTAGGTGGATAAAGACAAGAAATATTAAGCTCTGCTTCTATTTCTCTGTGTTCCATCTTTATCACTATTTTGCAGCCCATTCAAGTGTTTTACTAGTTTAATGTTTTGTTTTTAGTTTTTTATTTTTAATATAGATTTATTGTGTTTTTGTTTCTTTTCTGCTACAAATTCATTTCTTTTGGATTGTTCAATAAAATTCAGCCAACATATTATTAAAAAAATATGACAAGGTTCTAATTTCAAAAAATAGAATGTGAAAAGAGTATCTCTTTTAAAATTTCAAATTTGAAATTTGTATTTTAAGTTCGATACAATCGAGGACATATTTGATAATCTATTGTTCAAAAATGATAAGTAAATAAGGACTTACTCATCACTGAATGTAGACTTTATTCAACACTTTTTTTATTTCTTCTAATTATGTTATTGATATGGAACCCAAGATCCGAGAAAAACTTAAAATCTAAGAACCCTCTAGATCGCAATTAATCTAGCAACCTCCATAATATAATCTGAGAAAACTTCAAAAAAAAAACATGTTCTTGATGTAAAAAACGAGTTGTCCTATGGAACCCTCCTAGCCGCAATTGACTAGATGACCTCCACAATAATGGCTCTAGTTCACCCTCCTAACTGTAATTGATTAGACAACTTGGAGCTTGAAGATGACATCCCTTACGGAAACTAAAAGATTCGTATTGAAGAAAGCTTCGATTGAAAAAATAACAAGGTGAGTCTTTCAACTTTGAAAAGAAAGTGGTTCAGGGCCAATCTTCTAGGACAAAGTCTCATCACGACGTTAGACAACCTCTAAACGAGTCATTGACACCATAGGAAGATTTGAGAAAATCGTTGATTTATCCTTCAATTATCTAAGAATTTCACTATATATTTCTATTTTTTTAAATCCAGGAATGTGATTGATCTAGGAAATCCTTCACTTGAAGGTTGTTCCCTTGTATATCTTCAATTTTCTTCTCCAATCCTTCAATCCTGCCATTCATTCTACTCGAAACCATAAATTTAATATCAATTTGTTAGGAAACTAGGATAATACTTCAATAATACTTTACTGTCAATGGTAAATTACATTTACATTTGATAATACCAGCTCACAAGGTACTTCGAGAGACCTTTTCCTTCCAAAACTAACGCAAAAATTGACTGTCAACCTCATAGCCGTTAGTAATTACTAGGGATAATAATAAACGACATAAATTTAAAACAATAATTGATGGTAACTATTAAAGACTACCAATGCATAATAAATAATAAACAAACATGATTTACTAAATCTTGTGGTTGTAGGTTCAACAACATCAAAATGTAATGAGAGAAGCATGTAGAAAATTATTCAACTTGAGATAGGCAGCTCTCAAGTTTGGTAGCCCCCTTTGAAGAGCTCCAAATGTTTTTTGGTAACTCAAAAATTCATGATGTTGTATTTTATTAATGCAACAGATATGTCTTTAAATAGACTACAAATAAAGAGTTTAACTTAAACTAATAAAAGTAAAGATAATAATAAAATAAAAGGTAAACTACTTAAATGATTGACCTTACTATGCGGTGGTTGCGATATGACTAGGGATGGCCATGAGTCGGGTCGGGTTTTTGGTCAATCTGTGCCCGACCCAGAAATTTAACACCTCTACTCAAATTTGACCCGACCCGACATTTTATGATGTTTCACCCGACCCAAATTCTAGAGTAAAAATCTGAACCTAACCCGACCGGACCCGACATAAATAAAAAAATTACTATTTTCATTATTATTCGATAAAATATGGAGTTAATTGAAAAAATACTAATAGAAATGGAGCATTATAATAATTATTCCATTTTTATTAGACAAAATAGGGAGATTGACAACTCGTCGTTAACCGGTCAAAAATAAATAAATATTTAACCTCTTTCAACAATTAATAAAATAAAGAAATTAAGTAGTATAAGGAAAGAGGGTCGATCCACAGGGAGATTAGTCGAATTTCTTGACTTGAATTTTTTCGGATTTGGATTCCCAGGAATATCTACAAGACAAGGAAATAAAAAAAGGGGGGTGATTTGATATTGAGTGAAGTAATGAAATAAAATGCACAAATTAAAAATAAGGAAAACCAAATATGTGAAATAGCCTCGAGCTAGCCTTGTCAATTCCTTCGATCATTGAAATAGATTTTTACTCCGGGGATCATGTCGGTTACAGTCTGCGAGGCCCAACCCGTCGCAACTTGCTTCTCTCTCGGGTAACCAATCCTCCCAAGACTATCTTCGAAGGTTGATTCTTAAACAAATTAGCCACGTCTATCGCCGTTAAAGTGTTTAGTTTTGAAAGCAGGAAAAGCCCGACTCAGAAATTGTCTTAAAAAGAATCGCTTCTGATTTTATCTTTCCTTAGCGGACCGCCGCTAAGAGTGTTCACAGGAAGTCGAAATTGCCACAGGCCGATCCTTCCTCCCAACTATGTTTTAAACGATTCCAGATCAACGAGCTCTTTTTGATTTGAAAAACGATTAAAAACTTTAGTAAGGCCGATTGCCAAACTATCTAAACCGAAAGATAAAAATGTATTCCCGAAGGAATTTAGGCAATGTTCAATTCTCACAATTAGAATTGATTTAGCTAGCTCTTGGCTCAAGAAATTTAGCTAAGCATGATATTGATTATCATGCTTAACTTGGTTTTGAAAAAATAATTAAATAACATAAAATAAATGAAACAAGAAAATGAAGAAAAAGAACTTGAATTAAAACTAAAATGTTTACAAAAGGTAAAAACTAAAATGATTGATGGATGGATGATCTAAGCCTTTACCAAGGGTGGTATTTATAGGCTTAGATTTACAAAGATAAAATGATGAGATAATTCAAAATAATAAACAAAAGATAAAACAATTCAAATGTTTTGAAATTTAAATGCAGGAATATAATCGGATAAGCTGATAAGATCTCTCAGAACGTTCCAGAAGCTTCTAGAAGTCGCCACGTCATTGTCACGTCACTGCCACGTCAGACGCGTCGTGCCCGGTGTCGTGCCCATGATGCCAGTCATGACAGAATTATAATAAAAACTGCAGAAATGCCTCATTTTCACTGCTATTTCCAGAATTGGGTCCCTGCACAAAATATAACGAAAACAACATGGATTAAGCAGCAAGAAGTCCCAGTAGCTAGAAAAATAACAAATGAAATATGTCATATTTGAGCACTCATCAAATTCCCCCTCACTTGTCTCATACTTGTCCTCAAGTATGTCCGAAAAAACATAAACCAAAGAATGCATTTCTCAAGCCATTACATGCATCAAACATAATCATAAGAGTTCTAGCGCAATTGGAGTATCATGAAAGAAAACATTATCAAACCAAATGGATGCGAGCAAAGATCAGTCCTTATCTCTTCCAATTACCTATCAAGCACTAATCAAATCCTAACCTAGTCTTAATCCTCACCAAGGTACACTCAAGAGCACTCAAAGTGTTTTAAAGGTAAATTTAAAGCAGAAACACTCAAAGTCATGCATGAACAAAGGTTTCCATAAGCTTGTAACAAGTTCAATTCTCCACTACTTTAATAGAATCGAGGTGCAAAAATCATTAGGTCTTTGTTCAAGGTGTAATGTGGGTTTAGAAAAGGTATAGAAAGATGGGAAGAAAAATAAAAGAGGATGATCAATGTAAGATATTTCAAACATTCAGCAATGAAGACATTAAAAAGGAGCTAAAATGGGCAAGCAAACACACATTTTTTTTCTTTTTTCGAAACTGTTTTTTTCTTTCGAAGCAATTGCTTCTTTTTATTTTTTCTCTTTTTTTCTTTTCTTTTTCATTTTTTTATTTTGTTTCGGAAAAATTCTGCCCTTATTCGAATTGCAGCCCCTTTTTGTCTAGCAATACAGTTCTAGCATTTGATCAATCAAAAAGTTTGGTTGAGGGTTAAGCCAAAAAAAATAGGGTGTAAGGCTAACAAAAGGCTCACTAGGCGATGAGGAAGGGTAAAATAGAGTGAAAGGGATGGAAAAGGTTAAAGCCTAATGCCTAAATCATTTTAAAGCACCTCGTTCTTAGTGTAATCTCGAATCGTAAGCAAGCCACAAGTTCTAGATTCCTAAGTTCAAGATGACACTCTCAAGCAAGGAAAAACGAGCATAAAGTATAGGATGCATGCTCAAGGCTCAAAGTCTCACAAAATTAGGCTAAGTTTGATTAAGCTAGGCGAGAAATTTAATTAACACTATCAAGAGTAATTAAAAGAGATGTCAAACTGTAGATTACCCATATCATTTGATTATCAAAATGCTCCAATTCAATCATTCCTAAGCATTAGAACAAGTACAACATGCTGGACAACAAGTAATGGCAAGAAAAAATTCATCTTAAGGTTTAATCAAAATCAAAACATATTATCAAACAAGCAGACAAGTGGTAATTTACCCTCCCCCTCACTTAAGTGAATTGCCCCAATTCAGAGAAAATAATTAAAAAAAAAAGTAAGGCAAAGAGGGGTAAAGAGAACTCCCAGTGATCAACGATGATTGTGATGATGGTGATGGTGACCGTCGAGAAGGCGGCCGGTGGGTGGAGCTTGGTCCAGCGGTGCTGTTGGAGAGCTGCGAATGGCGGCTGTCAGCTGGGGGAGAAGGCGGAGGTGCGGTGGAAGCCGTATGAGTGGGGTTCTCGACCGGGGCTGGGGGTTTGCCGTCATCGACCATCGCGGCGTGGAGGAGGTGCGGGGCATTGCGGCTGAGTGAGTTTGCGGCTGGGTGTGTTGTGTTTTTAGGGATTTGGTGGTTTTGCGGGAAAGAAAGAAAGGGAAAAGGGGGAGAGTTTGACGATATGCTTAAGGGGGAAGGGCTTGGGGCTATCGTGCACCGTTCATTGAGCGTGCTAAAGTGCACCACGTTTAATGAAACGGTGCACTTTGGCTGTGGGAATTTAATTGTCCTGCTGCATTCGAAATGAATCCTGCAAATGAAAAACAAAATTTATTAAGGCAAAAAAAAAAGAAAAAAAAATGAAGCATAAATTAAAAAAGTAAAAATTAACGAAAAATAAACCAATGGGTTGCCTCCCATTTAGCGCTTTGTTTAACGTCGTTTAGCTCGACGACCTTTGCTAAATTTTTGGTTCTTCAAAATAAAGGTCTTCAAATAATCGATAATGTCCATCGCTCGTCGTTTTAACATCTTCCATCATCTTTCTTTTTGTGCGCAAAACAACAACTAAGCTTCTACCTCTTTCCCAAGACGACAACTTACTCAAGATGATGTTTGGCAAAGTTTGGTTGTCGCCTAAAAATATATAATCAAACCATTCCAACCTTGGCTTTGGTTCCTGCAAAATTGATGGAAAATGTTTAGTTCGAATTGGAATTAATCGAAAATCAGAAAGGGAAGAAAGATTTGAAATGATTTCGCCTTTGTTTTTATCGTCGAGATCTGCGAATTCCCTACAAAATTCATAACACATATCAGTTTCGATCAAATCATTAGCTAACGGATCTATAATATCAACGAAATTTAAACTTGCGACCGAATCAGGATACTTCATAGCTTTATACATATCAAATTTAACTACTTCCCCATCAAATTCCATAGTTAAGATGACGTCGCGGACACCGATCTTTGTATGCGCGGTTGATAGGAAAGGTCGGCCAAGCAAGATTTCGGATCCGTTGTTACTGCGATCATTTTCCATGTCAATTATATAAAAATCAGCAGGGAAAATAAGATTTTTTACCTGTACCAACACGTTTTCTAGTACTCCCTCGGGGTAGATAACTGAACGATCAGCTAGTTGAACCGTCACTCGCGTTTCCTTCAAAGGTTCAGTCGAAATTTTGTTGTAGACGTTTAACGGCATGACGTTGATAGACGCGCCTAAATCGCACATCGCTCTTTTAATCCCAACTTTCCCAATTTTACATGGAATCGCAAACATACCTTGGTCCTTGTACTTTGGCGGCAACGACTTTTGAAAGATGGCCGAAATATTTTCACCAAGGTTAACTTTTTCATTTCCGGATAGTTGCCTTCGGTTTGTGCATAAGTCCTTCAGAAACTTTGCGTATTTAGGGACCTTCCGAATAACATCCAAAAGTGGAATGTTGATTTCCACTTTCTTGAATACATCCAAAATTTCCTTCTCTTCCTCCTTTTTATCTCGTTTCGCCAATCTACCTGGAAAAGGAGGAACATGTTCGTAAGTAGAAACAAAAATATTGGATTTAGAGTTACCTGCAATGGGTGGAGACTTTTCGTTCTGGTCCTTCGAAGAGCTGCCTTGCTCGTCGGATTTTTGCTCATCTTGCTTTGGCGGTTTAGGCGTTATCATTGTTCCACTACGCAAAGTTATCGCACTAACGTTTTCCCTTGGATTGGTTTCAGTTTGTGATGGTAACTTCCCATGGGATTCTAGACGGTTAACGGCTTGAGCTAGTTGGCTTATTTGTTTGTCGATTTGCTGGAGATGGGATTGTGTTTGGGTTTGGAATTTTTCCTGCGAAACTGCCAATCTCTCAACAATAGACTCAAGCGAGGATTTTTGGGGTGCTTGGTTTTGGTGGGGAGGTTGTTGCCTAGGTTGGTAATTTGGGTTCTGATTACCGTAGCTCAAGTTTGGGTGATCTCTCCAACCGGGATTGAAGGTATTGCTATGTGGGTTATAGGGTCTTTGGGGAGGTCCGGGAAAGTTGTGTATGGCGTTAACCTGGGCACCAGATGTATCTCGCAATAATGGGCATAAGTCGGTTGCGTGATCTGGCATAGTGCATATTCCGCATACCTTAGCAGCTTTTATCTCCCCTGAAACAAGAGAATACACAATATTAGTCAAATTATCAATTTTATTCTCTAATGAAATTGTGCTTACTGTGTGAACCCGTCGGCTGGGTTCACTTGTAGAACCAAATTGCTGCGAGTTTGCAGCCATTGTGGAGATTAATGTTCTCGCTGCAGTAGGAGTCATGTTAACGAGCGCGCCACCGCTTGCTGCATCTACCATCTTTTTGTCCATTGGTAACATTCCTTCATATAGGTATTGAAGGAGTGTTTGCTCGGATAGGCCATGTTGCGGACAGCTTCTTGAACCTTTCCCAATAATCATATAGGGATTCGTCGTGCATTTGTTGGATACTCAAAATGCTTCGCCTAAGTTCAGTCGCTTTTGCTGCAGGGAAATACCTGTCAAGGAAAACACGAGAAAGATCAGCCCATGTATTAATAGAATTCGGAGGTAAATAAAATAACCATTATTTAGCCATTCCGGCTAAAGAAAAAGGAAATGCCCTTAGTTTTATCTGATCCTCTGAAACTCCTTGCGGTTTCATGCTGCTGCACACCATGTGAAATTCGGCAAGGTGTTTATGTGGTCTTTCAGTAGGGAGGCCATTAAAGGTGGGTAATAGGTGAATTAGGCCCGTTTTGAGTTGGAAAGGAGTATCGCCTTGAGGAAAAGCGATGCAGAGTGGTTGTTGCACGGTAGGGGCTGCGTCAGTTCTCGAATTGTTTGATCTGCCATCGGTTCTGGTTCTTGTGTAGCTTCGTCGATTGGTGTGGTCTCGGAAGTGGATTCTTGTTCGGATCGTCGTGTGTTTTGTTGCTTCTTTCGTCGAAGTGTTTCACCGTGAGTTCTACGAGCGCTTGCTTCGATTTCCGGGTTATATGGAGCTAAAGTACCCGGATTCTTCCTGGTCATAAAATAAAACAAAAATCAGTCAATAATTGCCGAAAATAAATCTCCCCGGCAACGGCGCCAATTTTGACAACTCGTCGTTAACCGGTTAAAAATAAATAAATATTTAACCTCTTTCAACAATTAATAAAATAAAGAAATTAAGTAGTATAAGGAAAGAGGGTCGATCCACAGGGAGATTAGTCGAATTTCTTGACTTGAATTTTTTCGGATTTGGATTCCCAGGAATATTTACAAGACAAGGAAATAAAAAAAGGGGGGTGATTTGATATTGAGTGAAGTAATGAAATAAAATGCACAAATTAAAAATAAGGAAAACCAAATATGTGAAATAGCCTCAAGCTAGCCTTGTCAATTCCTTCGATCATTGAAATAGATTTTTACTCCGGGGATCATGTCGGTTACAGTCTGCGAGGCCCAACCCGTCGCAACTTGCTTCTCTCTCGGGTAACCAATCCTCCCAAGACTATCTTCGAAGGTTGATTCTTAAACAAATTAGCCACGTCTATCGCCGTTAAAGTGTTTAGTTTTGAAAGCAGGAAAAGCCCGACTCAGAAATTGTCTTAAAAAGAATCGCTTCTGATTTTATCTTTCCTTAGCGGACCGCCGCTAAGAGTGTTCACAGGAAGTCGAAATTGCCACAGGCCGATCCTTCCTCCCAACTATGTTTTAAACGATTCCAGATCAACGAGCTCTTTTTGATTTGAAAAACGATTAAAAACTTTAGTAAGGCCGATTGCCAAACTATCTAAACCGAAAGATAAAAATGTATTCCCGAAGGAATTTAGGCAATGTTCAATTCTCACGATTAGAATTGATTTAGCTAGCTCTTGGCTCAAGAAATTTAGCTAAGCATGATATTGATTATCATGCTTAACTTGGTTTTGAAAAAATAATTAAATAACATAAAATAAATGAAACAAGAAAATGAAGAAAAAGAACTTGAATTAAAACTAAAATGTTTACAAAAGGTAAAAACTAAAATGATTGATGGATGGATGATCTAAGCCTTTACCAAGGGTGGTATTTATAGGCTTAGATTTACAAAGATAAAATGATGAGATAATTCAAAATAATAAACAAAAGATAAAACAATTCAAATGTTTTGAAATTTAAATGCAGGAATATAATCGGATAAGCTGATAAGATCTCTCAGAACGTTCCAGAAGCTTCTAGAAGTCGCCACGTCATTGTCACGTCACTACCACGTCAGACGCGTCGTGCCCGGTGTCGTGCCCATGATGCCAGTCATGACAGAATTATAATAAAAACTGCAGAAATGCCTCATTTTCACTGCTATTTCCAGAATTGGGTCCCTGCACAAAATATAATGAAAACAACATGGATTAAGCAGCAAGAAGTCCCAGTAGCTAGAAAAATAACAAATGAAATATGTCATATTTGAGCACTCATCAGAGATAATTGAAATATATATAAAGTGGAGCATTATAACAATTATACGTAAATATTTAGAATAAAATTAAATTGTTATTTTGGTTCGGGTAGGGTAGGGTATTTTTTACCTTAAACCCAAACTCGGTCTCATCCTCATAAAATCATACTCGAACCCGACCTGAACCCGAAATTTTCATTAAAAACCCCGACTCTATAAGATCGGATCAGAACCCGTTGGGTCTGGGTTAAATGACCATCCCTAGATATAACCACATACTTTCAATTGTGTCAATTTGACCACGTAACTACTGAAGTGATGGTAACTACTATAGACTACCGATGCATAATAAATAATAAACAAACATAATATACTAAATCTTGTAGTTGTAGGTCTAACATCATCAAAATGTAATGAGAGAAGCCGGCAGAAAATCAAACACTATTACCACTAATCCAACAATCCATTTGTGATCAATATTACAACATTTGAACCCAACAAGTGATCTCAGTAGAAAAGCGGATGATGTCCATCTTAGGAGACTCGGGCTCAATCACTTTTGTCTATGAGGGGTAACTACATTGTCAAAGGGTTAAGTGTAAAACCTATATTTGATTTTGATATAACAAATTGTTTAAAGACCAAATTGTAAAAGTAAATAATTTATTAAGTACTCAAAGTCTCACAAAATGATAAGGATTTTGAACTAAAATTTGTTTCTAAGTCAAAAACTTAAAACCCCAAATTTTTTTAAGTGTTTCATACTCAACTAACCAAAAATGCCCAGGAGTATCGATACACCCTTAGCTACTGGAATTTTAAGTGTTTTATACGACTTTTAGCTACTGGAATTTTAATTACAAAAGCATACCGATACAGTTGTACCCGTATCGATACGACCTTCATCTGGGTTTATGTTCTTGGTTACGTGTATCGATACGGTCTTACCCGTTTCGATACGGGGTCTTGAGAATTTTAAATCTTTGCATTTAATGTTATTATCGTTGCCTTGTCAGTTGTTGGAATCACCAATCTTTAAAAAGTTGTTAACCCGTACTGAAACGCCCCAGGTGTACCGATGCATTTTTCACTAGACTTTTTTCCACAGATTCCAGTGAGCAAAATTCGTACCGATACGCCCTTTACCGTATCGATACGCCCATGTTTTATACAATACCCGTTTCGATACACCCTTAAGTGTATCGATACGCTATCACACAACGGCTCTTTCTTCTTTTGACAGGTACCGATACAGGTGCTCGTGCACCGATATGCTTGGTTACCAAACAACATTTATTGTGGGAAAAATGGTCTCCAATGGCTCTATTGATGACCTCAACCACTCAAACGGCTAGAAATCAACGAAGGGGTATAAAATCAAGTCTTTAAAGCTACAACAACAACTATTGAACAAGTTTAGAGCAATCAAGCTAAAATCCAACCATCTAAGAGCTTTTAGAGTCAATTTTTATTGTAACCCACTTGAGTGTTATTCATTGTAATTCTTTGTTCAAGTTTGGGTTGTGAGAACTTGTATTGGGGCAAAATACTACCTTTGAGAGGAATTTTCTTTTGCCATTCCACTTCATGTAAAAAGAGTGAACCTTGATCAAGCTTTGGGTAGAAAGCTTTGATCGATTTGTAACGGTTGTCTCCTTAGCCTAGAAAAGGGAAAGAATTCTTTAGTGAATTGGTTGAAATCCTTAGTGGGGAGCTAAGGTAGTGGATGTAGAGGTTGTTAGAAGCTTGAACCACTATAAATCCTTGTGTCATCAATTTTTCATTTTCCATTTGCTTCGCTTCAAAATTTTAATTTCCAATTCACCCTCTCTTGGCCTTCCACCATTGATTGATTATCTCAACAAATTATGGAATTGATGTAGGTATCATCCCTCTTAAGTGCGACAACACTAGTGCCATATGTCTCACTAAGAATCTCATCCAACATTTTAGAACCAAGCACATAGAGATAAGACACCATTTCATTAGAGATCATGTCTTTAAAAACGATGTTGTTCTAGAATATGTAGACATCTTCAACCAACTAGCGGATATCTTCACTAAACCTTTGGACAAATATCGTTTTTGGTATCTTAGGAGAGAGTTAGGTTTAACTAGCCTTTCTTGACCTTTAGAGCCTTTTTGGTGAAAAATATTGTTTGAATTATTTGCTTATGTGTTTTGCTCCTATATGCATCTATGTTTGTTTCTAAGGGGAGTATGAATCTGTTTTAGCTCATACATGATGTTTACATATCATCTTCATGTATTTCGATTCGAGTAAAATCAAATTTTTAATCACCTTGCTGCCAAAATTGACATTTCTGGCGTAGGCGTATCGATATGACTCATTGCGTATCGATACGAGTTCATGAACAAGCTTCGGTACATGCAAGCCTGTCAAGTACGGTTCGAGAATCGGTACGGCTTAAAAACTGTACCGGTACGCGATTTCGATATGCCACTTGTGCGTATCAGTACGCGTAGCTGCTGAGAGTTTAAATGGGCATTAAAGAGCTTTTTCACTTTAATTAAAACATCCAAAACCATATATACGATTTTTGGCTATAAAAACCTCTCAAATCCCTCTATTTTTCGCACAATTCTTCAAATCATTTGAGGGCTTTTGGATTTCTTATCAAACCCTAACCAAATCATTAAGTTTGGTTCATCATCATCTTCTCATTCATCCATAATCCCATTCTCGAGGTATAAACTTACTTTCTTTTCTTTTCGATTTCATTCATATTTACATATTGTTTTTATTCAAAATTATATATTTAGTATGTATATAACATGTTTCTCAAAGATTTTGTAAAAACTTTTTCAAAGCTAAATTTTTTTGTTCAAATATAAAATTATACCGTATATTTTTCAACATTGTTTTTTAGTTTTTATTTTACCAAAAATTCTTTTTATACTCGTATATATTTTTAAACTATATTATATAATTTTTACAATACCTTGATCATTGGATTGCTTATTGAATTGAATGTGTTGATTTTTGCATACATTTTGTTTTGGTTTGATTTTGATTTTGATTTCAGGTTTTTATAATGGGCCCTAAGAAAAGACAAAGAAAAGAGTTAGGTCAATCTTCCAATCCCAATCCCGACACCAATGGTACAAAACCCAACCTTAGCCATATTTTTCAACATTGTTTTAATGAACCCGATTTTACAAATACCATGAATCGTTTCAAACACTACCAAAACTTCAAAATTCGTCATGAGCGAGTTGTTTCAATTCCTTTTTTGTCTTCCAAAAGATTTAAATTCAAATATCTTGATTTAATGATTCAATGGAAATTCATGCCTTTTTTTTGTATACTCGAGATTTTATACTGAAACCTTGTCCTTATCTTTTACTCCAATGACCGGTGTATCTATAACCCAAGAAAACCCTTGTTGTTGTTATTGAATCTTATCTCATGGGAAAAACTTTTCAAATTGATTCTTCGATTTTAGCCAACTTTTTAGGTTTTGAGAATATTGGTATTGATAATGAGGACTCTTGGGACATGTTCAAAGTGGCTTTGTAACTCGTGCTCGATGCTCATGATCGCATCATTCACTTGCTTATCACTTGGTGGCTTCACCCATCCGGTGGAAAATTCTCTTCAATCCGCCAAGTTGATTACTTTTGGCTTCGATGCTTTCGTGAGGGTAAGCGACCTAACCTTGCTCAAATTATGTTTGCGGAGATAGTCTATCTTGTGAAAAATCGCCATACTACTCTAGTTTCATCCTTCACCTATGACACTGCCTTAAGCTATTTGTTTTACAAGATGGGAATTGATTGCTCGTATGATGTTGTCGAACCTCTCACTGATCCAATTGATGAGCGTTCTCTCCACCAAGCCAAGTTCACATACTATAATGGAGAATGGGTCCAAGCTGCGGAACTACCTCAAGGTGTTCAACCTGATCCAGTTGAGGCTCCTCAAGCGGTTCCGGTTCAAGAAGCTCTGGTAGCCCAACCTTTATTTGATGCTGTCATGGCCTATCTCGATGGGAAGTCTCAATATTTGGGCATTAGCATTGCGTCCTTGGACACTACCATGACCTCTAGCTTTGCCGTCATTGACACTCGCTTCACATCCTTGGAGGAAAGAGTTACATCCCTTCAAAACCGTCAAAATTCAATGGATATGTCTCTTATGGCTTTTCATGGAGACTGACGACAATTTCATGGAACCCATGTCAATGATGAAGATGAAGATGATGAGGACGAAGACGATGAAGACGCTTCTTAGGCATCTTGCATATCATATCATGTCATTTTAGGATTAGTTTTATGCACCTATGTTATTTGTTTTGAACTCCTATGCTTTGGTTTATTTCCTTTGGTTTATGTTTTTAGGAATTAAGATTGGATTGATTATGTTGCTTTGCATTATGCTTTGAATTTTAATGAATATCTATGTTGTTTCTTTTAATGCTTGGAGTACCTTTAATGTTCATATCTTGCCTTATTTATATCATTTTGATTGTGAGCAAACAAAAAGGGGAGAAGTAAAGAGCACTTAATTTTTTTAAAATTTTTTCAAAAATATATCTTTTAGGCTTAAAGAAAGGGGGAATGTTATTCAAAACTACTTAAAAATTTACTTTGATTTTGTTATATCAAAAAGGGGAAATTATAAAACTTATATTTGATTTTGATATAACAAATTGTTTAAGGATCAAATTGTAAAAGTAAATAAATTTTTAAATACTCAAAAGTAAATAAATTGTAAAACCTATATTTGATCAAACTGTTTTCTTGAAGATAGAATTGAGATCCAAATATTATCATTGATGGTGAAGGAAGATGACATCTTGAAGATCATGTTTAGGATACAATATAGGCATTATGAGTTTGTGGTTATGTCGTTTGGTTTGAAAAATGCCTCGGTAACGTTTAAGGACTTGATGAACAAGGTATTCCATTCACATCTGGATTAGTTTGCAATTGCATTTATAAACAACATCCTTGTGTATTCAATTATCGATGACGATCACGATTTACATTTGTCAATTGTTCTTCAGATCTTGCGAGTGAATCAATTTTATGCTAAGTTATGTACGTGTGAATTTTGATTTTCGAAATTTGTCTTTTTGGGACATGTTGTATCAACTGATGACATTCGTGATGATTCAAAGAAGATCGAGTCTATTTTGGAGTGGTAACCATCGAAAAGTGTTCATGAGGTTCGAAGTTTAATAGGATTGGTTGGTTACCATCGAAGGTTCATTGAAGAGTTTTCCATCATTGCGACACCCTTAACGAAACTACTTCAAAGAATGTGACATTTAAATGGATCGAAAAGAGACAAAAGAATTTTGATAGGATAAAGACAATTTTAACTAAAACACCATGATTAATTCAACCGAGAGAGAAAAATATATATTTTTTTTAAAAATTGTTACAATTCAATTAACCTTCCATCAATCTTGTTTATTTAATATTATTAATTTGTTATTTTATTTTACTTTTTTAGTTATTAATTGTATATGCAACTATGGCAGCAATAGTTATAAAAAAGGAGCATTCCCACTAAATAAAAAAGCTTTGATATTCTTTATCTAGAAAAAAACCTTATATTCTCCGACTTGTTTTGTTTAGAATTCCACCCTCCTCCACGGCCTTTCTTCTAAAAGTTTGTCACTTTTTTCCTTCTAATTTTGATAACCAAATTTTAATTTAATAAACCAAAATGTTTTAATATATATATATATATATATATTTGTGAATCTGTTATTCAATTTTTGAAGATAATTTGATGAAATATTTTCTCTTTCTTAATAATGGTGTTTTATTTTTTTCCCTTTCTTTTTAATATTCACTTTTGAGATCTATTTAGGGAATCCACAGAAAGTAAACCCTAAGAAAGGTGTTGCAGTTGCCACTTATTATATATACTCCTCCGATTGCTAGAAGCCCAAACCAGGGAGAAACGAGGGACAGAGACTGGTAATAAGCTAACTCGTTTGTTTTTGGTTTTGTTGCTGCAGAAATATGGATGAACTGTTGAAGGACTTTGAAGTGCTGCCGAAAAACTCGTCGGAGGCGGCATTGCGGCGGTGGAGAAAGCTTGTCACGATTGTTAGGAACCCTCGCCGGAGGTTCCGTATGATTGCGAATCTCGAAAAACGATCCGAAGCCGAGCAGCAAAAGCTCAAAATCAAGGTTTCCATCTAATTTCCCCCTTAATACTTTTTTATGATTATTCCATTCGTATCATTCTTTTTCTCTCAAGTTTTCCGCCGGACTAGAAAATGCACAGTATATTTGTCCGTGTTTTTGTTTTCACATTTTTAACCAACTCGTTGAATCAAAGAAAATGGAAGCCATACCTTTGGAATTAGAACATAATTATATTCTAAGATAAAAAAAGAATCTATTCTCCCCGTTCTCTTTTTTCTTTTGGTTAAAATTTGTTCTGAGGAACCAAAGGGACGGCTTAGGAATTTTCATTTGTTTTTGGGGAAACAGACAGCGTATATTTTAACAGTTAATCACAGATTAGAGAATCTAATTCCATTTCTATTTTTATGAACTATAAGTCAAATTAATTAATTTTAAAGTTTAGAGTTTCTGATCTGGTGGATCAGATGCAGGCGTAGGTCCCTACAGTTAGGGAAACATTTTGTCGTACTTATCTGCACGTACAAATGATGTGCTGCCACGTTTAGGGCATCTTGTGGTTGAATAAGTGCTCACATTAATGTAGTGTCGTGGCAGTCTGTGATTCGGTCAAATGCATTTTAAGCTACGCCTTCCGTAAATCAAGAAAATCTCCCTTTATAAAAAACTTCCATTGCTTTTTACAGTGGAACATCCACCATTGTAGTGGTGTACCTTTCATTTTTCTTTTGGGCGGTGATCCGCTGCTATTTTATCAACTTTTCAAAAGATAATAATTATACGACGAAAAAGGATATATATTTTTTTAAAACAGATTCTTTCTGTAAAAAATCATATAATGTTTTGAAGCTCTGGATCTGATCGTAGCCAACTTTTCCTCCCCGATGCGGAGCATCTTTGTAAAAGTTAAATTATTTGTATTGATTTTTAATCTTTTAATTATTAAAAGATTTGTAAAACACTTATTTTTTTCGGTTTTTTTTTTTAAATTTACTTTTAAAAACCTGCTCACCTATATTACAATCTATCATCTATATTATTTTGATTTATGATGAATGTCAAATTTCGGTATTCCTTTGACATGAATATATTTAAATTTTTAATTTCTTTTTCATATATTTAATTTGCAGTGGGTTTTAAAATAATTATACGTTTAGATCATCATCAGCATCATGCCATGGGTTTTACTTTTACATTAATTATGAATAGATTTTTTTAGAAGTCAAACAAAACGGGGCTGCTGCCATTTACTATAATAAATTTTGTTGGTTTTTAATCATATTAATAATTTTTTTTGCCCTTTGGCTGTGACGTAGAGCTAGGGTCTGAATTGGAAATGTTTCTTTTATGCTACGCCAGAATTAATCAACCTCTTTGACTTTAAAAATCAATAAAAGTTTTCAAATGAAACTTCCTTGAAGTTTCCTAGTACGTTTCAGGATTAAGATTTAAATGTGAATGGGCCCAAGTGTGTTGCACGTAATCAATACAGTACAATTCAGAAGAAGGCATCGGAAACCCTTTTTGTCAGGGATAAGGATGGATGGCTTTTATTTGTCCCATTTGCTCTGCAAGAATCATGCCCCACTTCACATTTCTTATCCATAATGATATTAATAGATTTGTTGGTCAAGTGGGTAGTCTCTTTTTGTTTCTAAAACTAAATTGGTGCTTTGTTTATTGCCTTCTGAGCTTTGAACTGTTGGAGCCGTTGACTTGTCTTCTAGCTTCATCTAACTGTAGTAGAAAACTATGATCAAATCTCCATTGTGTGATATATCATATATTTGCAAAAATTGCATGTTTTTTAAGCTTGGGGTTAAGAACCAGATAAAAGAATGCCATGTTTGATTTCTTTAAAGTATGTGCTCACATTCTGATAAAAACGAATATATAATGGAAATGTTGTAAATGCGTCAGTTCAACTGAAGGGTTGTTTTAAAAGCCTTTCTTGCGTTGAGAGATCACTTTTGGATTCTGGTAGTGCTTTGGTTTCATGTTCAGTGAAGGTATAGACTATAGTCCTAATAAAATGCCCAGGCTATATTCCTTTTGAATAGATTCTATGATAATTTTTATCAACTATAGTAAAAATAAAAACTAAAAATGACTTGATACAAAGATATGATGGAAATTGAAAAAAAGCATGGATTTGGTTGATGAATGAATCCTGTTAAGCTTACCTTATTCGTATCAGAACATTATTTGATAAGCTCAAATGCTGCCCGTTCTCAGTATTTATCTTTCTTGAGTAAGACAAATTTCTCCTGGAGCATCTTAAATGACTTGCTTTTAGCTGGCAATATATGTACACTACAGTCATTCATGAATTCGGATGCACTGGAAACAATGTCCATAATGAGATTTGTTCTTGTCCTAATAATTAATTTTTAAGGAGATATTGGAACATGGTACAATGTTGTGCATTTCAAAGATCAGTTCCCAGTAAAAAGATCATAAATTCCAATGATAATCTGAAAATGTTCTGTGGAAACATGACAGGGAACTTTTTAAGATTATTATGGGAAGATCAGAAATTCCAACTATAATCTTAAATGTTCTTTGAGAACATTTCAGATTTCTATTGCAATGGATATACTATTGCTTTTTTCTGATAAATACAACTGTCTTTAAAGTTCTGCTACAACACCAAGTATTACTATTGCAATGAATAGACTATTTTTGTTCTAAACTCCTTTGATCTTGTAATACTTATCATCTGTTCATGATATTTTCACGCAAACCAGGAGAAAATTCGAGTTGCTCTTATTGTTCAGAAAGCAGCTTTGCAGTTTATTGATGGTATGATATGCAGTTTTGCTGTTATAACAAAGCTTATATGATAGCCCTTTTTATGTTATCTGTGCTCTTCTGTATAAATCAACTGATCCTTTGATCATATTCAGCTGCTGGTCCACCTGATTACAAGCTTACTGACGAGGTTAGAGAAGCAAAATTTGGAATTGAACCAGATGAACTTGCTGCTATTGTTCATGGCCATGATAAGAAGCGCTTAAAGTTGCATGGTGGAGTTGAAGGGATTGCGGAGAAAGTCACAGTCTCCCTTGATGAAGGTGTCCGCTCAGAAAGCTTATCTACTAGGCAAAAGATTTATGGCTTCAACCAATACACAGAGAAACCTCCAAGAAATTTCTGGATGTTTGTGTGGGATGCACTACAAGACTTGACCTTGATTATCCTTATGATTTGTGCTGTGACATCTATAGGTGTTGGACTTGCTACAGAGGGGTGGCCAAAGGGAGTGTATGATGGAGCAGGAATTCTACTTAGTATAATCTTGGTAGTATTAGTTACTGCTATTAGTGACTACAGGCAATCTTTGCAATTCAGAGACCTTGACAGGGAGAAAAAAAAGATTTCTGTTCAAGTTACTAGAGACGGACGTAGGCAGCAAGTTTCTATTTATGACCTGGTTGTCGGTGATGTTGTTCATTTAGGTATTGGCGACCAAGTTCCAGCTGATGGGTTGTTCGTTTCAGGATACAGCTTGCAGATAGATGAGTCAAGTTTGTCAGGGGAGACTGATCCGGTTGACATATATGAACAACATCCTTTTCTTCTTTCCGGAACCAAAGTCAGAGATGGGTCAGCAAAGATGCTGGTTTCTGCAGTTGGTATGAGAACCGAATGGGGGAAGTTAATGGAAACTTTGAATGAGGGGGGAGAAGATGAGACCCCACTTCAGGTGAAATTGAATGGTGTTGCTACAATTATTGGTAAAATCGGGTTGACTTTTGCTGTGCTCACTTTTTTGGTTTTAACAGTAAGGTTTCTCATTGAGAAAGCCCTGAAAAATGATTTCACAAATTGGTCTTCGACTGATGCATTGACGCTTCTAGACTATTTTGCTATTGCTGTAACTATAATAGTTGTTGCTGTTCCAGAAGGATTACCATTGGCAGTGACACTCAGCCTGGCCTTTGCAATGAAACAATTAATGGATGAAAGGGCACTGGTCAGGCATCTTTCTGCATGTGAAACAATGGGTTCTGCTAGTTGCATCTGTACTGACAAGACAGGGACACTAACCACAAACCATATGGTGGTTAATAAGATATGGATATGTGAGAAAATTAAAAGCATTGGTGGTAGTGAGAACAAAAACCTCGATGAGCTGGAGATATCTGAAAGTGTTTTCAGCATCCTTCTGCGTGCTATATTCCTAAATAGTAGTGCTGAAGTAGTGAAGGGTGAAAATGGAAAGAACTCCATTTTGGGAACACCAACAGAAACAGCACTGTTGGAATTTGGGCTTCTTTTGAGTAGTGATCATGACGCTTACCGAAGACAGAGTAAGATTCTCAAGGTCGAGCCTTTCAATTCAGACAGGAAGAAGATGTCTGTGTTGGTGGCTTTGCCTGACGGCAGGACTCAAGCCTTTTGTAAAGGTGCGCCTGAAATACTATTACGTATGTGTGAAAAGGTTGTTGATTGCAATGGGGAACTAGTTCATTTATCTGAAGAACGAGCGGAAAGTATAACAGAGGCCATAAATGGCTTTGCTTCAGATGCTCTAAGGACTCTGTGCTTGGCTGTTAAAGATGCAGATGAAACTTTTAATGAGAATAACATACCTGATAGTGGCTATACCTTGATAGCAGTTTTTGGAATCAAGGATCCTGTGCGTCCTGGAGTCAAGGAAGCAGTTCAAACCTGTCTAGCTGCTGGAATTACTGTCCGTATGGTCACTGGTGATAATATTAATACAGCGAAAGCAATAGCTAAAGAATGTGGCATTCTAACAGCAGATGGGAATGCCATAGAAGGACCAGAATTTAGTAGCAAGTCTCTTGATGAGATAAGGGACATTATACCAAATATTCAGGTTCTGATGACCATAAAAAACCTTTTTATCATTTTATTTATGCTGCTTGAGGTGTACATTTTCTTGAATACTGTTGCCATTTCAGGTAATGGCACGGTCAAAGCCTTCTGATAAGCTCAACTTTGTAACCCATTTGAGAAATATGTATGGAGAAGTTGTTGCTGTGACTGGTGATGGAACCAACGATGCTCCAGCTTTGCGCCAGTCAGATATCGGACTTGCTATGGGGATAGCTGGAACAGAGGTTTGTGTGGTTTTATTTAATAATGATGATTATAATAAAAGCTTGGACATGTTAACCATTTTTTCTTCGCTCACGATTTTTCATGCTATTTACCATCCTATCTGATGTTAGTTTATTGTTTATTCTCTTGTTTCCTTTGGATGTCATCTCTCTCTAGGAACATCTTTGTATTTCATTATGGCTTTTAATTTACAAGGGTTGAAAAAATGGATTTATTCTATGGAATAAACTAGTGTACAAGATTTTTGCATTCATTTGTCTCCTCTATTTTCTCTTGTTTTGTTTTGAATTCCATGTTTACCACCCTATCACTTATATTTTCTGACTTCCCTGAATTAGTTAATCCCTTAGGAAAGGAAAACACAGATTATTTTCCAGAGGTAATTTTTTGGCTTTTTAAACGAGGTTTCTCAATATCTTGGTTCCAACATCAATTTTTTAAAGATTACTTTGGCGAATATTTTATGCTTTAGATTTTTCGCCACTTCTCTTTTTAATTAGATGTTTCTCCCATTCTTTGGAAGAATGGGCTATATAATTTTGTAAGTGTCCTCAATCAAAATAATTTTTTTTGAATCCATTGCTGGTTTGTTGCTTCTATTTTCTTGGTATCATTGAACTTAATTCTCCCTGTTTCTATATTTTAAGCCTTTTCGGCAGATAAGCGTGCTTATATATTCATCAAGCATGTTCCTAACATTTTATTTTTCTCCTTGACATGCTTATACAAGGTATGCAATCTTTTTTTTTTTGGATGAAAGACCCGTGGAGTTTTGTAAAGGAGCCTTTTTCTCTGTAGAGATATGTGGATAACCACAGCTTCTGATGAGTTTTATTGGATTGATTTGAAGTTATTTCTTTGTGCTTGACATCCATATGTTTTTATTCATGCAAGTAAATCAAGTTTTGTGTGAATTGCTGGAAATATTTAGGAATAGCAGCATTGTGACATTTAGTTCTTGAGGTATTTAGAATGGATTAAGATGTCTGTTTGACACTGTTCACTATTCTTTCTCATTCTTGCATATGGAGATATGTGCTTTCACACTGATATATTTGTATTCTGGGCTGACCTTGTTGCTATATCAAGCTTTTTAACATTCTTCTCATTCTGCTAATACCTTGATTTTACAGGTTGCAAAAGAAAATGCTGATGTCATCGTAATGGATGATAATTTTGCTACTATTGTAAATGTAGCCAAATGGGGACGCGCAGTATACATTAACATCCAAAAGTTTGTGCAGTTCCAGTTAACGGTTAACGTTGTAGCTCTTATGATAAATTTTGTCTCTGCATGCATCTCAGGTTTGTTATTCTAGGAAGCTGGAATTTGTCAGGCATGTTATATTTGTAATAATTAGACATAATCATTAGCTGACTTGTGCGTGAGTTTCAGGATCTGCCCCTCTCACAGCTGTACAATTGCTATGGGTTAATATGATAATGGACACACTTGGGGCGTTGGCCTTAGCTACAGAGCCTCCAAATGATGCATTAATGAAAAGGCAACCTGTCCGGAGGGGTGCAAGTTTTATCACCAAACTGATGTGGAGAAATATCATTGGCCAAAGTATATATCAACTAATTGTCCTTGGTGTTCTCAATTTTGATGGGAAGCAGCTTCTAGGGCTTACAGGTTCAGATGCCACCATTGTTCTGAACACTGTGATATTCAATTCATTTGTGTTTTGCCAGGTATGAGTAACTGTTTAGGATGAGTTAATCAATGGCAAGCCATTCTGAAAAGGTTTCATTATTGTGTGTCCTTTGGTTGTGTTTCCAGGTGTTTAATGAAATTAATAGCCGTGAAATAGAAAAGATAAATGTATTCCGGGGCATGTTTAGCAGCTGGATATTCATAGGCGTGATGGTTGCAACTGTAGCATTCCAAGTGGTGATCGTTGAGTTCCTGGGGACATTTGCCAGCACTGTGCCCCTAAGCTGGCAACACTGGCTACTTTGCATCTTAATTGGGTCAGTTAGCTTGATTGTTGGTGTGGTTCTCAAGTGCATCCCTGTTGAGAGCGCAGATGTCAAGCAAAAGCACCATGATGGTTATGATGCACTTCCTAGTGGTCCAGAGCTTGCATGATTTTTGGCCCTCCACAGATTTTGATTATTGTTGTCGACCCCAGGCCCGGCGGAAATTGTGGTTAAATACTGTGATTTAAGACCAAAGAGCATTTTAAGTGAAAAGTGTTGTGACAAAACTTAAATTGTAATTTCAAATGCCCACCAAGGATCCACTTACTTGGTAACATATTATTTTGTCTTGCAAACATTACCGATTCTTATTTGATTTCCCATAAGGACAGTTGCAGTGTAACCACCACTGTGACAGGGTTTCTGAACAGGAGGATTGAGATGACAAATACCATTCCAGTGGAAGATGAGAAAATGCAAACTAGCAAAGAAGAAATTTCTATAGTTTCAAGATATCCATCTTTCGGGCTGCATCTCGAAGACAACGACAGATGTAAAAGCTACAAATCTTTTGCTGGTTTTAACTGTTTCAACTTCTGAAACTAATTTACCATCTGTACCAATATGGGCTAATTAGAAAAAATGCATTGCCATAGTTAATCTTTCAGTTTTATCATACACTCGTGATTTATGTAGCCAGAGATCAAGGCATACATTTACCCCTAATTATCATGCACAAATAACATCAATACAACTTCAGATCACAACCCCATCACCATACACATTACAAAAAAAAAAAAATTATGTAAATAATCTCTAACCAACCATGAAAATAGGAACTTTCATCTTGTCACCAAAAGATCCATAAAAACATACCCCGCTAGCAATGACAACAACAGGAACGAGAGCCTCAGGGGCGGATCCAAAAATTTGAACCCATCAATAAATATAATTATATGTAAACCGAGAGTAAATTGAATAAGTTAACAAAAATTATATTAAAAAAATTATAAAATATTTAAATTAAAAATTACTAAGACATAATAATGACTACAAATAAATTTAATTAGTAAAAAATAATAATAAAACTAAAACAATAAAATTGTTGTAATATATATATATATATATATATATATATATATATATATATATATATATATATATATATATATATATATGGTAATGAAAATAATGAAAGTGATAATAATAAAAATAAGGGAAAACTACACCGGTAGTCCCCAAACTATTATTGTTTTCTTATTTTGGTCCTAAAATTATTTTTTTGGCAAAACCGTCCCTTCTGTTACATAGTTCTCCTGTTTTGTCCTCCGGTCGTTAAAAACTAACATAATTGTTTATTCGAACCCGCGTCTCCAAGCCATTAAAGCAATGGGTTAACCACTGGGCTAAACTCCAAGTATTAATATGTTTTTAATATAGGAGAGAAAATAAAAAAATATTTAAAAAATACGAAAAAAATTCCACGTCAGCAATTCCGTTAGTTTTTAACGACGGGGACCAAAACATGAAAACTATGTAACAGAAGGAACAGTTTTGCCACAAAAAAAAATTTGGGACCAAAATAAGAAAACGGTAATAGTTTGGGGGACCACCGGTGTAGTTTTCCCTAAAAATAATAATAATAAATATAATAATAGAGGGGTAAATATATTACACAATAATTACAATTATTATAATAAAAAATTATATTAACTACCGAAAAATAATAGTGGTGTTTTATAATAATAAAATAAAAATATAATAACAATAAGGGATAACTACATATTTAATACTCCACCTATTCTCGCGTTCTTATTTTAGTACTCACCGATTTTTTGGTAAAATGGTACATAACGTTACGTTTTTGTTCTGTTTTGGTACCCGGCCGTTAAAAACAAATGGAAATGATGATGTCACTTATTTTTAATTGGTATAATCACAGTTTTAGTCCCAAAACTTATACATTTCTATCAATTTAGTCTAAACTCTATCAATTTAATCATCTTAAATAATAGAATATCAATGGCAGTAGCTTCCAACGTGTCTCGTTTGGAAGGTATAACAATGGATCCTCCTATCCGATTCTTGGGGTTTCTAAAGCTTTCAAAGCAGACAACCATGAGTTGGGGCCTATCGAACTGAAGAACTGCAACCCTATGTTCTTGATGTAGTTAAAAAGGTTAGTGTTATTTCCTAAAACAGGTGGTACAATTTCATTAATGATGGCTTGCTCTAGGTTCTCTATTCTGATAAACGGCATAGAAGGAAGAGCAAGAGGCACAAATCCCCCTCTGCTTCTGATGTTAATGGTTCGGATGATTCACGAGTTGGAAGGGGTGCAAAGAGGTCTGAAAAGAGGAGCTGGAAACGCCATCATGAAGATGATGAGTAGAGGCTTGTTAGCAAAGGTAATACTTGTTCGTCAATCCTCAAAGCTGTTGATGGTTTGGTCTGTATTATCCCTGCACTATGTTTACATATAAGATTCTATATATGTAGTTAACAACTTAACATATTTTCAGCTGCACTCGAAACTTACTTTTATCTAGTTTTGTCGGCTGTTTTTCCTTTTCTTCCAAGAATTTGTTTGCCTCTAAAAGTCATTGATATTGGCTTTGATTTAAGAATTCGATAATGATATTTTTCAGTGCTATAGGTTCAATGGTAGGGTGTTTTTCATAGGGAAAACTGTAAATCCAAGCTTCAGTTCGATTAGGGGTTTGTTTGCTAAGCTTACAAATTTTGGGAAGAAGAAATAAAATGGGACTTACGGTTTAACTAAATATTTAAGATGATTATTAAATTGATAGAATTTGGACCAAATTGATATAAACATATAAGTTTTGGGGACTAAAACTGTGATTAACCCAATTAAAAATAAGTCATGTCATCATCTACGTTTGTTTTTAACGGTCAGGATACCAAAGCAAAACAAAAACGTAACGTTAGTTACCATTTTGCCAAAAAAACAAATAGGTGGGGTACTAAAATAAAAACACGAGAATAAGTGGGGTACTAAATATGTAGTTATCCCTAACAATAAATATACAATGCAATAAAAAAATGAATAAATATGAAAATAAAAACAAACACACTGAGAGATCAAATTGAAAGAAAATAAAGTTAAAAAGGGTCCAAATAACCTACATGAAAATTATATTATGTGAAATTATATTAAAATGAATTACAAACAAAAAGGATGATAAATATAGAAATTATCCCAAAAGGGTAAATATTTTTCTTTTCATTTTTAATAAGGACGAAAGCATGATTTTATGTTAGGGACGAACCTATAAAAATCAAGGGATGCAAACTTATAAAATTTTAAGAGGCGAAAATAGATTTTTAATAAAAATACCTAAAAAATTTCAAATTTCTAAAAAAAAAAATTTAAATCATATACGAATATCAAATTTTCAGAGTGACTATTATTTCATCCAATTCCATCGGTTCATCCTTGTTTTTAATAGTGGGTCACATATACCAATATTGATACGCCCTGACCATAAGTAACCCAAGATTCTCTCTTGAATGTCATCAAGTAAACTAATAGGGCAGTAAAAAAGGGTGTTATAGCGCCAACAGCCTGGTTGAAAGACACAGTGAGGTATCTTAAAAAATGTTACCTCCAACAACTGAACCACAAAACACAACACTTAATGTTGTGATCTTTAAGAACTGAGGTCTGGATTTGACATGTTGGAGAGGGACAATATTCATGGAAACAATGAAGATGTAACTGAGAAAAGCACAAGCTGACATGAACACATTGTTATAAAGATTGGGAATTTAAAACTATAGTTGGAAAGTAAGAATTTATTTAAGAGAAGAACTCCATTGTTTGCGGAATGCAGAGTCTTATAAGATTATTAGTGAAGCAATGAAAAGAGGTTGTCTTTCTGTTGAAGAAGAAGAAGAAGAAGAAGAAGAAGAAGAAGAAGAAGAAGAAGAAGAAGAAGAAGATAATTGATGGATTGATGGCATTTTTGGAATTTTTAAAGGATTGAGTCTATTGTTGATTAAAAATAGGAAAAAGAGGAAGAAGAAGTTGACACTTGAGCTTCAATGGAAATTTTAGATTTTACGATTTTATATTAATTCTTTAAAATTAATTTTGTCGAGATAGCATTTTGTTTTTTTGTTAAACTGCTTTGAAGGTCACTCAATTATTAGTAAAGTTACGACTAGGTCATTCAATTATTAGTAAAGTTACGATTAGGTCACTCATTTATTAAAAGTTATAATTGGGTCACTCAATTAAAGTTTTAGTTACGATTGAGTCATTCCTTTGTTAAAATACAAACATACATCTAACAAGGTTTGATATAATGATAGTTTATGTCCTCAGAACTTATATATTCTATTAATTTAGTCCTAATTTAATATAATTTAATAAATTTAACCATTTAGGGTTTAGGGACTCCATTTAGGTCTTAGGGGTTAAGTGTAGTAGTCTTGAATTTAGGGATTGTTGATAAAATTTTAAGTCTAAGGTTAAAATTTAGGGTTTTTAGGCTAAAACCTAAATCCCTAACCATATTACCTTAAAACCTAAACCTAAACCTTAAACCCTAAATTCTAACCTTAAACCCTAAATTATAAACCAATAAACTCTAAACCTTAAACCCTAAAATTAAGGTGCTTGTGGAAACAAAAAGTTTTCACCGCTTGTGTGTGGGATATATATATATATATATATCAATGTAGTCATTTTTCTTCTCTGAAATCACTTGTATACCCTCATTAACACTAGGGAAAGAATTGGCCTATCGATTACATACCCTAATGCTTTTCCTCTGTCGAAAACACCTTTGTCTTCTCACTAGAATTTAGAAACCCTAAATCCTCTTTTAGCCTTTGAGGCCAGTTGCGCCTCCTTGAGCAGATGGCCTCCCTTCTTCCCCCTCATTTGCTTCTCCTTTGCCACTACGTGTATCTCTTTTCATCCCCTTGTTTTGTTCCGATGTTTTTCTTTAGATTTTTTGTTGGGTTTTTAACCTCGGATAATTTGGCTCAAGATCGGGCTCATAGGTTCAAGGAGGAGATCAGGCCTTCCCGTTCGGCTTGGGTTGCAAAAGTATGGATGGAGGTTCTCAGAGTTCCTCTATTTTCCCTTCTTCTTTTGGCATCCTTCATGTTTGCCGGTGTTCTTTGTTGTCTTTGGCTTATGCAGGTTTTATGGTGGTGATTTCTTTGGAGATGTCTTCCCCAAATCATCTTCTTGATGGTTGCTTATCGATCCAACGACATTTCTATCTTGATGTGATCACTACCAACAAGGACTCAGAGGAATTTCCTAGTGAACCTATAACTCGAGCTAGGGCCAAGAAGTTCCAAGAAGCTATGGGAAACTTGTTTAGTCAAGGCTGGAATTTGGAGAAAGAAACGCCAACTTTGTTGGAGCAATGCAGCCTTTTACTCTTGCATGAGTTTCACATGAGTTTTATATTTAATCTTAGCATTTGCATATGAATAAATAAGGCTTTGTGTTAATTTAAGCATTTGGTTTCATTTATGCTTGTTTAGAACATTTAAGCGTGTTAGTCTGTTTAATGCATGTTAGTTCATTAATGCATGATCGACTCAATAAAGCATTGTAGATCATTTAAAGCTTGTTAGTTTACTTATGCTTTGAGTTCATTTAGTGTGTTGGTCCACTTAATTACACTAGTTTATTCAATGTAACTAGTTATATTAATTACACTGGCTCATTAAAACTAGTTCAACATTTACTTTCATCTTAATAAATAAGTTATTATCTAATGGATGTTAATGTGTTTTCGGTTAGGGAAGTTATTTGCATCAAATGGCAGGTCGTTTTTCTTCAAGAAAGACAAAGTAAGGGGTTGCTTATGTTTTTTTTCATATTTTTTCTTTAGGTTAGTTTGCATTGCTTGAGGACAAGCAACAGTTCAAGTTTGGGGGTATTTGAAGAGTGTGCAGATAACCTATTTTGCTTACCCTTTTTACTTACCTTTTGCATGTGTTTAGGGTCATTTAGTTGCATTTAAGAGTAGTTTGCATATAGTTATGGAGTTATGGTGCTTGAGCTTAATGTTTATCTATATTGATGCTATTAATGGGAAAGGTAGTGATTTTTAGTGTTGCTTGCACAAGAGGTAACAAAGCAGCGGAGCATTGAAACATTAGAGTAGAATTCTCTCGTGCTGGACTGGATGCTACAACATTCAATGTGACATTCGTTGTGACGCTGGAGACAAATCATGGATCCTTTAATGTTATTTAATGCGTGGTCCCCTCTCCTTTATTGAGCCATTAATGACGTGAAAAGCAAAGATCCTCATTGCTAGATCACATGACGATTTATTAAAAGCATGTGACAAGATATTCTTTTATTGAGGATTTACTGACGCAGAAATGTAAGATCCCCATTAAATGATTACTTGCACTTTAGGGTTTTTAAAACCCTAGGAGAGCCACCTCTATACAAAGACATCAATGGCAACAATTAAGAGGAGGCTGCACTTAACGCACAAATAAGCATATAAGCTTTTATTCAAGGAAGAACAACTCTTTGTCTTCTTCATCAGAGAACCACCATTGTCGAAGGTTAAGAGGAGTCTCCAAGCGACGAAAAGCTATCGGAAGAGGCTTTAGGTGTTTGGAGCACTGCAACAACAATTCAAGGCCACAAAGAATAAATCTTAGGATACTTTGATTCTCTTTCTCTCCTTGCTTTATTGACTACTATATTTTTAATTGTTTTTATTATGGTTGTTATTTAATCAGACATGAGTTGAATACTTTTTGTTGGGTTTTATTATTTTAGGATTCTATGTTTTAATTACTTGTTCAATGTTATAGCCTTTTCCTTTATCTATCATTTTCATTGTGCTTCATGCATAATTATTGTAATAGCTATCGAGAGAGGCCTTTTAATTATTGATCTATGGCTTAATATCGAGAGAGTTAAGTTAAATAAACGTGAACATTGGGGCTAAGCTGTTAACTTAGTTTTGATCCGGCTTAGACATAAGTTTAGGATTTCAACAACTAATAAGGGGAACTTGAATAAACAATAAGTTGTTAGGGTTCACGCAGACACATATTACCATAACTTCTTGTTGTTACTTCTAGGTATCGAGAGAGTCTAGGAGTTATTAGAATACTGATAGCTATGCTATTACCTATATATTTATGCCTCTTTGCTATAGCAATTGCTTGTTTTCAAGTGCATTACATTCCATATAGGCTGCATTTTTAGTATATTATGGGTGCTTTTCAATTTATTGCTCATGTGAGGTTGGTGCTGCGTGAAAGGTAGTTTTGGTTGATTGTGTGCAGGATGACATAGCAGAATGCGAGGGAAGAAACAAGGAACAAAATGCTATAGCAAGGGAGAGAAAAAAGGCTAGCTGGCGCACGAAAGTACAAGCACGTGAAGTGCAGGAAATGACGCATGGCACTGTCAGACAGCTTTATGCAGCAGCCGCACTCCATCTGCAGACCATCCTTTTGTTCCCTAATGGACAGAGCTTGTCATAGGATATTCGTTGGGATCCTCAACGAGATACCAAGGCACCAAAACCCTAGAAGACCTCCCCCCACTATATAAAGGCTCCATCTCTTCAAGGCGAAAAGAGGAGGCGAGGAGAGAGAAAAGTGTGCAAGAGGAAGCACAACAGAGGGGAGGAGCACTTTATCGTCGGTCAGCTTTGGTGTCCTTCATCGGGGAGCTCGAGGCTTGGCCTTACCGTCCTTTTCCGAGGCGGTGAGCCTAAGGCGATCATGGCAGTCCACTGGCGAACTGGGAGTTTATCTTTCCTTTTTACTATAACATTTATTTATCTGGAGGGTTATATGACAATGATACGTTTGATAATTGCCCAGCCATGAACTGTTTTAGATGGCTTGGGTTCTGTTGGGTAATAATCTATTGATTTTATTAATTTCATGTTAATGTTTGCTGTTCTTTCTTGATCTATGCTTTGTTTATGGTGTGCTTAACTTCCTAAAGTTGTAAAAGCTTAGGGTTGTCAGTTCTTTGAGATATAGGCCCTACCTTAAGCGTCTTCGAGAGTTGGCCTTTCTTTAGGAACATCTCAGGGTTGTAAGAGATTATGGATGTTAGTGCCTCGAGAAGACATGCCATTCCTTATGATGCCTTCGAGTGATGGTCATTCCCTAGGTACAGATGGGGGTAGTGATTAAGAGAGTAAGCCCTAGCCAATAGTGACCGTTAGAGTAGTGCGTGACAACTTTCGAGAGAAGGTCATTGCTTTAACGTTAGCTAGGAGGAGTGATCGAAAGAACTAGCCTTAGACCTTCATAAACAATGGAGTAACCACCAAGGGTAAGGACTCCAACCTGCCTTAGAGATAAGTGATAGGTTTAAACGGCTAAGAGGGATAGAGATTAGGAGAGTAAAGTGTTGGAGTTAAGCTGAGAGGTATTGCTGTAGCATTTTAATCTCCCAACCTTCTTGCTAGAGATAGTTTAGAAGCAGCCTAGGTAAATCCCGCCGAGCATAGTGTAGAGAACTAGGATTTGTTAGCAGTGTTAAGAGACTTCAGAGGGTTATCCTTCAGGAGCTAGCCAACCATTCCGTAGAGAGCTTCGTATCCGAGAGAGGACCTATCTGTCATTTGATTATCTCTTCTCTGTTTGCTTGTTTTGCTACAACATTTTTCCCATCCTTCATTCTGCCTCAGCATACTCACATTACAATTTGGTTACTATAGCAATTTGGACACAAAAATTGTGTTCACCTCTAATCCTTGTGGAGACGATACTCGCTCATCACTTTATTACTCGTTCGACGTGTATACTTGCACCATTTGCGTATCATTTATAGTCACTGCACGAACGCAACAAGTTTTTGGCGTCGTTGCCTAGGATTGGCAATTGGTTGTCCACGGTTTTTATTTTCATTTTGCTTTCTATTTCCACGTTGTAAATATTCACCTGTTTTGTTGTTTTACTTTTCTTGTCAGGTATTCTTCTAGTTTATGACCAGGAGAAGCTAGAGTCATGGAACCAGCACCTGTTAATGCAGATGCTATGGCAAATGGCCATGGAGCGGAGGTTTGACCAAGAATCATTAGGGATCATTTGGCTCCTAGTTTGGATGATCTTTATCCCGAAATTGTAGCTCCAGAAATTCAGGCAGCCCAGTTCAAACTGAAACCCGTCATGTTCAACATGTTGAGCAACATTGGACAGTATGGTGGCTCGCCTCATGAAGATGCTAGACAACATATCCGTGATTTCTTATGTGTTTGTGATTCTTTCAGACATCAAGGGGTGCACGAGGATGTGTTGAAATTAAAGTCGTTTCCGTATTCACTAAGAGATCGTGCTAGAGCATGACTAAATGAAGTGCCACCCGGATCAATTAAAAGTTGGACCGGTTTATGCATGAACTTTTTGCTATGGCATAGTTCGCCAGTGATGAACACCCATTTGAGGAATGATATAGCTTCCTTTCGTCAGTCTGATGACGAATCTATGTATGAGTGTTGGGACCGATTTAAAGGATTGTTGAGGAAATGCTCTAATCATGGGTATCATGAGTGGACCCAGGTGGTTATGTTCTATAATGGTGTCAATTCTACCACAAGGATGTTGATCGATGCTGCAACAAATGGGACACTGTTGGACAAGTCACCAGAAGAAGCATTTGACATCCTCGACAAGGTAGCCAACAACGATTATCAGTTCCCAACAACAAGGCTTGGAACAGGGAGGAGAAATCAAGCTGCCAAGGAGAGTGAAGTTGACAACTCAATACTGAATCAGTTGGCCAACATCACAGATTTGCTAAAGAATCTCCAGCGTTCTAACGAAGTGAAGGAAGTTAAGGCAGTAAGGTCAGGCCTAAGATGCAATGGTAATCACCACCTCAACAATTTCCCTGTTAATCCAGAATCTACCAGCTATGTGGGGAACTACAACCGTAGCAACAACAACCCTTATTCTAACTCCTACAACCCAAGATTGTGTCAACACCAAAACTTGAGTTGGGATAATCAGGGGCACAACTACAATTCGGCCAATTAAATGCCACAGCAAAATCCGCAAGAGGTACACCATTCCCGCCAGAGTAAGCCATGGCAAAATCAAAAGGGAGCAGCACCTTCATCAAGCAATCCATTGGAGTATACTTTTAAGGAGTTCATGGCTATGACAAAGGACTTCATGGGGACCACAAAAGTTTTGCTACATGATCAGGAAGCATACATCAAAAATCAGGGAGCCCTTCTACAAAGTCATAGTGCATCCTTACGAGCCTTAGAAACTCAAGTGGGTCAGATAGCTCAAACCTTGCACGTGCGATCACAAGGAACTTTGCCTAGTGACACTGAAGCCACTAAGCACCATGGCAAGGAACAATGTAGTGCACTCATACTAAGGAGTGGCACGAGTATTAACAAAGGTGATAAGTTTAGGGGTGGAGAGAAGGACGAAGTCCAACCCAGCTTACTGCCACTGCAAAAAGATCTTCAGGAACCACAGCAAGTAGAAGGAATAAAGGAGGATGGCAAAGCCAAAAGACCAATCAAGGAAGGGCCAATTTTTGTTACAGCAAAAGACACAGCCTCACGAGCTACAATAGATTTAGCTAAGCCACCTCCACCATTCCCTCAAAGACTCAAAAAGCAGAAAGAAGATATCCAATTTGAAAAGTTTGTAGATATCCTTGATCAGTTGAATATCAATGTGCCACTCTTGGAAGCCATTGACCAGATGCCCACATATGCTAAGTTCCTCAAGGATATCATCACAAAGAAGAAGAAGGTAGAGAAGCATGAGACAATTGCTATAGCAAAGGAATGCTACTATATTTGGAGAAAACTCCCACCAAAAAGAAAAAAACCAGATGCTGAAAATCACTCAAACGAAGTGGGGCTAGCTACGTCTCACCTCAGCCTTCCCGACCCTTGCAGTATGCCTCATAAACTTTTTCTTTCCGCTTTAGCATTTTCAATAAAGAGTAGTTAGTCTATTTTTGAGTGTTGTTTTTAGCTTTGCTATTATCTTTGTTTGTCTCTTCTTTTTATTTATTGTTCCGTATCATAGTACATGTCCTCTGTAGTACTAATCAAACGTGCAAGTGGTACTTCAAAAAGGGGATTATTTCATTGGTTGGTGAAGAAAATCAGGGTTTGAAGGGAACAAAAATTTGTCTTCACGTGGAAAGTGGACGGACACAAGAAAAAGCTGGAAAACAAAAAGGGTATCTTAAAAGGGAATTAATAGAGAGAATATTTGAAGATTAAACCCTAGCCACATATAACCTAGTTCTCTCTCCTACTTTTTCTTCAAGAAATTAAGAGCCCTTTTCTCTTTCCTAACAAAAGACAGCTCCCATCAACCTCAACCCTTTCTCCTCATTAAAGAGAGTTAGTGGTTAGCCGTTTCCCAAGGGAACCTCCCACACGTCTTCCCCCACTCTCCTCTCAAACCGTCCTTACGCTTCATCTTCTTCACTCAACCTCAAACCATTCAACTTTTCTCTTTCTTTTCTTCCCAGCAAAAACATTTGTTTCCTAAAAAGACTAAAAGACCTACCTTTAAGCCTCCAGCCATGGTTCGCTGCAAAAATGTCTCTGGTGCGACATCAAGTTCACAAAACCCACCGACCATTAAGATCAAACTCTTCTACGATGAAGCAGCGCAAGAAAAATGGCTAAATCTAAAAGATAGAAAGCTACTGCCAGAGCAAGGACTCCGATTCTCTGAGGAAAATGAGGAGAACTTCGAGTCAACCCTTCTTGATGTCGTAGCCAAGCACAACTAGAGGAAGCTATCTGAGCACCCCCAAGGTATATGTGTCTCATTAGTGAAGGAATTATATGCGCACTTGACGAGCCCAACATAGTCAAGTGTCCACGTTAGAGGAGAACAAGTGAAATTCACTGCTGCAGCAGTGAACAAATTTTACGGCCTAAAGAATGTAGTGGATGAGCATGGAAGCTTTGTTGCTGGTGTATCATCCCAAAAATTAGCCTAGAAGTTTTGGGAATTCAATTGGATAATTAGTAAATTTAATTAGACTAGAAACCTTAAATAATTAAATTAAAATGTAGCTATATTAGGGACTCAATCAGAATTCAAGAAAAAACTTAAGAAAATTTGACAATTAGCCAAGTGACCAAACCGAACTAAAAGCAAAGAAAGATGTTTGCATGCTAAATCTTTATATTCTTGATTTGCCCATGTTTAAAATAAAAATAATGGGATAATTAGGGGCAAATTAGACTTTCATTTAACATGAGACATTGACATGGTGTCAAATCTAATCAATGCTCACTTCCTACTAACCGGCCACCAAAACCTCCCAAGTAAGGAAACCATATTTCACACTTGCAAAATAGAGAAAATTGAGAGAGTTAGAGGAGAGCTCACGGTGAAGAAGAAGAAGCCTTGCATCGCATGGTTTTTGGCTTAGGATTTCAAAAAAAAAAAAAAATCAGAAGTAAGTATAGCTTCCCATTCTCTATTCGAATATGTGAAAATATTGAGAAATGAGATGTTTTGTGCAATCGAAAATTCATGAAAATTTCTAGTTAAAAAGGGTACAGTTGCTGGAAATTTTAAGATATGAGTAATGAGTTAGGATGAGGAAGATTTAGGAGATAAGAAGTGTAATGAGACTTCTAAAACATTAAATTCAAAGTTGGCCAGAATGTACACTAGTTGAAACACTCAACTTTGAAAAATCATAGAAAATAAAGTAATAGGAAATTGAGCTTGAAATTTTAACACCATATACTTTGACATGTCTATTTTAAAAGAAAATTTATAAAATTGAATTTAGAGACACCTAGAAAAATCTGGAAGGAAAATTCGAACTGCACTCGAATCTGCCCAGTAGTGTTCTTAACTGAAAAACAAACTTTAAAAATTCAAAGAAAATTAAATACTTAGTATTTTGGCCTGAAATTTTAATAGGATTTAATTGGGGATGTTAATTGAACTTAGAGACAAACATAGCTTAATTTCGAAATATATATTGAAAATGGGAATTAAATCAAAATAGAGGGTCAAAACAGTTTAGTATAAAAATGTTGAACTTTGAATGACAATTAAAAATTTAGATGATAAAAAAAATTGATGAGAGGGAGTTAGTAACATGAATAAGAGATCTACTAATCCTTAATTGACATAAGTAATTAAATAAATTGAATGATAGATTAAACATTTTAAGTGAATTAATAGGTTAATTCGACAATGTCCGAGGCTAAATTAGTTTTTTTTAGCTCAATCGTATGATTTTATTAATAATAAATCATACAAAAAATCCAGACTCGGGCCTCATTAAAAACCTCCCTAAACCTAAATGGAGGAAAAGAGTACCCGAGTTGGACCCGAAATTACACACGAAAGCAAGGAACATACCCCTCCCACGGACCAAAAAAACCATACAGCAGCACCCCACCCTAGCACCCCACTGTAGCGCATCCAGCAGCCCCTACTGCTGACAGTAGGCGCACCCCATGCTACTACCACGCACCCAGCTCCCATTCGCATATGGCACCAACCATCACCATGTCCCCTTGCCCAGTTCCCGACATGTCCCGCAGTCGCTCAATCAAACCCCACGCGCAGCCAATCCCTCCGATCCACTCCCCCCTTTGCAAGCATATCCGCAACGCCATTCGCTTCACGCTTAGCGTGTTGAAAGGTACAATTCGCACTACGACATGCGCTATCAATCCTCCGAAACAGCCAATAGTGCTTCCAAGGTCTACTCTCCCTATTTATCACCCAAGAGAGGGCCACTAACGAATCCGATTCAAACACACAAGGCCTTCCCCTCCAATGCGAGTCGCTAAATGCCTCTATAGCATAACAAAGCGCATGAATTTCAGCTTCATTTGAATCGAGTATCCCCAAAGGGCCAGCAAACATTGCCAAAAGCTTACCCCCATCATCACGCAACACCCCACCACACCCCGCGAGTCCCGGTTTTCCTCTAGCTGAGCCATCAACATTAAATTTAACCATACCTACCGGTGGTGGTATCCAACACACCCCTATCCGAGGTCCAAATGCCCGACCCCTATGCTCACACCACCATGGGCAGTCCCACCACACCGATTCCACGAGCATGGCATTGGTATCCAACACATTCACCCAAGAAAAAGCACGCAGCTTAATGGTAAAAAACAAATCCATCGGTGATAGCCGCTTCCCATTAAACAAGAGGTCGTTGCGAGCTAGCCATAGCGACCACAAAGTCGCTGCACAGCTCGCCATCCACCATTGTTTAATCACTCCTCGAAACTGCCCATCAAGGAATATATGTACAAAAGACACTATCGACGCCGGCCGAACCAACTCCACCCTCCACCAAGCCAAGAATAGCGACCACACTTGCCACACCCACCGACAATGAAGCAAAATATGGTCCGCTTCATCCTCCCCCTCCCCACACCAACGACAAGACATATCCTGTGTCTCAACATGCACCCCACGGTCACGTAACATACATAGTGTCGGTAGACGCTCAAGGAGTACAAACCAGACGAAGCATTGTACTTTCGGAGGTGTTAGCAACGACCAAACACCCACATGACTCCATTCAGTTTCCCCTTCCAATCCGAAAGTCGCCATTAATTGCGATAGTCTTGACACCGAGAAAGTGCCCGTCGAGGTATGTTTCCAAACCCACGTGTCCAGCACCTCTTCCACAAGCTGCAATGCACCCACCACCCCTCTCAATTCACACAATTGTTCCTCCTCAAACACACGCAATTGTCGTGAGAAAAAACCCTCCCATCTCGCATGTCCCAAAGAAAAATCAATGGCATAATCGAATACCAATGCCCACTTGTTCACTGCAAGTCGATACAACCGCGGAAAAGCCTCGCATAACGGCACCTCCAAACACCATCTATCCCTCCAAAAAAGAACCTTCTTCCCGTTACCAATCAGCCAAAAGAAATTAGGCAACCCCATAAAATGTTTTACACTCACCTCATTTTGAATCTCCATAATCTGTCGCCATACAGTCGACATCGTACGCTTCTGAGCTAATGTCATCCGTCGTTGTAACAAATCAGCCCCATATTTCGCAGCTATGATATATCTCCATAACGAGCCCTCATCCACCTGAAAACGCCACATCCATTTTGCCAAAAGTGCCAAATTCTTCTTATTCAAATCGACCACTCCCAAACCGCCATATTTACGCGGTCGACAAACCACCTTCCAGCTCACCCTACTCATCTTACGCTTCTCCTCCGTGCCCCCCCATAGAAAGCTTCGACGGATGCGATCCAATCTTTTAATTACACCTTTTGGTACGACAAAAACACCCATGTAGTATATAGGGAGTGCCGATAATACAACATTTAATAAAGTCAAACGTGCAGCAAAAGATAACGAATCCCTCTTCCACCCCGCTAAGCTTTTCCGAAACCTCTGAATCAAGGGATCCCACATTTTAATACTGCGTGGACTTACCCCCAACGGCAAACCCAGATACAACATCGGTAATTTTCCAACACCACATCCCAAGATAACCGCCATGGCATCCAACAAGCTCTCCTCCACACCAACACCATACAAACAAGATTTTGTGTAATTAATCTTCAAACCAGACCCATACTCAAAGCATGTAAGAATCCTCTTCAGGTTTTGTGCCATCACCAAATCCCACGGGAAAAATAAAACTGTGTCATCCGCAAATTACAGATGCGACACGAAGCACTCCTCCACCACACGCACTCCCCGAAAGAAACCCTTCACTTCCGCCTCAAGTAATAGGACATGCAGCAACTCCGCCACCATCACGAATAATAGAGGTGATAAAGGATCACCTTGACGCACTCCACGCTGCATCGGAAACTCTCTTGTCGGGCTGCCATTAAGTAAAATTGACAGTCGTGCTGTACTAAAACAAGTGCGCATCCACTGCATCCACTTACAACCAAACCCCATCCGCTGTTGAATACTCTCAAGACAATCCCATTTAACACAATCATAGGCCTTGGCGAAATCAAGTTTCAACAACACACCACCCTCGCCTTCATCGTTTCGCTGCATCGAATGCAACACCTCATTTGCCAACATGATCCCATCGACAATTTGTCGTCCTCGAACAAACGCGGACTGTACATCGCTTATAATTAACGGCAACACTCTTTGTAATCGCTTAGCTAGACATTTCGCTACAATTTTGTAAATGGAGTTCAAAAGACAAATCGGCCGAAAGTCTCCAATTTCCTTCGGATTATCTTTCTTTGGAATTAAAGTAACAAATGTGGAATTCACTCCCTTCGGTAAGACCCCCGATCCATGAAAATCATGTACCACCCGCATCACATCCTCCCTCAAAAAATGCCACCCTTTTTTAAAGAAATCAAAAGTGAAACCATCAGGGCCAGGTGCCTTCGACCCGTCGCAGCTCCAAACTACTGCTGTTACTTCCTCTTCGCTGAATTTCGCCTCTAAACTCACTGCCAGCTCCTCGGGAATCTGTTTAAAAACCACAGCCATGTCAACATCCCCCAAACTATCCGGTACAGTAAAATGCTTCTTAAACTCGTCATATAAAAGCTGTCGAAGTCGATCCGGTGTTGTCTCCCACACACCATTAACCAACAATCCTGTAATGCCATTCTTTAATGCTCTAATTTTTGCTGTACGATGAAAAAATGCCGTGTTTCCATCCCCCTCCCTGAGCCATTTCACCCTTGCTTTTTGTCGCCAAACTGACTCTTTCATCCGTGTTAAAGACCAAAGTTCCTGTTGGAATTTACGACGCTTCAGCAACTGTGATTCCGAAGCTGCCGATGAGCCTATCAAACCGTCAATTTCAGCAATTGCATTCGTCGCGGACTCAATACGATTGTCTAAATTCCCAAAAATTCTCTTGTTCCAGTCTCGTAAAAAAATTTTCATGCCCCGCAATTTGGACACCATCCCCTCAGCCTCTCGCCCGTGCGACAATCGTCCCCACTCCCCTTCTAAATCTTGTAAACAACCCCTTTCTTCCAACCAAGCATTTATAAATTTAAACGGTTTCGGTCCCCAATCCGCCATATCGCTGACAAGTAGTATCGGTGTATGATCCGATAAACCCCTCGGCAAAGTTGACAACCTCAAATTAAGGAATTTATCTATCCAATGCACTGACACCAAACATCTATCGATTCGGCTACATTTGCTATCCGGACCAAACCATGTAAAAGATAATCCATGCAAAGGCACATCACAAAGACCATTTTGTTGAATAAAATTCCCTAACATATCCATACCTCTATCCGCCGATATGCAGCCGTGTCGTTCCGTAACGCTCGTCACTGCATTAAAATCTCCAATGAGACACCATGGGATGTCATTCGAAAGGATTTCCCTCTCAATTTCGGACCACAGTAGCCCCTGTTGAGTAATATCACATGGTGCGTAAACACCTACCAAACCGCAAATCCAATCTTCATTTGTCCAGCAACCTTCAATCGCCACATACCGTTCTTTCACAATCTTCCTACTGACCTTGAATTTGGCCGTCTCCCAACATAACAAAATTCCCCCCGATCGACCTATTGATGGCGCGCAAACAAACTCAAAACTGTCCGAAACCCAAATACTCCTTACCATCGCCGTAGTGATATTTTCCAGCTTTGTCTCTACAAGTACCACACATTCCCCCCGATGTTGCCGTACTAAATTCCGTACCCCTCTCCTCTTCGCCGCAGTACCCAACCCCCGCACATTCCACGACAACATCCGCATCTTTTGATTACAATTGAAATGGCTCTCTCGCCTTAATAAGGCGAGCGATATCTTTGATCACGTTCTCTTCGTTCCCAATTGTTTCAGCGCCCAAGAGTTTTCCCAACTCCCATGTCTCCTGTGCCTCCCTAAGAATGCTCCTTTTACGCTGTATAAAATCCGAATCCGATAGAGAACCGTTAGCCACTTCCGTCGACTGTGGTTTGGGATTCTTTCGTGGTCGTCCTCTTCCTCTCTTCTCCACTGCGTCACTCTTTATCCCCACGTTAGCCTCCTTCCCTGTTGAATTTAGAATCTCCGAAATGTGTCTCACTCGCCGTTGTCTACCTGAGGCTAAATTAGTTTAAGGGCCATAACTGAAATGTGGAAGATTTAAGGTTTAAATTGAACAATTAATTCTGAAATTTCTTCGTATGATTGTCTAAAAATATTCTAAATCCTAGAGGAGAAAGGATCGACGAGGAACCTATAGCTGGAGCAGCGTCGGAGCGTGGAAAGGGCCTCCGGATCCAAAATTAGCTTGACGATTGTGAGTGGAACAATTCCTAGAGTTGAGAATAGTGTTTCAACTATTTTAATTTAAATTCTTATTTTAAAATTGCATGAAATTGGACTAATTAATGGTTGGTAATTTGATAAGGGAAGAAGGATTAAAAGAAATTTGGTTTGGATGCATGTTGTTGTGTGTTCGAATGGTATGTGCTTTGATTGAAATCTTTGATGATCTTCATGTTTAAAATTGAATCTGATTGGAAGTATATTGACTTGAATTATGCTGATTTTTCTATGATTGGTTGCTGCAATTGTTGAAACATGTATATGCCTTTGTTAGTGAATTATTGATGAGCAATGTGAAAAGGTAATCAAGGGTTGGATTTACAAGTTATATGTTAGACAATTTTGATGGTAATTAAAACTATATGATGTGAAATTGAAATCACATACTTGAATTATGGATATGTGAATGGTGATGCAATTTATAAGAATGATTGATAGTGAGATTATATGTATTTTTGTAATTGAAACGTATGTATGCAATTAATCAAAAGGGTTAATGAATCAATTCTGAAAAATGGATTGCAAAAATTATAAGGATTGAAATTAAAGTGTAATTGGCAAAGCCCTTGATATGTATAGTCTGTCCAGGTAGTACGGCATGCCTAGAGTCTTGAGCTCGATAAGATCAGTACGTTAGTGTACTCGATTATGTTGGTATGTAAGTGTACCTATTGCTTAATGTCAGTGGACATTAAGATGACATGTAATACGATGATATGAATTTGGTACTTGGGTACCTATTATATGGTGAATTTGATTCACATCTTTGTAATACGTGACTCGAATACCTAGCTTACTAAACGAACCAAGGCATACGAATTGAATTAATAAGAAAGAAATTTCTTGTATTTTGAAATTGAAACTCTTGTCTTAGTGAATTGCTATGAATTGGAATGCAGCATGTAACTTATTAATTATTAAAGAAATTGGTAACCTGCTACAGTTTGTTGCCGCTTGTTTATCTGAAAATTTTATTGATCGAAAAAGTAAAATTGAATCATGTTAGTTCGAATTTTGTATGATTGAAAATGAAATTATCAAATTGAATTGATCCATGATAATTTTATGCGACATGAATACAAAAAAATATTCATTGATGGGTTCTAATTGTTTGATTGGTTGTGTATGGACAAATAGAAATTAGTACCTTGAGCAGCTCATATTCGATTGTAAAATGCTTGGTACATTGATTTGTGCAATTCGAATGATTGTTGTTGCTTGTTAAGTTGTTTGTGAAATTTTATTGATTGATTATTGACCTATTCGATTGGAATAGAGAAATGTGATAATCTAAGACTTTGGTCTATTGTGTGGTCATTTAATTATGAAATGAAAATTTGATAGATTAAAGTTTTCTCACTAAGTACTATAAGTACTTATCACTCGAACTTTTCCTTCCTTCCCAAAAACTACAGGTAGTAGCGTGTTGGTCTACCTTCTGATATCAGCTAGCTTGAAGATTAAGTATGCCTTTCTTTGTATTTGTCATGCTCATGATGGGTGGTTTAATGGTCAGCATGCTAGTGCAATTCGCCTTAATGGTCATGTTTATGAACTACTATTTTAAGAATGTTTAAACTTTTGAAACTAGTTTTTCCTCATTTTGTTATGTAATTAAGGGGTATATATGGGGTATAGATTGACCCTTAGTATATGTTTTGGGGCTTGATTATTTTTGTTATCTTTTGTATAGACAACCGATAGGTTTAGCCGATGGTAGATACCCCAGGGAAAACCTTTTGTATAAGGGAAACGATTAAAATGCTATGGATGATGATGCTTATATATATATGCTTGATATTAAATTGATGGCCTTATAATTGGAATTATTATTAGATGATCACGTTAGAATCGAATTGAAATGTGCTAAAGAGAGCTCTTCGAATTGATTGAATAAAATGAAAATTGGTTATATGTATGTTGTATTCGAATGTGTAATGTTTTAAATTAAGATTTAGAATTAAATGTAATTTATAAGGAAATTAAATGAATAAAAATTAAATAGGCCACCTAGCTATTGTTCGAATAAAGATAGAATAAATCTATGGATTATAAGTAGGATTAAATTAATTAAGACCACATAGATAGTATTCAAAATAAAAAAAAATCACACGAATCTTCCGCTGCCTGATTAATAAGTTAATACGAATCCGATATAACGCTCCTTGCCCCTAATCCGGGGTGAGGGGTGTTATATAAAGTGGTAATCAAAGCTTTTTAGGTTAATTCCTAAAGTCTAATCGAGTCTGCATGCATTTGTACTATTTTAAGTATGCCACCCATAAATTGCACACTAAGACAATTGTATTGAGCTTTCTAATCTTCTTGTTTAAATGTATGATAGAAAATGACGGGCCAAAATAACGGAAGCTCACACGAATATTCGAGTGAAGGTGAAAGTGTGAGATTGGGTGATAATCCACCAGCCCGAACTGAACCTCCAAGAAAGGAGAAAAACAAAGAGCCTGCTCAGATCACTGAATGGATCAATAAAGAGCCTGTTCAGACTGTTGAGTGAACCAATTTAGAGTCTATTCAGATCCCTGAGCAATTCAATAAAGAACATGTTCAGATCACAGAACAGTTTAACATAGAGCCTGTTCAGACCATTGGGCGCGAACAGCCTCCACCTGAAAATCCTATGGTTCGATCGGCTCAAAGGGAATGTCTCCTTAGTATGAAGGAGATGTTCAATCAACTTCTGTCAAATCTTAAACAAGAGTAACCTGCTGCTTCTGTTACTGTTGCACCAAGTAGAGCACCGATAGATAAACTTGCTCAGCATCGAGCCTACACTTTTGCTGGTACAAATGAAGAAAGACCAGAAGATGCATAGTATTGGCTTGAAAACACCACCAAGGTGGTAACCAGACAATTACAGTGCTCCGATGATCATAAACTGGAGTGTGATGTGGCTCTGTTAGCAGATGAAGCTATGAATTGGTG
This sequence comes from Hibiscus trionum, assembly GCA_030270665.1. Taxonomy (NCBI): domain Eukaryota; kingdom Viridiplantae; phylum Streptophyta; class Magnoliopsida; order Malvales; family Malvaceae; genus Hibiscus; species Hibiscus trionum. Next base: position 14,638,151 of record BSYR01000013.1, read on the forward strand.
GGAAACACTACTCTAACTGTACCAACTGAACTGGTGACATGGGAATTTTTTATTGAAGAATTCAAAAAGAAGTATATCAGTGAGAAATATCTGGCCGAAAGAAGAAAGAGATTCATGCACCTTAAACAGGCCAACCGACCTATTGAGCAATATGTTGTAGACTTTTGCAAATATTGTAAATACAGTTCAGAGTACATTAAAACTGAGGCTGACAAATGCAGGATGTTCATTGAAGGTCTGAATGATGAACTCAATCCAATCTTCACTGCTTTGGGAATTAATGATTTCCAGAATCTTGTTAATCGGGCCATTGCAACAGAAGCTAGGATGAAAGCGGCTGAAAGAAGAAAAGGGGGAAATCGATCTGATAAGAAGCAGAAACGAGACGACAAGTCTCAGTGGTAGTTTAAGAAGACTAAATTTCAGAAGGAAGGGTCTTCTAATTTCACTTCTGCTCCGAGGAGTAATTATACTTCAAAACCATCCACAGTGATCAGATCCTCAGTACTGGCTATATCAGTCAATAGCACGGGAAATTCTTAAAAGATTCATCCTTGTAAGTTCTGTCAGAAACCACATCGTGGTCAGTGCAGGTTTCAGGCGAATCTATGTTATGCTTCTGGTGGTGATGATCACTACATCAAAGACTGTCCTCAGAAGCCTGAATCAATACCAGCCCGTAACACTACAATTCCTAGTCTGACATCATCTAATCGGAATAGGAATGCCAAGTCAATCCAACCGAATTATTAGAAGTAAGGCAAGGGTACTCACTCTAATGCTTCTACTCATCAGGAATCCCGAGCTCCTGCTAGAGTTTACCATATTCATGGTAGGGATGACGAAGAATCTCCTGAAGTGATTGCAGGTACTGTTGAGCTAAACTCACATCATGTTTATGCCTTAATAGATTCGGGATCCACTCATTCATTTACATGTCTATTTGTAGTGAAAAAGTTGAAACTAGAACCTGAAATGGTGAAAACAAGTCTGATAGTCTCAAACCCTTTAGGAGGAAATTCAAATATTAACCTAATATGTAGAAATTGTTCACTGCATATTAGCAATTTTCCATTCTCTATTGCTCTCTACATAATACCCTCCTGTGAGTTCGATTTAATTTTGGGTTTAGATTGGTTAAGTAAACATGAGGCTTGGATAGATTGTTAAAATAAAAGATTATACCTTCAAGGTTTAGGAAAAGAATCCATACTCCTAATTGATAAAAAGCCCACTTCCATTTTTGCATCCATGGTCTTACGAGATCAAATTGAATTTGGAATACCTGAGATGCATGTTGTTTCTGAATTTATTGATGTGTTTCCCGAGGAACTACATGGTCTCCCTCCGACTAGAGAAGTTGAATTTGGGATTGAAATACAACTTGGCTCAAGTCCGGTGTCTATCACTCTGTACCGGATGGAACCTCTTGAATTAAAAGAAATGCAAAAAAAACTTCAAGAGCTTCAGGAAAAGGGTTTCATTCGACCTAGCACTTCTCCTTGGGGTGTACCTGTTCTGTTTGTAAAGAAGAAGGATGGAGCAATGCGCCTTTGCATTGACTACCGTCTTTTGAACAAGATCACAATCAAGAACCGATATCCACTCCCAATAATAGAAGACATGTTTGATCAACTTAGGGATGCATCGGTGTTCTCAAAGATTGACCTGCGATCTGGATACTATCAAATGAGATTCAAAGAGAAGAATGTGTCAAAAACAGCTTTCCGAACTCGTTATGGTCACTATGAATTTCTGGTAATGCCATTCGGATTAACAAATGCTCCGGCGGCATTCATGGATCTCATGAATAGAGTATTCAAGCCCTATCTTGATAAATTTGTAGTCGTCTTCATTGATGACATTCTAGTCTATTCTCGCAATCGAGAAGAACATGCTGATCACCTCCGCATTGTCTTGCAAACTCTCCGGGAACGCCAGTTATTCGCAAAATTTTCCGAGTGCGAGTTCTGGTTATCGGAAGTTTCTTTCCTTGGTCATGTAATTTCAGCAGAAGGAATTAAAGTAGATCCAAAGAAAATTCAGTCAATCATGGATTGGTGACCTTCTAGAAATGTCAGTGAAATACAGAGTTTTCTTGGTCTGGCTGGTTACTACAGAAAGTTTGTCAAAAGGTTTTCCACTATAGCTTTACCTTTGACCAAACTTCTTCGTAAAGACCAACCATTTGAATGGTCTGAAAAATAACAGAAAAGTTTTGATCAAATCAAAGCACCCTTGACTCATGCCCCATTTTTTATCCAACCAGAACCAGGTAAAGAATATACAGTGTACAGTGATGCTTCGCATGCGGGTCTTGAATGTGTTTTAATGCAAGGTGATAATGTAATTGCTTATGCTTCATGCCAACTAAAATCTCATGAATTGAATTATCCAACGCATGATCTCGAACTTGCTGCTATCGTGTTTGCTCTCAAAATATGGAGACACTACTTGTGCGGTGAGAAATGTTATATGTTCACCGATTACAAGAGTTTAAAGTATCTTCTGACACAGAAAGATCTGAATTTGAGATAACGCAGATGGATGGAGTTGTTGAAAGACTATGATTTAGTTATTGACTATCATCCAGGAAAAACCAATGTGGTTGTAGACGCCTTGAGTCGTAAACCGACATTGGGTAAAATTTCTAGTCCTTGATCCTCAAGAACAAAAATATACCTTTAATGATATCTCTACCTAAATTATCTAATTTATTTATGTAGCTCCAACTGCTATCAACGCTCATCTCTGAGTGTATCAAAAGCAAGGATTTCTGTCCGAACTTCAAATTCAATCCAGTCTAATTTCAAGGATTGGAAATCTTCAGCAAGATGATCCAGAACTTCAGGATATTATTTCCAAGCTTGATACAAAGTCGGGAGAAGGATTTCGTATTCACACAAACGGTCTCCTCTACTTCAAAGATATAATCTGTGTTCCAAATGATGAAAATTTGAAAAGAGATCTTCTAGAAGAAGCACACCAGAGTTCTTTCTCGGTCCACCCTGGATCGGTTAAGATGTATAAAGATCTCAAATCATTGTATTGGTGGTCTGGTATGAAAGCGGCTATCAATGAATTTGTATCTAAATGTCTAAATTGTCAAAGAGTCAAAGCTGAACATCGAGTTCCCACCGGATTACTCCAACCACTCGAATTACCACAGTGGAAATGGGAACGAATTACCATGGACTTCGTGACTGGTCTTCCTTGTTCTCCTAGAAAATATGATGCTATTTGGGTGATTGTTGACCGGTTCACCAAATCGTCACATTTTGTCCCTATTCGTATCAACTACAGTTTAGAGACTTTAGCCAATTTGTACATTCAAGAAATAATTCAGCTACATGGAATTCCTATCTCCATTGTCTCTGATCGTGATCCAAGATTTACTTCCCGATTCTGGAGAACTTTGCAACGAGCTATGGGGACTAAATTGAATCTAAGCACTGCTTTCCATCCGCAAAGTGATGGTCAATCTGAACGAGTAATTCAGATTCTTGAGGATATGCTTAGAGCTTGCATTATTGACTTTGGAATGAATTGGGAGAAATCTCTACCTTTAGTGGAATTTGCCTACAACAATAGTTATCAGTCATCTATTCAGATGGCTCCTTTTGAAGCATTGTATGGCAGAAAATGCAGAACTTCTCTTTGTTGGTCTGAACTTGGTGAAAATAAAGTATTGAGACCACAATTGCTCAGAGAAACATAAGAGAAAGTCCAAATTATTCACTCTCGATTAAAGCAAGCTTTTAATAGACAAAAAGCCTATGTTGATCTGAAGCGAAGAGATATCCAATATAATGTGGGAGACAAAGTCTTTCTTAAAGTCTCTCCATGGAAGAAAGTATTTCGGTTTGGAAAGAGGGGAAAACTCAATCCTCGCTTTATTGGACCTTTTGAAATTACTGAAAGAATTGGCCCAATGGCTTATCGACTTGCACTTCCCAGTGAATTCGATAAAATCCACAATGTCTTTCATGTATCAATGCTCAGAAGATATAGATCCGATCCATCTCATATCCTAGAACTGGAAGAAGTAGAACTGAATCCTGACTTGTCCTCTGAAGAAGAACCAGTTCAGATTCTGGACAAGGAAATCAAAAGGCTTAGAAACAAGAATGTTTCACTAGTCAAAGTGTTGTGGAGAAATCACAAGATGGAAGAGGCAACATGGGAACCAGAAGAAACAATGCGAAACCAATACCCCTAGTTGTTCAGTTCAGGTAAGAATTCGAGGACGAATTCTTTCATTAAGGGGGAGAGAAATATAACATCCCAAAAATTAGCCTAGAAGTTTTGGGAATTCAATTGGATAATTAGTAAATTTAATTAGACTAGAAACCTTAAATAATTAAATTAAAATGTAGCTATATTAGGGACTTAATCGGAATTCAAGGAAAAACTTAGGAAAATTTGACAATTAGCCAAGTGACCAAACCGAACTAAAAGGAAAGAAAGATGTTTGCATGCTAAATCTTTATATTCTTGATTTGTCTATGTTTAAAATAAAAATAATGGGATAATTAGGGGCAAATTAGACTTTCATTTAACATGAGACATTGCCATAGTGTCAATTCTCATCAATGCTCACTTCCTCCTAACCGGCCACCAAAACCTCCCAAGTAAGGAAACCATATTTCACACTTGCAAAATAGAGAAAATTGAGAGAGTTAGAGGAGAGCTCACGGTGAAGAAGAAGAAGCCTTGCATGGCATGGTTTTTGGCTTAGGATTTCAAAACAAAAATCAAAAGTAAGTATAGCTTCCCATTCTCTATTCGAATATGTGAAAATATTGGAGAAAGGAGATGTTTTGTGCAATCGAAAATTCATGAAAATTTCTAGTTAAAAAGGGTAGAGTTTCTGGAAATTTTAAGATATGAGTAATGAGTTAGGATGATGAAGATTTAGAAGATAAGAAGTGTAATGAGACTTCTAAAACATTAAGTTCAAGGCTGGCCAGAATGTACACTAGTTGAAACACCATATATTTTGACATGTCTATTTTAATAGAAAATTTATAAAATTGAATTTGGAGACTCCTAGCAAAATCTGGAAGGAAAATTTGAACTGCACTCGAATCTGCCCAGTAGTGTTCTTAACTGAACAACAGACTTTGAAAATTCAAAGAAAATTAAATACTTAGTATTTTGGCCTGAAATTTTAATAGGATTTAATTGGGGATGTTAATTGAATTTAGAGACAAACAAAGCTTAATTTCAAAATATATACTGAAAATGGGAATTAATTCAAAATAGAGGGTCAAAACAGTTTAGTATAGAAATGTTGAACTTTGAATGACAATAAAAAATTTAGATGATAAAAAAATTGATGAGAGGAAGTTAGTAACATGAATAAGAGATCTACTAATCCTTAATTGACATGAGTAATTAAATAAATTTAATGATAGATTAAGAATTTTAAGAGAATTAATAGGTTAATTCGACAATGTCCGAGGCTAAATTAGTTTAAGGGCCAAAACTGAAATGTGGAAGATTTAAGGTTTATATTGAACAATTGATTCGGAAATTTCTTCGTATGATTGTCTAAAAATAAGCTAGATCCTAGAGGAGAAAGGATCGACGAGGAACCTATAGCTGGAGCAGCGTCGGAGCGTGGAAAGGGCCTCCGTATCCAAAATTAGCTTGGCGATTGTGAGTGGAACAATTCCTAGAGTTGAGAATAGTGTCTCAACTATTTTAATTTAAATTCTTATTTTAGAATTGCATGAAATTGGACTAATTAATGGTTGGTAATTTGATAAGGGAAGAAGGATTAAAAGGAATTTGGTTTGGATGCATGTTGTTGTATGTTCGAATGATATGTGCTTTGATTGAAATCTTTGATGATCTTCATGTTTAAAATTAAATCTGATTGGAAGTATATTGACTTGAATTATGCTTATTTTTCTATGATTGGTTGCTGCAATTGTTGAAATATGTATATGCCTTTGTTAGTGAATTATTGATGAGCAATGTGAAAAGGTAATCAAGGGTTGGATTTAAAAGTTATATGTTGGACAATTTTGATGGTAATTAGAACTATATGATGTGAAATTGAAATCACATACTTGAATTGTGGATATGTGAATGGTGATGCAATTTATAAGAATGATTGATAGTGAGATTATATGTATTTTTGTAATTGAAACATATGTATGCAATTAATCGAAAGGGTTAATGAATCAATTCTTAAAATTGGATTGCAAAAATTATATGGATTGAAATTAAAGTGTAATTGGCAAAGCCCTTGGTATGTATAGTCTGTCCAGGTAGTACGACATGCCTAGAGTCTTGAGCTCGATAAGAATCGGTACGTTAGTGTACTCGATTATGTTGGTACATAAGTGTACCTATTGCTTAATGTCAGTGGACATTATGATGACATGTAATACGATGATATGAATTTGGTACTTGGGTACCTATTATATGGTGAATTTGATTCACATCTCTGTAATACATGACTCGAATACCGAGCTTACTATACGAACCAAGGCATACGAATTGCATTAATAAGAAAGAAATTTCTTGTATTTTGAAATTGAAACTCTTGTCTTAGTGAATTGCTATGAATTGGAATGCATCATGTAACTTATTAATTATTAAAGAAATTGATAACCTGCTACAGTTTGCTGCTGCTTGTTTATCTGAAAATTTTATTGATCGAAAAAGTGCAATTGAATCATGTTAGTTCGAATTTTGTATGATTGAAAATGAAATTATCAAATTGAATTGATCCATGATAATTGTATGCGGCATGAATACAAAAAAATATTCATTGATGGGTTCTAATTGTTTGATTGGTTGTGTATGAAAAATAGAAATTAGTACCTTGAGCAGCTCATATTCGATTGTAAAATGTTTGGTACATTGATTTGTGCAATTCGAATGATTGTTGCTGCTTGTTAAGTTGTTTGTGAAATTTTATTGATTGATTATTGACCTATTCGATTGGAATAGAGAAATGTGACAATCTAAGACTTTGGTCTATTGTGTGGTCATTTAATTATGAAATGAAAATTTGATAGATTAAGGTTTCCTCACTAAGTACTATAAGTACTTATCACTCGAACTTTTCCTTCCTTCCCAAAAACTACAGGTAGTAGATTGTTGGTCTACCTTCTGATATCAGCTAGCTTGAAGATTAAGTATGCCTTTCTTTGTATTTGTCATGCTCATGATGGGTGGTTTAACGGTCAACATGCTAGTGCAATTCGCCTTAATGGTCATGTTTATGAACTACTATTTTAAGAATGTTTAAACTTTTGAAACTAGTTTTCCCTCATTTTGTTATGTAATTAAGGGGTATATATGGGGTATAGATTGACCCTTAGTATATGTTTTGGGGCTTGATGCTTTTTGTTATCTTTTGTATAGGCAACCGATAGGTTTAGCCGATGGTAGATACCTCGGGGAAAACTTTTTGTATAAGGGAAACGATTAAAATGCTATGGATGATGATGCTTATATATATATAATTGGAATTATTATTAGATGATCACGTTAGAATCGAATTGAAATGTGCTAAAGAGAGCTCTTCGAATTGATTGAATAAAATGAAAATTGGTTATATGTATGTTGTATTCGAATGTGTAATGTTTTAAATTAAGATTTAGAATTAAATGTAATTTATAAGGAAATTAAATGAATAAAAATTAAATAGGCCACCTAGCTATTGTTCGAATAAAGATAGAATAAATCTATGGATTATAAGTAGGATTAAATTAATTAAGACCACATAGATAGTATTCGAAATAAAAAAATATCACAAGAATCTTCCGCTGCTTGATTAATAAGTTAATATGAATCCGATATAACGCTCCTTGCCCCTAATCCGGGGTGAGGGGTGTTATAGCTGGGCTAGACGACAAAGCACAAGAAGAAATCGTAAAGGAACTATGCTTTCGAGGAACAGAACTCAACTGGAACACCATGACAGTTGAGAGGGAGAGGCTAAAGCCTGAAGTAAAATTATGGAATCATCTGCTCCGAACGAGACTGATGCCCACATTGCACACAACTACGGTACACCTATCTCGTCTGCTGATTATTCATTCCATAATTAATGGGTGACAAATTGATGTAGGGAAATTGGTGGTGGATGAGGTCTACGCATGCCTCAAGAGGAGCAAGAGCCCTCTGGTCTTCCCAAATTTGATAATCACCATGTGCCGAAGGAAGGAAGTGTTTGAAAACCCAGCTAAGGGCGAGCAAATGGAAGGCAAAAAGGGGTTAACACCTGCCCAGATTCATCAGCTGAAGAGATTTAATGAGGATGCTCCAAACGAGACCCTGAAGGGAGGAGCCAAAAGCTTTGCTGCAGCAAGGACCGCAGCATTGGTTGCTAAAGCAACCCACCTAGCCACAGAGCTTCACAGTTTGAGGGTGCAACTGAGCACCTATTTCAAATATGCCAACCTAAGGGATGTGGCCAAATGCTTCTCCGAGGTCTTGCCGAGAATTGCAATTGAGTTTCCCCTATTTCCAAAGGAACTCCTCATCACTCCTGAACCTTAAGACCAAAATGCTGCAGCGAGCACGCCCCGACCACCAGCCCAAAAGAGGAAGTTGACGGCTAGGAAGAAACTCAATCCAACGCCTGCCCATGAACCAGACACTCGAGACCCCTCAGCTCCAGAAGAACAGACCCCTGCCAAAAAGTCACAGTAAATCGATCCTGCTTCCACACCCACTAGAAGAGAACACAAAGCAACAAGCATGCCACAACAACATCACAACCACCTGAATCGCAAAGGGAGCCGACCGCCACCTTGAGCGACGATGATCAGCCTGTGGCTGAGGCGGCCCCCACCACTGGAACCAACCCCGTTGTGCCACCATCTGAGGATGCTACGACCTCCAAGCCGAGACGTTATAAACGCACAGCAGAGCGCACTGTCAAACCAATCGATCCAGCTCATGCCCTATTAGATGACAGTGCAACCTCAACAGTTCTAATGGCGCACGACGACCACTCTACGGACGACACTAGCGACAATTAACCTCATCACCCATGAGGTACAAATTTCTTTTTTTAGTTTTAGTTTTCGTTTTTTAGTTTATTTTTGCATCAGCATTTTGCATAACATTTTTTTCATGCATCGCTGACGACGCATATCCAAGTTTGGGGGTGTTTCGCATTCGCTTAATTTAGGATCATAGCATTTGCATCGTAAGATTTGATAAAAGTTTTGCTATGGCATTCTGTTTAACTAGGAAGAAATATGCAAATGTGTTGATGATACTTAATGATGATCATTCGAAATTCAATAGGCCTGAACTTAAAATTTTACAACTGCATGAGAGTTAAAGAACTATCTTAGGAGTGAGTTTGCTATAGAAAATAATTTTAGACACAAATTGCTTTCTTTCTTTGCTTGGTAGGTTTAGAAAAAACTTTTTAGGAAGGACTTTAGTATTGCCTTGCATGAAAGAATGAAAAATGAGCTTAAAAGAAAAAAAGACTCCCATTTGCCTAAAAACTGAACATTGAATAAATGCTATAACATAACTGTAGAAGGACACTCCGTTGTGCAGTCTTCAGGCCATACTGTTTTAAAAAATTAGAAGATAGAAGATAGAAAAAGAAACAAAATAAATAAGTGGCAATGAAAAGCACATGATTGAATGAAAGTTGTCACGAGATGACTCTGCCTACTAGCTCGGGGGGTGAGAGGTTTGCTCCTTGCTCATCTAGAGTTAAGGACGGTAGGTGTGATGAGCTTACACCCTTCGCAACAGTACATTTTGCATCTTTGTAGAAGTCTATAATAATTAAAATTTCATTGCTAAAGCATTCTTATTGAGCTTCCTTGAAAAATTTTCTTCACCTATCATGCATAGCTTGAAAGTAATCTTACACACACACTCACTAGAAGTTTGCTCTTAAGAGAAATTCTTGTCAGTCTCAAATAAATGTTGTTGGTATTGATTGCCTATATTTTTCTGAAAGCTGAAACACTGTTGTAGTATTAATTCCTCGTTAAATCTTTGCCATAGCATCCCTTTTGTTTATTTTTACTCATTGCTTGAGGACAAGCAATAGCTTAAGTTTGGGGGTGTGATAGCTATGCTATTACCTATATATTTATGCCTCTTTGCTATAGAAATTGCTTGTTTTCAAGTGCATTACATTGCATATAGGCTGCATTTTTAGTATATTATAGGTGCTTTTCAATTTATTGCTCGTGTGGAGAGTGTGCTGCGTGAAAGGTTGTTTTGGCTGATTGTGTGCAGGATGACATAGTAGAATGCGAGGGAAGAAACAAGGAACAACATGCTATAGCAAGGGAGAGAAAGAAGACTAGCTGGCACACGAAAGTACAAGCATGTGAAGTGCAGGAAAGGACGCCTGACACTGTCAGACAGCTTTATGCAGCAGCCACACTCCATCTGTAGACCGTCCTTTTGTCCCCTGATGGACAGAGCTTGTCGGAGGATATTCGTTGGGATCCTCAACGAGATACCAAGGCACCAAAACCTTAGAAGACCTCCCCCCACTATATAAAGGCTCCATCTCTTCAAGGCGAAAAGAGGAGGCGAGGAGAGAGAAAAGTGTGCAAGAGGAAGCACAACAGAGGGGAGGAGCACTTCATCATCGGTCAGCTTTGGTTTCCTTCATTGGGGAGCTCGAGGCTTGGCCTCACCGTCCTCTTCCGAGGCGGTGAGCTTAAGGCGGTCATGGCAGTCCACCGGCGAACTGGGAGTTATCTTTCCTTTTTGCTATAGCATTTATTTATCTGGAGGGTTATATGACAATGATAAGTTTGATTATTGCCCAGCCATGAACTGTTTTAGATGGCTTGGGTTCTGTTGGTTAATACTCTGTTGATTTTATTAATTTCATGTTAATGTTTGCTATTCTTTCTTGATCTATGCTTTGTTTATGGTGTGCTTAACTTCCTAAAGTTGTAAGAGCTTAGGGTTACCGGTGCTTTGAGATATAGGCCCTGCTTTAAGCGCCTTCGAGAGTTTGCCTTTCTTTAGGAACAACCCAGGGTTGTAAGAGATTAGGGATATTAGTGCCTCGAGAAGACAGACCATTCCTTATGATGCCTTCGAGTGATGGTCGTTCCCTAGGTACAGATGGGGGTAGTGATTAAGAGAGTAAGCCCTAGCCAATAGTGATAGTTAAAGTAGTGCGTGACAGCTTTCGAGAGAAGGTCATTGCTTTAGCGTTAGCTAGGGGGAGTGATCGAAAGAACTAGCCTTAGACCTTTATAAACAATGGAGTAACCACCAAGGGGAAGGACTCCAACCTGCCTTAAAGATAAGTGAAAAGTTTAAACGGCTAAGAGGGATAGAGATTAGGAGAGTAAAGTGTTGGAGTTAAGCCGAGAGGTATTGCTGTAGCATTTTAATCTCCCAACCTTCTTGCTAGAGATAGTTTAGAAGCAGCCTAGGTAAATCCCGCCGAGCATAGTGTAGAGAACTAGGATTCGTTAGCAGTGTTAAGAGACTTCAGAGGGTTATCCTTCAGGAGCTAACTAGCCATTCCGTAGAGAGCTTCGTATCCGAGAGAGGACCTATCTGTCATTTGATTATCTCTTCTCTGTTTGCTTGTTTTGCTACAGCATTTTTCCCATCCTTCATTCTGCCTCAGCATACTCACATTACAATTTGGTTACTATAGCAATTTGGATACAAAAACTGTGTTCACCTCCAATCCCTGTGGAGACGATACTCACTCATCACTTTATTACTCGTTTGACATGTATACTTGCATCATTTGTGTATCATTTATAGTCACTGTACGAACGCAACAAATACCCTGTCAGATAGATGAAGATCTAATCGGTTTACGCAGACATGTATTGCCAACTGTTATAACATTTGAATGGTAATTAGCATAGTTCCTAAGCAATAAACCCAACATCTATAATTATCTAAATTGTTGCTACAACATCTGTTTGTCCTTTGATCATTGCTTCATCTTTACTTTCTATCACATTTAGTTATACTTTTTACCACCATATCATCTTATCATTATTTCACTAACTCTTAAGTGTGATTTCTTTGAGTTTAGCGCTTCAATCCTTGTGGGTTCGACACTCTACTTATCACTTTATTACTTATGCGACGAGTATACTTGCTCTAATTGCGTGTACTATATTTTATGCATCAAGTTTTTGGCGCCGTTGACAGGGATTGGCGACAGATAATATCTTAGTAATTGCGCTTAATTTTTTTAGTTTAATTATAGCTTTTATTTTATTTTTTTCCTTTTTAATTTTTAGGTGTGTTACAAGAGAATGAACATCAACATGAAGGGAAGTAAATGTCGATCTATTCGAAAGTATCTTACACCCACCATGGACAACCTATGCCCAAACTTAGCTTTCCAAAAGAGAAGAATGGATAATTTTTATCAAGATAATGATTCTTCATATCTCTCAAAACAAGCTTCGACGTTAAGCAACATGATCATATCAATGAAAATGTCGAGAGCAACCCAAAGAGTTCATGTCGTGGAAAATTCTTGTGATTATTGTGGGGGACAATATTTGTTTGAAAATTGCCCACACAACCCTGATGCATATTGCTACAAGGAGAACCGTAAAAATGAGTGTTGGAGACCATCTCGAAGCCTATAACCAATGGTGTAACCAGAAAAAAATATTTCGTGGTATGATCAAGGAGTTGAAATTTTTTATAACGATAATAGCTTTGTTGCATCATCAAACTTCAATCATTTGCCGCAACTGCACAGTGATCATCAAGAGCAATTAAAATCCATGAAGGCTATGAAAGCTTGGATGGATGCTAAGCTTTAAAGTTTTGCTGCAACACTGAGAAATATTGAAAATCACACAACAGAGATTTTGAATATCTTAAGTAGCATGTCGCAGTAATTAACTTAAGGGGATATTAAAATCCCAAGTCAAGAGGACGAGGGGCAATGCGAAGAGATCTCCACAATGTATGGGGAACAACTAGAACCTTCGAGTCGAGAACATGAGAAAGAATACCCAATAGTGGATGAGCCTGAACAACGAGTTCCCATAGCAAAGCTTGAGGAGCCCAAACTGTAACCCCCTTGTCCCGGTCTAGGCAACAGACCGGTCCGAACAGGTTACACGGGGAAAACCGAAACGAAACCCGTTAAGGCCCACTTCGATTAGCAACCCTAGAAAATTTCTTTTAAACATTATCTTGTCTAAATGTACCGTTAGTCCTATGTGTGAAGACGACAGCGAAAAACCGAAAACGTAAAGATATAAACGAGGCGCCAAGTAATACAAATTTACCAAGTGTCGAGTTAGTCCGATTTCATGCTTACGCAACCAAAACAATACAAAAGCAATTCACACGAGGCTCTCAAGGAAGCTTACGACAAACGGGACCAAGCCCAACATTTGAGAATCCTTAAAGATGCCAAAAGCCCAAATTACAGGCATGTGTTTTGAAAAAGGCTTGCTCGTTTCGATACACGAGCCCCAGTTTAAAAACTAGACCATGTCGTACTGGTACGGTCCACCTCGTTTCAGTATGGGTCCATTTTGTCAAATCGTTCCGGAACTCGTTCGAAAACAGTCCCTTAGAGTGGCAAACTGTTTCGATACGCGTATCGAAACATGAGCCCATAGTGTCAAACCGTACCGAAACGCGTTCCGATACGGGTATCCCTGGAGTTATCACTGTTCCGAAACAATCACAAGCGTTTCGAAACGCCTGCACTCTGTGTGACCCTGAAACAGTTTTTTGCATCTCTAAAGTTCCCCAACAAGCCTCAAATCCACAAGAATCAAGAAACAACAACATGGCAAACTATCATATATACATTCTAGATGCAAAAAGTTCTAAACACAACATTTGACATGCATTCAAGCAACAATTTAGAACTCAAGCTCTAAGCTCACATGAACACTTAGATTTCAAAAACACTAACAAGTCAATATGCTTAGCAAACCACACAAGACCACACCAAGTCCCAACTTAACATAGTATCATCATTTAGAACATGCTTGAAATAAAAACAACCCATAATAAGGGAGTTTGAACACCAACTCCAAAACATACAATCTAGCAATCTCATTGTCTATGTGTTATTACAAAACATAAACCATACTTTGAACTTAATGAGAACTCCAAGAGTTTCCTTTCTTGCCCACTTGCCTCCCGAGGCTTCTAACGATATGCATTGTTGAAGAAAAGAGAGCGTAAGCTAGAAGCTTAGTGAACGAAGCTCTAAAACACACCAACAATGCAGTTTTTAAAACGTAGACTTAAATTCAAGCAAAATTAAATAAGGAAAGACGTAATGTATCACAAACATCACATTACAAGGTATGCACATGCATGACCCCAAAACCCGGTGGGACTACACATCATCGTTCGACTAATAATTTTCCAATGGGACTACACATCACCGTACTCTCCTATTAGTTACTACAAGTGGGTCTACACATCACCGTAGTAATGACAACCATCACGTGAGGCTCGACACCAACAACGACTACACAACAACATTAAACGGAGAGTAAAAACAATCTAAAAGAATCATCACATCACACATATCACGAGAACCGAAAATCAACCAACAAATGAGATTAGGTGAACTTACTCTCGGGTCTAGGTTAGTCTCTAAGACTCCACCCAAACCCCAAACCTTCGTTGAACATAAATAAGATTCCAAAACAGTATCCACTCACCGATGAACCCAAACGTAAGATGAAACACCGATCTCAAGTCTCTGTAGCACCCAGTATCGCACATGAGGCACCCGAACCCAATTCCTCTGTTTAAATCAATACAAATCATACTATTAGGACACTAATACACTCGTAAACCAGTAGCAACCCGGAAAATCACTCTTGCAACCAAAACACATCAATTTGAATCCAAGATTTCATCCAAACTTCACCATTTTCGTTCTAAACAAACCCCACACTGAAATCATCCATTCTGACCACTAAAACACATCAAAAAACATCTAGAAACATTCCCCATCATCAAGGGAACCACCAGCCACGTTTTCAACCCAAAAACCCAACCTTTTAAACCTAAAAATCTCATTTTTATACCCATTTCGGGTTTCCCACCAAAACCCATCATTTTAACATTTTTAGGACACCCAAAGGTGATCAAAAACACCCTTAGCGCTACATTAGAAACCCACATGAAGAACCCATAGAAATACCCATTTTCTCAACTCAACTCCAAACTCAAAATACATTTTAATGGCTTTTAAAAGAGGGTTTTCAAAGAACACAAGCTAGACAATGTAAAATCTGAAATAAGGAAGAGATTACCTTCAAAAATCTTGCTTGGATGAGTGATTTGAGCAATGGAATAGTGATTTAGGGTTTTAGAGATGTTTTAGTGGGAAAAGGGGGATTTTGGAGAAGATGACATCTTTTTCAAATTTCCTTTCTTTATTCCCTTTTTCTCAAAATTCCCATTCTCAATTTCATTAATGGCATTTTAGTAAATATGAGAATCTTTTGTAAAAATTATCATTTTAAGTCTAATTTTAACACGGACTAATCCTAGGTTATAATTGATAAACTCATGTGCCGTAAATCAGGGCGTTACAACTCTCCCCCACTTAAGGAATTTCGTCCCTGAAATTAATTGACGGAAAAAGATACGGAAACTGTCTTTCTATGTCTTCCTTCCTCTCCCAAGTAGCCTCTTTCACACCTCGGTGTCTCTACAAAACCTTGACTAATTCGATAGACCTCCCACGCAACACTTTCTTGTCTGTAGTAAGAATCTCAACCGGCTCTTCATCATACGACAAGTTGGGGTTCAACTCAATCTCTTCCACTGGCATTACTTGAGACGGATCCGATCTATACTTTCGGAGCATCGATACATGGAACACATCGTGGATCTTCTCTAACTCGGTCGGGAGTCTCAATCTATACGCAACGGGACCAATCCTCTCAACTAACTCGTAAGGTCCAATGAACCTCGGACTCAACTTACCTTTCCTACCAAACCTCATCACCTTCTTCCAAGGTGAGACCTTCAAAAACACCCTCTCGCTCACGGCATATTCTATCTCTTTTCTCTTCAAATCAGCATATGACTTCTGTCGGTGTGAAGCTGCCCTCAAGCGATCACAGATCAGTTTTACCTTCTCGGTAGTGCCCTTAAGCAATTCGGGCATCGGTACAAGCTTCTGTCCGGCCTCGGCCCAACAAATAGGAGTTCTACACTTCCTACCATACAAAGCTTCATACGGTGTCATCTGAATACTGGCCTGATAACTGTTGTTGTACGCAAACTCTACTCACGGTAGATGCTTCTCCCAAGACCCCTGAAAGTCGACGATACAACACCTCAACATGTCCTCCAACACCTGAATCACTCTCTCGGACTAGCCATCTGAGTGCGTATGATACGAAGTACTGAATTTCAACCAAGTACCCAAGGCACAATGCAAACACTCTTAAAATCTAGCTGTAAACCTCGGATCTCGGTCTGACACAATCGATTTCGGTACCCCATGCAGTCTTACTATCTCACAGATGTACATATCAACCAACTTATCTAAGGTGTAGGTAGTATGAACAGGTATGAAGTGAGCACACTTAGTAAATCTATCGACTATTACCCACACTGAATTCGTCTTCGAATGAGTCAACGGTAAACCCGACACAAAGTCCATGGTGTTATGTTCCCACTTCCATTCCGGAATCTTCAATGGTTGTAACAACCCTGAAGGAAACTGATGCTCGGCTTTGACTCTCTGACATACCAGGCACTTACTCACAAACTCAGCCACATCCTTCTTCAACCCAACCTAGTAGTACTCTTCTTTCAACCCACGGTACATCTTCGTACTACCTGGATGCATAGCAAAGGGACTATTATGTGCTTCATTTATGATGGTGCGCCTCAACTCAGAATCTTCCGGAACAACTATTCTATCCTTGAAACATAGGATCCCATTCTCACCAAAACAAAAATATGTGGGGTCTATCCTCAGCTATATCTTGCACGTAAGGTGCCAACGACTCATCTTGCAACTATTTCTCTCGGATCAACTGAGCCAACGACGGTTTAACTTGAAACTCGGCTATCAAACCTCCATCCTGTGACACGCTCAATCTCGCAAACATAGCTCGCAACTCAATTGCCACTTTTCTACTCAAAGCATCGACCACTACGTTTGCCTTACTCGGATGGTACTCTATCGTGAGGTCATAATCCTTAAGAAGTTCTATCCATCTACGCTGCCTAAGATTTAACTCTTTCTGAGACATCAAGTACTTCAAACTCTTGTGGTCGGTATAAACGGTGCACTTCTCACCATAAAGGTGATGTCTCTAAATCTTCAATGCAAATACTACTAAGGCTAACTCAATATCATGAGTGGGGTAGTTCTTCTCGTGAACTTTCAACTGTCTCGAAGCATAAGCTACGACCTTACCTTCTTGCATAAGCACACAACCTAAACCTATATATGATGTATCACTGTAAATCACAAACTCTTTTCTCGGTTCCAGCTGAACCAAGATAGGAGCTTCGTTCAAAGCTTTCTTCAACTTCTCGAACGCTTGTTGTCTTGCATCTGACCACTCATACAGAACATTCTTCTGAAGCAACTTGGTTAAAGGAATCGCTATCTTTGAAAATCCCTCGACAAATCTTCAATAATATCCCGCCAAGCCTAGGAAGTTACGGATTTACGTCACTATCTTCGGTTGCTTCCAATCCACTACTGCTTCTATCTTCTTGGGATCCACACTAATCCCATTGACCGAGATCACATGACCTAGGAAGACTACCTCCATAATCCAAAACTCACATTTACTTAACTTGGCATATAATTGATTCTCAAACAAAGTCTGAAGCACTAACTGCAAATGTTCATCATGCTCTTCCTCGGTCCTAGAGTACACTAAGATGTCATCTATGAACACTACCACAAACATGTCCAAAAACTCGTGAAACACACAGTTCATCATGTCTATAAATGCAGCTGGAGCATTAGTCAAACCGAAGGGCATCACCAAGAACTCATAGTGTCCATAACGTGTACAGAATGCTGTCTTCGGTATGTCCACCTCTTTCACCTTCAACTGATAGTAACCGGATCTCAAATCAATCTTTGAAAACACTGAAGCACCTCTCAACTGATCAAGCAAGTCATCTATCCTAGGCAAAGGGTACTTGTTCTTCACTGTTACCTTATTCAACTACCTATAATTTATACACATCCTCATACTACCGTCCTTCTTCTTAACAAACAAGACCAGAGCACCCTACAGAGAAATAATAGGCCTAATGAAACCTCTATCTGACAACTCCTGAAGCTGTGTCTTCAATTCTTTCAACTCTTTCGGTGCCATCCTATACGGAGCAATAGACACGGGCGCAGAATTAGAATACGTCTCAATAGCAAATTCAACTTCTCTATCTAGGGGTAAACCCGACAACTCTTCCGGAAAAACACTTGAAAAATAAAAAATTGTCCTGATGCCTTGCGGTCTAACCTCACTCATATTCGGATTCATCATGTAAGCCAAGTAAGCCTGACAACCCGAATCCATTAAATTCTAAGCTTCCAACGCAGAAACAACATTGGACAAGAACCTAACGTTTTCGCCAACTACAAAAACCTCAAAGTCATCTGTAAGCTTCAAGGAGACTCTCTTGGCCTCAAAGTCAACCCTAGCCCTATGCTCTACGAGCCAATCCATGCTGAAAATCACATCAAAACTGTAGAATGGTAACTCCATCATGTCAACCGGAAACACGTGATCCTAAACCATCAAGGGACACCTCATATACCTCTTCCTAACTACCACTGTATCACCGAAAGAACTAGTAACATTTACACCTACCTCTAACCACTCATATGGTAAACCTAGAGACCTTGAGTGTTCACCCAAAATATACAAATGTGTCGACCCCGAATCTATCAAAGAAAGAAAACTCAAAGACTGTAACGAGAAATTACCTGCAATGACATTCGTGTCATTCCCAGCCTCTCGTTGTGCATACACCCTAGTGGGTCCTCCACGCTCGGGTTAGACTGCCACTACATGAGCCAAGTTCCTCTATCCATCATTCCTCGGCTGGAAGTTACTGTGCCCACGGCCTCTCTGATGCTCAAAACCCCTAGCTGGAGCCGGTCCGCCCCTAGCAGGGTGTGGACAGTTACACCTCAAATGGTCTCGGGAACCACAGTTCCAACATACCTCATAGGCCCCCATACACTCGCCCTAATGGCGCCTCCCGCATCTAGCGCACTCTGGAGTGTGTACAACAGCTCCTTGGCCCTGGTGGCCCCGTCCATAGTTACCACCCCTATGCCTCGATCAGGCTGATACCTCTTATTCATATGCTTCTTGGCATGATATCTACCCCAATCCGCGTGTCTCTTTCCGAAATTGGACCCACTAGCACGAGCATTGGAGCCTAAGTTCTGATCAATATCCTTGGCCCTAGAGACCAAGACATCAAACTCAGTATAGTCAGAGGCAAGTATGTAAGTCTTCACATCTCTAGTCAACTCATATCGAAAGCGCTAACACCGTTCCCTCTCACTGGGAACCAACTTGGGTGCATACTGGCTCAATCTCACAAACTGAACCTCGTACTCGGACACGGTCTTGCTACCCTGAACCAAGGCCATAAACTCCCTCTTCTTCTCATCTAGATACCGAACTCCGAGATACTTCCTCTTAAAAGTATTTTTGAATAATTCTCACGTGATATCCGCTTCGGCCATACCCAAAGTAACAGTGGTGCACCATGTATATGCGTCCCCCCTGAAGCAAGGAGACAAAGCAACCCAACTTACGAGCGTCTGAGCACTCCATCTGACCCAATATGCGTGTAGTACTCTCGAGCCAAGCCTCTGAACCTTCAGGAGTCAAACCATGGAACTCAACTCCTCCCAAGCTACGAAGCCTCTCTAAGGGTAATCATTTTCCCGCACCCTGAGGTGGTGCTGCAGCTTGCATACCGGCCAAAGCTGTTTGAAAAGCTCCGGCTATGGTCTGAAATAAATGGGTCATGTCTGCACTTGCCTGAACCTGACCTGCCTGGGCTCCATTACCTCCAACATTAGCACCGGCCTAAGGCCCATTACCATCACCTCCGACTTGCGCACCAACCTGAGGCACATTACCTTCGCCACCCACCCTATCACCATCGGGAGCAGGAGGAGCAGGAGGCTCACCCCCGGGTGCCTGGTCACCCGCTCTAGGTCGCCCCCTCGGTCTCACCATAATGAGATAAAATCTAAAACAAACAACACATCACACACAAAATAAAACATTAGGTTAGCAAAAGGGCAAGGACCCAAGTTCTCATCTCTTTAAACCAAAACCTTTTTCATTAACAACACCTAGCAATGGGAACACTTGACTGGACTTCGACGAACAACAATGACATCTAGAAGCTTGCATCCATACACCGTGCAATAGCAAGAAACCATACAAACCAACTTATTTGACTTACCTTTCCTGAGAGACCTCGTAACCGAGGCTCTGATACCACTAAATGTAACCCCCTCGTCCCGGTCTAGGCGACAGACCAGTCCGAACAGGTTACACGGGGAAAGCCGAAACGAAACCCGTTAAGGCTCCACTTCGATTAGCAACCCTAGAAAATTTCTTTTAAACATTATCTTGTCTAAATGTATCGTTAGTCCTATATGTGAATACAACAGCGGAAAACCGAAAACGTAAAGATATAAATGAGGCGCCAAGTAATATAAATTTACCAAGTGTCGAGTTAGTCCAATTTCATGCTTACGCATCCAAAACCATACAAAAGTAATTCACACAAGGCTCTCAAGGAAGCTTATGACAAACGTGACCAAGCCCAACATTTGAGAATCCTTAAAGATGCCAAAAGCCTAAATTACAGGCATGCGTTTCGAAACAGGCTTGCCCGTTTCGATACATGGGCCCCAGTTTAAAAACCAGACCAGGCCGTACCGGTACGGTCCACCTCGTTTCGGTACAAGGTCCATTTTGTCAAAGCATTCCGAAACTCATTCGAAAATAGGCCCTTACAGTGGCAAACCGTTTCGATACGCGTATCGAAACAGGAACCCACAATGTCAAATCGTACCGAAACGCGTTCCGATACAGGTATCCCTGGAGTTATCACCGTTCCGAAACAACCACAAGCATTTCGAAATGCCTGCACTCTGTGTGACCCTAAAACAGTTTTCTGCATCTCTAAAGTTCCCCAACAAGCCTCAAAACCACAAGAATCAAGAAACAACAACATGGCAAACTATCATATATACATTCTAGATGCAAAAAGTTCTAATCACAACATTTGACATGCATTCAAGCAACAATTTAGAACTCAAGCTCTAAGCTCACATGAACACTTAGATTTCAAAAACACTAACAAGTCAATATGCTTAGCAAACCACACAAGACCACACCAAGTCCCAACTTAACATAGTATCACCATTTAGAACATGCTTGAAACAAAAACAACCCATAAAAAGAAAGTTTGAACACCAACTCCAAAACATACAATCTAGCAATCTCATTGTCTAAGTGTTATTACAAAACATAAACCATACTTTGAACTTAATGAGAACTCTAAGAGTTTCTTCCCTTGCCCACTTGCCTTCCGAGGCCTCTAACGATCTGCATTGTTGAAGAAAAGAGAGCGTAAGCTAGAAGCTTAGTGAACGGAGCTCTAAAACACACAAACAATGCAGTTTTTAAAACGTAGACTTAAATTCAAGAAAAATCAAATAAGGAAATACGTAATGTATCACAAACATCACATTACAAGGTATGCACATGCATGACCCCAAAACCCAGTGGGACTACACATCACCGTTCCACTAATAGTTTTCCGACGGGACTACACATCATTGTACTCTCCTATTAGTCACTACCGGTGGGACTACACATCACCGTAGTAACGACAACCATCACGTGAGGCTCGACACCAACAACAACATTAAACAGAGAGTAAAAACAATCTAAAAATATCATCACATCACACATATAATGAGAACCGAAAATCAACCAACAAATGAGATTAGGTGAACTTACTCTCGGGTCTAGGTTAGTCTCTAAGACTCCACCCAAACCCCAAACCTTCATTGAACATAAATAAGATTCCGAAACAATATCCACTCACCGATGAACCCAAACATAAGATGAAACACCGATCTCAAGTCTCCATAGCACCTGGTATCGCACCAGGTATCACACATATCATGAGAACCGAAAATCAACCAACAAATGAGATTATGACACTAATACACTCGTAAACCAGTAGCAATCCGGAAACTCACTCTTGCAACCAAAACACATCAATTCGAATCCAAGATTTCATCCAAACTTCACCATTTTCGTTCTAAACAAACCCCACACTGAAATCATCCATTCCGACCACTAAAACACATCCAAAAACATCTAGAAACATCCCCCATCATCAAGGGAACCACCAGCCACGTTTTCAACCTAAAACAAACCTAAAAACCCAACCTTTTAAACCTAAAAATCTCATTTTTATACCCATTTCGGGTTTCCCACCAAAACCCATCATTTTAACATTTTTAAGACACCCGAAGGTGATTAAAAACACCGTTAAGCGCTACATTAGAAACCCACTTGAAGAACCCATAGAAATACCCTTTTTCTCAACTCAACTCCAAACTCAAAATACATTTTATTGGCTTTTAAAAGAGGGTTTTCAAAGAACACAAGCTAGACAATGTAAAATATGAAATAAGGAATAGATTACCTTCAAAAATCTTGCTTGGATGAGTGATTTGAGCAATAGAATAGTGATTTAGGGTTTTAGAGAAGCTTTAGTGGTAAAAGGGGAATTTTGGAGAAGATGACATCTTTTTCAAATTTCCTTTCTTTATTCCCTTTTTTCTCAAAATTCTCATTCTCAATTTCATTAATGGCATTTTAGTAAATATGGGCATCTTTTGTAAAAATCATCATTTTAAGTCTAATTTTAACTCGGACTAATCCTAGGTTATAATCGATAAACTCTCGGGCCCTAAACCGGGGCGTTACACAAACAATGCAATGATGTAACAACACTTGATGAGGCTGAGAAGAGTAATGATATAACAACGTCTGAGGAATCTGATGCCCAGATTGCTACAACAACTTTGATGTTGGAGAAACAATCTGTAGACTACTCTTATCCATGATGTCAAGACCACATGCAAGATTTGATGCCATCAAAGCTAGGGTATGCTCAAGTTGGAGATGACACTTTATCAATAGTGATTCCCGTCATCTTGGTGTTGCATCAAAATCTCTACTGATGGAGATGTTTGAAAAGCTTAAAGAAAGTGGTGGTTGGATACTTGAAAACTTTGAAAGAATTGATCATTTACTTGACTTACACAAGATCCTAGCAGAGGAAGGCTATAGCAATTGGCTAGAACAACAATTACCACGAAAACGAAGGCTACACCCAATGGAGGAAGTCAATGAGAATGAAGTAATCAAATGGTTGGTTGTTGGTATATTCTTTCCATCAAAGAATTGATTCCTTAGAGAACAATAAAAATGTGGAGGGTATGTATGGATTACAAAGGAACAAGAAAGAAAGATATCTCCACCAAGGTTTTACAAGCGAAAGTAGTTTCAAGCACTTTGGCTCAATTTCTTTTAGGAAGAATTGTCACTCGATGGAGGATGCAGATCGACTATAAGAAGTATCAGAAAAGAACCTCATCCTAGCACATCAGAATGCTTAAAACACTTCACCCCTTCTCTTTTATTTTTCTACTTTGTTTTTATTTTAATTTGCTTTTATTTTGCGTTAAACTATAATTTCGTTTTTTGCCGCATCATTTTATTTCATTTCGTATCAGATGCTGCAAGATTGAGTTAATCCATGTTTTAATTCCTTTGTTTTTCTTTTGTTTTACAGCCATAAAGTAAGAAAGAGAATCAAATTTTCTAGGATTTAGAGAAAAGTTGATTTTGGCAATATTGGTTTCTATATTTTAGGGTATTTTGGGTGGTTAAATGACAAATATTTTATTTTCTCTTCCCTCATAATTAAAACCCTACAACCTCTCTTTCACTTTTTAGGATTTTCTTTCCCCACGTTCTCACTTCTCCATAAATCTCACGTTAATTAATTTCCTTCCAAAATCTCATTCATTTTCACCTTTACACCCTTCATATAAAAACCATATCTTTCTATCTTCTCAATCTCTCCACCTTTATCTCATTCAGGAAACCCTAAAAGCTAAAAAAGATTATTTTTTTAGCCAAACTGCTTCTTCATCTTCTTCCTC
Organism: Hibiscus trionum; assembly: GCA_030270665.1. Lineage (NCBI taxonomy): Eukaryota > Viridiplantae > Streptophyta > Magnoliopsida > Malvales > Malvaceae > Hibiscus > Hibiscus trionum. The sequence continues at coordinate 14,662,374 of BSYR01000013.1, forward strand.
CTTGTCCAAGCTACGTTCCAAAATTCTTGTGCCATATTCTTCATCCTCTCCAACAAAGCATTTGTGGCAACAATTAAGTGCATAAGATTGTTGAGGTTGAAGACATATTAGATAAAGTGCTCACCCACTGCACCATAAGCTATTGAAGAGCCTGCACTGTATGCGCCCCGTACCGATACACACTTCAAACATATGGTGCGCAAGACTGCACCTTCCCGCTCCCACTTAAACTCCGGTTAGTTTTTTTTCTTCTTTTTTATTGTCTTTTCATGTTTTTCTTTCTTTTTGCATTGGGGACAATGCTTCTCTCAAGTTTGGGGAGTATTGTGCCATGTACATATTAGGTTAAATTTAGGTAAAAATTAAAAAAAAATCATTCATGTAAGTAGCCCAATTTGTTTTTGATGGTTACCTTTCCTATGATTCCACTAATTTTGAAATTACTGCTACATTGATCATGATTTCCTATGATTAATCTATGCTTAATGTTTTGCAATGTGTTGGGAGCTTTATGTTTTGAATTCAATAATGAATCTTCTGTAGCCCTTAAAAACACATGTTGCATGCACTCTAAAAACTTAAGGAAACTTAGGAACACTCTAGGTCGACTTTCTGCTGCCAAAGCATGAATCAAAGTGAATGAACTTGATGCTTAATGCAGCAAAACAAAGGCTTAAAAAACTCCTTGAAAATCAATAAAATTAATTGATAATATAAACAAAACTATTGAGGGACACTTTTCTATGCATCTTGCTATCTTAGAACACTAGGTGAGTTGTGTTTGCTCCATTTAACTTTCCTTGGTAGGAATGATAGTACTGGACAAGAGTGAATGAAAGTCTTCTTGGGATGACACTACTCGTAGGGCTCGGGGATTTTCTGTTTGCTCCACTCCATCTTCAAGTACTGAAGAGTAAGTGTGATAAGCTGAAGCCCCGAGCATACACTTTTTGAACTTAGAAAAAAATGAGTAAAATAATGTGCTGAAACATAAAAGTATATGCCAAGACAACAATAGAAAGCGACCCTTAAGTTTCTCTAAGGCTATTAAGTGATGAATGCATGCGACACAACACCCACTGCACCTACAGTCGGATTGATCCTTGGAACAAAACTGTAAGCTCTGATGCATTGCACTTTTTTAAAATGGCTGAGGAATGAATTACTGCTGCAAAATGTCTTGGAATTCTTTTCATCATAACATAGTTGGAACCTTAGAAACAATGGGTTGTTTATGTTTTGTTTTCATTTTTTGTCTTTAGGTTAGTTTGCATTACTTGAGGACAAGCAACAGTTCAAGTTTGGGGGTATTTTATGAATGTGTAGATAACCTATTTTTTGTATCCTTTTACTTAGCTTTTGCATGTGTTTAAGCTCATTTGGTTGCATTTATGAGTAGTTTGCATATAGTTATGGAGTTATGGTGTTTGAGCTTAATGTTTATATATATTGATGCTATTAATGGGAACGGTAGTGGTTTTTAGTGTTGCTTGCATAGGAGGTAACAGAGCAGTGGAGCATTGAAACATTAGAGTGGAATTCGCTCGTGTTGGACTGGATGCTACAACATTCGATGTGACATTCATTGTGATCCCGGAGACAAATCTTGGATTCTTTAATGTGATTTAATGTGTGGTCCCCTCTCCTTTATTGAGCCATTAATGACGAGGAAAGCAAAGATCCTCTTTTCTAGATCACACGACAATTTATTATAAGCATGTGACAAGATATTTTTTTATTGAGAAATTAATGACGCATAAAAGTAAGATCCTCATTAAAAGATTACTTACACTTTAGGGTTTTTAAAACCCTAGGAGAGCCACCTCTATATAAAGGCATCAAGGGAAACAATTAAGATGAGGTTGCACTTAACGCACAAATAAGCAGAGAAGCTTTTATTCAAGGAAGAACAACTCTTTGTCTTCTTCATCAAAGAACCACCATTTTCGAAGGTTAAAAAGAGTCTCCGATGGAAAAAAAAGCTATCGAGGGAGGGTTTAGGAGTTTGGAACGTTGCAACAATAGTTCGAGGGCACGAAGAAGAAATCTTAGGATGCTTTGATTCTCTTTCTCTCTTACTTTATCGACTGATATGTTTTTAATTGTTTTTATCATTGTTGTCATTTGCTCAAACATGAGTTAAATACTTTTTGTTGGGTTTTATTGTTTTAGGATTCTATGTTCTAATTACTTGTTCAATGTTATATCCTTTTCTTTTATCTATCAAGTTCATTGTTGTTCATGCATATTTATTGTAAGTGCTAAGTTAGACAAATGTGAATAATTGGGCTAAGTTGTTAACTTAGTTCTAATCCGGCTTAGTTGGGCTAAGTTGTTCAATGTTATAGCCTTTTCCTTTATCTATCATGTTCATTGTGCTTCATGCATAATTATTGTAAGAGCTATCAAGAGAGGCCTTTTAATTATGGGTAAAATACACAGACGGTCACTGAACTTTGGTAAAAAGAACAAAATGGTAACCAAACTTTCAAAAATCACAAAATGGTAATTAAACTTTATGTTTTATAACAAAATGGTAACTAGACGTGAAATGCCGTTAAGTGATTGTTATAAATTTGGTATAATAACACATTTAGTCCTTCATATTTATACATTCAATTAATTTAGTCCTAATCCGAAACAATTCACTAAATTTAGCCCTCGTTATTTACGAATTCTTTCAATTTGGTCCTTAAAGAAAAATTCTAAAGTATGGTAACATGATAAATAATTACAATTAAATTTTTATAGGAACTCGAAAACTCGACTCGAATCGAAAAAAATTCAAATAAAGTTTGAGTTGTAAAATATGACACGTCAACTCGAATAACTCGAAATTTTTTGACTCGACTCGATCGAACGCTCATCACTATCTTAAGATATAATGCGTCAACTTAAATAACTCGAAATATTCGAATATTTTAAATCATTTTTCTTTTAAATCAAATATTTTTTAAAATAGAATATTTAATATTTTCATATTTAAATCACATCGATTATTTAATAACAACTTTAAATATTCGATTTAAAAGAAAAAAATGATTTAAAATATTCAAATATTTAATTAAAATTTTATAGGAACTCGAAAACTCGACTAGACTCAAATCGAAAAATTTTCAAATAAAGTTTGAGTTGTAAAATATGATGCGTAAACTCGAATAACTTGAAATTTTTTTTGACTCGACTCGATCGAACGCTCACTTGTATCTTAAGATATGACGCGTCAACTCGAATAACTCGAAATATTCGAATATTTTAAATCATTTTTTTTCTTTTAAATCAAATATTTTTTAAAATAGGATATTTAATCACATTGAATATTTAATAACTACTTTAAATATTCGACTTAATTTAAAAATATTCGATTCAAAAGAAAAAATTGATTTAAAATATTCGAATATTTAATTAAATTTTTATAGGAACTCAAAAACTCGATCGAAAAAAATTCAAATAAAGTTTGAGTTGTAAAATATGACGCGTCAACTCGAATAACTCGAATTTTTTTACTCGACTCGATCGAACGCTCACCTCTATCTTAAGATATGACGCGTCAACTCGAATAACTCAAAATATTCGAATATTTTAAATCATTTTTTCTTTTAAATCACATCGAATATTTAATAACTACTTTAAATATTCGATTTAATTTAAAAATATTCGATTTACAAGAAAAAATGATTTAAAATATTCGAATATTTAAAGTAGTTATTAAATATTCGAATATTTAAAATAAAAATATTTAAAATAGTTATTAAATATTTGAATATTTTAAATCATTTTTTCTTTTAAATCGAATATTTTTAAATTAAATTCAATATTTAAAGTGGTTATTAAATATTCGATGTGATTTAAATATGAAAATATAAATATTCTATTTTAAAAAATATTTGATTTAAAAGGAAAAAATGATTTAAAATATTGGAATATTTCGAGTTGATGCGTCATATCTTCTGATAGAGATGATCGTTCGATCAAGTTGAGTTAAAAAATTTCGAGTTATTCGAGTTGACGCGTCATATTTTACAACTCAAACTTTATTTGAAATTTTTTCGATTCGAGTCGAATCGAGTTCCTATAAAAATTTAATTAAATATTCGAATATTTTAAATCAATTTTTTCTTTTGAATCGAATATTTAAAGTTGTTATTAAATAATCGATGTGATTTAAATATGAAAATATTAAATATTATATTTTAAAAATATTCGATTTAAAAGAAAAATTGATTTAAAATATTCGAATATTTCGAGTTATTCGAGTTGACACGTCATATCTTAAGATAGAGATGAGTGTTCGATCGAGTCGAGTCAAAAAATTTCGAGTTATTCGAGTTGACTCGTCATATTTTACAACTCAAACTTTATTTGAATTTTTTTCGATTCGAGTCAAGTCGAGTTTTCGAGTTCCTATAAAAATTTAATTGTAATTATTTATCATGTTACCATTGTTGCGTGTAAAATAGTCTATCGCAATGGCAGTGCAAGTATACACGACGCAAGTAGTAAAGTGATACGAAGTATCGGATATCGTCTCCACAGGGATTGGGCTAATAGCTTCACCTTAATTCTCTGCACGAAAGTAAAGAAAATAATTGAGAAGTTGTCACGAAAATAATAAAGTAAACGTAAATAAAAGAGTAGAGATATCAAGATAGAGAGAATGAGTTGGTATTGAATTGCTCAGTAGTGCAGGTATTGCTAAGTCTCGGAACTCCAGTTTTGTCGTCGTCCCCGTCGTGGCAGCACCTGTCACGGCAGCAGTCCGTTGCTTGTCGCGGCAGCGAACAATCAACTCAGTACCTCAAGTTTGGCAAGAATCCCAGATGTGCCTTGGCCTATCCCTAGGTCCAAGTCTGTCGATGATCACGTCTTTGATGATACCTCCCAGCGTGAATCGAAGGATGAACACCAATGTTGATGAATTCTTCTTTAGCCACTTAACCTCGTCCTATCCCTAGGCCCGAGATAGTTCAACTATAAGCTAGAGAACTTGCTCTTATTTCTTTCGTATACTTAACTCTCTCGATGCTAAGTAAATAGATAACCTTGCAATGCTCTCCCGATGCTCTTGCAAGATATTAATAACCAAAATAAGAGAACTTGAAGTTTATTTTATTGAACTGAAAATTCCTAAAACAAAACAACCCTTGCAACTACTTTACAAATCAACCCGTGGCCCTAGAGGGAATTTAGAACATGTTGTGGGAAGAAAAACGACTAGAGTTTTGGGAAGGAAGCTAGGGTAATCGGTTATGCCTCCTAGGTCAAAAGATATGCCCTTATATAAGCTTTGGGTCCAAGTTATCTAAAATAGCAAGAATACAACTTTTAATGAAAGTATAATCCTAATAAAGACTAAATCTTCAAGGAATCTACTTTCCAGCCGTCATCTTTCTTGCTTGGAATTTTCTCTCCTTGAACTTTGGGCTTGACATTCCTTTCGATCTAGGGCTTGGAAAAATATGGTGGTTTTACACGATAGACGGGCTGAATTTTCTCTATCTGTCGAGGTCCACTTTGCTTCTTCTCCTCAAAACTGCTGTCGTCCTCTGCTGTCACAGCGGCAACCATGGCAGCATCGTCCTCTTTGACTGCTTGTCCCGCTCCAGCTTTTCTGCTTCACTGCCCAGCGCCTGCCCATTCCGTCTGCTACAGCAGCAACCTGCAAAAACATCCATTTTTAGTAGAAACTGTGCCTTTTAATATTTTTGTGATGTTTTGCTGTAAACTGACCTAAATGCAATAAATAATGCTTGAATGCAGCAGAAATATATGTTAAAAAGGGTGTAAATAATAGAACTTTTACACACTCAACACACCCCCAAACTCAAGTTTTTGCTTGCCCTCAAGCAATTAAGACCTAAAAGAAAAATGAAATATTTTTGTTTTGGCTTTCAAACAGTGAACTTTCCCTTACCCTTTCGTTCGTTCCCTGTGACGGCAGCAACCTGTCGAATAATTTAGGATCTGTCCGGAGTCTCACTATAGTCCTCGTGCAGTGTGTGCATGCTTGTGAACAGTTATATGCCAAGACTCTCTTAGTTTCACTAGAATATTTCAGCTCTTAACTCGAATTTTTATGCCAAAGTTTATTTTTTTGAAGGCACTTTTTCATGCTCCTTTGATTTTTTTGTTTTGACTCGATTTCTCTATTTTTAGCTAAAGTTTCACTAGAGCCGGTTTTGGGCACCTCTAGCTAACTTCCTAGAGCCAGTTTTGGGCACCTCTAGGGCTGTTGAGTCTCTTTTGCTAAACTTCTTTCCTAGAGCCAGTGTTAGGCACCTCTAGGGGCTATTCAAGTGCTAAGATTCCAATTCTAGTTTGGCTAAAAGAAGTCTAAGCAGTATAACAGTCACAATGGTGTTAAAGTTTTCAGAACTATAGAAAGACTCTAAACTTCTCCTAAAAACTATCCTAAAGTCACTGCCATGACAGAGCTGTCACGACAGGTAAGTTCAGTTCAAAGTTTTCAGCCAAAATTTTCAATATTTTCATCATTTTTTTAAGATAAAAATAAACTAAGTAAAGACACAAATTTAACAACTAAGATGGACTCCATTACTGGAGGGATGTCACCCCCAAACTCGAGGGTTGCATTGCCCTCAATGCAAATGAAAAATAGAAATAAAAACAGATAAAAGCAGTACATCACAAAATATATAGCAGGCAGCAATAATAAGATAAGAAACTTAAATTTTAATCACTGTCTTCGCTGCTGCTGCTGAGTCTGATCTGATGGCGGGCTCTAGCTTTCGGGGCGGGCTGGGGCACGGGGGAGGCAGATGTGTTTGTAGCTTTGACCTCCCGTGATGGCTGGATTCTGGTTGGGGAGATGTGAGGAGGTTGCTCTACAACCTGAACATCAGAGCTGATGCTGCTGCTGTCACTGCTGCTGCTAGCCTTAGGCAATTTGTTCTTATCAGCCATCCGCTTCTGCCTTTTTACGGGGGAGAATTCCTTTGCCAGATTTCTCTTGATGGAGGGTTCAGTATCACTGGTAGCCCAAACTGAAGAGGAAGAGAACCCAGCAACAAAGGCATCTAGATCCTCCGATGCCATAGGATGTTTTGTGCCTCTGGCATATGGTTCAGCATGGGTGCTGCCTGCTGCTGTTGGGGCAGGCGATGGTGTGGAGGCAGCAGAAGGCGTGTGTGGGGTGGCAGCAGGTGAAGGGGTATGGGCAGGGGTAGTGACAGTAAAGTAATGGGCAGGAAAAATAGGAAAGGCAACATCAGGAAAATTTAAAGAACTTTGTATGAATGTTACCGTGGAGGCAGCAAAGTCCCTGATGAAAGTCATTAAGCCCAGCTGTCGTTCCTCCAGCTTCTGAATGGCAGCTAATATTTGGGTGGAGGAGTCTGTCGGGGCAGCTGCTGCGGCAGCTGGTTCAGTGTGTGGCTGTCCTGTCGTATCGGCTGTAGTGGCAGCAGGGTCGAATGACGACAGAGGGGTGGCAGCAGTCAGCTCCATAAGGCTGAGGATGTTCTTTTCAGTCCACCCTCTTCCTTCGACTATCAAATCAGTGTTCACTTCGGGGACATTATGGCCGCGGCAGAGCGAGGTGATGAGGTACGGAAGGTAGAGGGGACCCGTGGGTCTATGCGCACACTCCAAAATGCTCTCTCGAATATAACTGCCCACATTAATGGGCCGTTCATGTAAAATAGAGTGTATCAATGCTAACCTTTGCTCGTCGACAGTGGTATGGTGGGATGACGGCATGATCCTCTTTTTTATGAAGGCATTCCATAACTTTGCCTCCGGCAGCAGCTGGGTCCGCTTCACCGTCCGTGGATTTTTCCGGATGGTTTGGGTTCCCTCATCGGTCAGTTCTGCCATGACAGCGTCATGGGCAGCAGTGTCTAAGGTGTTGAGGAACTGCTGGTGTGCATCGTCATTGTGGCCGATGTAGAGGCCATATAAGGAGTTTATGTACTCTGCTGTCGCGGTCCTGCTGCTGATGGCATCATAAAATTCTCTTACCAGCGTCACGTTCATTTCCTCCAGCTGTTCCGCAAATGTTTGCCACAATAAAGCTCTAACCTTCCTGGCTATGAATGGCTTGAGGCCCAGATTTTCCTCCTTCGATGTATAGATAAAGCCTCTCTCTTCCCACATATCTCTGGTGGCAAAGGAACGTGGGGGAGTTGATGTTGGTGAATAACTGGAGGCAGCATTTCGTCGGGCTTTCCTAGAAGACATATTTGTGCAAGGGTTGTGAAAAGCAAATGAAAGCAAATAAAAACTAAAGAGAGAGTAAGTAAGAAAGGCAGAAGTGAGTGAGAATGAAAATGAAACAGGGTTATATATAAAAGGATTTGCTGCCCGTTGAAGCTGTAATGGCAGGCGTGAATAACGGGGCCAGCTGTTGTACGTTAGCGTGTCTGACGCGTCTGACACACGTTTCCGCGTCTGTTACGCATCTGTGACGTGTTTCCGCGTCTGTTGTGACAGCGTGATAACAGCCTGTATTTTCCGCGTCTGTCGCGGCAGTTGTAACGACATGCTTCAAAAATTGGACTTTGTTGGGCTGGTGGACGGGTGGTGGGCTGAGTTCACTTCTCCTGTTCTTCTTGACTTCTTTATTTCCTAAAAACAATAAAAACAAAAACATTATTCGAATAAAATAAATCTTATTTCCTAATAAATAATAAAAATAAAATTTAGGTTAAATTAGGGATGCCAGGTGGGGCATCTCCTAAGGTAACCACTTCCTGCATTCCTGGGGCTTCAGTCCCCTGATAATGCTTGAGGCGCTGTCCGTTGACTTTGAATTGGTGCACGCCTTTTAATGATCGGATTGTTATGGCACCGTGGGGAAAACTTGTACAACTTGGAATGGGCCAGACCATCTAGATTTCAGTTTCCCTGGGAAAAGTTTTAGTCTAGAATTGAACAACAATACGAGCTGCCCTGGGCAGAACTGTCGTGGCAGCAACTTCTTGTCATGCCACTTCTTAGTTTTATCCTTGTAGATTCTTGCATTGTCATAGGCCATTGTCCGGATTTCTTCAATTTCGTTCAGATCTAACAGCCTTTTCTGCCCTGCCCTGTCCAAGTCCATATTCACTGCCTTGATTGCCCAGTATGCTCTGTGCTCTATCTCGACAGGTAGATGACATGTTTTCCCATAAATCAATCGGTACGGAGACATGCCCAATGGAGTTTTAAAAGCTGTCCTATATGCCCATAACGCATCATTGAGGAGTAAAGACCAATCTTTCCTGGTTGGCTTAACCATCTTCTCTAGAATGTTCTTAACTTCCCTATTAGATATTTCAGCTTGCCCATTGGTTTGTGGGTGATATGCTGTCGCGATCCGATGCTTAACACCATATTTCTTCAAGGCAGCAGCTATAACCCTGTTGTCGAAATGTCTCCCTTCATCACTGATAATCGCCTTAGGGATGCCAAACCTAGAAAAGATATTTTGTGTAAAAACCTTTGGACTGTCTTGGCATCATTCTTTTGAGTTGCAATAGCTTCGACCCACTTAGAGACATAATCTACTGCTAGGAGGATGTACAGATTCCCACATGAAGATCTCGACTTCTAGAATGTTCTGCAACGGCATCTCGTTTCTCCTTGAGATGTTTCCTGTCCTTTGGCACCTGTCACAACTCTTGTAGAAGATTTGTGCATCTTTATACAGTAACGGCCAGTAGAACCCTGACTGCAGCACCTTGGCAGCAGTTTTGTTGCCTCCTAAGTGACCTCCATACTGTGAAGCATGGCAGTGATGAAGTATGTCTTCTTGCTCTTCTTGTGGTACACACCTCCTTATAACCTGATCTGCACAGATTTTGAAAAGAAGAGGTTCGTCCCAATAATAATGCTTAACATCATTTTGGAACCTCTTCCTGGCTTGATAATTGAGATCAGAAGGAATTATTCCGCTAACTAAGAAATTAACGAAATCAGCATACCAGGGGAGTTCAGAAAACTTACTTGCCGCCATGGCTGTCGCGGCAGTGATTGCGGCAGCAAAGAGCTGCTCATCTGGGAGGGTCTCCAGTATGTTTGTCTCGTCTGTTGGTAGACTCTGTCCCTTCTCCAACCTTGACAAGTGATCTACCACCTGATTTTTTGTCCCTTTTTTGTCCTTGATTTCAAGGTCGAATGCTTGCAATAGCAGGATCCACCGTATCAACCGAGGCTTTGCATCCTTTTTCGCGAACAAATACTTCAGGGCAGAATGGTCTGTGTGCACTATTACCTTCGTTCCAAGTATGTAAGAACGAAACTTGTCAATGGAGAACACCACAGCTAGTAACTCCTTTTCTGTGGTGGTGTAGTTTACTTGGGCATCGTTCAGTGTCTTGCTGGCATAATATATGACATGAAATAATTTGTCTCTCCGCTGCCCAAGTGCTGCCCCAACAGCATAGTCACTAGCATCACACATGATCTCAAATAGTTGTGTCCAGTCTGGTGGCTGTACTATTGGGGCTGTTACCAGTTTTTCCTTCAGAACCTTGAATGCTTCAGTACATTCTTCATTAAAGTCAAAGGGTCGGTTCTGCTCCAAAAGATGGCATAGGGGCTTGGTGATTTTTGAGAAATTTGCAATGAATCTCCGATAAAAACCAGCATGTCCCAAGAAACTTCTAATACCCTTGACTGTGGTCGGCGGCGGCAGCTTTTCGATTACTTCTATCTTGGCCCTGTCGACTTCTATGCCACGACAGCTAATCTTATGGCCAAGGACTATCCCTTTATCCACCATAAAGTGGCATTTTTCCCAATTCAAGACTAGGTTCGCTTTTTCACATCTTTCAAGTACCTTTTGTAGATTGCCTAGGCAGCTCTCAAAATCGTCTCCAAAGACGGAAAAATCATCCATAAATATTTCAAGGAAATCCTCCACCATATCGGAGAATATGGCCATCATGCACCTTTGGAAGGTGGCAGGTGCGTTGCATAATCCAAACGGCATTCTCCTAAAAGCATACGTTCCGTAGGGGCATGTGAAGGTCGTCTTTTCTTGATCTTCCGGTGCGATAGCTATTTGATTATAACCTGAATAACCATCAAGAAAACAATAGTAAGGTTTACCTGCTAATCTATCAAGCATTTGATCAATAAAGGGTAAAGGAAAGTGGTCCTTTCGGGTAGCTTTGTTAAGCTTCCGATAGTCCATACAAACCCTCCAACCGGTCACAGTCCTGGTTGAGATTAACTCATTGTTTTCGTTGGTCACCACAGTCATTCCTCCTTTCTTGGGAACGCATTGCACCGGGCTCACCCATTTGCTATCGGAGATGGCGTAAATTATACCAGCATCTAACCATTTGATTATCTCTTTACGCACCACCTCTTTCATTGCATGGTTTAGCCACCTTTGAGCATCTATAGTCGGCTTATGATCTTCCTCTAAAAGGATTTTATGCATGCATAACGCCGGACTAATGCCTTGAATATCGGCTATCGTCCATCCAATTGCCTTTTTGTGCTGCTGCAGCATCCCTATTAACTGTTGTTCCTGTTCCTGCATCAACTTGGAAGAGATGATTACGGGCAACGTATCATTTGAACCAAGAAAAGCATATTTTAGCTGCCCTGGCAGGGGCTTCAGTTCTAAAACAGGGGGCTCAACAGTAGATGGCTTTTGGATTGCATGGTTATCCGAAGTATAATTTAAAGGTTCAAATAACTTACCTGGACGATCGCCTATCCAGTTTACCTCCTTCTGATCTTCAGTATCAGATGTATCGGATTCTGAGGAGTTGTTGTCGTCAGTGCTGTCGTGACAGTCCTGTAAGTGGCTGCCGAGGCAGTGACCAATTTTGATGTCGTGACAGCCCGACCTGATGCAGGGTTGATCAAGGGTAACTTCAGTGATAGCCTTGCATTCCTCGTCTGCATCAGCATGCTTCATAGCTTGGAGAACATTCAACTTAATCTCTTGGTCGTTCACTCTCATGGTGAGTTCTCCTCTCTCCACATCAATCAGTGATCTTCCCGTGGCTAAGAAGGGTCACCTAAGGATGATTGGTGCGTTTTCGTCTGCTTCACAATCTAAAACAAGAAAGTCAGCAGGAAAAATAAATTTATCCACTCTTACCAGAATATCTTCGATTTTTCCTTCCGGATGAACGTAAGAGCGGTCTGCCAACTGTAGAATTACTGTCGTGGGTCGCGCTTTTCCAATACCTAATTTCTGAAAAATAGATTTTGGCATTAAATTTATACTAGCACCAAGATCACAAAGTGCCTTACCCACATATTTATCTCCGATTACACAAGGTATGATGAAGCTCCCTGGATCCTTCTTTTTCTGGGGTGGCTGCCTATGAAGAATACTCATGCATCCTTCTGTCATCTTAACCGTTTCAAATTCCCCAAGTTTAGATTTCTTTGACATGACATCCTTGAGAAATTTGGCGTAACCGGGCATCTCCCTAACGGCATCTAACATCGGAATATTAATATGAACCTGCTTAAAAATATCATAAATCTTTTTGAGTTGAGATTCTTGCTTTGCTTGCTGTAACCGTTGAGGAAAAGGAGGTGGGGGACGATAATCAACAATACGTCCTTCCCACTGCATACGAATCTGAGGAGGTTTGGGTTCATCATTTTTCTCCTCTGTCGCTTCTAATGTCGTAACAGGTTTATCGGCAGCAGTCTGTTTATTACCTGTCGGGGCAGCTTCCTCGGCAGGTCTGTCCCAGGCTGGTTTCCTTACTGTTTCAGCTTCCTTTTCCGGCCCTGGTAATTTCTTCCCACTCCTAGTAGTAATGGCCTTACATTGCTCATGTGTGGGCTGCCTAGCATTTTCAGTATTACTAGGGAATCCTCTAGTCTGCCTTGGCTTGATATGCTGGGAAACCTGACCCATTTGTGTCTCCAAAGATTTCAGAGTAGCTTCATGATTCGTCATCCGCATCTCTGTTTTATCCATGAATGTCTCTATTTTCTTGACAAACTGATTAATATTCTCAATATAAGTACCTGTCTGAGACATAAAAGTAGCCAGAGTCTGTTCCAGTATACTGTTCGTGGCAGCTGGTGGCTGTTGTTGCTGCTGCTGCGGCTGCAGTTGCTGTCGAGTCAGCAATCTAGGTCCTCCCTGGTTCTAATTACTGTGTGCTTGAGGAATCATGGCATTATTAGGATTACTCCAAGAAAACTTGGGATCCTTTCTCCAGTTGGGATTATAGTTGTTGGAGTTGTAATCCGGCTTGTAGTTTCCAACATACTTTCCCTCTTCTAACTGTATAGGACACTCATCCGAACTATGATTTCCCTCACAGATTTCACATACCTCCTCAACAGCAAATCCATGTTGTGCATCATCATTCAAGAGCTTTTTCATTGCCTTAGTAAGGTATGCCACCTGTGATTTCATTGTGCTGTCGGCCTCATAATCCTTAACAACTAGTACCCGTTTACCCCCTCTTCTTGCTGTCAGAAACTGCTCCTCATTCTTAGCCAGACTTTTCAGTACTACCATTGCCTCGTCCGGGTCTTTATCCAATAATAGTCCGTTTGCTGCTGAATCAATACGAATACGAGTTTGTAAGTTGGCAGCATTATAAAACTTTGTTACCTGATTTCAGACGGGGAATCCATGCATTGGGCAGTTCTGTAGAAGAGTGGTAAATCTGTCCCAGGCCTCGTGCATCGGCTCGTCATCTTCCTGTTGAAAAGTAGCAATTTCATTACGTAATCGCTCAGATAAATGTGAAGGATTAAAACGAGATAAAAATTCACGAGACAAATCTGCCCAAGTTCTAATTGAACCCGGCGTAAGTTTATTCCACCAAGTCTTTGCTCTGTCCCTCAGTGAATAGGGAAATAACCGAAGCCTCAGTATCTCCGGATTGACTCCTGGCAGTCTAAACGAACCACAGATTTCCTGGAACGTTTTTAGATGCTCCCTAGCATCCTCTATAACAGCACCACTGAATTGACCGACATTGTTGATCATGCTAAACATAACAGGTTTCAACTCGAAGTTGTCAACATCTATGTCCGGCAGCGTGGTTTCCAGTTCTACATGATCATTCAACATGTAGTCACGACATGACCGTCGTCCAGCAGGGGCAGCAGGCTCGACGACAGGCTGTCTACCCTCTCCATCTCCAACAGGAGGGTCATCTCCTCGGTGTGCCATTGTCTCTAACTGTTCCTCAAGGTACTCGTTCCTGGCTAGTAAGTGACGAAGTCTTTTCTTGAGATTGAATGATCGTTCGATTTCCGGATCTAATGGATACTCAAGATCTTCACCTCGTTTCGATCTACGCATAAACAAGAAACCTTGTGAAAAGCAAGAGTTGAACACACCAAAGAAAAACAGAAAAATAAAAATAAAAACAAAAACGAAAAGTGCAGTAAAAGAAAAGGTAGAGTTATGTTGCCAATCCCCGGCAACGGCGCCAAAAACTTGTTGCGTGTAAAATAGTCTATCGCAATGGCAGTGCAAGTATACACGACGCAAGTAGTAAAGTGATACGAAATATCGGATATCGTCTCCACAGGGATTGGGCTAATAGCTTCACCTTAATTCTCTGCACGAAAGTAAAGAAAATAATTGAGAAGTTGTCACGAAAATAATAAAGTAAACGTAAATAAAAGAGTAGAGATATCAAGATAGAGAGAATGGGGTGGTATTGAATTGCTCAGTAGTGCAGGTATTGCTAAGTCTCGGAACTCCAGTTCTGTCGTCGTCCCCATCGCGGCAACAGTCCATTGCTTGTCGCGGCAGCGAACAATCAACTCAGTACCTCAAGTTTGGCAAGAATCTTAGATGTGCCTTGGCCTATCCCTAGGTCCAAGTCTGTCGATGATCACGTCTTTGATGATACATCCCGGCGTGAATCGAAGGATGAACACCGATGTTGATGAATTCATCTTTAGCCACTTAACCTCGTCCTATCCCTAGGCCCGAGATAGTTCAACTATAAGCTAGAGAACTTGCTCTTATTTCTTTCGTATACTTAACTCTCCCGATGCTAAGTAAATAGATAACCTCACAATGCTCTCCCGATGCTCTTGCAAGATATTAATAACCAAAGTAAGAGAACTTGAAGTTTATTTTATTGAACTGAAAATTCCTAAAACAAAAAAACCCTTGCAACTACTTTACAAATCAACCCGTGGCCCTAGGGGGAATTTAGAACATGTTGTGGGAAGAAAAACGACTAGAGTTTTGGGAAGGAAGCTAGGGTAATCGGTTATGCCTCTTAGGTCAAAAGATATGCCCTTATATAAGCTTTGGGTCCAAGTTATCTAAAATAGCAAGAATACAACTTTTAATGAAAGTATAATCCTAATAAAGACTAAATCTTCAAAGAATCTACTTTCCAGCCATCATCTTTCTTGCTTGGAATTTTCTCTCCTTGAACTTTGGGCTTGACATTCCTTTCGATATAGGGCTTGGAAAAATATGGTGGTTTTACACGACAGACGGGCTGAATTTTCTCTATCTGTCGAGGTCCACTTTGCTTCTTCTCCTCAAAATTGCTGTCGTCCTCTGCTGTCACAGCGGCAACCATGGCAGCATCGTCCTCTTTGACTGCTTGTCCCGTTCCAGCTTTTCTGCTTCACTGCCCAGCGCCTGCCCATTCCGTCTGCTACAGCAGCAACCTGCAAAAATAGCCATTTTTAGTAGAAACTGTGCTTTTTAATATATTTGTGATGTTTTGCTGTAAACTGGCCTAAATGCAATAAATAATGCTTGAATGCAGCATAAATATGGGTTAAAAAGATTGTAAATAATAGAATTTTTACACACTCAACAACCATACTTTAGAATTTTGCTTTAAGGACCAAATTGAAAGAATGCGTAGATAACGAGGGCTAGATTTAGTGAATTGTTTCGAATTAGGACTAAATTAATTGAATGTATAAATATGAAGGACTAAATGTGTTATTATACCAAATTTTATAACAGTCACTCAACGGCATTTAACGTCTGGTTACCATTTTGTTATAAAACATAAAGTTTAATTGTCATTTTGTGATTTTTGAAAGTTTGGTTACCATTTTGTTTTTTTTTACCAAAGTTCAGTGACCGTCTGTGTACTTTACCCTTTAATTATTGATCCATGGCTTAATATCGAGAGAGTTAAGTTAAATAAACGTGAACAGTGGGGCTAAGTTGTTAACTTAGTTTTGATCCTGCTTAGACATAAGTTTAGGATTTCAACAACTAATAAGGGGAACTTGAATAAACAATAAGATGTTAGGGTTCACGCAGACATGTATTACCATAGCTTCTTATTGTTACTTTTAGGTATCAAGAGAGTCTATGAGTTATTAGAAAACTCTGTCTGATATATAAAGATCTAATCGGTTTACGTAGACATGTATTGCCAATTGTTATAATATTCGAATGATAATTAGCATAGTTCTTAATCAATAAACCCAACATCCATAATTATCTAAATCTTTGCTATAGCATATTTTTGTCCTTTTGATCATTGCTTCATCTTTACTTCTATCGCATTTAGTTATAGTTTTTACCATCTTATCATTATTTCACTAACTCTTAAGTGCGATTGTTTTGAGTTTATCATTCCAATTCATGTGGGTTCGACACTCTACTTATCACTTTATTACTTGTGCGATGAGTATACTTGCTCTAATTGTGCCTACTATGATTTACGCATCAGAGGTCATCTAGAACGAGCAAGAAGTTGTCCTGAATGAGCCTTCTTTGAACAACATTTTGTACATTATGTTGTTCATCACCAAGTACGCCAACATTTGGTGGATCGTTGTTGACATTGTTATTTTGAGGTGTATCTCCTATTATTTTTTGCTCTCGTTGTCTAGCACGAAAAAGTCTTTCAATCTCTGGTTCAAACAGAATAGGAAGTTCCTCTCGATGTGTTTTTCTGGTCATGCACTAATAACACACCTGAAAAGAAAAAAATCAAAAACAAAACAAAGAAAAATAAAATTTAGAATCTAAACTAAAATTAAATGCAACTATTAAGCTATAATCACAAATTGCCAATCATCGGCAACGACGACAAAAACTTGGTGTGAAGTTGGATGTGTGCGCAAATTAGAGCAAGTATACTCGTCGCTCAAGTAATAAAGTGATAAGTAGAGTGTCGAACCCATAAGGATTGGAGTGATAAACTCAAAGCAATCACACTTAAGAGTAAGTGAAATAGTGTTGGGTTTATTGCCTAGGAATTACGCTAACTACCATTTGAATGCTATAGCGAAGGATCAACTCTTATCTACTCAACATGGTTTTCTAATGAACTCATAAACTCTCTCGATATCTAGAAGTTGATAACATGATGCTATGGAAATACATGTATGTGTAAACCCTAACAACTTATTATCTATTCAAGTTCCTCTTATTAGTCGTTGAAATCCTAAAATTATGTCGTAGCCGAATTAGTTACTAAGTAAACAACTTAAGCCCCACTGTTTATGTGGTCTAACTTAACTCTCTCGATATTAAGTCAAAAATCATTAATTAACAACCTCTCTCAATAGCTCTTACAATAATTAATCATTAAGAACGATGAACATAATAGATAAGAAACAAGTGTTATAGCATTAAACGATAATTAAAACATAATATCCTAAAAACATAAACCCAACAAAAGGTATTTAGCTCACGTATGAGAAAATAACATCCATAATGATAACAGTATGTGTCATGGCAGTTTATCAAGCAAGAAAAAAAAAGAATTCAAGCGTCCTTGAAATCCTTATTCAAGCCCTCGAACTGATGCTACAGCGCACCAACTCCTCAAGCCTCTATCGATAGATCTTCGTCGTTAGAGACTATTCTAGACCTTCGACAACGGTGGTTCTCCAATTGATGAAGACAAAAGGGTCGTTCTATCCTCGATCAAGCTCTTTTAATTTGTTTCCCAAGTTGTCTTTATATAGGTGGAAAAGCTAGGATTGAGAAACCCTAAAGCACACATAATCCTTTAATGAGGATCTAGCTTTTCGCGTCATTCAATGAAGTCTATAAAGGAGAGGGTCAACGCGTTAATTGGTCATTAAGGGTTGTCTCCAGCTACGCAACGATGCTATGGTGTTGAGCCCATCACGAGAGATGCAGCTTGAATGCTTCTTGCGCTCCACAGCTTCCTTCCACTTCATTGCTTCCACACAAGCACCACTAAACGCATTATCTTTCCTATTAAAAGCATCAATATATATATATATACATACATATATATATATATATATATATATATATATATATATATATCCATCTTTTTCGTGTTATCTCCAATCCCACCAACTACTCTCTTTCCTTTAGATTGTGTTCTTAGACATATATTTAGGAAAATTAGGATAGATACCTCTCTTGATCCTCCTATAAAAAATAAGAGCAAAATTGACATCAAGACTTGTCATAAGGCACAATGGTATTTTGTGGGAGAGGGTGATGAGATTGGTTCGGTTCATCATGTAGACTTGCCATAAGGCACAATGGTATTTTCTAGAGGATGCACCAGCTTCCATGGCTCCCATGACCATGGAATCCATGTATGCGGCTATGGTTACTGGCTTTGACTACATGGATGCTTTTTTTGTAGCTTTCATAAGGAGACCGTCGGCTTGCTTCGTAGCTTAGATGGTCGTGTGACATCTCTAGAGCATGATATGTGTGATGTTCCTGGTCAACTTTTCCCACCCTTATTGCGTTATAATGCACCAGATGCTTAAGACTTAATGTGCATTCTATTATGACTTTGTGCTATTATTAAGGCACTTTAGACTTTATTTGATTTAGGATTTTAGTTTTTTCATTTAGAGAGTTTATGCACATTATGTATGTTTTTATGCCTATTCTATGGTTTATCTTATGTTGGATTTTTATGATGGATGTTATATTTGGATTTTATCATATTTATTTGGATATTATGGTCTCATTATTTTTTAATTATCCCTATTGCTCTAATGATGTTTGTTATTTTTGTAGCATTTTATTCTTTTTGCTATAACAAAAAGAGGAGAAGACTAATATTAAGATTTTTGTAAAAACCAATTTGTTTTCTCAAAGCTTAAAATATCTTTAAAATCAAATTTTTAAAATTTTATAAAGACATTTACAAAGGGGGCTGTGGGGAATATTATATCTTTTACAATTTTTTTCAAAAACAAAATTTTACCAAGTGTTTTGTTATATCAAAAAAAGAGATTGTTAGACTTATTTTGATTTTGGTATAACTTAATTAAACATTCGAGGACCAATTTATAAAAAAATTTAAAATTATATTTTTAATGTAAAAATGGTCAACACTTTTTTTAACTTGCAAAAATGAGTTTTTAAATACTTGACTTTGTACCTATATCGAGTATGCCTTTAAAAGTCATCACTTAGCCAAACTTACAAGTTTTCAGGGCTAGTTTCGAAACCTTTATAAGAAAGTATCGAAACCTTTCGAGTAGAATGGTTTTGGAACCAAAATCGTGCCAATTGTTTCGATACCAAGCCTATGGTTTCGAAACCATGGAAAGTTTTCAAAACCTTTGATCTAGATTTCGATATCAGAGATCTGTAACGACTAGTTTTTGTTCAGAACCCCAATATGATTTCGATACCATTAGCTATGGTTTCGAAAATACTGTGCATGTGAGCATTAAATGCTCGGTTTTAATGATTTTCAACGGCTATAAAAAGGGTCTTCAAACAGTAATGAAGCATTAAGAAAGCCAATCAAAATATTCAAGCTATCAAAATTCAATTTGTACTCAAATTTTCCATCTTTCTTGTAAACACTAGTCTTGTTTTTTATTGTAATTCATTTACTAGTATTTCTTGGGGTGTGAGAGAGCTTAAATTTTACAAACACATTTCTTGTGAGAATTTTCTAAGTTTCTTTCTTTGTACTTAAATTTGGGAATGGATTTAGTAGACTTTGGTTTATAAGTCTATTGAATTGTGTAATTTTATTCTTTATCCTAAAGAAAAGACAAATTAATAAATTTGTTAAAGTTTTACTGTGTTAATTAAGGTAGTGGATGTAGACTCCATAAAAGAATTTGAACCACTCTAAATCTTATTGCAATTTTCATTCTTTACAATTAGTTTTCACAGTTCTTTAAAATTTCAATTCACCATCTCTCTGCTATACATTATTACACTCAACAATATGTTTTCTATTTTTGTCTAGTTTAGCCAATAAAAAATTTATTTAATTCAAAATTGACTTTATTTATTTTTAATTTTTATAATTTAGTCATATTTGTATAATATAATCCCTAGATGTTGGCTATCAACGTAACATCTAATACTTGGTCTAGACGAATCTAACTCGAATACCGAATGCTACAAATGACTCATGCGGCATAAAAAAAAAATTTTAAAATAAAATTATTTGACTACATGAATGTAAACAACCAACATGAAATTAAAGCAAAAACGTTAACTAAAGTCACCCGAGAAAATAAACCTTTAAAAACTTTAGAAAAATAAATGATTTAACAAAACTGCATTTTGGTAATTTTACAAAATTTAAATAAAAAATATTCAAAACTTAAATACAAGTTTAATATAAGTAGAAACATCTTATACCTTTTTTTGCTAAATAAGAAGTTATTATCGAAGTAAATTTATCCTAATTGAGGTTTGAGGACTAAAATATAAATAATGCATAAGTTAAATTTTAAGTTAAAAATTGTCCGTTTTAGACTCGTTAATTCTAATTAAACTTAATGGTAAATTCGTGTTAAAATCAAATTTTAAATAGTGTTAATTAAAAAAATAAGTAGTTATAAGTCATTTTGAAAACACTCAAAAAATACAGGGACACATTTTTAAAAAGTGAAATTAAACCTAACTTTATAAAATTAATATCATCATTGACGTATAAATCAAGTTTTATGTTAATCCGAGCTAGAACATGTCCTTAATTGCAATTATAAAATTAGAATTTTTTTAAATATAATTTGCTGGTTTTATTATTAAAGTAAGATAGGTTAAGTCTTCTGTCCTATATTCTACCTACTTTTGGAAAGAAAATATGTTGTATAGGAGTAAGAAAAATTATCTCCCTCTTATTTCCTTATAATTTTTTACCCTACTAAATGGCTTTTAAATTTAATTTATTTCAATATGTTTTCCCTTCCGCCTTTCTTTACCTTTTTCTACCCTTAGAGCTAAATATGTAGAGTGAGACAGAAAAGACGAAAAAAGTGGTCCAATATTAATGTAATGAGCGGTGACACGCAGAATCATTAACTCCCAGCTCCCAGCTCATCAATGGCAATGCCTCTGTTTCTGAATCCATCTCTTTATTATATTAATAAAGTACACACATTCTTAATTCCTATACTTGTCATTTTCATCTCTAAGAGGCCAAACCTTTCTTTTTATTTATTATTCCATCTTAGAGTTGGGTAGATGAATTTGCTCAAAGAAACGAGTTGGGTAGATGAACAAACTCAAGACGGAGGAAACTATGTATTGTATTTGTTTCCACTTTTTAGATTCTATCTTTTACAAACCTCCATTCTTCTCAAATTATTTTATATTCAAACTCTGTTCAATAAAAATCTCTACATGAATCTGTAAAAGTTAGCTTTAGTTTTGGTAAAACAACCCACCAATAAAATTGTATTCTTTTGAATCAGGGTGCACTTGGGAACCGGAGATCCTTCAAATTGGCCAAGTTTTCAGGATCATTTTGTAGCTGAATTGGAGAATTGGGCTTTTGTTGGAAGAGGATGGTGGGGAGTATTGACACATTGCACCAGAGTTTGAACTCTAAATCTAATGGGTCTTTTAACAACTACGTCTACAATGGGTTGGAAGAGAAACTTGATGAGCTTCGCCACCTTTTGTGCAAGACTGATGGTGATCCATTGAGAATTGTGAGTGTGGGAGCAGGTGCTTGGGGAAGTGTTTTCGCAGCTTTGCTGCAAGATAGCTACGGCCAGTTCCGAGACAAGGTTCAGATCAGGATATGGAGAAGGCCTGCAAAAGCAGTTGATAGAGCCACCGCACAGCATCTCTTTGAAGTCATCAATTCAAGGGAACATGTACTGAGGAGGTTGATCCGCCGTTGTGCATATTTGAAGTATGTCGAGGCAAGACTAGGCGATCGAACACTCTTCGCGGATGAGATTTTGAAAGATGGGTTTTGCTTCAACATGATTGATACACCACTTTGTCCTTTGAAAGTTGTGACTAACTTGCAGGAAGCTGTTTGGGATGCTGATATCGTCGTAAACGCCCTGCCTTCCACTGAAACACGGGAGGTATTCCAAGAGATCAGCAATTATTGGAAAGAAAGAATCACTGTGCCTATAATTATCTCTTTGTCAAAGGGTATAGAGGCTGCACTGCATCCTGTTCCTCATATCATAACTCCAACCCAAATGATTAATCGAGCAAGTAAGAATGTTTCTTTTTCCTACTTTTGCCTCTCAAATAAAACCTTTTTAGCTGTATGTGCATCTTCTTTGCAGCTGGAGTACCTATAGAGAACATACTCTATCTTGGGGGACCCAATATTGCCTCTGAGATCTACAATAAGGAATATGCTAATGCTCGAATATGTGGAGTCGAAAAGTGGAGGAAACCATTAGCAAAATTCTTAAGACAGCCCCATTTCATTGTTTGGGACAATAGTGATCTTGTCACTCATGAAGTCATGGGTGGCCTGAAGAATGTCTACGCCATCGGAGCTGGTAAGTACCTCTGTATCTTTTGGCCAATGAATTAACAAGCTCAGGTTCTCGAGTTGATAAACTAATCTTTACCTTCACTGAACTTCAAAATTCTAGAGTAATGATGAATGAATCTGGGTCGACATAGTTTATATGCTTAAGGAAGAACCTTGAAGATGCAAACGGGAAATGATCTAATCATTGGAGTTCAAAAGGTATACATTTTTGGAACTTCATAATGACTTTCAAGTTTGAATTTGTCAGGAATGGTGGCAGCCCAGACCAATGAAAGTGCTACCAGTAAATCAGTATATTTTGCACATTGCACATCGGAAATGATTTTTATTACTCATCTGTTGGCTGAAGAACCTGAGAAGCTTGCAGGCCCTTTACTGGCTGACACTTATGTAACTTTGTTAAAGGGTCGTAATGCATGGTACGGCCAAATGTTAGCAAAAGGAGAACTAAGTCGAGATATGGGCGATAGCATCCGTGGAAAAGGAATGATTCAGGTAAAAATTGTTTTTTCAACATATATAGCCAAATGATCTCATCAGTTAGATTTCCAGAATCCACCCTATGAGGTAAGAATGTAAAGCATCTTGGAAAGGAAGAACCAGAAAAGGTAAATGATGCCGATGCATTCGTTGTGTCATAATTGTGGATTATTGCAGAAAACTTGATGAAGCTCTAACCAATTAGCATAACTGACCGAACAATATAGTATTTCAGCTGTGACTCTACATTGTATGTATCGATTTGATCAGTGGAGAACAAAATTAAAAAAATTGTTAATTGTTTTCCAGGGAGTGTCTGCAGTAGGAGCATTTTATGAACTTCTGAGTCAATCAAGCTTGAGTGTGTTGCATCCTGATGGAAACAAGCCTGTTGCTCCTGTTGAGTTGTGCCCTTTATTGAAGACTCTATACAAAATTCTTATAACAAGGTGACTTCAAATTCCGCAATACAAGAACTTCAAATTTTACTTAAATTTCAGCCAACGAATATCAGATAACGAGATTTATTTATATCAAAGCAGTAAAACATCCATGTCTCTTTTGAGCACAAAACTATCACTAGATATCCATGCATGCCTTGACCAATGTGTAGTCACATGGTTTTCGATCCGAAAAGGGCCTTAGTCCCTTCAATATAGGGATTTTTTATTTTATCTTGGACCCTAACAAAGATTTCCTGGATGAATAAGTCCAATGCTAATAATTTGAAATTTTCAGGGAGAAGTCAGCTGAAGCTATTCTTCAGGCACTGAGGGATGAAACCTTGAGTGATCCCCGAGAGCGCATCGAGATCGCGCAGACACATGCGTTCTATAAACCTTCACTTCTTGGCCAGCCTTGACAAGTTTGCTGCACTTGCAGTGCACACCAAGACTTCATGTTTAAAAGAGATCTAATCATATGGAAGCCATTGTTTCAGAATGCAATATGGTATCATTGTTATAAATACGGAGTACCTGATCTAAATATTTATATATTTTATCAAAAGCTCCATTGGCGAAATTTGTCTCGGTTTTTCAGCATCTTTTCAGGATTAATTCTTTTTTCAGAAGGAATACATCTTTATTTTCTCTAATTTAAATATTGTTTTGGTAATAATTTTGATAAAGTTCAATATAATTTGGATAGTTTTTAATAGCTTTGTAACCTTTGATATTCAATCATTTTAATATAATTTTTTTTATGAAAATATGTGTGACTTCATTGATAACTATCAAACACCAAAGAAGGTAGCACATGCCTCATTAAAAACCTCTCTAATCTAAATGGAGGAAAAGAGTACACATACTACTTTAGAAGAACACAAGGTTCAAAAAAAAACTACAAAGTTACATAATCATTCTGAACTAAAGGAATAACCGAAGAAGGTGGTTCCTCCCATTGTACTCGATCAAAACTATTAGTACCGACGAGCTTTGCCAACACATCCGCTACCTTGTTCCCTTGTCTCGGGATATGTTAAATACAGACAACCCATGGTCGACTACGAAGTTCCAGAAAGTAATGCTCCAAGATGCGCCCGGATAAGAAAGAAGAGCCAATCAGAAGGATCTCAACTGCTTCCAAACTATCCATCTCAAGGACAACCTGTCGATATCCAGCTTCCCATGCACATAGCAAGCCGAGATAAGCACCCCATTCAGCCTCTAGACTCAAGCACCGTCCAATGAACTTGCCAAACCACAGTATCCAATACCCCATAGTATCTCTAATCAAACCACCACACGTTATAATAGCATTGCCATGACAGCTCGACCCATCAGTGTTCAGTTTAATCCACCCATCCGAAGGCGGCTGACAACCTATAACTCGGGAACCACTCTCGCTACTCACTGGTCGATCATATCCTCCATTACCAAGGGCAGTTATAGCCGACGCAAGCTATTCTCGCGCCTTCACCAAGACCGACCATGTCTCTACCCCTGGTGTCGCAAGACCAAGGCATTCCGATAAACCCACAAGTACCAACAAACGCCCCCAAACATCAAATCCCAGTTCCTATCCTCACGCCCAAAAGCAGCCCCGGTTCTTAGGTTCACTCTAACCCAACTCTTGATATCTTTATGCATAAACTCATCAAACAAGGCCGGTTTCACCAACTCATGCCACACAACAAAAGCATGGGTGCAACGTCGCAAAACATGGTCAATATCTTCAACTACACAACCACAAATCCCACAACTTGCATCCATAGAGAAATGTCGATGAACACGCTCTTGATTTGTCATGATTCGACCATGACAAATCATCCACAAAAAAGTCTTCATCCGTTGTGTACCACGAAAACGTTGAATAAGTTTTCAAATATCCTCCTCCGGACCTTGTTCAATACCCCCTCGATTAAGATATGCAGACTTAACCGAGAATTTTCCATTCTTCGTCCTTGCCCAAAGGACTGAATCTGCTGGAAAAAGAGGCAACAGGCACTTTATATCCTCCCAAACCATGCTTATACCATTCCATAATCGGGAAACATTCGTACTCTTAAGCTGAACCAGAATATTATCCACCACTTTATATTTGGCTCGAAGAAAACGAACCCATAACGCCTCTCTTTATTGAGCAAATCAAAAGCTATTTTCATCAAGAAAGCCTTATTTTTGCAATGAAGATGCTGAAACCCCATACCACCACGGTTCACTGATCTATATACATCATCCCATCTAACAATATGAACACCTGAATTACCATCTTTAATACCCTAAATAAAGAGTCTAATCAGTCTCTCTAAATCCTTACAAATACTTACCGGAAGCACCGCCGTTTGCATCACATAGTTCGAAATAGCAGCCATGACCGATTTTGCTAACGTTATAAGCCCAGCGAGCGACAGAGATTTTGCACTCCACCCACATAATTTCCTTTCCACAATCGCCGCAAGATAACTATAAGATGCAGAGGTTACCCGATTATGTAGCAGAGGCACTCCCAAATATTTTCCTAAATCATGTACCTCAGTGAAACCGAAGAACTGACTAATAGAATTGCGCCGCGATGTAGGCACATTAGTGGAGAAAAATATATTAGTTTTTACCACACTAACCTTATGTCCCGACGCCTTGTAGAAATCATCAAGGATACAACGAATGATATTCATCTGGTCATCCGAAGCCCGAGCAAATAATATCATATCTTTAGCAAAGAAAAGATGAGAGATTTTTGGCCCCTGACTAGAAGTACGGAACGCCTCCCATCTCCCATCGGCAATTGCAATCGCAATAGCCTGTGCTAGTTGCTCAAGACAAAGGAAGAAGATGTATGGCGATAGAGGATCTCCCTGACAGATACCCCACGACGGTTTAAAAGCTTCAGATACCACACCATTCCATAATATTTGAGAAGAAACAGTCGAAATGCATTGCATGATTAAAAATCGTAAATTCTCTGGTATGCCCAAATCACAAAGAGTGTCCTGAACAAAACCACATTCCAACCGATCATAGGCTTTTTCAAGGTTTACTTTGATCGCCATCCATCCATATCTACCTTTTTTCCTGTGCATCAAATGGAGAATATCCTGTGTAATAACAATATTATTCGTGATGGACCGCTCTGGAACAAAACTCGTCTGATTCTCTAATATCCATCCAGGTAAGAGAGGTTTGAGACGATTGACGATCACCTTCGTAATAGCCTTATACACTACTTGGCATAAGCTAATAGGTCTAAATTGGCTAATATTCTCCAGTGTAGACACCTTTGGGATCAAAACAATCAAAGTTCTATTTAAATCGGTCAGAAGCACCCCACTATTAAAGACATCACGAATAAAGGAGGTAACTGAAGTGCCTACAACATCCTAATTTTTCTGAAAGAACCCAACATTATAACCATCAATCCTGGAGACTTAAGAGGCCCCATATCAAAGAAATCTTTCTTAATCTCATCCTCAATAACTGGGTCCCCAAGGTGCCGCAACACCCCAGCGCTAACCTGCGGAAATCTATTACGAGTCGAGTAAGACCCATACACACCTCCCGAAGACGTAAACAATGTCCAAAAAAATTAATTGCCATTCACGTGAGTTCACTTAGATCCGTAGCCCAAGTATCATCATTCCTTTTAAGGGTCGTTATGTGATTTATCCGTCTTCTCTCTTTAACTGTGGCATGATAAAATTTAGTATTACGATCACCTTGAGCAATCCAATGTATACAAGCCTTTTCCCTCCAAAACTCTTCTTCTTGCGCTAAAATTTCATCAAGTTCTAAACGAAGCTGGGATGCCAGATCTACCAAAGCATCCGAATTCCGTTCCATCAAAGCCTTATCAATGCCGCGTAGTCGAGCCCGAATACACCGCTTTCTCTTCGCAATATGCCCAAAAGTCTCAAGATTCCAATCTTCAACTTTAGATTTAAAATTTTCCAAATTATCATGCATATCATCATTACTAATCCAAGCTGAGTTCAAAAAGTCTGAAAATTGAGGGTGTTGTTGCCAAGCAGATATAAAGCGAAATGGTCGTTCAGTCGTATTCCTCACGTGGTCTATAAAACATAATAAGAGGGGTCTGTGATCCGTCCCTAGACGATCCAAGTGTTGCATAAAGGAGTTACCATAACAACTGCCCCAAGAGTCATTCACAAGACATCGATCTAATCTCTGGTGCAAATTGCCGCGTGTCCAAGTAAAAGGCGGACCCCTAAATCTTAAATCCATCAACCCAGCAAAAAATAAGAACTCTCAAAATAAGCGACTCTTTCCTGCACCATGATTTGATCCTCCAACCCTTTCATCATCAGCTAACGGGGCATTGAAGCAAGGACCCAGGCATATCACAAGTTGGTTTAAGGGCAATAAGTTTACTCCACAAGTGCTTCCTGATCAAGCTTGTTGGGATTGCATAAACAACGGTCAATTGAAATTTCACCATGACATCTTGTCCATAAATCAAAGCATTAATAAACTGATTGGATACATGTGTAACTTTGACAGAAACTGAATTCTCCCACAGAAGCCAGATACCCACTAAAGCCATTGGTTTCAACCCTAAATGAGTTTGGAGAGCCTAACCGTGCAATGACACGATCCGTAATATAGCCATTGATATGTGGTTCCACTAGGGCAACAATTTTAGGACGACACTCCCGCATAAAACTCCAAAAATGCCTTCGAAATAGTAAACTTCCCGCTCCCTGAAAATTCAAAAAGAACACATTCATCATTAAAACAAAAACACAAGGGAAACTAACCTTATTGGGTGTTTCCCACCCCTCCTCGCAATCATCGGAGTCATACGATGCATCGCCCAGATGTGCTTCATCCCAAAGATCTTCATCGTCCGATGAATGAAGGGCAACCGGATTATTATGAATATTAGTAGCAGCCCCTAAGATCCGTTCAGCGGCTTGCTTACCAATAGCATCAACTTTTGCATGAGCACTTTTAACCCATTCAACAACACCCGATCGAAATTGTCTGTTGTCTCCAGGCTTCCGCACCTTTAGGCCCTTCTTCACCACCTACATACCACTTTTACCCGACTTGCTTCTGACTTTTTTTCCCGTTCGTTCATGCATCGAGCCACTGCTCTCACTCCCCCTTATTCAAATGGCAGCATGAGACCATGTGGTCGCCTTCGAAACGTGAGTTATAGCCTCTAGCACATGTCTCTCAACCGTCGGCACAACCTCAATTGAGCGTGCCACATTCTTACTACCTTTCTTCTTTTTATTAGGGTTAGATGCCAAGTACACCTCGTTACAAGTAAAATCCTTCCTTTCAATTGTCCTATCCATCGCAACAGTGTGTCGTTGATCCTCGCTCATAGGTACGGTCGGTACACCCAAACCAATGGCATCGCCTGGCTTATCATACTCCCCAACAATTAGATCACCTACCCATGTATCATCCTTATTACCTTGGTCCAATGTCGTATACCTGGATCCCATGACTTGTTCCTTCCTACCAGTCGAAGTACCAGCAGTGTGCCCAGCACTTGGCATTTTCCGTCTCCGATTTTCAACCATCATTCATGCCCCATAAAGATTTGTTTTCGAACACGTCACAACATCCGAATCCACAACTTCCTTCTCCTTGTTCCTATCATCCCCAGCTTCAGATGAGTCCTTACATTGCTCCTGCAAATGTCCATAGATTCCACATTGATAGCAAATGTTTTGGAGCCCCTCATATTCAAACCTTTGTATCCGTCTATCAATACGAATACACGATAATAAGGGTTTATTCAGGTCTACTAACACAACTAGTCTTGCAAATTTACCTCGCCCGTAGTCATATGTATTATAATCCACCCTTACAACTCTCCCAATGAGAGCTGCAATATGTTGAAATAGAGCCTTGGTATAGTAACGATACGATATGCTCGATAAACGAACCAAAACAATCACTTGCGATGGATACTTTTTCGAGGTTGAAAAAGTCCTACTCCTGGGGTGGACAGTTAAATAACTCCCGCATATAGTCCATGGTCCATCAGTTATAACTCTCGTATAATCACTTCCCTCAGAGAACTGAACCACAAAACAATGATTATCCAAATCAATCAACTGAATATTACCCACCGGTTTCCACGAAGCAAGAACGCGCGAGCGTAATTTCTTGAAACCTATGGACCTGCCAAGTAAACGAACAATAAGTGCATTCCCCATGTTATAGTCGATTTGATCATGTACTCTATTAGAAAATTGAATTGAAGGGGTCGGTCCTGCATCAACGACAACAAGATCTTCAGCCATGATAATAACTTCCTGTTCAAGAAAACCATTTTTCTTTTTCTCCCCTAGACTATCCTTTCCCTTCGACGCCACTTTACTAGCATATGTGGCATTCTGAGTACCAGCACACCCCTTCTTTGTTGGTTTCTTTTCACCCAAGGGATTATAGATTATCGGCGGCAAAGCCGAGTCGCCCACAGTCGGCGAAGGTGGCCGTTTCGGAAACCTAATCCTCTATCTCATTGTTGCGCACCTTCTTAGACGTGCTTTGCCCCTCCAGAGCCGTTGGTGAAGGTGGCCGTTCCAAGGCCGGTGCTACCTGAATCGTCGGGATTCCATCTGGCGACCGTTCACCCGAATCTTCATACACCCACGACAAGGGTGAAACGCCTATCGCGTTTTCTTGAGAGAGCATATTAGGTCAATTTTTAGCGTCTTAAAATATTATATTAAACTAATCATTTTAATAAAATTTTAATTATCTCTAATTATAATGTGACCGGCTAAGCTAGTATTACGAGTTAAATTTAACACAAACTTAAT
Source organism: Hibiscus trionum (assembly GCA_030270665.1). Lineage (NCBI taxonomy): Eukaryota > Viridiplantae > Streptophyta > Magnoliopsida > Malvales > Malvaceae > Hibiscus > Hibiscus trionum. Next base: position 14,692,716 of record BSYR01000013.1, read on the forward strand.
TGTAAAAAACATAAAAGCTCAAATTTTAACATAAAAAAATGAATTACCAAGGCTATTTAAGTATCTTACTATTAACCTAACAAGTGGTCCCAGTGGAAAAGCGGTTGATGTTCAACCTAAGAGACCATTGTTCAATCGCTTTGTCTACAAGGTATGTGTGCATTGTTAAAAGTTTAAGAACATGTATGAACAAATTCTACTTTGTAATCCCTTTATCTTACTCTCTAGCCAAATAATTTTCTAAAATGATAGATTTTACCTCTCCTCTCATCTTAAACTACCAACTATTTTAAAAGTTGTTTATCATATTTCCCCTCTTCTAGAAAAAAACATATAATTGTCTCTAAATTAACATCTTCATTATAATTTACTTTATCTTTATAATAGTTTTTTATACGCATAATATGCAATATATATATATATTAAATGTATAACTCCTAAAATAGAAAGACTTGTACTATCCACATATATGTATTGAATAATTCTCCTTTTAAGTTATTTAATTTTAGGTGAAACTTCAATATATTTATTTGATTTTCCATACTGCCCCTCTTTTCGGGATATAAAAGATATTTTTATTTTTAATAAAAAATAAAACAAAATATTCTTAACAAATTTTATGATTTTAAAAATCATTTTTCACTGTAAAATTGTCCGGTAATCATGTATAACCAAATCATTTTAAAAGTTTGTCCCACATACAATATTTGGCTCCGATTAGGAAACGAGATCTGTATTGTTTTCGGTAAGGAGCTGATAAGAAAATAAGGGTAAACTACATAAATGGTCCCCTGACTATTAACTTATTCTATGTTGAGTCATTTAACTACCAGAAGTTACAAATTGGTCTCTCGACTTTAAAAAACAATAAATCGGTCCGATGTCGTTAAAATTTAATGACTGATGACATGATAATTAACAAAAACTGACATAATAAAACATTTAGTCCAAAAATTTTACACTTTATTTTAACTTGGTCCTCATTCTAAAAAATAACCCTTAACATTTCAAAATTCTATCAATTTAGTCCATTTTCTTCTCCGCGCACAATCCTAAACAAAAATCACGGAAATCCTCAATACCTTTCTCGTCTAACAGAGGCAAACTAATATAAAATCCAAATCCAGAACTCAACTTTAGGTCCCTTAAACATAAATATCAACAAGAATCCATTATGAAAACACCCTAAAAATTGCTTTCAAAGTTAACTAAAGAACTAATGTTTTGATATAATAATTGAAAATAGTTTTGGATTAAATTGAAAAGATTTCAAAATGCTTTAAAGTCCAAACAACTTGAAAATATGTTTGAAGAAGTTTTAAAGGGGTTATAATGCACTCTCTAAAGTCAAACTTTACAAAACCACCCAGGTGTTTCGAAACACCCCTAGGCATTTCGAAACGGCCATTCACAGAGACAAAACATTTCGATACAACCTTGTCTATTTCGAAACGGGCTTTAATTTGGGTGAGGGTTTTACACAGCGTTTCGATACGGGCTTCACCGTTTCGATACAGTTATTTCCCCAACGGTCAAATCCCCAACGACTTTTTCCCAACGATAATTTAATTTGCAGCCTAACTGTCAATTGTTGCGTGTCAAAAGTCTTATCGCAATGTAGTGCAAGTGTACACGACGCAAGTAGTAAAGTGATACTTGGAGTATCGGATATCGTCTCCACAGGGACTGGAAATAGCTTTATCCTTGAGTTGCTGCACGAGAGAGAAAAGAGTTTAAAATGTTTGGAAAGTAATATTGGAAGAATAATGAATATAAAAGAATAAAGATTCAGGGTTAAGAGATAGGCCGATATTGATTTGCTCGGTAGTGCAGGTGTTTCACTGAAGAGAAATTCATGTTCTGTCGTCGTCCCTGTCGCGGCAGCACCTGTCACGACAGAAGTCTATTGTTGTCGCGGCAGCGATCACACAACTCTTTACTTCAAGCTTGGCAAGAATCCCTACTATGACTTGTCATATCCCTAGGCCCAAGTGCTGTTGATGAACACTTCTTGGATGATACCTCCCGGCGTGAATCGAAGGGTGAACACCAATGTTGTTGAATTCTTCCTTAGCCACTTAACCTCGTCCTATCCCTAGGTCCGAGATAGTTCAACCATAAAATGGAGAACCATCACTTATTCCTTTCGTATACATAACTCTCCCGATATTAAGTAAATGGATAATCTTACAATGCTCTCCTGATACTCTTGCAAGATGTTGAAACCAGAATAAGCAAACTTGAAGTTTTATTTCATTTGAACAGGAAATTCCTAAAATAGTACAATCCTTGCAACTACTTACAGAATCAACCCTTAGCCCTAGGGGAAGTTTAGAACATAAAGAGAGGGGGAAAACGACAAGGGTTTTGGGGAAGACGGCTAGAGAAGAGATATCCTTCCTTAGGTCGAATTACATGCATTTATATAGGCCTTGGGTCCAAGTTTTCTAATATGACAAGAATAAAAGTTTAAACTAAAGTACAACTCTATTGGAGATTAAATCTTCTGAGTATATGACTTTAATTCGTCCTCTTTCTTGCTTTGGGTTTCTTCCTTGGACTTTGGGCTTGGCCTTCATTCTGCCTCAGGGCTCAGAAAAATATAGGAGTGGTCCACGACAGACCGGATTGAATTCCTCTATCTGTCGAGCTCAACTTCACTTTTCCCTTCACCAATGTTGTCGTCATGGCTGCCACGGCAGTGGCCACGGCAGTGTCTTCCTTCTTGACTCCAGTCTTATATTCCAGCTCTACTCCTTCGCTATCCTGCGTCTGCCACAACAGATACCTGCAAAAGTAGCCAAAATCAGTAGCAAGTGTGCTATTTTATCTAATTGTGATGTATATGCGAAACTTTACCTAAATGCAATGAATTATGCTTGAATGCAGCAGAATATTGGTCAAATAAGGGGTAAAATATAGAACTTTTACGCACTCAACACTCCCCCAAACTCAAGTTCTTGCTTGCCCTCAAGCAAATATGACCTAATTAAATTTAAAATCTTTTTTGGTTTGGCTTACTTCAATGAACTTTTCATTGCCTACCACGCATGCCCTATCACGAGCAATACCTTGTCGGACGTTTCTGGATTTATTCGGAACCATGCTATAGGTCTCGTGTAGTGTGTGCATGTTTTGTGAACAAATATGTGCCTAGACTCTTTTAGTTTACTAGAATAATTGAGCTACTTACTTGAATTTTTATGCCAAATTTCCTTTTCTTGGAGGCAATTCTTAGGCTTCTTTAGTTTTTCTGAATTAGACTCTGTGTTTTTCTTATTTTAAGTTGACTAAAGCCTGTTTTTGGGTACCTCTAGCTAACTTCCTAGAGCCGGTATTAGGCACCTCTAGGGGTATTGAGTCTAAGTTTTCCTTTTCTTATTTTCTTTTCCTAGAGCCAGTGTTAGGCACCTCTAGGGGCATCTTCAATTGTTTAAGCTTTCCTACTCTAGTTTACCAGTAGAAGTCTAGACAACATAAGAGTCACAAAGGGTGTTTAAAGATCAGAACTATAGCAAGGCTCTAAACTGTTCCTAAAAACGTCCTAAAGGCACTGCCACGACAGAGTATGTCGCGGCAGGTAAGTTCAGTTCAAAGACTTAAGCCATTTTTTTATTTTTTATTTTGACAAAAATAAACTAAATAATAACTAATACTTAGACACAATTTTAAGACACAATTAACACTTCATTACTGGAGGGATGCTACCCCCAAACTTAAGGGTTGCATTGCCCTCAATGCATGATAACATGGAAAATAAAAACAGAAAAACAAAATGCATCACAAAATAAATAAAGCAACAGAGACAGCAATGATAAGATAAAAAACTTAAGTTGATGAGCTGTCATCGCTGCTGCTGCTGATCTGGAGCTACCGGTGGGCAGTGACTTTCATGGCAGGTGCCGCCAGTGTGCTGGGAGAGACAGAGGTTGTCTTCTTTTTGGCTTCCCTTGGTGGCTAGACACGGGTTGGTGAGATGTGTGGAGGCTTGTCCAGCACTTGTACCTCATCGTCGGAGCTGCTGCTGCTGGCAGATCTGCCCTGGCCGGAGGGTCCTTCGCCAGCCTCGTTGGAGGCATCCGGTGGAGGTGCTGCTGCCGTTGGCTGTTGTTCTGCTGTGGCAGGTTCTGGGTGACTGGGGCCTGTCGTCTGCTTTGCCATGGCAGAGGGGTTGAAGTAGGACAGTGGGGTGGCTGCTTTCAGCTCCATGAGGCTGAAAATGTTCCTCTCCGTCCACCCTTTCCCTCGGACCTTAAAGTCTTCGGCAATTTCCAGTACGTTGTGGCCCCAACTTATGGCAGTGATGAGGTATGGGAAGACAAGGGGTTCCGATGGTTTGAGGGCGTATTCCAGAATTCCCTCCCTTATGTATCGGCCGACATTGATAGATCTTTCATTTAAAATTGAATGTACAAGGGCTAACCTTGGTCAGTCGACAATACTGTTGTGGGAGGATGGCATGATGCGCTTCTTCACAAAATGATTCCATAGTTTGGCTTATGGAGTCAACTTAGTTCTTTTCACCGTCCATCGGTGTTTTGGGTCCGTGTTCCATTCTGTCCTTTCCTTAGTGAGCTCTGCCATGACCGCATCATAGTCTGCCGGCGATAGACTATTGGCGAATCTCTTGTGGGCGTCCTCCTTTTTACTGACATAAAAGCCGTAGAGGGTGTTGATGTAAGAAGGCTCGAAAGAAAGTTGTTTACCTCGTACTGTCACGGTCGTAGTGTCTTTGCTGTCGACGGTAGTATAGAATTCCCTTACGAGTGTGACGTTCATTTCTTCCAGTTGGGGTTCAGGGCATGGATCTTTCTTGCGATGAAACTTTCGAGCCCGAGGTCTCCCGTGGGTTCGGTGTAGAGGAACCCCCATTCTTCCCACATCTCCCTCTTCTGGAAGGAACGATAGTATCTTGCGGCAGAGTCGGTGGAGGCAAAATGGGCTGGGATGACACTATGACTTGGAGTGCTTACTGCTGCGGCAGAACTGGAGGTCGCACTTCTACGAGTTTGTCTGCTAGTCATTTTTGCAAGGACTGTGGAAAATAAAGAAAATTTTGAGATCTAGAGAAAACAAGTTGAGAGAATAAGAGTGAGATGAAAAATGAATAGTGAATGGAGGTTTATATAGATGGATGATTTTCTGTCCGTTAGAGCTGTAACGACAGGCGCAAATAACAGGGCCAGCTTTTACGCGGTTTCTGACGCGTCTGTCACGCGTTTCCGTGTCTGCTGCGTGTCTGTTATGCGTTTGCGTGTCTGCCGCGACAGCTTGTTGACATGTTGTATTTTCCGCGTCTGTCGCGACAGCTGATGACTAGTTGTGACGACAGACTCCTCCATTGGGCTTTTTGGGCTGCTGTTGATATGGTGGGTTGGTTCACTCCTTCTCTTCTCCTTGCTTCCTTTATTTCCTAAAAAATAATTAAAATAAAATCTTAGTTCCTAAAATAAATAAATCTTAATTCCTAATAAATAAAATAAAATAAAATAACTAAGTTAAATTAGGGATGCCTTGAGGGGCATCTCCTAAAGTAACTACTTCCTGCATCCTTGGGGCTTCAGTCCCCTGATAATGCTTTAGTCTCTGTCCGTTGACTTTGAACTGGTGCCCGTCCTTTAAGGATTTGATTGTGATGGCACCATGGGGGAAAACCTGGATAACTTGAAAAGGGCCGGACCATCTAGATTTAAGCTTTCCTGGAAAAAGTTTTAACCTAGAGTTAAACAACAACACCTGCTGCCCTGGGCAGAACTGTCGTGGCAGCAGTTTCATGTCGTGCCACCTTTTGGTTTTATCTTTGTATATCTTGGCATTGTTGTAGGCCATTGCTCGAAGTTCTTCAATTTCATTCAAGTCCAGTAGCCTCTTTTGTCCTGCCTTATCCAAGTCCATGTTTACTGCCTTGATAGCCCAATAAGCTCTGTGCTCTATCTCAACAGGTAAGTGGCATGTTTTCCCATATATAAGCATGTAGGGTGACATTCCCAATGGTGTTTTGAATGCTGTTCTATAGGCCCAGAGTGCATCATTGAGGTGTAAAGACCAATCTTTTCGAGTAGGTTTAACCATCTTCTCAAGTATGTTCTTTACTTCTCGGTTGGATATTTCGGCTTGTCCATTGGTTTGAGGGTGGTATGCTGTTGCAATCCGGTGCTTTACTCCGTATTTTCTCAAGGCAGCAGCAATTACCCTATTATCAAAATGTCTCCCTTCGTCACTGGTGATCACCTTAGAAATGCCAAATATGGAGAAAATATTCTTATGCAGAAATCTCTGAACAGTTTTGGCGTCATTTTTCTGAGTGGCGATCGCTTCAACCCACTTGGACACATAATCCACTGCCAGTAGGATGTAGAGGTTCCCACAAGATGCCGGGAACGGTCCCATGAAATCGATCCCCCGCACATCGAAGATTTCGACTTCTAAAATGTTCTGCAGTGGCATCTAATGCCTTCTCGAGATGTTCCCAGTCCTTTGGCATTTGTCACAGCTTTTGTAGAAGGCTTGTGCATCCTTGAACAGTGTGGGCCAATAGAGACCAGATTGCAAAACCTTGGCAGCGGTTTTGTTTCCACCTAGGTGTCTTCCATATGGGGAAGCATGACAGTGGTGAAGCACAGCTTCCTGTTCATCCTGTGGTACACATCTCCTGATAATTTGATCTGCACAATGTTTGAAAAGAAGAGGTTCGTCCCAATAATAATGTTTTGCATCATTTTGGAACCTCTTCCTTGCTTGGTAATTAAGTTTAGGAGGAAGTACTCCGCTAACAATGTAATTAACAAAATCAGCGTACCAAGGAAGTTCAGAAAACTTACCTGCCTCCATGGCTGTCGCGGCAGTGCTTGTGGCAGCAAACAGTTGCTCATCCGGGATGGTCTCGACAAGTGGTCTGCTACTTGGTTTTCTATCCCCTTTTTATCCTTGATGTCAATGTCGAACTCTTGCAGCAACATAATCCAACATATCAGTTTAGGTTTTGCATCTTTTTTCGTGAACAGATACTTCAGTGCTGAATGGTCGGTATGGACCACCACCTTCGTTCCAAGTATGTATGGACGAAACTTGTCGATTGCGAATACCACTGCTAATAGTTCCTTTTCTGTTGTGGTGTAATTCACTTGGGCATCATTCAGTGTTTTGTTGGCGTAATAAATCACATGGAAGAGCTTATCCTTCTTTTGCCCTAGTGCTGCCCCGACAGCGTAGTCACTGGCATCACACATTATTTCGAATGGAAAACTCCAGTCTGGTGGCTGTACGATTGGGGCTGTTACCAGCTTCTCCTTCAGAATTCTGAATGCCTCATTACATTCAGTATTAAAGTCAAAGGGACAATTCTGCTTCAATAAGTGGCATAAGGGCTTGGTAATCTTCGAGAAATTGGCAATAAATCGTCGATAAAACCCAGCATGCCCTAAGAAACTCTGAATCCCCTTGACTATGGTGGGTGGCGGCAACTTTTCGATAACTTCTATTTTTGCTCTGTCTACCTCTATGCCGCGGCAGCTTACCTTGTGGCCTAGGACTATCCCTTCATCCACCATAAAGTGGCATTTTTCCCAGTTTAAGACCAAGTTCGCTTCTTCGCATCTTTCAAGCACCTTCTATAGGTTGCCTAAATAACCTTTAAAACTGTCTCCAAAGACAGAAAAATCCTCCATGAAAATTTCCAGGAAGTCCTACACCATGTCGGAGAATATCGCCATCATGCACCTTTGGAAGGTTGTTAGTGCATTGCAAAGTCCAAATGGCATTCTCCGAAAAGCATAAGTTCCATATGGGCATGTGAAGTTCGTTTTCTCTTGATCCTCCTGTGCAATAGCTATCTGGTTGTACCCTAAATAACCATCAAGAAAACAATAGTAAGGTTTCCCCGCTAATCTATCAAGCATTTGATCAATAAAAGGTAGGGGAAAATGGTCTTTCCGGGTAGCTTTGTTAAGCTTCCGGTAATCCATACAAACCTTCCAACCGGTCACAGTCTTGGTTGGGATTAGTTTGTTCTCTTCGTTGGTCACCAAGGTTATTCCTCCCTTTTTAGGTACACACTGCACCGGGCTCACCCACTTACTATCCGAGATGGCATAAATTATTCCTGCGTCAAGCCATTTGATGATTTCTTTTCTCACCACTTCTCGCATAGCGTCGTTTAAGCATCTCTGAGCATCAATGGTCGGCTTATGATCATCCCCCAAGAGAATTTTGTGCATACATAATGCCGGACCAATGCCTTGGATATCAACTACCGTCCATCCAATAGCCTTCTTATGCTGCTGTAGCATTCCAATTAACTGCTGCTCTTGTTTCTGCATTAACTTGGAAGAGATGATTACGGGCAACGTATCATTTAAACCAAGAAAAACATATTTAAGCTGCCATGGCAGGGGCTTAAGATCTAAAATAGGTGGTTCTTCAACTGAAGGCTTTTGGATTATGTGTTCATTCGAGGTATAGTTTAGGGGCTCAAATAACTTACCTGGACGATTGCCTATCCAATTTACCTCATCATGACCTTTAGTGTCGGATATGTCTGAATCGGAGGAGTCACTGTCGTCGTTACTGCCGTGACAGTCTTCCAGATGACTGCTGTGGTAGTGACCAAATTTTATGTCATGGCAGCTCGATCTGATGCAGGGTTGGTCAAGGGTTACTTCAGTGATGGCCTTGCACTCTTCTTCTGCATCAACATGTTTGATTGCTTGGAGAACATTGAGTTTGATTTCTTGATCATTTACTCTCATGGTCAGTTCTCCTTTTTCTACATCAATCAGAGATCTGCCTGTGGCTAGGAAGGGTCGCCTCAGGATGATTGGTGCATTTTCATCTACTTCACAGTCTAAAACAAGAAAGTCAGCAGGAAAAATAAACTTATTCACTCTTACTAGAATATCTTCAATCTTCCCTTCTGGTTGTACGTAAGAGCGGTCTGCCAGCTGCAGCATGACTGTCGTGGGCCGTGCTCGTCCAATACCTAATTTCTGAAACACAGATTTTGGCATTAAATTTATGCTAGCACCTAGATCACAAAGTGCCTTACCCACGAATTTGTCACCAATTATACACGGTATGATGAAGCGCCCAGGATCCTTCCTCTTCTAGGGTGGATGCCTGTGCAAGATAATCATACATCCTTCTGTCATTTTTACCATTTCGAATTCTCGAAGTCTGGATCTTTTTGACATGGCATCCTTGAGAAATTTCACATAATCGGGCATCTGCTTGATGGCCTCTAACAGCGGTATATTAATGTGCACCTGCTTAAAAATATCATAAATCTTTTTGAGCTGGTACTCCTGTTTTTGTTTTTGTAACCGATGTGGAAAAGGAGGTGGAGAACGGTAATCTTCCAGGCGTCATTCACATGGTATTCAGATTTGAGGAGGCTTAGGTTCTTCAGCATTCTTTTCTTGCTCCTCTGTCCCTTCTGCTGCCCTGACAGGTGTGTCGACAGCATGTTGCTCTTCTTCTGCCAGGGCAGTGTTTGCGGCAGGTGTATCTAGGGTCGGTTCCTCAATCAGTATGGTTTTCATCTCCAGCCCTTGCAGTTGTTTCCCACTCCTAGTTGTAATTGCTTTACACTGCTCATGTGTGGGTTTTCTAGAGACTTCAGTATCACTAGGGAATCCTCCGTTTTGCCTTAGCTTAATATGTTGGGAAACCTGGCCATCTATGTCTCCAGTGATTTCAGGGTGGCCTCATGGTTAGTCATCCTCATCTCTGTCTTGTCCATGAATGACAGTTTTCTTGACAAAGTGATCCATGTTTGCCATGTAAGCTCTTGTCTGTGACATGAATGTGGCCAAAGTCTGCTCCAGTATACTAGGTGCGGCTACCGGCTACTGCTGTGGTTGCTGCCGTGACAAGATTCTAGGTGCCCCTTGGTTTTGGTTGTTCTGCATCTGAGGATTAAGTGCGTTGTTTGGATTGCTCCAAGAGAACTTGGGATCTTTCCTCCAGTTGGGATTGTAATTGTTGGAGTCGTAATTTCTTGGCTTGTTGTAATTTCCAACATACATCCCTTCTTCTAGCTGTAACGGACAGTCTTCCGAACTGTGGTTCCCACTGCAAGTTTCACATACCTCTTCTGCAGAATATATAGGTTTAGAATCTTTTTTAACAGATTTTCCACTGCCTTTGTGAGGTATGCAACTTGTGTCTTCAGGGAATTGTCGGCTTTATAATCTTTTACAGCTATCCCTCGTTTACCTCTCCTTGCTGTAGGGAATTGTTCGTCATTATTTGCTAGGTTTTTCAACACCACCATTGCTTCGTCTGGATCTTTGTCCAACAATAGCCCATTTGCTGCTGAATCTATTCTCATACGAGTGTGTGTGTTGGCAGCATTGTAGAATTTAATGACTTGATTCCACACGAGGAATCCATGCATCGGGCAATTCCTTAGAAGGGTTGTAAACCTGTCCCATGCCTCGTGCATTGGCTCGTCATCTTCCTGTTGAAAAGTAGCAATTTCATTACGCAATCGCTCAGATAAGTGAGAAGGATTAAAACGAGATAAAAATTCACGAGAGAGATCTGCCCAAGTTCGTATTGAACCCGACGTTAGTTTATTCCACCAAGTTTTAGCTCTGTCTCTCAATGAATGAGGAAATAACCGAAGCCTCAGTATTTCCGGATTTATTCATGGTAATCTAAACGATCCACAGATTTCTTGGAACATTTTCAGGTGTTCTCGGGCATCCTCTGTTGCAGCACCACTAAATTGGCCAGCGGAATTGATCATGCTGAACATAACTTGTTTCAGCTCGAAGTTCTCAGCTTCCACGTCTGGCAAGGTGGTCTCCAGTTCCACATGATCATTGATCATGTAGTCGCGGCAGGACTGTCGTGCGGACACGCCAGCGGCAGGCCGTCCGTTCCGGTCATCTAGGCGAGGATCTTCATCATTCCTCGGGTTATTATTATTTACCCCGCTATGCATTGCTTCTAACTGTTCCTCAAGATAATTGTTTCTTGCTATCAAGAGGCGGACTCGGTTCCTGAGATTGTACGTCCGTTCAATTTCAGGGTCTAGTTTGTACTCAGGTTCTTTGCCTCGTCTAGATCTACGCATAAGCAAGCGGAAGAGCTTGTGAAAACCTCAGGATAAACAATCTCAATAAAAACATAAAAATTAAAAAGTGCAGTAAAAGTAACAGTAAAGATATGTTTCCAGTCCCCGGCAACGGCGCCAAAAACTTGTTGCGTGTCAAAAGTCCTATCACAATGTAGTGTAAGTATACACGACGCAAGTAGTAAAGTGATACTTGGAGTATCGTATATCGTCTCCACAGGGACTGGAAATAGCTTTATCCTTGAGTTGCTGCACGAGAGAGAAAAGAGTTTAAAATGTTTGGAAAGTAATATTGGAAGAATAATGAATATAAAAGAATAAAGATTCAGGATTAAAAGATAGGCCAGTAATGATTTGCTCGGTAGTGCAGGTGTTGCACTGAAGAGAAATTCATGTTCTGTCGTCGTCCCTGCCGCGGCAGCACCTGTCACGATAGAAGTCTGTTGTTATCACGGCAGTGATCGCACAACTCTTTACTTCAAGCTTGGCAAGAATCCCTGCTATGACTTGTCCTATCCCTAGGCCCAAGTGCTGTTGATGAACACTTCTTGGATGATACCTCCCGGCGTGAATCGAAGGGTGAACACCAATGTTGTTGAATTCTTCCTTAGCCACTTAACCTCGTCATATCCCTAGGTCCGAGATAGTTCAACCATAAACTAGAGAACCAACACTTATTCCTTTCGTATACTTAACTCTCTCGATATTAAGTAAATGGATAATCTTACAATGCTCTCCCGATACTCTTGCAAGATGTTGAAACCAGAATAAGCAAACTTGAAGTTTTATTTCATTTGAACAGAAAATTCCTAAAACAATACAATCCTTGCAACTACTTTACAGAATCAACCATTAGCCCTGGCGGAAGTTTAGAACATGATGAGAGGGGGAAAACGACAAGGGTTTTGGGGAAGACGGCTAGAGAAGAGATATTCTTCCCTAGGTCGAATTACATGCCTTTATATAGGCCTTGGGTCTAAGTTTTCTAATATGACAAGAATAAAAGTTTAAACTAAAGTACAACTCTATTGGAGATTAAATCTTCTGAGTATATGACTTTAATTCGTCATCTTTTCTTGCTTTGGGTTTCTTCCTTGGACTTTGGGCTTGGCCTTCATTCTACCTCAGGGCTCAAAAAAATATAGGAGTGGTCCACGACAGACATGCTTGAATTCCTCTATATGTCGAGCTCCATTTCACTTTTCCCTTCACCAATGTTGTCGTCATGGCTGCCACGGCAGTGGCCACGATAGCGTCTTCCTTCTTGACTCCAGTCTTATGTTCCAGCTCTGCTCCTTCGCTATCCTGCGTTTGCCACAGCAGATACCTGCAAAAGTAGCCAAAATCAGTAGCAACTGTGCTCTTTTATCTAATTGTGATTTATATATGAAACTTTACCTAAATGCAATGAATTATGCTTGAATGCAGCAGAATATGGGTCAAATAAGGGGTAAAATATAGAACTTTTACGCACTCAACATCAATCGTACTGAAACGGGTTGTAACCATTTCGATACGGCTAGAAGGGTTTCGAAGCGGCTATAGGCGTTTCGATACGGCCTGCTGCATCAGACTTTAACGGCTAGTTCTAAAGAAGAGCGTTTTGAAACGTAGTCGAGTGTTTCGAAACGGAGTCTGCAGAACAACATTTATGATGGGAAATAAAGTCTTCAACGGCTCCAAAACATCCCAACGGTCCTCAACGGCTACAAACTCTATTAGGAGTATAAAAGGGACCTTCAAGCATCAAGTAATGGTTAATGCTTCAATTGTCAACAACACTATGATCAAGAAATTGGCTTAGAGCTTAAATTGTCCATTTCTTGTATAGACAACACTAGTGAGCTAAATATTGTTAAATTTGCTCAAGTGTTTAGGTTTCGGGTGAGAGCTTTATAGAGCAAACAAATACCTATTGAGGGATTTCAATTTTGCTTAAGAATTTCTCTTGTAAGAGAGTGTTTGATTAAGCAAAGGGTAGTTAGCTTAAGCGTTGTAATGGTTTCCTCCTAAGCCGAGAAAAGGGGACTGTTGCATGTAAAAGTGTCTATCACAATGTAGTGCAAGTGTACACGACGCAAGTAGTAAAGTGATAATAGAGTATCGGATATCGTCTCCACAGGGACTGGGCTAACCCTTTCCTTTGCTATCTGCACAAGGGGAAAAGAAATAGTTTAAATTATTTGTCACTAAATAATAAAGAGTACTGGGAATAAAAGAGTAAAGAAATCAGGATAGAGAGAATGGGCTGGTATTGAATTGCTCAGTAGTGCAGGTATTGAATCGCTTAGGAACTCCAGTTCTGTCGTCGCGCCCGTCGCCGACAGCACCTGTCGCGGCAGCAGACACACCAACTCCGTACTTCAAGCTTGGCAAGAATCCCAGATCTGCCTTGGCCTATCCCTAGGTCCAAGTCTGTCGATGATCACGTCTTTGATGATACCTCCCGACGTGAATCGAAGGATGAACACCGATGTGTATGAATTCTTCTTTAGCCACTTAACCTTGCCCTATCCCTAGGCACAAGATAGTTCAACTATAAACTAGAGAACTTGCTCTTATTTCTTTCGTATACTTAACTCTCCCGATGCTAAGTAAATGGATAACCTCACAATGCTCTCCCGATGCTCTTGCAAGATGTTAAAACCAAAATAAGAGAACTTGAAGTTTATTTTATTGAACTGAAAATTCCTAAAACAAAACAACCCTTGCAACTACTTTACAAAACAACCCGTGGCCCTAGGGGGAATTTAGAACATGTCGGTGACGGGTGGACGACAGGGGGGTTTAGGTTTCGGTTATGGGGTAATCGGTGATTGGATCCTCTCCTAGGTTAAAATCTATGCCCTTATATAAGCTTTGGGCTCAAGTATTCTAAGGTAACAAGGATTACAACTTTAATTAAAAGTAAGATTATAATAAAGACTTAATCTCCAAGTATCCTACTTTTCAGCCACCTCCTTGTTTCTTGGGATTTCTTCTCCTTGAGCTTTGGCTTGTCATATCTTTTGATCCGGGGCTTGGAAAAATATATGGTTTTCACACGACAGACGAGCATAATTTTCTCTATCTATCGATGTCCACTTTGTTTTTCCTCTCCATAAAGTTGCTGTCACCTTGCTGTCACGACAGGTCCATGACAGCTTCGTCTTCTTCGTCTGCTTGTCCAGTTCAGCTTTCCTGCTTCTCTGCCCTGCGCCTGCCTTCACCGTCTACGACGGCGGCAACCTGCCAAAAACAACCATTTTTAGTAGAATCTGTGCCTTTTATATATTTGTGATGTTTTGCTGAAAACTAACCTAAATGCAATGAAATGATGCTTGAATGCATCAGAAATATGGGTTAAAAAGGGTGTAAATAATAGAACTTTTAGACACTCAACACACCCCCAAACTCAAGTTTTTGCTTGTCCTCAAGCAATTAAGACTTAAAAGAAAAATGAAAATTTTTGTGTTGGCCTTCAAACAGTGAACTGTCCCTTACCCGTCGCTCATTCTCTATGGCGGCAGCAACCTGTCGGAAAGATTAGGATCTGTCCGGAATCTCCCTATAGTCCTTGTGCAGTGTGTGCATGCTTGTGAACAGTTATATGCTAAGATTATCTTAGTTTCACTAGAATATTCAACTTTTTAACTCGAATTTTATGCCAAAGTTTATTTTCTTGAAGACACATTTTCATGCTTCTTTTTCTTCTATTTTCGAGCTAAATTTTTCTAGAGCCAGTTTTGGGCACCTCTAGTTAGCTTCCTAGAGCCGGTTTCGGGCACCTCTAGGTTTTTGAGTTTCTTTTGCTAAACTTCTTTCCTAGAGCCAGTATTAGGCACCTCTAGGGGCTATTCAAGTACTAAGCATCCTATTCTAGTTTGGCTAAAAGACATCTAAGCAGTATAACAGTCACAAAGGTGTTTAAGTTTTTCAGAACTATAGAAAGGCTCTAAACTTCTCCTTAAACTGTCCTAAAGATGCTGCCACGACAGAGCTGTCATGACAGGTAAGTTTACTTCACAGTTTTAAGCCAACGGTTTAATCTTTTCTGATTTTTTTTGAACTTGAATAAAAGACAAAACAATTAATTAAAAACGTACTAAGACTCCATTACTATGGAGGGTGCCACCCCCAAACTCGAGGGTTGCATTGCCCTCAATGCAAAATGACAGATAAAGATGAAGACAGGTACATCACAAAATAAGGATAAAGCAGCAGCAAGAAAAGAAAAATAAAGACTTAAATTTTAATCGATGTCCTCGCTGCTGCTGCTGACACGGATTTGACGGCAGCGTCTGGGCTGTGAAGGAGGCTGGGCAGGTTGCTCCACGAGCTGGATGTCGGAGCTGCTGCCGCTATCCCACGTGCTGCTAGTGGTGGTGCTGGCCTTGGGTATCAGCTTTCTGTCTGCCACGTTCTTCTGCCTCTTGACAGGCGTAAACTCCCTCTCCAAATTCCTCCTAATAGGAGGTTCCTCCTTGCTGTCGGCTGTGGCTAGCCGCTTCGTTCCACGTGCGGGGCTGTCGGCCGGAGGACTCGCAGCTGCCGTCGGGGCAGGTGATGGGGTGGAAGCAGTAGAGTGGGAATGTGGGGAAGCAGGTGGTGTGGGTGTGTGGACAGGGGTGGGGATGCGGAAATAGTGGGCAGGAAAAGTAGGGAAAATAACATCGGGATAATTTAAAGTGTTGGTAATAAAGTTTACCGTCGAGTTGGTGAAATCCCGGATGAAGGTCATCAGTCCCATTTGTCTCTCTTCCACCCGTTGTATCGCAGCAAAGATGTGGGCAGACTGGTCTGTCGGGGTGGTGGCGGCGGCAGGTTTAGGGGCAGGCTCCTCGGATGATTCTGCTGGGGAGCCGGCTGGGTGCCGTTCTGCTGTCGATGGCAGCATAGAACTCTCAGACTAATGTATCATTCAGTTCTGCGGGTTGTGCTGGGAACTGTTCCCATAGCAAATTCCTTATCGCCCTAGCAATGAATGGCCGGAGTCCCATGTTGGGTGCCTTTCGGATGTAAATGAAACCCCTTTCCTCCCACAATTCTTTGGTTGCAAAGGGCGACGCTGCTGCTGAAGAAGAGGCTGAGGCAGCACTGCGGCGGGTCTGTCTAGACGACATATTAGTTGCAAGGGTTGTGAAAATAAAGAAAGCAAATAAAACGAGAGGAGAAGGCAAGTAAGAATAAGCAGAAGTGAGGGAAATAAAAATGGGAACGGGGTTTTATAGCGGTCGAGTTGCTGCCCATTTAATGTCGTAACGGCAGGCGTGAATAACGGGGCGACTGATGAGATTTGGCGTGCCTGACACGTCTGCCACGCATTTATGCGTCTGTTACACGTCTGTCACACGCTTCTGCGTCTGCCGTGACAGTCTGTCTTGTCCGTGTCTGCGGCGGCAGCTGGAACGACAGGCTTCAATAAATGGGCTCTGTTGGGCTGATGGATGGATGGTGGGCTTGGGTCACTTCTCCTTTTCTTCTTGACTCCTTTATTTCCTAAAAACAGAAATTATAAAAACATTATTTGAATAAAATAAACCTAATTTCCTAATAAATAGTAAATAATAAAAATAAATAGAAAGAAAAATTAGGTTAAATTAGGGATGCCAAGTAGGGCATCTCCTAAGGTAACCACTTCCTGCATTCCTGGGGCTTCAGTCCCTTGATAATGCTTGAGGCGTCATTTCCGGTACTTCTTGAAGTCCCTCCATCTGGTGATTATTCTCATGGTGGGGGCTCCTTTCTTTCTCTTCCTTTTGTAGTCCATGAAGTCCTCCCTTCTTGGTAATGTTTCTGAGGGCATGAATATAGGATTAGAAAAAATCAAATTGACATTCGGCCACAAACTTACCTTGTTTTCGTTGAATAATGTTGTGGTTGAATGTAGCCTTTGCTGTCGTGTCTGCTGCTGCGGCAGGCAGTTATTTTGACAGTTCTTTATCAGGTTACTTTGCAGGTCAATGGGACATTGGTAAGTGCCATCACTCATTATACTAAATTCTGTTGACCACTCGTAGATCTCCATCAGTAGAGACTTTGATGATTCTATGTCCACCGGCTTTGGTTCCTCTAATACCTACAATGGAATTGGTGAGTTTTCATATAATTAAAAGGTTCGTTTATTACCTGCTCATATTCCATTGGCGCGGCATTGTCATTGGGTAGCTCTTCTAGGTGGTCGTGCGAGTGCCATGACAGGGATGGATGTGTGCAATCTTGGTCAGGCATAATCGAGGTAGTGGGTTGAGAATTTGCCTCTGATGTGGTTGCTGCTTCAGCATCTGTTGCTGTCGAGGCGGCAAGTGCTGCCGAGGCGGCAGTTTCTGCTGAGGCGACAGTTGCTGTCGAGGCGGCAGTTGCTGTCGAGGCGGCAGTTGCTGTCGAGGCGGCAATTTCCGCTTTGACTGGGGTTTCTGCCTCAGAAGTGGTTGCTGCCGTGACATTCTCTTGAATTTCACTCAGCGTTGTCGCGGTGTTGCTCCGTTCCGGCTCCTCGATCATTGCCATGGCAAGTTGTTGCTCAGACTCATCATATGTTGGGTATTCCTTCACATGGGCATCCTCGTCATCTTGCCTCAGGATTTGAGGTTCATCTGTGGCATGAATGAGGACTGGTCTGCTCAAGAGTTCATCCATCTTGGCGATACTTGCGTCCATAGAAATCGACACTTCTTGAGTGAGTGCCATGAAGGCTTGCAGTGTGTCCTCTAAGGATTTTGATTGCTCTTGAGGATGATGACATTGCCAGGGCAGGTCGGGTTCTGTAGCAAAACTGTTATGGTATAACAAATTTTGTGGGTTTTGATCGTACCATAAAAAATTTTGCTGCTGCGGCATCGACATTTGCTGCCCCTGTTGCTGCCACGGCTGCTGCCCTGGCAGCATATCTTTACGGTAATTGCAAGAACTTTCCCACATCAACTCTCGAATGGTTTTTCCTGGCATGTTGATGCCCTTGAACCTGTATTTTCACATGAATTTTTTTTTTTGTTAAAAAATAAAAAAATAATAAAGAAAATAAAAAAAATAAAAGAAAAGTGCAGAAGCTAGGGTAAGAGTGTGTGGCCAGTCCCCGGCAACGGCGCCAAAAACTTGTTGCGTGTAAAAGTGTCTATCGCAATGTAGTGCAAGTGTACACGACGCAAGTAGTAAAGTGATACTAGAGTATCGGATATCGTCTCCACAGGGACTGGGCTAACCCTTTCCTTTGCTATCTGCACAAGGGGAAAAGAAATAGTTTAAATTATTTGTCACAAAATAATAAAGAGTGCTGGGAATAAAAGAGTAAAGAAATCAGGATAGAGAGAATGGGCTGGTATTGAATTGCTCAGTAGTGCAGGTATTGAATCGCTTAGGAACTCCAGTTCTGTCGTCGCGCCCGTCGCCGACAGCACCTGTCGCGGCGGCTGTCCGTTAGCTGTCGCGGCAGTAGACACACCAACTCCGTACTTCAAGCTTGGCAAGAATCCCAGATCTGCCTTGGCCTATCCCTAGGTCCAAGTCTGTCGATGATCACGTCTTTGATGATACCTCCCGGCGTGAATCGAAGGATGAACACCGATGTGTATGAATTCTTCTTTAGCCACTTAACCTTGCCCTATCCCTAGGCACAAGATAGTTCAACTATAAACTAGAGAACTTGCTCTTATTTCTTTCGTATACTTAACTCTCCCGATGCTAAGTAAATGGATAACCTCACAATGCTCTCCCGATGCTCTTGCAAGATGTTAAAACCAAAATAAGAGAACTTGAAGTTTATTTTATTGAACTGAAAATTCCTAAAACAAAACAACCCTTGCAACTACTTTACAAAACAACCCGTGGCCCTAGGTGGAATTTAGAACATGTCGGTGACGGGTGGACGACAGGGGGGTTTAGGTTTCGGTTATGGGGTAATCGGTGATTGGATCCTCTCCTAGGTTAAAATCTATGCCCTTATATAAGCTTTGGGCTCAAGTATTCTAAGGTAACAAGGATTACAACTTTAATTAAAAGTAAGATTCTAATAAAGACTTAATCTCCAAGTATCCTACTTTTCAGCTGCCTCCTTGTTTCTTGGGATTTCTTCTCCTTGAGCTTTGGCTTGTCATATCTTTTGATCCGGGGCTTGGAAAAATATATGGTTTTCACACGACAGACGAGCATAATTTTCTCTATCTATCGAGGTCCACTTTGTTTTTCCTCTCCATAAAGTTGTTGTCACCTTGCTGTCACGACAGGTCCATGACAGCTTCGTCTTCTTCGTCTGCTTGTCCAGTTCAGCTTTCCTGCTTCTCTGCCCTGCGCCTGCCTTCACCGTCTACGACGGCGGCAACCTGCCAAAAACAGCCATTTTTAGTAGAATCTGTGCCTTTTATATATTTGTGATGTTTTGCTGAAAACTAACCTAAATGCAATGAAATGATGCTTGAATGCAGCAGAAATATGGGTTAAAAAAGGTGTAAATAATAGAACTTTTAGACACTCAACACACGAAATGCAAGAGTGAATTTGTTGAAATCCTTAGTGGGAAGCTAAGGTAGTGGATGTAGACCTTGGTTAGAAGGTTGAACCACTATAATTCCTTGTGTCATTTGCCTATTTTTCACCTCCTACTAAAACACCCAAAAATCCAACTTCTCCACACTTGGCGAGCTAGATCGGTTGAAGGAAATCGAGCACCGTAAAACCTTACAATTGGTATCAGAGTTTGGGTTAATTGAAGAGGATTAACACTCTATTGAGGGGATCTGGCAAGCTCGATCAACATTTCAAACAACCGGCTCAATGGCGCAATCCATCGACAAGCCACCATTCTTCGACGGGACCAATTATACTTATTGGAAGACAAGGATGATGTTCTTTGTCAAATCTAAAGACTAAAAGCTTTGGGATATCATTAAAGATGGCCCGTTCGTACCAAAAGGAAGCAAGGTGAGGTGGAGTGCTGACGATCGTAAGAAGATGGAGCTAAATTGCAAGGCTTTGCACTTCATCTTTTGTGCACTTAGCCTCAACATATACAAGAAGATGTCTTCTTGTGAGAGTGCCAAGAAAGTTTGGGAAAAGCTCGAGGTTACATACGAGAGGACAAACGAAGTAAAAGAGACCAAGAACGGCCTCCTCAACCTAGAGTAAGAAAACTTCAAAATGGATCTGAAAGAGGACATTGAGAAGATGTTCCATCGATTCTCCACCATCACCAATGGACTTAAGGGTTATAAAGAAGTCATTCTTGAAGAAAAACTTGTCCGAAATCTTATCTATTCTCTTCCCGAGTCATGGGACTCAAAAAGGACCGCCATCATCGAAGCTAAAGATTTGAAGACTTTGAAGCTTGATGAACTCATGGGGTCACTTCTCACTCACAAATCATGAAGAATGATAAAGAAGATGAGAAGAAGAAGGAAAAGATAAGAAAGATGAGGAAGAAGAAGATCATGGAGCTAGGCATCCATACAAATGCCATGACTCTCAAGTCCTCCAAGTGCAACCACGTTGATACAAGTGAGGAGGAGGAGGATGAAGAAGAAGAAGAAGAGATAGTCTATCTCTTCAAGAAGTGTCCCCCTTTCATGAAGAAAACAATGAAAAAATTAGAACGATAATCTATGAAAAAGAAGAGGGCAAGCACTTCAAGCCATAAGAAGAATGCATATGTGGCTACTTGGAGTGGTGAAGACTCCACCGACGATGAACAAGCCAACCTTTTCCTTATGGCCATCGAAGAAGATTCAAGGGTAACTTCTAATTCATCTACTTCATGTTCATATTCATTTGATGAATTACAAGATGTCTATGATGAGTTGGTTTTAGAATTTAAAAATCACATTTTGAAAAACAAGAAAGTGATTTCAAATTTGAAAATTGAAAATGATTTGATTTCTAAAACCAAAATTGAACTTGAAGCAAAACTAAATGAGTTTGAACAAAAATGTTTTAATTTACAAAATTTGCTTCATAAAGTTCAAGAAGAAAAAGATTTGGTTTCCAAAGAGCTTGAAAAAAATAATTTTGGAAAATCAAATTTTTATGTAAGACAATCTAGTGCCCATAAATTTATAAATGGAAAATGTTTTAGAAGTGTTTGGGTCCCAAAAGGACTAACCACTTCAACTAAAAAGGATGAAATTAAAAAATGGATTCCTAAGGGGACTAAATTTTGTGCTACTAATGTCTATGGATCCAAAGAAATTTAGATACCAAAAATTACTTGATTGTCTTATGATAGGTGTGATGGAGATTGATCATCAAGTCAAATATTGAGGGGGGGGGGCTCCATGTACACAAGGAAGAACACTTGAAGAAGAAAGGTTTCACATCCTCTCTTGAGTTCAAGTGTGGTAAAATCTAGTTGTTTTTTAATTTGATTTTTTTAATTCAACTAGATTATCATGTGTTGGACTAACATTCTTTGATGATGCTTTGAGTAAGGAGAGCCATTTTAAAACCAAAATTATTTTTATGTCATTTTAAAAAAAACCTCACAAGTATTTTGAACTTAAAGTTATCTAAATTCTTTTTGATATAACAAAAAGTGGGAGAGTTTTGTTTGAAAATTGCATTTTCAAATGAATAAGGGGAGCTTTACTTTCAAATTTTCATCTCTTATTCAAAATTTTAAATACAAAGGGGGAGAATCCCAAACATTTTTTCAAGTTAGTTTTATTATATCAAAAAAAAGGGAGATTGAAGAACTAAAGTTTTGATACAATAATTGAAAAATAGTTTTGGATTAAATTGAAAAGATTTAAAAATGCTTTTAAGTCCAAACAACATGAAAATATGTTTGAAGAAGTTTTAAAGGGGTTTTAATGCACTCTCTAAAGTCAAACTTTACAAAACCACCCAGGTGTTTCGAAACACCCCTAGGCGTTTCGAAACGGCCATTCATAGAGACAAAACGTTTCGATACAACCTTGTTTGTTTCGAAACGAGCTTTAATTTGGGTGAGGGTTTTACACAGTGTTTCGATACGGGCTTCACTGTTTCGATACGACTATTTCCCCAACGGCTTTTTCTCAACGGTAATTTAATTTGCAGCCTAACTGTAAATCGTACCGAAACGGGTTGTAACCGTTTCGATACGGCTAGAAGAGTTTCGAAACGGTCATATGCGTTTTGATACGGCCTGCTGCATCAAACTTCAACGACTAGTTCTGAAGAAGAGCATTCCGAAACGTGGTCGAGTGTTTCGAATCGGACGTCTGTAGAACAACATTTATGATGGGAAATAAAGTCTCCAACGGCTCCAAAACATCCCCAACGGTTAAAAACTCTATTAGGAGTATAAAAGGGACCTCCAAGCAACAAGCAATGGTTAATGCTTCAATTGTCAACAACACTATGATCAAGAAATTGTCTTAGAGCTTAAATTGTCCATTTCTTGTATAGACAACACTAGTGAGCTAAATATTGTTAAATTTGCTCAAGTGTTTAGGTTTTGGGTGAGAGCTTTATAGAGTAAACAAATACATATAGAGGCATTTCAAGTTTGCTTAAGAATTTCTCTTGTAAGAGAGTGTTTCATTAAGCTAAGGGTAGTTAGCTTAATCGTTGTAACAGTTTCCTCCTAAGCCGAGAAAAGGTTGAACCAAGGTAGTGGATGTAGACCTTGTTTAGAAGGTTGAACCACTATAATTCCTTGTGTCATTTGCCTATTTTTCACCTCCCACTAAAACACCCAAAAATCCAACTTCTCCACACTTGGCGAGCTAGATTGGTTGAAGGAAATCGAGCACCGTAAAACCTAACATTAACAATAAAAAAAGAACCAAAAAATTGAAAAAGCACAATGAAATCAGTATCAAGAGAAATCCTTTTACATGATTCAGTTACAAGCAGAAACAACCAAATATAGAACATAAAAAAAGCACAAACAAAACTAAAAAAAATGATAACCCAACAAAGAAAACATTAAAACGAAGCAAACCCAGAAATGCGTACGGGTAGAAGTAAAGATTTTCTGGGTTTTTCATTTCCTTTCAAAGTTTTTTACTTTAACTCCCATCAAAATTTACAGAATAATATAAAAATTTAGAGTATTAAAAATATAAACATTTAGATATTAACAAACAAAAATCAGACTTGAAACTGAAGAGTTAAGGGATTTTGTTTAGGATTTCAAGCCATTTAAGTAATCAAAATTTGATTTTTGTTTTAGATAGAAGATCGATTTTGTTTAGGATTGTGTGGGGAGAAGAAAATGGACTAAATTGATAGAATTTTGAAATGCCAAGAGTTAATTTTTAGAATCAGGACCAAGTTAAAACAAAGTGTAAAACTTGAGGAATAAATGTGTTATTATGCCACTTTTTGTTAACTTCCACGTCATCGGTCGTTAAATTTTTAACGACATCTGATAGTAACGGGACTAGTTTGTAACTTCTGATAGTAAAGGGACTCAAAAAAGAATTGGGTCATAGTCGAGGGACCATTTATGTAGTTTACCCAAAAATAATAATAAGTAGTGAATGATCATTAATTAGGAAAGAGGTTTTTTTAGTTTCCAAGGTGTCTAGCGAGTTCAGTGACTAATCCTTTTGTGTTATGTTGGTTCATATAGAGGACATACGTTGACCACAAGTTTAAAGTTATTCCATACCCAAAGTAAGGATCGAATCTTCAACCACGGATTAAGGTAGAAGAGACTCGTATTATTTCACCTGAGTCTCATGGTTTATTAGGAAGGGGATTTTAATTTATAATTGATGTATCAATTTTATCAATTAAGTAATTTAATTATCTAAGTGATATGAATTATGTCATCCATTGTTAACTCCTTATATTTTTTCAAAGTAAGTTTTACTATCACACTAGCTACTCGATAAAAATAGTTAGATGCTGGAAAACATAATATATATTTTCGTTGAATAATATTGTTGCTAAGTCATGTCACGTGGTGAATAGACATACTAATAACAAGTAGTGCTACTTGGTGAATAAACTTATTATTTTTAAAGTTTCATCTATTCAATTATATTCATTAACTTTTCAACAAATCTTTTTTATGAAAACGTTTAATCTTTTCATCAAATGGTTTAATTTTTTCATCCTCTATATAAGTGAGGATTTCCAAAACATTTTTCACACTACTCAACAACTTTGAAAACCAATATATAAAAACATTTTTGGTTTCCGGTGATAGAGGAATGCAAGATTGTATTCGATTGTACACTGCAATTGTGCTATTATTGTGAACGTTTGTTGTTTTATTTTGGGAGATAGACGTCCAATGTTACTCAGGCACCAAAGAGAGGACAAATCTGTCTTAAGAAAACTGTTTATACATGCCACAACAAAATTCTTATAATTTTCAACTCTGTCTGAGTTCAGGTTCTATTTTTAATTTATTATTATTTATTTTTTTACGATATTCTATTATATTTGAATTATTATTACACCTATTTTTCTAACAATCTTAAGACAGATTATAATTTTTAATCTAAGACGAACAATATATGATTACCGTAAACAAGCAGTTGCAATATCGTGTATAAAACAGAAGCAGTAAGCATAGTGTATTGTTGTTCAAACATCAATGACATGAGTTGTGCGGTCTTATAACGCGCGTACATATGTCACAGTGGTTTTGGTAAGAATTTTCGGTGTTTTCCATGCAAATATCGAACATAGAATCGATCACCACATCGAGTTAACGTTTTTGAACCATCAATTTTATTTATGTGGGGGATTGTTGAAAAAAATAATATATATTGGTTGAATAATATTGATGCTAAGTCATGTCACTTGGTGAATATACATGCTAATAATAAGTTGTGTTTTGGTGAATTGACTTATTAATTTTTGATTTAAAGTTGAATCCATTCAATCATATTCATTAACTTTTCAACAAATCTTTCCATCAAAAAGTTTAATCTTTTCATCAAACGGTTTAATTTTCATCATCTATATTGAGAAGGATTTCCAAAACATTTTTACACCACTAAACAACTTTGAAAAATAATATATAAAAACGTTTTTGGTTTCAGATAATAGAGGAAGGCAAGATTGTGTTCGATTGTTCAATGCAATTGTGCTACTGTTGTGAACGTTTGTTGTTGTATCCTGCGAGATAGACATCCAACGTTACTCAAGCACCGAAGAGAGGACAAATCTGTCTTAAGAAAACTGTTTATACAGGCCTCAACAAAATTCTTTTAATTTTCAATATTGTTTGAGTCCATGTTCTGTTTTTAATTTATTATTATTTATTTTTTACGGTAATCTATTATATTTGGATTATTACTACAGTCATTTTTCTAACCATTGATGTACAACCCATTATTCACAGTTTTTCCATGGCCTAAACTTCAATAAAAACAAGTCTTAGCCTCAATTGTATGAGACTTGTTTTAAAAAATCCTTCATCATGAAATGTTTCTCCAATATGAGGGTAAACAATACTTATCTGTTATATTATTACAACAATTGTGGCTATGAAAACACTAATTTATTGTCCAAACATGAGTCAACGGCTTTCTAAAAATAATCAATAGTAGCCCTCTAACATTCCATGACATTCTCCAAATACTCCACCACTCCCATCTTCTCACTCCAGGATCCAACATGTGCTTTTAGAGTCAACTTTGTGATTAGTTTGGCCACACAACTCAAAATTGTCGCTTTAAATCTCATTCTAATCAGGAAGCTATTGTTAGTTATGCCTCACCATCTACTTACTCAACTCCCACATGTATCCAAGAAACAAGAGCTGTTGTTAATACTCAAAATGTAACTCATATAATAATGATATTTAATTCTATTATTAATAGAATTAATTTGTGATGTGGAAATGACGATTTTTCTCTCACTATTTAGCCTATAAATAATGGGCAATTTCACTCATTTGAGATAATACCTAAGCAATAGAGTTTGCTTTAGAAACCCTTTCTTTGGTTTTTATAAATTTATCACGAGTGTCGATTTTGAGTTCAGAGAAGAGCAGTACCATCAGAGTCCGCTCCATCTTTCGGGTGTACGAAATTTGGAGAGCCGTGCTAACCTCAGGGGGGCCGTTCGTCCATTGTAGCGATTACACACATCGGGGCGAATTCGCTTCTAAGGTAGTGGTTAATACCACGACACGGTTTGATTTCGTTTAATTATTTTATTATTTTACAGCCAGTGCTAACGCCTCGTTTTGCATCAGTCTATTTTTCCAACAATTTAGAAGTGAATTCTACTGCTGTTGAAACATAGTTAAAATTCAAAGCAAATTCCGGAGGTAAACTCAATAGCAAACACTGGTTTTGCTGTTAATGGGAATGCGTGGAATTGTATGAATAAAAGAGTAAGTTTCCTGTTGAAATTCATACATGACTTAAGGTAATTTTTGAAAATTCATGCGTTGCTTACATGGCTTAAATTATATATTATATAATTTTAATTCGTAAACGTATGTTTTAAATTCCGAAGGCAAACTTTTAAATGAGAAGATGCATGCAATCATTAATTATGATTGTTATTGTTATTATATAATATTACCATGTTATAATAACATATTTAAAAGTTATTTTATCAAATATTGTCTTCATCATTTTGTTATACACAAATTATAATGTTCGAGTAGTTGACAAAATTATTTGTCTTGATTAACGGAAAAGTTCAAATAATTAGAACATTTTACCGTTTTTAATGTATAGCAAATTGAAGTAATTTGATTAAAAGGCATATTGAATCAATGATAGCATGTTTTCAGTTTTGGTAATGCTATTTTGTGAAGGAAACGGTCTTTGCTTTTGAAAAGACTATATGAGTTAAATATTAAAAGAAAGTTTACTTTTAATTTTAATTTTTTGGACAATGAAATAATTTACCGTTATGAGGGGTAAATGTTTTTAATTAGCTTTTATTGCTTATAAAGACTATAAACATTTATGTGTCATGACTTTAAAAATTATTTTAAAGTTGTAGCGTTATTGATACGAGGGAAGTTCAATGCTTTTAACATTAGCTTTTTAATGTCTTTTATAAGACGTTATAGTGCTTTACGAAGTATGCTTATGACCTTGGGCTTTAATAATAGTTATTAAACATTATAATTATTATTTGATGAAGGAGATTGTTCTTGTTTTTTTGAAAAGCATGAGTAAGTATTACTATAATTTGTAAAGAGGGCTATATATATATATATATGCAATTGTCGTACTAATAATTTCTTTTGAGAAATTTATAAGTCAACAGGGGGAATGAGTGTTCGTTTATCAAAACAAATATGTCAATGACCAAGTTTGATTCATTGGAGAAGATGAACAGATCTGATAGACGTTGAAATGAAAAATTCTCCATATCAAATGTTCTTATCCAATGGTTATTTTGATTACCAAAAGCTACTAAAGATAAGAACTCTATTACTATCAGTTAATTATCTTGAATTTTACTGTTAGTAAATTATTTTTGAGGCTAACCATGTACAATCTTCATTTGAGTTTATGTGATCATCTTGGTAGATTCCGAGATCATTTTGATTTAAAGATAATGATCAGAAGAGTGAAGATCATATGCATGGTGAGAATGAACAAAGTCTACTTGAAATTACGGTTCTACCTATAAGGTCAGATTATTTAAACTTGTCTATTAATTCATGCTTTTATATACATGAATTTATATTGAGCCTTTAAGTTAGCCTTTAAAACTTAGTGGGTATGTTATGGACTGAGATAAACCACTAGTATAAGGACTAAGACTAAGGTAGTAGTAAGCCAAAATGTGTATGCTTAATAAGATACTATTGTGAGTAAAAGTATCAAGCATAATTCTTTAAGAGGCCTTAATTAAAGAAAGAGAAAATTTATAAATGGCTTATTGGAAAACATTATAAAAATGCATGTCTAGGACTGGTTCTATCAAAGACCTGATATTTAAGCGTGCCTAGTGCAACACCACTCTTTCATGGTAACCTACATGGTGCATTGTTCTTTAATGTGCTAAATTTTATAAAAATACTATGACAAATAAGATCTCTTTAAACTTAGTGTAGAAGTTAAAAGAGGTGAGATTAATTTGGTTGAGCAGAATACCAAATTTAGTCATAGTAAATAAAATATGTGATGATCTCTTCAGGGCTAATATGTTGAATAATATGAATGAGAATATGATAGACATTAGTGCTAGTAAAAGTATGTTGTAGCAATTAAATCTTTTTGAAGTTCTTTTCTTAAGCAGATGAAAGGAAAGAGATGATCTATCTCAAGAGTTGTGTTGAAATCTCTTGTAATAAACTTGAGATAATTTTTCTTGTTGCTAGGAAAATTTGTAAACCCTTCATAAATATTTGCA
This sequence comes from Hibiscus trionum, assembly GCA_030270665.1. NCBI lineage: Eukaryota > Viridiplantae > Streptophyta > Magnoliopsida > Malvales > Malvaceae > Hibiscus > Hibiscus trionum. The sequence goes on from BSYR01000013.1 coordinate 14,721,034, forward strand.
TAATATTCTTAATTTCTCGAATTAGGAGAAAATTGAAATTCTCTTTGAATGAGATAAAAAGAATTTCATAATCGTTTGAGATTATGTATACTAATCTTAATGATTAATATTTCTCAAAACCTTGAGAATATAATCATGTGTACACAAGATTTGAGTTTGTTAAAATATCGTTTTATGGTTAAAACTCATAAAAAAACTTTACTCTAGTATGATTGAGTATTTGTTTACACGTTGTTCAAGACACTTATGGATTTGTTTCTATCTTAAAAATGTTAGAAATGTGAGGGTGTCTAGCAAAAGTCGGTTTGTCTGACTTTAAGAAAACCACTATCGGTTCTAAAACCGTTGATGCAATGTTTATAGGGTATGCTACAAATAGTGCCGCATATAGATTCATGAATTTACAAGACTCTTCTATTTGTGAATCTAGGGATGCTGTTTTCTTTGAAGATATCTTTCATCTCAAGAAACCTAGATTAAGTGTTGAAACACAAATAGAAAACTTGCCATCCACTTCTTCTAGTGTGCCTGCTAGGTCTTCTCGAGAGATTGAATTTGAGCCTAGAAGAAGTAAGAGACAAAGAATTGAAACCTCTTTTGGACCAGACTTCATAACTTCCTTTATTTCTGAGATAAATGATATAGACACACTTTCTGATCCTATAGATCAAGGTTATTTGTTAGATGAGGATCCTAAAACTTACGAAGAAGCTATACGATCTATTGATGCTAGTTTCTGGAAAAGCACTATAAAAGATGAACTAGAATCAATAATGTCTAATCATACTTGGAATTAGTTGACTTGCCTAGAGGATTTAAAACCATCAACAGTAAATGGGTATGTCGAAATAATCTTAGACCAGATGGTTCTATCCAGAGGTATAAGGCAAGGCTAGTAGTCAAAGGGTTCACTCAAAGATTTGGTCAAGACTTATTTGATACTTATTCTCCCGTCACTAAAATCTCAATGATCCGTACATTGTTTGCACTAGCCTCCATTCACAAATTGCAAGTACATCAAATGGATGTAAAGACTGCATTTTTTAATGAGGATCTAGATGAGGAGATCTATATGGAGAAACCTCTTGGCTTCGAGGCGCCTGGTATGGAAGGCAAAGTTTGTAGACTTAAAAAGTCACTTTATGGCCTGAAGCAAGCTCTTAAACAGTGGTATGAGAAATTTCATAAAACTATTCTTAGTTTTTGTTTTGTAGTGAATGGTTCGGATGCATGTGTGTATTCAAGGATGTTTGGTACTGATTGTGTCATCATAAGCTTGTATGTTGACGACATGTTGATTTTCAGTACTAACATTGAGTCCATTAACAAAACAAAGAGTTTCTTGTCCACTAAGTTTGAGATGACTGACTTGGGAGAAGTTGATGTAATCTTAGGAGTCAAAGTAACCAAAACTGAAAAGGGATTTTCTTTAAGTCAGACACACTATATCGAGAAAGTGATAAACAAATTTGACAGTTTTGATGTCATCCCTGTTTGAACTCCTTATGACTCTAGCATATATTTCTTTAAGAATAAAGGAAGTAGCGTTTCTCAAACGGAATATGCCAAAATAATTGGCAGTCTGATGTTCTTAATGAACTATACTCGGCCGGCTCGGCTCGGGCTCGGGCAACACGTGTCTTCGACACGTACGCGCGCGGTTCTATTCTTTTTGGAGAAAATTCGTATGGAATTTTCTTAAGAACAAAAGATTATATGTGAAAGAATTTTTTCTTCTTATTTATAGGCTTTGAGAAAACTGTTCGAAATAGAATTTTTTTAAAATTAAATTCATATCTGAACGTTGCAGTTTGATTCGAACGTTTTTATTTAGCTTTTATACAGTGCAGTTTATTCAAAATTATTCGAATATAAACTGTCTGTTTAGTGGATGAATTTAGAATTTTTTTCAGTCAAATTCAAGTTGTAACAGCACTGTTTATTGCATGGTTATGGAGGTTGTTATTGCAGCTGTTACAACATTATTATTTTTGCTGGTATACAGAATTAAATCTGTAATAATTTGGACAGTGAAATGTCTTTTATGACCAAGATGTCCAGCCTATAAATAGATGTGCTGCATGCACCATTTGATATAAAAAAAACATATTGCAAACACTACAAAATTCTCTCTGTTTCCTCCATTGTTCGAGTATCATTCGAGTAGTACCACCGTTTTTCACTTCGGAGTCGAGTGTACGGTTCTTGGAGCGTCTGTGTGCACCTCGGGGGACATTCTGCCTGTGAAGCGACTACACTGTTCGGGGCAGTTTTGTTTCTAAATTGTTGGTAAAATAGAACTGGAAAATCGGCTGTTAGCACTGACTGGAAATTATAAAAAAAACAGTAATAGAAAATGTGAACCGTGTCGTGGTATGGTGGCCACTGCCTTATTTAAGAGGCCACCACTGATCAAATTTCTACACAGGGCAGGCACATATAGGACATTGTTAATGGCCAAAGTTTTACCAGAAGTCAGCTTTAGTAAAACCTTGCCTTTGCCCATCACTTGAGAGCTGCTGGAGTTTCCCATGTACACACGTTCACCATTTTTCACGTCCTCGAACTCGGTGAAGAACTCCTTCTTTGCGCAGAAGTGTCGAGAAGCTCCGGTGTCTACGACCCACTCGGTGTTCTTCTCTACAAGGTTGACCTCCGAAACAACCGCGGATATGACATCGTCATCCATATCCTCTGCCACATGCATGCGTGGTCTAGTCTCGTTCTGGCGGTCCAAACGGTGCTGACATTGGTACGCCTTGTGACCAGCTTGCCCACACACGTAGCACTTCATGGTTTTCACGTCGGGCTTAGCCTTGACCGGTTTCTTGAAGTTGGTAGTCTTTTGTGGTTTGGGCTTTTTGCTCTGGGGGCCTTTCTTAAAGGGATTTTTGGACCCTGAAGCACCACTAGACTCAACTAAGTTAGATTTAAAAGATAAGTGACTAAAGTTGTTGGTAACCTTATCTTTCAAACGGTTGGCCTCCTCGATTTTCATGTCTCCGATCAGCTCCTGAAGTGGTATGTCCCTTTTCTTGTGCTTGAGGGAGTTGCGATAATTGGACCAGGATTTTGGCAACTTCTCGATAAGGACATTTGCTTGCAGAACCTCACACATCTGCATGCCTTCCGCTATGATGTCCGAGACAAGATTCTCGTAGTCATGGACCTGGTCTATGATGGGCTTGTTGTCGGTCATCTGAAACTTCAACCACTCGCCCACGATATACTTTTTGATCCCCGCGTCATCGGTGCCATATTTTGTGTCCAAGGAATCCCATATCACCTTTGCACTCCTCTCCTTAAGGTACATGTCAAATAATTTGTTGGACATGTGACTTAGGAGATGGCCACGGACCATCTTGTTGTCCTTCTCGTATTTCGCAAAGGTGGCAGCAGCAAGAGCATCGGCGGCAGCATCAATTTGCCCTTGGTTATCGGCAGGAACAACAACGGTAGGGGGAGCAACTGGTGGTTCATTGAGCAGCACATAGTCGAGGTCCAATTGCTCAAAGAAAATCAAGATGCGCTGGGACCACCTTCGATAGTTGCTGCCTTCCAATGCATCAAACTTGGAAAGGTCGGGAATGAGCTTGATTAGTAGTGCGGATGAAGAAGCCATTTTGCAGAATCGGAGAATAGTTTTGTTTCTAAATTGTTGGAAAAATAGACTGCTGCAAAACGAGGCGTTAGCACTGACTGGAAAATAATAAAATAATTAAACAAAACCAAACCGTGTCGTGGTATTAACCACTGCCTTAGAAGCGAATTCGCCCCGATGTGTGTAATCGCTACAATGGACGAATGGCCCCCTGAGGTTAGCACGGCTCTCCAAATTTCGTACACCCAAAAGATGGAGACTCTGATGGTACTGCTCTTCTCTGAACTCATCGCCCCAATAATTTGTATGGAGGAAGTAGCAGTGGGTGATAGTAATATAAACTCTTACTTTATTCTTAATTTGTGTATCTAAATTCTTTCAAGATAATCTAATCATATCAAAAAAGTTTCAAATTAATTATGAGAGTAATAAAAAAAATATCAAGTTGATAAATGTTTTTTGAATTTTGACAAACTATAATACTGGCGAACTAAATTGACATTAATGTCACGTTTGGGAAGAGGTAGAGACATTAATCTCATATCGAAAAGGAAAAGAGAGGTTTTGGGATATGTAAGCGGTGACGTTGCACATCCTATCAGACATATCTTTTAGAAAGAGGGTAATGGCCTCGTGACAAGTAGTATCAGAGCGATTGTTTGACTGCCCGATTTCACGTCGAGCGCCCGTGAGCAGGGTAGGCAGGGTGGACAACCGTGAAAATTGACCCATCACAAGCGTGGTTGACTCGTGACAAGGGCGTCACAAGGTTGAGTGGGGGAGAATGTCACACTTAGGAAGAGGCAATGACATTAATCCCACATCAAAAAGAAAAATGGAGGTCTTGGTATATATAAGCGGTGGCGCTGCACATCCTATCAGACATGTCTTTTAAGAAGAGGGTAATGGTCTCGTGACATCAACATCCTCTACTCATTGTTAACAAATGCTTCTCTCTTTTTAATGCAATATTTGATGTTTTATGAGTAAAACAACATTAATTATGATTTATTCTTTTTGTAAATAATAATTTAAATATATTTTTTAATCTCTACTTTTTTTAATGTAACACATGCTGCTTAGTAACGATAACTAAGTTAAACTATCATCAACATTCTCCATTTTTTTTCATTTCCTGTTGCTTAGTGGTTTACAAGACCATCACTAAGATATTAATAAATAGGTTGTCTACTTTCTTTCCTAGTATGAACTCTCCTAGTCAGCTAGCATTTGTTAAAGAGAGGAGTATCGTGGATAACACATTACTAGTTCACGAACTTGTCAAAGGCTACTCGAGGAATTCTCTATCTCCAAGATATGTTCTGAAGGAAGACTTGCAAAAAGTATTTGACTCTATCAATTGGAAATTCCTAGCTACAATTGTTAGGCTTGTAGCACGCTCGAATCAATCACCGAAATTCGTCAAGATGGTTGATTTTACTCCTTGGAAGAATGGGCTAAAAACCGAAATAAAGATGGACAATTTGCAAAAGGTTTTAGAGTGATTCGACTACACAATCGAGTGTATATCCACTACCTTAGCACACCACTTTGGATTTCCCAATTCACTACGAATTCGTCATTTTTTCATGGATTAGGAGGAAACCTTTACAACTTTATCTTTTAACGACTACGATAGAACCAATCTAGTTTTTGTGTAAGGCTAAACTAGAATCTTTCCTTTTACAAGGGATAAGATGTAAACAAATTAACCTCACAAGGTGGGTGTTTACAGAAATTTTAGCTCACAAGAGTGTAGATGATTTACAATAAAAGCACTCTCTTAAACACTATTTACAAGAGAAATGAAAATATGAGAATTGAACTCAAATTCTCTTGATCATGTTGCTTGGATGTGTTCTCTCTTCTTCTTCAAGTGTTTTAGCTTTCATAATATAGTTAGGAACAAGCTTGTGGCCATTGGAGACCGTTGGGGCCTTTATTTCTAACAATAAATATAGTTTTGGAGCTGCTCGTATCGATATGCGGGTAGTTGTATCGGTACACCCTTCTTCAGAACTAGCCGTTGAGCTTTATGCAGCATCCCGTATCGAAACGCCTTCGTGCGTTTAGGTACGCTCGTATCGATATGCCACCATACCGTTTTGGTACGACCTGCAATTCAAATAAGTGTTAGGAAATAGTCGTTGGGGGTTTTGAGCCGTTGAGGTTTTTGCCACGTAGGTGTATCAAAAAGACCAGGATTTGTATCGATACGGCCAATGCATGTATCGGTACGAGTTTTGGAAGTTTCAAATTGACTGTAGCTGAAACCCTAAAGCGTATCAAAATGGGGTATACCGTATTGATACAGTCACACTGAAATCTTAGGTTTTGCTACTTTAAAACATTTGAGAACACTTCAAAACCTTTTTAAAACTCCTCAAACATATTTTCAAGATGTTTGGACTTAAAATCATTTTTGAAATCTTTTCAATTTAGTCCAAAACTATTTTTTCAATTATTATATCAAAACAAATATCCTAAGAACAATTTTAGAAGCCATGGACTTGCCTATTATCTTTAGGAGTTGTATCCAGGCTTGTGTGTTGTTGTCGACTATGCTAACGGTTGGCAAAAGGGTGAGAAATGTTATGGAAATATATGAAAACAATGCCAAAATTGAGTCTTTTGCATGCAAGTATACACGATCATCAAGTAATACAGCAATAAACTGAGTATCAAATCTACAAGGATTGACCAAGAGTTCAACTGCTTTGATTGTTTACTTGTCAAGGAAAAATGTTGATTTGATATGAAGGTTGTTTTAGAAAATGACTTAAAGAAGTGCAAATAAAACAATGTTGGCAAGAAGAGTTTTCAAACGAGTTATGAGCGTTGGCAAGGGATGCCTGATTTTCACGCTTTTCATGCCAACATTTAATAACGTCCTGCCTTGGTATTATTGCCGAGCAGATTCAAATATGGCATTGCCTCTGTCGATGCCAATGCCCGAAATTAACCATGTTAAACCCCTATATGTTTATAGTGAAGCTTTTCATTAATTAATTTGATTAAGTTCCAATCTATACTTCTAAGGGGTAGATTCACTTCAGAAGTAAGCTCATCTACTTGTACATCTTCTTTCGAAGCTTCTCTCCTTAGTATCTGGCAACTAATCGTCACCACTCAAGTTTGTTAACATATTAAGGTGTAATAAGCAAACAATGCCAACAGTCGCATGACAAAGAATTTAGAAAATTGTAGTTCATGCCAGATAGAGAAAACAATGCCAAGGCAATTGAATTATTAAAAATCAGACATAAAACCAACGTTAAACGCAAACATCCCCCAACCAACTATAAAAGCTTAGTTCATGGTTGGGGGGTCCATCCACAAAATATCATCGTATCTTAACATCACCATTGAATAAATATAAATAAAATAAAGAGAATGGCACGAAGGAGGTCCGTCGATGTAGCCCTTCAATGACTCCAATCCCTTGGTCTCTAGCTGGTCGAACCACGTCGATCTTGGTTCACCAGAGTGCAACCTCTTCTCACTCGAGCTCTCTTCAAATGCTTGCTTGATCTTCTTTAATAGGCTTGCGGAGAAAACCCTAGGATAAACCGTTTGGTTTTGAATATTGAATGCGCAAGGGATAAGACGTGTGACCCTCTTATCCAAATTTGAATCCTAGGGCTGACGTGTACAAGGTCCAACGGCTATATGACCGGGCATCAGACTTCACTTCTATGCTAGCTGAGCTTGACAATCTCTTGTCTAACTTTGCCAACTGCAACTCGGCATTCTCTACAGCATTCCCTGCTTCTGCTCCTATGTTGCTCTGCCAAGCCTGTCATGATCTTTCAAGCCTGTAATAATGTCAACAAAAAAACCCTTACATTGGCAAAGTACAAAAATTCCTTATCTCCTTAACTCCTTATGCAAATGCATAACTTTAATAACTAAATGTAATCAAAGATAAGCAAATGCATTGTGAAATAATTGTCTTCCACATTCTCAGTTTTGTTTAACGAGACTCTAGGTGGGTTCTTTAAAGGAGCTTGAGGGGTCAGACAGAGAGATTTTCTCTAGCCATATATTTTTGTGTTCGTAATGAACATCCTCTGTGCAATGTTGGACATGGGTGCTTCCCGAGGGATTTTTCATTACGATTCCAAATGTAAGCGTGTATAGCTGACACACCTCAGTTTCGCGGATGATGTAATAATTTTCTGCTTTGGTTATCTTGATTCGATTTCTAGAAGCCTTAAACTGAATGTGGAAAAAAATGATCTCTTCCTTTATAGCATCTCTAGTACATACTTAGATACTATTCATAGCAGCATTAGGTTTTGTATGGGCACTCTCCTTGAGTTCTTGTCTCCCTCTCATAGAGAAAATAAAATTCAGCTTGGTTACTGGGCTAGGAAGAAATTAAGCTTTGCTGGCAGATTGCAACTTATTAGAGCTGTCTTATTTAGCATTTCCAACTCATCCTCCCTAAAGTCGTGATACTTAAAGTTGAACAATTGTTAATCCCGTCGTTTCTTCTTTCTTTTCGACTATTTCTTTTCTAATGTTTCCGAGTCGATCGATTTTTTGTTTCTAAGTCGCTTTCCAGGTAACTATGTTGGGGACACTTGTGAAGGTCAAATGACATCCTCGAAACGTCCCCACAAATATTTTAACTGTCCTTAATAATTTTCAGCCGTACTCCATCAACGTGGGATGTTCCTAGTACGTACTACTGTTGTATTCGTCCCAAAAGTATTTTAGGTATTTAAAATGGCATGAGGTTGTCATACCCGTGCTTTCCAGACTTCAATGTCTGATTTTAAATTATGTTTGGCTACGAAATCAATCATCTATTGGACCTTCTTTATCCTCAATCATGCTCTGTCTCACGAGTTTCCTTCCTTGGAGTTGGAGAAAAGGAAAGACATGTAACTTAAATGGTTTCTCTGATGCACCAACAAGAGCAAGTTTCCTTTGAGACTTCAACAACCCAAGCTATGGCAGCACATGGTGTTGAGCTGATACTATGTCGATGATTTCATTCAATGTTCCAATGGCACCCTGAAGCTAAGGACATAGAGGTTGGGTAGAGGTGGTCATTTAATCCAAACCTGGTGGGTTTTGATATAAGATTGAATTTTTTTTTAATTTGGATTTGGGTTGGTCAGATTTTTTAGGATAAAATCAGTTATGCTCGGGTTTATGGTGAAAAATATTTGACCCGATCTTAGATAATAGTATAATTTTATTCTAAATATTTAGGGATATTGTTATGATGCTCTTATCTCTCTATATTTTTTCGAGTATCTCCTTATATTGTCGAATAAAAATGATATAATTATTATAATGTCCATTTGTATATTTTTTCAATTAACTCCCTATTTTATCAATAAAATGGGAAAAAAAATTTTGTTATTTGTGTTAGGCCGGTCGGATGTGAGTTTTACCCTAAATTTTAAATTTAGTTCATATCGGATGGAGTATTATCAAACATTGAGTCGAATTTGAGTGGAGACTTCGAATTTTCTATTCGAATGCATGTCGACCAAAACCCGATCCAATTTATGACCATTTTTAGGTTAGTGTTCCACCTCTCTTATGTGTATTTCTTTCTTAGTTTCAAAATTTTTATTTAAACTTTTTAATCATTTAACTAAATGATAATACTCTACTTTGACTCCTCTAAAATTTCAATTATTTAATTTAAATCTTTTAAAATATTTTTTAACATTGGTTTCTCCAAAATTTTATATATGATTTGATCTTGCCTACTAGACTAAAGTTCACACCTCTTTGGTTTCCTTATGTTTTATTAGGGATGAAAAGAGGGTGGGCCGGGGCGGGTTATTGGTCAACCTGACCCCACCCAAAAAATAATTTCCTATATACCCGATCCACCCTGATCTAAAACTCACATTTTCTCATCAATTCTCCATTTTGCTTGTCAACCAAACAATCATGAAAATTGAAAAATATATAAAAATAATATAACTCAAATCTAAACAAAATCATATTGTACATATAAATCTAAAATGAAAATTATGAAATAAAAAACAAAAATACGAAAGCTTCAAATTAAAAAAAACACACACACACACACAACATGGCATTTCTAATGAAGATTGGCTTTCAGCTTGTTCTCAATTCTGATAAACTTTGGGTGCATGTTTTGAAAGCGAAATAAAAGTAGAATAGTGTGGTTCCGAAGACTCTTCAAATGTGTAATTGCTTGCGCTTGTGGTGTGGTTTATGTGCCACTTAGGACTTGATTCGTGAGAGTGTCCAATGGAATATTGGAAATGGATGTCATGTGGAATTTTGGAATGATAATTGGGTCCCAATATAGGATCTCTGCGGGAGAAATGCCTTGATTTGGCTTTCTTGAATGACTCCAAGGTATGTGAATGGATGTTGGGATAGGGGACAGTTGCAGCATGCTTTGCTAAGAGACATTCTGGACTGCCTTGCAGCTATCACGCCCCCACAAGAAATGTATGGATCGGGTGCGTGTGTTTATTTGGCTTTGTATGCAAGGGAAATTACTTACAAACTCGGAGCGAGTTATAAGCCACATGGCCACTGATCAGACTTGCTCGCTTTGTAATAAGGCACATGGCAAGAGAAATTATTTCTTTTAACATGGTATCATAGAGCCTATATTCTTGTGCCGTTCTTTTTTCCTTTGTTTCTTGGGCCGTTCATTCTCTCTCTGTTCTTTTCTTCATTTCTCAGATTTTTCCCCAAAATCCTCTCGATTCATCTTCTTCGTTGCTTCAGTTTTCTTCTTTCATGGATTCTATCGATTTCAATCACCCTTTGTATCTTCATTCCTCCGACACTCCTGGAACTCTTTTAGTTTCTCATAAACTCGTCAGCGTTGAGAATTACAGTGTATGGAGTCGATCCTTGCGGATTTCGTTGCTCGCGAAGAACAAATTAGGGTTCATTGATGGCACTTGCAAACGCGATAGTTATGAGGATTCTTTGAAATCCCAGTGGGATCGGTGCAATGCCATCGTCCTTTCCTGGATCTTGAACACCGTCAGCCAGGAACTCTCTGCCGGCATCATTTTTGCTTCCAATGCTTCGCTCGTTTGGCTCGATTTGAAGGAACGCTTCGACAAGATTGACGGATCTCGGATATTTTTCCTTCATCGACAGATTGCTACTATCAGTCAAGGTGATTCTTCGATCTCAACTTATTTCACTAAGCTGAAATTACTTTGGGACGAATATACTATTTTAGTTCCTTTTTCTTGTGCCTGTGCCAATTTCGAGAAGAATCAAGCTCATATCCTGCAACAAAGGTTGTTTCAATTTCTAATGGGGCTTAATGAGACCTACGTCGTCGTCCGTAGTCAACTTCTTCTTATGCATCCCTTGCCTACTGTAAACCAGGCGTATTCTATGCTCATTCAGGAGGAGTCACAGTGTTCTCATCTCGTTGGTATGAATCCTGCAATGTATTTGACAGTTTTGTTTTCCAATTCATCAGTTTCTCGTCGTCGGTTTAGTGGAGTTTGTGATCACTGCAAAATTCGTGGTCATAAGAAGGAAAATTGCTTTCGCTTGATTAGTTATCCTCCTGACTTCAAATTCACCAAACGCAAGGATACATCTTCTGCCATGACAGTTCTTTCTGAATCTGCTGATACTCCACAAGAGTGTGTTGTCTCTGGCCAGAATTCTCCTTCTGCCCCAGTCTTTACACAAGCTCAATACAATCAGATATTGGAGCTTTTGACTAAGAATCCTCCTGGTGATTCTGTTGCAAATCTCGCAGGTAATGGTGCTGGTAATTTACCTGTGATTTCTTCTTTAACCTGGATTTTGGATACTGGTGCTACTAACCACATTTCATGTGATTTTCATAGCTTGATAAATCATGTTGTATGTGCTCCTAATTCACGGTTTGTTCACCTTTCTAATGGTAAAAAAGTCACAATCACTCATATTGGATCATTTGCCTTTAATTCTGATTTTGTTATTCATGATGTTCTCTTTGTTCCTGGGTTCACTCACAATTTACTTTCTGTATCTAAATTAGCTCAGGAACTTAATTTGATGGCCATTTTCTATCCTGATTTTTTCCTTTTACAGGATCTCTTGTCTGGAAAGATGAAGCTGATTGGTAAGGAACATGAGGGCTTATATCTTCTTGAGTCAGCTTCCAATTTTGGTTCGGTTCTTCCACAAACTTCTGTTTCTCGTTTTGCATCCTTTAATTCAGTTTGTATGTCTTCTATGATTGATATGACCAATCTTTGGCATGCTCGTTTAGGGCATGCTTCTTTCAATAAAATACACAGTTTGTCTTTTTTTGATAATCAGGAGTTTGATTCTAATTGTATCCATGAATGTACTATTTTCCCTCTTGCTAAACAAACTAGGCTTCCTTTCCCTTTAAGTACTTCTCGAGCCACTACACCTTTTCACACTATTCATCTTGACCTTTGGAGCCCTTATAGGGTCTCTACACATGAGGTCATGGATACTTTCTTACTATCGTTGATGATTACAGTAGGATGAGTTGGGTGTACCTTCTGAGACTCAAATCTGATGTTCTTATTCATCTTACAAACTTTTTTGCTTTAGTCAAAACTCAGTTCAATGCTTGTGTTAAAATCTTGCGCAGTGATAATGGCACATAATTTTTCAATTCTAGTTGCTCTAATCTGTTTCATTCTCTTGGAATAATTCACCAAAGTAGTTGTACTCATACTCCACAGCAAAATGGCATTGCTGAAAGGAAACATCGCCATCTTCTTGAAGTTGCTAGGGCCCTTCGTTTTCAATCAAATGTCCCACTAAAATTCTGGGGTGAATGTGTCCTTACAGCCTGTTATTTGATTAACAGACTTACTTCCTCTGTTCTTCAATGGAAAACACCTTATGAACTCCTCCATCATAAACAACCTTCTTTATCTCATTTCGTGTGTTTGGTTGCTTGTGCTATGCTACCACTCCTAAGCACAGTGATAAATTTTCTCCTCGAGCCATCCCTTCCATCTTTCTTGGGTATTCTTCCACTCAAAAAAGGCTACATCTTATTCAACTTATCATCTCGTTCTTTTTTTTATAAATAGAGATGTTGTTTTTCATGAACAGGTTTTTCCATTTCTTTCATTGAAAACTACTTCTTCTCCTTTGTTTCCTCTTGAGCAGACTGTTCTTGATGAGGATTTTTTAATTCTGTCACCTGCTCATGATTTACCTGTTCATGCTTCACCAACCCTTAATTCACCTATTCCTGCTTCACCAACCCCTAATTCACCCATTCCTATTTCATCTACTCCTACTTCACCTACTGCATCATCTCCCATACCTTCTAATGATGTTTCAAATGTTCCTTCTATCCCAGTCAACATCCATGCTTCTTCTACTCCATCTTCCCCTGTTATTCCTCCTTCTTCATCTCCTATGATTCACTTGCCTTCAGATTCTACTGCTATTCCTCCTTCAGGTACACTTGACTCATCACCTTCTATTTCTTCTCATGTTCCTTTTGTTCCTCGTAAGTCCTCCCGTGTCACCCGTTCTCCTAATTGGTTGCATGATTATGCGCGTTCTTTCCAATCAACTTCTTCTTCTCCAGGTTTGTTTCCCCTTTCTTCTACTTTTTCTTATTCCCATTTACCTTTACGCACTCAATCTTTTCTCACTTCTACCACTTTTCTTGAGCCTCGTACTTATTCTGAAGCTATAAAACATCATGTTTGGATTAAAGCCATGCAAGAGGAAATTCAAGCTTTAGAATCTAATGGAACTTGGTTAGTTGTTCCTCTTCCTAATGATAAGGTTCCCATTGGTTGCAAATGGGTCTATTGTATCAAATACAAGGCTTCCGGTGAGGTTGAGCGATTCAAAGCCCACCTTGTTGCTAAAGGATACAATCAGCGTGAAGGTGTTAATTGTGCTGATACTTTCTCCCCGGTGGCAAAATTAGTTACTGTTCGGACAGTCCTTGCTCTTACAGCTTTGTTTCATTGGCCTTTATTCCAAATGGACGTCCATAACGCTTTCCTTCAAGGATACTTATTTGAAGAGGTGTATATGTCCTTGCCTGAAGGTTTCACCAGTCAGGGGGAGCGTATGGTGTGTCGACTGCAGAAATCTCTTTATGGCCTTAAACAGGCATCGCGGCAGTGAAACATGAAATTAACTGAGGCATTGATAACTGCTGGGTATCACCAAAGCAGATATGACTATTCATTATTTACAAAGAAGCAAGGAGACAAAATGGTAGTCATGCTTATCTATGTTGATGATCTAATGTTAACTGGAAATGACATTGGATTGATCGAAGAGTTAAAAATGATCCTGAACAAGAATTTTAAGATGAATGATCTTGGCGAGTTGGTGTATTTTCTTGGATTAGAAGTTTTGCGATTCGAGGAAGGAATTTTACTGAACCAGCGAAAGTATGCCTTGGAACTTATTGAAAATGTTGGCTTAGGGGGAGCAAGACCTGCTTTAACACCATTAGAGCAGAATCAAAAGCTAACCACAACAGAGTTTGATGAAACTTTACATCAACATCCTAGTGATCCGGTTCTTGAAGATAAAACAACATTTCAACGATTAATTGGAAGACTGATTTATCTTACACACACGGCCTGATGTTGCTTATGCAGTCCAACATCTTAGTCAATTTATGCAATTGCCAAAAAAGTCACATCTGGAGGAAGCTCTCAAGATAGTAAGATATATCAAAGGCAGTCCAGGGCAGGGGCATTATTGAAAAGTTCAAGCAAATGTCAGTTGGTGGCTTATTGTGATTCTGACTGGACTTCTTGTCCAATGTCAAGGAAGTCGGTTTCCGAATTTTGCATTAAGTTGGGAGACTCCTTAATCTCTTGGAAATCGAAGAAACAAGGGACTATTGCGAGATCATCTGCTGAAGCAGAATATAGAAGTATGGCTGCCACAACAGCAGAGATTGTGTGGTGGAATGGTTTGTTGGAAGAGCTCAAAGTTGATACAACTAAACCAACATTGATTTACTGTGACAACAAGGCTGCCTTGCAAATAGCTTCTAATCCAGTATATCATGAAAGGACAAAACACATTGAGATCGACTGTCATTTCATTCGAGAAAAAATACAAGAAGGCCTCATACACACAGAACATGTCACTACGACAGAACAGCTTGCAGACATTTTAACTAAAGCATTGGGCATTCAACAACACATCTATCTTCTTTCCAAGTTGGGAGTTAAAAATATTTTTCAACCTCCAACTTGAGGGGGAATGTAGAAAGCTAGCTAATGAAAGTAGTTATGATTGTTAATTAGTTACAGATTAGTTAACAGAATTCAGTTAGATTATTAGTTAGCCTTAGTCAAGTTGTAAAGTTGTATAAATACCAGACTTTTAATCTTATAATTGATATGTGAATATACAAGAAATATTCTCTGAAATTAATTCTTTTAACAACTGGTCATGTTCTCCGCTCATATTTGGAAGCCAGGAAAATATGGCAACAGCTGATTCCCTCGTCGATGTCAAGTGCTTTTAACAATTTACCAATGCTAGACTGGTTTAGAGCCAATTTGCTACATCCATCCACATTTGTGCTGAATTTTGAAGGTTGGGAGGCTCGATTTGCTATAATCTGGTGGTTATTATGAAATAGGCGCAATAACAGACTCTTTGATGCTGAGTTTTTTGCTCAAGAATCAATCTTGGATGAGTGTATTTGTATGGAACAGGACTTGAACATATCCCATCGTGTCGTGAAGGTGTTGAATGTTTGATCGAACCATTGGTCGAAACCCAATTCGGGTTGGGTCAAGGCTAATGTTGATGGTGCTGTCAGATTGGGAGGTGGAATCATACGGAATGAAAATGGAGACTAGTGAATCGGTTTCTCTATAAGCTTAGGCCAGTGTTCCATTCTCATGGCTGAAATTTGGGGCATCCATGATGTTCTTAAACAAGCTAGAAGCTTGGGATGCCGGAAAGTGATGCTTGAAGTTGAAACAGATAATGCAGACATTACAGCCGAGTCTTGTGTGCTTCCGAATAATCCTATTGTGGAGGCGATTCATTCTATACTTGCGTGTGATTGGGCGATTCATTCCGAAAAGTAAGATATCAAAAATTAAATAAAATTAGAATATATCTAATTATTAAAAGAAAATAAGAAAAAATTAAAAGAAGATTTTGATGCTGGAGATTGAAATATGGAGAAAGGAGAAGAAATGAGAGGGTGGGACGATGAGAGATAAATAGCGGCTAAAGAGGATTAGGGGGGAAATGAAAACCTAATGTATGTAGTGGTAATTTCGTAATATTTTAAAGAATAATAATATTTTTCTAATTATATATTCAGGTTCGGTTGGGTAGGGGATTTGTTACCCTATCCTGAATATATTCTTTGCAAATTCGCCTCAAACCTGAAATTTAAAAATAAAAATTTGTTCTTATTAGATCAGGTCGGAATTCTTCAAGTTCGGGTTAAATTGTCATCCTTATGTTGTATATAGTTTTGTTAGTATTTTTAGTATTTTGATATAATTTCATGTTAAAAATAATATAGAAATTTTTACCTAATTTAGCCCTCATAATTCAATTGTGATCAATCAAGTCCTCAAAATTCTTATTGCGATCAATTTAGCCCTCCTGTAACGTTGACGTTACAGTTGACCATTAACTCGCGGAAAATTATTAAGATGGTGACACGTGGCACAATTTGAAAGTGCTACGTCATAAAATCTTAAAAATCATTAAAATAAAAAATATTTAAAATTATAAAAATATAATATAGATAGTTATAAAAATACATATTTTATTTAAAATCATAAAAATTAAAATAATTATTTAAAAATATTTAAAATTAATTGAAAATATTTATTAAAAAATCTTTTCAAATTTAAATTATTTTTTAAAAGAAAATTTTAAGAATCTTCTACTTTTTTTAAAAAAAACCCCTAAATTTGTTAAAATCCTAATCTTAAATCTCAAATCTCTAACCCTAGTTAGATTCAGAGTCACATTTTTTGTCGTCAATGCAACCCTTCGTCGACCCACCTTCATCGTCCAACACTCACATTGGTCGCTACTCTTCGTTTTAGCCATTACCATTGATGACCCCTCGCACAAAACCATCTCATAAAACCACACCTTGCACGAAATCACTCTTTCCCAGTTGATGTTCAAAGAATTGCGCCTCTCAAATCGATGTTGTGGTTCATCGCAATCAACGTACACTCCTCGTTCGATGAACTATGTCGCAACATGTGCCAGTCGTTGAGTGGATTTTTAGGTTTTAATGGGTTTTAAAGAAAAAGTAAGGATTTGGAGGTTGTGTGATTTTGAAGAATTTAGGGGCTTTTAAAAAAAGAAAATCAGTTTTTAAGAGTTTTAGATTTTTTTATAATTTTCATATATTATATTTAAAAAATATAATTTTCAAGTTTTATAATATTTTTATATTTTTATAATATTTTTGTTTTTTAATATTTTTATTATATTTGTATTTTTTTCATTTTTAAAAATTTTAAATTGTTGTAACGGCCCGGGTTTAGGGTCGGGAGATAACCGGGTTTGGTTAAATCGATTTAGGTTAAATTTAATTGAGAGAAAACATTTTTTTATTAAACTAAAAAGAGTTTTAATGAAAAAGGGCAAAAGGGGGAATTTGGAATTTTTAAAAGGGATTTCCTTTAAACATATCAGCATCTTCTCCAAATTTTCCTTTTCATGTTACTTTACAACAACAACAAAAAACTTCCATTGTTATTATTTCATTGCTCCAACCTTCACCACAAACAAGTTTTCAAGGTAAGCTCTCCATTGTTTTGATTTTTGGTTTACTTAAGATTGTTATTAGATAAATTTTCCTTAAAACCCATTATTTAGAGTTATTTCAAAAATGCTTTGAGTTTGAAAAATAATAAAACGAAGGGATTTTCGTTTGGGTCTTTTGATGCCATGTTTAAGAGTGTTTTTAATCTTATTTTGGTGTCCTAAAAATGCTAAAATAGTAGCTAATAGTAGGAAACTCAAAACTAGTTAAAATGAGGGGGTTTTGGAGTTGAAAGTGTGGATTTTTGGGTTGTTCTTGTGTGGAATCTTGGGCTGATGGTTTGTAGACTTGGGCAAGTATTTTGGATGCTTAAAGAAGTAATTTTGATGGTGAAATTGTTGGGTTTTGGCTGCTAGTTGATTTTGGTCGTTTTGATGGTAGCTCCAAGTGTTTTGGGTAGGATTCGACTTGGTTTTGATAATGATTGACGAGTTTCTCTGTTTCTGCAAGTTTGGGGGTTTTTTTGGGTCTAATGTATCATTTTGGATTGGCTAGAAATAGGGGAAACAAGTTTGGGTCCGTTGGACGCGAGATCGGGTAGTTGTGAGGCTTGAATCGGTGTTTCGGCCATCGTTTGGGTCCTATCGGTGAGGAGAAATGTTTTGAGAGTTTAGGTTGAGCTTGAAAGGTCAACTTAAGCTCGAGAGTAAGTGTTTAAAGTTCACGTATTACCTTTTTCGGATTTTTCTTTTTAAGCTTGTTATGCTTTGTTGATTGGAGACGATTGTGTGAAATCGATTTATGAATGTGTTATTGCTATGTTGGTTTATGTGACGATTGAGTATTGGCAAATATGTGAGTCTTACTGGGTATAATTGGTCGACCATAGGATTAGAGTGCACTTGTAAAATTCGCACGTGACCCTAGTGATGTAAGATGCCATTAAGGAGGAGTACGGTGATGTAAGATGCCACTGAAAGCTTTATTAATAGACCTCGGTGATGTAAGATGCCATCGTGAGTCTTGTTGTTCTTATAGATTCGATGATGTAAGATGCCATCGAATCCAATCCGTGTATCCGAGTAATGTAACCATAATTGCCATTATACTCTTGTGTTGGAAAGTTGAATGTTATCGTGTTGATGTTGAGGATCATGCCTTGTAGTTTATGTTGTTGCATCGCTTGATGTAAGATGCCAAGCATATGTATGATTGATGTTAATCATGTGATGGAATTCATGTTGTTGTTTGGATTTCAATTCATAAATGGTTTTATTCAAAAAACTTCATTGATGTTGTTGTGGTTTTGAGCACCACTCACTAAGCTTTATGCTTACGAGCTCCTTTCCAACAATGCAGATCGTTAGTGTTCCGGGAAGCAAAGGAAGGCGAGGGGAAGGCTCATGTGTTCGTAGCTTAAGCTCAAGTATGGTTTTTAAGTTGTAATAATGATTTAGCAATGGGAATGCTTGTGGTTGTCTTTAGGGAGGTTGTTGTAGACTCCCATGTGTTTGGCCCTTTTGCTACATGTTTTAAATGTTGATACCATGTCATATTGAGGCTTGCTTTGGCTGTTAGTTGAATGCCATGTGTTTTGACTTGTTGGTGTTTTTGGAGCTAAGTGTTCTTATGAGCTTTTGTGGTTGAGATCCATATTTGCGTGTATGTATGTTTGAAGCTTGTCTTTAGGGTGTTTTGCCTCTAGATTGTTTGTGTAATATGTTGCCATGTGGTTTGTGGTCTTTCGAGGTAAGTTTGGGAATGTTTGGGGATGCCAAAATGCATTTTCGGGTCAATCTGTGACCAGGCGTTTCGGAACGTCTGGTATTGTTTCGGAATGGACAGGCTTTTGGGACACCCGTATCGGAACGGGGGTGGTGCTGTTTCGGTACGTTTTACCTCTAGAGACATCCGTTTCGGAACCATGAGAAACCGTTCCGGAACGGTCTTATCTTCGGTTTTTAATGAGAACCCGTGTTTCGAAATGGGCAGTCCTGTTCCGAAACACAGGTAGTTAAAGTGGTTAAAAGGCATCTTTGAAGGTTCCCAAATGTTACATTTTGGTCCATGATGTTTGTATGCTTCCTAAATGAGTTTACATGTGACGTTTGAGCTGTTTTGCCACGTGTCCATGAAACTTGACTAATAAACTACTTGGTAAGGTTAAATTACCTTTTTGCCCCTTGCTTGGTGTGGTTTTGCAAAATGGTCCTCCGTGACTGTTCGTCTCCAATTGGACATCCGATTAATGTCTGATTGAGACGTTGTTTCTTTCGTTGTAACCCTTATCACCATAGGATCGTTAAATTGCATCTAGACAAGATGAATTTTTAAATCTAGGGTTGTTAATCGGAGGGAAATTCTCAGATTTTTCTCCAGTTATCGCCTTGTAACTCTCTCGATTTGATTTTGCGACTAGACCGGGCCGAAGAGGTTACATTTGGTGGTATCAGAGCCTCGATTACGAGGTTTCCTCGGGAAGGTAAGTCAGGTAAGTTGATTATGTGTATGTTTGACTGAATTGCACGGTGTTTGTGAGCATGACCTTGTGTTTCTGTTGATGTTTGGAAGTTGGTTAAGCATTCCCATTGCTAGGTATTATTATGGAAAAGTGGTTTTGAATTAAGAGAGCTTAACACACGGATCCCTGCCTTTGCTGACCTAATGTTTACCTCGTGATTTGTGTTTGTTGTTTAGATTGTTTATTTGTTATGGTGAGACCGAAAGGGCAGCCTAGAGCGAGTGACCATACACTCGGGTTGGCCAGGGTCAGGCAGGTGTGGATATGGCTCAGTTACTTCAGACTTTAGCCAGAGCTTTTCAGACGACTGTTGCTGGTCTTCATGCTGCAGCACCACCTCAGGGTACGGGGACGGGTTTGCTCCTTGAGCAACTTCGTAGCCTAGGTGGAGTCGAGTTTCGTGGTATGTCTCTCGAGGGTTCGAAGGCGTGGCTTGAGAGTACTACACGCATCTTTGGTCAGATGAAGTGTTAGGACACTCGTAAGTTGGGTTGTATTGTCTTGTTGCTTAAGGGAGATGCGTATGCTTGGTGGACCACATTTATCTCAGGTATGCCCGAGGCCGAGGTTACTTGGGAATTCTTCCGTAGTGTGTTCCGCAAGAAGTATCTTGGTGTTCATTATCAGGACGAGAAAAATAGGGAGTTCATGGCTTTAGTGCAAGGCAGTATGTCCGTATCCGAGTATGAGGTACAGTTTTTGTGCTTGAGTCAGTATGCTTCAGAGGTGGTTCCCACTAAGAGAGAAAGGTGTGAACGGTTTGGTTACGGAGGTGAAGACCTACATGATTGCTTCCGATTACACTGAGTTCGATTTCTTGGTCTATAAGGCCAAGGACATTGAGAAAAGCCTAAGTTTGGCTACTCGATCGGGTGGATCCAGTTCAGGGAAAATGTCTTCCGAGTGGGAGCGAGACCGTAACAAGAGGCACAAGGATAGAAGACACCAACCAAACTTTAGGCGTGGAGGTGGTAACATGGGACGATGCCATCAGGGTCGAGGTTTTGTTGCTCGCACACCTGAGTGTGCTAGATGTGGGAGGAACCATTCTGGAGAGTGTTGGGGTACTTTTCGTGCTTGTTGGAACTGTGGATCTCAGGCGCATTTGAGGCGTAAGTGTCCTCATCTAGCTAGGGATCGTCAGGCACCTGCTAGAGCTGTTGAGTATTAGAGAGGTCGTGGGCGCGACCAAGGTAACTTTTAACCGAGAAATGATGGTCAGAGAAATGTGGCTCATGTTGTCGCGGTACAGCCCAAGGGAGGTGGACCGGCTAGGGTTTATGCACATCGTGAGGCTGGGAAGGAGACAGATGTGGTCGCATGTAATTTTTTGTTACAGTCCTTATCTTTGCTTTCGTTGATTGATTCTGGATCGACACATTCATATATTTTGGGTGAGCATGCAAGATCCTTAGGGTTGCCTTTTGAGTTGTTAGACATAGGCATAAATGTTACGAGTTCCTTTGGTGAGACAGTTGTAGTTAGGAAAGTGTTTCGGAGATTTCCTTTGATGGTTCAAGGTCAAGTGTTTCCCGTTGATATGATTGAACCGCCGTTCTATGGTTTCAATGTAATTTTGGGTATGGATTGGCTTGTGGAGCATAGAGCTAGGATAGATTTTGAGACTAAAAGAGTTTCCTTGAGGCTTTCTGACGACTACAAGGTAGTAGTAGTTGGCGAGAACATTAAGTTCTTGTCCAATGTTGTTTTGGCTTTAGAGGCTCAGAGGATGATGAATTTGGGTTGTTAAGCTTATTTGGCCTACGTGATGAATCCGAATAAGAGTGGGGTTAGAACATAAGACATTATAACAGTTTGTGATTTTCCAAGTGTTTTCCCAGAAGAGTTGCCTGGTTTGCCTCCAGATAGGGATGTCGAGTTTTCTATTGAGACGTATTCAGATTCTGCTCCCGTATCGATTGCTCCGTATAGAATGGCACCTAAAGAGTTGAAAGAGTTGAAGACACAGCTTCAGGAGCTATCAAATAGAGGTTTTATTAGGCCTAGTATCTCGCCTTGGGGTGCTCCGGTTTTGTTTGTAAAGAAGAAAGATGGCATTTTGAGGATGTGTATAGATTATAGGCAGTTGAACAAGGTAACAGTGAAGAACAAATATCCTTTGCCACGGATTGACGATTTGCTTGATTAGTTGAGAGGTGCTTCAGTGTTTTCGAAGATTGATTTGAGATCAGGTTACTATCAGTTGAAGGTAAAGGATGTAGACATACCGAAGACAGCTTTCTGTACGCTATATGGGCACTATGAGTTCTTGGTAATGCCCTTCGGTTAGACTAATGCCCCAGCTGCATTTATGGACATGATGAACCGAGTGTTTCCTGAGTTTTTGATAGGTTTGTAGTAGTGTTCATAGATGATATTTTAGTGTACTCAAGGACCGAGGAAGAACATGATGAGCATTTGCGATTAGTGCTTTAGACTTTTCTTGAAAATCAGTTGTGTGCCAAGTTGAGTAAATGTGAGTTTTGGATTAGGGAAGTAGTCTTCTTAGGTCATGTGATCTCATTCGATAGGGTAGTGTGGATCCCAAGAAGATAGAGGCAATAGTGAGTTGGAAACAACCGAAGTCAATGACAGAAATCTGTAGTTTTCTAGGTTTGGTCGGGTATTACCAAAGATATGTTGAGGGGTTCTCAAAGATTGCAGCACCTTTGAATAAGTTGCTACAGAAAAATGTTCCGTATGAGTGGACAGATGCAAGACAGCAAGCGTTTAAAAAGTTGAAGAAAGTATTGACAGAAGCTCATATTTTGATTCAACCTAAACCAGGGAAAGAGTTCATAATCTACAGTGATGCGTCATATGTAGGTTTAGGTTGTGTGCTTATGCAAGAGGGAAGAGTTGTAGCTTATGTTTCGAGACAGTTGAAGGTTCACGAGAAGAACTACCCTACCCATGGCATAGAGTTAGCGGCCATGGTCTTTGCCTTGAAGATTTGGAGACACCACATTTATGGTGAGAAATGCACGGTCTACACCGACCAAAAGAGTTTGAAATACTTGATGACTCAGAGAGAGTTGAACCTTAGACAACGTAGGTTGTTAGAGCTTCTTAAGGACTATGACCTCACCATAGAGTATCATCCGGGTAAGGCGAACGTAGTGGCCGACGCCTTGAGTAGGAAAGTGGCAGTTGAGTTGCGAGCTATGTTTGCGAGATTGAGTATGTCACGGGATGACGGCTTGATAGCTGAGCTACAGTTTAAACCATCGCTAGTTCAGTTGATTCGAGAGAAACAGTTGCAAGATCGATCTTTGGCACCTCATGTGCATGATATAGCTGAGCATCAGTTCCCTTCAGGTTTGTTGCCGAGTTTGTGAGTAAGTGTATGGTTTGTCAGCGAGTTAAGGCCGAGCATCAGTTCCCTTCAGGTTTTTTGCAACCGTTGAAGATTCTGGAATGGAAGTGGGAACAAATCACCATGGATTTTGTGTGCTCATTTCATACATGTTCATACTACTTACACTTTAGATAGGTTTGTCGAGTTGTATATCAGTGAGATTGTGAGGCTACATGGTGTACCGAAGTCGATTGTGTTTGATAGAGATCTGAGGTTTGCAGCCAGATTTAGGGAGTGTTTGCATCGTGCCTTGGGAACTTGGTTGAACTTTAGTACTTCGTATCACCCACAGTTAGATGGTCAGTCAGAGATAGTTATTCAAGTGTTAGAGGACATGTTGAGGTGTTGCATCATCGACTTTCAGGGTTTATGGGAGAAACATCTACTGTTAGTGAAGTTCGCGTATAATAACAGTTATCAGGCTAGTATTCAGATGGCACCGTATGAAGCTCTGTATGGTAGGAAGTGTAGAATAACTGTTTTTTGGGCCGAGGTAGGACAAAAGCTTGTACCCATGCCAGATTTGCTTAAGGGCACTACAAAGAAGATAAAACTGATTTGTGATCGCTTGAAGGTAGCTTCAGACAGACAGAAATCGTATGCGGATTTAAATAGAAAAGAGATTGAGTATGCTATTGGCGACAAAGTGTTCTTGAAAGTTTTCCCGTCGAAGGGAGAGTTGTAACGCCCCAGGTTTAGGGCCGGGAGATAACCGGGTTTGGTTAAACCGGTTTGTGTTAAATTTAATTGAGAGGAAACATTTTTATTGAACTAAAAAGGGGATTTAATGAAAAAGTGGAAATTTGGAATTTTTAAAAGGGGTTTCCTTTAAACATATCATCATCTTCTCCAAGTTTTCCTTTTCAGGTTACTTTACAAAAAAAACCTCCATTGTTACTATTCCATTGCTCCAACCTTCACCACAAACAAGTTTTCAAGGTAAGCTCTCCATTGTTTTGATTTTTGGTTTCCTTAAGATTGTTATTAGATAAATTTTCCTTAAAATCCATTATTTACAGTTATTTCAAAAATGCTTTGAGTTTGAAAAATAGTAAAACGAAGGGATTTTCGTTTGGGTCTTTTGATGCCATGTTTAAGGGTGTTTTTAATCTTGTTTTGGTGTCCTAAAAATACTAAAATAGTGGCTAATTGTAGGAAACCCGAAACAAGTAAAAATGAGGTGGTTTTGGAGTTGAAAATGTGGATTTTTGGTTGTTCTTGTGTGGAATCTTGGGCTGATGGTTTGTAGACTTGGGCAAGTATTTTGGATGCTTAAATAAGTGGTTTTGATGGTGAAATTGTTGGGTTTTGGGTGCTAGTTGATTTGGGTCGTTTTGATGGTAGTTCCAAGTGTTTCGGGTAGGAATCGACTTGGTTTTGATGATGATTGATGAGTTTCTGTGTTGCTTCATGTTTGAGGGTTTCGTTTTGGTCTAATGCATCATTTTTGGATTGACTAGAAACATGAGAAATAAGTTTGCATCCGTTGGACACGAGACCGGTAGTTCTGAGGCTTGAATTGGTGTTTCAGCCATCATTTGGGTTCCATCGGTGAGTGGAAATGTTTTGAGAGTTTAGGTTGAGCTTGAAAGGCCAACCTAAGCTCGAGAGTAAGTGTTTAAAGTTCACATTTTACCTTTTCCGGATTTTTCTTTTTAAGCTTGTTATGCTTTGTTGATATGAGACGATTGTGTGAAATCGATTTATGAATGTGGTATTGCTATGTTGGTTTATGTGATGATTGAGTATTGGCAAATATGTGAGTCTTACCGGGTATAATTGGTTGACCATAGGATTAGAGTACACTTGTAAAATTCGCGCGCGGCTCTAGTGATGTAAGATGCCATTAGGGAAGAGTACGGTGATGTAAGATGCCACGGGAAGCTTTATTAATAGACCTCGGTGATGTAAGATGCCATCGTGAGTCTTGTTGTTCTTATATATTCGGTGATGTAAGATGTCATCGAGTCCAATCCGTGTATCCGAGTAATGTAACTATAATTTCCATTATACTCTTGTGTTGGAAAGTTGAATGTTATCGTGTTGATGTTGAGAATCATGCCTTGTAGTTTATGTTGTTGCATCGCTTGATGTAAGATGTCAAGCATTTGTATGATTGTTGTTGAGTGTGTAAAAGTTCTATTATTTACACCCTTTTTAACCCATATTTCTGCTGCATTCAAGCATCATTGCATTGCATTTAGGTTAGTTTACAGTAAAACATCACAAATGGATTAAAGGCACGAATTCTACTAAAAGATGGCTTATTTTGCAGGTTGCTGCCATCGTAGACGGTGAAGGCGGGCGCAGGGCAGAGAAGCAGGAGAGCTGAACTGGACAAGCAGACGACGAGGAAGAAGCTGCCATGGATCTGTCGTGACAGCAAGGTGACAGCAGCCTTATGAAGAGGAAAAGTAAAGTGGACCGCGATAGATAGAGAAAAATCTGCTCGTCTTTCGTGTGAAAGCCAAATATTTTTCCAAGCCCCGGATCAAAAGATATGTCAAGCCAAAGCTCAAGGAGAGGAATTCCCATGAAACAATGAGGCGGCTGAAAAGTAGGAATCCTTAGAGATTAAGCATTCATTAGAATCTTACTTTTCATTAAAGTTGTAATCCTTGTTAACTTAGAATACTTGAGCCCAAAGCTTATATAAGGGCATAGATTTAACCTAGGAGGCATCATACCCCATAACCGATAACCTAAACCCCTCTGCCGTTTACCCGTCGTCGACATGTTCTAAATTCCCCTTAGGGCCACGGGTTGTTTTGTAAAGTAGTTGCAAGGGTTGTTTTGTTTTAGGATTTTCCAAGTTCAATAAAATAAACTTCAAGTTCTCTTATTTTGGTTTTAATATCTTGCAAGAGCATCGGGAGAGCATTGTGAGGTTATCTATTTACTTAGCATCGGGAGAGTTAAGTATACGAAAGAAATAAGAGCGAGTTCTCTAGTTTATAGTTGAACTATCTTGTGCCTAGGGATAGGGCAAGGTTAAGTGGCTAAGGAAGAATTCATACACATCGGTGTTCATCCTTCGATTCACGCCGGGAGGTATCGTCAAAGACGTGATCATCGACAGACTTGGACTTAGGGATAGGCCAAGGCAGATCTGGGATTCTTGCCAAACTTGAATGTACTGAGTTGGCGTGTTTGCTGCCGCGACGACCAACGGACAGCTGCCGCGACAGGTGCTGTCGGCGACAAGCGCGACGACAGAACTGGAGTTCCTAAGCATTACAATACCTGCACTACTGAGCAATTCAATACCAGCCCATTCTCTCTCTCTTGATATTCCAACTCTTTTATTTACGTTTTCCTTTATTATTCTCGTGACAATTCTCTCAATTATTTCCTTTACTTCGTGCAGTGAAATTAAGGTGAAGTCATAAGCCCAATCCCTGTGGAGACGATATCCGATACTTCGTATCACTTTACTACTTGCGTCGTGTATACTTGCACTACAATTGCGATAAACTCTTTTACACGCAACAAGTTTTTGGCGCCGTTGCCGGGGACTGGCAACATAACTACACCTTTCTTTTATTGCACTTTTCGTTTTTGTTTTTGTTTTTTTCTTTTAATTTTTCTTTTTCTATTTTTCGTTAGTACTTTAAACTCTTGCTTTTCACAAGGTTATCTTGTTTATGCACAGATCTAAAAGAGGCGAAGATCCTGAGTATAAATTAGATCCGGAAATCGAACGTTCCTTCAATCTCAAGAAACAACTTCGCCACCTTTTAGACAGGAACGAGTACCTTGAAGAACAGCTAGAGAAGATGGCCCGTAATCCGCCCGCTGGTGATGGTGTACCGCCTGTCGGCGACCCGCCCGCAGCAGCTGGACGACGGTCATGTCGTGACTACATGCTGAACGATCATGTAGAGCTGGAGACCACACTGCCGGATATTGATGTTGATAACTTCGAACTCAAGCCTGTCATGTTTAGTATGATCAACAACGCCGGGCAGTTTAGTGGTGCTGTGACATAAGATGCTAGGGAGCATCTCAAAACGTTCCAGGAGATCTGTGGTTCGTTTAGACTGCCAGGAGTTAATCCGGAGATACTAAGGCTTCGGTTATTTCCCCATTCATTGAGGGACAGAGCTAAGACTTGGTGGAATAAACTAACACCGGGTTCAATCGTAACTTGGGCAGATTTGTCTCGTGAATTCTTATCTCGTTTTAATCCTTCGCATTTATCTGAGCGATTACGTAACGAAATTGCTACTTTTCAACAGGAAGATGACGAGCCAATGCACGAGGCCTGGGACAGATTTACTACTCTTCTTCGAAACTGCCCCATGCATGGATTCCCCGTCTGGAATCAGGTAACTAAGTTCTATAATGCTGCTAACTTACAAACTCGCATTCGAATTGATTCTGCAGCAAATGGACTATTATTGGATAAAGATCTGGATGAGGCATTGCAAGTTTTGAAAAATCTGGCTAAGAATGAGGAGCAGTTTCCGACTGCAAGAAGAGGGGGTAAACGGGTACTTGCTGTCAAGGATTATGAAGCCGACAGCACTATGAAATCACAGGTAGCATTCCTTACTAAAGCAATGAAAAGGTTGTTGAATGATGATGGATTACAAGGATTTGCTGTTGAGGAAGTATGTGATATCTGTGAGGGAAATCATAGTAGGGATGAGTGCCCAATACAAGTAGAAGAAGGAAAATATGTTGGAAATTACAAGCCAAATTACAATTCCAACAATTATAACCCCAATTGGAGGAAGGATCCCAAATTTTCCTGGAGTAATCCTAACAACGCCCTGAATCCGCAAGTACACAATCAGAATCAGGGAGGACCTAGATTGCTGACGCGACAGCAACTGCCGCAGAACCTGCCACCGCAGCAGCAACAGCAGCCACCACCTGCCACGAGCAGTATATTGGAACAGACTCTGGCCACCTTTATGTCTCAAACCGGTACTTATATTGAGAATATGAATCAGTTTGTTAAGAAGACAGAGAACTTCATGGATAAGACAGAGATGAGAATGACAAATCATGAAGCTACTTTGAAATCTCTGGAGACACAAATGGGTCAAGTTTCTCAACATATTAAGCCGAGGCAGAATGGAGGATTCCCTAGCAATACTGAAAGTGCTAGACCACCCACACATGAGCAATGCAAGGCAATTACTACTAGGAGTGGGAAGAAACTACCAGGGCTGGAAAAAGAAGCTGAAACAGAAAAGGAACCAGCCGTGGATAAACCTGCCGAGGAAGCTGCCCCGACAGGTGATAAACAGACTGCTGCCGATGAACCTATCACGACAGCAGAAGCGACAGAGGAGAAAAATGAAGAACATCGTCCTCAGATTCGTATGCAGTGGGAAGGACGTATTGCTGATTACCGTCCCCCACCACCTTTTCCTCAACGGATACAGCAAACTAAACAGGAATCTCAACTTAAAAAGATTTATGATATTTTTAAGCAGGTTCAAATTAATATTCCGCTGTTAGATGCCGTTAGGGAGATGCCTGGTTACACCAAATTTCTCAAGAATGTCATGTCAAAGAAATATAAATTTGGGGAATTTGAAACGGTAAGGATGGCAGATGGTTGCATGAGTATTCTTCATCGGCAGCCACCCTAGAAAAAGAAGGATCCGGGGAGCTTCATCATACCTTGTGTAATCGGAGATAAATATGTGGGTAAGGCACTTTGTGATCTTGGTGCTAGTGTTAATTTAATGCCGAAGTCTGTTTTTCAGAAATTAGGTATTGGAAAAGCACGGCCTACGACAGTAACTCTGCAGCTGGCAAACTGCTCTTACGTTCATCCAGAGGGAAAAATTGAAGATATTCTGGTAAGAGTGGATAAGTTTATTTTTCCTGCTGACTTTCTTGTCTTAGATTGTGAGGCAGACGAAAATGCACCAGTCATCCTTGGGCGACCCTTCTTAGCCACGGGAAGATCACTGATTGATGTGGAGAAAGGAGAACTCACCATGCGCGTGAACGATCAAGAGATTAAGTTGAGTGTTCTCCAAGCAATGAAACATGCTGATGTGGATGAGGAATGCAAAGCTATCATTGAAGTAACCCTTGATCATCCATACATTAGGTCGGGCTGTCATGATATAAACTTTGGTCACTGCTGCGACAACCACTTACAGGCCTGTCACGACAGCAACGAAAACAGCACCGACGACAGCAACTCCTCTGACTCCGATACATCTGATACTGAAGATCAGGAGGAGGTCAACTGGTTAGGCCATCGTCCAGGTAAGTTATTCGAACCCTTGAATTACACCTCGGATAACCATTTAATCCAAAAGCCATCTACTGTTGAACCACCTGCCTTAGAACTCAAGCCCCTGCCAGGGCAGTTAAAATATGCTTTTCTTGGTTCGAATGATACGTTGCCCGTAATCATCTCTTCTAAGCTACCGCAGGAACAGGAACGACAGCTAATCGGCATGCTAAGGCAGCACAAGAAGGCAATTGGATGGACGATAGCAGACATTCAAGGCATTAGTCCGGTGTTATGCATGCACAAAATCCTCCTGGAGGAAGATCATAAGCCGACTATTGATGCCCAAAGGCGGCTAAACCATGCGATGAAAGAGGTGGGGCGTAAAGAGATAATCAAATGGTTAGATGCTGGTATTATTTACGCCATCTCCGACAGCAAATGGGTAAGCCCGGTGCAATGCGTTCCCAAGAAAGGAGGAATGACCGTGGTGACCAACGAGAACAATGAGTTAATCCCAACCAGGACTGTGACCGGTTGGAGGGTTTGTATGGACTATCGGAAGCTTAACAAAGCTACCCGAAAGGACCACTTTCCTTTACCCTTTATTGATCAAATGCTTGATAGATTAGCGGGTAAACCTTACTATTGTTTTCTTGATGGTTATTCAGGTTATAACCAAATTGCTATTGCACTAGAGGATCAAGAAAAGACGACCTTCACATGCCCCTACGGAACGTACGCTTTTAGGAGAATGCCATTTGGACTCTGTAATGCACCTGCCACCTTCCAAAGGTGCATGATGGCCATATTCTCCGACATGGTAGAGGACTTCCTAGAGATTTTTATGGATTACTTTTCCGTCTTTGGAGACGATTTTGAAAGCTGCCTTGGCAATCTTCAAAAGGTACTTGAAAGATGTGAAAAAGCTAATCTTGTTTTGAATTGGGAAAAATGCCACTTTATGGTGGATGAAGGGATAGTCCTTGGCCATAAGATTAGCTGCCGTGGGATAGAAGTCGACATGGCCAAAATAGAAGTCATAGAAAAGCTGCCGCCACCAACCACAGTCAAGGGCATTAGGAGTTTTTTAGGGCATGCTGGTTTTTATCGAAGATTTATCGCAAATTTCTCAAAAATCGCCAAGCCCCTATGCCATCTCTTAGAGCAGAACCGACCCTTTGACTTTAATGATGAATGTACTGAAGCATTCAAGGTTCTGAAGGAAAAACTAGTGACAGCCCCCATAGTACAGCCACCAGACTGGACACAGCCATTTGAGATTATGTGTGATGCTAGTGACTATGCTGTCGGGGCAGCACTTGGGCAGCGCAGAAATAAGCTGTTTCATGTCATATACTACGCCAGTAAGACATTAAATGACGCCCAAGTGAACTACACCATCACAGAAAAGGAGCTATTAGCTGTGGTGTTCTCCATCGACAAGTTCCGTTCTTACATACTTGGGACGAAGGTGATAGTGCACACAGACCATTCTGCCCTGAAATATTTGTTCGCAAAGAAGGATGCAAAGCCTAGATTGATACGGTGGATCTTGCTATTACAAGAATTCGACCTAGAAATCAAGGACAAAAAAGGGACAGAAAATCAGATGGCAGACCACTTGTCAAGATTGGAGAAGGGACAAAGTCTACCAATTGATGAGACAAACATATTGGAGACCTTCCCAGATGAGCAGCTCTTTGCTGCCGCAATCGCTGCCGCGACAGCCATGGCGGCAGGTAAGTCTTCTGAACTCCCCTGGTATGCTGATTTCGTTAATTTTATAGTTAGCGGAATACTCCCCTCTGATCTTAATTATCAAGCCAGGAAGAGGTTCAAAAATGATGTCAAGCATTATTATTGGGACGAACCTCTTCTTTTCAAACTATGTGCAGATCAGGTTATAAGGAGATGCGTACCACAAGAAGAGCAAGAGGACATTCTCCATCACTGCCATGCTTCCCAATATGGAGGTCACTTAGGAGGCAACAAAACTGCTGCCAAGGTGCTGCAGTCAGGGTTCTACTGGCCGACACTGTATAAAGATGCACAGGACTTTTACAAGAACTGTGACAGGTGCCAGCGGACAGGTAACATCTCGAGGAGAAACGAGATGCCACTGCAGAACATTCTGGAAGTCGATATCTTCGACGTTTGGGGGATTGATTTTATGGGACCTTTTCCATCTTCATGTGGAAATTTATACATCCTCCTAGCAGTAGATTATGTCTCTAAGTGGGTTGAAGCTATCGCCACACAAAAGAATGATGCCAAAACGGTCCAAAAGTTTTTACACAAAAACATTTTTTCGAGGTTTGGCATCCCTAAGGCGATTATCAGTGATGAAGGGAGACATTTTGATAATAGGGTAATTGCTGCCGCCTTGAAGAAATATGGTGTCAAGCACAGGATCGCGACAGCATACCACCCACAGACCAAAGGACAGGCTGAGATATCCAATAGGGAAGTGAAGAACATTCTTGAGAAGATGGTTAAACCACCAACTAGGAAAGATTGGTCTTTACTTCTGAACGATGCATTATGGGCATATAGGACAGCTTTTAAGACTCCGTTGGGCATGTCTCCATACCGACTGATTTATGGAAAAACCTGCCACTTGCCTGTCGAGATAGAGCATAAAGCATATTGGGCTATTAAGGCAGTGAATATGGACTTGGACAAGGCAGACCAGAAAAGGCTGTTAGATCTGAACGAGCTTGAAGAAATACAGACAATGGCCTATGACAACGCAAGAATCTACAAGGAGAAAACAAAGAAGTGACATGACAAGAAGTTGCTGCCACGACAGTTCTGCCCAGGGCAGCTTGTGTTGTTGTTCAATTCTAGACTGAAACTCTTCCCAGGAAAGCTAAAGTCTAGATGGTCTGGCCCGTTTCAAGTGGTACAAGTTTTTCCCCATGGTGCCATCACAATCCAATCATTAAAAGACGGGCACCAATTCAAAGTTAATGGACAGCGCCTCAAGCATTATCAAGGGACTGAAGCCCCAGGAATACAGGAAGTGGTTACTTTAGGAGATGCCCCACAAGGCATCCCTAATTTAACCTAAGTTTTATTATTTATTTATTTATATTATTTATTAGGAAATTAGGTTTATTTTAGTCGAATAATGTTTTTATTTTTCTGTCTTTAGGAAATAAAGGAGTCAAGAAGAAAAGGAGAAGTGACCCAAGCCCACCATCCATCCATCCGCCCAACAGAGCCAATTTATTGAAGCTGGTCGTTTCGGCTGCCGCCGCAGACGGATAAGACAGGATGTCAACAGACTGACACGGCAGACGCAAAAAGCGTGTGACCGACGCGTAGCAGACGCATAAATGCGTGTCAGACGCGTCAGACACGCTAAATCCCAACAGTCGCTCCGTTATTCACGCCTGCCGTTACAGCATTAAACGGGCAGCACCTCGACCGCTATAAAACCCCGTTTTCATTTTCATTTTTCTCACTTCTGCTTATTCTTCCTTGCTTTCTCCTCTAGTTTTTATTTGCTCTTTATTTCCACAACCTTTGCAACTAATATGTCTACTAGACAGACCCGCCGCAGTGCTGCCTCAGCCTCCTCATCAGCAGCAGCATCGCCGTTCGCCAACAATGAATTATGGGAAGAGAGAGGCTTCATTTACATCCGCAAAGCACCAAACATAGGGCTCCGACCATTCATTGCGAGGGCCATACGAGCTCAACTATGGGAGCAATTCGCAGAAAAACCGGAAGAGCTGAACGACACATTGGTGACGGAGTTCTATGCTGCCATCGACAGCAGAACGGAAACATCCGTCACCGTCCGAGGAGTGAAGGTGCCATTCACAGCTGACAGCATCAACCACATGTATGGCCTATTCTTTGGCCCCGATGATGATGCCCACCAGAAATTTCTAGACACCCTCGACCCTGCTGCCTATGGTGCTGTCATGGCGGAAGTGACGGAAGAAGGAACGGAGTGGACAACAAGCAAGAAAAACCCACACTCCGTCAAAAGGGGGCAGCTGCTCCCAGAAGCTAAACTTTGGAACGCTTTCATCAAAAAGCATATCATGCCGTCCTCCCATCATACGACGGTGAACCAGCAGCGGCTCGCCCTCATCCACTCCATTATGCACGACAGACCTATCAACGTCGGCCGATATATGAGGGAAAGCATTTTGGATTGCGCCCATCGAACAGACTCTCGCCTCTGCCTGCCATTCACGATAACTTCCCTATGCCGCTGTGCTGCTGTCCCCGAGGCATCCACCGACAAACTAGTCAATGGTCGTGGCTGGACCGACAACAACATCACCAGCCTCATGGAGGTCATAGCCACAACACCCATCAACTCCTTCAACCCAGCTGCCTCCCCAGAAGACTCAGATGAGGAACCTGCCACCGAACCTACTGCCGCCACCGCCCCGACAGACCAGTCTGCCCACATCCTCGCTGCGATACAAAGGGTGGAAGAGCGACAAATGGGATTGATGACCTTCATCCGGGATTTCACCAACGCAACGGTAACTTTCATTACCGACACTTTACATTATCCCGATGTCATTTTCCCTACTTTTCCTGCCCATTATTTCCATATCCCCTCCCCTGCCCACACACCTACACCACCTGTCTCCCCCCATACACATTCTGCTGCCTCCACCCCTTCACCTGCCCGGACGGCAGCTGCGAATCCTCTGGCCGACACCCCTGCACGTGGAACGAAGCGGCCAGCCACAGCCGACAGCGAGGAAGAACCTCTGATTAGGAGGAATTTGGAGAGGGAGTTTACGCCTGTCAAGCGACAGAAGCATGTGGCAGACAGGAAGCTGATGCCCAAGGCTAGCCTTTCCACCAGCAGCACTTGGGACAGTGGCAGCAGTTCAGACGTCCAGCTCGTGGAGCAACCTGCCCAGCCTCCTCCACAGCCCAGACGCCGCCATCAGATCTGTGTCAGCAACAGCAGCGAGGACAGCGATTGAAAATTTAAGTCTTATATTTCCTTTTATTGATGCCTGCCTTATATATTTTGTGATGTACTTGCCTTCATGTTTTTTGTTTTTCTGTCATTTTGCATTGAGGGCAATGCAACCCTCGAGTTTGGGGGTGGCACCCTCCATCATTAATGGAGTCTTAGTACATCTTTTTATTAATCTGTTGTGTCTTTTATTTATTTAAGTTCTCTTAAAAAAATCATCAGAAAAGATTAAACTGTTGGCTTAAAACTGAGAAGTTAACCTACCTGTCATGACAGCTCTGTCGTGGCAGCATCTTTAGGACAGATTAAGGAGAAGTTTAGAGCCTTTCTATAGTTCTGAAAACTTAAACACCATTGTGACTGTTATACTGCTTAGATTTCTTTTAGCCAAACTAGAATAGGAAGCTTAGCACTTGAATAGCCCCTAGAGGTGCCTAACACTGGCTCTAGGAAAGAAGTTTAGCAAAATAGCCCTAGAGGTGCCCGAAACTGGCTCTAGGAAGTTAGCTAGAGGTGCCCGAAACCGGCTCTAGTGAAACTTTAGCTTGAAAAATAAAAAGCAAGTCAAAACAGAAAATCAAAGAAGCATGAAAATGTGTCTTCAAAAAGATAAACTTTGGCATAAAAATTCAAGTTAAGAGTTGAATATTCTAGTGAAACTAAGAGAGTCTTAGCATATAACTGTTCACAAGCATGCACACACTGCAAGAGGACTATAGGGAGATTCCGGACAGATCCTAATCTTTCCGACAGGTTGCTGCCGCCATAGAGAATGAGCGACGGGTAAGGGACAGTTCACTGTTTGAAGGCCAACACAAAAAAAACACAAAAAAAAAATTATTCTTTTTTCTTTTAGGTCTTAGTTGCTTGAGGGAGAGCAAAAACTTGAGTTTGGGGGTGTGTTGAGTGTGTAAAAGTTCTATTATTTACACCATTTTTAACCCATATTTCTGCTGCATTCAAGCATCATTGCATTGCATTTAGGTTAGTTTACAGTAAAACATCACAAATGGATTAAAGGCACGAATTCTACTAAAAGATGGCTTATTTTGCAGGTTGCTGCCATCGTAGACGGTGAAGGCAGGCGCAGGGCAGAGAAGCAGGAGAGCTGAACTGGACAAGCAGACGACGAGGAAGAAGCTGCCATGGATCTGTCGTGACAGCAAGGTGACAGCAGCCTTATGAAGAGGAAAAGTAAAGTGGACCTCGATAGATAGAGAAAAATCTGCTCGTCTGTCGTGTGAAAGCCAAATATTTTTCCAAGCCCCGGATCAAAAGATATGTCAAGCCAAAGCTCAAGGAGAGGAATTCCCATGAAACAAGGAGGCGGCTGAAAAGTAGGAATCCTTAGAGATTAAGCATTCATTAGAATCTTACTTTTCATTAAAGTTGTAATCCTTGTTAACTTAGAATACTTGAGCCCAAAGCTTATATAAGGGCATAGATTTAACCTAGGAGGCATCATACCCCATAACCGATAACCTAAACCCCTCTGTCGTTTACCCGTCGTCGACATGTTCTAAATTCCCCTTAGGGCCACGGGTTGTTTTGTAAAGTAGTTGCAAGGGTTGTTTTGTTTTAGGATTTTCCAAGTTCAATAAAATAAACTTCAAGTTCTCTTATTTTGGTTTTAATATCTTGCAAGAGCATCGGGAGAGCATTGTGAGGTTATCTATTTACTTAGCATCGGGAGAGTTAAGTATACGAAAGAAATAAGAGCGAGTTCTCTAGTTTATAGTTGAACTATCTTGTGCCTAGGGATAGGGCAAGGTTAAGTGGCTAAGGAAGAATTCATACACATCGGTGTTCATCCTTCGATTCACGCTGGGAGGTATCGTCAAAGACGTGATCATCGACAGACTTGGACCTAGGGATAGGCCAAGGTAGATCTGGGATTCTTGCCAAACTTGAATGTACTGAGTTGGTGTGTTTGCTGCCGCGACGACCAACGGACAGCTGCCGCGACAGGTGCTGTCGGCAACAGGCACGACGACAGAACTGGAGTTCTTAAGCAATACAATACATGCACTACTGAGCAATTCAATACCAGCCCATTCTCTCTCTCTTGATATTCCAACTCTTTTATTTACGTTTTCCTTTATTATTCTCGTGACAATTCTCTCAATTATTTCCTTTACTTCGTGCAGTGAAATTAAGGTGAAGTCATAAGCCCAATCCCTGTGGAGACGATATCCGATACTTCGTATCACTTTACTACTTGCGTCGTGTATACTTGCACTACAATTGCGATAGACTCTTTTACACGCAACAATTGTTGTTAATCATGTGATGGAATTCATGTTGTGGTTTGGATTTCAATTCATAAATGGTTTTATTCAAAAACTGCATTGTTGTTGTTGTGGTTTTGAGCACCACTCACTAAGCTTTATGCTTACGCGCTCCTTTCCAACAATGCAGATCGTTAGCATTTCGGGAAGCAAAGGAAGGCGAGGGGAAGGCTCGTGTGTTCGTAGCTTAAGCTCAAGTATGGTTTTTAAGTTGTAATAATGATTTAGCAATGGGAATACTTGTGGTTGTCTTTAAGGAAGTTGTTGTAGACTCTCATGTGTTTGGCCCTTTTGCTACATGTTTTAAATGTTGATACCATGTCATATTGATGCTTGCTTTGGCTGTTAGTTGAATGCCATGAGTTTTGACTTGTTGGTGTTTTTGGAGTGAAGTGTTCTTCTGAGCTTTTGTGGTTGAGATCCATATTTGCGTGTATATATGTTTGAAGCTTGTCTTTAGGGTGTTTTGCCTCTAGATTGTTTGTGTAATTGTTGTCACGTGGTTTGTGATCTCTCGGGGTACCTTTGGGAATGTTTGGGGATGCCAAAATGCATTTTCGGGCCAACCTGTGCCCAGACATTTCGGAACGTCTGGTATTGTTTCGGAACGGACAGGCTTTTAGGGCACCCGTATCGGAACGAGGGTGGTGTCGTTTCGGTACGTTTTGCCTCTAGAGACTTCCATTTCGGAACCATGAGAAACCGTTCTGGAACGACCTTATCTTTTCTTTTGATGAGAACCCGTGTTTCGAAACGGGCAGTCATGTTCCGAAACACAGGTAGTTAAAGTGGTTAAAAGGCATCTTTGAAGGTTCCCAAATGTTACATTTTGGTCCCTGATGTCTGTATGCTTCCTAAATGAGTTTATATGTGATGTTTGAGTTGTTTTGCCACGTGTGCATGAAACTTTACTAATAAACTACTTGGTAAGGTTAAATTACCTTTTTTCCCCTTGCTTGGTGTGGTTTTGCAAAATGGTCCTCCGTGACTGTTTGTCTCCAATTGGACATCTGATTAATGTCCGATTGAGATGTTGTTTCTTTCGTTGCGACCCTTATCACCATATGACCGTTAAATTGTATCTAGACAAGATAAAATTTTAAATCTAGGGTTGTTAATCTGAGGGAAATTCTCGGGTTTTTCTCTGGTTATCCCCGTGTAACTCTCTATATTCGGTCTTGCGACTAGTGTAACCCCCTCGTCCCAGTCTGGACGACTGACCGGTCCGAGTAGGCTACACGAGGAAAAACGAAATGAAACCCAATAGGGCCCCACTTCGGTTAGCAACCCTAGGAAAATTTCTTTTTATTTTTATCTTGTCTAAAGGCATTCATACATCCTATACATGGCACGACAGCGGAAGGACACCAAGAGATGCGAACAACCAAGTAAACAAAGAAAAGAGTCCATTTTAAGTTATTCAGCAGGCCGTATCGATACTCTTGAAGAGGGTATCGATACACCTTGACTAGGTCAACAACCCATAGTCAACGTAGGGAGACCATATCGGTACACATGCTGACCGTACCGATACGCCCTCACTAGTCAACTTCTCACGGTCAATGATACAGAACCGTACCGATACACCCTAGACCCGTACCGGTACGCCAAAATCTCGTCAAAATCTCAGATTTCCAGTGAGGCTTTGGCGTATCGATACACTCACGCGTATTGGTACGCTAGGCTTAGGCTGAGCCCCTAATTGCAAGACCGTATCGATACGGCCCTTGGGCGTACCGATACGCCCTGCACTGCAATACTCAAAATTGCAGCCCTGGACTCCAAACCACAACTCTAGATGCAAATTAAGACTCGCCTAGGCGCAAGCAAGCATACATATGACATTTATCAACCAAGATTCAGCATATGAGGCACTCGAAACTAACAAGAACCATACATTCAAAGGATTCAAGCATTTACTCAAAGGAGGCATAATTAACATCTATAAGGCTGCATGCGTAAAACAACCATACATAGAGCATTCATAGGCCAAGTCCATACACTCTTAAACACAAACAATTAAGCAACAAAATAGACATGATCCTCAAACCATGAAACTAAAACATAACACATCCAAACATAACATCAACAATTTAGCATGCTCAACTAACACAAATCATCTAAGAAGTTTGACCCCAACTCCTACAAGTCTACACCCCCATCGTCTAGGCATTATTACAAATTCGTAAATCATACTTGAGCTAATTTGAGAACTCCAAAAGCTCCTCCCTTGCCCACTTGCCTCCCGAACACTAACGATCTGCATGTTGGAAACAAAAGAGAGCGTAAGCTAACTAGCTTAGTGAGAGAAGCTCTACAGTTCAACAAGCATGTAGTTTTCAAAACACTTTTCATAATTGATAAAAATCAATGAATGCACGAATGATTATCACAACAAGACTATACATGACTTACACATGCACAACCAAATTACACATGGTGGGACCACACATCACCGTTCGACTAGTAGTTTTCCGATGGGACCACTCATCACCTTACTCTACTACTAGCCACTACCGGTGGGACCACTCATCACTGTAGTTTAGACAACCATCACGTGAGGCTCGACTTCTACACGACTACACAACAACAACAACGTAAACAACTCGAGATGCACAAGACCACATCATGCAACCATTCATCAACACATAACAAAGATATAGGAGTAGTAACTTACACTCGGGTTTAGGTGAACCCTCGAGGTCCCACCCAAACCCTCAAGAGTTCCGTTTCGAAAACAAATCAAAGGTTAACGTTTCTACTCACCGTTGCTACCCAAAAGAGGGCCGGAAACCACGCTCAAGACTCCAAAATCCCCGGATTCGTCCCCGAAGCTTCACCAACTAAATTCCTTGCTTCTAATCATCCCAACACAAATAAAACAACCCCAAATCAGTCCTCAATTCAATGTAGTCAAACTGGAACACAAACCAAGCACAAAACACATGATTTCAACTAAAAACAAAAGCCAAATTCCACATTCCCGAGCAGCCCCTAAGCACAACCTAAATCCAATGATTCCAACACTTAAACTACTCCCAAAAGCCTCCAAAACAACCCTTGCATATAGCCTAACCATCAACCATCAATTTTCCACTTTTAACACCCAAAAACTCAACCTAAAACCCTCCAAAAGCCCCACTTAAACCCAAATCCGAGAATTTTCATAAAACCTTTTAAAATTCAAATATGTTGGACCTTATAGGTTGTAAACATATTATCTAACATTAAATAATCAAAAGCTTTTGATAAAGACAATAAAGTTCTCATTTTTAATCTAAACTTTCAAAACACCAAAATCCAAAAACTAGGAGCTTTGAGAAAAATAAAGGTACTAGCTTGTAGAGGGAAAGGAGGACAGGTCAAAAACGAGTTTACCTTTCAAAAAGTACCAAAGATGAAGGTGTAAGGTGATGGAATAGTGAAATGGAGAAGAGCTCTCTCTCTCTTTGTCGTGAAATTGCAAAATGGAGGGGAGGGGGAAGAAGATGACAAGACTATTTTAATAAAAAGGGTTTTAATTTGAAAGTCCACTTAATTACCATAGTGCCATTAATGAGGATAGCTGTCTAAATTTTTCAAATTCCATGGGATTGGGCTTTAAAATCAAAACATGTCCAACATAAATTATTTGTTTTGAAAACCCGAGGCCCAAAATAATATTTTATTATTTTAATTATGAAACTGAAACCTAAAACATTATTTAAATATTATTTTTCACCTGACCCCCAAACCGGGTGTTACAACTCTCCTTCACTTAAGGAATTTCGTCCCCGAAATTACCTGACGGAAACAAGTACGGAAACTGCTCAAGCATATCAGCTTTCCTTTCCCACGTGGCCTCTTCCACACCTCTATGTCTCCATAACACCTTGACCAACTCTATGGTCTTGCCACGCAACACCTTGCTATCAGAAGCAAGTATCTCAACCGGCTCTTCATTGTAAGACAAGTCCGGATTCAACTCTATCTCCTCAACGGGCATAACATGGGACGGATCCGATCTATACCTCCTAAGCATCGACACATGAAAGACATCATGAATCTTCTCTAGTTCAGTCGGGAGCCTCAATCTATACGCAACGGAGCCAATCCTCTAAACTATCTCATAAGGTCCAATGAATCTTGGGCTTAACTTGCCCTTCCTCCCAAACCTCATCACCTTCTTCCAAGTTGAGACTTCCAAAAACACTTTATCTCCCACGGAATACTCTACCTCTTTCCTCTTTAAGTCGGCATAGGA
The DNA here is from genome assembly GCA_030270665.1 of Hibiscus trionum. Lineage (NCBI taxonomy): Eukaryota > Viridiplantae > Streptophyta > Magnoliopsida > Malvales > Malvaceae > Hibiscus > Hibiscus trionum. The sequence continues at coordinate 14,761,924 of BSYR01000013.1, forward strand.
CTTCTGTTGATCTGAAGCTGCCTTCAGACGATCACATATAAACTTTACCTTCTCGGTGGTGCCCTTAAGCAATTCGGGCATCGGTACAAGCTTCCGTCCGGCTTCGGCCCAACAAATCGGGGTTCTACACTTCCTACCATACAAGGCCTCATAAAGAGCCATCTGAATACTCGACTGAAAACTGTTGTTATACGCAAACTCTACTAACGGTAGATGTTTCTCCCACGACCCCTGAAAATCAATGATACAACATCTCAATATATCTTCCAAGACCCGAATCACTCTCTCAGACTGACCATCTAACTGCGGATGATACGAAGTGCTGAAGTTCAACCAAGTACCCAAGGCTCGATGCAAGCACTCCCAAAATCTAGCTGTAAATCTCGGATCTCGGTCTGACACAATCGATTTCGGTACCCCATGCAGTCTCATTATCTCACAGATATACAGATCGGCCAACTTGTCTAAAGTATAGGTGGTGTGAACTGGTATGAAGTGGGCACACTTAGTAAACCTATCCACTATCACCCACACGGAATTCTTCTTCGAAGGAGTCAACGGTAACCCTGACACAAAGTCCATGGTAATGCGTTCCCACTTCCATTCCGAAATCTTCAACGGCTGTAACAATCCTGAGGGAAACTGATGCTCGGCCTTGACCCTCTGACAAACAATACACCTACTGACAAACTCGGCCACGTCCTTCTTCAAACCAATCCAAAAGTACTCTTCTTTTAATCATCGATACATCTTCGTGCTACCCGGATGCATAGCAAAATGACTATTATGAGCTTCATTCAAGATCGTACGCCTCAACTCGGCATCCTCCGGAACCACTATCCTATCCTTGTAACATATGACCCCATTCTCTCCAAAACAATACTCGGTAGGCCTATCTTCAGCTATGTCTTGCACGTGAGGTGCCAAAGACTCATCTCGCAACTGCTTCTCTCGAATTAACTGAACCAACGAAGGCTTAATCTGAAGCTCGGCTATCAACCCACCATCCTTAGACACACTCAACCTCGCAAACATAGCTCGCAACTCAACGGCCACTTTCCTACTCAAGGCATCGGCCACTACGTTTGCCTTACCCGGATGGTACTCTATAGTGAGGTCATAATCCTTAAGAAGCTCTAACCACCTACTTTGCCTGAGATTCAACTTCCTCTGAGACATCAAATATTTCAAACTCTTGTGGTCGGTATACACGGTGCACTTCTCACCTGTAACATCCCAAAAATTAGCTTAGAAGTTTGGGAATTTAATTAGAGAATTAGAGAATTAATTAGAATAGAAACCTTAAATAATTAAATTGAATATGGATATAATAAGGACCAAATTGAAATTCAAAAAAAAGTCCAAGAAAAATTCGGCTATTTGTCAAGTGACTAAACCGAATTAAAGATCAAATAGAAGAGATGCATGCTAAAGTTCAATATCCTTGAATTACCCTTGGATTAAAATAAAATGATGGTATAAACAAGGGCATATTAGGGAGACATTAGTTGAGAAATTGACATTGAAAGTCTAGTCTCATTAATGTGTTCTCCTCCCTCCCCTAACCGGCTACACCAAACCACATAGCTAAGCAACCATTGTGTTCATTTCACACACACTTGAAATAAAAAATTTGAGAGAAATTGGAAGAACACTCGGTGAGGAAGAAGAATGGCATGCATGGCTTAGATTTTGGCCTAGGAAATTCAAGCAAAAATATAAAGTAAGTAGCACTCTCTCCCTACCTTTCGAATATGTGAAATTAATTGAAGAATTGGTGGTTTTAGTACCTCTAAAAATTCATGAAATTGATTAGTTTAAGAGAGATGTTGCTGGAATTTGAAAGCCATGAGAAAGGTCTAAGAAATTTAACATGTTAATAGGCTTTTAATCATAATAAATCAAAGCTGGCCAGATTGTATGTTAGTAGGAACATGCAACTTTGGAAATTTATAGAAAAATAATTAGTAAGAATTTAATGATGAAATTTTGAAACAATGAACTTTGACATGTCTACTTTGATATAAAAATTGTAAATATGAGATTTGAGACTTGTGGTGAAATCTGGAAAAGGAATTCGAATGGCATGCAAATCTGCCCAGCAGTGTTCTTAAATGAACAGTAAACTTTGAAAATTCGGGAAAATTGAATATTCAGGATTTTGATCTGAAATTTTATTAGGGTGAAATTGAGGATGTTAATTGAATGTAGAAACAAACAAGGACTGATTTTGAGTTATATACTGTAAATGGAAAATAATTTAAGTTGAGTGGTCAAAACAATTTGGAATATAAAATGTGGGACTTTGAAGAACTCTTGAAAATTTAATTGAAGAAATTGGATATGAAAGAAGGTGGTAAATTGATAGATAAAAGTTTTAAATTTCAATTCATATAAATAAGTAAGCAATTTGAACATTGATTAATAATTAGAATGAATTGGTAAAAATAGGTTGGCCATGTTCGAAACCAAATTAGTATAGGGGCTAAAATTGAAATGTGGAGAAATCTGAATTTAAATTGAACAATAAAAGTTCTGAAATTTCTTCTATTATTTGTCTATATGTGTTAGATCCTAGAGGAGAAAGAATCGAAGAAGAAACTGTAGCTGGAGCAGCCTCGGATCACGGAAAAGGCCTCCGGATTCAAAATTAGCTCGGCGATTGTGAGTGAAACGAACTTAGAGTTGAGATTACAGTCTCAACTACCTTTTTAATTGATTTATATATATATATATATATATATATATATATATTAAGCATGTAATTGGACTAATTAAATATTGGTAATTGATAAGGGAAGAAGGAATAAAGAAAATTGGATTGGATGCATGTTGCTATGTGATTTTTGTGATATATGCTTGAATTGAAATTTTGATTATGCCATGGTTGATTTTGAATCTAAATTGAGCTACATTGGTTCGATTATGGATGAATTTGAGATGCTAGACATTTGAATTATTGATATTGATTGTGAGTGTTTGTGAATTGATAGCATTGATCGATATGATACATGATCAATTGTTGATCTTACATGATATTTGTGTTTGGTAAATTCAAGTGGAAATTGAGCCATGAAATGTGAAATTGAGCTATGTGATATGAAAATTGAGTGGTGTATATGCTGAATTGTGGATATGCAAATGGCATTGCAATCTATTATATGTTTATATGTGATAAAATGTGATTTTGGAATTTAGATTACAAGAAAGTAATCGAAAAGATTAAGAATTTAATTCTAAAAAATTAATTGAATAATCATACGATTGAAATTAAAGATCAATTAGCAAAGCTCTTGGTGTGTACAGTCTGTCCAGGTAGTACGGCTAGCCTAGAGTCTTGAGCTCGATAAGAAATCGGTATGTTAGTGTACTCGATATTGTGGTACGTAAGTGTACCTTCTTGCTTAATGTTAGTGGACATTATGATATGTGATACGATGATCTGAAATTGTTACGTGGTACCTATTATATGGTGAATTTGATTCACAATTAAGTTATACGTGACTCGAATACCTAGCTTACTATACTATCCAAGGCATGCGAATTGAATTAACAAGAAAGAGATTCATTGTAATTCGAAATTGAAATTCTTGATTTGGTGAATTTCTTTGAATTGGATGGTAGCATGCCAATTATAAATTATTAAATTAATTGATTCTCTGTTACAGTTTGTTGCTGATTGTTTATCTGAAATTGCCATTGATCGATTATATGCAATCGAATTATGTTATTCGAATTGAGTATGATGAATAAGGAAATATTAAATTGATCTTTATTCCATGATAATTGTATGCAATATAAAAATAAAATAGCCATTGATAGGTCCTTAAATGGTTCGAATATGATATGATGGATATCCTTGATTTGCTTGTATTTGATTGCAAAATGCTTGGTTCATTGAATTGTCAATTCAAATGTTGATTGGTTGATTGTGGGATCTTATTTATTGATTTGATCCATTCGAATGGAATAGAAAAAAATGAAATAATTTAAGGTATGATCTAATGTGTGATCACTTAATTATGAAATGGAAAATTGATAGTTTAAGGTTTCCTCACTAAGTACTAGAAGTACTTACCACTCGAACCTTTTCTTCCTTCCCAAAATTTCAGGTAGTAGTGTGTTGATCTACCTTCTGATATCTGTTAGCACGAAGATTAAGTATGCCTTTCTTTGTCTTTGTCATGCTTATGATGGGTGGCTTAACAGTCAGCATGCTAGTGCAGTTCGCATTAATGGTCATGTTTATGAAATACTATTTTAATAATGTAAGAACTTTATAAGTTAGTTTCCCTCATTTTGTTATGTAATTAAGGGGTATATATTTTGGGGTATAGATCGCCCTTAGTATATGTTTTGGGGCATGATTCTTTTTGTTATATTTTGTATAGGCAACCGATAGGTTTAGCCGTTGATAGTTACCCCGGGGGAAATATTTTGTATAAGGGAAACGTATAAACTATGGATGTTATCGGATATGATATATGTATGTTTTTATGAATCGATTAGCCTTAAAATTGATATTGATCTTAAATGCTATGTTAAAATCGAATTTGAATGGCTAAGGGTAGTATTCGAATGTATTGAAATTAATGGAAATGGATTACAGATGTAATGTATTATATGTATGATTGTAATCGAATGAAATTAAAAATTAAATTAGATCTTGTTATAATCATAAGATAAGTAAGTGAATGAATTAGATAGGCCCACATTGCCATTGATCGAAATATGATATGAAATCTGTATGGTTTATTTGTACAATGAATGAATTTAATTTAGGGAAATTTATATAGAGGTATTCGAATAAAAAAATCGCATGTATTCTTCTGATGCCTAATAAGTTAATAAGATAATAAGTAATACGATAATACGAACATATAACGCTCCTTGCCCCTAATCCGGGGTGAGGGGTGTCTCCCACACCTATTGCACTCAGGTGTGTGCATAACAGCTCCTTGGCCCTGATGGCCCTGGCCATAGTTACCACCCCTATGCCTCGAATCCGGCTGGTACCTCCTATCCCTATACCTCTTGGCCTGGTCTCTATCCCAATTCGCATGTCTCTTTCCGGAATCGGACCCACTAGCACGTGCTTTAGAGCTTAGGTTTTGCTCTATATCCTTGGCCCTAGAGACCAAGACATCGAACTCAGTGTAGTCGGACGCAAGCATGTAGGTCTTCACATCTGTAGTCAACCCATACCTGAAGCGGTCACACCGTTCCTTCTCACTAGGAACTAACTCAGGTGCATACTGGCTCAATCTCACAAACTGAACCTCATATTCAGACACGGTCTTATTACCTTGAACCAAAGCCATAAACTCTCTCTTCTTTTCATCTAAGTACCGGACTCCAAGATACTTCCTCTTGAAGGCATTTCTGAAGAACTCCCATGTGATATCCGCCTCGGCCATACCAGAGGTAACAGTGGTCCACCAAGTATAAGCGTCCCCCTGAAGCAAGGAGACAATGCAACCCAACTTACGGGCGTCTGAACACTCCATCTGACCCAAGATGCGAGTAGTGCTCTCAAGCCACCCCTCCGAAACCTCGGGAGTTAACCCACGAAACTCAACTGCTCCCAAGTTACGAAGCCTCTCTAGGGGTAATCTTGTCCCCGCACCCTGAGGTGGTGCTACAGCTTGCATACCGGCCAAAGTTGTCTGAAAAGCTCCGGCTATGGTCTGAATCAAATGGGCCACATCTGCACCTGCCTGACCCTGGCCCGCTTGAGCCCCGTTACCTCCCACATTTCCATCAACCCGAGGCCCATTACCATCACCTCCAGCATTTACCCCATTACCATCGGGAGCATGAGGAGCAGGAGGCACATCCTCGGGTGCCTGGTCACCCGCTCTAGGTCGTCCCCTCGGTCTCACCATAGCAAAATAAGATCTAAAAAAGCATACATACAACAACAAGGAAAACGTTAGGTTAGCAAAAGAGCAAGAACTTTGGTTCTCAAGCTCGTTAAACCAAAACAATTTTCTTTTTTATTTTGAAAACAACACCTAACAATGGGGACATTTGACCAACCCTCAAACAACAACAAGGTTATTAAAGCATGCATTCATACACCGTGCTAGCAACAGATTTCAAACATACATGGAAAAACACTCACCGAGATACAACAACACATAACACATTAACTTACCTCACTTACATGCCCGAGGTCTCGGAAACCTCGGGCTCTGATACCACTAAATGTAACCCCCTCGTCTCGGTCTGGACGACTGACCGGTCCGAGTAGGCTACATAGGGAAAACCGAAATGAAACCCACTAGGGCCCCACTTCGGTTAGCAACCCTAGGAAAATTTCTTTTTATTTTTATCTTGTCTAAAGGCATTCATACATCCTATACGTGGCACGACAGCGGAAGGACACCAAGCGATGCGAACAACCAAGTAAACAAAGAAAAGAGTCCATTTTAAGTTATTCAGCAGGCCGTATCGATACTCTTGAAGAGGGTATCGATACACCTTGACTAGGTCAACAACCCATAGTCAACGTAGGGAGACCGTATCGGTACACATGCTGACCATACCGATACGCCCTCACTAGTCAACTTCTCACGGTCAACGATGCAGACCCGTACCGATACACCCTAGACCCATACCAATACGCCAAAATCTCGTCAAAATCTCAGATTTCCAGTGAGGCTTTGGCGTATCGATACACCCACGCGTATCGGTACGCTAGGCTTAGACTGAGCCCCTAAGTGCAAGACGGTATCGATACGGCCCTTGGGCGTATCGATACGCCCTGCACTGCAATACTCAAAATTGCAGCCTTGGACTCCAAACCACAACACTAGATGCAAATTAAGACTCGCCTAGGCGTAAGCAAGCATACATATGACATTTATCAACCAAGATTCAGCATATGAGGCACTTGAAACTAACAAGAACCATACATTCAAAGGATTCAAGCATTTACTCAAAGGAGGCATAATTAACATCTATAAGGCTTCATGCGTAAAACAACCATACATAGTGCATTCATAGGCCAAGTCCATACACTCTTAAACACAAACAATTAAGCAACAAAATAGACATGATCCTCAAACCATGAAACTAAAACATAACACATCCAAACATAACATCAAAAATTTAGCATGCTCAACTAACATAAATCATCTAAGGAGTTTGACCCCAACTCCTACAAGTCTACACCCCCATCGTCTAGGCATTATTACAAATTCGTAAATCATACTTGAGCTAATTTGAGAACTCCAAAAGCTCCTCCCTTGCCCACTTGCCTCCCGAACTCTAACGATCTGCATGTTGGAAACAAAAGAGAGCATAAGCTAACTAGCTTATTGAGAGAAGCTCTACAGTTCAACAAGCATACAGTTTTCAAAACACTTTTCATAATTGACAAAAATCAATGAATGCACGAATGACTATCACAACAAGACTATACATGGCTTGCACATGCACAACCAAATTACACACGATGGGACCACACATCACTGTTCGACTAGTAGTTTTCCGATAGGACCACTCATCACCTTACTCTACTACTAGCCACTACCGGTGGGACCACTCATCACCGTAGTTTAGACAACCATCACGTGAGACTCGACTTCTACACGACTACACAAAAACAACAACGTAAACAACTCGAGATGCACAAGACCACATCATGCAACCATTCATCAACACATAACAAAGATATAGGAGTAGTAACTTACACTCGGGTTTAGGTGAACCCTCGAGGTCTCACCCAAACCCCCAAGAGTTTCGTTTCGAAAGCAAATCATAGCTTAACGTTTCTACTCACCGTTGCTACCCAAAAGAGGGCCAGAAACCACGCTCAAGACTCCAAAATCCCCGGATTAGTCCCCAAAGCTTCACCAACTAAATTCCTTGCTTCTAATCATCCCAACACAAATCAAATAACCCCAAATCAGTCCTCAATTCAATGTAGTCAACCCGGAACACAAACCAAGCACAAAACACATGATTTCAACTAAAAACAAAACCCAAATTCCACATTCCCGAGCAGCCCCTAAGCACAACCTAAATCCAATGATTCCAACACTTAAACTACTCCCAAAAGCCTCCAAAACAACCCTTACATATAGCCTAACCATCAACCATCAATTTTCCACTTTTAACACCCCCAAAACTCAACCTAAACCCCTCCAAAAGCCCCACTTAAACCCAAATCCGAGAATCTTCATAAAACCTTTTAAAATTCACATATGTTGGACCTTATAGGTTGTAAACATCTTATCCAACATTAAATAATCGAAAGCTTTTGATAAAGACAATAAAGTTCTCATTTTTAATTTAAACTTTCAAAACACCAAAATCCAAAAACTAGGAGCTTTGAGAAAAATAAAGGTACTAGCTTGTAGAGGGAAAGGAGGACAAGTCAGAAACGAGTTTACCTTTCAAAAAGCACCGGAGATGAAGGTGTAAGGTGATGGAATAGTGAAATGGAGAAGAGCTCTCTCTCTTTGTCGTGAAATTCCAAAATGGAGGGGAGGGGGAAGAAGATGACAAGGCTATTTTAATAAAAAGGGTTTTAATTTGAAAGTCCACTTAATTACCATAGTGCCATTAATGAGGATAGATATCTAAAATTTTCAAATTCCATGGGATTGGGCTTTAAAATCAAAACATGTCCATCATAAATTATTTGTTTTGAAAACCCGAGGCCCAAAATAATATTTTATTATTTTAATTATGAAACTGAAACGCAAAACATTATTTAAATATTATTTTTCACTCGACCCCCAAACCCGGGTGTTACAACTAGACTGGGCCGAGGGGTTACAATTGTTTTATACTTTTTAGATTCTTTACTGTCTAATGATTTTGAACTTTCGGAGTCTGGAACATGTCATATTCTTATTGATTGTCAATGAGTTCACAGTTAAAATTGGTCATTCTTTATAGAAAAGCTAAATTGGGAGCGATTTGAATTATGAGAAATAAATTGGGTGCAAAAATTTCATAATGGCTAAATTGATTTTCTTTTGTTGAGGGATAATGTTAAGTGTGAAAAAGTACTACATTTTATACCTTTTTACTTAGATTATTGTTTAGACATAGGCCCATTTAGTTGCATTTGTAGTCATTCATGCATAAATTCGTAGTCCTTCCATTTATTAGGCTACGCTTTGTGTTTTGCTATTTTTGTAGAGAAATCATTGTTGTTTTGTTCTTATTGTGCAAGGAAGAATTGTCGAGCTAGTTGTCGAGCGTTGCTGGGGCAAGTCGGAGGTAAATGCAGATTTTTCAAGAATTATCACTTATCCTTATCATTATTCTTATCACATAGGATAAAGCCCAAATTCAAACTAAGAGCTACTAGAGATAAAGATAAAGAGATTATCCCCTCTAATTCGAAATTTAAATGGAGATTTCCCTCACTATATAAACGCATCACATCAACAACAACAAAAGAAGGATGAGGATTGGATCGAGAGTGAGATCGAATCAAGAAGGAGGATCAGATCAAGGATGAGCTTGACTTCTCTATATTTTCTTTTCTCTTTTTATCTTTCAATTAAACCGATGTTTGGGATTTATTCTTTGTTGCTTTCTTCCAACCCAACCATGAACTAAATTAATTGGCTTGGGTTATTGGTGTATGATGTTTGTGAACGAATGATTTGTTTTGGTTTTTAATTCAATATTCGATGTTTTATCCTTTTCTTGGTTCTTTATTTAATTTCAAGTGAACTTGGGAAAGGAACTTGAATGAATCCATTTATCTAGGCTCGGGAGAGCTAGATTCACGAAACGATTGGTTACGGTTTCTATTTAAACAGTCATTGGTGGAAACTAATTCGCCTTAGGGATAAGGAGTGAATTTCAGCGACTAGTAAGATTTCGTTAATCGATGATGTCCACCCAAGGTTAACGTAGGGATATATTACCGAGGCTTGCACAATCATCAGTTCTTCGGTTAGGGATAATTCAAATGAATTAAAAACCACTATGTCGAACATTCAAAGGGCAATGAATTGCCACGACTATTCGGCCAACAACCACATTACTATACTCAATAACCCAACCTACTCTCTCAAATCGGTTTCCTCTTTCATTTAGCAATTTCCTTTAGATTTACTTTATTTTACTTGTGTTGAGCTCGATTGTCACAACCGAGATGCTTGCCAAGTGGTGGAGAAGGTTGATTAATGGGTGTTTATGGTGGTGGTAAAAGATAAAAGAAATTAACACGAGATTTAGAGTGGTTCGGCTTTCTAACCCAAAGCCTACATCCACTACCTTAGCTTCCTACTAAGGATTTCAACCAAATTCACTAAGAATTTCGTCCCCTTTTCTCAGATTAGGAGGAAACCATTACAACGATCAAGCTTTCTACCCAAAGCTTGAACAAGCACTCTCTTACAAGAGAAATTCAAAGCAAACTTGAAATCCCTCTAATAGGTATATGTTTGCAATTCTAAGCACTCACCCAAAACCTATACACTTGAGCAAATTTGACAATTAAGCTCACAAGTGTTGTCTATACAAAAAATATACAAATTACCTCTAAAGACAATCTTTCATCATAGTGTTGTTGACAATTGAAGCATTCACCGTCTCTTGATGCTTGGAGGTCCATTTTATACTTCTAATTGAGTTTGTAGCCGTTGAGGACCGTTGGGGTTGAATTAGAGCCATTGGAGCCTTTATTTCCCACCATAAATACAGTTCTGTAGCTTGGCGTATCGATACTCCTCAAACCGTAGCGATACGGTCCCAATAAGAAAGTAGCAATTAAGCACTATAGTTGGTGCGTATCGATACGCACAGTAAGCGTATCAGTACAGTTCTGCATTTTAAAAGATCGTTGGGAAATTGACCGTTGGGGGTAGTTGGGCGTATCGGTACGCGATATAATCATATCGGTACGCGAACTAGCCGTTGCTATTTTAAAGCACACCGTATCGATACGAAAAAGCGTATCGGTACGGTTTTGGCTACTAGAAAATCACTGTAGTTAAAACCCTAAAGGGTATCGATATGATACCATATAGTATCGATACGGTTACACTTAAAACATGGTTTTAACTACTTTAAATGCACTTTAAATCATTCCAAAGCCTTGTAAAACCCTTAAACACATTTTCAAGTTGTTTTTGGCTAAGAACATATTTTAAATTCTTTTCAATTTAGTCCAAAACATTTTTCAATTATTTTATCAAAACAATTAATTCTACAATCTCCTTCTTTTTGATATAATAAAACCAACTTGAAAAATTGTTTGGGATTCTCTCCCCCTTTGTATTATAAAAATTTGAATAAGAGATTTAAAATTTTAATGAAATTAAAGATCCCCTTATTCTCTTGAAAAATCAATTTTTCAAACCATTTCTCCCATTTTTGTTATATCAAAAAGAATTTAAAAGGACACTAGGCTCAAAATAACTTAGGAGGAAAAAACAAATTTATACAATTAAAATTTTGGTTTTTAAAATTGGCTCCCCTTACTCAAAGCATCAAACAATGTTAGTCCAACATATATGATAATCTAGTTGAAATAAAAGGTAAATCAAATTAAACAAATAAAACAACTAGATTTTACCACACTTGAACTCAAGGGAGGAATTGAAGCCTTCCTTCTTCAAGTGTTCTTCCTTGTGTGCATGGAGCCCCCCCTCAAATTTGGACTTGTTGATCACTCTCCATCACACCTAAATAAGACAATCAAGTAATTTTGGGTATCCAAATTGCTTTGGATCCATAGACGTTAGTTGCACAAAGTTTAGTCCCCTTAGGAATTCATTTTTCAATTTCATCCCTTTTTGTTGAAGTGATTAGTTCTTTTGGAACTCAAACACTTCTAAAACATTTTCCATTTAAGAATATAGGGGCACTAGATTGTCTTTGATAAAAACTTGATTTTCAAAACTATTTTTCTTTTCAAGCTCTTTGGAAATCAAATCTTTTTCTTTTTTAAGATCATCAATCTCCTTTTGATGATCATTTTCAATCGTTTGAAGCAATTCTTGTAAACTTAAGACTTTAAGCTCAAAATCTTTGATTTTTGCTTCAAGCTCTAAATTGGTTTTAGAAAGCAAATCATTTCTGGTTTTTAACTTTGAAAAAAAAAATTCTTTCGAAAATGAAGCCTTAAGTTAAAAATCCAATTCATCATAGGTTTCTTGTAACTCATCAAAAGAATATGAATTTGAACTAGATGAGTTAGAAGTTACCTCCCTCTCATTGAGGGCCATGAAGCATAGGTGGGCTACCTCATCATCGGTGGAGCCTTCATCGCTCCATGTCGCCACATATGCTTTCTTTGAAGATGATCCCTTTTTATTAGACTTGTGGGATTCCTTCATCTTCTTCTTCGATTCATGCTTGGATTTATCCATCTCACTCTTCATGTACCGGGTGAATTTCTTGAAGAGATAGGTCATCTCTTCATCTTCGCTTTCCTTCTCACTTAGTTCTACATGATGGCATATGGAGGATTTGAGAGCAACGACACTCGCGTTGATGCCTAGCTCCACGATTTTCTTCTTCCCCATCTTTCTTATCTCTTCCTTCTTATTCTCATCTTCTTTGTCTTTCTTCATAATTTAGTGAGTGAGAAGTGACCCCATGAGTTCATCAAGCTTCAAGGTCTTAAGATTTTTGGCTTCGATGATGGCGGTCTTTTTCGAGTCCCATGACTCGGGAAAGGAGTAGATAAGCTTTCGGACAAGCTTTTCTTCCGGAATGACTTCTCCATAGCCTTTTAGTCCATTGGTGATGGTGGAGAATCGATGGAACATCTTCTCAATGTCCTCTTCTGGATCCATCTTGAAGTTCTCATACTCGTGGTTGAGGAGGCCGATCTTGGTCTCCTTTACTTCGTTTGTTCCCTCGTATTTAACTTCAAGCTTGTCCTATACTTCCTTGGCACTCTCACAAGAAGACATCTTCTTATAGATGTTGAGGCTAAGTGCACAAAAGAAGAAGTGCAAACCCTTGCAATTTAGTTCCATCTTCTCGCGGTCGTCGGCACTCCATTCTGCCTTTCTTCTTTGTGTTATGAACGGACCATCTTCAATAATGTTCCAAAGCTTGTAGTCTTTGACAAAGAACATTATTCTCGTCTTCCAATAAGTGTAGTTGGTACCGTCGAAGAAAGGTGGCTTGCCGATGGCTCGTCTTCCAATAACCGGTTGTTTGAAATGTTGTTCGAGCTTGCCTGATCGCTTCAATAGGATGTTAATCCTCTTCAATTGAGCCAATCTCTGATACAAATTATTGAGCTCGATGGTCACAACCGAGATGCTTGCCAAGTGGTGGAGAAGGTTGATTTTTGGGTGTTTATGGTGGTGGTAAAAGATAAAAGAAATTAACACGAGATTTAGAGTGGTTCGGCTTTCTAACCCAAAGCCTACATCCACTAACTTAGCTTCCTACTAAGGATTTCAACCAAATTCACTAAGAATTTTGTCCCCTATTTCTCGGATTAGGAGGAAACTGTTACAACGATCAAGCTTTCTACCCAAAGCTTGATCAAGCACTCTCTTACAAGAGAAATTCAAAGTAAACTTGAAATCCCTCTAATAGGTATATGTTTGCAATTCTAAGCACTCATCCAAAACCTATACACTTGAGCAAATTTGATAATTAAGCTCACAAGTGTTGTCTATACAAGAAATATAAAATTAGCTCTAAAGACAATCTTTCATCATAGTGTTGTTGAAAATTGAAGCATTCACCATCTTTTGATGCTTGGAGGTCCCTTTTATACTTCTAATTGAGTTTGTAGCCGTTGAGGACTGTTGGGGTTGAATTAGAGCCGTTGGAGCCTTTATTTCCCACCATAAATGCAGTTATGCAGCTTGGCGTATCGATACTCCTCAAACCGTATCGATACGATCCCGATAAGGAAGTAGATGTTAAGCAGTTCAGCTAGTGTGTATCGATACACACAGTAAGTATATCGGTACGATTCTGCAATTTAAAAGACCGTTGGGAAATTGACCGTTGGGGGTAGTTGGGCGTAGCGATACGTGATACAATAGTATCAGTACGCGAACTAGCCGTTGGTTATTTTAAAACACACCATATCGATACGGCAAAGCATATCGGTACGGGTTTTGGCTACTGGAAAATCACTGTAGTTAAAACCCTAAAGGGTATCGATACGGTACCATACAGTATCGATAATGTTACACTTAAAACATGGTTTTGACTACTTTTAATGAACTTTAAATCATTCCAAAGCCTTGTAAAACCCATAAACACATTTTCAAGTTGTTTTTTTACTAAAAACATATTTTATATTCTTTTCAATTTAGTCCAAAATATTTTTCAATTATTATATCAAAACAATTAATTCTACAACTTGTTTATTATCACTATCTATCACCATCAATTTAATTCATTTTTAGTGTGAGAAGCTAAAAGTCAAGTTTCCTCAATCTCTGTGGAGACGATCTTAATCTATACAATTACTTGCGACGTGTATACTTGCACCGTTTGCGTAGCATTTAAATCACACAACTAGTTTTTGGCACCGTTCCCAGGGATTGACAATAACGACTTTATTTTTAATTTCTTGCACCTATTTTTTATTTTTTTTCTCTTTTATTTGTTTCAAGGGGCTAACATTTTTGGTTTTGTGTTTGTGTATAACCAGAGCGAGACCAACAACACAAGACTACCTATTTGAACCAGAGATTGAATGAGTTCTTCATAGAAGAAGGAGAGAGCTAAGAGTTATGGCAGATCCACCTGTCGATCCAGTCGACAATCAGAATGCTCTTGTCTGTAATCAGAATATCGCGACAAGGAACAATGCAGCTCTAGCGGAGCAACCTGTTCGTTTACGGAACATATCCATCTGAGATCAGTTACTTTTAGACCTTGGTGATCTCATTCCAGGAATTCTCACTCTTAAAATTCAAGCTATGTAGTTTGAATTGAAGCCGATTATGTTTAACATGCTCAATTCAATTAGTCAATTTAGTGTTTCCCCACACGAAGATGATGGGCAACATCTTAGATCTTTTTTAGAAGTTTGTGTTTCTTTTAGACAACAAAAAGTCCATGAGGATGTCTTGAGGCTAAAATTATTCCCCTACTCACTGAGGGATAGGGCGAAAGCATGGCTAAACAATATACCATCTGAATCTTTAGAATCTTGGGCAGATCTATGTCGGAGTTTCCTTATCAGGTTTAATTTTACAAATATGATTGATAAACTTCGTAATGACATTACTTCTTTTCGTCAAGAAGATGATGAATCCATGTATGAATCTTGGGAATGGTACAAAGAGCTTCTACGCGAATGTTCCATACACAGATTCAAAGATTGGACATAAGTGGTAATGTTCTAAAATGGAGTAAATACACCAACTAAGATGATGCTAGATGCCTCGACAAATAGAACTCTCCTAGACAAATCACCCGAGGAAGCCTTAGAGATCTTGGAGAGACTTGTCAATAACGATTACCAGTTCCTAACCGCCAGAAACGAATCGTCAAGACGAAATGTCACAACGTTTGAGCTTGAATTATCAGATGTTATTTCAGCATAACTTGATGAATTAATCAATATGGTTAAGAATTTTCAGCGACCCAATAATTAACATGAAGTTAAGGCAGCAGATTCATTTTTTGATTTTTGTAATGATAACCATTATTCTTCCGAATGTCCGTAGAATCCATAGTCTAGTTTTTATGTTGGGAACTACAATAGGAACAATGATAAGTGCCTAAAATTCCTATGTTTTCACCCTTTTTACATGGCAATTATGGCTTAACCTAAACCTATTTGAGCGGAATTATGGCCTTATATACATTAATTACACTGCCTTTATCTTTGATCCTGATATTTGACTTGTTTGATGAAAAGGTACTGTTTTAATGCACATTTGGTACTTGCGCAGATTTACCCACTGTCGGGGCAGGTGATGTCGAGCGGGTAACGAAGAAAAGGAAAGATAGTGCAGAACGAGCTCGAGACCGATCCAGATCAAGCCAATACGTAGATGATAGATTCTACTGAAGGAATCTGAATTATGACGAGGAAACTTTACGGAGTAGATCCAGTGACAAACCCTTGCCGAGGCAGCATATATTCTTTGTCGAGGCAGTGCACATACCAACCTACCGAAGGACAAATCATGCAAAGTGATAGCCGATTTGAAGAGCATAAAATGACAGATTTTTATACATATTATGCATGGCAATCAAAGCACTGGAAGATGACGAAAGCATGGAAGGGTTAAAGATGGAATTTGGCCAAGGGGATAAAGACATTAAAATTAAAGAGATTCACCTCTTTAATAAAGACAAGTCCAAGTCCAACTTAACTTCCTATCAAAGAAGGACATTGCCCTACTCCTCTTCATATTTAAGCAAGGCTTAACACACACATAGAGAGATCGACATTGGGAATCAAGAGAAGAGTAAGAGCTTGAGATTAGGGTTTAATCGTGTGTTCTCCATGTCCATTATGTTCTAAATTTTCTTAGGGTTAGGATTATTTTGCTTAGTATTTGTGAGAAAATAATTGTACTTTGTTTAAGTTTTTAATGCAATTTAGTTCAAGGTTTGTTTATTCTTGGCATTGAATTCATTCTTACAATCCCATCGAGAGAGAGTATTGTGAGGTTATCTATTTGTCTGGCATCGAGTGAGTTAGACTCACGAAACGAATAAGCATGGTTTTCATCCTGAACGGTGGAAGCTAACTCGGCTTAGAGATAAGTTAGAGTTTCAACGGCTAAAAGAAGCGTGAGATTGGTTGATGTTTATCTTTGGTTTACATTGTAATCACCTATTTTGTCCGGGGTGTTAAACCCGTTTTCTTTTCTTTTTAGTAATGGGCTTTGATACTTATATTAATTATATATGTTGTGGTAAATATTAAAAACAAAAAAAGAAGGAAAAAGAAAAAAAGAAAAAACAGTATATATATATTTTATTATCATATTTTATTATCTTATCCTCATATATTTATTATCATCATTATATTACTATCATAAATGTTATTATTAGTATTATTACCGTATCACCATACTTATCATCCATCATGTTATTATTTATTACCTATTATTATTATTACTATTATATTTATTATAGTTATATTTTTTAGCATCATTATCATATATTATGTTATTAATACTATTTGTCACTATCATCGCATACCATTATAGTTATCTACTATATTATAATAATTATTATTATATTATTATTATTATCATTATTATTATCATTATTATTATTATCTATTGGATCTGAAAATAAAATAAAGACTAATATAAATAAACAAGCTCAATCTATATTAATATAATCAAAGCCCAGTGTTTATTAAAGTCCATTATACAATTAAAAACCAAAAAAAATAATTACAAGGCCCGTTTGGCCCAAATGATTGTCTAACCCTAATCTGGTAAGAAAAACCCTAATCTCATACTTTGTGATGCAGCCACCACAAGTCATAACCGTCGGATCTGGCACGAGATCAACGGCCCAGATCGATCAAGGACCGGAAACCCTAGATGAGCCCTGCCCCCGTCTCGCGCCGCACAAGCCCCTGGCCGTCAGATCAAAATATGATTTGACGGTCCAGGATCACACAGAAGATTCCAGAGACCCCAACGCGCCCACACGCAGTGATCCGACTCCCACACGCGCGACTCTTCGAGTGCTGCACGACCGTCCAGATCTCCCACCGACGGTCAGGATCAACCCTCGTTGTCCAGCCGAGCCTCTGTTCCCCCTCTCCTCGCGTGTCACATGCAACAAAAATCCGAAGGATGTCAGAAATGCGAATGCAACCAAAAAACAGAAAATCAGAGGCAACAAACATTTCCGGGGATGAATACAGACAAATCAACAACCAATTTTTCAGAGAATTGCATGTATTAAGAAAAAGAGAAAAATGTAATTTCCCAGGCTTATAAAAGCCAGGAACATGCAATGTAAGAGATGGCAAGTTTCATAGTGCAAAAGTTGTAACCAAAAATTTCAAGCAATACAAGGCAGAGACAACCTCAAGGTTTCAGAGGTAGCATCTTGTTTTATTTTATATTTTCGAAGCAAAAAAAAAACAGAAAGGGATAAGTTTTTTTTTTACCATTCGCGTCTCTTCTTCTCCCTCTCGTCCGTTCGCCTCCCTCGCTGGCGACAAGCCCAGTGATCTCTCCGAAGATCTCTTATGGTGAGCCGGTGAAGTGGCAACACAAAACAGTTTTGGGTTTTGAAACAAAAAAGGATTTCGAATGGGTTTTTAGGATTTTGGTTCTGGGTTTCTGAAGGGTAGTAAAAAGGGGGGTCGTTTTGGTCTTGAAAAGGAAGGAAAAGGTTTTTTTTAGGGTTCCGGCGCCGGCAACGGCGACCAGAACCCTGACGGCGCCGGGAAAAAGAAGAGGACGAGGGAACCTCTATATTTTAGGGTTAAACGAGTTAAAAGGGGGCTGAAGTTTATTTTAACTCAGGTTATATATTGTTTTGTTGTTTTAAAAATGGGCTAATCGTTTTTAAACCCTTCCGTGTTCTTAAAATTACGCGGGGAGGGCTTTCTCATTTCAAAATCTCGTCCCAAACCCCTCTATGTTTTCGAGCGTTTTCAATTTCACCCATGTTTTCATTCAAATCGATTTTCGAGTGGGGGAATTACCTTTTTGATCCCCATGGCTTTCCGCATTCTTTTAATTTGGTCTCGTTTCGTGTTTTAATTAGCGTTTTTAATGGGGAATTTACAGTTTTGGTCCCTGTCTTGGTGCATTTTAATTTTTCTGCCTTGCATTTTATTTTAGTTACATTATGTTGTTGTTTATGCATTTGCCTTTTTTATATGTTGATATCGGATATATTAATTTGCATTTTGTTTATGTTTGTGTAATGTGGTTTTTTTTAATGTACATAGCTTAGTTTCCTTTGATTGTTCGAATATATATGTGACATGCATTCTAATATGTCGTTCATGTGACTAGTTAACATTTAAATTTGCAGGAGAATTAATTTTAATTATAAAACGGAGATACTTATTAATTCGCGTATTCGGGTTGACTAGCCTAGCTTATTGGATACTCCTCGAATATTCAGATTAATTTGAATCGTCTAAAGGTAAATCTGTAATTAAAACGGACACGACCATGACATCACTCTTTAATTGCTTGCATCATGCATAAAGGTGACGTACGGGATCCAAACCCTAAACTAAAATGGCAGTCAGTCTTATATGATGTCGGTTTAGTCTTTGGTCCAGTGTACCGTCATCCTTTTTAATTAAATGTTTAATTAATCCGAAACTACCAATTTGGATAAAGCTCGTATAATTAAAGTCGGGTTTTCAATTAAGAACCCCTAATTAAAGTCTTTTTAAATTCAGATAATTTCCATCAATTAAAAGAAACAATTGTTTTGGTACCGATTTCCGGGCGTGATGGGGGTTCTAACCGTTCCCCACACGTAACCAACTCTTGAACCCTTTCAAATGAATCTCTGGTTTAGTTTTTACGGTGTCTGGCCTACCTTAGTGGCCGGTGGCGACTCCAACCGAGAAAAAAAGATTTTTAAAAGGTTTTTCCCAAAACTTGAATTTTTAAAATTCCCCCTTTTAAATTAAATGGTTTCAAAAAAGCGGGGACCCTGTGAGAAAAAAAACCTTGTTACATACATCGGGAGGTATTATTAAGGCCCATTCATCAGCACAGTTTCGACCTTAGAGATAAGGAGGAGCTATCGAAGGACGCTTTGCCGAACTTTGACATCAACTGTCGACTTGCAAGAGATTGCCGAGACAGCACATCATATTGTCGCGGCAGGAACCAAGAACACTGCCGAGACAGTTTGGTGATCATTGCATTCCAAAACCGAGACAAGTCAATTGGATTCCACATTACGATGCAATCTAATCGAGCGCATTCTATCATCTTGATTTCTCAATCTTTACTTACTTGCTTTAGTTTATGTTCTTTAGCTTAATTAAAATCCAAAACCCCTTTACTTGTATTTTTACTTTTAGTTTTTCTTTTTCAGTGCGAGAAGATAATTGAATGAAGCCATCCCAATCCCTGTGGAGACGATACTCTGATACTTATCATTATATTACTTGAGACGTGTACACTTGCACTAATTGCGGAGCACCTTTTACACGCAACAAGTTTTTGGTGCCATTGCCGGGGATTGGATATAGCGACTTTCAATTTTATTTTCTTGCACTTTTTATTTACCTGTTTTTTCGAGCACTAA
Source organism: Hibiscus trionum (assembly GCA_030270665.1). Taxonomy (NCBI): domain Eukaryota; kingdom Viridiplantae; phylum Streptophyta; class Magnoliopsida; order Malvales; family Malvaceae; genus Hibiscus; species Hibiscus trionum. The sequence continues at coordinate 14,782,102 of BSYR01000013.1, forward strand.
TAAACTTTGGTTTTGCATTGGTGTATGACCAGGGCGAACCCGAAGTATCCGCTCCACGACCTTGATCAAGAAATCGATCGAAGTTGTCAGAGAATCAAGCAACGGATAAGGCAAAAGATTGTTCGCGACAACAATGCCAACAACAACCGGAATGCCAATGGGCAGCAACCTGCCGACGGGCAGCCAATTGTCGGTGGGCAGTAGAATGTCCTTGTAAGAGATGGAGAAAATCCACGAATTCAATTCGCGCCAGTACGAAACCTAACTATCCGAAACTACCTTGAAGAGGATCTGAACGGACTAAATTCGGGAGTAGTCACACCGGAGATAGAAGCCGCCCACTTTGAACTGAAGCCCGTAATGTTCAACATGATCAATACTATGGGGCAATTTGGCGGCTCAGCAATTGATGATGCCAGACAGCACCTCTAGTCCTTCCTGCAAATTTGCAATTCATTTAAAATACAAGAAGTACATGAGGATATTTTGAGATTAAAATTGTTTCCCTATTCACTGAGGGATAGGGCAAAAACTTGGCTAAACAGTATTCTAGCAGGATCAATTAGATCATTGAGTGGTTTATGTTGTGATTTCTTAGCACGTTCTAATCCTACAAATTTAACTGATAAATTGCGTAACGAAATCACTTCTTTTCGACAGGCTGATGATGAATCCATGCACGAGGCTCGGGAGCGATACAGAGAGTTGTTACAAAAATACCCCTTAAACAGATTCCCATTGTGGACGCGGGTTACCATGTTCTATAACGTTGTCAACAAGGCAACTAGGATGATGCTTGATGCCTCGGCAAACGGCATACTCCTTGATAAAGAGCTAGAGGAAGCAATGGATATTCTGAATAAGATGGCCAAGAACGACTATCAGTTCCTAACGGCCAAACGAGGAGGAATCCGACGCCAACCCACAGTAAATGAACTAGGGTCCTCGGACTCAATTTCATCCCAAATTGCCACCTTGACAAAGCTGGTCATGAACATGCAATCGCAGAACAATCACCAGGAGGTCAAGGTAATGGATTTATTTTGTGAAAATTGTGAAGGTAACCATGTCTCTTCTGAATGTCCACAGAATACGGATTCGAGCTGTTTCGTTGGAAATTACAACATGAACAATAACATGATGTCTAACAACTACAATCCGGCCTGGAAGAAGCACCTGAATTTCTCCTGAAGCGACCCAAACAACGCACTCAATCCGAACAATCAGAATGCTACAACAGTGGGGTTGCAACAAAACAATGCCCGTCGGCAGACCATGCCGCAACAGCAGCCTATGCTAACGAGTTCTTTAGAAAACACTCTTAATGGTTTCATGTCTCAAACTAGTGCATATATGACTAATATTGATAAGTTCATAAAGAAAATTGATGTTTTTATGCACAGGATCGAGATGCGGCTACAGAATCATGAGGCAACCTTGAAATCCCTGGAAACTCAAGTCGGGCAGTTTGTACAAATTCTTAACTCCAGACTGAGGGGAGGATTCCCTAGCGATATTGAAGTCGTTAAAGGATCGAGCCATGAACAGTGCAAAGGCAATCAACACGAGAAGTGGCAAACAGCTAAAAGAACTCCAAGCCAGTGGAAAATAAGAAGCCAAAGGAAAGGAAGCCTTTGTCGCGGTAGAACCAGCCTCGACATTACACGATCCCACTGCCCCGGCAGAACCTGACCAAGCCGCAGCATAAGACAAAAATGTTGTGGGAAATCAGAAGGACAAAACAGATCCGATGCCCTAAATTAGATTTCCATGTAAAGAACGGATCGAGGATATTTGACCCCCCACCATTCCCACAAAGGCTTAAAAGGCATAAGCACGAGTACCAGTTCAAGAAGTTCTTAGACATCTTGAAGCAGGTTCACATTAACATACCCTTTGTGGAAGCAATAGAGCAAATACCAAATTTTTCCAAGTTCCTAAAAGACATGGTGTCAAAGCGGACAAGAATAGGGGAGTAGGATACAGTTGCCGCAATAGAGGGGTGTATGGCCGTGTTATACAACCGAACACCACCTAAGCTTAAAGATCATGGAAGCTTCACAATACCATGTGCAATCGGGAATCATTATTTTGGGAAGGGATTGTGTGACTTGGGGGCAAGCATAAACCTGATGCCCAAATCGGTTTTCCAGAAGTTAGGAATTGGAAAGGCAAGACCAACCACAGTCATGCTTCAGCTGGCCGATCGCTCTTATGTGCAACCAGAGGGAAAATTAAGGATATACTGGTAAGAGTTGATAAGTTTATTTTTCCCGTTGACTTCCTTGTTCTTGATTGTAAAGCAGACGAACATGCGTCCATCATACATGGGCGACCATTCTTAGCCACCGGGAAGACATTGATCGATGTAGAAAAAGGTGAGCTAACAATGAGGGTAAATGACCAACAAGTCAAGCTCAAATATATTCCAAACCCTTAAATGTGCTGATGATCAAGAAGAATGTCAATTGATGCAAGCCACCGCCGAATTCAACTTTGACGTCAATGCACTCTGCCTCGGCAGGCACTGCCTCGAAAACGAGAATGGCCACTGCCTCGGCATGCACTCTAATGACTGCCTCGGCATTATACTGGACAGCCTTCGCGAAACTAAAGAGGCAGAAATTGAGGAAGCCCACTGGACAATATCTCATCCAGGTAAGTATTTCAAACCCCTCAATTATTCTAGAGAGGAACGAAATGTTGAAAAACCCTCAATCGAGCAACCACCGCTTCTTGAATTAAAACAATTACCAGATAAGTTAAAATATGTTTATTTGGGACCCAATGAAATATTTCCCATAATTATTTCTTCTAAGTTGCAGCCAAAACATGAACAAAGTTTGATTAGCATGTTGCGGTGGCATAAGCGAGCTTAGGGTGGACAATTGCCGATTTAAAGGGGATAAGCCCAGCGGTATGTCTCTACAAGATCCTTTTGGAAGATGAGCATAAACCTACCATTGAGGCCCAAAGAAGGCTTAACCATGCCATGAAGAAGGTGGTAAGAAATGAAATCATTAAATGGCTTGATGCTGGAATTATTTATCCCATCTCCGACAGCACATGGATAAGCCCGGTACAATATGTACCCAAGAAAGGTGGAATAACAGTGGTAACCAACGAGAACAATGAGTTAATCCCAACCAGGACTATGGCCGATTGGAGGGTTTGTATGGATTATCGCAAGCTAAATAAAGCTACTAAAAATGATCACTTCCCTTTGCCATTTATTGATCAAATGCTTGATAGACTTGCTGGTAAACAATTTTACTGTTTTCTTGATGGTTACTCAAGTTATAATCAGATTGCCATAGCACCGGACGACCAGGAAAAAACCACCTTCACATGCCCATACGACATATATGCATTTAGGAGGATGTTGTTCGGCCTTTGCAATGCCCCGACAACATTCCAACGATACATGATGGCAATCTTCTCCGACATGGTAGAAGACTTTTTGGAGATCTTCATGGATGATTTCTCAGTATTTGGTGACGACTTCGACAATTGCCTCAGCAATTTGGAGAGGGTACTCGAATGATGCGAGGAATCCAATCTAGTTTTAAATTAGGAGAAGTGTCACTTCATGGTGGATGAGGGCATCGTGCTCGGCCACAAGATCTCATCAAAAGGAATTGAAGTAGATAAAGCTAAAATAAATGTGATCGAGAAGCTGCCCTCACTAACCGCCGTCAAAGGAATCCGGAGTTTTCTAGGACACGCAGGTTTTTATAGAAGATTTATTGAAATTTTTTCTAAAATTACTAAACCCTTGTGTCCTCTACTTGAATAGGATAAGACCTTTTACTTCTACGACGAATGTACTGAAGCATTTGAAATTCTGAAACAAAATCTTTTGACTGCACCAATAGTAGACCCACCAGATTGGACGTTGCCCTTCGAGCTTATGTGCGACGCAAGCGACTATGTCGTCCGGGCAGTCCTTTGACAGAGTAAAGACAAAATGTTCCACGTGATTTACTATGCTAGCAAAACACTAAATGAGGCCCAAATCAACTACACTACCATTGAGAAAGAATTGCTAGCGTTAGTCTTTGCCTTTGACAAATTCCGATCATACCTAATTGGAACCAAGGTGATTGTCCACACGGATCATTCAGCGATCAAATACTTGTTCTCCAAGAAAGATGCAAAGCCTCGGTTGATTCGATGGATTCTTTTACTACAAGAGTTCGACATTGATGTCAAGGAAAGAAAAGGAACGAAGAACCAAGTGGCTGATCACCTATCGAGACTAGAACAACGGGAAGAAGACACCACATGCCCAGACATACAAGATGCATTCCCAGATGAGCTGCTCTTAGCCGCCGCGACATTGTCTGTCGCGATAGTGACGGACACCCTTGCCTCGGCATTGTCAGACTGCATTGCCATGGCATTGCCTTTGACAGTATTTTCTGCAGAAACAACACCCTAGTACGCAAATCTTGTTATTTTTTTAGTTAGTGGTGTTTTACCTTATAACCTTAACCATCAAGGAAAGAAGAGGTTCCTACATGATGCGAAACATTATTTTTGGGACGAACCTCTTTTGTTTAGACAATGTGCATATCAAGTTATAAGGAGATGTGTCCCAGAAGAAGAATAAAATGAAGTACACCGCCAGTGCCATTCTTCACTATATGGAGGGCATTTTGGAGGAACTAGGACCGCTGCCAAAGTGCTACAGTCGGGCTTATACTAGCCTACACTCTACAAGGATGCCCAGGAATACTATAAGCAGTGTGAACGATGTCAACGGACGGGCAACATATCAAGGAGACACAATATGCCCTTGCAAAACATCCTCGAGGTCGAGATGTTTGATGTTTTGGGAATAGACTTCATGGGGCCCTTTCCATTCTCGTGTGGAAATCTCTACATACTCTTTGTCTTCGGCTATGTGTCCAAATGGGTCGAAGCAATTACTACACCAAATTATGACTCCAAAATCGTGCATCGATTTCTACAGAAAAACATATTTACACGGTTCGGGGTACCTAAGGCCATCATTACTAACGAGGGCAAACACTTCACAGCAGGCTCATTGCCGCGGCATTGAAGAAATTCAGTGTCATACACAAGATTTCCACGGCATATCACCCGCAGACCAACAGGCAGGCTGAGATATCCAACAGGGAGCTGAAGAACATCCTCGAAAAGGTGGTCATCCCATCCCGAAAGGATTGGTCACTTCAACTTGACGATGCCTTGTGGGTGTACAGAACAACCTACAAAACTCCACTAGGAACATCCCCATATAGACTTGTGTACGGCAAATCTTGTCACCTACCAGTTGAAATCGAGCACAAGGCATATTGTGCCATTAAAAAAGTGAATATGGATTGGGAAAACACTGGACAAAAAAGACTACTGGACCTGAATGAACTAGAAGAATTTTGAACCCTGGCATACGACAATTCGAGAATATACAAGGAGAAAACCAAAACATGGCACGACAACAAACTGTTGTCGCGACAGTTTTTGCCCGGGCAGAAAGTCCTCCTCTTAAATTCTCGATTGAAGTTATTTCCAGGGAAACTACGATCTCGATGGTCTGGGCCATTCGAAGTTATTAAAGCATTTCCCCATGGAGCTGTGACAATTAAATCACCTAAGTATGGGAGTGAATTCAAAGTAAATGGACAGCGGCTGAAGCACTACAATGGCACACATGTCGATAGGGACAGAGAAGTGCTCACTTTAGGAGATGCACCCCCATGCACTCCTTTAGTGTCTTAATTTTTCTTTTACTATTTATTTGTTTTTGTTTTTAGGATTTATAATTTTATCTTCTTTATTTTTATTTTCCACAGTTTTAATTTTTCTTTTAGGAATAAAGTTTTAGGAAGGAAGGGATGGACAACTAGCTAAGTATGGAGAACTCTCTGCCGCGACGACAAAACCTGCCAGCAGGCAGAAAGCCAAGCCCGGCCAAGCCAACCCCCCCCAACGCACATCCAACCACCAAGGGAAACAAAGAAAGTCAAGTATACGGCATGCAAAGGGAGAAAATTGTTCCTTTAAAGCGATGATGATGACTTATCCCAGTCTATCTAAATTTTTTTCTTCTCTCTTGCCTTTATTTTCATGCCCTTAATGTTGTGCTTAAATTTTTCTATTATTTGCATATGTTTTTAATGCATTGAGGGAAATGCTTGTCTTGAGTTTGGGGGTGTAGGTTATGCTGCCGAGAGGCATTATTCTTCCGCGGCATATTAATACTATTGCTATGCAGTTATATTCTTTACTTGTCCAAAAAAAAATTTACTGCACATATTGCCTTACCCGAATGAAGCTTATGCCTCGGCAATGCTCTTTATCAATTGTCGTAGTTTAATTTAATTGAATTTTCTACCTTGGCCATAGATATCTTTTTTCTTACCATAGCTATAAACTGTTTAGAGCCTTTGTTGGGTTTTTCGACGCTCGATTCGATCAACCGATTATGCTCGCCAAGTGGTGGAGAGGTGAATTTTTGGGTGGAAGGGTTTAGGAAGCTAAAAGAATAAAGACACGATGATTTATAGTGGTTCAACCTTCTAACCAAGGTCTACATCCACTACCTTAGCTTCCTACTAAGGATTTCACAATCAATCCACTAATTGATTCGTCCCCTTTTCTAGGATCAGGAGGAAACCCTTTACAACGATCAAGCTTCTACCCAAAGCCTTGATCAAAACCCTCGAAGCTTTCTACCCAAAGCTTGAAGGAACCCCTCTCTTACAAAGAGATAAACAAAGAAGCAAACTTGAACCCTCTAATAGGTGTTTTGTTTGCACAATGAAGCACTCACCCAAAACCTAAGACACTTGAGCAATTTTAACAATGTAAGCTCACAAGTGTTGTCTAAGCAAGAAATGAACGATTTAAGCTCTAGACAAGTTTTTCACTCATAATGTTGTAACAATTGAAGCTCTTGTCAATCTTGATGCTTGGAGGTCTTATTTATACTCCAAATTGAGTATGTAGCCGTTTATGGCCGTTGGGATCAAAATATAGCCGTTTGAAGACTTTAATTTCCTCCAAAATGCAATTCAGCTGCTACCCGTTTCGGAACGCTTCAAGCCCGTTTCGGAACGCTTTCTTTATAGAGATAGCCGTTGCAGCCTGTCGGGGTACCCGTTTCGGAACACCCTATAGCCGTTTCGGAACGCGTATCGGAACGCCTTAACCCTGTTTCGAAACGCCTGCATTTTGAATATTAGTTGGGAAAGAGCCGTTGGGGTTTATAGCCGTTAGGGTCGTTGCCACGTAGGCGTATCGAAACGGCCTATACCGTTTCGGAACGCTTGGCCCGTTTCGATACGAGTATCGAAACGTTTTGCCACTGGAATCCCCCTGTTTCGAAACGCCCTATGGTGTTTCGAAACGCCCTAAGGTTTTTGAGAAATTTGGCCTTTGAAACACATTAAAAACCATTTAAAAACTTCCTAAACATAATTTCAAGATGTTTGGACTTTAGAAATGTTTTTAAATTCTTTTTAAATTAGTCCAAAATATTTTTCAAATATTATATCAAAACATTAGTTCTACAATCTCCCCCTTTTTGATATAATAAAACCAACTTGAAAAATTGTTTGGGATTCTCCCCCTTTAACTTTAAAATTGTGAATAAGAGATTAAGATATGAAATAAAATAAAGCTCCCCCTTATTCGTTTGAAAATTCAATTTTTCAAACCATCCATTTCTCCCCCTTTTTGTTATATCAAAAAGAATTTAAAATGGCATTTATGTTCAAGATAACATAGGAGGTAAAAAAAAATTTTGACACTTTAAAATTTTGGTTGAAAAAAAATTGGCTCCCCCTTACTCAAAGCATCATTAAAATGTTAGTTCAACATTTATGAATATCTAGTTGACATAAAATAAAATAAATCAATAAACACTAAAACAACTAGATTTTACCACACTTGAACTCAAGGGAGGATGTGAAGCCTTCCTTCTTCAAGTGTTCTTCCTTGTGTGTATGGAGCTCCCCCTCAATTTTTGACTTGTTGATCATTCTCCATCACACCTAGCAAAAGACAATCAAGTAATTTTTGGTATCCAAATTGCTTTGGATCCATAGACGTTAGTAGCACAAAATTTAGTCCCCTTAGGAATCCATTTTTCAATTTCATCCTTTTTAGTTGAAGTGGTTAGTCCTTTTGGGACCCAAACACTTCTAAAACATTTTCCATTTAAAAATCTAGGGGCACTAGATTGTCTTACATAAAAATTTGATTTTCCAAAATTATTTTTCTTTTCAAGCTCTTTGGAAATCAAATCTTTTTCTTTTTTGAGATCATCGACTTCTTTTTGATGATCTCTTTCCATCGTTTGAAGCAAGTTTTGTAAATCTAAAACTTTAAGCTCAAAATCTTTGATTTTTGCTTCAAACTCTAAATTGGTTTTAGAAAGCAAATCATTTTCGGTTTTCAACTTTGAAATCAATTTTTTATTTTTCGAAAATGAAGCCTTGAATTCAAAAACCAATTCATCGTAGGCTTCTTGTAACTCATCAAATGTATAAGAATTTGAAATAGATGAGTTAGAAGTTACCTCCCCCTCATTGAGGGCCATCATGCATAGGTGGGCTACTTCATTATCGGTGGAGTCTTCATCACTCCAAGTGGCCACGTATGCTTGTTTAGAAGATGATCCCTTCTTTTTGGATTTGTGGGAATCCTTCATCTTCTTCCTCGATTCATGCTTGGATTTTTCCATTTTGTTCTTCATGAACCGGGTGAATTTGTTGAAGAGATGGACCATCTCTTCATCTTCACTATCCTCCTCACTTGAATTTACATGATGACTTGTGGAGGATTTGAGAGCAATGGCATTTACATTGATGCCAATACTCTTGAGTTTCTTCTCTCCCATAGCTCTAATTGCTTCCCTCTTTTTCTCATCCTCTTTATTTTTCTTCATGATTTGATGAGTAAGGAGAGACCCCATGAGTTCATCAAGCTTCAAAGTTTTCAAATTTTTGGCTTCGATGATGGCGGTCCTCTTTGAGTCCCAAGACTCGGGAAGTGAGTAGATGAGCTTTCGAACAAGCTTCTCCTCCGGGATGGCTTCTCCATAGCCTTTAAGACCATTGGTGATGGTGGAGAATCTATCAAACATCTTCTCGATGTTTTCTTCCGGATCCATTTTGAAGTTCTCATACTCTAAGGTTAGGAGTCCAATCTTGGTCTCCTTGACTTCATTAGTCCCCTCGTATGTGACTTCAAGCTTGTCCCATACCTCCTTGGCACTTTCACAAGAAGACATCTTCTCATAGATGGTTGGGCCAAATGCACAAAAAAGCAGGTGCAAGGCTCTACAATTTAGCTCCATCATCTTGCGATCGTTGGCACTCCATTCCGCTTTGCTTCCTTGAGGCACGAACGGACCATCTTCAACTATGTCCCATAGTTTGTAATCATTTGCCTTCAAGAAGAATTTCATTTTTGTCTTCCAATGGGCATAGTGATTTCCGTCGAAGAAAGGCGGTATGTTGATGGATTGCGACATTTTGAGCCGGTTGATGAAATGTTGATCGAGTTTGCCGGATCTTCTCAATAGGATGTGAATCCCCTTCGATTGAGCCAAGCTCTGATACCAATTGTTGGGTTTTTCGACGCTCGATTCGATCAACCGATTATGCTCGCCAAGTGGTGGAGAGGTGAATTTTTGGGTGGAAGGGTTTAGGAAGCTAAAAGAATAAAGACACGATGATTTATAGTGGTTCAACCTTCTAACCAAGGTCTACATCCACTACCTTAGCTTCCTACTAAGGATTTCACAATCAATCCACTAATTGATTCGTCCCCTTTTCTAGGATCAGGAGGAAACCCTTTACAACGATCAAGCTTCTACCCAAAGCCTTGATCAAAACCCTCGAAGCTTTCTACCCAAAGCTTGAAGGAACCCCTCTCTTACAAAGAGATAAACAAAGAAGCAAACTTGAACCCTCTAATAGGTGTTTTGTTTGCACAATGAAGCACTCACCCAAAACCTAAGACACTTGAGCAATTTTAACAATGTAAGCTCACAAGTGTTGTCTAAGCAAGAAATGAACGATTTAAGCTCTAGACAAGTTTTTCACTCATAATGTTGTAACAATTGAAGCTCTTGTCAATCTTGATGCTTGGAGGTCTTATTTATACTCCAAATTGAGTATGTAGCCGTTTATGGCCGTTGGGATCAAAATATAGCCGTTTGAAGACTTTAATTTCCTCCAAAATGCAATTCAGCTGCTACCCGTTTCGGAACGCTTCAAGCCCGTTTCGGAACGCTTTCTTTATAGAGATAGCCGTTGCAGCCTGTCGGGGTACCCGTTTCGGAACACCCTATAGCCGTTTCGGAACGCGTATCGGAACGCCTTAACCCTGTTTTGAAACGCCTGCATTTTGAATATTAGTTGGGAAAGAGCCGTTGGGGTTTATAGCCGTTAGGGTCGTTGCCACGTAGGCGTATCGAAACGGCCTATACCGTTTCGGAACGCTTGGCCCGTTTCGATACGAGTATCGAAACGTTTTGCCACTGGAATCCCCTTGTTTCGAAACGCCCTATGGTGTTTCGAAACGCCCTAAGGTTTTTGAGAAATTTGGCCTTTGAAACACATTAAAAACCATTTAAAAACTTCCTAAACATAATTTCAAGATGTTTGGACTTTAGAAATGTTTTTAAATTCTTTTTAAATTAGTCCAAAATATTTTTCAAATATTATATCAAAACATTAGTTCTACAGCCTTTAATTTTAGGATGCTTAAAGAAGATAACTTAGGATCATACTATGAGATTAGAACTTTAAAACACCTTTATAACATGTATGATTTAAGGAGTTCTAGTACACTTAGGACATAAACTTGCTTAGAAAGAAAATGTTGGGTAAAAAGTTAGAGGTGCCTAACACTGGCTCTAGCTTAAGGAAGCCCTAGAGGTGCCGAGGCTAATCACTAGAGGTGACCGAAATTGGCTCATTAGGTTAGATTGCTTTAAAAAGAGAGAAAAGAATTTACCCAAGTTAAGTAGGTTAATGCTTAAGTGTTTACTTAGAACCCCAGATAATCATCTTGTTCACAATGCATGCACACACTCACAAATCTTATAGTTTGATTCTAGGGAATTCCTAAGGTATCCAAATACTTAAGGGCCGAGCATTCTGTACTATGGTTTGGAGAGAAGAAGGAAAAGTAAGACCAAGGAGGACTTTCATGAAGATTAAGGTTTGGCAATTGATGGATTGCATTGCTTGAGGACAAGCAATAGTTCGAGTTTGGGGGTGTAATAAGTGCCTAAAAGTCTTATTTTTCACCATTTTTACATGGCAATTATGGCTTAACCTACACCCATTTGAGCGGTATTATGGCCTTATATGCATTAATTACACTGCATTTACCTTTGATCCTGATATTTGACTTATTTGATGAAAAGGTATTGTTTTAATGCATGTTTGGTACTTGCGCAGATTTACCCACTACTGGGGCAGGTGATGCCGAGTGGGCAATGAAGAAAAGGAAAGATGGTGTAGAACAAGCTCGAGACCAATCCAGATCAAGCAAAGCCAGAGATGACAGCTTCTACTGAAGGAAGCTGAATTATGAAGAGGAAGCCTTAGGGAGTAGATCCAGTGACAGACCTCTGCCGAGGCAGCAGATATTCTTTGTCGAGGCAGTGCACATACCAACCTGTCGGAGGACAAAGCATGCAAAGTGATAGCCGATTTGAAGAGCATAAAACGCCGAATTTTTCTACAAACTTTGCATTGCAATCAGAGCATTGGAAGATGACGAAAGCATGGAAGGAAGGTTAAAGATGGAATTTGGACAAAGCGGATAAAGGCATCCAAGTCCAACTTAACTTCCTATCCAAGAAGGACCTTGCCCTACTCATCTTCCTATTTAAGCAAGGCTTGACGCACACATAGAGAGATCGACATTGGGAATCAAGAGAAGAGTCGAGAGCTTGAGATTAGGGTTTAGTCACGTGTTCTCCGTGTTCATTATGTTCTAAATTTTTTAGGGATAGGATTATATTGCTTAGTAGTTGTGAAAAAACAATTGTACTTTGTTTAAGTTTTTAATGCAATTTAGTTCAAGGTTTGTTTATTCTTGGCATTGAAATCATTCTTGCAATCTCATCGAGAGAGAGTATTGTGAGGTTATCTATTTTTCTTGCATCGAGAGAGTTAGACTCACGAAACGAATAAGCATGGTTTTCATCCCGAACGGTGGAAGCTAACTCGGCTTAGAGATAAGTTAGAGTTTCAACGGCTAAAAGAAGCGTGAGATTGGTTGATGTTTATCTTTGGTTTACTCCGAGAGGTATTATCAAGGCTCATTCATCAGTACGGTTTCGACCTTAGAGATAAAGAGGAGCTATCGAAGGACGCTTTGCCGAACCTTGACATCAACTGTCGACCAACAACAGATTGTCGAGGCAGCACATCATATTGTCGCGGCAGGAACGAAGGACACCGTCGAGACAGTTTGGTGATCATTGCATTCAAAAAACGAGACAAGTAAATTGGATTCCACACTACGACGCAATCTAATCCAGTCCATTCTATCATCTTGATTTCTCAATCCTTACTTACTTGCTTTAGTTTATGTTCTTTGGCTTAATTAAAATCCAAAACCCCTTTACTTGTGTTTTTACTTTTTCTTTTTCAGTGCGAGAATATAATTGAATGAAGCCATCATGATCCCTGCGGAGATGATACTCTGATACATATCATTATATTACTTGAGACGTGTACACTTGCACTAATTGCGGAGCACCTTTTACATGCAACAAACAACAACCTATATTCCAACACATATAACCCTTGATGGTAGTAGCACCCCAATTTTTCATAGAGTAACCAGAACAACTCCAACAATCCACTCCGCTAGAGCACAAAAGCATCAAGATTTCAAAAAAACATGCCACGACAACTGAATCAATTATCGAAACAACAATCAACAACAACAAGTTCTTTGAAAACTACTTTAAATGCTTCCATGCTTAAGATTGAATCTTATATGGAAGAGACTATTAATTTTATGAAAAAGACTGACTCTTTTATGAACAGGGCTGAGATCACGATGTAGAGCCAAAGAGTAATGTTGAAATCATTATAGATGCAGTTTGCGCAAGTCCTAAGTACGAAGCCACAAGGAAGTTTGCCCAGTGACACTGAAGTTGCACAAGAGACTGGCCATGAACAATGTAAAGTGATCACCCAACGAAGCGGACCAAAGGCGAGCAATGATCCCATCCAACCCGAGGAGAGTAATCAACCAGCAGAGCAGTCCTCTGATGAGAAAGGCGTTCCAAACGACAAGGTACAAAAATTTTAGATGATGAGCCTTCAAATGTTGCCACAGCAATTCCACATGCCTCGGCAACTCCATCCAACACTGCCAAGCCAGGTGAGACGAGTAAATGCAAAGAGATTAGATTGCCACCACCATTCCCACAGAGGCTGAGAAAGTAGAAGCACGAGTATCAGTTCAAGAAGTTCTTTGATATCCTTAAGCAAGTGCATGTCAACTTGCCGTTGGTTGAGGCAATTGAGCAAATGTCTAATTACACTAAGTTCCTTAAACACATTGTCTTTAAGAGAACAAGGCTAAGCGAGTTTGAGACAGTTGCCCTAATAGAAGTATGTATGGAAATGTTGTATAATCGATTGCCACCTAAGCTAAAGGATCCCAACAGTTTCACGATACTATGTTCTATCGGCAATCATTATGTTGGGAAAGCATTGTGCGACCTTAGAGCAAGCATAAATCTTAAGCCAAAATTAGTTTTTTAGCGATTAGGCCGGTCATGCTCCAGCTCGCAGACAGATCATACGTTCATCCAGAGGGAAAAATTGAAGACATTTTGGTATGAGTTGATAAGTTTATATTTCCCACTGACTTTATTGTTTTGGATTGTGAAGCATATGAGTTTTCTCCTATCATTCTTGGAAGACCGTTCTTAGCCACATGGAGGACATTGATAATTTCGAGAGAGGAGAACTCATGATGCGAGTGAATGAGTAGCAAGTCACACTCAATGTCTACAAAACCTTAAAATATACGGATGATCTAGAAGAATGCCAGGCTATTAGAGCCACCGCAAAATTAAACTTTGATGTGTAGGAATTTTGACACGGAAATTCCATTTCCATGTTTGAAATAGAAGAAATTGGGGAGCCAGAGTTGGCCAGCAAGGCACAGCAAGAAACAAATTAGATTGTAAGTCAACGAGGTAATAGTTTTGAATCCCTCGATTATTCAAGTAAGGAACTTAAACCTGACAAACCTTCCATTGAGCAACCCCATATCTTAGAATTAAAACCATTGCCAGAGCAATTGAAATATGTCTATTTGGGAAAGGATAACTCCTTGCCCATGATAATTTCTTCTAAGTTGCAGCCTGGACAGGAAAAGAGATTGATTGACATGTTGACACTACATAAGAGGGTTATAGGTTAGACAATTACAGATCTAAAGGGGATTAGCCCAACAATATGCATGCACAAGATCTTGCTGGGGGAAGGCCCCATCAATTCAATTTAGGCTCAAAGAAGACTTAACTCTGTCATGAAGCAAGTCATGATGAAGGAGATCATCAAGTGGCTTAACGTCGGTATCATATACCCGATCTCTATCAACTCATGGGTAAGTCTGGTACAACATGTACCGAAGAAGGGAGGTATGAATGTGGTAAGTAATGAAAATAATAAACTCATTCTAACAAAAACTATCATCAATTTAAGACTATGTATGGACTACCGGAAATTGAATAAGGCTACTAGGAAAGATCATTTTCCTTTACTCTTTATTGACTAGATGCTTGATCATCTTGCAGAAAATTCCTACTATTGTTTTCTTGATGGATACTCAGGTTATAACCAGATTGCCATAGCGTAGAGGACTAGGAAAAGACCACCTTCACATGCCCTTTTGGCACATATGCTTTTAGGAGAATGTCGTTTGGACTTTGCAATGCTCCAACAACCTTCCAATGGTGTATGATTGCGATCTTCTAAGACATGGTGGAAGATTTCTTGGAAATCTTCATGGACGACTTCTCAGTGTTCGTGGATAGCTTTGACAACTGCCTCAGCAATTTGGAAAATGTTTTAGCACGTTGTGAGGAAGCCGATCTAGTTCTAAACTGGGAGAAATGCACTTCATGGTGGAAGAGGGCATAATTTTAGGACACAAGATCTCATCTAAGGGAATCGAAGTAGATAAAGCCAAGGTGGATGTGATTGAGAAATTGTCGCCACCGAACTCGGTCAAAGGGATTTAGAGTTTCCTTGGACATGCAGGTTTTTATAGAAAGTTTATTAAGAATTTTTCTATAATTTCTAAACTTTTGTGTAATTTGCTTGAACAGGACAAAGCCTTCGCTTTTTATGATTCATGTGCCTTGACATTTGAGGATCTAAAGAAGCAACTTTCCACAACACCCATTGTAGTTCCCCCTGACCGATTCCTACCTTTTGAGCTCTTGTGCGATGCCAGTGATTTTTCCGTAGGAGCAATCTTAGGACATCGAAAAGGTAAAATATTTCATGTGATATATTATGCTAGTAAAACACTCAATGATGCCCAATTGAATTACATTACTACTAAAAAGGATTTGCTAGCAGTAGTGTTCGCATTTGACAAGTTCCCTCTTTACTTGATTGGTACTAAGGTAATTGTTCACACTGGCCATTCGACGATTAAGTATTTGATAGCTAAAAAGGATGCCAACCCGCGATTAATTCGATGGATCTTACTTTTACAAGAATTTGACATCAAAATTAAAGACATGAAAGACACAGAGAACCAGGTTGTTGATCACCTGTCGAGGCTTGAAAGGGCAATGAAGATGGCGATCACCTAGAGATCCAAGATGCATTTTTGGACGAGCAGTTGTTACTTGCTATGACAACTCCCTAGTATGCTGATATAGTGAATTTTCTTGTGAGCAATATTTTACCTTATGACCTTACTTATCATGGAAAGATGCGGTTCCTACATGATGCTAAGCATTATTATTGGGACGAGCCTATTTTGTTTAAACAATATGCAGATCAGGTCATACAAAAGTGTGTTCCCGATGAAGAACAACAAATGTGCTCCTACATTTTCATTCATCACCTTATGGAGGCCATTTTGAAGGTACCCACATTGCGGCCAAAGTTTTACAGTTAGGATTTTATTGGCCCACTATTTATAAAGATGCTCATGAATTCTACAAGTGATGTGACTGATGCCAAAGAACAGGAAATATCTCAAGGTGACATGAGATACCACTGTAGAACATCCTTGAGGTAGATCTATTTGACGTATGAGGCATTGTTCATGGGGCCCTTCCCATCTTCATTCAGAAATTTTTACATCTTACTTGCCATGGATTACGTATCAAAATAGGTTGAGGCATCTACAGTTCCTAGAAATAATTCTAAGACCATGTAGCAACTCCTATAGAAAAACATATTCACACGGTTCGGAATGTCGAGGGCAATTATCAGTTATGAGGGAAAACACTTTGACAATAAGCATATTGCCAAGATGTTGCTATGTTTTGGAGTGACTCACAAAATTGCCACGACATATCACCCACTAACTAACGGACAAGCAAAGAATTCTAATCGTGAGTTAAAGATTATCCTGGAAAAGTTTGACAATCTTCACGGAAGGATTGGTCTGCGAGACTTGATGATGCACTTTTGGCTTACCGAACAATCTTCAAGACTCCCCTACGCATGTCTCCTTATAGACTTGCCCACGACAAAACTTTCCACCTTCTAGTGGAGATCGAGCACAAGGCCTATTGGGTGATCAAGACGGTGAACATAGAAAGGGAAAAAGTAGGACAGAGCGCTTGTTGGACTTGAACGAGATGGAAGAATTTTGTTCATAAGCATACAATAATTTCAAGCTCTACAAAGAAAAGACTAAACAATGGCATGATAACAGGCTATTGTCGCGACAATTCTTGCCAGGGCAACTGGTGCTTCTCTATAATTCTAGACTAAAACTTTTTCCAGGCAAATTGAAGTCAAGATAGTCCAGGCCATTTGAAGTATTTAAACCATATTCCCATGGGGTTGTCGTGACCAAATCAACTACAGATGAGCGAGAGTTTAAAGTCAATGGACAAAGATTGAAGCACTATGTTGGTGCATACATTGAGCGTGATAAGAGAGAAGTATCCTTAGAAAATGCATGGAAATTCTACTTTCAAGTGTTTTTATTTTTATTTTTTTGTTATTTTAATTTTAATTTTCTTTTTCTTTTTCTTTTTATTTTCAATTACGTTTTATCCTTTTATTTTTATTTTTATTTTCATTTTTTCTTTTTGATTTAATTTAGTCTTTATCTTTTTTATCTTCATTTATTTTATCTATTTATTTGATATTTATCTTTTTATTTTAATTTTCTTTTTTAAATAAGAGTTCAAGAAGATTTGAAGATTGGGCTTAAGGGATAAAGTTTTTATTTAAAAATTTTATCCTCAAAAGAAGATAAGGATCGGTGTTAAAGGAGTTTTTCCAACTCTTTTAATTTTCAAACCCAAAATTTTCTTTTCCCTCCCTCCCAAATACCCTAGTTGCACCTTTCCCTCCCAAATTACCTTCATCATTGCATTGATGCAAGGCCATTAGTCACTCATCTTTCAACATATTCACTTCACTTACCCTCCATCACTACACCATTAAAGACATCATTTACCCATATTCTTTACTCACCATTTTCACTATTTTCTTAAAACTCTTGAGATTTTTCTTGTTTTTCTTTTTTACATTCTTGTTCGAACAAACACCATGGCCAAGAAATCCACGCCCGGAGCCAGATCGTCCAAGGTTGCCACCATCCCATCCGTTTTCAATTTCACCACATCGACCATCGAGAAGAAATACACGATGAAGTTCGTCAAGCGCAAGGTTTGGGAAGAACAAAGATTTGCGTACGACATGGAGAAACTGGATTATGGTCTTAAAAAGACTGTGTATGAAATAATTGACATGCATTAGTGGTCTATTTTTTGCGATCAACTAGGAGAAATCAATTGTTCTTGGGTAAGAGAATTTTATACTCATGTTTCGGACCCTAATAATCCTTTGGTTTTTGTGCGTGGAAGAGAGGTCTTTCTTGATGCAAACGCCATTAACGCTCACTATGGAGTGTTCTTAGAGAGAAATGAACATGAAGAGTTTGCTAAGAATATCACACCGAACGGGTTGGAGAAGGTTTTCTAAGACCTCACTGTTGGTGGAGCTGTGCGGACTGACGGGAATATGAAGGGAAAGATTAATCAGGTTTTGCTAAAACTCGAGGTGAAGTTGTGGAACAACATTGTCAAATTCGCTTGATGCCAACTATGCATAACACCATAGTTTTCTCTTCTCGTTTACTTTTAATTCATTTTATCTTGCATAAACGTTCTATTAATATTGGTCGTATAATTGTTGATGAGATTTATGTGTGCAGCAAGAATGATGTAGGCTCCTTATATTTTCCCTATTTGATCACGGCTCTTTGTACAACAGTGAAGGTGCCATTGGATGCAATGGATAAGAAGTTGCAGTTGATGGAAGGTTGGTCCAAGAGCCATTATATGAAGATGATGCACGAAGGACCAGCGAGATTGCCTATGACAACAAAGGGAACACATGCTACCACACATGCCTCAGTAAGTACAAATGTCGCGACAACTTCCCAAGTGCCAACTAACCTTATCCGTCTGGTGCTGCAACGATTCGAGCAGTAGAAAGCCAAACAACAGTTGTTCTAGCGTTATGTGAAGGATCAAGATATTGCTCTTGAAAATACTATCCTAGTGATGAATCTGACAATTACTATAGCCTTTCCGACTTTTCCTGCTGAGTTACTTGCCCTCAGAACTGATGTTAGACCAGCTGCAAGTGACATTGCCGCAGCAACCACTGCACCACGCAAAGGCAACGAACCAGTTCAAGACTCGCAACGTGCTGAATCTTGTCATGATTTTTTTAGATTCTGAAGACACCACCTATGTACCATTGAAGTCCCCACCTCTGGATGTGCCATCAAAGACTGTATCGAAGCGTAAATCTTTACCCCAAGAAGAAGTCCAGAAGGAGGGTGAGCCGATTGAGGAGGTAGAGGAAATTGAAGAACTTGACCCTACACCAACTCCATGACCACAACCAAGGCGAGGTAGCAAATACCTCAAGCAAACAGTCCAAAGGACTCTACGAATTCGAGGTGACGACCTCTCCGATTAACTCATTTGCATTTTCATTTTTTCTTTTTTGTTTGTTTTTTCATGCGTTGAGGACAATGCTTCTGTCGAGTTTGAGGCAGTTTTGTCTTATCTTTATTGTGTCTGTCTCATTGTAATTTGTATATATTACATGTCAAGACAAATACATGTTTAACTGCTAAAACCTATTATGATATCCTATGATGAGTTAATTGCCGCGACAATTAGTTGAGAGAACCTTAGACTTTAGGATTGGCAAAGAATTAGCTTGGAAATTTGCTATGATGCTTTTAGTACTTAGACAGTTGTGACTTGTTGATCTAGGGAGACCCAATAAACTTTAGGTTATTAAAAATGAAAAAATTGTGCTAGAGGTTCCCATCTGGCAGTAGCCAAAAAAATGATAAAAATACTAGAGGTGCCCATCTGGTTCTAGTTAAAAAATATTTAAAAAATGTTGCTAGAGGTGCCTCTCTAGCTCTAGCCGGAAAAAAAAAAAGAATTTTCTAGAGGTGCCTAACTGGCTCTAGCTGAATAAATTACCTTGGCAATATAATAAAAACTAAGGTTTGCTTGAAATCATGTTGATTGACTTGTACATAACTTTACACACACATTTGCACCAGCATGTTAGTTTATTTCTGAGTAACTTTGTGTGTTTTCTAAATGTTGAAAGGTAATTGATTTTTTAGTGCCACGGTTCTGAGGATTGAAGCCAGGTTCAAAGCATGTTGTTTGGTAAATGCCTTGGCATGTAATTGATGGTAGTTACTACATTGCTTGAGGACAAGTAATAGTTCGAGTTTGGAGGTGTGTTAAATGTATAAAAAGTACTACATTTTATACTCTTTTACTTATATTATTGTTTAGACTTAGGCCTATTTAGTTGCATTTTTAGTCATTCATGCATAAATTCGTAGTCCTTCCGTGTATTGGTCTTAGCTTTGCGTTTTGCTATTTTTGTAGAGAAATTGATGTTGTTTTGTTCTTTTTGTGAAGGGGTAAATTGTCGAGCCAGTTGCCTAACGTTGACAGGGCAAGTCAGAGATAAATGTAGATTTTTTAAGAATTATAACTTATTCTTATCCTTATCCAAATCATATAGGATAAAGCCTAGATTCAAATTAAGAGTTACTGGAGATGAAAAAGAGATTATCCTCTCTAATTCAAAATTCAAATGGAGATTTCCCCCTTTATATAAACGCATCGCATCAACAACAACAACAAGAGGAGGAGGATCGGATTGAGAGTGAGATCGAATCAAGAAGGAGGATTGGATCAAGGAGGAGTTTGACTTCTCTAGATTTTATCTTCTCTTTTTATATTTTAATTAAACCGATGTCTGGGATTTATTCTTTGTCGATTTCTTCCAACCCAGCCGTGAACTAAATTAATTGACTTAGGTTATTGGGTTTATGATGTTTGTGAACAAATGATTTGTTTTGGTTTTTAATTTAATATTCGATGTTTATCAATTTATTGGTTCTTTATTTAATTTCAAGTGAACTTGGGAAAGAGACACGAATGAAATCATTTATCTAGGATCGGGAGAACTAGATTCATGAAATGATTGGATACGGTTTCCATTTAAACAATCGTTGGTGAAAACTAATTTGCCTTAGGGGATAAAGATTGAATTTCAACGACTAATAAAAGTTCATTGATCGATGATGTCCACCTAAGGTTAACGTAGGTAGGGGTGTTCATTATCGGGTACTCAGGTTTTCGTGTACCCGAAGTACCGGGTACTAGATTCTTCGGCCCGTGTCTGCTATCCGAGTACCCGCAAAATCTGAGCACCCAAAAATTCGGGTAACGGGTACCTGTATTTTTGTCCTTTTTTAAATCATTTAATTTTATTTTAAAAAACTCATAACTAATAAAAGTTCAAATTATATAATCTCATCAAAGAGTTTAAGATCCAAAATACCTTAATTCCTTCTTTCAAAAAGCAGGGTATATATATATATATACTTACACATGTATATAATGAACACCAATATGATTTTTTAATTTTAACACCAATATTATTTTTGGATTAAATGCTCTTGCCGGTCGAACTATATATTCCGATGGTGAAGCCGTTGGTGCATGCAACTACACCAATGCTGAATCTTTTATTCGTTACACTGTCGGAAAGAACTATACCTTTCATGGTTGGGAGTTAGGTAGGTAACCACTGATGAAATGTCGATAATGTCTCATAACTAATAAAAGTTCGAATTATATAATCCTATCATAGAGTTTAAGATCCAAAGTATCAAACCCAAACAACTTTAGAATATAAATTCCATAATTCTTAAAAATTACATGCATAATTTGGTTGTTTGGTTCGGGAATAAAGTAAATATAAGGGTATTTTGTTTAAATAATAATTATATTTAAATATAAAAAATAGGGAACCGAGTCATTGTGTCACCGGGTACCCGATAATAGGTATTCTTGAGGCCCGGGCCCGACCCGGGAAAATGTATATTTTAGCGGGCCAGGTACCCGACCCAGGTAAAAAATTTCCGGGTATTTACCCTGTTAATTATGTTCGGCTAGTCGGGTCGAGTATTTTTGAACATTCCTAAACGTAAGGATGTATTATCGAGGCTTGCACAATCAGCAGTTCTTCGGTTAGGGATAATTCGAAGGCATTAAAGATCACTCTGTTGAATATTCGAATGGCAATTAATTGCCACGATAATTCGGCTGGAAACTACATTACTATACTCAATAACCCAACCTACTCTCTCAAATCGGTTTCCTCTTTCATTTATCGATTTCCTTTAGATTTAGTTTATTTTATTTGTTTATTATCACTATTTATCACCACCAATTTAATTTTTTTCCAGTGCGAGAAGCTAAAAGTCAAATTTCACCAATTCTTGTGGAGACGATCTTAATCAATACTATTACTTACGACGTGTATACTTATATCATTTGCGTAAAACTTAAACCACGCAACAACTAACTTGATCTTTAAGCCTACTTATATACACATGTAACATATAGTAGTCTCTCTGTATATAATTTATGAAAAAAAAATTGGTTGCTTCCATTAGGCTGTGCAAAAATAATAAACTGAAACTAAATTCGAAATTCAAAAAATTAATTTGAAATTTTAAATAAAAAATTTGTAATTTATTTAAATAAATTATTTTGGTTCCGTTATGGGTCACAATTTTGGATAAAATTGAGTAATTAATTCGACCGGTTAGCTACAATATTTGTAAGTTTCATGTATTAGAATATCATGTAACCCAGTAATTTCGATGTCCCTCTGATTTTCAAAAAAATTGTTAGTTCTAAGTCAATTGCTAGAAATTATAAACTCTCAAATTTTGACCTTTTAGCTATTTTCACTTTTATCGAAACTTTCCTCTCCGCTTCACTTTTTTCATTTGCTATGAGGCGGTTACAAAAAAAAAATTAAATTTCAAAGTTCTTCTTTGTACTATTTCTTCTTCGCCGGCAGCGGTCGTTGACCGTTGTGCTAGTTATGTACACAAATAAGATTTATCTTTATTGATGAATTTTAGTTTCATGTTTTTAGTTTCTTTTTTTTTTGTTTTACTTGCCAGGTTTATACCATATCTGCTTATATGACAATTCTTTCGTCTGCTTGTATGGTAGTTCCTTTGTCTGCTTTTATTGTAGTTTTAGTTTATCTTTTGATAGTTTAGAGTTAGGGTGACGAGTATCATCAAACTTCTTTGTCAATGAAGGAGGCCGAGCTGTACATGTTATGATTCCTTTTTGTGGTTGTGCCGATACGCCAAGAACAAGTAGCGGAAGAAATTCGCTTTTTTCAAAGAATACTGAAGGCAAAGTAATAGTTTTCTGAATTTAATTTCAGGAGTTTTTTTTCAAGTTCTTCTGAAGGTGTTAGGTTTGGTATTTTAACGTCTTTCACATCCTTAAATTTTACTGCATTTTTTGTTTTGCACTGAACTTTAATGTTTGAGGTGTGATTCCTTTGTAATCATTTCACTATTAAATATAACCCAGATTCAAAAAAAAACTTTTATCGTAACTAAATCATTATTAATTTTAATATTTTTAATAAACGAAGTATAAAAGTTATTATTTTAACCGAACTGGATATTTAAATTAATCAGTCAATAAATATTCATGTAACCCCCTCGTCCCGGCCTAGCCAACAGACCGAACCGAACGGGTTACACGGGGAAAACCGAAGCGAAAACCATTAAGGTCTCACTCCGATTAGCAACCCTATTTTTTTCTTTTTATTTTTTTTATCTTATCTAAATATCACATTTAATCCGATGTGTGAAGACAACAGCGGAAAAGCGAACACATAGACGAACCGAGCAGGGGCATACGATAATTTAAATTTACCAAGTAGCTTATTTGTCAAATTCCATGCTCACGAGGCAAAACCGTCACAAAAGACACATCTAAAATCAACTAGGAAGCATACAAGCATTGGAGACTAAAACGTAACATTTGGAATCCCTTGAAGATGCCTTTCAATCGTTTTAACTACCTACATTTCGAAACAGGCCTGCCTATTCCGAAACGCGGGCTTCATTTAAAAAGTAACATCAAGTCGTTCCGGAACGTTCCCACCTGGTTCCAGAATGAAAGCCTCTAGTTGCCAAACGTACCGGAACGGCCCTACATGGTTCCGAAAAAGGAACCTCCAGTGGCAAATCGTACCAAAACGACACCACCCCCGTTCTGATACGGGTACCCATGGAGCTCGACCGTTTCGAAACCATATCAGGCGTTCCAAAACACCTGGACACAGTTTGGCCCGAAAACACATTTTGGCATCTCCAAACGCTCCCAAACTTACCCCGAAACATCACAAACCACATGGCAACTTATTATACAAACAATCTAGAGGCAAACACCCTAAACACAACTCCAAACATACATACACGCAACAAAATATATCTCAATCCCAAAGCTCACAAGAACACTTAGTATCCAAAAACACTAACAAGTCAAAATGCAAGGTAATCTACCAAAAGCCATAACAAACCACAACATAACATGATATCAATATTTAAAACATGCTAGCAACTTAAACAAAGCCAACCATAGGAGTTTGAACACCAACTCCCTAACATAAAAGTCTAGTATTCCCAATGTCTAAGCGTTATTACAACCACAAAACCATACTTTGAGCTTAGCAAGAACTCCAAGAACTCCTCCCTTACCCACTTGCCTCCCGGAACCTCTAACGATCTGCATTGTTGGAAAAAGAGAGCGTAAGCTTAAAAGCTTAGTGAGCAGAGCTCTAAAACATAACAACAATGCAGTTTAAAACTTATAACTTAGTTTTAAAAGCAAAACCATTTAGGAAAAAGATGAAATAAACGCAAGCATAGACGAAACATGGTTTGCACATGCACAACCATTCCCAGTGGGACTACACATCACCGTACACAACAACTAGCATTTTTCTGATGGGACTACACATCACCGTACTCATCTACTAGTCACTACCGGTGGGACTACACATCACCGTAAACAATGACTAACCATCACGTGAGGCTCGGCATCAACTACGACAACACAACAACATTAAAACAGGATAAAAACAATCTACAAACAACACCATAACTCACATAATCGCGAACGCCAACAATCAACTAAACAATGCGAGAATGGATAAACTTACACTTGGGTCTAGGTTAGCCTCTAAGGCTCCACCCAAACCCTAAGAAACCTTCATTGAACATATTTAAAGCCTCAAAATAGTTTCCACTCACCGATAGAGCCCAAACGAAAGCCGAAACACAGATCTCAAGTCTCCGTAACACCCGGTGTCGCCCCTGAAGTACCCGAATCAATCTCCTCTGCTTCAAGACAACCCAAAACAGAATATTAGGATGCTAATACACTTGTAAACCAGCAACAACCCGGAAATCCAACTCATTGCAACCAAAACCCATCGATTCAACCCAAACTTCACCCTAAACCTCACCAATTTCATTCTACACAAACCCCAAACTGAATCCATCAATTTCAACCATCAAAACACATCCAAAATCATCTAGAAACATTCCCTAACATCAAAGGAACCACCAGCCACGATTTCAACCCAAAACCAAGCCAAATACCCAAATACCCATTTATCAAAATCACCCATTTTCACAAAATTCGGGATTTCATGTTAAACCCAATATCTTAGTACCATTTTACACTCAAAACATCCTTTAAAACTCATTCAAACCATTTTTCACCATAGAGCTTAAACTCCTCAAAAACCTCATTTTTACCCAAAATGGAGAACTTGAAAAATCTCACTTCTTTTGAAAAGAAAGTGTTACAAGAAGGTTTGAAATGAAAAGATGATTAAGGAATCAAGTTGCTTACCTCCTTGAACTTCCAAATGGTGAAGATTGATGAGAAATAGGTTATGGCTATGATTTGGGAAGTTTTAACGTGAAAAGCTTTTGGGGAAGAAGAAGAGATAGCAAATTTTGAAATAATGTATTTTATTTTAACTCACAACCTATCTCAAAAATCCATTTGACCACATTTTACCAAAAGACCCTTTTTAAAATCCCTTTTCTCCTAAAGCCCTACAATGGTATAATTTAAATAGTCTTCCCAAAATTTAACTTAACCCGAACCGGCTTAACCAACCCGAGTATTTTCCGGGCCCCAAACCCGGGCGTTACAATTCAATTTAATTAAAAAAAGCAGACCGATGTCGAACTCTTGGGTGGCCCCACTACCTAATTACTTAAAGTTCAATGTTGATGCAGCTTTTCGAGGGAGTTTTGGGAAAGCCAGCATTAGAGGTATTTTACGTGATCATAGAGGCAAGTGTTTCGCTCATTTTTCTAAATCGATTGGATTTTCAGATCCAACTCAGGCAGAACTAAGAGGTATTTCAGAAGTGTGTTTATTTTTTTCTTCATCTTCGTAGGCTAGAGATCACTCTCTAATTATTGAATCAGATAGTTTATTGTCAACTACCTGAATTAACAAACTACATACTGCTCTAGCCCCTTTTCAATGCCTCGTTAAGTATTGTAATTTTATGATTAGAAATTAGAGTTGAAAAATTCAATTTGCCTAGTGCGAATCAAACTGCGAAGCTCATTTGTTAGCATAATAGGGGATTGATCGGGAAGCTGATCTGCTCGATTATGGTTAGTAAAGTAGACCTGTTATAATGTCCATGTCTTATGTTTTGCTATAGGGTATTAGCTATTGCGTGAGCTGCGTGTATGTAACAGTATGAGGAATTGTTATGTGGCATATTTTTTTTGATCCAGAAGAAAGAAAATTAGATTAAAAACGGGAAAAAAACCCGGCACATACAACGAGAAAACAAACCTCATGCAGGGGCACTGAACAAGACAGAACATAAGAAAACAAACCCACCAGCCATGAGCATCGGGGGAAAACAACAAACGACATAAGAAAGCCATCATTCACAAGATGCTGAAGCTAAGGCAGCGTCCACTGGTTCAACCAGGGATAGCTTTAAACAACAACCGAAAGACGGGGAGGACAACAACGATCCAACAACGTCCAACCGAAGCTTGAGACAACAGAGAAACGCTCGAAACTCGCCTGAGAGCTCTTTTCGGAGGCAGGCTCCCACTCCAATCGAGATGGGTCTTGTCAAGGCAAGCGGAACGTAACCCCTACGTTGTGGCTACATCAAGTTGGTAAGGAACGCGACAGCAAGACTAAACCAGTCCTGAACCAAAGTCGCGGGAAAACAACCTCCTAATTGACCGATCTTCACTACAGTGACAACCATGCTTAAATCCGACGAACTTGAAAACATGAACCCGTAATCTTCCGAGTAACGGAACCACATCAATCGGAGCTCTAAAGGAGGGGTAGAACCGCCCGGATCCCATCCAAATCTTATATCATCTAATTTCCGGATCCCATCAAATTTCCAAATCCCAGCAGATTTCCAAATCCTATGAATCAAGGGACTGTTTGGCTTTATATGGAAAATCTTGGAGTAAAAAGTTGGAAATGGATATTTATGGTAAGATATCATTTGAAAGACAAAAATACCCTCACCCCTAAGCTCCACTTTGAGCAAATCAGCTTTCATGGCTTTTCTAGCAATCTTGAACCCCTACCGGAAAAACACGCGGCCTGTTTGGCGGAGTCTTTGAGGTGTCGTACGGCAGATTTTAACCGACGTGACGCTGACGACCGGCAAGCTAGAGAAGAGAACCACCTGGTGATGAAAAGAGACAAGGGGGACAACGCGAAGCGATCTGCCCGAACTGGTTGCTGGTCGGAATACCAACATAGCTCTCTTTGTTCTATCACCTCAAAGAAGAGTCAGCAAAACCCGCAAAACCCACACTAATGAAGAGGCCGAGCACCGCTGTTCCTGAGCACCGCCTCAAGCTTCTGGCAGCAATCCAGGGGAAAGCACGAAACACGGTCCTCCACCAGCTCTCACTGACTTGCTCGAAATCAAACCAGAGGCTCGCTGAAAACACCAAACTCTCTGGTACTGGCGGAAAAAAACGGTGACAGACCGAACCTTAGAAATCTCCAAACCACCTTCCAACACCGCTCAAATCCACACTGCACCGCCGACGATGGAGCAAAAGAGGGGAACCCACGCTCCTGAGACAACCAATCGAGCAAATCCGCAGGGATTGAGTCAAGAAATTGAAAGAGGGACAAACCTAGGGTTTCGGCCGTAGTTTCCGCAAGGTCTTCTTCACGCAAAACCTTCGACAGACAGGTTAAGATTAAAACGCTACTTGCCCATAAAAAGACTATTGTTATGTGGCATATGTAGAGTGTAATATGGGGATTTTAGATTGTCATGATTGATGTGTATCGGTTGTACGTTAAACTCTGATGGATATAATGAAGTAGGGTATTTTTGTTACCTCTATTAAGCTTAGAGGGGAGTTTTAATGTGACCTTTTTTTTAAAAGGTACAATGTAGGATGAGAAATTAAATAACCAAAATTTACTAATTATTAACCCGAATAATTTGCTTAATCAGTTTTGCACCCTCATAGCTTCCACACAAGTCAACACGGTAATGCGCGTGTGGATGCAGCCAAAAAGAGCGTAGACTATGCTTTGAATAAAACCACGAAATTAGGGTTTAAGTCGCAGTTTTATGTTTTAATGAAATCAAACATGGCGAGTGAAGAGCTCCTCAAGCCCTTCTACCAGAGAGCTATCGAGGCCGAGGTTCGCTATTCTTTTACTTTATGTGTTTGCTAATATAAATCCTCTTAGATTATTAATCTTGTAAAAATAACTTATTTGTTCCAATAAAACTCAGTAATTTTCTAATTCTGGATAAAAGGGTTCTCTTTTAATCTGCAATTTTCTTTTTGGGTTTGAAGTTTGAAGCCTTAATTTTTAGTTGTCAAATCTATTTCTTCACCATTTTCTCCAATCACCAGCAATGGCTTCCATGGACGTACCCTAGTAGTGTCTTATAGTGGGTTACTAAAGATGTTTAATTCTGCCGTTGCTATCGTTTGAACAGCCATGGAAATTGCATTGGCCTAATTTATATAGCCTTTTGAAATAAATTACTCTGTATAGCTTTCCATTTGTGCACAAACTAGATTTCTGGCTATTTGTTAAGAAATTTCCATTTTCAACCCTTAGAAGTACTTCATGGATCATACTAGTGATTTTCATGTAGTTTCTGACTTATACCTTGTCGAATAATCAGCAAATTTTGAACTTGGTTTTCTTTGAAATGCTTGTGATTCATGTGATTAAATTGTTATTTT
Source organism: Hibiscus trionum (assembly GCA_030270665.1). NCBI lineage: Eukaryota > Viridiplantae > Streptophyta > Magnoliopsida > Malvales > Malvaceae > Hibiscus > Hibiscus trionum. The sequence goes on from BSYR01000013.1 coordinate 14,811,019, forward strand.
CAATATCAATTTATAAACATTTGGATATTTTGATATTGCATTTTGTGTTCTGCTTACTTGTATTTTTTCTTTCCATATCAAAGGAACGGTTATCCAGACTAGAAGCTGTTCTAGCTGGCAACAAAGGTAATGTTGATGTATTCCATTTTCAACTACGTTATGCTTTACATAAATTAGATTATAACAAGGTTACTAAATGTTGGCAATATAGATGCTGGAAATCAGGAGCTTTCCCAATTAATAAGTGAATTACAGGCAAAGTTAGAAGCTGCAAATGCTGAGGCACTTTCAGAGCGAGAAAAGGTTGTTAAAACTTTGTCCTATTATATTCTGTGGAAATCAATAAGGTTTATAGCATGCTGACCTGTTACTTGTAGGCTAAGCAGCTGGCAATGGAAAATGAAAAACTCAAATATCGCATTGCCCATCTTGTTCAAGCAGTTAAGGAGTCTGATCAGAAATTAGTGTGCATGAGAGGTAAAAATTGAAAACCGTTGTGCTGACTATTAAGCTTAAATGTTATCAATTTTCCTAGAACCAGAAACCATATGTGGGGAAGTTTGAATTTAGGACAGAAAAAATTAGATTAGTAATTAGACTATTGAGAATGGTTTCGACTTATTGGTAGCATTATATATCTTACCTTATTTTAATGCGAAGGTCTTAGGCAAGTGTTTTCTTTTGCACTTTTTTCTTCATGCAATATGGTTCTAGTGCTTAAAGTGTGCTCAAGCCATCAGTAGTACTGCTAATGAATCGTGTTTATTTCATTTTCTTCGTTTTTTTAGCGGTTGTTTAGAACATTTTGAGTCCTGGCAGGCCATAGATTAATCGCATCTTGCTAATACATCCATTCAATGTCAACAGGTAATGTTTCGGAAGCAACAGCAGAGACATCTTCAAAATTGGAGAGCATGAGATTGTGAGGGTGGTCCTTGAAGATTGACATCTAGCTGAACCAAAGTCTTGCGTTTTATCAGTAGAGAATACTATTAATTGTTCACATGTTTCTTGTTGAAATGGTCTGATCACACCTCTGCAGTGCAAGGCAGATGTATACATTTTCCTTTTAAATTTATTTAACTTTTTGGATTGATTGGTACTTAGCATGAATGAAAATGCCCTTGACATTGAAATAAAGGTTTTGCAAAGTCCTCAGATATGTGGGAGTGTTTAGAAAGTCCATTTTGGATAACGGGATGAGACGAAACTGATGGAAATGAGTAAAAGGAGATATCATATTAGGAGTTGGATTGGCGAGGATTTGTATTTGGATTTAGAAAGTCGGAACTAGTAAATAGGTGGTAGACCTAGGGCTGATAGAACATGTTGGAATTGGTGAATGAGACCTGGAGATTTGTTTGAAAAAGCTTCATGTTGCCAAAAATGAGCCCTCAATTTTGCCATATAAGCTGCACTTATTATGAACTGTTCATATTAAAATAGTCATTGTAAGCTTTAGGGTGATTGCTTGTTAGTATAAGTTTGTGATAGAAGGTAGAATTGGTTTGGATATCAAAAATCCATTTTTACAGTTCTTTGTAATTTTTTCTAAAGTTCGTTGGAATGTTTCCAGTGATCATACTCTAAGGGTGCATTTGGTTCACGGAAAAGATGATTACCTGTGGGAGTAAGATTACTAGAATGTAACATTACCTAAGATTACTAGAATGTAACATTACCTGGCATATTACTGGGAATGTTATATTCACTTGTTTGGTTTATTTGGCAGGAATGTAAGATGACAATGTTTGGTTGGAGGGATATAATATTACTTAAATGTATATTTTACCAAATTATCCTTGTGATATATATTGGCAAAATAACATATTTACGCCGGTGTAAATTGTAATTAAGTTTAAGAAAATATAACTTATTAACAATGGTGTAAATATGTTGAGATTATTATATTAGAGTTAAAATTTTAAGGTTTAGGGTTTAGGGTTTTCGTATCAAACAATATTAGGTTTTAAAAAGAAGTTTAAAAAATACGATGAAAAATTATAGTTTTTAATTTTTAGGGTTTGAGGTTTAATGTTTACGTATTAAACGATATTAGTTTTTAAAAAGAAGTTAAAAAATAGGATGAAAAATTATACTTTTAAATTTTTAGGGTTTAGGGGTTTACGTATCAAAACGATATTAGTTTTTAAAAAGAAGTTTGAAAAATACAATGAAAATTTATACTTTTTAATTTTTAAGGTTTAGGGTTCATATTTTCATATTGTAGGGAAAGACTAGACTGAAATTTTCATATTTTATGAGGGTAAATTTGTCCTAAAGGGAAGGAATTGTCAAATACCAAAGAAATTGGAGGAATAAGATTCCCGGTATAAAGCGGAACTGTTGGTAATGTTGTATTACCCTGAAACCAAAGGCGAGTTTAAGATTCTAAAAAAATTTATTTCCCTAGTAATCTTTTTTCCGCGATCCAAACACACCCTAAGCAGTAACTTTTAAGGAAAGAGAGAATATTAAATTATCCTTCTCAATGTTTGAATGTTCAAGTATATATCTTAAGCCTTAAATACAAGAACATTGTATATTAGTACGAACACAAGGGCTATTATTCGAAGACCCACAACATAACCATTTTTTGAAGATTCCACAACATAACTATAAATCGTCAATGGAGGTCTAAAGTTCCTCAACTGGAATAACAATATTGCTACCCTCGATTATGCTTATCAGGGATGGCAAATGGAGCCGGCGAGTTGTCACGATCGAAAGAAAAAGAGGAAGCTTTGAGAAGAAAGGATTGAGAAAATTAGAGAGAAATGAAGAGGAATAGAGATTCAGAGTTCATTCAGAAAAATCACAAGTTGTTACACCCTTTCTCTCCTTAACATATAAGACATTCAAACACATAAAAACAAAACATATGATTGCATTGTTCATTTATTACAGCATATTCCTAATAAACTGATAACCATAATAATTGAGCTCCAATCCATGCGGCATGCTTAAGTATTGGGCTCTGTCTTCCCAGTTCCTGCGACCCGCTCCACGATCTCATTAATTAAAATATTTTCGTTGGTGCAGCCTTATCGTTATCCTTAAAAAATCTTCAATCTTCACGTACGATTCCTCTAGCTTCAATCCCTCTTTTGAAATCCCTAATTTTCCTTCTATAGCCATGACATTACCCCCTCGATGCAGACGATCCTTGACCCTAAGGATCAAAGTCGAGAAATTAGGATTGCATGACTGTGAAGTCCTCCCAGGTTGCATGCTCAACTCCTAAATTTGCCCATTGAATCAACAATTGTGTGATAACCTGGTTGTTTCGTTTGACCATGTGCTTATCAAGTACTTTCTCTGGAAAAATCTTCAAAAACCCATCATCTTCAACCTCTGGTGGATGTAAGGAAGAGGTAAGTATGTCGCCAATCCATTTCTTTAGTAGACTGACATGAAAAATTGGATGAATTCTTGCCGTTGGAGGTAATTCGAGTTGATACGCCACTGATCCGATCTTGTTGAGTATTTTGTAGGGGCTATAAAAATGAGAAAAGAACTTCAAATTCTTGCGAAGGGCTACTGAGCTTTGACGATACGGCTGTAATTTCAGGTAAACTATATCCCCTAATTGAAATGTTCTTTCATATCTTCTCTTATCTGCAAATTGCTTCATGCATTGTTGGGCATTATGTAATTGCTCATGCAAAAGATTGTTCATATGTGTTTGTTGCTGCATGAAATCCTGAACTGTGGCTACATGAGATTCAGGGGCCCATGTCATTGTAGGAGCTTTGTAGCCATATAAAGCTTCGAATGGGCCGCACATTCTACCCGAAGATACGAGAAAAAATAGAAAAAGTCGTTGTTAAATTCAACGGGTTGCATGTGCTGCCAATGTCGGGTAACAACAATTATTTCTGTGTCTCAGAGATACCACGACCAATGCAGGATTTTGACCCAATATTGTACAAGTTGGATCTCGAAAACAGGTTGTGCGATTGTGGCTCATTCCAAGTACTGAAGATTCAATGCAAGCATGTCATCGCTGCATGCTCCGCTGCCAGGATCCATTACAAGGAATACGTGGATCCTGTATATTGGCTTCATTCAATATTTAAGGTCTACGAAATGAAATTCTCACTAATTATCAGCGAAACTGAATGGAATGTTAAGGAGACATGGACCACTATGTTGAGTTGTGTGGAGCTCGATTCGATCAACCAAAGTTGCTCACCAAGTGGTGGAGAGGTGAAGATTTGGGTGGAAGGGTTGAGGAAGCTAAAATAAAGATAGACACAATGATTTATAGTGGTTCAACCTTCTAACCAAGGTCTACATCCACTACCTTAGCTCCCCACTAAGGATTTCTCAATCAATCCACTATTGATTCGTCCCTTTTTCTAGGCTTAGGAGGTAACCCTTACACACAATCAAGCTTTCTACCCAAAGCCTTGATTGAAACCCTCTTTTACAAAGAGATAAACAAAGCAAACTTAAAATCCTCTAATAGGTGTTTGTTTGCACAATTAAGAACTCACTCAAAACCTAGAACACTTGAGCAAATTTGACAATTTTGGCTCACTAGTGTTTGTCTATACAAGAATTGACAATTTAGGCACTAAGACAATATTTGATCATTTGATGTTTGACAATATGAGCATTAGCCTTCTCTTGATGCTTGGAGGTCCCTTTTATACTTCCAAATGAGTTTATAGCCGTTACTAGCCGTTGGGATCAAATTGGAGCCGTTGAGGACTTTAATTCCCACCATAAATGCAGTTCTGCAGCTCCCCGTTTCGAAACGCTCGAAGCCGTTTCGAAACACTCTCAATGTAGAAAGAGCCGTTGCAGTCTGTCAGGGTACCCGTTTCGGAACACCCCCTTGCCGTTTCGAAACGCGTATCGAAACGCTATAGGCCCGTATCGAAACGCCTGCATTTGAAAGTTGGTTGGGAAAGAGCCGTTGGGGTTTATGACCGTTGTGGTCATTGCCACATGAGCGTATCGAAACGGCCTAGCCCGTTTCGAAACGCTGGGCAAAAAATCCTGTCCAAGGAAAGCCCGTTTCGATACTCGTATCGAAACGATTTTGCCACTGGAATCCCCTGTTTCGAAACGCCCTAAGGTGTTTCGAAACATCTGGACAGTTTTGTTTAGATTGGCTTTGAAAAACATGAAAGACCCTTTTAAAAACTTCCCTAAACGTAATTTCAAGTTGTTTGGACTTTAGAAATGTTTTAAATATTTTTTAAATCAGTCCAAAAGCATTTTTCAATTATTATATCAAAACATTAGTTCTACGCACTATTTTACCTAACCTAAGTTTGCGAAGGGAAAAATCAGGGCATCTAAGAGCCACTAGGATTCAGAATGACATGGACGACATGTGTCACGCGAGCCTACCGGACAACTTAGACTCTGCGAAAATTATAGACTTTCGGGTCATAGGATGCCAAACTGTCCATCTCGAACATAAATCCACTGTTTTATTTTTATACTAAATACATATGTTTTAACATAAACATTAATATGAAACTTCACTTCACTTCGATCAAATTTTTCACCACTGCATAATTCACTTAAAGAGTTATAATTTTAAATTAAATAATTAATTTAAACTTCTAAATTTTCTTTAAAACATTATACATAGGGGTGACGATGGGTCGGGTTTTTGGTCTATCCGCATTTGACCCGAAAATTTAACACCTCCATCCAAACTCGACCTGACCCAACCCGACATTTTATGATGTTCCACCCGACCCGACCCTGAATTCTAGAGTAAAAATCCGAATTCAACCCGACCCGACTGTTGCGTGTAAAAGAGTCTATCGCAATTGTAGTGCAAGTGTACACGACGCAAGTAGTAAAGTGATACGAAGTATCAGATATCGTCTCCACAGGGATTGGGCTAATAGCTTTACCTTAATTCACTGCACGAAGTAAAGAAAATAGTTTAGAAAGTTGTCACGAAAATATTGAAGAAAACGTAAATAAAAGAGTAGGAATATCAAGATAGAGAGAATGGGCTGGTATTGAATTGCTCAGTAGTGCAGGTATTGTATTGCTTAGAAACTCCAGTTCTGTCGTCGCGCCTGTCGCTGGCAGCACCTGTCGCGGCAGCGGTCCGTTTGTCGTCGCGGCAGCAAACACACCAACTCAGTATTTTCAAGTTTGGCAAGAATCCCATATCTGCCTTGGCCTATCCCTAGGTCCAAGTCTGTCGATGATCACGTCTTGATGATACCTCCCGGCGTGAATCGAAGGATGAACACCGATGTGTATGAATTCTTCCTTAGCCACTTAACCTTGCCCTATCCCTAGGCACAAGATAGTTCAACTATAAACTAGAGAACTTGCTCTTATTTCTTTCGTATACTTAACTCTCCCGATGCTAAGTAAATAGATAACCTCACAATGCTCTCCCGATGCTCTTGCAAGATATTAAAACCAAAATAAGAGAACTCGAAGTTTATTTTATTTGAACTTGGAAAATCCTAAAACAAAACAACCCTTGCAACTACTTTACAAATCAACCCGTGGCCCTAGGGGGTTTTTAGAACATGTCGACGACGGGTAAACGGCGGAGGGGTTTGGTTATCGGTTATGGGGTATGACTCCTCCTAGGTTAAAATCTATGCCCTTATATAAGCTTTGGGCTCAAGTATTCTAAGATAACAAGGATTACAACTTTAATTAAAAGTAAGATTCTAATAAAGTCTTTAATCTTCAAGTATCCTACTTTTCAGCCGCCTCCTTGTTTCATGGGGTTTCCTCTCCTTGAGCTTTGGCTTGACATATCTTTTGATCCGGGGCTTGGAAAAATATATGGTTTTCACACGATAGACGAGCATAATTTTCTCTATCTATCGAGGTCCACTTTGCTTTTCCTCCACTAACTTGATGTCGTCCTCTGCTGTCCTGGCAGATCCATGGCAGCATCGTCCTCATCATCTGCTTGTCCAGTTCAGCTCTTCTGCTTCTTTGCCCTGCGCCCGCCTTCTTCGTCAGCGATGGCAGCAACCTGCAAAATCAACCCTTTTTCAGTAGAATCCGTGCTTTTACTAATTTTGTGATGTTTTGCTGTAAACTAACCTAAATGCAATGCAATGATGCTTGAATGCAGCAGAAATATGGGTTAAAAAGGGTGTAAATAATAGAACTTTTACACACTCAACACACCCCCAAACTCAAGTTTTTGCTTGCCCTCAAGCAATTAAGACCTAAATGAAAAATGAATATTTTTTGTGTTGGCCTTCAAACAGTGAACTGTCCCTTACCCGTCGCTCATTCTCTGTGGCGGCAACAACCTGTCGGAAAGATTAGGATCTGTCCAGAATCTCACTATAGTTCTCGTGCAGTGTGTGCATGCTTGTGAACAGTTATATGCCAAGACTCTCTTAGTTTCACTAGAATATTCAACTCTTAACTTGAATTTTTATGCCAAAGTTTATCTTTTTGAAGGCGCATTTTCATGCTTCTTTGATTTTCTGTTTTGACTTGATTTTTATTTTTCAAGCTAAAGTTTCACTAGAGCCGGTTTCGGGCACCTCTAGCTAACTTCCTAGAGCCGGTTTCGGGCACCTCTAGGGCTGTTGAGTCTATTTTGCTAAACTTCTTTCCTAGAGCCAGTTTTAGGCACCTCTAGGGGCTATTCAAGTGCTAAGCTTCCTATTCTAGTTTGGCTAAAAGAAATCTAAGCAGTATAACAGTCACAATGGTGTTTAAGATTTTCAGAACTATAGAAAGGCTCTAAACTTTTCCTTAATCTGTCCTAAAGATGCTGCCACGGCAGAGCTGTCATGATAGGTAAGTTACTTCACAATTTTAAGCCAACAGTTTAATCTTTTCTGTTTTTTTTAAGAGAACTTAATAAAAGACACAATAATTAATTAAAGAGATGTACTAAGACTCCATTAAAATGGAGGGTTTCCACCCCCAAACTCGAGGGTTGCATTGCCCTCAATGCAAATGACAGATAAAATGAAGGCAGGTACATCACAAAACATAGATAAGCAGGCAGTAAGAAAAAGAAAATAAAAGACTTAAATTTTAATCGTTGTCTTCACTGCTGCTGTTGACACGAATTTGGCGGCGGCGTCTGGGTTGTGGGGCAGGCTGGGTATGCTGTTCCACGACCTGGATGTCTGAGCTGCTGCCGCTATCCCAAGTGCTGCTGGTGGTGGTGCTGGCCTTAGGCATGAGCTTTCGGTTGGCCACATGTTTCTGCCTCTTGACAGGCGTGAAGTCCTTCGCCAAATTCCTCCTAATAGGAGGGTCTGTCTCGATGTCATGTGAGGCAGGTCGCTTCGTTCCTCGGGCAGAGGTTTCTTCCGTTGGACTTCCAGCTGCCGGGTGGGTAGGTGATGGGGTGTAAGTAGTAGAGTGTGCATGGGGGGAGGCAGGTGGCGTAGGTGTGTGGACAGGGGAGGGGATGTGGAAATAGTGGGCAGGGAAGGTGGGGAAAATAACATCGGGATAATTTAAAGTGTTGGTAATGAAATTTACCGTAGAGTTGGCGAAATCCCGGATGAATGTCATCAGCCCCATTTGTCTGTCTTCCACCCGTTGTAGTGCAGCAAGGATCTGGGCAGATTGGTTGGTCTGGGTGGCTGCTGTGGCAGGTTCATCGGCAGGTTCCTCGGATGATTCTGCTGGGGAAGCAGCCGGGTTGAAAGAGGAGAGGGGGTTGCGACTATGAGCTCCATGAGGTTGGTAATGTTGTTGTCAATCCAGCCTCTGCCTTGGACCAGTTTGTCGGTGGTGGCCTCAGGGACAGCAGCGCAGCGGCAGAGTGATGTGATCATGAATGGTAGGCAGAGGCGGGAGGTTGATCGATATGTGCAATCCAAGACGATGTCCCTCATATAGCGGCCCACGTTGATAGGCCGGTCGTTCATGATCGAATGAATGAGGGCAAGCCTATGCTGGTCTACAGTCGTGTGATGGGAGGACGGCAGGATACGCTTCTTGATGAAAGCGTTCCATAATTTGGCTTCTGGAAGCAGCTGCCCCCTTTTGACAGAGTTGGGGTTCTTTTTGCTCGTGTTCCACGTCGTTCCTTCCTCTGTCACTTCTGCCATGACAGCTCCGTAGGCAGCAGCGTCGAGGGTGTCCAAAAATTGCCGATGGGCATTGTCGTTGGGACCAAAATAGAGGCCATACATGTGGTTGATGTTGTCAGCTGTGAATGGTACCTTGACCCCTCGGACAGTGACGGATGTCGCCGTCTTGCTGTTGATGGCAGCATAGAACTCCCTCACCAATGTGTCGTTTAAATCTGCTGGTTGTTCTGCGAACTGCTCTCATAGTTGAGCTCGTATTGCCCTCGCGATGAATGGTCGAAGCCCCATGTTCGGAGCCTTTCGGATGTAGATAAAACCTCTTTCTTCCCATAATTCCTTGGTTGCGAAGGCCGACGGTGTGGGTGCTGCTAATGAAGAGGCTGAAGCAGCACCGCGGCGGGTCTGTCTGGAAGACATTTTAGTTGCAAGGGTTGTGAAATTAAAGAAAACAAAGAAAAACGAGAGGAGAAAGCAAGTAAGAATAAACAGAAGTGATGAAAATGGAAATGAGAACGGGGTTTTATAGCGGTCGAGTTGCTGCCCGTTTAATGCTGTAACGGCAGGCGTGAATAACGGAGCGACTGTTGAGATTTGGCGTGTCTGACGCGTCTGACACGCATTTATGCGTCTGTTACGCGTCTGCCACACGTTTCTGTGTCTGCCGTGTCAGTTTGTTGATAGCCTGTCTTATCCGTGTCTGCTTGGGTCACGTTTCTGCGTCAATAAATGGGCGCTGTTAGGCCGATGGATGGATGGTGGGCTTGGGTCACTTCTTCTTTTCTTCTCGACTCCTTTATTTGCTGAAAACAGAAAATATAAAAAACATTATTTAAATAAAATAAACCTAATTTCCTAATAAATAATACTAAGTAATAAAATAAATGAAAATAAAATTTAGGTTAAATTAGGGATGCCTTGTGGGGCATCTCCTAAAGTAACCACTTCCTGTATTCCTGGGGCTTCAGTCCCCTGATAATTCTTGAGGCGCTGTCCGTTGACTTTGAATTGGTGCCCGTCTTTTAATGATTGGATTGTGATGGCACCATGGGGAAAAACTTGTACCACTTGGAACGGACCAGACCATCTAGACTTTAGCTTTCCTGGGAAGAGTTTCAGTCTAGAATTGAATAACAACACAAGCTGCCCTGGGCAGAACTATCGTGGCAGCAACTTCCTGTCATGCCACTTCTTAGTTTTCTCCTTGTAGATTCTTGCATTGTCGTAGGCCATTGTCCGTATTTCCTCAAGCTCGTTCAGATCTAACAGCCTTTTCTGGCCTGCCTTGTCCAAGTCCATATTCACGGCCTTAATTGCCCAATATGCTTTGTGCGCTATCTCGACATGCAAGTGACAGGTTTTCCCATAGATCAATCGGTATGGATACATGCCCAATGGAGTCTTAAAAGCTATCCTATATGCCCATAATGCATCATTAAGGAGTAAAGACCAATCTTTCCGACTTGGCTTAACCATCTTCTCAAGAATGTTCTTAACTTCCCTATTGGATATCTCAGCTTGTCCATTAGTATGTGGGTGGTATGCTGTCGCGATCCTGTGCTGGACACCATATTTCTTGAAGGCGGCAGCAATAACCCTATTGTCAAAATGTCCCCCTTCATCACTGATTATCGCCTTAGGGATGCCAAATCTAGAAAAAAATGTTTTTGTGCAAAAACTTTTGGACTGTCTTGGCATCATTCTTTTGAGTGGCGATGGCTTCGACCCACTTAGAGACATAATCCACTGCTAAGAGGATATATAGATTTCCACATGAAGATGGAAAAGGTCCCATAAAATCAATCCCCCAAACATCGAAGATCTCGACTTCTAGAATGTTCTGCAGTGGCATCTCGTTTCTCCTCGAGATGTTACCTGTCCGCTGGCACCTGTCACAGTTCTTGTAGAAGTTCTGTGCATCTTTATACAGTGTCGGCCAGTAGAACCCTGACTGCAGCACCTTGGCAGTAGTTTTATTGCCTCCTAAGTGACCTCCATATTGTGAAGCATGGCAGTGATGGAGAATGTCTTCTTGCTCTTCTTGTGGTACACAACTCCTTATAACCTGATCTGCGCATAGTTTGAAAAGAAGAGGTTCGTCCCAATAATAATGCTTAACATCATTTTGGAACCTCTTCCTGGCTTGATAATTAAGATCAGAAGGTAGTATTCCGCTAACTATAAAATTAACGAAATCAGCATACCAGGGGAGTTCAGAAGACTTACCTGCCGCCATGGCTGTCGCGGCAACGATTGCGGCAGCGAAGAGCTGCTCATCTGGGAAGGTCTCTAGTATGTTTGTCTCATCGATTGGCAGACTCTGTCCCTTCTCCAACCTTGACAAGTGATCTGCCACCTGATTTTCTGTCCCTTTTTTGTCCTTGATCTCTAGGTCGAACTCTTGCAATAGCAGGATCCACCGTATCAATCGAGGCTTTGCATCCTTTTTTGCGAACAGATATTTGAGGGCGGAATGGTCTGTGTGCACTATTACTTTCGTCCCAAGTATGTAAGAACGAAACTTGTCGATGGAGAATACCACAGCTAATAGCTCCTTTTCTGTGGTGGTGTAGTTCACTTGGGCGTCATTCAATGTTTTACTGGCATAATATATGACATGAAATAGCTTATCTCTGCGCTGCCCAAGTGCTGCCCCGACAGCATAGTCACTAGCATCACACATAATCTCAAATGGCTGTGTCCAGTCTGGTGGCTGTACTATGGGGGCTGTTACCAGTTTTTCCTTCAGAACCTTGAATGCTTCAGTATATTCTTCATTAAAGTCAAAGGGTCGGTTCTGCTCTAAAAGATGGCATAGAGGCTTGGTGATTTTTGAGAAATTTGCGATAAATCTTCGATAAAAACCAGCATGCCCTAAAAAACTCCTAATGCCCTTGACTGTGGTCGGTGGCGGCAGCTTATCAATTACCTCTATTTTAGCCCTGTCGACTTCTATCCCACGACAGCTAATCTTATGGCCAAGGACTATCCCCTCATCCACCATAAAGTGGCATTTTTCCCAATTGAAAACAAGATTTGCTTTTTCACATCTTTCAAGTACTTTTTGTAAGTTGCCGAGGCAGCTCTCAAAATCGTCTCCAAAGACGGAAAAATCATCCATAAATATCTCAAGGAAGTCCTCTACCATATCGGAGAATATGGCCATCATGCATCTTTGGAAGGTGGCAGGTGCATTACATAATCCAAACGGCATTCTCCTAAAAGCGTATGTTCCGTAGGGGCATGTGAAAGTTGTCTTTTCTTGATCTTCTGGTGCAATAGCAATTTGATTATAACCTGAATAACCATCAAGAAAACAATAGTAAGATTTACCCGCTAATCTATCAAGCATTTGATCAATAAAGGGTAAAGGAAAGTGGTCCTTTCGGGTAGCTTTGTTAAGCTTCCGATAGTCCACACAAACCCTCCAACCGGTCACAGTCCTGGTTGGGATTAACTCCTTGTTCTCGTTGGTTATCACGGTCATTCCTCCTTTCTTTGGAACGCATTGCACCGGGCTCACCCATTTGCTGTCGGAGATGGCGTAAATAATACCAGCATCTAACCACTTAATTATCTCTTTACGCACCACCTCTTTCATCGCATGGTTTAGCCGCCTTTGGGCATCAATAGTCGGCTTATGATCTTCCTCTAGGAGGATTTTGTGCATGCACAACGCCGAACTAATGCCTTGAATGTCTGCTATCGTCCATCCAATTGCCTTTTTGTGCTGCCTTAGCATGCCGATTAGCTGTCGTTCCTGTTCCTGCGGCAGCTTAGAAGAGATGATTACGGGCAACGTATCATTTGAACCAAGAAAAGCATATTTAAGCTGCCCTAGCAGGGGCTTCAGTTCTAAGGCAGGTGGTTCAATAGTAGATGGCTTTTGGATTAAATGGTTATCTGAAGTATAATTCAAAGGTTCGAATAACTTACCTGGACGATTGCCTAACCAGTTTACCTCCTCCTGATCTTCAGTATCAGATGTATCGGAGTCAGAGGAGTTGCTGTCGTTGGTGCTGTCGTCAGTGCTGTCGTGATAGCTCTGTAGGTGGCTGCCGCGGCAGTGCCCGATTTTTATGTCGTAACAGCCCGACCAGATGCAGGGTTGATCAAGGATAACTTCAGTGATAGCCTTGCATTCCTCGTCTGCATCAGCATGCTTCATTGCTTGGAGAACATTCAACTTAATCTCTTGGTCGTTTACTCTCATGGTGAGTTCTCCTTTTTCCACATCAATCAGTGATCTTCCCGTGGCTAAGAAGGGTCGCCCAAGGATGATTGTTGCGTTTTCGTCTGCTTCACAATCTAGAACAAGAAAGTTAGCAGGAAAAATAAATTTATCCACTCTTACCAGAATATCTTCGATTTTTCCTTCTGGATGAACGTAAGAGCGGTCGGCAAGCTGCAGAATTACTGTCGTGGGCCGCGCCTTTCCAATACCTAATTTCTGAAAAACAGATTTTGGCATTAAATTGATACTAGCACCAAGATCACAAAGTGCCTTACCCACATATTTGTCTCCGATTACACAAGGTATGATGAAGCTCCCCGGATCCTTCTTTTTCTGGGGTGGCTGCCGATGAAGAATACTCATGCAACCATCTGCCATCCTTACCGTTTCAAATTCCCCAAGTTTATATTTCTTTGACATGACATCCTTGAGAAATTTGGCGTAACCGGGCATCTCCCTAGCGGCATCTAACAGTGGAATATTAATATGAACCTGCTTAAAAATATCATAAATCTTTTTAAGTTGAGATTCTTGCTTAGCTTGTTGTATCCGTTGGGGAAAAGGAGGTGGGGGACGATAATCAGCAATACGTCCTTCCCACTGCATACGAATCTGAGGAGGTTTAGGTTAATCATTTTTCTCCTCTGTCGCGTCTGCTGTCGTGACAGGCTCATCGGCAGCAGTCTGTTTATCACCTGTTGGGGCAGCTTCCTCGGCAGGTTGGTCCAATGCTGGTTCCTTTACTGTTTCAACTTCTTTTTCCGGCCCTGGTAGTTTCTTCCCACTCCTAGTAGTAATTGCCTTACACTGCTCATGTGTGGGTGGCCTAGCATTTTCAGTATTACTAGGGAATCCTCCAGTCTGCCTCGGCTTAATATGTTGGGAAACCTGGCCCATTTGTGTCTCAAGAGATTTCAAAGTAGCCTCATGATTTGTCATCCTCATCTTTGTTTTGTCCATGAAATTTTCTGTTTTCTTGACAAACTGATTCATATTCTCAATATAAGTGCCTGTCTGAGACATAAAGGTGGCCAGAGTCTGTTCCAGTATACTGCTCGTGGCAGCTGGTGGCTGCTGTTGCTGCTGCGGCAGCAGTTGCTGTCGCGTCAGCAATCTAGGTCCTCCCTGATTCTCATTGTGTGCTTGAGGATTCAGGGCGTTATTGGGGTTACTCCAGGAAAACTTGGGATCTTTCCTCCAATTGGGGTTATAATTGTTGGAGTTGTAATTCGGCTTGTTGTAATTTCCAATATACTTTCCCTCTTCTAACTGTATTGGGCACTCATCCCGACTATGATTTCCCTCACAGATATCACATACTTCCTCTACAGCAAATCCTTGTTGACCATCATCATTCAATAACCTTTTCATTGCTTTAGTAAGGAATGCTACCTGTGATTTCAACGTGCTGTCGTCTTCATAGTCCTTGACAGCAAGTACCCGTTTACCCCCTCTTCTTGCGGTCGGAAACTGTTCCTCATTCTTGGCCAGATTTTTCAAAACTTGCAATGCCTCGTCTGGATCTTTATCCAATAATAGTCCATTTACTGCAAAATCAATTCGAATGCGAGTTTGTAAGTTAGCAGCATTATAGAACTTAGTTACCTGATTCCAGACGGGGAATCCATGCATTGGGCAGTTCCGAAGAAGAGTAGTAAATCTGTCCCAGGCCTCGTGCATCGGCTCGTCACCTTCCTGTTGAAAAGTAGCAATTTCATTACGTAATCGCTCAGATAAATGCGAATGATTAAAACGAGATAAAAATTCACGAGATAAATCTGCCCAAGTCATAATTGAACCCGGCGTAAGTTTATTCCACCAAGTCTTAGCTCTGTCCCTCAATGAATGGGGGAATAACCGAAGCCTCAGTGTCTCCGGATTAACTCCTGGTAGTCTAAACGAACCACAGATCTCCTGGAACGTTTTGAGATGCTCCCTAGCATCTTCTGTCACAGCACCACTAAACTGTCCGGCATTGTTGATCATACTAAACATGACAGGTTTAAGCTCAAAGTTATCAACTTCAATATCCGGCAGCGTGGTCTCCAGCTCTACATGATCGTTCAACATGTAGTCACGGCAGGACCGTCGTCCATCTGCCAAGGGCGGGTCGCCGGCAGGCGGTATACCTCCACCAGCGGGCGGATTACGGGCCATCTTCTCTAGTTGTTCCTCAAGGTACTCGTTCCTGTCTAAAAGGTGGCGAAGTTGTTTCTTGAGATTGAAGGAACGTTCGATTTCCGGATCTAATTTATACTCAGGATCTTCGCCTCTTTTAGATCTGCGCATAAACAAGAAAACCTCGTGAAAAGCAAGAGTTGAAAGTACTAAGAAAAAAATAAAAGAAAAAAATAAAAGAAAAATAAAAATAAAAATAAAAACAAAAAGTGCAATAAAAGAAAGGTAGAGTTATATTGCCAATCCCCGGCAACGGCGCCAAAAATTTGTTGCGTGTAAAAGAGTCTATCGCAATTGTAGTGCAAGTGTACACGACGCAAGTAGTAAAGTGATACGAAGTATCGGATATTGTCTCCACAGGGATTGGGCTAATAGCTTTACCTTAATTCACTGCACGAAGTAAAGAAAATAGTTTAGAAAGTTGTCACGAAAATATTGAAGAAAACGTAAATAAAAGAGTAGGAATATCAAGATAGAGAGAGTGGGCTGGTATTGAATTGCTCAGTAGTGAGGTATTGTATTGCTTAGGAACTCCAGTTCTGTCGTCGCGCCTGTCGCTGGCAGCACCTGTCGCGGCAGCGGTCCGTTGGTCGTCGCGGCAGCAAACACACCAACTCAGTATTTTCAAGTTTGGCAAGAATCCCAGATCTGCGTTGGCCTATCCCTAGGTCCAAGTCTGTCGATGATCACGTCTTGATGATACCTCCCGGCGTGAATCGAAGGATGAACACCGATGTGTATGAATTCTTCCTTAGCCACTTAACCTTGCCCTATCCCTAGGCACAAGATAGTTCAACTATAAACTAGAGAACTTGCTCTTATTTCTTTCGTATACTTAACTCTCCTGATGCTAAGTAAATAGATAACCTCACAATGCTCTCCCGATGCTCTTGCAAGATATTAAAACCAAAATAAGAGAACTTGAAGTTTATTTTATTTGAACTTGGAAAATCCTAAAACAAAACAACCCTTGCAACTACTTTACAAATCAACCCGTGGCCCTAGGGGGTTTTTAGAACATGTCGACGACGGGTAAACGGTGGAGGGGTTTGGTTATCGGTTATGGGGTATGACTCCTCCTAGGTTAAAATCTATGCCCTTATATAAGCTTTGGGCTCAAGTATTCTAAGATAACAAGGATTACAACTTTAATTAAAAGTAAGATTCTAATAAAGACTTTAATCTTCAAGTATCCTACTTTTCAGCCGCCTCCTTGTTTCATGGGGTTTCCTCTCCTTGAGCTTTGGCTTGACATATCTTTTGATCCGGGGCTTGGAAAAATATATGGTTTTCACACGACAGACGAGCATAATTTTCTCTATCTATCGAGGTCCACTTTGCTTTTCCTCCACTAACTTGCTGTCGTCCTCTGCTGTCCTGGCAGATCCAAGGCAGCATCGTCCTCATCATCTGCTTGTCCAGTTCAGCTTTTCTGCTTCTCTGCCCTGCGCCCGCCTTCTTCGTCAGCGATGGCAGCAACCTGCAAAATCATCCCTTTTTCAGTAGAATCCGTGCTTTTACTAATTTTGTGATGTTTTGCTGTAAACTAACCTAAATGCAATGCAATGATGCTTGAATGCAGCAAAAATATGGGTTAAAAAGGGTGTAAATAATAGAACTTTTACACACTCAACACCGACCCGACATAAATAAAAATGATCATTGTTTTTCATTATTATTCGATAAAATAGAGAGCTAATTGAAAAAAAATAGAAATAAAGAGGGAGCGTTATAATAATTATTTCATTTTTATTAGACAAAATAAGAGATAATTGAAATATATATATATATATTATATTTAGAATAAAATTAAACTATTATTTCGGTTCGGGTAGGATATTTTCTTTAAAAAAAATCCGAACCGACCTTATCCTCAAAAAATCAGACCATAACCCGACCCGAACCCATTTTTTTTAAAAAACCCACCATATAAAATTAGGTCGGGTCGAAACCCATCGGGCATGCGTCAAATAGCCATCACTAATTATACAACTTACTACTTAAAAAATATTTGTGCATTAAAATACAATTACAAAAAATTAGATAATTTACAAATTTCACAAAATTAATTTTTGTTGAGTTGTGTGGTGCTCGATTCGTTCAACCGATTATGCTCACCAAGTGGTGGAGAGGTGGATATTTGGGTGGAAGGGTTAAGGAAGCTAAAAAGTAAAAAGACACAATGATTTTAGAGTGGTTCGGTCTTCTAACAAGCACCTACATCCACTACCTTAGCTTCCCACTAAGGATTTCACAATCAATCCACTAATTGATTCGTCCCCTTTTCTAGGATTAGGAGGAAACCCTTACAACCGATCAAGCTTCTACCCAAAGCCTTGATCAAAACCCTCTTTTACAAAGAGATTAAGAAAGCAAACTTAAACCCTCTAATAGGTGTTTGTTTGCACAATGAAGCACTCACCCAAAACCTAAAACACTTGAGCAAATTTGACAATTTTGGCTCACTAGTGTTTGTCTATACAATAAATGACAATTTAAGCTCTAAGACAATATTTGATCATTTGTTGATTGACAATTGAAGCATTAGTCTTCTCTTGATGCTTGGAGGTCCCTTTTATACTCCCAAATGAGTTTGTAGCCGTTGGGATCAAATTGGAGCCGTTGAGGACTTTAATTCCCACCATAAATGCATTCTGCAGCTCCCCGTTTCGAAACGCTCGAAGCCGTTTCGAAACACTCTTAATGTAGAAAGAGCCGTTGCAGTCTGTCAGGGCATCCGTTTCGGAACGCCTCCTGGCCGTTTCGGAACGCCTCATGTCCGTTTCGGAACGCCTCCTGGCCGTTTCGAAACTTGTATCGAAACGATGTAGTCCCGTATCGAAACGCCTGCATTTAAAAGTTGGTTGGAAAAATAGCCGTTGGGGTTTATGACCGTTGGGGTCATTGCCACGTGGGCGTATCGAAACGGCCTAGCCCGTTTCGAAACGCTGGGCAAAAATGCTGTCCATAGAGAGCCCGTTTCGAAACACGTTTCGAAACGTTTTGGCTACTGGAGGCACCTGTTTCGAAACGCCCTAAGGTGTTTCGAAACACTAGGACAGTTTTGTGAAAATTGGCCTTTGAAAACATATAAAACCCTTTTAAAACATCCCTAAACATAGTTTCAAGTTATTTGGACTTTTGGAAATTGTTTTAAATACTTTTTAAATCAGTCCAAAATATTTTTCAATTATTATATCAAAACATTAGTTCTACAATCTCCCCCTTTTTGATATAATAAAACCACTTGAAAAAATTGCTTGGGATTCTCCCCCTTTAACTTTAAAATTGTGAATAAGAGTTGAAAAATTTTAATACAAATAAAGCTCCCCCTTATTCATTTGAAAATTCAATTTTTCAAACCATTTCTCCCCCTTTTTGTTATATCAAAAAGAATTTAAAACATTATGTTCAAAATAACAATGGAGATAAAAACTTTGACAAAAAATAAGAATTTGGTTTAAAATGGCTCCCCCTTACTCAATGCATCATTGAAATGTTAGTCCAACATGTATGATCATCTAGTTGAATAAACTAAAAATTAAAACAAATAAAAGCAAAACAACTAGATTTTTACCAACACTTGAACCCAAAGGTAGGATGTGAAGCCTTCCTTCTTCAAGTGTTATTCCTTGTGTGTATGGAGCTCCCCCTCAATGTTTGACTTGTTGAACATCTCCATCACACCTACAATAGACAATCAAGTAACTTTTGGTATCCAAATTGCTTTGGATCCATAAACGTTAGTTGCACAAAATTTAGTCCCCTTAGGAATCCATTTTTCAATTTCATCCTTTTTAGTTGAAGTGGTTAGTCCTTTTGGGACCCAAACACTTCTAAAACATTTTCCATTCACAAATCTAGGGGCACTAGATTGTCTAACATAAAAATTTGATTTTCTAAAATTGTTTTTCTTTTCAAGCTCTTTGGAAATCAAATCTTTTTCTTCTTGAACATTTTGAAGCAATTTTTGTAAATCTAAACATTTTAATTCAAACTCTTCAAGTTTTGCTTCAAGTTCAAGTTTGGTTTTAGAAAGCAAATAATTTTGAATTGTTAACTTTGAAACCAATTTTTTGTTTTTCAAAATGTGGCTTTTAAAATCTAAAATCAAATCATCATAGGCATCTTGTAATTCATCAAAGGAATAAGAACATGAAGTAGATGAATTAGAAGTTACCCTTGAATCTTCTTCGATGGCCATAAGGCAAAGGTTGGCTTGTTCACCGTCGGTGGAGTCTTCATCACTCCAAGTAGCCAAATGTGCCTTCTTCTTATGGCTTGAAGTGCTTGCCCTCTCCTTTCTCTTAGGTTCTCGTTCAAGCTCTCTCAAGGCTTTCTTCATGAACGGGGCACACTTCTTGAAGAGATGAACTATCTCTTCTTCTTCATCCTCCTCTTCACTTGAGTAGACATGATGGCAAGTGGAGGATTTGAGAGCCATGGCACTAGCATTGATGCCAAGCCCTTTGATTTTCTTCTCTCCCATAGCTCGAATTTCTTCCCTCTTCTTCTCATCCTCTTTATTCTTCTTCATGATTTGATGAGTAAGGAGTGACCCCATGAGTTCATCAAGCTTCAAATTTTTCAAATTTTTGGCTTCGATGATGGCGGTCCTCTTTGAGTCCCAAGACTCGGGAAGTGAGTAGATGAGCTTTCGAACAAGCTTCTCCTCCGGGATGGCTTCTCCATAGCCTTTGAGACCATTGGTGATGGTGGAGAACCTATCAAACATCTTCTCGATGTTCTCTTCCGGATCCATTTTGAAGTTATCATACTCCAAGGTTAGGAGCCCAATCTTGGTTTCCTTGACTTCGTTTGTCCCTTCGTATGTGACTTCAAACTTGTCCCATACCTCCTTGGCACTCTCACAAGAAGACATCTTCTCATAGATGGATGGGCCAAAAGCACAAAACAAGATGTGCAAGGCCTTGCAATTGAGCTCCATCTTCTTGCGATCGTCGGCACTCCACTCCGCTTTACTTCTTTGAAGCACGAACGGACCATCTTCAACTATGTCCCATAGCTTGTAATCTCTTGACTTCAAGAAGAATTTCATCTTTGTCTTCCAATGGGCATAGTGGTCTCCGTCAAAGAAAGGCGGTTTGTCGATTGATTGTGCCATTTGAGCCGGTTGATGAACTAGTGATCGAGCTTGCCGGATCTTCTCAATAGGATGTGAATCCTCTTCGATTGAGCCAAGCTCTGATACCAATTGTTGAGTTGTGTGGTGCTCGATTCGTTCAACCGATTATGCTCACCAAGTGGTGGAGAGGTGGATATTTGGGTGGAAGGGTTAAGGAAGCTAAAAAGTAAAAAGACACAATGATTTTAGAGTGGTTCGGTCTTCTAACAAGCACCTACATCCACTACCTTAGCTTCCCACTAAGGATTTCACAATCAATCCACTAATTGATTCGTCCCCTTTTCTAGGATTAGGAGGAAACCCTTACAACCGATCAAGCTTCTACCCAAAGCCTTGATCAAAACCCTCTTTTACAAAGAGATTAAGAAAGCAAACTTAAACCCTCTAATAGGTGTTTGTTTGCACAATGAAGCACTCACCCAAAACCTAAAACACTTGAGCAAATTTGACAATTTTGGCTCACTAGTGTTTGTCTATACAATAAATGACAATTTAAGCTCTAAGACAATCTTTGATCATTTGTTGATTGACAATTGAAGCATTAGTCTTCTCTTGATGCTTGGAGGTCCCTTTTATACTCCCAAATGAGTTTGTAGCCGTTACTAGCCGTTGGGATCAAATTGGAGCCGTTGAGGACTTTAATTCCCACCATAAATGCATTCTGCAGCTCCCCGTTTCGAAACGCTCGAAGCCGTTTCGAAACACTCTTAATGTAGAAAGAGCCGTTGCAGTCTGTCAGGGCATCCGTTTCGGAACGCCTCCTGGCCGTTTCGGAACGCCTCATGTCTGTTTCGGAAGCCTCCTGGCCGTTTCGAAACTCGTATCGAAACGATGTAGTCCCGTATCGAAACGCCTGCATTTAAAAGTTGGTTGGAAAAATAGCCGTTGGGGTTTATGACCGTTGGGGTCATTGCCACGTGGGCGTATCGAAACGGCCTAGCCCGTTTCGAAACGCTGGGCAAAAATGCTGTCCATAGAGAGCCCGTTTCGAAACACGTTTCGAAACGTTTTGGCTACTGGAGGCACCTGTTTCGAAACGCCCTAAGGTGTTTCGAAACACTAGGACAGTTTTGTGAAAATTGGCCTTTGAAAACATATAAAACCCTTTTAAAACATCCCTAAACATAGTTTCAAGTTATTTGGACTTTTGGAAATTGTTTTAAATACTTTTTAAATCAGTCCAAAATATATATATATATATATTATATTTAGAATAAAATTAAACTATTATTTCGGTTCGGGTAGGATATTTTCTTTAAAAAAAACCCGAACCGACCTTATCCTCAAAAAATCAGACCATAACCCGACCCGAACCCATTTTTTTTAAAAACCCACCATATAAAATTAGGTCGGGTCGAAACCCATCGGGCATGCGTCAAATAGCCATCACTAATTATACAACTTACTACTTAAAAAATATTTGTGCATTAAAATACAATTACAAAAAATTAGATAATTTACAAATTTCACAAAATTAATTTTTAATATAACACCTTTTCAAAACTGTTGTCATTTTATTAAAAAAAGTTACATGTCATATAACCTAAGCTTTATAATATTTTCGGTTTAAAACAAACTCGCTGTGTATATACGGCGAGTTTAATGCATTTAAAAATATCGTTATGTTTAGCCTAAAAACACCGTTAAGTTAGAAGGAACTACGACGAGTTCGGTTTAAGATTAAGTTAATATCGTAAGGTTTAAATTGGATATTAAAAAATTAAATAAAACTCTCCGTGCATCTAAGACGAATTTAAATAAAAAAATAATATATATTTAAAACTCGCAGCACTGTGAAAGTATTAGTTGGGGAAATACAAGATTTTGGATCCTACTTCAATCAAAACAAGATGAAATGATCCTAGAAATGTGGTTAAGCCTCCCGTCTGTATCTTGGATCACGTCCTCCATTCTCTTTCATTGCCCACCCACATAATCTCACGCACCTTCTTCCTTTTCTCTTTCCGCATTCCTTTCATTGTCCACCCACAATATCTCAATCACCCTCTTCCTTCTCTCTTTCCGCATCGGATTTATATATACATATATTTCCCTCTCTGCTAGGGTTAGGGGTTTCTTACTTCTTATTTACAAAATTCTTCCTCCATGCTCGTCGTGGAGTTAGGGTTTTGCTATTTCAGACTCTCTTCGCCCTTTCTTCTTCATGGAATCGAGGCGTCAATCGAAGGATTCCTTGTCCTACTCCAGTCTCTTTAATATTGAGGTCTATTACTTTCCTTTTCTACTTATTTTCTAATCAATCTTTTCTGTTTTTTTTGCAATTTTTGATTTGTTGTTTTTGTGATTCCAATTTGTTTGGGTGAATTCCGTTTCCTGCTTATATGTTAATTGTGCTTTCGAGTAAATTCTCCCTTTTTAATTTTATTTTTGGTTTGTGTTGTAGTCTTTGATGAACTTCAAAGTTCCACAGCCTGACGATGATTTTGATTATTACGGGAATAGTAGTCAGGATGAGAGCAGAGGTAGCCAAGGTAAGCCTTCTGTTTTTCAACTCGGAATTAAGGGACCCTTCGGATTTTGTCCTTGTAAATGCACTTGTTTTTTTTCCCCTCTCTTCATTGGTTTTGTTTATACTTGTAGAGAATTGTGGTGGTTAGAACAGTTGTGATTAAAGATATTTTTTGACCGAGTGAATGTGCATTGCTCTATAATGAGTTCTCAATAGGTGGAGCAATGCCGAACCATGGTAATGGAACTATGTCTGAGCGGGATTTGAGTTTGGCAAAGAGAAAGTGGAGGGGGGCTTTCAATAGTGACGAGGAGGACGAGGATTACCAAGGCACCCACATTACGGAGGAGAGATATCGATCAATGCTTGGAGAACACGTACAGAAGTACAAAAGGAGGTTCAAGGATACCTCCGGGAGTCCTGCTCCTTCTCGAATGGGTATTCCAACTCCAAAGAGCAATTTGGGTAGTTCAAAATCTAGGAAATTGGGGAATGAGCAGCGTGCAGGGTTCTATGATATGGAGACCACATCTGAATGGATGAATGATGTTAGTTCTCAGAGGTTTGCAAACTATCACGAAGCAGATCTTGTTCCCAAGTATGATGTTTTTAATTTACTCTTTTGTTTTGCTGATAAGCAATATAGTATTGCGATACATCAATTGCAAATTATATCTGGAGTTCCATATTCATATAACTTATTGGCTTAATCAACAATTCTTTTTTAACATATGATCTGCAGAATCATGTATGAACCTGCTTATTTGGATATTGGGGAGGGCATCACGTATAGGATCCCTCCAACCTATGATAAGCTGGCATTGTCATTGAATTTGCCAAGCTTTTCAGATATCCGGGTGGAGGAGTTTTACCTGAAGGGTACTTTAGATTTGGGGTCATTAGCAACAATGATGGCTAGTGATAAAAGGTTTGGGTCTCGAAGCCGAGCAGGGATGGGAGAGCCTTATCCTCAATATGAATCCCTTCAGGTCCGGTTGAAGGCTTTGGAAGCTTCAAACTCAGCTCAGAAGTTCAGCCTCAAGGTATCTGAGAGTGCATTGAATTCCTCCATTCCTGAGGGGGCTGCTGGAAATTTACAACGGTCTATTTTGTCAGAAGGTGGTGTATTACAGGTTTACTATGTTAAAGTTTTGGAGAAAGGAGACACGTATGAGGTTAGCTCAATTTAAGTTATTATACTCATCTTTTTATTTAATTTGTGATAATACTCTTTTTTAACTTCCTTCATGATTGTTTCTTGCTGCAGATAATTGAACGAAGCTTACCAAAGAAACCTAAAGTGAAGAAAGACCCTTCTGTAATTGAGAGGGAGGAAATGGATAAAATTGGAAAAGTTTGGGTTACCATAGTTAGAAGAGACATTCCAAAGCATCATAGGAATTTCACTAATTTTCACCGAAAGCAACTCATTGATTCGAAGAGATTTGCTGAAAACTGTCAGCGAGAGGTATGCATGTTGCTATCTGACCTCTAGATTACTCTAGTGTAGTATGGTTTTTCTGATGTTATCTCTTAAAGCTTTAGTGACAATCTAGTTTCTTTTCCAGGTGAAATTGAAAGTGAGCAGATCTCTCAAATTTATGAGGGGTGCTGCACTTCGCACAAGGAAATTGGCTAGAGATATGCTGTTGTTTTGGAAGCGGGTTGACAAGGAGATGGTATCTTTCTTCTCCCTTTCTAAAGTTCTGTGCTCTGTGAATGTGCTTTAACTTTTAAAATGGGCATCATTTTGTTTGTTAACTGCATGCTTGGAATATATTTTTGAAAGGTTGACCAAGAGTATGCCTATTATTAGGAGTGGAAATACGGAAGCGCTTATTGGATATTTCATTTTGATATACCAGATAATAACGAGGGTGGTTGAGTACTTTTTGCTGCACATTTTGTAGTACTAGTATTTATTATCATGTGCCTTGCATGTCGATACTTGTTTCGTATAAACTAAAATATTTCTATTTTTTTAGAATTAAGAATATTATTTTTAATGTAAGTCATTAAAATGTACCAATTGGATAAGGTTTATTAATATTTATAATAAGATGTTTTGATGATAGTCATTTGACGAAATTAGAAGTTATGGTCGCAAATTGAATGAAGTTGTTAATAGTTATGATGGAAAACATTTGAATGTCGCATAGAATTATAATGAGTAAAAATTTCACTGTTCGTCAATCCACAAGTTTTTCATTGTATGCAATTATCTACATGTACATATTATAAATCATGCTTTAACTTGGTGGCTGAAACAACCAGTGTGAGACCTCTTTCTGCATATTATTGAATCTGCTTCTATGTGAATTCCTATCCTTAATAGGCAGAAGTGAGGAAAAGGGAGGAAAGAGAAGCTGCAGAAGCTTTAAGGCGTGAGCAGGAGCTTCGAGAAGCAAAGAGGCAGCAACAAAGACTCAATTTTCTTATACAACAAACAGAACTTTATAGTCACTTTATGCAGAACAAGGCAAATTCTCAGTCCACTGAAGTTTTGCCTGCAAGGGATGAAGAATCAAATGATGATGAAAAGGATGATGGTGGGCCTGGTGGTGAAGAAGATCCGGAAGAGGCTGAACTGAAAAAGGAGGCTCTAAGAGCTGCTCAAGATGCTGTCTCTAAACAAAAAAAGTTGACAAGTGCTTTTGATACTGAATGTTTCAAGTTGCGTCAAGTTGCTGAAACGGAGATGCCTTTAGAAGATAGTTCTGTTGCAGGGTCCAGCAATATAGATCTGCATAACCCGTAAGTTCTATTTTATGTTCAATATTTGGATAAACTACAGTTACAGGGGATTCTTTTCCTCTTAAAATTTTCTCATTTCCCCTCAATTTATGTGCAGATCCACTATGCCTGTCACCTCAACAGTTCAAACACCGGAGATGTTTAAGGGTTCTCTCAAGGAATATCAGTTAAAGGGCCTTCAGTGGCTTGTTAATTGTTATGAGCAGGTTGTTAGGCTAACTCTAACTGAATAGCTTTTTAATTATTATCAAATGAAAAGTTTTGAACTTCCTTTTTATATGACTGTATGATGGAAGGTCATATATTCTCTTTCAGGGTCTAAATGGTATTCTTGCCGATGAAATGGGCTTGGGGAAAACTATTCAGGCAATGGCATTCTTGGCTCATTTAGCTGAGGTAATCATTATAAGTTGGTGTTTTTGGTGCATAATTTTTTCTTTATCCTAATTAGGATTGGTTGCTTTATTCAGGAGAAAAATATATGGGGGCCTTTTCTTGTTGTTGCACCTGCTTCTGTCTTGAATAATTGGGCTGACGAGATTAGTCGCTTCTGTCCTGCCCTTAAAACTCTTCCATATTGGGGTGGACTTCAAGAGCGGATGGTTCTTAGAAAGAACATCAATCCAAAGCGACTTTATCGAAGGTATTCTACTTTTGTTTGCAATATACAATTTACTTTAATTATATGAGAAATATTGTAGCTTTAAAAGCAAATGAGAAACATTGTAAGTTGGTGCCATAACAGCCAATACTGTTTTGTACCAGTCTGAAGTTTGATGTCCCCAATTCTTCTATTAGAAATTCTTGAAAGCAATATATCAAGCTATATTAAATATTTTGTTGTACTCAAATGTCGTCCAAACTTTAGTGTGATGCGTCTTTTACCACCCAAGCACCTTGCTTGTAGTTTGGATTTATATGCTATTTGTCTGGGGAGCATCTGCTCAAAATTTTCATGCATCTTCTGGGTTATATATTATAGGGTTACATAAATTAGGGGGGAGTAACAGTAGAATGAAGATGCATTATTGGTATAAGTAAACTGGAAGTAACTTGGAAGTTTCTAAACTCTAGTTACTTCCTTTGAATAGAACCCAGTGTTTTCATGGCATGCTCCTTAGTTCCAGATGACGAAAGCATCGTAGACCTTTTCGGTGAGGCATGTGTTGATTAGGTGCATTCCTAGTGCTCTTTTTTGTAAGCTAGTGAGTAAATAATCTGCCTGATTGAAACTCTTATTAATTTCTTTTAGGTAACTATACCTTTACTAGTAAAAGAGGGGATGGTATCAAACTTTCTATTTCCCAATGTTTGATTATTCAACAAAAGGCATGGGACAATGGATAATCATGCATAACAACCGACAAAAGAGAATTTTGCATGTTTTATAAGATATATTGGACCTCTTTTTAGAGATTATCACCATGAATTACTTTTTTAAGCTTTTTATATATATAGACAAATAGATACGCAAAAACATACAAGTATAAATTGCACTTTCACTGAATTCACTACACTTTTTTGTGACATGCACTTTGGCAATACAAGGTTTCTTAGTTCTAACAGCTAGAGCACGTCTTGTGTCCCTCAGAGCACTGATCTCACTTCAAGTCCGTTCTTGATACTTGGAGCTGGAGTTCTTTTAAGATCGATACTTATTAACTCTTTCACTCGCATTCCTTATATTGTTCATGTAAATTTATTAGTTATTTCTTTCTTGTCAGGGAAGCCGGATTTCATATTCTGATTACTAGCTATCAACTGCTGGTGTCTGATGAGAAGTATTTTCGACGTGTGAAATGGCAATACATGGTATTAGATGAAGCACAGGCAATCAAGAGTTCAAGCAGGTTTTTACATTTACCTTCAAATTTGTTTATTTCCTTAAATTTATGAGCTTCAATCCTTATTATTTATTTTCTATTTAGCAAATATTTCCTTGATGAGTGAATTCTGTGTATAAAATGTCTTGTTGCCCACTGGCAATCTTACCCCATTGAATGTCACTTTCTTTTTTGTTTTTTTTGGTTCAATTGGGTAATTAGAAGTCGGACATCCCTACATGTGGTGATATTGATGTTATTTCTTATTCTTTTTAATGCAATATAAATGTTAATTCAAAATAGAATTAGAAGTATTTTTCTTGTCTTGTGTTCACACTTCACAGTTGTTTATCACTGTATCTGTTGGAACAGTAATTTCCTCTACTGGTTTAAGAATCTTGGGGTCCTTTTTTCTAAAAATTATTTTCTATTTTTGTTTTCAGAAAATAATTTTCATTCAGTTCTCTAAAAGTTAGAAAACATGCTTGGTTAATAGAATGGAAACTTGTTTTCAAAAAATGAAAGTAGTGAAAATGTGTTTGGTATCTAGTTTTTCAAAATAGAAATGAAAAAATAATGATTAAATAATTAAAATAAAGTATAGTTAGAAAAATATTATAATAATAATAATAAATAAATAAAATGAGTAAATAAACTAAAGTTTTAGAAAATGGCATTAGAAGGATTTGAACCCTGGTTAAAATGAACTTAAAGTTAAAAAAACCCTTGTTTTGATATTTTCCATTTTCCTAAAACATTTTTCAATGAAAACAATGAAAATATCTTTTTTATGTTTTCAAATTTTCACTTATTTTTGTTTTCATTTTCTAATTTTACAACCAAATACGTTTTCTTCACCGTTTTCCATTTTCCAAGAAAATGAAAACGAACTCCATTCTCTAAAACCAAACAGACCCTTATATGTTCATTCACTGCAATACGTTACTGCATCCAGTTGCTGTGGTTTTCCATTTTCTAGAGAAAACGGTTCCACTTGCCTTCTCAAAGTTGCAACTTTGGTTTTCCATTTTTACTTTCTACTATATTAATCTCATATACTCTCAGTTTTAGCTGATATTCTGATTGGATTATGGCGTTGCAGCATAAGGTGGAAGACACTGCTTAGTTTCAACTGTCGTAACCGCTTGCTTTTGACTGGTACACCAATCCAGAATAACATGGCAGAACTATGGGCCCTTCTGCATTTCATAATGCCAACCTTATTTGACAGCCATGAACAGTTTAATGAATGGTTTTCTAAGGGGTATGTGTTCCTTATGCTAGCCTGCTTTCTTTCACCATCTGACCAAAAAATAAATTTTCTTATTTATTGCATCTCTTTCTATATCATCAGAATTGAGAATCATGCTGAACATGGAGGTACTTTGAATGAGCATCAACTTAACAGATTGGTGAGTATTTTTTTTTTCATGCTAGTTTTGCTGTGAGGGTGAAGTTGTGGGACTTATAAAGACTACTTTTCTTGTATTTATTATAGTTTGAATTATTTAGATGCCGAAACTGACATTCTTTTTTCCTTTTCAAAAGGATTGTATGTTATGTTGCCCTATTGTGTTGATATTTCTTAATGGTTGTTGTTATTCCTTTCTTGTTGGCAGCATGCAATTTTAAAGCCCTTTATGCTACGGCGAGTAAAGAAAGATGTGGTTTCTGAGCTGACTAGGAAAACAGAGATTATGGTTCACTGCAAGTTGAGTTCCCGACAGCAAGCTTTCTATCAAGCTATTAAGAATAAGATATCTCTAGCTGAATTGTTTGATAGCAATCGTGGACATCTTAATGAAAAGAAAATTCTGAATTTGATGAATATTGTCATTCAGCTGAGGAAGGTAAGTTATAGTTTTCCAACTTTTTTCTTCTTATCCTGGCTTAATATGGTTAATAAGGGAGAAAAAAAACATGGATATCTGTTCATTTATGTGTGAAGTTGCTTCTATCTGTTTAGAAGTTTCTGATTATTTTTGAATATTTTTATGTGATGGTAGGTGTGTAACCATCCGGAATTATTTGAAAGAAATGAAGGAAGCACATACTTCTATTTTGGAGAGATCCCAAATTCTCTTCTGCCTCCTCCCTTTGGGGAGTTGGAGGATATACACTACGCTGGGAGTCATAATCCCATAACCTACAAGGTACTTCTGTTAAACGGTCTATAGTTTTGATGTGTAAGTCTTGTTTGTTTTAGTGCTTTACCACCAATACTACTGTTGCCCTCTTTTTTTCATTCTTCAGATACCTAAACTTCTCCAACAAGAGGTTCTACAATATTCTGAAACGTTATGCTCTACAGTTGAGCGTGGAGTTTACCGAGAAATGTTTTACAAATACTTCAATGTATTCTCCATGGGAAATGTTTATCAATCTATTTTCCCACCAGAGAGTGGCGCAAATGGGTTGTCTGTCGGAAGTGGCACATTTGGGTTCTTCCGTCTAATGGATTTGTCTCCAGCAGAGGTTGCATTCTTAGGAACTGGTTCTTTTATGGAGAGACTCTTGTTTTCTATTTCAAGATGGGACAACCAAGTTTTAGATGGAAGTTTAGATGATCTAATGGAGGTATTGGATGATGACTTCAATTCCAGTTACCTTGAGATGGGAACGGTCAGAGCTGTTACAAGGATGTTGTTAATGCCATCAAGATCCAAGACCAATTTGCTTAGAAGAAGATTTGCAACTGGTCCAGGAAATGATCCATTTGAGGCTTTAGTTGTCTCTCATCAGGATAGGCTGCTATCTAATACTAAAATTCTTCATTCAACATACACATTCATCCCACGAACTAGAGCTCCTCCGGTATATTCTACTTTTTTTTATCCTTTTTGTTATTATTATGAGGATCAGCTTAAGCAAGAATAAGATATATTATTCACTGTTAATATTTTCTACGTGATAGATTGGTGCTCAATGCTCGGATAGAAATTTTGCTTACAGAATGACCGAAGAACTACATAATCCATGGGTTAAAAGATTGTTGATCGGGTTTGCTCGGACGTCTGAATATAGTGGGCCTAGAATTCCAGATGGTCCTCATCGTTTGATTCATGAAATTGATTCTCAATTACCAGTTGAACGACCTGCCCTCGAGCTTACATATAAGATATTTGGTTCTTGTCCCCCAATGCAAAGTTTTGACCATGCAAAGTTGCTGACAGTAAGAATATTTTGTGTTCGCTTTATGTTGCTCTGCTGTGGTTTGACATATATATTACTTGACATTTTGATATATTCCATTTTCTCCTTAGGATTCTGGCAAGCTCCAGACGCTTGATATATTATTGAAACGTCTCCGAGCAGAAAATCACCGTGTTCTATTGTTTGCACAAATGACAAAAATGTTGAATATTTTGGAGGTATTTTTACCTGTTTATTCTTCACCTTTGTTTTATTTCCTAAGCTCACCTGTTCTATTGAACTTGATTTGTAGAAATAGTGCAAAAGCATTTGGAGCTAGCTGTTAATCATGGTTATTGGATGGATAATTAGATTTGATATGTAATAAAACAAAAGCATATGAAGTGCAGTTGTAAAGTATGGCTGTTATCATTGCTTGTATGCCATTGGAGTTCAGAGTTAGAAAGGGTTTTCTGATTCTATGCATACGGAATTCAGATTTCATTTTAATTGCAACATCTCAATATACAATAACAAAATTTATTGTTGTGATTGATTGCTTTAACACTTTGGGTTGTATCACTCCTCTGTATCTGCAAAATGTTGCTCTGCTTACTCTGTTTATTGTTGCAGGACTATATGAACTATAGAAAATATAGGTACCTGAGGCTTGATGGATCTTCCACAATTATGGATCGACGAGACATGGTCAGAGACTTTCAGTTGCGGTGAGTATTTCATTCACATCTGATCCACTCTGAACAGGTTTCAGTAATCATTCTTTTTGTTCATCTCCTGTTATGAAGCAAAAGTAAAATATGTGCTTTGTTTTCTATTGCAGGAATGACATTTTTGTGTTCTTGCTTAGTACCAGAGCTGGTGGATTGGGTATTAACTTGACAGCTGCTGACACTGTAATCTTTTATGAAAGTGATTGGAATCCAACCTTGGATTTGCAAGCCATGGACAGAGCTCACCGTTTAGGGCAGACAAAGGATGTAGGATTCTGCTTCTTACCCCACTATTTTAACTGCCTGTGAATGATTTGATTTCATGGAATTTATTTCATCGCTCTTCAAATAACCTTGCTCGCTGCTTAATATCTCGCTCGCATTTTGGCATGGAACTCTCAGCACATTTTCCTGTTCTTTTTATGAAACTATTCATTTATTTAAAATTTCTTACACTTTTTAGTAGGAAATAGTGAGTTTTACGTTATTGAATTTATTTGTTTAGACCTTTTACACATTCTTACATGTACATAGGTTACCGTCTACCGACTCATTTGTAAGGAAACAGTTGAGGAGAAGATTTTGCAGAGAGCAGGTCAGAAAAATACTGTGCAGCAGCTTGTCATGACAGGTGGCCATGTGCAGGGAGATCTCTTGGCTCCTGAGGATGTTGTATCTTTACTTCTGGATGATGCACAGCTGGAGCAGAAATTAAGAGAGATTCCGCTGCAGGTTAGGTTCAACACTGATATGGCACAAATCATCTTCTTTTCTCAGGATAAAAAGAGATATATAGAACCGATTTTTATGTTTTATTCACCCCCAAGGGCAAGGATAGACAAAAGAAAAAACAACCAACGAAGGGCATACGGTTAGATGCTGAAGGTGATGCATCTTTGGAAGACTTGGCAAATGCTGGAGGTCAGGGTACTGGGGCTGATCCATCACCAGATCCAGAAAAAGCCAAATCCAGTAATAAGAAGGTACTAAAGCTCATCTAGATTCAAATTATGATTGAGATTGAAATAGCAGTCATTTTGTTTTACAAGATATAATGGTCTATATTGGAGAGATTCTGGGATTATCCCAGATAAAATAATATGCTAAAGATGAAATGCTATTCCAAGACACACATATTTAGTGTAATCCTATTGGTTTGTCGCTTGTTATATTAGCTTCTGGAAAGAACAATCCTAATTATTTTTGGTTGATCCTTGAAGTCCCCTTTCTGACCATAGTAGAGTGTAGAGGAACTGTGCATCCTGTGTGTGAAGGATGTTGTGTCCTGCAATTTGCTTTTGATGCGGCTGACCATGTTGAGAATAACCTATTTAGGCAACACATTATGTGTGTTTATAATTCTATTATATACATTTTTGTGCAGAGGAAAAGTGCTTCTGCTAAGCAAAGGAATTCGCAGAAAATGAGTGAACCTAGCCTTGTGGAAAATGAGATAGATGATGACATGCAATCACAGAGGCCCAAGAGGCCGAAGAAGAGTGTTAACGAAAACCTAGAACCAACAATTACTACTGCGGCTGCTGCATCAGCTTCTGGGCAGGTTCGGTATCCAGGTGATTTCGGGACTGAAATGGAGCATCATAACATGGCGCATAGTAATATATCGATGTGACAGCTTGCTGAAAGGTGCATTCTAATTGCTGCAGCTGCAAATGGATGGTATAGTAGTATCAATATGTATATTTATTAATTTTTGGTGGGAGGGAGAATTGTAGGTTAGTGGTTAATTACATCAAAAAGTTTGGGAAAACATGTGCTCTGCTTAACGTATATTGTAGTTGTTGTAAATGTAGGTTTACCAACAATAGGCCCATATATTTAATGGAACCATAAATGCCAGCGTATTTAGTTTCCACTTGATATGCCATAAGAGTAGCTAAAGTAATTGGTACTTAAACCTAAAGATAAACTACGTTTTTAGTCTCAATTTTTACCGCATTTTTATTTTGGTCCCCTAACTTCAGAACTTTTTGCTTTCAAATTTTGTTTCGTCACTTAATGACAGTTGTGTAACAAAATAGTAAAATGTTGCGTTTTGGAAAGTTTTATTTGTGAAATTGACATATTATTTCACTTTTCTACACCTTTTCCATGGCTAACCTCAATTGTCCTTTGCAATGTAACTAGTACCTAAATATTTTTTCCCATTTCCCCTTTCTTCTCAGGTTGGTTTTTCTTGAAATCGACGAAACGGAAATTAAAGCTATATTGTTATTTTGATTTCATTTGTAGTCTTCGTCGTTTTATCAACATAAAATAAAGATATACTGTTTTTATCCTTCTTTCTCGAGCTTTTTATCGTTAGTAAGTGGAAAAAAATATTTCGGTGTCAATGTATCAAGGGAGTAAAATCTAGTTTGACTAGAAATTATTAGGTGGACTCGACTCACCACATTATTCATGGTTTATCCAATAACATTTATCTATTAGCGTAACTTTCTAATAACTACCCACTTTTTGATTACATGTAGGAAATAAAACATTTCGGTGTCAATGTATCAATGAAGATTCACGGTGATAAAAAATGAGATGAAAAAAATATTATTGGATAGGACTATGGATGACATGTTGAGTCAGACCCATCTATTAAAATTTCAAGGGATTTCTGCATAACCTTATCTAAAATTTTAAATGATATTGACCAAATAAATAAAATTCAAAAGTTGTTAGATATCTAAAATTTTGAACGACGTTGACGAAGTAAATACGGTTCAAAACTTTCCTTTCTTCTCCAACCACACCCTCACCGGTCAGACTTTAAGGTGTGGGTCCGATCAAATACAACATCACCCCGTGTCTATGCCCCGATAATAACGGAAGCAATGAAGTTTTTTTGAAAGGGGTACCATATGAGATTTTATTAAGAAGAATAAAAGGTAAAACAACAAGCTATATGAGGAATTGAAAAGACAACTAAAAACAGAGACAAGGTATAGAAAAATCACTGCCAAAGTAAAACCACGAAACTCAGATGATCTAAGAAACCACTCGGTAAACTTTGAGAAAAGAAGATAGAGCGCAAAAATGAGTGGAGATGCCAATTTTAGCTAGGGAGGATCAATCCCTCGTCGATCTGTATCCAAGATGTAGGCGATGGCCATCGGAGCTTCCTCCACCCATAATGAGTCGCCATTCGCCACTCGGCCGAGTGAGGCCATTGCAAGTGCCGCTCTGTTTCCCGATCGTCCAACAAAGATGAATCGGCAAGCTCGAAAGAACTTTGAGATGGCTAAAGCATCAACGATAAGAGGCAGAAGGACGGATCTATCAGATTCCCCAGAGCGAAGCTTATAGATGACCGTTCGAGCATCACCTTCAAGCAAAATATCATTGATTTACATATCTCGTGCAAATGTTAGGCCTTGAACAACGACTAATGCTTCGGCTTCAAAAGCAGGTCAAACATTCACATTTTTCTGGTAAGCCGATCCCAAGATTAAACCTCTATCATCACGAATAATTATTCTTGACCATGATTTCTTCTCTTGAAAGGAAAAACTAGCATCAAAATTCACTTTGGCCGTCGAAGAAGCTGGGGGAGAGCATTGATCTTCCGAGTGCGTGAGAGGATGGGCAAGGTGAACTGAAAGAGATCTCAGCTCCAAGTTGTAGCTACTAGCTACGCACAAAGGTAACAACCTGGGAAACTGTTTGCAAAATTCCTTCATGTAACAATTTGTTTCGAGCAAACCAAATAGCCCAGGTAGCAATTGCAATTTTAGTATGTTTGTTTTTGCTATAATCATGAAAAATCCAATCCAACCAAACATCATAATCTTTTGCAGCTAAAGAAATCGGCCACTGATAACCAAGAGTAGTCCATACCCGGAAAGCAAACTTACATTGTGTAATAGCATGGTTCATAGTCTTAATTGATGATGCACATCTAGGGCAGAGATTCGATGCAGATATTTGCTTAATTGAGAGGCTGAGCCTTGTTGGTATGTGTTGAGTGGATCATTGAATCGATTTAAGCCAAGAGGGGGTGAATTAGATTTTTAGAAAGTTTGGTGGTGAAGTGGTAAAATAAAAATATCAAGACAAGGCACTTAGAGTGGTTCAAGTTCCAATTGAACTCTACATCCATTACCTTAACTCCCACTAAGGATTTTCCAACAACTCCACTAGTTGATCTTCTCCTTTTTTAGGCTTAGGAGGAAACCTTTACACAATGGTAAATTTTCTACCCAAAATTGACACAATTCTCACACAATGTTTACAAAGAAGATGAAGGCAAATAACAAGTATCTCTCAATACAGTTGTTGCCCAATTACAAGCACACAACCCAATTGAATTAAATAAAATGATAAATACAAAGAACCACAATTGGGGTTTTACAAGGAATAAAAAATTTTGCACAAGAGCTTGAATTTGATGTTTGGATGTTTCTCTTAGGATCAATAGTTGTTGCTGGTGCTTTTAGGACCCCCTTTTATACCTTCTCATTGAATTCTGGCCGTGGGGGTTGTTGCCATCATAATTATAGCCGCTGGGTTTCAATCTTCCCACCATAAATGCACTTCTGCAACTATCCGTTCTGAAATACTCGAACATGTTTCGAAATAGACCAAAATAGAAATAGTCGTTGGGGTGTAATTAAGAGATCGTATCGAAATAGACCTGATTGTTTTGATACGCTAAGAGCCCGTTTCGAAACATTTTGTCACTGCCAAAACCCGTATCAAAACGGCTTAAAACGTTTCGATACACTCTAACCGTTTCTTTAAAAATCAATTATTAAATTTCAACGGTCATATTTTTAATCCAAGTTTGAAAATCGTTTCGAAACGTTTGAGGTCGTTTCAATACTACTGTATCGAAACGATTCAACCTGTTTTGTTGTTCTTCATCCGTTTCGAAACATGAAGACCTATTTTGATACACCTGTATCAAAACGGGAAGGCTTGTTTCGAAACACATGTTAACAGTTTCAAACGTTCCGAAATGCCTAAGGGCTGTTTCGAAACGGTGACTCGAAAATCACTGTTTTGACTTGGAAAGCACTTAGAATTTTTTTCATAAACATTGACTTTGACTTGGACCATTTACTTAGAAATTTTGGGAAGTTTTGAGGACTTAAAAATTTATTTTCTCCTTTTCAATTTAGTCCTTAAATCCTTTGTTATATCAAAATCAATTCATTAGTTTTACAATCTCCCCTTTTTGATATAACAAAACCAAGTATAAATTTTTAAGTGTTTTGAAATCTTTGAAAAAGTTTTAACTCCCCCTCAATTTAAGATAGGTTTTAAAGTTTTGAAAAGATTTGAAATTGAAGCATTTGAAACTCAAAACCGACTTAAAAACACTTAGGCTCTTAGATTACTTCTCTCCCTTTTTGTTAGATCAAAAATAGATAAACAAGGATAACAAGAGAAGAAACTGAGTCATAAACAATAAACCAAACAACATGATATCATAGATAGCATTTAAGTTCAAGAAACAACATCAAAAACATAAATATTCAAAGCATTTAAGTTCAAGCTCAATCCTAAAAACAAATATTCAAAGCATAGGTCTTTAAAGATAAAAACATAAATAGGTGCAAACTTAATCCTAATATGACATAATAATATGATATGTAATATGAATCCTAGGACTCATCACCATAATCACCTCCAATGTCATCAAAAGAATCATCCTTGTCCTTAGCTTGATTTTGACGAAAGCGCCTCCAATCACCATAGAAGGTGGAAAAGGAGAGATCCGTAGACGTTTGTTGATTCTTAAGAGTGGAGACACGGTCCTCCAAGGATTGAATACGAGTGTTGAGAGCACCAAAACCCAAAGCCATGTTCGTGTCCATCGTGTTGAACTGCTCGGTAAGGAAGGCCATAAGAGCATCATTGTTAGGAGTCGCAACGGGAATCAAAGCTTGAGGTTGAGGCTCTTCTTGAGGTGCTTGAGCTCTCCTATCAACACGAACCCAATTGCCAAGTGTGTAACGAAACCCTGACATCACAAGAGAAGATTCACCAATCTTTTGCTTTCGAGGTTCCGGAGAATCATAAGAAC
Organism: Hibiscus trionum; assembly: GCA_030270665.1. Lineage (NCBI taxonomy): Eukaryota > Viridiplantae > Streptophyta > Magnoliopsida > Malvales > Malvaceae > Hibiscus > Hibiscus trionum. The sequence continues at coordinate 14,848,544 of BSYR01000013.1, forward strand.
AATCAAGACTGAGGCTAACAAAGATGTAGCTCAACACTGTCCCATAAGTGAAGGATGTGAGTGAGTCGGTTGTACGAATCTTCACTTGATGGACCATCTCGGCGAACATGATTTTCACTAAGTTTGGTCGTTGTGCTTGGCGAAAACACTCGAGCCAAAAGTGATTGACTTGTCGGATGTGGGCAAATTTACCTTTTGAAGGGCGAATGAACCAAGAGATGATCAAATGTAGGAGTCAGTCATGAGCATCCAAGGTAAGAATTGATCCGATGTGAGCTCCAAAGTGATTTTCATCCTCAATACCTTGATCTTTGAGCCCAAGGGTGTTCACTAAGACGGATGGATCAATACGGAACTTTTTGACCAAAAGATAAGACTCGATGCCAATGACCTCGAGATGATCCTCATTGTCGATGAGAACGACATTTGAGTAGAAGAGCAAGACCATGTTCTTGTAGACGATGTCGGGAATGCTCAAAAAGGCTAAAAAACTCCATTCTTGCAAGAGAGGTAGATAACGGAATTCGAAACGCTCGGAGTCAAGGAAATCTATATCCACAACTCGCTCTCTTCAAACGGCGGAATCATGAATGATTTTGAATCGTTCCTTAGCATCTTGATTCTTAAGATTTTTTTGAAAAAAGAGGGTAAGGTTTGGACGAATGTTATCTTGGGTCGAACCTTCACCCGCTTGAGTCTTTTGTTTCTTGTTTTCTATTAAAAAATTCCTAAAAACACAAAGCAAGCAAGAAAAATTTTGAGTGTATGCATTTAAATCCTAATTCAATCTAGTATAAATCTCATCAAGGTTTTAAAACCACTTTGAAGGTATATACATATATTAATTTTTTTTGAAGAAAACAACTTTTAAAAACTGTGTTAAAAAATACGATTAAAATCAAATATATTCGAATAAAAAAATTTGAGATTTTGAATTTTATTTACAAGTTTTTGAAAAACCCATGATATAAAATATAGATTCTATATAAAACTATAATTTTCTAACCTAAGATCCGAACGAAATCAAAGGAAAAAGAGAAAAGGATAAAAAATACCTTAAAAGAGGGATTTTGGAAGAATCGATGGATGAAATTGCACCAAATTGTTGAAGCTTGCTTAGATTTTCGTTTGAGAGTAAAAGCCCTCAAGATTTGATGAAAAACAATGAGGTTTGGAGGGTTTTTATACAGAAATCGTTTTTAGGGCTTTTAGGGTTTTTGAGTTTTAGTAAAAAGTAAATTTTGAGCATTTCAAACCCTTTAAAAAGGCTTTCCGGATACGCGTTTCGAAACATGCTAGACCGTTTCGAAATAGGCGTACCAAAACGTCTACAAATGTTCCGAAACCTGTTGACCGTTTCGATACAGATTTGACCGTATCGAAACCTAAGAGATTGCCTATATCAAAACGCATATGGGCTGTTTTGATACATGTCTTGGCAGAACCAAAATGTTTCGAAACCCTTTGGGGCGTTTCGAAACACCCTGATCACATTGTATTCATTTAAGGCACCCGTATCGAAACAGGGTGACCCCTTTCGGTACGACTAGGCCTGAAGGTGTAGACGAGGCTCTAAATTGCAGAAAAACTGAAATTTAATAGATCATAGATGCATGAATGATATGAATGAGCAAGAAAAACATATCAAAACACAAACATACTCCTCCTAACTATAAGCATGGATGAAATTAGGATAAAAAACACATAAGCATGACATTTTACAAGAAATCAAACAATTTAAGCACAAAAAGGTCCTAAAGGTCAAGACAGGCTAGTTAGACCTAACTCTCTCCTAAGGGACCAAAAACGCTCTTTATCTAGAGGTTTGGTAAAGATGTCCGCTAATTGATTTAAGGTGTCTACATACTCTAAAACAACATCTTCCTTAAGAACATGATCTCTAATGAAATGATATCTTATTTCTATGTGTTGGGTTCTAGAGTGTTGGATGAGATTTTTGGTAAGACATATAGCACTAGTGTTATCACACTTAAGGGGTATGGTATCTACCTTAATTCCATAGTCTAAGAGTTGTTGTTTCATCCAAATTACTTGAGCACAACAACTCCCTAAGGATATGTACTCGGCTTCAGTGGTAGATAAAGCTACACTATTTTGTTTCTTAGAGAACCAAGATATGAGCATACTACCTAGGAATTAGGAAGTGTCGGAAGTACTTTTTCTATCTATTTTACAACCCCCGTAATCCACATCCGAATAAGCATGAAGGTTAAAGGTTGAGTCTCTATGGTACCAAAGACCTAAACAAGGAGTATCTCTAAGGTACCTAAAGATTCTTTTAACGACTATAAGGTGAGACTCTCTAGGACTAGCTTGAAACCTAACACACAAGCAAACACTAAACAATATATCCGGTCTACTTGCGGTAAGGTAAAACAAAGATCCAATCATAGAGCGATAAAGCTTAGAGTCAACACACTTACCTCCTTCATCTTTGTCAAGCTTTGTGGATGAGCTCATTGGTGTAGCTTGAGGCTTTGCTTGCTCCAAGCCAAACTTCTCGAGCATATCCTTGATGTACTTCATTTGATTGATGAAGATGTCATCCTTCATTTGTTTGATTTGGAGTCCCAAAAAGAATGAGAGCTCTCCCATCATGCTCGTTTCAAATTCACATTGCATCAACTTAGAAAAATCTTGACAAAGCAATTCATTAGTATAACCAAATATAATATCATCAACATAAATTTGATCTACTAAGATATCTTTGCCATTGTTTTTAATATAAAATGTTGTGTCCACCTTTCCTTTCTCAAAACCTTTTCCAACTAGAAAACTTGAAAGTCTTTCATACCAAGCTCTAGAAGCTTGTTTTAAACCATACAAAGCTTTTGACAATTTAAAGACATGGTTTGGAAAAATAGGATCTTCAAAACCCGGTGGTTGCTCTACATACACTTCTTCGTTTATAAAACCATTTAAAAACGCACTTTTAACATCCATTTGAAAAAGCTTGAAATCATGATAACATACAAATGCAAGTAGAATCCTAATGGCTTCCATTCTAGCTACGAGTGCATAAGTTTCATCAAAATCAATTCCCTCTTCTTGAGTATAACCTTGAGCAACAAGCCTAGCCTTGTTTCTCACAATGTTACCACTCTCATCTAGTTTGTTTGTAAAGACCCATTTAGTTCCTATAGTAGATTCATTTCTAGGACTATCAACTAATGACCACACTTTACTTCTCTCAAATTGATTTAACTCATCTTGCATGCCCATAATCCAAAAGTCATTTTTAATGCTTCTTTAACATTCTTAGGCTCAATGCATGAGATAAATGCAACATGATTAAGCATTTTAAGAGAAGAGCGAGTAGTTACCCCCTTGGATGGATCACCCAAGATCTCACCACCCTTGACATAGTCACTTCCTTTTCCTCAAGAGACATGTCTTGCAATGCTTCTAGATGTAGTTCTTGTGCTTCTTCCTCTTTGGTTGGAGTCTCATTCACCTTTGATGATTCTCTACCATCATTGGCTTTAATGATCCCTAAATTATCATCATCACAAGAATTTTTCCTCGGAAGGAGGTTATCATCGAAATCCACATAAATAGATTCCTTTACAACTAAAGTTCTTTTGTTAAACACACGATAAGCTTTAGAGTTTAAAGAGTAACCTAGAAAAATAGCTTCATCATTTTTTTGCATCAAATTTACCTAAATTGTCATTTCCATTATTTAAAATAAAACACTTGCAACAAAAAGGATGAAAATAGCTAATGTTAGGCTTTTTAGATTTTAAAATCTCATAAGGAGTTTTCTTCAAAATAGGCTTAATCATTACTCGGTTTATAATATAGCAAGCGGTGTTAGTGGCTTCCGCCCAAAAATACTTAGGTAAATTGTTTTCACAAAAGCATAGTCCTAGCCATTTCTTCTAAAGTTCTATTTTTCCTCTCAACTACCCCGTTTTGTTGAGGAGTTCGAGGAACCAAAAAATTATGGCTAATCCCATTTTCATTACAAAAAACATCAAAACCCATATTTTGAAATTTGGTTCCATGATCACTTCTAATATGTGAAATTTTAAGTTCAAGATCATTTTGGGTTATTTTAGAAAATGTGATGAAGTTTTCTAAAGTCTCATCCTTGGTGCTTAAAAAGAGAACACAAGTATATCTAGAGTAATTATCAACAAGCACAAAAGCATATGATTTTCCACCCAAGCTAGTAGTTCTAATTGGCCCAAAGAGATCCATATGGATCAATTGCAAACACCTACTTGTAGAAACATCATTAATGGACTTAAACAAGGCTCTATGTTATTTACCTTTAACACATGCATCACAAATTTTATTTAATGAGAACTTGAGCTTAGGTAGGCCTCTAACTAGATTAAAGGAAACTAATTTTTCCAAAACACTAATGCTTGCATGTCCTAGTTTCCTATGCCATAACCATGCATCATTTTTATTTTGTGCAACTAAGCATGCATGAGATGTATGAATGTCATCTAGATGCACCATATATATATATTCTCTATGCGATGACCAATGAGCATTGTTTTATTAGATTTAATGTCAACTATTCTACACCCATTTACATCAAACATGACATTAAACCCTTTATCACAAAGTTGACTTATGCTCAATAAGTTATGTTTTAGACCATTGACATACAAAACATTTTCAATGAGTATGGAATAGTGATTACCTATGGAGCCAATACCTTCAATGTGGCCTTTGGAGTTGTCACCAAATGTTACTGCTCCTCCACTTTTTAGCTTTAATTCCATGAATCGACTCTTGTCTCCAGTCATGTGCCTCGTGCATCCACTATCAAGGTACCACAAATTTTGACTTTGTGCTTTGGCCTTGTAGCAATGCTCCCCCTACAAACAAAGAGTTCAACTTTGATTTTTGGTACCCAAATCATTTTGGGTCCATGAGTGTTAGCTCCCAAAAGCTTGGTTCCCTTAGAAATCCAAGGTGACATGACAATAATGTGATTAGATTTTACAAGTTCCTTAGGAACCCATACGCTTCTAATTCTTTTAGTTCTATTATGCCTATTAGAGCCACTTTGTTTGTAGTTAGAATTCTTTCTTTTTACAAAGTTGGTTTTTGAAGATTTACCTTTTCTAGTTTTGAAGAACCAACATTTTTGAAAGAAATTTTGAGCTCACTAAGCTCACTCACCAACCTTTGGTGTTCATCATTACATTGAGATAGAAGGTTATTTAAATCAATGTTTTCTTGTTCAAAGAACTTCAAATCATCTTGTAAGCTTAAAACCTTTTTCTCAAAATCTGAGTTAGCCTTAGAGAGTAAATCATTTTGAGCTTTTAAATCCAAAATGACCTTTTATTTTTCAAAACAGACTCATTATATTTCTCTACTAACTCATCATATACCTCTTGTAACTCATCGTATACATCATGCAATTCATCAAATGTAAAATCAAAGAAAAATGAGTTAGAGGTTATCATCGAATCCTCCTCAAGTGCCATGAGGCAAAAGTTGGCCACTTCATGTTCCTCATCCTCGGATGACTCCTCATCACCCCAAGTAGCAAGCTTAGCTTTGAGCTTCTTCTTCTTCTCAAAGCCTTTCTTTTTGAGTTGAGGGCAATTGAAACGTATGCGATCCGACTTCTTGCACTCAAAGCAAATGATCAGATCCATTTCTTCTTCTTTGCCTTTGTTCTTGAAGTCCATCTTTCTTTGAAATTTTCTTCCTCGGTTGGACTTCATGAACCGTGAGAATTGTTTGGCTATCATAGCTAACTCCTCAAAGTCTTCCTCCTCACTAGAAGAGCTCTCCTCTTGTAGAGAGGCTTTGAGAGCAACTCCTAGCTTCTTCTTCTTCTTTTCCACCTCATGCTTCTCTCTTCCTTCTTCTTTTCTTCTTCTCTTCCTTGCTTCATGATCTCATGTGTAAGAAGAGACCCAACTAGCTTATCAAGATTCAAAGTTTTCAAATTCTTAGCTTTAATGATGGTCATCCTTTTACCATCCCAGGACTCCGGAAGAGAGTATAGAAGCTTCTTTACTAGCTTATCTTCAGGAATCACTTCATTGAATCCTTTAAGACCGTTGACGATGATAAAATACCGATCAAACATCTTTGAGACGATCTCATCGGGGTCCATCTTGAAATTTTCATAACTCAAATTTAGCAACCCGATCTTCGTCTCTTTCACGTCGCTAGTACCTTCATAAGTCGTCTCTAAGGTGTCCCACACTTCCTTTGCACTTTCGATAGATGAAACCTTCGAGTAGATGTTCGGACCAAGTGCACACAATATAATGTGTAGAGCTTTGTCGTTGATTTGCATCCTTCGTCTATGTTCCTCGATCATCTCCGACTTCACCTTCGAGACTAGTCTTCATTCATCGTTTCTTTTAACCGAAATGTTAGGACCTTCTTTCACTACATCCCAAACCATATAATTCGTGGACTTAATGAAGAGACGCATCTGATTCTTCCAATATGGGTAGTTGTCCTCATTGAAGAAAGGTGGTTTAGTGGTGGATTGTGACTCGTAAAGGTTGGAGGTTGAAGTAGATGCCATGGCTTGTCTTTAAACTTGATCACACTCTCCTAGGAACTCCTCTTGTGGTTGTTAATCCTTCAAAAGAGTTAGGCTCTGATACCAATTGTTGAGTGGATCGTTGAATCGATTTAAGCCAAGAGATGGTGAATTGGATTTTTAGAAAGTTTGGTGGTGAAGTGGTAAAATAAAAATATCAAGACATGGCACTTAGAGTGGTTCAAGTTCTAATTGAACTCTACATCTACTACCTTAGCTCCCACTAAGGATTTTCCAACAACTCCACTAGTTGATCTTCCCCTTTTCTAGGCTTAGGAGGAAACCTTTACACAATGGTCAATTTTCTACCCAAAGTTGACCCAATCCTCACAAAATGTTTACAAAGAATATGAAGGCAAATAACAAGTATCTCTCAATACAAATGTTGCCCAATTACAAGCACTCAACCTAATTGAATCAATAAAATGGGAAATACAAAGAACCGCATTTGGGGTTTTACAAGGAATATGGAAATTTTGCACAAGAGCTTGGATTTGATGTTTGGATGTTTCTCTTAGGATCAATAGTTGTTGGTGGTGCTTTTAGGACTCCCTTTTATACCTTTTCATTGAATTCTAGTCGTTGGGGTTGTTGCCATCATAATTATAGCCGTTGGGATGCAATCTTCCCACCATAAATGCACTTATGCAACTACCCGTTCCGAAACGCTCGAACCTGTTTCGAAACAGACCAAAATAGAAATAGTCGTTGGGGTGTAATTAAGAGACCGTATCGAAACAGACCTGATTGTTTCGATATGCTAAGAGCCTATTCTGAAACGTGCTAGAGCCCGTTTCGAAACATTTTGCCACTGCCAAAACCCGTATCAAAACGGCTTAAAAAGTTTCGATACACTCTAATCGTTTCTCTGAAAATCAGTTATTAAATTGCAATGGTCATATTTTTGAATCCAGGTTTGAAACTCGTTTCACAACGTTTGAGGTCGTTTCGATATTGCTTTATCGAAACGATTCAACCCGACCCGTTGTTCTTCAACTGTTTCGAAACATGAAGACCTATTTCGATACACCCGTATCGAAACGAGAAGGCTTGCTTCGAAACACATGTTAACAGTTTCAAAACGTTCTAAAACGCCTAGAGGCTATTTCGAAACGGTGACTCAAAAATCACTGTTTTGACTTGGAAAACACTTAGAAATTTTTTCATAAACATTGGCTTTGACTTGGACCAATTGCTTAGAGATTTTGGGAAGTTTTGAGGACTTAAAAATTTATTTTCTCTTTTTGAATTTAGTCCTTAGATCCTTTGTTATATCAAAATCAATTCATTAGTTTTACATTATGTAATTGGAAACAAATTTCTAGAGCTGAATTTTGACTTTAGAAGTACAATTTAAGCTCCAAATAGAATTATAGAACTGGCTAGAGTATACGTTAGGATTTTCTGTAGACATAAGTAGATGATACCCTCTTCTTACTATATAAATACCAGTCTTTTCTTCACCCCATACTAGAACATCCTCTAGACCTGTGTTAGACAATCAGGTGGAAATTATATCAGTAGCATCTTGAGTATTGAAACTCGAGGTGATAAGCTCTTGATGCCATTGTCTTGTGGTGGGATTAATCAATTCTGCAACATAAGTAAGGTCTGGCAACCTTGATGTGGTCAAGAGTCTCGAAGGACTAGTTGGGAGCCAATAGTCATTCCACAGGGATACATTGGTCCCCGAGTCTATTTTTCAATAAGTGCCCAACTATAGAGTTCGCCTAGAGCACCAAATACTCTTCCAAACGTAAGAAGGTCTAGAACCGAGAGAGGCCTTCATAAAATCAGTTATGGGATAATATTTTGCCTTTAGAACCCGAGCCATGAGCGAATTTGGGTTGGAGATGAGCCTTCAACCTTACTTGGCTAAAAGGGCGACGTTAAATTTGCCTAGATCGCGAAAGCCCATCCTACCATTCTTCTTAGGTAAACAAAGAGTCTGCCAGGTGCACCAATGGATGCCACGTTTATGAGGCGAGTTCTGCCACCAGAATCTCGCACACATTGATTCCAATTCCTTGCATAAAGACCCGTGTAGAAGAAAACAGAGCATTGCGTAGAGTGGAAGTGCTTGGAGAACAGATTTAATATAGGTCTCCTTACCTCCAGTCGAAAGAAGTCTAGTATTCCAGTAAGTAAGACTCTTTTTGCACTTATCCCTTAGAAAAGAAAGTGCTTGCGTCTTATTTTTTCCCACCATAGCCGGTAAACCTAGATAGGTATTTGGGCAATTTTGGCTTGAGACATCCAAAATCCGGCAAACACCCTGCCTATTTTCATCAGTAACATTGGAGCCAAAAAACACACTAGACTTCTCAAAATTTATGGATTGCCCCGAGCAAAGAGAATAGGTCCTTAAGATGTATTTCAAGTTACCAGCTCTGGTTGCCATTGCATCCCCAAAGATGATACTATCGTCAGCGAAGAGAAGATGAGTAACTAAGGGAGCTCCCCTTACAATACAGATCTCTTGTAATGTACCCTGCCGAGAAGATAGTCGTAAAAGTGATGATAAACATTCACTACAAATTAGGAAAAGATAGGGGCTCAAGGGATCGCCTTGTCGCAAACCCCTAGTAGGCCAAAATTTATCCCCCAATTGTTCATTCACCACGATTCTATAAGAAATCAATTTCACACATCCCATAACCCGAGAAATCCACTGATAAGCAAAGCCCATTTTGTGCATCATGGCCTCGATGAAAGACCACTCTACACGATCGTAAGCCTTGCTCATATCGAGCTTGAGCGCAAAGGACCCTTTTTGGCCACTACACTTATTTTTCAAAGAATGTAGGATTTCATAAGCTGCAATAATGTTATCGAAGATGAGACGTCCAGGAAGAACTCTGTTCTTCGTCTATACAAACTGGCAGGACAAGTTGTAATCTATTTACTAACATCTTGGAGATAATCTTATATAGAACATCACACAAAGATATTGGTCTAAATTGAGACATTAAAATAGGGTCATCAACCTTCGATATTAAGACAATATGGGTAGAGTTTATGTCTTCCAAAGCCTGATTTCCTTGTAGAACATTAATACAATAGCTCGATATATCCCCCCAACAATATGCCAGAACTATTGATAGAAGATCGCACCTAGACTATCTTTGTCGCATGCTTTAATGGGACTCATAGACCGAAGTGCAACAAGAACATCATCTGGGGTAAAATCTGCCAAGAGGTTGTCATTCATGCTCCGAGTGATGTTGCATGCTACATTTGCAAGAACTAGTCCAGGGTCACTTACGCTTTGTGAAGAAAAAAGGTTAACAAAAAACTCATTTGCCAACCTGTGAATGTCCTCATCGGAATCCAACAACACATAAACTTCTCCACGTAGCCTTCATATTCTATTTTTCCTTTTCCGCGAAGAAGCAAATCTATGGAAAAAACCCCGTGTTGCAATCACCATTTTTAAGCTAGTTTGCTCGAGCTCTTTGCTCCCAATAAAGCTCTTCCCGATCTGCTTCAAGGTTGAGTGCCAGTTTGGTTTCAAGAATTTCCTCCAAAATGTCATTCGATGGGAAAAGATCATTAAGGTCCTTCAGTTTCTATTTAAGATCGAAAAACGGTCAGTTTCTTCTCCCTTTTAACACGCTTAAACCATTCTTCAAGACCTACCCCCATAAGTCTAAGCCGTTTTGAAACAGTACAGAGGGATGTTTGCCATAAAGTTGCAACCTCATTCTCACAATACTCTTCCACTAACCAAGCTGCTTTAAAGTGGAAATGGGCAATGTTACAGACCGATTCATGAGGGGTTGTTGTTAACAGAAGCGGGCAGTGACAGAGAAAGGATGTACAAGATGGTCAAAAGTATAATTTAGGAAAGTGTCTTGCCAAAGATGGGTAGCCACACCCCTGTCAAGTCGCTCTCGTATCACATTAGATTCTAGTCTTCCCCATTCCCATGTGAACCATTGTCCGCGATACCCGAGATCATCTAGTTTGCAATCAGAAAGGCATTACTGAAAATTGGCCATTTGTCGTGCACTACGGATACGACCACCACTCTTCTCGGATGCATACAATAGCTCATTGAAGTCCCCTACCACAACCTAGGGAATATTCGAAAGATCATTAAGAGAACACAGAAGGTTCCAAGAGGCAACTCTATTACTTTCCTCCGGGGCACCATAAAACCCAGTATATTGCTATGTAGAACTAGTCTGAGTCATCAGAGATCATCACATCTATATATCTCTCAGAAAAAGAGCGAAGAGAAACCTTACAAGATGACTTCCATGCCAAAGATAATTCTCCACTATGACCATTTGAACCAACATCAATACCATTTGAGTAGCCACGAAATTTCCTAACTCTTTCCATACGTTGTAACGGTAACTTTGTCTCTATTAAAAAGATTACATAAGGGTTTGCGTCTCGAAGAGTAAACTTGAGACGACGAGTAGTCTGAGATTTCTCCAAACCTCGGACATTCCAACTTAAGAGTTTCATTGGGCCCGACTGACCCGTTGACTAGGGTCTGCCGATATAGTAAGAGAGGTATCAATAGAATCCACATCGAAAACTCCTGATATGGTGGTCTGAACACGACCATGTTTCAATCCATCTTGAAGTAACTTCTGATTTTCCTCCTCTACATAAGTCATTGTAATATCATCATTTTTAATTATCCCCGAGCAAATTTGGGCACTAACATAGGGATCCGGATGGGCTAGGTGCGAAATTAGAGGGCAAATGGAGGAGCTGCCATGAAATGCCTGATTTGAAGCCTTGCCAGTTAGATGACCCTTACTTGGTGTGACTGGCATTGTTGAATTTAAAATCTGAAGTGGGATTCTCGGGTGCTGATTAGTTGTAGGTGATTGCATAAATTGTGGACCAAACATATCGTCTTTTAGCCATCGGTTACCCGGTATTACTGCTGCCCTATGCGATGGAGCACGTAGGCTCAAGTCCTATCCAATAACTATGTCCTCTCTGGCAATGGTCAAGCGAACATGACACAAGGATTTTCTATGACCCATTTTGCCACAAATGAAACAAAAAGTGGCAACTTATCATACTGGAAACGAACGTAAGATGATGTGCCATTTTTCATAGTGTGCTTTTTCTTCAGTTTCAGAGGCTTACGAATATCGATAGTAGCCCGAATCCATATGATTCCTTTATATCCCAATGAAATCGTCGACATATCATATTTAAGGAAAGTACCCAAAAAATTACCCAAAGAGCGACCAACAGATTCAGAGACACAACCATGAGGTACATCACGTACCAACACCCATAATGGATAAGTGATTGACGGAACCGAATTAGGTGTCTCCCCCTCCTTGAGATGATGGAGTAATAGAATATGATTACTGCAGTTCCAAGGCCCTCTAGATTCTACCCGATCCATATCCACGATGTGAAAAAACTGAAAGAGAAAGCGACCACTGCCCAGATCTAAAATTGTAATACCCTCTAAAGGACGTCAAAGATTCACAAGTGTAGTACTTATCGATTGAAAGTGGATCACACTAGTGGTGACAAAGCCTCCCACAAAACAGTTTTCAATAAAAATACCTGGGGTCTGAGATCCATCTTCCACTGGCAAATCGCAGTCTTCATCGTCTTCAATTGTCAATTCAGCCAGATCTTCCTCAATAGATGGATCCATAGCAGATAGAGAGTAGAGACCAAATAGACAAGAGGGAAAAAAGATCATGCCAAGAGGCAGAGTTTTGCGTGCTAAGAAGCAGAGTTTTTGAAGGCAATGAAGTTTAATGATGACATCTTGCAAGTTTTCATCATATCCCCCTCGATCAACGATGGTCTTGCAAAAAAATTATGAATTTTCCGACCCTGCTATATATATGTGTGTGTAGTGGCGAATCTAAAAAAATATTATTGATTGGGCCAAAATAAATAGAACAAGAAATTTATCTAACATAACTCGTATACACAGTTTTTTAAAAATTGAGTAACAATTTGAAATAATATGACTACATGTTAACGGACATAAGTAAGTGTAAATAAATTACCAATACTTATTTACAACGGTGTAAATAAACTACTAATATTTATTTACAACGATATAAATAAGTATCAATGTATTTAAAATTTATGTTTATTTATTATTATTTATAAGTATATATTTTATTGAATATTAGCTTCAATAACTAGTTTTTTTTGCTTATTTTGGATGTCATAAAAATTATCACTTATTCAATAACTTAAACTTTATTTTACTTAATTTTATTTTATTCAAAGCTTATGGTTATGAGTTTACCAATCTCCTTAAAAACAATATTTGAAAATTTGAATAGATTTTGGTTGTGCAGCTTTTAATTTCATTTTATTTGTTTATTAAGTATAGTTAAAACTGAATATAGTGTCAATAATATATATTACAATTTTCAACAAATCAAACACTTTGATGTAGCAACAAAATTTTCATCCACCTTTTTATACACAACACTTTCTTTTTCACATCTAATGTACCAAACAAGACGTTAGAGCACATTATCCATAATTTGTTTTATCAAATTATCATTAGTGATTGAAAAATGATATATATTTCTTAGATTAATGAGTTAAAATTCATATAAAATCAAAGAGATGGTATTTTAATATTTTTATAAAAGTACCATTAATAAATAAACAAGTTTTTCATAAACAAAAACATAAATACACCGAACAGACATTTGTTTGTGTTCGTTCGTTTATTAAATAAACATATTTTTTTTCATACTCGTTTATTTAACTTAATAAACGAACGTTATACGAATAATTCATCGAATGTTCTGTTCATTTATACCCCTATAAAAATTATGGTAATTTTTAAATTTGACTTTGAGAACAATAAAACTAAAAACTTTTAATTTAAGTTCCATAAAAATTAAACAAAAAATAATAATAAATCTTCAAAAAAATTTATTTTTAAGACTAAATAAAAAAATATTTTTTGAGGTATGGGGTGTGCCATAGCCTAGGGGTGTTCAATCGGTCGGTTCGGTTAACCGACCGAACCGAACTTCCAAAATTTCATTAACCGATTTTTTTTCATATTAACCGTTAACCGAACCGAAAATTTTTGAAATTTTTTAACCGAACTGAAAAAAGTTCGGTTAATTCGGTCGATTTTCGAATTAACCAAAATTTGTTAGAAGATTTTGGGTAAATCACCCAAATGGTCACTAAACTATTTTAAAACAATCTTTTTGGTCACTAAACTTTCAAAAATTATAAAATAACCATTAAACTTATCGAACTATTACAAAATATTCATTAACTTGCACGTTATAAATTATTGATAAATCATTTTGCGCTAATTTGATAAAGTTTAATGACCATTTTATAATATATCCAAAATTTTAATGAATATTTTATAATTTTTAAAAATTCAGTGACTAAAAATAAATATATGAAATATATAATATATAAAAATTTCGGTTAATTCGGTTAATTAACCGATTTCGAACCGAATTAACCGATAATCGAAGTTTGAAAAAATCATTAACCGTTAACCGATCAAACTTAAAACTGTTAGAAAATATATAATATATAAAAATGTTATGTCAGAAGAAAATAATAATAAAATAATTCAGAACGACTAAAACAAAAATAATTCGAAAGTTAAGTTAGTAAATTAAAAATTTTGAAAGTTGAGTGACCAAAATAGCATTGAGAAGATAGTTGAGAGATGAATGGTGTAATTTACCCTATTATATGTATATATATAATAGATTAAGGTATAATGTCAAAAAAATGCCCCTAACGTTTGACTGAATAGTCATTTTGGTCCCTATTCTTTTTTTTTGAAGCAATTTAGCCCTTAATGTTTCATTTTGGGTCAAAATAGCCCTTCCGTGAATGAAAACTGTTAGTCCACTGATGCTAAACATCTTGAAATGACTTGATAAAATGACACGTCAAAAGAAAAAAAATATTTTATATTTTATACAATTTTATAAAATTATTTTTTGACTGATGTGTCATTAAGTAAAGTCAGCATTTTTGCTTATATGACACTGTTATCGCGGTGTGAACTGAAATGTAAATTTTTCACGTCATTTTAAGTAATTTAGCGTTAGTTGACTGACAGTTTTCATGTGCAGATAGGCCATTTTGACCCAAAATGAAACGTTGAAGGTTAAATTGCTTCAAAAAAGAATGAGCCAAAATGACTATTCAGTAAAACGTTATGGGACATTTTTTTGACATTATGACATTCATCACTCAACTATCTCTTATAGATTTCGTTAGGCCAATACCTCAATCAATGGCGAATTCATAAATATTTTTAAGAGTGTGCACACGTATATTAACATTATGTTCTAATTCGGTTCTTTTATTGTTTAGTGTGCTCGGGTTCTGTTCTTTTAGCATTTACGATCATGTTCGTTTAACGTTCAAAAACATAATAACGGTGTAAATAACTTGCCCACTCTAGCTAATATGGTGGATCCACCACTAGGGTTAATACATATATAATTTAAAGTTTATTTAAAAATCAGAAAATAAAATCTCATGTTATAACTTACAGAATCGGACTATGTAACATCTTCGTGATGTGGACAATTTCATGCAAACATTTGATTTTCTATGTGAAATTCAGTACAACCACTCATAACAAACGGAGATACTACAGTTTCAAACTCCTATATCCAAATTAACAAAACCATTAGTAATGTACTAGTGAAGGGATGTGACATGAATGAATACCTGAGTGTTTCCTCCACACTGCA
This sequence comes from Hibiscus trionum, assembly GCA_030270665.1. Classification (NCBI taxonomy): domain Eukaryota; kingdom Viridiplantae; phylum Streptophyta; class Magnoliopsida; order Malvales; family Malvaceae; genus Hibiscus; species Hibiscus trionum. The sequence goes on from BSYR01000013.1 coordinate 14,863,814, forward strand.
CCAGAGTGAACACTTCATCTCGGATACGACTATTGCTTCACCTACCGGATGCTCCCCTTTCTCCATCATCTACTTAACCCATTAACCCATACTTTGTCATGTTTGCCATGTGTTTTGTTTGCTTCATCACTAACTTCTACCATTAGGTCGTTACTTGCATAAGAAACAAAGAAATTACTATTATTTTTTTAAAAGAGTAAAGTTCACGAATGGACACTAAATTATTGTAAAAATTTCATTTTGGTCATCCAACTTTAAAAAGTTAGAAAATGGTCATTAAAATTTAATTTTTTGTAGTCCTTCATATTTACACATTCAATCAATTTTGTCCTAATTCAAAAAATAATAAATTTAACCCTTATTATTTACTTATTTTATCAATTTGGTCATATTTTCAATTTGAATTAATTTAATAATTCAATAAGGTTTATATTATAAATATTTTTTTTAAATTTAAAAATAATATTAATTTGAAATTGAATTAATTCTAATTGAAATTATGACCAAATTGATAAAATAAGTAAATAATAACGGTTAAATTTATTATTTTTTGAATTAAGACTAAATTGATTGAATGTGTAAATATGAAGGACTAAATGTGCTATTATACAAATTTACTTAACTGTCACGTCACCTCCCTTAATTGTTGTTAACGACCTCAGTGAATATTTTATAAAAAAAATCAAAATTTAATGACCATTTTGTAACTTTTGAAAGTTAAATGACCAAAATAAAATTTTTATCATTATTTTATACAAATTTTTATCTTCGTGTAATTTACCCTTTACATTGGTGGTGGTGATGGTAATTGAGAAGTAATTAAATTAGTGTGTTGGGGGTGGGGATGGACTGTAGAGGTTTTTGTGTATCATGATGCGTATTACTATTATATCTATAAGTTAGTAGAAACTGTTGTACATTTTAGGGGGAAATATGGTTGGTTCAATGGTTAGAGTCGTGACACTATTTGATTAAAATATTAAATTAAATTAAGACTAAACTGATAGAATACGTAAATAATGAGAATCAAATATGTAATTGTACAAATTTTCGTTAACTGCTATGTCACCTTTCCATTAGGTTGGTATCATATATGTATTTAAGTGATCTAATTGATAAAATTAATATATCTGTTGATGCCTGTTTTTGGGTGACACTAAACAAGGAGGTGGAGACGACGGTCGAAGGAAGGTTTGGCTACGAGACTTAGTGGTTCACCTGTCGTGGGATGGGCGGGGAGCCACAGTGGACCGTGGTCGACAGTAGAGACGGGCGGTTCACTCTTGGTTGAATTGGGGCTGAGAGCCGCAAACAATGTAGAATGGGTGATCGGAGTCATGTGGAGAGGAGAGAGAGAAAAAGTGATGTCGATGTGGGAGGGTCGTCTCCTTTTTCTTCGGTCTTGGGGGCATTTATATCCCCTTGGTGATGCTCTATGGGATGGAGTCAGGACTATCATCATGATGGACACTGAAGGGCTAGTAGAGTAGACTTAGCTGTCGGGCAGCAGGTTGAGCCAATGAGTCAGGGAGACCAGGTGGTTGTCTTGTCAAGTCGCAGCTGCTGAGTATTCAGAGTGGCCCGAAGGATAGGAGCTCCGGACCTGATGGGTTCGAAGGTGTAGGAGCGTCGAGCAGAGAGCTCCAGGTTCCCTGATGCTGGAGTGTTGTGCGAGGGTGGTGGTATCTTTCCCAGAGGTAATGTATTCCGAAGGCATTTGGCAGAGGTACAACATTAATCCCTCTTATTTGAAGGAGTGCCATAAAGTGAAACGAGCTGAGACCTTGTAGATCTATTGGTTTTGGAGTGGAGATATGCTAGAGCGGAGGTGTCTCGATGTTGTTTTCTTTAGGGGTGAACTTAACATTTTTGTGGGAATCTGTCGAATGATGCTTCCGAATGCATTGATTGAAAGGACCATAACAGCTCACCCTTGTCGATTTGGGCCACAGTCAAGTAGGGAAGCAATGAACATCGATCGGAACGCTCAACCCTGGGACAACATCAAGAGAATGAGTAAATAGATGGCTCAACTTTGAAAAATCATCGGAGGAGTGAGTGAGCGACTCGACCCCGAAGGGGAGTAAGTGAACGGCTCAACTTCGAGAAATCATCGAAGGAGTAGGTGAAAGAGCAACTCGACCCTGGGAAAACCATCAGGGAGTGAATAACTGACTCAATTCGGGAAATCATCGAAGGAGTAAATGAGCAACTCGACCCCAAAGGGTAGTAAGTGGATGGCTCAACTCTGAGAAATCATTGGAGGAGTAAACCAATGACTCAACCCCAAAGGGGGAGTAAGCGAATGACTCGACTCCGGGAAACCATCGAAGGAGTAGATAAGAGAGTGACTCAACCCTGGGAAAATTATCAGGGGAGTGAACAAATGACTCAACTCTGGGAAATCATTGGAGGAGTAAATGACTCAACCCTGGGACGACATCAAGAGAGTGAATATGTTACTTTGTAGAGACAAACATAAGTTGGGTAGGGGGCATCTTCGTACCCTTGTAGATATAGTCGTATGTGGGGTTGAGGCATCTCACACTCTTGGAGAAACAAACACTAATGAGTGGAGCTTATCTCGATGCTCTTGTAGAAACGAGCGCGGAGTGAGCAGATGTATCTCCTAGCTTTTGGGACATTGACCTTAAGTAGAATGAAGGCATCTTGCCATCGAGGCAACCGTGTGCTCGTGGTAATCACATGCCCCAATCTAGAAACACGGGCATCTCAACGTCCTTGGAGGAGCGAAATGATGATGGTATTGAACAGGCAAAGGCATCTCATTGTTTTCGTAAGTCGATCGGAAGGGTCTCGACGCTCTTAGAGAAACAAACATATATATAAATGGAGTGGAGGTAACTCGATGCTCATAAATATAATTTGAGCGAAGGTAACTCGGCGCTCTTGGAGAAACAATGATATTATGGGTGAAGCTTATCTCGACGCACTTGGAGAAACAATCATATTACAGGTGGAGCTTATCTCGACGCCCTTAAAGAATACATATCTAGAAAAGAGTGAAGCTTATCTCAACACTCTTGGAGAACATGTGTGATATGGGTGAATCTTATCTCGACACCCTTGGAGAAAGCACAGTCATCTTCATATGAAGGCATCTCATACCCCTTGGAGAGATAGTTGTAAGTGGGGGTTGAGGCATCTTGCACCCTTGTAGATTTGAGCGCTATGGATGTTGGGAAACGTCGGTACACCCCATAGCGCAGCGAAAAATTATCCAAAGAATTTCGACAGTGATCAATGTACAAGGGATGAATTTGGGGTGAGTAGGGATGAAATATTACCTTAAGAAATCTGGTATCTTGATATCCTTAGGGAGTTAGGATAAAACAAATCGAATCCGAGTCGTCACAATAGCGCTCCAACCTCTACGCAGTCCACTCGAACGAAACAAACAATATTTTCTCTTCTCTAACTTTTAGAGAGGTTTTCCGGAAAAGCATATTTTGGCTGCTAGACCTTATACCTTTATATAGCATTCAAAAACCTAATTCTAATTAAATTCGAATTCATTAAATATACAATATATTTAACCGAATATAATTAATATGTAGAATCTAATTCTACTTTAGTTCGAATTCATTAAATATACAATATATTTAACTAAATACAATTAAATATGTAGAATCTGATTCTACTTTAATTAGGTTTCTTTAAGGATATATATATATATATATTAATAGTATTTGATAATTACAATAATTAGCTAATTATTAATATATATATATATATATATATATATATATATATATATATATGAGATTATCTATAATTACAATAATTATAATAATTTCGTCTTTAATAATTATTACGTGTACAACAAGTTTGTACACATGCTATCTAGTCGATATTTGTTCGTTTCAATCATAGGGTGTGACCCTTGTAGGTTCATGTAACATTAGTAGTAATATGTAGAACAGTTCTAATATTACAAACAATAAGTGACATCTAGCAATACATCATTGCTACCTAAGTTACATGAAGTCGTGGTTCGACTTTACCTTTTTCTGTGATTAACTTCTTTTATGTATCACATCCTTTTGTCCTTATATCTAGATCGAACACAAGACATGAATTAGTCACACTTGTATAGTCCATCTAATATTTCTTGATACCTTGAGTAGGCTATGATAAACGAATAACTATGATATCTCATATCAATTTATTCGAGCATGGCCATGCATTTTCTAGTCTCACTCAATCAAGTGGCCTACGATATTACTTCTATTACGTAGGAGGGACAAATCCTATTTCGATCAACCATATTTCGCTATATAGGGTGTGACATATCCAATATCAATCTTTATAGTGTAGTCTGTTACAACACATGTTTGACTGTATCAAAATATGTCACTCTCGATATTGAAATAATGATGATCTCAAGTCAGAGGATCATACACTTAGTTATCACCACGAGCAATATTGTGACTGTCACATAATATCCAAGAAACATGCTAATAGCGAGCCAGTCCAGTATGTCGTTCTCTAGCACATACTTATCTATTGATTTTAACATCTCTATGTCAATAACAATACTTTGTTATCAATCAACTACATATTAGTCTTAATACATTATTATTGTCCACGCCCACAATAATTCTCGACTAAGGACATTCAAGAATAACTATGTTATCCTAAGGATTTTATTATAATTCAATTTATTTATATATGCACGAAATAAGACTGAAATAATAATAATGACTTTATTAATAAACAAGATAAAATAAGTATGTCTTTTACAATCATCTCATGATTGGTCTTTAGGCATACTCCAACAATAGAGTGGATCTTTTCTCAACACTCTTGTAGCATCGAGCGATATGGGTGGAGGTTTCTCCTTTTATGCTCTCGGAGGGTTTCTTCTGAGAAGCGTGGAGGTATTCTCTTGTGGGTACCCATGTATTTGTAGAAACAATATGTGTAGACATCTCCCTTAGGAGGCAGTTGTTCATTGTCTTGGTTACATGTTTCTATTGGAATGGGATATAATCTTCTCCATCCTTATAGCATCACGATGCTTCGGGCATCTATGGGGCTGAGGCATCTCCTTTCGGAGGTAATCATATATTCGTAGGATTCAGATGCCTTGGTATGCATGGGATTTGTAGTCTTCTCCATCTTTGTAGAATCGAAATGCTCCGGGGCATTGATGGAACGATGGTATCTTTTATCTTTGTAGAATCAGTCGAAAGTAGAGGTCCAGATATGACCCTTGGAGAGACAGACACAAACTGTGTGGAAATTTTCTGAGACATGTAGAAACAGTCGTAGCTCAAATGGAGTGCCCTCATACTTTTATAGAAACAAATGCAGGTTGAGCAAAGTTATTTTCACACTTTTGTAGAACAATTGGAGAATGGGAGGAGTCATCTCCACGCCCTCTGTAAAAATAAGCTGCAACAGAATACATTCATTTGCACGTTTGTAAACCCTCATAGATACCCATTTACAGTGTTTTGCGGTAGAATATATTGCGACAGAGGATCGATGCTCACACAGAGCTTAATGCTGGAGCGAACAACTTAACACCGTCTAGCGGAGGATCAACGCTCATGTAAACCAAGAGTACATGTAGAGGACGAGTGCCTTTAAGGTTTCGAAGTATGTAGCACGCAATTTTCCTCCCTAAAACATTCAAGAAAAAGCGTCAAAGGCCTTTGATGATTTCATAAACTTACAATGCTTTTGTGGGTGTAATCACTAATTTTTGTCCAAGTTTTATTATTATTATTATTATTATTATTATTATTAAAGAAAGAAAAGAAAGCATATCAAGGCATTTAATGCTACTGCCAACAACCCATACCCTCTGCCACCACCCATACTTCCCAACACCCCATACCTGGTCACCATCACTTACTGGGTACTTGAAACGGCATAAGGTTGCCGTCTACGTGCTTCATAGCTATCAACCAACGTTTGAAACAATGTTACTATTGGTTATAATTATAATGTTGTTTCACATAGCTGTATTGTCAAGAATGAGGCATTTGTTGGCATGGGAGCAACGCTTCTTGATGGAGTAGTTGTGGAGAAACATGCTATGCTTGCTGCTGGAGCCCTTGTGAAACGGAATACAAGGATCCTTGCTGGACTCTGGTTATTTACACCGTACACCTCTTTTATTTATTCTGTATTAGCCCATTACATTAATCAATATAGCATATTTTTGTCTATTTTGTCTTTTATTATTGCCTTAATATTGGTGAAGTTTGTATCTCTGGACTCTGGTTATTGTTACATGCATCTTGCATTTTATGCGGCATATAATATAATATAATATAATATAATATAATATAATATAATATAATATAATATAATATAATATAATATAATATAATATAATATAATATAATATAATATAATATAATATAATATAATATTTGATATCTTAATATGTTATATAATATTTTACATTATATATTATATTATTTTATATTATAGTTCCTGTTCATGTCTTACATTTATTTTAGCATTATATTTGTTCATGCATATTTTTTAGCACTGTTTAACTTGTCCATGCATTGTTTCTCGCATTAGTTTAGTTCTCGAAATTTCGGTATTTTGTTGGGAGTGTCGTCCCGGGTTTTCGGACGTCATCTTCTTTGGGTACTGTATATTGAGGGGTTTTCCTATTCGAATTGTATGGCCATTCATACAATTTTAGGGCTAGATATTAAATTAAACCAAATTTTAATTTTTTTTTTTGTATTTACGATACAAACCCTTAGGTACTAATTTTGGGTGTTGTGGGGTGTTAATTCTTCTCCACACGTAACTGACTCCCGAACCCTTTTTAAATATCTAGTTTTATTTTTCGGTGTTCGGGTTACCCTTTTTAAAATGATCGATGGCGACTCCAAATTTTATTTAAAAATACCGAGTTTTCAAGAATCCCCCTCATATGCCATTTTTTTAATAAAAAATGAGTTTTCCAAATGAACCCAAATTTTTTAGTCAGTACAGCGGGTGATGGGTGCATATTTGGAGGAAGGCATATACTACGAAAGCGTAGAGAGAATGCTTGTCCGAAGAATGTCATGATTTTGGAGGAAAACGATTGCTTCGGAAACACAGAAGCTGTAATATTATTCAGGGGAAATCGTCAGATACCTTTAACAATTTTAGACTTACATTGCTTTTTTGGAGGCCAATGGAGAGGGTACTTCATAGATCTTCAGAGTGTGAGGGTGTCGCTTGGTGGAGTCGATGGTGAAGCAGCAAGCGGTGAAGGTGGTTCAGACAATGAAGATGGACTTGGTGTCGGTGTAGGCGAGGAAAGTAGTTTCGGGGCAGGTGCCGGCGACAGTGACTTGCCGAACAACTTGGTAGGAAGTAAAACCTTGTCGATGGTGAAAATGATGACCATTGGTGAGTCAAAATTGCTTCATTCACTTTGGCTGGACTAATACATGTGTGTGAAGTAACATCGTCGCCATCGGTCGTAGCTGTAAGATCGAACTTCTCTGCGCCGTTAGTCGTCAACATACTAAACGAGTCTTTCGATGTTACCAGCCAAAAACACCAGGCATACCGAGCGAGTTTGGCGATGAATCGATCATCCTAGAATGAATGTCTTTCAAGAAGCATTTCAACTAATTCTTTTGGTCGGGATGATCTCCACGCTCACGGCACCAATTGTTGATGCTGGTTTTTGGGCGACACCAAACAAGGAGGTGGAGATAGTGGCCGAAGGAAGGTTTGGCGACGAGGCTTGGTGGTTTACCTGTCGTGGAACGGATGAAGAGCCACAATGGACGGTGGTCGGTAGTAGAGTAGGGCGGAAAGCCATAGTGGACGATGGTCGGTAGTATAGTCGCAAACAATGTAGAGTAGAGAATGTGATGTCGATGTGGGAGGGTCGTCCCCTTTGTCTTCGGTCTTGTGGATATTTATATCCCCTTGGTGCTGCTCGATGGGATGGAGTCAGGCTTAGCATCATGATGACTATTGAAGAACTGGCAGAGTAGACCTGACTATCGGACAACAAGTTGAGCCAGTGACTTAGGGAGGCTGGATGTCTGTCTTGTCGAGTTGCAGCTGCTTAATATGCAGAGTGGTCCGGAGGATAAAAGCTACTGAGACTTATGGTTTTGAAAATGTAGGAGTGTATGAGCGGAGATCTCCGAATTCCCTAATGGAGTGTGGGGGGGGTATCTTCCCTAAAGGTAATGTATTTCAAAGACATTTGGCGGAGGTGCAATAAGATCGAAAGTCAAATAAGTACCTCCCATAATTAAATGGTTATTTTAGTCTTTAATCTAAAACCTTTTTACAGGAATAGATAATTCTCAGTCTAACGCTTTCTCAAGAAAATGCATTTGTATAATTTGCTTTGTTAGTTTCATTATTGCCATTTGCCACTCAATTTCTTCACCCACTTAAACAATAACAAGGAAACTTGTTTTCAAAATTAATGTTGAATTTTTCAAAGTACACGGTGGGCCAATAATAGAAACCAAATTAGGAACTTGATCTGTCTGCTGGCTATATGATGATATTAATAAATGGCAATATCAAATTAACATTCATTGGTGACAGACTGATACCATATATTCAATGAGCACTCTGGATCCATAAATGCCAACGTAATTAGTTTCCACTTGATAGCCTTGCCTAATTGCTCCTAGATGTGAAAGAATGTTACTATTGGTTATAATGTTGTTTCACATAGCTGTATTGTCAAGAATGAGGCATTTGTTGGCATGGGAGCAACGCTTCTTGATGGAGTAGTTGTGGAGAAACATGCTATACTTGCTGCTGGAGCCCTTGTGAAACGGAATATAAGGATCCTTGCTGGACAGTGGACCGATGCGGGTATTGGACCCGTATGTGACCCGTTTCATCCATAACCCCATACCAGCCCAAATCAACCTTTTTTTCAGTCCAAAATCCTTGGACTTTGAGTACACCGTACACCTCTTTTATTTATTCTGTATTAGCCCATTACATTAATCAATATAGCATATTTTTGTCTATTTTGTCTTTTATTATTGCCTTAATATTGGTGAAGTTTGTATCTCTGGACTCTAGTTATTGTTTCATGCATCTTGCATTTTATGCGGCATATAATATAATATAATATTTGATATCTTAATATGTTATATTATATATTACATTATATATTATATTATAGTCCATGTTCATGTCTTACATTTATTTTAGCATTATATTTGTTCATGCATATTTTTTAGCATTGTTTAACTTGTCCATGCATCGTTTCTCGCATTAGTTTAGTTCTCGAAATTTCGGTATTCTCTTAGGAGTGTCGTTTCGGGTTTTCGAACATCATCTTCTTTGAGTACCGTATATTGAGAGGTTTTCCTATTCGAATTGTATGGCCATTCATATAATTTTAGGGCTAGATATTAAATTAAACCGAATTTTAATTTTTTTGTATTTACGATACAAACCCTTAGGTACTAATTTTGGGTGTTGTGAGGATGCTAATCTTTCTCCACACGTAACTGACTCTCGAACCTTTTTATATATCTGGTTTTATTTTTCGGTGTCCGATTTACCTTTTTAAAATGATCGATGACGACTCCAAGTTTTATTTAAAAATACGGATTTTTCAAGAATCCCCCTCATATGCCATTTTTTTTAATAAAAAATGAGTTTTCCAAATGAGCCCAAATTTTTTAGTTGCTACAGCGGGGGGATGGGTGCATATTTGGAGGAAGGTATGTACTCCGAAAGCGTAGAGAGAATGCTTGTCCGAAGAATGTCGTGATTTTGGAGGAAAATGATTGCTTCGGAAACACGGAAGCTGTAATATTACTCAAGGGAAATCGCCATATACCTTTAACAATTTTAGACTTACATTGCTTTTGTGGAGGTCGATGGAGAGGGTACTTCATAGACCTTCAGAGTGTGAGGGTGTCGCTTGGTGGAGCCGGTGGTGAAGCAGCAAGCGGTGAAGGTGGTTCAGACAATGAAGATGGACTCATTGTCGGTGTAGGCGGGGAAAGTAGTTTCGGGGCAGGTGCCGACGATAGTGACTTGCCGAACAACTTGGTAGGATGTAAAACCTTGTCGACGGTGAAAATGATGACCAGTGGTAAGTCAAAATTGCTTCATTAACTTTGGCTTGACTAACACCTATGTGTGAAGTAACATTGTCGCCATCGGTCATAGCTGTAAGACTGAACTTATCTGCGCCGTTAGCCATCAACATGCAAAACAAGTCTTTCGCCGTTACCAGACAAAAACACCAGGCACACCGAGCGGGTTTGGCGATGAATCGGTCATCCTAGAATGAATGTCTTTGAGGAAGCATCTCAACTAATTCTTTTGGTCGGGATTGTAACGCCCGAGATTTGGGGCCCGGGAGATAACCAGGTTTGGTTAAACCGGTTCGAGCTAAATTAATTGAAAGAAAACATTTTTAATGAACAAAAAGGAGATTTAAGGAATAAGGGCAAAAAGGGGTTTTGAGCTTTTTTTCTCTAAAGAAAGAGTTCTTATCTCATCTCTTCTCAAAAATCAAAAAGAAAAACTATCATTTTTTTTGAAAGGCAAAAACTCATAACTTTTTCAAGAGCAAGCATTTCTTCATCAAATCTTCAGTTGTGGTGATTTCTTCAAGGTAAATGTCTTAATCTATTGACCTTTACTAGATTAAGTTAGATTTCAACTTAGTTTTCCATTTACCCAATGATTTCTAAGTTTACCCTAAAACTGATTATTTTGAAAATGGTGAGTTTTTGATGATTTTCGAGTTGGCTTTGATATCTATGTTTTTGGGTGGTTAAAAATCACATTTTAGTGTTAATAAAGTGTTGAAATGAAGCTCTAAATCAATAAACCCGAAACTAGGGCAGTGGGTGATTTTTGAAGGTGAAAAAGTGATGTTTTTTGCTTAGTTTTGTGGTAAAACGAGGGCTGGGGGTATACGGACCTAGGATGGGTGTTTTTAGATTATTTTGGTGTGTTTTGGATGTTTAATTTGAAGGGTTATTGTTGGGCTCTGCTTAAGAACGTATTTGATGATATTTTGGTGGATTTCGGCTTTGTATCGTTGAGAGAATGTTGTAGATTTGTGAAATGATGTTTGACAGTGAATTTATGGAAGAGTAGGGGAGTAATACTTTGTTTTTGGTTGATTAGAAACAGGGGAAATCAATTTGGGAGTTCCGGACGAGAATCTGTGAAGTTACAGAAGCTTGAAAGAGGATCGTTAGCGTGTTTGGGTTTTGAGCTGGTGAGTGGTAATGTTTTGAAGTTTAAAATGATTCAAAGATGTTTTCTTGGGTGTTTGGGTGGAGCCTTAAGGGCTAACCTAAACCCAAGTGTAAGTTTTCCTAAATTGCCCTGTTTCGTTAATTGTTGGTGTGTGCGGATATTCATGTTGTTGTGTGAAATGTAGATTGCTTTTACTCCCCGTTTTATTGTCGTTCTGTAGTCGTTGTTGATGTCAAGCCTCACGTGATGGTAGTTGTTGTATACGGTGATGTGTAGTCCCACCGGTAGTGACTAGTAGATGAGTACAATGATGTGTAGTCCCATCGGAAAAATGCTAGTTGTTGTGTACGGTGATGTGTAGTCCCACCGGGATGGTTGTGCATGTGCAAACCATGCTTCGTCTATGCTTGCGTTATTACATCTCTTTCTTAAATGGTTTTGCTTTTAAAACTAAGATATATGTTCTAAACTGCATTGTTGTTATGTTTTAGAGCTCCGCTCACTAAGCTTTTAAGCCTACTGTCACAGACTTATTTCTTCAAGCTCAATCTGTGCGGTGCTAACACTCTCGGCACGATGTTAGCAAGCCTTAAGCTCGCAACGCTATGGCAAACACAAGGAGCAGAAGAGTTTACAAGGAAAGAACCTTGTATTAAGCAACGGAAGCTTACAAGAGAACTTTACAAGGATGCTTTGAGTATACAACTCTTGAGTGAGTTACAAATGAGAGGGGTGGCCCTATTTATAGGCTCCCACCTTCTCAATGGACGACTAGGATCGATTTGATCCAACGGTTACAATGTTGCCTCCCAAAATATCTACTAAGCCTAGATATTTCTAGATAAGTCCATACTTATCTATATACATCCCTAGTATTCTAGATTACTCCTATAGTTCTACATATGTCTATAGGTTTCTAGAATGTTTCGGAGTTGTCCCGAGCCTTCCAGACTTGTCCCGAGCCTTCCTGAGTGTCCTAGGTCTTCTAGGTCCCTCCGGATGAGCCTAGATGAGTGTGGAACGTTCTGGAACCCCTCGGATTTGTGTGGATACGTTTGGAGCTCACTAGGCCATTCTAGATGCTTCCTTGGATCATCCTTGGCCTTAAAATGCCCAAGGCATCTCATTTTGCCTTTGTTGGTTCGTGAGCACCTGGGTGGGGCTCCTTGGGCGCGCGTTGCGCACCTAGGTGGGGCACCTCGGTGCTTCTCGGTGCACCCTGGCGGGTGTGCCCCTCGGTTGGCTTCGGTGTACTCTGGTGGGGCGTGACATCCTCCCCCACCCGATCTTGCGACACCCTCGTCGCGTCTCGGTTGAGCTGCTGGGGTGTTGCTGGTGTACCTTCGTCGGCTCCTAGCTTCTCTCGTCTCCACCCTCGGCTTGTCAGCTCGATCCTGAGCAATCGTATCAAGTTGTGCCTTGCCATCAACCCCTTTGATGAAGGCAACAAGACGCTTTCGTATCGGATATGACCTCATCACATGAGGTCCTTCACATAGGTAGCACTTTACCCTTGTGCTAGCCTTTGTCGCAGACTTAGCCTTTGTGTTGCCACGATTCCCTCTCGTGGACTTGACCTTGGTGACGCTACCTTGCTTACCCTATGTAAGCTTAGTCGGTGACTCGGCCTTACCCTTGGCCTTTGAAGTTGGTTGGTTGCCCTTGTGCTCCACATCGAGCATTGACCTTAGCTTAAGTCCCTCATTGTCTTGTCTCTTAGGGATGGAACTTCCCTCGTTCCTCTTGGTGTTTCCTACTGATTGAAGTGCTGAGATGAGTTGTATGGATCCCATCTGTGCACCTTGGCCCACTTCCGCATCACCACCTTCGTCGGCATCGCTTCTCTCTTGATGCCTGGCTAGGAGCGAACTGAGTGCTTGGCGTTGAGGGCACTTTCGAACCCAATGATCGCCATCGCAGATGAAGCAACTGCTAGGGGGTGATTTCTTGGCACTATGAGAGTCTTTAGACCTACCTCGGTCTTTGTCCCTCCATGAGGACGAGCCTTTGTGCTTCGGTGTTTCCTCTTCCTTGCGACTCTCTTTGTGATGGCTCCTCTCTCCCCCACCTTTGGCATGGCCCTCATTGTCATCCTTTGGCCTGGGGGTGGACTCCTTGTGGCTTGAGTAATCAATGAGGCTCTCGGCCACAGCAATGGCATCGGCAAGGTTTTGCACCACACGACGCCTTAACTCGGTCTTGGCCCATGATTGGAGTCCATCGACAAAGTTAAAGAGTGAGTCTTTGTCGGAGAGGTCGGGGATCTCGAGCACCAAGCTTGTGAACTCCTTGACATAGTCTTGGTGCTCCCCGTTTGCTTGAGCCTTCGTAATCGTGCCCTTGCTTCTTCCTCGGCATTCTCCGGATAGAATTGCCGTTTAAGCTCCCTTTTAAAATCACTGAAGGTAGAGATGGTGCACGCACCTCTCTCAATATCGAGACGCCTTCTCCTCCACCAAAGCATGGCGGTGTCGGTGAGGTATAAGGTCGCGGTCTGGACCTTAGAGGCATCCTTCCTGATGCTAACGGCTTCTAAGTATTGCTCCAAGCCATACAAGAAGTTGTCGACTTCTTTGGCGTTGCATGATCCCGAAAATGTCTTAGGTTTAGGCACCTCGACCCTCCTGGTCTCGTATGAGGTGCTTGGCCCGACGGCCATGGCTCGCTTGCACAACGCAAGGTCGCCTTGCAACGACTCTAGTTGAGCATATACGTTGGGAAGTTCACGTTGGAAAGACTCACGTACCTTTGTGAGCTCTCCCATGAGTGTGTCGCGTACTTCACCCATTCCCGGACGTAGAGTCTCCTCTAGCTTGATCTTCATTGCTCTCACGACTGTGTGGATCTCGGCATCCTCCGCCTCAAGGCCTTCAATCCGCTCTTGAAGGTCGTCCACGTGGGCACCCATGCCCGAAACGCTTTCCTCCACGCGAGTCAAGCGCGACTCCAAGCTAGAGATCATGTCTTTGGATTTGGCACGAGGCCTTGTCTCGGCAAGGTCAGCCTTTACTTATTGCCCACCTTGGTCATGCGTGACCTCAGTCTCAGACGGGCTAGCAACTTGGTTCTTGCTGGTCTTGGCCATGCTCTCAAGCGATCGTAACCTGGCTCTGATACCAACTGTCACAGACTTATTTCTTCAAGCTCAATCTGTGCGGCGCTAACACTCTCGGCACGATGTTAGCGAGCCTTAATCTCGCAACGCTATGGCAAACACAAGGAGCAAAAGAGTTTACAAGGAAAGAACCTTGTATTAAGCAACGAAAGCTTACAAGAGAACTTTACAAGGATGCTTTGAGTATACAACTCTTGAGTGAGTTACAAATGAGAGGGGTGGCCCTATTTATAGGCTCCCACCTTCTTAATGGACGACTAGGATCGATTTGATCCAACGGTTACAATGTTGCCTCCCAAAATATCTACTAAGCCTAGATATTTCTAGATAAGTCCATACTTATCTATATACATCTGTAGTATTTTAGATTACTCCTATAGTTCTACATATGTCTATAGGTTTCTAGAATGTTCCAGAGATGTCCGAAGTTGTCTCGAGCCTTCCGAACCTGTCCCGAGCCTTCCCGAGTCTCCCGGGTCTTCTAGGTCCCTCCAGATGAGCCTAGATGAGTGTGGAACGTTCTGGAACCCCTCGGATTTGTGTGGAGACGTTTGGAGCTCACTAGGCCGTTCTAGATCCTTCCTTGGATCATCCTTGGCCTTAAAATGCCCAAGGCATCTCATTTTGCCTTTGTTGGTTCGTGAGCACCTGGGTGGGGCTCCTTGGGCGCGCGTTGCGCACCTAGGTGGGGCACCTCGGTGCTTCTCGGTGCACCCTGGCGGGTGTGCCCCTCGGTTGGCTTTGGTGTACTCTGGTGGGGCGTGACATTACGCTCTCTTTTTCCAACAATGCAGATCGTTAGAGGCTCCGAGAGGCAAGTGGGAGAGGGAGGAGTTCTTGGAGTTCTTGCTAGCTCAAAGTATGATTTTACTAGTTGTAATAATGCTTAGACGATGGGAATACTAGACTTTTATGTTAGGGAGTTGGTGTTCAAACTCCTATGTTTGGCTTTGTTTAAGTTGCTAGCATGTTTTAAATGTTGATACCATGTATGGTTGAGGTTTGTTATGGCCTTGGATAAGTTGCTATGCGTTTTGACTTGTTAGTGTTTTTGAAACTAAGTGTTCTTGTGAGCTTTGGGTTTGAGATCCACTTTGTTGCGTGTATGCATGTTTGAAGATGTGTTTAGGATGTTTTGCCTCTAGATTGTTTGTATAATAAGTTTCCAAGTAGTTTGTGATGTTTCGGGGTAAGTTTGGGAACATTTGGAGATGCCGAAATGTATTTTCGGGCCAAACTGTGTCCAGGCGTTTCGGAACGCCTGACATGGTTTTGGAACGGTCGAGCTCCAAGGGCACCCGTATCGAAATGAGGGTGGTGCCGTTTCGGTACGATTTACAACTGGAGGCTCCTGTTTCGGAACCACGTAGGGCCGTTCCGGTACGTTTGGCCACTGGAGGCTCCTGTTCCGGAACCAGGTGGGACCGTTCCGGAACGGCTTGATGTTACCTTTTGAATGAAGCTCGCGTTTCGGAACGGGCAGGCCTATTTCGAAACGCAGGCAGTTAAAACAGTTAAAAGGCATTTTCAAAGGTTTCCAAATGTTGCATTTTAGTCCCTAATGCTCGTATGCTTCCTAAATGAGTTATATGTGCCCCTTTGTGATGGTTTTGCCTCGTGAGCATGAAATTTGACAAATAAGCTACTTGGTAAGTTTAAATTATTGTATGCCCTCTATTTGATTCGTATTCCGCTTTCGTTTTTCTGCTGTTGCCTTCACACATAGGATTAAAAGTGATATTTAGACAAGATAAATAAAATGAAAAAATAGGGTTGCTAATCAGAGCGAGGCCTTAACGGGTTTTGCTTCGGTTTTCCCCGTGTAACTCGTTCAGTTCGGTCTGTTGGCTGGGCCGGGACGAGGGGGTTACAAGGATGATCTCCACGCTCACGGCACCAATTGTTGATGCTGGTTTTTGGGCGACACCAAACAAGGAGTTGGAGATAGTGGCCGAAGGAAGGTTTGGCGACGAGGCTTGGTGGTTTATCTGTCGTGGAACGGACGAAGAGCCACAATGGACGGTGATCGGTAGTAGAGTAGGGCGAAATGCCATAGTGGACGATGTTCGGCAGTATAGACGCAAACAATGTAGAGTAGAGAAAGTGATGTCGATGTGGGAGGCTCGTCTCCTTTGTCTTCGGTCTTGTGGATATTTATATCCCCTTGGTGCTGCTCGATGGGATGGAGTCAGGCTTAGCATCATGACGACTATTGAAGGGCTGGCAGAGTAGACCTGACTATCGGGCAACAAGTTGAGCTAGTGACTTAGGGAGGCTGGATGTCTGTCTTGTCGAGTCGCAGCTGCTTAATATGCAAAATGGTCCGGAGGATAAAAGCTACGGAGACTTATGGTTCTGAAAATGTAGGAGCGTCTGAGCGGAGATCTTCAGATTCCCTAATGATGGAGTGTTTGGGGGGGGGTATCTTCCCAGAGGTAATGTATTTCGAAGACATTTGGCGGAGGTGCAATAAGATCGAAAGTCAAATAAGTACCTCTCATAATTAAATGGTTATTTTAGTCTTTTTAATCTAAAACTTTTTTACATGAATAGATAATTCTCAGTCCAACGCTTTCTCCAAAAAATGCATTTTTATAATTTACTTTGTTAGTTTCATTATTGTCATTTGCCACTCAATTTCTTCACCCACTTAAACAATAACAAGGAAACTTGTTTTCAAAATTAATGTTGAATTTTTCAAAGTACATGGTGGGCCAATAATAGAAACCAAATTAGGAACTTGATCTGCCTGCTGGCTATATGATGATATTAATAAATGGCAATATCAAAATAACATTTATTGGTGACAGACTGATACCATATATTCAATGAGCACTCTGGATCCATAAATGCCAACGTAATTAGTTTTCACTTGATAGCCTTGCCTAATTCCTCCTAGAGGTGATTATTGAATTCAACAGCTCGCAAATAACTCGAGTTTGACTTGGTCAAACTCGGTTAACGCTTGACTCTAATTCGATTCGAAATCGAGTTTAACTCGAAATTTTAACATGTCAAGTCGAGCAAGGTCCAGCTCAACTCGATAAATTCTTGAGCAGCTCGTTACTTTTTATAAAGTCTTTTATAATTTTTTGATGGTTACCTTAAAAAATTTTGGTTTCAAATTTCTATTTTTTTTGTATTTTTCGAGAATTAAAAAAACTAATTTGTATTAATAAGAAATTAAATTATAATAATAGGTATTTTCCTTTTTTATTAAAGTCTTTACTTTTTCTTTTATTATTACTTTATGTATAAAGTAGAAAAGGTGAAAAGTTTTTAGTTTCCACTTCCTAAATAAAAAAATAGGATTTAAAGTTAAAACCTCGAAATTCCTAAGACATTCTCTCTTTTGTTGTTCATCGAAGATGGTTGAGAAACAAAAAGATTCTCACACTTGAAAATCAACTTCATCTCTGACTCAGTCATGATAGGTTCGTTTATTTATCTCCTCAGACTTCAAATTTTTTTGCTCTAAATTTATATTTTTATATTATGCTCTAAAAGTATTACTAGATTTTACCTATACTTAAAAAAAATAAGGTAAATATTTTGGCGATCTTAACGAGCAACGAGATTTTTTAACGAGCACGAATCGAGCAAAATTTTATCGAGCTTAACGAGCAACGATATTTTTAACGAGCACGAGTCGAACACTACTCAACTCGCGATCGACTCGTTCGATAAACACCAGTAATTCCCCTACTCAAAAGAAATGCCTAAACAGGATGGATGCTTCTGCTTCCCTTGTTTATGCATTTGCCAAAGCTGCAGCTAAAGTAATCGGTACTTATACATTCTTTAATTGGTCCGACTGATCAAATATTTTCATCCACTTTTTTTTGGGGTGAATTAGAATGCCGACGCATGCATTGAGAATATTTATTATCATTCTCTTGTATAAAAATGTAATTGCAACTTAAAACTAAGACTAAACCATGCTTCTAGTCACTTAACTTTTACCTCATTTCTATTTTAGTCACTAAACCTTAAAACTTTTTTTTATCACTCAACTTTCAAATTTTGTTTTTTTTGTCATTCAATCATTAGTTTTTTAAAAAAATAGTAGCAAAACGTCACGTTTTAGAAAGTTTTATTTATAAAATTATCATAAAATCTCATTTTTTGCCCCATTGTTGTTCTCCTTCTCAAGCGTTGTTCGATTGTCGCTTGTCATTCGTTGCGACATAATTGCTACTAAAACGTTTCTTTTTTCATTTTTTGGTTTAATTTTTTTTTGAAATTGTAAGAACTCAAATCCAAGTTTTGATGTTAACTTGGTTCTATTTTTAATATCCACAAAATATATTGCTTTTATTCTTCCTTTTTAACCTATTCACCGTTATGAATGAGAAGAAAATATTTTGGTGTCAGCGAATCAAAGGGAATCTAAAATCTAGGTTTGAGAGGAAAGCTTTAGGGGTTTTTCTGCATAAATTTATCCGAACAAATTAGAAGACATCAAAACTAGATTTTAGATTCCCTTTGATTCGCTGACACCAAAATATTTGAAGTTAGATAACCAAATCATAAATACATTAATAGTTGAGTGATTAAAATAAAAAATATTTGAAGTTAGATAACCAAACCATAAATACATTAATAGTTGAGTGATTAAATTCATAGTTTCCCTATTGAATGATCTGATCGAATTTTAATAAATTTCTTTTTTCAAACGATAATTAATGAATTATATATAATTGAATTAAATTTATCTTTGTTTAATTAATTTTTTTTACTTCAAATAAATTAATTAAAAATTTTAATTATGAAATAAGGAAAACACATAAATGGTAGGATAACTACTTCTATTATCACTTAACTACAGGGGTTAGGGGTGTTCAAAAATACTTGGCCTGAACTACTCGACTGGTTGACCCGGTTAAAAATTATCGGTATTTGTGATGAAAATGTCTGAATTTTGGGTCGAGTATCCAATCCGTAATTTTTTGGGTAGTCAAGCCGGGTCTAGGCCAAAAATATTTTGTAATCGGGTACCCGATCCAACCCGGTACTTTTAATATATATTTATATATTTTTAATTTTTAATTATATTTTTATTTTAGGTTCTTACTATTTTTACCCTAAAGCTAAATTTAAATCCTTAAATTCTTTTTATGCTTGTATTATGCACTTTTAAGTTTTAAAATTTTCAAAAATATTTATATTAATTTGTCAAAAATTCACGATCGAGATTAATATTTTTAATACATTCTTTTGGTGATAAATTTTAATACACACACACAAACATATATATATATATATATGTATCCAAATATTTCACCCTTAAAACTAACTTCAAATCACTAATTTTTTTAGTTTGATTTATGTATTATGAAAATTTAAATTTTATGTGTTTCCTATGGGATTTTAAAAAAATAGATTTAAAAAATATAAAAAAGTAAACCGATTACCCGATACATGATTTTGCGGGTAACAGACTTGCAGGTACCTGGTTCTTTTGGACCAGGTCACGAGCTGAATTTTAGTACTCGAATATCTCGGGCAACATGATATGAACACCCAAATAGGGTTGATTCTATTCTCAATACCGAACTATTAATTTTTTCAATTAACTCATAATTATTTAAATGGTATCAATCAAGTCACTGACTGTTAAAATTGAACGAAGATACTAATGTAACTGTTAAATAAATTTGTACAATTACACATTTTTGTGCACAATATTTATACATTCAATCAATTTGATCTTAAATAAATAAATCAACAAATTTAACCTTTCATATCTATACATTCATCAATTATAATCCTTCTATTTTCTTTGTACCTTTATTCTCCTTCTATGCAATTTCCATTCCACTTTCACCAATCCAAACACCACAACCACCAACTTTGCCACTACTGCCAATACCTCGACACCACTATTGACTCTATGAGAGACACTACCTTTGGCTATGACCATTGCCTATTGATGCCTAAATGAGTCGACACAAAACATGAGAGGTGGAGGAGAGGACTAAGGTGGTTGAAGGCGATTTTAGGTGGTTCACCCTAATTTATTTGGAGTGGAGAGCCACAAATAATATGGTGGTCGAAGTTGGAGATGAGATATGGGAGAAGAGGGGAGGGAGATATCCTCGTTGTTCTGTTCTGCCTTGCCCATTTTCTCTATGGTTGCCCGAGTACATATATCTCCTGGTATTGTTGATGTTGGGATGGTGTCAAGCCTATGGATGAGTTGACTGAGATATACTCAACTTCCAAGTCTAAGGCTTTACAGTCCGATCACGTGAGAGGAGTGTTTTAGCATCTAACACTGCATGTTGTCAAGATTATTCAGGGCTTCGATGTTCTGGTTTCCGATAATGCCCGTCTCCGAAGGGGCCGTTGTCGTGGGTCACTTTTGGAACCACCAAGTGTGGAGGTGTTGAGGGCCATTTTGGGAATTCTAAAAGGGCAAAGGTGCCACGTATAACAGATTAACAATTGTCCCCCTGAGTTAAAAGAGTACCATAAAGTGGTACAAGCTGAAACGTAGGAAGGAAGTCTTCCTTGTGATTGTTGGAATGCTAAGAGAGTCATAATGATTCGATTTGTGTGGCTATGAGAGAATACACACGTCGCTTAGTTTTTGGTGTTAAGCTGGAATGTCTATCAAGCATCGTTTGAGGAAACATGTTCTCTGGTTATAAACGTGTTCTAGGGTAAATTTCTTCGTGAGTTTCTGAATTTCCAGACTCTTTGAAAAAATTGCTAGCAACGATGGTGAGAGGAGTTAAAAATCTTGAGAACTAGTCAGTGCTTGTGAATGGGGCTTCATTCGAAAGAAAAGTTGGTCGTAATTAGGTGATGGGGTTGTTACAGTGTCGCAGTTTGTTATGGAGAAACTATGAAATCAAATTCAAGGTCCCAAAGGAGCTCACTATGTTAATGACTGTCATGATTCTATTGAGGGTCAACATTGGTTATATCTTTTGTTTAATTCTAGGAGGCAAGTTTTCATCTTCTCCTCTACCCTTTCATGGTGGAGGTCCTAAATGATTACAAATTCGCTCCTAGGCTACTAATTGGGGTATCATGGTGGATTCTGTTAGGGTATTTCCTTGTATTCAAGGAAAAGAAGTGGAAACCGCTTGATGTTTTGATGAGCATTTTTCTGAGAGAGTGGGTAGGAAAAGGAAGTTTGTTGGTTCTTTTGAATGGAGGGAGAAAAGAGATAATTAGACGGAGGGATCGTTCGTTGTTACTTCAGAGTTAATCAATGTGTATCTCTCGATGGAAACAATGAATAAGGGCCATTCATGAGTTTTTGGAGTAGCAAGTGCGTGGAGGCCACGATGGAGGCTTCCATAGATGTGTACCGGTACTCATAGTAGCTACTTTTGAAAAATAAGGATTTTTGTAGGAGCCTTGTATGGATTTGGGATAGAGCCATATTAAATTGTATTCTAACGTAATGAACTTTAATGATGAACCTTGGTTGAACTAAGATATGGAACTATCTAGTAGTAGAACTTTTCTTGCCTTGTGTGCTATAATTTAGGCCTTGAGGGCACTTGAGTTATCTTGTATAATTGATTTATGGTATGGGATCTAGATACCCAAAAATTGTATTGTGGTACTTGTAACTTCTAATGCACCCGATGTCTATATGGTCTTGGGTGGCATTCACTACTCGATGGCTTTGTGATCACGGATGTGTGTTATGGTATGGTACTCTATGTCTTTGTGGCCTTTAATACGAATGTGGAGTATTTGATGTCTATGTGGTTCCAAGTATAGTTATGACTAGCCTGATGTCTTTGTGGTCTCGGGCTATACAAGTTTGATTATCATGTTTGTTTTGTGTCTGTGATGTTGGTTGCATGCACTATGCTAGGGTTAGATATCATCAATGGCTTGTGTGTAAACCATATACGTTTTCTATATACATGCCATAATACCATTGCTGTAACCCCCTTGACTCGGCCTTGTCTCTAGACCCGAACTACGAGAGTTACATTAGATTTGTCGGAGCCAATCTGAACTGAACAACTTGAATTAGGTTTTTTTCTTCTTTTTATCAACACTTTATCGGATACAAGGATACGGTGGAAGTAATCTTTCAACCCCCTATTCAAACGATGGTAATAATCGTTCAATTACTTATTGAATCCTCAAAGTCTGGATAATTTCTTTCACTTACCTCAAGACCGAGGGACACCTCAAACTCGGATAGTTTTTTTCAACCATCTCAAGCGGAGGGACGATCGATTAGGCTCAAGGCCCCATTATGTTTATAGTGCACTCTCATCCTATGGCTAGCCATCTATATACGACACTTTTCATTTAATATGTCACTTATTCAATATAGATCATACATGCATGGGGACTTACTGTTTTTCAATGCAACATAAACTCATTTCATCGCTTTATTCAAAAACACGCTCGTAGCATTCTAGTTAATAGTTGTGCAATTGGTGCACCTATTTAAACCATTATCATGTTCTTGTAACATGGAAAATCATAATCATTATTCATAATAACAGTAAGTCTCATCCTCATGCATTTATCAAATCTTATTTCAAAACATCATTTTGTAATTTTATATAAAAATAGGCAAGGTATGCGTGTGGAAAACCACACCAACTTACTCTTGGACTTAGGAAAGCTTTTCACACTTTCCCTAAGTCCCCAAAATAGAGCCATCAAGCTTGAACAATTTTTTTAAAACCATTTCCACTCACCGATACACGTTCGCTTCCAAAACCGGCACGTTACAAGCGTTCGAAAATATCCAAAAGCTAAGAGGTGAGTTCTCGTTGACCTTCCCATGTTTCTACAACATAAAACTAAGGGGAAAATTCATCAAAATGCATTCTCAAAGCAGCCTACACAAATCCCCTGATTTCTTAACAAAAATATCCATATCAACTATCCGAAAATGCCGAAATCAATATGAAACTTCACCCAATCATTAGTCACCCACAACACTTTCAATCTAACATTTAATCCTCATCAATTAACATCCAAAAATACATCTAACATATCCTTATATCACCAGCAAGCATTAAACACTCATAACAACCCCAAATCTAACTAAAAATCATCCTAAAATCACTCAATTAAGTAGTTTCGGGATTCTAACAAAAAAATATCATTTCACAATATGTTTATACAACCAAAACACAATTCCACCCAATCAAAATCTCCATCATTCATGAACCAAATCAAAAGTTTAGGCAAACTGCTATAATCACCATTTAACAAGGATTTTCTCAATTAAATTGCAAAATCATGTTATAAATCATCAAGCAAGAACCAAATGCTAGGGAATTTCAATAAAGAACCTTGAATTTTGAGAGTGAAGAAGGTTTAGCTTCAAAAAGGATTCCACCAAATATTTGACGTAACTTTCTTCTTGAAAAGAATTAAGAAAATAAGAAAGATCTTGAAAAATCTTTTGTGAGGTTTTGCTAAGAATTGAAAAAAGAATCTAGAGATATAATCTCCCTCAAAAATCAATTAGAAATTTGAATTTTTTGTTTAGGAAATTGGCAAGAAAAGGAGAGAAAGTTTGAGAGTAAAGCCATGAGAAAAATGACGTAAAATGAGAAAATGGCTTTTTGAAACCAATTAACCGTAAAAACCTTTTTGTTAAAAAAGGTGGAAATCCTAATTAAGATTTTTAGAAATAATAGCTCTCTAAAGATTCTTAGCTGTAATACCCCAAATTAGAGTCTACTAGTATAAACCTTAAGTAATTAGAAATCAATTGATCAAATGCCACATAATTAAAAGAATTAAAGTGAATCTAGTAATTTAATTGTAGCAAAACCGAAATAGTGACTTAATTGAAGGAAGACATAAAATTGGTGAAAAATTAAGATGATTAAATTGAATTAAATAAGAGAATAAGATGTTGCATGAAAAAATATCTAATTCCTATTTGCCCTTGATTAGTCACCTAATTAAGAGTTAATTAAGGGTTAAATTAGACATTTCCAAATTCCACAAAAAGGGAATTATCATTGTCATCTTCTTCATCTTTCTCATTACCCGAATGAAAAGAATGAATAAAGGGGAGAGAGAGTTGAGAGAGAGAACAATCATAGTTAAGGAGAAATTGAGCTTGCATGAACAAGAATTTGCATAGGAATTAAACTAAGAAGATTGTAAGTTCATCTTTTACCTTGTTCGATTGAAATCCATGCTTGAATGTTTTTGTTTAAGCTTGAATTTAATGAATATCTTGTTGAAATGTTGCCCATAGAATCATGTTTATGATGGTATTAAATTAAATCCTTATAGATAATGAAATGGGAATGAAATCTTGTAACTGATTGGTGTATGTATGCTTAAATGCACTTTAGTGATGTGTTTATGTAATTAATCGAATAGATGATGATATGAACAAATATGGAAATATTCATGCAGGAGAAAGTTGTTGGAAATTGCATTTTCTAGTAAATTAAGGTATTGTATTTATGAAAATAATGTTTGGAATACTGGAAAATTGATTAGGAGTGAAACTAGCCATCTAGCTAGCTTAATAACCATTTAGGGACTGTTTTGTGTAAATTGAAAGATTTGGGACTTAATTCGACTAAAATGGTTGTTGTAAATGTTAGTTAAAAACAAGGGAAGTATTGAAATGAATCTTAGATAACTTGGTTTTCATGAATTAAAGCTAAATGAATGGTTCAAAGTGGTTAAATGGCAGAATAGGCAAAACTGGACTAAACTATAAAATTGGCTAAATTAAGGACTTAGTTGAACTAATTAGGGGTCTATCTTGACTTAAAAGAACAGCGGAAAAACAGGGTAAACAATGGTAAAAAAGGATAAAATGAAATAGTAAGGGTTCTAGGTGAAATAACTCACTAAAGTACACTAAACTACGAAACTGACAGAATAATCACTAGAAAATGGACCCGATGAGAACTAAAAATATGAGCCTTATATGGTTGGATAGATAATTGAATTATATTTCTAACAATGTAAATTAATTGAAAATCCAATGTGTGTATTAAAAGATATGAACATATTACTAAAGGGTGTACGAGCTACCTAGGCAAAAACTGTTCTGGATAATGTAGTTCAAATGAACTTGAATTATTAATGTATTGATTCTAATGATTTTTCATGGTGTGTGTGACTTGCTAGAGCAAGGTTTAGAAGAGGTTGCTGAAGGAATTAAGGATGGATCATCAAGGGATAGACAAAATGGAATAGGAATACAAGACTAGCTTGGAGTATTGTGAGTGTAGCTCCACCTAGGGTTAGGACTTAGGTCCTAACCAATCTCTTTTCTTGAATTGATGCCATGTAAAATGACTAACCTATATATTTGGTAATCAAGGGAAGAATGAACTAATTGAAAAGTTGTTTGATGCCATGAGGATTTGTTTTCTTGAATTGTATTGAATACCTTGATTGAACTAGGATATTTCATGTCTAATTTCATGTTCCCATATGCATTGCTTATGCAAAAGGTATGTAATGGCATGCTAGTTTGCTTGGATACAAGGTACGTACAAACATGCATAAATGAGATGTGATTGAATGCGTCTATGTATGTTGATATGTTCGAATGGCCTACTAAATTGATTGCTCTTGTGTGACTTTTGATATTCTATGAACTGAGTTGAGATCGAATGCTTCTATGTATGCTGACATGTTTGAATGGCTTGTTACATTAGATGCCCGTTATAATGCTGGAGTATGCTTAATCACTTGATGTGAATTGCTTGAAACTAAAAGATTCAACAAGACCTTGGTTGCTAGTTTGTCTTAGGTAGAACAACATGCCTTAGAGTCTAGAGCTCGATTTAGTACATAGTGTATAAGACACCTTAACATGATAGGTACCTTGTGTACCCTAATATGTGGTGTAGCAAACACCTTCTTGATCAAGTAAAAGCTTGTTTGAAATGTGTTAGTGAATCATTGATGTTAATATTGTGTCTAATGATATTCGAATGAGAATTAGTTATCTTGTTTAACAATTAGGTTTCTTTGATAGCCATAGATCAATGTGAACTTAGTTTGAATAGAATTAAAATGACAATCTAGATAGATGCTTGAATAATTCGAATTGAGTTAGGTCCTAAAATGGAGATGATGTTTGAATGGTATAGGGTTGTAATATGTAAATGGAAGTGATCATTTGATAACTAAATCCTAGTGTTCGAATGGTCTATTTAAATCATTGTAGCAATATGACCTTATTTTTCGAATGGCTTAGGAAGTTTAGGTGAAAATATTGAATTGGTTACACGGTTAACTTGATCACTTAGTAACTATAAAAATGATTGGTAGACTTAAAATGAATTTGTTTGTAACTTGATTAATATGAATCTTAATGCATGATTAAAAGGTTTAAATTGACCCTAATTCTATGTGTCATTGTTTGATTATATGCATCGACACTCCTCGCTCCTAACCCGAGCGAGGGGTGTTACATAAAGTGGTAATCAGAGCTAAAGGTTTAGATCCTCGGACTAAACCGAGTCTTCATGCATCATATAACATTGAATTATGCCACATATGAGTTGTATTATTGATATGCTTGTGTTCTTTCTCATCTAACTCCTTCCTTTTATCCAATCGTAGTATGTCCGAGATGAGAATAGCTCAGGATGACAAAAGTCCTCGAGGATCCTCTAATGAGGGCGGAAGTGTAAGAATGGAACCGAATCTTCCAAGACCAATAGAACCTCGAGTTCAAGCTCAAACTCAGCAAGATGCTCATGCTATTAAAAATGTCCAAAGAGAATGTCTCCTTAGCATGAAGGAAATATTCGATCAACTCATATCGAACCTTAAAAAAGATCAACCTGTTGCTCCTCCTACTGCTACACCAAGTAGAGCCTCTATTGAAAAACTTACCCAACATCGACCCTATACCTTTACAAGTGCAAACAAGGAGAAACCCGAGGATGCTGAGTACTGGTTAGAGAACACTATCAAATTCGTGACTAAACAATTACAATGCTTAGACGAGAATAAATTGGAGTGTGCTGTAGCTCAGTTAGCAGATGAAGCTATGAGCTGGTGGGAAACCATTATCCTGAATGCTTCGGCTGAAGTTGTAACATCTAATTTCTTTGTTGATGAATTCAAGAAAAATTATACCAGTGAGCAATATCTGGCCAAGTGCCAAAAGCGATTCTTGTAACTCGCAAGCCAATCGACCAATTGAACAATATGAAGATGATTTCTACAAATACTGAAAATATGGCTTGGAATACATCAAAATCGAGGCTGACAAGTGTCGTATGTTTATTGATGGCCTGAATGATGAGCTTAGTCCCATTTACATCTCTGGGCATCGATGGCTTTCAAAACATTGTTAACCGATCCATTGCAACCGAGGCAAAGATGAAAGCCACAGAGAGAAGAAAAGGGTTGCAACCGAAATGACAAAAAGTAGAAACGAGACGATAAGCCTAATTGGCAATCCAAGAAAGCTAAGTATCACAATAAGAGCTCATCGACCTATACTCCTGCTCTAAGAAGCAACTTAACACCGAGACCTCAATTGGTGAATAAGCCCTCAGTCCCAGTTATCTTCGTAAATAACATAGGAAATTCAGAGAAAATCCTTCCTTACAAGTTCTGTCAGAAGCTTCACCGTGGCCAATGCCGTGCTCAATCAAATTTTTGTTATGCGTGGGGTGGGGATAACCACTAAATCAAAGATTTTCATTGAAACATTGATAAAACTCCAGCTCGATCTCCTGCAAATTCGAGTTATGCACCATCTAATCGAGGCAAAGGCCCTAACAAAGCTCAATCGGGAAATCATGGCATGGGTAAAGCAAACTATTTGAATGCCCCTACCTACACTCACCAGGAATCTCGAGCCCCTGCTCGTATCTATCATATTCGTGGAAGGGAAGACGAAGAATCTCCCGACATTATTGCAGGTACCGTTGAGCTAAACTCAATACTTGTTTATGCTTTGATAGACTCGGGATCCATACATTCATTTGTATTCTCATCTTTGATTGATAAACTAAATTTAAAGCCTGAACTTGTTGGAACAAGCCTTGTAGTCTCTAATCTTTTAGGGGGATTTCGAGCATCAACTTGATTTGTAGAGATTGCCTCTTGACTATTCGAAACATGCCCTTTCTTGTTGATCTCTACATTTTGCCATCCTGTGAATTTGATTTAGTACTGGGTTTAGACTGGTTAAGTAAACACGAAGCCTGGGTAGATTGTCAAAATAAGAGACTGTATCTCCGGGGTTTAGGGAAAGAATCCATACTACTAATCGATAAAAGCCTACCTCTATTTTTGCTTCTATTGTCTTACAAGATCAAATTGAATTCGGTTTAGCTGAGATGCCAATTGTTTCTGAATTCATTAACGTTTTTCCCGAGGAACTCCCTGGTCTCCCTCCGACTAGAGAAGTGGAATTTGAGATTGAAGTCCAGCCTGGAACGAGTCCGGTGTCTATCACTCCATATCGAATGGCACCACTTGAATTGAAGGAACTTCAAAAACAACTCCAAGAACTCCAAGACAAGGGCTTTATTCGGCCTAGCATATCTCCATGGGGTGCACCTATCTTGTTCGTGAAGAAAAAGGATGGTACGATGCAGCTTTGCATTGACTATCATCAATTGAACAAGCTCACAATCAAGAACTGATATCCACTCCCAAGAATAGAAGATCTCTTCGATCAACTTAGGGATGCTTTAGTATTCTCAAAGATCGATCTTCGATCGAGTTACTACCAAATGAGAGTTAAAGAAGAAGATATGCCCAAGACATCCTTTCGTACCCGATATGGCCATTATGAATTCCTTGTAATGCTATTCGGGTTAACAAGTGCTCTGGCTGCTTTCATGGTTCTCATGAATCGAGTATTCAAGCCCTATCTTGACAAATTTATGGTCATCTTTATCGGTGACATCTTGGTCTACTCTCGTAACAAGGAGGAACACACTGAACACCTCCAAATAGTCTTGCAAACTCTACGAGAACGTCAGTTGTTCACAAAATTCTCCAAATACGAGTTCTGGCTATCGGAAGTTTCATTTCTTGGCCATGTAATCTCAGCCGAAGGAATCAAAATGGATATGAAGAAAATACAATCTATTCTCGATTGGAGACCTCTGAGGAATGTAAGTGAAGTCTGAAGCTTTCTCGATTTAGCCGGGTATTATCGAAGATTCGTTAAGGGATTTTCCACTATTGCCTGTCCTCTAACTAAACTTCTTCGAAAAGATCAACCATTCGAGTGGTCAAAAAAGCAGCAACGAAGTTTCAACCAACTTAAGCAAGCTCTGACTCATGCCCCGGTCCTTATCCAACCAGAATCGGGAAAAAAGTTCACGGTTTATAGCGATACATCTCATTCAGGTCTTGGATGCGTCCTAATGCAAGGAGATAACGTAATTGCTTACGCCTAGCGCCAATTGAAGCCTCATGAACTAAATTATCCGATACACGATTTAGAACTTGCCACAATCGTGTTTGCTCTTAAAGTCTAGAGGCATTACTTGTACGATGAAAAGTGCTATCTATTTACTGACCACAAGAGTCTCAAATATCTCCTAACTCAAAAAGATTTGAATCTCAGACAAAGAAGTTGGATAGAATTGCTTAAGGACTACGACTTGGTTATCGACTACCAATCGGGGAAAGAAAATGTGGTTGCTGATGCCTTTAGTCGAAGACCACACTCTGGTAATCCTTTAAAGCTTTCATCCTTGAAATTTCAAAATGAAATTTGATCTTTCTTGCTGTGCAAGAAAAC
The DNA here is from genome assembly GCA_030270665.1 of Hibiscus trionum. Lineage (NCBI taxonomy): Eukaryota > Viridiplantae > Streptophyta > Magnoliopsida > Malvales > Malvaceae > Hibiscus > Hibiscus trionum. The sequence continues at coordinate 14,893,849 of BSYR01000013.1, forward strand.
ATTCAAACACTCGCTTCTTTTGCAAGTAACCATTTGATTTCCACATAATAGCTTTGTTTAATCGTGTAGCTTCAAATGATATTAACACTCATCTTCGAGTGTATCAAAAACATGGATTTTTGTTTGAACTACAAGTTCAATCTAGCTTAATCTCGAGAATCAAAGAATTGCAGCAAACCGACCCTGAACTTCAGGCTATTATCTCGAAGCTTGACTCAGAAGCCAATCAAGACTTCTCCATTCATTCGAATGACATGCTCTATTTCAAGAATAGAGTGTGTATTCCAAACAACGGAGATCTAAAGAATGAAATTCTGCAAGAAGCTCACCAAAGTCCCTTCTCGATACATCCTGGATTTGTCAAGATGTATAAAGACCTTAAATCCTTGTATTGGTGGCCTAGTATGAATTCAGCCATCACTGATTTTGTATCTAAGTGCTTGATTTGTCAAAGAATCAAAGCCGAACATTGAGCTCCCACTGGATTACTCCAACCTCTCGAATTCCCTCAATGGAAGTGGGGTCAAATTACTATGGATTTTGTAACTGGTCTCCCTTGTTCTCCAGGAAAATATGATGTCGTGTGGGTTATAGTTGATCGATTCACTAAGTCGGATCATTTCATCCCTGATCGAATGAACTATAGTTTGGAAACTCTAGCTGACTTGTACATTTGTGAAGTAATTCGCTTACACAGAGTTCCTACTTCAATCGTCTCTGATCGAGATCCTAGATTCACAGCTCGATTCTGGAGAACCTTGCGACGAGCTCTTGAAACTATGTTGAATATAAGCACGGCCTTCCATCCTCAAAGTGATGGTCAATCCGAAAGAGTGATACAAGTGCTCGAAGATATGCTCGCAGCCTGTGTTATTGACTTCAGAAAGAATTTGGAGAAATCCATACTTCTCGTAGAATTTACCTACAACAACAGTTACCAAGCTTGGATCCAAATGGCTCCATTCGAAGCTCTGTATGGAAAAAGATGTAGAACACCTCTATGTTGGTCTGAATTAGGTGAAAGCAAAGTTCTTGGTCCTCAATTGCTTCGGGAAACTGAATAACAAGTTTATGATGTGAAGAAATAGAGGTGTAAAAATAAAAAGAAAATTTTCAAATAAAAAACAATTTCAAAAGAAAATAAAAATATTTCTAATAAAAGGCTTTTTTTAAAAAAAAAAGAAAACGCCAAAAGTTTATGATGTGATTTTTTTAGAAATAAAAAGGGTTTTAAAACCTTTTTTTTAAAAAAAGAAAGGGATTTTAAATAATAAAAGGTTTGAAAATAAAAACATAAAAATAGGATCTAAAAATACCTTTTAAAAAAAACAGAAAACCATAAAACATAAAAAGTAAAAAACTTTTCAAATAATAAAAAAGCTTTAAAATTAAAGAATGTTTCAAGCATAAAATATTTTAAAGTATCTTTTTGAAGAAGAAATAAAAATGTTGAAAGCGAGTAGTTTTAAAAGTAAAAATATTAAATAAGAAAGGTTTAGATTTCAAGACTTAAAACAAAGAAAATGAATTAAAGGATAAAAATCATCTTCAATAAAAAAATATAAAGGAAAAAATCAAAAAAGTTTCAAGTTTGCTTTGATAGAGATATGTTTAGCCTTAGGACTAGGTTCCTCAAGCTTAGATTAAAAACTTGTTTGTGAAAAAAACTTTCTTCAAAGAATAAAACACACTTAATAAAATCAAACCCCCTAATTAGGAATAAAAGATTTAGATTCTTTTAGGGTAAATTTTAATTTAGAATAAATAAAAATATTCAACACATCAAATTTCCTTGTTGCTTGAAAAGTGAAATTAATTTAATGCGGTGTCTTATCAAACGAGAATGACAGGTTAGCGCCAGAAATGTTGGCGGTGATTTAAGTTCATTTCCCGGGTGATAAGGTCGTTAAAATAGATTGATATTCATTAAACGGACAAATAAAGTCGAACTTTCGTGAACTTGCAAATTCCAGTTTTGAAAACGTTTTTGAAATCAATTAGGTACCATATTTTGGGCGTTGTGGGGGGTGCTAACCCTTCCCCACGCGTAACCGGCCCCTGAACCTGTTTTTTCTGGTTTTCACAGACCAAAACCTTTGTTTTAATAAAATAAAACGTTTTATTAAAATAACCCCACTTTAAAGTGATCCAATCACACTTTTTCAAAAGATTGGTGGTGACTCCGTGTTTTAAAAGTTTTCTAAAAAGTCGAAGCTCGAAATGATTGCGACAACTTGGCGACTATGCTGGGGAACATGTTTTTGTTTTTAAAATAAAAACAAAAGAAGGTTAGGCCACGAATTGATTTTAAATGGTTTTCAAAAAGTTTTTTTTAAAAAAAAAACTATTGGAATTTGCAAGTTCATAATAGGTTCAATTTATTTTACGCATTTAAGACTTAATTCTAAGCTTTATACCCGAGGTTTGTCTCATTCGTTTAAGTGGGGGGAACACGCTTTGCTCATGTAAGAATATTAATTCTTCGTATGAGCCTAGTAAGTACCTTCGGGACTCATTCCCTTTGTCTTCATAAGAATATTGATTCTTCGAGAAGGCATCGGTGGCGAGTCCTCATGAGTTGAACTCGATTTATTTGAAGCCCGTGATGGGTGAGAATCGAGGGCCTTGCTACCCTTAGTAGGGGACAACAAGGACATCTTGAGTACCCTTTTAGAACCAAGCCAAGTTTTGAATCTAGAGCCTACCCCAATACAGCCATGCTGAAAGCCTAGGGTATTGAGTCTGGTCAAAATCGTAAGAATAATCCGTGGAGACATGTCATGGAATGTTGGAATGGCTGCCCAGAATTATTATGCAATTAAATTATTTTTGACTGCTTCTTTTTCCTTTCTTGTTTTTAATCTTTGTTCCCTATCTTGTTTGTTTTGCATGTGCATCATTCCATATCTAGAAGGGGTTGATTCTAGAAAAGTGCTCAAAGCAAAAAACTCTTACTATGGATGGAAGACTCTTGAAGAATGAGGATGAGAATGCAAAGGTGCGTCACTGGTCTGAGGTCAACAAAAGAGCTCATGGAGACAGTTTGGTTGCGGGTCATGAGTCAGAAACTTCAGAATATGCCCATATTAGTGTCAAGCAAAACAACGTACATGAGCTACGAGAGATTTGGGACCGTTTTGATTATAAAACCAAGCATTTGTTCCGTGAGTCCTATGGTGACATCGCATATCTTCTGTATGTAAAGGTAGATGAGCCGTTTCTGAAGGCTTTGATCCAGTTTTGGAACCCCGAGTACTGTTGCTTCACCTTCAATGGAGAGGATATGATGCCTACTTTCGAAGAGTACTTGGGTGTATGCAAAGCCTCCTAAAAACAAGAATTCACACTCGAGACTTGCCACATTTGCTGGAATGAGCTATGAATGGGTTGATATGTAAGAGAGGAGGAAGTTTTAATTTTCCCTGGTCATGCATTCGAAACATCATTTCTATTCATCCAGACATAGCGAAAAGAGTGGATCTCCTGGCTATCGCAATCTATGGCCTAGTAATTTTTCCGAAGGTTTTGGGAAATATTGATGTGGCCTTGTTAGATTTCTTTGAGCAATTGAAGAGAAAAGTCAATCCAGTACCTGCAGTGTTAGCTGAAACCTTCATTTCTTTGAATGCTTGTCGGAAAATAGAGGGTGTGCATTTCGGGGGATGTGTTCCTTTGCTTCAGGTTTGGGCCCTTAGCCATTTCTGGGAGTGTCCGACTTTGGCCTTACCGAATGTGTTTTCTCCGAACTTTTCCCCTCTTCGGGAATTTTTGGCACAAGATTGGCCGAGTGTTAAGAGAAGCAAGTGGGTAGACATCTTTAGGGATCACCATGACGAAGATATCAAATGGAGGGTTCCATGGATATGTCATTCCAAAGTAAGGTACATATGCGGATATTATAAGTTCTAGATGCTGTTGGGATTATGGGGAGGAATTGGTTGTGCTCCCTTGCTAGTTTCACGTCAGTATGGATCACGACATTTCATTCTTTTCACCACCGAGCTTGGCACATTGGAGTTCGAATTTCAAGGAGAATTCAGACAGAAGGTGCAAGAAATTAGTGATTCATGGAAGGATTGTTACTATATGAAGTTGGAGTCTGACAAGCATTGCATGTACACCCCTGATCATGATATTTGGAGGCATACGAGAATGAATGACAAGATCATGCTACCTACCCTTGGGCCCGCCAAATCATTAGAAGAACATTTGCAGGTGATTCCTTCCGAGGCCAACATTCTAAGAGAAGAGCTAAGATGAGCTAAGTTGGGAATCAAAGCCCTCAAAGAACAGAATCAGCGAGACAAGTTTGAAGCCAGCCTTGACATAGAAAAGTACAAGGGAGAAGCCAACCGAGTGACAAAGATGTACGTGAATTTAGAGGAAAAACATGAGATTCAAAGGGTTGACTTCCTCAAGTTTCAAGCTACCGTTCGATATGCTGACCTAAAAAAAGCCTAGAACAGTGGGGGTAGGAGATAGAACAAGCTATAGAGAAAGAGAAGGAACGCGCTAAGAAGGAAATTGAGAAGTTTCGGCGAGCCATGGCCGAAGAAAGAAAGAATTGGAAACAAGCGGTGGAGAATGAGAAGGGCAAGCGGCTTCGAGAGAAAGAGAAGGAAAATTTGGCTGCATGGAAAAGGAAGGCTCGGGACAACAAGATATGTTTGCTAGAGTTACAGCCATCCTATGATGAAGCCTGTAAGAAGTTGAAGCAAATTCAGACCTTTATCACTGAGTTAGAGGCTAGAATAGAGGACTTGAACCAGACAATTCACAAGATGCAAGATGACCATACCTATGAGGAGCTTCAAGCTAGTTTGAGAGATGACTTCCTGAAAGAGTGATTTGAAGAAATGGATAACCTTCTCCAAGAGTACAGAACAAAGATCTTAGTTCTTGAAGATGTCGTCAAAGGAGGAAATGATTATTGGTTCACTCGCCTTAGAGATAATGCCTGGAGGTTCCGAGAATGAGATGAGTTTGATAGGATGATGATGGCACAAGTCTAGGATGTGGCCAAGCATGTGACAATGTTGGCAACTGAAGCTGCAGCTCTTCGCTGCTACATTAGGCCTAATGGAGAAGTAGGACCGAGTCTTATGTGGCTTATAGAAGAAGTTAAGGAGTTAGGAGTTCGTGCTGAAAAATATTTGTAAATTGAAAAATGATTTGATGTAATAAAGAACTTCCATATTCAATAAAGAGTTTTCTTTTATGAGAAAATTCTCAATGGAATTAATGGCTCTTCGACTACATTCATGCATTTGCACTGCTTTGTTTGCTTTGTTGTCTATTTTTGTGAATTCATTTGTGTATACATTCATTCATGAAAAAACTAACTTAATATAAAAATGGCAGAATATTCAAAATAGCTAAGACAACTCATAAGTACGGTACATGTGCCCAAATCTAAGCCATGAAAACTGAAAAAAGGTTGACAGCTTTGGAGGCAAACCAAAAGAGCACTCAAGATAAGTTGGAGAAGATGAAGACTGACCTGAAACATCAAATTGAGTCAGTTTATCAAAGGACAATTAGTTCAATAGCTGTCATGCTAGGATTCAAGGATCCAGATGCGGTTGAAGATGGTGGAAACACTGGTACACTCCCACGGTTTCCCGGAATGACCTTTGGAAAGGAGGCTGTTGCCAAAGCTAAAACCCCTATCCACGTTGTTGAATCCTCTGCTCGTATTCCAAATGGAGAAGCTAATAATTACGAGGTACATGACCTCGATGAAATTGCTGACAAGGTTAAGACTGAGAAGAAGTGGGAAGACATGTATGAGAAGTTAGAAGGCATGATCAAATCCTTCCAGTATGGAGTTGTTCATGGAGGAATGGATGCCAAGGACCTGAGCTTGGTAACTGACTTGGTTGCGCCGCTAAAATTTAAGGTCCAAGATTTTGAGAAATACAATGGAACCACATGCCTATTAGCACATTTAACCATGTATTGCAGAAAGATGTCAATGTACCTTGACAATGAGAAGCTGCTCATTCATTGATTCCAAGATAATTTAGTGGGATCAGATGCATGTTGGTATTCGCAACTAAGTCGGGTAAATATCAAATCATGGAAAGATTTGTCCAGAGCCTTCAGTAAACAATACGAGCATATCTCAAACATGGTTCCAACCCGTTTGGTCTTGCAAGGGATGGAGCAAAAGCATCATGAGAGTTTCTGACAATACACACAAAGATGGAGGGACGTAGCAGCACAAGTACATCCACCGCTGCTAGAAAATGAAATTACCCCAATGTTCATAGAAACACTAAAGGGTCCTTTCTTTTATCACATGCTCAATCATGCCACGAAGAGCTTTGCGGACATGCTAATGAACGGAGAACTAATCTTAGCAGCTATGAAGAGTGGAAAGTTGGATAGTGGAGAAACAAAGAAGACATATAAGAAGAGAGATAATAAAGTCAATGCTACAAATGTCTACAACCCTAGCTATTCAACGAGCGTGGTGTTTAACAAGCCCAACACCCCAATTGCAGCCCCGACAGTTGCAAACGCCCTAAAAAGAGAGCGAAGATATCAAGGGAACTCAAGACCCTACTTTCCTCACATCCCAATAACGTATGCAGAGCTATTTGCTGAGTTGGTCAAATCACAGATGGTGCTGCCAAGACATGTTCCTCCGTTCTCACCTCCGTACCCGTCATGGTACGATGAGAAGGTCCAATGCGAATACCATGTAGGAGTAAAGGGGTATACAATTGAGAACCACACTGCATTCAAAAGGGTGGTATATGATTTAAGGAAATCGGGCATGCTGTCATTTGAAACATCCAAAGAAAAAGGAAATCCTTTGCCAATCTACCACAAGGCCGAAATAAATGTTTTTGATCAGAGGATGAAGCTAAAACAAACAAGAAACATGTTGCTGAGGTTAAAGCATCTATGAAATGGGTATGGACCCAAATGGTGGAAGCTGGGGTGTTGGAAGGAAGGTTTGAAGAAGTGACGATAGAAGGATTGTACTATGAGTACCATCAGAAGGAGGGGCATGAAATTGAAAATTGCTTAGAGTTTAAGCAATTAGTGCAGGAAAAAATTGACAATAAAGAGTTAGAATTTTTTCAGCAAGGAAACAAAGAACAGAAGATGGAAGTGTGTGCGTCAGAGGAATCATCCTTTAAAAATATTTATATAGGAATGAAGCCTTTGGTGATCAAGACCAAGGCAAGAGTTAGTGAACCAACTAGGGGTGTGACCCCACGATTGGTTGTAAAGGCATCAGTCCCATTCCCATATAAAGACAATAGGCAAGTTCCCTGGAACTATGCCTGCACAGTGACAGGCCCGAGGAGCTCGATAGCTAAAGAAGAAAGAAAAGAAGAACTCGTCAATAAAGTAGGTCGCTCCACAAGAAGTGTAACCCTCTTAACCCGGCCTAGACGGTTGACCCGAATTAAGAAAGTCACACGGGGAAAACCAAAGTCAACCCGAAAGTCAACCTTGATTAACGACCCTTTTTTTTCTTTTTAAAACTTGTCTAGATGCACATTAAGCCTATTGGTGATCACACATACATCATACCAAAAGATCACAACCATCAGAGATTAAACAGGGACTCAATTGAACAATTTACAACTTTAGGGACCAAATTGTAAATTCTGATAAATTAAAGGACTTAATCCAAATTGAAGTTACCAACTTGAAATTAATCATGTTTCATGCTACTCTGTGAAATTTCAGCTCAAAAGGACTTCCCAAACTCATACAATTGCACAAACAAGTTTCAGGACCAAAACGCAAACTTTTCAAAACACATAACTGCCAATGTCAGCCCCCAACGGTCAACCGTTCCGAAACGGGAGACAGCCCGTTCCGAAACGCGGGGCCGTTCCGAAACAGGCATAGCCCGTTTCGAAACGGGGGTCTGGCAGAGGCTAAACCGTTCCAGAACGGCCCCTCCCGTTTCGGACGCCTGGGCTCATTTAAGGCACCCGTTCCGAAACGGTAGGTGCTGTTCCGAAACACCCTGCCCAGATTGCTTCAAAACATCACTTTAAACATGCAATTACACATCCAAACATGCTCCGAACACTACCAAACTTTGCCAACATGCAATTCAACATATAAACAACATATTAGCATCAACAATTCATCCAATCATCATCATATGCAAAAAGCCCCAATTCTATAGGCATGCTTCCTACACAAGCTAGGCATTCAAACACCAAACTTACAAAGCAAGCATATAAGGTTCCAATTCAAAAGCCAACAAACACATCAACATTTAACATACTTAGGGAGTCTCCAACACCTCCCAAAACATACACATTGGTCCCCCATTGCCAAATCATACAAAAGCTAAAATGTACTTATAAAACCTCATACATTGAGCTTCACTTGAACTTGATTGCTTGCCCCTTTCTTGCTGCCCTCAAGGTACTCTAATGCTCTGCATTATTGAATTCAGAAAACGAAGAGAGCGTAAGCAAAAGCTTAGTGAGGAAAGCTCTTAAAAACCATTCAATAATGCAATTCAAAACATTTACAAAACATGCTTTAAATCAACCTTTTCACATGCTCAAAAGCATTCTTAACAAGCAATCTCATGCTTCAACATAAACATTAAAACAAGCATCTCATGCTTCTCAATATTCTTAACATGTCATATTGGCTCAAGTGAACATTCCATTTATCAAAACAAGTTCAACAACTTTCCCAAGGACTTTTAAACACCTTGGCCCCAAGGACTTTTAAACACCTTGGCCTATGGACTTTTAAACACCATAGAAAGTATCTCATCAAGGACTTTTAAACACCTTGATCCCAAGGACTTTTAAACACCTTGGCCATGGACTTTTAAACACCATGAATGAATCACATCAAGGACTTTTAAACACCTTGATCCCAAGGACTTTTAAACACCTTGGCCTATGGACTTTTAAACACCATAGAAAGGATCACCTAAGGACTTTTAACCACCTTAGTGTCCGTAACAAGAACCATCCAAGGACTTTTAACCACCTTGATGTTCTTAAGTAACAAGGCTCACTCAAGGACTTTTAACCACCTTAGTGACCTTAACATTTTTAAAACATCACTTGCCAATATACATCATTTCATCACTTACATCACTGTTTTAAAGCATCAAAACAAGCCATATTCATCATGCATTTAAAAGCATTAAACCACATCATTTCAATGTACAAAAGCAAGGAACTCCTACCTAGAGTTACCTTCAACATATGGCTTACATCAACAGCAAAAACCATGCTAAAACATGCTTTCAAAACAGTATGTAAAACATGCAAATTATCATTTCGCATCACAACAAAGTCATGGCCACCACTAGAGAGAAAATTCCGAAACTTACACTCGAGCTTAGCAAAGTTGTTTAGACTTAAACTAAGCTCCCAAGACATTGGTTTCAAAGCCGAAAACCCATTTTCACTCACCGATTCCACTTCGCCACTTGCCGAAGCACGAATTCAAGCCTCCGGATCAACAACTCTTGGATCCAAAGATGCCTCCCCTGATCAAACACATTAAAGCAGAGGTTTAATGCATCATCAAGCATCAAAAGCTTCAATGAAAGCACTCAAACTCGCTGCTCTCATTCAAACACCAATTTCGGCCACCAAACACCACCGAAATTGCATCCAAACCACTTCTAAACAAAGCCCAGCCATAAACCAGCAAAACCTAACATCCAACAACACCATACAACATCTAAAAACAACCTATTAACATCCTTATACCTCCAGCAACAACAGATCCACAAGATCACCTCAAAAACTACCTTAAAACACAAGCTAAACTTAGGAAACTCAACCTATCCGGGATTGCATTGATCAAAACTCATTTCCTTATCAATTTAGAGATCATTTAACACCAAAAACATCTCTTAAATCACAGATTACTCAGATCTAACGAAAATCATCAAAATCTTGCATAATAAGCCAAGATTCATTTCAACACTTTAAAACCTTTAATTAAACATCAATTAAGAGTTGAGAACTTGGGAATTTCAGTAAAGAACTGATAGTTTAGAGGAGAAGGGCGTTCTTACCTCCAAACTTGTGTTTCTCCACTTTTTGGAATGAAAAACCTTGATGAAACTTGTAGCAATGGAAGAGATTTTGAAGACACAATGATTTGCTATCAATTGAGAGTTGAAAGGAGGAATTTAGGTGAAGAAATCAGATCAAATTCTCTGGAAAAGGTAATGTTTGGTTGGAGAGAAAATGAGAGAAAGAAAATTGGAAAAGTTGGTTATAAAATCTAAAATAGCCAAAATGGCTTCCCTCCAATTTTAATAACCTTTAAAATCAGAATTTAGACTTAAAATATCTTGGAAAAAAATCTGGAGAAATCACTCTTGGATTAATAGCTCCTTAAAGATTCAAAGTTTCAACTCTTTATAAAACAGCCACCAAACTTGCGAAAATTACATTTTGGTCACTAGCCAAAATATCAACCTTCCAAAACTCATTTTCCAAAATTGATTTCACAGTTCATCTAATTATATTAAAAGATGATTTTAGAACATTTTTCCATATTTTTAATGCAACCCGAACTAGGCTTTCCTAATTTAACCTCTTAAGATTCGAACAGGACTTTGACCGAACCGGTCAACGCCCAAAACTTCTAAGCCCAAAACCGGGGCGTTACAACTCTCCCCCCCTTAAGAAATTTCGTCCTCGAAATTTACCTGAAGGAAAGAGATAAGGAAACTGCTTCAGCATGTCTTCCTTCCGCTCCCACGTGGCTTCCTCAACACCGCGATGCTTCCACAGCACCTTCACCAACTCAATGGTCTTGCCACGAAGAACCTTGCTATCCGAATCCAGAACCTTCACCGGTTCCTCATCATAGGTCAAATCCGGATTCAAAACCACTTCCTCCACAGGCATCACATGCGAAGGATCAGATCTATACTTCCGGAGCATAGAAACATGGAACACATCATGAATCTTCTCCAACTCCTGAGGTAACCTCAACCGATACGCAACAGGACCCACACGCTCAACCACCTCATATGGTCTAATGTATCTAGGGCTCAACTTGCCCTTCCGACCAAACCGCATCACCTTCTTCCAAGGCGAAACCTTCAAGAACACACGGTCACCCACCGCATATTCTATCTCCTTACGCTTCAAATCCGCGTAAGACTTCTGCCGATCAGAAGCAGCCTTTAACCGCTCACAAATGAGCTTCACCTTCTCTGTGGTCCCTATCAACAAAGCCGGCATCGAAACCAACTTTTGACCAGTTTCAGCCCAACAAAGAGGAGTCCTACACTTCCTCCCGTACAAAGCCTCATAAGGTGCCATCTGTATGCTCGCCTGATAACTGTTGTTATAAGCAAACTCAACCAAAGGCAGATGCTTCTCCCAAGAACCTTGGAACTCAATCACGCAGCACCTCAACATATCCTCCAAAATCTGAATAACTCGCTCAGACTGACCATCCGACTGAGGATGATAGGAGGTACTGAAATGCAACCTTGTACCCAGAGCTTGATGCAAACACTGCCAAAACCGCGATGTGAACCTCGGATCCCTATCCGACACAATCGACTTAGGCACACCATGCAGCCGCACAATCTCAGCAATGTACAGCTCTGCTAGCTTATCCAAAGAGAACGTAGTATGCACAGGCAAGAAATGTGCACACTTCGTCAGGCGATCCACAATCACCCAGACCGAATTCTTCTTCGAAGGAGACAAAGGTAACCCAGATACAAAATCCATGGTAACCCTCTCCCACTTCCACTAAGGGATTTTCAACGGTTGCAACAACCCAGAAGGAAACTGATGCTCAGCCTTAACTCGCTGACACACCAAACACTTGCTCACGAACTCCGCAACATCCTTCTTCAAACCAACCCAATAGTACTCATCACGAAGATCACGATACATCTTAGTACTACCAGGGTGCATAGCAAAAGGACTACTATGACCTTCAGTCAGAATAGCACGCCTCAACTCAGCATCATTGGGCACAACTATCCGACTACCAAAACACAGCACACCATCATCATTGAAACAGAAATCCGAAGGTCTACCCTCCGCGATATCCTGAACATGAGACACCAAGGAATCATCCAACAACTGCTTATCCTTGATCATCTGAACCAAAGATGGCTTCACTTGTAACTCAGCTACAAGACCACCATCACGCGATATGCTCAAGCTAGCAAACATGGCTCTCAACTCAACAGCTACCTTCCTACTCAAGGCATCAGCAACAACATTAGCTTTTCCAGGATGATACTCAATCGTCAGATCATAATCCTTGAGCAACTCCAACCAACGCCGCTGCCTAAGATTCAACTCCTTCTGAGGCATCAGATACCTCAAACTCTTGTGATCTGTGTACACAGTACACTTCTCACCATACAGATAATGCCTCCAGATCTTCAGAGCAAAAACCACTGCAGCCAGCTCAATATCGTGCGTAGGGTAATTGCGCTCATGCACTTTCAACTGCCGCGATGCATAAGCCACCACCTTACCCTCCTGCATCAGCACACACCCCAAACCAACATAGGATGCATCACTGTAAACCACAAACTCTTTCCCTGATTCAGGCTGAATCAAGATAGGAGCTTGTGTCAAAGCCGCCTTCAGCTTCTCAAATGCCTGCTGTCTCGCTTCTGTCCACTCATACATAACATCCTTCTGCAACAGCTTCGTCAAAGGAGCAACAATCTTGGAAAAACCATCCACAAACCTCCGGTAGTATCCCGCCAAACCAAGGAAACTACGGACCTCATGAACAGACTTAGGAACCTTCCAGCTCATCACCGCCTCAATCTTCTGAGGATCAACACGAATCCCCTCAGCTGAGACCACATGCCCAAGAAAAACCACCTCTCTTAACCAGAACTCACACTTGCTCAGCTTAGCATAAAGCTGATTCTCCAACAAAGCTTGCAAAACAATCCTCAAATGCTCTTCATGCTCCTCCTCAGTACGCGAGTACACAAGGATATCATCAATGAACACCACAACAAACTTGTCCAGGTATTCATGAAACACACGATTCATCATGTCCATGAAAGCAGCAGGAGCATTTGTCAACCCAAACGGCATCACAAGGAACTCATAATGCCCATACCTTGTCCTGAAAGCTGTCTTAGGCACATCCACATCTTTCACCTTCAACTGATAATACCCTGACCTCAAGTCAATCTTAGAGAACACAGCAGCTCCCCGAAATTGATCAAAGAGATCATCAATCCTCGGCAAAGGATACCGATTCTTGATAGTCAACTTGTTCAGCTGACGGTAATCAATGCACATTCTCATAGTGCCATCCTTCTTCTTCACAAACAAGACCGGTGCTCCCCAAGGTGACACACTCGGCCGGATGAAACCACGATCAAGCAACTCTTGCAACTGCGTCTTCAGCTCCTTCAGCTCCTTAGGTGCCATTCTATAGGGAGTAATGGACACAGGTGTTGTATTCTCATACAGCTCAATTCCAAACTCCACCTCGCGGTTAGGAGGTAAACCAGGCAACTCCTCAGGAAAAACACCAGGAAACTCCTTTACAACCCTGATATCTTGCACCCTCAACTCCTTAGAGCTAGGATTCATCACAAAAGCTAGGTAAGCTTCACAACCTTGCCTCAACATCCTGCTCGCCTCCAAAGAAGATACAACATTGGCAAGAAACTTCACATTCTCACCAACCACCACAACTTCATAATCATCCGCAAGCTTAAGCGAAACACGCTTATTCTCACAATCCACAACAGCCCGATGCTCAGCAAGCCAATCCATACCAAGGATCACATCAAAACCATAGAAGGGCAACTCCATAAGATCAACATGAAAGACATGCTCTTGAACAACCAAAGGACACCTTCTATACAACTTTCGAGTCACAACAGTCTCACCAAAAGAACTAGTGACCCGAACACCAACATCCAAAAACTCAACAGGCAAACCAAGCAATTCAGCATGCTCACGAAGAATATATGAATGCGTAGATCCAGAATCAATCAAAGAAAGCAATGACAAGGACTGCAAAGTAAAGGTACCTGCAATCACATCTGCATCATTCCTGCCCTCTCTCTGAGCATACACCCTCGCTTGGCCTCCACCTTCAGGCTGAATAGCTACAACATGAGCTACCCCTCGGCCACCTTCCTCTCTCCTCTGGAAATTACCACGGCCGCGCCCACGACCTCTCTGCGGTGCAGCAACAACAGGAGCACGCACCTGCTCACCAGCCAACCTCGGACAATCTCGTCTGATGTGGTCCGCAGAGCCACAATTCCAGCACCCATTTCCACCAGCATTACCAGCTGTCACAATAGGAGCTTGTGCCACTCTCTCAGCACGAGGACAATCACGCTTCAAGTGACCACGGGAACCACAGATCCAACAAGCACTAGGATCAGCTCTAGCATTGCCTCCTCTAGCAGGCACACCACCACCCCTCCTGGCTGAGGACTGATACTTCTGATCCCGTCCCCTCTTGTTCCGTCCACCTCCGGAACTATACTCAGCAGCTCGCTTGCCAGCACCCTTAGCAGACAAACTCAGGTTCATCTCAACATCCTTTGCTCGGCCCACCAACACATCAAAATCAACATACTCGGTGGCCAGCAGATACATCTTAACATCTGTCACAAGACCGTAACGAAACCTCTCGCACCTAGCCCTCTCATCAGGTATCAGCTCCGGTGCATACTGACTGAGCCGTACAAACTGTACCTCGTACTCAGCTACACTCATGCTCCCTTGGGTAAGAGACATGAATTCCCGCTTTTTCTCATCCAGATATCTCACTCCCAGATATCTCCTTTTAAACACATTCTGAAAGAATGTCCAGGTAACATCAGCTTCAGCCATACCAGAAATGGTAGTCGTCCACCATGTATAAGCATCGTCCTGCAGCAAGGACACAACACAGCCCAACTTTTGCACATCCGTGCAACTCATCTGACCCAAGATACGCTTGGTACTTTCCAGCCAAGCCTCAGAACTCTCAGCTGATAAACCTCTAAACTCAGTCCCTCCAAGACTGCGCAGACGCTCCAAAGGCAATCTGACTCCAGCATCTCCCTGATGCCCAGCTCCCTGAGCTCCAGCTACTGCTGCTCGAAAAGCACCCGCAATAGCTTGTACCAAAGCAGACATAACAGGCACAGCTTGCCCCTGACTAGCCTCTAGTCCAGCAGCTCCAGCACCAGCATCAGCTGCAGCTTCAGCTCTCGCACCTCCATCACCACCACCAGGCGGAGGAGGGGGTAACACAGCACTATCAGCGTGCTCTTCATTCTCATTCTCATTGGGAGCCGTAGCTCGCACATTACCTCTTAACTCTCTACGTGGTGCCATACTTTTACCATGCAATCACAACACAAATAAAACAAAATCAGGCCCAGCAAGGTAAGCAATCCAAGTATTCAAGCTCAATTTCATTTCAAAACAACATCTTTCCTTTAGCTTTTGTTTGGCAATGGGTACCCTCAGCATGCAACATCACAACATACAACTCAATTGCATCAACACCTCAAGCCACTGAACATGCTTTCAAACAACAAGCATACAAGGCAAACATGCTTCAATCATGCATACAAACATTCCCAATTACTCGAGAACTCAGCTCTGATACCACCAAATGTAACCCCCTTAACCCGGCCTAGACGGTTGACCCGAATTAAGAAAGTCACACGGGGAAAACCAAAGTCAACCCGAAAGTCAACCTTGATTAACGACCCTTTTTTTTCTTTTTAAAACTTGTCTAGATGCACATTAAGCCTATTGGTGATCACACATACATCATACCAAAAGATCACAACCATCAGAGATTAAACAGGGACTCAATTGAACAATTTACAACTTTAGGGACCAAATTGTAAATTCTGATAAATTAAAGGACTTAATCCAAATTGAAGTTACCAACTTGAAATTAATCATGTTTCATGCTACTCTGTGAAATTTCAGCTCAAAAGGACTTCCCAAACTCATACAATTGCACAAACAAGTTTCAGGACCAAAACGCAAACTTTTCAAAACACATAACTGCCAATGTCAGCCCCCAACGGTCAACCGTTCCGAAACGGGAGACAGCCCGTTCCGAAACGCGGGGCCGTTCCGAAACAGGCATAGCCCGTTTCGAAACGGGGGTCTGGCAGAGGCTAAACCGTTCCGGAACGGCCCCTCCCGTTTCGGACGCCTGGGCTCATTTAAGGCACCCGTTCCGAAACGGTAGGTGCTGTTCCGAAACACCCTGCCCAGATTGCTTCAAAACATCACTTTAAACATGCAATTACACATCCAAACATGCTTCGAACACTACCAAACTTTGCCAACATGCAATTCAACATATAAACAACATATTAGCATCAACAATTCATCCAATCATCATCATATGCAAAAAGCCCCAATTCTATAGGCATGCTTCCTACACAAGCTAGGCATTCAAACACCAAACTTACAAAGCAAGCATATAAGGTTCCAATTCAAAAGCCAACAAACACATCAACATTTAACATACTTAGGGAGTCTCCAACACCTCCCAAAACATACACATTGGTCCCCCATTGCCAAATCATACAAAAGCTAAAATGTACTTATAAAACCTCATACATTGAGCTTCACTTGAACTTGATTGCTTGCCCCTTTCTTGCTGCCCTCAAGGTACTCTAATGCTCTGCATTATTGAATTCAGAAAACGAAGAGAGCGTAAGCAAAAGCTTAGTGAGGAAAGCTCTTAAAAACCATTCAATAATGCAATTC
Source organism: Hibiscus trionum (assembly GCA_030270665.1). Classification (NCBI taxonomy): domain Eukaryota; kingdom Viridiplantae; phylum Streptophyta; class Magnoliopsida; order Malvales; family Malvaceae; genus Hibiscus; species Hibiscus trionum. The sequence goes on from BSYR01000013.1 coordinate 14,910,576, forward strand.
AAAACATTTACAAAACATGCTTTAAATCAACCTTTTCACATGCTCAAAAGCATTCTTAACAAGCAATCTCATGCTTCAACATAAACATTAAAACAAGCATCTCATGCTTCTCAATATTCTTAACATGTCATATTGGCTCAAGTGAACATTCCATTTATCAAAACAAGTTCAACAACTTTCCCAAGGACTTTTAAACACCTTGGCCCCAAGGACTTTTAAACACCTTGGCCTATGGACTTTTAAACACCATAGAAAGTATCTCATCAAGGACTTTTAAACACCTTGATCCCAAGGACTTTTAAACACCTTGGCCATGGACTTTTAAACACCATGAATGAATCACATCAAGGACTTTTAAACACCTTGATCCCAAGGACTTTTAAACACCTTGGCCTATGGACTTTTAAACACCATAGAAAGGATCACCTAAGGACTTTTAACCACCTTAGTGTCCGTAACAAGAACCATCCAAGGACTTTTAACCACCTTGATGTTCTTAAGTAACAAGGCTCACTCAAGGACTTTTAACCACCTTAGTGACCTTAACATTTTTAAAACATCACTTGCCAATATACATCATTTCATCACTTACATCACTGTTTTAAAGCATCAAAACAAGCCATATTCATCATGCATTTAAAAGCATTAAACCACATCATTTCAATGTACAAAAGCAAGGAACTCCTACCTAGAGTTACCTTCAACATATGGCTTACATCAACAGCAAAAACCATGCTAAAACATGCTTTCAAAACAGTATGTAAAACATGCAAATTATCATTTCGCATCACAACAAAGTCATGGCCACCACTAGAGAGAAAATTCCGAAACTTACACTCGAGCTTAGCAAAGTTGTTTAGACTTAAACTAAGCTCCCAAGACATTGGTTTCAAAGCCGAAAACCCATTTTCACTCACCGATTCCACTTCGCCACTTGCCGAAGCACGAATTCAAGCCTCCGGATCAACAACTCTTGGATCCAAAGATGCCTCCCCTGATCAAACACATTAAAGCAGAGGTTTAATGCATCATCAAGCATCAAAAGCTTCAATGAAAGAACTCAAACTCGCTGCTCTCATTCAAACACCAATTTCGGCCACCAAACACCACCGAAATTGCATCCAAACCACTTCTAAACAAAGCCCAGCCATAAACCAGCAAAACCTAACATCCAACAACACCATACAACATCTAAAAACAACCTATTAACATCCTTATACCTCCAGCAACAACAGATCCACAAGATCACCTCAAAAACTACCTTAAAACACAAGCTAAACTTAGGAAACTCAACCTATCCGGGATTGCATTGATCAAAACTCATTTCCTTATCAATTTAGAGATCATTTAACACCAAAAACATCTCTTAAATCACAGATTACTCAGATCTAACGAAAATCATCAAAATCTTGCATAATAAGCCAAGATTCATTTCAACACTTTAAAACCTTTAATTAAACATCAATTAAGAGTTGAGAACTTGGGAATTTCAGTAAAGAACTGATAGTTTAGAGGAGAAGGGCGTTCTTACCTCCAAACTTGTGTTTCTCCACTTTTTGGAATGAAAAACCTTGATGAAACTTGTAGCAATGGAAGAGATTTTGAAGACACAATGATTTGCTATCAATTGAGAGTTGAAAGGAGGAATTTAGGTGAAGAAATCAGATCAAATTCTCTGGAAAAGGTAATGTTTGGTTGGAGAGAAAATGAGAGAAAGAAAATTGGAAAAGTTGGTTATAAAATCTAAAATAGCCAAAATGGCTTCCCTCCAATTTTAATAACCTTTAAAATCAGAATTTAGACTTAAAATATCTTGGAAAAAAATCTGGAGAAATCACTCTTGGATTAATAGCTCCTTAAAGATTCAAAGTTTCAACTCTTTATAAAACAGCCACCAAACTTGCGAAAATTACATTTTGGTCACTAGCCAAAATATCAACCTTCCAAAACTCATTTTCAAAAATTGATTTCACAGTTCATCTAATTATATTAAAAGATGATTTTAGAACATTTTTCCATATTTTTAATGCAACCCGAACTAGGCTTTCCTAATTTAACCTCTTAAGATTCGAACAGGACTTTGACCGAACCGGTCAACGCCCAAAACTTCTAAGCCCAAAACCGGGGCGTTACAAGAAGTGCAAGACTCTATTCTACACTAGAAGTTGAAGATAGAGATTCGACACAGAGAAAGGTTGCTAGTCAACCAAACAAGGAAGGGGAAAAAGATTTCTTCCAGGAAAAGCCACCAGTGATTCATGAGCCAGTGAAAGAATCAGAGGCCCAAGAGTTTCTAAAAATACTCAAGCACAGTGAGTATAGTGTGGTGGAGCAGCTACATAAACTTACGGGCTGAATTTCTATGCCGTCATTGCTACTGAGTTTCGAGGGTTACCAGGACGCCTTGTTGAAAGTGCTAAACAGGACATTTGTGTCAAAGGAGATCACGACCGACAAGATAGACATGTTGGTCAATAATATTGCTGTTAATAATTTCATATCATTCAATGATGAAGAAATACTTGCGGAGGGAAGGGGATCATGCAAACCCGTCCATATTTCCACAAGATGCAAGGGATATATGATGCCATGAGTCCTCATTGACAATGGGTCGGCTTTGAATGTTCTCCCTTTGGAAACATTGAAAAAGTTGCCTATTGACATTTCTCACATTAGAGCTTATCAAAATACAGTACGGGCCTTTGACGGGACCCAAAGGATGTGTTAGGGAAAATTGAAGTTCCCTTACAAATTGGACCATCAACTTTTGAGATAGACTTCATGGTTATGGATATAAACCCCAGTTATAGCTGCTTGCTTCGGCGTCCATGGATTCATACAACAGGCGCGATACCTTCTACCTTTCACCAGAAATTGAAATTTGTGACTGACGAGCAATTGGTCACGGTCGGTGAGGAAGAGGAAATTATTGCATCAATAGTCACTGATGCGCCATACATTAAGGTGCACGAGGGGGCACTCGAGTGTCATTTCAGGACATTAGAGCTAGTCAATGCAACCTTTGTCACTGAAGGGAGCAAGGTGCCAGAACCAGAATTATCAAGCTGCACAAAGATGCAAGTAAAGCAAACACTAGGAAAAGGAGCTAAGGTAGGAATGGGATTTGGAAAGAACCATCAGGGAAGGTTGTACCCTGTGGAGATACCAATAAAGAACGACCGGTTTTGCTTGGGCTTCAAGCCCACCAAATGGCAAAGAAAAGTAGAGTTCAAAAAACAACAAGAAAGAACGAAGGCAAAGTTGAGCGAAGGGGAGATCGAGTGGGAGCCAATGACGTACCCACCCTTGAGGCACACTTTCAGGATCGGGATTCCTAGACCCTAATGCTCGCTTTGATGAGGAAGAGAAAGGGAAGAATGAACTGTGTGAGGCTTTTGAGAATTTGAGCATTAATGTTATCACAGACGAGGAAGGAGGAGAAAACAAATACATGTCCAAAATTTTCCCCAGTGCTGAGCTGAACAATTGGACTGCTGAAGTAGTCCCTGAAGTTTTTAAGACCACCTCAGAGTAATTCTCAAAACCAACTCTTTTACCCTTAGGCCCGGGGTAATTAGAGATCTTATGTAAAAGGGTCTATGTTAAAACTATATTTCTTATTTCAATACAGATGCATATTTTCCAATAATTTTTGTGTGGCAAACTTTCCTACGTAAAGCAAAACAAAAAATAAATATTGTAAAATGAAAACCAAAAAGCAAACCTTAAAACGAATCATACCATTGCATCCATTCTTTCTTTCTTGGTATATATTCTTCGCTCTTTTTCATTGCATGTTTTTAGATATCAACGGTACAAATGCTTCCGAGTCAGACTCCGAGGTTAATTTTGAGTTACCACTATGCTTGGAGGAAGTTGGGAATATTGACGATGAAGAAGAATATGACTTGCCAACTGATTTTCTCAGAATGGTAGAGGGAGAGGAAAAGCATATTCTACCCCACAAAAAAGAGTATAAAGACATTTTTTCCTAGTCGTATCAGGATATGCCTGGCCTTGATACATATATTGTTATGCATCGGCTTCCTATAAAGGTGGGATGTGAGCCTGTGAAGCAAAAGCTCAGAAGGATGAAGGCTGATACACTTTTGAAAATCAGAGATGAAGTAAAAAAGCAATACAATGCAAGATTCTTCGAGGTGGCTAAATATCCAGATTGGGTGGCAAACATTGTTCTAGTACCTAAGAAAGATGTAAAAGTAAGGATGTGTGTCGCCTATAGGGATCTTAATAGGGCAAGTCCCAAAGATAACTTTCCACTCCCACATATTGATACTTTGGTAGGCAATACAGCTGGTCATTCCCTTTTCTCTTTCATGGTTGGATTTTCTGGATATAATCAAATTAAGATGTGCCCGGAAGATATGGAAAAGACTACTTTTGTAACACTTTGGGGAACTTTTTGTTATAAAGTAATGCCTTTCGGACTGAAAAATGCGGGGGGGGGGGGGGTAACTTATCAGAGAGCTATGGTTACTCTTTTCCATGACATGATGCACAAGGAAATAGAAGTTTATGTTGATGATATGATTGCCAAGTCCAGAACCGAGGTTACTTCTGGAAAGTGCACATTCGAGGTTACTTCTGGAAAGTTGTTGGGCTTTGTAGTAAGCAAAAGAGGAATTGAGATTGACCCTGATAAGATAAAGGCCATACAAAATCTTCTACCACCCTAAACACAGAAGCAAGTTCGGGGATTCTTAGGAAGGTTAAATTACATAGCCCGTTTCATCTCCCAATTAACGAACAAATGTGATCCAATATTCAGGTTGCTTAGAAATAATAATCCGGGGATATGGAATGAATAATGTCAGGAAACCTTAGAAAAGATCAAGAAGCAATTAATTAACCCTCCAATGTTAGTACCATTTGTTTCAAGAAAACTGTTGATACTCTATCTGACGGTGTATAAAAACTCAATGGGTTGCGTGTTGGGGCAACATGATGAAACTGGAAGGAAGGAAAAGGTAATATACTACTTGAGCAAAAAGTTCACCGACTGTGAAACAAGATGTACCCCGATTGAAAAGCTATGTTGCGCTCTGGTATGGGCTACTAAAAGGCTTAGGCACTATATGTTGTATCATACCACACAGTTGATTTTGAAGCTGGATCCGTTAAAGTTTATGATGGAAGCTCCAACCCTAACAGGAAGAATAACACGATGGAAGATGTTGCTCTCAGAGTACGATATTCAGTATGTGAGTTAAAAAACGGTGAAAGGAAGTGCCATAGCCGATTTTATGGCAAGTCGTGCTCAAGATGATTATGAGGCATTAAATTTCAATTTCCCTGATGAGGATTTAATGTGTATTTCAGAAAATGATAAGCCACCAATAGAATCCTAGGTCATGCACTTTGATGGTGCTGTAAATGCTTTAGAACGAGGTATTGGGGCAGTTTTGGCCTCACCAGAAGGAGATCATTATCCTTTCACTTGCCATTTGAAATTCTTTTGCACCAATAACATGGCAGAGTATGAGGCATGCATATTAGGTCTGAGAGAGGCCATTGAAAGAAAGATCCAAAAATTGAAGGTCTATGGGGACTCAGTGTTGATCATCTATCAAATATGTGGTGAATGGGAAACAAAGGATGCAAAATTGATAGAATATTACAAGTTTGTCCTTGAATTAACTAAATAATTCGATGTGATCACTTTTAAGCATCTCCCAAGAGAAGACAACCAGATGGTCGATGCCCTAGCTACTTTAGCTGCCATGTTTAAAGGAAGTGATGGCTCCGAGATGATGCCTATTAAGTTGCAAATGTTGGAGTCCCCAGCTCACTGTTACAACGTAGAGGAAGAGGTAGACGACTTGTTGTGGTACCATGACATCTTGCAGTATATAAAGTTTCAGCAATACCCAGTACAGGCTTCAGAAAATGAAAAGAAGATGATTAGGAAAATGGCATCAGGATACATTCTTGATGGAGAAATCATTTATAAATGAAGTCGAGATCATGTGCTTTTAAGATGTGTGGATGCAAAAGAAGCTCAGTTGATTCTAGAAGAGGTTCACGAGGGAGTCTGCGGAACTCACTATAACTCCCCAAAATCTGGTCTAGTTGGAATTAGGTTTCGGTGATCGGAAATCTCATATCCAAACATTGTATCAGCTAGTTAATTATTAATATCAGACTTTAATTGAGTTAAATCATTGTTATTGGATTCTATTGAATAGTATCAGAAATATTTAGTGGCTAAATTGTGGAAATTGAGAACTTCGAGGTCAAAACTATAGAGAGTAAAAAGTTGAGGGTTGCGATTAGCCCCTCCTCAATTTTAATGTCACCAACGTGGGACAATCTGGTGAAGTTACTTCACCTAAAGGAAACATAATTCCATGGAACACTTATAATTACAAAACAAAAGAAAATGGGAATAGAAAGCTTACCGAGAGTTTTTCCAAGCAAGCACCTCTTTGTCATCTTCATCATCTTCCTCCAAGCTAGCACCTCCATTGGAGAGCAAGCTTTAGTTTAGTTTTTCTTTGATTCATCGATATCAAGTCATTGCTATTGATCGGGTAAGCTATATTCCTCAATAGGTTATTGGATTCCATGGATAAATCAAGTTTAATCTCAAGGTAGGGTTTTGACCATCCATGGATATTTCATTGTTGTTGATTATATTGAAATCGAATACCGATTTTGATATCGTTGTATTGATTTTGATATCGTAATATCGACCCTAATCATCTCCCTATTGATTTTGTAGCTCAAGAAGTAAAGAGAGAGGTTTCACCATCTCCATCGAAAGCTAGAAACAAGGGTATTGTCATCCGAGAGCTGTAAGAGCATCGGATTTCAAGGTGATTGTAGTCGGAGTCTCAGGTTTAGGCAAAAAGCCTTCCTGAATCTATTATTGTTGTCTTCGATCATTTTACTCACATTGCTATTGGAAAAAGTTACATCGGATAATTAAATGGACACCTTGGTAAGTGTCGGTAAGTTTGTCATTGAGTATCGATCATAGTTATTAGTATCGTCATTGAGCATTGTCATTGATATAGATATTGTTATAGAAACATTACAAAGAAATCATTGATTATCGTAATTAAAATTGAATCATGAAGCATTGATTATGGGACATATTGGTTATTGATAACATTGGAATCATTAGTCATTGGAATACTCTTTGATTATTGAAATGGATATGAGCATTGGAACCTTGGATTTGAATAGACATTGGATACAATTGGCATGCCATAGAATTCATGAGCTTAGTGTACGGGTGGACTACGGTACTAAGGCTACGTCCTATATTAATTTGGCGAGGCAGGGGGATGTGTATTGATATTGGTCATATTTCTGAGGTGGAGGGATTAGACCACTCATTGATTTGGCGAGGCGTAGGAATTCCCGTATCCACTATCTTGATTCAATCCAAGGATTAATGATGAATAAATATGCTAAACATTGTTTATTGATGCATAGTATTGATATAGATAAGCATGAGAGCATGAATAATGATACTTGTTACATTGATATTCATATTGTTTTTGACTACCTCACTAGGAAATGTATGCCTAACGTATCTCATCTCATGCATTTCAGGTTGAAAGATCGTGCGTAGCAGGATCGGATTGTCAGGGAAAGACAAGTCACTACAAGCCTTAAAGTAATGTATTTTGACCTTATGAACTCCTAGGAGGGTGGCAAAGTAGTCAAACTAGTCGTTTATGTCCATTTTGATACGGTTATGTGATGCCTATGTTGTAATAGGGTTAATGGCCCTAAATGGACTTTTTGGTTGGCTTAAAATGGCTTAAAAGTGCATACTTGGCTCATAAAGGTCAAAACATAGTAAACGTATTTTTATGATCATGAATTTTGGCATGCTAATAGTTTATACCATTGAAATGTTGTGCGTGAAGTTTCGTTGCATTTGGACATTGTTCGATAGGTCAAATTGAATAAATACGAGAAAAAATCTGTCATTACAGGTCATACCGTATCGAAACGGATGATGGCATTTTGATATGGGAAAGAATAATTGAACCTAAGAAATAGGGCGTATCGAAATGGTTTTTGGCTGCTTCAAAACATTTTGTCATTGGAATCCCTCGTTTCGATACGGGTTTATAGCATATCGAAAGAGGTCAAAGTCAAAGTCAAAATAAGTCAACCCGTTTCGATACATGACATATCTGTATCGATACGGTCTAAAGGGTAAGTCAACAAGGGTTGAACATCATCCACCCATTTCGAAACAGTCCTAGGGTGTTTCGATACAGGGTTAGTTAAGTTAGTTAAAGGCATATTAAATGGTTTGCACAGTTCACAATTTAGTCATTTAATATTGAAGGATTAAATTGAATGAGCTAATAGACTCCAAATTGTATGAAATTTCACAGGTATGTTAATATTGTGATGAATTTTATTATAGTGTAACAAACTGCATCTAAGGACCCCTAATTTATCAAATTTACAGTTTGGTCCCTAAAACTTGTAATAGTTAATAGGTAGTCCTAATTGATTAAATATTGATTCGTGTGGATTAATTAAACCTATATACATCGAAGTATTGTGTTATTGAATGTTGTTGATATAAAGGTTAAGATTAAATTGAAATTTTGTCGCACCGATTACTGTATTGATCATCGTTAGCACCTTCTGACCCGGTACTCGACCAGACCGGGAAGGGGGTGTTACATTTGTGGTATCAGAGCTAGAGTTTAGTAGATTTTAGGATTAAATCAAAGCTTGTTGCATTGTTATTGTGTTACTTTTCCACCTAGGAGTTATATATTGTGTATATTGTGATTTGTCAACTAATCTGATCTTTCATATAGATATGTTTGAGACTAGCGAAGCTCAGATAGACGAGCTTGCTACCGGCTCCTCGACGCATGGCAAGGAGATTAGAGGAAATCCTCAAGACCCACCGCAACCGCAGGACCCTCATATCCAGGGTACCGAGCATGTAGCACCTACCGCTCAGGTTAAGTGTCACAAGAACATGACCGACATGTTCAGGCAGTTTATGAATGCTATGAGGGCCAAAGAAGTTGTGTAACCTATCACCCCTGTCGTTTAACACACTCGAGCACCTATTGATAAGCTCTCACGGTATCGAGCTTATACTTTCACTGGGCAAGATGACGACAACCCTGAAGTTGCCGAATATTGGTTGGATAACACCTTGTGGGTTCTGAATAAGAAACTTCAGTGCTAGGATGAGCATAAGCTTGAGTGTGTCATCGCTTTGCTGGCCGACGAGGCTCTTCATTGGTGGGAAACTACCATTTTGACAGTTTCTGAAGATACGGTGACTTGGGAGTTCTTCTTTAAAGAATTCCACAAGAAATATATCAGTGAATTTTACCTTGCTGAAAGACGAAGCATCTTCCTTCACCTCAAACAAGGTGGATGACCGATCGAACATTACATAGATGATTTCTACAAGTACTATAGATATGGTACAGAATATATAAAGAAGGAGGAAGAAAAGTGTCGGATGTTCATTGCAGGGCTCAACGATGAACTGCGCCCTATGTTTACTGCACTTATCATCTCTGATTTTCAAGACCTTGTGAATTGAGTTAAGGCCACCAAAGCTGCACAGAGAGCTCAATGAGCTAGTGGGTCTGGAAAGTTCGAGAAGATGTTCAGGGATGATTCTCGACCTCCGAGATGGAACAAGAAAGGGAGATATCAAGGCCCCAAACAGAATATCTATCCACAGCCCTCCCATTCTGGAAACATTGAGAGACCTCAGTCTGTGATGCAGTCTTTTGCTAAAGCAGCGTCTATTGATAGCACTGGAGGTTCAAATCGAGGCAATCAGCACTCACTTTGCAATTATTGTCAGAACAAACACCCAGCGGGTCAATGTCGTAAGCAGACTAGAGCTTGTTACTACTGTGGTGAACAAGGTCACTTTATTCGTGATTGCCCTTTGAATGCAACCAAATCTATTGTCACACCAACTACTGTTGTTTCTCCTACTCAATCCTTTCGAGGTAAAGGATCGAAGCAAGGATCATCGGGAACTTTTGGTCGATCGAGTGGTCCAGGGAAACCCTTTAATAAGTAAGATTCAAAGGCTCCTACCCAAATGTACCATGTGAGGAGCAGAGAAGAAGAGGATGAACCTAATGTCATTGCAGGTACCATCGAGTTATATTCGCACTCTTTATATGCATTGATTGAACCTGGTTCTACTTATTCTTTTATAAGTACCATTGTAGTTAAGAAGTATAGTATGCCTATCGAACCAATAGCATCAAGAATTTCTGTAACCAATCCCTTAAGAGATTGTGTCACCGTAAGGGTAGTGTGCAAGAACTGCCCCTTAATGATCCAAGGGATTCCTTTCTCGGCCAATTTGTTGGCTTTACCGATCCATGAATTCGATGTCATCCTAGGCTTAGATTGGCTTAGTGAGCATCAAGCCTGGGTAGATTGTTGTAAGAGGAAATTGTACCTTCGAGGTCTGGGTAAGGAAAGTTTCGTAATGATAAACGCAAAAAATCCATCATTATACACTTTGGAGTTGGAGTCAAGAGACGAGTCACAATTGCGAGACATTGACATCGTATGTGAATTTTCTAATGTCTTCTTTGATGAGCTTCGGGGATTGTCCCCAACCCGTGAAGTGGAATTTGGCATCAAAGTGCAACCTGGGACTGCTCCAGTTTCCATTGCACCATACCGCATGGCAGCTGTGGAATTAAAGGAACTAAAGGCTCATATTCAAGACTTATTGAACAAAGGGTTCATTCAACCGAGTTCTTCTCCTTGAGGAGCTCCGGTTCTCTTTGTTAAGGAGAAAGATGGTTCTATGTGATTGTGTATTGACTACCAACAATTGAATAAAGTAACCATCAAGAATAAATATCCATTGCCTAGAATAGATGACCTGTTCGATCAACTAAAAGATGCCTTTGTGTTTTCCAATATCGATTTAAGGTCAGGCTATTATCAAATGAGAGTTAAGGAGTGTGATGTACCGAAGACTGCTTTTCGTACAAGATATAGACACTACGAATTCTTGGTGATGCCCTTCGGGTTAACCAACACACCTGGAGCTTTTATGGATTTGATGAATAGGGTCTTTCGACCCTATCTTGACAAGTTCGTAGTGGTGTTTATAGACGACATATTATTCTATTCCAAGAATGAAGTGGAGCACTGAGATCATCTTCGTATTGTGCTTCAGACCTTGAGAGAGAAGCAGTTGTACACGAAGTTCTCTAAGTGTGAGTTTTGGCTCACCGAAGTTACTTTTCTGGGACATATTGTGTCGGCTTCGGGTATTCAAGTGGACTCAAAGAAAATCCAGGCTATTGTAGTTTGGCATCCACCGAAGAATATTAGAGAAGTCAGAAGCTTTCTTGGGCTTGCTGGCTATTATCGAAGATTTGTAAAAGGGTTTTCTGTGATAGCTGCTTCTTTAAGTAAGTTATTGAGGAAAGAAGCTCCTTTTGTTTGGACCGAGGTTCAACAATGAAGTTTTGACCAGTTGAAACAAGTATTGACCCATGCATCTATCCTAACCCAACCCGAGTCCGGAAAGGACTACACAATATACAGTGATGCATCGCACCTTGGGTTAGGGTGTGTATTGATGCAAGAAGGCAAAGTCATTGCTTATGCTTCGAGACAACTTAAGCCACACGAAATGAATTATCCCACCCATGATCTTGAATTGGCTGTAGTTGTCTTTGCATTGAAAATCTGGAGACATTATCTCTATGGAGAAAAATGTTATCTCTCCACTGACCATAAGAGCCTTAAGTATCTGTTGACTCAAAAAGAGTTGAAACTTCGACAACAGAGGTGGATGGAACTCCTTAAAGATTACGATCTTGTTATTGATTACCACCCGGGCAAGGCCAACGTTGTAGCTGATGCACTCACCCGCAAACCTCTGCCTGGTAAGCATTGACAATAAATTTGGAATCATACGTATTGTATAGTACGTTAACTTATTGTAACATTGCTATATTGTAGCCCCTCGAGCAATTAACGCTCACTTCCAACTTCAGAAGCATCTTTACCTTGTAGCTGAACTTCAAGTTCAGTCTACCATCGTTTTGTGAATCAAGGATTTGCAAGAGTAAGATCCTGAGCTTCAATCCATTGTTTCTAAGCTATCGGACAACCCCGACTTCAGAATTAATTATGAAGGACTCTTGTATTTTCATGACCGAGTCCGTGTGCCTAATGATAAATCTCTTCAGACCGATATTCTCTCTGAAGCTCACTCGAGTTCTTTTTATGTTCACCCCGGGTCTATAAAGATGTATAACGACCTACGTGAACTTTATTGGTGGTCAGGCATGAAGCAGGCCTTAGTTGATTTTATTTCCAAATGCCTCGCGTGCCAATGTGTTAAGGCAGAACATTGTGCTCCTACCAGGCAAATGCATCCTATTGATCCACCGAAATGGAAATGGGAAAAGATCATTATTGATTTTTTAGTGGTCTGTCGTTAACTCCCGTGAAGCATGATACTATACGGGTCATTGTAGATCGTTTCACGAAGTCATCCCATTTCATACCGTTCAGAATGGACTACGGTCTCCCTAAACTAGCTGACTTGTATATCAAGGAAGTAATCTGTCTCCACAGAGTACCTAAGTCTATTACCTCCGACCGAGATCCCTAATTTGTGTCTCAGTTTTGGGGAACCTTACAAGGAGCTCTAGGCACCAGAGTTAATCTTAGCACAACCTTTCACCCTCAATCTGACGGCCAGTCAGAAAGGGTAATCTAGGTAAATCATCGAAAAATATGTCCATTGAAATCTTAGAAACTTGCATTGTTATTGAACCTTCCTATACAGATCTTGGAAGACATGCTTCGGGCATGCATTATAGAATTTGGCGGAACTTGGGAGAAATCTCTACCCCTTGTCGAATTTGCCTACAATAATAGTTACCAAGCATCGATCCAAATGGCCCCGTACGAAGCATTGTATGGTAGGCGATGTAGAACTCCATTGTGTTGGTCGGAGCTTGGCGAGGGTAAGATGTTAGGTCCTGACTTGCTTCGAGAGACTGAAGAGCGGGTAACCATTATTCACGATCGTTTAAAGGCTGCCTTTGACCGATAAAAAACTTATGTTGATCTTAAGAGAAGAGATATCGAGTATGAAGATTTTGAAAAAGCCTTCCTCAAAGTGTCAGCGTGGAAGAAGGTTTTAAGGTTTGGCAAGAAGGGAAAATTTAGTCCCCAATTCATCGGACCCTTTGAAGTTATTGAAAAAGTTGGCCCCGTGGCATATCGACTATTGTTACCCTCAGAATTGAGTAAGATCCATCATGTATTTCACGTATCGATGCTTCAGAAGTACCGTTCTGATCCTTCGCACATTGTGGAACCTGAGTCTGTAGAACTTTGACCAAATCTATCCTACGAGTAGGAACCAGTTCAAATTCTAGCAAGAGAAGTCAAGAGGATTCGCAACAAAACTGTAACGTTAGTTAAAGTGCTCTGAAGAAGCCACACCGTTGAGGAAGCCACTTGGGAACCTAAAGAGACCATGAAACAACAATATCCACATCTCTTCTGTTCAGGTAAAAATCCAAGGACGAATTTTTCTTAAGGGGGGGAGAGTTGTAACACCTCAAAATTTGGTCTAGTCGGAATTAGGTTCTGGTGATCGGAAATCTCATATCCAAACATTGTATCGGGTAGTTAATTATTGATTTCGGACTTTAATTGATTTAAATCATTTTATTGGATTTTATTGAATATTATCGGAAATATTTAGTGGCTAAATTGTGGAAATTGAGAACTTCGAGGTCAAAACTATAGAGGGGAACGTGAAATACATGGTTTGAGTCGGGGAACAAGGTCAGCCGGCTGGATAGATTCTTGGTATCGAGCGAATGGATTGATCGCTTCTCTCTGCTGTATTAATTGAATCTCCCTCGTGGGATTTCTGATCATACGCCGCTAAGGCTTACTAGCGAGGAAGGTGATTGGGGACCTCACCCTTTCCGGTTCCTAAATGCGTGGTTAGAGAGTAAGGAAAATGTGGACGTGATGGCAAAGGAATGGGACCGAATTTCAGCATTGAATAGGGGGCAAGCTATAAATATTAAAATGAAGGAGTTGAAGAAAATTTTTGCGAGTGTGGAATAGGGATTGTTTCGGTAATGTGGACACTAAAATTGGGGAGGTGACAGCTCGTATTGATAGTTTGGATGAGTGTGTGGAGGAGGAGATGGCAGCCGAACAAAGAGCAGCTGAAATTCGAGGCCTTAATATTGAACTGTGTCGTTTGCATAAATTACGCGAATCGATTTGGCGGCAAAAATCAAGGGCTCTGTGGCTTAGGGATGGGGATCGAAATACAAGCTTTTCCATAGAACGGCAAAAATTCGTGCTTCGAGGAATATGATACAAGGTTTGCGTATCAATGGCAAGTGGGTGTCAGATCCATAGAGGTTAAAACGTCACATCTATTTGGAGTTTAGGAAGCATTTTGCACGCAGGCCATCCAAAGGTACGTTGGATGCTGCTGTCCGATTCAATCGATTAGAGTAGGGGTGTAGTGACATGCTTGAGTCGAGGTTCTTGGAATCGGAAGTGAGGGAGGCGATTATGAGTTGTGATGGCTCGAAAGCTTCGGGTCCGGATGGTTTTAGTTTTGCGTTCTTTAAGAATAGTTGGGATTTTATGCAAACTGATGTAATGAAGTTGTTTGAGACATTTTTTGAGACGGGAATGCTGCCGAAGGGGATTAACTCCACTTTTGTGGTGCTCATATCGAAGAAGGATAATCCGCAAGTGGTTAGCGATTTTCGACCGATATGTTTATTAAATTCTGTGTACAAGATTGTGGCCAAAGTTTTGGCCGGAAGACTTCAGAAGGTACTGCACTCGTTAATTAGTGAGGAACAATCGGCTTTTATAAAGGGGCGGCAGATTGTTGATGGAATTTTGCTAACAAACGAGGTGGTACATTCACTTCGGACGAGGCGTTTTAGTGAGGGGTGTGGTTTTGAAGATTGACTTTGCGAAGGCATACGATTGTATAAAGTGGGATTTCCTCGATGATGCGTTGTGCAGAATGAATTTCGGGATTTTGTGGCGTAAATGGATGTTGAATTGTGTTAGCACGACGAGATTATCGGTTCTTGTGAATAGTAGTGCAACTGCAGAATTTGCGATGGAAAGGGGGTTGAGGCAAGGGGACCCCTTGTCTCCGCTTTTGTTCGTAATTGTGGCTGAGGCATTGCACCAATTCTTGGTGAATGCGGAGAGATTGGGTTTGGTCCATGGGGTGTGTGTTGTAGCGGATTGTCACCTATCGCATTTACAGTTTGCGGATGATTCTGTAATTTTTATTCAAGGTAGTGTTGAGGTGGCGAGGAATTCGAAGCGTGTGTTGACGTGCTTTGAGTATGGGTCGGGGCTGCAAATTAATTTCTCAAAATCTGCTATGTATGATGTGGGTATCGCACATGAGGTGGCTGAGAAGATGGGAAAAGAGCTGGGTTGTATGCGGGAACAATTTCCGTTCATGTACTTGGGCATTCCGATTGGAATTAATCCAAGGAATGGTAAAGTCTGGGATCCGATGATTAATAGGATGCGCCTATGTTTAGCGGGGTGGAAGAAGAATTCTTTGTCGTTTGCAGCAAGGGTGACTTTGGTGAACTCGGTGTTGTCAACATTACCTTTGTACTATATGAGTATCTTTAAGGTGCCGAAGATGGTGATTGCGAAGATAGATAGGATCCGAAGGGCCTTTATTTGGGGTGACACAGACTTAAAAAGGAAATTAAATCGTGTAGCTTGGTCCTCGATTTGTAGGCCGAAGAACTTTGGGGGACTTGGTGTGGCGAGTATCGAACTACGCAATTCGGCTTTACTAGCAAAATGGTCGTGGCGCTATGCCTCTAGTCCTAATTCGTTGTGGAAGGCTATTGTTGTGGCTAAGTATGGGGCATCATCGTGTGGTTGGTTGCCGAGTGAGGTTGGTAAACGCCATATGTCACATGTATGGAGGCGTATTGTGGAGGTCCAAGAGGGGGATTTCGTGCATAATTTTATACGTGAGGAGTGTTTTATGTGGCGAGTGGGGAATGGACATCGAGTTCTCTTTTGGTATGACCGTTGGTGCATCGATGTTCCATTGTGTGAGGTATTTCTGAATTTATTTCGATGTGTCGTCAATAAGGTAGCCCGAATATGTGAGTATGATGTGCAGGGCAGTTTGGATCACGATGAGTGGCTGACTTTCTTTGGTCGTAGCTTGTGATTGTTTGAGCAGCATCAGCTCGAGCAATTGAGGGCAATTGTGCGTGTGATTTCTTTACATGAGAAATGGGCGGATGTGCTGATTTGGAGGCCAAGTGCGGATGGGAAATTTTCATTGGGGAGTCTTATGAAACTCATGTCCTCGTTTGGAATTTCCAATGAAGGTGTGGATGGCTTTAATATTTGGAACATTGATGCCCCTCCAAAGGTGCAATGTTTTCTATGGTTTGTGCAATTGCGACGATTGCCAACTTTGGCGATGTTAAGGGATAGGGGTGTGCCATTGGCGGACGTAAATTGTGTGTGGTGTAGGGGGAGTCGATGTGGAGGAGCATATTCTTTTCACATGTCCTTTTGCGGAAAAGGTGTGAGAGGCTTTCTTCGCTTGGTGGCATGTACTGTGGGTGAGGTCGCGATCTCTTGCGGATTTCTTGGTGCATTGTATGTATGGTGTGTTGACGGGTGTTAGGAAAGCGTGGTGGATTGTCGGATGCACAGTTGTGTTTTGGTCCCTTTGGCTTGCGCGGAATGAGGTGATGTTCAACCAAAAACACCTCTCGGTTGAGGAGATTGTCTTCCTCTTTAAGTTAAGAACTTTCTATTGGCTCAAAGTTACAACGCGGTGGAGGGATATTGTCGAATCCGCTTGGTGGCTATGCCCCTTGGAGTGTGTGCCGAGTTGTCAGGAAAGGCCTAGAGCTGGAATCCAATGGTGTCTGCCGTTGTCAGGGACATTGAAGTTTAATGTGGATGGTTCGGCGCGAGGGAAGCCGGGCATGGCGGGTTGTGGGGGTGTGTTGTGAGATGAGAGGGGTGTGGTGTTTGCCGTGTTCTCGTGGCCTTTGGGATGCATGGACTCAAACGAGGCGGAGGTATGGGCTATTTACCATGCCGTGCGGTTGCTTGTTGATACGAGATGGCAGTCGAATTGGTCAATTATCATTGAGTCGGATTCAATGATTGCAATATCTTGGGTGCTTCACAAAGAGAAGAGGCCGTGGCGTTATTGGTGGCTTTTTGGCGAGATTGACAAAGCGTGTCTGAAGCTGCGATGTGTGTGCTTTAACCATGTATTTCGCGAGGCGAATTATATTGTCGATGCCTTGGCGAAAAGGGGTGTAGATAGAGTTTCGTGGTTTCATGTCATAGCCGAGCCTTGTATGGCTTCCTGAATGCGTTTAGTATTGGTGTTGGATGTTTTTTGCACCTACCATGATGCATTATTTTCCCTCCAATTTAGGATAGGGAGGATTTTTAAGGAGGCATATGGTAGGTTGTATGATTTCTGCATTTGAATAAATCATACTTCCATTGATCAAAAAAAACTATAGAGGGTAAAAAGTTGAGGGACTAATCTTGCGATCAGCCCCTCCTCAATTTTAATGTCACCAACGTGGGACAATCGGGTGAAGTTACTTCACCTAAAGGAAACATAATTCCATAGAACACTTATAATTACAAAACAAAAGAAAAGGGTAATAGAAAAGCTTACCGAGAGTTTTCCCAATCAAGCACCTCTTTTTCATCATCATCATCTTCCTCCAAGCTAGCACCTCCATTGGAGAGCAAGCTTTAGTTTAGTTTTTCTTCGATTCATCGATATCAAATCATTGCTATTGATCGGGTAAGCTATATTCCTCAATAGGTTATTGGATTCCATGGATAAATCAAGTTTAATCGCAAGCTAGGGTTTTGACCATCCATGGATATTTCATTGTTGTTGATTATATTGAAATCGAATACCGATTTTGATATCGTTGTATTGATTTTGATATCGTAATATCGACCCAAATCATCTCCTTATTTATTTTGTAGCTTAAGAAGTGGTGAGAGAGGTTTCACCATCTCAATCGAATGCTAGAAGCAAGGGTATTGTCATCCGAGAGCCGTAAGAGCATCGGATTTCAAGGTGAGTGTAGTCGGAGTCTCGGGTTTAGGCAAAAAGCCTTCCCGAATCTATTATTGTTGTCTTCGATCATTTTACTCACATTGCTATTTGAAAAAGTTACATCGGATAATTAAACGGACACCTTGGTAAGTGTCGGTAAGTTTGTCATTGAGTATCGGCCATAGTTATTAGTATCGTCATTGAGCATTGTCATTGATATATATATATATATATATATATTGTTATAGAAAAATTGCAAATAAATCATTGATTATTGTTATTAACATTGAATCATGAAACATTGATTATGGGACATATTGGTTATTGATAACATTGAAATCATTGGTCATTGGAATACTTATTGATTATTGAAATGGACATGAACATTGGAACCTTGGATTTGAATAGACATTGGATACAATTTGCATGCCATAGAATTCATGAGCTCAGTATACAGGTGGACTACGGTCCTAAGGCTACAGCCTATATTGATTTAACGAGACGGAGGGATGTATATTTATATTGGTCATATTGGCGAGGTGGAGGGATTAGGCCACTCATTGGTTTGACGAGGCGTAGGAATTCGCGTATCCACTATCTTGATTCAGTCCAAGGATTAATGATGAGTAAATATGCTAAACATTGTTTATTAATGCATAGTATTGATATAGATAAGCATGAGAGCATGAATATTGATACTTGTTACATTGATATTCATATTGTTTATGACTACCTCACTAGGAAATGTATGTCTAACGTGTCTCATCTCATGCATTTCAGCTTGAAAGATCGTGCGTAGAAGGATCGAATTTTCAGGGAAAGACAAGTCACTACAAGCCTTAAAGTAATGTATTTTGACCTTATGAACTCCTAGGAGGCTGGCAAAGTAGTCAAACTAGTCGTTTATGCCCATTTTGATATGGTTATGTGATGCCTATGTTGTAATAGGGTTAATGGCCCTAAATGGCCTTTTTGGTTAGCTTAAAATGGCTCAAAAGTGCATACTTGGCTCATAAAGGTCAAAACATAGTAAATGTATTCGTATGATCATGAATTTTGTCATGCTAATAGTTTATACCATTGAAATGTTGTGCGTGAAGTTTCGTTGCATTTAGACATCGTTCGGTATGTCAAATTGAATAAATACCAACAAAAATCTGTCATTATAGGTCATACCGTATCGAAACAGATGATGGCGTTTCGATACGGGTAAGCATAATTGAACCTGAGAAATAGGGCGTAGCGAAACGGTTTTGGCTATTTCGAAACATTTTGTCACTGGAATCCCTCGTTTCGATACGGTTTTATAGTGTATCAAAATGCGTCAAAGTCAAAAGAAGTCAACCCGTTTCGATACAGGGCATATCCGTATCGATCTAGTTTAAAGGGAAAGTCAACAAGGGTTGACCATCGTCCACCCGTTTCGAAACAACCTTAGGGTGTTTCGATACGGGGTTAGTTAAGTTAGTTAAAGGTATATTAAACAGTTTGCAAGGTTCATAGTTTAGTCACTGAATATTGAAGGATTAAATTTAATGAGCTAATGGACTCTAAATTGTATAAAATTTCATAGGTATGTAAATGTTGTGATGAATTTCATTTTAGTGTAACCAATTGCATCGAAGGACCCCTAATTTATCAAATTTACAGTTCGGTCCCTAAAACTTGTAATAGTTAATAGGTAGTCCTAATTGATTAATTATTGATTTGTGTGGATTAATTAAACCTATATACATTAAAGTATTGTGTTATTGAATGTTGTTGATATAAAGGTTGAGATTAAATTGAAATTTTGTTGCACCGATTACTGTATTGATCATCATTAGCACCTTTCAACCCGGTTCTTGACCAGACCGGGAATGGGGTGTTACACTCACCCTAGTGGTTTCATTATGGCAAGAAGAATTATGTGGTTCGGATATTAGTAGTCAACAATGGAGGGAGATTGCATTAATTACTCCCGCAAATGTCACAAGTGCTAGGTTTACGCTAATAAGGTCCACGCGCCGTCGCAGTCTCTCCATGTCATGTCATCTCTCTAGCTATTCTCTATGTAGGGCATAGACGTCATTGGGCATATTCATCCAAAAGCGTCAAATGTGCATCGCTTTATCATGGTAACTATCAATTACTTCACAAATGGGTGGAAGTGGCCTCGTACGCAAATGTCACTAGGTCCACTGTTTGCAATTTCTTAAAGAAGGAGATCATTTGTCGGTATGGTTTACCAGAGAGCATAATCCCTGATAATGCCTCCAACCTGAATAATAGAATGATTGCTGGGGTCTATGAAAAGTTTAACATTAAGCACCGCAACAATGACTGACACTTATAAAGATTGGCATGAAAAGTTACCATTCGCCTTATATGCTTACCGAACAGCGGTACGAACATCTACTGGGGCAACTCCGTTCTAATTAGTATATGTAGTAGAGTTTGTGCTACCAATTGAGGTTGAGATACAATCGCTGCGTGTCTTGATGGATGCCAAGTTAGATGAAGCTGAATGGGTTCACGCAAGGTATGACCAATTGAATTTAATTGAAGAAAAGAGGTTGAAAGCCTTATGCCATGGTCAAATGTACCAAAGAAGAATAATAAGGGCTCATGAAAAGAAAGTTCACCCAAGGGAATTCCAAGAAGGTGATCTGGTATTAAAGAAGAAGCTACCAATCCAAAGCGATCCCCGAGGAAAATGGGCACCCAATTGGGAAGGGCCTTACATTGTGACAAAGGTTTTTTCAGGTGGAGCATTGATCTTGGCTGAGATGGATGGAGATGAGTTTCAAAACCCGGTAAACTCGGATTTCGTTAAGAGGTATTATGCTTGAAGAAAAAGAAAAAAGGAAAAGAAAAAAGGAAAAGAAAAAAGAGAAAAAAGGGAAAAAGAAAAGGAAAAAGAAAAGAAAAAAGAAAAAAGGGGTTCAAAATGAAAACCCGCAAATGGCGTTTGGAAACCAAAGGAGGATCTGAGCTGAAAACCCATAAAGAGCGGCTCAGGTAATTTGCAAGATAGTTTTTGGGGCTTCACAGCTTTATTCATCGTACTCAAAGACTCCTCAATGAGGGTGACATTCAAGATTTCTTTCAGAGTTTGATGGGAGGAGTTTGGACTGTTGATATCTGAATACTTGTTTACCTTTCCTTTCTTACAAACTTTCTTGTGTTTGCCACAACATTAATAAATTTTGTTTCATGGACCTTCATTTTTTTCTTTCTTGTTTTCTTCCCTATTATTATTTGGCATCTGGTTTTGAAATGAGAATTAATGGGTTTGGCAATCATTTAGATATACAAAAGATTTTTGGGCATTACTTTGAGAAAGTTTTGAAAAGTACAGGGACAATGAGGCGTTTCATGATTAAGATTATAGCTTGGGGCATGTGACGCCAATATGAAATCATTCGAAGTGGAAATAAGCCTTGCTGCAAAAATTTTC
Source organism: Hibiscus trionum (assembly GCA_030270665.1). Taxonomy (NCBI): domain Eukaryota; kingdom Viridiplantae; phylum Streptophyta; class Magnoliopsida; order Malvales; family Malvaceae; genus Hibiscus; species Hibiscus trionum. The sequence goes on from BSYR01000013.1 coordinate 14,932,148, forward strand.
AAAGTAAATGAACCTAAACGATAAGAAAAGTGAAGATTCTTGAAAAGCCTTACAAGTGTCTAACCTGATCATCAGTCTTTCTTACATGATAATGAGAACAATTTTACAGACATTGGTGTAGGGCGTGTAGGTGTTCTCTTTTTCTGAGAGCGCAAGTGTACACTCCTGCAAAGTTATAGTATATAAGATGTCGAATCCCATGAGGATTGGAATAATTCCTTCGAGTGTGTATCTGTACAAGAAATTTAAATGCACAATTAAATTCAGGTTTGGTTAAAGGAATAAAACTAAAAACACAATTAATTAAAGAATGGGAGATCATAGTGATAGAATGAGCCAGGTTATTACTGCTCAGTAGTGTGTTGACTACGTTGTGAAGAAGTAAAGTTATTTCTGTGCTGCCACGATTGTGGCCTCGGTGGGTATGACGGGCGGCAGCTACGACCCTGTCACGCGGCCACAGCGGGTCACTGCCCCTGCAACTTTCGCTGTCTCGGCAGATGGAACGGAAATAAGTCCTGGCGGCAAGTCTGGCAGATACTCCAAGTTCGACAGGATAATCGACAGTGAACCCTCTTATTTCTAAGTATGGATGCTCGAGAGCTAACGTGACGTAGGAAATACCTAGAAATCTCAGTATAAACCTAACACGGGCTAGTCAACTCGGTTTGTAATCCCTATTAGCCGCTGAAACTTGTGGACTGGTGTAGAACCAAGTTAGTCATGCCTCAGCACGTTGTGACCGTACTTAACCCTTTCGTGAGCCTTGCACTTTCATGCCCGACAAATGGATTCTCTCAACTGACCAGTGTAGAATAATTGAAAGAATGAAGTGCACAGATTAAGCAAACTTGGAATATTTATTGCAAAAATAAACTCACAAACTTTACAAACGTTTCTCACAACTACTTTACAAGCAAAAACCTAAACCTTAGGAAGTTTAGAACATAGCTGACTCCCTCTCTCTATCTCTCTATATCTCTATGCCCTTATACCCTTACATACATGGGTATATATAGGGCTTGGCCTAAGGTTAAGTCCTCCTTGGAGTAGAAGTCTTCATTGATGATAAAATAGCTTTAATATTTAATGTTTCATTCAATTCTGACTTAAATATGGACTCCTTTGGATGTTTACTTGTTCAACAAGTAAGTATAAGCCACCTTGCTTATCGATCTTCAATCAACTCTATACATCGCTCCAGGCCTTATAAAAATGCAAGTTTGGGTTCAATGGACTCAGAAAAATGTCCTCTATCAAACGGGACCCATCTTGACTATGTCGGCGTATTGCCGTCTGGGCGGTATTCTACGGCGGCAGCGTCCTTGGCAGCGGCATTCTGCAGCGGCATCGTCTTTGGCGGCAACTGAAACTGCTTCAGTACAACTCCTTCTACTCCCTGCTTTCCTGTACTCTCTTCCTCTGATCAGCAACCAGCACCTGAAATAGAAAACCAACTAAAACAGTACCTTTTCTCTACCAAATATAAGATATTCAATAAAAACGTGGTAAAAGAAGAAATATTGTTATAATGCATGATATGCAACTAATTATGCCTAACTAAGCTTTAAGAACAACAATAATAAGGGCATGAATGTGCATAAAATATAGAACTTCTGGACACTCTACAATTGGAAATGTCAAAACTTGGCTTAAGGATTTCCAATCACGCTCTAGAAAAAGCTAGTCTTTGAATACGAATACATTACCAATGATGGCGGACATGAATCAAATGTTTTCAATGAAGCAAAGGATGAGATGAGAGGATAAACTCAGTCCTTCCAGTCACGAGTGCAACATTGAGTATGCAAAAGATTAGAAATGTTTTCAAAGAAGCAAAAATACCAGAAGTGTTTATGGTGCTAGATTCATGTTGTGGCCTTATGACGTTTTGGTGAACTCCAAATTCTACCTAATAAAAGTAGGCAATGGTGGAGGCTTTCTTCCAAAGAATGGCGGACGAGATTAGTAAAGCCAATTAGAATTGAAAGACGAGGTGAAGCTAGATTTCTTACTTGCGCAAAGTCTGAAGGAAACTCATATTAGTTGGGCTGGAATCGATGACCAACATTTTCTAACAGAATTGAGGAAATAGTCCAAGCAAAAGAAGTTTTAAAAATGAGAGGAGAAAAAGCTTGACATACATTCATGTTTCAGGCATCCCTAGGGGCATGTACATCATAATTGCATTGCATGTTGCATTTTGCTTTTCAGGTACATGGAAGATCTTTTAGAATGGAGTTTTTTTATTCATCCAAGCATGAGGATGATGAAATTTTTCAAAAGAATCTGCCGATCAATTCGGGCATTTGGAAAATAGAACCCTGCTCATCTATTCGGGCATTTGGAGAATAGAACCTCGTTCATCTATTCGGGCATTTGGAGAACAGAATCACGCTCGTCTATTCTGGCATTTGGAGAATAGAACCATGCTCATCTATTCGGGCATTTGAAGAATAGAATCCTACTCATCTATTTGGGCATTTAGAGAATAGAACCTTGCTCATCTATTCGGGCATTTGGAGAATAGAATCTGCCTATCCGTTCCAGCGTAAGGGGAATGGAAACCTAGCTCATCTATTCGGGCATTCTGAGAATAGAACCTTGCTCATCTATTCAGGCATTCGGAGAATAGAATCAGCCTATCCGTTCAGGCATTTAGAGAATGGAGCCAACCAAAAAATTGGTGAAAATCAGTGTCTTTGGTCTTTGCTATATCCCTGTTTCACAGAGATAAGCAAAGAGGGGTAGTTGTTGTCACTAGATTTTCATTCATTATCGTTATTTTAAAAAAAATCATTTCAAGAAATAAATTTAGAACTCAATTCTAAAAAATAATGATATAGAATTTTTTAAAAAAAATATAATAATATAAATTTCCAAAAAAATATAATAAAAACATAAACCCATTTATTTTAAACACATCCCAAAATAATAACCCATTTATTTTAAAACCCATCCCAAAATAATAACCCATTCATTTTATGAGCCTATTCCAAAATAAATTGGGATCAAATAAAATAAGAATCAAGGGCCAAAAATGGATCAAATAAAATAAAGGAAAAAAAGGAAAAAAAGAGGAAAAAAGGGATCACGTGCATGGCCATGCGCTTGATCCAGCCCCAGGTCGTGACGCTCAGGCCGTCTGTCAGGCTTCCTTCCGTCGTCCCTGAGCGACGGCCAGTGACGCCGCTGGTACCAGTTGACGCATCTTGCTGTCACTGACCCAACGGTGCCGGCGCCGCTCGCTGCCGTTCCTTGTCGCCGCCGAAATCTACAAAAAACCGAATCGAATAGTCAAAACCTAGGCTAGAATTGAGGGAGAAATTCATCTCTGAATTTGAACCAAAGCGGATGAATTTAGTGGGGTTTTACCGAGAATCATGCCCTCTGTCTGAATTTGGCTCCAATTCAGGGATTAATATCCGAACTTTGCTTTATTTATCAAGCTCAAAGGCATAAATACCCCCAAAACCCCTTTGTTCATCACCACTTGAAAAAGCAAAAAAGGCTTAAAAAAAGAAATTCGAAAATTCTTGAAAGCTTCTCTGAAATTTCTGGAAAAATTATTGGAGCATGTTCGAGCTTTAGGTCACTTTTTGGAGACGTTCTAAAGCTATTCGAGAAGGAATCATGCGCGAATTCTTCATTTCTGGTAAAGCTTCTTTCTTTTTTTTAAACTTTTTGTGTGTGTTTCTTTGTTATTCTTTGTTGAATTTTGTTTTTTATGTGCTTGCATGTATTTTTAGGTTGCGTTTGTTGGATTGGAGGATCGATTCTTGAGTTTGGGTAATAATTTCGTTTTAATTTTTGATTTAATCTTTCATGTTTTTATAAAATGAAAAAATCATGTTTTGAAGGTTTTAATCCATTTACATCTTCAAAAATTAAAATTTTGAAGTTGTTGGAAATTAGGTTTTTTAGAAATTTTTGAAATTTACTCTATATTGAAAATAAAAAATTGAATAAAGGTTGTTGAAAGTAAAGAAATTTTAAAAATAAAAGGCTTTAAAGAAAACTTTGATTTCTAAAATAAAAACTTGTGAATCTCTTAGGAAATTAGAAAATAAAAGGTTTTTAAAAGATAAAGTAAAGAAATAAAGGTGTAAAAATAAAAAATAAAATTTTTAAATAAAAAACAATTTCAAAAGAAAATAAAAAATCATTTTTAATAAAAAGGTTTTTTAAAAAAGAAAATGCCAAAAGCTTATGATATGAATTTTTTAGAAATAAAAAGGGTTTTAAAACTTTTATTTAAAAAAGAAAAGGGTTTTAAATAATAAAAGGTTTGAAAATAAAAACATAAAAATAGGATCTAAAAATACCTTTTTAAAAAAACAGAAAACCATAAAACATAAAAAGTAAAAAACTTTTCAAATAATAAAAACTTTAAAATTAAAGAATGTTTCAAGCATAAAATATTTTAAAATATCTTTTTGTTGAAGAAATAAAAATGTTGAAAGCGAGTAGTTTTAAAAGTAAAAATATTAAATAAGAAAGGTTTAGATTTCAAGACTTAAAACAAAGAAAATGAATAAAAGGATAAAAATCCTCTTCAATAAAAAATATAAAGGAAAAAATCAAAAAAGTTTCAAGTTTGCTTTGATAGAGATATGTTTAGCCTTAGGACTAGGTTCCTCAAGCTTAGATTAGAAACTTGTTTGTGAAAAAAAAACTTTCTTCAAAGAATAAAACACACTTAATAAAAACAAACCCTCTAATTAGGAATAAAAGACTTAGATTCTTTTAGGATAAATTTTAATTTAGAATAAATAAAAAATATTCAATACATCAAATTTCCTTAATGCTTGAAAAGTGAAATTAATTTAATGCGGTGTCTTATCAAACGGGAATGACGGGTTAGCGCCAAAAAAGTTGGCGGTGATTAAAGTTCATTTCCCGAGCGATAAGGCAGTTAAAATAGATTGATATTCATTAAACAGAAAAATAAAATCGAACCTTTGTGAACTTGCAAATTCCAGTTTTGAAAACGTTTTTGAAATCAATTAGGTACCAATTTTGGGCATTGCGGGGTGTTAACCCTTCCCTACACGTAACCGGCCCTCGAACCTATTTTTCTGGTTTTCACAGACCAAAACCATTGTTTTAATAAAATAAAACGTTTTATTAAAATAATCATGCTTTAAAGTGATCCAATCACACTTTTTTCAAAAGATTGGTGGCGACTCCGTGTTTTAAAAGTTTTCCAAAAAGTCGAAGCTCGAAAGGATTGCGACAATCTTCTTTGTATTTCTCATTACCCGAATGAAAAGAATGAATAAAGGGAGAGAGAGTTGAGAGAGAGAACAATCATAGTTAAGGAGAAATTGAGCTGGCATGAACAAAAATTTGCATAGGAATTAAACTAAGAAGATTGTAAGTTCATCTTTTACCTTGTTCGATTGAAATCCATGCTCGAATGTTTTTGTTTAAGCTTGAATTTAATGAATATCTTGTTAAAATGTTGCCGGTGGAATCAGGTTTATGATGGTATTCAATTAAATCTTGATAGATAGTGAAATTGGAATGAAATCTTGTAACTGATTGGTGTATGTATGCTTAAATGCACTCTAGTGATGTGTTTATGTAATTAATCGAATAGATGATGATATGAAAAAATCTAGAAATATTCATGCAGGAGAAAATTGTTGGAAATTGCATTTTCTAGTTGATTAAGGTATTATATTTATGAAAATAATGTTTGGAATACTGGAAAATTGATTAGGAGTGAAACTAGTCATCTAGCTAGCTTAATCACCATTTAGGGACTGTTTTGTGTAAATTGAAAGATTTGAAAATTAATTGGACTAAAATGGATGCTGGAAATTTTAGTTAAAAACAAGGGAAGTATTGGAATTAATCTTAGATAACTTGGTTTTCATGAATTAAAGTTAAATGAATGGTTCAAAGTGGTTAAATGGCAAAATAGGCAAAACTGGACTAAACTGTAAAGTTGGCTAGATTAAGGACTTATTTGAATTAATTAGGGGGGTCTATCTTGACTTAAAAGAACAGGAGGGGAAAAAGGGTAAACAATGGTAAAAATGTATAAAATGAAATAGTAAGGGTTTTAGGTGAAATAACTCACTAAAGTACACTAAACTACGAAACTGACAGAATTGTCACTGGAAAATGGACCTAACTTTAAATAGAAATCTGTATTGATGTAGGAGGATTAAAAATATGAGCCTTATATTTCTGGATATATACTTGAATTAGCTTTCTAATGATGTATATTAATTGAAAATCCAATGTGTAGATTAAAAGATGTGAACAGATTACTAAAGGGTGTACAAGCTGCATGGGCAGAAACTGTTATGGATAATGTAGTTCAAATGAACTTGAATTATTAATATATTGATTCTAATGATTTTCCATGGTGTGTGTGACTTGCTAGAGCAAGGATTAGAAGAGGTTGCTAAAGGAATTAAGGGTGGATCATCAAGGGATAGACAAAAGGGAATATCAATACAAGATTAACTTGGAGTATTGTGAGTGTAACTCCAAGTAGGGTTAGGAATTAGGTCCTAACCAATCTCTTTTCTTGAATTGATGCCATGTAAAATGACTAACCTATATTTGGTAATCAGGGGAAGAATGAACTAATTGAAAACTTTTTTGATGCCATGATGATTTGTTTTCTTGAATTGTATTGAATACCTTGGTTGAACTAGGATATTTCATGTCTAATTTCATGTTCCCATATGCATTGCTTATGCCAAAGGCATGTAATGGCATGCTAGTTTGCTTGGATACAAGGTATATACAAACATGCATAAATGAAGTGTGATTGAATGCTTCTATTTATCCTGATATGTTCAAATGGCCTACTAAACTGATTGCTCTTGTGTGGCGTTTGATATTCTATGAATTGAGCTGAGATCGAATGCTTCTATGTATGCTGACATGTTTGAATGGCTTGTTACATTGATTGCCCGTGTATAATGCTTGAGTATGCTTAATCACTTTATGTGCATTGCTTGAAAATAAAAGATTCAACAAGACCTTGGTTGCTAGTTGGCCTTAGGTAGAACGGCATGCCTTAGAGTCTAGAGCTCGATTTAGTACATGGTGTAGAAGACACCTTAACACAATAGGTACCTTGTGTACCCTAATATGTGGTGTAGCAGACACCTTCTTGATCAAGTACCTTGTGTACTCTAATATGTGGTGTAAGAGACACCTTAACATGATCTGGTACTTGTGTACCTTAACACGTGACTCGATTACCTAGTCCTACTATCTACCAAGGCAAAACAAATAAAAAAAGAAACATTTAAAGAAGACTTGTAATCTTGAATGAAGAATGAGCAAATGATACTTGCTAATGAATTTGATATGGAATAAAATTATGTGATTTAAAATGAAGTACAAGCTACCTTAATATGTTCATGACTTGAATGAGAAGTTAAATGATAAATTGGAATCATGTTCGATTGGTTTGATGTCCACTTTGCTTGAAATTGCTTGATTTTAGGTTGAATTGAGTATGGTATGCTTGAAAGGAAACATTGCTTCCTTGGTCTATAGTGTTTGAATGGAATATGGAAAATTAGCTAGGTTAAACTTAGTTAAAATGAACAATGATTCCTAATGTTAATAAGCTTAGTAACATGTTAGGTAGTTGTTACCTCACTAAGTACACTATGTACTTATCACTCTCGTCTTTCATTCTTCCCAAACCACAGGTCTAAGGTGATTAAAGCTTCTCGATCTTGAGCCGAGCATTACACGAGTGAAGATTGAGAGTATGGCTTGTCATTATCTTGTTGCACTCCTAGTTGGTGGCTTAATTTTGTGTCTAGTTGTACAAGTTTCATGCAATTGGCTTATATTGGAGATGTATATGAAATGTATGTAAAAACTTGATGGAAGAATGGTAATGTTTAAGTCACTTTGGTTATGTACATAAATAATCATATGGATGTATGAACTTGAATGGCTTGTTAGCCCCTTTTGATATGTATATATATGAATGAAGTTAAAAAAAGCTTGTTTGAAATGTGTTAGTGAATCATTGATGTTAATATTGTGTCTAATGATATTCGAATAATAATTAGTTATCTTGTTTAACAATTAGATTTCTTTTAATAGTCATAGATCAATGTGAACTTAGTTTGAATAGAATTAAAATAACAATCTAGATATGTGCTTGAATAATTTGAATTGAATTAGGTCCTAAAATGGAGATGATGTTCGAATGGTATAGGGTAGTAAGATGTAAATGGAAGTGATAATTTGATAACTAAATCCTAGTGTTCGAATGGTCTATTTAAATCATTGTAGTAACTTGACCTTATTGTTCGAATGACTTAGGAAATTTAGGTGAAAATCTTGAATTGGTTACAAGGTTAACTTGATCACTTAGTAACTATAAAAATGATTGGTAGACTTAAACTGAATTTGTTTGTAACTTGATTAATATGAATCTTAATGTATGATTAAACGGTTCAAATTGGCCCTAATTCTATGTGTCATTGTTTGATTATATGCATCGACACTCCTCGCTCCTAACTCGGGCGAGGGGTGTTACATTAGTTTTGGCCCTCTTCAATTTAGTCACTTAAAACAAACTTTGCGATTTCACATTTTAGTCACTAAAATAAAAAAATGTCAATTAATTCAATTTAATCTTGATTGTTTCAAATTTCCAAAACATTTAATAAAATAATTAAACCTTTTAGAAATCCAAATCCAATTTTTTAACAACCAAAATTCTGATTAAAATGTAGATTTTCCTGAAACCTACTTAACTGACCAACTCTGGTTCGATCGGTTTGAACCTAATCCAACCGAACCTATAAAATTCTTCTAAGCTTATTTTTTGGGGAGTTACAATTTCTTATCTTGCATGTTTATGTTTATGAAATGCATCATGTATAGTGGAGTATAAATGTATTACTGAGCTTTGTAAGACTAACGTGCGGTTTTGTCATTTTCGTGCGTAGGTTGACAGGTTGCTTGTACGAGGGAGTGCATCGAAGAGGATTCCCAACACCATTTCAAAATACAAGTAAAATACCTTAATTTTAGCAGTTGGGCAATGGTATTCATAGAATATTGTTCTAGACGATCTATAACTTTAATTTACTTTGTTTTGAAATACAGTTTTTTAATCGAACAAAGCTCCAATTATATTTTGGATTTAAATTATCTATGAAAAACTTATTTATGATTTGATTTATTTATTTTATTTATGGCTAAACTTGAAGTTTTAAAATATAAAAAATTGAGGCCGGGTTTGGGTATCCCGAATATAGTATCTCGGATTCGATTCGGGATTGGGGTGTTATATTTAATAGTATCAGAGCCTAGGTTTAACTAGTTCTAGGAAACCTCGGGGTATGTGTGTGTCTAGTAAGGTATCTAGTGAATACAATCCCATAAAAATTAAGTTTGTACTTTTCTAAGACTAGAATCCTGATGGTGTGTCAATTATCCTTGTAGAACGTTCAACGTTGCCTGTGACATTAAGATTGTTACAATCGCAATCCTTGGAGCTGAGTGGAGAGAAAAGCCTCTTAGGATGATGATTATAGGAACGAGATTGTCCCAAACAATTGGGAAAAGAATACCCAAAACACGTCAGATATGAGGATTCGTCCTTCTCTCACTAGTTAAATGATGTCCATCAATGTGTTGCACGAACTATTTTAAGACCTCAGGATTCATTGTAAGAGACTACGGTGGTAAGGACTCACTGGTATTAAGAGAATGACTTTTATGGTACAGGTGAGGATGACTCGTTTCCAACCAACCAATGTGCGGTGCGAGTGACACGCCTCTTAGAATTTGATGTGATTGTGGACAAGGTTCTTCATGGATGCTCGATTAAGATTCGAGGTTGAATGTTTCCGGTAGACTCGATGTAGTTTTCTTTTTGAGAAATTGTTGTGATTTTTTACAATGGTTAGTTATTCAAGCACAATGTTAACTTGAGAGTTCGGGTGTAGTGCTCGAAGCTTCAATGTACTAAGAGAGCCAAGCATTTGGTAATAGGGGTGGTGAACTACTGCTTGTTTGGCGTGATCATCGTATTGGTCACACCAAGAATGGTCTAACATGGTTTTGAGATATTATAGACCCACGTGTTAGATACGAGAGTAGAGAGCTTGATGCTTGATAGCTTTTGGACTATTAGAGAATTCATCGATATTTTCCGGAGGAGTTAATAAGATTTCCTCCAAATCAAGAATTTGAGTTGACATTGGGGGTAATGCCAAGTTCGGCGTTGATGTCCATAACTCTTATCACATGACATGAAAGTTTTTTTCGATTTAAGCACTATCTAGATTTTACGATACAACGAAGTATCCACACCTACCTTCTGAATCGAGATGCAAGGTTTTGAAGGAACACATTTTCCTTTAGTGGAATTCGCACAATGACATAAATCCAAATGTGTGTTAAGATAACCCCTTCAAGATGCGAATCCAATTGTGAGTATAAGACTTCACTATGTTAAATCAAGTTAGTAAGAATGACTTTGGTACCGATACTCAAAGAGAGTATGAACACCCTCCCTAAAGGTGGTACTAATACGAGTTGGTCAGTATTGGTACTCATCACTAAGGTTAGTTAAGATGGGTATGCTTGTCAAAACTTTTTAATGGCTTACGAACAAGTTATACAAGATTAATATTGATAAGTGGACTAATATGGCTCAAATGTATGAATGTTTAACACTTATATATATATTAGTAATTTGGTGGTGGTAAAAGAGGACGTGCCAATATTTTTAATCAATGTGTGGTTAACGTGTATGAAGATTTCGATTCTGTGGGTGCATCATTGCTTGTATGTGAAGTGGGCACATATAGGTCATCATTAGAGCTAGAGTCTCCTTCGAGGTGTCACCCTAGGAGGAAAATTTTGGTTTAAACGCAAAGGTGAGTTTAGCCATTATTTCATTTGTTCATGCGGGAAATTGGAAAGAATGAGTTGGTATTCTACTCTTTGGACTTATAGCTTATGGTGGATCACCTTTATAACACCTTTTGTGTGACGATGTGGAAGAGATATTGTTGAGCATGTTTTATACCTTCCTCTGGTAAGGTAGGGAGTGAGTGTGGAACCGGTCGAGATTCGTGAATGTATGATTGTAGAGAGAAAAGTTTATATTTGATAAGGTTTTAAAGAGACAACAGAGTGGCGTAGCAGAGGCTACTTGAGAACTTAAGAAGTTTATAATCTTCAACATTCGCATTGTGTCGTGGAATATAAATTTTGATGATGAAATTTTATTTAAGGAGGGGAGAGTTGTAACGACCCGAATTTTAGGTTAATAAATTGGATCTTGCATTCGGGTTTAGGTATCTTGATATTATAGATTTAATAGGAAGAATTTGGATTTTGGAAGTTCATTTAAATAGAAATGAGGACTGGAGTGAATAAGGATTAAGTTTTGTTTCTAAAGTGAAAACAAGGATAGGTGACTCTTTATGATAGAATTTATACAAAGGTAATTATAGAAGCTTTTATAAGAAAGTGTTTTGTACCATTTGATTTAGATGTGAGTTTTTATGTTTAATTTGGACTAATAAATTTGAGTAAAGTTGGGTGGTTAATTTTTTTAAAGGGAAAAAGTTAATATTATATGTAAATAAAAGAACGAATAAAGATGAAAAGTTGTCATCTTTCTCCCCAAAGCATGGTGGACGCGGGAAGCAAAAGAGGTAAGAAGACTTCACCATTTTCTTTATTTCTAGTTGAATTTTAGCTTTATGTGTGAAATGAAAAAATGTTTATGTCACCATTCTCTACATAATGAATGTATTATTGAAGCTTATTGGTTGGATTTAAATAAACCCTAAAACCCCTATAGATTTCTAAAGTGAGAAAGGTAGTGGTTATGGTAGAGAATTACAATTAGAGATTATTTGAGTTTGATAATGTGTTTTTTATTTAGGTTTTGGATCAACCCTAAAGTGTTTCAGAAAGATTATTGATTAATCTTATTGCGGTTTTTAAAAGGATTCAATAACAGTTTGGTTAATTAAATTCGTTTAGTTACCTTTACTAATCATTTGGAAGAATGGTAATTCATTTTGTTGCACTTGGTTGATTGGTGCAATAGATTTGAAGAAGCTTCACTTTCAATTGAGAAAGATGGAAAGTTGAAGGAATCTAGCATTTTTGGATATTTCCTAAGTTTAGTATATCTCCAACTTGAAGTGCTTCTTATTTTTCATAAGAGTAATTGCTTTGCATTTAAGCATGATGTATGATTGAGTGTTTTAGCATTTCTAGCCATGGATGATCTTGGCAACTATTTTGGTGTTTATCAGTGTTTTAAATGGCAATAATATAGTTAATAATTTCCTATTAGACTTTAGGAAAAATTTGAGATCGTTATGGTTACTTAAAGATGATTTTATGTCAAAATCCATGACTTCGGAAGTCATTTTGGGCTCGCATACTGATACTGATTGATCCAATATCGGTATTGGGTGTTTTAGGAATGAACTAGATGACTCTTTGTATGAATACCAGTATTGCATTCAAGCAGTACCTATAAGGGAACTTTGAGTATCAGTACAGAACATCAGGTATTGGTACTATATGAATTTTGGGGACATTAAAGCTAATTTTAGTATTGGTATTGATGTGAGTACTGATACCCTAGGCCGAGTATCGATAGCCATAGTGGCGTATCGATACTCACAGTAGTCACTGTTGAAAAATAAAGAAGTTTTGTAGGAGCCTTGTATGGGTTTGGGATAGAGCCATATTAAATCATATTCAAACATAATAAAATTTAATGATGAACCTTGGTTGAACTAAGATATGGAACTATCTAGTAATAAACATTGTCTTGCCTTGTGCGCTATAAGTTAGGCCTTGAGGGCCCTTGAGTTATTTTGTATGATTGCTTTATGGAATAGGATTCAAATACCCAAAAAATTGTAATATAATACTTATAACTTTGAATGCACCCGATGTCTACATGGTCCCAGGTGGCATTCACTACCTGATGTCTTTGTGGTCTCGGGTATGTGTTATGGTATGGTACTCGATGTCTTTGTGGTCCTGGGCTATACATGTTTGATAATCATGTTTGTTTTGTGTCTGGGATTTTGGTTGCATGCACTATTCTAGGGTAGATAGCATAAGTGGCCTAGGTGTAAACCATAGATATTATGTTATATACATGTCATTCTACTCATTACTTACCTTGCAGACTTACTTTTATGAAATGAACGATGTATAGTAGAGCAGAGTAGAAATGTAACTCTAAGCTTTGTAAGCTCACCGTGTGAATTTGTTGTTTTCGTGCGTAAGCTGATAGGTTTCTTTTTCGAGGGAGTGAATCAACGAAGATTCCCAACACCGTTTCAGAATACTAGTACAATACCTTAGTTTTAATAGTTGGGCTATGTATTCCTAGAACCTTGTTTTAGATGGTCTATAACTATAATTTACTTCATTTTGAAATATGGTGTTTTAATCGTACAGAGCTCTAGTTATATTTTGGATTTAAATTATCTATGAAAAACTTATTTATGACTTGATTTATTTGTTTTATTTATGGATAAACTTGAGGTTTTAGAGTGATAAAATTTATGGTCGGGTTTCGATAGCTCGGATGTAGCATCGCGAATCCGGTTCGAGATTGTGGTGTTAAAGGTGGTGTTGGTGGATAGACCGATTTAATTTGATTACCTTCTACTTTGAGTAAGCATCTTTGTTTCCATAAATAGCGATGCCAGAGGCTCTTACGTGAGTAGAGGTATTTGAATGATCATGTTAGTGCCAGGGCAAAATGTGTAAGCAAACCTTTGTACCCTTGTAAAGCTAGTACAATTAGAGCGCATATGGGTACAATCATCTATGTTTTTTTTTTCAAAATGTCAATGTGTGAAACCGACATTTTAATTTTGATATAACTAAAGAACCTAAGGACTAAATTGAAAAAGTCAAAACGAAATTTTAAGTCCTCAAACATCCCCATATGATTTAAAGAATATGCCTAAGTTAAAAACTAAGCTTTCCAAATATTTTCTAAGTGTTCTTAAAGTCGAAACAGTGTTTTTCGAGTCCCTGTTTCGAAACGGCCTAAGGCGTTTCGAAACGGTTTTGAAACTATCAACCCATGTTTCGAAACGGGTATCAAAACGTTTTCAACACTGCCAACCCATGTTTCGAAACAAGTATCGAAACGACTTTAGAACATAGAGAACCCGTATCGAAACGACATAAAGTGTTTCGAAACGGTTCTTCATTTGATTTGAAAAATATGACCGTTGCAAGTTTTTAACTAATTTTTCAGAAACCGTTAAGGCGTTTCAGAACGAGTTCAAGCCGTTTCGGAACGATCCTTGACAGTGGCAAAAGTGTTTCGAAATAGGTAAAACCGTTTCGATACGGGCTCTTAAATGCACCCCAACGGCTCTTTCTATTTTAGTCTGTTTCGAAACAGGGTCGGGCGTTTTGAAACGGGTGGTTGCAGATTGCGTTTATGGAGGTGAGATAACACTCCCAACGGCTCTATTGATGAATGCAACAACCACAACGGCTAGAAATCAATGAGAAGGTATAAAAGGGACCTCTAAAAGCTCCAGCAACAACTATTGATCCAAAAGCAAACATCCAAACATCAAATCCAAGCATTTGTGCCTAAATCCCAATATTGTCTAGAAACCCCAATTGTAATTTTCATTCTTATCTTTTTCAATTGGGTTGAGTGCTTGTAATTGGGCTACAATTTGTATTGAGAGATACTTTCTTAGCCATCAAAATCTTTGTTTTATTTGTGTGAGGATTGGGTTAAATTTTGGGTAGAAAATTTAACCGAAAAGTGTAAGGGTTACCTTCTTAGCCTAGAAAAGGGAAAGAGCAATTAGTGGAATTGTTGCAAATCCTTAGTGAAGCTAAGGTAGTGGATGTAGAGTTTATTTGGAACTTGAAACACTCTAAAATTCCTTTTCTATCTTTTTAATTTGCAATTTCCACCACCTAAACCTTTAAAAATCCAATTCACCCCCCTCTTGGTTCATTTCGATCATTCGATCCACTCAACAATTGGTTTCAGAGCCTACCTCTTTGAGGATTAACAACCACAAGAGGAGTTCCTAGGAAGAGTGTGATCATCCAAAATCAAGAGATGGCTTCAACCTCCGGTTCGAACATGTATGAGTCTCAATCCACTACAAAATCACCCTTCTTCAATGGTGACAACTATCCGTTTTGGAAGAATAGAATGAGGCTCTTCATCAAGTCCAATGACTACTTGGTTTGGGATGTGATTGAAGATGGCCCCTACATTCCATTGAAGCAAGATAGTGGAGGCAAGATGGTTTTGAAGAAAAAGGTGGAGATGAGTGAAGAAGAAAGGAGAAAGATTCAAATAAATGACAAAGCTCTCCACATGCTCTTTTGTTCATTCGGTCCAGACATCTATTCCAAAGTGTCATCCATTGAGAGTGCCAAAGAAGTGTGGGAAACTCTTGAGACTACCTATGAGGGAACCAATGACGTCAAGGAAACTAAGATTGGAATTCTCAATCTTAGTTATGAAAATTTTAAGATGGAACCCGAGGAGACGGTGTCCAAGAGTTTTGATCGGTTCTCTACCATAGTCAATGGGCTCAAAGGATTTGGAGAGACAATACCGGAAGACAAGCTTGTCCGGAAGCTACTCTATTCACTTCCCGAATCTTGGGATGGGAAGAGAACCGCCATCATTGAAGCTAAAAATTTGAAGACTTTAAAGCTTGATGAGCTAGTGGGTTCTCTCCTTACACATGAGATTATGAAGAAAGGAAGGGAAGAATAGAAGAAGAAAGAAGAGAAGAGAAGAGAGTAGAAAATCTAGAGGTTGAAAAGAAGAAGAAGATGGGAATAGCTCTCAAAGCTTCACTACTTGAGGAGAGCTCTTCTAGTGAGGAGGATGAGCTAGAAGAATTGGCTATGATAGCCAAACGATTCTCACGCTTTATGAGGTCCAACCATGGAAGAAAAATCCAAAGAAAAATGGACTTCAAAGGTAAGAACAAAGAAAAAGCAAGGGATCAAATCATTTGTTTTGAGTGCAATAAACTCGGTCACATACGTTCGGAGTGCCCTCAACTCAAGAAGAAGGGCTTTGAGAAGAAGAAGAAGCTCAAAGCCAAGCTTGCTACTTGGAGTGATGAGGAGTCATCGGAGGATGACGAACAAGAAGTGGCCAACCTTTGCCTCATGGCACTTGAGGAAGATTCCTCCATGGTAACCTCTAACTCATCATCTTTAGATTTTACATATGATGAACTAAATGATGCATATGATGAGTTACAAGAGGTCTATGATGAATTACTTGAGAAATACAAGGAGTCGGTCATTAGGAATAAGAAAATCATTTTGGAACTAAATGAGAAAAATGACTCACTCTCTCAAGCTAATTCAAAATTTGAGAAAAAGATATTAGGGTTGAAAGATGAACTAAAATTTTTTCAAGATGAAAATGTTGACCTTAATAATCTTTTATCTCAATGTAATAGTGAACACCAAAAGGTGTTAGATGAGCTTAACAAGCTCAAGGATTCTTTTAAAAATGTTGGTAGTGTCAAGCATGAAATAGGTGAATCCTCAAGAACAAACCAACCTAAGAAAAAGACTAACTACTACAAACAAGGTAGCTTTCCTAGACATAGTAGAACTAAAAGAATTAGAAGTGTATGGGTTCCTAAGGAACTTGTAAAATCTAATAACATTATTGCTATGCCATCTTGGATTCCTAAGGGAACCAAGGTTTTTGGAGCTAACACTCATGGACCCAAAATGATTTGGGTACCAAAAACAAAAGCTTAATATCTTTGTTTGTAGGGGGAGCATTGCTACAAGGCCAAAGCACAAAGTCAAAACTCATGGTACCTTGATAGTGGATGCTCAAGGCATATGACCGGCGACAAGAGTAGATTCATGGATCTAAAGCCAAAAAGTGGAGGAGTGGTGACATTTGGTGACAACTCCAAAGGCCACATTAAAGGTATTGGCTCCATAGGTAATCACTCTACTATTCTCATTGAAAATGTCTTGTATGTCGATGGTCTTAAACATAACTTGTTGAGCATAAGTTAATTGTGTGATAAAGGATTTAATGTTCTATTTGATAAAAATGGATGCAAAATTGTTGACATTAGATCTAATAATATTATACTCATAGGTCATCGCATAGGGAACATATACATGGTGCATCTAGATGACATACATACATCTCATGCATGCTTAGTAGCACAAAATGAAAATGATGCATGGTTGTGGCATAGGAAACTAGGACATGCTAGCATTAGTGTTTTAGAAAAACTAGTTTCCCTTGATCTAGTTAGAGGTTTACCCAAGATAAAATTTTCAAATGATAAAATTTGTGATGCATGCTCTAAGGGTAAACAACATAAGTCTTTCTTTAAATCCATTAATGATGTTTCTACAAGTAGATGTTTACAACTAATCCATGTGGATTTATTTAGGCCAATTAGGACTATGAGCTTGGGTGGTAAGTCTTATGCATTTGTACTTGTTGATGATTTTTCTAGATTTACTTGGGTTCTATTTTTAAGTACTAAAGATGAGGCTTTGGAAAAATTCATCACATTTTCAAAACTAACCCAAAATGATCTTGAACTTAGAATTTCACATATTATAAGTGATCATGGAACCGAGTTTCAAAATTTAGGGTTTGAAGATTTTTTGAATGAAAATGGTATTAGCCACAATTTTTCGGCTCCTCGAACTCCTCAACAAAATGGGGTAGTTGAGAGGAAAAATAGAACTTTGCAAGAAATGGCTAGAACTATGCTTTGTGAAAATAATTTACCTAAATATTTTTGGGCGGAAGCCACAAACACCGCTTGCTATATTGTTAATCGAGTAATGATTAGGTCAATTTTAAAGAAAACACCTTATGAGATTTTAAAATCTAAAAAGCCTAACATTAGCTATTTTCACCCTTTTGGTTGCAAGTGTTTTGTTTTAAATAATGGAAAAGACAACTTAGGTAAATTTGATGCAAAAAAGTGATGAAGCTATTTTCATAGGATACTCTTTAACCTCTAAAGCCTATCGAGTATTTAACAAAAGAAATTTAGTAGTAGAAGAATCTATACATGTTGTATTCGATGATAACCTCCTTCCAAGGAAGGATTCTTGTGATGATGATGATGTAGGAATCATAAATACCTTTGATGGAGGACAAACTTCAAAGGAGGATGAGATTCCAACAAAAGAAGAGGACACACAAGATCCACCTCTTGAAGCCTTGAAGGACTTGGCTCTTGAGGAAAAGGAAGTGAGCTACCCAAGGGAGTTCAACTATGTCAAAGATGGTGAAATCTTGGGTGATCCATCCAAGGGGGTAACCACTCGATCTTCTCTTAGATTAATGAATCATGTTGCATTTATCTCATGCATAGAGCCTAAGAATATAAAAGAAGCATTGAAAGATGATTTTTGGATTATGGCTATGCAAGAAGAGTTAAATCAATTTGAGAGAAGTAACGTTTGGACATTAGTTGATAGGCCTAGTAATCAATCTACCATAGGAACTAAATGGGTCTTTAGGAACAAGCTAGATGAGAGTGGTAACATTGTGAGAAATAAAGCTAGACTTGTAGCACAAGGTTACACTCAAGAAGAGGGAATAGATTTTGATGAAACCTATGCACCCGTAGCTAGAATGGAAGCCATTAGGATGTTGCTTGCATATGCATGTTATCATAATTTCAAGCTTTTTCAAATGGATGTTAAAAGCGTGTTTTTAAATGGTTTTATAAATGAGGAAGTGTATGTGGAACAACCACCGGGTTTTGAAGACTCAAAATTTCCAAATCATGTTTTCAAACTCACTAAAGCTCTTTATGGGTTAAAACAAGCTCCTAGAGCTTGGTATGAAAGACTTTCAAACTTTTTAATTGAAAATGGTTTTGAAAAAGGTAAGGTGGACACTACACTCTTTATAAAAATGTATAAAAATGACATCTTAGTAGTTCAAATTTATGTTGATGATATTATTTTTGGTTCTACTAACGAATGTCATTGCCAAGAGTTTGCTAAGCTAATGCAAGGTGAATTCGAGATGAGCATGATAGGGGAGCTCTCATTCTTTTTGGGACTCCAAATCAAGCAAAAGAAGGATGGCACCTTCATAAATCAAGCAAAGTACATAAAGGATATGCTCAAGAAGTTTGGCTTGGAGAATGCAAAGCCTCAAGCCACACCTATGAGCTCATCTACAAAGCTTGACAAAGATGAATGAGGTAAGTGTGTTGACTCTAAGCTTTACCGTTCAATGATTGGATCTTTGCTTTACCTTACCGCAAGTAGACCGGATATCTTGTTTAGTGTTTGCTTGTGTGCTAGGTTTCAAGCTAGTCCTAGAGAGTCTCACCTTATAGCCGTTAAGAGAATCTTTAGGTACCTTAGAGATACTCCTTGTTTAGGTCTTTGGTACCTTAGAGACTCCACCTTCAACCTTCATGCTTATTCGGATGCGGATTATGGGGGTTGCAAAATCGATAGGAAGAGTACTTCGGGAACTTGTCAATTCCTAGGTAGTATGCTCATATCTTGGTTCTCTAAGAAACAAAATAGTGTAGCCTTATCTACCACCGAAGCTGAGTACATATCCTTAGGGAGTTGTTGTGCTCAAGTCCTTTGGATGAAGCAACAACTCTTAGATTATGGTATTAAAGTTGAAACCATACCCCTAAAATGTGACAACAGTAGTGCTATATGTTTAACAAAAAATCCCATCCAACACTCTAGAACCAAACACATAGAAATAAGGCATCATTTCATTAGATATCATGTCCTTAAAGAAGATGTGGTTATAGAGTATGTAGACACCTTAAATCAATTAGCGGACATATTTACAAAACCTTTAGACAAAGAGCGTTTTTGGTCCCTTAGGAGAGAGTTAGGTCTAGCTAGCCTATCTTGACCTTTTAGGACCTCTTTTGTGCTTAAATTTGCTTGATCTTGTGAAATGTCATGTTTATGTGTTTTTACTCCTAATTTCATCCATGCCTATAGCTAGGGGGAGTATGTTTATGTTTGCATATGTTTTTCCTGCTCATTCATGTCACTCATGCATGTTAGGCCTTAGAAAAATTCAATTTTCTGCACTTTTAGAGCCTCATCTGCACTTCCAGGCCCAGGTGTATCGAAACGGGTGAACCTGTTTTGATACGGATGCTTTAAATTCATATATGAGGGAAGGGCGTTTCGAAACGCCTTAACAGGGTTTCGAAACGTTTTGGCTACTGCCAAGGGGTGTATCGAAACAAGTTTCGATACGAGTCAACAGGGCTTCGATACGGTCAACCCCGTATCGAAACGGTCAGCTGAAGACCAAAAGACGGTCAAACCTTCGTGCCCGCGTTTTGAAACGGTCAAGCCCGTTCCGAAACTGTTACGCGGACTGCTTTAAGAAGGGCTTTTAATGTTAAAGTTACACTTTAATTAAAACTCTCTCAAACCCTAAAAACCCTAGTTCCGATTTTTCCCTATAAAAACCCTCTAAACCTCTTTGTTTTTCACCAAATCTTGAGGGGTTTTTCTCTAAAACTCAAGTCTAAGCAAGATTCAACAATATTGTGCAAGGATTTTCTTTCATTCATCCAAAATCCCAAACTAAGGTATTTTTTCCTCTTTTTCTTTTTCCTTCAATTTCTATTCGAATCTTAGGTTAGAAAATTTTATTTTTGTATAGTTTATATGTTTTTATGCTTGGGTTTTTCATATCTTGTAAAAAAATTTCAAAATCTTCAATTTTCTGATTCGAATATAAAAATTTTCACTTGTATTTTTTTACTGTTTTTCTCTTAAAATTTTTGTGTTTTTCTTTTGTTTTTTATTTTTTTAAAAAACTTGTTTTTAAACCTAAGTGGGATTTATTATTGGATTGAATTACGAAATCTATGCATACACCTAAATTTTTTTCTCGCTTGCTTGCTTATATTTTTAGGATGACGGAGAATGTTAACAAAAAGCGTAAGTCCGTTCAATCCGGTGAATCGAGTATACGTCCAAATCTCGCCCTTCTCTTTCAAAAATCTCTTCGAACCACGGAGTTGAGAGAAAGTTTCAAATATGTCAAGGAGTACGAAGTTCGTCGTGAGCGTGTGATTGATCTCAACTTCCTTAACTCCGAGCGAATTCTTTTCCGTTACCTCGAGGGTTTGAAAGAATGGGATTTTCTTGGCTTGATGAGCATCCAGACATTTGCTACAAACACATGGTACTTCTCTTTTACTCCAATGCTCACCTTATCAATGATGAAACAAATTCCGAAGTTGTTGGGATTGAATCTTATATTTTGGGGAAAAAGTTTGTTGTTAATGTCTCTCTCTTTGAGTCTACATTTTCTCTTAAGGATGTAGGAATTGAGAATGAGAGTCACTTTGGTTCTCACACCGGTCAAGTGCTTACTTTGGATGCGCACGATCGTTTCCTCCATTTGATGGTCTCATGGTTCCTTCGCCCCTCCAGAGGTAAATATTCTCACATCCGTCAAGTTGACTATTTTTGGCTTGAGTGTTTCCGTCGTGGTGAGCGCCCTAATCTTGCTAAGATCATATTTGCCGAGATGGTTAACAATATTAAGCTTCGTGACACTGATGCCTTGAAATCTTTCACTTATGGAACGGTCTTAAGTCATATCTTTAGCAAGCTTGGTCTCGATTGCAGCTACGACTCTCTGGAACCCCGCAAGTCAAAAATTGGTAAGTCCTCTCTTCGTAAGTCCGGTTTTCACTATGTGAACAATGCTTGGGCACGTGTTGATAGGGAAGCACCTCCTCCTCCTCCCGTTGAACCTCAACCTCAAGCTCAAGTTGCAAACAATGAAGCTCTCACGGCTTTCCTTACCGAGCGGTTCAATGCCATGGACACTAACATGGCTTCGGGCTTTGGTGCTATCAATACCCGTTTGCAAAATGTAGAGGATCGACTCCAATCCCTTGAGAATTCGCACTCGAACATGGATATATCCTTCTCTACCTTCTATGGCCAATGGATGAAGTTTCGCCGTTCTCAAGTCAAGAGCGATGATGAGACTTCGGATGATGATGGTGACGACGAGGCCTAGGATATTCATGACATATCATATTATCTATGCATTTTAGGATTAATTTTGCATCTTTATTTTCATTATGTTTTATGAACCTATGCTTTTGATCTTATTTGGGATTATGCTTTGAATTTTATGTTGAAGATTTATGTTTTGGATATTTTAATTTTATGAATTAATATTATTGTTGCTTATTGCCTATTGTTTAATGCTTATTGTTACTAACCCTATCTCTTCTCTATGAGCCTTGTTTATTGTTTTTTGATCTAACAAAAAGGGGGAGAAGAAATTTAAGAGCCAAAAATTCGTTTTTAAATGTTTAAAGTGTTTTTAAGTTTTAAAACTTGAACTTCAAAGTTAAAACCTTTTTTAAAACTTTAAAAACCTATCTTAAATTAAGGGGGAGTTAGAATGTATTCAAAATTTTCAAAACTCTTAAAAATTATAACTTTGGTTTTGTTATATCAAAAAGGGGGAGATTGTGAAACCGATATTTTAATTTTGATATAACTAAAGAACCTAAGGACTAAATTGAAAAAGTAAAAACGAATTTTTAAGTCCTCAAACATCCCCATATGATTTAAAGAATATGCCTAAGTTAAAAACTAAGCTTTCCAAATATTTTCTAAGTGTTCTTAAAGCCGAAACAGTGTTTTTAGAGTCCCTGTTTCGAAACGGCCTAAGGCGTTTCGAAACAGTTTTGAAACTGTCAACCCATGTTTCGAAACGAGTATTGAAACGTTTTCAACACTGTCAACCCATGTTTCGAAACAAGTATCGAAACGGCTTTAGAATATAGAGAACCCGTATCAAAACAACATAAAGTGTTTCGAAACGGTTCTTCATTTGATTTGAAAAATATGACCGCTGCAAGTTTTAACTAATTTTTCAGAAACCGTTAAGGCGTTTCGGAACGAGTTCAAGCCATTTCAAAACGACCCTTGACAGTGGCAAAAGTGTTTCGAAACGGGTAAAACCGTTTCGATACGGGCTCTTAAATGCACCCCAACGGCTCTTTCTATTTTAGTCCGTTTCGAAACAGGGTCGGGCGTTTCGAAACGGGTGGTTGCAGACTCCATTTATGGAGGTGAGATAACACTCCCAACGGCTCTATTGATGAATGCAACAACCACAACGGCTAGAAATCAATGAGAAGGTATAAAAGGGACCTCTAAAAGCTCCAGCAACAACTATTGATCCAAAAGCAAACATCCAAACATCAAATCCAAGCATTTGTGCCTAAATCCCAATATTGTCTAGAAACCTCAATTGTAATTTTCATTCTTATCTTTTTCAATTGGGTTGAGTGCTTGTAATTGGGCTACAATTTGTATTGAGAGATACTTTCTTAGCCATCAAAATATTTGTTTTATTTGTGTGAGGATTGGGTTAAATTTTGGGTAGAAAATTTAACCAAAAAGTGTAAGGGTTACCTCCTTAGCCTAGTAAAGGGGAAGAGCAATTAGTGGAATTGTTGCAAATCCTTAGTGAAGCTAAGGTAGTGGATGTAGAGTTCATTTGGAACTTGAACCACTCTAAAATTCCTTGTCTATCTTTTTAATTTGCAATTTCCACCACCTAAACCTTTAAAAATCCAATTCACCCCCCCTCTTGGTTCATTTCGATCATTCGATCCACTCAACACAATGCATTGGGCATTAAGCAAACAGAGGTATCACATGATTATTTTAATGCTATCGAGAAGCACTTGGAGGTTACAATGAGCACAAACATTTGTATCCTTGTAGAACAGGTATTATTGAGCACAAATGGGTACAAACATCTCCGTTTTGGCGAGGAAACAACACCAAAGGTATTGATTCGAGCAAAGATATTAAGCAACTGTACTGGTGCCGTCAAAGAGCACTTTGGTGCCCTATTGAAAGGATGCCAGAGACTGTAATTGTGAGAGAGTATGCTCTTCGCAAGTTGAGATGTATGGGTCGTTGGCAGCTAAAATGATTATAAGCATATGTACCCATGTAGAGCTGGTGTTGTCAGAGCACGAATGGGTACATGCATCTCCGTTTTGGTGAAACAACAATGCCATTGACATTAAATGAGTAGAGGCTTCAGCTACTGGGGCATGCATCTATACCATTGTAGAGTTGGTGCTATTAGAGCACAAATGGGTATTGGCATCTCTCAATTTTTAAAACAACAATGTTGAGGGATATTGCGTGAGTTGAGGGTTCCTCTGTGTTCTTGTAGAGTTTGTGTCATCTGTAGACACAAATGAACACATGCATCTTCATGCCTTTGGGAGTGGGCAAAGGCAAACCTCTGTTAGGGTAGGCATCTACATTCTTATAGATCATGTGTAATTAGAGACATAGGAGTGTAGGTTTGCATCTCGACGCCCTTGGATTAAAACACAATGCCAGAGACATTGAATGGGCGAAGGCAACCCTCTATGTCCTTGTAGAGTCGATGTTGTCTAGGACCCAAAGGAACACAAGCATCCATACTTTTACAGATCTGGTGTAATTCAAGACATATAAGTGCAAACATCTCTATGCCCTTGGAGAATAACACAATGTCAAAGGCATTGAATGGATAGAGGCATCTTATAACGTTCATTGGAGAATAGAAGCATAAAAATGTATTAGAATATTGGAGGGACATAAGAATTTGCAAATTTCATACATTCATTCATTCAAAATCATACATTTACTCATCTACATAGTTATTCAAGCAAATCCTTCTAGGGTGTATATGAACTTCCTAGGGTGTTTTAAGTAATGGGGCTTTCCCAAATACCTAGAGGCCTGTAGGAGAAATCGTTAACAGAAGAAACATTGCAGAGAGTCCGAATAATGTTAATTTTGTCTTCCATTTGAGTGTTTGAGAACCTCAACAAATCTTTTAAACCTACATACAACAACAAATTGGAAGAAGAGGTGAACCACCTATAGTGGTCAATGTTATCTATACATGAAAAATTGCTTCAAAACAAAAGAAAAGAAGGTCGGGGCTAGAGGAGCTCCTCATGTATGCAAGGCCTGGGTATTCTCAGGGCTAGTTTATTATTTATGGTGCTCCCAGTTTCCAGGCAGGTCTCCACGATTTCTGTTGTTTGTTTTACCGTTTTTACTCTTGACAATGTCCATGTAAGATGGTCCAAAGGCTTCTATCATTAGCATTTCAGGTGCTAGAACCTTTTTGGGGCTGCACCTCGCATACATATAGCACAAATTGTGAGCGAGTGTATGTGAGGCATTCCTTGAGTGTCCACAACAGCTCACATAGTAGTGGGACGGTATGAGGCGGTCTATTGGTAAGGCATAGCTTCTTTCAGATGGTTTCGAGTCCTTACTAGACAACAAATCTTCCCCGGTAGATTTGGCAAGATATTGCTATCCCGTTGTCCCCTTTTGTGTCCACTGGAAGCAAGTGGTGAGAAGTTGATACCCCTTCTACTCTGATTCCTTATGGTCAAACCCAAAAAGGAAGCCTAACATAAGGAGTGTGGTGTCTCTAGCGTCTATTGTTGTCGTCGATCTTGTCACTAGCGTTGACGATCACAAAGATCTAGAGTGTCACGAGTCGTTATAAAAAAAGATGGAAAATTTGGGTCTGAAAATGCCATAATGACTGGTTTTCTTAGTCGGGAACACCATCCACGCTCATCACACCAATTGTTGATGCCTAAATGAGTAGACACCGAACAAGAGAGGTAGAGGAGAGGTCCAAGGTGGTCCAAGGTGGTTTAAGGCGGTTCACCCCGATTGACTTGGGCAGAGAGCCGCGGAAAGTATGGTGGTCAGAGTTGGAGAGGAGAGATGGGAGAAGAGGGGGAGTTGTCTCCATTGTTTCGTTCTGTCTTGCCCTTTTTCTCTATGGTTGTCAGGGTATATATATCCCCTTGTACTGTTGATGATGAGACGATGGCAGGCCTAGTGACAGCCTATGAATGAGTTGGTAGAGGTAGACCCAACTTCTTAGTCTCAGGCTTTACAGTTCGGTCACGTGGGAGGAGTGTTGTAGCATTTGACAGTGCATGTTCTCAACTTTATCCAGGGCTCTAATGTTCCGATCTTCGGTAATGCATGTTTCTAGAGGGGCTGTTATCGTGTGTCACTTTCGGAGCCACCAAGTATGGAGGTGTTGAGGGTCATTTCCGGAATTTTTAAGGGGCGAAGGTGCAAGGTATGACACCTTTTATTTTTTAATTCCGATGCTAAAATGGTTGGACTTTGAGTAATATTTTGGATTTTGATTTCAATTTGCATTTTTTTTACTTAAGTTGATTATGGATAATGTAGTCAGGGGTGGAAGGTATAGGGGATTAGGGTTTCATACCCCTCCCAAATTATGAGAAATTAGAATTGGGTCCTTAAATTTAAAAAATAATTTGACCCCTCAAAATTTTAAAAATTTATATTAAGTTTCGAATTTTGAATATTTGTAATTAATCTCCTTTCGTAATTTTTAAATTTTTTATTAAATCTCTCAAAATTACTAAAAAATTAATTAAACCCTAAAAAATTTTGAAAATTTTAGTTTAAGCGTCCATATTTTAAAAAAAATTATGTTTCTCCCAAACTCTTACCCCAAGTTTTGCCACTCGGTGTAGTATTTATGGATTAAATTTATATATGTTTTAAATTTACAGGGTTAAATTTGTTAATTTGTTAATTTATTTATATTTAGGATCAAATTGATTGAATGTGTCAGTAATGAAGAACAAATGTGTAATTATACAAATTTATTTAACTGTCACATCAAGATCTATGTTAACTTTTAACTGTTAGTAGTTTGATCAATACAATTTAAGTAGTTAAGTGATCTCATTGACAAAATAGATAGTTCGGTGATCAAAGTAGAACCAAACTTATAGTTAAGTGATTATAGAGATTGTTTGATAGGCTCGATATACTTCAACCGAATCGCCAATGAAAGGTGTAAAAAGGTCTCTCGAAAGAATGGGAAACAATAAAAAAATGATGGGCATTTTGCACAACGATTTAGAGTGGTTCGATCTTCTCAACCAAGGTCTACATCCACTACCTTAGCATCCACACTAAGGATTTCTCAATTCTCTCATGAATTCTTTCTTTTTTGCAGGCTCAAGGAGATAATCTTTACATCCCTATCTTTTCAAAGGCTAAGATAGAACCTCCCTAGTTTTTCTAAGGCTCAACTAGAACCTATCCCTCAATTACGAGGTCTTGACAATGTAAACTTAATACCTCTCTAGGTGGGTGTTTACACAATTTTGGCTCACTAGGATTGGACTAAAGAAATACAAGAGATTACAAAGAAAAAGACAATTAAACACTACTCTCTCTATCTTTAAGCTTGGATGTCCATCTTCTTCTTCTTCAAGTGTCTTTGGCTTGTATTTATATAGTGGAATGAAAAACTAGCCGTTTATAGCCGTTGGGGGATGAACTATAGCTGTTGGGAACTTTATTTTTAGCATTAAATGTAGTTCTGCAACCTTGGGTATCGGTACCTGCCAAAATAAGAAAGAGTCGTTGCAACATTTAAACAAAGCGTATCGGTACGATACTTCGAGTATCGGTATGGAGGCTTCCGTATCGGTACACAAAGTACTCTTTGTAATCTTAAAATCAAACTCGTATCGGTATAGGGCATTGTCGTACTGGTACGAGCAACTTTATATTGGTACTAGGAGTATCGTACCGGTACCGAAGACCTGTTTTTGACACTTAAATCATTTTGAAAATATTTGTTCAAGTCAAAAACACTTTAAAAAGATTTCAATCATATTTTACAAGTTAAATGGACTTTGAATTGCTTTTGCAATATTTGTTCAAGTCGAAAAACATTTTTGTTTAAGTAATATCAAAATAAATATCTCAACATAGTTTACCCTACATGATATGTTAATAATTAAAATAATTTTTGAAAAATATTGTCTTGATTAATACGATTAGACTTAAGGATTATTTTTGTCCCAAAGTTTGTATCAAATAATTAATTTTGTCCATCTATAATAAATCAAACCCAATTTGGCCCTCGAACCAGAGAATTACATCAATTTAGTTCTTTGACTAACGTTGACCATGAATAGTGATGACATGACAGCTCAAGCGTGAATAGTGATGTGGCAGAGAGTAACCTTTGATTTTTTAGAGAGTTCGAGGGTAATATTAATTTTTTAGGAAGTTCGATGGTTGAATTAATTTTTATGCAACACTTTAAAAAAATAAGAAATTAAAATTTTCAAATATTATAAAATATAAGAAAAATTTATTACAGCATATTAAAAATGAATATAAAAATATTGAAAATGAAATTATTATTAAGATTTTTTTAAAATGTAAATATAATAAAATTAAAAAAATAACAAAAGCCACAAAGTGATAAATTGTTAAAAAATAAAAAATAAATATATATGTATAAAATATTAAAGTTATTAAAAATATTGAAAATTTGCAATATTGTGTTTTAGATTTTGTAATATAATAGTGAAGCTGACAAATAAGCTAAGGAAGGTATTTGTCGAACGTATAATCTACTATAAAGTGGTTCAATATCTCATGCTTCTTACAATGAAGTGACAACTCAAATGCTTTCTGTATAGTTGTTGAATGCTTTGATGTCTTAATTGGTTGAATTCATGTGGTGCTTCTCATTGTCTTTAACTTTTGCTATGCTGTAATAACTTCGTATACCGCCAATGCTTATAACAGTTTTGATCTATGAATGTATTATTTTATTTTAATCTATTTCTTATTACGGTTTTATGTCATAGCTTGGTCATGATTTTTTTGCGTGTATTAAAAATTATTTGAGCGAGCGATCGTGTCGTTGATCATTTCTTAAGGGATCAATTGTCGAGCTAATTAAGTGTATGTTCAATTATTTTATATGTTGTGTGCTTATGATCGTTTAAGGTTCTATTTGTATTATGATTGTCATAATGCTTGTGTTCGACAAAATACATTTCTTACCTAGTTTATCAGCTTCATCATTATTGCAAACCTTTAGACTCTAACGCAACAATATAAATATTTTTAATTTTTTAAAACATCTCTTTTTGAATTTCTATTTTCCTAATGTCATTTTATTAAAATTTTAATAAATATTTGAAAATTTTATAATTTTAATACTTTATAAATATTTTTAAACTTTAATATTTTATAATTTAACATTTTATAAATTTTAATATGTTTTTTCTTTTTATTTTTAATGCTTTGAAATTTCAATTTCTTAATTTTTTTACATATACATAAAAATCAATTAAGTCCACAAACTTCTTAAATAATCATTTTTTTCTTTGAACTCCTTAAAAAATCAATTTGCCCTCGAACTCTTTAAAAATATCGAATATTTCCCCTCTGTCACGTCACCATTTACATGTAGGTTGCCACAACAACATGCCCATTTATGAGATTTTGGTGGCTTAAAGGCGAACCTAAAAATTAAGCCCATAATAACAAGTATTTTAAAAAATAATTGGGGCTCTAATATCAAGTATTGAAAAAAAAATTATAAGAGTATGTCCCTAATAACAAGTATTTAAAAAATATTGGACCCCTAATAAAAAGTATTTTGAAAAAATGAATTTGAAGAGTTGACCCCTAATAACAAATATTAGAAAGAATTGAGCCTCTAATAACAAGTATTGAAAATAGATTTTAAGAGTAGACCATTAATAACAAGTATTGAAAAAAATTAGACCCCAATAATAAATATTAAAAAAAAAGACCCTGATAAGGTGCTCGCCCTTGCCCCTGCATATCAACAGCGTTAACGATAACATTATCACATTAACAATCAATGTTAGTCAAAAGACTAAATTGATGCAATTCGCAAGTTGAAGATTCTTATGAATGTGTTTTTTTCAAATGAGCTAAATTGATTATTTAGTACGAAGACAAAAATATTTCATAAACCATACAATTATAATATTTATATTTTTCATTAAAAAACAGAAATCAATAGATTTAATTTTATTTTCAATGAAGTCTTGTCATATTTTATCTTTTTCTTCTATTTATATGATTTTATTTTTATTTAATCAATCTCTCTATATATAAAACCTTGTTACAATAGAATTATTTTTGTCATACACTATCTATTATGACGAAAAGTATTTAACAAATAAAATTATATAATTGTCATTTCTCTCTTAATTATATTAAAAATACATAACATTCATATAACTTATAAGAATAATATATCAATGTTAATGTATAAATAATAATCTTTTACAATAATACATAATTATTTGGGTCCAAAGTTTTTTTTTCTTTTAAAATGAACCCAAATATTATATTTCAAAAAAAAATTGAACCCAAATATTAAACTAATTTATTTAGCGAAGACTTCTGTGCTTTTGCAGAATAATGGAATTGGAATACCGCGTTGATTGAATTGGAAATACCGCGTTGAAATAGGTAGCTTGATAAACGAATATTTTTGGGAAAATACCCAACAAAGAAAATGTATTTGCAGGGAATATCCACTTCAACAATAACAAGGAATTTCATTATTCATAATTAATGTTGATTTTTTCAAAGTACTAATGATTAAATTATTTTATTTGCTTTCCTGGCCAATATATGATAGTATAATACATTCCTTTTTTCAAAAAAATATGATAGTATAATATAACATAATACTGTAAACAATTCCATGGTAA
Source organism: Hibiscus trionum (assembly GCA_030270665.1). Classification (NCBI taxonomy): domain Eukaryota; kingdom Viridiplantae; phylum Streptophyta; class Magnoliopsida; order Malvales; family Malvaceae; genus Hibiscus; species Hibiscus trionum. Next base: position 14,962,810 of record BSYR01000013.1, read on the forward strand.
TATCAATGAAATTTCTTTTGGTGATAGACTGATAGCGCAACTATATATATAGTATTAAATATGGAAAGCACTTTCCTTGTAAGAAGGGAAAACTCCATATTAAAATTCACGTTCATTGGTCAAGCTTTAACATAATAATAACACTAACGTTGGATATAAAATTATTTGTCTATTTTTCAGTATTTTTTATGGCCTAATACTGGAAAAATATTAAAAAAATAAATTAAAATCCCTAATTTTAACCTCAAAATTTTAATCTTAAACTCTACACTTTACATCGTAAACATATACCTTACCTCAAATTTCCTAAACCTTAACAATAAACCATAGCATTAAATCTTAAACCCTAAACGCTAAACCTAATTTTTAGTGTGAGACATATATAAGACACCAAAAAGGACAGATGATTTATATTCCAGTAATATATGAATGTCGACTTTATAATGTGAACAAAAATCTTCTGCCCCTAACTATGCTCATTTCTATTCCACACACGAAAAATACTAAAAAATAAATTATAAACCCTAACCTCTACCCTAATTCACTAAACCCTAACAATAAACCCTAAACCCTAAACCCATTTTTTAAAGTGGGGCCACCAAAGAGTCATAGTTAAGGGGGAATGTCTACATAATTAATATCTACATGTTTGAGTTTGACTTTATGTATTTTGTTTGATCATTTTTGCAATGTATATGTTCTTCCTTTGATATCTAACTACTGTATATATATGTGTAATGTGTTGTTTAACCCTCAGTTGAGTTGCAAGTTGCATGCAATAATTTGGGTTGTCTAAGAAGTAAAGAAAGAAAGAAGCAAGATGTATAAGGTAGCGAACGCATCAGAGTATCTGGTGATCACAGGCATAGGCATCCCAGACATTAAGCTTGCGAAAAAGGCATGGATACTCCCCGGTCAGTCTTACACCGTCTTCGACCTCTCCCCCGTCAACTACACCTTCGAAGTCCAAGCCATGAGCGCCGAGAAACTCCCTTTTGTCCTCCCCGCGGTTTTCACCATCGGCCCTCGAGTCGATGACGAGGCCAGCCTCCTCAAGTATGCCAAACTCATCTCTCCTCATGACAAGCTCTCTAACCATGTTAAGGAGCTTGTACAAGGTATCATCGAAGGTGAAACCAGGGTCCTTGCTGCTTCAATGACCATGGAAGAGATTTTCAAAGGAACCAAAGAATTCAAACTCGAGGTCTTCGGCAAAGTCCAGCTTGAGCTCAACCAGTTCGGACTTTTGATTTATAACGCTAATGTTAAACAGCTCGTGGATGTGCCTGGACACGAGTATTTCTCTTACTTGGGTCAAAAGACTCAAATGGAAGCTGCTAATCAGGCCAAAGTGGATGTGGCAGAGGCCAAAATGAAGGGGGAGATCGGCTCCAAGCTAAGGGAGGGGCAAACGCTTCAAAACGCCGCAAAAATCGATGCGGACACAAAGATCATATCGACGCAGCGGCAGGGGGAGGGGAAGAAGGAGGAGATAAGGGTGAAGACCGAGGTGAAAGTTTATGAGAACCAAAGGGAAGCGGAGTTAGCTGAGGCAAATGCAGATTTGGCGAAGAAGAAGGCGGGGTGGGCTAAGGAAGCGCAAGTGGCGGAGGTGGAGGCATCCAAAGCTGTTGCATTGAGGGAAGCCGAGTTGCAAAGGGAGGTGGAGAGGATGAACGCTTTCACCAGGACTGAGAAGCTCAAGGCTGAGTTTCTTAGCCAAGCAAGTGTTGAGTACGATACCAAGGTAAGTAACATAATTTAAGTGCGGTCTTTACTTATCTAACTCCATATATAGTCCATACTGATACTAGTACTACCATTTGTTTTTGATCCTTTGGAAATAAAGGTGCAAGAAGCGAATTGGGAGTTGTACCAAAAACAGAAACAAGCAGAGGCGATATTGTATGAGAAGGAAAAAGAAGCTGCGGCGCAAAAGGCTATTGCAGATGCGGCATTTTATGGTCGCCAGCGGGTTGCTGATGTAGAGCTGTATGCGAAGCAGAAGGAAGCGGAAGGGCTAATGGCACTGGCACAAGCCCAAGGTGTTTATCTACGAACCCTTTTAGACGCATTGGGAGGCAATTATGCTGCCCTCAGGGATTACTTGATGATCAATGGCGGAATGTTTCAAGAGATTGCTAAGATCAACGCTGAAGCCGTGCGGGGACTTCAGCCTAGGATTAGCATTTGGACTAACGGCAGTGAAGGAGCAACTGATAGTAATGCAATGAAGGAGGTTGCTGGTGTTTATCGGATGCTGCCGCCCTTGTTTAACACGGTTCACGAGCAAACTGGAATGCTCCCACCGTCGTGGATGGGGACATTGCCGGACTCAAAACAACCTAGGATAGATTAAACAAGCATTTCGTCCAACACTTGCCATGCTCCTTTCTTTTGCTGCTTTTAAACCCTATTGTTTTTCAAGTATTTTGCTATCCCTATACATATGATGTTCGGGGTAATTGCTTTGCAAACACACGCTTCATGAGTGATACATCTTGTAAATAAAATAAGGTGTAATATTGTAAAATTTATGAAATTTATTATATTTTCAATATAATATTTCTATCTTAAAAATGTTTTTGTATCATTTATCTTTCTGATTGTTAAAATCACGTGCAAACACGTTGCAACATCAATTTTTGTTTTTAAAAAATAATATAAAGATGATATTTTAATTTTAAAAAGCACATTACTTTTATTTTTTTAAAATAAATTATAATTTTTAAAAGTTATTTTATTTTTAAAATTTTTACGGATTAAAAAGTTAGAAAATTGAACAAATTTTTAAAAATATTAAAATTGTTATAAACTATGTTTGGGTGAAATTGATCTCTAAATGAAGCTCTTGAAATTAGGATTACAAATCTTGGAGTCTTGCTTCTCGGATGGAGGATTTAGACGGAAAAGTTTTGATTTTTTGTTGTGATTGCCAATGAATAAGACGAGGAAGATAGGGATAAACACGAGAGAGATGGGAAAATATTTGATGATATAAACAATGAATTTCTTGTCTCCTATTCGGGAGTGCAAAATCGGGTTTAGTTAATTGATTAGTTCAGGTGACCCAATTTTCGTCTGTAAACCGTAATAATTAAATTGGTTAACTATTTATTCGGTTCGGTAAGAGTAATAATTTTTTTTACTTTGTTTATTAAATATATAAATTTTGATAATATGTTAAAAATATATACTTTTAAAAATCGACACATGATTGTCGACGTCGTTTTTGTCCGAGCTAAAATTGGTTGGTAGGGGTGGGAATATCCGAAAACCGTGGGATCCAAACGGACGGGGATGGGGAATAACTGAAACATTCACCCATGGGGACGAGATGTGGGAAGTTTTATCACCGAAGTTCAAACGGGGACGAAGATTGCTATATCCGAACCGTGGGGATAACCGAACCGTATAAATAATTGTGGGGATCCTTGAAAAATATCCACAAGGATCCTCGATATTTTACAAAATTTTAAAAATATATATATATAATTAACTCTCATTATATCTACCTATCTTATTATCAATATTATAGTATATCAAGACATTTGTGTCTTTTGTTTAAACCTTATTAAGTTTGGATGACCTCTATAGTAATTTATCATTTTTTGTTAATCAAGAGTATATAATCTATTTATCTCCTTGTTTATGTCGTTCATGTTACGCAAGAACATCGTTCCACGTCAACTATATGTTTAAGTGTATTGAGTATATAACTTTAAAATTGAAATCGACCATATATTTTGGTTAGTAAAGTAGTCAAATTTGTTTAACCTTTTGCGAATGGAAATTCCCCGAAAATCGTGAGGATCCGATGGGTATGGAGATGAGGACGAAAAATAACCGAAACATGTAATGAGAATTACTCGAAATCGTACCCGCAAATGTTAGGGACGGAGTGGGGAATATAAAATCATCCCCGCACCGACTGATTCCCATCCCTACTGGTTGGGTCTTCAAAAGCCCGTCAAACGATTGGAGTCGTCATCGATCGTTTTTGGTAGGGTACGACCAAAAATCTGTAAGACTGGTATGCATCAACAGCGAAATTATCGTCGGGTTTGGGAGTTGGTTACGAGTGAGGAAGGTTATAGCACCCCCACTACGCCCAAAATTAGCACCTAAGAGTTTTGGTTGTCAAAAAATTGATTATGCTGCTAATTGCATGAAAATAAGACGTTAAAAAGCACATACTAAAAAATGCATAAACTAAATCAAATAGAATAAATTCAAACTTCATCAAATAAATTAAAATTAACTTATTAATCAAGTTTAATTTAGTTAGGAACCAATTCAGAAATTATTTAATTTGTTAAAGCCAATTAATTACCAAATCAAATTTAAAGCAAATTAAAAGGTTTAATTATTAAAAAACATGAAGAGGATTTAATTAAAAAGAACCTAAACTTAAGGGCAAAAATCTATCGTTGACGAATGTTTGGGTCGTTGCCTTGCACAACTAGTGGAGGAAACATGATATTGCATATCCCCAACTGAATTTTCTTGCTCCCCACGACGTCTGCAAGAACCGAGGTACTGCGTGTGCATGTGAGAACTCGAATTGTTCGGCATTAGCATACACCACCGAGAAGGAGCAATATATAGGCTCAAGCAGCGTAATCAATTTTTGCCGATGTGGAATTTCCATCCACTTGAAAATCACTCTTCAGCCATGTCAGCTTCACACGTTTACCATCAACAGCATGTGTCGGTGGTGTCTTCCCCAAATACTCGTGGAAATAATGATTAAGAAAATACCTATTCTGGGCAAAGATTGGACTGCCTGAATTGGGACACCGAGATGCATAGCAACATCTTTGAGGGTGATTGTGCACTCCTCGCACGACATGTGGAAGGTAGTCTCCGATCTCCAACGCTCTACCAACTCATTAATCAACTCTAGCAAAATTTCAAAGTCACGAATCTTTGACAGGTACCTAAAATCAGAATTCTCCAGAAATCCCCTTATATATTTGCTTGGTGGATCGCTCCATATCAAGCAATGCCGAAAATCTGTATCCTCTCTGCAACGCCTCGAGTTTAGGGGTCAGAAGTTACACGGGTGAATCGTGTTTGAGTCGTGGGCTTGTTTTAAATTAAACTGGGCTTTGGTTTTAATTAAAAAGGGTTTATGGCTCATTAAGGGCAAACTAGTAATTTTAAAATAAAGAGAAATAAGATGAGAAATGGGGACTTTTGAAAAGGTTTTCATCTTCTTCTTCCTTTGATTTTTTTCACGTCAAAACCTCATTTATCCCCTAATCACTATTTCATCAAATCTCTTCATCAATTCAAGGGCTCTCTTCTAGGTAATTGTATTTTTGATTTCTCCTCATTATTTCCAACATTTCCATAACTTTAGTTTTCATAGAAATCCCCTTTTAAAGTTTTTGAAGATTTCAAGTTTTGAAGTGAAAGTATGAAACTTTAATGGGTTTTAATGGAGTCTTGATTTGTAAAACTAATTTATGTTTTAGTATTGCCCTTAGATGTAATATATCTTAAATTGGTGGGTTTTTATTAAGAATCCCGAAATGGGTATTCATGGGTATCTTTAAAGGGTCAAAACTTGTGTTTTGGTGTGGTTTTGTGAAAAGGGAGTTAGGCTGGTGTTATAGTGATACTAGAAGGGAGTTTTTAAGGTGTTTTGGGTATTGGAATTTGTAGTTTCTGTTGGGTTATTAGGGAGTACGAAAATGAAGAAGTTTTGTTAGCTCATGGGTTGGAAATGTGGTAAATGGGTCTTGAAATTGTATCTTGATTGTGATAGTGGTTTTGGGGCTGAATGATTGAGTAAATTTTTGTTTTTGATTGGTTAAAATCGAGGGAAACCGTCGGAGAGGCTTCGGGCACGATTCCGGGGAATTTGGAGACTTGAGATTGGTGTTTCGACATCCGGTCGGGCTTCATCGGTGAGTGGAAATGTTTCGAACTTGTTTTGCTTTCGGAATGGGTTCTTGGGGGTTTGGGTGGAGCCTTGTGGGCTAACCTAAACCCAAGTGTAAGTTTACTAATCCTACCTTGATGGTTAAGTGATGATGTATGGTTGATTGTTGTGATATCATATGCATTGTGGATTGCTTTTACATCCGTTGTTGTGGTGTAGTCGTTGTTGGTGTCAAGCCTCGCGTGAAGGTTGCCATAACTACGATGATGTGTAGTCCCACCGGTAGTGACTAGTAGAAGAGTATGTTGATGTGTAGTCCCATCGGAAAACTACTAGTCGAAACAGTGATGTGTAGTCCCACAGTGATTTGGGTTGTGCTTGTGCAAACCTTGTAATTGTGTTGTTGTGCCTCATTTCGTGCATATAAATGGTTTACTTATATTTTAAGAAATGTGTTTTGAAAACTGCATTGTTGATGAGTTTTTAGAACTTCGCTCACTAAGCTCTCAAGCTTACGCTCTCCTTTTTCCAACATGCATATCGTTAGAGTTCGGAAGGCAAGTGGGCAAGGGAGGAGCTTTTTGGAGTTCTCGAGCAGCTCAAGTATGATTTAAGTATTTGTAATAATGCCTAGACAATGGGGATGTAGACTTGTATGGAGTTGGAGTTCAAACTCCTTAGTTTGGTTTGTTGGGGTTCAAGCATGTTTGGTTTGATGATACTATGAGTTTTTGTATGAGCGTTGCTAGACTCATATATGCTTGGTTTTAAATGTTGATGCCTTGGATGTGGAATTGTAACACATTTTTGTGATGTTGCTTGAATGCTTTGTGTTTTGAAGGCCTATAGCCGTGTTCCATGAATGCTTATATGTTTGTTTAAAAGCATGTGAAACCTTGTTATGAAAGGTTTATGTGTGTGTTTATTGCCTTTGAATGAAATGGTGAAGTCATGTATGCTTTTATGTAAGTTTCCTACCTAATTGCCTATCTTGTGTTCGATGCCATGTTTGTTCAGTTATATTGAATCGCATGATATGTTTTGTTTTCTAAATGATGTATGAGAGTTAGTGCGTTGCTAGGCGAGTCGTAAATTGCATCTAGAGTTGAGTCTTGGGTCATTTTGCAGCTAAATTGAGTCTTGCAGTGCAGGGTGTATCGGTACGCCCAAGGGCCGTATCGATACGGTCCTACACTTTGGGGCTCAGTTTAAGCCTAGTGTACCGGTACACGGGGGTGTATCGATACGCCAAAAGCTCTCTGGAAATCTGAGAAATTGACGAGATTTTGAAGTATCGGTACGAGTCTAGGTGTATCGGTACGAGATTTTATCGTTGACCGTGAGAAGTTAACCGTTGAGAACGTATCGGTACGGTCAACCAGTGTACCGATACGGTCTCCCTAGGTTGACTATGGGTTGTTGACCAAGTCAAGGCGTATCGATACGGTCATCTAGCGTATCGATACGGCCTGCTGTAAAGAATAAAATGGGCTGTTTAAATTGTTGTTTGGTATGCTTCGTACCGTTTCATTGTCTTTCCGTTGTCGTGTCTCACATAAGATATAATTAAGCATTTAGACAAGATAATAATTGAAAGAATTTTCTAGGGTTGCTAACCGAAGGGGAGCCTTAACGGGTTTCACTTTGGTTTTCCCCGTGTGACCTACTCGAACCGGTCAGTCGTCCAGACCGGGACGAGGGTGTTACACTCTCTCTACAAACAAACACAAAATTTAAATTAAAGTAATATTTTATCATTTAAAAACAATAAATTAAAAGTTACAAAAAAACCCCATAAATTCTTACTGATAATTGCATGTTATTCGTGATGTGAGAATTTTGAAGTCTTAACAATGCTATTTCCCCCAATAATTGTGCGCAATTAAATGCCTAAAATGTCACAAATCAATCAAATTTTTAAATATTTTTTATTAAAATAATTACAACATAACACAATTTGCTATTCGAATTAAAAAAATATGCATATATAAAAAATTTGAATAAAAAATAAATCATATTCAAAAAACTTAATCGTAATCTAAAAAAGTTAACAAACATTACCTTTAACCTTCCGAATTATGTGTGAGCTTGCTTCTTTCGGTGTCGTCTAAGAAAATCTCACGGCTTGACAAAATCTTTTGTTTTTCTCGAACAAAACAGGTTAAAAAATTTTGTGTTCTATACCCTAAACAAAACTATCTATTTATAAGAAACTAAAAAAACCCTAATTTGCAAAAACTCTAAAATAACCTGTTGGTTTTTTTATTATAATTGAACCCTAAACCAAACTCGTTGTGTCCACGCGGCGAGTTCAATGCATTCAAAAACATCATTATAATTAGTTCTAGAACGTCGTTAAGTCAGAAGGAACTCGTCGTTCACATACTGGGTTCGGTTTGGAATTAGGTTAACCTCGTAATTAATGTTTAAACCAGATATTTAAAAAATTAATTTGAACTCGTCGTGCGTTAAAGGCGAGTTTGAATAAAAATTAATATATTTTTAGAACTCGACGTGATAATGCGGCAAGTTCACTGTAAGGGTGTTAGTCCGGAAAATATAGGGTTTTGAATCCTATTTTGGTCAAAATAGGATTCAATAGTCCTACAAATGTCCTTAAGCCCGAAGAATACCATGAAAGATTCAAGGAGCTAAAAGCATTCATGTTACAGCATAACCCTTATGCATACAATCATTATTTTTTAATGAGGCATACAACCGTTAGTCTAGGATTTATATGATTTTTCAATAAAATCATACTTTATCGAGCAAAAAAAAAAACAACATAACCCTTATCTAGAAGAGAGTTACTTTATGTCTAGCTTTGTTACTGAATAGGGCCATGGTGCATGAACTAAGAGTCTTAGTTGACGATTACAAGAAAGATAAGTTACATAAGTTCTCTGAAAATTGAGAGCAAAAAATATAACTATCCTCCAAAAAAAATTTCCCTATTCTACTTTCACCGCATTCAAGAACCCTACACCCAATCCACTACACAAATTCAAAAATTTAATCCTACTCTAAACAACAAGAAACAAAGCTTGTTGAAATACAAAAGAACTCATAACATTTGTTTCAAATGTGGAGAGCAGTTTCGCCTTTGTCATCAATGCAAGCAGAGACGACTTAATGCAAAAGGTTGTTGGAGCAAAGAATACATTAGGGGAAGAAGAGAACCAAAATGAGATAACACTATTGAAATGGGAACAAGATGAAGAAACACTGGAGATTTCCATAATGCATTAATATGTATGTGGGACATACTACTAAAAGGATATAAGGCGACATTAAAGGAAAGTCATTGAGCATATTGGTTGATATTGGTAGCACACACAACTTCATGACATCTGGATGGTTTAGGAAAGGAATGAAGTTAGTGTGACTAATAGCTAATGGTCATAGTACAAGTAGGAGTAACAAGCTAGGGTGGAAGATGCAGATCATTATTTTGAACATGATTTTAGAGTGCTTATGATAAAAAAAGAAAGAAAAAAAGTGATATGGTGTTAGGAGTAAACTGAATGAAAAGAAAACATTATAGTGATAGACTTTAAAGAGATGACCCTAAGTTTAAAGAAAGCAGAACACAGTATAGTGCTACGTACAAAGGAGAGGAAAACACTATATGTGAAGGTGATTTCAAGAGACAAGATACAAAACTTAACCATGAAAAACTCTAAAATTAAGGGAGAAGTCTATCGACCAAGTATTGAAGCCTTAGATTTAAAGTTCCTAAAGTCCTACAACCATTAATAACAAAATATCATGAAGTTTTTGAATAACATCAAGGAGTGCCACCAAGAAGGGTTCATTCATGGTCATGTCAACACTCATAAGTCAGGTGCACAACCTGTTAACTTAAGGCCATACAAATTTTCCTATCATTGGAATACAGAAGTGGAGAGGCAGACCAATGAGATGCTTGTTTCCTTCATAATACAAACCAACAAGATCCTTTTTTGCTTCACCTTGTTTATTTGTTAAGAAAAGATGAAACATGGAGGATGTGTGTTGATTGAAGACAATTCAATATAATGACAGTGAGGAACAAATTTCATATCCCTACTGTGGAAGACTTGTTGGATGAGTTGGTTGGATCTAATTACTTATATAAAATTGATCTCATATCACGGTATTGACATATTCCGATAAATGAACAACATTTTCCAAAGAATTATTTCATAACATATCATGTCCATTTTAAATTTAAGGTAACACCCTTTGGCCTAACTAGTTGGAAATATTCAAGGTAATGCCCTTACTTGAGAAAGTTCACTTTCGTATTTTTTGATGTCATCTTGGTATGTAGCTCTAACTTAGAAGAACATGGAAATTATTTGAGAAAAATATCGGAATTGCTAAGGGTTAATCATCCATTTTTCAAGAAAAGCAAGTGTTTTATTGGATAGGGGCAAGTTGAGTATTTGGGGCATATCATAACCTCAAAAGGGTTAGAAATTGATCCATAAAAGAGTAAATTGATGAGGAATTAGAGTCTCCCTAAAACTTCAAATCTCTGAGAGGATTTCTAGGATTAATCGATTACTATAAGTAGCAAATGGGTCGTTTGGGTCAGGTAATTTCGAGTTGGACTTCATTCAATTTAAGTTCATTTTGGGTCTGGTTCAATTTTAGTTTGGGTCTATAATAATTAGGGTCAGATATTGGGTCGAATCGAATCAATATCATGTCGGTTGATACCGGGTTGAATATTTTTAGGTCGGTTGATTTCCGGTCGAGTCGATATCAGGTCAATAGGGAACCATTTTTTTTTAATTCAAGTCAACCTTTGGATCTTCGGGCTGAGTTGAGTATGATTCCAATCGATGTATAAATAGAATATTGATATATTCTTGTAAACACATCTTTTTGTTTGTCAATTATCATCTGGGTCATTTTTTGTTTAAAAAGAAAGATTTCGATTTTTAAATATGAATGATACATTGTTGATGCAAATCTCGTTTTAACTTCAAAATCATTTTTTTTTCCTTGTAGCAATTTCATATATATTATTATAAATTAACATTATAATAATTTCATATAATATCATTATAAATTAACCTTGTATCAATTTCATATATGGTCAGAGAATCAAATCTTATTTCTATTGGCATGGGTTAAAAGCCTATTGTCACGTCCCTAGAATTCTGACCCGTCGGACGTGCGGCCTTAGGCACCTTGGTGCGTGCGTGGAGCCTAAGTTAAGCCTGACGATCTAGGCGAGAGAGCCTGGATTCGCGCGGAAGTCGTTTTAACACAATGTGTGACGGCCAAAGAAAAGTGATGTGGGAATAAGCCGGGCGAATGCCCGGCACCTTTTATTGAACTTAACGAAAATATGGCTCAAGGCCAGAGAACAACTGAAAGAAAGAAAAAGATGAATAATGAGGTGGGGGTAAGCCTCCTTAAATAGCCCCTCTAGTCCTAATCCTATTCTAACTAGGATAACCTAATGTACTACTCCCTCAAGGAGATGGAATCCTTGTCCCAAAAGGATTCGTAGTCCCTAACCTCTAGGAAGACCTTGCTTGTGTGGAAACGAGTCCCAAGGCCCCGTGTGCGGACCCTAGGGTGCGTCTGGCCGGCCCTCTCCAGCCCCTCCGTGTGCACTGTCGTCGGGACCCTAGGGTGCGGCGTGATCGGCCCTAGGGTGCAGCGTGATCGGTCCCTAGGGTACGGCGTGATCGGCCCTAGGGTGCGGCGTGATCGGCCCTAGGGTGCAGCGTGATCGGGACCCTAAGGTGCGTCGGACTCGGTCCTCTCGGCTCCTCGGCGCAGGCGGATGTCGGCACCCCTGTGTGCGTGTGCATCGGCCCTGATGGTGCGGTCCTAGGCCCCCACGGTGTGTACCCGTGGTGCCGGCCCTTAGGCCCCTCGGTGTGCACCCGTGGTGCCGGCCCGTAGGCCCCTTGGTGTGCACCTGTGTTGCCGGCCCGTAGGCCCCCTGGTGTGCACCCTCGGTGCCTGCCCCTAGGCATCTCGGTGTGCACCTTTGGTGCGGGCTCTTAGGCCCTTTGGTCCGCACACCCATCCCCATGGGTTGCGGATGCTTCTCGTCGGTGTGGTGGAATGTACGCACGAGGTGTGGCCCTCTCGGTCTTCCCCGTGCTACGCCCCTCGGATGTCGTCCCTTGGTGAGCACACACTCGTTCCCTCGATGTGTTGCTCCGTCCCATTGGAGAGCCCAGTGCCTTGGTGTGGTTTGGTGCTTCGGTTTTGGGGAGATGTTGGCTGGTATTGGGCTCCTTTGCCCCTTGATGCGTAGCTTGATCGGGTCGAAAAAATTGGGACGTGACATTCTCCCCCACTGGAGTTAGCGACGTCCTCGTCGCTTGTCTAAGATGGCCTCGACTTACTTGTCTTTTGAGCTGACATACGACCTTGGCTGGTTCCCAACTCCCTTTACTATCGGGAAGTCCCTTCCATTGGACAAAGTACTCATGCCTCGGCTGTTGTCCCAATCGTTGTACGACCCTTTCTGCTTGGATGTCTCCAATTTGGAATTTCTTGTCCCTGCGCTTTTTGTTTGCTCGCTTCCTGGTTCGCCTATGTAAACGGGTTTGTGTGGGTGGCCTCGTCATTTGCACAAGTTCGATCTTGTGCTCAACCTCCCGCTTTGATGGGAAGACCCTTGGTTGTTCGGGTAAAACTTGTCTCGTTTCTGTTGGCACTCCCTTAGACATGGCCGGCTTCTTATGTGCCCTTGTTTTCCGAGGCGTTGGCATTTTCTTATGTCCCTCTTTGTGGAACTGAATGGTTGTCACCATCTTGGCCCTAACTTTGGGTTGTCGCTTTGTCTTCACCGCGCATGGGCGCTTAGGGTCAAGTATGTACAAGCAATTGCAGAACGGAACGGGGAATGCCCTGATTCGGTCAAGGAAATCAATGCTGATTACTACATCAAAGTCGTCAAGGGGAATTACTTTGATGGTTTCTTTGCCCGTCCAGTCGCCGATGTTGAGTTTGACTCCTTTTGCTATCCCGGTGATAGGAGTCGATGGACAGTTTACTGTTTTAATAAACCCTTTTGCCTTCTCAATCCGAAGGCCCAGTCTCTCGGCGGTATGTTCTGACGCAAATAATTCTGAGGCACCTGTGTCTACCAGCGCATTCAATTCTTGGTCTGCCAAGGTGATGTCCACGAACATCAGTCCTTTCTCTTTGGAACCCTTCATGGTCTCCATGGAACTGATAATGGCATTTATCTTGGTGGGTTCGAGTTCGTCTTCGCTATCATCTCCTTGGATGGCTGCCGCTTTCTCGAGTTCGGGACAATCCTTTTTCATATGATTGCCTCCGCAATTGTAACAACTAAAGTTGTTGTTGTTCTTTACCCACGGCTTACGGAGTTTGAAATCTCCATTTGTTGGTTTCTTGGGTTCACCCTTGGGTTGTTCATCCTGATCTTCTTCGTCGTTGTCTTCGTACTTCGACCTTTGCTTTGGCTTGTCTGACTTCTTGTGTTCAAATTCTACAAGGGAGTCGGCTGCGTCCAATGCTTTTGAAAGATCCTGGATTCCCATTCGATGTAACTCCATTTTTGCCCAACGTTGTAGCCCACTTTTAAAGATAAAGAGAGCGTCGGCTTCACTCATGTTGTGAATTTGGAGCCTGAGTTCGGTGAACTTGTTGACGTACTCCCGAATTGAGCCGTCGTGCTTTAGTCGATGAAGCTTCTCCCGAGCTTCTTCTTGAGCGTTCTTTGGGTAAAAGTGCTCTTTGAATTCGAATTGAAATTCTTTCCATGTTTTGATGGGGATCGTCCCATCTCTGGATTGGTAACACTTGTGACGCCACCATAGAAGAGCCGAATCAACTAAGTAAATAGAAGCGGTGTTTACCTTGGTTTCCTCGTCGTTGATGCAGGAGAGTCGGAAGTAATTCTCCAAGTTCCAAACGAAGTTGTCCACTTCTTGAGCGTCCCTTGCTCCTTTGAACTCCTTCGGTTTCGGCACGTCGATCCTGGGTTACGTTCCTACTGTTTGGTCCACCATGCCGGTTAGCACAGCATTCTTATAGAGGGATAATTCAGCACTGAGTTTCTTGATTTCTCCTAACAACTCTCCCCTCGTTGCCTCCATCGCAATTTGAAGGGAGATGTCTTGTCGGTTTAATCTCTCGTATGCCTCGTCGAGAAGTTTTCCCACCTCTTCAGCGACTTTATCTCTGAGGGGGCCGACTTCGGTTTCTAACTTTTTCAAGCGATCGTTGACAATGTCGAGGGACTCAACCGACTCCTTCGCCCTAGTCTCGAGTCGTTCTGTCTTGTCCTCAAGTGTTGTTAACCGATCTTTCGAAGCGACCCTTTTCTTGTCGGTGCTCTTGTCGGTTGTTTGGGCCTCCGTGCCCTTTGGTACTGTCCCGGTTTCATCTTTCTTGGCCATCCCGAGCAAACTCCTTTGCTCTGATACCACTTGTCACGTCCCTAGAATTCTGACCCGTCGGACGTGCGGCCTTAGGCACCTTGGTGCGTGCGTGGAGCCTAAGTTAAGCCTGACGATCTAGGCAAGAGAGCCTGGATCCGCGCGGAAGTCGTTTTAACACAATGTGTGACGGCCAAAGAAAAGTGATGTGGGAATAAGCCGGGCGAATGCCCGACAACTTTTATTGAACTTAACGAAAATATGGCTCAAGGCCAGAGAACAACTGAAAGAAAGAAAAAGATGAATAATGAGGTGGGGGTAAGCCTCCTTAAATAGCCCCTCTAGTCTTAATCCTATTCTAACTAGGATAACCTAATGTACTACTCCCTCAAGGAGATGGAATCCTTGTCCCAAAAGGATTCGTAGTCCCTAACCTCTAGGAAGACCTTGCTTGTGTGGAAACGAGTCCCAAGGCCCCGTGTGCGGACCCTAGGGTGCGTCTGGCCGGCCCTCTCCAGCCCCTCCGTGTGCACTGTCGTCGGGACCCTAGGGTGCGGCGTGATCGGCCCTAGGGTGCGGCGTGATCGGTCCCTAGGGTGCGGCGTGATCGGCCCTAGGGTGCGGCGTGATCGGCCCTAGGGTGCGGCGTGATCGGGACCCTAGGGTGCGTCGGACTCGGTCCTCTCGGCTCCTCGGCGCGGGCGGATGTCGGCACCCCTGTGTGCGTGTGCATCGGCCCTGATGGTGCGGCCCTAGGCCCCCACGGTGTGTACCCGTGGTGCCGGCCCTTAGGCCCCTCGGTGTGCACCCGTGGTGCCAGCCCGTAGGCCCCTTGGTGTGCACCTGTGTTGCCGGCCCGTAGGCCCCCTGGTGTGCACCCTCGGTGCCTGCCCCTAGGCCCCTCGGTGTGCACCTTTGGTGCGGGCTCTTAGGCCCTTTGGTCCGCACACCCATCCCCATGGGTTGCGGATGCTTCTCGTCGGTGTGGTGGAATGTACGCACGAGGTGTGGCCCTCTCGGTCTTCCCCGTGCTACGCCCCTCGGATGTCGTCCCTTGGTGAGCACACACTCGTTCCCTCGATGTGTTCCAGTGCCTTGGTGTGGTTTGGTGCTTCGGTTTTGGGGAGATGTTGGCTGGTATTGGGCTCCTTTGCCCCTTGATGCGTAGCTTGATCGGGTCGAAAAAATTGGGACGTGACACTATGGTCAGACTATATGCAGCAATGTGATAGCTTCCTAAGAACTAAAGAAGAAAATTTAGCTACCTTGAACATGTTTATAAACTTCATGGACTACCCCAAATTGCTATTTGAGATAAATCTATTTCGGAAAGAACTTAACCCGTGCTTAGAGAAGTACCTAAGAACATTTGGTTTTTGAAACCTAATAGCTACACAAAATGATTACAAGAAACCAACACAGAGAGCAATTCAACAGTTTATTCAAGAAACAACTCATGAAGGCCCAGCACTGCATGAAAATCTCCCTGCATGCATTGCTGTTAATTTGCAGAGCTTGGGATGTGGTCAACAACTTCCTATGATCCTTTCTATTAGTTAATATAATTACTGCATTTCACAAGTTTCAAACAAAGACAACTGTATTATACTATTGTTACATCTATGTGTTCAAACAAAGTTACTTACAAGTGCATCAATCTCAAATAATAATAAAAAAAAACTTTATTAAACTCCAAATTTGAATAAAATAAGTAACTACCTCCAAGCTCCCTTCATTTCCAGAAAATCTGTCTACTTTGGGAACTTGACATCAGGATTCCTCATTGTTTTGAGCCACATGTCAGCCATTACTCTTGAGGAAAGGCTCCACAACGTCTCTTGCCCCTTTGACACAACATGTTTTCCTTTCCTCCCAGGCTTGCCCAAACCGTGTGACACCAACCACTGCATGGCAGTTAGCCTGTGCCTCTCACTATCCCATACGTTCCTTTTACCAGCGCTTGGCACCTTCAACCCTCCCACATGCAAGCTCATAACTTTGAATGTCTTGTCTTCATCCTTCTTGTCTGTTTTGGTATCACTTGCTGATGCATGAATGAGCACCAATATAGGGCCTCCAACTGCCTCGTATCGCCTTATGGGATCCCGTAGCTGCACGGCCAATGCTAGCGTCAGCGTTTCAGGGTCTCCTAGCTCAGTTTCCGAAGCATTCGAGCCGTAATTCTCGAGTGGAATAGCAGAAGCCAGCGGTTGATCTTGTGTTGTTGTTGTCTTTCCAGTGAGAGCTGAAACGTCAAAGGGAGGTTCTTCTTCTGCCATTTCTGCTTGTACTTTCAAGGCTTCAACCGCCATTCCCTCAATCTTCTGCAGTGAAAACGCTAGAATTTCCTCAACCGTTAATGAATCTTCATTCACATTCCAAATCCCAGTTGCAATCCTTTCTTTCCTGCCTGTGTTCATTGCATTCACCATGCTTTTCACAGCAGCAATGGTGCGAGCCGCACTCGAGTTAGCGCCTTCCTTGTTTCTTCCTTGGATAATTGCAGAAGCAATTCCTTCAAAAGCTATCTGTTCTGCAGTTTTACCCATGATGTCATCCAGGGGCATGGAGGATAAAATCTGGGAGCTGAGTTTCTCAACTCCAACAGCTGCCATCTTCTGAAATAGTTCAAAACCACTCAATGATTTGTCTGATGGGATAACCATTTGTTTCGACACTTGCATTGCCAATTTTGGCATGTCTTTTCTAGAGACCAAGGAATCCAAAGGATTCATGGCGGCTAAGTAGCCTCCATCTCTTGTTTGAACCACGCAACCTAACCCCTTTCCTAGATCTGGGAGATATACCTTTGAATCAGATTCGTTAGCAGTATCATCTTCAGCTTTCTCAAGTTGAAAAAGTGGAATATCAGATTGATCAAGTTTAAATTCATTGCTTCCTTCTTCCTCCAACATCTGCAGAAATTCCCTTGTAACGGTTTCTTCATCGGCATCCAGTCTTTGCGATTCCGTTTCTTCATCAATTTTGACAATCTTTTCGTCCCCCATCATAGATTCAAGAGCTTTGATCTGCTGCGCAATTGAGTCAAGCTCGTTTAACCTTGTCTGGTGCAACTGCTCATTCACCATCTCCTTAACAACCTCACTCGAAGCCGATTTGTCTTGGAAAGCTTCTTCGGCTTCTTTTTCTTCTCCCCCCACTTGTTTCTCTTGAATTTCAACTCCCTTGTCTTCAACATCAAACTCTGGGAGCTCAATCTCTTCCATCTTTTCTGCTTCTTCTGATTTCTGAATTATGACAGAAGACGAAGGAGCCCCCGGTTCATCGAGGTTCAAATCATCTAGCCCTTGAAGATCAGCCGTCACTCCTGTCTGTGAAGGAGTCCAAGCTTCAGACCGACCCCCCATCCTGGGACTAGGGACACTGAAAGATGTTTTTGATTGTTTACGAGCGAAAGACGATGAAAAATTCTTGGATTTGATACTCTTCAACCCCCCTGCTGCTTGATTATAAATACCAGTTCCTCCGTCTTTTTCCATGATCTGGAATCCCAATTTCACAATGAGTTCTCCCCCTTTGGCCTTCCCTGATAGACTGAAACTCATGTCCCATTGACGAACCCGAGTTCCTTCATAGTTCTTCTGCAGGGACTCCTGTATAAGCAGGCTCAAATTCACAGTGTTCCTCCCAAAATCAAGCTCTTCGGCATCAACTGCAGCCAGATAGATCCAGAACGGGCGGGGCTCGAATTTCATCTGCTTTCCATTGCCATAACTGCAATACACATTGCACCTAACAAACAGAGTCTCTTCGAAATCCGCAGCTCCTTGCGATACCCGCGACGGCATCGTGTTAACAGCTCCATCTTTGGTTTCTTTCTTCCGAACACAAACGCAAAGTCGCAGGCCATTCATGGAAGAAGGAAGGCCTTGGGCAGTCACAACTTCAACGGATAACAAGCAGCTCAGCTTTTGCATCCCGATATGCGAAAGCGCTCGAATTGGCTTCCAGTTCCATATCCCTTTCTTTTCTGTTGACACCGCTGCTGTTGCTTCTAACTGATTAGATTCGCTGGCATGATCCCGGCTATCGTTTTCGTCATCAGCTTTCGGCCTTGAACGCCAGGGTGAGAGGGACAAACGCCGGGCGCGGGGCCTGGCAGTATGTTTATTATCTTCGAATTTAGCATCGGGGACCTCATCAATAGGTGGAACTGAAGTACGAGGAAGAGCAAGGGAAGCAGTTCTCCGAGTGGTGGATGTGTGGGACTGGTAGAGGGATTGGCTAAGGGCTTCCAGCTCTTCCAAAAGCTGGGTATTGGAGTTTCTTCGACCGGTGGCCATATGGCTGGAATGAGTGGATAAAGAAATTGAAGGTTGGTAATAAGAAAGTAAGAAGGTGGAGATGGTTGCAGAGGTTTGAAGAAAGGAAGATAAGGAATTGACATGGCAGAGGAAGGTCGTGTGGTGGAGAAAATGGATGAGAAGTGGCTGTTTCTGGGCCTTTCAATGCCATCCATCAGCAGCTGTGACTGTGACTCAGAGGCTAAACATGTGAAGGATAAGGGGAAACGTTCCTTCTCCAGAATGCCAGGATGCAGACGAAGCCTATTCTGGTCCCCATACAATTTAATGTTTTTTTCTACTCATTTAAAAACCTCACACTCCAATCATACATGTTTAATCCCAAAACTAACCAATCGAGTGGAAGCATTGAAAATTTGATTGTAAAATATAATAATAATAATAATGAGAGATACATAACTTTTTTCCCTCAGGGCCGGACTGACTCGTGTCTCACACCTGATTTTACTGAGTGAGTGCCTCAACAAAAATTGATTGTAAAAAATATACTCCCTCCGTCCCACTTAAAATGTCTCTTTTGTGTTTTGAAATTGTCCCACTTAAAATGTCTCATTGAAAAAATCAATTACTTTTACAAGGTGCATTTCCTTTTCTATCTTTTTTTAGTTTTTCAACAAAAATAAAATTCAACTTTTCAAGGGTAAAATTGTCTTTTCAATTAAGTTACATCACATTTTTTACACAATTTTTTCCTTAAAATTGCGTCAAAAGTCAACAATGGACATCTTAAATAGGACAGAGTTACATAACTCACGGTTCTCAAGGATTTGACTAATCCAGACCGACCCGTGTCCCACATCTGATTTTGGTGAGCGAGTCTCCCAACGAAGATTTTATGCATACACAAAGCATCGAACTCAAAATTTGCTTAAGCTATAACCAGCTACTTAAGAGATACATCAACTTTAATTTTATGTGTGCATTAATCTTGGTTTGTTTAATTATAAACATGTTTTTTATTTTAATTTGATTATAAATACAACACTTCGATTTTAATTTAATTTTATATATTTAAAAACGAATACATTCGTTTTATTTTTATACTAAATAAACGGGTGGAAACCGTCTATCTCCTAATCATGCCTCCATAATAAAATTAGGGGTTTAAGGTTTAGAGTTTAAGGTTATGGCTTAGAGTTAGGGTATATGGAATTTAGGGTAATGTGATTTTTAGGGTGTAGGGTTTAGGATTTGAAATTTAGGGTTAGAATTCCTAATTTAATTTTAAGTGTTTTTTAATAGAAGGCATAAATAGAGGCATGATTAGAGGCAGATGGTTTTTACTCTAAATAAACATAATTATTTGTGCATACAATATATAAACTTAAAATTATGCTTATTGATAATCAGTTTAGTAATTTATAAAAATCAATTCAAAACTTCATATAAGCAATTGAATAAAATTAGAGTCTATGTATAATAATTTTTAATGGTGACAGGCATTTTCTTAGAAAACCCTAATGACTCCCGCAACCCTAAAAAACGGTATATTTGGGTGAAAACCCCCTTTTTAATTATTATATAAAATTTTGGCTCCCTCCCAAGATTATTTGAAAAAATGACCCCCAAACTTGCCACGTAATGGAACTTCGTGTTCTCTGGGAAGCGAGATGCGAACTCGCGTTCCACAGAGCGCGAGTTCTGTCTACGTGGCCTCGTTGAATGAAATAACGGTTTTTCATGAACTCGTGTTCTGCAGAACGCGAGTTCTGTGCAAATCTGGGTTGAAAAACTAGGAAAACAAGGGTGGGTAGGCCTGTTCGAGCCCAATTTCGGGCTTGTAAATCGTATATTTTTAGCGAACATCGAGTTTAGGTTCGTAGAACTGGAAATTCTCTATAGTATGACACCAACACGGTCAATTTCCGTACATTCTAAACTGGCTTAAAATGGCTTCCAAAACCCTATGCTATCATCCTTTTAGAATGAAATTGCCTTTGAAGAACAATTGATAATTTCGGTTTAGTAATCGCATAAAAGTAATAAAAAACTGAAATTAAATAAACATTTAAAAGTTTAATTAGAATAGATAAAAAAAATTAAAATGCGGTATTAAAAAAACAAATGTCTGGAATAAAAATATTAGAAACATAAGTACATATCCATTAAAAAAAGACTAATGATGTCTATGTCCACCCGTTCCGCAGTTGGGTGGACGACGATCCCGATCTGGATTTTTTCGAACATGCTGTGCTGGGCTCTAGTCCACATCATCATCGTCTACGATACGCGGACCTCTGATGGGCCCGAGCGGGGAGTAAAACAAGCTACCCGGCGGCGTTTGCTCCACAATGCTATAGTCAAACTGAGATGCCAACGGTGGAATATCGATAAGCGGAAGACCACTCGTCGGCATATGGGGACGGTAGGCATCGGAGAAGCCGAACTCGAGTGGAGGCCTTATATGCTGAAAAGTCGAAGGACCGCTAAAATTCTGAAATGCTGTGGCAGAAGATGAGGCCCCTGCAGTGTCAGTTCGCGGTCTCGAACCGCGCTGCCTCGACTGGATCTGGCTTTGGCTCGGTCGACGTGTGGGGCGTGGGCAATTTTGGAGAGCCTGGGGAAGCTCTTGCTCGTGCTCCTCGCCAATAAGGATATTCTTCTTCCCATTGACCCCATACCACTGAAAGTAATCGAAAGTGACCGAATCGGCCCAATCCACAATGGGTCGGAGAATGCGTGGGCGACGGGCAAATCGATCATCCCAAATCTGTATCCAGTCTGCGTGGTAAAGGGCCCAGTCAATCTCCGCCTTCCACTGGTGCGTCAAAAGGTGGAATGCGTCCAAATTTGGTGGATCGACGAGCGGAATATTTTGGACGTACCCGAACTGTCGGAGAACCCGATCCGTAGGATGCCATACGAGAATTTCATAGTTGATCAGCGGCACTATGGAAAGCCATACGTGCTGGTGACGTAGAATCTCGAGTGGAGCAATCTGCTGAATATCCTCTGAAGCGTAGGGCCTCCACACGAACTAAAAAAAATGATAACGTTTCTAACGGTTATATGAAATATTATTGGAAAAAAATATGAAAAAATTCAAATTAATTTTTGAATTACCTGATCCTGCCTCAACTTATCCAAAAAAGCTTGTACTATGTTTGGTTTTTCGGCAGGCCCTGGTGGGTCAGTGTTTCGCTCCACCTATCAGTAATGGAAAATAAAAACAATTCGTTAAATAAAATAATTTAAAAATAAAATAAATATAATAAATTAAATAGTACCTCCGAAGAAGTGGAAATAAATAAGGGCGGGCTGTCTAGGCTGCAGGCTTAAAAAAGGCATCCGAAACCAAGCCCAAGACTGAAGGAGTAAACAACATCCTCCAATTGCTGCTCTAGAATGGTCGACGTTTCTACAGACCTCTCTAAAAAGAAACGCCAAGACATCTGCTCCCCAACATTTTCCTCGAGCTTCATCGAAATCAGTAAGATGATAAAGCCACATCACGTGCACCTTGGTGCGGGATTTGTCTGGCATTAATATCCCGTCGATAATGCGCAAGATGTGGGCACGCGCAAACCGCTGTGAAAATAATAAATAAAACAAAATTTAATAGTAAAGAAAAAGCAAGAAATATGGATATTAAAAAAATAAATATTTAATAAACGAAATATATTAAAAATATATAAAATAGTGAAAAAATGAAAAAAAAAATACGGTTCCACTCCGCATGGGGGGGTTCAAATTCAGCCTCCAAATAAGATAGGGCTATTTTCCCACCATCCCACGCATCCTCTGGGGCTCCACTCCCATTTGTTCAGCAAATAGAGTTGACCAATGCCCCAACGCTACACCCGTAATAAGGTTGCCGTCTGTAGGCAACCCCAGATGATAGGCAATATCCTCCAGCGTTATTGTTACCTCGCCTATCGGGAAATGAAAAGTGTGCGTCTCTGGCCTCAATCGTTCTATTAGCGCGCTAATCAACGATGGGTTACACTTCACCCCGCTAAGATCCTCGCTACGTGGCCAAAACCAACTCGATCAATCCACCTCATAACAGCGAGATCATGTGCGTTGTTGAGACGACAGTGAAGAAAACCCAAGCGAAATACTACAAGGCGCACTACACCCAAAAGGATCACGGCTGTAAATGGAAAATTTGTATATCACAATTGAAGATGGCAGACGACCGTTGGAAAATAACAAAACTTGAAGGGCCCCATACATGCACCGTTTCTAGCCTAAGCCAGGATCACAAGAACCTCGATACAAAGTACCTTGCCGACATCTTTATGCCACTGGTGAAAGCAAATCCTAAAGTGTCGGTCCTTACATGTGAGGCTGCAGCTAAAGGTGTCACCGACTACCGTCCTGAATATTACAAAGCATGGTATGCAAAGAAGCGGGCTGTAGAAGAACTGTTTGGCCGATGGGATGATTCTTACAAAGAGTTGCGCCTGTGGCTAAATCTGCTGCAGAAACACATCCCCAGAATGGTTGTCAAACTTAATAGGGTTCCGGCATACAAAAATGATCGTGTCGTTCGAGGTGTTTGTCAATTCCATCGGTTATTTTGGACTTTCCCTCAGTGCATCAACGCATTCAAGCACTGCAAACCGATGATCCAAATCGATGGCACATGGTTGTACAGAAGATATACAAAGACCCTACTTCTAGCTATTGCACAGGACGACAATCGAAAATGCGTTCATGTTGCATTCGCAATCGTCCAGAATGAGGATTTGGAGTCTTGGATGTTCTTCCTTCGGAACCTACGAAAATATGTCCTTGATCCTATAATACAGGCAAGGGAAGGAGGGGTATGTGTTATTTCTGACAGAGGCACAACGCTTTTGTGGGCGCTAGAACATTTGGGTGAGTATTGGCAGCCTCCATACATTTACCACCGTTTTTGCTTGTAGCACATAGCCACAAACTACCTGCAGCAATTCAAGAACCGTGATGAACGTGAACTTGTGCTCACAATGGGTACATCCTTTATGTCATTTTCATTTACTATATTACTTGCTGCTCGCTTTCATTTACGACCTCTTTGCATGTGTTGTTCGCCCATAACTATTCAACTGTCATCCCTTAGGCAACTCGCACTACAAACAAGAGGTGGAGGAGGTGCTCGAGGAACTGAGAGCGAGAAACAAAGATGACGCAGAATACCTTGAAAAAATCCTAAAGGAAAAATGGCTTTGATCGTATGATGAGGGTAAACGATATGGTCACATGACAACGAACTTGGCTGAGGCAGTGAACTCATCACTGAAGGGAGTGCGACAGTTGCCTATCACTTCCATTGTCAAAGCGACCCACTATTGTTTGGATACCCTATTTGCAACCTTGGGAAGGCAAGCAACTGAGTACATGACAGGTGGACATATAGTCCATCTGGATTTCCGCACAAAACTGAAAACTCAATTGCAACAATCTAGATAGATGACTGCAACTCTCTTCTCGCGAGAAGGACACAAGTTTCGTGTTTCAGAATTTTCCAGGCGGTTGGAAGGCATTCAGCACAACGCGTACGTGGTAGATCTGAGGGCAAGAACCTGTGAGTGTAGAATATTCCAAACATTCAAATACTCGTGCGCACACGCCATTGCTGTTTGCGCAAACCAACGGATACAATACATGCAACTGGTTGATCCGGTATACTTACTCCGAACGGTGTTTAAGGTTTACGCAAAGGAGTTTCCTCCAATTGGAAATGAGGTTGATCCGAATGTCGTGGACACTGAAGCGACCATACACCCATATCCAGCACTACTAAGAGACAAAGGACATCCACGGTCTACACGAATACACTGTGCCGAGGATATGGTCGAACATCGAGAAAAAACCAGACAAAATAAGCATTCTAGTGCATGTAAAAATCCTGGACACACAAGGACTAAGTGTCCTAATCGCTCGGCCCCTCGTCTTAATTAATTCTTTACAATTTGTTTATGCGAGTTCGCCCATAACTATTGATCAATAAAATCAGTCTAATTCATTTTATAAAATAGGCCATCTTATATTTTCAATCATTCAAAAAAATATGCTAGGATAGCATTTTCGAAAAGAATTTAAGTCAGTGTAGAATGGACGGAAATTGACCGTATTGGTGTCATACGATAGAGAATTTCCACTACTACGACCCCGAACTCGATGTTTGCTAAAAATTTACGATTTATACGTATGAAATTCTGCTCGAACATGCCTATCGACATTTGTTCAAAGGCAATTTCATTCAAAAAAGGATGATAGCATAGGGTTTTTGAAGCCATTTTAAATCATTTTAGAATGGACGGAAATTGACCGTGTTGGTGTCATACGATAGAGAATTTCCAGTACTACGACCCCAAACTCGTTGTTTGCTAAAAATATACGATTTACAAGCCCGAAATTAGGCTCGAACAGGCCTACCCACCCTTGTTTTTCAAGCCAAATTCGCACAGACCTCGCGTTCCGCATAACGCGATGTATTCAGCCGCCCTTTCAAATTCTCGGGGATCTTGCGTTCTGCAAAATGCGACTTTCTGAAAAACCGTTAATTCAAACAACGAGGCCACGTAGACAGGCCTCGCGCTCTGCAGAACGCAATTTCAAGCCTCACTTCCCACAGAACGCGAGGTTTAACTACGTGGCAAGTTTGGGGTCATTTTTCTAAATATTTGTTAGAGGGAGCCAAAACCCTATATAATTATTAAAAAGGGGTTTTTGCCCCAAATTAGCCCTAAAAACACGCAATCCGGATGATGACCTTTTGGACAAATGCAGTTCACCGGTGGCACCCTTGCCTCCCTCGCATGCTTTGCCAAGAAAGGAATGTGATACAAATCAAATCAAAGAATAAGAATTATAAAGGGAAAGAAATCAGATAGAGCAGAGGGAGACAACAAAATAGAAGAAATTAAGGATAGATAAACATTTTCATTCTAATTAATCGATAAAAAACAACCCTAAAATAATTAGGAATTTTAACCTCAGTTCTAAACACTAAAACTACTTCGTTTCGATTAAAACTACACTAATAAAGCGTGGCGTTTTATTAAACTAAAAACAGTGCATAACAAAATTCTCCGCTTGAAGAAATTTATGTCCTCAAGGATTAAAGAAGACAAGCATGAAGCAAAACCAATAAAAGTCAATGATAAATCGGTAGAGTCTTTTAAATAGTTGGACCAAATATCACTCATTGCCCTTTTCAGCTTGATCACATTCGGCATAAGAGTTTAAGATGGCTTCATGACAATGTTGGCAAATTAGTATCTTCCGGGGTCAAACATTTCTCTAATCGACTCATCAATGTTCCAATTTTGATTAGGTGGACACACGGAGGCTCAAAATTTTATGGTGCAAATAACGTCATTGCATCTTTAGCTACATCAAACATAACATTGTCTTCTATAAGTGTACTATTAAATATTGTTGGTTAGTCTCTTGCATCAATAATTGTCCAATGCACCTTATCCATATCCCACACTTTAATAACAAGGTCATTAGCTGCCATCAAGAACTTCTCCTAATTGGATTAAACTGAACAGCCACTGAAGAATTTTTGTTGAGTACTTGATATGTTCTTTTTGCCTTAATTCTGCTTTCTTCTAAGCCACTGTCAAGAACCATAGTTACCAACTCATAGTATTGAGGAACACGATGTGCTCCAAGCTGAAGATATGAAGTGTCCTTACACATTACAACATTAAAAACAGTAACCACATTCTCATAATCATGTTTTAACAGTAGGTAAAACCATCAATTCAAAATAGTGCATAAATCATCACATAATAGCACAACCGAGAGAGGAAATTCATTTCACTTACTTCCGAACTTAGTTAAGCGTTTCAAGCTTACCACTAAGTTCCCAAATCATCTTTTAAAGCTTTCAAAATTGAAATTCATGTTCTCACTCACCGACACGCGCAAACTTGACTAGCCGACGCGAATCAAAGCAATCAAAGCTCACGAAGCTTCACCGATTGCTTTCGATACGTTCTCCCCTGTTTATACCACAAAAGAACAGAGGATTAATGCATCACAATGCATTAAAATCTCCAGCGAGCAAAGTTACCCCGCTGCTCTGCCCAAAAACACAAAAACGCCTATCCGAAAACACCTTCGATTACACTACAAACTCAGCCCAGCCAAAACCTATCACTTCTATCCAATTTTTAAACATCAATTAACATCCAAAAACAATCTAATTACATCCTTATACCTCCAGCAACACCAGATCTACATTATCACCACAAAAACCCCAAATCTAACAATCTAACAATTAGAGATCCAACTCATTTCGGGATTACTATTATAAAACCTTTATTTCAACATCATTTAACATCCAAATAATGATTAAAATCAATCTCAAATCAATCAAAACAGTACCATTACAAAAATCTTGAAAAATCATCTTTCAAAGCTTTATTTTAGGGTTGTTTTAGGGTTTTAGGATGCTATAAATACCCCATTTGGGGTGAGACACAAAGCATCACTTGCTCTTGTTCTCATTTTCACTTTGGAGTTTTATAAATTTCCTTTCTCTCCATTTTAAATTTTCTTTACTTTCCCTTTGTTAAAAAAGCTAAGTATGGTTTCTTCGCAAGCTGTTCTTAGCTAAATCCCCCTTTAGCCAAAAGCTAAGCTAAACCCAATTTACCTCGTAATAATAGATAAGTTCTTCAAACCTTCAACTTCTTTCTTGATTTTTCATAACATTGGATTGGCAATCAGCCTTTCCTTTAGGCATCACGATTACTTCATTACGAAAGCGCGCGTCGGGTTAACGTGGTTTTGATCCACTGTTGGGGACGAGATTAGGCTTGTAGCAGATTCAACTCCCTAAGAACAAACTTAGTGGCGGTCCACTAAGGGGAATCAAGATCGGATACAATTCTCGTCGAGATAATCCATCCGAGCACGGGCTTTTCAAGCACTAAACGGAGAATTTGCATTAGCATCGATTGACGAAGCTAATCAAACAAAAACTGGATTTCAAGGATTGGCCTTGAGATTTAGTTTACCAAAGAGAAGCAAGTTACAAGGGTTGGGCCTTGTAGACTGTAACCGTCAAGAACTCTAAGCAATATCCCTTTCAGTGGTCGAGACAAGTCGAGGCGAAGCAAAGCTAGAGGCTAACTCTTATCATAATCTATTTCAATTATTTCTTTCGCTTTGTTTATTTTAATCTTGTCGAATTATTTTGCTTAAACCCCCCTTTTGTTACTTGTAGATTGCTCGATAATCATCAAAATCAAATAGATATTGGGAACTCTTTAGCCCCTGCGGATCGGCCCTTACTCTCACTATTCTACTTAAATTATTTCTTTAATTGAGTTTAAGGAATTTTATTTGATAGTTCACGATGCTTGTCATACTTCTTCACTTTTTTTCATTACCAACCTTTAATTAGTCACATTACATACATCTCTGTTAAATTCAGCTCAAAACAATCATACATGCTCATTTAATTGCATCCACAACATTGAGGGACTAAAACGTAAAAAGACAGAACTTCAGAAGATTCTAATAACCAACTTAATGGCTGGGTGTTTCGGTACAGGTTGCCCCATATCGAAACGCCGGTTTCGGAACATGAATGTGTGTTTCAGTACACGAGGTCGTTTCGATACAACCCCAAACCTGTTTCGAAACACCAACTTCCAGAAGCCAAACGTATCGAAACACCCTCATGTTTCGAAACCCCTAGGCCATTTCAGGCACACTGTTTCAGTACAGGCTTAGGTGTATCGAAACACATGGGCCTGTAATAACACTTTTTCCAAGTTTTTCACACTTTAATCCAATAAAAAACATTCCAACATGCATACAATATATTTAAGCATCAAACCTCAATCACACATGCATAATCATCATCATAACATGAGCAATTGCACCAAAGGTAAACTAGAGGTGTGCAACCTATTGTCAAGCCAAACATGATACCAAAGTGCAAAGCAAAGCATAAACCAAAAATCAATGGCTAATTACAAGTCTAAAACAGCAAACCAAACTTGCTCAAAAGGCAACTCAACAGATCCCTCATTGCCCTTATTACTTTAGTCTAAACCAAAACATACTTTCTTAAACTAAGTCTCTTGAGATCCCTTGCTACTTGCTGCCTCTAAAACCTCAATTATCTGCATTGATGGACAAATGAGAGCGTAAGCACACAAGACTTAGTGAGGAGGCTCATAAGTAAAACACCATCAATGCAATAAAACCATTTTTCATGTCCACATTGAAATCTCATTTCAGTTTACTAAAACATCATTTGAAAACCATCATGCCGTTTTAAAACCATGCACTTTCCTTAACCAAAATCAGCATGTTAAACATCATGCTACATGTATCATGAATCATCGACAAGTTCCAAACTACTCTCAATTTAAGCCATCCCATGCATAGCTACAATATGCAAAGCTTAAAGAGTAAATCATGCATAAACCGCATTATGCAACATAAACCATTCCATGATACATCATCAATTATATTGGCTTACAAGTGATCATTAAAAAATTTCACAACTCAAAACCTCATATCAAATACACGGATTACAACAAGTGTATACTCGACACTTCAAGCCATCTTAACCGGAATTGGTACATTCACAACCAAAGGTACTCTATCAACCGGGTACAATTACAACCCATAGGGACACCAACTTTATCATCGGTTAGATGCTTAACCACTAACAAGAGACGGGACACCAACCTCCTCGATCGTTAGGGTACTTGGACGGAGACACGAGACACCAACCCCTCAACATCCAAGGCGACTTTTTATAGTGCACTCAATCCTATAGCCGGCTAACTATATCCGATATCATTTATAAACCATTTCACATCATCACTTGCCAATATAATTTACATTTAACACATACCTCATTGTTTTCAAAGGATCATTAATACATCACATTTCCAAGCATTAAACCATGCTTAAAATCACAAGTATAAGTCATATACTTACAAGGATCACTTACCATATGCATCCTTCAATATTACAACATTAAAAACAGTAACCAGATTCTCATAAATATGCTTTAACAGTAGGTAAAACCATTAATTCAAAACAATGCATAAATCATCACATAATACCACAACCGAGAGAGGAAATTCCTTTTACTTACTTCCGAACATAGTTAAGCATTTCAAGCTTACCACTAAGTTCCTAAATCATCTTTTAAAGCTTTCAAAATTGAAATTCACGTTCTCACTCACCGACACACACAAACTAGACTAGCTGACGCGAATCCAAGCAATCAAAGCTCATGAACCTTCACCGATTGCTTTCGATACGTTCTCATCTATTTATACCACACAAGAATAGAGGATTAATGCATCACAATGCATTAAATCTCCAGCAAACAAAGCTACCCCGCTGCTCTGTGCAAAAACACCAAAACGCCTATCCGAAAACACCTTCGATTACACTACAAACTCAGCCCAGCCAAAACCTATCACTTCTATCCATTTTTAAAACATCAACTAACATCCAAAAACAATCTAATTACATCCTTACACCTCCAGCAACACCAGATCCACATTATCACCACAAAAACACCAAATCTAACAATCTAACAATTAGAGATTCAACTCGTTTCGGGATTACTATTATAAAGCCTTTATTTCAACATCATTTAACATCCAAATCATGATTAAAATCAACCTCAAATCAATCAAAACAGTACCATTACGAAAATCTTGAGAAATCATCTTTCAAAGCTTGATTTAGCCATTTTCATCAAATAGATTATAAAACTTTGTTATTAAACATAATTAGAGAGCCAAATACTTGGGAATTTCAATAAAGAACCTTGATTAGAGAAGAGAAAAGAAAGATCACCTCTAACACAAGCTTTTTCCCTTGATTGCAATGATTTAGAAGAAATTCTTCAAAAAAATCCATAGCTAGTTGATGTAGAAATCAATGAGAATCATTTAGAAATTAAAAGTGGATGAAAAGCGATAAATCTCTGGAGATTTTAGTGGTGGAAAGATAGTTTGGCTCATGGGAAAGTTGAGAGAAAAGTAGTTACGTAAGAAAATGTTTAGCCTTTTAAAAATCCTTTTTTTTATCAAAACTCATTTAATAAATCAATTAATTAAACCTTTTAAAAACACAAAATCAAGGGAAAAGGCTGATAACACCTTGGTGTAATATCTCCCTAAGTATTCTAAGTTTTGTCCCTCTTCAATTTAGTCATTAAAACGTATTTTGCAATTTTTACAAATTAGTCACCGTTTTCAAAATACCAATTAGATCAGTCCAATTTTATCAAAACCTTCAAAACATTATTTTTAGATTATAAAATATTTTCCCATATTTTATCTTCCTCAAAAATCATTTATATCAAATTAATCCCGAAACTAGCATAACTCACTCAAACTGGTTCACTTAAACCTCTTAGCCGAACCCGGCTAACTTCTAAGCCCAAAATCGAGGCGTTACAGCCATAAGATTTTAATAAAGGAAACAAACCCCAATTTTAAAAGTTCTTGAATTCTAAAGCCTTAAAGAGCTAAATGCTCATCTTATGTTATAAGATATTAAGAAAAGAAACAAATAAGTTTACTTGTGACATAAGATACCCTCCTAACTTGAAAGTGTAAAATATGTAAGTTGCCTAAGAAATGGAAGTCCTTGGACAATTGGCATTGTGCAAAGGTATATATTTCAGGGACTACGCTCCATGAGCTACGGCTCAGGTGACGACTCATTATATGTGATATATTGACGATAGTAGGAGGTAAGGGGGGATGATAAGGAGATTGGCGACAGTTGGTTGGATAGTTGAAATGTTAGAATTGTTATATTTTTGACACTAGCCATTACTATGTGCTTTGAGCTTTGTGTAACACGGACCAATACGGTCAAACACGGACTAATGCTTCCCATGTCCAAATCTGATCCAAGGCAAATATTCTAAAAGTTATGAACTTAGATACTAAGCTTCGAATGGAAACTTTGCTAAGTAATGTTATTGTAGAACTAGTGTTTTGATATGATAATTGAAAAATGTTTTGGACTAATTTGAAAAGAATTTAAAACTTGGTTTTAAGTCCAAACAACTTGAATTTATGTTTGAGGGATTTTAAGAGGTTTTTGGCAAGACTTTTCATGCTTTTATATAGCCAAACTTAAGTTTTCAAGCTACCCGTATCGATACGGTTGTACCCGTACCGATACCTTTTTGCCCTAGTTTGGTCACTGCCAAAACCCGTATCGAAATAGGCTTGGCCGTTTCGATAAGGATCGGGATCGTTTTGATACGTCTGGTAAGCGTACCGATCCCCTTTCAACCACCCCAACGGTCATTTAAAAGTGAAACCGTACTGATACGCCCTCAAGCGTATCGATACGCCTAGGCTGGCAAGAGCCCAACGGCTAGTTTATGATGAAGGTCGTACCGATACGGGTCCAAACGTATCGATACAGATGGCTGCAAAACAACATTAATGAAGGGAAATAAAGTCCTCAACGGCTCCAAATCATCCCCAACGGCTAGTAACGGCTACAAACTCATTTGGGAGTATAAAAGGGACCTTCAAGCATCAAGTAAAGGCTAATGCTCATATTGTCAAACATCAAATGATCAAGAATTGTCTTAGAGCTTAAATTGTCATTTATTGTATAGACAAACACTAGTGAGCCAAAATTGTCAAATTTGCTCAAGTGTTTTAGGTTTTGGGTGAGTGCTTAATTGTGCAAACAAACACCTATTAGAGAGTTTTAAGTTTGATTATTGTTTCTCTTTTTAAGAGAGGGTTTCAATCAAGTCTTTGGGTAGGAAGCTTGATTATGTATAAGGGTTACCTCCTAAGCCTAGAAAAGGGGACAAATCAATAGTGGATTGATTGGAAATCCTTAGTGTGGAGCTAAGGTAGTGGATGTAGACCTTGGTTAGAAGGTTGAACCACTATAATTCATTGTGTCAATTCTCTTTTTCGCTTCCTAAACCCTAACACCCAAATATCCACCTCTCCACCACTTGGTGAGCAACATTGGTTGATCGAATCGAGCCCCACACAACTCAACAATTGGTATCAGAGCTTGGCTCAAGCTCGACCACTAGTTCATCAACCGACTCAAATGGCACAATCTATCGACAAACCGTCTTTCTTTGATGGAACCCACTATGCCCATTGGAAGACAAAGATGAAGTTCTTCATCAAATATAGAGATTACAAGCTATGGGATATAGTTGAAGATGCTCCGTTCGTGCCTCAAAGAAGCAAAGCGGAGTGGAGTGCCGACGATCGCAAGAAGATGGAGCTAAATTGCAAAGCCTTGCACATTCTATTTTGTGCATTTGGTCCATCCATCTATGAGAAGATGTCTTCTTGTGAGAGTGCCAAGAAGGTATGGGACAAGCTTGAAGTCACATACGAGGGGACCGATGAAGTCAAGGAGACCAAGATTGGGTTCCTAACCTTAGAGTATGACAACTTCAAAATGGATCCGGAAGAGAACATCGAGAAGATGTTTGATAGGTTCTCCACTATCACAAATGGTCTCAAAGGCTATGGAGAAGCCATCCCGGAGGAAAAGCTTGTTCGAAAGCTCATCTACTCACTTCCCGAGTCATGGGACTCAAAGAGGACCGCCATCATCGAAGCCAAGAATTTGAAAACCTTGAAGCTTGATGAACTCATGGGGTCACTCCTTACTCATCAAATCATGAAGAATAATAACGAAGATGAGAAGAAGAGGGAAGAAATTAGAGCTATGGGAGAGAAGAAAATCAAAGGGCTTGGCATCAATGCAAGTGCCATGGCTCTCAAATCCTCCACTTGTCATCATGTCTACTCAAGTGAAGAGGAGGATGAAGATGAAGAGATGGTTCATCTCTTCAAGAAGTGTGCCCCGTTCATGAATAAAGCTTTGAGAGAGCTTGAACGAGAACCCAAGAGAAAGGAGAGGGCAAGCACTTCAAGCCATAAGAAGAAGGCACATGTGGCTACTTGGAGTGATGAGGACTCCACCGACGATGAACAAGCCAACCTTTGCCTTATGGCCATCGAAGAAGATTCAAGGGTAACTTCTAATTCATCTACTTCATGTTCTTGCTCTTTTGATGAATTACAAGATGCCTATGATGATTTGGTTTTAGACTTTAAAAATCACATTTTGAAAAACAATAAAGTGATTTCAAAGTTGAAAATTCAAAATGACTTGATTTCTAAAACCAAACTTGAACTTGAAGCAAAACTCAATGAGTTTGAACTAAAATATTTTGATTTGCAAAAATTGCTTCAAAAAGTTCAAGAGGAAACAGATTTGATTTCCAAAGAGCTTGAAGAGAAAAACAATTTTGGAAAATCATATTTTTATGTTAGACAATCTAGTGCCCCTAGATTTGTAAAAGGAAAATGTTTTAGAAGTGTTTGAGTCCCAAAAGGACTAACCACTTCAATTAAAAAGGATGACATTGAAAAATGGACTCCTAAGGGGACAAAAATTTGTGCTACTAACGTTCATGGATCCAAAGCAATTTGGATACCAAAAATTACTTGATTGTCTTTTGCTAGGTGTGATGGAGATGTTCAACAAAGTCAAACATTGAAGGGGAGCTCCCTGCACACAAGGAAGAACACTTGAAGAAGGAAGGCTTCACATCCTCCCTTGGGTTCAAGTGTTGGTAAAATTTCTAGTTGTTTTGATTTAATTTGTTTTATTTTTATTTTATTTAACTAGATGATCATAAATGTTGGACTAACATCTTTGATGATGCTTTGAGTAAAGGGGAGCCATTTTAAAACCAAATTTTTATTTTTGTCAAAATTTTACCTCTATTGTTATTATGAACTTAATGTTTTAAATTCTTTTTGATATAACAAAAAGGGGGAGAATGGTTTGAAAAATTGAATTTTCAAATGAATAAGGGGGAGCTTTATTTGATTTCATATCTTCAATCTCTTATTCACATTTTTGAAGTTAAAGGGGGAGAATCCCAACAATTTTTCAAGTGAGTTTTATTATATCAAAAAGGGGGAGATTGTAGAACTAATGTTTTGATATAATAATTGAAAAATGTTTTGGACTGATTTAAAAAGTATTTAAAACATTTCCAAAGTCCAAACAACTTGGAATTATGTTTAGGGAATTTTTTAAAAGGGCTTTTCATGTTTTTCAAAGCCAAACTTCACAAAACTGTCCAGGTGTTTCGAAACACCTTAGGGCGTTTCGAAACAGGGGATTCCAGTAGCAAAAACGTTTCGAAATATGTTTCGAAATGGGCTTTCCCTGGATAGGATTTTTGCCCAGCGTTTCGAAACGGGCTATGTTGTTTCGATACGCCTATGTGGCATTGACCACAACGGTCATAAACCCCAACGGCTATTTTCCCAACTAACTTTTAAATGCGGGCGTTTCGATACGGGCCTATAGCGTTTCGATACGTGTTTCAAAACGGCAAGGGGGTGTTTCGATACGGATGCCCTGACAGACTGCAACGGCTCTTTCTACTTAAAGAGCGTTTCGAAACGGGTTCAAGCGTTTCGAAACGGAGAGCTGCAGAACTGCATTTATGGTGGGAATTAAAGTCCTCAACGGCTCCAATATGATCCCAACGGCTAGTAACAGCTACAAACTCATTTGGGAGTATAAAAGGGACCTCCAAGCATCAAGAGAAGGCTAATGCTCATATTGTCAAACAACAAATGATCAAATATTGTCTTAGAGCTTAAATTGTCATTTATTGTATAGACAAACACTAGTGAGCCAAAATTGTCAAATTTGCTCAAGTGTTTTAGGTTTTGGGTGAGTGCTTAATTGTGCAAACAAACACCTATTAGAGGGTTTTAAGTTTGCTTCTTGTTTCTCTTTGTAAGAGAGGGTTTCAATCAAGGCTTTGGGTAGAAAGCTTGATTGTGTATAAGGGTTACTTCCTAAGCCTAGAAAAGGGACGAATCAATAGTGGATTGATTGGAAATCCTTAGTGGGGAGCTAAGGTAGTGGATGTAGACCTTGGTTAGAAGGTTGAACCACTATAATTCATTGTGTCAATTCTCTTTTTAGCTTCTTAAACCCTAACACCCAAATATCCACCTCTCCACCACTTGGTGAGCAACATTGGTTGATCAAATCGAGCTCCACACAACTCAACAATTAGTATCAGAGCTTGGCTCAATCGAAGGAGATTCACATCCTATTGAGAAGATCCGGAAAGCTCGATCACTTTTTCATTAATCGGCTCAATGGCACATTCAATCGACAAACCGCCTTTCTTTGACGGAACTCACTATGCCCATTGAAAGACAAAGATGAAGTTCTTCATCAAATCAAGAGATTACAAGCTATGGGATGTAGTTGAAGATGGTTCGTTCGTGCCTCAAAGAAGTAAATCGGAGTGGAGTGCCGACGATCGCAAGAAGATGGAGCTAAATTGCAAAGCCTTGCACATTCTATTTTGTACATTTGGTCCATCCATCTATGAGAAGATGTCTTCTTGTGAGAGTGCCAATGAGGTATGGGACAAGCTTGAAGTCACATACGAGGGAACCAATGAAGTCAAGGAGACCAAGATTGGGCTCCTAACCTTAGAGTATGAGAACTTCAAAATGGATCCGGAAGAGAACATCGAGAAAATGTTTGATAGGTTCTCCATTATCACCAATGGTCTCAAAGGCTATGGAGAAGCCATCCCGGAGGAAAAGCTTGTTCGAAAGCTCATATACTCACTTCCTGAGTCTTCGGACTCAAAGAGGACCGCCATCATCGAAGCCAAAAATTTGAAGACTTTGAATCTTGATGAACTCATGGGGTCACTCCTTACTCATCAAATCATGAAGAAGAACAAAGAGGATGAGAAGAAGAGGGAAAAAATTAGAGCTATGGGAGAGAAGAAAATCAAAGGGCTAGGCATCAATGCTAGTGCCATGGCTCTCAAGTCCTCCACTTGCCATCATGTCTATTCTAGTGAAGAGGAGGATGAAGATGAAGAGATAGTTCATCTCTTCAAGAAGTGTGCCCCGTTCATGAAAAAGCTTTGAGGGAGCTTGAACGAGAATCCAAGAAAAAAGAGAGGGTAAGCACTTCAAGCCATAAGAAGAAGGCACATGTGGCTACTTGGAGTGATGAGGACTCCACCGACGATGAACAAGCCAACCGTTGCCTTATGGCCATCGAAGAAGATTCAAGGGTAACTTCTAATTCATCTACTTCATGTTCTTATTCCTTTGATGAATTACAAGATGCCTATGATGATTTGGTTTTAGATTTTAAAAGCCACATTTTGAAAAACAATAAATTGATTTCAAAGTTAAAAATTCAAAATGATTTGCTTTCTAAAACCAAACTTAAACTTGAAGCAAAACTTGAAGAGTTTGAATTAAAATGTTTTAATTTACAAAAATTGCTTCAAAATGTTCAAGAAGAAAAAGATTTGATTTCCAAAGAGCTTGTAAAGAAAAACAATTTTGGAAAATCAAATTTTTATGTTAGACAATCTAGTGCCCTAGATTTATTAAAGGAAAATGTCTTAGAAGTATTTGGGTCCCAAAAGGACTTAGTACTTCAATTAAAAAGGATGACATTGAAAAATGAATTCCTAAGGGGACTAAAATTTGTGCAACTAACGTTTATGGATCCAAAGCAATTTGGTTACTTGATTATCTTTTGCTAGGTGTGATGGAGATGTTCAACAAGTCAAACATTGAGGGGGAGCTCCATACACACAAGGAAGAACACTTGAAGAAGGAAAGCTTCACATCCTCCCTTGGGTTCAAGTGTTGGTAAAATTTCTAGTTGTTTTGATTTAATTTGTTTTATTTTTATTTTATTCAACTAGATGATCATAAATGTTGGACTAACATCTTTGATGATTCTTTCAGTAAGGGGGGGCCATTTTAAAACCAAATTTTTATTTTTGTCAAAATTTTACCTCTATTGTTATTATGAACTTAATGTTTTAAATTCTTTTTGATATA
This sequence comes from Hibiscus trionum, assembly GCA_030270665.1. NCBI lineage: Eukaryota > Viridiplantae > Streptophyta > Magnoliopsida > Malvales > Malvaceae > Hibiscus > Hibiscus trionum. The sequence goes on from BSYR01000013.1 coordinate 15,000,260, forward strand.
ACAAAAAGGGGGAGAATGGTTTGAAAAATTGAATTTTCAAATGAATAAGGGGGAGCTTTATTTGATTTCATATCTTCAATCTCTTATTCACATTTTTGAAGTTAAAGGGGGAGAATCCCAACAATTTTTCAAGTGAGTTTTATTATATCAAAAAGGGGGAGATTGTAGAACTAATGTTTTGATATAATAATTAAAAAATGTTTTGGACTGATTTAAAAAGTATTTAAAACATTTCCAAAGTCTAAACAACTTGAAATTATGTTTAGGGAAGTTTTTAAAAGGGCTTTTCATGTTTTTCAAAGCCAAACCTCACAAAACTGTCCAGGTGTTTCGAAACACCTTAGGGCGTTTCGAAACAGGGGATTCCAGTAGCAAAAACGTTTCGAAACATGTTTCGAAACGGGCTTTCCCTGGATAGGATTTTTGCCCAGCGTTTCGAAACGGGCTATGCTGTTTCGATACGCCTACGTGGCATTGACCACAACGGTCATAAACCCCAACGACTATTTTCCCAACTAACTTTTAAATGCAGGCGTTTCGATACGGGCCTATAGCGTTTCGATACAGGTTTCAAAACGGCAAGGGGGTGTTTCGATACGGATGCCCTGATAGACTGCAACGGCTCTTTCTACTTAAAGAGCGTTTCGAAACGGGTTCGAGCGTTTTGAAACGGGGAGCTGCAGAACTGCATTTATGGTGGAAATTAAAGTCCTCAACGGCTCCAATATGATCCCAACGGCTAGTAACGGCTACAAACTCATTTGGGAGTATAAAAGGGACCTCCAAACATCAAGAGAAGGCTAATGCTCATATTGTCAAACAACAAATGATCAAATATTGTCTTAGAGCTTAAATTGTCATTTATTGTATAGACAAACACTAGTGAGCCAAAATTGTCAAATTTGGTCAAGTGTTTTAGGTTTTGGGTGAGTGCTTAATTGTGCAAACAAACACCTATTAGAGGGTTTTAAGTTTTCTTCTTGTTTCTCTTTTTAAGAGAGAGTTTCAATCAAGGCTTTGGGTAGAAAGCTTGATTGTGTATAAGGGTTACCTCCTAAGCCTAGAAAAGGGGACGAATCAATAGTGGATTGATTGGAAATCTTTAGTGGGGAGCTAAGGTAGTGGATGTAGACCTTGGTTAGAAGGTTGAACCACTATAATTCATTGTGTCAATTATCTTTTTAGCTTCCTAAACCCTAACACCTAAATATCCACCTCTCCACCACTTGGTGAGCAACATTGGTTGATCGAATCGAGCTCCACACAACTCAACACTTCGTTTGTCCCCTCGTATGTAACTTCGAGCTTGTCCCAAACTTTCTTGGCACTCTCTCAAGAAGACATCTTCTCGTAGATGTTGAGGCTAAGTGCACAAAAGATGAAGTGCAAAGCCTTGCAATTTAGCTCCATCTTCTTGCGATCGTCGGCACTCCACTCCGCCTTGCTTCCTTTTGGTACGAACGAGCCATCTTCAATGATATCCCAAAGCTTGTAGTATTTGGATTTGACAAAGAACATCACCTCGTCTTCCGATAAGCATAATTTGTCTCGTCGAAGAAGGGCAGCTTGTCGATGGATTGCACCATTGAACCGGTTGTTGAAATGTTGTACGAGCTTGCCGGATCGACTCAATAAGATGTTTATCCTCTTCAATTGAGCCAAGCTCTAATACCAATTGTTGGATTTTTAGGTGCTCAATTCCTTCAACCGTTCTTGCTCGTCAAGTGGTGGAGAAGTGGAATATTGGGTGATAGAGGTGTGGAAACTAAAAATGATAAAGACAAGATTATTTATAGTGGTTCAATCTTCTAACCACGGTCTACATCCACTACCTTAGCTTCCCACTAAGGATTTCAACAAATTCACTCTTTGAATTTCGCCCTATTTTCTCGGCTTAGAAGAAAACCGTTACAACGATTAAGCTAACTACCCTTAGCTTAATCAAACACTCTCTTACAAGATAAATTCTAAAGCAAACTTGAAATCCCTCTAATAGGTAATTGTTTTCACTATAAAGCTCTCACCCAAAACCTAAACACTTGAGCAAATATAACAATGTTAAGCTCACTAGTGTTGTCTAATCAAGGAATTTATACTTAAAGCTTTAGACACAATTTGTCATCATAATGGTGTAACAATTGAAGCATTAGTCATCTCTTGTTGCTTGGAGGTCCCTTTTATACTCCCAATTGAGTTTGTAGCCGTTGAGGACCGTTGAAGTAGTTTTGGAGCCGTTGGAGCTTTTATTTCCAACCATAAATGCAGTTCTACAGCTTAGAGTATCGATACTCCTCAAATCGTATCGATACGGTCCCGATAAGGAAGTAGTCGTTGAGCACTTCAGCTGGTGCGTATCAATACGCCTAGTAAGTGTATCGGTATGGTCCTACAATTCAAAAGATCGTTGGGAAAATGACCATTGAGGGTAGTTGAGCGTATCGGTACGCGATACAACCGTATCGATACGCGAACTAGTCGTTGGGCTATTTTAAATCACACCGTATCGATACGGCTAAGCGTATCGGTACGGGTTTTAGCTACTGAAAAAATAATGTAGTTGAAACCCTAGGGCGTATTGGTACGGTACCAGACCGTATCGGTACGGGTACTTGAGAAGCTCGGTTTTGACTACTTTAAATCATTCCAAAGCCTTGTAAAACCCTTAAACATATTTCTAAGTTGTTTTTGAGTAAAAACATATTTTAAATTCTTTTCAATTTAGTCCAAAACATTTTTTCAAATATTATATCAAAACACTTAGTTTTACACTTATGAATTCGGTAAGATATAAAGTTATTCTTCAAGAGTTTATGTTATAACACAAATTCTTACCATAAGTTTAGCTGGCTTTAAATTTGGTGATATGAGGGTAAGAAGTATATAACCTTTTTCTACCGGTTCTATAATAATATACGTAGGTTTTGTAACTATTTGTGTATATACCTATTTCTTGTACTAAATATAAAATTGTCCTTTAAAAATATATATTATAACACAATTTAGTACTATAAGTTTCGTTAGTTTTAAATTTAGTTAAATAAGGTAATAATTTTTATTATTATCTTATAAAATATATGTAGGTTTCATAAAAAATTTGTGTAATTATTCTATCTCTTATGAGTTTAGTGCGATATAATGTTATCTTTCAATAGTTTATGATATAACACAATTTTTTACCATATGTTTCACTAGTTTTAGATTTAGTGATATAAAGTAAAAATTTGTTTTATTATTTTATTTTCTTACCGATTTTGTATTAATTTGTGTAGCTACCCTATTTCTTTGTGTTTGGTAACAAAGATTGCTATCTTTTACGATTTTATGTCATAACGCAATTTCTTACACACTTTCTGACAAGTAAAAATTTCCGTTATCACATATTTTACTACCAATTGTGTAGGACTTTATATTGGTTACTGAAAAATTTGTCAACTTACTCAAAATTTAATAAGTTGAGTAAAAAATAATGTTATCCTCTAAGAGTTCAGGTCATAACACAATTCTCACCATAAGTTCAAAGGGTTTTAAATATGGTGATCTTCAATAAGAATTTGTTTTATAATAATTTTTCTAACAATTTTTATAAGAGTTTTAAGTAGGCCCCATAAAAACTTATATAGCAACTCAAAATCTTACGCGTTTTGTAAGAATTAATGTTATCATGTAATAGTTTAAGTTATCATACAATTTCTTACCATGATAAGCATTTATGTAACTACCGTTTTTCTTACAGTTACCGTAACAATTTATGTTAGAACCGAATACCGGTATAATCGGTCTGCTTTTTTTTTAGTTTTTTTTTTACTCTGCCTTAACAGCAAAACATTGCGGAGCATCCACTGCCAAAGGACCAAGGCCAAACTGGAGTTCTGGCTGAAATCATAATTTAAAATATTGCAAATAGAAATTCCTATCCTGTTCTGCATTTCCATAGCAATGTGTGTAAATATAGACAGAAATAAAATTGCAGTTCAAATTATATCAACCAATGTACGCCTTAAACGACAGTGCCTCACCTTCTACATCAACTGGTTGAACCTCCTAATGGGAAAAAACAAGTACACAGTACTTAAGTCTTGTTTTCCCAGGATCTAATATTCTCAAACTTTTCCCTCCACCAAATAGAAATTGTCATGTGATAATAAATGAAAATTCATGAAAGTAAATACTATGTCAGCATTCATCATAATGTTGTCAAGATAGCAGAGCTCATTTATCTCAGCTGAAAATCGTATTATCGTGTTCGTAGCAAAAGTATTTTGCACTTGTTTAATGTTGCCAACCTTATTTGTACCAACCAGCCAGGAAGTATCTCAGCATGAAACAGAAGCAGCATCCTAGGGCCTATTGAAAATGACAAGCATACATGAGATTGGTAAACAAATGGATCACAAACTATATGCGTTTTGAATTTCATTTTTGTTTAAATTGGTTTATCTTTGGAGAGTAACCGGAAAATAGATAATCATTTGTTAGGATTGGAATTTGTTTGGTCGTTAGAATTCTCCTATATCTTTACACATCTAGAATATATGCAAGATGGTAGAGTTGCGATGGGTGCTTTATGTTATTCATTAAATTGGTTTCCTCTTCTACTTTGGAGATTAAAAACAAAGAAATAATTTCAAACATGAAAACTAACCTGAACAAAGAGGAGGTGGATGCAGAGTGACTTTTCCGATTTCGGCCCAACTATTCTCAAGTAAAAGTTTATGAGCGTCCCATCACGTGTTCCAGTAAGTAGTCCGGTTTCAGGATTGAACCTAGAGATACAAAAGCCATTAATGATAAAAGAGAAGAAAATTTTGCTGAATGTGATTCAAGTATGATATGAGTATCAAGAGCTACCTTGGAAGACGATGACGGGGGCATTTGACATAGCCAGAAAGCTAGAAAAATATTGATGTAAATACAAATTAGATGTCTTGCATGCTATTTAGTGAAGTTCTAAATAGTAACAGAGAGAGAACAGTAGGTCAAACCTGAGGAAGTGACAAGAGGAAGTTCAACACTTGAGGAAGAAAGAAAATCAAGAGTGTTTCACTGGAACAAGAAATTTAAAACGGAAAAGGACAAAGAAATTTAATCAATATCAACAATAAAGCTTGCTGATGGTAAGCAAAAATATTTTAGCTAGACCATAAAAAGTTAACATTACGCCATGTAAGTCCAGTAAAATATTTTAGTTTGACCACAAAAAATTAACATTAAGCCATGTAAGTCCAGGTAGAACTCAGTTATAGGTGCTTTTAGTCAATTCATATGTGTTAAATTACTGAGTAAATAGGTACCAAGAATCAAAATGACCAACGATAATGGTAAATCATCAATTTTTTCTTGATAGGTATAAATATTCTAGAACCCAACATGCAATTAGAGACAAATAAAGGATATTTCTTAAATCATGGCCTTCAAATTGGCTTGCAAGGTTACTGCATCAATCTTTTTTTTATCATAAAACTAACACATTAATTCCCGAATGTATAGTCAGAACTCGGAACGCACTGAGTTTACTACCATGATATTTTGGTGAATGGACATGTATACACTATACATACATTCAAGTGTACATGTGGGAATATAGGTACTGCAATATGTTACCAAAAACCAGGTAAATGAAACTTATTGCAAGGAACACACACCTATAATGTCCCAAAATTCCAACCACAGCCATGGTCATTCCAGCGAAGTATGTGTATGTATCCCCAACAAAAACTGAAGAAGGAAACCTAAAAACAAAGTAACAAGCCATTAGCAAGACTTTATTAGCCAAGCAGTAGCAGCTGCAATTAGCTGGCTGTAAAATGCCGGGATTATTACCAGTTGTAAGAAAGTAAAGCCAAGGAAGTGGCTAGTAAGGGTTGCACAAGATAAATAGAGAAAGCATGAGCTTGTTTATACTCAGGATCTGAAGATGCTCCAATTTGCATTAAGTTATGTATCACAATCTGTGAATTGCAAAATGAAGTTAGACTGCTACAATGCCAGATTTATATAATACCATTAGAATTTATGCTTACAGCTGATGCAATCACAACTGTTTGCCCGACTTCAAGGCCATTCAAACCAGCATGAATGTTAATGGAATTTGTGCAGAATACTGCCAAAAGCCCCATATACAATTTGTACACCCATCCTGCCACAACAAAACAAACTGTGAGTTCCTTGCAAAGATAAACAAACAGCTCAGACTTGGTGCTCTATATACAAAAACAAATTCAGATTTCATTTCTTTTTTTTAAATGAATACAAATAAAAGGGAAATCAGAATTGAAGATTAAAAAAACTTTTAGCAATTCAAAAAGGATAAATCATAAAAAGTTAACTTAAGATGGGAGAGAAAGGAAAGATAACAAAGATAACCTAATTTTTATGCCCAAATTGAACTGTAAAATCTACAGAAAAAAATTTTGAAGTAATGTTTGTCCCGCTGTTTTTTCACACATAAAAAGATTAATGTCAACTAAAACATTTTGGCCCTCTGTTTTTTCACAGATAGAAAGGTTAATGTTTAACTATATCAAAGACATATCCCAACACCTTCCTTTATATCTTCATGTATCCTCCAACATGTATGGGCATATGGATATAAATTTACCATGGTAAAAATTTGGAGTGTTATTGCTTCAAAGATGGATAAATTTGACTGAAAATAAAAGGAAAAAGAGAAAAAGTAGACATGCTGCACGCTTTATACAATACCAGAATCCTTTCCTTGATGCGGTTCATGATTAAACTACAGGTTCACACCAAATTTCTTCCATAATATATTATCATAGGGTAAATATTCAACTCATCAATTACCATTCTTAATATCATTGAGCCAGATCAATTAGAACTTCATGGTAATCCATCCATAATTTTATCAATTAAATTAAGTGTGGAAGAGTTCCTCTGCTTAATCTATGAACGGAAGAGTAGTAGGGGACTAACCCAAAGTCTCCTCTACCTTGACAACCCTACTTGACAACCTGATTTAACGCCAAAGGTCCAACAACTTGGAACCTCAATTGTAATAATCTGAAAAGGTGAAAACCCTAAATGACTTGAACCAAAGACGACCCAGCATGGCATGTACTTTGAGATTATAGCTTTTATTAGAGTTAGGTTGATGACCGTTAAAAAAGAAAGGTATCGTACCACAAGAAAAATAAGACCAACAGAACAGATACCATCAACGTCACAAAAGGCTCTTATTCTTACAGCCAAATTAACTCAGTACTGTTCCCTACCTAGATCCAACACCTCTTGCCCAACATATGAAACAAGAGGCTTCGGAATGATGATAGTTGTATGTCCAGCATAGGCCATCAACAATGGAAGTGCGGCAATTGATGGTAGTAGTAGTTTCCTGCTCTTAACCAAATGAAAGTGAGGATCTTGTTAAGCATTAGTTCAGAAACCATAAACGCCCTTCCAAATAATTTACAGGCTTTTGTGGAGTACACGAAAACCTTAAGGCTAAGGATATACTCACACTCTCCAAGGCACATCCAGGACATCATCTACAAATCCAAGTAAAATCATGAAGCAGATGGACGCTAAGGCTGCATTATACTCAACGAGCCACTGAATAAACAATAGCCAATATATTGCTCTTAAATCGTATAAAACATAAAACTCTGAGTGAATAAGCTAACATCAGACCTAAAGCAACAAGAACTCGCATTAAAATTATGATACAAGAACCAAAATATTTATGAAATTGAAGTTGGAGAAAATAACAGAACATGATAAGTACAAGAAAAAGTGAAACGAATAAAAGTTTCTAAGAAGAAAGTGGAGTTATCTCAAAGTTCAATGTTCCAAATATTGTACTCAACTTCACTAAGCCTTTAATACAGAGTATTTGAGGTCAGGTACGTAAAATTTTCTCCGAGTTACACTCAATTAAGGGCCTGAACAATTGATGAAAGACTTAAAGAAGTGAAACCATATTCTAGAATGACTGCAACCGTGTAATGGTTTTACATCTAACTCTACTTGAATCACAAATAACAATAATATATATATTCTTTTCCTTCTTTCAACTTCTACCAAAAGCAGTCTATAGAAATTCAATAGCATGCATTTGCTAAATACATGTTTGGTTTAAGGAAGGAATATGGCAGGAATATAATAAAAATACAAGAATGAGAACAAATATTACTATGACCTAGTTCAGTTGGTAAAAAGGAAGGAGTTCATATATATATATATATATATATATATATATATATATATATATATATATATATATATATATATATATTGTACGGCCCATGTTTGGGGTCTGTTTATTCTATTTTATATTTGCTAACCATTTTGTCTTTCTTACACATTCTAATAATTCCCATTTTATAGCTTTTGCTTATTTTTCCTTCTCTCGCTGCCCTTTATAATGCCTCACTGATTTCACTTCCATACAAGTTCCACTACTAATAACTCAAATGCACCAATTATTATAAACTGTGAACTCAGTTCCCTCAAAATGGTATCAGCCATTGCTAGCGTTTGAATTATTTCATCAACTATTTCGATGATAATGTAAAATACATCGGCACAAACGCAAACTTGAAAAAGAAGAGTATGCAAAAAAGCAGCAGGAAATGTCTTGGAAACGTCAAACTTACATTTGAATCTGATGTGAAGTTAAAATACTGGAACAAGATAGCCAAAACCAAGAAAACAATGCCTACAACGATTCCCAATGATTCAGGCCTGTAAAATCCGAAGCAGCCTTCACTAATTAAAGTGTCCCCAATGTTTTTCTTACAAATTTCATGAATGGAAAAAGAAAATCAAACTTGAATTAAACACATGGTGGTACATAATATCAGCATTTACAAGCACTACCAATAGAATTAAAAGGAAAAAGAAATCCATAGTAGCAAAAAGCGGTTCTAATATAAAATAAAATAAAAAACTCTAAACCACCATTGAGGATCTAACTTATAGACAATTCAATTGACAATAAAATGTTAAAGGCAACTGAAAATTAAAATGCAATTTAGCTAATCCAATAAAAATTGAAAATTAAAAAATACCCTAATCAAAAAAATTTAAAGGCAATTGAAACACAAATATGTCAGATAAGGGAAAATGAAAAGGTTTTAGGACTTACACTTTAACATCACCTTGAGGGGTACCCTTCTTGTTAATATCAAATCCAAATAAACCGCGTTTTGAAACATATCTAGAAGCAACAGGTATCATTCTCTGAGTAAGGAAGAAGCCGGCGACACAAAGGGCGGCATTGGTAAGGATAGATTTCCTGAGGTCTTGATCGATCTCGTGGTGTTGGTAAAGAAGGTAAAAGTATGGGATTGAAAAGAAAAGACAGAATTTGAAGATTAAGGCTTTCTTAGGGGGTGCGATAGGAGGGTCGATTTGGGTGGTAGTTCTTTCTGGGGTTGGAGGAGGGATTGGCTTTGCTGAAGCTCTCTTGCGAGCTGCCATGGCTGCTCCTGTGTTTCTTTCCAAAAATATGTTTACGTTTACTCTCAAAAATTTTCACCGGATCTTATATGTAAATTACATCCAATGTTGGAGACTTTGGACTATTCATTTAGCTTCATTTTCGGCGTCATTGAACCAACCAGATATTGCCACTAAAGCAAATTTTATGCTTAGGTGTCATGTATTTGCCATCTAAGCACCTGTACAATCACCCTCACAATTAGGGCTTGAAGACAAAAATTACGCCCCTACATCCTAATATTACTGACTTAACACCTAAAATTTTATATATCCCAAACTTTTTTAAAAAATTCGTGTTTTAACTTAATTAATCGTATTAACAAATAATTAGCAAATTGTAATTGGAACTCGCCATGCATTCTAGGCGAGTTTCACTTAAATTTTGTACGAACTTAGAAAAATAAACTATTAAAAATCCAATATGAGGTTTTATATATAGGCTTAGCTAGAGTGTAAACATTTGTTTCTTATCAATATGAGATTCTTGAAGTTAAAATATAGTAGTAAACTCTTTAGCTCCAAGAATCTCACATTATAAGAAACAAAGGCTTATACTCTAACTATTAGGGGTGTGCATAATTAACCGCAACCATCAAACCGTATAATCGTTACTTTTTACAGGTTAATTAACCGAACCGTTAAGGCTAAACGGTCTCGATTAACCGAACCGCTAAAAAGAATGGTTAATGGTTATGGTTATGGTTACGAATTTTGACAAATGGTTAATCTATAAGTTAATCGTTTTATATATATATATATATATATATATATATTAACAATAAAATATCTTCCATTTGTTAGAATTACAATATATTTTTTGTACTAACTTGTTTCATATTTTTAAATATATGATTAAAGGATTAAACACTTAATCAATAAACAACTATGAATGATGAGTTATATTTCATTTTAGAGAAAGTCGGCGAAGAGCTTGTGTGATTTAGTTATAGAGTTAACTTTTGTGGCTTGTGATACTAACTCATGAAAGTTTCATTTACCTTACGTTTGTTTTATGTTACTTAAAGATTTTTCTTTAAAACTTTAATTATGTATTGATATGTGTTGAATACCGTTAAAATTTAAATTTTAAACTAAGTATGGAATTTATGTATTTTGTGTTGTGTTGAAACTTTGTTGTATGTATGTACTTATTTTAATTAAGTATGAACTTATTGTTCAGAATCTCTATTTAAGCATTTTTATGAATATTTTAATATAATATTTATCAAAAATATAATTTCATTATTCTAAAAAAAATAGTGAACTTGTGAAAAATTGTAATAGGTTACATGTTAACCTGTAATTGAACCGTCGGTTAACAGTATCTTAACGGTTAATCATTAAAGATTAACCGATTTTCAACAGTTAGGTTACAATTAGCTAAATTTAATAATTACTATAACGGTTAACCAACCATTTAGACTAAACAGTACAGTTAACCGACCATGAACATCCTTATAGCTTAGGGCATCGATACCTTAAAATCAGGTTAGGAGAAAGAAGTAGGAATTTTATCAAAAATGGGTATCAAACTTTCAAGCTCTTAAAAGAAAATATATCATTATTCAAAAATTACTTTTCTTTCCAACATATTTTTTAACTTCCACGTCATTTTTCCTCCTAAAATGTTTTCATCCTGTTTTTTTCTAGTTAGTTTTTTTTTCACTTTAAATCTGAAACTACTCATTTTCTATATTTTCTTGATTTTCCTAATTCTCTTAAAATTCTCTCAAACATTCTTCATTTTCTTCATATTTTCTAAAGTAGTTTTCTTCTTCTTCTTTTTTCAAGGAACCAAGTCAAAATCTATTTCCTTTCTTCAATTGAGGCATGATTCTATCTTTACGCCACTTAATTGGGTGATTTTTCTTTTCAAATAAGATTTGATCCATTCAAACAAAATTTTCAAATCTATGAAATTTTCTAACGTGAATTATGTTGTATAAAGAAGGTTAAATTCTAAATAAACAATAAACGAAATACAATAAAAATTCATATTTACATAAATCAGATTTGAAAATAAATCGAAAATGAGTTGCTTGAGATTCAAACGCTCGTCGGTGCTTGAGATCTTAAGTCGTCAGTCTCCCAGAATGCAACAGTGGATGATTTTCGACAACAGCACCGCTGAAGAAACCATGAACGGAACCCTTGCCTTTGACTACCACCGAAAATAATGTAATTTTCGAGAGAGGAAAGCTTTCCTTGTTGTATATTGATACTTATAGGGGAAAATTAGGTTAAAATTGTGGGAAATGTTATGAACATTTATCTATGTGGATATCTATAATGATAAGAACTTTATCTAGGAGATTTGATTTACTTTATCATTATGAATAGTGTCTCCATTAATTAGAGTTTAATGTATTATGTACTTCTTATGTCTATAAATAGATGAATGCATTGCACACAAGTCTAGTTTTGATAATAATACGAATCTCTCTATTTCTCTCGTCTCTTTGTTCTTCCTCTTTCTCTTGTTCATTGTTCTTTGTTATTTTATTCACAACACGTTATCAGCACGAGACTCCAACCAAATGAGGTGTATGTCGTTCAAATCCTAAAAGAGTTGCCAAAAAGAAGTTGATTCTAGCATCAATTAGAGATAAGTTCTTCTCCTCGATTATATTTCAATTATCGATTATTTTCTCTCTTAATCATTAATTTGATTTTAATTTTTGAAAAATCAATGGTTGCTCGAAAGATTTTGGTGTTATTTGTTCAAATCCCAAAAAAGTTACCGAAAAACTTTTGATCCCACGTTGAACCAAAAATGCTAGCATGTTTTGAAGGTTTGAACGAGCCATGGAATTTGAAGCACGATTTCCCTCGATTCGTGATTTTTATTGGTGATTCCCTGAAAGAATTTCAATTCATATTTGTGACTATAATTTTGTGATATACGACGAAAAGAATGTGAACCAATGTTTGATTGGAAAGATTTTGGCTTGAATGCACCCCTTAAATCTTGATTCGTCGTCCACTCAATCAAAGGTCACGTTTTTCATTTTTTTATTTTCAAAAGAAAATTTATTTATTTCTTAGCTTATATTTGAACATTGATATTTATTCACGATTATTATAATCATGAGATTCGGTATTTTTAATCGTGATTTGAGTTTTACATGTATTTAAATGGCTTGGAAAGAGATGTGATATAAATGGATTATGAGAAGCTATCTCAGTCATTTGCTATGTCTCTATTGTCCTCGAGAGAAAAATCAATATCGATAAATTTTAGTTTTATTTTTATTCTTTATATTATTATTTTAAAGTGCGATAAATTATGGTGATTTTGCTCGGAAGTAATATTTCTTCTACATCGAAAAAACTCAATTGTAGACTTTTCCCAATGTCAGATTAAAAAATTCATCTTGACAAGAATTTTGTGGGAGGCATTCCTTGAAGTGAATGCAAACATGATGTTCATTTCATGCGATTATCATTGATAAGGCATTCCCTGAAGTGAATGCAAGCATGATGTTTATTCCATGCAATTATTGGATCCATTTCATTCCCTGAAGAGAATACAAACATGGTAAATCACTATTTAATTGGTAACATAACTTCGATATAATCCAAGTATATTGGCTGGACATCCCATTCTGCGAGGCTACTGGTCTCAAAGGAGATTTTTAAAGAACTTTGTGGATTGGTTTAACAATGATGCGTACGAGATTTAAATCTTTGTTCTATGTGATAAGGATATGTGAAAAAAGTTTCAAAGACCCACTGACTCTACACCATTCCCTGAAGTGAATGTGAGATTATATTATGGAAAGAATAAAAGTCACATTAGAAGTTGTGGTCGTGATTGAAACCATGCATATAGACATGAAAAATATGGTCATTTTAAGGATACTTCTACCTACTAGTAGTAAGGTTATAAGGATGATAATAGTGATAAAGATCATTCTAATGAAGTAAATCCTTTTTATTACCAATGCGGTGTTATAAACCATTGGTCTCGTACTTGTCGTGCGTTGAAAAATCAAAAATCATTGAATGATAAAGGGAAGAAAATAGAAGCAAATGTTGTTTGCGAAAAATGACGAAGATGATATCGGTCCAACTTTATTTGGACATTATTGGTCCAACTCATTTGGACGTTGTTGATTTTCTTATAAACCTCGAAAAGAATAAAATTATCTTCTAATTATTCTGATAACTATAAAGAGAATTATTTATCTTTTTATTTACTTCTCTTTACGTTTATTTACTTTACACACATTAATTATTTACGTTTTATATTTATATTTATATATTATGATATTTATTTATTTTGTTTAACATGATTACTTGTCAAATACAATCTATAATGATGATTTATGCTCAACATAAGCATAAGATATATTTTCACATTTAAATGTAAGAGAATAATGTGAGTACTATATCTCAAAGTACTGAAAATATTGATGCTCTAGAAGAGCAATAAATTCTTAAGAGAAAGCACATTATGAAAAGTGCATAATTGCGAATATTGCAATAATTACCGCTAATGGTAATAATATCGTCACCACTAGAAGTGGAAATTTTAAGAGAGCAATATGAGTTTGCAAAATATCCCTTTGAGAATTATAGATAACATATGTTATCAATTGTCATATGAAATAAGCCAATGTGGATATAAGCTCTGGTAGCCAAAAGTCAACTGAAAGCTCTAAAAGAGTTATATATTGCTACCAAAAGAATAATTTCCATTGAAAGCTTCGAAAGAGCTAAATATATTCTTATTTAAAGGGACAATTTTTGGTGGACAATGTATTATCAAGTTTTAACGAAACTTGTATTTTAAAATTTGTACCACACATGTACAAGTGAGATTGGATCACATGTTATGATAAATCAGAAGTTTACAAATTCAAAAATATATATATACACACATGTATATATAGTTGGCATGATCGGTTGAACCATCCTGATCAATAATGATGCGAAAGCTATTGAAATTTATATGCACATTTATTAAAAGAACCTACAGTTCTTGTGGTGCTTGTTCTTAAAGGAATTGATTAAATTCCATTTACTAAAAGAACACGAAGTTCTTGTGTTGTTTGTTCTCAAAGGAAATGATTAAGATCTCACTTACCAAAAGAACTTGAAGTTCTTGTACTAGAGTTGAGACTGCATGTCTTGCATATCTGAATAAAATATGAGCTCATTTATCTACAAATGTGGAAAGTTTTATATGATTTTAGTAGATGCATCTACTTTGTTTTATCAACTTACAACCAGAAGTTTGTGAGATTGGTTATAAAATGATTCAGATTATGCAGTTAGACTATTCATCTTGAAAAAGTTAGTGGGTCTATGTTTTAAGCTATATCAGTTGATACAAAGCCTATTGATTATGAAAAATACGGTTTAGCAAAATTTCAATTGGATGCCTCCCCTTTATAGCTAAACTATGAGAACAAAATATTCATTATTTATATGGTATTTCCATATAGCAGCACTTATACGCATCAAGCCAACGAGTTATAATAAACTCCTCGTTATGATTGATTTTTGGTCAGAAGCCATACATTCTCATTTTATAATTTTAAAATGTGCGATATATTATTGAGTTGCTCCACCACAACGCACAAAATGGGTAAATAAAAAAGGTTGAGAATATATATTGAGTACGAGTCTCCTTTTATGTTTAATTCTTATACATCAATTGGAGAATCATTTATGACATGGTTTTTTCTCAACATTAGGGGGAGATAATAATCAGCTAGATAAAGGAAAATGAATTGTCGTTATCTAGATCCTCGTATATGAACCAGAAATTCATAAGATAATTCATGCTATTACATGTCAACTACCAGACATATTTACTGACCCAGTGAGAATAACTAAGTCTCATATACCAGCTGAAATGCTCTAAATTTGAATTACATATTAGAGTGAACGGATATAAATCGTGCATGAAGCATGGAAATTGGTTTCAATAATCAAAATTCTTGTAAATGAAAAATAGTATGAGATGGTCATATATTGGAGGCGGGTGCTCTTGAAGTTACCCAAGGCATAACTAATAATAAAACTCTTGAAGAGTTTTAGGTACCTGAAATAAAGATTAAAATCTTGAAGAGATCTCGATGAGTTATGTCACAACGAGAATGAAACCAGAAAATTGAATAGTTGTCAACAACGATTTTGCAAAGAATTTTACATAGAATACTTCTATAGAAGTAAAGAAAGAAAATGAGGATCTTGTATAGAAATCTATCCAAAAGTATAGATATTGAATTGGCCAATGTAGAAAGACGGTTTGAACTTCTAAAAGAGAAGTATTTGGACCAACATCCCAAACACCTAAAGGTGTAATGCAAGTGCGGCACAAATAAGTAGTCGTAAATACGACGGAATTATAATTTATGAATAATTCTTAATACTTCATGGTGGATGCAATTACTTTGGCAGTTATGAAATATTTTATATGCGTCTAATCATTTTATGGATCCCTATAAAAAGAAAGTTATCCTTGACGGATTTAAAATGCTAGAAGCATTTGAAAATTTCTGAGGAAATTTATTTAGACATGTCTCATTGAAATATTTTGGCGCATTTGATATTATCGCCTTAGCGAGTACTAATTGAGGAAATACTATAAGAATGATCAAATTTTCATATGTATTTTATAAAGGAGTTTGGATCAAGATTCATTATGATAATTTGAACAACATTAGATTTTTTGAATAGCTTCAAATTGGAAACTCATGAAGAACTTTCAAAGCATTTGATGGAAGTATTTGAAAAAAAGAATCTTGAGATGTGGTTTTGTCTCAACCTAAAGATCGAGCAATTAAATATGTGTCTTGTCTATGAATGGACATAAGCTGAAAGAATCTTAAAGAAGATTCAATATGGATAAAGCATATCTATTGAGTATCCCAATAATTGAAGGTTGTTGGATGTGAATAAAGATAATAATATCTTTTCTTGGTCTTGAAGCACCATATATTAGATGGTCAAGAAATAGCTATGGATATACAAAGATATGTGATTTACTTTCACAAAGCTATCTTGTGCAGAGATAATACAAGATGTATATCTTAATCGAAAGGTGGATACATCATGGAACATATTACTCTAAAGTTTCATCCCTCACGATCTTTAGAAAAATAGTATAAAAGATTGAATTATGAAAATTCAAAGATCTTATGTGATGTTTTCACAAGGGGGAGTAAATACGCGTTGCACTCTTTTTCCCTTAACCGATGTTTTGTCCCAATGAGTTTTCCTGGTAAGGTTTTTAATGAGGCAACATGTTATGTGTATCATGTTGGATTAAAATCCTCAATTATGGGCACATATGTAAAATGTATGTTGCTATTATAAAGTATGACACAAAATCAAATGACCAATTATGTTAGGCGTGTCATAGATATTAAAGTGTCATGGAAATAAAAGTTTAGATACCATAAGATATATTTATAATTCAATGAGGGGCAGAGTTATAACTATTTAATAGTTGATTTAATAATCAACTATATAAAGAGGTAGTGGTCCCCAAGAAATAGGTTAACTTGTATTACTCTTGTCCCGTCAGAGAGTTTTTACGGCAAGGGCTAAGATATCTTCTTGAAAGATCACAACCACCTTTTAGGCGATCTTCATCAAATGATTCAAGGTTTTCATCTATCGATTAATTCAGGTACGCTTCCGCTTTTGGTTTATTGTTCTTGATGATTTGACATGATAGATCATGGGTTAGATTTCACATATATTATGGTTTGGTTCTATCATATCAAAGATGTGTACTCTTTTTCCTTCACTAAAGAAATCTTTTTCCCATTGAGTTTTTATCTTAGTAAGGTTTTAACGTGACACATTACCTTCATAGACATCCAAGGAGGAGTGTTATGAATATTTATCTATGTGGATGTCTATAATGATAAGAACTTTATCTAGGAGATTTGATTTACTTTATCATTATGAATATTATCTCCATTAATTAGAGTTTAATGTGTTATGTACTTCTTATGCCTATAAATAGATGAAGACATTGTACACAAGTCTAGTTTTGATAATAATATGAATCTTCTTATTTCTCTCGTCTCTTTGTTCTTCCTCTTTCTATTGTTCATTGTTCTTGTTCTTTGTTATTTTATTCACAACATGAAAGAAATGTTCTAATTTTATGCTCATTAATTCACCATCCAATTTAATTCAAAAAATTTTAATTTATGTCATATTTACTCAAATATATTTTTGTGAATTGCAAACATAACTATTTTTAATATTCGAATTTAAAAAAAAACTGATAATATCTCTTTAAAATCGGAATATCCTAAAAAGATATGCTAACTTAAGGAAAAAAATATGTTTACGTTTATTCTCAAAAATTTTCATCGAATCTTATATGTAAATTACATCCAATGTTGGAGACTTTGGACTATTCATTTAGCTTCATTTTCGGCGTCATTGAACCAACCAGATATTGCCACTAAAGCAAATTTTATGCTTAGGTGTCATGTATTTGCCATATAAGCACCTGTACAACCACCCCACAATTAGCGCTTAAAGACAAAAATAACATCCCTACATCCTAATATTACTAAATTAACACCTAAAATTTTTTATATCCCAAAAATTTAAAAAAATTGTGTTTTAATTTAATTAATTGCATTAACATATGATTAGTAAATTGTAATTAGAATTCGTCATGCATTCTAGGCGAGTTCCACTTAAATTTTTTAGGAACCTAGAAAAAATAAACTATTAAGAAACCAATATGGGATTTTATATATAGGCTTAGCTAGAGTGTAAATCTTTGTTTTCTTATCAATGTGGGATTCTTGATGCTAAAATATAGTATCAAACTCTTTAGCTCCAAGAATCTCACATTGGTAATAAACAAAAGCTTGCACTCTAGCTATTAGGGGTGTGCATAATTAACCATTACCGTGAACCGTAATATTTAACTATTATAACCGTTACTTTTACAGGTTAATTAACCAAACCGTTAAGGTTAAACGGTTTCAATTAACCGAACCGCTAAAAATGATGGTTAATGGTTACAATTATGGTTATGAATTTTGACAATATATATTAACCGTTATATATATTTCTTCGATTTGTTAGAATCACAATATATTTCTTTTTTTGATCAAAAGGAGAACTAAATTCGATTAAAATAAAAGGGGCCCGACCCCATGCACGTAGAGTGCAAGAAACATAGAGGCGATCTCAAACATTTGCCTAGAGGCAGTCAAGCGGCAGAACTTGGTATCCATGCAATGTCGAGCAATGCAGAGAGAATACAACACACCGGAGGCAAAGAGCCTATCCAAAATCGAGGCACGCAGGCCCAAAAGGAAGAACCAACACCAATCAAGGCAAAGGAAATATCTGCCACAAGACAACCTCGGATCAGAAAGGGCGTAAACGTACTTCCTGTTCGTTTGGGAGAGCTCCATCCGGAGGCAGGCTCCCAATTCCATAGGAGGATTGGGCCTTGTCACCAAAACGGCAGGAGAACGTAACCCTATCTGATCTGGCTTCACAAACCGGATAACAAAGCTTAAAACCGACAAACTTAAAAAGACATCATGATCAACCACAAATCTCATCCACATTGATCGAAACCTAAACGGAGAATTTAACCCACCCAGGTCCCATTCAAAGCTACACACCTTCAACTCTCGGGTCTCGTCGTCCATCCAAGCTCCAATATAACTCCTTATCCCATGGTAAAAATTAGTCCAAATATAAAACAATGGAAAACTCCCCTCATGGGTCCACAATGAAGCCCACTCTGGAATGAAACCAAAGGAAAGATCAGTCTCCATAGCGCAATTCCAGGGCCCACAAAGGTTGACTCCACTCTTTGCCAAGGATAAAATAATTGGAGACGGTTCAGCCACTTCCTTAAAATTTAAGGAAAGCTTTTCATGGCTCGCAAATAGACCTGGTAAACTTGACCCGAGAACCGAAACCCGAACCGAATTATCCGAACCCAGACCCGAACTGAAATTGAAAATCAACTCGAAATTGACCTGAAATCTGATCCGAAATTTAATCCGAAACCCGAAATAAACCGAACCGAAACTGAATCGAATTTAGTTGAACCGAATGGACCCGAACCGAATGGACCCGAACCGAATAGACCTGAACCGAATGGACCCGAACCGAATAGACCCGAATCGAATGGACCCGATTAATAGAAATAAAGAAAGATAAATATGAACATCCGCACAAATCACTAAAATGTCAAATATATTGACTTTATAAAGTCATATATATGGTGTAAAAATCTGACCAACCTAAAAATTTACTGATCTCTCATTGAACCGAAAATAACCGAACCGAAATCAACCGAACCGAAATCAACCGAACCGAAAATAACCGAACCGAAATCAACCGACCCGAAATGACCCGAAACACAATAGACCCGAACCGAAACCGAAACTGAATCTGAACCGAAAATATCAGACCCAAAATAACCGAAACCGAAATGACCCGAACCGAACCCGAATCGATTGACCCGTTTGCCACCTCTACTCGCAAACCGAAAATTTTTAGAGGACCCTGCAGAAAAGACAAAAACGTCAGGCCAATTCTTAGAACCTGTGCCCGATATCAAGACCTCACAGGAGACTCTTCTTTGAACCATTCGAAAAGCCTGCCAAATCTCGTGATTTAAGGGATTTTTTCCAGCTTTATGGGGTGCGTCGGTTTCCGTGCCGAATTTGTCCTTTGCCCGCAAACGGTTCCTTCTCGCTTTTTCCTGATATCCCACCGGAGTAACGTCGACCACCATGGTTCTTTGGACTGTGGCACCTTCGTACGTCGCCGGCTGCAGCAAAAAAATAGACACAAGACAACCGTTCCCCGCCGCTCCGTAAACTTTGCTCGAGAAAGAAAGATGGATTTGTTGATTAAGTATTAAATCATTTAATCTTATATTTAAAATTATTAAATCACAATATATTTCTGGTACTAACTTGTTTAATAATTTTAAATATAAGATTAAATGATTTAATACTTAATCAACAAACAACTATGATTGATGAGTTATATTTCATTTTAGAGAAAGTCGACGAAGATCTTAAGTGGTTTGGTCATAGAGTTAACTTTTGTGGCTTGTGATACTATCTCATAAAAGTTTCATTTACCTTATGTTTGTTTTATGTTAGTTAAATATTTTTCTTTAAAACTTTGATTGTGTATTGCTATGTGTTGAATACTGTTAAAACTTAGGTTTTAAACTAAGTATGAAATTTATGTATTTTGTGTTGTGTTGAAACTTTGTTGTATGTATGTACTTATTTTAATTAAGTATGAACTTAGAGTTCAGAATCTCTATTTAACCATTTTTATGAACATTTTAATTTAATATTTATTGAAAATACAATTTCTTTATTCTAAAAGAAATAGTGAACATGTACAAAAATTGTAATAGGTTACATGTTAACCTGTAACCGAACCGTCGGTTAACAATATCTTAACGGTTAACCATTAAAGATTAACTGATTTTCAACAGTTATGTTACAATTAGCTAAATTTAATAATTACTATAACGGTTAACCAACCATTTAGACTAAACGGTACAGTTAACCGACCATGAACATCCTTATAGCTTAGGGAATCGATACCTTAAAATCAGGTTAAGGGAAAGAAGTAGGAATTTTATCAAAAATGAGTATCAAACTTTCAAGCTCTTAAAAGAAAATATATCATTGATTCAAAAATTACTTTTCTTTCCGACATATTTTTTAACTTCCACGTCATTTTTCCTCCTAAAATGTTTTCATCCAGTTCTTTTCTAGTTAGTTTTTTTCACTTTAAATCTGAAACTACTCATTTTCTATATTTTCTTGATTTTCCTAATTCTCTTAAAATTCTCTCAAACATTCTTCATTTTCTTCACATTTTCTAAAGTAGTTTTCTTTTGTTTTTCAAGGAACCAAGTCAAAATCTATTTTATTTCTTCAATTAAGGTATGATTCGATCTTTACGCCACTTAATTGGGTGATTTTTCTTTTTGGAATAAGATTTGATCCATTCAAACAGAACTTTTAAATCTATGAAATTTTCTAACACCACAATAAAACAAGTCTTTAGCGGCGTCTTTTAGCGCCGCTAAAAACTCTCCCGGCGCTAGGGGTGTTGAAAAATTTCCGATCCGATTATTTGTTGATCCGATCCGAAATTTCGGATATCCGATCTGATTTTTATTTTTCGGATAATTCGGATCGGATATCCGAAAATTTTGGATCGGATACGGATAGTGATTTTACATTCGGACCGGATATCCGATTATCCGATATCCGAAAATTCAAATTTTTTATAGGTATAAATCTTGTTATATTCGATATTTTTACTTGTTATATATGAAAAATTGAAATTTCCATGATACAAATATTGTTATATTCAATAATTTATTAATTTTTACATTTGAAAACCTAAAATTTTCGTGGATAGAACCATTAAATTAAAAAAATAATCAAATAAATTCATAAATTTTGGATAGTCGGATATCCGAGTATCCGATCCGAAAATTCGGATATTCGAATTTTCGGATATCCGATTTTTTCGGATCGGATACGGATCGCTATTTAGGTGATCCGAATTTTTCGGATATCCGAATTTTCGGATCGGATCCGATATCCGAAAATGAACACCCCTACCCGGCGCTAAGAGAAGCACCGCAATAAGTGTCGCAAGAACCAGCGCCGCAACAATTTACGGGGTTTTTGGGGGAAAAACACCACAGAATGTCAAGATATATAGCGGCGTTTTGTATATCAAACGCAACAAATAATTTATTCTTTAGTGGCGTTTTCTTCTAAACGTCACTATATGTTATGATATTTAATAGTGTATGTGATTTTTAGTGGCGTTTTTCCTTCAAACGCCGCTATATATTTGATTTTTAGTGACATTTTGTTCCATAAACGCTGCTACTTACTATGTATATATTGGCATTTTTTACAAACGCCACTAATTGTAACTGACTTGACAAATATCAATTTCTACTATAATACCACCCAAATTTAACCTATAACATTATCCAATAATATCAAACTTGAAATTTAATTACGAAAATTAAATAAAAATACTTAACAACCAAAATAATCAAAATCTATAACATTAGAGTGAAATATAATGTAAGTAAACATTGTTGGTATAATAAAGAAATCATGATTTAGTAAAAAAAAGAAACAAATCATGAATCTAAGAAATCAACTTTGATGGCGGATTCTGTCGTTGGTTGTGTTGTATCATCTTCATCATATCATAAAGTTGTTCTTGGATGTGTTTATATTTTTTCTGATATGCTGCTTCCATTTCCTTAAATGCTTTTTAGCAAGCTTTTCTCCCAGTAACTGTTGGTAAAATTGACTGCAAAACCGGCTGTTAGCACTGACTGCAAAATAACAAACACAACGGAAAAGAAAAGATTATGAACCGTGTCGTGGTATGATGGCCACTGCCTTAGAAACAAAACTGCCCCGAACAGTGTAGTCGCTTCACAGGCAGAATGTCCCCCGAGGTGCACACGGACGCTCCTGAAATCGTACACTCGACTCCGGAGTGAACAACAGTGGTACTGCTCAAAGAATGATCGAACAACGGAGGAAACAGAGAGAGTTTTTGATGTGTATTCGGATGTGTTGTTTATGTATAATGGTGCATTCATCACATCTATTTATAGGCCGGATGTTCAACGGTCGGATATCATCAACGTCCGGATTTTCCTCCAACGGTCGGATCCAACGTTCGGATTTAGTCTAACGTTCGAATCCAACGTTCGGATCTAACGTTCGAATCCAATAATTGGAATTAAACCGTTCGAATAAAAGCCTATAAACAAGAAAAATTCTTTCACATATATTCTTTTGTTCATAAGAAAATTCCTACGAATTTTCTCCAAAAAGAATATTTACGCGCGCGTACGTGTTAACACGAACACGAACACGAACACGAACACGAACACGAACACGAACACGAACACGAACACGAACACGAACACGAACACGAACACGAACACGAACACGAACCGAGCCGGACGGCGGCGGCGGCGCGCGAGGACGTCCCTTGTTCTTTCCCACTCAACAAGGGATGGAGGAAGCATGGGTATAAATACCCTTCCCTAGCTATTTTCCCAATCAATGTGGGATATAGCTTTGGTAATATTCTGAAGCATTACCAACATTCCCCCACTAATGCGAAAGAATTCATCTGTATCTCAAACACAAACCTCCTCAGACGAGCAGTAGCGGAATTAGTTGCTTAAGCACTAGTGAACGTATCTTGAACTAGTACATAGTGATAATGAGCGATCCTTCTCTTAGATAAGTGAAACTAGTCTTGAACTTTCTAAGATAGGGGTAAACTCATAACACACAACTAACTCCTTCATCTACTGAAGTTCTCGATGTGTAAGATATATATATACACAAGTGTATATTTGGCCATCTTACCCTCAGGATTCTAGTAAGTGTTTTAGAAAAACGGCCCAACGTTTTTCATAGAAGGTGGCTAATCCTTCTCACTTACATAGGTTATTTCATCAAGTTTATCTCAATATAAACCACCCTGAATTTGGGCTATGAAATAATTAAGAACCATTTGTAATGGCTCAACCTCTTATAGACTTATGGTGATTTCTTCAAGTCCATTTAAAATGAACCACCCAGTCTTGGGATAAGAAATCATTAAGAATAAATATTCAACCTCATTGTCGGTGAATTCAAAATGTCCTTCTCAATAGGATCATTTTAAATTTCATTAAGAGTTTCTTGAAACTCAACCTTTCTGGCGGTAAGTTCATCTTGTCCTTCTTAATAGGACAACACATTCATACTTGTGTTATGAACTTATTAAGAATAAGTATTCAACCATGATTCGGTAAATTCATCAAGTCTTTCTCACAAAGACCACCCAAAACATGGGCTTTGAATTTATTAAGAGTAATAGTACTCAACCTGGACATGTACATTATTCGTCATAGGGATAGGTAGTGAGAAATGTACACTATGAGTCTTTTCATGGTTTCGTTTGACCACATTGAACTTAGATAACTAAGTTGGGTATCCACCATGAATTCCTCAACCAATGGGCTTTAAACCCATCCCCCTCGACGAATCTAGGACCAACTTCCGACTTAACCCTTTGGTAAGCGGATCTGCTAGGTTTCTTTCCGACTTCACATACTCTAAAGAGAGTACTCCATTCCTTATTAAGTGTCTAACAGATTCATGTCTTATGCGAATGTGTCTCTTTTTACCATTGTAAACTTGACTCTTGGCAACACAAATCGCAGCTTGTGAATCACACAATAAGGAAACAGGAGGAGTCGGGCTTCCCCACAACGGAATATCGGCTAACAAACTCCTTAGCCACTCAGCTTCTTGCCCAGCTAAGTCAAGAGCTATAAACTCTGACTCCATAGTAGAGCGAGCAATACAAGTCTGTTTTGAAGACTTCCATGAAATTGCTGCTCCTCCCAAAGTAAATACATACCCACTCGTAGAGCTTACTTCATCACTATCGGAGACCCAGTTGGCGTCACAATATCCTTCTAATGTAGCAGGAAAGCCAACAAACTCAAGTCTCCAGTCCATAGTACCCTTAAGGTACTTAAGTAAGCGTCTAAGAGCAACCCAGTGCTCATTACTAGGGTTATGAGTATATCTACTGAGTCTGCTAACAGCATAGGCAATATCTGGCCGAGTATAGTTCATTAAGAACATTAGACTGCCAATTATTTTGGCATATTCCATTTGAGAAACGCTACTTCCTTCATTCTTGAAGAGATGTATGCTAGAGTCATAAGGAGTTCGAACAGGGGTGACATCAAAACTGTCAAATTTCTTTAACACTTTCTCAATATAGTGTGTCTGACTTAAAGAAAATCCCTTTTCAGATTTGATTACTTTGACTCCTAAGATTACATCGACTTCTCCCAAGTCAGTCATCTCAAACTTAGTGGACAAGAAACTTTTTGTTTTGTTAATGGACTCAATGTTGGTACTGAAAATCAGCATGTCATCAACATACAAGCTTATGATGACACAATCAGTACCAAACATCCTCGAATACACGCATGCATCCGAACCATTCACAACAAAACCAAAACTAAGAATAGTTTTGTGAAATTTCTCATACCACTGTTTGGGAGCTTGCTTCAGGCCATAAAGTGACTTTTTAAGTCTACATACTTTGCCTTCCATACCAGGCGCCTCGAAGCCAAGAGGTTGCTCCATATAGATCTCTTCATCTAGATCCCCATTCAAAAATGCAGTCTTTACATCCATTTGATGCACTTGCAATTTGTGAATGGAGGCTAGTGCAAATAATGCACGGATCGTTGAGATTTTTGTGACGGGAGAGTAAGTATCAAAGAAGTCTTGACCAAATCTTTGAGTGAACCCTTTGACTACTAGTCTTGCCTTATACTTTTGGATAGAACCATCTGGTCTAAGTTTCTTTCGAAAGACCCACTTACTGTTAATGGTTTTAAATCCTCTAGGCAAGTCAACTAATTCCCAAGTATGATTAGACATTATTGATTCTAGTTCATCTTTTATAGCGCTTTTCCAAAAACTAGCATCAATAGATCGTATAGCTTCTTCGTAAGTTTTAGGATCCTCATCTAACAGATATGCTTGAGCTATATGATCAGAAAGAGTGTCTAAATCATTTATCTCAGAAATAAAGGAAGTTATGAAGTCTGGTCCAAAAGAGGTTTCAACTCTTTGTCTCTTACTTCTTCTAGGCTCAAATTTAATCTTTTGAGAAGACCTAGCAGGCACACTAGAAGAAGTGGATGGCAAGCTTTCTATTTGTGTTTCAACATTTAATCTAGGTTTCTTTAGAGGAAAGATATCTTCAAAGAAAACAGCATCCCTAGATTCACAAATAGAGAAGTCTTGCAGAGTCATGAATCTATATGCGGCACTGTTAGAAGCATAGCCTATAAACACTGCATCAACGGTTTTAGGTCCAATGGTGGACTTCTTAAAGTCTGGTAACCCCACTTTGGCCAGACACCCCCACACTTTCAAGTATTGTAAATTTGGGGCATACCCTTTCCATAATTCGTATGGGGTAGAATCAATTTTCTTATGAGGTACTCGGTTCAGAATATGATTAGCCGATAGAATGGCTTCCCCCCACATGTTGTCAGACAACCCAGAACTTATCAATAATGAGTTCATCATCTCTTTTAAAGTTCTGTTTTTCCTCTCGGCTATGCCGTTCTGTTGAGGAAAATAAGGGGCTGAAGTTTCATGTATTATGCCATTCGTCTCACAAACCTCTTTTAGAAAATTAGATCCATATTCACCACCTCTATCAGACCTAACACGTTTTATTCTCCTATCTAACTGATTTTCAACTTCTGTCTTATAAATAAGAAAGAAATTTTCAGCTTCATCTTTAGTTCGTAGGAGACAAACTTTTGTATACCTAGAAAAGTCATCTACAAAAGTTATGTAGTAGTGTTTTCCTCCTTTACTTTCAGTGTTTCTAAAATCTGCTAGATCAGTATGAATAAGTTCTAACAGTTCAGTCTTTCTTTTAGAAACACTTTTAAAGGTAGGTTTTGCATGCTTGGCTTCTACACAAACTTCACATTTATTATAGTTTGTTGTGTCTAGTTTAGGCAACATATTCATATTCATCATTTTCTTTAAGGATTGAATATTTACGTGTCCTAATCTAGCATGCCACATATCAACAGACTCAACAATATAAGCAGAAGTGGTGGCTTTATTTTCATTAAGTTGAGTTTCTATGACAAATAAACCTTCGCTTAAAAAACCTTTCCCGACATAATCACCGTTACGGGAAAGTACAAGTTTATCTGCCTCAAAAACTAACTTAATGCCTGCCTTATTTAAGAGGCCACCATTAATCAAATTTCTACGCAGGGCAGGCACATATAGGACATTATTAAGGGCCAAAGTTTTACCGGAAGTCAGCTTGAGTAAAACCTTGCCTTTGCCCATCACTTGAGAGCTGCTGGAGTTCCCCATGTACACGCGTTCACCATTTTTCGCGTCCTCGAACTCGGTGAATAGCTCCTTCTTTGCACAGAAATGTCGAGAAGCTCTAGTGTCTACGACCCACTCGGTGTTCTTCTCTACGAAGTTGACCTCCGAAACCACCGCAGCTATGACTTCATCATCCATGTCCTCCGCGACATGCATGCGTGGTCTAGTCTCGTTCTGGCGGTCCAAGCGGTGCTGACATTGGTACGCCTTGTGACCGGCTTGCCCACACACGTAGCACTTCATGGTTTTCATGTCGTGCTTAGCCTTGTTGGGCTTCTTGAAATTGGTAGTCTGCTGTGGTTTGGGCCTTTTGTTCGGAGGGCCTTTCTTAAAGGGCCTTTTGGACCCTGAAGCAGCACCAGACTCAACAATGTTAGTTTTAAAAGATAAGTGACTAGAGTTGTTCGAAACCTTATCTTTCAACCGGTTGGCCTCCTCGATTTTCATGTGACCAATCAGCTCCTGAAGTGGTATGTCCCTTTTCTTGTGTTTGAGGGAGTTGCGGTAATCGGACCATGATTTTGGCAACTTCTCGATAAGGACATTGGCTTGCAAAACTTCACACATTTGCATGCCTTCCGCTATGATGTCCGAGACAAGATTCTCATAGTCATGGACTTGGTCCATGATGGTCTTGTCGTCAGTCATCTGGAACTTCAACCATTCGCCCACGACATATTTTTTAATCCCCGCATCATCGGTGCCATACTTGGTGTCCAAGGAGTCCCATATTGCCTTTGCACTCCTCTCCTTTAGGTACATGTCAAATATTTTGTTAGACATGTGACTTAGGAGATGGCCACGGACTGTCTTGTTGTCCTTCTCATATTTGGCAAAGGTGGCAGCAGCAAGGACATCGGCGGCATCATTAGTTTGGCCTTGGTTATCGGCAGGAACAGCAACGGTAGGTGGTGCAACTGGTGGTTCGTTGAGCAGCACATAATCGAGGTCCAATTGCTCAAAGAAAATCAGTATACGCTGGGACCATCTACGGTAGTTGCTGCCATCTAAAGCATCGAGCTTGGAAAGATCGGGAATGAGCTTGCTTAGTGCGGATGAAGATGCCATTTTGCAGAGTCGGAGAAAAGTTTTGTTTCTAAATTGTTGGTAAAATTGACTGCAAAACCGGCTGTTAGCACTGACTGCAAAATAACAAACACAACGGAAAAGAAAAGATTATGAACCGTGTCGTGGTATGATGGCCACTGCCTTAGAAACAAAACTGCCCCGAACAGTGTAGTCGCTTCACAGGCAGAATGTCCCCCGAGGTGCACACGGACGCTCCTGAAATCGTACACTCGACTCCGGAGTGAACAACAGTGGTACTGCTCAAAGAATGATCGAACAACGGAGGAAACAGAGAGAGTTTTTGATGTGTATTCGGATGTGTTGTTTATGTATAATGGTGCATTCATCACATCTATTTATAGGCCGGATGTTCAACGGTCGGATATCATCAACGTCCGGATTTTCCTCCAACGGTCGGATCCAACGTTCGAATCCAATAATTGGAATTAAACCGTTCGAATAAAAGCCTATAAACAAGAAAAATTCTTTCACATATATTCTTTTGTTCATAAGAAAATTCCTACGAATTTTCTCCAAAAAGAATATTTACGCACGCGTATGTGTCGAAGACATGTGTTAACATTGTTCTTTCCCACTCAACAAGGGATGGAGGAAGCATGGGTATAAATACCCTTCCCTAGCTATTTTCCCAATCAATGTGGGATATAGCTTTGGTAATATTCTGAAGCATTACCAACAGTAACTTCTATCAAATTTCCCACCACTAGCCATAGAAGTAGCAGCCATCCCAGCTACATTCCCTAATTCATCTTTAGTAACTTTCTTAGGTGGAGCCTGTGTTCCTGTTATGGGCAGAGTTGTAGCAGCAAGCTGAACATGGCTGCAGCAAAACATTTTAAGTTAAAATCAACTTACAAAAAGTTACAAGAATCAGATAAGGAGCAATTAAATGAAACTCAACAAAAGATCTAGTTTGTCGAATGCAAACTAAAGTAAATGCTAGAGTTTTCTCGTCAAGAACTAGAGCAGTTGGATGAAAATGGTACCTATAGAAAAGAGTCGAAGTTTTTTTTTAGCATGGAAAAGAATCAAAGTTGACTTCAAACTCATTGATGTTTATAAAAAACTCCTGAGTCAGCTATCATAGTCTATCCCCTTAACTGCTAAAATGACATAAATGTTGGATAATCAATACTCAATAAAAATACTCACCATCAATCATCTTGGCCTCGATGGTGGGTATATCTTTATCATTGTTAACAAGATCATAACCAAAACGGCGTTTCCATATACCAGTCTTTTCATCCCATAAAACTTTGTCCTTTTTACGTTTCTGTATACCTACAAGATATTTCAAAAGTGAAAAGGTAACCTTCATACTATATTCAACGATTTGAGCTTTTAATTGTTGGAAAAATATGAGAAAATAGAAACTTTGAGCCATATTTCGAATACATATAGATGGAGATTCGAATAAAGATTCAATGGAAACTTATTCTAATTTATGCGATCTTTACAACGGTATCTTATATGCTTAAAATGGTTGAGAAATTGAAGGTCAAAGTAAGGAGATTGCGAAGCAAGAAAAGGAAATGGAAACCCCCAATCCCACATTGATGGAAAAAATAGATTGGGAAGTGTTTATATACACTTACCCTACTTGTAATGAATGACTTGAGATGAAATTGTGCCTTATGTGTAAAAGGTGTGAACCCAATCCCATTTATGTTAGGGTGCACTTGTAAAATGTGGGTGATGTGAATGTTTATTGTGGTTGAGCCTTGCTTTTGGGCTTGTAGATATTTTACCATGTTCGAATTATTTTGAATTCGATTAAATACTTGCATCCCACTCATGTTATCCGATTATGGGTATGATCGGTACAATATTTTCTCATGTTTGCCCTAATTTTCCCCTATAAATACATGAATGGTTTTCAGTTTTAAAATACGACCGAAAATTGTTTTTCTCTTTTAAAACAACATAGTATTTTCTGGTGATAGTCGAAGGCCCAGTACGTTCGTGATTACTCAGTGGTGCTGCTGAAGATAATCATCCGCTGTTGTATCCTGGGAGACAGACGAATCTATCTTAAGAAAATTGCGTTATCTGTATGCGTCAACAATTAATTTCAGTTATTTCGTTCTTTTATTAGTTTCGGTTATCATATTTTATTTTCCTTGGTAATTTCTAATTACTTGCAGTAAAGGAAATATAAGAGAAGGGGTGTGTTGATATTACGAGGATCACATGGAAGAAGTCACATAGATTCGAGTATAGTCGTAACAGAAGAGATGAGCTGGATATGTAGTTTAATCGTTTGAATGTTCTACAATTTTCTTGTATTTATTTCAAGTTCGTTAAAATAATAAATATAATATTTTATTTATTATTTTCTTGGATTAATAACACCCTTTTCCAACAATCTTAAGACATATTCTTTCGAGATTAATCCAAGACGAACAGATTACCGTATCAAAAGAGGTGGTTCACCACGACGATACATTCAAACGAAATTGACCATGTATGAGGCGTGGACAAACTGTTGCATTCGAAATAAAAGGAATTCTCAAAGATAATTGTAAGTCAAGTAAACAAATTTGGTTCGGGATTTATTCTGCCATTTTAACGGGTTTGCTTAGATCTCAAAATTGTTGGGACAAATATGTGTTACAGAAATTGTCGTTGAGAGTAACTGCGGTTCCGGATTTTGGGAAATACCAAAATCAGAAATAAAAGAAATTAAATTTCGATTTATTGGTATGTATCATGAGGATACGTGTTTGATTTAATACTTTCGCTTTTAGTAAGGATTAAAATCATATGTGAAATACATGGTTGTATGTATTGTAAAACCTTTACCATGTGAGTAAAAGGTTTAAATGTAACACCTCCTTCCTGGCCTGGTCGAGAACTGGGTTAGAGCGTGTTACCGGTGAACGATGCGGTGAACGGTGCTATAAAATTTTAACTTATTAATAACATTTAATCAATATTACACAAACAAACATTACCAAATATACATATTAATCCATTTCATTCATAAAAGGACAACATTTAACCATTTAGGACTGCTGTATAGCTTTTACAAGTTTTAGGGACTAATATGTAAATCTTACAAACTAGAGGTCCTTCGATGCATTAAACAATACCACAACGAAATTCAGTTCACCATTGATTAGCCTGCAAAATTTCATGCATAATGGTGATCATTTACCCATTCAATTACTTATACAAAAATCAATGATCAAAATGTAAACAGTGCAGACTTGCAGATCAGGCTTTAACCACTTTAACTAACCATGTATCGAAACACTTAGAGCTGTTTCGATACGGGTAGACGATGGTCAACCTTGTTGACCTTTCCCTTTTGACCGTATCGATACGAGCAAGCCATGTATCAGTACGGGTTGACTCTATTTGACTTTGACTTGGACCCGTTTCGATACGCTATGAACCCGTATAGAAACGAGGAATTCCAGAGACAAAATGTTTCGAAATAGCCATGGAACATTTCGATACACCCTATTTCTCAGACCAAACTATGCTTAACCGTATCGAAATGCCATCACCCATTTCGATACGGCCTGACCTGTAATGACAGATTTTTGCTGGTTTTTACTCAATTTGACCTATCGAACGATGTCCAAATGCAACGAAACTTTACACACAATATTTTAATAGTATATACCACTGTCATGCCAAGTTTTATGATCATACAAATCCATTTACTATGTTTTTACCCTTTTGGGCTAATTATGCATTTTTATACTACTTTAAGCCAACCAAAAAGGCTATTGAGAGCCACATACCATATTACAACTTAAGCATTACACCAACACATCAAAATAGGCACAAATGACTCGTTCAACTACTTTGCCACATTCTTAGGAGTTTATAAGTCAAAAACACATTACTTGAGGCTTGTAGTGACTTGTCTTGCTTGCCACTCTAATCTTCTGACACACGATCCTTTTTAACCTGAAAATGCATGAGATGAGACATGTTAGACATACTTTGCCTAGTGAAGTAGTCATAATCAATATGAACAACATTATATCAAATATCAGTATGCATAATCATGCTTATCAATATCATAGCTATGCATCAATATACAATGTTTAGCATTTTCATTTCATCATTAATCCTTGGGTTGAATTAAGATAATGGATACACGAATTTCTACGCCTCACCAAATCAATAAATGGTCTGATCCCTCCATCTCGCCAATATGACCAATATCAATACACATCCTTCCGCCTCGCCAAATCAATATAGGTCGTAGCCTTAGGACCGTAGTCCACCCGTACACTGAGCTCATGAATTCTATGGCATGCCAATTGTATCCAATGTCTATTCAAATCCAAGGTTCCAATGTTCATATCCATTTCAATAATCAATAGTATTCCAATGTCCGATGATTACAATGTTACCAATGACAAATATATGTATCTCATCATCAATATTTCATAGTTTGATGTCAATATCAATGTCCAATGGTCTCTATACAATAATTCGATGACAATGACTATATCAATGACAATGCACAATGAGAATAACAATGACTATGTTCAATGTTCAATAACAACTTACCGACACTTACCAAAGTGTCCGATTAACCATCCAATGCAATTTCTTCAACAACATTGTT
Organism: Hibiscus trionum; assembly: GCA_030270665.1. Classification (NCBI taxonomy): domain Eukaryota; kingdom Viridiplantae; phylum Streptophyta; class Magnoliopsida; order Malvales; family Malvaceae; genus Hibiscus; species Hibiscus trionum. The sequence goes on from BSYR01000013.1 coordinate 15,033,395, forward strand.
AACGATGAAATTTAAATTATCGAATAATGATCTGGGAAGGCCTTTCGCCTAAACCCAAGACTCCGACTACACTTACCTTAGCAATCCGAAGCTTTCAAGGCTCTCGGATAGCAATCCCCTTGTTCCTAGCTTGAGATGGAGAAGGTGAAACCTCTTTCTCCACTTCTTGAGCTAGAAAGTCAATAGAAAACTATTAGGTTCGATACTTCAATATCAAATTCAATACAATGATATCAAAATCAATATCTGAATTCAATATAAAAACTAACGATGAAATATCCATGGATGGTCAAAACCCTAGCTCAAGATTAAACTCAATATATCCATGGAATCCAACGATTGTTTGAGGATTATTGCTTACCCGAATGATACCAACAATTCGATATCTATGAAACGAAGAAATAGAAAAGCTTAAAACTTCTCCAATGGAGGTGTGTGCTTGGAAGTAAGTGATGAGGATGACAAAGATGAAGAGGTGCTAGCTTCCTCTTGAAATCGAGTAAGCCAATTATTTACTATTTCCTTAAGTCTTTATTTGAGATAGCTTTCCTTCAATTGAAGGAAGCTCTCTCGGTGCTTCCACGTGGGAAATTCATAAGGAGAAGAGGCTAATCGCAAGATTAGTCCCTCAATTCTCGTTACATTATAGTTTTGCCTTCCAACTTGCGATTTATTCAAATTAATCACTATATGGGTTTCAAATTTATTCAATAGAGTCCGATGACAATGTTTTAAGCTCAATTAAGGTTCGATATCAATAATTAACTAGTTGATACAATATTTAGACTTCATCAATGTAGAATTTCCGATCACCGGGACTAAATTTTGACTAGACCGGATTTTGGGGTATTACAACTCTCCCCTCTTAAGAAAAATTCATCCTCGAATTTTTACCTGAACTGAAGAGGTTTGGATATTTTCGTTTCATGATCTCTTCAGGTTCCAGGTGGCTTCTTCAACGGTGTGGCTCCTTCAGAGCACTTTAGCCAACGACACTATTTTGTTGCGAAGTCTCTTGACTTTTCTAGCAAGAATTTGAACCGGTTCCTCCTCGTAGGATAGATTTGGTCGAAGTTCTACAGATTCAGGTTCCACAATATGTGAAGGATCAGAACGATACTTCTGGAGCATTGATACATGAAAAACATCATGGATCTTAATCAATTCTGAGGGTAACAACAATCGATATGCTACGAGACCAACTCTTTCAATAACTTGAAAGGGTCCAATGAATCAGCGACTCAATTTTCCCTTTTTGCCAAATCTTAAGACTTTTTTCCACGGTGATACATTGAGGAAAGCTTTCTCACCAACTTTGTACATAATGTCTTTTCTTTATAGGCCAGTGTAAGCCTTTTGTCGATCAAAGGCAGCCTTTAAACGATCATGAATTATAGCGACTCGCTCTTCAGTCTCTTGAAGAGTGTCAGGGCCTAACATCTTGCCCTCGCTAAGCTCTGACCAACATAATGGAGTTCTGCACCGCCTACCATACAATGATTCATACTGAGCCATTTGAATTGATGCTTGGTAACTATTGTTGTAGGAAAATTGGACGAGGGGTAGAGACTTTTCCCAAGTTCCACCAAAGTTAATAATGCATGCTCGAAGCATGTCTTCCAAGATCTGTATAGAGAGGTTCAGTGACAATGCAAGTTCTAGAATTTCAATAGACAAATTATTCGATGATTTACCTGGATTACCCTTTCTGACTGGCTGTCATATTGAGGGTGAAAGGTTGTGCTAATATTAACTCTGGTGCCCAGAGCTCCTTGTAAGGTCCTCCAAAACCGAGATGCAAATCGAGGATCTCGATCAGAGATGATAGACTTAGGTACTCCGTGGAGTCAGATTACTTTCTTGATATAGAAGTCAGCTAGTTTTGGAAGACCGTAGTCCATTCTAACCAGTATAAAATGAGTTGACTTCATGAAACGATCTACAATAACCCATATAACATCATGCTTTGTAGGAGATAAGGGTAGATCACTAACAAAATCCATATTTATCTTTTCTCATTTCCATTTCGGTGGATCGATAGGCTGTAATAGTCCAGTAAGAGCACAATGTTATGCCTTAACACATTGGCACATGAGGCATTTGGAAATGAAATCAACTATGGCCTGCTTCATGCCCGACCACCAATAGAGTTCGCGTAGATCTTTATACATCTTTACAGACCCGGGGTAAACAGAGAAAGAACTCGAATGGGCTTCTGAAAGGATATCAGTGCGAAGAGATTCATCATTAGGTACACAAACTCGATCATGAAAACATAAAAGTCCTTCAGAATTAATTCTGAAGTCAGAGTTGTCCGATAGCTTAGAGACAATGATTTGAAGCTCAGAATCTTGCTCTTGCAGATCCTTGATTCGTGAAACGATGGTAGAATGAACTTGGAGTTCAGCTACAAGATAATGATGCTTTCGAAGTCGTAAGTGAGCGTTAATTGCTCGAGGGGCTACAATATAGCAATATTACGATGAGTTAATATACTACACAACAAATAACTCCAAAATTTGTTGTCAATGCTTATCAGGCGAAGGTTTGCGACTGAGTGCATCAACTACAACGTTGGCCTCACCTGGATAGTAATCGATGACCAGATTGTAATCTTTAAGGAGTTCCATCCACCTTCGTACAGATAATGTCTCCAGATTTTCAATGCGAAAACAACCACAGCCAATTCAAGATCGTGGGTGGGATAATTCATCTCGTGTGGCTTAAGTTGTCTTGAAGTGTAACCACCCGGACCCGCTTATGCGTTTCACCAAACTCTGGGCGGTCACAACCTATAATCAAACTTCCTGTAAAATATCTCATTCAAAATATCAAAACTGACATAGTTTCCCCCTACGGGAGATTTAAGAACCATACCATAAAACCTGTTAACGAATACATATCAATACTATTCTCAGAACGATTATAAAATCTATTAGAATTGCTTTCAAATCCATCCCAAAATTAGTAAGTAATAGTTTAGTATCATGTGGTTACAAAATTGGTGATATGAAAGCATAAAGTGTTCAGTTATAACTAAAGGCAACATCCGGCAAAACCAAAAGATAAGTCGTATCAAAATATAGGCATAAGTCACCCAAGTACAGACAGTTTGGAAGATAAGAACATTACAACAGTCTAGAGCTAAATGTGCCAATCCTCCACTTGCCGGGTCCAAAAGGGGTAGCCTATCACAAGTATCTGAAAGGGGAGAAGAGGAGGGCATGAGCTAGGGAGCTCAGTGTGTTCCAATAAGTGCAGATCAAACAAGCAATAAATACATATCAATCATATCATAAGAACACATAACAGATCAATACAAATGCTCGAGTGCATGCATGGGTTTACTAGTGACTACCCTCCAACCTTACACCAAATGCAGTCCCCCAAAACTGCATCCATAGGGACTTACCCTAGGCCCGATGGGCATAGGTGCCACCTAAGGGGCTGCCTTAGGTCCATAAGGATTTACCCGTGCTAAAGCATCGACACCTACTCAAGGGGAGACCTTGATTCCATAAGGATTTACCAGCTAGATCAGGGCTGCATCTGCGGAAACTTCATAACATAACCCAATAGTATACCCCAGACAGTAATCGATGTTCAGATTCCAGACATGAGTAACATAATACATGTGACAGATATATTCTATTCAGAGTATCAGAAACGGAAGATTCATGCGTTTGACAGATAAATGGGCATACCATTGAGCAGAGTAGACATTTTCATCATTCATCATGCAAACAGATTGTGCCATCATAGGTCAAGCTAACAGATCATACTATCAAGTTCATCAGACAGTTAGACAATATCATCACAGATCAAGCAATCACATAACAAGTATACAGATTGAGCATACATACATCAAGTAGGCATAGAATGTCATCATATATCCAGTTCATCATTTCATCTCATTTTCCAACATAGTGATGCAATCTCAATAACAATTGAAATATTCATCAAACATAATATTATTCATGATTAAATCATTATACAATCCATTCAACAGAATATAGCACACATGAAACACACCTCGAAAGCTGGTCGGAGAAGGGTCTGACGGACACCTGCCTCAGTACGCTCGGATATAGGGTCAGATCCTAGATCAAGAAAAAGTAATGGTCATAATGTGAAATAAGAGTTAAACTTGTTCTTATACACAAAGTTTGAATTCATACTGATATTCACTGAAGCGTAAGGGTGAGCGGGTCGAGAGGAGCTAGGCTGAGCTGGAGAGTGGTCACACGAGTCTCGAGTACCTTTACACAATTAATACACTATTTTAGTCACTTATTCGATTTACTATTATCTGGATTGAATAATTAGGTACATATGCATGATTTGGGTTTAAGGTCAGATTCAAGGGTCTTAGAGTCGGAATTTCGCAAAACGGGCCTCAAAATCGAACTCAGGACGTCAAAAAACATAAAATAGGGCTTTTTTGGAAAATTTGACTTTTTGGTCAAAGTCAACACTGACGCCAGCAAGTCAACGCTGACGTCAGCAGGTCAAAGTCAACGGGGTCAGGTCAACGATGACGTCAGCAACCAACATGAGGTCAACTGAGTTGACTCGGTGAGTTAACTCACTGAGTCAACTCGGGCGAATTGACTCACTGAGTTGACTTGGACATGGGTCGGTTCAGGTCAGAGACGAGTCGGGTCGGACTCGGGCGATGGGCTCGGGTTGACTGGGTTTGGGTTTTGGGCCAACTGGGTTTGGGCTCGGGTTCGGATGATGGGCTGACCGGTCCAGCTGGTTCAGGCCGGCTCACTTACCCAAATAAACGAACTCACTGGCCGGTCACCAGAAAACTCGCCGGAGACGCCAATCGCCGCGATTATGTCGGGAAAACATAGATCAGTGAACCACGATCTCAACCCATGCATTAACAATGTGAAACAAGCCGGAAATTTTTCGGATTTTACCTTAAAAGCTCGAAACTCGCCGGAAAAAGATGGTGCTCCGATGAAGGGTGAAACGACGACCAAAACTAAGATCAAACCTTGGGTTTTGATCGGACCGACGAGGAGGTTCCAAATCCGACGACCGCGACACGACTGGGCATCGGGGACGGCCGGAAGCGGTGGAGAAAGGTTGCGCCACAACGTCGAACTTCAGACGTTCATACGCAGCGGATGACGGCGCGAAATCGCACGTGCTTGGCGGCTGGAGATTCAAGGAGAGATGGCGCACTCGCCGGCGGCGGCGGTGTCTCGCACAGAGTGACGGTGCCGGATATAGACGTAGATTGGGGAGAGGGGTAGGGTTTCTTTTGGGGATTCGAATAAATGACTAGCAGAGTTAAGGGGTAGGTGAACAGACACGTCTCTTTAATTAAATACAGATGCAAAACAATTTTACGTTAACCTTAAGGGTAAAAAGGGGGAGGCAAAATCAGAAATGAGCCTTGGCTCAGACGGTTAACACGCTGGATGGTGAGGGCTGAGGTCTCGGGTTCGAGCCTCCACACCCTCACCTTCATTTCCCCTTTTCTTTTTTATCCTTATCATAAATATTTTACCATGTGTTACACGAAGCATAAGTAATAATCTTGCCTTCTTGCATCAAAACACATCATAACCCTAGATGCGATGCACCACTATAAACTGTGTAGTCCTTTCTAGACTCGGGTTGGGTTAAGAAAGGTGCATGAGTCAATACTTGCTTCAACTTATCGAAACTTCGTTGTTGAACCTCGGTCCAAATAAAAGAAGCTGCTTTTCTCAATAATTTGGTTAAATGAGTGGCTATCACAGAAAATCCTTTTACGAACCTGCGATAATAGCCAGCAAGCCCAAGGAAGATTCTGACTTCACCAATGTTCTTTGGTGGATGCCATTCTATAATGGCTTGGATTTTCTTCGGGTCCACTTGAACACCCGAAGCTGACACGATATGCCCCAAAAAGGAAACTTCAGTGAGCCAGAACTCACATTTAGAGAACTTTGCGTACAACTACTTCTCTCTCAAGGTCTGAAGTACAATACGAAGATGATCTTGATGTTCTGCTTCATTCTTGGAATAGATCAATATATCATCTATAAACACCACTACAAACTTGTCAAGATAGGGTCGAAAGACCCGATTCATCAAATCTATAAAAGCGGCCGGTGTATTGGTTAGTCCAAAGAGTATCACCAAGAATTCGTAGTGTCCATATCTTGTACGGGAGGCAGTCTTTGGCATATCACACTCCTTAACCCTCATTTGATACTACTTCGACCTTAAGTCGATCTTTGAAAACACGGAAGAATATTTTAGTTGATCGAACATGTCATCTATTTTAGGAAATGAATATTTGTTCTTGATGGTTACTTTATTCAACTGTCTGTAGTTGATGCATAATTGAATAAAACCATCCTTCTTCTTAACAAAGAGAACCAGAGCTCCCCAGGGTGAAGAGCTCGGTTGAATGAAACCCTTGCTCGATAGGTCTTGAATCTGTGCCTTTAATTCTTTCAACTCCATAGCTGCCATCCAATATGGTGCAATGGAAACTGGAGCAGTCCCAGGTTGCACATCGATGCCAAATTCCACTTGACGGGTTGGGGGCAATCCCAGAAGCTCATCGGGGAAGACATCAGGAAATTCACATACAATGTCAATGTCTTGCAGTTGTGGTTCGCCTTTGGATTCCAATGTCAAAGCATACAATGATGGATTCCTCACATTCATCAGTACAACACTTTCTTTGCCCAAACCCCGAAGGTACAATTTTCTTTTACAACAATCTACCTAGGCTTGGTGCTCACTAAGCCAATCTAAGCATAGGATGACACCGAACTCATGGATCTGTAGAGCCAACAAATCGGCCAGAAAAGGAATCCCTTGGATCATTAAGGGACAGTTCATGCACACTGCCCTTAAGGTGACACAATCTCCTAAGGGATTGGTTACAAAAATTTTCGATGTTATTGGTTCAGAAGACATGTTATACTTCTTAACTACAATGGTGCTTATAAAAGAATGAGTAGAACCAGGGTCAATCAATGCATATAAAGGATGTGAATGTAACTCAATGGTACCTACAATAACATCAGGTTCATCCTCTTCTTCCCTGCTCTTCACATGGTACATTTGAGCAGGAGCCTTTGAATCTTGCTTATTAAAGGGTTTCCCTGGTCCACTCGGTCGTCCATATGTTCCCGTTGATCCTTGCTTCGAAACTTTACCCCGAAAGGATTGAGCAGGAGAAGCAGCAGTGGTCGGTGTGATGACATATTTGGTTGTATTCATAGGACAGTCACGAATGAAGTGACCCTGCTCACCACAATAGTAACATGCTCCAGTCTACTTACGACATTGTCCCCCTGGGTGCCTATTCTGACAGTAATTGCAGAGAGGGTACTGCTTACCTCGATTTGAGCCTCTAGTGATGTCAACGGACACGACTTTAGCAAAAGACAACATCACAGACCGAGGCCTCTCAATGTTCCCAGATCGGGAGGGCTGTGAATAGATATTTTGTTTGGGGCATTGATATCTACCTTTCTTGTTCCATCTCGGAGGTCGAGAATCATCCCTGAACCTCTTCTCAGATTTTTCAGACCCACCAACTCGTTGAGCTCTCTGGGCAGCTTCAGTGGCCCTGACTCGGTTCACCAGATCTTGGAAATTGGTGATACCAAGAGCTGTAAACATGGGTCGTAGCTCATCGCTAAGGCCAGCTATTAACATTTTGCACTTGTGTTCCTCTTTCTTTATTAATTATGTCCCGTATCGGCAATATTTTCAAAAATCATGGATATATTGCTCGATAGGTCGCCCACACTACCTCAGATGGAGAAAGGTGTTCCGCCTTTCCGCAGGGTAATATTCACTAATGTATTTATTTCGGAACTCTCAAAGAAAGAACTCCCAAGTAACCGATTCTTCAAGAGTTGTGAGAATAGTGATTTTCCACAACATAAGAGCTTCATCGGTCAATAACGCAATAGCACACTCCAACTTGTGTTCATCCGAACACTGCAACTACTTGTTCAAGATACGTAACGTGTTATCCAGCCAGTATTCGGCAACTTCAGGATTATCATCATCCTTTCCAGTAAAGGAATAGGCTCGGAGCGAAGCATACTTGTTCGTAGGGGCACAGACATACTGGACAACAGAAGGGATAGGCTGAACAGATGGTGTTGCTTGCATCGCAACCATAAACTGTTTGAACATATTAGTCATAGTCTGGTAACATTCAGCCTGAGCAGTAGGTGCTGCAGGCTCAATACCCTGAACAGGAAGGTCTGTGGTTGCGATGGGTTCTAAGGTTTCCTCCTCTAATCTCCTCGCCATGTGTCGAGGAGCCAGTAGCGAGCTCGTCTATATGAGCTTCGTTCGTCTCAGACACATCTATATGAAAGATCGAATTAGTCGACAAGTCACAACATACGCAATTTAAAACTCGTAGGTGGCAAAGTAACACAATAGCAATGTAATAAGCTTCAGTTTAGTCCTAGAATCGACTAAACTATAGCTCTGATACCACAAATGTAACACCCCCTTCCCGACCTGGTCAAGAACCGGGTCGAAGCGTGTTACTGTCGCAACCCTTTCGAGCTTTGACGTTTTTTTTTGGAAAACACTTTTAAAATTAACGGAGTCGCCACCAATCTTTTTTGAAAGAAAAAGTGTGATTGGATCACTTTTAAAAATAAGGTTATTTTAATAAAATATTTTTGGTTTTAATAAAACAACGGTTTTGGTCTGCGAAAATCAGAAAACAGGTTCGTGGGTCTGTTACGCGTGGGGTAGGGTTAGCACCCCCACGACGCCCAAAATTGGTACCTAATTGGTTTTAAAATAGTTTTCAAAATTGGAATTTGCAAGTTAAAAAAGGTTCGACTTTACTTGTCCGTTTAATGAATATTAGTCTATTTTAATGGCCTTATCGCTCGAGAGATGAACTTTAATCACCGCCAACATTTATGGCGCTAACCCGTCATTCCCATTTGATAAGACACCGCATTAAATTAATTTCACTTTTTCAAACAACAAAGAGATTTAAGTGTGTTGGGCATTTTATTCATTTCTAGGTTCGATTATTTAAAAGCCCTTAAAACGTATAAGTCTTCTATTCCTAATTTAAAGTCTTAATATGCTTAAGTGTATTTTATTTTTTTATGAAGAACATTTTTCAACAAACAAGTCCCTATCTAAGTTTTAGTCCCTAATCCTAAGTTTTCACCTATTTCTAAAACAAGCAAGTAAACTTTTTATTCTTTTGAATTTTACCCTTTTTATTATTCCTTTTAAAAAGCATTTATTTCTTTTTTATTTTCTAAGCCAAAATCTCCTTTTTACGTTTTTTACTTTTTGTGTTTTTTTATGATTTTTACCATTTTATGTTTTCCTTTTTCAAAAGAATTTTCACTCTTTTTTTAAAAAAAATATTTTCATTTTTTCTTTTTAAAATAACCCATTTTAAAAATAAACTTCATTTATTCCTAAAAAAACTTCTTTTTTTTTAGTTTTTTTTCCTTTTCAAAAATTTATTTTTTTATCCTAGACACTAATTATATTTTAAAACCCTTTTATTTTTTTCTTAAAAACTTATTTCTTTTTTCTTTTTTTCATAAAATAAACATCTTTATTTATTTTTTTCTTTGAAAATCTATTTTGCCCATCTATTATTTAAAACTAAATTTCAAAAAAATCTTTTTATCTTTTTTAAAATCAAGCCCCTTTCATTATTTCACACCTCACATTATTATTTTTCCTAATTAAATCCCTAATTTTAAGTTTTTTTTTCTTCAATTTAACCACATTTATTTAATTTATTCATGCATTTTAAATCTAATCATCTTTTAAATTAATTTCTACATTCCTAAAGATCAAAATAATACTAATAAAATTTTTTAACCATGCAAAATTTTTTAAGATCAAACTAAAATTAAAACGGAAATTTAAACGAAAAAGTTATCGAAATCGTGAAAGGTTTTCTGACTTCGAAAAAGCAATCTAAAATTCACAAACAACACAAACAAAAACACCAACAATTCAACCAAGAACAAACATAAAATCAATATATAAAAAAAAAGAAAAGATAGAAATTTTACCGAGAAAACGAAGAACGATGAAATCGAACTCAAGCTTCTTGAAAAGCATCAAACCACCTCCGCAAAATCGCTCCAAACTCGAACTTTTTCTCCAAAAAATTTCAAGCCAACTCTTGAAAAATTCAGAGAATTTTTCGGATTTTTTCTCAAACTTTTTCAAGTAATTTTTCTCTCAAATGCGTGTGTTGAACAATGAAGCATTTGGGGGGTTTATAGTTGATTTTTAGCTTCAAATTCAAGCCAAATCGGAATTTAATCCCCAAATTGGAGCCTAAATCCAACACATTACTTGATTCTCGGCAAAACCCCTCAAATCCTATCCGATTTGGTTCAGATTTGAAGATAAATTTCTCCCAAATTTGAGCTAGGGTTTGAATCTTTTTTTTGCAGGTGAACGACGACGGCTTAAAGCGGTGACGGTGGCGTCATGACGGCGAGGACATGAGGAGTCGACCGATGGCTTCGGTGACGGCTGCCGCGACATGTGGCGGCCGGCCGGTCAAAATCCCCGCTCTGCCTTGTTAGCAGTTCGAATAGTGGAGAGGAAGGTGACCACCCGTGCGCGTGCGGCACACGCGCCAGGCGCGTGAGTGCGGGAGGTCCTTCCCTTTTTTTTTTACTTTTCCTTTTTACTTTTTTAGTTGTTTTTCACTTTATTTTATTTCCTTTTTCCTTCTCCATTTATTATTATTTTTTCTCTTTTTTCTTTTCTTTAAAAGTGGGCTTCAAAATGGGCTTTGTTTTTTTTCCTTTTGAAAAGGGCTTTAAGAATGGGTTTTGAAAGATAGTTTTTTTAATTTAATTTAAAAAGGGTGGGCCTTTTATTATTTAAAGGGAAAATGTATTTTTTTATTATTTTTTTCGGATTATTTAAAACTGAGGTGAAAATTTAGTGACAACAGTTACCGATGAACGATGCGGTGAACGGTGCTATAAAATTTCAACTTATTAATAACATTTAATCAATATTACAAAAACAAACATTACCAAATATACATATTAATCCATTTTCATTCACAAAAGGACCACATTTAACCATTTGGGATTGTTTTATAACTTTTACAAGTTTTAGGGACTAATCTGTAAATATTACAATATGGAGGTCCTTCGATGTATTAAACAATACCACAACGAAATTCAGTACAACGTTGATTAGTCTGCAAAATTTCATGCATAATGGTGATCGTTTACCCATTCAATTACTCATGCAAAACTTAGTGACCAAAATGTAAATAGTGCAGACTTGCAGATCAGGCTTTAACCACTTTAACTAACCCTGTATCGAAACGCTTAGAGTCGTTTCGATACGGGTAGACGATGTTCAACCTTGTTGACCTTTCTTTTTTGACAGTATCGATACGAGCAAGCCCTGTATCAGTACGAGTTGACTCCCTTTGACTTTGACTTGGACCCGTTTCGATCCGCTATGAACCCGTATCGAAACGAGGAATTCCAGAGACAAAATGTTTCGAAACAACCATGCACCATTCCAATACACCCTATTTCTCAGACCAAATTGTGCTTACCCGTATCAAAACGCCATCACCCGTTTCGATACGGCCTGGTCTATAATGACAGATTTTTGCTAGTTTTTACTCAATTTGACCTATCGAAAGATGTCCAAATGCAATGAAACTTTAAACACAATATTTTAATAGTATATATTACTGACATGCCAAGTTTCATGATCATACAAATCCATTTACTATGTTTTTACCTTTTTGGGCTAATTATGCATTTTTTTACTACTTTAAGCCAACCAAAAAGGCTATTAAGAGCCACACACCATATTACAACTTAAGCATTACACCAACACTAAAATAGGCACAAATGACTAGTTCAACTACTTTTCCACCTTCCTAGGAGTTTATAAGTCAAAAACACATTACTTAAGGCTTGTAGCGACTTGTCTTGCTTGCCAATCTGATCTTCTGACACACGATCCTTTTTAACCTGAAAATGCATGAGATGAGACACGTTAGCCATACTTTACCTAGTGAGGTAGTCATAATCAATATGAACAATATTCTATCAAATATCAGTATGCGTAATCGCATGTTTATCAATATCAAAGCTATGCATCAATATACAATGTTTAGCATTTTCATTTCATCATTAATCTTTGGATTGAATCAAGATAATGGATACGTGAATTCCTACGCCTCGCCAAATCAATGAATGGTCTGATCCCTCCGCCTCGCCAATATGACCAATATCAATACACATCCCTCCGCCTCGCCAAATCAATATAGGTCGTAGCCTTAGGACCGTCGTCCACCCGTACACTGAGCTCATGAATTCTATGGCATGCCAATTGTATCCAATGTCTATTCAAATCCAAGGTTCCAATGTTCATATCCATTTCAATAATCAATAGTATTCCAATGTCCGTTGATTTCAATGTTACCAATGAAAAATATATGTATCTCATCATCAATATTTCATATTTCGATGTTAATATCAATGTCCAATGGTCTCTATACAATAATTCGATGACAATGACTATATCAATGATAGTGCACAATGACAATAAAAATGATTATGTTTAATGTTTAATAACAACTTACCGACACTTACCAAAGTGTCCGATTAACCATCCAATGCAATTTCTTTAACAACAATGTTAACGTTGAAATCTAAATTATTGAATAATGATTCAGGAAGGCCTTATGCCTAAACCCGAGACTCCGACTACACTCACCTTAGCAATCCAAAGCTTTCAAGGCTCTCGGATAGCAATCCCCTTGTTCATAGCTTGAGATGGAGACGATGAAACCTCTTTCTCTACTTCTTGAGCTAGAAAGTCAATAGAAAACCATTAGGTTCAATATTTCGATATCAAATTCAATACAATGATATCAAAATCAATATCTGACTTCAATATAAACACTAACGATGAAATATCCTTGGATGGTCAAAACCCTACCTCAAGATTAAACTCAATATATCCATGGAATCCAACGATTGTTTGAAGATATGCTTACTCGAATGATAGCAACAATTCAATATCTATGAAATGAAGAAATAGCAAAGCTTAAAACTTCTCCAATGGAGGTGTGTGCTTGGAGGTAAGTGATGAGGATGACAAAGATGGAGAGGTGCTAGCTTTCTCTTGAAATCGGGTAAGCAAATTCTTATATATTTCCTTAAGTCTTTATTTGAGATAGTTTTCCTTCAATTGAAGAAAGCTCTCCCAGTTCTTCCACGCGGGAAATTCATAAGGAGAAGGGGCTAATCGCAAGATTAGTCCCTCAATTCTCGTTACATTATAGTCTTGCCTTACAACATGCGATTTCTTCAAATTAATCACTATATGGGTTTCAAATTTATTCAATAGAGTTCGATGACAATGTTTTAAGCTCAATTAGGGTTTGATATCAACAATTAACTAGTCGATACAATATTTAGACTTCATCAATGTAGAATTTTCGATCACCGGAACTAAATTCTGACTAGACCGGATTTTGGGGTATTTCATTAAAGCACGGAATATCTTTTTCTTGGGAAATAATAATTATTGAGATCATTATTATTTGTGGTTGGAAACACTTTGGATTATTATTTCAACCAATGATATTCTATGGAAAAGTGTAAGATAACCATGAGTAAATTACGTGATTTGTTTGGAAACAAAGATCTCTATCGAGTTAACCGTGATATCTCCACTTGGGGTTTAGTGCTACTAATCACGACTTATAAGAGAAATAAATCACTAAATTTAGTTCGTCGTAAGAATCTTGTGTTGATTCTAAAATGAAATAAATTATTTATTTTCGTGAGAATCTTGTATGATTCAATTTGATATGAAAAATAAATTGTTGGATTTAATTTCATGAGAATCTAGAATGATTCAATCTGGAAATAAATTAGTGAATTTATTTTGGAAATAACTTAAAGTTGTCATTTCTTAAAGAATCAATGATGATTCTATTTTGGAAATAAATCGGTGAATTTATTTCGGGAAGTAACATTGGTTACCAAACTAAAATCGTTGATTCCGATCGAGATCTCAAATCAAAGCATAGAAGAACTTGGTTATCTATGTCAAAATTAAATTCTTAAAGACTATTCTAATGCATGTTACAAAATGCACAATGTTTAAAAATGGATAAAGAATTGTGAGGGTCATTGGACCATAAATAGAAGATTTCATTTTTTTGTGAATTTGACCATAATAAGATTGGTCAAAGATTTGAAGGAAAATTCTCCTATTATTTAGAGAGGATAAGATAAAGTTTGTTACCACCTTCAAATGTCATTAAGGTGAATATTTGTAAGACAAATATTATCATGACAAACGGTGTGGTTAAGAAGCAAATTTCATGGGAAATGCTTCGATTGCCATAAGATAAGGAACAAGTCTTCAAAGGTCAATGTTACTTGGGTAACAATTGACATGGCAAAATATTGTTCAGATAAAATTACCTTCTAGATAGAACAAACCTGTGTTTTGCTTAATAGCGAACATGCTATAGAGAATTTGTTCTCTATGAGTAAGATGTTGAAACCCAAAATTAATAAATTGATTAAATTGGGGAAACTCTATGTGAGTAACGTCACAACATCAAAGGGTACAATAATTTTGAAGATAAGAATTGAAACTTCAAAATATGCCTAACATGTGAGGGGAATTGTTCTATCAACTAATTAGACACCATATGAGTTATGGAAGGAAATTAAGCCTTCCTACAACTACATAAAAATGTGGGGGTGTCTTGAAAAGGTGATATTTCTATTACCTAAGTAAATGAAAAATTATACTATATTTTCATTGACTGTGTAAAACTCTTGTGAACAAATAGATTCACAAGAATGTGATAATGGAAAACAAAGAATGTCTCATCCTTTGGAATAGATTTCCTAATTGGTTAGGGAAGTAGGTTCAAGTTTAATGGAACTTTGAAGATCATCATTGAGAAATAGTCCATGCGTTCAATAAAAGGTTCAAAACGAAAACATTGTCATAATGAAAAAGAAAAGTGTGACAAAAGTGTGCATTAGGATATATGATCCTATGAAACGCTCATTGTTATATGTAACAATGAAATGGTAAATGTACCAATGACATGTTAAATTCAAGATTTGACATGGAAAATATGAGAATGACATAATTGATTTTGGGCATCCAAATCAAACGATCACCTACAGGTCTCATATTAATTAAGTCACACCACGTGGACATATTCTTAAGGAATTTGACAATGATGATTCTGGTATAACCAGAAATCAATTAAACAATTGATCTCAAATGGATTATCTCTGTTGATCTTGTAAAATCAAAGGATAATGTTGCGGATCCGCTAACCAAAAGGTTAAACCGAGATCAAATTGAGAAAATATCGAAAGGAATGGGACTAAAGCCTATGAAAATTTAAGGCGCAATGAGAAGGAAAACTCACCTAGTTGACTGGAGATCCCAAGATCTAGATTCAAAGGGACAACCTAACCATATAGACCTTGTGCGGTCACTGTGGGGGGGGGGGGGGTTACTCTCCCAAGTCCATTCCTATGATGTAAACAGTGACTAAAAACGGAACAAGCTAAGCATTGCTTTTAATGACCATTGTATGCATCGACGAGGCCGAGCAACATAAGTCACCTATGTAAGAGTGAAGTAGGGCCACTTCAAAGAGACTATTGGGGCATAGCTCTCTCAAACTCTCGTAGAACAAGGGATGTTAACGGACATATGGACATAACCATGAGAACTAAACACGTGCTAGAGAGGTAGTTGTGTGGGGTATATCATCGCTTACACAAATGGCAGGACAGTTCAAGGACATCGCATCTACTAGACAACCAATAAAGTAAATATACTTTCACAAGGGAAGGTTCAAGGGTGGACACCTACCTATCCTATGCAACTATCAATCGTAGAAACTATCACCACATCGAGTCAAAATGATTTTGAGAAATGCATCAATTTCATTCATGTGGGGGACTGTTGGAAAAATATGAGAAAGTGGAAATTTTGAGCCATATTTCGAATAAGTAAAGATGGAGATTCGAATAAAGATTCAACAGAAACTTATTCTACTACACGAGATCTTTACAACGGTATCTCATATGCTCAAAATGGTTGAGTAATGAATAAGAAATTGATGGTCAAAGTAAGGAGGTTGCAAAGAAAGAAAAGAAAATGGAAACCCCCAATCCCACATTAATGAGATAAATGGATTGGGAAGTGTTTATATACACTTACCCTACTTGTGGTTATTAAATGACTTTGGATGAAATTGTGCCTCGCGCGCTGGTGGTGTGAATCCAATCCCATTCTGGTTGGGGTGCACTCGCATGACGTGGGCGATATGAATGTTCAGAAAAATTGTTTTTCTCTCTTCAAAACATCATAGTATTTTCTGATGATAGTCGAAGGCCCAATACGTTCGTGATTATTCAGTGGTGCTGCTGAAGATAATCATCCGTGGTCGAATCTGTCTTAAGGCCTCAACAATTAATTTTGGTTATTTCCTCCTTTTATTCGTTTCGATTATCTTATTTTAATTTCCTTGGTAATTTCCAACATTATAAATTGACACTTAAATTTTAAAATCCTTCTTTACCTTCTTCAAAAACCCAAAATAAAAGTTTTCAACTTTTAGATCCTCTATATCTCAGGAACCAAACACTTAATTTTCTTATTAGCAATATTGTGTACATCACACACTTCTCTTCTACTTCCATTACACGATATCACCACCGGAGTATGCATTCTCGCTTCATCTTCAATTAGTGGCCTACCAGGGGAAAATTGTCATTATTGATTTTACACATGTTAACTAAACACTAACTGGAAAATAAAAATAAAGAAAAGAAGAGAAAACTGGCCTACAACATAAAATAACCTGAACGTTAACGTCTTTATCTTTATCATCTTTGGACTCGGCCGGTCGCAGATCTCGTACTAATTCTTTATTTTACCTTTTTCTCTGAATATTAAGTTCATCTTGTAAAACTTTGTCCTTTTTACGTTTCTGTTCATCCCATAAAGATGGAGTCTTTCTCATTGTGATGCAGGCGAATCCAGCGTGCTGTTGAAGATGGAGGCAATCTCATGACTGAACGGTGGAAGACGAAGACGAGAAAAAGGGAGGCGGAGCATGGATGCTGGATTGGATGAGGAGGCGGAGGAGAGATGGCTGTAGGAATTAGGGATTTTGAGTAATTTGAGTTAGGGATCGTAGGATGAGGGAGAGTAAGAGGTAATTTGAGTTTAACCTATTGCGGCGTTTATTTTAAAAAACGCCACTAAAGTACGTTTTATTGTGCCGTTTATCAAAAACGCCGCGAAAAGTGCTGCTATATATAGACATAGTGTATTGTAACATGAATTTAAAAAAATGGTGAAATATGTTTTTCTTGATAAAACCTTGAATTCTAATTTTTTTATAATTATTTTGATTCATTTAATAGATTTGTATACTTGCTTTAAAAAATCAAAATGAAAATTTTCAGATTTTTCTACATGTGTTCTTGAGCGAAAATTTTAGATTTATACAAATTCAAGTTTTAAGTGTTTCTAGTGATTGAGGTCAATCCTAAATGGATTATCATAATGAATCTTAGCCTTTGGAAACAAGATTTGGCCATTGGATCAAGAGATTCCCTAAACTAGTTAAATTTTGGTCTTAAGGGGGACTAGTTTAGACTTTAGAGTCGCAATTTAGTGAAGTTTCCAATGAACCCAACAATTAGTGATATGTTTATGTAAATATGAAAAATTGAATCTATCATAGTTGAATTAAGCTTTCGGTAAGCAAGCGAAAGTGGTTCAGTGAGTTTTCCAAATTGCTGCAGCCTGCAAGTATGCACAATATATTGTGTTAATTAAGAGCTTTATAAATAGGCTAATCATTGTTCTAAGTTCCCTAGAAAGCGCTGCTTACCTTATTACCTTATTTCGGCTCAATAAGTTGCATGAGAATGTGATGCTATCTGTTATGGATAATTTTTAGCACGTTGTGATGTATTCTATTTTATTTTAATGCAAAAAATATGGCGTGAATGTGATATGTATCCAAGAAATTCATTAGTGATACTTAATAGTGCATTTGTTATATGAAAAACATGTTAAAATGTGATTGTGTATACGATGAGTTAAAAATATAGAATTGTGCATTAAAATTAGCAAGTGGACATGTGTATATGTTGATCTATTGACATTGTGTTTTGAGTGATTTTGACATTAATTGTGTTGTGTTTTGGGATGCTTGTGTTTTGAGGTGATTGAGTCCTAAAAGAATAGATTAGAGAGAAGCAAATAATACTACGTTCTTAGGACATGTTTGGTGAGACGGAGAGTACTAGAAATTAGGGGTGTTCATTTCGGATACCCGATCCGATCCGATCCGAAAATTCGGATATCCGAAAATTTCGGATCACCTAAATAGCGATCCGTATCCGATCCGAAAAAACCGGATATCCAAAAATTCGGATATCCGAATTTTCGGATCGGATACTCGGATATCCGAATATCCGAAATTTATGAATTTATTTGATTATTTTTTAATTTAATGGTTTTATCCATGAAAAATTTAGGTTTTCGAATATAAAAATTAATAAATTATTGAATATAACAATATTGTATCCATAAAAATTTCAATTTTTCATATATAACAAGTAAAAATATCGAATATAATAAGTTTTATACCTATAAAAAAAATTGAATTTTCGGATACCGGATAATCGGATATCCGATCCGAATGTAAAACCACTATCCGTATCCGATCCGAAATTTTCGGATATCCGATCCGAATTATCCGAAAAATAAAAAACGGATCGGATATCCGAAA
Source organism: Hibiscus trionum (assembly GCA_030270665.1). Lineage (NCBI taxonomy): Eukaryota > Viridiplantae > Streptophyta > Magnoliopsida > Malvales > Malvaceae > Hibiscus > Hibiscus trionum. Next base: position 15,052,239 of record BSYR01000013.1, read on the forward strand.
TTTCAGATCGGATCAACGGATAATCGAATCGGATCAATCGGATCGGATTTTTTTGAACACCCCTACTAGAAATATGTTTCACTATGAGATACATGTTAAACTCTTTTAAGTCTATATTGAAGCAATATAAGGAGATTAATATATCAAATGACTGGTTATAATTTCATAATTTTTTATGTAAACAAAAGTGCCAATAAATCAATCAATCAATCAATATTGTAAGCCTTATGTGCCCACTTTTGTATCATATATGCTCCACTACAACACAAATCCCAAAATTTTGACAGTTTGATGCAAAATAATCTTTATCTCAAAATTTCTCCTCTTCCATAAATATGGTCTTTCTATATCAAAAGTCTGTCACTATTTATTTTCCTTCATGTTTTGTCCCTTCTGAATATTTGGTTCTTCACTTTTAGAGGATTTGACATTCTGAATTCAATGTTCTCTATTATTTTTGAGGTTTTTTATTTAAAAAAAATTGTTAAGATATTTATTTTGATATGATAATTGAAAAATGATTTTAGATTAAATTGAAAAGATTTTAAAAATAATTTTAAGTTCAAACAACTTAAAAATATATTTGAGGAGTTTTCAAAAGATTTTGGAAGAATTTGAAATGTTGAAATCCCAACGGCTATTTTCAAAACCCTCAACGGCTAGTTCCATGTAGCTTAACGAACACCCGTACCAATATTGTACAATGGCGTACCGATCCCACGTACCGATATGCACCAAAGGCGTATTGATACGCAGAGGCTGCATCAAGCTTAACGGCTAGATTCTGAAGAAGGCGTACTAATACGGCTACCCGTGTACCGATACAGATTGCTCCATAACAACATTTATTGTAGGAAATAAAGGCCCCGATGGTATCCAACGGCAACAAACTCAATTGGGAGTATAAAAGACCGCAAGGAGCATATGAACAAACTAATGATCTCATAGCCAACATCAAAATGATTGTAATCAAGTCTTAGTGCTTAAATTTCCTATTCTTGTATAGATTGCACTTGTTGAGCTTAAATGTCAATGTATGCTCAAGTGTATTAGGATTTGGTTGAATCCTTAAGACTGCAAACAAACACCTTGTAGAGGGATTTCGGTTTGCTAATTATTCTTTTGTTTAAGTGTGTTCCCAAAGCTCCGTTTGTGATCTTTGGATGCTAGGCTTGGTGAGTGAGTCTATGTTGTAAAGAGTTGCCTCCTTAGCATTGAAAAGGGGAAGAATTCTTAGTGAATTGTTGAAATCCTTAGTAGGAAGTTAAGGTAGTGGATGTAGGCTTTGGTTAGAAAGTCGAACCACTCTAAATCATTGTGTCTATTTTTTCCCTTTTGCTTCCACAACTATCACCCCAAATCAAACTTCTCCACCACTTGGCAAGCATTTCGATTGAAGATATTGAGCTCCACAATTGGTATCAAAGCGAGACTCAATCGAGAGGGATTAACATCCTATTGAGAAGATTCGGCTAGCTCGACCAACATTCTATCAACCGGTGTTAAATGCCACACTCAATCAACAAGGCACATTTCTTCAACGGTGAACATTATGCCTATTGGAAGAATTGGATGATTTTTTTCATCAAGGCCAAAGATTATCGTCTATAGGATCTTGTTGAAGATGGGCCATTCGTGCCAGCAAACAGTAAGGCGGAGTGGAATACCAACGACAAGAAGATGATGGAGCTCAATTGCAAAGCCTTGCACATTCTAATGTGTGCATTGGTCCCCGATGAATACACAAAAGTCTCTTCTTGTGAAGATGCCAAGGAGGTTTGGGACAAACTTGAAGTGATCCATGAAGGTACAAACGAGGTGAATGAGACAAAGATTGGTCTACTCAACCTCGAATATGAAAACTTCAAGATAGACCCGGATGAAGACATCAATAGGATGTTCGACCATTTCTCCACAATCGTCAAACAATTCAAAAGTCTTGGAGAGGAGATTTCAGAATACAAACTGTAACACCCCAATTTTGGGCTTGGAAGTTTAGGGTCTGAACCGGACCGGTCTGATTTTTGGTTCGAATATAAAAGGTAGTTTTAGGGAAAGCCTAGTTCGGGATGCATTAAAAATATGGAAAAATATCTAAAAATCCTCTTTTAATATATATAAGAGAGTGGTGAAATCAATTTTACAAAATAAGGTTTGGTGGTGTGACATTTCGAAATAGTGACTAAAATGTAATTTTTGAAAAGTTTAGTGGTGACTGTTTTATAAGGATTGAAACTTTGAATCTTTAAGTAGCTAATTTACCCAAGGAAGGATTTCTCCAGATTTTTCTTAATTTTAATGACTCATTTAATGTTTAATTAATTAAAAGAAAAGAGGGAAACCATATTTTAGTTTTCATAACTAACTTTTGTTAAAATTTTCTCATTTCATTTTCTCTCAAAATTCCCTCAGCCAAACACATTTCCACAACAACATTCCTTTTGATTTTCACACTAAATGATGAGGTTTCAATCATCAAAAGATTCCTAATCATATCTACATCAAATCCTCTTCATTTGCTTATTGGATTTTTAAGGATTTTGGCTCTAATCAAGGAGAAATCTACATTTAGAGGTAAGGATGTCCTTCTCCTCTAAATACTCAGTTCTTTACTGAAATTCCCAAGTTCTCAATCCTTAAATTAAGTTTTATAAAAGGTTTTAATGTTGTGATCTTGATTTTGGCTTAAAACTCAAGATTTGGATTAAATCTTGAAGAAATTCGTGATGAATGTTTGGGCTCTGCTTTGAGATGTCTTTTTAATGTATTTTGGATGTTTATTGATGTGTAATTGAGGTTTAATCAATGCAATCCCGAATAGGTTGATTTTCCTAAGTTTTTACTTGTGAAAATGGTGGTTTTTGGGGTGATCTTGGTGTTCTGTTATTGCTGGAGGTATAAGGACGAGTTTAGGATCTTTTTTATGTTAATTGATGTTTAAGAATGTTTAGAAGTGATGGATCTTGGCTGGGTATTGTTGTGGATGAGTTTGGAAGTGATTTCGGTTGTGTTTGGTAGCTGAAATGTTAGATTTGTTGTGAGCAGCGAGTTTAGGTGTTGTGGCTGAAGATTTTAATGCATGATGATGCATTAATCCTCTGCTTTGATGTGTTTAAAACAGGGGAGACATCTTCGGATCCTTGTGGTGTTGATCCGGAGGCTTGAACGGCGTTTCGGCAAGCTTGCGAAACGGAATTGGTGAGTGAAGTTTGGTTTTCAGCTTTGAAACCAATGTTTGAAGGTTTTGGGAGCTTAGTTTAAGTCTAAGCAACTTAACTAAGCTGACGAGTAAGTTTTCGGAGAAACTCTCTCTTTGATGAACCATGAGATGGTTGGATGCAATGTGTTTAATTTGCATGTTTAAATTCTATTTTGAAAGCATGTTTTTAGCATGATTAATGCTGGTTTTGAAAGCCATGTGTTGAAGGATGCTCAAGGTAAGAGATCCTTGGTTTGATATTGATAAATGTGGTTTTGAAGCATAGTGATGCATGATGGTTTAATGGCTTTGATTAATGCTTCAAAACAGTGGATTGTTGATGATAATTGATGTATATTGGCAAGTGATGTGTTGGTTTTAAAGTACTTGAATCGGATATAGTTAGCCGGCTATAGGATTGGGTGCACCGTGAATTAAGTCACCTTGGATGTTGAGGGGTTGTAATGGTACCGTAAACTCCATCCAAGTACACTAATGAGATGTCTAAGATCATAATGGTGGTTAAAATGCCATGTGAGGATCTTGTGTTGTGTGTCACGTGTTCTCGTTAGTGATGTTATACAACTACCGATGAGTGATGTGGAGGGGTTGTGATTGTACCGTTAAACTCCATCACGGGTGTTGAGGGGTTGTGATTGTACCGGTAAACTCCATCTTGTGTGTTCGGTAGTGTGTATGAAGCGTATGTGACAACGCTTGTAATCCGCGTATCCGATTGGGTTTTATGTTGAAAATGGTTATGGTATCACTTGGAAGCCAATATGACATGTTGATGTTAATGAAGCATGAGATGCTTGTTGTGTATGCATTGTTGCATGAGAAATGATGTTTATGAATTTAAAGGCCTTTGAAAGGTGTTTTATAAAGTGCATTATTGTGTTGTTTCTTTAGAGCATGCCTCACTAAGAAAATGTGCTTACGCTCTCTTTCTTGAACCAATAATGCAGAGAATTGAAGTGCTTTAAGGGCAGCAAGGAGGCTAAGAATCCAAGGGAAAGCTAAGCTCATGTATGGTGACTATTTTTACAACATTATTAGTTTTTGGTATTTGGCAATGAGAACCTAGGTTGTGTTTTTGGGAGATGTTTTGGACTCCCTGAGTGTGGCATGATGCCTTTTATGTTTTGGGATTGTAAATGACCATTTTGGTGTTTGCTTTGATGATTTGATGCTTGGATGGTTTTCAATATTAGGATGCATGCCTATAGATTTGTGGTTTTTCCTAATTGATGCCATGAATGTGTTTTGATGATGCAAACATGTTCCTTATATGTATGATGACTTGTTGGCATGATTAGGAGGTTATTGGGATGTATTTGAGTGGTTAATTGTATGTTAAACCAGCAAAATCTGCACTTTCTGGGCAGTCCGTATCGGAACGGGCACTACCGTTTCGAAACGGGGGCCTGTAATGGCCTTCGTGTATCGAAACGAGTAGAGGGCGTTCCGAAACGGATTGGCCACTCTCAAGCCCTGTTTCGAAACAGGTCTTGAAACGAACCCGCGTTTCGGAACGGTCAACCCCCGTTCCGATACAGGTGACCGTTGGGCACTGATTTGAATGGTTTAAGGTTTGCAAGCTTTACGTTTTAGTCCTGAATTTTGTATATGCAATTGCTTGAGTTTGAGAAGTCCGTTTAAGGTGAAATTTGGCAGGGAAGCATGTAATATGACTAATTTCATAATGGTAACTTAAAAATCAGTTAAGTCCCCTTAATTTTCAGAATTTACATTTTGGTCCCTAAATGTTGTAATTTGTGCAATTGAGTCCCTTAACATTTTTCCGATCGCTGTGCTTTTCAAGTATGCTCTTCTCAAGGATACACTTAGGATTAATATGCATCTAGACAAGATTAAAAAGAAAAAAAGGGTCGTTAATCAAGGTTGACTTTCGGGTTGACTTTGGTTTTCCCCGTGTAATCTTCGTAGTTCGGGTCAACCGTCTAGGCCGGGCTAAGGGGGTTACATTTGGTGGTATCAGAGTTGAGTTCTTGAGTAATTGGGAATGGTTGTGTGGGTGATATGTGTATGATTGCTTTGTATGCTTTTCAAGTGAAAGTTTGAGGTGTGAATTGTGAAGTATGTTGCAATTGTGATGCTATGCTATGTTGAAGCATGTTAGAGGGACTCATTGCCATATCAAAACTAATGAAATGAATTGTTTTTGAAAAATTGAGCTTGAGTGCTTGGATTACTTACCTTGCTGAGCCTGATTATGTTTATTGCAATTGTGTTAGTGCATTGTTTATTGAATGGGACCTCGTAGAGAGACGAGGATTAATACGTGAGCTATGGCTCAGAACGAGAATGAGGAGAATGCTGATAATGTGGTGGATTTACCTCCTCCTCCTGGTGGTGGACCACCTGGTGGTGGTGGTGCTGGAGGTGATGGAGCTGGTGTTGGTGCTGGTGCTGGGGTCGCTGGACCTGAAGCTGGACAGGGGCAAGCTGCTCCTGACATGACAGTGTTGATACAAGCTATTGCTGGAGCCTTTCAGGCGGCAGTAGCTGGAGCTCATGGAGCTGGGCATCAGGGAGATTCTAATGCTAGATTACCTTTGGAACGTTTGCGCAGTCTGGGAGGGACTGAGTTCAGGGGTTTGTCTGCTGAAGGTTCCGAATCTTTGTTGGAAAGTACCAAGAGAATACTGGGACAAATGAACTGCAATGATGTGCAGAAGTTAGGATGTATGGCATCGCTGTTACATGATGATGCGTATACCTGGTGGACGACTGCTGTCTCCGGAATGTAGGAAGTTGATATGACTTGGACGTTCTTTCTGAACGCGTTCAAGCGAAGGTATCTAGGTGTGCAATACCTGGATGAAAAGAAAAGAGAGTTCGTGTCTCTGACACAAGGGAGCATGACAATAGCTGAGTATGAGATTCAGTTTGTCCGTCTCAGTCAATACGCACCTGAGATTGTCCCTGATGAGCGGGAGAGGTGTGAACGTTTCTGTTATGGTTTGGTGACGGATGTAAAGACCTATATGCTTGCAGCTGAGTATATTGATTTTGATGTACTGGTTAGTAGGGCGAAGGATATTGAGCAGAACCTGGGTTTGTCTTCCGGGAGTGTTGGTTCTGGTTCGGGTAAGCGAGCTGCTGAGTATAGTTCCGGTGGTGGACGGAACAAGAGAGGACGAGATAAGAGATATCAGTCTTCGGCTAGGCGTGGTGGTGGAGGGCATGGTGCGCCTGTTCAGGGAGACAGGGAGAGAGCTGATCAGAACACATGCTGGGCGTGTGGATCGCATGGCCATTTGAGGCGTGATTGTCCTCGAGCAGCGAGGGAGGTACAAGCGCATGTTGTTGTGACTGGTAATTCGTGCTAGAATTGTGGTTCGGCAGACCACATGAGGAGGGAGTGTCCTTTGTTGGCTGGTGGTGGTCAGGGACGTGCTCCTGGAGTTGTTGCACCACAGAGAGGTCGTGGGCGCGGCCGTGGTAACTTCCAGCGCAAAGAGGATGGTGGAAGGAATGTGGCGCATGTGGTGGCTGTCCAACCTGAGGGTGGAGGCCAGGCTTGAGTGTATGCGCAGCGAGAGGGGAGAAATGACACGGATGTGATCGCAGGTACCTTCACTTTGCAATCCTTGTCATTACTTTCCTTGATTGATTCTGGATCTACACACTCATACATATTGCGTGAACATGCTCAATTGCTTGGTTTTCCTGTTGAGTCTTTGGATGTTGGTATGCGTATAACTAGTTCCTTTGGTGAGACTATTGTGACACAGAAGTTGTATAGAAGGTGTCCCTTGGTCGTTCAAGATCATGTTTTTCATGTTGATCTTATGGAATTGCCTTTCTATGGATTTGATGTAATCCTTGGTATGGATTGGCTTGTTGAACATCGAGCTGTGGTGGATTTTGAGAACAAGCGAGTTTCACTGAAGCTTGCAGATGATTATGAGGTAGTGGTGGTTGGTGAGAATGTGAAGTTTCTTGCCAATGTGGTGTCTACATTGGAGGCGAGCCGGATGTTGAGGCAAGGTTGTGAAGCCTACCTAGCCTTTGTGATGAACCCTAGCTCTAAGGAGTTGCGAGTGCAAGATATCAGGACTGTGCGAGAGTTTCCTGGTGTGTTTCCGGAGGAGTTGCCTGGATTGCCTCCTAACCGTGAGGTGGAGTTTGGAATTGAGCTGTATGAGAATACAACTCCAGTTTCCATTACTCCTTATCGAATGGCACCTAAGGAGTTGAAAGAGCTGAAGACACAACTTCAGGAGTTGCTTGATCGTGGTTTCATTCGGCCGAGTGTGTCACCTTGGGGTGCACCGGTCTTGTTTGTGAAGAAAAAGGATGGCACTATGAGAATGTGCATCGATTACCGTCAGCTGAACAAGTTGACTATCAAGAATCGGTATCCATTGCCGAGGATTGATGATCTTTTTGATCAATTTCGGGGAGCAGCTGTGTTCTCTAAAATTGACTTAAGGTCAGGTTATTACCAGTTGAAGGTGAAGGATATGGATGTTCCAAAAATAGCCTTCAGAACGAGGTATGGGCATTATGAGTCTTGTGATGCCGTTTGGTTTGACGAATGCTCCTACAGCTTTCGCGGACATGATGAATAGAGTGTTCCATGAATATTTGGACAAGTTTGTTGTGGTGTTCATTGATGATATCCTCGTGTACTCTCGTACTGAGGAGGAGCATAAGGGGTATTTGAGGATTGTGTTGCAGGCTTTGTTGGAGAATCAGCTTTATGCTAAGCTAAGCAAGTGTGAGTTCAGGCTCAGGGAGGTTGTGTTCCTTGGTCATGTGGTTTCTGCTGAGGGGATTCGTGTTGATCCTCAGAAGATTGAGGCAGTGATGAATTGGAAGCCTCCTAAGTCTGTTCATGAAGTCCGTAGTTTCTTCGGTTTGGCGGGATACTACCGGAGGTTCGTGGATGGATTCTCAAAGATTGCTGCACCTTTGACGAAGTTGTTGCAGAAGGATGTTAAGTATGAGTGGACGGAAGCGAGACAGCATGCTTTTGAGAAGCTGAAGGCAGCTTTGACGCAAGCTCCTATCTTGGTTCAACCTGAACCAGGGAAAGAGTTTGTGGTGTATAGTGACGCATCCTATGTTGGTTTGGGATGTGTGTTGATGCAAGAGGGTAAGACGGTGGCTTATGCATCGCGCCAGTTGAAGGTGCATGAGCGCAATTATCCTACGCATGATATTGAGTTAACTGCGGTGGTCTTTGCCTTGAAAATTTGGAGACATTACCTGTATGGTGAGAAGTGTACTGTGTACACGGATCACAAGAGTTTGAAGTATCCGATGTCTCAGAAAGAGTTGAATCTTAGGCAACGACGTTGGGTGGAGTTGCTTAAAGATTACAATCTGACGATCGAGTACCATCCAGGAAAAGCTAATGTTGTAGCGGATGCCTTGAGTAGGAAGGTAGCAGTGGAGTTGAGGGCTATGTTTGCCAGTTTGAGCATATCGCGAGATGGTGGTCTTGTGGCTGAATTGCAAGTGAAACCATCCTTGGTTCAGTTGATAAAGGATAAGCAGCTGTTGGATGATTCCTTGGTGCCACATGTTCAGGATATATCTGAGGATAGGCCATCGAATTTCTGCTTTAATGATGACGAAGTTTTATGTTTTGGGAGTCGGATAGTAGTGCCCAATGATGCTGAGTTGAGGCGTGCTATTCTGACTGAAGCTCATAGTAGTCCTTTTTCTATACACCCTGGTAGTACTAAGATGTATCGTGATCTTCGTGATGAGTACTATTGGGTGGGTTTAAAGAAGGATGTTGCTGAGTATGTGAGCAAGTGCATGGTTTGTCAGCGAGTCAAGGCTGAGCATCAGTTTCCTTCTGGGTTGTTGCAACCGTTGAGGATTCCTGAGTGGAAGTGGGAAAGGATTACCATGAACTTTGTGTCTGGTTTGCCTTTGTCGCCATCGAAGAAGAATTCGGTGTGGGTGATTGTGGATCGCCTGACGAAGTGTGCGCATTTCTTGCCTGTGCATACTACGTATACCTTGGATAAGCTTGCAGAGTTGTACATTGTTGAGATTGTGCGGCTGTATGGTGTGCCAAAGTCGATTGTGTCGGATAGAGATCCGAGGTTTACATCGCGTTTCTGGGAGTGTTTACATCAAGCTTTGGGTACACGGCTGAATTTCAGTACTTCTTATCATCCACAGTCAGATGGACAGTCTGAGCGTGTTATCCAAGTGCTGGAGGATATGTTGAGGTGCTGTGTGATTGAGTTTTAGGGCTCTTGGGAGAGGCATTTGCCGTTGGTGGAGTTTGCTTATAACAATAGCTAACATGCAAGTATTCAAATGGCACCTTATGAAGCCTTGTACGAGAGGAAGTGTAGGACTCCTCTTTGTTGGGCTGAAACAGGCCAGAAGTTGGTTTCAATGCCAGCTTTGTTGAAAGGAACCACCGAGAAGGTGAACCACCCAGAAGTCCTACGCGGATTTGAAGCGTAAGGAGATTGAGTATGCGGTAGGTGACCGTGTGTTTTTGAAAGTTTCGCCTTGGAAGAAGGTGATGAGGTTTGGTCGGAAGGGTAAGTTGAGCCCTAGGTACATTGGACCATACGAGGTGATTGAACGTGTGGGTCCTGTTGCATACAAGTTGAGATTGCCGCAAGAGTTGGAAAAGATTCATGATGTGTTTCATGTCTCTATGCTCCGGAGGTATAGATCGGATCCTTCACATGTTATGCCTGTGGAGGAAGTGGAGTTGAATCCGGATTTGACCTATGATGAGGAGCCGGTGGAAATTCTGGATTCAGATAGTAAAGTTCTTCGAGGCAAGACCATTGAGTTGGTAAAGGTGTTGTGGAAGCATCGTGGTGCCGATGAAGCCACGTGGGAAAGGAATGATGACATGTTGAAGCAGTTTCCACACCTTTTTCCTCCAGGTAAATTTTGAGGACGAAATTTCTTAAGGGGGGGGGGGGAGAGTTGTAACACCCCAATTTTGGGCTTGGAAGTTTAGGGTCTGAACTGGACCGGTCTGATTTTTGTTTCGAATATAAAAGGTAGTTTTAGGGAAAGCCTAGTTCGGGATGCATTAAAAATATGGAAAAATATCTAAAAATCCTCTTTTAATATATATAAGAGAGTGGTGAAATCAATTTTACAAAATAAGGTTGGAGGTGTGACATTTCGAAATAGTGACTAAAATGTAATTTTTGAAAAGTTCAGTGGTGACTGTTTTGTAAGGATTGAAACTTTGAATCTTTAAGGAGCTAATTTACCCAAGGAAGGATTTCTCCAGATTTTTCTTAATTTTAATGACTCATTTAATGTTTAATTAATTAAAAGAAAAAGAGGGAAACCATATTTTAGTTTTCATAACCAACTTTTGTTAAAATTTTCTCATTTCATTTTCTCTCAAAATTCCCTCAGCCAAACACATTTCCACAGCAACATTCCTTTTGATTTTCACACTAAATGATGAGGTTTCAATCATCAAAAGATTCCTAATCCTATCTACATCAAATCCTCTTCATTTGCTTATTGGATTTTCAAGGATTTTGGATCTAATCAAGGAGAAATCTACATTTAGAGGTAAGGATGTCCTTCTCCTCTAAATACTCAGTTCTTTACTGAAATTCCCAAGTTCTCAATCCTTAAATTAAGTTTTATAAAAGGTTTTAATGTTGTGATCTTGATTTTGGCTTAAAACTCAAGATTTGGATTAAATCTTGAAGAAATTCGTGATGAATGTTTGGGCTCTACTTTGAGATGTCTTGTTAATGTATTTTGGATGTTTATTGATGTGTAATTGAGGTTTAATCAATGCAATCCCGAATAGATTGATTTTCCTAAGTTTTTACTTGTGAAAATGGTGGTTTTTGGGATGATCTTGGTGTTCTGTTATTGCTGGAGGTATAAGGATGAGTTTAGGATCTTTTTTGATGTTAATTGATGTTTAAGAATGTTTAGAAGTGATGGATCTTGGCTGGGTAATGTTGTTGATGAGTTTGGAAGTGATTTCGGTTGTGTTTGGTAGCCGAAATGTTAGATTTGTTGTGAGCAGCGAGTTTAGGTGTTGTGGCTGAAGATTTTAATGCATGATGATGCATTAATCCTCTGCTTTGATGTGTTTAAAACAGGGGAGACATCTTCGGATCCTTGTGGTGTTGATCCGGAGGCTTGAACGGCGTTTCGGCAAGCTTGCGAAGCGGAATTGGTGAGTGAAGTTTGGTTTTCAGCTTTGAAACCAATGTTTGAAGGTTTTGGGAGCTTAGTTTAAGTCTAAGAAACTTAACTAAGCTCAAGAGTAAGTTTTCGGAGAAACTCTCTCTTTGATGAACCATGAGATGGTTGGATGCAATGTGTTTAATTTGCATGTTTAAATTCTGTTTTGAAAGCATGTTTTAGCATGATTAATGCTGGTTTTGAAAGCCGTGTGTTGAAGGATGCTCAAGGTAAGAGATCCTTGGTTTGATATTGATTAATGTGGTTTTGATGCATAGTGATGCATGATGGTTTAATGGCTTTGATTAATGCTTTAAAACAGTGGATTGTTGATGATAATTGATGTATATTGGCAAGTGATGTGTTGGTTTTAAAGTACTTGAATCAGATATAGTTAGCCGGCTATAGGATTGGGTGCACCATGAATTAAGTCGCCTTGGATGTTGAGGGGTTGTAATGGTACCGTAAACTCCATCCAAGTACACTAACGAGATGTCTAAGATCATAATGGTGGTTAAAATTCCATGTGAGGATCTTGTGTTGTGTGTCGCGTGTTCTCGTTAGTGATGTTATACAACTACCGATGAGTGATGTGGAGGGGTTGTGATTGTACCGTTAAACTCCATCACGGGTGTTGAGGGGTTGTGATTGTACCGGTAAACTCCACCTTGTGTGTTCGGTAGTGTGTATGAAGCGTATGGGACAACGCTTGTAATCCGCGTATCCGATTGTGTTTTATGTTGAAAATGGTTATGGTATCACTTGGAAGCCAATATGTCATGTTGATGTTAATGAAGCATGAGATGCTTGTTGTGTATGCATTGTTGCATGAGAAATGATGTTTATGAATTTAAAGGCCTTTGAAAGGTGTTTTATAAAGTGCATTATTGTGTTGTTTCTTTAGAGCATGCCTCACTAAGCAAATATGCTTACGCTCTCTTTCTTGAACCAATAATGCAGAGAATTGAAGTGCTTTAAGGGAAGCAAGGAGGCTAAGAATCCAAGGGAAAGCTAAGCTCATGTATGGTGACTATTTTTACAACATTATTAGTTTTTGGTATTTGGCAATGGGAACCTAGGTTGTGTTTTTGGGAGATGTTTTGGACTCCCTGAGTGTGGCATGATGCCTTTGATGTTTTGGGATTGTAAATGGCCATTTTGGTGTTTGCTTTGATGATTTGATGCTTGGATGGTTTTCAATATTAGGATGCATGCCTATAGATTTGTGGTTTTTCCTAATTGATGCCATGAATGTGTTTTGATGATGCAAACATGTTCCTTATATGTATGATGACTTGTTGGCATGATTAGGAGGTCATTAGGATGTGTTTGAGTGGTTAATTGTATGTTAAACCAGCAAAATCTGCACTTTTTGGGCAGTCCGTATCGGAACGGGCACTACCGTTTCGAAACGGGGGCCTGTAATGGCCTTCGTGTATCGAAACGGGTAGAGGGCGTTCCGAAACGGATTGGCCACTATCAAGCCCTGTTTCGAAACAGGTCTCGAAACAAACTCGCTTTTCGGAACGGTCAACACCCGTTCCGAAATAGGTGACCGTTGGGCACTGATTTGAATGGTTTAAGGTTTGCAAGCTTTAAGTTTTAGTCCTGAATTTTGTATATGCAATTGCTTGAGTTTGAGAAGTCCGTTTATGGTGAAATTTGGCAGGGAAGCATGTAATATGACTAATTTCATAATGGTAACTTAAAAATCAGTTAAGTCCCCTTAATTTCCAGAATTTACATTTTGGTCTCTAAATGTTGTAATTTGTGCAATTGAGTCCCTTAACATTTTTCTGATCGCTGTGCTTTTCAAGTATGCTCTTCTCAAGGGTACGCTTAGGATTAATATGCATCTAGACAAGATTAAAAAGAAAAAAAGGGTCGTTAATCAAGGTTGACTTTCGGGTTGACTTTGGTTTTCCCCGTGTAATCTTCGTAGTTCGGGTCAACCGTCTAGGCCGGGCTAAGGGGGTTACACAAACTCGTTCAGAAGTTGATTTATTCACTTCTCGAATCATGGGAGAGCAAGAAGACGACTATCATTAAAGCCAAGAACTTGAAGGAGCTCAAGCTAGATGAGCTCATCGGGTCTCTTCTTACCTATGAGTTGATGTCTAAACCCTTGAGAAGGGAGAATGAGAAGAATATCAAAGAGAAAGGAATCGAAGATCTAAATATTGTTGCTCTTAAATCCTTCACAACCCATCTAGAGGATGCAAGTGAGGAGGAAATTGAGGATGAAGAGATTACCTATCTCTTCAAGAAGTTTGCCCGATTCAAGAAATTGAGGATGAAGAGAATCCAAGCATGAATCGAAGAAGAAGATGAAAGATTCCCTAAACAGCTATGAATGTAAGAAGCAAGGCCACACAAAATATGATTGCCCTTGCTTCAACAAAAAAAGATCATCTTCAAAGAAAGCATATATGGCAACTTGGAGTGATGAAGACTCCACCGATGAAGATGAGGTAGCCCACCTATGCTTTATGGCCCTCCAGGAGGGTGAGGTAACTTCTAACTCATCTAGTTCAAATTCCTATTCTTTTGATAAGTTACAAGAAGCCTATGATGAATTGGTTTTTGAATTCAAGGCTTCATTATCGAAAAACACAAACTTGATTTCAAAATTGAAAATCGAAAATGATTTGCTTTTGAAAACCAATTTAGAGTTTGAAGCAAAACAGAGATTTTGAACTTGAAGTTTTGAATTTACAAAATTTGCTTCAAAATATGGAAAAATATCATCAAAAGGAAGTTGTTGGTCTTAAAAATGAAAAAGTTTTGATTTCCAAGGATCTAGAAATGAAATTTTTTTTTAGAAAATCAAAATTTTTTCAAAGACAATCTAGTGCCCCTAGATTTTTGAATTGAAAATGTTTTAGAAGTATTTGGGGTCCCAAAAGTACTAATTACTTCATATAAAAAGGATGAAATTTTAAAATGGATTCCTAAGGGGACTAAAGTTTGTGCTACTAATGCCTATGGATCCAAAGAAATTTAAATACCAGAACATTTGTGATTGTCTTGTTGTAGGTGTGATGGAGAATGGTCAACAAGGTATGATATTAAGGGGGAGCTTCATACACACAAGAAAGACACTTGAAGAAGGAAGACTTCACATCCTACCTTTGGTTCAAGTGGTAAAATTCTAGTTGAAGTTATTTGTTTTACTTTGTTTTATCTATTTCAATTCAACTAGGTAATCGTTTTTTTGTTGGACTAACATTATATGATGCTTTGAGTAAGGGGGAGCCAATTATAACAAAAACAATTTTTTTTTTCAATTTTTTTAACTCTCCATTGTTATGGAATTAAAAGTTTTCAAACTTTGGTTTGAACTATCTTTGATATAACAAAAAGTGAGAGAATGTTTTGAAATTTTGATTTTTCAAGTGAATAAGGGGGAGCTTTAGCTATCTTTATATTTTAAAATTCTTATTTAAAATTTATATTTTATAAGGGGGAGAATCCCAAACACAAATTTTCAAGTTGGTTTTATTATATCAAAAAGGGAGATATTGTTAGGATATTTGTTTTGATATAATAATTGAAAAATAGTTTTGGACTAAATCGAAAAGATTTAAAAAATGATTTTAAGTCCAAACAACTTGAAAATATATTTGAGGAGTTTTCAAAAGGTTTTGGAAGAGTATGAAATATTTTAAAGTAGCCAAACCTAAGTTTTCAGCTAGAACGTACCGATACGATATACCCCATATCGATACACTTTAAGGTTTCAGCTATAGTATAATTCCAATAGCCGAAACCAGTACCGGTATAGCTTGGGCATACCAATATAGAGAGGAACATACTGATAGACATATACTCGTACCAATATGCCATTGTTCAAATCCCAACGACTATTTCAAAACCCCCAACGGCTAGTTCCCTGCAGCTTAACGAACACCCGTACCAATACGGTACTATGGCGTACCAATCCCACGTACCTATAGAGTGTCCACGAGTTCTATATTTTTGTAAACATTTATGCCCTTATTATTGCTGTTCTTAAGCTCATCTAGGCATATTTAGGTGCATTGCATGCATAATAACAATATTTGCTCTTTTACCATGCTTTTATTGAATATTCTTTGTTTAGTTAAGAAAAGATATTGTTTTAGTTTAGTTTTCTTTTTTAGGTGTTGTAGCTGAGTAGAGGAGGAGAGGACATGAAAGTAGGGAGCAAAAGGAGATGTACTGAAGCAATTCTAGTTGCCGCCAAGGACGCCGCCGCAGAAGCATTGCCGCCGAGTGCCGCCCAGACAGGAGTTAAACCGACTTAGCCAAGATTGGTCGCAATTAAAAGAAGACAATTTCCTGAGTCCAAAGAGCCCAGTCTTGCAGTTTTGTAAAGCCTGTAGCGACTTGAAGAGATAATTAAAGATTGATAAGTAGGAGTACTTATCTTTACTTGCTGAAGAAGGCAACGTCCAAAGAGTCCACATTCAAGTAAAAAAGGAGTCAACATTTAATGTAAAGTTACTTTAAGGACTACCACTCCAAGGAGGACTCAAACTTAGGCCATGAGCCCTATATATACCCATGTATATTAGGGTATAGGGGCATAGCAGAGAGCTAGATAGATAGATTACGTTGGGGAGATAATCCTAGGCTAATTCTTCAACAGAGTTTAGGTTTTTGTATGTAAACTAGTTGTGAGAAAAGGTTTTAATAGTTTAAGTTGTGCTTTCAATAAAATACTATCAAGTTTGCTTAATTCATGTTCTTCACTTCTTCAATTAGTTCCAAAAGTCCAGTTGAAGAAATCCATTTGTCGGGCACGAGAGTGTCAAACTCACGAAAGAATTAAGCACGGTCTCATCATGTCAAGGTGTTGACTAATTCAACTTAGACATAAGTTAGAATTTCAGCAGCTAAAAGGAGCAACCAAACATCGACTGCCTGTGTTAGGTTTACGCTGAGATAGCTAGGTATTGCCTACATCACGTGGTGACAGAATCCTTGCCTAGACATAGGAAGGATCACTTCAGAATTGCTTCGCCGGACTTGGAGTATCTGCCAGACTTGCCGCCGAGACTTCTCTACATCTCACCTGCCAAAACAGCGAAAGTTGCAAGCGCAGAGTTTCGTTGTGGCAGCGAAAGTTGCTGCAGCCTCAATCCGCCATTACCCGCCAAGGCATCAGATCGTGGCAGCGCAAAACACACTTAAGCTTTACAACACAGTCTACACACTAATGAGCTATAACTACCTGCCTAATCTATCATCCTCATATGTCCCTATCACTATCTTAAATTATTTGTGTTTTTACTTCTATGATTTACGTTATTCAGAAATTTAATTATGCATTTACTATTTCCTTGTGCATGTAAACATTCATAGGAGCCGTTCCAATCCCTGTGGGAGACAATATCTTTTATACTATAACTTGACAAGAGTGTGCACTTGCGCTCATAAATAGAGAACACCTAAAACGCTCTATAAGTTTTTGGCGTCGTTGTCGGGGATTGGCAACATCAACTACGTTTGAATTCCTGCACTTATACTTTAGTTTTTGCATTTAAATTTTTGTTTATTTTATTTTTTAAAAAATGCCTCTTGTCTGTCTTTGGTGTATGTCCCGCCAAGGCGGCAAAGATGGCAGCCAACACCCACCTGAGGAGGGGAAGGACATACCTGGACGAAAAGCCAAACGCAAAACCCTCAGAAAGTGGTTATGTTTGGGAACTGCGCAACCCAACATAACCTAATTTTTATTTATTTTAATTTTTTATGCATTAGGATTAGATTTTATTTTCAGTTATTTTTTATTTTTAATTTTCACATTTAATTTATTTCAGGTTAGGAATGAAGGAAAGACCAAGAATGATAAAGAATAAAGGAGAAGCCCAACCCAGCGGCCAAGGCTGTCCAAGGCAGATGAGCATAACGGCTAGCGGCTTTATAACGGCTAGCCGCAACAGATACATTTGCAACAGCTGGCGAAACGACTATCTGCATAACGGCTATAATCATGTAAAACGCGCCAAAATCATTGCTGCCTATCAACAGCGTGCTCGCCAAGGCAGTGAAGAGAAGTGGCTATATAAAGCCAACTATTCTCTCCTCGTTCTTCACTTTGCTCTCTCTTTTTCTCTCAATTCTTCTTGTCGTCTTTGCTTTCAAGATCTCATCTATTTTATTTTATTGCAATTTCTTCTTTTTTCTTAGGAAACACAGCCGTTCTCACAACCATGGCAACATCAAAACCTACCACCTCAACCTCCAAGCCAACCTTCCAGAGGTTCTTGAATAATGATGTAGCGACAACCTACCTGCAGTACTTCGCGGAGAGGCAACTATGGGAAGAGATAAGCTTCCAATACACCAGGCAAGATGGGGATCTTGGCTTTGAGCCCATCGTATTCGAAAGGGTCCACACCCTAGGATGGCACATTTTCGTAGGGCAGTCAAAAGAGATAAACACCAATCTAGCGTGAGAGTTTTATGCCCACAAACCTACCCCGGGAAATCCTTTTGTATACGTTCATGGTGAGGGTGTCAAGTTTACAGCGGCAACAATCAATAGCTTCTATGGCATAGAAATCAGAGGAAATTCGCACGAAGAATGGAGGTTGTACTTAACAGCAGCAGATTACGAAAAGATTAAAAAAGAAACATGCCAGCCCAATGCCCAATGGCTGAATGGTAAGAATAACGATTTAGTCAACCGCCGTGACCTGCCGCCAGAGGCCATTATTTGGAGTAACTTCGTCTAGCGCCGCCTAATGACCACTTTGCATGGATCGACAGTCAATAGGCCGCGGCTGGTCCTAGTCCACAACATTATGAAAGGGCAGCCAATCAACGTTGGAGAAGTCATTCTTGAAGAAATCTACGCCCACGTAGCCAAACCCAACTCCAAGGGACCCCTCGTCTTCCCCGCGCTCATCACAGGCCTCTGCGCCAACTTCCGTGTGCCGCCGCACCCCAAAGATACAATTATTGCCGCCAAGGAAGGGTGGACAAGGAAGGCACGCCTCTAGATGATGCAGGAGCCAGAGCCTGAAACGTCGACAACTGGCTAACCGCCGTCTTAACCTGCCGCCACCCCAGCCGCAGCAAGTAGTACTGATGCTGCCCTTTCTTCCGCCGTGGTATCCATGTTGCGTAGTCTCGTAGAAAGCTACCAGAGAATCGAGCACAAGTAGGTAGTCTTCACGAAATACATCGCGGAGGTACAAGAGGCCTTCGTAGCCTACTTGCTAGACAAATACCACGACACCGGCCCACAGTTGCCAGCCTTCCCATCGAAGTTAGCAGCTTCTAAACCAACTCAGATCACACCTAGACCAACTGCCACTCAAGCCGCCACCGACAACGAAGGGCTGTACATCCGCCCGAAGAGAAGGACCTCGCCCACTCCCATCCAGCCTGTAACCCCCTTAGCCCGGCCTAGACGGTTGACCCGAACTACGAAGATTACACGGGGAAAACCAAAGTCAACTCGAAAGTCAACCTTGATTAACGACCCTTTTTTTCTTTTTAATCTTATCTAGATGCACGTTAACCCTAAATGAGCACTCAAGAAACATATATGTGTAAAGCACAGCGATCGGATTTCAGAGAGGGACTTAATTGCACAATATACAAATATTAGGGACCAAAACATAAATTCTGTAAATTGGAAGGTCATAACTGAGTTTTAAGTTACCAATATTAAATTAGTCATATTATATGCTTCCCTGTCAAATTTCACCTTATTTGGACATCTCGAACTCATACAATTGCAATTACAACTTTCGGGACTAAAACATAAAGCTTGCAAACTTCAACACCATTCAAATCAGTGCCCAACGGTCACCTGTTTCGAAACGGCTTTGACCATTTCGAAACACGGGTTCGTTCCGAGACTGGTTTCAAAACAGGGCCTTCCAGTGGCCAAATCGTTTCGAAACGCCAGTGCCTGTTCCGATACGGTTTGCCCAGAAGCTGCAGATTTTGCTGGTTTTTCATACATAAACCCACTCAAACACAACCTAATGACTTCCTAATCATGCCAACAAGTCATCACACATATATAGAGCATGATTGCAACAACTAAACACATTCATAGCATCAATCATGGAATTTCACATATCTATAGGCATGCTTCCTATTAACCAAAACCAAGCAATCAACCAATCTCCAAAACAAGCATTAAAAGGCCATTTACAAATTCAAACCATTAAAAACAACATGCCACAACCTAGGGAGTTCAACACATCTCCCAAAACACATCTTAGGTTCCCATTGCCAAATAACCAAAACTAATAGTGTATGAAAACATCACCATACACGAGCTTAGTTTCCCTTGGACACTCTAGCCTCCTTGTTGCCCTTAAACACTTCAATTATCTGCATTATTGGTACAAGAGAGAGAGCGTAAGCACAATTGCTTAGTGAGGCATGCTCTAGAGAAAATAACACAATAATGCCTTTATAAAAACACTTTCAACAAGCTTTTAAACACAAGCTTAACTCTTTTCATGCAACCTTGCATACTTTAAAAGCATCTCATGCTTCATTACATTCAACTCATCATATTGGCTTTCAAGTGATAATTCATAACCATTTACAACACAAAACACAATCGGATACGCGGATTACAAGCGTTGTCCCACACGCTTCATACACACTACCGAACAACATAAGGTGGAATTTAACGGTACAATCACAACCCCTTAACACCCGTGATAGAGTTTAACGGTACAATCACAACCCCTCCACATCACTCATCGGTAGTTGTATAATTCCACTAACGAGTGCAAGGGACACATAACACAAGATCCATACACGGACTTTTAACCACCGTTATGATCTTACCTCACTCGTTAGGGTACTTGGATGGAGTTTACGGTACAATCACAACCCCTCAATATCCAAGGCGACTTTATTCACGGTGCACCCAATCCTATAGCCGGCTAACTATATCCGATTCAAGTACTTTAAAACCAATTCATCACTTGCCAATGTACATCAAATACCATCATCAATTCATTGTTTTAAAGCATTAAACAAAGCCATTAAACACCATGCATCACCATGCATCATTACCAATTGACAACATACCAAAACAAGGATCTCTTACCTTGAGCATCCTTCAACACATGGCTTTCAAAACCAGCATTAACCATGCTAAAAAATGCTTTCAAAACAGAATTTAAACATGCAATTTATAACCAATGCATCAAACCACTTCATGGCACATTCGAGGGAGTTTTTCCGAAAACTTACTCTTGAGCTTAGCTAAGTTGATTAGACTTACTCTAAGCTCCCATAACCTTCAAATAATTGTTTCAAAGCTTGAAATCTAACTCCACTCACCGATTACGTTTCGCACGCTTGCCTAAACGCCAATCAAGCCTCCAGATCAACTCCAATGGTGTCCGAAGATGCTTCCCCTGTTTTAAACACATCAAAGCAGAGGATTAATGCATCATCATGCATTGAAATCTTCAGCCAACACACCTAAACTCGTTGATCTACCCAAAACCAACATTTCGGCTACCAAACACAACCGAAAACACCTCCAAACTCTTTCACAACTTAACCCAGCCAAGATCCATCACTTCTAACCATTTCTAAACATCAATCAACATCCAAAATACACCTTAACTCGTCCTTATACCTCCAGCTATAACAGAACACCAAAAACACCTCAAAAACCACCATTTTCATAGGCAAAAACTTAGGAAATTCAACATATTCGGGATTGCATTGATAAAACCTCATTTCCACATCATTAGACATCCAAAATATATTAAAGAATCATCTCAAAACAGAGCCCAATCAATCTCAACGAATTTCTTCAAGATTTCTTCCAAATCTTGAGTTTTAAGCCAAAATCAAGTTTCTATCATTAAAACCATTTATAAAACTTAAATTAAGGATTGACAACTTTGGAATTTCAGTAAAGAATTGAGTATTTAGAGGAGAAGAACAATCTTACCTCTAAATGGTGATTTCTCCTTGATTTGAGCCAATTTCCTTGAAAATTCAATGATGAAATCAAAAGGATTTAATGCAAGATTGTTTAGGAACTAATTGATGATAGAAATCTCATCAATTGAAGTGAAGATCAATGCAAAATTTGCTGGAGAAATAGTGTTTGGATGATGGAATTTTGAGAGAAAAATGAATGAGAAAAATTTAGGAAAAGGTAGTTATGAAATTCCAAAAAGTAGTTTCTCTTTTCATTTAATTAATTAAAACATTAATTAATTCACTCAAATTAAGGAAAAATCTGGAGAAATCATTTTTCGGTATATTAGCTCCTTAAAGATTCAAAGTTTCAATCCTTACAAAACAGTTACCACTAAACTTTTCAAAAATCGCATTTTAGTCACTACAACAAAATGTAGTATTTCCAAACCTTATTTTGCAAAATTGATTTCACCACTCTCTTATATATATATATTAAAATAGGATTTTTAGATATTTTTCCATATTTTTAAAGCATCCCGAACTAGGCTTTCCCTAAAACCTCCTTTTATATACGAACCAAAAATCAGACCGATCCGATTCAGACCCTAAACTTCCAAGCCCAAAATTGGGGTGTTACACAGCCATACAACCTCATCTCCTCATCTGAGTCTGAGAAAGAGGAGGAGACTACCGTCGCCTCTCCAGCAGCAAAGAAGGCAGCTGGCAAAGAAGCCAAGGACTCAGACATGGAGATATCCGATTCCTTCGATGACGAACCGGCCGAAGCAGCAAGGAAAAGAAAGCGACAATCTGGTGCGATTGAGCCCCAAGGTGAAGGGTCTGATACTGAACCCGAAGCACCACCCAAAAGACCCACTCCCAGCCGCATCCAGCCATCACGCAGCCAAAAGAAGAGCCCAACCACCAAGTCTCCCGCCACACGCTGCCTCGTCCTCCCCGCCTCCTCAGAGTCCTCATTCGATGCATCCGCAGAAAAAGAGGGGGACTCCTATAGTCTATAGCACCTTTTTCTTTTTATTTAATTTTCTTTCTTTTATGTTTTCTTTTGATTTTCTGTTTTCCTTTTTATTTTTTGTTTTATTTCTTTTTTTTGTTTTGATTTTCTTTTTATCAAACAATCCATTCGAGCATACTTTCATGTTTAATATTTAGCCTCCTTTCCTTACTAAATTTCCAGCTTTAATTTAAGTCATTTTCATGCTTGTAACATAACTAAATTTAAATAAAAACAAATGGTGGTTTGGACACTAGTCTCAACCCTAAGGTAACTACACTCACAAACTCCCAAGCTACTCTTGTTTCTTGATAGCAATCCCCTTGCTCCTTCTTTGGAATGACTCAATCTTGGCTTCCTCCTCCAAGTTCTCAATCTCTTGGTCTTTTTGATCATACACATACATATAAAAGACATATTAGTATCTAAATCATGCATTAGACCACTAATATGCAAATGCTAAATTCAATTTCTCAAGGTTGTCCTAATCTGGCAGACTTGAGAACCAGTCACTAAATTGGTCATGACTTTCTCTATACAATTCCAAAAATCAATTATCATACATGCTTAGAAAGGTAATTCAATATTTTATTTAACTAAATTGGTCTCACGTTTTCCATTTCTATATTAATACAGTTTATTACTTCTTTACAGGTATTCCGGATTCAAAACAGTTTTGGAGTGCCAAACTTAATTCATTTCCAGATTTTAGCACATAGCTTCAAATCGAGCTCTGTTTTCTCTCAACTAAAATAGAAATATGAAAGTTTAATCCATAAATATTTCAGTTTAAAATTCTTTATACACGATTTATAGTGAATTTTCAAAGTTGATGTCCGGAACATGACTGTTCTTGGACAGATTTCACTAATTTGCTTAATTTATCAAATTGAACCATTTTAAGTTTAATACGAGTTACTAAAATTCTTCTAACATAATCCTATGATTTTTAACTCAATTTCCAGAATCATAAGTTAACCAATTTTAACCTTAGCATTTTCTAATTATTACAAACAGTCCCACAATTCAGTTTTCATAATTTACTGAACCACTTTGATAATTCCTTTAATCTAACTTCATTTTAATCACATTTTAGCCAACCCAAACCCTAAATTTTATAATTAAGACTCTAACCTTTAATTCATTCCTAATGGAAATTTTCCAATTCAAACTCAAAATCTTTCATTATCTTCAAATTTGTCCTAATTCATTCGGTTCACTAATTCAAGCTTAAAGATTCAATTTCCAGTATAGACCTAAATTCAAATTCATTCCTACGCTCATAAAAATTACATGTATGCATAAATCAAGAATTTCCAGCCATGAAACACAATAAAAATCAATTCAAATCATCCTAGCATCAATCGGCTATCTAGCATAATTAAGATTTAGTTTACTTACATGTGATAGCTTTAATCCCTCTTGAAAATAAGCTTCAATCAAGCTTCTAAACACTCAATAATAGTTGAAGAACCAGCAAAGTTTCCCTGTAACCCCCTTAGCCCGGCCTAGACGCTTGACCCGAACTACGAAGATTACACGGGGAAAACCAAAGTCAACACGAAAGTTAAACTTGATTAACGACCCTTTTTTCTTTTTATCTTATCTAAATGCATTATTAATCCTATGTGATCACCCAAGATCATAGGAAGGAAAGGCACATCGATCGGAATTCATTTAGGGGTTTAATTGTAAGAATTAGACTTTTAGGGACCAAAATGTAAATTTTGCAAATTATGAGGACCTTGCAGATTTCAAGTTTACTGATATTCAATTAGTCATATTTCATGCATCTCTGTCAAATATCAACTTAATCAGACATTCCAAACTCAACCAATTGCATCCATAATCATCAAGGACTAAAATGTAAGAAGCAAGAACCTGAAAAAATTCAAAATTCAAACCAACGGTCGAGTGTTTCGAAACGCTGAGCCTTGTATCGAAACAACAATATCGAAACGAGGTTGACCATTTCAGTACTCGGGTGCGTTCCGAGACCCGTATCGAAACATGGCTTTTCAATAGCCAAAGCGTTCCGGAACACTCTTACCCGTTCCGAAACATTATGGTCATTTCAGGCCCCCGTTCCAAAACAGATAAGGGCGTTTCGAAACGCCCAGCCCTGCAACTGCAAATTTAGCTGGTTTTTCACACTTAAACATGTCCGGAAATGTCCCAAGGCATACCACAACATACTAGAACCATATTTAAGCATCAAAGATCATCACAATGAAGCCTAAACTAAAGCATGGCATCAATCATGTAATCATTGGAACTAAAGGCAAGCTTCCTAGACATGAAAACCAAATGGAAGCCACAAGCCACAAAACAAGCCATAAAGGACATTTACAACCTCAAATACCATAATGAACTTGCAACAACCACAGGGAGTTCAAAATACATCTCCCAAAACTAACCATAGATCCCCATTGCCAATTATCATTACTAAAGTATATGTAAACGTCACCATACTTGAGATTTTCACTTCCTTGAATATCCTTAGCCTCCTTGCTGCCCAATAAAGTCTCAATTATCTGCATTGTTGGTAAAAGAGAGCGTAAGCACATTTGCTTAGTGAGGCAAGCTATAAGAAAACCAACACAACAAGGCAACTTTAAAACTCTATCTCAAAAACCATTTTCTACAACATGCTCTTTCTATCTCATGCTTGAAAACCATTTCAAAGCAATTCTCCATTTGAAAATCACATGTACCTTCAATCTAGCTCATGCATTTAACCGATGCAAATCTCATGGCAAAGCCATACATATGCTTAATGAAAACAAAAGCATTTCATAAACCACAAATCTCATATGCATTTCTCATAGCATAATACACCTCAACATTTGGTACATGTGACTCAAATACAATCTCATATATTGACATTTCATATTACATCTTTACTCGGATATGCAAATTAGCTTGACTTAAAGCCAAGTCCTACCCCGGTGGAATCTCACATCACTGGACTCTCATGGCGGTATCTCTCTTCGCCACAAAGCTTGGGTGTTTCACCAAGACCTACCTCGATGGTATCTCTCATCATCGGATTCTCACTTTGGATCGGGATGACACTACCCCCATTGCCCGACTCCAAAGAGTACGTACAAATTTTTAGTTTATAGTGCACTTTCATCCTATTGGTCGACCAATTATATTCAGTAATTATCTCATCATTTATGCCAATATATTATATCAAAAACATTATCTCACCTACTGTTTTGATAC
Source organism: Hibiscus trionum (assembly GCA_030270665.1). NCBI lineage: Eukaryota > Viridiplantae > Streptophyta > Magnoliopsida > Malvales > Malvaceae > Hibiscus > Hibiscus trionum. Next base: position 15,077,777 of record BSYR01000013.1, read on the forward strand.
AACATTTCTCAAACCATTCTCATCCCATTTCAAAACCACAATTCATGCATTTCATTTAATCAAAACCTCAAGACTCTTTTCATAGACATGCTATCACATGGGATCAACACATAACATCTTTCCATGTTATAAATCATGCATAAAATAGTAGGATTTTGTCTAACACAAATCAAGAGCATGTTAAAAGCATTTAGGGGCATCAACCACATATTGAGAGCTAATCTAGCCATGCTTACTTTCGGACTTAGGATGGTGTTTCAAACAAACCCTAAATCCCCAAACCTTGTTTCCTTATCCCTCAAGGACTTCTAAAACCATTCGCACTCACCGATTACGTTTCGCTTGCTTGCCGAAATGATATCTAGACTTCCGGCACCTCCGGATCAACACCAAAAGCGTCCGAAGATATCTCCCCTGTTTATTACACATAAGAGAATATGATTAATGCATCATCATGCATTAAAATCACCAGCCACTCAGACAAACTCATTGCACTACTTAAAAGCATCATTTCGGCTATCCGAAATAACCAAAATCACCATCAAACTTTCTCAAATCAAAGCCCAGCCAAGATCTATCAATTCTAATCATTTCCAAACCTCAATCAACACCAAAAATCACCACAAACACATCTTTATATCTCCAGCAACACCAGAACACCAAGAACACTCCAAAAACCACAAATCTAGCATCAAAAACATAGGAATCCAAACATATTCGGGAATCATTGGTTAAAATCTCATTCATAACATCAATTATCATCCAAAACACATTAGAAATCAACCTCAAAACAGAGCTTAACAAAGAGTTACGAAAATCATCAAGATCTCACCAAGAATCTTGAGTTTTACAACAATTTCATGCTTCTAACATTAAAACAACTCAAAAATCATTAACAAGGGATTGATAACTTGGGAATTTCAGTAAAGAACTGATCATTAGAGGAGAAGGACGAAGCTTAAATCTAATGATTGATTCCTCCTCAATTTGGGCAATATTTCTTGAAAATCAAAAGTAAAAACAAAAGGATTTAATGAAGCAAAGGTTGGAAATCCTTAGGAGAATGAAATCTTAGCAAAAGGGATGAAAACCAAATATTATTTGGTGAGGGAAATGTGTTTGGCTGAGTGGAAGTTGAGAGAAAATGAAAAGAGGGAAAAATATCGTAAGATAGTTATGAAAAGTCAAAAGGGAATTTCTCTCTTAATTCCTTTAATTAAATCATTATTAAAACTCCCAAATTAAAGAGAAATCTGATGAAAAACAATTTGGTAAAATTAGCTCCTTAAAGATTCAAAGTTTCAATCCTTTACAAAACATTAACTAGTCAACTTTTGCAAAAACTGCAAGTTGGTCACTACACTAAAATGTAGCATTTCCAAATCACATTTTGTAAAATTGTTTTCACCATAACCATTTATATAATAAATGAGAATTTTTAGATATTTTTCCATATTTTTAAACCATCTCGAACTAGGTGTTCCCTAAACCTCCCTTAAAGATTCGAACCGTTCACGGCCAGCCCGATTCAACCTCCAAAACATCTAGGCCCAAAACCAGGGCGTTACAACTCTCCCCCACTTAAGAAATTTCGTCCTCGAAATTTACCTGGTGGAAAAAGGTAAGGAAATTGCTTCTTCATGTCATCCTTCCTTTCCCACGTGGCTTCCTTAACACCACGTTGTCTCCACAAGACTTTGACCAGCTCAATGGTCTTACCCCGAAGAACCTTACTATCTGAATCCAGAATCTCAACGGGCTCCTAATCATATGTCAAATCTGGATTTAGCTCAACTTCCTCCACAGGCAAAACATGCGACGTATCCGATCTATATCTCCGAAGCATAGATACATGAAACACATTATGCATCTTTTCCAACTCTTGAGGTAGTCTCAGCTTGTAAGCAACAGGTCCCACACGTTCTATCACCTCATATGGTCCAATGAACCTTGGACTCAATTTGCCCTTCCGGCCAAATCTCATCACCTTCTTCCAAGGTGAAACTTTCAAAAACACATGCTCGCCTACTGCAAACTCTATCTCCTTACGCTTCAAATCCGCGTAAGACTTTTGCCGGTCCGATGCTGCCTTCAAACGCTCACAAATGAGCTTCACCTTCTCGTGGGTTCCTTTCAACAAAGCCGGCATCGAGACCAACTTTTGTCCCATTTCAGCCCAACAAAGAGGACTTCTGCACTTCCTCCCGTATAAAGCCTCATAAGGTGCCATTTGAATGCTTTCCTGGTAACTATTATTATAAGCAAACTCAACCAAGGGCAAGTGCTTCTCCCAAGAGCCTTGAAACTCAATAACACATCACCTCAACATATCCTCAAGCACTTGAATAACGCGCTCCGACTTTCCATCCATCTGTGGATGATAAGAAGTACTGAAATTCAGCCGCGTACCCAAAGCTTGATGTAAAAATTCCCAGAACCTTGCGGTGAACCTCGGATCTCTATCCGACACTATAGATTTTGGCACTCCATGCAATCGTACAATCTCAGCAATGTACAACTCCGCAAGCTTATCCAAGGTATAGGTAGTATGCACAAGCAAGAAATGTGCACACTTCGTAAGGCGATCCACAATCACACAGACAGAATTCTTCTTCGATGGCGATAACGGCAAACTAGACACGAAGTACATAGTGATCCTCTCCCATTTCCATTCTAGGATTCTCAATGGCTGCAACAACCCAGAAGGAACTTGATGTTCAGCCTTAACTCGCTGACAAACCATGCATTTGCTAACAAACTCAGCGACATCTTTCTTCAATCCCACCCAATAGTACTCATCTTTCAAATCACGGTACATCTTCGTACTACCAGGGTGCATAGCAAAAGGACTACTATGAGCTTCAGTCAAAATAGTGCGCCTTAACTCAACATCATTATACACCACTATCCGACTTCCAAAGCATATAACACCATCATCACTGAAACAGAAATATGAAGGCCTACCTTCTGCAATATCATGAACATGCGGCACCAGAGAATCATCCAACAGTTGTTTATCCTTTATCAACTGAACTAAAGATGGTTTCACTTGCAATTCAGCAACAAGAACACCATCTCGCGATATGCTCAAGCTAGCAAACATCACCCTCAATTCCACCGCCACTTTTCTGCTCAAAGCATCAGCCACAACATTGGCCTTCCTCGGATGATACTCAATCGTTAGATCGTAATCCTTAAGCAACTCCACCCAATGTCGTTGCCTAAGATTTAACTCCTTCTGAGACATAAGGTACTTCAAACTTTTATGATTCGTGTACACAGTACACTTCTCACCATATAGATAATGTCTCCAAATCTTTAAAGCAAAAACCACTCCTGCCAGCTCAATGTCATGCGTAGGGTAATTACGCTCATGCACTTTCAACTGTCGCGATGCATAAGCCACTACCCTTCCCTCTTGCATCAGCACACACCCAAACCAACATAGGATGCGTCACTATACACCACAAACTCTTTTCTTGACTCAGGTTGAACCAAGATAGGAGCTTGCGTCAAAGCTGCCTTTAGCTTCTCAAAAGCTTGTTTTCTCACTTCCGTCCACTCAAACTTAACATCCTTTTGTAACAACTTCGTCAAAGGGGTAGCAATCTTAGAAAATCCATCCACGAACCTTCGGTAGTAACCTACCAACCCAAGGAAACTACGAACTTCTTGAACAGACCTAGGAGGCTTCCAATTCACCACCGCCTCAATCTTCTGGGGATCAACATGAATACCCTCACCCGAAACCACATGGCCAAGAAAAACAACCTCCTTTATCCAAAACTCACATTTACTCAGCTTATCATAAAGCTGATTCTCTAACAGCGCTTGCAAAACAATCCTCAAATGTTCTTCATGCTCCTCCTCGGTACGAGAGTACACAAGGATATCATCGATGAACACCACTACGAACTTATCTAAGAATTCATGAAACACCTTGTTCATCATATCCATGAAAGCAGCAGGAGCATTCGTCAATCCGAACGGCATCACCAGAAATTCATAATGCCCATATCTCATTCGAAAGGTTGTCTTCGGCACATCTACATCTTTAACCTTCAACTGATAATATCCTGATCGCAGATCTATCTTTGAAAACACAGCCGGTACTCGAAACTAATAAAAAAGATCATCAATCCTCGGTAAAGGATACTTATTCTTGATAGTCAACTTATTCAGCTGACGGTAATCGATGCACATTCTCATTGTGTCGTCCTTCTTCTTAACAAACATGATCGGTGCACCCCAAGGTGACACACTAGGCCGAATAAAGCCTCGGTAAAGCAACTCTTGAAGTTGCGTCTTCAACTCCTTCAACTCCTTGGGTGCCATGCGATAGGGAGAAATGGACACCAGAGTTGTGTTCTCATACAACTCAATTCCGAATTCAACCTCTCGACTAGGCGGCAAACCCAGTAATTCCTCTGGAAACACCCCAGGGAATTCACACACGGTCCTTATATCCTATACACGAACCTCCTTTGTACTAGGATTCATAACAAAAGTCAGATAAGCCTCACATCCCTGACGCAACATCTGGCTTGCTTCAAGTGTTGACACCATATTAGACAGGAATTTCACATTTTCTCCCACCACCACAACTTCATAATCATCCGCAAGTTTCAGCGAAACTTGCTTATTTTCAAAATCCACAATAGCCCTATGCTCAACAAGCCAATCCTTACCAAGGATTACATCGAATCCATAGAATGGCAATTCTATAAGGTCAACTAGAAACACATGCTCTTTCACCTTTAAGGGACATCTTCTATACAATTTCCTTGTTACAACCGTCTCACCAAAGGAACTAGTCACACGCATACCCACATCTAAAGACTCAACAGGCAAACCAAGCATTTGAGCATGTTCACGCAATGTGTACGAGTGTGTAGATCCAGAATCAATCAAAGAAAGTAATGACAAAGATTGCAAAGTAAAGGTACCTGCGATCACGTCCGTATCATTCCTCCCTTCCCGATGGGCATACACTCTAGCCTGACCACCACCTTCAGGCTGAACAGCCACCACATGTGCTACATTTCTCGCACCCTCGTCTCTACGCTAGAAATTGCCTAGGCCGCGCCCACGGCCTCTCTGTGGCTCAGCTACTCTCACCGGAGCGTGATCCTCTCTCATCGGCTGTGGACAATCCCTTTTCATGTGCCCACAATTACCGCAATTCCAGCACGTACCAAGGTTGCCCCAGCACTCACCAGTGTGCCTCCTACCACACCGATTACACTCGGGTGTCCGCATAAAATCATTCGGTCCTTGCTGACCTCTTCTAGGGTTACCCCCTCCACGTCTCACATCCATATGTGACCTTCTATCCTTAGGTCTCTTGAACCGATCTCTACCAATGTCACGATCCGCAGCTCGTTTCCCCGAGCTAGATCCTCCCACTCGACTTGCCAGGCCAAGGTTCAGCTCAATATCCTTGGCTCGAGTGACCAGAACATCAAAATCAATATAGTCTGCTGCGAGCATATATGTTTTTACATCAGCCACCAGCCCATATCTTAACCGTTCACACCTCTCCCGTTCACTAGGGATCAGCTCGGGTGCATACTGGCTAAGGCGTACAAACTGCACCTCATACTCCACCACTGACATACTCCCTTGCACTAGGGACATGAACTCCCTCTTTTTCTCATCTAGGTAGCGGACTCCCAAGTACTTTCGCTTGAACGCATTCAAGAAGAATGTCCAAGTCACCTCATCATCATCCAACCCCGCTATTGTGGTTGTCCACCACGTATACGCATCACCGTGCAGCAGGGACACAATACATCCCAATTTCTGAGCATTGTTACAATTCAGCTGCCCGAGAATCCTCTTGGTACTCTCTAACCTAGACTCAGAACCTTCTGGGGTCAGTCCCCTAAACTTAGTCCCTCCTAGACTACGAAGTCGCTCCAACGGAAGACTCACACCAGCACCAACCTGAGGTGCAGCCCCATGAGCTCCAGCTACTGCTGCTTGAAAAGCTCCAACAATAGCTTGTATTAACACTAACATATCAGGGGCAGCTTGCCCTTGTACCCCCTCGGTTCTAGCAACCCCTACTCCATCTCCCGCAGCACCAACTCCCGCTCCTCCACCACCAGGAGGAGGAGGCGATAGATTCTCAACATGCTCATCATTCTCATTCTCAGCTGCAGCACGTGCATTAACTCTAAGCTCTCTACGTGGCCCCATTTAAAAGCAATGCAACTATCAAAATGCAATAAATTCCAATTAGGCAATATAAGGCAAGAAATCCAAGTAATCAAGTTCATTTTTCAAAACAATTCTTTCTAATAGTAACGATATGGCAATGGGATCCCCAACTATACCCCAAACATAGCATAGTATCACAAATTATGCTTTCACCTAAAAGTCATAAGCATTCATATTCAAACACATTAACCACTTACCAAGCCCCAAATATTCGCAAACCTGACTCTGATACCAACAAATGTAACCCCTTTAGCCTGGCCTAGACGCTTGACCCGAACTACGAAGTTTACACGGGGAAAACCAAAGTCAACCTTGATTAACGACCCTTTTTTTCTTTTCTAAATGCATTATTAATCCCATGTGATCACCCAAGATCGTAGGAAGGAAAGGCAAAGCGATCGGAATTCATTTAGGGGTTTAATTGTAAGAATTAGACTTTTAGGGACCAAAATGTAAATTTTGCAAATTACGAGGACCTTGCAGATTTCAAGTTTACCAATATTCAATTAGTCATATTTTATGCATCTCTTTCAAATATCAACTTAATCAGACATTCCAAACTCAACCAATTGCATCCATAATCATTAAGGACTAAAATGTAAGAAGCATGAACCTGAAACAGTTCAAAATTCAAACCAACGGTCGGGTGTTTCGAAACGCTGAGCCTTGTATCGAAACGGCAGTAACAAAACGGGGTTGACAGTTTCGGTACTCGGGTGCGTTCCGAGATCCGTATTTAACATGGCTTTCTAGTAGTCAAAGTGTTTCGGAATACTCTTACCTGTTCCGAAACATTATGGCCATTTCAGGCCCTCGTTCTGAAACAGATAAGGGCGTTTCGATATGCCCAGCCCTGCAACTACAAATTTAGCTGGTTTTTCACACTTAAACATGTCCGAAAATGTCCCAAAGCATACCACAACATATTTAAGCATCAAAGATCATCACAATGAAGCTTAAACTAAAGCATGACATCAATCATGCAATCATTGGAACTAAAGGCATGTTCCTAGACATGAAAACCAAATGGAAGCCACAAAACAAGCCATAAAGGACATTTACAAACCTCAAATACCATAATGAACTTGCAACAACCAAAGGGATTTCAAAATACATCTCCCAAAACTAACCATAGATCCCCATTGCCAATTATCATTACTAAAGTATATGTAAACGTCACCATACTTGAGCTTTTCACTTCCTTGGATATCCTTAGCCTCCTTGCTGCCCAATAAAGTCTCAATTATCTGCATTATTGGTAAAAGAGGGCGTAAGCACATTTGCTTAGTGAGGCAAGCTCTAAAAAACCAACACAACAATACAACTTTAAAACTCTATCTCAAAAACCATTTTCTACAACATGCTCTTTCTATCTCATGCTTGAAAACCATTTCAAAGCAATTCTCCATTTGAAAATCACATGTACCTTCAATCTAGCTCATGCATTTAACCGATGCAAATCTCATGGCAAAGCCATACATATGCTTAATGAAAACAAAAGCATTTCATAAACCACAAATCTCATATGCATTTCTCATAGCATAAAACACCTCAACATTTGGTACATTTGACTCAAATACAATCTCATATATTGGCATTTCATATTACATCTTTACTCGGATATGTGGATTAGCTTGACTTAAAGCCAAGTCCTACCCCGGTGGAATCTCACATCACCGGACTCTCATGGTGGTATCTCTCTTCGCCACAAAGCTTGGGTGTTTCACCAAGACCTACCCCGATGGTATCTCTCATCATCGGATTCTCACTTTGGATCGGGATGGCACTACCCCCATTGCCCGATTCCAAAGAGCACGTACGAATTTTTAGTTTATAGTGCACTTTCATCCTATTGGTCGACCAATTATATGTTACAGATTCTTAGGCTAAAATCTAGGCTATTTATTAGGCTAGAATATATTGTAATTAATGTTATATATTATGTTACCTAGTTTAGGTGAATTAGATTTGTATATATAGCCTATATGTTCTATGAATAAAATATAAGGAATTATTCTCTACATGGTATCAGTTGTCCTAGGTTCTTTCGAATACAATAAATTTTTTTTGGGCTGTTAGGGTTTTGACCTAAAGCCAATTTTTTGGTCGTTCTTCACCGGCCACCTTCGGAGGCCTTTTCTGTCGACACCGCCCGTACCACAAGGGCCGCTGTCCGCCGATCTGCCGATCTGGAGTTTCCGGTCACCGGAATCCCTGCGCGTGAGCCTCACGCGCCGCCACAAGCTTCTGCCTGTCCTTCACGCGCCGGCGCGTGAGAGCGCGTGGTGGCCTCTTTTCGCCGCCGATTTTTCCACCGCCGTCGCTGCTTCATTCCGATCACACCCCTGCCGCCGGTCCTTGCTTTCGGATTGTTTTGGGTTGGGTGTTCTGTCTTTTGGGTTTCTTAGGTTTTTTTTTTTTGGTTCTTTGCTTCTTTGACTTCATGGATGATAAAAAGGTTGACTTTATGTCTGATATCGTTCCGATTACTGATCATAAATTGAATGGCTTTAATTTTCTCGATTGGAACCATACAATTGAGTTGTATTTGTTAAGCCTTTCTATGGACAGACATTTGACTGATGATCCTCCGACGGATGATTCTCGCCTTCCTTGGATGAGAGAAGATGCTCGCCTCTATATTCAAATTCGTAATTCTATTGACAGTGAGGTGGTAGGTTTGGTTAATCATTGCAAGACGGTGAAACAGTTGATGAGCTATTTGCAATTCTTATATTCTGGCAAAGGAAATTTTTCACGTATCTATGATGTTTGTCAGCATTTTTACAGGGCTGACAAAGAAGACCGAACTTTAACTAGTTATTTTATGGATTTCAAGAAAACGTATGAAGAGCTTAATATGTTGCTTCCTTTTAGTGCTGATATTGAGGTCCAACGTAGTCAGCGAGAGCAAATGGCGGTTATGAGTTTTCTTGCTGGTCTTCCACCGGAATTTGAGACAGCTAAATCTCAGATTCTCTCTGGTTCCGAGATCTCCAGCCTCGATGATGTTTTTCGGAGAATCCGTCGTACTGAGAATTCTTTGCCTACTCCATCCCCACAACATGGCAGTGTTTTGCTTAGTCGTGCTCTTCCTTTTGACTCCGGCAAGCAACATTTCAAGAGTAGTGGTCCTGGTCGTTCCATGGGGTCGGGGTCTACCAAAAGCGATCCACAGTTTGGAGTTCGTGGTCCGGATCACAGTGCAGTTATCTGTCATTATTGTCACAAACCGGGACATACCAAGCGTGATTGCCGGAAGCTGCAGTTTAAGAAAACTTCGTCTGCTAATGTTGCTTCTAGTGTAGACACTTCTTTATCGGCTGTTACGATATCTGCGGATGAGTATGCCAAGCTTCTTCACCTTCAAGACACTGTCAAGCATCCTTCCGGTCCTGTTTCTGCCCTTGTTGAGTCAGGTAAATCCAATACATGTCTTGTTTCCACCTCTTCCAAGTGGGTCATTGATTCTGGTGCCACAGACCACATGACAGGTAACCCCAATCTTCTTTCTCATTTTACAACCCATCCTTCTATCAATCCTGTTACTTTAGCCGATGGTTCCACAACTTCTGTTATTGGCTCTGGCACTTCGTACCCCACTCCCTCTCTTACTTTGTCCTCTGTTTTGAGTTTACCACATTTATCCTTTAACCTGATGTCAGTTAGTAAACTTACAAAAACCCTTAATTGTTGTGTCTCATTTTTTCCCGGTTATTGTGTGTTTCAAGATCTTTTGACGAAGAAGATTATTGGTAAAGGGCATGAGTCTGATGGCCTCTACATCCTTGACACCCATGCTCCAGAACCTGTTGCTTGCACTGGAATTGTCAGTCCTTTTGAAGAACATTGTCGATTGGGTCATCCTTCTCTACCTTCTTTGAAGAAACTTTGTCCTCAATTTTCTAGTTTAAAATCCTTAGATTGTGAGTCTTGTCAGTTTGCTAAACACCATCGCCTTAGTTCCAGTCCTAGAGTCAATAACCGAGCTTCTGCTCCATTTGAGTTAGTTCACTCTGATGTTTGGGGTCCAAGTCCTGTTACTTCTAAACCTGGTTTTCGTTATTTTGTTACTTTTGTTGATGATTATTCTCGAATGACATGGCTTTATTTAATGAAATCTCGCTCAGAATTATTTACTCATTTCTCTTCTTTTTGTGCTGAGATTCGAACCCAATTTGGTACACCTGTCCGAAACTTGAGAAGTGATAATGCAAAAGAGTATGTTTCAGGTCCTTTTCAGAAATATATGCTTTAGCACGGTATTCTCCATCAAACTTCTTGTGTTGACACCCCTTCTCAAAACGGTGTTGCTGAACGTAAAAATAGACATCTTCTTGAAACAGCCCGAGCTTTGCTATTTCAAATGCAGGGCTGATGCCATCTCCACAGCTTGTTTTTTGATCAATCGTATGCCCTCTTCGGTTTTGTTGGGTAACATCCCTTTTTCATACTCTTTTCCCCACTAAAAATTTGTTTCCCCTCTCCCCGAAATTTTTTTGTTGTATTTGTTTTGTTCGGGATGTCCGTCCTCAAGTTACAAAACTTGATCCTAAGTCTTTGAGATGTGTGTTTTGGGGGTATTCACGTGGTCAAAAAGGGTATCGTTGTTATTGTCCGGGTCTAGGTAGTTATCTTGTGTCTGCTGATGTTACTTTTTTGGAACACAAACCTTTTCTGTTTTCTTCAGGGTCTATCGCTCAGGAGGACGAGGATTTCTTGTTTTATCAGGTCCCATCACCTTTGGAGTTGTCCTCATCCTCCTTGGTTCCGCCCTCTTTTGTCAAGCCCCCCATAAAAAACATCTATACTCGTCGGCCACAACCACCACCTTCCGACCCAGTTACAAACGTTCCGGATGTTCCAGATTCATGTCCTGATGAGCCAATATCTTCGTCATCAAATTCGCCTTGTATTGCTGATCTTGACCTTCCTATTGCTCTTCGGAAAGGTAAACGTGCTTGTACTTACCCCATTTCCTCTGTTGTTTCCTATAATTGTTTGTCTTCTTCTTCTCGTGCCTTTGTTACATCCCTAGATACTATTTCTGTCCCTAAAACTGTTAGCGAGGCATTATCTCATCCTGGATGGCATGCGGCTATGCTTGAGGAAATGACTGCTCTAGATGTCAATGGCACGTGGACTTTGGTTTCTTTGCCTAACGGTAAGCGAGCTATTGGATGTAAGTGGGTGTTTACTGTTAAATTTAATCCTGATGGCTCTCTTAATCGTTTGAAAGCCCGTCTTGTTGCTAAGGGATATGCTCAGACCTATGGTGTGGATTATTATGATACTTTCTCTCCTGTTGCCAAACTTGCTTCTGTCCGGTTATTTATCTCTCTTGCAGCAATTTTTGACTGGCCTTTGCATCAGTTGGATATCAAGAATGCTTTCCTTCATGGTGATCTTCAGGAGGAGGTGTATATGGAGCAACCACTTGGGTTTGTTGCTCAGGGGGAGTCTGGGAAGGAATGTTATTTGAAGAAATCTTTATATGGTTTGAAACAGAGTCCTCGGGCTTGGTTTGGTAATCTTAGTCAGGCTATTGAAAAGTTCGGGATGCAAAAAAGCGAATCAGACCATTCTGTTTTCTTTAGAAAGTCTGATGGGGGCACTATTCTACTAGTCGTATATGTGGATGATATTGTACTCACTGGTAATGACACTAGTGGAATTTCTTCACTGAAGTCTTTTCTCCATACTCAGTTTCACACTAAAGATCTGGGGACGTTGAAATACTTCCTGGGGGTTGAGGTGAACAGAAATAGAAAAGGAATCTTCCTATCTCAGAGGAAGTATGTGCTTGATCTTTTATTGGAAACAGGGAAATTGGGCGCCAAACCTTGTAGTACGCCAATGGTCCCTAATCTACAGTTAACTAAAGAAGGTGAATTATTTGATGACCCTGAAAGGTACAGAAGACTTATCGGTAAATTAAACTATCTCACGGTGACGCATCCTGATATATCTTTTCCAGTGAGTGTTTTGAGTCAATACATGTCGTCACCAACTGTTGATCATTGGAAAGCAGTAGAGCAAGTTTTATGTTATCTGAAAAGTGCTCCTGGGCGTGGAATTCTATATGGCAATCATGGTCATACTAGAATTGAATGTTTTTCCGACTCGGATTGGGCAGGATGCAAGGAGGATAGAATATCCACCTCAGGATATTGTGTGTTTGTTGGAGGAAACTTGATTTCTTGGAAGAGTAAAAAGCAAAACGTAGTTGCACGATCTAGTGCAGAAGCCGAATATAGAGCAATGGCCAAGTCCGTATGTGAGATTATATGGGTATATCAGCTCCTCGGTGAGATTGGAATTAAAGCCTCAATACCTGCAAAACTTTGGTGTGATAATCAAGCTGCATTACACATTGCTTCTAATCCAGTTTTTCATGAAAGAACGAAACACATTGAGATTGATTGTCACTTTATTCGCGAAAAGATACAACAAGGTTTGATATCTACTGGTTATGTGAAAACCGGAGAACAACTAGGAGACATCTTCACCAAAGCTCTCAATGGAATTCGAATCAATTATCTATGTAACAAGTTGGGCATGATTAATATCTATGATCCAACTTGAGGGGGAGTGTTACAGATTCTTAGGCTAAAATCTAGGCTATTTATTAGGCTAGAATATATTGTAATTAATGTTATATATTATGTTACCTAGTTTAGGTGAATTAGATTTGTATATATAGCCTATATGTTCTATGAATAAAATATAAGGAATTATTCTCTACACAGTAATTATCTCATCATTTATGCCAATATATTATATCAAAAACATCATCTCACCTACTGTTTTGATGCAACATTTCTCAAACCATTCTCATCCCATTTCAAAACCACAATTCATGCATTTCATTTAATCAAAACCTCAAGACTCTTTTCATGGACATGCTATCACACGGGATCAACACATAACATCTTTCCATGTTATAAATCATGCATAAAACAGTAGGATTTTGTCGAACACAAATCAAGAGCATGTTAAAAGCTTTTAGGGACATCAATCACATATTGAGAGCTAATCTAGCCATACTTACTTCCAGACTTAGGATGGTGTTTCAAACCAACCCTAAATCCCCAAACCTTGTTTCCTTGTCCCTTAAGGACTTCTAAAACCATTCACACTCATCGATTACGTTTCGCTTGCTTGCCGAAACGATATCTAGACTTCCGGCACCTCCGGGTCAACACCAAAAGTGTCCGAAGATATCTCCCATGTTTATTACACATAAAAGCAGAGGATTAATGCATCATCATGCATTGAAATCACCAGCCACTCATACAAACTCGCTGCACTACTCAAAAACATCATTTCGGCTATCCGAAATAACCGAAATCACCACCAAACTTTCTCAAATCAAAGCCCAGCACAGATCTATCAAATCTAATCATTTCTAAACCTCAATCAACACAAAAAAAACCACAAACACGTCCTTATATCTCCAGCAACAACAGAATACCAAGAACACTCCAAAAACCACAAATCTAGCATCTAAAACATAGGAATCCAAACCTATTCGGGAATCATTGGTTAAAACCTCATTCATAACATCAATTATCATCCAAAACACATTAGAAATCAACCTCAAAACAAAGCTTAACAAAGAGTTACGAAAATCACCAAGATCTCACCAAGAACCTTGAGTTTTACAACAATTTCATGTTTCTAACATTAAAACATCTCAAAAATCATTAACAAAGGATTGATAACTTGTAAATTTCAGTAAAGAACTGATCATTAGAGGAGAAGGACGAAGCTTACCTCTAATGGCTGATTTCTCCTCAATTTGGGCAAGATTTCTTGAAAATCCAAAGTAAAAACAAAAGGATTTAATGAAGCAAAGGTTGGAAATCCTTAGGAGAATGAAATCTTAGAAAAAGGGATGAAAACCAAAGATTATTTGGTGATGGAAATGTGTTTGGCTGAGTGGAAGTTGAGAGAAAATGAAAAGAGAGAAAAATATCGTAAGGTAGTTATGAAAAGTCAAAAAGGAATTTCTCTCTTAATTCCTTTAATTAAATCATTATTAAAACTCCCAAATTAAAGAGAAATCTGATGAAAAACAATTTGGTAAAATTAGCTCCTTAAAGATTCAAAGTTTTAATCCTTTACAAAACAGTCACTAGTCAACTTTTGCAAAAACTGCAATTTGGTCATTACACCAAAATGTAGCATTTCCAAATCACATTTTGTAAAATTATTTTCACCATAACCATTTATATAATAAATAAGGATTTTTAGATATTTTTACATATTTTTAAAGCATCCCGAACTAGGTGTTCCCTAAACCTCCCATAAAGATTCGAACCGTTCACGGCCGGCCCGATTCAACCTCCAAAATATCTAGGCCCAAAACTAGGGCATTACATTCTCTCTCTAAGCTCTCCAACTTTCACGGTAAGAAGAAGAAAGGAAGAACGAGGAGAGAAAGTTTTGTTTGATAGTGGGATATGTCTAATCCCCTTCCTCTCTCATGTGGTTGGCCAAAGTGATGATTAGGGGCTGGGAAAACTCAATTTTACCCCTCAACTCTCTTCTAGAATTAACTATTTACAAGGGGTAGGCTTAGTCTATTTGAAACTTTTGCATGCAATCTTTTTATTTAAAGCTTAATTCTAGTTAAGCCATTTTAATTTAGCTCTCATACTTTCAATTTCATCCAATTAGCCACTAAATCATATAATTATATTTAATTTGTGATCAATTAATTCAATTAATTAATCAACTTAATTTATTTTCTTCTAAGGTACATCGAGGATATTACAATTCCTCCCCACTTAAAATAAGAATTCGTCCTTGAATTCTTACCTGAATCAAAGAGACGAGGATATTGCTTCTGCATCGTATCCTTTGGTTCCCACGTCGCTTTTTCCATATTATGATTTCTCCAAAGAATCTTTACAAGAGGAACATTCTTATTTCTGAGCATTTTAACCTCTCGATCGAGAATCCAAATAGGTTTTTCCTCGTATGAAAGATTGGGATTCAATTCCACTTCTTCTGGTTCTAGTATGTGAGATGGATCAGAGCAGTAGCGTCTTAGCGTTGATACGTGGAAAACATTATGTATCTTATCGAACTCAGGAGGAAGAGCGAGTCGATAAGCTACCGAACCGATCTTCTCAATCACTACGAAAGGTCCAATGAATCGAGGACTAAGTTTTCCTCTCTTGCCAAAACGAAAGACTTTCTTCCATGGGGACACTTTCAAGAAAACCCTGTCTCCAATTTCATATTGAATGTCCCTCCGTTTATGATCCGCATATGATTTCTTCCTATCAAAGGCTTGCTTCAATCGGGAATGAATAATCTGAACTTGTTCTTTAGTTTCTTGGAGAATCTGAGGGCCTAACACCTTATTATCTCCCAACTCAGACCAACATAAGGGAGTTCGACGCCTTCTTCCATAGGGTACTTCAAAAGGAGCCATTTGAATAGAAGACTGGTAGCTATTATTGTAAGCGAAATCTACCATAGGCAACGATTTCTCCTAATATTTCCCAAAATCGATAATACATGCTCGAAGCATGTCTTCCAAGACTTGAATCACTCTTTCAGGTTGACCATCACTCTGAGGATGAAAAGTTGTACTGAGAGTGAGTTTGGTCCTAAGAGCTTGTTGCAATGACTTCTTGAATATACAATTTAGGTAAAGCTTCCAGTTTCATGTTCATTCTGACAGGAATGAAATGAGCTGATTTGGTGAATCTATCAACTATCACCCAAATCACATCGTTCTTTCTTGGTGTACATGGAAGTCCAGATACGAAATCCATGGTGATTTGTTCCTACTTCCATTGCGGAATATTTGATTGGTTGTAACAAACCAGTTGGAACTCGATGTCCAGCCTTCACACATTGACAATTCAAGAACCTAGACACATAATCGTTGATAGCAGCCTTCATTCTCGGCCACCAGTACAAGGGCTTAAGATTCTTGTACATCTTTATTGATCCCGGATGAACAGAGAAGGGACTTTGGTGAGCCTCACTGAGGATCTTCTCTTGGAATTCCTTATTCTCGGGGATACAAATTCTATCTCGAAAATAGATTAGACCATTTGGCTTAAACGAGAAATCAGAATTAGTCTCAAGCTTAGAGATGATTTTCTGAAGTTCGGGATCAAGCTATTGAATCTCTTTGATCCTGGTGATTAGACTAGATTGAATTTGGAGTTCCGATAGATAATTCTGAGCATTTGCAAGTCGGAAGTGAGCACTGATAGCCGTTGGAGCTACAAGTAGTCAATTTAAACATGTTATTATCGAGATTGAAGATTTCAATTGACTTCCTTGTCTAACAAGGAAGTGTTCGAATTATTTCTTGGAAAACAAGAAAGATTCAAATTTTCTCTCAAGAATTTAAATGAAGGTTTAAATGAATTTAAGAAATTTTTATAAGACTTATCGGGAGTCAGTTTTCTACTTAGTGCATCCGCTACTACATTAGCCTTCTCGGGATGGTTATTGTTGGGTTTTTACGTGCTCGATTTCCTTCAACCGTTCTAGCTCGCCAAGTGTGGAGAAGTTGGATTTTTGAGTGTTTTGGTGGGAGGTGAAAAATAGGCAAATGACACAAGGAATTATAGTGGTTCGACCTTCTAACCAAGGTCTACATTCATTACCTTAGATCCTCACTAAGGATTTCAACAAATTCACTCTTGATTTTCGTCCCCTTTTCTTGGCTTAGGAGGAAACCGTTACAACGATTAAGCTAACTACCCTTAGCTTAATCAAACACTCTCTTACAAGAGAAATTCTTAAGCAAACTTGAAATCCCTCTAATAGGTATTTGTTTGCACTATAAAGCTCTCACCCAAAACCTAAACACTTGAGCAAATTTAACAATATTTAGCTCACTAGTGTTTTTTATACAAGAAATGGACAATTTAAGCTCTAAGACAATTTCTTGATCATAGTGTTGTTGACAATTGAAGCATTGGTCTTCTCTTGATGCTTGGAGGTCCCTCTTATACTCCTAATTGAGTTTGTAGCCATTGAGGACCGTTGGGGATGTTTTGGAGCCGTTGGAGACTTTATTTCCTACCATTAATGTTGTTCTACAGTTGTCCGTTTCAAAACACTAGACCCCGTTTCGGAATGCCCTTCTTCAGAACTAGCCATTGGAGGCTGAAAAAGTTAGGCTGGTTTCGAAACCAGCAAGGTGGTTTCGATACCACTAGCCCTGCTTCTTGGTTTTGCTTACTGGAAATGGTGGTATCGATACAGATCAAGGTGTATCGATACATGCCTTGTAAAAATGATATTTTGGCCATTTAAAAAGCGTTTTAGACATGTTAAAAACCTATGAAACCATTTCAAACATATTTTCAAGTTGTTTGGACTTTAAATAAGTTTTCAAAATATTCAAACAAGTCTAAAAACATTTTTCAATTATTATATCAAAACATTAGTTCTTCAATCTCCCCCTTTTTGATATAGTAAAACCAACTTGAAAAATGTGAATAAGAGATGAAAATTTGAAAAGTAAGTAAAGCTCCCCCTTATTCATTTGAAAATATAATTTTTCAAACCAAACTCCCCCTTTTTGTTATATCAAAAAGAATTTAAATGACTTTAAGTTCAAAATAACTTATGAGGTTAAAAAAATTGACACAAATAAGAATTTTGGTTTTAAAATGCCCCCTACTCAAAGCATCATAATAAGATGTTAGTCCAACCCATGATAATCTAGTTGAATTAAAAGAAAATAAATCAAATTAAACAAGTAAAAACAAATCGATTTTAGCAACACTTGAACTTCAAGGGAGGATGTGAAGCCTTCCTTCTTCAAGTATTCTTCCTTGTGTGCTTGGAGCTCCTCTTAAATATTTGGACTTGTTAAACAATCTCCATCACACCTAACATAAGACACTCAAGTAATTTTTGGTATCCAAAATTGTTTGGATCCATAGACATTAGTGACACAAAATTTAGTCGCCTTAGGAATCCATTTTTCAATTTCATCCTTTTTAGTTGAAGTGGTTAGTCATTTTGGGACCCAAACACTTCTAAAACATTTTCCATTTATAAATCTAGAGGCACTATATTATCTAGCATAAAAGTTTAATTTTCAAAAATTATTTTTATTTTCATGCTTTTTAGAAATCAAATCTTTTTCTTCTTGAACTTTATGAAGCAATTTTTGTAAATCAACACATTTTTTATTTTCAAATTTGAAATCAAATAATTTTTTATTTTCAAATTTGAAATTACTTTCTTGTTTTTCAAAATGTGATTTTTAAATTCTAAAACCAACTCATCATAGGCATCTTGTAATTCATCAAATGAATCAGAACATGAAGTAGATGAATTAGAAGTTACCCTTGAATCTTCTTCGATGGCCATAAGGCAAAGGTTGGATTGTTCATCGTCGGTGGAGTCTTCATCACTCCAAGTAGCCACATATGCCTTCTTCTTATGGCTTGAAGTGCTTGCCCTTTTTTTTCATAGATTCTCGTTCTAATTTTTTCATTGCTTTCTTCATGAAATGGGCACGCTTCTTGAAGAGATGAACTATCTCTTCTTCTTCATCCTCATCCTCACTTGTATCAACATGATTGCACTTGGAGGTTTTGAGAGCCATGGCATTTGCATGGATGCATAACTCCATGATCTTATTCTTCCCCATATTTCTTATCTCTTCCTTCTTCTTGTCCTATTCTTTATCCTTCTTCATGATTTGGTGAGTGAGAAGTGACCCCATGAGTTCATCAAGCTTCAAAGCTTTCAAATTCTGAGTTTCGATGATGGCAGTCCTCTTTGAGTCTCGTGACTCGAAAAGAGAATAGATAACCTTTCGGACAAGCTTTTCTTCCGGAATGACTTCTCCATAACCCTTGAGTCCATTGGTGATAGTGGATAATCAATGAACATCTTCTCAATATCCTCTTCCGGATCCATTTTGAAGTTTTCATACTCTAGGTTGAGGAGGCCGATCTTGGTCTCCTTTACTTCATTTGTCCCCTCGTATGTAACTTCGAGCTTGTCCCAAACTTCCTTGACACTCTCGCAAGAAGACATCTTCTCGTATATGTGGAGGCTAAGTGCACAAAAGATGAAATACAAAACCTTGCAATTTAGCTCCATCTTCTTATGATCGTCAGCACTCCACTCCGCCTTGCTTCTTTTTGGTACGAGCAGGTCATCTTTAATGATATCCCAAAGCTTGTAGTCTTTGGGTTTGACAAAGAACATCATCCTTGTCTTCCAATAAGCATAATTGGTCATGTCGAAGAAGGGTGGCTTGTCGATGGATTGCGCCATTGAGTCGGTTGTTTGAAAAGTTGATCGAGCTTGCTGGATCGCCTCAATAGGGTGTTAATCCTCTTCAATTGAGCCAAGCTCTGATACCAATTGTTTGGTTTTTACGTGCTCGATTTCCTTCAACCTTTCTAGCTCGCCAAGTGTGGAGAAGTTGGATTTTTGGGTGTTTTAGTGGGAGAATAAAATAGGTAAATGACACAAGGAATTATAGTGGTTCAACCTTCTAACCAAGGTCTACATCCACTACCTTAGCTCCCCACTAGGGATTTTCAATAAATACACTCTTGAATTTCGTCCCTTTTTCTCGATTTTGGAGGAAACCGTTACAACGATTAAGCTAACTACCCTTAGCTTAAGCAAACACTCTCTTACAAGAGAAATTTTTAAGCAAATTTGAAATCCCTCTAATAGGTATTTTTTGCACTATAAATCTCTCACCCAAAACCTAAACACTTGAGCAAATTTAACAATATTTAGCTCACTAGTGTTGTCTATACAAGAAATGAACAATTTAAGCTCTAAGACAATTTCTTGATCATAGTGTTGTTGACAATTGAAGCATTGGTCTTCTCTTAATGCTTGAAGGTTCCTCTTATACTTCTAATTGAGTTTGTAGTCGTTGAGGACCGTTGGGGATGTTTTGGAGCCGTTGGAGTCTTTATGTCCCACCATTAATGATGTTCTGCAGTTGTCCGTTTCGAAACACTCGACCCCGTTTCGGAACGCCCTTCTTCAGAACTAGCCGTTGGAGGCAGAAAAAGTCATGATGGTTTCGATACCAGCAAGGTGGTTTCGAAACCAGCAAGGTGGTTTCGATACCACTAGCCCTGCATCTTGGTTTTGCTTACTGGAAATGGTGGTATCGATACGGATCAAGGTGTATCGATACGGGCCTTGTAAAAATGATATTTTGGCCATTTAAAAAGCGTTTTAGACATGTTAAAAACCTATGAAACCATTTCAAACATATTTTCAAGTTGTTTGGACTTTAAATAAGTTTTCAAAATATTCAAACAAGTCCAAAAATATTTTTCAATTATTATATCAAAACAATAGTTCTTCAATCTCCCCATTTTTGATATAATAAAACCAACTTGAAAAATGTGAATAAGAGATGAAAAATTGAAAAGTAAGTAAAGTCCCTCCTTATTCATTTGAAAATACAATTTTTCAAACCAAACACTCCCCATTTTTGTTATATCAAAAAGAATTTAAATGATTATAAGTTCAAAATAACTTAGGATGTTAAAAAAATTGACACAAATAAGAATTTTGGTTTTAAGATGGCTCCTCCTTACTCAAAGCATCATAATAAGATGTTAGTCCAACACATGTTAATCTAGTTGAATTAAAAGAAAATAAATCAAATTAAACAAGTAAAAACAACTAGAATTTACCAACAATTGATCTTCAAGGGAGGATGTGAAGCCTTCATTCTTCAAGTGTTCTTCCTTGTGTGCATGGAGCTCCCCCTCAATATTTGGACTTGTTTAACAATCTCCATCACACCTAACATAAGACACTCAAGTAATTTTTGGTATCCAAATTTCTTTAGACCCATAGACATTAGTGGCACAAAATTTAGTCCCCTTAGGAATCCTTTTTTCAATTTCATCATTTTTAGTTGAAGTGGTTAGTCATTTTGGGACTCAAACACTTCTAAAACAGTTTCCATTTATAAATCTAGGGGCACTAGATTGTCTAGCATAAAAGTTTAATTTTCCAAAATTATTTTTCTTTTCAAGCTCTTTGGAAATCAAATCTTTTTCTTCTTGAACTTTATGAAGCAATTTTTGTAAATCAACACATTTTTGTTCAAACTCATTGAGTTTTTCTTGAAGTTCAATTTTGGTTTTAGAAATCAAATCATTTTGAATTTTCAAATTTGAAATCACTTTCTTGTTTTTCAAAATGTGATTTTTAAATCCTAAAACCAACTCATCATAGACATCTTATAATTCATCAAATGAATAAGAACATGAAGTAGATGAATTAGAAGTTACCCTTGAATCTTCTTCGATGGCCATAAGGCAAAGGTTGGCTTGTTCATTGTCGGTGGAGTCTTCATAACTCCAAGTAACAACATATGCCTTCTTCTAATGGCTTGAAGTGCTTGCCCTCTTATTTTTCATAGATTCTTGCTCTGATTCTTTCATTGCTTTCTTTATGAAAGGGGCACACTTCTTGAAGAGATGAACTATCTCTTCTTCTTCATCCTCTTCCTCACTTGTATCAACATGGTTGCACTTGGAGATTTTGAGAGCCATGGAATTTGCATGGATGCCTAGCTCCAAGATCTTCTTCTTCCCCGTCTTTCTTATCTCTTCCTTCTTCTTCTCCTCTTCTTTATCCTTCTTCATGATTTGGTGAGTGAGAAGTGACCCTATGAGTTCATAAAGCTTCAAAGCTTTCAAATTCTTAGCTTCGATAATGGCGGTCCTCTTTGAGTCCCATGACTTGGGAAGAGAATAGATAAGCTTTCTGAAAAGCTTTTCTTCCGGAATGACTTCTCCATAACAATTGAGTCCATTGGTGATAGTGGAGAATCGGTGGAACATCTTCTTAATATCCTCTTCTGGATCTATTTTGAAGTTTTCATACTATAGGTTGAGGAGGCCGATCTTGGTATCCTTTACTTCGTTTGTCCCCTCGTATGTAACTTCGAGCTTGTCTCAAACTTCCTTGGCACTCTCGCAAGAAGACATCTTCTCGTATATGTTGAGGCTAAGTGCACAAAAGATGAAGTGCAAAGCCTTGCAATTTAGTTCCATCTTCTTACGATCTTTGGCACTCCACTCCACCTTGCTTCCTTTTGGTACGAACGAGCCATCTTCAATGATATCCCAAAGCTTGTAGTCTTTGGATTTGACAAAGAACATCATCCTTGTCTTCCCATAAGTATAATTGGTACCGTCGAAGAAGGGTGGCTTGTCGATGGATTGCGCCATTGAGCCAATTGTTTGAAATGTTGATCGAGCTTGTTGAATCGCCTCAATAGGGTGTTAATCCTCTTCAATTGAGCCAAGCTCTGATACCAATTGTTGGGTTTTTACGTGCTCGATTTCCTTCAACCGTTCTAGCTCGCCAAGTGTGGAGAAGTTGGATTTTTGGTGTTTTAGTGGGAGGTGAAAAATAGGCAAATGACACAAGGAATTATAGTGGTTCAACCTTCTAACCAAGGTCTACATCCACTACCTTAGCTCCCCACTAAGGATTTCAACAAATTCACTCTTTGATTTCGTCCCCTTTTCTCGGTTTAGGAGGAAACCGTTACAATGATTTAGCTAACTACCCTTAGCTTAATCAAACACTCTCTTACAAGAGAAATTCTTAAGCAAACTTGAAATCCCTCTAATAGGTATTTGTTTGCACTATAAAGCTCTCACCCAAAACCTAAACACTTGAGCAAATTTAACAATATTTAGCTCAATAGTATTGTCTATACAAGTAATGGACAATTTAGGCTCTAAGACAATTTCTTGATCATAGTGTTGTTGACAATTGAAGCATTGGTTTTCTCTTGATGCTTGGAGGTCCCTCTTATACTTCTAATTCAGTTTGTAGCCGTTGAGGACCGTTGGGGATGTTTTGGAGCCGTTGGAGACTTTATTTCCCACCATTAATGTTGTTATGCAGTTGTCCGTTTCGAAACGCTCGACCCCATTTCGGAACACCCTTCTTCAGAACTAGCTGTTGGAGGCTGAAAAAGTCAAGCAGGTTTCGATACCAGCAAGGTGGTTTCGATACCACTAGCTCTGCATCTGGGTTTTGCTTACTGGAAATGGTGGTATCGATACGAATCAAGGTGTATCGATATGGGCCTTGTAAAAATGATATTTTGTCCATTTAAAAAGCGTTTTAGACATGTTAAAAACCTATGAAACCATTTCAAACATATTTTCAAGTTGTTTGGACTTTAAATAAGTTTTCAAAATATTCAAACAAGTCCAAAAGCATTTTTCAATTATTATATCAAAACATTAGTTCTTTTGTAATCAATTACTAGATCATAATCCTTTAGTAACTCCATCCACCATCTTTGTCTCTGATTTAATTATTTTTGGGGAGAAGGTATTTGAAGCTTTTGTGATCCGTGAATAGATGACACTACTCACCGTATAAGTACTGTCTCAAGATCTTGAGTGCAAAGACAATTCCGGCTAACTCAAGGTCATGTGTCGGGTAATTAAGCTCGTGTGGCTTCAATTGCCGAGATGCATATGCTATAGCCTTTTCTCCTCGCATCAACACACAACCTAGAACCGAATGGGATGCAGCGCTATAAACGACAAATTCTTTGCCCGATTCAGGTTGGGTCAGTACCGGAACATGAGTTAGGGCTTGTTTCAACTGATCAAAACTTCGTTGCTGATTTTTGGACCAAGAAAAGGGTTGATCCTTTCTAAGGAGTTTGGTTAGCGGCAAAGCAATCGTAGGGAAACCCTTAACGAATCTTCGATAATAACCCACTAAACCGAGAAAACTACGAACCTCACTAACATTCCTAGGAGGTTGCCAATCGATCACAGATTGTATCTTCTTAGGATCAACTTTGATTCCATCGGCTGAGATAACGTGACCGAGGAATGACACTTTCGAAAGCCAAAATTCACATTTGGAGAATTTCGCAAAGAGTTGATGATACCTAAGAGTTTGCAATGCAATTCTAAGATGATCAGAGTGTTCTTCTTTACTTTGGGAATAAACAAGAATGTCGTCAATAAATACGACCACAAACTTATCAAGAAACGGCTTCAAGACTCGATTCATAAGGTCCATAATGGTTGTCGGGGTGTTGGTTAGCCCGAATGGCATTACGAGGAACTCAAAGTGGCCGTAATGAGTTTGGAAAGTCGTTTTGGGTACATCATCCTCTTTTACTCTCATTTGATAGTAACTCGACCTTAAATCGATTTTAGAGAATACAGTTGCACCACAAAGTTGATCAAACAAATCTTCAATTCTCGACAATGAATATTTATTCTTAATTGTTATCTGATTCAGCCTCCGATAGTCGATACACAGCCACATCGAACCATCTTTCTTCTTTACGAACAATACCAGAGCACCCCATGGAGAAGTGCTCAGTCAGATAAAACCCTTGTCTTGCAACTCTTCAATTTGCTTCTTCAATTCTTTCAACTCAATAGGGGTCATTTGATATGGTGTAATTGAAACCGGATTAGTTCCAAGATGAATGTCAATTCCGAATTCTACTTCCCAAATTAGAGGGAGTCTAGGAAGTTCTTTCGAAAAGACATCGATAAATTCTGACACTACTGGCGTCGATGGCAGGCCAAAATCGTAGTCATCTTGCAACACCATAGCGGCAAAAATCGAGGTAGGCTTCTTATCAATTAACAGGATAGATTCCTTTCCTAAACCTCGGAGATAAAGTCTACGGTTCTGACAGTCTATCCAAGCTTGATGCTTTCCCAACCAATCCAATCCCAAGATTAGATCGAATTCACATGTTAGCAAGACATAAAGATCGATGGGAAATGGAATGCATCGAATAGTAATATGACAGTCTTCAACAAGAAGATTTATCGGCTTATTTCCTCCTATCGGATTTGAGACTATAAGGTTAGATGCAACAGATTTAGATTTCATATTCAACTTAACAAGCAATTTTGACAGATAAAAGAATGAGTGGATCCCTAGTCAATAAGAGCATATGCAGGATTTAGGTTCAAGTCGACAGTACCTGGGATCACGTCAGGTGATTCCTCTTCTTATCTACCACGAATGTGATAAACCCGGGCAGGAGCTCGTGATTCCTGATGAGTGGCAATAGATTGATGGCCTTTCCCTTTAGCCTGATTACCAGATTGAGCTTGCCTTGGTCCCCTGTTCCGATTGGATTGTGCAGGAGTCTGATTTGTAGGAGCTGGAACCATAATAAAGATTTGACTGAGATCGGCACTGGCCATAGTGATCCTTTAGACAGAATTTACATGTAAGGACCTTCTCAGAGTTGCCCGTGTTATTCACAGAGATCACCGGGGCAGAAGCTTTACCTACCGAATTTGGCCTCAGTGTCAAATTACTTCGGGGAGCAAGAGAGAAGGTAGAGGACCCTTCCTTCTGATATCGGGCCTTCTTTGACTGCCAGTGGGGTTTATCATCCCACCTGTGCTTCTTATCATTCCAACCGCCACCCTTTCTACGTTCAAATTTCTTCATCTTAGCTTCAGTGGCAATAACATGATTTACCAAAGTTTGGAAATCAGTAATCCCTAGAGCCGTAAACATCGGATTCAAATCATCATTTAGCCCGTCGATAAAAATACGACACTTGTCTTGCTCGGTTTTTATATACTATGCTCCGTACTTAGAGTACTTACAAAAATCAGCCACGTATTGCTCAATAGGCCGATTAGCTTGCTTCAAGTACAAGAAACGCTTCCTTCTCTCGGCCAAGTACTGCTCACTAATATATTTCTTCTTAAACTCCTCAACAAAGAATTTCCAAGTAACAGATTCTACAGGAGCAGTTAGAGTAGTCGTTTCCCACCAGCTCAAAGCTTCATCTGCAAGGAGTGCAATTGCACATTCTAGCTTATGATCATCCGAGCATTGTAATTGCTTGGTTATGATTTGTGTGGTTCTCTCTAACCAATATTCAACATCCTCGAGCTTCTCCTCAATGGCACCAGCAAATGTATATGCCAGATATTGTGATAATTTCTTGAGTGGGGCTCTGCTAGGGGCAGGAGCTGCAGGAGCAGGTTGCTCGCTCTTTAGATTGAAGATTAACTGATTGAACATCTCCTTCATGCTTAGGAGACATTCATATTGCATAACTTGCATAGCAAGGGCTGCCTGCTGATGCTGGATCGATTCTTGTGATTCATTACGAGGTTCGTCCTGTCTCGGAGGATTAGTCCCCATCCGGACACTGTCACCCTCATTAGATGAGCCTCATAGGCTTTCATCATCCCGAGCTAATCTTGTCTCGGACATACTACGATTGAGAACAAAGGAAAGGTTTAAAAATTTATATTGGTAAGCAATTTATACAAGCATATAATGTTATAACTTCTTGGTGGCATAGACAATTCCTATATAATGCATGATGACTTGATTTAATCCCGAGAATCGGCTAAACCGAAGCTCTGATACCAAACAAATGTGACACCTCCCTCCCGGTTTAGTAGTAAACCGGTCGAGAGGCGTCGGTTTGAAAACACACAAAAAATTTAAAACTTTCAACCAAGTTACGGAAGACATTTATTTAACTTCCAAGTTAGGTGAGATTAAAGTTCACTCATTCATATGACTTAACTACCATATTAAAATTTATTAATGTTACCATTTTACTCAACCTATATATAACATTTTGATCTTGTACAAATTAAGACTTAAGTATTTGAACCATACAAGTAAACAATGTGCCCTAATCTTTAGTGATCTATTCGAAACATCAGCCCATACATAAAAAATTCCATTCGATTTATTACAAGGCAAAGAACAATTAAACGAATATCTCCAACCAACATTTCAATCGATTATATAATCCATTCCATTTTCAAACAAGATCTTACTATCATTCATAGAACCAAGCTAACATAATTACAATCCAAGTCTCAAAACATGTTCTAGCATCACATATATATAAAGGCCATAACTAGGTTTCATATTTACAACCAAGGTCTCAACATTACATGTCAAGTTTGTATTTACAAACACATTGTAATCACTAATTTTGTCTGGGCCTTAGGGCCACTTTAGTTTATATTGATTAATGGACTTTTAATGGGCTGGTAGATAATTTAAAACAAAAACAAAAAAAACAAGTAAAAATATAAAAAAAAGAGGAAAAGAGAAAAAAAAGAAATATAATACTACCATTATTACCTTATACTATTATTATTACTATCACTATTATTAATTATCATATTGTTATTGTCTATTTGAAAAAACCCTAAACATTACTAACATGTTATTATTATCCGTATATTGTTTGCTATTATTATCTTTATTATTATTATTGTATGTTACTATTATTATTGTGGTATTATTATTGCTATTATCATTATTATTATTTTACACTATTGTATTATTATTATCATTGTTTATTATTATTATTATTTATATTATTATTAGACTAACTAAAATCATATAAATAAAACCCATCATATAAACAAGCAGCCCAAAATAATAATAAGTCCATATTACATATACAAGAGCCCAAACCTACATAAGGCCCGTTCAGAGCCCAAATAACCCTTAGCCCACTACCAAAAACCCTAATGTGTCGGTTATGTTGTTTGCACAACCCATTGATGACCGTAGGATCGGGTGCTGATCTAACAGTCCAGATTAGATCCCGTGAAACCCTAATTGCTTCTCTGATGGCATATCGTGCCGCATCACCTGGACCGTCAGGTCTGGCAGGTGATCGTGTGGTCCAGATCGCTCCTTGGACAGAAATCCTAATGAGTATCGAAGGGTTTTTCGCCGCACTCGTCCTGGCCCTTGGATCTGAGGCAAGTCAACGGCTCAGATGGACCCCGGAAAGCTTCTAGAAGAGACACGTGCCCACGCGCGACCCTTTGGCGCTCGACGCGCGACCCTCCAGTTCCTCCGCGCGCGTGTTCCGACCGCGTCTGACCTTTCGCCTGCAACCTTCACGGCATCTGCCGTGCCAGGTAGTTGTCTCTCCCGATCGAGCAAATCCAGCATGCACAGAGAAGAAAATCAGTGGTCAAAGACCCAAAAACAACAAAAAAGAACAAAAAATAAAAGCAATAAATCGAAACAAAAGCAACCACGGAAGAAGATACAAGTCAACCATTTTTATCTTTTTTTCTCTTCGTTGTAATTCGGCAATATAAACCGAAAACAAATCACATTGTAATCCCATTCGGAATTTTAGAGAGAAAACAATACAAAAACAAAAAGAGAAACTTTAGAGGTATTCTCTTTCTATTTTACTTTTCAGAACATACACAACAAGAAAGAACACAAAAAAGGGGTTGGGGTTTTCTTTTTTACCTTCGATGTTTAGTTGTTTCGCACCAGATCGTCTTCCCGGCCGACAATAAGCCACTAGCTTCTCCCGAGAGGGCTGCGTACGGTGAGATGGCGGTGAGATGACACAAAAGGGGGCTCTTGGTTTTCAAAAAGGGGTATTTTCACTTGATTTCACGCTCATGTTGAAAGGTCGTCGGATAATCTCGGTTTCAAGGGTTCTATGAAGCAAAAGAAAGGTTTTCTTCCTTGTTTTTGGGTTACTGGCGTCGGTTTAAGGCCGAACGATTATTCTTTTCTTTTCCCCGTTTCTCTGTTTCGGCCGATTTGGCCAAAAGAGGAAAATGAAAATTATTTCATTGGTCTTATAGCGTTTCAATAATTAAAAAAGGGGGTTATTCCTCTTATGTCATTCTACACCTCTGAAATCACCCCCAAAGGGTTTCCGCTTTTCAAAACCATTACTGTGGTCCTTAATATTTTCCATTTTCTTTTAATTTCGTCCCGTGTTTGTTAGATTGGCTTCAAATCTGTTAAGTGGATCGGTTTCACAAAATCTCTTTGGTTTATCTCACCTAAAGCTATTCTATGGTTTCAAACTATTTTTTACCCTTTTTTACAGACTTCATGATTCTGACCCGAAATTTGTAGACTCGTTTAATTTCACCTCTTTGGGCACTCTTTTTCTTTTATTTTTTATTTATTTAACCCTTCACAAATCTGGTTTTGTCTCATTTTGGCCTAAATTCCAGTCTCAAAATTAAAATTTTAAGTACTTAAAATTGTCTTGTTTCATCCATGCATTTCTACATGCTATGCCCTCTTCATGTCCATACATGTTCATGCATTTAAATACTATTGTTTATATACTTGCTTTTTTATGCTTTATTTATTTCATTCATCTTTTCCAACTTATTCGTATTATTTTTTGCTTTATTTATTTATTCTCGTATGTAATGCTAAGTTGCATTTGGAACATAAAATGTTATGCAACGTCCTTTTATTCGAAAATGAACGAGGCCAGTACCAGTCGTAGTGGTGGTGGTTCGGACGTTCATTTTCAAATATTAGGGCTTTTGAAATTCACTCACTTGTATAACCAAACTTCGATTAAATTTGACACTTTAATTTGTAAAATTTGATATTAATTAAGCAGTAAGGATCTTGGTACCAATTTTGGGCATGACGGGGGTGCTCACCCTTCCCCGCATGTAACCGACTCCCGAATCTGTTTGAATCTATGGTTTTACTTTTCGGTGTCCGATCTACCTTTTAAAATGACCGGTGGCGACTCCAATTTTAATCGATTTCCTTTAATACTCGTTTTAAACTAAAACCCGGTTCTTCTAAGTGACACCGAAAAAATGGTAGCGATACCACTCGATGTTTTCAAAAAAAAAAACGTCGTTATAGCATGGCGACTCCGCTGGGGACCAAAATTTTGTTTTAAAAAAAACAAAAATAAAAGAGTTAAGCCAAAAAAACCTTACCGCCTAACTAATATCAGAAGTTGCGAATTAAAGTGATAAATTCAATCCGTATTTGTTTATAAATGTGAGTTTATTTTAAACGCATTTAAAATTGGACATGTAAACTCGTTTATCTAAGTGGGGGGAAACGCTAGTGCTTTCGTGGGGATATCGTTCCTTCGTATGGGCCTAGTAAGTACCTTCGGGGCTCGAATACCTTATATCTTCGTGGGAATATCGTTTCTCTATACGGATATAGCTAAAGGGTCTCCTCGAATTGAACTCAGTTGAAATGAGCCTATAATGGGTGATGATCGGGGGCCTTGCTACCCTTAGTAGGGGACAGCAAGGACAATTCGAATACCTCCTAGAACCAAAATTGCATGTAGCGAACATAGAATACCCACCTCTTTAGAGCCATGCGGATAACCTAAGTGTGTTAGACAAGACAAATAGGTTTATTTTTTTGTGCTTGATATATTTCTCTTATTATGTTAATCATGTTTATTCGGCACTAACGCATTTCTTTTTGTGCCTTGTTGCATTTCTTTTGCATGCATTTCATGACTTAAAGGTGATGAATCAAGGTGGTTTTACCCATTTTAAGGGCTATCATTATGGACGGGAGGTTGCTAAAAAGGATGATGTCGATTCGCAAGTCCGACATTGGTCAAAGTTGAATCAGAAAGGTCAAAGGGACAATATACCGAGTGAACGCATAGTTCCAGTTTATACTTATAGAAGATATAATGTCCACCGTTGAAGAATACACAACCTTTCTCCATCCCAAGGAAGTCAAGAAAATTTGTATCTACTCCAAACATCACAAAATCTAAGAGTTGAACCCCCTATCGGATCAACATCTTTTGCTCACAAGCGGAGGCGTATCTGTAGGAATTTGCTATGACTATCTTGTAACAAGGGACCTCCTTTATGTTCGAATGAAAGTTGACCTAAGGGGAATCAACTATAGGACCAACACCTTTCATTCGCATACATATGTGCACATATTTCATTGCATCATTTGTTCATACATCATTTCATAACATAATTATTCACATTGTTAATTATACATTCATTACATCACATTCATTGTTAATTGGGCACTAAAAGTTTTGTTTAAATCCATAATGCATTCATTGCATCACGCCCATTCCTAATCGGGGAGAACACTCATCCGAGAGAGAGAGAGGGGGGGAAGAATGGACAAGGGAACAGTTTCTAGCCAGTACAGCTTTAGAAGCATGAATGACCTATTGGCTAGGATGGATAAGCTCGAATAGCTTCGAGAACATTTAGTTCAGAATCAAAGGGAGATAATATCGTATATGAGGAAAATAAATCCTTTGCAAAAATCTAGTTTTCATGATTGGTGAAAACTGATTGTACCCAGGGGAATGGTATAACAAGCCCGGAGTAAACGGCTACCGGTAAAGGCAATTCAAATCCTTTAATCCCTGTGCATTTGAGAAAAATGCAAGTCTCGATTTCAAGAAAAGTGAATTGGAGACATTACATCGCTTCATAAAAGAAGAAGCGATGTTTGGGAAAGTCCGACAAAAATGTTGGCATAATGTGCTTAAATACGGTAAAGTTTAAGACAATGAATAATTCAAATGTCCATCGAAAAATCCATTTTTATGAATGGTCGAAGAGAACTAAATTCTTTGCAAAAATCCAATTTTCATGATTGGTAAAAACTGATTGCACCTAAGGGAATGGTACAGCAATCCCGGAGCAAACGACTATTGGTAAAGGCAATTCAAATCCGTTAATCCTTGTGCATTTGGGGAAATGCAAGTCTCGATTCAAGAAAAGTGAATTGGGGACATTACATCACTTTATGAAAGAAGAAGCGATGTTTGGGCAAGTCCGACAGAAATGTTGGCACAACGTGCTTAAATACGGTAAAGTTTAAGACAATGGATAATTCAAATGTCCATCGAAAAATCCATTTTTACGAATGGTCAAAGGGAAATAAATCCTTTGCAAAAATACAATTCTCATGATTGGTGAAAACTGATTGTACCCAGGGGAATGGTACAACTAGCCCGGAGCAAACGACTCTCGGTAAAAGGCAATTCAAAACCGTTGATCCCTGTGCATTTGGGAAAAATGCAAAAGAAATAAGCTAAGCTGTAGATTTTTTTTATCATAACGAAAATTTCATTTTGAAAATATTTTTGCATTCTTTGATTCTTTAAACATTTCATTTATTGTTTATTATTATAAGCTTACTCTTGTTTTCCAATTACACATATATATACTCTTTGTAAGATTAACTTTAATTCAATTTAAAAATATTTTTTTTTCCGAAAAAACGGATGTTGTGAGGACACTAAATGTGAAAACCCTCTATTCTACTTAGGCCAAGGGAGGAATGACAATGAGTGTTTAGGAATAATGGGCCACTCCCATTGAGTGAATTTTCCTTCTCTGTTATTGTTGTTCAAGGTCCTTGAATGAAGCGATAACCCCAAAACATCTACCCATGAAGACTACTTTTGATATCCACGTATGGGAGGACATTTGGCATTCCTTCATTTTCCCTCACAAATTAAGAAAATAATAAAAATATCCTTTGCAATCCCCTTTGAGCCTGAAAATTTTCTTTCAATTGAACCCAAACCAAGGACCACCTCCACACCAGGGGCAAAGAAGATGAATGTTTATGGACAAGTGAACGATTTTTTTGGTTTTATTTCTGCTATATAGGGTGCAATAAAGGAGAGTGGATACTTGGAATACTTGATATAGTTTTAGTGAAAGACATACAAGGGAAATGACGAAAGGAAAGTTCGTGCTCAAAGAGCTAACAAAGGAAATGATGAAAAGAAAATTCGTGTTCGAAGAGCCAACTCAAACCAAGTTGAATGTTACCAACGTGAAAGTTGAAGGAATCAAAAGTGGAGGCGCTAAATTGAGAAGCACAGTTTTGTAAATAGAGGAAAAGGCTATAGAAACTCCTCATCCAAATAGAAAGGAAACGACGAAAGTTACCAACATGAAAGTTGGAGAAATCAGAAATAAAGGCTAGTTTGAAAAGGCCGAATTTGTAAATAGAGAAAGGAGCTATAGGAATCCCCTACCCAAATGGACCTTTACTTAGAAAAGCTTCGAGAGATTGATCGCCTTTGAATGGAAGTATGCATCAATATAATGCGAAGGTGCAAGTTGATCTGAAACTACACTAGAATGGAAATGAATTCTAGGGTGAAAACCCAAAAATGGGCAGTCTAAAGTGATCCGAAAATGAAGGGGAAATGTTTTTCATACGAGCATACTCAGATCAGATGGTACGTAATGAAGACTTGCAGTTGGAAGAATTGATCCTTGGTTTTATCACCCTTAAACACTTGTTTGGGCCTAATTACCCTTTCTTTCATAACCATGAGCCATAGCCTGCATTACAAGCCCTAAAAGACCATTTGGACCATACACGGATGGATGAATTAGTCTTCACATCACATCTCGCCTATCAGGGTTAACCTTTCTTCAAGGATTGCCACAATCCCAATGCTTGATTGAGATCAGAAAAGATGGAAGGATATGACACGATGAGTTAGTGAGTTAAAGAGAGCCACCTTTAAATTGGGTAGAAACTAGGTATGGGAGTCGCTCCTCTCGGAAGCTTAATAGCCCAGTGAGGTTTTCACATGAATATCCCCAAAACATTCATGACCTTTTGAACAAGAAATTCGTTTGGGTTGATCTTTTTCGAAACCCAAGCTTGTTTTCCATAAATACTGCTTGTCATGATTCTTTAAAATGTATATTTATACATAACAAAATTATTTTTACCCTATCATTTTCATAAGTCTCCTACATTGGAATGAACAAGCGAACTGACTGTGACTCGAGGTAAAGCCAGTAGTACCCGGAGGGGCACCCTCGAAAGTTCAAACATTGCTGCTAGACGATGAATACCACCAGTTGAAATGTCAAGACCGCCTTCGGTGAAATATCAAGTTATGAAGTCGACCTTCGCTAAAAAGTCCTTGAGGTTAAATTGCCATGATGGGGGCACCATTGTCTGTAGAGGAACTAAGGTTTTCAAATAAAAAGGTTCGAACCGAAGTAGTTAGCACAAGGCTAGAAAGAGTTTCTGAATACGACTGAGGTCACTCAACTTTTTGAATGAAGAACGAGCAACACAAGTTTGAGGGCCAGTTTTGTCAAGGCACAAGTTTGATGGGTGGTTGTAGTCCCAAGATAACGACCACTGACCCTAGAAAATGAAGACAAACTAAATCTATGCATCTTTGCATTCCCATAAACACGCATCTTTGCATCATGAAATATGCTCATGCATCACCAATAGTTAGATATCCCCATGCTAGGAGCACGTTAAGTCATATCATCGTAGCATTTTGTTTTCTTTAAACATGCATTTGAAGATTGGTAAAAGAATGGATCTATAGCTTCTAGAGAGGAGAAACGGATCTCACAAGAATCAAGAGTCCTTCGACTTGTATAATTAAGATTTCCAAAGGCCTTCCAAACCCCAGTTTTAATCTTTCTTAAGGATGTTTTTCGCAAAACTCAATTCCTCAATTTTACCCTTCCAAAAGGATGTTTTTCTTAAAATTCAAATTTCTCAATTTTATCCTTCCAAGCAGATGTTTTTCTTAAAATACAAATTTCTCAATTTTATCGTTCCTTAAGGATGTTTTTCTCAAAACTCAAATTTATCAATTTTATCCTTCCAAAAGGATATTTTTCTCAAAACTTAAATTTCTCAATTTCATCCTTCCTAAAGGTTATTTTCCTCAAAACCCAAATTTCTCAATCCAATCCTTCCAAAAGGATGTTTTTCTCAAAACTTAATTTCTCAATCCAATCCTTCCAAAAGGATGTTTTTCTCAAAACTCAAATTTCTCAGCTTTATCCTTCCAAAAGGATGTTTTCCTCAAAACACAAATTTCTCAATTATATCCTTCCAAAAGGATGTTTTTCTCAAAACCCAATTTCTCAATTTCAGCCTTCCCAAAGGATGTTTTTTTTAAAACTCAAATTTCTCAACTTTACCCTTTCTAAAGGATGTTTTTCTTAAAAAGATCAAAATTTCTCAATTTTATCCCTTCCTCAAGGATTCCAAGTGAAGTCTTTCATGTTCGCCGGTCAAGAATTTCAGGTGAAACCTTTCATGTTCGCCGCTCAAGGGTTTCAGATGAAAGCTTTCAAGCTTGCCGTCAGATTGCAAGATGAAGGATCCTACGGAGAAGAGGTCCAAAAAGGCTCTATATATGAGGAACTTGCGGCTTCAAGATCTCGGAAGTAGAGGGTCCTATAAAGAGAGGACCTGTAGATCCTTGATTTCATATATGCAAAGAGAGGAGTTCTATAGAGGATGAACTACTACTCGAAAAAACCGCCAAGGAAGAAGAGTTCTATGGGGAAAAGAACTCAAAATTCCAAGGCTTTAGGATCTCGAAAGCGGAGGGTCCTATAGAGAGAGGACTAGTATATTCTTGATTTCAGATATGCAAATAGATGAGTTCTTTAGAGGAGGAACTACTACTCAAAAAAACCGCCAAGGAAGAAGAGTTCTATGGGGAAAATAACTCAAAATTCCAAGGCTTTAGGATCTCGAAAGCGGAGGGTCCTATAGAGAAAGGACTAGTAGATCCTTGATTTTAGATATGCGAGGAGGAGAGTTCTGTAGAGGAGGAACTATTACTCGAAAAAACTGACAAGGAAGGAAAGCTCTATGAGAAAGAGAACTCAAAACTACAAGGCTTCAGGTTCTCGAAAGCGGAGGGTCCTATAGAGAGGGGACTTGTAGATCCTTGATATGAGGAGAAGGAAATTCCGTATAGGAGGAACTACTACTCGAAGAATACGCCAAGGAAATGAGTTCGATGGAGAAAGAACTCATGTTCTTAAGGCTTCGGAAAGAATGCTACTTGGACTCATGCGTTACCGCTTCGGGAGAGAAATCGTCCGACATGGAAGTAAGACAAAATTAGTGCTTATGGCCTTTGCTTTATTCTTGTTCCACAAGTATAAGCAAAGGGGGGCAGCTGTAATCACTAATTTTGTCCGAGCCTTAGGGTCACTTTAGTTTATATTGATTAATGAACTTTTAATGGGCTGGTAGGTAATTTAAAACAAAAACAAAAAAAACAAGTAAAATATAAAAAAGAGGAAAATAGAAAAAAGATATATATATATATATATATATATATATATATATATATATATATATATATATATATATATATATATTACTACCAATATTACCTTATACTATTATTATTACTATCACTATTATTAATTATCATATTTTTATTGAAAAACCCTAAACATTACTAACATGTTATTATTATCCTTATATTATTATTATCTTTATTACTATTGTATGATACTATTATTATTATTATTATTATTATTATTATTATTATTATTATTATTATTATTATTATTATTATTATACACTATTGTATTATTATTATTATCATTGTTTTATTATTATTATTATTATTATTATTAGACTAACTAAAATCATATAAATAAAACCCATCAAATAAACAAGCAGCCCAAAATAATAATAAGTCCATATTACATATGCAAGAGCCCAAACCTACATAAGGCCCGTTCAAAGCTCGAATAACCCTTAGCCCACTACCAAAAATCCTAATGTGTCTGTTATGTTGTTTACGCAGCCCATTGATGACCGTCGGATCGGGAGCTAATCTAACGGTCCAGATTGGATCCCGTGAAACCCTAATTGCTTCTCTAATGGCATATCGCCCCGCATCACCTGGACCGTCAGATCTGGCTGGTGATCGTGCGGTCCAGATTGCTCCTTGGATAGAAACCCTGATAAGTATCGAAGGGTTTTGCACCGCACTCGTCCCGGCCCTTGGATTCGAGGCAAGTCAACGGCTCAGATGGACCCCGGGAAGCTTCCAAAAGAGACACGCGCCCACGCGCGACCCTTTGGCGCTCGACGCGCGACGCCCCAGTTCCTCCGCGCGCGTGTCCCGACCGCGTCTGACCTTTCGCCTGCAACCTTCACGCCATCTGCCGCGCCAGGAAGTTATCTCTCCCGATCGAGCAAATATGGCATGCACATAGAAGAAAATCAGTGGTCAGAGACCCAAAAATAGAAAAAAATAAAATAAAAGCAATAAATCGAAACAAAAGCAACCACGGTAGAAGACACAAGTCAACCATTTTTATCTTTTTCTCTCCGTTATAATTCGGCAATATAAACCGAAAACAAATCACATTGTAACCCCATTCGGGATTTTAGAGAGAAAACAATACAAAAACAAAAGAGAAACTTTAGAGGTATTCTCCTTCTATTTTACTCTTTAGAGCATACACAACAAGAAAAAACCCAAAAGGGGGTTAGTGTTTTCTTTTTTACCTTCGGTTTTTAGTCGTTTCGCACCGGATCGTCTTCCTGATCGTCGACAAGCCACCAGCTTCTCGCGAGAGGGCTGCGTACGGTGAGATGGCGGTGAGACGACACAAAAGGGGGGCTCTTGGTTTTCAAAAAGGGGTATTTTTACTTGATTTCACGCTCATGTTGAAAGGTTTCCAGATAATCTCGGTTTCAAGGGTTCTATGAAGCAAAAGAAAGGTTTTCTTCCTTGTTTTTGGGTTACCGGTGTCGGTTTAAGGCCGACGGTGTCGGGAAGGGAAAGGTTTTTTTGGGTTCGAACGATTTTTTTTCTTTTCCCCGTTTCTTAGTTTCGGACGATTTGGCCAAAAGAGGAAAATGAAAATTATTTCATTGGTTTTATAGCGTTTTGATAATTAAAAAAGGGGTTTATTCCTCTTACACCATTTCGCACCTCTGAAATCATCCCCAAAGGGTTTCCGCTTTTCGAAACCATGACTGTAGTCCTTAATATTTTCCATTTTCTTTTAATTTCGTCTTGTGTTTGTTGGATTGGCTTCAAATCTCTTTGGTTTATCTCGCCTAAAGCTATTCTGTGGTTTTGAACTGTTTTTTTACCTTTTTTTACAGGCTTCATGATTCTGACCCAAAATTTGTAGACTTGTTTAATTTCACCTCTTTGGGCACTCTTTTTCTTTTAGGTTTTATTTTTTTAACCCTTCACAAATCTGGTTTTGTCTCATTTTGGCCTAAATTCCAGTCTCGAAATTAAAATTTTAAGTACTTAAAATTGTCTTGTTTCATCCATGCATTTCTACATACTATGCCTTCTTCATGTCCATACATGTTCATGCATTTAAATACTATTGTTTATATACTTGCTTTTTTTATGCTTTATTTAATCCATTCATCTTTGCCAACTTATTCGTATTGTTTTTTTGCTTTATTTATTTATTCTCGTATGTCATGCTAAGTTGCATTTGGAACATAAAATGTTATGTGACGTCCTTTTATTCGGAAATGAACAAGGCCAGTACCAGTCGTAGTAGTGGTGGTTCGGACGTTCATATTCGAATATTAGGGCTTTTGAAATTCACTCGCTTGTATAACCAAACTTCGATTAAATTTGTCACTTTAATTCGTAAAATTTGATAAAAATTAAGCGGTAAGGATCTTGGTACCAATTTTGGGCACGACGGGGGTGCTCACCCTTCCCCGCGTGTAATTGACTCACGAATCCCTTTGAATCTCTGGTTTTACTTTTCGGTGTCTGGTCTACCTTTCAAAATGACCGGTGACGGCTCCAATTTTAATCGATTTCCTTTAAAATTCGTTTTAAACTAAAACTCGGTTCTTCTAATTGACATCGGAGGAATTGTAGCGATACCACTCGATATTTTAAAAAAACGTCGCTACACATGTCTTCCATTCATTACAAGCCAAAATCAACTAGCAAGCATCATTAACCATATCATTTAGACACAAAATGCATGACATAACCAACACAAAAACTAACTTCATGCCACCATCCAGAAGTCGAACAAGAAGGGATCAAGTCATACATGATTACTATGCTCGTAGCCTTTGCTCTCGATCAAGGGAGTATTAGCTATTGAACTAGGATCAATCTGCTAGGTTGGGAAGAAGGAAACGAGAGATGATAAGTACAAAGTTGTACTTAGTGAGGTAGCAATTACATTATTCAAATTTAAAACAAGTTAGATCTTATTTAAGGTTGCACCAAGATTTCCTACATAGGCATTTGTTGAGATGTGTGGTGCTCGATTCGTTCAACCGATTATGCTCACCAAGTGGTGGAGAGGTGGATATTTGGGTGGAAGGGTTTAGGAAGCTAGAAAGAATAAAGACACAATGATTTTAGAGTGGTTCGGCCTTCTAACAAGCACCTACATCCACTACCTTAGCTCCCCACTAAGGATTTCACAATCAATCCACTAATTGATTCGTCCCCTTTTCTAGGCTTAGGAGGAAACTCTTTACACCGATCAAGCTTCTACCCAAAGCCTTGATCAAAACCCTCTTTTACAAAGAGAAACAAGAAGCAAACTTAAACCCTCTAATAGGTGTTTGTTTGCACAATTAAGCTCTCACCAAAAACCTAAAACACTTGAGCAAATTTGACAATTTTGGCTCACTAGTGTTTTTCTATACAATAATTGACACTTTAGGCTCTAAGACAATTCTTGATCATTTTTTGATTGACAATTGAAGCATTAGCCTTCTCTTGATACTTGGAGGTCCCTTTTATACTCTCAATTGAGTTTGTAGCCGTTACTAGCCGTTGGGATCAAATTGGAGCCGTTGAGGACTTTAATTCCCACCATAAATGCATTCTGCAGCTCCCCGTTTCGAAACGCTCGAAGCCGTTTCGAAACACTCTTAATGTAGAAAGAGCCGTTGCAGTCTGTCAGGGCATCTGTTTCGGAACGCCTCCTGGCCGTTTCAGAACGCCTCATGTCCGTTTCGGAACGCCTCCTGGCCGTTTCGAAACTCGTATCGAAACGCTATAGTCCCGTATCGAAACGCCTGCATTTAAAAGTTGGTTGGGAAAATAGCCGTTGGGGTTTATGACCGTTGGGGTCATTGCCACGTGGGCGTATCAAAACGGCCTAGCCCGTTTCGAAACGCTGGGCAAAAATCAAGTCCAGGGAAAGCCCGTTTCGAAACACGTTTCGAAACGAATATGCTACTGGAATCCCCTGTTTCGAAACGCCTTATGGTGTTTCGAAACACCTGGACAGGTTTGAGAAGTTTGGCTTTTAAACACATTAAAAACCCATTTAAAAACATCCCTAAACATAGTTTCAGAATATTTGGACTTTGGAAATTGTTTTAAATACTTTTTAAATCAGTCCAAAACATTTTTCAATTATTATATCAAAACATTAGTTCTACAATCTCCCCCTTTTTGATATAATAAAACTCTCTTGAAAAATTGTTTGGGATTCTCCCCCTTTAACTTTAAAAATGTGAATAAGAGACTAAAGATATGAAATCAAATAAAGCTCCCCCTTATTCATTTGAAAATTCAATTTTTCAAACCATTTCTCCCCCTTTTTGTTATATCAAAAAAGAATTTAAAACATTAAGTTCAAAAATAACAATAGAGGTAAAAGTTTGACAAAAGTACGAATTTGGTTTTAAAATGGCTCCCCCTTACTCAAAGCATCATCCAAATGTTAGTCACAACATATATGATCATCTAGTTGAATTTAAACAAAGATAAACAAATAAAATCAAAACAACTAGAATTTTACCACACTTGAACTCAAGGTAGGATGTGAAGCCTTCCTTCTTCAAGTGTTCTTCCTTGTGTGCATGGAGCTCCCCCTCAATGTTTGACTTGTTGAACATCTCCATCACACCTAGCAAAAGACAATCAAGTAATTTTTGGTATCCAAATTGCTTTGGATCCATGAACGTTAGTAGCACAAATTTTTCACCCCTTAGGAATCCATTTTTCAATGTCATCCTTTTTAATTGAAGTGGTTAGTCCTTTTGGGACCCAAACACTTCTAAAACATTTTCCTTTAATAAATCTAGGGGCACTAGATTGTCTTACATAAAAATTTGATTTTTGAAAATTATTTTTCTTTTCAAGTTCATTTGAGATCAAATCTTTTTCGTTTTGAACTTTAAGAAGCAAATTTTGTAAATCAAAGCATTTTTGTTCAAAATCTTTTAATCTTGCTTCAAGTTCAAGATTTGTTTTGGAAAGCAAGTCATTTTCAATTTTAATTTTTGAAATCAACTTTTTGTTTTTAGAAAATGATGCCTTGAATTCCAAAAGCAAATCATCATAGGCATCTTGTAACTCATCAAATGTATAAGAATTTGAAATAGATGAGTTAGAAGTTACCTCCCCCTCATTGAGGGCCATCAAGCATAGGTGGGCTACTTCATCATCGGTGGAGTCTCCATCACTCCATGTGGTCACATATGCTTGTTTAGAAGATGATCCCTTCTTTTTGGATTTGTGGGAGTCCTTCATCTTCTTCATCGATTCATTCTTGGATTTTTCCATTTTGCTCTTCATGAACCGGGTGAATTTGTTGAAGAGATAGGCCATCTCTTCATCTTCACTATCCTTCTCACTAGAATCTTCATGATGACATGTGGAGGACTTGAGAGCCATGGCACTTGCATTGATGCCAAGCCCTTTGATTTTCTTCTCTCCCATAGCTCGAATTTCTTCCCTCTTCTTCTCATCCTCTTTATTCTTCTTCATGATTTGATGAGTAAGGAGTGACCCCATGAGTTCATCAAGCTTCAAAGTCTTCAAATGTTTGGCTTCGATGATGGCGGTCCTCTTTGAGTCCCAAGACTCGGGAAGTGAGTAGATGAGCTTTCGGACAAGCTTTTCCTCCGGGATGGCTTCTCCATAACCTTTAAGACCGTTGGTGATGGTGGAGAACCTATCAAACATCTTCTCGATGTTCTCTTCCGGATCCATCTTGAAGTTCTCATACTCTAAGGTTAGGAGCCCAATCTTGGTCTCCTTGACTTCATCGGTCCCCTCGTATGTGACTTCAAGCTTGTACCATACCTCCTTGGCACTCTCAAAAGAAGACATCTTCTCATAGATGAATGGGCCAAAAGCACAAAATAAGATGTGCAAGGCCTTGCAATTTAGCTCCATCTTCTTGCGATCGTCGGCACTCCACTCCGCTTTGCTTCGTTGAGGCACGAACGGACCATCTTCAACTATGTCCCATAGCTTGTAATCTCTAGACTTGATGAAGAACTTCATCTTTATCTTCCAATGGGCATAGAATGTTCCATCGAAGAATGGCGGTTTGTCTATGGATTGCGCCATTTGAGCCGATTGATGAACTAGTGATCGAGCTTGCCGGATCTTCTCAATAGGATGTGAATCCCCTTCGATTGAGCCAAGCTCTGATACCAATTGTTGAGATGTGTGGTGCTCGATTCGTTCAACCGATTATGCTCACCAAGTGGTGGAGAGGTGGATATTTGGGTGGAAGGGTTTAGGAAGCTAGAAAGAATAAAGACACAATGATTTTAGAGTGGTTCGGCCTTCTAACAAGCACCTACATCCACTACCTTAGCTCCCCACTAAGGATTTCAAAATCAATCCACTAATTGATTCGTCCCCTTTTCTAGGCTTAGGAGGAAACCCTTTACATTTATCAAGCTTCTACCCAAAGCCTTGATCAAAACCCTCTTTTACAAAGAGAAACAAGAAGCAAACTTAAACCCTCTAATAGGTGTTTGTTTGCACAATTAAGCTCTCACCAAAAACCTAAAACACTTGAGCAAATTTGACAATTTTGGCTCACTAGTGTTTGTCTATACAATAATTGACACTTTAGGCTCTAAGACAATTCTTGATCATTTTTTGATTGACAATTGAAGCATTAGCCTTCTCTTGATGCTTGGAGGTCCCTTTTATACTCCCAATTGAGTTTGTAGCCGTTACTAGCCGTTGGGATCAAATTGGAGCCGTTGAGGACTTTAATTCCCACCATAAATGCATTCTGCAGCTCCCCGTTTCGAAACGCTCGAAGCCGTTTCGAAACACTCTTAATGTAGAAAGAGCTGTTGCAGTCTGTCAGGGCATCCGTTTCGGAACGCCTCCTGGCCGTTTCGGAACGCCTCATGTCCGTTTCGGAACGCCTCATGGCCGTTACGAAACTCGTATCGAAACGTTATAGTCCCGTATCGAAACGCCTGCATTTAAAAGTTGGTTGGGAAAATAGCCGTTGGGGTTTATGACCGTTGGGGTCATTGCCACGTGGGCCGTTTCGAAACGCTGGGCAAAAATCAAGTCCAGGGAAAGCCCGTTTCGAAACACGTTTCGAAACGAATATGCTACTGAAATCCCCTGTTTCGAAACGCCTTATGGTGTTTCGAAACACCTGGACAGGTTTGAGAAGTTTGGCTTTGAAACACATTAAAAACCCATTTAAAAACATCCCTAAACATAGTTTCAGAATATTTGGACTTTGGAAATTGTTTTAAATACTTTTTAAATCAGTCCAAAACATTTTTCAATTATTATATCAAAACATTAGTTCTACAACATTTAATAAGAAGACCTAGCTAGTCTCATGACATATCCAATCAGATACATTCATAAGAGTCATATAACAATAATCAATGCTTGCAAAATAACTCACAATAACAATTATCATAAGAACAATCCATGCAAGACAAGTCATTTTATATTTAATCTTGTAATTAAGTTACCTTGGTTATTAGATTGGTCTAGGTAATCGATTCACAAGTTGTTACATTTGTACCTAATCAAGAAGATACTAGATAGTATCACAAGTAGGTGCTAAGACACCAAGTCCACTAGTACATATAGTACCATTT
Source organism: Hibiscus trionum (assembly GCA_030270665.1). Lineage (NCBI taxonomy): Eukaryota > Viridiplantae > Streptophyta > Magnoliopsida > Malvales > Malvaceae > Hibiscus > Hibiscus trionum. The sequence continues at coordinate 15,121,436 of BSYR01000013.1, forward strand.
CACAAGACACACAAGGTGCTAATCAAGAAGGTGTATAATCACCAATACAAGAAGGTATGTCAATACCCGAATCAATAGAGCTCTAGACTCTAAGGCATGCCTTTCTACCTAAGCCATCTAGTAAACCAAGTACTTGTAACTTTTAAATTAGCATCTCAGCTCATTTAGCATCAACCATTGCAATTTCTCATTTCATTAACATTAATACAAATATATCTTTTAGTCCTTACATTACTATAGCCATGTCACACATATATCCATCTCATGTATCAAGTAACCTTCATCACTTTAAGTTAGAATCCAATTTCAGTAGCATACAAGAAACTTCATGCTTCATTCAATCATTCATAACATCACAAAGCAGTCTAATAATACACATAATTCACAATATCAAACAATCCATTCGAGCATATTTTCATGTTTAATACATATTAGTATCTAAATCATGCATTAGACCACCAATATACAAATGCTAAATTCAATTTCTCAAGGTTGTCCTAATCTGGCAGCCTTGAGCACCAGTCACTAAATTGGTCATAACTTTCTCTATACAATTCTAAAAATCAATTATCATACATGCTTAGAAAGGTAATTAAATATTATATTTAACCAAATTCGTCTTACATTTTCTCATTTCTAGATTAATACAGTTTATTACTTCTTTATAGGTATTTCGGATTCAAAACAGTTTTGGAGTGCCTAACTTAATTCATTTCCAGATTTTAGCACATAACTCCAAATTGAGCTCTGTTTTCTCTCAACTAAAATAGACATATGAAATTTTAATCCATCAAAATTTCAGCTTAAAATTTATTATACACGATTTATAGTGAAATTTCAAAATTGATGTCCAGAAGAGGACTGTTCTTGGACAGATTTCACTAATTTGCTTAATTTATCAAATTGAGCCATTTTAAGTTTAATTCGAGTTACTAAAAATTTTCTAACATAATCCTATGATTTTTAACTCAATTTTTAGAATCATAATTTAACCAATTTTAACCTTAGCATTTTCTAATTATTACAAAACAGTCCCACAATTCAGTTTTCATAATTTACTGAACCACTTTGATAATTTCTTCAATCTAACTTCATTTTAATCACATTTTAGCCAATCCAAAGCCTAAATTTTATAATTAAGACTCTAATCTTCAATTCATTCCTAATGGAAATTTTTCAATTCAAACCCTAATTCTTTCAATTTTATAGATTAGTCCAGGGCCTTAAACATTATCTTCAAATCTGTCCTAATTCATTCGGTTCACTAATTCAAGCTTAAAAATTCAATTTCCGGTATAGATCTAAATTCAAATTCATTCCTAAGCTCATAAACATTACATGCATGCATAAATCAAGAATTTCCAACCATGAAACACAATAAAAATCAATTCAAATCATCCTAGCATCAATCGGCTATCTAGCATAATTAAGATTTAGTTTACTTACATGTGATAGATTTAATCCCTCTTGAAAATAAGCTTAAATCGAGCTTCTAAACACTCAATAATGGCTGAAGAACCAACAAAGTTTCCCTCTCTAAACTTTCTAACTTTCACAGTAAGAAGGAAAAAGGAAGAAGGAGAAGAGAAAGTTTTGTTTGATAGTGGGATATGTCTAATCCCCTTTCTCTCTCATGTGACTGGCCAAAGTGATGATTAGGGGCTGGGAAAATCCAATTTTACCCCTCAATTATATTATAGAATTAACTATTTACAAGGGGTAGGCTTGGTCTATTTGAAACTTTTGCATGTAATCTTTTTATTTAAGCTTAATTCTAGTTAAGTCATCTTAATTTAGCTCTCGTACTTTTAATTTCATCCAATTAGCCACTAAATCATATAATTATATTTAATTTGTGATCAATTAATTCAATTAATTAATCAACTTAATTTATTTTCTTCTAAGGTACATTGAGGATATACAAAATATATTTATTTTACTCAAATTTCATGAAATTTATTAAAAGTTCAAACAAAATTCAAATCATAAAATGTACTACCTGACTATTTTTAGGATAACTTGCTAGGATATTGTGTTTGAATTTTTTAAAACATGATGCTAAAAATGCCCGTAACGTTTGATAGAATAATCATTTTGGCTCATATCTGTTATAAGAGATGTGAATTTTAAAAGTCGGTTGGAAAGCACATTGACTTTTAAGATCATTGTAGCACTTTAGATGGTAAAATAAAAAGGGTAGACAACATTATTTGTCACTAAACTATTCTCGCATTTCTGTTTTGGTCAACAAATTATTATTTTGTGTAAAATTGTCACTAACATTAAATTTTTTTCTTATTTTGGTCACTAATGTTATTTTTTCCTGTTGTGGTCACCAACCTATTGTTTTTTTCCATGTTTTGGTCACCATCTATTGTTTTTTTTCGTTAGTTTTTTTAACGGTAAATGACTAAAATAGGAAGAAAAAGCGTAACGCTAATGATGAATTTGTCAAAAATAATAGTTTGATTACCAAAACAGGAAAATGAGAATAGTTTAGTAACCAATGGTGTTGTTTACTCAATAAAAAAATATCCCGAATTGGAAAATTCAAACATAATATCCCAGAAAATTACCCTTTCAGTCGATTCGATTCACTCCATCAAATTAACACGCTGATCTTACATGTAAACTAAACGTTTGGGAAAGCAAGTTTTAGGGTTAAATTTTCTTCCCATTAATCACACAAAAAGGCAACTTGGCTTGCCGCCGTTTGATTAGCTTTTCAAAAGAATTGAGCATTGAACTTTTTTCTGTAGATTGCAAGCACCAAAAGAGGCATTGTAAGCAAAGCTGTAGAACTGAAAATGGGACTGGGACCACTACCATACAGCTGTGGAACTGATTCTTCTATGATATTTTCTCCTATAGTTTAAGTTGTCTATTCAGGTCAATTCATATTATTTTGTTTGTAGCCATGGAACAGCTAACAAACAATTCTCATGGATTTTGTTCTATGTTTAGTAATTCATTCTTCTATGTTATCTCTGGCATCCATAACCATTTATTACAATAACTGCTCTACTTTTCAGAAAAGAATAAGGTAATATAAAACACCATACTTAAACAATAACACATGGTATTCTTTTCTAATTCTTGTTCACCAAGCATGCTCAAAAATATGATTCGAGGTTTCCAAAAAATCTTGCAACTTCCAACTTTTCAGACTCTACACTGCTCGACCGCATTCCAATTTCCGTTGTGTTCCTAATGTTATGTTTTGCCTGACCGCATTCATGCTTCTGTGCCATTCAGATTGACCGTATTAGATGGCCACTTCTACCTGCAAGTTGGAAAAGATAATGAAGTTTCACCATTATCACAAAGGGTCAAAATTTTAACTTAATAAAACATATTGACAAGCTCCTTTTTTCCATACCAATGAAATTTCCCTATGACTGCTCTACGGAGTAAGGTTAGCATGGTATATATGATTATTCTGAAATTTCATAATTAAATCATTTTAGTTTAAACAAAATCAGGTGTACAAATGATAGGCTTGTTTGTATACTTTGCTCTGATGAGTTATTCCTATTAGAAAATGCTTAGCTTCTTTTTCTGTTGCTCCACAGGTTCCCTATTGTTAATACCATAGTTCCTCAAATGATGAAGAAATGCAGGGGTGTGCGTGCTTACCTTGTAGACTGATGCCAATTTGATCAGCTTTTGTAGGATAAGCTGTATCAGGGCTTTTGATGACTTCAACATATAGTCGGAATGACTGTCTCAAATGCTTCAACAAGAAGCCCCACTCGCCTCTTCCTTTCTGGAGTTAGTTTAGCAACCACTTGTTGAAGTGCATAATCTAACATCCATTCTTCAGCATTTTTCCTGTATCCCATATTTTGATGCCTTAGGAGAACTTTCTCTGATTCTGGGGCAGGTTCTACGGGCAGGTATCGAGGTCCCCTTGGGTTAAATTCTTTGACCTTTTCCAATGCCTTAACAAATCTCCTAAGTAGGACTAGCTTTTTCAGATTGCTCCAATTTCTTTGCACTCTCTTCTTGGATTTGTCGCTCTCCTCTATTCCTCCTTTTGCTGCCATATCGGTGTTGACGTTTTCAGAGTTCAGTATCTTCTCTTCGGAATTCAAGGTTGAACAAAGCTCTGCTCTTTTGGTTTTAGCTTCTTCAGAATTCTCTTTAACAGAATCAGTAGAACTGGTGATGATTTTTACCTCTTTTTGACCACGATTCTTTTCGGGGAGTTCTTGATCTGGAATTACCTTACCAACTGATTGGTTGTCTGATATGTCATCTTGAATTTCTGGAAGAGGTATTTCATCTATGGCTTCTTCTACCAGCTTTATAATCTCATCGTTGTGTCCTGTTGAGTAATTCTCAATCATGTCCTCACCAGCTTCAAAAGGACCCTGACAATAAGCATTGTTCTCTTTAGGATGTTTGCTGGCATCATCACTTTGTACTTCGTAACCTGCAAGTGGTTGCAATCCGTTTTCTGTGGCACTACCTGACACCATGTGCTTATATATCAAGTACCAAAGCCTCGTGTACTTCTGTCTTTCGGACTTTGAAATATTAGCTGTGAAATTCGACTCCGATTGTTCAAGTGGTGAATGGAGGACTTTATATTTTGGCTGACATCCTTCACCAATTTCTTCTAGGCATTCAGGTTTACGAGGTTGCTGGTCAGGTGAATTACTAGAGTCACTGGACTCCATATCCTTCTTCTTTATACCGAATTCGGAATCTGTGTTGCAGACTTCTGAGCTGTGAACCGAAGTTTCTTCCTTTGCAATTCTTTGAATAAGGTCTTCCTTTACTGGGGAAAAATTGTCATGAGAGGCCCCTATTTTATCCTCATCAGTTAAGAACTTCTCAGCTATTCCGGTGTCTTTAAGTTCTGACAAAGAGAAGTCGACTACGGAAACGTCAGTCCCATTATTGTCATCAACTGCACCAGCATCTTCTTTCTTCATGTCTGTACCACTTGTTTCTGAGTCAACTACACAGAATCGTTGTTCTTTGCAGCTAGAAAGAATACTTGTTTCTTCGGAATCTGGAGATGATTTTGTAAATTTCAGGCATCCTATATTAGATTCACTGGCTTGGTCAAGACCATCTATGGAATCCATTTCAGAGTTCAATGGTTTGCCTGGGGAGATTTCTGAACCATTTTCGTTTTCTGTGCCACCAACATTGTCATCCGAGGACTCATTATTGTCTTGAACAGAAGTTGTAGTAGAAGAAACCAATGCATTGGACCTCAAACCATCTCCATTTTCTGCTGGGATCACAGTTTCAAAAGCTTGAACCAACATAGCAACTTTTCTTTTTTGAGATGGAGCCAGTGTTGAAATAACTTGGCGAAGTGCATGATCGAGCATCCATTCCTCTGAATTTTTCCTCCCTTTCTCCATTTGACGCCTCAGTTGAATCTTTTCTCCTTCTTGGTCTTTCTCCATAGGAAGATAACGAATTGTTTTTGGCTTTAAGTTCCTCACATTCTCTAATGACTTGACAAATCTTTTGAGGATTATTATCTTTTTCAGATTGCTCCAGCTGTTTGGCATTTGCTTGTCAGCCTTTTTCCCTTCCTTTTGGGCAGCTTTCACTTCTTCAGATGCAATTTCTCTATCAGATTGAAACTTCATTTCTTCTCGACCCTGTACCATACAGTCTTGAATGGAATTAGATGAAGTTGAGATGCTCACTTCTTTGTCTTCATCCTGCTTCTGATACAATAACTCCTGGTCTGAGGTTTTCTCACTAACAATTGATTGCTCATCCGATGAGTGGTCTGGAATTTCGGAGAGGATCTTGTCAAATGCTTGCTGTACCAGCTTAATGGCATCGCTTTGGCTGAACTCAAGCTTCTGGTTGCTTGCTTCATCATCTTCATTGCTCATGGCTTGATCTGCCCTTGAAATTTCCCAACAAGAGTCGTTCTTTTCAAGTGTGTTATGCAGATCTTCTACTTGTTCTTCTGAATTCATTCCAGGACGCGGCGTTTGAGTTTCAGGTTGAGCATCAAGACCTGTGACCATATGCCGGTATATTAATTTCCAAAATGTGAAATTCTTCTGATTTTCCACCACATCAGTACTACTATTAGCAGCCATAGTATCCGCAGTTTGAAGGATTCCACTATCAATGCCTGAAGCTGGTTCTTCCATCTTCAATGCCTGAAGTTTTCCACACTCTTGTGAAATAAAATCCCCACCTCCAGGACAGCCCGGAGCGTGAATGGACTTATGGTCTCCATTGTTGATACTTTCAGTTTCTTCAATCTTGATATGGGTGCCAGGGACATCACAAATTGCCTTTTGTTCTCCACTTCCATTGCAATCAACAGCTATGTCCTTGAATACTTGAAATGACCCCCGAGTCTGCTGTTCTACATGACTTGGATTTGGATATGATGATTCACCATGCACACTCTCGGTCGAATCAATAAACTGGCTGCCCTCCTTTCCCGGCACTGAAGGGATTTGTTGAACTGCAACCCCAAGATCCCCATCAAGGACTGCTTTCGTTACATTACCAGAGGATTGGTCTGGTTTCAAGCTTTTCTGGCTCTTTGCTGCTCGCCGCCTCATCGACACATACCTCTTCAATGGGGGGTTGTCACCATGACGATGGCCATGAAGCGAGCAATAACTGTATCGACAAACATTCGAAACCCCAGTTCCGTTTCCTCTTGGTTTAATCTGTAGATGATCTGGAAATTTGGAAGCTTTGAGCGTTGAGGAACATGTAGCTCTCTCTATGTTTGGGTCTGAAATGGAAGAATTCTCGGCGCATTTCTTTGTCCTCTTAGATCTTAAACTGGCCATTTTAGTTAAGATCTTCATAGGTCCCAAGGTAGCCCTAAGGGATTTGTTAGCAGGATAAGCTAATTGTTGTTTTCCCTTTACAGAAATGTTGTTGTCCTGATCACTGCTATCGCAACTAGATGATTTCTTCACTCTCTGTTTCAACTCAGTTCCTCCAAGAGATTTCTTCACTCTCTGCTTCAACTCAGTTCCTCCAAAAGATTTCTTCATCTGGGGCCTTCTGAACCTCATGCTGGACTTTCTTGATATACTTGTATGAAGCTTAAAACCGGATTCCGCCGTGGATGTTTCCGGTAATACCTGTCCACAAGAAGCAATATTTGGCTTTTGAAACAAGAATTAATAGTATGGAAACTTCATTCCCGGAATTCCTACACTTGCCTGGATATTGTCCGGGTTAGATTGTTCCGAGCTTGCTGCGTATCCAGGCAACTTAGCTCGAAAAAGACTTGATGAAGACCTTCCCTTTCTTGTTGATGGAACTCTTGAGAGCTTCATTGATCTCAGCTTCTTCATTCTCTTGTCTGTGTTTCCGCCACGTGATTCGGTTGCAGTTGACATGGTTCCTGATTCAGTGAAACAATCAGAACCTGCTTCAACTTGAAGCTTGGCAGCAATCATCCTTGGAGCCTCTAAAACAAGTGGTTTGACTGGGAAAATGAAGGAAATTTTTGTGTGTTTTGATCCGGGTACTGCTTAAAAGTTAAAACCAGACAATTTTTTTGGTCAAAAAGAAAAACCAGACAATTTCAGAGCCTGAGTTTTGGCTGCAATAATAATAATCTAAGGTAAGGTTATATTTACTTATTATAATATTTAAAACCTAAATATCCAGTTCTAACCCTTTAAAATAAATTTTAAATTCTAAATTTTAATCTTAAACATTAAATTTTACGTCTTACAACCTAAACTTTTAAATTTTAGACCACAACCTAAATCTTTAAACCTTAAAATTAAAAGTTTACATAAGCTTATAAGTATTTTTCATAATCTAATTTAATACTTAACTGTGTTCATGTCTTTCTTTTTTTGTAAAATTGGAGGAAATTAGATGCCTTGACTTGTAAAGGGCGGAGACTATTGACTTGGTCTTCGTTGAGCCATTCAATTTTCTTTTTCAATGCCATGATTGGTGGACCTGTTCAATTCCTTTCCTTTACTCTCTACACATGGTATGAAAATCTCAATGTTTTGGTTCATAATTTTAGTATTGTCTGTCAATATTCTAAGAAGGAAACTTGGTATTATTATATGTTGAAAAAGTCTATAAATCATATGGACTGTGGACCGACAATTTTTCCTTTTCTATAATTTATACCATAAATTAATGTTTTGGCTAGCTGGCTTAAATTTATCATACAGTTGGCTGTTTTTTTTTTTTTTTGACATATATCGTTTAGTTGGCTGTTGCTGCTTCATAATTTCGTTTATTTGATTTCTTTTTCATAATTCGTTTATTTGTACTTCAGTCAATGCATTTTCTAAAATTTTGATTTGACTAGCTCATAATGTATAAAAATATTTATTAAAATGATAATTATTTGTTTATTTCAACAAATAAAATGACAACGGAGCAAATAAATGATTATATATAGTAATTATATAAAATGTGTGGAGGGATGCATTAGAGACGAGGATAGGGATTTCAGTTCCACACAATAGCCATAAATGCTTGTTATTAGGATAAATGGTAAATAACCAATCTCCGAACAACATCTGGCCTGCATTATTTGTCCAAATTACGCATAATTTCTGCCATAATAAGCGGGTGAAACACAATCCCTAATGACATGAGAGTTATCTTCCGTACCAGTGGCCAGTGCCACACCGGGGGCAAGTTGGGTAGGAAATAACTCTTTTAACAACCAAATTTTGTATAGTAGGAACGTAATTCTTGACAAACTTCATAGCGTGATTATGATCTTTGATGCGCATTTTATATTCCAAATGTGTTTGAAGACAATGGCCTTGTTTGGCAATTAGCGAATAGCGAATAGCGAATAGCAAATTAAATTAGCTGATAGTTGATAGCTGATTGCATTAGCTGATTGTATTAGCGGATTTTATAAAAGTGCTTGGTAAAACTAACTGATAGCTGATAGCAGTTAGATTATTTAAACAAACAAAATGACATATAAGGACATGATTATATCTAATACTTGTTTTAATAGTTTATTAGTTATCAATATTTTGTATTTAATTAATATTAATTAGATCTATGAAATTATTTTTAATATAATTTTTTAAGGGTAAACTACACGAAATACCACTTAACTTTAACCTTTGACTCGAATATACCACTAAACTATAATTTGATACTATTGTACCACTAAACTTAGCTTTTGGCTTCAATGTAATCACTCGACCGTTAACTTATAACGGGCCGTTAAATCCAAAACGGTGTCGTTTTGGTTTTGTTGTTTTGAAGCCTAAGATAGGCCAAAACGACGTCGTTTTGTTAGTAAAGAAAATAAGAAAACATTGCATTTTGGGAACTTTGAACCCAAGACCTTTAAGATGAAAGGCTTATACCAAACCACCAAGCCAACTTAAATACTTAATATCATTCTAACGAAAATAATATATAAAAAATACTGCAGTTGAACTTAATTTTATTTATCTCATGATATAATTTTATAATATTTATAATATAATTTTATAAATATATTAAATTTATAAATAAATATTATATATAATTTATATATATATATTAATAGATAATATATATATCATTAAACCCTAAACCCCAAACCATATATATATAAATCATAAACCCTAAACCATATATATAAATATATTAAATTTATAAATAAATATTATTTATAAATATAATATATATAATTAAACCTTGTTGGGTTTGTAGCACGCTCGAATCGATCACCAAAACCGTCAAGGAGGGTTGTATATGTTTAGTGGTTGAATTGGCTAAAATCGAAACAAAGGTAGACAAGTGACACAATAATTTTAGAGTGGTTCGGGCTATTAACTAAGCACCTACATCCACTACCTTAGCACACCACTAAGGATTTCTCAATTCACTCAACAATGAATTTGTCTCCTTTTGCCGGTTTAGGAGGAAACCGTTACAACCCTATCTTTTGGACTTGGTTAAGATAGAACCAACTCTAGTATTTGTCTAAGGCTAAACTAAAACCTCTCCTTTTACAAGGGATTTGTTTGGGTAAACTAAATACCTCACAAGGTTGGTGTTTGCACAATTTAAGCTCACAAGAGTGTACAAAAAATTTACAATAAAGCACTCTTCTTAGACTATGTACAAAAGAAAGGTAAAATAAAGATTTAGACTCTTTTTCTCTTTGATCATGTTGCTTGGATGTAGTCTCTAACATTCTTCAAGTGTTCCAGCCTTCAATTTATAGTCCCAATTGAATTTGTGGCCCTTACTAGCCATTATGGATGTTTTGGAGCCGTTGGGGTCTTCATTTCCCACATTAATTGCAGTTCTGCAGCCTACCGTATCAGTACACGTGGAGGCGTATCGGTACGCCCTTCTCCAAAACTAGCTGTTGGGCTCTTTGTCAGCCTATGTGTATCGATACGCTTGAGGACGTATCGGTACGGTATGTCATTTAAAAGACCATTAGGAAATAGCCGTTGAGGTTGTTAAAACAGGGATCGGTACGCCTAATATGCGTATCGAAACAATCCCTATCTGTATCGATACGATCTCACCCGTATCGGTATGGGTTTTGGCATATTCAAAATTTGGGCAAAAGAGTATCGATACGGGGTATACCGTATCAGTATGGGCTTGTTGAAAATCCAGTTTTGACTACTTTAAAGCATTTAAATTTTTGCCAAAAACCTTTTTAAATACCTCAAACATATTTTCAAGTTGTTTGGACTTAAGGACATGTTTTAAATTCTTTTTAAATTAGTCCAAAACTTTTTTTCAATTATTATATCAAAAACATTAGTTCTACAATCTCTCCGTTTTTGATATAATAAAACCAACTTGAAAATTTGTTTGGGATTTCTCCCCCTTTGTGAAATAAATTTTGAATAAGAGAATTAAGATTTAAAAACAATTAAAGCTCCCCTTATTCATTTGAAAATTTAAATTTTCAAACCATTTCTCCCCATTTTGTTATATCAAAAAGAATTTAAAACACTTTTAAGCTCAAAATAACAACATAAGTTTAAATTTAAAAAAATTAAAATGTTTGGTTTTAAAAGTGGCTCCCCCTTACTCATTACATCATATTAGGCTTAACAAATAATCCAAGACTTTAAACAAAAGTTAGATAACTAAACGTATAAATTAAAAGCATTAACCTTAGAGGTTACCCAATCTTCTTCTCATGTGTGATTTGAGCATTCTTTAATTTTTCTTTGCTTGCCATTGCTCCAACACACCTACAAAGACATTCACTTGATTTTTGGTATCCAAATTGCTTTGGATCCATTTACGTTAGTCACAATGTCTTTATTTCCCTTAGGAACCCATACTTGTCTAATCCTATAAGATTTTCTCTTCTTAATAGGACAAGTATGTAAGAAATGACCATGATAATGGTAATGTGAGCATTTTGCCATTATGTGGCAAGATGAATTATTAAAAATAATTTTTTTCTTTTGTTAAGCTTTCAAGCTTAACTTTCAAATTAAGATTTTCTTTTTCTAAAACATCGTTACTTGTTTTTGAAAACTCTAAATCATTTTTTAAAATTTTATTTTGGTTTTCAAAATGTAATTTTGTTTTCAAAAGAAAATCAAGGTCTAACTTGACTCAATAAGTTCGTGAGCATCTCGTTATTTTTTTTATAAATTATTTTATGAGTTTTTGGTGGCTACCCTAAAAATTTATGTTCTAAGAAGTTTAAATACTTGTCGAAACTCTAAAAAAGTTCAGAGAAATGCTAGGGAATTTACCATAAATTTTGGTTTCAAATTTCCAAAATGTTGTATTTTCCTTTTTTTATTAAATTCTTTCATTTTTCTTTTTACTTATAAAAATACAAAAGGGAAAAAGTATTTCATCGAAAATTGTTGTTAAACTAAAAAGAGTTTCACCGGGGACGAAGCCAGGATTTGAAGTTGGGGGGGCAAAACATAAATTTTAAAAGGTGGGGAGGGCAAATTCACAATTATTCTAATTTTTTCAGGAAAAATATAAGGAATCAAAGGGTAAAAAATTCCCCTACCGGGGGGGCATATCCCCTCCTATTGAAGCTGTAGCTTCGTCCCTGAGTCTCACACTCAAATATCGACTTCATCTCTAACTCGGTCATGGAAGGTTCATTTATTTATCTCATCAGACCTCACATTTTTTTATTCTGAATTTCTATGTTTATATTAAGCTCTAACAGTATCACTAGATTTTACCTACATTTAAAAAAACACAAGGTAAAAATTTTGACGAACTTAACGAGCAACAAATCAAGCAATAAAATTTTTTAACGAGCACGAGTCGAACAAAATTTTATCAAATTTAACGAGCAACGAAATTTTAACAAGCACGAGTTGAGTACTACTCAACTCGCGATTGACTTACTTGATAAGCACCTTCGATTATTGCATATCACCAATTAACGAATGAGTGGGAATTGAAAGCGATGACAACGTTAGGAGGCAATTCATAACAAGTGAACATAAGACATATTTTAGGGGTGATTTTATAATAAAACTGTTTTATAGAGAAAAAAAGATAATTAATATATATTTTTATTTTTTTTAAAATTGATTTTATCAATAACATGATATCAAATCCAATAAGATGAGTGTGGAATGGACCATATACATCGTTGATCACTACTAGCGCAATACACCTATGAATACCATTAAATTTTTAATGACTTTTAAATAATTATTAAAAATTTCAACGGCTCAACATGTAATTAATCATATTTCAAAATAAAATTAGAAGAAATTATTCCATGAACCGTTCTCACAATCTCATCCATGGTCCTACCCAATTAAATAAACTCACATCATTTTTATTTTTTACATTATATTTTCTTATAAATTAAAATTTATAAATCATCATCTTTCTCATACCTCATATTTATTCTAATATGTTAAGTAATGCAATTGTTAACATAAAAAATACCCAAAAAACTTAACCCACAAAATCAAAAGAGACAGAAATAAAATTATTATTAATGAAACCATTGCATACCAATCTCAACCCAATCTTTGATAAATTATTATTAATAAAATATATATAGTTTATACTTTATACATACAATCCCTTTTCATATTACTCCAATTTACTATTGTTTATGAGAATTGGAACGATTTTCTTGCATTGCTTTGATCATCTTCAGATTGATTGTTTATGGGATTCGGGATTATGCCCATTTTTGTTTTGTGCTAAAAAGCTCGAGACTTGATATTAGATGATTGATTAAGGCTTCCCTATGATTTGTTACTTCCATAGTTCATTGTTGTATTTGGTCACTCATGATTGATTCTCATTTTTTTTCTCGCACACATACAGGTGTAGCCATGGGCGGAGCCACATTGATCATTGGGGTGTCGGTTGACACCCAATTTTTTTTGAAAATTGTATTTTTCTATATAATTTGTATATAAAAAGCAAAAAATATATGTAATTGACACTCCATTACAAGTAAAATGACACTCTTTTATAAATAATTAATTCTTCTTAAATACCGTTCGAAAAAATAACACCCCTTGAATAAATTCCTGGCTCCGCCCCTGGGTGTAGCGATTAAAAAAATTAGTAAGTTTCCTTTTTATTTTAAAAGTTTTGATTTTAGAATTCTTGAAAAAGCTCGTATTTTTAAATAAAGTTGGGAGTTGCCACCAATCACTTTGATAACATAGATCGGACACCGAAATAAAAAAAAAATAGATTCGTGAGTCGGTTACGTGTGAAGAAAGGTTCGGACCCCACCACGCCCAAAAATTACTACATAAGGGTTCGTATCGTATTTACAATAAGAAATGAAAATTTAGTTTAATTTAATAACTAATCCCTAAATGTATAAATGCATAGTCATACCGCACAATATACAAAATGTCTCACCATTTATAATAATCAAAGGAGATGTCGCTGGAAAGAATCAGGACGACACTCTCATTATGTTACCGAATCGGTGAGACCTAACACTAAATATACATGATGCAAATGCATATTGTCACAGGGGAACTTTTTGCGACCGAGCCAGCCGCACCCATAGGTGCGGACCCTTGCGCACCATGCCTTTCTCCCAACCGAGGGGCCCGAGTAGCTGCCGATGCCACGCACCAAGGGGCCATGCCCAATGCCCTTGGTGGTGTCTGCGCCCAAGAGAACCGAGGTGGGCCTGTTCCAGCGCACCATGGGGCCTTGTAAAGCACCCCATGTGCTACCCATGAGTCTTGCACCCGAGGGGGCCCAACACACGCACCTGAGGGGCCTTTGCCTTGCCCCCGACGTGCACGCCCAAAGAGCCGAGCCCGCACCCGATGTGCGCACACAAGGGCCTAGGGGTTGCCCATCCGAGTTGCCCACACCCCTAGGGCCCGATTCAGCCAAAGACATCCAAGAGAGGGGATTTTGGACACCAAGATTGGACCATGAGAATCCCAATCCGCCCAAGCATCCATATCCCATGCCAAGTTGTCATCCTTGGAGAAATACATATGGAAAGCTAGCCATCCATGGGGAAAGTATTTCAAGACAACCAAGCTATGATGTAATAGGCTTTGTATTAGGGGCAATAGTGATTGTAATCAAGGCAAGTCTATATGAATATGACAAGCTTGCCTTGAATAGGAGATTCTTTTGTAAGACTCATCCAAGGCCCTTGGATGGAGTCATTCCTAGCCATTGGATCGAGGGGGATTAGGCTATAAATAGAGCCCTCCTCCATCCATCTTAGGCATTCCACACTTCACCATTTTCTATCTTTTGTAAGCTTTTCTCTTCTTTGTTAATAAAGAAGCTTTGGTACTCTTTTCTCCCCATCTAGGCTTAGGGGGAGTTTTTAACGAGGCCTTAGCTTTCTTAAACGAGTGTGCACCCTCTTCCTTTCTTTGCCTTGTGAGCCATCACCCCTTTCATTTTCCAAAAAGAGCTTCCGCAATCCGAGACTAAGCCTTCCGAGCTTAGTGAGTAAGGCTGACTTGGCCGCTTTTCAAGCCCATTCCAAGTGCTTCGCGACCAAGGCCGCACGAGGCTAGACCGGCCTAGACCTAGCCCCATGACAAGTGGTATCAGAGCCATTTTCCGCATCCTACCGAGTCGAGAGATGGCGCGAGAAAGAAGGTTAAACAACAAGTTGTGACAGCTAACTTTAGCGACGAGAATGTTGTGGGAATCGCGAAGGATGTGTACCATCAAATCGGCAAATTTCGAGGCACAACAAACATCAAGGTAATTTCTTGTGAATTTCTTGATGTATATAAGATTGTTATTGGTTCAACTTGTTTGGAACAAATTGATGCGCTTGTCTTGTCAAAAACCAAGGAAAGGTGTGTTGCAGATCCACACCAACAAGACGTGGAGTCGTTGAGCGACAATGAGGGAGACAAGATCGAGGCATCGCCAAGCACCCATGAAGGAGTGCTTGAGTCCGAGACAACCGAGGAGCAAATCCGCCCAACTCTAGCCAAGAGTGGCCGAGACGAGGAGGAGCGCGAGTTTGCTAAGATCGTGATTGCCAACGTAGAGTTTGAGGCGCTAGTGGACTCTAGCGCAACATCTTTGATCATTTCCGATCAAATTGCCGATTGGTTGAACCTTCAAGTGGAAAAGGTTCATGATGAGACCGAGTTCATCAACTTCAACGAATAGTACATCGATGGAGTTGCATGCGACGTGAGAGTTAGCATCGGAGAATGGTGCGACACAACCAACATCAAGGTAATTTCTCATCATTATCTTGATGAAGATATTATTATTGGTTTTTCTTGCTTAGAACAGATTAACGCACTTGTTTTGCTAGAAGCCGAGGGTGAGTATAATGCAGGTTTGCAACAAAGCAATGACGAGTTGTTAAGCCAAGATGAAGGCAACCAAGTGTGCGAGCCCAAGGTAGCCAATGATGATCAAGCCATGGAAGAGTCCATGGAAATTCCCAACACAACAGGACGAGTCTTTGAAGAGATCAAAGACGATGAGAAGTCTTTGGAGTTGCCAAAGGCACCAAAGAGCGAGATGGTTCATAAGGTGGAGTACCCATCCGAGCCATCCGAGTTTGATGAAGTGTTTCAAGAGCCATCCGAGTTTGGTGAAGTAGATCAAGCCGATGGAGAGGAGCTAGCAATCTTTTGCGAAGAGTTGCAAGCCGAGTTCGACGAATGGTCGAATTCCATGGACGAGTGGCATGAGTCCATGGAACTGAGTCAAAGCACCGAGGTTCCCAAACCCATAGATGAGGGGCCAAACCATGCCAACACTTGCCTTGGGTATCGAAAAGGCAAAGTGGATCGAGATGACACGGACTTTGAGTCCGAGGTAAGTGAGCCCATTTTTCCATCTAAATTGGGACTAACTCACTTTGGTTTTGTTTGTAGGTCGCCAACGAGAACTTGCGAAGAACAAAGCCATTCCATGGAGCAAGTAGGCACGACGGCATACCAAGATGAGTTACAATCCGAGAGAGTGCAAGAGTGCACCAAAGAGGGACTTTTCCAAGACCCCGCCATCATCACTTGCCTTGAGTATCGACAAGGTGAAGTGACCCAAGCCAACAAGGACTTCGTGTCCGAGGTGAGTAAGTTAAGTTATTGTGATGATTTAAGACTAACTTACTCTGGTTTTGTTTTTAGGCCGCCGATGCGATCGAGCCAAGCACAAAGCAAGGCGAGCATCTCTTATGAGAAGGAGTGGCCACCGTTCGAGGATCATGAGCTTGCCAAGGAGTGGCAACCATTCGAGATTGATCGAGGACCAAGGCATGAAAGCCTTGAACTTTGCACGAGTGTTCCCTTAGCCAAGCGGGAACATAAAGAAGAGCCAAGGCCGTTCGAGAACAAGTCGACCGAGGTTCTTCAATGCCTATCGACGAGGGCGTCGATAGATTTAGTGGGGGAGAATGTCACAGGGGAACTTTTTGCGACCGAGCCAGCCGCACCCATAGGTGCGGACCCTTGCGCACCATGCCTTTCTCCCAACCGAGGGGCCCGAGTAGCTGCCGATGCCACGCACCAAGGGGCCATGCCCAACGCCCTTGGTGGTGTCCGCGCCCAAGAGAACCGAGGTGGGCCTGTTCCAGCGCACCATGGGGCCTTGTCAAGCACCCCATGTGCTGCCCATGAGTCTTGCACCCGAGGGGCCTTTGCCTTGCAACCTCCATGCCGGCCAAGACATGGAGCCCGAGCCTGCACCCAACGTGCACGCCCAAAGAGCCGAGCCCGCACCCGATGTGCGCACACAATGGCCTAGGGGTTGCCCATCCGAGTTGCCCACACTCCTAGGGCCCGATTCAGCCAAAGACATCCAAGAGAGGGGATTTTGGACACCAAGATTGGACCATGAGAAGCCCAATCCGCCCAAGCATCCATATCCCATGCCAAGTTGTCATCCTTGGAGAAATACATATGGAAAGCTAGCCATCCATGGGGAAAGTATTTCAAGACAACCAAGCTATGATGTAATAGGCTTTGTATTAGGGGCAATAGTGATTGTACTCAAGGCAAGTCTATATGAATATGACAAGCTTGCCTTGAATAGGAGATTCTTTTGTAAGACTCATCCAAGGCCCTTGGATGGAGTCATTCCTAGCCATTGGATCGAGGGGGATTAGGCTATAAATAGAGCCCTCCTCCATCCATCTTAGGCATTCCACACTTCACCATTTTCTATCTTTTGTAAGCTTTTCTCTTCTTTGTTAATAAAGAAGCTTTGGTACTCTTTTCTCCCCATCTAGGCTTAGGGGGAGTTTTTAACGAGGCCTTAGCTTTCTTAAACGAGTGTGCACCCTCTTCCTTTCTTTGCCTTGTGAGCCATCACCCCTTTCATTTTCCAAAGAGAGCTTCCGCAATCCGAGACTAAGCCTTCCGTGCTTAGTGAGTAAGGCTGACTTGGCCGCTTTTCAAGCCCATTCCAAGTGCTTCGCGACCAAGGCCGCACGAGGCTAGACCGGCCTAGACCTAGCCCCGTGACAATATGCATAATACGTAAAACAAAAGGTAATAATAAAAACGAAAATATATAATAAAAAGAGTTAAATAAAACGTACATAAAAAGCATCTATAATACTAGTACATTATTTAAATATATCTAATAATATTGAAACACCCTAAACCAGGATTAGAAGAAGACTAAGTTCAGAATGTTTAAGAAAGACAACCAACAACTAACTTGAGATAAAGCTAGTAACGAGAAATTAGGACACTTGATTTAAAATCAAGTTACACAAGTAACATCTAACTTGAAATCCTTATAACCATTCGAATAAGATTGCTAAGGCTAACACGTTTTAAAGTTGAGTTATTGCTTAATTATAGGTCTAACTTGCAAGACAAGCAGAAGATCAAATAGATTAAAGGTTTAACTAGAATTACAAGTATTCATTCTTTCATTTTAATGCATGAGATAATATTTGCTACGAACAAAGGTCTTCTTTATAAACTAAAAATTTAGGAAACTTAGGAACTTTTCTTCTACCAACCTATGAATCATCCAAGAATCCATTTTTAAGACGCTATATATTATTACACCAACAATACTACAACATGCGTAGCTTACTTTCCATTCAAGAATTCGATTCCTTAGCAAAGTAACAAACCATATTTCAATTTATCCATCATAAACTACCATTGTCCTATGTCAAAATCTATCACCAAAAAACAAACATCCCATTCGACTACTTCATAGAAGTTTACAAAATAACATGGAATATATGCCAATACATATGCTATAGTGCCACCATCCTAGGAGTTAATACAATGTGTAATAACATACTTTGAGTTAAACTCCTTGTGGTAAAAGGCTTTCAAAATTTAACATGTAATGTAGTGAAAGAGTTTTTATAAGCATTCAAAGAAATTAAGCATGTAACAATGTATCATTTCAATTACAAAAACATCTAACCAATTAACAATTCCATTCATATACATATATGTATGCGCACCGATGTACCAACATTTGTATTCTTTTTAAGCCACTTATACATATCTTTACTACTAAAATAACAAATCAAGGTACATCACTTATGGCAATCAAAACAGCCCCAATATATTGATATATGAATAAGCATGTAACAATGTAGTCAATTAATTAATCCAACAATCCATCTTTTATTCCTACGAATGCAATAACAGGGCAGTATTTTCATATGTTTAATTACCTCAACCGAGCAGTCCATTTTCATGATACAACTATAAAACAGTTTTCTTATTCATAAGCACACAAGGGCATGCTTGTAAACATTCATTCGAAGCTGTTTAGAACCTTCCTAGACAACTTGTAAACAGTTTTCATGAAACTTCTATTGTAATCACAGATCCTTCACCTGTATTGGACCAGAAAGAGAATGTTGAACCAGAATTCCAGAGAGGCGCAGAGAATATAGAGAGAGAAAAGGCCTCCTAAACCCCTAACTGATTTTGTCCGTTTTTAGGATCCTTGCATCTATAAATAAATTGTTTCTAACAGCTGAAGAGATTATTATCCAAAAACTTAGGAAATTCCTTCTTCTTTAATGTTGTCACTGATTTTTAGTCTGACGTAGAGATGAAAAAAATACTCGAACTCAATCCGACCCGTCTCGCCGCTCTCCACCTCGAACCGGGTTTTTCTTTTAAATTTCGAGTCCAAGTCAGGTTGGGTCGAATTTTTATTTTATAAAAAAATTTGGGTTAGGTCGGGTTGGGTTTAGGGGTGATTTGCCTCGCCCCGCCCAGAAATAAAATACATTATTATTTAGGAAATTACAAAACTGCCACTATATATATATACACTCTGTATTTTACAAAAATACCTAAATATTAGGTTTACTAAATTACTTTCCCCCTTTCAATTCTTCCTCCGCCGTTATCACTAGAGGTGGCAAACATGTCAATCAGTTCGGGTTCGGTTTTAGTTATTATGGGTTTGATGTCATTATGTTCAGATTCAGTTCAGTTCAGTTTTATTGTACTTCAGGTTATTTTGGGTCGGTTGATTTTCGGTTCGGTTGATTTTCGGTTTGATTTGGTTCGGTTTGGTTGATTTTCGGTTTGATTTGGTTCGGTTCGGGTCAATTTCGGGTCAACAGGAGATCAGTAGGTTTTAATCAAGTTTTTAGGTTGGACAGTATTTTACACCCTTTATATGGTTTTATAAAGCCAATATATTTAACTTTTTGGTGTGCGATTTCTCATATCTCATCTTTCTTTATTTCTATTAATATCTTTTATTTATTTCGGGGTGTCTTCGGTTCGGGTTCATTTGGTTCGGGTCTATCGGTTTGGGTCCATTTCGGTTCAACTAAAAATCGGTTCGATTTCGAATTTCGAATCAACATTTTCAGTTCGATTTCGAGTTCGATTCGAGTAAACCAGTTTGGGTCTCGGGTCAAATTTACCAGTTCTAGTTCTAGTTCTCACCCTCACGCTCCCCTCTCGTTTCCTTTTTTAATTTATTTCTCGATTCTTTCCACTTTTCTAGTTTATTTTCTTTAAATCAATTTTTTATATCTTTTGAAAGCTTTATTTCAACTTGAACATATCCTATTCTTTTACTTTCAGCCATTTCTTCTTTTGCATGGTTAGTTTCAGTTGTGTTTTTTTTTAATTCATAATTTTTTGAACTATTTTGGTTATTTTTTGAATAAAAAGGTACAACTTTTTCGTTCTTTCCAGCTCTTTCAGATTTCATAAAAGGTATCTTTTCTTGGTTCTTTTAGCATCAATATTCTGTCATTTTTTATCTCATAAGTTGTTTGGCAACTCAGAAACTATGAGATTTGAAAGAAAATGTGGGAAAATATGGAAAATGGAGTTAACTCGGGTCGAATCGGGTTTTCGTATTAAAATTTGGGACGGTTAAAAATATAAAAAAGTTGGGGTCAGGTTAGGGTCGGGTTGAGGTTTTTAAGTTTCGGGTCGGAGTCAGGTTGGCCAAAAACCTGCCACGTTGACATCCCTAAAAACAAGGGAAGAGATCGCATCAAATATGGAAAAAAGGGGAAACAAATCCCAAATCAATGCAAATCGGACCAAAGTCAAAGGAAAATCTGAATTATTCAAGTAAGACAAGGAATCGAGCATAAACATAACAGACATGGAAAGTCAAGGATTCCTCACTATAGACTTATGGCAAATATCTTATAGGATCTAAGCGTTTTCAGGTCAAAATGTCTTCTTAAGTATTGAATGTCTTTCGATTACCTTTCCAACGCATCTTCAAACGCCTCAATCAGACATCTGAAGCTAAATATATGCTCATTTTACTAAAGACAACGCGTGCAGAAAATGGATCTGCGAATCGAATATAGAAATAGAAAAAATTAGTCCCAAATTAGATCCAAATCAGACAAAAGAGTAAAAGGCAAAAGAGGATCTGAATCACAAGAAATATGGGAGACAATCAACCATAATTTTAGGGATTATTATTCTAATTTTCCTTGTAAATTAGGCATGTAAATACCTATAAATACAACCCTATTTCCTTGTAATTTTCACTCACTACTACACTATTCATTTACCATTCACTCTTGTAACTAGAGGTGGCAACAGGTCATGCGGTTAGGGTTCGGTTCGGATCATTTCGGTTTTAATTATTTCGGGTCTAATATCATTCAGTTCAAATTCGATTTCAGTTCGGTTTTAGTTTGGTTCTATTGTGCTTCGGGTCATTTCGATTCGGTTATTTTCGGTTCGGGTCAATTTCGGGTTAATGGGAGATCGGTCAGTTTTAATCAAGTTTTTAGGTTGGTTAGTTTTTTACACCCTACATATGGCTTTATAAAGCCAATATATTTGAATTTTTGGTGAGTTGTGCGGTTGTTCATATCCCATCTTTCTTTATTTATATTAATATCTTTTATTTATTTCGGATTGTCTTCGGTTCGGGTCCATTTCGGTTCAACTAAAAATCGGTTCAATTTCAGTTTGGTTTCGGATTAAATTTCGGGTCATAATGTTCGGGTCGGTTCTCGTGTTTCGGGTCAAGTTTGTCAGGTCTACTTGTAACTCACCACACACACAGAATCCGAAATATCACTATTATACATACACAGAATTCAAATTGGGAGTTGAGGTTGTGAAGAGAAGTTCTCGAATCGGCAACCGTTGTAATCGGAATTATTGGAATAAGAAGCAAGCTATTTCGGTATTGCATTCTTTCTTTGACTATTTGTTTATTTTTTTAAAAAAAATTTATTCCGAATCTAACATGTAAAAAGAATTGATGCTTAGCTTTGTTTAGAAATACCGTTGTTGAAACTTGGTTTCGAATTTTCGTTTACCAAGAACATTGGAGAGGTTTTTGGCAAAGTTGTTTTGATCCATTTTGATTGAAAATTAAAATGAAGAACTGTTTTTAAATGGGTTTTATTCCCAAAATGAAATGGGTCAATTTCCTTCATTAAATCCGACCTTCCCATTTGTTTTTATCTAACGGGTAACTCTATTTGCAAATCTTTCAATCCAGTCACAAATTTCTTCTAAATTTGGTCACGAGTTTGAATCTTCTTTTATTTCGGTCACTTCCTTTTTATCTTTTTTAAAATCTATTTTTAAAAAAATTATTTAATTATCTTTTAAATCAAGTTTTTTTAATTTGCATTCTTTTAAAAAAAATCTAGCTTAAAAGTTAAGTGTTGACTCGATTCGGGAAGGATACACTTCTTTTTAATTAATCTCACATTCTAATTTGTATCTAATTTAATTTAATTCTTTTTAACTTAATTACTTTGAATATATTTAATTTTGCAATTTAGTTATCATGTTTCTCTGATCGTCGTGTTTAATAAAAGAAACACATTTAATGTGGTGTCTTATCAAACAGAAATGACGAGTTAGCGCCAGGAGTGTTGGCAGTGATTGGAGTTTATTTTCTGAATGGTAAGGCCGTTAAAATATAATCATATTCATAAATGGACAAATAAATTGAATTTTTCGTGAACTTGCAAATTCCAACATTAAAACATTTTGTAATTGACTAAGTACCAATTTTTGGGCGCTGTGGGGGTGCTAACCCTTCTCCACACGTAACTGACTCCCGAACCCGTTTTCTTGTTTTCCTAGACTAAAATCATTTTTTAATGAAATAAAATAATTTATTAAAATGACCCGTTTTTAGGTGATCGAATCACACCTTTTAAAAGATTGGCGACGAGCCGGCGACTCCGTTTTTTTATGTCAGACTCGAAAGGGTTACGAAAGCTTGAAGACTCCGCTGGGGAATTTATTTTTATTTTACAAAAAAAGAGAGTCAGGCTACAAGCCGATTACATTTTGTTTAAAATTAGAATTTGCAAAGTTCACATAAAATTCTATTTAATTGTCCATCTATGAATATGATTCTATTTTATGCATTTTAAAATTGGTTAAGCTCTGCACCTGAGCTTCGTCTCATTCGATTAAGTGGGGGGGGTGCTTTGCTCATGTCAGAATACTGATTCTCCGTATGAGCCTAGCAAGTACCTTCGGGACTCATATTCTCTGTCTTTGTAAGAATATTGATCCTTCGTAAAGGTGTAAGAAATGAGTCCCCCTTAGTTGAAGTTGATTCGTTGGTAGCCTATAATGGGTGAGAATCAGGGGCCTTGCTACCCTTAGTAGGTGACAACGAGGACAGCTTGGAAACCATTTTAGAACCAAACCTTTGTGTGAATCTAGAATCACACCCCAATAGAGCCATGTTGAAAACCTTAAGCTTTTAGTCTGGTCAAAATTATTTCGTAAGGATAATCCGTGGAGACATGTCCTGGAGTGTTGGAATGTGCTACCCATAATTATTCATACAATGAAATTATTTTGGACCTTTTATGTTTTATTTATGTTTTTAAGAATACTAATCCTTTTCTTGTCTTAATTTTGTTTTGCATTTTTATTTGTTTTTTTTCTATCCTTACATTTGCATCACATGTTTAGAAGGGGTCAGTTCTGAAGCATGTTGCTCAATTATAAAAAGCTTTTGTCATGGATGGAAGGAAGACAATGCAAATGTACGGTGACCATGTGGAAAAAATACCAAAGTATGCTCACATCAACGCCAAGCAGAATATCATAAGTTGCAAGTGTTGTGGGACCACTTCAACGGTGCAACCAAGCATAATTTTAAGATGGTCATTGGTCTACTCAACTTAGAGGCAAATGTACGGGTCAGTTCTGAAGCATGTTGCTCAATTATAAAAAGCTTTTGCCATGGATGGAAGGAAGACAATGCAAATGTACGGTGACCATGTGGAAAAAATACCAAAGTATGCTCACATCAGAGCCAAGCAGAATATCATAAGTTGCAAGTGTTGTGGGACCACTTCAACGGTGCAACCAAGCATAATTTTAAGATGGTCATTGGTCTACTCAACTTAGAGGCAATGTCAAAAGGATCCAAGAGTGAGACGAGTTCGACAAAAGTATCATAATTTAAATTGAAGAAGTAGCTAAGCATTTGAC
The DNA here is from genome assembly GCA_030270665.1 of Hibiscus trionum. Classification (NCBI taxonomy): domain Eukaryota; kingdom Viridiplantae; phylum Streptophyta; class Magnoliopsida; order Malvales; family Malvaceae; genus Hibiscus; species Hibiscus trionum. The sequence continues at coordinate 15,145,753 of BSYR01000013.1, forward strand.
GATGATAGTTAGAGAAGCTATATTTTTCGCCCATACGTCAGACCGATAGGGGAGGTAGAACCAAGGCTCCAAAGACTCACCGAAGAAATAGAGGAACTGGGTGCTCAGATTGAGACGTATTCGTAGGACCTTTGTCATTCAATGAAGGCTACTTCTAGAACAATACCTTAATGGAATCGATGGCCATTCGCTTGCATTCATGCATTTGCATTTTTATTGTTTCTTGCATTTATGTTGTGATCGCTGCATACATTCATACATGATAAGAAACTAATCACATGACAGAATTTTAAAAAGAGAAAAAACATCTCACAAATACGGTACATATTCTCAGTCTAAAGCATTGGCCATTGAAGACAGATTGACAACTTTGGAGAATAGCCACAAGGGTACCCAAGACAAACTCGATAAAATGGAGAAAAAAATGAAGGAAGAAATTGAACAAGCCCAAAGAAACACATTCAGCCAAATAGCGGCCACGTTGGGTTTCAAAGACCATGAAGAAGGAAAGGCGGTTGAAGCCGTTCATGTTTTGTCGCCCCAGCCCGGGATGTCTAATCATACATTTTCACCGAATAAGAGGTTTCGGATTTGTACAGCAGAAACCTTAGCTCATACCCCGGCAAGGTCGAGGATAAATCATGAAAGAAATCAAGGCATTGAGGTGCGAGATCTCCATAAGGCATTCGATAGATCCAAAATGAACAAGAAGCTAGAAGATCAATATGACATGCTCGAAGAGATCTTCAGAGCCCTACAAGAAGGAAATGTTTATTGTGGCGTAGTTGCTATAGATCCTAAGTCTAGTGTCTCACTTGGTAGTTCCTCCATAACTGAAAGCTCCTGACTTCGAGAAGTATGACGAGACCACTTGCCCTTTGACACACTTGACCATGTACTGTCGAACGATGTCAAAGCACCCAGATAATGAGAAGTTACTCATTCACTGCTTCTAGGATAGTTTGTCAGGATTTGCATCCCGCTGGTACACTCAGTTGAGTAGGGAAAATATACGCACTTGGAAAGATATGTCAAGAGCTTTTCTCAAACAGTACGAGTATGTAACATATATGGTCCCAAGCAGGGTCGTACTGTAAGATATAGAACAAAGGCCCGACGAGAGCTTTCGCCAGTATGCCTAGAGGTGGCAAGATGTGGCAGCCCAAATACAACCTCTACTTTTGGAAAATGAGGTTACTCCAATGTTTGTGGAGACTTTAAATGGCCCCTTCTATGACCGTTTATTAAACCATGTCACTGAAGGTTTTGCAGACATGGTCACGAATGGGGAGTTGATATTGTCGGCTATCAAAAGTGGGAGACTCAAGAAATGAGAATATGACGAGCACCTATAACTTGAACTACTCGAGCTTGGTTAGACTTCATGCCTTCCTGAAATAATGCTTCACGGATGGATAATAGAGGACTTTCCTGAACATTGTTGGGGTCATACCTAGAATCAACCCTATTGCTTTTGCCCGCGAGCATTAGGGATCTTTTGTAAGGGCTTCCATGTCAATCTACTTATTTAAATATGCATTTTTTTATTTTCTTAATTGGCAAACATTTTTCATTTTTATTCATTTTCATCTATTTCCCTTCAAACACACGTCTTTTTGGCATAACCTTATTATTGATTGTATGAATGACTTTTGAATCTAACCCCGAGATAGAGGGTAAAAAGTGTGTTTAGGTTTAATGGGGAGATCCCATATACAGATTTTGAGTGAATTTCCCTCTTAGATATTGTTGTTAGGGTCTTTGAATGAAGTGATAACTCTAAAACATCTACCAACTGAAAATTACTTCTCTTCGATGATATTTGTGTGTGAGATGACATTTGGCATTCCTTCATTTCCCTTCACGAAAAGAAAATGAAAAATCCCTTGTTGTCCCCTTTTGAGGCTGATACTTTTCTTCTGTTTGAACCCTAACCAAGGATCACTCCCCACACTTGGGGGAAAAGAGGATGAAAAATTGCAAGCAAAGGAAGAAACATGATAGATCAAGTAAATGTCCTAAATTCAAAATGAAAAGGACACAAAAAGGAAAAAAAGGAAGAAAAAAGAAGGAAAAAATAAAAATAAAGAAATAAAGAAATGAAAGTTGGAGTACGAAGAAAAATTTGAAACAAATCATCCAAATGAGACATGTGCCAAAAAAGGAAATGAACTCTAGGGTGAAAACCCAAAATGGGTAGTCTAGAGTGATCCAGAGAAGAAAAGAATGAAGAATTCATCAAGAAAGACCGATCATTGGTTTAATTACCCTTAAAACATATATTTGAGCCTATATACCCTTTTCTTGGTAACCTGAGCCTAGCCTACATTACAAGCCTTAAAAGACCATTTGGATCATACATGAATATTTGAGAAAAGGAGTTTGTCTTCATAATACATTCCGCCTTATTGAGTTAACCTTTATTTAGGGACCTCAAAACTTCTACTGTCTGATTGAAATTTAAAATTTAGGGAGTGGGAGAGTTAAAGAGAGCCACCTAAAAGTGGGGCACTATCCAGTTGATGGATTCATGAATCATTCATACTATGAATTTTGGGGCATCTGACTTTCCTCTTTTCCATGTTTGCCATGACTATTTTCTTAAAATCTCCATTTTTAGCCTTTTCTTGCATCTGCCATGACTTCTTCCTTTAAACTATCATTTCTAGCCTTTTCTTGCATCTTACAAGTAGGCTGATATAAATTTATGAAAAAACAAAGGATTTCTTGGTATTGATCCCAACCGTAGGGAACTAGGAACAAGTGTTTTACATCGTTTCGAGAAATAATGAAGTGACCAACAATTGAACCTTAATTTAAACATGTGCATCATCTTGTATGAGAAGAAAAAGCACATGTGTTGAAGAGTTTTAAGTGGATCGTGTTGTCAAGCAAGATCCACACATAAGATGTAAGATCCCAAAAGCATGAAAAGGGGATAGAATTGCGCCCAATGGGCAAACTGCGACATCAATTGGGGCTATTTATGTTGACCATGGATTTAGGATCCCTGACTTTGATAGGCATGAGAGGGAGAGATTAAAGCGCCAACATCATGCAAAGACGTTCAGGGTGAAGGTTTAGCATACAAACGCTTCAAGATGTCCTATAGGGGCAAGAATTTGAGAATTCACAAGAAGCGCTGAAGGTGCTTAATGTTATTTTAAGGGGCATATGAAGACTTGAAGCTTTCAAGACCATTCAAGGAGGTCTTTCACTCGATATTGATGTATCAACTACAATGATAGTAGATCTTGAGATATTTTCCGATGAAGATTAAATGTTTTCGATGAAGCAAAGAGGTATAAAGAATGAGAATGGTGAAGCAGAGACAGTTGAATAAGTATGTCCTTCCAACCAGGAGTATAAGATCACTGGATTGAGTGAGCAAATTTGCAAAGATCTGATGTTTTCCATGAGTCGAAGAAATACAGTGAAAAAGCACAATTGTTTATCTGGACTGAGCGAGTAAACTTGTGGGTTCAAAAACCAAAGGAAAATTAATTCTAAGGAAAAGAATTTAAAAAACAAAAGAAATGAGACATGCATTCAAGTTTTAGACATCCTTATGGGCATGCTCATCATAATTGCATCATGTATCGGATTTTTAATGGTACAAATGATTTTTCAGCAAAAGAATCCGCCTATTCGTTCAGGCATAAGAAGAATGGAACCGGTCTATCCGTTCGGGCTTGAAGAGAATGGAACCTGCTTATCCATCTAAGCATGAGAAGGGTGGAACCTTTTTTCCAGTACTTTCTTATCCATTCGAGCATGAGGAGAATGAAACCTTTATTTTTCAACACTTGCTTATCCATCTGAGCATGAGGAGGGTGGAACCTTTTTTCAGAACCCGCCTATCCGTTCAGGCATAAGGAGAATGGAACCCTCCTATCAGTTCAGGTATGAAGAGAATGGAACCCACCTATCTGTTTAGGCATAAAGAGAATGGAACCCGCCTATTCATTCGAGCATGAGGAGAATGGAACCTTGCTTTTTAGCAAGATGCCTATTCATTCGGGCATAAGGAGAATGAAACCTTGCTTTTTAACAAAACGCTTATCCGTTCGGGTGCGAGGAGAATGAAACCTTTATTTTTCTGTACAACGCAAATCCGTTCGGGCGCAAGGAGAATGGAACCCTTATATTCAACAATTGCCTATCCGTTCAGGCGCGAGGAGATTTGAACCAAGATTTGATGTCCATCAACCAATTTTGTAGCGTGATTGGCTAAATCAATGTCTTTTGTTCTTTGCTCTATCTGTATTTCACATGAATGAGCAAAGAGGGGCAGCTGTTGTCATTGATTTTTAGCCTGACATAAAAATACAAGGGAAGAGAATACATCAAATATGGAAAAAGAGGAAACAAATCCCAAATCAATGCAAATCGGACAAATGTAAAAGGGAAATATGAATCATTCAAGTAAGGCAAGGAATCAAGCATAATCATAACAAACATGGAAAGTCAATGATTCCTCACTACGAACTTATGAAAAATTTCTGATAGGATACAAGCGTTTTTAGGCCAAGAAGTCTTCTTTAAGTATTGAACGTCTTTCGATTACCTTTCTAACGCATCTTGAAACGCCTTAATCGGACATCAGGAACTCAAGATATGCTCATTTTACCGAAGGCAACACATGCAGAAAACGGATCTGCGAATCGAATATAGAAATAGGGAAAATCAGTCCCAAATCAGAGCCAAATCAGAAAAAAGAATAAATGGGGAAAGAGGATCTGAATCACAACAAATATGAGAGGCAATCAACCATAATTTTAGGGATTTTTATTCTAATTTTCCTTGTAAATTAGGCATGTATATACTTATAAATACCACCCAATTCCCTAGTAATTTTCACTCACCACTACACTATTCATTTACCATTCACTCTTGTAACTCACTACTCACACAGAATCTGAAATATCACTACTATACATACACAGAATTCGGATTAGGCGTTGTGAAGAGAAGTTCTCGAATCGGTAACCGTTGTAATCGGAATTATTTGAATTAGAAGCAAGCTATTTCGGTATTGTATTCTTTCTTTGACTATTTGTTTATTTTTTTTCAGAAAATTATACTGAATCTAACATGTAAAAAGGATTGATGCTTACCATTGTTTAGAATTTACGTTGTTGAAACTTGGTTTCGAATTTTCGGTTACCAAGAACATTTGAGAGGTTTTTGGCAAAGTTGTTTTGATCCATTTTGGTTGAAATTTAAAATGAGGAAGTGTTTTTAAATGGGTTTTATACCCAAAATGAAATGGACCAATTCCCTTCATTAAATCCCCTTCCTAGTTGTTTTTACCTCATTGGTAACCCTATTTGCAAATCCTTCAATTTAGTCATGGATTTCTTCTAAATTTGGTCACGGGTTTGAATCTTTTTTAATTTCAGTCACTTCCTTTTTATCTTTTTTAAAATCTATTTTCTAAATAATTATTTAATTATCTTTTAAAGCAAGTTTTTTTAATTTCATTCTTTTAAAAAACTCCAGCTTAAAAATTAAGTGTTGACTCGATCCGGGAAGGATACACTCCATTTTAATTAATCTCACATTCTAAATTGTATATAATTAAATTTAATTCTTTGAAACTTAATTACTTTGAATATATTCAAATTTTCAATTTAGTTATCATGTTTCTCTGATTGTCGTGTTTAATAAAAGAAACACATTTAATACGATGTCTTATCAAATGGAAATGACGAGTTAGCGCCAGGAGTGTTGGCGGTGATTGAAGTTTATTTTTCGAATGGTAAGGCCGTTAAAATATAATCATATTCATAAATAGACAAATAAATTGATTTTTTGTGAACTTGAAAATTCCAACAGTAAAACATTTTGTAATCGATTAGGTACCAATTTTTGGGCGTTGTGGGGGTGCTAACCCTTTCCCACGCGTAACCGACTCTCGGACTCGTTTTTGTATTTTCGCAGATTGTAAAGTGTCCACAAGTCCTATATTTCATGCACATCCCACCTCTTATTATTATTGTTTTTAAGCTCAGTTTAGGCATAAGTAGGATCATGCATTGCATTTTACATTATTTCTATGTTTTACCTTGCTTTTATAGATTATCGTTTATTTGGTAAACAAGAGATATTGTTTTTGTGTATTTTTGTATTTAGATACTAAAGGCTGAAAGAGGGAACCAAGGAGCTGAGGATGCAATGCTGAAGCAGCAAACCTAGGAGCTGTACTGATGCAGTTCCAGCAGAAGACAGTTGCTGCTGAGTAGCTGCCGAGTAATGTTGTTGCCGACCTTACTGCCCACAGCATCTGACTATGGAGTTAGAGAACCGGGGTGCAATTTGTAGAGCTTAAAATCCTGAATCTATCGCTGCCATCCACTTAATTTTTCGACGTTTGTAGCAGTAGCCAGAGCCGTCGAAGTAAGATCTCAAGGTTACTTGCGGGCTAAGGCAAACAAGATAAAGTCCACATTCCACGGAAAGAAGTCAGAGTTTAAAGTCACATTAAAGATGGAAAGCTAAATTCGAGGACTTCTACTTTAAGGAGGACTTAACCTAGTTATTTGTTTATAAATACTCATTGTGTAACCCCCTCGTCCCGGTCCGGGCCTCCGACCGATCCGAACGGGTTACATAGGGATAACTGAGGCGAAACCCGTTAAGGCTCCACTTCGGTTACCGACCCAAGAAAACTTTTTCATTTATTATCTTGTCTAGATGCGTTAATTTAACCTATGTGTGAAGCAACAACGGAAACAAGGCTCACGAGAAGCCTAACAGCAAACAGGGTCTAAGCCCAAACCTTGAGACCCTTTAGAAATGTTAAAAAGCCCATTTCCAGGCCTGTGTTTCGAAACAGGCACTGCCCGTTTCGAAACACGGGCTCCAGTTTTAAAAGCCAGACGCCCGAACCGAAACGCATCCACCCCGTTTCGGAACAGGGTCCCAATTTTCCTAAGCGTTCCGATACCCGTTTCGGAACAGGCGATCATAGTAGCCAAAGTGTTTCGGTACTCGTATCAGAACATGGGCTCACAGTAGCCAAACCGTACCGAAACGCGTTCCGATACGGGGGGTCCTGGAACCACACCCGTTCCGAAACGGCACAACCCGTTTAGAAACACCTACAGTCTTTGAATTCCCAAAATTAGTTTTAAACATCTCCAAATGATCCCAAACGCCCTTAACGACCCCAAGAAGCATACACAACATACAAACACACTCTAGAGGCATGCACCCTATTGCAAACATACTCAAATTACATAAGGATATAAGATAGGGCATCCATTCAAAAGATCATACATGACATTCAAGATTCATTCTTCACAAGACATACACTTAGGCATTTAAGATAGGCAAGCTTAAACATGGTTTACAAACCAAACATGGCATCCAAAAGCCAAACCATCATAACACATAAAATGAGTCTAACATGCTCCTAAACAACCGACACCAACATACTTCAAAAACATCAAAGCAACAATACATGTCCCATTGCTTGACCGTTACATCATATAACATAAAATGTTCATACTTGAAAGCTAATATAGCACCACAAAGCACACTTGGAGGCCCCTTCTTGCACTAGCAACCCACGAACTACGGATCTGCATTGTTGAACAAAAGAGAGCGTAAGCGTAAAGCTTAGTGAGGGTAAGCTCATTAAAAACAAACCTCGACAATGCAGGGTACAAGCACGAGCAAAACCAAGGTAGAATGCAAGATCTTACCTTCGATCCACATAAGCCAAAATACACATGATGCATGAACATATATTCAATATTATGCCATGCTCAACAAGCTCAATCCACATCAGATATAAACATATATATTAAACCATATTGGCAACACATCCCAAATCACATTGGCTCACATATAATCACATATTGGCACCTAGCTATGACTCGAATATGCGGATAACACGTTGGAACTCAAATCCAACAACAACCATTACCTCACGGTGGGATTACACTCATCACCGTTCACGCGGAGGGGATTCCACTCATCCTCACGACCCGTCGATGGGATTACACTCATCACCGACTAACATATATATAAGAAGAATTTCCGGGTGAACCCGTACTCCATCTTGATGACTACCATCACCAAGACCACGCGCGCATTTGACTCACGTGTGCACACTAAACATCCTAATGATCGATCATTTGTACCCAAGCATACTAGTGCCAATATTAAACACAATCCACAACATCATTTCATATCACTTCCGTGCTTAGCACGTACTCACCATGATCACCATCATGCACAATCCACATGCATATCACAATGCATCAATACCATGCCTCAACATACATGTATAATACATTATACATAACCAACACAACACAAACAATCATGAGGCATAAACATCAATTAGAGTGCAACCAAAGTTTCTAACTAAAGCTTGGGATTAGGCTACCACTCTAATCCCAACTCTAGGTGGGTCTACCAAGCCCAACCTAGTCCACATGCTTGAACCAAATATTCAAAGACCATTTAAAACATTTAACCACTCACCTTCACTTCCAAGCTCAACAACCAAGCAACCAAGACCTTCAAGTTTCCGGATTCACTCCCGATGCTTCACCAACACAAACTCTTGCTTCTAATCAACTCAACACAAACAAAACAACCTCGAATCAGTTCCCACAACAATGTAGCAAACCCGGAACATTACTCAAGCATCAAACACATGATTCTCAAGCCAAGAACAACCCCCAAAACCCCAAACCTGGGCAACCCTCAAACTCAAACCAAAACTCATGATTTCAACCCTTTTTACACACTTCAATGATTCCAAAACAACCCCCAACTATTATACTAACATCATCCCTCAATTTCCAACATTAAACACACCCAAAACTCATCTTAAAACCCTTCAAAAATCCCATTAAAACTCAAATCCGGGAATCTTAACAAAACACTTTAAAAATCACATATGTTTGACCTTATGGTTCATAAACAACATGTCTAACCATAATAAATCAAAAGCTTTGATAAAGAATCATAAAGCTTCAACCTTTGACCTAAAACTTTGAAAAACCCAAATGTAAAAATACATAGTTTTAATGAAATCTAAAGATACCAAAATGAAGAGGAGACCAAGGCCAAGTCAAAAATGTCATTACCTCTTGAAAAGCACCAAAGATGGAGTTGTAAAGTGATGGAATAGTAACATAGAGAGAAGCTATCTCTTCTTGTCGTTGAAATGGGAAAAGGAGGAGTGAAGAAGATGACAAAAGGGACTTTTAATAAAAAGAGGGGGTTTTAATTTGAAAGTTCCACTAATTACAGATTTGCCATTAATGAGATGGCAATCTCATTAACAATTAAAATCCATGGAATTTGATTTCCAAATCAATTTGAGTCCCACTTTCACAATGTTTGTTTTGAAATCACAAGGCCCATAATATATATATATATTATTTTAATTAGAAAACTGAAACTTAAAATATTATTTAAATATTATTTTCACCCGACCCCTAAACCCGGGTGTTACACATTGTACTCCTAGTTCAGATCATCTTAGGTTTTCCATAGACATAGCTAGTGTTCTCTGCCGCCGCCATGTTCTAAACTCCATTTGGGTTAGGTTATGTTGTAAATTAGTTGTGAAATGGTTGTATTAGGTTTTTAGTTTTTTTAATAAAATATTCCAAGTTTGTTTAATCTATGCACTTCATTCTTTCAATTAGTCCTAACCAGTCAGTTGAGAGAATCCATTTAGGGGGCACGAAAGTGTCAACTTCACGAAAGGGTTAAGCACGGTAACAACATGCTGAGGCATGACTAACTTGGTTCCTAATAGTTCATAAGTTTCGGCGGCTAAAAGGGATCACCAACCGAGTTTACTAGCCTGTGTTAGGTTTACACTAAGATTGCTAGGCATTACCTACGTCACGCTAGGTTTCGAGCATCCTTGCCTAGAAATAGGGATGATCACGGTCGACTATCCTGCCGAACTTGGAGTATCTGCCAGATTTGCCACCGAGACTTATTTCCATTTCACCTGCCGAGACAGCGAAAGTTGCAAAAGCAGTGACCCACTGCGGCCGCGTGACAGGGTCGTAGCCTGCTGCCCACCATACCCACCGAGGCAGCATATCGTGGTAGCGTAGAAACAACTTAGCCTTTTACAACAGAGTTTCGTACTAATCGGCAGCATAATCCTGCCTGCTTTATCAACCTGAATCACCTCCCTTATTACTTGTGTTTTTATTTACGTTTCATCGCAACAATCAATTCACTTATCTTTTTATTTTACCTTGTGCAAGAACTACAAAACGAACCAAGTTGTCCAATACTCGTGGGATTCGACATCTTTTATACTATAACTTGGTAGTAGTGTGCACTTGCGCTCTCACAAAAAGGGAACACCTACACGCCCTAAAAGTTTTTTGGCGTCGTTGCTGGGATTGGTAACAGCAAATTTTGTTTTTCAATTTCTGCACCTTTTATTTAGTTTTTATATTTTATCTTTATTTTTAATCAAAAATAAATAAATAAATTACCATGTCCTTTGCGAGTGTATGACCAGGGAAAACCCTAAAGGAAATCTCCTCTTTTACGATGATCTCGAACGACATACAAGAGCAATTAAGAAGGAACTCAGGGAAGTCCCAAAGACAAACAAAGAAAAGGAAGAAGCAAAGGTAAACATGGACCCACCTAACGGTGCTGCACATGGCGAGGGCAGGCAGCACGACTTGCCGCCCAGAGGTTCACAAGATCCACCACGGCAGGATCCCCCACTTCCGCCCATACCACCCAGATTCGAAAAACTAGGGATTATCTAGAACATGACTTCCAAGGGTTCGAACCAATAGTGACAGAACCTAATATAGGGGCAGACCATTTTGAGCTAAAGTCTGTCATGTTCAACATGATAAATACACTAGGGCATTTTGGAGGGACTGCCACAGAAGATGCTCGACAACATTTACGAGGATTCCTGGACATCTGCAGAGCATTCAAGATACACGGGGTCCACCAGGATGTATTAAGGCTGAGGTTATTTCCCTATTCACTAAGGGATAGGGCAAAACAGTGGTTGAATAACCAGCCAGCCGTTTCTTTCAACACATGGACGGAGCTCTACAAAGATTTTCTAGACCGTTTTAGCCCGTCCAATGTCACTGACAGACTACGGAATGAAATAATAGCCTTTAGACAAGGGGATGATGAGCCAATGTACGAGGCATGGGAGCGGTACCAACATATTCTGAATAACTGCCCGATACATGGTCTTTCAGCTTTGACGCAGGTATCCATATTCTACAACGGGGTTAACTACCCAACTCGGATGATGATAGATGCCTCAGCCAATGGGATCATTCTCGACAAACTCCAAGAGGAAGCACTGCGGCTGCTGAACCAAGCTGCTAAAAACGATTACAAGTATCTGACAGCCCGCCGAGGCGGCACAAGGCGGCCAGCTACTGTGAATGAGGTAGAAGCCTCAGAATTTGTTAACGCCCGCCTCGATACACTAACGGAGCTGGTAATGAAGATTGTGCAACCCCCTGAGAAGGTCCACGAATTAAAGGATGTGGAGTCGTTCTATGGCGAATGTGGGGGCAACCACGATTCCTCTATCTGCACTGCATCTACAAATTACATGGGAGGATACGAGAGGAATAGCAGGCCTGCCCAAAACAACTACAATCCTGGATGGAAGAACCATCCCAACTTCTCCTAGAGCAACCCAAAGATTGCTGCAAACCCACAACAACTACAGGGAGGCTACCAGCAGAACCAGTCCAGGCAGCAGACTCAGCATCCACAAAACAATATTTCACTAGAAGCAACCCTGCAAACTTTTATGAATATAACTAGTAACTTTATTGTTCGTATAAATAAATTTATTGATAAAACTGAGTCTTTTATGGAAAGGACGGAGATGCAGATGAACAACCAGGAGGCTGCTATTAAGAACCTAGAGACCCAATTTGGGCAATTAACAGAAATATACAGCAGCCAGAGAATGGGAGCAGCATCCAACAGCCTAGAGGCAGCAGCCAAACCCACTTATGAGCAGTGCAAAGCCATATCTACGAGAAGTGGGAAGTAGCTGGATGAACCCAGGGTGGAGACACAGCCAGAAACCCAGCCAGTCCAGAAAAAGAAGCATACCGCATCAGCACCAACACTAGCCGCCCTAACACCAACACCAGCCGCCCTAGCGGCAGAACAAGAAAGTGGCCCTAAAACAGATGATCCTCCCCAAACTAATCCCCCAAGCATGGCGCAAATAGAGGACATCCGTCTGCTAGCACCATTCCCCCAAAGGCTCAAGCAACAACAACAAGAGCACTAGTTCAGAAAATTCCTGGATATTCTGAAACAGGTGCATATCAACATACCTCTGATACAAGCCATTCAAAGTATGCCAAACATCTCAGGGACATGGTTTCTAAGAAGAAGAGGACTGGGGAATTCGAGACAGTGGTTGTCACTAAAGAGTGCATGGCAATGCTGCACAACAAGCTGCCGTCCAAGCAGACAGATCCTGGCAACTTTGTTATCCCATGTAGGATAGGCAACAAACATGAAACCAGAGCCCTGTGCGACTTGGGGGCCAGCATCAACCTGATGCCCAAAGCCGTCTTCGATAAACTAGGTATTGGGCCTGCCAAACCTACCGATGTCATGCTTAAACTTGCTGACCATTCATTTCTACAACCGGAGGGAAAAATCGAAGACATCCTAGTAAAGGTGGGCAGCCTGATTCTTCCAGCCGACTTCATCATCTTAGATTGTGAGGCCGATGAAAAAGCCCCTATCATCCTTGGGCGACCATTCTTGGCCACAGGTAGAACGCTTATAGATGTGGAACTTGGGGAGCTAACAATGAGGGTAAAGGACCATAGCATCAAGATGAATGTGCTACAACCCTCAGAAGAAAAAAAGGGAAGCCCAGATGCAAGAGCTGCCAAAATTAGTGTGGAAACAGGCCAAGGCGGCAGCTGCCGCGACAGACCAAAGGGCAGACTTAAGGACCCAGTAATGCAACACTTGAAGGAACAAGAGGACCCCCATGAGGGAAAAAAGTCAAACCACCTCAGGAAGTGGTTATGTCTGGAGATGCACCCAAATGCACTCACAACATAACTTAATTTTTATTCTATTATTTTTATTTTTATTTTTATGTATTAGGATTATAATTTATTTTAGGATTAGATGAGTTTTCAAAATTTCAGAAGTTATTTAATTAGTTTTATTTCAGGGCTAGGAACATAAGAGTAGGACTAAGAAGGAGGCCCAACAAGGAGCCCACCCACCATCCTGCTGAGACAGCAGCCAAAGCAGCAACGTGTAACGGCTAGTTGGCCGTCAACGGCTAGCTGCCAACAACTCCGAAAATAATGGGCAGAAAATCCTGTAAGGTGCGCAAGAAAATTGGACCGTTGGGCATTTAATGCTGCCACGGCACCTCTCTGCAACCCCTATTTATACCACCCATATTCAATTCATTTACTTCACTTTCACCTCCTTGCTATCTTCTTTTTGATTCACCTGCCCTCTTGTTATTTTTCTTTCTAGTTTCAGCTACATACAACTGTTCACATGGCATCCGCATCAAAGTAAAAACCCACCTACAAAAGATTTTGCTACAAGGAGGACGAGGAAAGATACAAAAACTGGTTTTCTAAGCAGGCAGTATGGGAGGAGCAAGGCTTCCATTACACACGACAAACAGGAGACCGCGGCCTAGAGCCTGCCCTGTTTGAAACCATCCACAACAAGGGATGAGAGATGTTCGCTCAGCAGTCAGAGATATCTAACATCACCATAGTCAGGGAATTCTACTCCCATCAGCCCTGCCCGGAGAAGCCATTTCTCTATATCCGCGGGGAGCCGGTCAAACTAAACGATGTTGTCATCAATAGGTACTACGGCCTTGATATGGACAGCAACCCTGACGGGGAGTGGAGCCAGTCACTGATGGTTGACAACTATGAGAAAATCAAGGCCAAACTATGCAAGCCCAACACGTCATGGTTGGGAGGCAAACATGTGGGATCTTTCCAGTGCCACCACCTACTGCCCGAGGCCATGTTGTGGAACACATATGTAAAAAGGCATCTACTGCCCACATCCCACAACTCAACCGCCGATCGGCCGCGCCTCGCCCTAATTCACAGTATCCTGATGAACCGGTCGATAAACGTTGGGGAAATCATCTGCATGGAGATCAAAAACTGCTTCAAAAAAAAGACAGGTAGTACTTCCCGGCCGATTAATGATTGCCAGAGAAGGCTGGACCAGAAAGGTACGCATACATATGATGCAGGATGCGGAGAAAGAGCCAACAATGTCCAACCAGCCTTCAGCCACACAGCCTGCAACTCCAGCCGCCCCCGGCAGTACTGAAGCTGCCCTAGATAAGGAAGTTCTCCCACTGCTGTACACCCTTCTAGACAGCACAAAGCGCATCGAGCAGCAGTAATTTACCTTCATGAAATATGTGGGGGAGGCCCAAGAAGCTCTTGTGGCTTATTTTCTGTAGAAATTCCCCGGTGAAGTACCCATCATACCGCCATACCCTATAGAGCTTGAAGCAGCAGTCCAAGCACAAAGAACGCCACCAGCCGCCACTGCCCGCCAGACTGATCACCAAGTGCCCTCTCTGACGCGCTATCCAACTTACTCAGCCACCACACCATCCGACGCAGTGGAAGACTCCCCCGAGAGGCACCAACAGCACCTTTCCCCTACTTGCACAGCAAGGACAGTGGCAGACACCTCCTCATCGGAGGAAATTGAGCAGCAGCCGCTGGAGCCAGAAATAGTAGTGGTAGCAGCAAAAACAGCCATCCCAATGGCATTTATCCCTCTGGCAGAACCCACAGGTGAAGGCACTAGGAAGAGGAAACGGCACATAATAGCCGCTGAACTTGTGGACTTCAAGACGAAGTCAGAAGAGAGCGACGAATCCCCCGCCGTTCCCCCTACCGAACATCAAGAAGAGCCACATCTTACGCCAAAAAGAGTCCAGCTACCGCGGAAAGCAAAAACCTCACTGCTAAGACCGCCGCCAGGACATCTGTCGGCCGCCGCTTCATCATCCAAACATCTTCCTCCTCCCCAACTGACAAGATTCCAGCCTCCTCTCAACCCTCAGCAAACTTTTAGTTTTCTTTCTCTTTTCTTTTATTCTTCTTTTTCTTTTTCTTTTTCTTTTTCTATTTTCTTTTATTTTTATTTTTTTTCTTGTATTTGTTTTTCTTTAAATTATTTTTCTTATTTTATGCATTGAGGGTAATGCCCATCTCGAGTTTGGGGGTAGCTCCTTTGTCTAGGCATCTTTAGTTGCATACAGGTTGCATTGTACTTGCCTTAGTAATAATCGGAAAAGGAAAATTTGTTATGACTTGTGCCTATGATAGGATAGCCGACTAATTTATTTTCGCACCCAATAAAAATTGAACTTAAACTTGAGAAAAGAATGAAATATGACTTAGAATTTTTTTGCCTAAAAGGTCGAAACACCTATGTTACTTGCTGAATGTGTTAAAATATTTGATGAACATTGCCATTTTGTTTTTAGAATTCTTTGCAAAATTATAATGATGATTGCAGGTAGCTGCCGAGGCAGGCAAAAGAAACAGAAAATTACAGCACTGCCACGGCAGCAGAATCAAAAACAAAGAACAATGATGTTTTTCCCTAGAGGTGCCCACAACAGGCTCTAGGAAGAATCATGTGCGAGGACACTCCGCTGCTATCAAAGTCTATGAATCTAAAAGCCTTGAAGTGACGGACAAATTAGCATAAGTGAATGAAAGCCTTCACGAGATGACTCTACTCCAAAGGTTCGGGGTTCTGTAGTCTGCTCCTATCTCAACTTCAGACCTAGAAGAGTAGTTGTGATAAGCTGAAGCCCTCACTGTCATGATTAAATTAATGTGCTTAAATGTGCTGCCTCGGCAACAACCTTTACATCACAACAACATCTTTGTTTGATTATTTATTCTGCATATTCAGCCTATTTACAGATATGCACACACCACAGTGGCATAAGAAATTTAATTTTTGAGTTATTTTCTTGCTTATTTCCCTTCACTAATTTAATATAGGTGCCACAGCCTTGAGGCATAAAATCAAGTTAAAAACGAGTTCTTCTTTCTGATTATTATTAGAGCAAGTATTTTAGGTTGCATTTCTTGAGGATAAGCAATAATTCGAGTTTGGGGTGTGTAAAGTGTCCACAAGTCCTATATTTCATGCACATCCCACCTCTTATTATTACTGTTTTTAAGCTCATTTTAGGCATAAGTAGGATCATGCATTGCATTTTACAGTATTTCTATGTTTTACCTTGCTTTTAAAGATTATCGTTTATTTGATAAAAAAGAGATATTGTTTTAGTGTATTTTTGTATTTGGGTACTAAAGGCTAAAGGAGGGAACCAAGGAGCTGAGGATGCAATGTTGAAGCAGCAAACCTAAGAGCTGTACTTATGCAGTTCCAGCAGAAGACAATTGCTACTGAGTAGCTTTCGAGTAATGTTGCTGCCGACCTTGCTGCCCACGACAGCTGACTATGGAGTTGGAGAACCGGAGTGCAATTTGTAGAGCTTAAAATCTTGAATCTATCGCTGCCATCCACTTAATTTTCCGACGTTTGTAGCAGCAGCCAGAGCCACCAAAGTAAGATCTCAAGGTTACTTGCGGGCTAAGGCAAACGAGATAAAGTCCACATTCCACGCAAAGAAGTCGCAGTTTAAAGTCACATTAAAGATGGAAAGCTACTTTCGAGGACTTGTACTTTAAGGAGGACTTAGCCTAGTTATTTGTCTATAAATACTCATTGTACTCCTAGTTTAGATCATCTTAGGTTTTCCATAGACTTAGCTAGTGTTCTTTGCCGCCGCAATGTTCTAAGCTCCATTTGGGTTAGGGTTATGTTGTAAATTAGCTGTGGAACTGTATTAGGTTTTGAGTTGTTTTTTTAATAAAATATTCTAAGTTTGCTTAATCTATGCACTTCATTCTTTCAATTAGTCCTAACCAGTCAGTTGAGAGAATCCATTTAGGGGCACGAAAGTGTCAACTTCATGAAAGGGTTAAGCACAGTCACAATATGCTGAGGCGTGACTAACTTGGTTCCTAATAGTTCACTAGTTTCAGCGGCTAAAAGGGATCACCAACCGAATTTACTAGCATGTGTTAGGTTCACGCTGATATTGCTAGGTATTACCTACGTCACGCTAGGTTTCGAGCATCCTTGCCTAGAAATAGGGAGGATCACGGTCGACTATCCTGCCGAACTTGGAGTATCTGCCAGATTTGCCACCAAGACTTATTTCCATTTCACCTACCGAGACAACGAAAGTTGCAAAAGTAGTGACCTGCAGCGGTCGCGTGACAGGGTCGTAGCCTTCCACCCACCATACCCGTCGAGGCAGCATATCGTGGCAGCGCAAAAACAACTTAGCCTTTTACAACGTAGTTTCATACTAATTGGCAGCATAACCCTGCCTGCTTTATCAACCTGAATCACCTCCCTTATTACTTATGTTTTTATTTACGTTTCATCGCAACAATCAATTCACTTGTGTTTTTTATACCTTGTGCATGAACTACAAAACGAACCAAGCTGTCCAATCCTCGTGGGATTCGACATCTTTTATACTATAACTTGGCAGGAGTGTGCACTTGCGCTCTCACAACAAGGGAACACCTACACGTCCTACACAGACCAAATTCGTTGTTTTAATAAAATAAAATGTTTTATTAAAATGACTTGTTTTAGGTGATCCGATCACACCTTTTAAAAGATTGGTGGGGACTCCGTTTTTTTATGTCGGGTTGGAAAGGGTTAAGACACTTAATCTAACACTATTCTTTTTTCCCATTATTCCTACTCCAATGTTATTTCATATCGGTTGTGACAATTTGGTGCTTTCATTGACTCTACCATGGTGAACAATTGTGTTGGGTTTTTCGACGCTCGATTCGATCAACCGATTATGCTCGCCAAGTGGTGGAGAGGTGAATTTTTGGGTGGAAGGGTTTAGGAAGCTAAAAGAATAAAGACACGATGATTTATAGTGGTTCAACCTTCTAACCAAGGTCTACATCCACTACCTTAGCTTCCTACTAAGGATTTCACAATCAATCCACTAATTGATTCGTCCCCTTTTCTAGGATCAGGAGGAAACCCTTTACAACGATCAAGCTTCTACCCAAAGCCTTGATCAAAACCCTCGAAGCTTTCTACCCAAAGCTTGAAGGAACCCCTCTCTTACAAAGAGATAAACAAAGAAGCAAACTTGAACCCTCTAATAGGTGTTTTGTTTGTACAATGAAGCACTCACCCAAAAACCTAAGACACTTGAGCAAATTTAACAATGTAAGCTCACAAGTGTTGTCTAAGCAAGAAATGAACGATTTAAGCTCTAGACAAGTTTTTCACTCATAATGTTGTAACAATTGAAGCTCTTATCAATCTTGATGCTTGGAGGTCTTATTTATACTCCAAATTGAGTATGTAGCCGTTTATGGCCGTTGGGATCAAAATATAGCCGTTTGAAGACTTTAATTTCCTCCAAAATGCAATTCAGCTGCTACCCGTTTCGGAACGCTTGAAGCCCGTTTCGGAACGCCTTCTTTATAGATATAGCCGTTGCAGCCTGTCGGGGTACCCGTTTCGGAACACCCTATAGCCGTTTCGGAACGCGTATCGGAACGCCTTAACCCTGTTTCGAAACGCCTGCATTTTGAATATTAGTTGGGAAAGAGCCGTTGGGGTTTATAGCCGTTAGGGTCGTTGCCACGTAGGCGTATCGAAACGGCCTATACCGTTTCGGAACGCTTGGCCCGTTTCGATACGAGTATCGAAACGTTTTGCCACTGGAATCCCCCTGTTTCGAAACGCCCTATGGTGTTTCGAAACGCCCTATGGTTTTTGAGAAATTTGGCCTTTGAAACACATTAAAAACCATTTAAAAACTTCCTAAACATAATTTCAAGATGTTTGGACTTTAGAAATGTTTTAAATTCTTTTTAAATTAGTCCAAAATATTTTTCAAATATTATATCAAAACATTAGTTCTACAATCTCCCCCTTTTTGATATAATAAAACCAACTTGAAAAATTGTTTGGAATTCTCCCCCTTTAACTTTAAAATTGTGAATAAGAGATTAAGATATGAAATAAAATAAAGCTCCCCCTTATTCATTTGAAAATTCAATTTTTCAAACCATTTCTCCCCCTTTTTGTTATATCAAAAAGAATTTAAAATGACATTTATGTTCAAGATAACATAGGAGGCAAAAAAAATTTGACACTTTAAAATTTTGGTTAAAAAAAATTGGCTCCCCCTTACTCAAAGCATCATTAAAATGTTAGTTCAACATTTATGAATATCTAGTTGACATAAAATAAAATAAATCAATAAACACTAAAACAACTAGATTTTACCACACTTGAACTCAAGGGAGGATGTGAAGCCTTCCTTCTTCAAGTGTTCTTTCTTGTGTGCATGGAGCTCCCCCTTAATGTTTGACTTGTTGATCATTCTCCATCACACCTAGCAAAAGACAATCAAGTAATTTTTGGTATCCAAATTGCTTTGGATCCATAGACGTTAGTAGCACAAAATTTAGTCCCCTTAGGAATCCATTTTTCAATTTCATCCTTTTTAGTTGAAGTGGTTAGTCCTTTTGGGACCCAAACACTTCTAAAACATTTTCCATTTAAAAATCTAGGGGCACTAGATTGTCTTACATAAAAATTTGATTTTCCAAAATTATTTTTCTTTTCAAGTTCTTTGGAAATCAAATCTTTTTCCTTTTTGAGATCATCAACTTCCTTTTGATGATCTCTTTCCATCGTTTGAAGCAAGTTTTGTAAATCTAAAACTTTAAGTTCAAAATCTTTGATTTTTGCTTCAAACTCTAAATTGGTTTTAGAAAGCAAATCATTTTCGGTTTTCAACTTTGAAATCAATTTTTTATTTTTCGAAAATGAAGCCTTGAATTCAAAAACCAATTCATCATAGGCTTCTTGTAACTCATCAAATATATAAGAATTTGAAATAGATGAGTTAGAAGTTACCTCCCCCTCATTGAGGGCCATCATGCATAGGTGGGCTACTTCATTATCGGTGGAGTCTTCATCACTCCAAGTGGCCACGTATGCTTGTTTAGAAGATGATCCCTTCTTTTTGGATTTGTGGGAATCCTTCATCTTCTTCCTCGATTCATGCTTGGATTTTTCCATTTTGTTCTTCATGAACCGGGTGAATTTGTTGAAGAGATGGACCATCTCTTCATCTTCACTATCCTCCTCACTTGAATCTATATGATGACTTGTGGAGGATTTGAGAGCAATGGCATTTACATTGATGCCAATACTCTTGAGTTTCTTCTCTCCCATAGCTCTAATTGCTTCCCTCTTTTTCTCATCCTCTTTATTTTTCTTCATGATTTGATGAGTAAGGAGAGACCCCATGAGTTCATCAAGCTTCAAAGTTTTCAAATTTTTGGCTTCGATGATGGCGGTCCTCTTTGAGTCCCAAGACTCGGGAAGTGAGTAGATGAGCTTTCGGACAAGTTTTTCTTCCGGAATGGCTTCTCCATAACCTTTAAGACCATTGATGATGGTGGAGAATCTATCAAACATCTTCTCGATGTTCTCTTCCGGATCCATTTTGAAGTTCTCATACTCTAAGGTGAGGAGCCCAATCTTGGTCTCCTTGACTTCATTAGTCCCCTCGTATGTGACTTCAAGCTTGTCCCATACCTCCTTGGCACTTTCACAAGAAGACATTTTCTCATAGATGGTTGGGCCAAAAGCACAAAAGAGCATGTGCAAGGCTCTACAATTTAGTTCCATCTTCTTGCGATCGTTGGCACTCCATTCCGCTTTGCTTCCTTGAGGCACGAACGGACCATCTTCAACTATGTCCCATAGTTTGTAATCATTTGCCTTCAAGAAGAATTTCATCTTTGTCTTCCAATGGGCATAGTGATTTCCGTCGAAGAAAGGCGGTATGTTGATGGATTGCGACATTTTGAGCCGGTTGATGAAATGTTGATCGAGCTTGCCGGATCTTCTCAATAGGATGTGAATCCCCTTTGATTGAGCCAAGCTCTGATACCAATTGTTGGGTTTTTCGACGCTCGATTCGATCAACCGATTATGCTCGCCAAGTGGTGGAGAGGTGAATTTTTGGGTGGAAGGGTTTAGGAAGCTAAAAGAATAAAGACACGATGATTTAGAGTGGTTCGACTACTCAACCGAGTCTACATCCACTACCTTAGCACACCACTAAGGATTTCCCAATTCACTCAACAATGAATTCGTCCCCTTTTCCCGGCTCAGGAGGAAACCGTTACAACCCTATCTTTTCAACTTGGCTAAGATAGAACCAACTCTAGTTTTTCTCTCAAGGCTAAACTAGAACCTCTCCTTTTACAAGGGTAAAAAAAAATGTAAACAAATAAACCTCACAAGGTGGGTGTTTACAAAAATTAAGCTCACAAGAAAGAGTGAAGGATAAAAACAATAAAATCACTCTTTACAGACTATGTACAAGAGAATAGTAAAATAAAGATTTAGACTCTAATTCTCTTGACCATATTGCTTGGATGTTGTCTCTTTTGCATTCTTCAAGTGTTCCAGCCTTCAATTTATAGTCCCAAATGAGTTTGTAGCCGTTTATAGCCGTTGGGAATATTGCCGTTTATAGCCGTTGGGAATATAGCCGTTTATAGCCGTTGGAATAGTACCATTTATAGCCGTTGGGAATAGTACCATTTATAGCCGTTGGAAATAGTTCCATTTATGGCCGTTGGGAATAGTACCATTTATGGCCGTTGGGAATAGTACTATTTATGGCCGTTGGGCTATTTCAAAATACACCGTATCGATACGGATAGGCGTATCGGTACGGGTTTTGGCTACTGGAATTTTGGTAGTTAAAAAAACCTTTAAATACATTTTAAAACCATTCCAAAGCCTTTAAAACCCTTAAACATATTTTCAAGTTGTTTTTTGACTAAAAACATATTTTAAATTCTTTTCAATTTAGTCCAAAACATTTTTCAAATATTATATCAAAATCTTAGTTCTACAATCTCCCCCTTTTTGATATAATAAAACCAACTTGAAAAATTTGTTTGGGATTCTCCCCCTTTAGCTTTAAAATTGTGAATAAGAGATTAAGATATGAAATCATATAAAGCTCCCCCTTATTCATTTGAAAATTCAGTTTTTCAAACCATTTCTCCCCCTTTTTGTTATATCAAAAAGAATTTAAAATGACATTTAAGTTCAAGATAACATAGGAGGCAAAAAAAAAAATTGACACACTTAAAATTTTGGTTTAAAAAAAAACTGGCTCCCCCTTACTCATTGCATCATATTAGGCTTAACAGATAATCCAAGTCTTTAAACAAAAGTTAGATAACCAAATGTATAAAATAAAAGCATTAAGCTTAAAGGTTACCTAATCTTCTTCTCATGTGTGATTTGAGCATTCTTTGATTTTGCTTTGCTTGCCATTGCTCCAACACACCTACAAAAGACATTTACTTGATTTTTGGTATCCAAATTGCTTTGGATCCATTTACGTTAGTCACAATGTCTTTAGTTCCCTTGGGAACCCATACTTGTCTAATCCTATAAGATTGTCTCTTCTTTATAGGACAAGTATGTATAGAATGACCATGATAATGGCAATGTGAGCATTTTGCCATTATGTGACAAGATGAATTATTGAAAATAATTTCTTTTTCTTTTGTTAAGCTTTCAAGCTTAACTTTTAAATCAATATTTTCTTTTTCTAAAACATCTTTGCTTGTTTTTGAAAATTCTAAATCATTTTTCAAAATTTCATTTTGGTTTTCAAAATCCACTCTTGTTTTTAAAAGAAAATCATTTTCAATTTCGAGTTTTGAAATCATTTTCTTAAATTTGGAATTCATGGTCTCAAATTCCAAAAATAATTCATCGAAAGCATCTTGCAACTCATCAAAAGAATATGAATTTAATTCATTTGAGTTAGAAGATACCTTAGGCTCCTCGAGAGCCAAAACACCATCCACCTTTGGATTGGAGAGAGGGTTTGCACATGATTGATCATCATCTTTATTTTCTCCCTTCTTGTTGCCATAGAGCTTCTCAAGTTTCTCCCATATTTCTTTGGCACTTTTGCATACGGAGATCTTCTTGGAAACTTCTTCGTTGAGGCCACAATAGAGAATGTGCATCGCCTTGGTGTTTAGCTTTGCCTTCGTGTCGTTGGCACTCCTTTGCTTTTTCTTCTTCTTTGGAGCTTCCAAATACCCATCTTCAATGATGTCCCAAACCTCATAGTCTTGAGACTTGATGAAGAGTTTCATGATATTTGCCCATTGGAAGTATGATTCTCCTTCGAAGAGTGGAGGACACGAGATAGAGCGGCCTTCTTCAAATCTTGCCATTTTCTTGAACGGTTGGACTTCGAGCAATAGATCTTTACTCCCGGATGTTAGTCCTTCGATGGAGACGAGTCTCTGATACCAATTGTTGGGTTTTTTAGGCACGCTCGAATCGATCACCGAAACCGTCAAGGAGGGTTGTAAATGTTTGGTGGTTGAATTGGCTAAAACCGAAATAAAGGTAGACAATTTGCACGAGGATTTTAGAGTGGTTCGACTACTCAACCGAGTCTACATCCACTACCTTAGCACACCACTAAGGATTTCCCAATTCACTCAACAATGAATTCGTCCCCTTTTCCCGGCTCAGGAGGAAACCGTTACAACCCTATCTTTTCAACTTGGCTAAGATAGAACCAACTCTAGTTTTTCTCTCAAGGCTAAACTAGAACCTCTCCTTTTACAAGGGTAAAAAAAAAATGTAAACAAATAAACCTCACAAGGTGGGTGTTTACAAAAATTAAGCTCACAAGAAAGAGTGAAGGATAAAAACAATAAAATCACTCTTTACAGACTATGTACAAGAGAATAGTAAAATAAAGATTTAGACTCTAATTCTCTTGACCATATTGCTTGGATGTTGTCTCTTTTGCATTCTTCAAGTGTTCCAGCCTTCAATTTATAGTCCCAAATGAGTTTGTAGCCGTTTATAGCCGTTGGGAATATTGCCGTTTATAGCCGTTGGGAATATAGCCGTTTATAGCCGTTGGAATAGTACCATTTATAGCCGTTGGGAATAGTACCATTTATAGCCGTTGGAAATAGTTCCATTTATGGCCGTTGGGAATAGTACCATTTATGGCCGTTGGGAATAGTACTATTTATGGCCGTTGGGCTATTTCAAAATACACCGTATCGATACGGATAGGCGTATCGGTACGGGTTTTGGCTACTGGAATTTTGGTAGTTAAAAAAAACCTTTAAATACATTTTAAAACCATTCCAAAGCCTTTAAAACCCTTAAACATATTTTCAAGTTGTTTTTTGACTAAAAACATATTTTAAATTCTTTTCAATTTAGTCCAAAACATTTTTCAAATATTATATCAAAATCTTAGTTCTACAAATTGTGACGCCATCAAAGCGTTGCAGGATACGAACGGTCGTCACGAGTCTACTCTAACCACTCTTCATAAGCATGTTAAAGATCAAACCCGTTGGAATGAAAACACTAAGTGCACGTTGCAAGATCTCGCTCGCGAGATGATGGTGGTTTCAACCTATTTGAGTTTAACAGCTCAAACATCCCAAGAAGGGGAGGTCTTGGTCAACCGAGGAAAAGCCTATGTCAAGGTCGAAGCCAATGATGTATTCCCATTCGCCTCAAGACCCATTCAGGTCCAATTACAAATTTTCACAGGTAAAGACTTAGAGGAATGGCTTGCTTCTTTACAAGATTTTTTTGAGTTCTATAATACAGAGCATCACCATCGTGTCATTATGACATCGTTCTAAATAGAGGGTACCGCGAAGAAATGGAATCCCTGGATGCAACGGCAGTGCCAGTTGGCCGGTTGGGATCATTTGGTCAAGGCCATTTGTCGTTTTTTTGTAGTGAAAGAGATTGAATCTCCAAAAAGGTAGTTGACTAAGTTTACTCAGATGACGTCGGTGGAGGAGTATCAGATGAAATTTGAAGATATGGATCTCTACACCACCATAGATTTTACATAGAATGTTCTAACCCAATGCTTTATTTTCGGGTTACAACCAGACACCAAACACGAGGTGTTGGCTCAACGTCTTATAGCTATGGCCTACGCCATATCCCTGGCTCATTTCCATGAAGCAAAGATAGAGGGTGCTCAAAAGATCCTGGGTCGCAACCTTGAACCTAAACCTTCTCATTTGTTACCCACACATGTTTTATCATCTAACGGATCCAAAGCCTTACCGGGTCAACCACCACCCCTCGAGAGCCTATTTCGTACCGGTCTAACCCAATCTCGTAGAATATCATCTACAAAAGCTCAGGCACGACAGAAAAAAAGTTTTGTGTTATTATTATGATGAAAAATACATCTCTAGTCATAAATCCAAAAAGCCACAATTGTTCCTCTTAAATGACGAAGTTTTAGATGAAAAACAAGAAACTGAGGAGGCCACCGACAGAATCGGCCATTCAGAATCTACAGATGCGGCCAAGGGCATTTGCAAACAATCATTGGTGTCATTTAACGCCCTTTTCGGTTGTATTACCCCTAATACATTATGGGTTAAAGGGGAATTTCAAGGCCGTAAGATTGGTATTCTAATCAATGAGGGCATCACTCATAATTTTTTACAGCCAAGAACCGCAAAATATATGGGTTTGAAGGTTACAACATGCTTAAATTTTAGGGTTTTGATTAATAATAGAGAAAAAATTCCTAATGTGGGCTGTGTTAGGGATTTAAAGTTGTGAGTGCAAGGAACAAATGTCCAAACAAATTTTTAAGTGTTGCCTTTTGGAGGGAACTGAGATGGTCTTAGGAGTCGCTTGGATGGCAACGTTGGGGCATGTTGGTCATTTATAGGCATAGTAAGCTAACCTTTTTGTATATCAATTAAAGTCCTACCCGTGGCAAGAAATGGTCTTCCCAAAATAATTGGTACGTTATCATCAGCCTCATATTCTAAAATAATGAAATCAACAAGGAATATGAATTTGTCTACCTTTACCAACACATCCTCAATCTTACCCTTGGGATGTGCATAAGGTCGATCTGCCAGCTGAAGTGTTATTGTGGTAGGCCTTGCTTCAATTCCAAGTTTCCTACAAACTGACATTGGCATTAAATTGATGTTGACCCCTAGGTCACACAGTGCTTTGCCCATGAATCTATTGCCAATCGTGCAAGGAATAGTGAAACTTCTCGGATCTTTTATTTTTGGTGGCAATCTATTGGTTATCATTGCATTGCATCCTTCAGTAACAACAATAGTCTCGAAATCACCCAACTTTCTCTTTTTGGACAAAATGTCCTTCAAGAATTTAACGTAGTTAGGCATTTGTTCGAGAGCTTCTACCAATGGTATGTTGATCTGCAGTTGTTTAAGAACTTCCAATAAGCGCTTAAACTTCTGGTCTTGCTTGTGTTTCTGGAGTCTTTGTGAAAAACGTGGTGGCGAATAGGCAAATTCTGGCTCTGCTGGTTTTGCCAAAGTAATGGTGACATCTGATTGAGGTCTGGTATTGTTAACGCTCGCCTCCTTTTTCTCTACTTCTTTAGATTTATCTAATGGCACCAACTTCTCATCTTGGCAAATAGTTGATTATTTGACCTGTGTCTCAGTCTCGCATTGTTTGTCACTCCGGAGAGTAATTGCTTTGCATTATTGTCTCCTTTTTTTACCGAGCATCCTCCGTATTGTTTGGAAAATTTCCATGGGGTCTGTTATTAAGTGCATTGGCAATCTTCCCTAGCTGAATGTAACACCCTGATTTTGGTCCTAGAGGTTTTCGGGTTTAGTAGACGGTCCGGTGGCCGGGATTAGAGGTTTGAGATGGATTCTGGATAAAAATAAAATTAAATATTTTTATGCAAGATAAAAATATGGAAAATGTCTAAAAATCATTAATTATTATATGGATATGATTTTCAAAATCAATTTTGGAAAATGAGTGTTGGAAATGTGACATTTTGGCTGGTGACCAAAATGTAAAGTTTGAAAACTATTTTTAGTGACTGTTTTGTAAAAGAGTCAAAACTTAGAATCTTTAAAGAGCTATTACACCAAATGTTTTAATCTGATTCCTCCCTTAATTTAGATTGTTTTAAATGACTTTTTAATGGTTTGTTAAATAAAAATAAAAGGGTTTTATTAAAAGATATTTTTAAAGCTTAAATCATTTTCTTATTTAACTACCTTTTCTTTCAACTTTTTCTCTCCATGTTTCTCAGTAGCCAAACTATCTTTTTTCTAAAAAATGAATAGGAATCAACTCATTTGATTTCCTATTTGATCTACATCAATTGCTATTGAATTTCTTGAAGATTTCAACCAATCAATCCTATCTAAGGGAGAAATCAACCATTAGAGGTGGTTTTCATTTTTCTGCTCTAATCAAAGGTTCTTTACTGAAATTCCTAAGTTCTTGACTCTTTTAATTATGTTTTCTAATTTGTTTTAATGATTTTATTGAAGAAAAATTGATTAATCAAGGTTTTAATTGAGGAAATTGTATAATTTTGAATTGGATCTGATTTGGAGGGTTCTTTGTTGATTTTAATCATGTTTTGGATGTTTAATAATGTTGAGAAGAAGGTTTTAACATTAGAATACCGAACCAATATGAATCTCTAATTGTTAAGGTTGCTAGTTAAGGGTTTTTAGGAGTTTTAGCGGTTTATTGAATGTTGGAGGTATAAGGATGATATTAGATGTTTTTTTAGTTGTTAATTGATGTTTTTTTTTATGATAAAATCGTTGGGTAATGGATGGGAAATTTTTAGATTGGTTTTGGTGATGTTTTCGGGTTTTTTCGGAAGGCGATTGTTGGCTTTTAGTTAAGCGAAGTAAGGAGTGGTTGTTGCTGGGAATATAGATGCATAGCCATGCATTAATTCTCTGTTATTATGTGAATAAAACAGAGGAGATTGATCCTTCATCGTTTGGTGAGGTTTCATTAGCTTTGGATTCTTGATTTTGGATTGGCGAGTAGAGCGTGGTGTTGTCGGTGAGTGGGAACATGGTTTTCAGCTTTCTAAAGGTTTAAAAGTGATTTTGGGGGTTTAGATTAAGCTTGAAATGCTTGTCTAAGCTCGAAAGTAAGTATTGGAAGTTTTCACTCTTGTTTTCGGTTTCATTGTTTATAATCTCATGCTCTTTTAAATGGATTTGTTTACCTACTATTTTATGCATGTTTGAGATTGAAAGATGTTATAAATGTTCCCATGAAAATGATTTATGATGTTAGAAAGTGTTTTGCATCATGTTTTGAAATATGATTATGTATATAATGATGCGTTTGAAATGGGACATTGGAAAGTGATTTTGTTTGTAAATGCATATGGAAAAACAGTGAGGTATCTTGGGTTGAATTATATATTGGCTAGTGAAAATGGTTTAAAATTTTATCAGATATAGTTGGTCGGCCATAGAGTTAAAGTGCACTATAATAAGTCGCCACATGTGTGTCGAGGGGTTAATTGTGTCGTTTTCTCCACCATGTGAACCGTAACGGTCGAGGGGTTAATTGTGTCGTATTCTCCCACTGGTGGATTTATACATCATAATTGTAGGGTCTTAAGTGTCTGATACTACGGTTCGAGTATGTATGTTAAGTGGGAAGAGTAACCACTTGAGAAACTCGTGTATCCAATAAGAGTTTAGTGTAAAGAAATTATCTTTGTTTTGGTCAGTTGTTAAGCCAATATATGAGAACAAATGTATCATGATTTGTGTTGAGATTTTGTATAATGTGATTTATACATGAGATACTCTTTAAACTTTGCTATTTGAGAACAAACATGTGAAGGCTTAAATTGAGGTTTTGCTTTTGGAACATGTAGTGGTTCATGATACATGTTGAGATAATGATTTACCAAATGTGTTTTGTTTTTAATGTGAATGAAGCTTGAGATGTTTTGGGGATTGAAACTAGAATACATGTTTTAGTACAAATGGTTTTAAAACCATTGTTGAGTGTTTTCTTGAGCGTCCTTCACTAAGCTTTATGCTTACGCTCTCATTTCTCAATCAATGCAGATATGTAAGTGTTCGAGGCAGCAAGCGAGCAAGAAAGAGGATTTTCATGTGTGGTTTTGTTCACAAGTATGGTTTTCGAGCTAGTTAAGTAGTAATAAAAGGCAATGGATGCTCATTGTGTTTTGGGAGTAGGTTTAATGAAACTCTCTGCTTTGATGCAAGTTTATGTTGGTATTTCAGACTTGTAAATGGCCTATAATGTTTGGTATAGGCTTTGAATTGCACTTGAGGTATTGAATGGTTGTTTGCTTAGGATGCATGCCTCTAGATTTACATATTGAGTTTGGTGCTATGGATGAAGCATGTTTTGATAGTTTGAGATTGTGGTTTAATCCCTAGTATGTTTGTTAATGTGTTAGAAGCATGTTAGGATGTTTATGGGTGATTAAAAGTATGAAAAAACAACATTTTGGACATTGTAGGCCTAGGCATATCGAAACGCGGGCTAGTGTTTCGGTACGAGGGTACGAGCCAAGGCAAATTTGAGGGCAGTTTCGATACGCAAGGTAGTGTTTCAGTATGCTTTTTGGTTACTGGAATTTGGAGTTTTGAAATAGCATAAGTGTATCGATACGCCTACACGTGTACCAATATGCCTAGTAGTTTTGTTAGTTAAATGGAATCTGTGGTTTGTATTTCTTCTATTTTGGTCCTCATTTGATAAGCATACAATTGTTTGAGTTAGAAATGTTCTTTTAAGTTGAATTTGGACCAACAAGCATGTAATATGACTAAACGTGGAATGATAACTTAAAACTTGGTAAAGTCCGTATAGTTTTCTTGTTTTGCAATCTAGTCCCTAAATTGCTTATTTGAACATTTGAGTGCTAAATCGTTGATCATTGTATCGAGTTTTAATGCGGTGCCTTAATCTTTACCATAGGTTAATTAAATGCATCCAGATAAGTTAAAAAGAAAAAATGGTCGTTTATCGAGGTGAACCTTCACGGGTTTTCTTTGGTAAATCCAGTGTAGCTCGCTTGGTTCGGTCTTGTGTCTAGATCGGGTCAAAGGGGTTACATTTGTTAGTATCAGAGTCAGGTTTGCGATAATTGGGAAGTAATTTGTATAGTTTGTGATGTTGTTGATTGAATTGTATGTTATGCACGACGATTGATAATATGATTCTTTGGTTAATATGTGTTATGCTGGGGTAACACTTAGGGACTCATTGCCTTATTACTAATGGTGTGAAATGATTTTGATTTGAAACGTGAACATCTTGGATTCTTGCTCAAGCTAGCCTAATTGTTTTACTTGTTACATTTTCATGCCATAGATTCATAATGTTTTTGGGAAATGGGACCGAGACGAGAGCTTAGGATTAATGCTAGAAATGTTGAGAATGAGTGTGATGATGAATTTCCGCCCCTTCACTGAATCCTCATGTTGGTGTTGGAGTTGGAGTTGGTGCGCCTCAAGCACCGCAAGGGCCGGTCCTTGGAGATATGACGCCATTGTTCCAGGATATGACTAGAGCGTTTCAGGCAGTTGTGGCTGGAGTACATGTGACTGCACCGGCACCTGCTGCTGTTAATCTTGGACTTCTATTGGAGCGTTTGTGTAGCTTGGGAGGTACTTAGTTTAGAGGTTTGGCTCAAAAAGCGTCAGACGAGTGGTTCATGAGAACTCGAAGGATTCTTGATTAGATGCAGTGTATTGATATTCGTAAGTTGGGTTGTACGGTGTCCTTCCTACAGGGAGATGCTTATAGCTAGTGGACTACTACCATTGTGGGGATGGAATCTGAGGAAGTGACCTGGGAGTTCTTTGGAATTGCTTTCTGAAAGAAGTATTTGGGTACCCGTTACTTGGATGAAAAGAAACGTGAGTCTATAGCTTTGGTTCAGGGAAACATGATTGTTTCGAAGTATAAGGTTCAGTTTATTCAGTTGAGCCAGTATGCCCCAGAACTTATTCCCATCAAACGTCAGCAGTGTGATCGTTTCCGATATGGGTTGGTTACGAAAGTGAAGACGTATATGTTGGGTTTAGATTATACGGATTTTGATGTCTCGGTTACCTGAGCTAAGGATATAGAGATGAATCTAGTTTTGACCTCTCGTTCAAGGAATTTTGATTCTGAAAAAAGGGTTGCGAAGTCGAGTGCTGGTGGTGGTTAGTACAAGAAACACCGAGATAGGAGGTATCGCCCTGAGTAGATACGTGGTGGTGGTCATGTTGGGCGTGGACAGTAGGGACAGAACACTTTTGTTCTTACATCTGATTGTGGCCGTTGTGGGAGGCGGCATGCGGGAGAGTGTTGGGGAACTTTTGGAACTTGCTGGAATTGTGGTTTGCGAGATCACATGAGGCACGATTGTCCGCAGTTCGTTAGAGATGGACAGGCTCCTGCACCTGCTGTTGTGCCGCAGAGAATTTGTAGGTGCGGTCGAGGTAACTTCTAGCATAAGGAAGAAGGTCAGACTCATATTCTAGTTGTTCAACCTGAGGGAGAAGGACCCGCGAGGGTGTATGCGCATCGCGAGGGAAGGAATGACACAGATGTGATGGCAGGTACTTTCACTTTGCAATCCATGTCATTACTTTCTTTGATAGATTCTGGTTCTACATATTCATATATATTGCGCAAGCATGCACAATTTCTTGATATACCTATAGAATTGTTGGATGTTGGTATGCGAGTGACAAGTTCTTAAATCGCTCTCAAGCATCATACAAAGTCTCATCATCAGCCTGACTAAAAGTAATGATTTAACTTTGCAGCTTGGCATTGAGTTTAGGTGGCTAGAATCTCAAAAGAAATTTCTGGCATAATTCTGCCCATGAAGTAACTGAACCAAGTGGCTTTGAGTTTAGGTAGCCCTATTTCTCTTAGAAAATGAGAATAGTCTCAACTTCAATGTCTCTTTAGCCACACTAGGTTGCGGAAATAGTTGGCAAACATCCATGAATTGATTCAGGTGTTGCCTTGGGTCTCTAGTAGGTGATCCATCAAATTGACCTACATTCAAAAGTGTCTGTATCATTACTAGTTAAGTTTAAAATTAACTATATTTACCTCTAGACCAAACAGTCCTGGCATAAAATTATCCATGTTCGGTGCCAAGTGTTCTCTGATAGGTCGTTCTTCTTCCACAACAACAGCAGAAGCGGTGGTACTTATTCATGTACTGTCGAATTCTCCTAGTTGATGGCATTACCTCACAAGGTGGGTGTTTACACAAATTTAAGCTCACAAGAGTACAAGGATTTACAATAAAGCTCACTCTCTAAAGACTATGTACAAGAGAATAGTAAAATAAGGATTTAGACTCTAATTCTCTTGACCATATTGCTTGGATGTTGTCTGTAACCATCTTCAAGTGTCCCAAGGTTGCTTTTATAGTGAGGAATGATATTCTAGCCGTTTATGGCCGTTGGGGATGTTTTGGAGCCGTTGGGAAGTCATAAACTCGAGCTTTAAATTCTCACCTATACAGAGATTTCGAAACCTTTACTAGAGGTTTCGAAACCTTTATGAATGTTTCGAAACCTTTTCTAAGGTTTCAAAAACAGTGGCATTCTGCCCAGAAAGGTTTCGAAACCTTATAGAGATGGTTTCGAAACTTTCACTTAAAAACCCAATTTTGGCTAATTTTTAACTTTAAAATGTATATTCGATATAGGTGCAAAGTCAAAACATTTTAAACATATTTTTCAAGTTTTAAGGACTTTTGAATTATTTTTGAAATATTTAAACAAGTCCAAAACATTTTTCACATAATTGTTATATCAAAATATTTCTCAACAATCTCCCCCTTTTTGATATAACAAAACTTCTTTGAAAAATTGTTTTTACAAAAGCTCCCCTTAATTTTTCACTTACTTCTTCCTCTTTTTTTATATAAAAAATAATTCAAATCTTTATAGTACATAATAACAATGGAGAGTAAGTTTAAAAAAATTAAGTGCAAAACATTTGAAAAATAAAACTCCCCCTTACTAAAGCATTCCATTAAATATTTAACACAAATTTTGACACTTAAGAGATTGAATTTCACCATTGAATCAAATCAATTTAAAACACATGAAATTCAATTTATCCAAGACTTTAAAACTTTATTCAAACATATGAATGAAACAATATGATTCATTTTCATAAAGCATCATAAAATGCCATGCGCTTATAAATATAAATACGCAATGATGCATGGACATTTATTCAAACGGTTTGTCCTCTACCTTCTTTCTTCCCCACGAAGCAGCCCCCTCAGCTCAACGATGGGCTTCTTTTATATAGGCGCTCGTAGAAACCCTAGATTGAGTTTGAATCTTGAATGTTTGTTACGCAGTAGGATAGGCGCGTTATCCTCTTATCCTCTTTTTGAATTTTAAGGATGACTGGGTCTTTGACCAACGGCTAACTAACTGGACATCGGCATCCTTCTTTTGCCAACCGATCTTGGAAATTCTCGTTCTTCTTTTTCCAATTGCAACTCGGCATTTCTCTTCTTCTCCTCTAGCTTACTGTTTTTTTCTTGCTCCTGCCAACTGCTCATGTCCTGCCACCAAAGCAAGAAAATACCCCTTCACTCTAGAAAAAGAAACATTCCTTAACTCCTAGATGCAAGTACATGAATCTACTAGCTAAATTCACAAATGTGTACTCAAAGTCAAGCAATATCATGGCAATATATACAAAAAATGTAGTACTTTTGAGGAGTTAAAAATGTACTCTCAAATTTGTGTCATGAGAAATCGATATCATATCTTTTCTGCTTTTCTTTTCTTTAAGTAGCTCTCCGAAAGAGGGACGCCCTGTTCCTAAGCGTCCATTTTCGTCATTGACCTTGCCACTCGCACCATTAGTCACAAAGATTGAGTGTGCGGATAGTATCACCGGGAAAAGTTGAAGTTAAGGCTGAAATAGCTTGGAGTGGGAAAGCTATCGTGGTCAATTCCTTTGGTCGGGAAGATCTCCATGCTCACTGGATCAATTGTTGATGCTTAAAATTAGTAGACACCGGACAAGAGAGGTGGAGAAGAGGACCAAGGTGGTTGGAGGCAGTTTCAGGTGGTTCACCCTGGTAGTTTTGGACATAGAGTCACGGTCAGTGTGGTGATCAGAGTAAGAAAGAAAGGAAATACGGGAGAAGAAAGGGGGTGTCATCCCCTATTGTTCCATGCCTCTCTCTGATTATGTAGATATTTATAACCCATGGTACTATTGTTGATATGATGGTGTCAGACCTAGCGTCACGATGACAATTGATGGGCTGACAGAGTAGGCTCAGTTGTCAAGGTTGCCATGTCAAGGCATGACAACTGAGCATGGAAGGTGGTCCGGAGATTAGGAGCTTCAGAGGTCATGGTGCCTCTCATGCTGAGGAGCGGTTCAGAGAGTAGGAGTTGCGGAGGAGCTTTAACGGAGGCTTACAAAATCCGGAGGTAGAGGTGCTAAAGGTATAAAATTGATTATTTGGGATTACTATAAGGACAGAATTACTCATTAACGCTAAATTTTAATAGTTGTATGATTATACTTTGTATTATAAAAAATGACAAATCAAATTAAGATATAATTATATTGTTCCAATGTTTGTATAAAGAGTTATAATTCGTTGCACCCAAGGGTGTAGTTGTTAAACTAATACTTATGTAATTAGTTTGTAGTATTTAAACATTGTCTTAAAATTTTAACAGAAAGGTATTTGTATATAAAATTAAACTTTCATGTTTCAAGTAGAAAACATGATGATTAATTAAGAAAGTTGTTTGATGATAGAACCACTCACTTTCCACTTTAAGCCTTTCTCCAAAATCTATTCCACCGGTACTTTCCAGAAAACGGCTTAAAGTGGAACAATAGATTACATTTAAACAATATCTTTATGCTAATTGTAGACATTGTGTCTGTAGCTTTTCATGCCTTTGTCTACAGTTTTTCACGCCTTGGTCTATTACTTGTTTTTCTAGTTTTCTTTGAGGATTAGTTTTCTTTATTGTCTATCTGTTGGTGGGTATGGATAATGAGTTAGCAAATCTTTCCATCGATGATGAAGAGGAGGAGGTACTGGTAGTTCCACCCGAGATCGGCGAGGTGACTGAGGATTATGAGTTGTGATTGGTGGGCAGATTCCTAACGACAAGTGTTGTCCATTTCTTAGCAATGAGGAATACTCTGGCTGATATTTGGCATCCCCTTGATGGTATCTCCATAATTGATATTGGTGACAAGAGAGTATTATTTCGGTTCTACCATCAGGTGGATTTGGACGGGGTTTTAACTGGTTCCCCATAGCTCTTTAACAATTATCTATTGATTCTACATATGTTGATAGCTGAAGAGGATCCTATTACAGTTCCTTTGGATTTAGCTGTGTTATGGGTTCAGGTTCACGATCTTCCTCTAGGACTCATATAGGAACCAATGGCGCGACAGTTTGACAACTTTATTGAATACGACTCCAGCTTGATAGTTACGGGAAGGAAAAAGTTCATGCGAGTTAAGGTTTCACTGAATGTTAATATGCCTTTAAAAAGAAAGAAAAATATTGCTTTAAGCAAGGAACGTTGTGTTTTGTCCATTTTCAGTATGAGAAGCTCACGCTATTTTGTTTCATCTGTGGAATGTTAAGGCATGGTGAGAATTTTTGCCCATTACGACTTACCCTTGATCTAAAAGAGATAACTTTTGGTTGGTATTTATCTATCAGGGCTCCGTCTAGGAGAAGGCCACCACCGCCGAGTAAATGGTTGTGAGAGGAGGTTTTCGGCTCATCCCTTGTGGTTGTCAAGGCAACGATGGACGTGCATGGACAGTTAAGCATAAATGGGAAGTTAATGAACGTAAACAATGTTCTCCTTCCTACATCTGAGAACATGGGATAGTATGGGCCAGTAATGAATTCCCTGGTGTCAAATAAGTACAAATTGAAAGAGCCCACTTATTTTGAACCTAGGTCGATTGGTCAAGGTCATATGGAGATAAGTTATGACGCGGAGGATAACACTATTGAAGTGGCGGATTGAAAGAAAAGACAACGCATAAATAGTGAGGTGCAAGCAGTTTTGGATACAATCGATTCTTATGTACCTGGTGCAAGTCATGAAGTTTCGGCTAGCTCTACGAGGCAGGGCAGTCGAGCGTTATGAAACTCGTATGTTGAAACGTCTGTGGGATAGAGAAGCCGCGGGCGGTTAACCATCTCAGAAATTCACTGAGAGGATTAAATCCCTAGATTTTTTTCTGATGGAAACAAAAATTAGCGCAAAAAGAATGGAACGTGTTCGTAGAAAATGTGGTTTTTGGTTTGGGATAGATGTTGGTTCTGTGGGATCTAGAGGATGATTATCGTTGGTTGGAAGCCGGATTTAGATGCCTCGTTTAAGAGCTACTCTCAATCTCATATCGATGTTTCTGTTAAGGAAAATGAGTCGATAGTTTGGTGTTTTACAGGCTTCTATGGCCGACCAGAGGAGCGTCTCCGATATGAGTCATAGGATCTCTTGAGGCAATTACAGTTAGGCCAAACTTTGTCATGGCTTGTGGATGGAAGTTTCAATGAAATAGCATATTCTTTTGAGAAGAATGGTGGATGCTTGCGATCGGAACATAGCATGTCAATCTTCTGTGAGGTTCTTAATGATTGTGATCTTTGCGACTTGAGCTTTAAAGGACCTTGGTACACATGGGAAATGAGTCATTTGCCGGAAAACAATATCCGTTAAAGGTTAGATAGAGTTGTTGCTAGTTCAGATTGGTGGGCTTTACACCCAAATTATCCAGTTTCCCATTTGAGGCACTCTTTCTCGGATCACTGCCCGGTGCTCATTGATACATGTACATTAAATAATCAGCGTCTTAAGGATCTGGTTTTCATTTTGAAGCTAACAGGACACTTGAGGAGAGGGTGGAGAATGAGATTAAGGCCTGTTTGGAATCTTCCAATACAGAGGTGCCAAGCCGTTTGAAAAATCTTAAGATTGCTCTCGCTTCTTGGGGTAGGAACCTGAAGCGAGCTTTTTTGGAGAAAAAATACCATTTGCAGGATCGATTATCTGAGCTTTCAATGTTGGATCCAGATGAAGCTACGCTTAGTGAGCTTATTGAAGTGAAACTAGGGTTGAATATGGAGGCTGACAAAGAGGAGTTATATTGGGAACAACGTGCACATGTGAATTGGCTCCAATATGGGGATAAAAATATCCATTTCTTTCATAGCCATGCTTTGTATAGACAAAGGAAGAATGTTGTTAAAGGCTTATATGATGCACAAGGAAACTATTCACTACGTCGTCACCAGTAGGTACTTCAATTATCTTTAATTTGGTGCAACAACGAGTCTCGCGAGAGATAAATGAGAGGTTGTTGTCATCGTTTGCACCCGAGGAGATAAGATCGGTTGTGTTCAGTATGGCCCCGTTAAAGGCATCTGGGTTGGATGGATTCCCTACTATATTTTTTCAAAAAATTTTGCATGTTGTGGGGGAAGACGTCACTCTCTTTGCTTGTCAATACTTAATGGTGATTTGGATGTAGAGGCAATAAACAATACCCAGATTGTTCTCATTTCAAAGGTTAGTAATCCTGAAACTATGTCACAATTTAGATCTATAAGTCTATGTAATGTGCTATATAAAATTGTTACAAAAGTCTTGGCAACTAGGCTTGCTAGTTCTTTGGAGGTTTGCATTGATAAATTGAATGGGGCTTTTATCCCCTAGTCGTCATATCTCCGACAATGTGATTGTTTCTTATGAGATTGAATTCAATGAAGAACAATCGTTCGGGAAGGAAGGGCTTCTTTGCTTTAAAAGCTTATATGAGTAAAACTTATGACCGTGTAGAATGGTCGTTTTTGGAAGGCATGATGATCCAGTTTGGATTTGATAATTGATGGTGCAATTAATAATGCAATGTGTATCGTCAGTCACATATTCTATAAGCCTCAATGGAAATCAGGGTTTATTCTTTCGACCATCTCGCGGATTGAGCAAGGGAATCCTTTAAACCCTTACCTTTTCTTGATTTGTGTGGAAGGTATGTCAATCCTATTAAATGAAGCGAACATGCAAGGCTCTATAAAAGGTGTGAAAATTGGTCGCAATAGGTTACATGTTGGTCATCTATTATTTGCTGACGATAGTATATTATTTGGAGAGGCATCGGCTATAGAAGCTCCAACGTAAAATCCTTGCTCACTATCTATGGTAATGCCTTCAGGCAAAGGGTAAATTTTGAAAAATCCCTTATTTAATTTAGTGCAAATATTGGGGGTGGAATGTCAAGATTAAATTTGCAAATCTATTAGGTGTGCGTATATCTTTTAACCCCGAGAAATACTTAGGCTTGCCAACAATGGTGGGAAGAAGCAAAAAAGAGGCGTTTAGCTATTTCTATGATCGCTTTAACACAAGGTTGATAGTTGGGGGTATGATTTCTTTCTATAGGGGGCAAAGAAGTCCTTATTAAATCAGTCCTTCAAGCCATTCCGGTCTATGCAATGCAATGTTTTTTGCTACCTAGCTCTATGTGCCGATCCCTGGAATAAATAATAGCCAAGTTTTGGTGGAGGAATCATGGAACGCGTCGTGGCATCCATTGGTGTACATGGGATCAATTGGCAAAACCAAAACATGCTGGAGGAATGGGATTCTGAAACCTGAGTAATTTTAATGTTGCACTGTTAGCAAAGCAATGTTGGCGTTTAATTTCGCAACCAAATTGTTTTCTTTCCCAGGTGTTAAGAGCCAGATACTATCCCAGACGGATTTTATGAATGCCAATTTGGGAGCTTGCCCTTCATATATATAGAAAAGCATTTGGAGCGCTCGAGGCTTGATTGAGAAGGGCTATAATTATTGTGTGGGTTCCGGTAGTAATATAAATATTTGGAATGAACCGTGGCTCCCAGGTCATGGGATGGCAGAATTAGGAGTGATTCTATTGATCTTCAGCATACCATGGTGTCTGATCTTATTGATCAAAATAATGGTGTTGTAGAGGAATTGTTTACAGAGAAACAAGTCAAACGAATCTGTTTTATTCCCATCTCGAGTGCAGGATTTACAGATGAGATATGATAGTACAGGATGTTATAATGCAAAGAGTGGTTACAGGATGTTAATTTACAGAATCGTTGCTTGACTGTGAACAATATCAATGTCGATCATTTCAAGCCCTCCGGTATTGGATTGAGAAAGCTCCCGTGGGTGCCACTACAACAACAGAGGTTCACAAGAGGTGTTTGCTCTCGGTTCAATCCTTGTGATTCTTCTCTCATTTTGTTTGTTTTTCTCGGTTTATTCTATATTTGTATTTCATCATATGCAGCTTTTAGTTGTTTAAAATGAGCTTTGTTTGGCTCTTTGAGGAAAGTATGTCTGTTAGATTTTTCTGGTTCGTTTGGCTATGGGGGTGAATGTTGTTTTTGAAATCAATTAGAGAATTTTTGAAATAATCAGCCACTCAAATTTATCAAAGGACGTTCTTTTATTTCAAATAATAATGGAGTCGCATTCATACTACTTAATTTATTGTTCTAATAAAAGAGTATTTTCTATTATTAAAAGAGCAGAAACAAAACAAATGTTGAACATGAAAACTCTGGTGTAAACTCCATACCCTTGTTAAATCAGAGAAAATGAGGAAAATACTATTTCACTATGTTTCATCATCCATAAATTTAACCATTCAAATCATATTATTACTGATCATTATAAGAATCATTTATGGGTATAGAATACCAACATATTACCATTTAATCACCAAATGTAATGTGTAATTCTCATTTCTAATAATACTGTATTAATGGAATTCCCACTTCTATAAGTAAAAACAAGCATTGGAGGAACAGATGCTAAAACTTTACAGCTGTAAGTTATTCAAAAACATAATTTTGCAAAATGCAGAGGGCCAACTCTCAAGGATGTGAACAAATATGGACAAGTGCATAACTGTGGTTTTAATCAGTGCCTGCGGGTCAATGCTGCAGCAATTCCACCAGCGATAAGTCCCAAAGCAGTAGCTGTGATGCCAATTCCAATA
Organism: Hibiscus trionum; assembly: GCA_030270665.1. NCBI lineage: Eukaryota > Viridiplantae > Streptophyta > Magnoliopsida > Malvales > Malvaceae > Hibiscus > Hibiscus trionum. The sequence continues at coordinate 15,185,848 of BSYR01000013.1, forward strand.
ACACCATCTGCACATACACATATATACATATTCGTAATCCATTCAGTCTACGCTATCCTATGCTATACTTAACATCAGAATCTGTAAGAGTTATCACCTTTAGCAATACGATCCTCAACTGCATTTTTAAGGACTAGAGCTTGCCTCCAATCAGGTGCAATCTACAAAAGCAACAGCTGCATATGATAATCAAATACTACTAAAAAATTATAAATATTAACGTTCATCAAAGGATAACACGATAATCAAATTCAAACCAATCAAGAAATGTATGTAGAAAATTTATATGGTAATATAAATTAGCTTTAGGAGAGGAAGGAGAAGAAAAATGGGTAGATGCATATGATCATTTCTACAAATCGGGATGATAGGATGAATCTCAAATCACTTCTTTATCTTTGAATATAATTTATCTTTAAACGATTGAACATTAGATTTTTGTTTTAAATGCTTTGCTTGTCAGTTTTCATGTTAGTTGTGAGGACCTGTACCCGTGAATGTTACTCTTTTTATTGTGACACCAGTAATAATTTGAACAATCATCTTGAAGTTGGTTGACACAACTATAAAAAATGGTACTAACCAAATCATTGACTTGAGCGAAGATTGGCATAGATTTAATATTTTAGGGACATCCACTCATTTGGAAGTTAAAAATCCTCTTGCCTGAGCATAGGACAAGTCTAGAACAATCAGGCCAGGTAAGATGCATAACCACCAAGAATCTATTTTTAGACCGAAATGGGTTAAGGAAAAAGCGAACAAACCTCCAGACACTGCTCCACAAGTTGTCGACTCCTTGAGAATTCACCAGTTCTGAAATACCCAACAGCTAGAAGGTAAATTTTCTCCCTCTGTAGCAATGGGGAGCTGTTATTGGCCAATGAGGCTGCAAAGACAAATATTGTTAGTAATGCTGTATACTGAAAGTGACACATAAAAAAGAACACTGACGTAATAAAATGTAAGAACGTATTCAAATTAAAGGGGAAACACCAAAGCAAAACTGGTAAGGACCATAAGACAAGCCAGAATGGATGGTGGCAGAAGAATACATTCAATATTTCTACAGAAAGAGTATGATTTAATTACTCATAGAATGGGGGGGGGGGGGGGGGGTACTTCTCGAGTTCTCGTATCTAGATACATTGCATCAACATGCATTTTGAAGACAATTAGCACTGATATGACTTATGATCAGAAACTGAGCGTGACAAAGCAACCAAAATCTGGCCAAGGATATAGTCATAATAGATTAACTTGGTAGTATAAAATAGTTAAAAAAAAACTTCACCAAAGGTAACAATCTATATGTAGTCAAAGCAATTAGAAGGCAACATACATGCTCTGCATTAACATGTGAAACGTTTATATAGGGAAGATGGTATCAATAGCTAACCTTCGAGCATGGCTATCCCACGCTGCACATCTTCGGCTTGCCTAGAATGAACAAGCGCCCATGAAAGTCGCATGATGCTTTGGCTTTTCTGTTCCTCGGAATCACCCTTAGCAGCATCAGCAACTTCTCTCTCACACCCCTTTCAACAAATGCCAGAGCAATAAACAAGAAGCAAATCAGTGTCCAGGAAATACACAAATCCCCCACCCACTTTCTTCTAATTCTATACTTCAAGCATTGCTACAATGGAAAGCATTCAGACTTGGCTAGATACTGTAAGAAAACTTTTCAATATAATTTACCGCTAGATGCCTCAAACCCTAAATTTTTTTATCTCTTCAAATCAGAAAAAAAAACTATAGATAACAAAAATTACCTGAGGCTGAATAAAAGATTTAACAGATAAATGAAAAATGAAAGAGCGCATATTATTGCTAGTAATCCAATCAATTTGAACGAAGAGAATAAATGGAAAAGATGAATGTATACTAACAGCAATGACGTCGCGGTCACACCAAGGGATCTGATCGCCACCGCCGAAGAAGGTTCCGATGGATTCAAAGAATTGGCCGATCTTGGCTTCCATTTTTCAATTATCAGTCGCAGTTGTATCAACAAATTTTAACGGGGCGTTGAGTTGGATATTTATTAATTGAAATATGATTTTATGGTCCCGTCGGGGCAGAACTTGAGGATTAAGAAATTGACTGTTTGCTGATTGGTAGTTGCCATGCCACGCGGAGTATTTTTACGCTTTCTCTCCAAACTTGCAAAACACGCGCACCATTTGCCACGTCTGCTAAAACTTATCACCAATCAATTATATTCTGCCGAAACAAAACAAAAACCAATAATCAGTAACGTTAAGTATTAATCATTCCATTGATATATTTAAAAGAATCCATTTAATTTTTATGTTGGTGTGCTCACCCCTTGTTGTCTTATTGGTAAAAGATGATGTAATTTATCTAAATGATCTTAGTGTGTGTCTTATTAAAAAATGCTAAAAAAGTTAAATAAATGCTACCTTTATATCACATAAGCATATTCAAAAAAAAAATTACGTTGGTATGGCACTATTTCTTTTCGATTTTATCTTCTTTTCCTCCTTGTTTTATCAAAGGTTATGGCGAATGTTAAAATTTCTCTGGTCGGTTTATCTTTTGACAATGGCGAGGAAGAAATTATCCAGGCGATACCGGATCAATCTGGTCAATGTGTCTTCTTCAATCTATGTTTTGTAGGATCTTTCACGGCGTCTAGAGTGGTGAACTTTCAGCATATGCGCTCTACCTTAGCTAATTTTTGGCACCCCATAGGGGGATCTCTATTCTGATATGGGTGAGAAGAGATTTTTGTTCAAATTATATTATCCGTTTGATGTTGATAGGATCGAACAAGGTGTCTCTTGAAATTTCAACTCCCAATTGTTGGTATTGCACTGGATGCGAGAGGGGGATGATTATATGCTAGTTCTCTTAACACAACTAAACTACTAGATTCTAGTGCACGATATGCCACACGGTTCCTTATATTTTTTTTCATGGCGAAACAATTGGGTGACTTTGTCGGGAAGTTCTTAGACTATGATGTGAATGTCATTTCTCTGAGCTATAAGCGTATAATACGGATTTGTTTTAGAGTGGACATCCATCTCAGATTGAAGCGTAAAAAGAAATTGCTCTTGCCAACGAGTAAATTTCATTATGTGCTTTTTGAATATGAAAAATTGACAGTTTATTGCTTTATCTATGAAAAATTGGGACATGAGAGAGTTTCTGCCCTATTAGGTTTTCAAATGGCAGTCAACTTTTACTTGTGGAGTGGAATGTTTAGCTTTGTGCACCTTCTCGTCGTGCAACTGCTCAGTCCAGTGCCTGGTTTAAAGAAGATGCGCAAATCATGATTCTTATATTAAGTGATTATTTGAGCATAAATCACGGGATTGGAAGAATATCTTCTCGATCTCCCAATATTTATGCGATGAGATTTGGTTCAAGTGGTTTTAATCGTGGGCCTAATATTGAAAAGTCAGCTTGCCCAACTTTTACCTCTCATATGCCTTATATTTCAATGGCCTCAAGCTCTTGAAGCCTGATATATGGGGCTATGGGAAATATGGACCAAGTCGATGAAGACAACCCATTAGAGAAGGGGATGGTCACAAAGGCTCTGTGTTTTACTAGAAGACTTGAATAATCTTCTTCATTCGCATGTTTTCATTGTTGCTTCGGATTCTAATATGAATGTCTCTTCTTCTTTATTTGCATGACTTGTAGGGCAGGCCAACCATTAGTAATAAAAATTTTAAATTGAAATGTTCAGGTCTAGGAGCACCTTGAATAACCTCACTGTGATTTTTTTATGGAAACCAAATTGCACTCTTCTAAAATTGCTTTCGTTCGTCACTTTTGTGACTTACTCTACGATGTTGATTTTGATGCTGCAGGCCATAGTGGCGCGATTTTTGTTGATTGGAAAAAAATGTTTCGATTTCCCTTTAGTCTTTCTCAGAGAGACGCATTGATGTCCTTATTAACGAGGACCCTGATATTTTTCAATAGTGTTTTACAGGGTTCTATGGTGCCCTGGAAGAACGCCTTAGAGCGTTCTCATGGAATCTCTTAAGATAATTGAACGATTGTCCTCATATTCATTGGATAGTAATGGGGGATTTTAACGAGATCATGTTTGCGGATGAAAAATCTAGTGGTTTAGTACGAAGCAAGTGTCAAATGATAGGTTTCATAAATGGTCTGGCTAACTGTTCGCTTTCAAACTTGGGATACAATGGCCTTTGGTTTACATGGAAGAAAGATCATACTGAGTGTTGAGTGGATCGAAAGATCGATATTTACCAAGAGGGGGTGAATTGGAAATTTAAAGGTTTGTAGTGGAAATTGGCAAATTAAAAATTGATGGACAAGGGATTTAGAGTGGTTCAAGTTCCAAATGAACTCTACATCCACTACCTTAGCCTCACTAAGGATTTTCAACAATTTCACTAAATTGATCTTCCCCTTTTCTAGGACAAGGAGGCAACCCTTTACAATTTCGGTTGATTTTTGATTTTTCTACCCAAAAATCAACCCAACCCTCACACAAGAGAACAAAAAAATTTGTAGGCTAATTAGGTATCTCTCAATACAAATGATAGCCCCAATACAAGCACTCAACCCAATTTTACAAAATATGAATGAAGAACACAAATTGGGATTTTTACACAAAGTGGGATTTTTGCTCAAATGCTTGAATTTGATGTTTGGATGTTTGCTTTTGGATCAATAGTTGTTGCTGATGCTTTTGGATGTCTCTTTTATACCTTCTCATTGAATTCTAGCCGTTTGGGTGGTTGGGAACATAAATGGAGCCGTTGGAACCCTCTCTTGCCACCATAAATACAGTCTGCACCAACCCGTTTCGGAACACGGGGTACCTGTTTCGGAACGGACTAAAATAGAAAGAGCTGTTGGGGTGCATTTAAGAGCCCGTTTCGAAACGCCTTAGGGCCGTTTCGGAACGTTTTGCCACTGCCAAAGAGGTGTTTCGAAACGGCCTTAGCCCGTTTCGGAACATTTTGCCACTGCCAAAGGGGTGTTTCGAAACGGCCTTAGCCCGTTTCGGAACGCCCTGTTTATCCTTCAAAAATCAGTTAAAAACCGTTGCCCTTGTTCATGTGAATGAAGAACAGTTTCGAAACGAGTGATACCATTTCGAAACACCTTAACCCGTTCCGATACTCGTTTCGGAATAGGTGTACATCGAACTGAAAGTGTTTCGAAACGCCTTATGGCCGTTTCGAAACAGGGCTTGAAAATCCACTGTTTTGACTTTGAAATACTTAAAAAAATATTTTGAAGGTCTTTGGTTTTAACTATGAAGTGGTCTTATCAATATATAGGAAATTTTGAGGACTTTAAAATTCGTTTTGACATTTTCATTTTAGTCCTTAGGTTTTTAGTTATATCAAAATTAAAACATATGTTTCACAATCTCCCCCTTTTTGATATAACAAAACCAAAGTTAGAATTTTTAAGAATTTTGAAAGTTTTGAAGAAATTCTAACTCCCCCTTAATTTAAGATAGGTTTTGAAGTTTAAGAGTTTTGATTTGTAAAGATTAACAAAACCTTTTTAAAAAAATTGAAAAATTGAAAACGAATCTTTGTTTTGTGGCAAGGCAAGGCTACTCCTCTTAAATTTCTTCTCCCCCTTTTTGTTAGATCAAAAAGAAACAAAGAAATCTTATGAAGAAGATTAGTACCAATAAGCAATAATAAGCAATCATAGTTTATATCATCAAAATATTCAAAGCATAAACAATAAGTTCATAATAAAATCCCAAATAAAAGATCAAAAGCATAGGTTCCTAAAACAACATAAAGATGCAAACTTAATCCTAAATGCATAGATAATATAATATAAAATGATATGAATATCCTAGGCCTCGTCATCATCATCCGAATCATCATCGTTCTTGGCTTGAGAACGGTGAAACTTTGTCCATTGCCCATAAAGAGTAGAGAAGGAAAGATCAAGGTTTGCATTGGAAGTCTCAAGAGTGTGAAGACGATCCTCAACGTTCTTCAACCGATTGCCCATAGATTCAAAGCCCGAAGCAATGCGAGTGTCCATAGTATCGAGTCGAGAATCCAAGGCATTGAATCGTTCGGTAAGGAAAGCCGTGAGAGCATCATTGTTTCCCATTTGGACTTGCGGTGGAGGAGCAACGGGAGGAGGAACCGCTTCTCTATCAACTCTTTCCCAAAAACCATCCACATATGTGAATCCGGACTTGCGAAGAGAGGACTCACCAATTTTGGTCTTGCGAGGTTCTGGGGAGTCGTAGGTACAATCAATACCAAGATCATTGAAGAGGTAACTTAAGACAATGCCATAGGTGAATGATGTCAACTCATTTGTGTCAATAAGCTTAATATTATTGACTATCTCGGCAAAAATTATCTTAGGCACATTAGGGCGCTCACCTCTTCGGAAACACTCAAGCCAAAAATGATCTTTTTCACGGATATGAGAGTATTTACCTCCGGAAGGTCGAATAAACCAAGAAACTATCAAATGAAGAACACGATCGTGCACATCCAAATTAAGAGCTTTCCCGGTGAAAGTGCCAAAGTGGCGTTCATCTTCAAGACCCTCATTCTTAAGTTTAAGGGCAGACTCCAAAAGAGCAACATTAACAACAAACTTCTGGACCAATAAGGATGACTCTATGCCTACAATTTCGGTTTTGGTCTCATCGTAAAGAAAACGAGCATTAGAGTAGAAAATGAGTACCATGTTTTTGTAGCAAACATCCTCAATGCCCAAGAAAAAGAGAAGATTACATTCATCCAAACGTTCAAGATAACGGAAAAGGAATCGCTCGGAATTGAGGAACTCAAGGTCAATGACTCGTTCTTTACGAACCGCGAGATCTTTGACATAAGAGAAGCGAGCACGCTGCTGCGGAGTTTTGAGTGTTTTCTTAAAGAGCATAGTGATATTCGGACAAATGCTCGATTCATCGGTTTGAACGGCTTTGCGTTTCTTGTTAGATTGATCCGCCATCTAAAAACATTAAGCAAGTGTTTTAAAATTAAGTGTATGCATTGATAATTAAAATCAATCCAATAAGAAATCCCTCTTAGGTTTTTGAAAACAAAATTAAAAAAAAATACGACTAAAAAATTTTATATTCGAATCAAAAATTTTGAGATTTTGAAAATTTTTTACAAGATATGGAAAACCCATAACTAAAAACATATAATGTATACAAAAATAAAAATTTCTATCCTAAGATTCAAACAAAAATTGAAAGAGAAAAATTTTATATTCGAATCAAAAATTTTGAGATTTTGAAATTTTTTTTACAAGATATGGAAAACCCACAACTAAAAACATATAACGTATACTAAAATAAAATTTTCTATCCCAACATTCAAACAAAAATTGAAAAAAAATAAGAAAAATTACCTTAGTTTGGGATTTTGGATGATTTGAGTAAAATCCTTGCACAAGATTGATGAAGCTTGCTTAGACTTGAGTTTTAGAGTAAAACCCCTCACAATTTTGTGAAAAACAAAGGGTTTGAGAGGGTATTTATAGAGAGGGATTCGGTTAGGGTTTTTAGGGTTTTAAGAGTTTGAGTAAAAATAGAATTTGAGTCATTAAAAGCCCTAAATAAGGCATTCCGCGAGGCCGTTTCGGAACGGTCAAGACCGTTTCAGAACGGGGCGGCTAGGGTTTTGACCCTTCTTAAAACCATTGACTGGCCGTTTCAAAACGGTGTTGACCGTTTTGAAACCCGTTTGACCCGTATCGGAACGCGTTGCGATACACCCATTCATCGAATCAAAACCGTTTCGAAACACTCTGGAGGCGTTTCGAAACGCCCTTCTCTCAGGACGGATTTTAAGGTATCCGTATCGAAACAGGGGGACCCGTTTCGATACACCTGGGCCTGGAAGTGCAGATGAGGCTCTAAAAGTGCAGAAAAATGAAATTTTAAGAGGCCAAACATGCATAAATGTTATGAATGAGCAGGCAAAACATATTTAGGCATAAACATACTCCCCCTAACTATATGCATGGATGAAATTAGGAGTTTTAAACACATCAACATGGCATTTCACAAAATCAAGCATATTTAAGCACAAAAGAGGTCCTAGAAGGTCAAGATAGGCTAGCTAGACCTAACTCTCTCCTAAGGGACCAAAAACGCTCTTTGTCTAAGGGTTTTGTAAATATGTCTGCTAATTGATTCAAGGTGTCTACGTACTCTATAACCACATCTTCCTTAAGGACATGATCTCTAATGAAATGATGCCTTATTTCTATATGTTTGGTTCTAGAGTGTTGGATGGGATTTTTTGTTAAACAAATAGCACTAGTGTTGTCACATTTTAGGGGTATGGTTCCAACTTTAATTCCATAATCTAAGAGTTGTTGCTTCATCCAAAGGACTTGAGCACAACAACTCCCTAAGGATATGTACTCGGCTTCGGTGGTAGATAAGGCTACACTATTTTGTTTCTTAGAGAACCAAGATATGAGCATACTACCTAAGAATTGGCAAGTTCCCGAAGTACTCTTCCTATCAATTTTGCAACCCCCATAATCCGCATCCGAGTAAGCATGTAGGTTGAAGGTAGAGTCTCTAGGATACCAAAGGCCTAAACAAGGAGTGTCTCTAAGATACCTAAAGATTCTCTTAACGGCTATAAGGTGAGACTCTCTAGGACTAGCTTGAAACCTAGCACACAAGCAAACACTAAACAAGATATCCGGTCTACTTGCGGTAAGGTAAAGCAAAGACCCAATCATTGAACGATAAAGCTTAGAGTCAACACACTTACCTCCTTCATCTTTGTCAAGCTTTGTAGATGAGCTCATAGGAGTGGCTTGAGGTTTTGCATTCTCCAAGCCAAACTTCTTGAGCATATCCTTTATGTATTTTGCTTGGTTGATGAAGGTGCCATCCTTCTTTTGCTTGATTTGGAGTCCCAAAAAGAATGAGAGCTCCCTCATCATGCTCATCTCAAATTCACCTTGCATTAACTTAGCAAACTCTTGACAATGACATTCATTAGTAGAACCAAAAATGATATCATCAACATAAATTTGAACTACTAAGATGTCATTTTTATACATTTTTATAAAGAGTGTAGTGTCCACCTTACCTTTTTCAAATCCTTTTTCAATCAAAAAATTTGAAAGCCTTTCATACCAAGCTCTAGGAGCTTGTTTTAAACCATAAAGTGCTTTGGTAAGTTTGAAAACATGATTTGGAAATTTTGAATCTTCAAAACCCGGTGGTTGTTCCACATACACTTCTTCATTTATAAAACCATTTAAAAATGCGCTTTTAACATCCATTTGAAAGAGCTTGAAATTATGATAACATGCATATGCAAGCAACATCCTAATGGCTTCCATTCTAGCTACGGGTGCATAGGTTTCATCAAAATCTATTCCCTCTTCTTGAGTGTAACCTTGTGCTACAAGTCTAGCTTTATTTCTCACAATGTTACCACTCTCATCTAGTTTGTTCCTAAAGACCCATTTAGTTCCTATTGTAGATTGATTACTAGGCCTATCAACTAATGTCCATACATTACTTCTCTCAAATTGATTTAACTCTTCTTGCATAGCCATAATCCAAAAGTCATCTTTCAATGCTTCTTTTATATTTTTAGGCTCCATGCATGAGATAAATGCAACATGGTTCATTAATCTAAGAGAAGAACGAGTGGTTACCCCCTTGGATGGATCACCCAAGATTTCACCATCTTTGACATAGTTCAACTCCCTTGGGTAGCTCACTTCCTTTTCCTCAATGGCCAAGTCCTTCAAGGCTTCAAGAGGTGGATCTTGTGAGTCCTCTTCCTTTGTTGGAATCTCATCCTCCTTTGAAGTTTGACCTCCATCAAAGGCATTTATGATCCCTACATCATCATCATCACAAGAATCCTTCATAGGAAGGAGGTTATCATCGAATACAACATGAATGGATTCATCTACTACTAAAGTTCTTTTGTTAAATACTCGATAGGCTTTAGAGGTTAAAGAGTAACCTATAAAAATGGCTTCATCACTTTTTGCATCAAATTTACCTAAGTTGTCTTTTCCATTATTTAAAACAAAACACTTGCACCCAAAAGGGTGGAAATAGCTAATGTTAGGCTTTTTAGATTTTAAAATCTCATAAGGTGTTTTCTTTAAAATTGGCCTAATCATTACTCGATTTACAATATAACAAGCGGTGTTTGTGGCTTCCGCCCAAAAATATTTAGGTAAATTGTTTTCACAAAGCATAGTTCTAGCCATTTCTTGTAAAGTTCTATTTTTCCTCTCAACTACCCCATTTTGTTGAGGAGTTCGAGGAGCCGAAAAATTATGGCTAATACCATTTTCATTTAAAAAATCTTCAAACCCTAAATTTTGAAACTCGGTTCCATGATCACTTCTAATATGTGAAATTCTAAGTTCAAGATCATTTTGGGTTAGTTTTGAAAATGTGATGAATTTTTCCAAAGCCTCATCTTTAGTACTTAAAAAGAGAACCCAAGTAAATCTAGAAAAATCATCAACTAGCACAAAAGCATAAGACTTACCACCCAAGCTCATAGTCCTAATTGGCCCAAATAAATCCATGTGAATTAATTGTAAGCATCTACTAGTAGAAACATCATTAATGGATTTAAAGGAAGACCTATGTTGTTTACCCTTTGAGCATGCATCACAAATTTTATCATTTGAGAACTTTATTTTGGGTAAACCTCTAACTAGGTTTAGAGAGACTAGTTTTTCTAAAACACTTATGCTAGCATGTCCTAGCTTCCTATGCCACAACCATGCATCATTTTCATTTTGAGCAACTAAGCATGCATGAGATGTATGTATGTCATCTAAATGCACCATGTATATGTTTCCTATGCGATGACCTATGAGCATAATGCTATTAGATTTAATGTCTACAATTTTGCATCCATTTTTATCAAATAAAACATTAAATCCTTTATCACATAGTTGACTTATGCTCAATAAATTGTGTTTAAGACCATCGACATATAAGACACTTTCAATAAGAATGGTAGAGTGATTACCTATGGAGCCAATACCTTTAATGTGGCCTTTGGAGTTGTCACCAAATGTTACTACTCCTCCACTTTTTGGCTTTAGATCCATGAATCGACTCTTGTCTCCGGTCATGTGTCTCGAGCATCCACTATCAAGGTACCATGAGTTTTGACTTTGTGCCTTGGCCTTGTAGCAATGCTCCCCCTACAAACAAAGATATTAAACTTTGGTTTTTGGTACCCAAATCATTTTGGGTCCATGAGTGTTAGCTCCCAAAACCTTGGTTCCCTTAGGAATCCAAGATGACATAGCAATAAAATTATTAGATTTTACAAGTTCCTTAGGAACCCATACACTTCTAATTCTTTTAGTTCTACTATGTCTAGGGTAGCTACCTTGTTTGTAGTAATTAGTCTTTTTCTTAGGTTGGTGTGTTCTAGAGGATTCTCCTAATTCATGCTTGACACTACCAACATTTTTTAAAGACTTTTTGAGCTCATTTAGCTCACCCAACACCTTTTGGTGTTCACTATTACATTGAGATAAAAGATTATTAAGATCAACATTTTCATCTTGAAAAAATTTAAGTTCATCTTTTAATCCTAAAATCTTTTTCTCATATTTAGAATTAGCTTGAGTAAGTGAGTCATTTTTCTCATTTAGTTCTAGAATAATCTTTTTATTCCTAATGACCGACTCCTTATACTTCTCAACTAATTCATCATATACCTCTTGTAACTCATCATATGCATCATTTAATTCTTCATATGAAAAATCTAAAGTAGATGAGTTAGAGGTTACCATGGAGGAATCTTCCTCAAGTGCCATGAGGCAAAGGTTAGCCACTTCTTGTTCGTCATCCTCCGATGACTCCTCATCACTCCAAGTAGCAAGCTTGGCCTTGAGCTTTTTCTTCTTCTCAAAACCCTTCTTCTTGAGTTGAGGGCACTCCGAACGTATGTGGCCGGGTTTATTGCACTCAAAGCAAATGATTGGATCCTTTCCATCTTCCTTGTTCTTGCTTTTGAAGTCCATCTTCCTTTGGATTTTTCTTCCCCGGTTGGACCTCATAAAGCGTGAGAATCGTTTGGCTATCATAGCCAATTCCTCAAGTTCATCCTCATCACTAGATGAGCTCTCATCATGTTGTGAAGCTTTAGCCTTGAGAGCTATTCCCATCTTCTTCTTCTTCTCTACCTCAAGCTTCTCTACCCTTTACTCTTCTTTCTTCTTCTCATCTTCCCTTCCTTGCTTCATGATCTCATGTGTAAGGAGAGAACCCACAAGCTCATCAAGCTTCAAAGTCTTCAAGTTCTTTGCTTCGATGATAGCGGTTCTCTTCTCATCCCAAGACTCGAGAAGTGAATAGAGTAGCTTCCGGACAAGCTTGTCTTCCGGTATGATCTCTCCAAATCCCTTTAGACCATTGACGATTGTGGAGAATCGATCGAACATCTTTGACACCGTCTCATCGGACTCCATCTTGAAGTTTTCATAACTAAGATTGAGAATTCCAATCTTAGTTTCCTTGACATCATTGGTGCCTTCATAAGTGGTCTCAAGAGTGTCCCACACTTCCTTGGCACTTTCAATTGATGAGACCTTCGAATAGATGTCCGGACCGAAAGCACAAAATAGCATGTGGAGAGCTTTATCATTGACTTGAATCTTTTTCCTCTCCTCTTCACTCATTTCGGCTTTCTTCTTCAACACCATCTTGCCTTCACCGTCTTGCTTCAATGGAATGTATGGCCCATCCTCAATGACATCCCACACAAGATAGTCATTTGACTTGATGAATAGACGCATTCTATTCTTCCAAAAAGAATAGTTATCACCGTTGAAGAAGGGGGGCTTTGTGGTCGATTGTGACTCGTACATGCCGGAACCGGAGGTAGAAGCCATCTCTTGATAATTTGATGATCACACTCTTCCAAGGATCTCCTCTTGTGGTTGTTAATCCTCAAAGAGTTAAGCTCTGATATCAATTGTTGAGTGGATCGAAAGATCGATATTTACCAAGAGGGGGGTGAATTGGAAATTTAAAGGTTTGTAGTGGAAATTGGCAAATTAAAAATTGATGGACAAGGGATTTAGAGTGGTTCAAGTTCCAAATGAACTCTACATCCACTACCTTAGCCTCACTAAGGATTTGCAACAATTTCACTAAATTGATCTTCCCCTTTTCTAGGACAAGGAGGCAACCCTTTACAATTTCGGTTGATTTTTCTACCCAAAAATCAACCCAACCCTCACAAAAGAGAACAAAAAAATTTGTAGGCTAATTAGGTATCTCTCAATACAAATGATAGCCCCAATACAAGCACTCAACCCAATTTTACAAAATATGAATGAAGAACACAAATTGGGATTTTTACACAAAGTGGGATTTTTGCTCAAATGCTTGATTTTGATGTTTGGATGTTTGCTTTTGGATCAATAGTTGTTGCTGATGCTTTTGGATGTCTCTTTTATACCTTCTCATTGAATTCTAGCCGTTTGGGTGGTTGGGAACATAAATGGAGCCGTTGGAACCCTCTCTTGCCACCATAAATGCAGTCTGCACCAACCCATTTCGGAACACGGGGTACCTGTTTCGGAACGGACTAAAATAGAAAGAGCCGTTGGGGTGCATTTAAGAGCCCGTTTCGAAACGCCTTAGGGCCGTTTCGGAACGTTTTGCCACTGCCAAAGGGGTGTTTCGAAATGGCCTTAGCCCGTTTCGGAACATTTTGCCACTGCCAAAGGGGTGTTTCGAAACGGCCTTAGCCCGTTTCGGAACGCCCTGTTTATCCTTCAAAAATCAGTTAAAAACCGTTGCCCTTGTTCATGTGAATGAAGAACAGTTTCGAAACGAGTGATACCGTTTCGAAACACCTTAACCCGTTCCGATACTAGTTTCGGAACATGTGTACATCGAACTGAAAGTGTTTCGAAACGCCTTATGGCCGTTTCGAAACAGGGCTTGAAAATCCACTGTTTTGACTTTGAAATACTTAAAAAAATATTTTGAAGGTCTTTGGTTTTAACTATGAAGTGGTCTTATCAATATATAGGAAATTTTGAGGACTTTAAAATTCGTTTTGACATTTTCATTTTAGTCCTTAGGTTTTTAGTTATATCAAAATTAAAACATATGTTTCACACTGAGGCAACTAATATCAGGGAACAAATGGATCAATGTGTAGAGAATAATCGTTGGAGGGATCTCTTCCCTTCTTTTCGGGTTGATCACTTGCCTCAATTCTTCTCCGACCACTACCCTATTGTCATTAATACTATTTTTAGGTTCAAAATGATAAACATGAATGGCATTTTTAGTTTGAGGCATCCTGGCTTTTGGATGATTTTCGCGAACTTGAAGCCAAACGACTGTGGGATTATTCTTCTGGTACTTTACCTGAAAGGTTGAAGATGGTTCGTATTGGCCTTGATGCATGGTTTCACAAAGTTACCAATGAGAGAAAGATTATTGTTTGTGACTTCCAAGCCCGATTGGATGCCCTTACTAAATTGGTGCCCTCGGACGATATTTTGGGCAAGATAGCCGATACCAAACTGGTTATCAACCTTGAAGTTGACAAGGAGAAATTATATTTGGAGCAAAGAGCGAGAGCCAATTGGCTCAAAATGGAGATCAAAATATCGTTTTCTTCCATATATTTGCCTCTCAGCGCCGTCGCTCCAATTGAATTGACTTACTACATAATGCTACTAGTTTGACGTGGGATGATGAGATGAATTTTCTTCAGAAATGACCCCTGTACTTTGTCAAATTTTTCAATGTGGTGTCTAAAGTTTGTAAACGATCAATGTGCCCCCTGTAGTTTTTTTATATCATTCAAAATGCTCCTTGAGACTAAAGGTGTTAAATGATGACGTGGCTGAGACACGTGGCACTTTTTCAGACTACCACGTGTCACTTTTTTGGGGGGGGGGGAAATCTTAAAATTAAAGGGCTTTGAAAATTTTATCATTTTTCTTGTTCATGACAAAAAATAAAGAATAAATAAAATAGAGGACAAGAAAACAATATAACCTTTTCCTCTGAAGTTTTTTTCCCTTTCATCTGTTACGCTTCTTCTTCTTTCCAATGTTCATATTCTGTTAAGAACACATACCTTTTTTCTACTATCGTCCATTCCTCCCACCATTGAGTTAAGATAATATTTCTTCTCCACCGTAGTCGATTCTTACCTCGCCATCGATTGCTCCGCTTACACTTCCCGTGTTTTGTTTTTCTCTTTATTCATACTTTATTATGATTCTCAAATCAACTCAAGATTTCATTTGTTGGTTTCTTTTTTGTTCAAAGTCGATCAACAAGGCGGGTAATCGAGATTTCAGTCTACATTTCATTCAAATTTAAAATCTTGTAAGTTAATTTTCTCAGATTTGTAAGTTTAAAATTTTGCCTCATTCTTTTGGGTGGAAGGGGTTTAAGTGAAATGGAACGTTGAAGATTTAATTTCTGAATGTATTGTTAAATAAACTCAAGATTTCATTTGTGTAGATAGATTTACACATTTGTCTAAGTTATCATCATTAAGGGTATATATGGGTATGTGTTGAGTGGATCAATGGTTGATCAAAGCCAAGAGGGGGTGAATTGAGTTTTTAAAATTTGTTGCGAAAAGTGGAATAGCAAAAATTGAAGAACAAGACAATTTAGAGTGGTTCAAGTTCCAAATGAACTCTACATCCACTACCTTAGCTACCACTAAGGATTTTCCAACAATCCACTAATTGCTCTTCCCCTTTTTAAGGCTTAAGAGGTAATATTTACAATACCAGTCAAATTTTCTACCCAAAATTTGACCAAACCCTCACAAGAATACAAAGAAGAAATTAAGGCAAGAAAGATATCTCTCAATACAAGTTTGCCCCTTTAAATACAAGCACTCAACCCAAGTTTGCCCCTTTAAACTCAACACAATTTAGGATTTTACAAGAGATAAGAAATTAGGCACTTTGAGCTTGGATTTTTGTATAGATGCTTCTTTTGGATGCAATAGTTGTTGCTAGTCTTCAAATGGCTTCATTTTATACCTTCTCCGTTAATTCTAGCCGTTTGGGTGGTTAGGGTATTGAATATAGCCGTTGGGACCCTTTCTTTCCACCATAAATGCACTTCTGCAGCTTGCCGTATCGGTACACGGGGATCCGTATCGATACCTGTCTCAAAACAGAAAGAGACGTTACACAATTACAAGAGGGGTGTATCGATACGCGTGTAAGCGTATCGGTATGGGATAGGTATCCGTTTCGATACGGGTAAGACTGTATCGATACCATTATTCTCACAAAGCTCACTGAAAGTTTCCGTATCGACACAACAAAGGGCGTATCGGTACGGGACAACCAACACTTTAAAAATATGTTACCTAACAACTGACACCAACGGTCAAAACATTTAAGGCTTTTCGAATTTAAAAATTCCATTAAATCTGTATCGATACGGGTGACACCGTATCGATACGCCATTCAAACTCCTTCAGTTTTTACAGAGAGAGCGTATCGATACAGATTCAATCTGTTTCTATACGTTGTTTCGATACGGTAAGGGGCGTATCGAAACGTGTTTCTCCAGTGGCCAAGTTTGTAAAAAAGGTATCGATACGGCAAGGGGCGTATCGATACGCCTGGACGATTTTTAATGGTTTGGCCTTGGAACACTTAGAAAATATTTTAGAGTTTGAGTTTTTCAAACTAAAGTGAAGCCTTGTTGATTTGAAATCTTTTGAGGGACTTAAAAATCTTTTTCAAGTTTTTCAATTTAATTCTTAAAACACTTTGTTATATCAAAATCAAACATAGGTTTTACAGTATGTACAATGGTAACATTTGAATTAAATCAAAATCAGAGATTTGATTAAATCTTTTTTATAGATATTTTTGGGGTTTCTTACTTTTTATGAAAACTGAAGAAGACTCAATCAATGTAAATTAGATTCAGTTTCTTTTTTAGTTATGGGTTGTGGCTTTAGTTATTGTTTTATTGATTGATGGTTAATATTCCATTTTCACCCCCAAACTACGACCCACATTCTAAATTGATCCCTAAACTTTTTGAATATTCTAATTTCATCCTTAAAATATAGTTTATATCACATCATATTATTACATGATACACATCAGTGTTTCATGAAAATTAACAATTTTATTAACATAAGACATCATTAGCATATACTGATAATTTGCAGATGGAATTAGAATGTTCAAAAAGTTTGAGGAGCAATTAGAATGAGAGTCATAGTTTGAGGATGAAATTGAAATGCTTAAAAGTTTAGGGATTAATTTAGAATGAATGTTGTAGTTTGAGGATGAAATTGAAACGTTTAGAAGTTTAGAGACCAGTTTAGAATGAGGGTCATAATTTGAGAACATATGATACAGTTAACTCAAATGAAAATATCAAAAGTTATAAAATGATAAATTATAAATATAATAAAATTATCAGAAAAGTCTTCAACCTTTTCTTGTTAGCTAAATCTCTACTATTCTTTGAACATATTTTTAATGAAATCAACATGTATTAGAGTAACAATAAATCCAAATTCTCCTTCGATTTCCCACATCGAATATTAACGAGCATCAATATGGTGTAGAAATGTGAAAGAAAATTTGAGTTTTATTGTTACTCTAATACAATATTGATTTCACTAAAAGTATGTTCAAAGAATAGTAATAAACATGGGCCGACAAAGTCAATTACTTTTTCGATGAAAATGTTCAAATTTTTAATACTTTATAAGTATTTGATTTTTTTATATTTATATATTTTTTAAATTTTATCTTAACTATTTTTTAAAATATTATATATATTTTATTAAGTTATGTATTTTTTTAAAAATCGAAGAATATTTTGATTGTTTTAGAATATTTACACCAATTTATTAATAGTTTTTTCAAATATTTATTTTGTAAAATTTCAAAATGAAAAAACAAATTATTTTATTATTAAAAAATAATATTTGTAGTTGGCTCGAATTTTGCCCACCTCTAATTATATGTTCTTGTTACAAGTTTAATATTTTATTTACATTTTATACATTTATTTTTTATGTATAAATTTAATTATTGCATAGGTTATGTTCAAAAAAATTATTGCATACGTTTTCATATAACAAAGTAAGAAAGCAAAAGTCAACCAAATTTGAGATTCACTAATCAGCTGAGTGGGTAAGAGTATTTATATTGTCTTATCTTGTATGTGTACAAATCCCGACACTTGCTTTGAGAATATAATATTTTTATTTTAATAAAAAAATCAACCAAACTTGTGGTGTGCTAAATAATATTTGGCGTCAAAAATCTATGAGAATTTGAGTTTTATTGTTACTCTAATGTAGAGTTGATTCAATTTGAAAATATATTCAAAAAATAGTAGTGAACTTAGGCTAACAAGAAATAATCATAAAATTTTTCAATAATTTATAAATATTTTAAATTTTGACGATTTTTTATATTTATAATTTATTATTTTTTAACTTATTTTTTTAAAATTACAGTGTTTTTTATTTTAAATTATATATTTGTTACTTATCTTTTGTATTTTTATAGTGTTTTAATTTTAAAATTTTTATGAAAACTATAATATTATTTTAAAATTTTCTTAATTTTTTAGCTTAAAGATTAAATAAGCCTTGAACATTCAATTAATACAAGTATGCCCTTGAACTCAGCAAAAAAATCAATTATGCACTTGAAGTCGACTAAAAAATCAATTCATCCCCTCAACCACATCATCATCATCACACGTGTACTGCCACATCAACATCATGGACTGCCACATCACCAAAGAACATCACTACGTCAACACTGTAACGGTCAACGTTAATTAAAAGACAAAAATGATACAATAGAATGATTTCGAAGACAAAATTGATGTAATTAGAAATTAGGGGTAACATTGATAATTTAAGGGTACTTAAGTGGTAAAAGTATCCATTAAACCTTTATTTTTATTATTTTATTCAAATACAATATAGACTTAATGTTCAATTTCAAATCTAAGAAAACTTCGTCTCTTCTTAATGGTTACATCGGTCAAAAATTAATATAATTGTTCGAACTATTGAGGACATAATCTAAATTTCATTGAGAAATTAACACTTATTATGCTTTATAGCACTCTGGTTATCACAAAGTAGAGTTAGACCATTAGGCTTTATACCCAGCTCAAAGAGAAGGTGATGATACCACGTTCTTTTTGTGGCTTTTTGTTGAAATTAGGGGATAGATGTCATTTTATTACTAAAAATGCTTTTTTAAGGTTAGGGTTTGGAGCTGGATCTAACGTGAAAATCATTCGAATTGGTTCGATTCTTCAACTCATATACCACCTCCAACTCGAAAATTAACCAGTTCTTTAGATCAATCAACCCTTGAATAAGACCTGATGCAAAAACATAGTAGGATTTTTCAACGAAAATGTGGGCATGTTTTTGGATCTGAAACTAAAATGGAAGATGAATGGAGTGAAGGGAAAAGGAGAAAGAGAGTTAAAGTGAGCAGTCAAGAAGATAAGAAAATTTTAAACCCTAAACTCAAAATTCTATCAACAATTCATAAATTCAAAACTACTACACTTATACCCTAAACTTTAAACCCTAAATAGCATCCCTAACCCCTAAAATTAAAACGCTTGTGTAAAAAAATTTCCACAAGCGTTTGTGTATAGAATTATTACCCTTTTTATTAATATTAAGTAGAAATAGTTTAAATGAGGTGAAAATGAAAATGATAAGTTGGATTAGTACTACAATTAGCCTGTTAAAGGGTTAATGAGTGTTAACGGCATTATATAATTTTAAAAATTTAATTACCGTTTTATATTTTTATATAAAATAAAATTATCATTTTAGTATTTTACCCTAAAATAAAAAAAATGTTCATATAGAATAACAATTTTAAGAACCAAAGTATTGGGTGGCGAGATAGCATTGGCTAATCGCAATCGAAATGAAAAGGGAAAGATAGGCACAAAATACAAGTCTTGCCTGTAACTTTCACCGTACCTCAACTTGATTGTTAATCTGTTTCCTCAAAAGGGTTGATTGATCGATTCACAAAGCCCAAACCAGAACAATAACTACTTGTTGAAATGGCGATGCCATTGGGCGTGGCTCTAGAGATGGCAAAGATGGTGTGGATAGCTTTAAGTGGATGGGTTTGTTCTTGCTTGACGATTGCGGATGAAGTCGCCGCCTCTCTCAGAAGTGGTGATATTGGTCCCTTCCATGTTGGCTAATCTCAATTCCTCCTCTCTTTTTTTTCTTCCAATCAAACCCACATCTCTGGTTAGTTCCCTTCTCAATCTCCCCAAATCGCACTTCTTTTTGTCTCTCATGTTTATACTAGACACTAATCAAATACGATATGATGAAATACTACTTAGATGTTATTTTGCTTGTAGATTGGTATATTGAAGAGAATTTTGTTTATTTCTTACCATTTAATTGTTTCAAACTTTTCAAGCATACTTTTTAAAAAAAAAAACTAAATATGAGCTCTTCAAATCGTCCTGCTCTTCATAAGTGTTAGGTTGGTTCCCATATATTGTTATGTTAAGTGGATGGACCCTTATTCAGATTGTGAAACTTGCAAATTTAATTAATAAGAAAACCATTGGGGGTATAGGGTACCTGACTGCAAGGGAATCAGGATTTGGTTGGGAGGAGTCCCCATCCGCGGCAAATCGTTCATGATCCTACTGCTAATTTGTTAATTCTGAAATCCACACCGGAGATCTAATTTAAAGGTGATTATTGGTGGCTTTCGTTTTGCACGGAACCGTGTAAAAGAAGCCCATTTAGAGATATCTAGACAGTTTTCAGTTACTGTTCAAAAAAGTTTTTTGGCTGATCCTCAGTTTGCTGATTATTACACATTTAATGCTCTAGGAAGCTAGAGTATGGATCTGGTTTTGAAGAGCTGTTTATCGACACTTTTCTTTTCAGCTATCTTCTCATTCGATGCTTCTTAGTATGAATGGTTTCTCACCCAAGTTTTACAATTGAAGTAATGGTGGATGCACCAAAGATCTATGTCTGATGCATGCGTTTGGACTTTTTAAGTTAATTGTAATGGAATTCACCGGTTTCCCTTAGGATCAAACACCCATACTTTGAATTATAGAGATCATTTTTTACTTAGAGAAAAAGGTAAAACATACGATCACGGACCCGATTAGAGCATTTGTTGGTTGGTGGATTACTCTGTATTTGCCAACTTAACTATATTGGTTGTATGTATGCAAACATAGTAACAACTACAGGAGTTTTTTAAAGGTGACATTCGTCTGGCTTTCATAGTTAAAATTGTTATACTGCTGTGTTGTTTAATCATTGGGGTTGAAGGATTCTTGTAAATTCCTAAACTACAGGAAATGAAATGAAAGAGTAAAAATGCATACATTTGATTGGTTAGACCAAATTGGTGGTATGGTTTGAGGTGTCTTGGTTCTTCTGAGTTATAACATCCTGATGCTTGAAAAGGTTTCTTATTGTGGTTTCCTTTGCAAGGAAGTGAGGTGATGAGAATCTTCTCGTTTCCTGGTTTTCATTCTTGCTTTTAACTTGTGATAGCTTTGGTTGAGAACTAATAATACATGAACTAGTACGTGTAGGGCTAGGAAGCCTTTATTTGTCCCTTTTACTGGACCAAGTTCATGCGGAACCATTGGAATAAGAGTGTAGATGCTTGATTTAAGGTTTTTAGTGCAATTCAAAGTTTAATTCAAGATATATTCTATTTAGTATATATATTAAAGGTTGTTTTGTGATTTTTGATCCCTTTAAGGTCTTAGTCAATGAATTTGACCAAGTTTTGGAAGAGGTAAATGTGCTTAAGTTTGGTTTCAAGAAATGTTAAGAGGTTTATATAGATGATTACTGTTCCCTGTGCTAACATCTAATGACATGGAAAATTGATTATATACATGCTTCATGGGACAATAACTGATAAATGTTTGTATGCATGCTTAGATTTTTAATTTGCAAATATGATAAAGCCTTATTGCACATTATCATTGCTATGATTGAACATTGTTTCACCCTTCTGAACTGCAGCTCTAGAAGGCTTGTAATGGGCTTTATGGCTTCGGCATAGGGTTTGTTGGTTTTTGTACTTAAAATTTCCTGCTTTATTATTATTATTGTTGTTGTTTCCTATTTGCTTATTGTTGTTTTGGAAGTCAGCTATTAATTAATTGTTAGGGATAAATACCAAATGTGCCATTTTTAGGCAATATTCAATGGCATTACTTTCATTTGGTTCAAGATACACACAAAAGGACTATCTGATGGAATGTGCCTTACGAACCATAAAAAAACCATTAATAAATATTATGATTTGGCAAAATGGTGTCAGAAAAAGAAAAATTAAAATGTTGAGATGGAGAGCAATTTTCTTTTTATTTTCCATTTTCTCTCCCTCTTTTCCCTCTCTGCTTTCTCCTCCTCAGCTGCTGGAACCACTGCTGGCACCAATCCAATGTTCAACCGCCAAGGCCTGAGGGAAGAAGAATAGAGAAGGTAAAAGGAAGAAGAAAAAGATAAAATACTGAAAAAAAGTGAAAAAAGAAATAATATGATAGTTATCCATTTTCTTTTCCCTAAAATAGTGAAAAAAGATAAAATACTTGAAACTTTGTTGCAAGCTATGCCAAGTGCTGAACAGATTTAAACATCTGTAATGAGCCATTTGTAGAAACCGGTAACTTTAACTGAGATTGACTCCTTTTCAATCGAAACTACTCTTGCTGCGGTAATGCAAGTTGGGGTGCTAACCCTCTTGTCAATTTGTATAACTTGTCCAAATGGTGCTTTCATCAATCGTTGGTAATAGTACTTGCTTCTTGTTATATGTCTATCAGCATCTAAAAGATAATTTTTATTTCTGTATTTTGCAGAAGGAACCTAAAAGAAGAATTAGGAGGAGCATGGGGATTGAAAAGGCAAAAACCATTTTAATTTCATTCATTGGTGTGGCGTGCAAAGCTTGGTTATTGATTTTCCTAAATTCCAGTATACTGTAAAGTGTTGGATCAGTTTGATAATGTTGCATGGTCACTGATAACTGATAAGACTTCTGGAGGTATGAACAGCTTACTTTGTGTACAGAGACAACTTTTCTTCAGATTTGTGGCATTCATGGAAGGCACACTCGTATCTGGTTTATCCGAACATTACTCATTTTATACTACTGTGTTTAGATAACGAGAGTCGGTTGATTTGTGTTATGATGTTGATCCAAATACCAATACTTATTTCTTATGCAACTGTATCTATATGAGGACCGTAGGTATATGCATCAGTATTTCTATGAACAAACCTACGGGTTTGCTTTAATCTTATTATAAAGTTCGTACGCTTAGTAAAGCCAGTATATAAGATGAGGATTCTAGGCCGAGTGCATGTGATGCACATAAGAATATGTCATTTGGATGAATGTACCCAACATCCTAAGAAATCATGGGTTTGCAGACTAAATAGAAGAAACAATTAGAGCCAAGGTATCCATATGCTTTTAGCTAACACCACCTAAACTTAAGGATCGAATTTCTTGATTGTTGGGATGTGAATAGGAGCCATTTCTGCCTCTCAACTTATACTTGTATCACTATCAGATTACTGGTCTAACGACAATGACCTGTGATGGGTTTCGAGTTTGTTGCCATTTCGTCCAAGGTTTGAACTCGTCCCCTTATAACCAAAAAGCGTTTTTCGAATAACGCTTTGTACGACTTTGCAAATCGAATCATAACATTCTCATTATGATCCCTCAGGATACCTCCAATACCTGCGTAACCAAAACTCCCACGAGCGTGGCATCAACATTGAACTTCAAACATCATATAGAGGGGCCACCCAAGATCTCGAAATAGGTCTGCTAGCTTTTGTATTTCTTACAGAAACTGCACATGGATTACGACAGAAATCTGAAATAGATATGATGGAGCTTGGGCAATTGCTAAGAACAACAATATCATATATATGATATTCAGTCATACTTTTGTTATTAAAAATGCGATCATTTCGATAAAGCCAAATGGTCCATAAGAACCCAAAAACAACAACATTCCAGATTGGTCAGAGTTGAGACTTTATAACTTGACTATCACATTGAAGAATAAAAGATTTGATGTCACCTGAAATGGTTATTAGAAGGTCCCATGCACGCCACCAGATCTGCCAAATTCACTGGTTCTTCCTCCTTGGAACACAGAACACATAAGCAAGAGGCTGAATTTGCCACACCTGTATTGGATAATTCCAGTAAGGTGAGCACACTCTCATGAATTACCTTCTATAAGAACGCATCAACTTTCGGCGGAACATCTTTCATATCTTGTCTTCCTTTAATCTCCCAGATGATACTTTTTCACAAAACAGCCAAGATGATGATCCACTCCATACAATTCGATCAGCCCCAATTGATTGCCTACTTGCTCTGTTAATTGCAACAATGAAATTCTCCCAATCGTGTAGAGGCCTGCGCAGCAATATGTACCATATTCTGCCACTTTGCAATCTTTCTTCAATGAGAGCGCAAGAATTCTAGGAAAATGAATTTTCAGGGAAGATACTTCAGTCCAGTAGTCTTCCTAGAACCTCACTGAACTTCCATCCTCAATTTTATATCTCAGATTCATCTTGTGATGCTCTTCCATATCCAAGAGGCATTTCTACCTGTTTCACACTTGGGCAATAGAGAATCAAGCTCATATCTATACTTCACATCCATCACTTTCCTCCACATACTACCTTTTTTGAAGCCGAACCTCCAAGACCATTTGTTAAGTAATGATCTATTCCTTAAATCAAGCCCAACGAATTGACATAGAGTTAATACCATTTTTATAGCTTTGTAATATCAAACATCATATAAACCACTATAAGCATGCTTACTGCCCAATAACACTCACATTTATGAATTTTAGTGTAACCCCCTCGAGCCGACCTAGTCGCTAGACCTGAATCGAGGAGATCACATTAGGTCTATTTTTTCTTTTATCTTATCTAGATACAATATAATGTCCTATGGTGAATATGCAAGAATTGGTTAAATTTTCAAACGATCCGGCCGCTAATTCGATGTCCAATTGCACTTTCGAGCATTTTAGGGACCAAATTACAAACTCATAAAATTACAGGGGCTTACACGGAATTAAAGGCACCATTATGAAGTTAACCAACATTTAGACTCACATGCAAAATTTTAGCTCAATTGGACGCATAAAACTCATTGAATTGATAAACTTGTTTTATAGGATCGAAATATAACTTTTCAAACTATTTTTCAGCTTTGCAGAACCATCCGCGCGAAAGGTGTAACGCCCCGATTTTAGGTTAGTTGATTCGAGTTAGTTTCGGGATTTAAATTAGAATAAACATTTTTGGAGAACCGAGTTAGTTGATTCGAGTTAATTTCGGGATTTAAATTAGAATAAATATTTTTGAGAGTGATAAAAATATGAGAAAATGTTCTAAAATCCTCATTTAATATATGAATGATTTTGGTGAAATCAATTTCGGGAAAATGAGTTTTGAAGATTTGACATTTTGGGACTAGTGACCAAAATGTAAAAGTGTAAAATTATTTTTAGTGACTGTTTTATAAAAGGGTCAAAACTTAGAATCTTTAAGGAGCTATTTGTCCAAAGTCTAATATCAGACTTTCTCTTAAAGGATTTTCTCTCAAATTCTCTCCAGCCAAATACTCTTTCCTACTTCAAAATCTTAAGGTAAATTCTTGTTTTCTATAATCTTTTGATTTCAAATGAGTTCTTGATGGTTTCGTATCAAAACCTTATTGTTTTAATCTTATTTTCTCATGTAAATTCTCTCCGACCATATGACTGATAGTGCACTATAAAAAGTCGCCTTGGATGTTGAGGGGTTGTGAAGTACCAAATACTCCATCTAAGCACCTTAACGGTTGAGGGGTTATAAGGTACCGAAAACTCCCGTTAGTGGGTTATACACATAACCGATGATTTGGGTTGTGATTGTACCATGGTTGTGATTGCACCTATATTCCGGTTGAGGTTGTATGAAGTGTTGAGAAAGCACTTGTTAAATTCGTGTACCCGATGTAACGTTTTGGTTAATGTGAAACTTGATTTATGATCATTTGAAAGTCAATATAATTATTTATGTATCATGTTGATGAAATATGTTGTATAATGTGGATTTATACATGTTTACTCTTTAATCCTTGCATATGGTTTGTTATGCATGAGAAAGCTTAAATTGAGTGTAGTAAATGTAGTTTTGCTGTCGGTACATGATATATGTTGCATATGGTTTAATATGTTGATTTTAGAAATGATTAAGTACATGGTTTGAAAGACATGATAATGTTTTATGTGATGATGAGGTTTTGAAATAAGATTTTCAAATAATTTTATCAATCAATTTTAAAATGCATTGATGGTATGTTATTTTGAGAACTCCTTACTAAACCTAGTGTGCTTACGCTCTTTTTATCCATCAATGCAGAGAATTAGAGGTCAAAGGCAACAAGAAAGCAAGGGATAACTCCAAGGACTTGATACTTGAAAGTATGGTTTCCAAACTAGACTAGTAGTAATAAAGGCAATGAGGTTCATTGTTGATTTGGGAGTGTGTGTTAAACTCTCCGTTCGAGCAAGTTTATGTGGTTATTTTGAAGTTGTAAATGGCCTATTATGTTTGGTTGTTGTTTTGCTTTGATAATTCATGCTTTGGATGGATTTATTTTAGGTTGCATGCCAATAGATCATTGTTTGAGTTATGATGCCATGTTTGGATCTTAATTCTGTGATGTTTTAGCATGATTCAGCTCCTAATATGTTTGTGTTATGATTATGGCATGGATGGAATGTAATTGAATTCTTGAAAGCATGAAAAACCAACAAGTTGGGACATTTCAGGTCCAGGCGTATTGGTACACAGGCTTCTGTATCGATACAGGTAAGTTAAAATTGGTCTAGTGTTTCGGTACGACCTTAGTGTAAATGGCAGAGCATATCGATACGCGAGGGACTGTATCGATACGGTTTTGAGCTACTGGAATTTGAGAAATGATAAAGTGTACCGATACACTTTCTCGTGTATGGATACAAGTAGTCGTTTTTATGGTTAAAGTGTTATTTGAAGTTTCTGATTCTTACATTTTGGTCCCTGATTATTGTGAATGCAATTGTATGAGTTTGCATGGTCTTTTTAAGTTGAAATTTGATATGGAAGCAAGAAATCTGAATAATTGAGGGTTGGTAACCTAAAATTGGGCTAAATCCTCATAGTTTTCTATATTTGCAATTTGGTCCCTTTATGTTCGTGTTCGTAATTGATTGCCTTATCGATGTATGATATGAGTGAGACTTGAACCCCTACCAGCATGTACACCATAGGTTAATAACTTGCATCTAGATAAGATAAAAGAAAAAATGGACGTAATTCGAGATACAATTTCATGGGTTTGCTTCGGCAAACTTAATGTAGCTCGTTCGGTCGGGCGTTTAGGCTAGGTCGAGGGGGCTACAAAAGGTTTAGAAACTTTTCCCAATGGTTTCGAAATCTTTATTCCAGTAGCAAAAATTGGCCTCAGGGTTTCGACACCTTGGGCCTGGTTTGGAAACCTTGGGACTGGTTTAGATACCAACTTCAACAAGTTTCGAAACCTACTTGCAGATTTGCAGAAAATTCATATTTGTATCACTTTAAAACGTCCCTAAACCTATCCAAATGACCTATTCATGCTTCTAATTAATTACGAGCAAATCAAACATATAACAACACATATGTGCACCAATTTTAGCATAAATGAACCACTACATCAAAATGTCAATCTAAACGTCAAAGATTGCATAATCAATCCAATCTGGTTGCATTAGCGTGGCCTGGATAGGATCGGCTTCGGTGATGTTCATTAGTCTGTGGCACGCTTCCCGATCCCATCCCTTTCGATGTGGCGTGAATTTGTCAGCTTCATCGACGGGAACCTCCTTTTCCGTGCACAGGCTGATGATTAACGATGGGAAGTAAATTGGCCCCTTGTTCTTCTGAGCACATTTGTAGATTTCCTGACAGATAAGATTACCAACATTAATTTTTCGATTATGCATAATAAAATGGATTAGAGTGAGTCTGGGCCGATCAATGGCATTGTTGTGGGAGGTCGGCATGAGGAGGTGGCAGATGAATTTGTTCCATAGCTTCGCTTCTGGTCCGAGGCTTCGCCTTTGGACCGACCCTCAGTGTGCCTTGGCTTCCCATGCCGTGCCGGCATAACAAAGCTCCTCTTTAATTCGTTGGTAATATTCTTTCGCGAGTGCTTCTAAGACCTCTGCGTGCTCGTCCCTTTCAATGTGTAAACCATAAAAGTTGTTTATGGCATCCACATCAACTCTAATTACATTCCCTCTTACGTGTACGAAGAGCGTATCGTCATTGGGTCTGTGGGCATAAAATTCTCAGACTATGGTGATGTTGTCCCGGGCAGGTTGAAGGCAGAAAATTTGCCAATTCTGATGATTGATCCTGTTGAACAAATAGTGGTCGATGTCGTAGTTGGGTTTGTCGGAAACTTGGAAACCCCGTTCTTCCCACACTTTTAGAGAGATGAAGTATTTCATGAATCGATGTTCGACTCTCGGTGGTGCAAAGCGGGTATAAGTCTGTGCCGCGGCAGTGCTAGAGCTTTCCCCTCAGAGTGCCATCTGAAATTTGAGAATAGTTGAGAGTAAAAGAAAATAATAATCTTTGGAGATTGCAAGGCAGTAGAAGAGAATGTTAAAGTGAAGAGTAATGGAGAATAGTAGCTTTTATATAGAGTTTCGACATATAATATCGTTGGAGCGCAATTCTCGACCGCGACACTTCTAGCCGTTATGAGCCATTTTTTGCCCGTTACGGTTCCTGCCCGTTGTAAAACTAGCCGTTGCGGTTCTTGCGATTCATTGGATGACAATTTCCGCGGTAGCTAACGATTTTGTCCTAGCCCTTTTTCATCTCTTCTTCCTTTCTTGATCTCCATCCTAAAATAAACAATAAAATAAAATATTATTCCTTAAAAAATGTAGAAAATTAAAAATAACCGAAATTGTAAACTAACAACTAAATACTAAAAAATAAAATGAAAAAATTTGAGTGAAAAGATTAGAGCACTAAAGGAGTGCATGTGGATGCATCTCCTAAAGTGTTTATTTCCTTATCCCTTATCACATATGATCCCTTGTGAGGTAGCAGTTGGAATCCAGGACCTCCCGTTAATGTGTCGCGACAGTTCTTTTGGCAGGGTCCTACGTGTTTGCCCCAACATTGTGCAACTTCTATGCCAGGACAGGTTGGTACTTGTTGAGGTCTGGTTTCCTTTGTGGCCTGGAGTTCTTGGCATCTTTCTAAATCCTCGGCATGTTTCCTTGTGTTTAGTACGTGGAGTTTTACATTCTCGTCGTTGATTCGCATTGTCAGCTCTCCTTTCTCAATATCGATTATTGTCCTCCTGGTAGCAAGGAATGGCCGTCCCAGAATGAGTGGGGTTCTTTCATCCGCATCGCAATCTATAATGAGAAAGTCAGTAGGGAAAATAAATTTATTGACTTTTACCAGTATGTCCTCAATTTTCCCTTCAGGTTGCACATGGGATCCATCTGAAAGCTGTTGTTGAGTGTGTAAAAGTCCTATAATTTACCCCCTATTTAACCCATATTTCTGCTGCATTCAAGCATAACTCATTGCATTTAGGTTAGATTTCACTTATACATCACAAATATATTAAATGGCACAGTTTCTACTGAAATTGGTTGTTTTTGCAGGTAGCTGCTGTAGCAGATGGAGGGCAGTGAAGAAGCAGAGCTGGAACTGGATGTGCAGACGAGGAGGACGATGCTGCCATGGCCACTGCTTTAGCAGCAAAGGACGACATCGATAGTGAAGGGAAGAAGTAAAGTGGGCCTCGACAGAAAGAGAAAATTAAGCCCATCTGTCGTAGCACACCCTTATATTTTTCCAAGCCCTAGATCAGAATGAAGGCCAAGCCCAAAGTTCAAGGAAGAAACTCCAAGCAAGAAGGAAGGACGAATTGAAGACTCATGCTCTGAAGATTTAGTCTTTAATAGAGTTGTACTTTAATTTAAACTTGTATTCTTGCCATATTAGAAAACTTGAACCCAAGGCCTATATAAAGGCATGTAATTCGACCTAGGGAAGGATATCTTATTCTCTAGCCTTCTCTTCTAAACCCTAGCCGTTTTCCCTTCCTCACCATGTTCTAAACTTCCCCTAGGGCTAAGGGTTGATTTGTAAAGTAGTTGCAAGGATTGCACTTGTTTTAGGAATTTTTCTGTTCAATAAAATATACTTCAAGTTTGCTTATTCTGGTTTTCAACATCTTGCAAGAGTATCGGAAGAGCATTGTGAGATTACATATTTACTTAATATCGGGAGAGTTAAGTATACGAAAGGAATAAGTACGGGTTCTCCAGTTTATGGTTGAACTATCTCGGACCTAGGGATAGGACGAGGTTAAGTGGCTAAGGAAGAATTCAACAACATCGGTGTTCATCCTTCGATTCACGCCGGGAGGTATCATCAAAGACGTGTTCATCGACAGACTTGGACCTAGGGATAGGCCAAGGCATAGCAGGGATTCTTGCCAAGCTTGAAGTACAGAGTTGTGTGATCGCTGTCGCGACTAACAACAGACCGCTGCCGCGACAGGTGCTGCCGCGACAGGCGCAACGAAAAAACAAGATTCCTAGACTTTGCAACACCGACACTACTGAGCAATTCAATACCGGCCCATTCTCTCTATTTTTATTTCTTTACTCTTTTATTATCAGTATTCTTTATTATCTCGTGACAACAATTTAAACTATCTTTTTTCCTCTCGTGCAGTAACCCAAGGTGAAGCTATTAGCTCAGTCCCTGTGGAGACGATATCCGATACTTACGTATCACTTTATTACTTGCGTCGTGTACACTTGCACTACATTGCGATAGACACTTTTACACGCAACAAGTTTTTGGCGCCGTTGCCGGGGACTAGCAACATATCTTTACCCTATCTTTTACTGCACTTCTTTTATTTTTCTGTTTTACTTGGATTGTTCAACCTGTACCTTTCACAAGGTCTTTTGTTTGCGTATGCGCAGATCTCAACGAGGAAAAGAACCTGAGCACCAGTTAGATCCTGAAATCGAACGAACGTGCAATCTCAGGAAAAGAGTCCGCCTCCTCGTAGAAAGAAACGAATACCTGGAGGAACAATTAGAAGCAATGGTGAACGAAAGGCACGAAGAAAGAAGGAACAACCAAGGGAATCCCCAGGATAGTGACAATCCTGCCGGAGATGGAAGGAACGGTCAACCTGCCGATCCTCCTGTCGCTGCCGCACGCCGGTCATGCCGAGACTACATGCTCAATGATCATGTGGAACTAGAAACAACCCTGCCGGACGTAGAAGTTGACAACTTTGAGCTGAAACCTGTTATGTTCAGCATGATTAATAACACTGGCCAATTTAGTGGTGCTGCTACTGAGGATGCTAGGGAGCATCTGAAAATATTCCAGGAAATCTGTGGTTCGTTTAGACTACCAGGAGTAAATCCGGAGATACTGAGGCTTCGGTTATTTCCTCATTCATTGAGAGACAGGGTGAAAACTTGATGGAATAAACTAACGCCGGGTTCAATACGAACTTGGGCAGATTTAACTCGTGAATTCTTGTCTCGTTTTAATCCTTCACATTTATCTGAGCGATTACGTAATGAAATTGCTACTTTTCAACAGGAAGATGACGAGCTAATGCACGAGGCCTGGGACAGATTTACCACTCTTCTGAGGAACTGCCCGATGCATGGATTCCCCGTTTGGAATCAGGTAACTAAATTTTATAATGCTGCCAATTTACAGACTCGTATGAGAATTGATTCAACAGCAAATGGATTGCTATTGGACAAAGATCCAGAAGATGCAATGGCAATATTGAAAAATTTGGCGAAGAACGAGGAACAGTTTCCTACAACAAGAAGAGGGGGTAAAAGAGTACTAGCTGTAAAAGATTATGAGGCCGATAGTTCTCTAAAATCACAGGTGGCATATCTCACTAAGGCAATGAAAAAACTCTTGAAAGAAGATTCACAACCTGCCTACTCTGCTGAAGAGGTATGCGAAACTTGCGATGGGAATCACAGTTCGGAAGATTGTCCGATACAATTAGAGGAAGGGATGTATGTTGGGAACTACAATAAACAGAACTATAATTCCAACAACTACAATCCAAAATGGAGAAATGATCCAAAGTTCTCCTGGAGCAACCCTAACAATGCCCTAAATCCTCAAGCACAGAACACAAATCAGGGAGGACATAGACTACTGACTCGGCAGCAACTGTAGCAGCAGCAACAACAACCACCAGCTGCCACGACTAGTATACTGGAACAGACCTTGGCTACGTTTATGTCTCAAACAGGAACTTACATTGAGAACATGAATCACTTCGTTAAGAAGACTGAAACATTCATGGATAAAACAGAGATGCAGATGACCAATCATGAAGCTACTCTAAAATCACTGGAGACACAGACGGGTCAGGTTTCCCAGCATATTAAACCGAGGCAGAATGGAGGATTTCCTAGCGATACTGAAAATGCTAGACAACCCACACATAAGCAGTGTAAAGCCATCACTACTAGGAGTGGGAAGAAATTACCAGGGCCAGAGAAGGAAGCAGAACCAGTTAAGGAACCAACCTTGGAGTCGACTGCCGATAATGCTGCCCCGGCAGTGGACAAACAACCTGCTACCGATGAACCTGTCACGACAGTGGAAGGGACAAATTAGAAAGATGAAGAACCTAAACCTTCTCAGATCCGAATGCAGTGGGAAGGACGTATTGCTGATTATCGTCCCCCACCTCTTTTTCCTCAGCGGCTACAGAAATTGAAACATGAATCCCAGCTTAAGAAAGTTTATGATATTTTAAGCAGGTTCACATCAATATTCCACTGTTAGATGCCGTTAGGGAAATGCCCGGTTATGCTAAATTCCTCAAAGAGGCCATGTCGAAGAAATCCAGGCTTGTGGAATTTGAGACGGTTAAAATGACAGAGGGATGCATGAGTATTCTGCACAAGCATCCACCCCAGAAGAAGAAGGATCCTGGGAGCTTCATCATACCGTGCATAATCGGAGATAAATTTGTGGGTAAGGCACTTTGTGATCTTGGTGCTAGTATAAATTTAATGCCCAAATCTGTTTTTCAGAAATTAGGTATTGGAAAAGCTCGGCCCACAACAGTAGTACTGCAGCTGGCAGACTGCTCTTACGTTCATCTAGAAGGAAAAATTGAAGATATTCTGGTAAGAGTGGATAAATTTATTTTTCCTACTGACTTTCTTGTCTTAGATTGTGAAGTAGATGAGAATGCACTATTCATCCTGGGGCGACCCTTCTTAGCCACAGAAAGATCACTGATTGATGTGGAAAAAGGAGAACTCACTATGAGAGTGAACGATCAAGAGATCAAGCTGAATGTTCTCCAGGCAATAAAACATGCTGATGCAGAAGAAGAATGCAAGGCTATCACTGAAGTTACCCTTGACCAACCCTGCATCAGGTCGGGCTGCCACGACGTAAAAATTGGCCACTTCCCCAGCAACCATTTAGAAGACCGTCACGGCAGCGACGACGACAGCAGCTCCTCAGAATCTGATACATCTGATACTGAAGATCAAGAGGAGGTAAACTGGATAGGCAATCGTCCAGGTAAGTTATTCGAGCCCTTAAACTATACCTCGAATGAACATATAGTCCAAAAGCCATCAACTGTAGAGCCACCTGTTCTAGATCTTAAGCCCCTGCTAGGGCAACTCAAATATGTTTTCCTTGGATTAAATGATACGTTGCCCGTAATAATCTCTTCCAAGTTGATGCAGGAACAGGAACAACAGCTGATAGGGATGCTGCAGCAGCACAAAAAGGCTATTGGATGGACGATAGCTGATATCTAAGGCATCAGTCCGGCACTATGTATGCATAAAATCCTCTTAGAGGATGATCATAAGTTGACCATTGATGCACAGAGACGTCTGAACGATGCTATGCGAGAGGTGGTGCGTAAGGAGATCATAAAATGGCTAGATGCTGGAATAATCTATGCCATCTCGGATAGCAAGTGGGTGAGCCCGGTGCAGTGCGTTCCCAAGAAAGGAGGAATAACCGTGGTAACCAATGAAGAAAACAAGCTAATCCCAACCAGGACTGTGACCGGTTGGAGGGTTTGTATGGACTACCGGAAACTTAACAAAGCTACCCAGAAGGACCACTTTCCCCTGCCTTTTATTGATCAAATGCTTGATAGATTAGCGGGAAAGCCTTATTATTGTTTTCTTGATGGATACTCAGGTTATAATCAAATAGCCATCGCACCGGAAGATCAAGAGAAGACGACGTTCACTTGCCCATACGGTACTTACGCTTTTCGGAGGATGCCATTTGGACTTTGCAACGCACCAGCTACTTTTCAAAGGTGCATGATGGTAATATTCTCCGATATGGTGGAGGATTTCCTGGAGATATTCATGGATGATTTCTCTGTCTTTGGAGACAATTTTGAAAGCTGCCTTGGCAACCTATAGAAAGTGCTCGAAAGATGTGAGAAAGCAAACTTGGTATTAAACTGGGAAAAATGTCACTTCATGGTGGATGAAGGGATAGTCCTAGGCCATAAAGTGAGCTGCCGCGACATTGAAGTCGACAGAGCTAAGATCGAGGTAATCGAAAAGCTGCCGCCACCCACCACAGTCAAGGGAATCAGGAGTTTTTTACGGCATGCTGGTTTTTATCGAAGGTTTATTGCAAACTTTTTGAAGATTACCAAACCTTTATGCCATCTTCTGGAGCAGAACCGTCCCTTCGACTTCAACACTGAATGTACTGAGGCATTCAAGGTTCTGAAAGAAAAGTTGGTAACAGCCCCAATAGTACAGCCACTAGATTGGAAACTGCCATTTGAGATTATTTGTGATGCTAGTGACGATGCTGTCGGGGCAGCTCTTGGGCAGAGGAAAGACAAGCTCTTTCATGTTATATACTACGCCAGTAAAACACTGAATGATGCCCAAGTAAATTACACCACAACCGAGAAGGAACTATTAGCTGTGGTGTTCTCTATTGACAAGTTCCGTTCATATATACTTGGAACGAAGGTCATAGTCCACACAGACCACTCTGCATTAAAGTATCTGTTCACCAAAAAGGATGCAAAGCCTAGACTGATACGTTGGATTCTGCTACTACAAGAGTTCGACCTTGAGATCAAGGATAAAAAGGGGACAGAAAATCAAGTTGCAGATCACTTGTCAAGGTTAGAGAAGGGAAAGAGTCTCCCAGCAGATGAGACACACATACTGGAGACCTTCCATAATGAGCAGCTATTCGTTGCTACAAGCACTGCCGCGACAGCCATGGCGGCAGGTAAGTTTTCTGAACTCCCCTGGTATGCTGATTTCGTTAATTATTTAGTTAGCAGAATAACTCCTCCTGACCTTAACTATCAAGCTAGGAAGAGGTTCCAAAATGATGTTAAGCATTATTATTGGGACGAGCCTCTCCTTTTCAAATATTGTGCAGATCAGGTTATCAGGAGATGTGTACCAAATGATGAACAAGAAGCTATACTACATCATTGCCATGCTTCACAATATGGAGGCCACTTAGGTGGTAACAAAACTGCTGCCAAAGTTTTGCAGTCTGGATTTTACTGGCCGTCACTGTTCAAGGATGCCCAAACATTCTACAAAAATTGTGACAAGTGTCAACGGACTGGAAACATCTCAAGGAGACATGAGATGCTACTGCAAAACATTCTTGAAGTCGAGATCTTTGATGTTTGGGGGATAGATTTTATGGGACCATTCCCAGCTTCATGTGGGAACTTATACATCCTCCTGGCAGTAGATTATGTGTCCAAATGGGTTGAAGCGGTCGCTACTCAAAAGAACGATGCCAAGACGGTTCAAAGGTTTTTGCATAAAAACATATTTTCCAGATTTGGCATCCCCAAGGCGATCATCAGTGATGAAGGGAGGCATTTCGACAATAGGGTTATAGCTGCTGCCTTGAAAAAGTATGGTGTCAAACATCGAATCGCAACAGCATACCACCCTCAGACCAATGGACAGGCTGAAATATCGAACATAGAGGTCAAGAACATCCTTGAAAAGATGGTTAAGCCAACTCGGAAGGACTGGTCTCTACACTTCAACGATGCATTATGGGCATACAGAACAACATTCAAAACTCCGTTGGGAATGTTACCCCACCGACTAATTTATGGGAAAACATGCCATCTACCTGTTGAGATTGAGCACAAAGCATACTGGGCCATCAAGGCAGTAAATATGGACTTGGAAAAGGCAGGACAGAAAAGGCTACTCGATCTGAATGAGATAGAAGAAATTCGAGCAATGGCCTATGACAACGCAAGAATCTACAAGGACAAGACAAAGAAGTGGCATGATAAGAAGTTGCTGCCATGACAGTTCTTCCTAGGGCAGCTTGTGTTGTTGTTCAACTCTAGGTTGAAGCTCTTCCCAGGGAAGCTAAAGTCTAGGTGGTTCGGCCCATTCCAAGTGGTGCAAGTTTTTCTCCATGGTGCCATCACAATCAGATCTTTAAAAGACGGACACCAATTTAAAGTCAATGGACAAAGATTGAAGCATTATCAGGGGACTGAAGCCCCAAGAATGCAGGAAGTGGTTACTTTAGGAGATGCCCCTCCTGGCATCCCTAATTTAACCTAATTTTTTTTATTTTTTATTATTATTTATATATATTAGGTAATTAGAATTATTTTATTCTTAGGAACTCAAGTTTTTATTTTTATTTTCAGGAAATAAAGGAGACAAGGAGAAGATGAGAAGTGAATTCAACCCACCATCTTTCCATCAGCCCGAAAAGCCCAACTTAGGAGACTGTCGTTACAGCTGCTGCGACAGACACGGAAAATCCAGCCTGTCAACACGCTATCGCGGCAGACACGCAAACGCGTAACAGACGCGCAGCAGACACGGAAACGCGTGACAGACGCGTCAGAAACCGCGTAACAGCTGGCCCCGTTATTCGCGCCTGCCGTTACAGCTCCAACGGGCAGCAAACTCCCCATCTATATAAACCCCATTTTACTATTCATTTTTCACCCACTTTCACTCTCTCTACTTGTTTCCTCTAGAATTTCTACTTGCTTTCATTTTCTTTCCACAGTCATTGCAACATGAGCACTAGAAATACCCGCCGAAGCTCTGCCTCAGGACCTGCCCCGGCAGCATCCACTCCAAGCTCCTTCCAGATCCGTGATATGTGGGAGGAGAGAGGTTTCATTTACACTTCCAGAACGGGGAACCTGAGACTGCAACCGTTCATAGCCCGCAAAATCAGAGCCCTGCAGTAGGAGATGTTCGCAGAACAACCGGAGAAGATGAACGTGACTCTCGTCCGGGAATTTTATGCTGCCATCGACAGTAGGAATGCGACAGCAGTTATAGTCCGAGGGAAAGAGGTACCTTTTGAGCCCGAATATATCAACACACTCTACGGATTCTATGTTGGCACAAAGGAAGATGGCCACCAAAGATTTCTCGAGAGTTTAGAGCCTGCCGACTACGATGCTGTGATGGCAGAACTCACAGAAGAGGGTACCGAGTGGAATACCGATCTGAAACATCCGAGAACGGTTAAAAGAGTCCAGCTCACCCCAAAGGCAAAACTTTGGAATGCGTTTATCAAGAAACGGATTATGCCCTCCTCGCACAACACGACAGTCGACCAACCAAGGTTAGCCCTCATCCATTCTATTTTAAATGAGAGGCCAATTAACGTTGGCAGATACGTCCGGGAGGGTATACTGGACTGTGCTTACCGGCCGTCAGGACCACTCTTCTACCCTTATCTCATCACTACTCTCTGCCGCGGCCACAATGTACCGGAAGCTGCCGAGGATTTAAGAGTTCGAGGGAAAGGCCGGAACGACAGGAACATACTCAACCTGATGGAACTAAAAGCTGCCAACTCAGCAGCAGCAGCAGCAGCGGCGACGACAGCGCCTGAAATTTTAAGTTTCTTATCTTATATTGTTGTCTGCCTTTTTATATTTTGTGATGTAGTTTTTAATTTTTTTCTTATCTGTCATTTGCATTGAGGGCAGTGCAACCCTCGAGTTTGGGGGTGGCATCCCTCCATTAATGGAGTCTTTTAAGTTTAAAAATTGTGTCTTTTACTTAGTTTATTTTTGTTCAAAAAAATGAAAATTTGGCTTAAGTCTTTGAACTGAACTTACCTGCCGTGACAGCCTCTGTCGTGGCAGTGCCTTTAGGATAGTTTTAGGAGCAGTTTAGAGCCTTACTATAGTTTTGAATCTTAAACACCATTTGTGACTTTTATACTGTCTTGAACTCTACTGGTAAACTAGAATAGGGAAAAGCTTAACACTTGAGTAGCCCCTAGAGGTGCCTAACACTGGCTCTAGGAAAAGAAGTTAAAGGAAAACAGACTCAATACACCTAGAGGTGCCCGAAACCGGCTCTAGGAAGTTAGCTAGAGGTGCCCGAAACCGGCTCTAGTCAAACTTAAGCTTGAGAAAATAGAATCGAGTCTGCATAAAAACTAAAGGAGCCTAAGAATTGCCTCCAAAAAGATGAAAGCTGACATAAAAATTCGAGTTAGAAGCTTCAGTTATTCTAGTAAACTAAGTGAGCCTATGCATATAATTGTTCACAAAGCATGCACACACTACACGAGAATTATAGCATGGTTCCGAATGAATCCTGAATTATCCGACGAGGTGTTGCTTACAATAGGGAATGCATGGTAGGTAATGAAAGGTTCATTGTTTTAACCAAACAAAATTTTTGTATTTCTTTTTTAGGTCTGAATTGCTTGAGGGCAAGCAAAAACTTGAGTTTGAGGGTGTGTTGAGCGTGTAAAAGTTCTATAAATTACCCCCTATTTAACCCATATTTCTGCTGCATTCAAGCATAACTCATTGCATTTAGGTTAGATTTCACTTATACATCACAAATATATTAAATGGCACAGTTTCTACTGAAATTGATTGTTTTTGCAGGTAGCTGCTGTAGCAGATGGAGGGCAGTGAAGAAGCAGAGCTGGAACTGGATGTGCAGACGAGGAGGACGATGCTGCCATGGCCGCTGCCGTAGCAGCAAAGGACGACAGCGATAGTGAAGGGAAGAAGTAAAGTGGGCCTCGACAGAAAGAGAAAATTAAGCCCATCTGTCGTAGCACACCCTTATATTTTTCCAAGCCCTAGATCAGAATGAAGGCCAAGCCCAAAGTTCAAGGAAGAAACTCCAAGCAAGAAGGAAGGACGAATTGAAGACTTATGCTCTGAATGTTTAGTCTTTAATAGAGTTGTACTTTAATTTAAACTTATATTCTTGCCATATTAGAAAACTTGAACCCAAGGCCTATATAAAGGCATGTAATTCGACCTAGGGAAGGATATCTTATTCTCTAGCATTCTCTTCTAAACCTAGCCGTTTTCCCTTCCTCACCATGTTCTAAACTTCCCCTAGGGCTAAGGGTTGATTTGTAAAGTAGTTGCAAGGATTGCATTTGTTTTAGGAATTTTTCTATTCAATAAAATAGACTTCAAGTTTGCTTATTTTGGTTTTCAACATCGTGCAAGAGTATCAGAAGAGCATTGTGAGATTACATATTTACTTAATATCAGGAGAGTTAAGTATACAAAAGGAATAAGTACGGGTTCTCCAGTTTATGGTTGAACTATCTCGGACCTAGGGATAGGACGAGGTTAAGTGGCTAAGGAAGAATTCAACAACATCGGTGTTCAACCTTCGATTCACGCCGGGAGGTATCATCAAAGACGTGTTCATCGACAGACTTGGACCTAGGGATAGGCCAAGGCATAGTAGGGATTCTTGCCAAGCTTGAAGTACAGAGTTGTGTGATCGCTGCCGCAACTAACAACAGACCGCTGCCGCGACAGGTGCTGCCGCGACAGGCGCAACGACAAAATAGAGATTCCTAGACTTTGCAACACCTACACTATTGAGCAATTCAATACCAGCCCATTCTCTCTATTTTGATTTCTTTACTCTTTTATTATCAGTATTCTTTATTATCTCGTGACAAAATTTTAAACTATCTTTTTTCCTCTCGTGCAGTAACCCAAGGTGAAGCTATTAGCCCAGTCCCTGTAGCATTATCGTTGTTGGTTTGGCCGTCCCAATCCCCAAATTTTGGAAGACTGACTTGGGCATGATGTTTATGCTTGCCCCAAGATCACAGAGTGCCCTCCCCTTGTAATGATTCCCGATTACGCATGGTATGAGAAAGCTTCCGGGATCCTTTAGCTTAGGTGGAGCTCGGTTGTATAATGCGGCCATGCATTCCCCCGTTACGGCCACCGTTTCGAATTCCCCAATCTTTTTCCGTTTTAACACGATGTCCTTGAGGAATTTGGCATAGTTTGGGATCTCTTTGATTTCCTACACCAAAGGTATATTAATGTGTACCTATTTTAGGATGTCCAGAAACTTCTTAAATTGGTACTCTTGCTTTTGTTGTTTCAGCCTTTGTGGGAATGGTGGAGCTAGTGTGCTATCTCTGGGTTCTGTCATGGGTACTGCCATAGGTTCTGCCGGCATAACAAAGCTCCTCTTTAATTCGTTGGTAATCTTCTTCCGTGAGTGCTTCTAAGACCTCTGCGTGCTCGTCCCTTTCAATGTGTAAACCATAAAAGTTGTTTATGGCATCACCATTCTCTCTAATTGCCTTCCCTCTTACATGTACGAAGAGCGTATCGTCACTAGGCTTGTGGGCATAAAATTCTTGGACTATGGTGATGTTGTCTCGTGCACGTTGAAGGCAGAATATTTTCCACTTCTGATGATTGATCTTTTTGAACAGATAGTGGTCGATGTCGTAGTTGGGTTCATCAAAAACTTGGAAACACTGTTCTTCACACACTTTTAGAGAGATAAAGTATTTCTGGAATCGTTGTTCGACTCCCGGCAGTGCAAAACGGGTATAGGTCTGTGTCGCGGCAATGCTAGAGCTTTCCCCTCGGAGTGCCATCTAAAATTTAGGAATAGTTGAGAGTAGGTGTTTGCGAGTAAAAGAAAATAATAATCTTTGGAGATTGCAAGGTAGTAGAAGAGAATGTTAAAGTGAAGAATAATGAAGAATAGTGGCTTTTATATAGAGTTTCGGCATTTAATGCTATTGGAGTGCAATTATCTGCCGCGGAACTTCTATCCATTATGAGCCGTTTTCTGCCTGTTGTAAAGCTAGCCGTTGCGGCTCTTGCGGTTCATTGGGCGACAATTGCCGCGGTAGCTAACGATTTTCTCCTAGCCCTTTGTTCATCTCTTTTTCCTTTCTTGGTCTCCATCCTAAAATAAGCAATAAAATAAAATATTATTCCTTAAAAATATAGATAATTAAAAATAACTGAAATTGTAAACTAACAACTAAAAACTTAAAAATAAAATGAAAAAATTTGAGTGAAAAGATTAGAGCACTAAAGGAGTGCATGTGGAT
Organism: Hibiscus trionum; assembly: GCA_030270665.1. Classification (NCBI taxonomy): domain Eukaryota; kingdom Viridiplantae; phylum Streptophyta; class Magnoliopsida; order Malvales; family Malvaceae; genus Hibiscus; species Hibiscus trionum. The sequence goes on from BSYR01000013.1 coordinate 15,227,400, forward strand.
GCATCTCCTAAAGTGTTATTTCCTTATCCCTCATCACATGTGATCCCTTGTGAGGTAGCAGCTGGAATCCAGGACCTCCCGTTAATGTGCTGCGGTAGTTCTCCTGGCAGGGTCCTACGTGTTTGCCGCGACATTGTGCAACTTCTATGCTGGGACAAGTTGGTTCATTGTTGAGGTATGGTTTCCTTGTGGCCTGGAGTGCTTGGCATCTTTATGAATCCTCGACATGTTTCCTTGTGTTTAGTACGTGGTGTTTTACATGCTCGTCGTTGATTCGCATTGTCAACTCTCCTTTCTCAACATCGATTATTGTCCTCCCGGTAGCAAGGAATGGCCGTCCTTGAATTAGTGGTGTTCTTTTATCTGTATCGCAATCTAGAATGAGGAAGTCGGTAGGGAAAATAAATTTATTGACTTTTACCAGCATGTCCTCAATTTTCCCTTCAGGTTGAACATGGGATCCATCAGTAAGCTTTAGCATTATCGTTGTTGGTCTGGCCGTCCTAATCTCTGATTTTTGGAAGACTGACTTGGGCATGATGTTTATGATTGCTCCTAGATCACAGAGTGCCCTCCCCTCGTAATGATTCCCGATTACGCATGGTATGAGAAATTTTCCAGGATCCTTTAGCTTAGGTGGAGCTCGGTTGTGTAATGCAGCCATGCATTCCTCCGTTACGGCTACCATTTCGAATTCCCCAATCCTTTTCTGTTTTGACACGATGTCCTTGAAGAATTTGGCATAGTTTGGGATCTCCTTGATTGCCTTTACCAAATGTATATTAATGTGTACCTGTTTTAAGATGTCCATGAACTTCTTAAACTGGTACTCTTGCTTTTGTTGTTTCAGCCTTTGTGGGAATGGTGTTCTGTCATTGGTATTGCCACAGGTTCTGCCGGTATAACAACGCTCCTCTTTAATCTGTTGGTAATCTTCTTCCGTGAGTGCTTCTAAGACCTCTGCGTGTTCGTCCCTTTCAATGTGTAAACCATAGAATTTATTTATGGCATCGCCATCAACTCTAATTTCCTTCCCTCTTATGTGTATAGAGAGCGTATCGTCATTGGGCCTGTGGGCATAAAATTCTTGGTTTATGGTGATGTTGGCCCGGGCAGGTTGAAGGCAGAATATTTGCCACTTGTGATGATTGATCTTGTTGACAGATAGTGGTCGATGCCGTAGTTGGGTTTGTCGAAAACTTGGAAACCCTGTTCTTCCCACACTTACCGAGAGATGAAGTATTTCTTGAATTGATGTTCGACTCCTGGCGGTGCAAAGCAGGTATAAGTCTATGTTGCGGCAGGGCTAGAGCTTTCCCCTCGGAGTGCCATCTGAAATTTGAGAATAGTTGAGAGTAGGTGTTTGAGAGTAAACGAAAATAATAATCTTTGGAGATTGCAAGGTAGTAGAAGAGAATGTAAAAGTGAAAAGTAATGGAGAATAGTGGCCTTTATATAGAGTTTAGGCATATAATGTCGTTGGAGTGAAATTCTCGGCCGCGACACTTCTAGCCGTTATGAGCCATTTTCTGCCCGTTGCGGTTCCTGCCCGTTGTAAAAGTAGCCGTTACGACTCTTGCGGTTTATTAGGCGACAATTTCCGCGGCAGCTAACAATTTTCTCCTCGCCCTTTGTTCATCTCTTCTTCCTTTCTTGATCTCCATCTTAAAATAAACAATAATATAAAATATTATTCCTTAAAAATGTAGGAAACTAAAAATAACTGAAATTGTAAACTAACAACTAAAAACTAAAAAATAAAATGAAAAAATTTGAGTGAAAAGATTAGAGAACTAAAGGAGTGCATGTGGATGCATCTCCTAAAGTGTTTATTTCCTTATCCCTCATCACATGTGATCCCTTGTGAGGTAGCAACTGGAATCTAGGACCTCCCGTTAATGTGTCGTGGCAGTTCTCCTGGCAGGGTCCTATGTGTTTGCTGCGGCATTGTGCAGCTTCTATGCCAGAACATGTTGGTTCTTTATTGAGGTATGGTTTCCTTGTGGCCTGGAGTGCTTGGCATCTTTCTGAATCCTCGGTATGTTTCCTTGTGTTTAGTACGTGGAGTTTTACATGCTCGTCATTGATTCGCATTGTCAGCTCTCCTTTCTCAACATCGATTATTGTCCTCCTGGTAGCAAGGAATGGCCGTCCCAGAATGAGTGGGGTTCTTTGATCCTCATCGCAATCTAGAATCACTACACTAGACTCGTTCTACAGCGGCGCTTCTCGTGGCGTTTTCTTAACAAACGCCGGTAATATTTAACTAATGCCAGTGTTTTGGAGCAAAACGCCACAAAATGGAACATTTAGCGGCGTTTTAAAAAAAACCGTTGTAGTAAAAGAATTAGCAGTGTTTTGTAGTATAAACGCCGCAAGTGGTTTTGTTTTAGTCACGATTTTGTGTAAAAATATGTGATAAGTCCCTTTTGGTGGTGTTTGTAACACCCGGGTCCGGGGGTCGGGTGGATTTAAATATTAAAATAATGTTTAGGGTTTCCCCTTTTCCTTTTTTAAATTTATTTAATATGTTGGACCCAATTTTGACTTAAAGCCCGAATTTCCATGGATTTTAGAGTCTTGGATGATGTCCATTTTTCATTAATGGCAGTTTTGTAATTAAATTGGCTTTGTAAAATAAAATCTCTTTTATTTCAAATACCCAAAATTCCTATCATCTTCTACCTCCAAAAACAAACCAACGTGAACTCCTCCCCTCCATTGGAAGCCACTGTTCCATCACCATCCTCCTTCATCCTTGGTGATTTTCAAAAGGTAAGCATACTCCCATGTTGTCCTCATCTTCCCCTTGCTACTCATGTTTTTAGTTTTCATTGAAACCCATTACTTTGTACTTTGAGATTTTTGGGTTTTAAGTTAAAAAATCTAAACTTTATTAACCTTTAAGCAAGCTTTTGATTCTTTGATGTTAGACTTGTTCTTAGCATCATTAAAGGTCCAACATATATGATTTTTACAAAGTTTTAACAACATTTTTGGATATGGGTTTTTGGGGGGTTTTAGAGGGTTCAAATGTCAAGTTGTGGGGCTGTTTAGTGTGGGAAATTGATGACTAATGATTAAGTGATGTTTGAGGGTTGTTTTGGGTGTGTTAGATGGCATTTTGGAGGTTGGAAACATTGGGTATTTGCTGAGTTTGAGGGCTGCGCGAAAATGATGTTTTGAGGGTGTTCTTGGGTCGAATATATGCTTGTTTTGTGTTTAGTGTTTCCGACAAAGAGTTGATGGTTGATTATTGGTATTTTGCTTGTGTTTGATTGATAGCATCAAGATTTTGCGTTGGTGAGACCTCGGGAACTAATCCGGGAAGCTTGGAAGATTAATCGGCTAGTGTTGAGCTTGGATTGTTGGTGAGTGGTTCTTCGGTTTTATTTGGTTTTCAAAATGTTTGGTTCGAGCATGTGGACCTAGGTTGGGCTTGGTAAACCCACCTAGAGTTGGGATTAGATTGGTAGTCTAATCCCAAGCTTCAGTTAGAAGACTATGGTTGAACTTGTGAATGTTGTGTTTATGCCTCATGTTCTAATTGTGATTAATGTTATACATATTGTGGCTATGTGTGATGTTGAGGCATGATGACTTATTTATGCATTGTGATGTGCACGTGTTGATGAAATGTGGGTTGCATGATTGTGAATCATGGTGGATACGTGCTAGGCATGGGAATTGGTAAGGATATTGTGTTATGATGATCTTGTGATGAGTTGGTATTGACACTAGTATGTTTGGGTACAAATGATTGATCATTAGGATGTTAGTGTGCACACGAGTGTCGAAATGCGCGCGTGGTATTGGTGATGGTAGTCACCAAGAATGAGTACGGGTACGCCCGAAAATCTTCTTTTATATCTTAGTCGATGATGAGTGGAATTCCATCGACGAGGCGTGAGGATGAATGGAATCCCCTCCGCGTGAAACGGTGATGAATGGAATCCCATCGTAAGGTAATGTATTGGTTGAGTTGTTGGATATGAGTTCCAACGGTTGTTATCCGCATATTCGGGTCATAGCTAGGTGCCAATACGATTTGTTAAATGTGTTTCATATGGTTGTGTTATGGACATGTTGAGCATGGCATGATACTTGAGATTATGTTTATGCATTTCATGTAATTGACTCATGTGGTTCCGAAGGTAAGGAAACATGCATTCATCCTTGGTTTTGTTGCTCGTGCTTGGACTCTGCATTGTCGAGGTTTGTTTTATGAGCTTACACTCACTAAGCTTCGCGCTTACGCTCTTCTTGTTGGACAATGCAGATCCTTAGTTCGTGGGTTGCTTGTGCGAGGAGAAGGGCCTTCAAGTGTGCTATTTTCTACCTTTAAGTATGGACTTTTAAGTTAATTGATGTAATAGATAAGCAATGGGATTTGAGTATGTTGTTTTGTGTTTAGGAGCGTGTTAAGACTCATTTAGTATGTTGCTGGTTTGGTTGTGGTTTGCTTATGCTATGTATGTTGGCCATGTGGCCCTTATCTTATGCTTACGTGTATGTCTAAAGGCATGTGAACCTTGCTTGTTTTATACCTTGGTGAATGTTTGATTTCCTTTTGGTTGCCCCTTTATGTATGTGAGTTAAGTGTTTGAGCATGCTTGTAGTAGGGTGTAATGTCTTAGAGTTCGTGAATGCGTGTTTGGAGGTCCCATGTTGTGTCTTGAGGCAGCCTTTGTGCCTTAACCAGCTAAAACCTGTTTGATCGAGTTAGGGGTATCGATACGGTTAGGCCCGTATCGATACGGTCTCCTTGTTTCAGGCCAAGTGTATTGATACTCGGGAAGGCGTACCGATACCATTTTTGCTACTCGAAATTTGAGATTTTGGTGAGAAATTGAGAGTATCAGTACGAGCTTAGGTGTTTCGATACAGTCTTCGTAGCTTTGACCCTGAGAAGTTGACCAGTGAGGGCGTATCAGTACGATCAACCAGTGTACCGATACGGTCTCCCTTTGTCGACTTTGGGCTGTTGACCTAGTCAAGGCGTATCGATACGCCCTTCTAGTGTATCGATACGGCCTGCCGTGCAAACTAAAATGGGCTGTTTTAAATTGCTTGCTTGCATGTTTGTTTTTTATTTCGTTGTGTTTCTGCTGTCGTGTTTCACATAGGAGTTATTAAAGCATTTAGACAAGATAATGTTAAAAGAAAGTTTTCTAGGGTTGCTAATCAAAGTGGAGCCTTAATGGGTTTCGCTTCGGTTTTCCCCGTGTGACCCACTCGGACCGGTCGGTCACCCAGACCGGGACGAGGGGGTTACACTTGTTGGTATCAGAGCCTAGGTTATAGGCTCGTGGACTGTCCCGTAACATCACATGTAAGTGAGGTAAGTTAAATTCTTGTATTGCAATTGCACGATGTTTGCTTGCTTATCAAATATGCTTTGATGCCTGTGTAATTGACCGCATGTGTGCGTTGTTTGAAGCATGTTGATGTGTGTGATTTGTCCGTTAAGTGTTGAGTAGAGTCCCATTGCTTCTATTATATCGAAAAAAGGATTTTTGAGTGAGGGAAACATACTTGAGCCACTTGGACCCTTGCCCTTGCTAACCCAATTTTGTATGTTGTTGTAGTTGTTATATGTGAGCGGTTATGTCGAGGCCTAGAGGTAGACCCAAGCTGGTTCGTCAGGAACCCCGTGTTGCGGCTCCTGCTGAAGAGCCAGTGGGTGGGGTAGAGGCTCCTGTGGAAGAGCCTACTGTTGGAGTCGGAGCTCCTCCACCACCACCACCTCCTCAGCCTGATGTGGAAGGCGAGGCTAGGGCTGAGGGAGCGGGACCTCAGGTTGGCCAGGGTGGCCAAGGTCCTGCAGGGATAGACATGGCTCCTCTAGTTCAGGCTATAGCGGGAGCGTTTCAGGCTGCAGTTGCCGGAGCTCAGGCTGCAGCACAACCGAGAGGAGATGATGCTAGCTTACCCTTAGAGAGGCTTCGTAGCCTCGAAGCGGATGAGTTCAGGGGATCTACGCCTGAGAGATTAGAGTTATGGCTAGAGAAGACGATTCGTATTTTGGCTCAGATGGGATGTGTTGGGGCTCGTAAGTTGGGCTGTGTGGTTTCGTTACTTCAGGGTGATGCCTACACCTGGTGGGTCACCATTTCTTGCGGCGTGCCTGAGGCCGAGATTGGTTGGGATTTCTTTGAGACTACTTTCAGAAAGAGATATTTAGGCCCGAGATATTTAGATGAGAAGAAGATGGAGTTCATGGCTCTTGTTCAGGGAGACACATCATTGACAGATTACGAGATCCGCTTTGTCCGATTGAGTCAATATGCTCCGGAGTTGGTTCCTACTGAGTGGGACCGTTGTGATCTGTTCAGGTATGGGCTTCATGAGGAGGTCAAGAGGTACACCTTGGCTGCAGATTATTCTAATTTCAATGTCTTGGTCGCTAGGGCCAAGGACATCGAGCATAGCTTGGTATGACCAAGCGTTCGGGAGGATCCAGTTCAGGGAAGAGGCACAACAACTTTGACTGTGGTGATGCCAAGAGGCATCGGGGCAGTGGATAATAGTATGATCATAGGCGTGGCGGTGGCCACCATGGTAGAGGCCATCAGTGCCAGAGAGCCGGAGGGCGTTTGCCCGATGTGGGAGACAACATTCAGGAGAGTGTTGGGGAAACTATCATGCTTGCTGGAACTGTGGATCGAGAGACCACTTCAGGAGAGAGTGTCCGCATCAGGCGGGACAGGCACCGATTCAGGCACATGCCCCTGCGAGAGCGATCGACTATTCGAGAGGCAGTGGGCACGGTCGTGGTTACTTCCAGCCGAGGGCTGATGCACCTAGGATAGAGGCACCGAGGAATCTTGCTCATGTAGTTGCAGTTCAGCCAGAGGCCGATGGACCAACTAGAGTCTATGCACAGAGAGAGGCAGGGAATGGCACAGATGTGATAGCATGTAATTTCGAGTTGCAGTCCATGTCTTTGCTTTCCTTAGTCGATTCGGGTTGCACGCATTCTTATATTTTGAGTGAGCATGCAAAGAAGTTAGACATACCTGCTGAGATTTTAGATATAGAGATGCATGTGACTAGTTCCTTCGGTGTGATAGTTGTAGTTAGACGAATGTATAGGAGGTGTCCGTTGAAGATTCAGGGTCATGTGTTTCCTGTTGATATGATGGAGCTTCCGTTCTACGGCTTTGATATCATTTTGGGTATGGATTTGTTGGTTGAGCACAAAGCTAGTGTAGATTTTGAGACAAAGAGAATTTCGTTGAAGCTTTTTGATGACTACGAGGTAGTGGTTGTAGGTGAGAACGTTAAGTTCTTGTCGAATGTTGTGTCGGCTTTAGAGGCTCATAGGTTGATGGACTCCGGTTGTGGGGCTTATTTAGCGTATGTGATGAATCCGAATATGAGTGAGGTTAGATTGAAAGATATCAGGACAATTTGTGATTATCCGGATGTGTTTCTAGAAGAGTTACCGGGTTTGCCTCCTGACAGAGATGTAGAGTTTGTGATTGAGACTGTTTCAGGGTCTACTCTAGTTTCTACTGCTCCGTACCGTATGGCTCCGAAGGAGTTGAAAAGTCAGCTTCAGGAGTTGTTAGACTGAGGTTTTATTAGGCCTAGTAGTTCGCCTTGGGGTGCTCCCGTGTTGTTTGTGAAGAAGAATGATGGCAGTATGAGGATGTGTATCGACTACAGACAGTTGAACCAGTTGACAGTGAAGAACAAGTATCCATTGTCGGATATAGATGACCTGTTTTCGAAGATAGCTTTGAGATCGGGGTACTATCAGTTGAAGGTAAAAGAATGTGATGTATCGAAGACAACTTTTAGGACTAGATACGGTCATTATGAGTTCCTTGTGATGCCGTTTGGGCTCACGAATGCACCGGCAGCTTTCATGGACATGATGAACAGAGTTTTCCGAGACTATCTAGACCGATTTATAGTTGTTTTCATAGACGACATCCTTTTGTACTCGAGATCAGAAGAAGAACATGATGAGAACTTGAGACTTGTTTTGCAGAGATTGATGAGTAATCAGTTGTATGCTAAGTTGAGTAAATGCGAGTTCTGGATCAAAGAGGTTGTGTTCCCTGGCCACGTTGTGTCAGCGGAAGGTATCCGTGTTGATTCGAAGAAGATTAAAGCCATTGTTGAGTGGAAACAACCTAAGTTAGTTACAGAGATTAGGAGTTTCCTAGGACTAGCTGATTACTATAGGAGGTTCGTTGATGGTTTCTCTAGAGTAGCTGCTTCGTTGACTAAATTGTTGCAAAAAGGAGTGAAGTTTGTGTGGTCAGATGCGAGACAAAATGCATTTGAGAAATTAAAAGAAGCTTTGACGAATGCTCCAGTGTTGGTACAGCCAGTTTCAGGGAAAGAGTTCGTAATCTATAGCGATGCTTCCTACGTAGGTTTAGGTTGTGTTTTGATGCAAGAAAGGACAGTTGTTGCTTATGCTTCGAGACAGTTGAAGGTGCACGAGAAGAACTACCCTACGCACGACATTGAGTTAGCAGCAGTTGTGTTTGCATTGAAGATTTGGCGTCACTACTTGTATGGTGAGAAGTGCACGGTTTACACTAATCATAAAAGCTTGAAGTATCTGATGACTCAGAGAGAGCTGAACTTGAGACAGAGAAGATGGCCTGAACTGTTGAAAGACTATGATTTGACTATTGAGTACCATCCGGGTAAGGCAAATGTAGTGGCCGATGCGTTGAGCAGAAAGGTTGCATTTGAGTTGCGAGCTATGTTTGCTAGGCTGAGTGTATCAGAGGATGGTGGTTTGATTACAGAGTTGTAAGTGAAGCCTTCATTAATTCAGATGATCAGAGAGAAATAGATGCAAGACGTATCTTTAGCTTCACATGTTCAGGACATTGCAGAGGGTAGACCGACAGAGTACAGTTTCAGTGATGGGAATGTGTTGTGTTTCAGAGACAGAGTGGTAGTGCCCGCAGATGTTGAGTTGAGATGTATGATTCTGAGTGAAGCACATTCGAGTCCTTTTTCGATGCATCCAGGCAGTACTAAGATGTACCGAGATCCAAAGAGTGATTATTTCTGGGTTGGTTTGAAGAAGGATTGTAACCCCCTTAACCCGGCCCAGACGGTTGACCCGAATTAAGAAAGTCACACGGGGAAAACCAAAGTCAACCCGAAAGTAAACTTTGATTAACGACCCTTTTTTTCTTTTTAATCTTGTCTAAATGCACGTTAACCTTAGATGTGATCTCACAACAACATACTCGAAGGTCATAAACATCAGAGATCAAACAGGGACCCAATTGAACAATTAACAACTTTAGGGACCAAACTGTAAATTCTGAAAACTTAAAGGACTTAACCAGATTTTAAGTTACCAACTTAAAATTAATCAAGTTTCATGCTTCTCTGCCAAATTTCAGCTCAAACGGGCATCCCAAACTCATACAATTGCACAAACAAGTTTCAGGACCAAAAAGCAAACATTCCAAAACATCTAACTGCCACTGTCAGCCCCTAACGGTCACGTGTTCCGAAACAGGCAGAGCCCGTTTCGAAACGCGGGGCCGTTCCGCAACGCGTACCAAAAGGTGGCTGGCAGAATGCTTTCCGTTTCGAAACGGTGTCTACCGTTTCGGACGCCTGGGCTGATTCAGGGCATCCGTTCCGAAACGGTAGTCCCTGTTTCGAAATGCCCTGCACATAATGCAGAAAAAGACATGCTTAAACACGCAATTGACCATCCGAACATACTCCAAAACCCACCAAACTTTACCATCATGCAATTCAACATATAAGAGACATACTTGCATCAACAATTCAACATATTATCATCATATACGTAAAGCCCCAATTCTATAGGCATGCTTCCTACACAAGCAACCATTTAAACACAAAATCTCCAAATCCATCTCATATAAGCCAAAACATGATCCAACAACATTAATAACAACATATAACCATCCTTGTCCGAACATAAACGAACACATAAACATCAATCCAAGAGATTCTACCCCAATGCCTTTATTAACTATAGCTATTCACCGAGACATACATCTCAAATGGAGTCCTCCTTGAATCCCTTGCTTCTCGCTGTCCAAACTTCAAGAATCTGCATTGATGGACAAAAAGGAGCGTAAGCACATAATGCTTAGTGAGGAATGCTCAAAACCAAAACACCATCAATGCAGCGAGTCATAAAACCTCTTTGAAAAGCAACTCGATTTGTTTACCAAGCAAAGTTTGAAAACCCCTTTTCAACAACATGCTTAAACCATGCATTGCTCAAACATGAAAACCAACCCTTAGCTTAGCAAGCTAAGAAAACCTTTTCAAAGCATAATTTGCAAAATCATCCATTTAACCATTCCATGCATAAACACCATATGTAAAGTTAAATTCATACCTTGGAAAACACTTCCATTTCATAACATACCTTTCTTATACTTGAAAATCATTTCAAGCAAGAAACCCTTTAAAACCATTTACTCAATCAATCCAACACATGCATTAAACAAAGGCAACTTATGAACCACAACATCAACATCACATGCCTTTTAAAACAAGTCTTAACAAGACTCCAATGCATTAAGAGATTTCATGCACACATGCATCATTTACCAAATGATAATCAACACTTGTTCAACTTAACAAGTAAACATGCATTCTCAAGCATTAAACACTTTTCATGCAACCATGCATCTTTTCAAGCATCTCATGCTTAATCATAATCAAGAACATTATATTGGCTCCCAAGTGATCAACCACATCCACTTTTCAACTCAACATCCAATCGGATACGCGGATCACAAGCGTTGTCCCCACGCTTCATACACACTACCAATCCAAGGTCCCCAAATGGACTTTTAAACACCATTTGACCTCAACATTCACAAGGTTCCCATGTATGGACTTTCAAACACCATACAACCTTAACTTTTCACAAGGTTCCTATGTATGGACTTTTAATCACCATACAACCTTAACTTTCCTAAGGTTCCCATGTATGGACTTTTAAACACCATACAACCTTAACTTTCCTAAGGTTCCCATGTATGGACTTTTAAACACCATACAACCTTAGCTTACACAAGGTTCCCATATATGGACTTTTAAACACCATATAACCTTAACATGCACAAGGTTCCCATGTATGGACTTTTAAACACCATACAACCTTAGCATCACCGATTGGTAGTTGTATAACATCACTAACGAGATCCGGGACACCCAACACAAGATCCACACATGGACTTTACACCACCATTGTGATCTTAACAAGCACAAGGTTCCCATATATGGACTTTTAAACACCATATAACCTTTGCTTAACCAAGGTCCTCGAATGGGCATTCAACCTCCATTATGACCTTAACCATCTCGTTAGGATACTTGAAGGGAGTTTACCGGTTCACTCTTAACCACTCCACCTCCAAGGCGACTTTATTCACGGTGCACCCAATCCTATAGCCGGCTAACTATATCCGATCAAAGAAACCAAGAACCATTTACATCACTTGCCAATATAACCAACTTACCACATTAGTCCAATGATTCACATGCATATTCATAATGCAAAAACCATCATTTACCATCATCAATCCACTGTTTAAAAGCATTACACAAAGCCATTGAACAACATGCAACACCATGCATCAAAACCACATTTTTAATGTATAAAACTAAGGATCTCTTACCTTGAGCATCCTTCACATATGGCTTCAAATCTAGCATTAAACCATGCTTAAAATATGCTTTCAAAACAGAATATAAACCATGCAAATCACATGCATTGCAACCACCAAACACAATTGCTTTTAAAGCCAATTCACAACACAAACCAAGAGCGAAAATCCATATACTTACTCTTGAGCTTAGCAAAGTTGTTTAGGCTTAAACTAAGCTCCCAAAACCTCCAAACCTTGGTTTAAAAGCTGAAAACCCAACTTCACTCACCGATACACAAAACAAGGCTAGCCAACAAGCCTTCCAAGCATCCGAAACCTTCCACACCACCTCAAATGCTCACGGATCTTCCTCCCCTGATTCAAGCACATAACAACAGAAGATTAATGCATCATAATGCACTAAAAACACCAGCAACACAACTAAACTCGCTGCTCATCACAAATCCAACATTTCGGCTACCAAACACAACCGAAATCACCACCAAACACTTCCGAAACTTAACCCAGCCAAGATCCATCACTTCTAACCATTTTCAATCATCAATTAACATCCAAAATGATCACAAACACGTCCTTATACCTCCAGGTATAACAGATCACCAAGATCACTCCAAAAACAACCAAAAACTCAAGCAAAACTTAGGAAATTCAACCTATCCGAGATTGCATTAATTAAACCTCAACTTCTAATCAATTTAGCATTCATTTAACATCAATTTGACACTCCAAAACACTGCCCAAACAGATCACACGAAAATTTCACCAAAGTCAAGCAAATCTTGCATTTTAAGCCAAAATCAAGATTTCAATTGAAAAGCCTTTAACAAATCACAAATCAAGGATTGAGAACTTAGGAATTTCAGTAAAGAACTGAGAGTTTAGAGGAGAAGGACGTTCTTACCTCCAAACTTGAGTTTCTCCCTTTTTGGAACCAAAATCTTGAAAATCCAAGTAGCAAATACAAAGGTTTTGTTGAAGGATTAATTAGAGATCAAATGAGGATTAAAATATGATATTTAGGTGACAAAAATCAGAGGAAAAGATCTGGAGAGAATGTGTTTGGTTTGAGAGAAAAGATGAGAGAAAAAGGAAAAAGGAAAATGGAAAAGTTAGTTGGAAATGGCAAAATATCTTCCCTCCACTTTTCTTTTATTTAAAAACCTTTAATAAATCATTTAATATTTTAGAAAAATCTGGAGAAACTCTCATTGGGTAAATAGCTCCTTAAAGATTCAAAGTTTCAATCCTTTTTAAAACAGTCACACAGTTTTCAAAAATTACATTTTGGTCACTAGCCAAAATGTCACCCTTCCCAACCTCATTTTGTAAAATTGATTCCACAGTTCACTTGTATATATTAAAAGATGATTTTAGAACATTTTTCCATATTTTTAATGCAACCCGAACTAGGCTTTCCTAATTTCACCTTTATATATTCGATCAGCACTTTGACCGAACCAGTCAACGCCCAAAACTTCTAAACCCAAAACCGGGGCGTTACAAGGATGTGGCCGAGTATGTGAGCCGTTGTATGGTATGTCAGAGAGTAAAGGCAGAACATCAGGTTCCTTCAGGTTTGTTACAGCCTTTGAAGATTCCGGAATGGAAGTGGGAAAGAATCACTATGGACTTTGTGTCAGGGTTGCCGTTGTCTCATTCGAAGAAGAATTCTGCTTGGGTGATAGTCGATAGATTCACTAAGTGTGCTAATTTCTTAGCAGTGAACACCACTGATTCTTTAGATAAGCTGGCAGATTTGTATGTCCGAGAGATTGTGAGACTGCATGGAGTTCCGAAGTATATTGTATCAGATAGAGATCCGAGATTCACATCTAGGTTCTGGAGTTGTTTGCATAGTGCCCTAGGTAGCCGTCTGCATTTCAGTACTTCATATCATCCACAGTCAGATGGTCAATCAGAGCGAGTGATACAAGTATTAGAGGATATGCTCTGTTGTTGTGTGATCGACTTCCAGGGATCGTGGGAGAAGCATTTACCCTTGGTCGAGTTTGCTTACAACAACAGTTACCAGGCTAGTATTCAGATGGCTCCTTATGAGGCATTGTATGGTAGGCGATGTAGGACTCCGATTTGTTGGGCCGAAGCGGGACATAAATTGTTACCTATGCCGGATTTGCTTAAGAGGACTACCGACAAGGTGAAATTGATTTGTGACCGTCTGAAAGCAACTTCCGATCGTCAAAAATCTTATGCTGATTTGAAGAGAAAAGAGATTGAGTATTCAGTGGGTGAGAAAGTGTTTCTGAAAGTGTCTCCGTGGAAGAAGGTAATGCGATTTGGACGGAAAGACAAGTTGAGTCCGAGGTTTATCGGTTCGTATGAGATAGTGGAACGGATTGGGCCAGTAGCTTACCGTTTGAGATTGCCTTCAGAGTTAGAGAAGATCCATGATGTATTCCATGTGTCGATGCTCATGAGATATAGATCGGATCTGTCTCACGTTATGCCCGTTGAAGAGATAGAACTGAATCCAGATTTGTCGTACAATGAAGAACCAGTTGAGATACTTGCTTCGGATAGCAAGGTGTTGCGTGGCAAGACCATAGAGTTGCTCAAGGTATTGTGGCGACATAGAGGTGTGGAAGAGGCCATGTGGGAGAGGAAAGCAGATATGCTTGAGCAGTTTCCGTCAGGTAATTTCGAGGACGAAATTCCTTAAGTGAGGGAGAGTTGTAACACCCGGGTTCGAGGGTCAGGTGGATTTAAATATTAAAATAATGTTTCGGGTTTTCCCTTTCTTTTTTTTTAAAATTTATTTAATATGTTGGACCCAATTTTGACTTAAAGACCGAATTTCCATGGTTTTTAGAGTCTTGGATGATGGCCATTTTTCATTAATGGCAGTTTTGTAATTAAATGGTCTTTGTAAAATAAAACATCTTTTATTTCAAATACCCAAAATTCCTATCATCTTCTACCTCCAAAAACAAACCAACGTGAACTCCTCCCCACCATTGGAAGCCACTGTTCCATCACCATCCTCCTTCATCCTTGGTGATTTTCAAAAGGTAAGCATACTCCCATGTTGTCCTCATCTTCCCCTTGCTACTCATGTTTTTAGTTTTCATTGAAACCCATTACTTTGTACTTTGAGATTTTTGGGTTTTAAGTTAAAAATCTAACTTTATTAACCTTTAAGTAAGCTTTTGATTCTCTGATGTTAGACTTGTTCTTAGCATCATTAAAGGTCCAACATATATGCTTTTTACAAAGTTTTAACAACATTTTCGGATATAGGTTTTCTGGGGGGGGTTTAGAGGGTTCAAATGTCAAGTTGTGGGGCTATTTAGTGTGGGAAATTGATGGCTGATGATTAAGTGATGTTTGAGGGTTGTTTTGGGTGTGTTAGATGGCATTTTGGAGGTCGGAAACATTGGGTATTTGTTGAGTTTGAGGGCTGCGCGAAAATGATGTTTTGAGGGTGTTCTTGGGTCGAATATATGCTTGTTTTGTGTTTAGTGTTTCTGACAGAGAGTTGATGGTTGATTATTGGTATTTTTCTTGTGTTTGATTGATAGCATCAAGGTTTTGTGTTGGTGAGACCTCGGGAACTAATCCGGGAAGCTTGGAAGATTAATCGGCTAGTGTTGAGCTTGGATTGTTGGTGAGTGGTTCTTCGATTTTATTTGGTTTTCAAAATGTTTGGTTCGAGCATGTGGACCTAGGTCGGGCTTGGTAAACCCACCTAGAGTTGGGATTAGATTGGTAGTCTAATCCCAAGCTCTAGTTAGAAGACTATGGTTGAACTTGTGAATGTTGTGTTGATGCCTCATGTTCTAATTGTGATTAATGTTGTTATACATATTGTGGCTATGTGTGATGTTGAGGCATGATGACTTATTTATGCATTGTGATGTGCATGTGTTGATGAAATGTGGGTTGCATGATTTTGAATCATGGTGGATACGTGCTAGGCACGAGAATTGGTAAGGATATTGTGTTATGATGATCTTGTGATGAGTTGGTATTGGCGCTAGTATGCTTGGGTACAAATGATCGATCATTAGTATGTTAGTGTGCACACGAGTGTCGAAATGCGCGCGTGGTCTTGGTGATGGTAATCACCAAGATGGAGTACGGGTACGCCCGGAAATCTTCTTTTATATCTTAGTCGATGATGAGCAGAATCCCATTGACGAGGCGTGAGGATGAGTGGAATCCCCTCCGCGTGAAACAGTGATGAGTGGAATCCCACCGCAAGGTAATATATTGGTTGAGTTGTTGGATATGAGTTCCAACGGTTGTTATCCGCGTATTCGGGTCATAGCTAGGTGCCAATACGGTTTGTTAAATGTGTTTCATATGGTTGTGTTATGGACATGTTGAGCATGGCATGATACTTGAGATTATGTTCATGCATTTCATGTAATTGACTCATGCGGTTCCGAAGGTAAGGAAACATGCATTCATACTTGGTTTTGTTGCTCGTGCTTGGACCCTGCATTGTCGAGGTTTGTTTTATGAGCTTACCCTCACTAAGCTTCGCGCTTACGCTCTTCTTGTTGGACAATGCAGATCCTTAGTTCGTGGGTTGCTTGTGCGAGGAGAAGGGCCTTCAAGTGTGCTATTTTCTACATTCAAGTATGGACTTTTAAGTTAATTGATGTAATAGATAAGAAATGGGATTTAAGTATGTTGTTTTGTGTTTAGGAGCGTGTTAAGACTCCTTTAGTATGTTGCTGGTTTGGTTGTGGTTTGCTTGTGCTATGTATGTTGGCCATGTGGCTCTTATCTTATGCTTATGTGTATGTCTAAAGGCATGTGAACCTTGCTTGTTTTATTCCTTGGTGAATGCTTGATTTCCTTTTGGTTGCCCCTTTATATATGTGAGTTAAGTGTTTGAGCATGCTTGTAGTAGGGTGTAATGTCTTAGAGTTCGTGAATGCGTGTTTGGAGGTCCTAGTTGGTGTCATGAGGCAGCCTTTGTGCCTTAACCAGCTAAAACCTGTTTGATCGAGTTAGGGGTATCGATACGGTTAGGCCTGTATCGATACGGCCTCATTGTTTCAGGCCAAGCGTATCGATACTCGGGAAGGCGTACCTATACCATTTTTGCTACTCGAAATCTGAGATTTTGGTGAGAAATTGAGGGTATCGGTACGGGCTTAGGTGTATCGATACGGTCTTCGTAGCTTTGACCCTGAGAAGTTGACCAGTGAGGGCATATCGGTACGGTCAACTAGTGTACCGATATGGTCTCCATTTGTTGACTTTGGGCTGTTGACCTAGTCAAGGCGTATCGATACACCCTTCTAGTGTATCGATACGGCCTACCGTACAAACTAAAATGGGCTGTTTTAAATTGCTTGCTTGAATGTTTGTTTTTTATTTCATTGTGTTTCCGCTGTCCTGTTTCACATAGGAGTTATTAAAGCATCTAGACAAGATAATGTTAAAAGAAAGTTTTCTAGGGTTGCTAATCGAAGTGGAGCCTTAACGGGTTTCGCTTCGGTTTTCCCCGTGTTACCCACTCGGACCGGTCGGTCGCCCAGACCGGGACGAGGGGGTTACAGCGTTTGTTAACGAAAATGCCGCAATAGGAAAAAAAATAAAACTCCACGTTTCCCCCAATTCTACCGTGAAAATTAAAGAATCCATAACCTCTACTGCTCCCTCCTCGCCGTGCTACTTACCCCCATCGACCAAGCGCTCGCCTCGCCATCGCACCTCAAGCGAGCGTCGCTCGCCTCACCGTCTCACAACAAGAGGGCATCGTTCGCCTCGTCGTCGCAGCAACGAGCAAACATCGCCGTTCGGCTCACCATCGCACCAGCAAGCAAGTGTTTTCCAGGTTTGTTCCCAAATAATCAGACGCTTCAAAATTCTTTTTCAAAGTATAAAGATTTATGAATGAAATTTAAATAAAAAGTAGGTATAGGACTATGACTTTTGTTTTTGTTCCTTTTATGACTCTAAATGCCATGTGATTTAGTCTGTTTTGTCTACCATTTTCGTTTTTACAGACATGGACGAAATCATAACGATGAGTGTGTAATTCATGGTGTTGATATGCCCCAACCTTACTTTGTTCCAACATTTAGATAGACGTGTTGTTTTAAATGACGACTTTATTTTATTTTTCACTTATCTTGTCCAAAAGTTAGAAAAAAATTGACTGCAACCTTAAAAAGGGTTTTACTTAACAAATACAATAAGAAAGAAAGAGAAAAGTGTTGTAATTGTTATAAATGTAGATCGACAGTAGCACACAAATAGCCGAAAGAATTTAATTTATGGTGGTTATAGCTTTTCCCTCAAGTGCCGATTACATGATTCAAGCTGAGGAAATTTAACCCAATCTTACGTCTATGGACCTTATAGGATTAGCATGGCTGTCTTCATTTACAGACGCACGTATATGGATGTTGTTAGAGTAGGCTCCAATTAGACTCAGTAATTTGGACACAAAACAAATGTAGTGGGACGGATCGTGGGATTTCGTTTCATTTCGCATCCATCCCAACCGTCTGGTATACATAGTATATTGTATTATATATGTTTATAGAAAGTTTTTAAATTAAAAGTAATTAGTATATTATTATGTTCCATCTTTTTTTTGTTTAGCCGACGGATTCTCGAATTGTTAAATAATATTGAGAACCAGACCCAAGATAAAAGTAGTTAACCAAAATTTTCCTTACCAAGGATGCTATTTCGTTTAGTACTTTGATTTTTATCTGTAGCCTGCTAAACAAAAAGCTAGTGAACTTGAAAGCAGATTCTATGCCATCACACAACAATGTATGAACTCATAATCTGCACTCTCTCATTACACCACGAAATCGAATCATTCATAACCGGCATACTCTGGTAGCTCAAGTGAACACTTACTGATAATCATTCATAAAGTTTAGTACTTTAGTTCTGTTTTTGTTAATTATGTGTTACATTGTTCATAGAGTAATAATTGGAAAATGTTTATGTTAGAAGCAAGATGGCATTTTATGTCTTGATGATATATATCTTTGATACTTGTTACTTTTATGCGCTTTGAAAGGTCTTATTGCTGTAATGAATTGTTATTAAGTTGAAGCAAAACCCCTTTTTTATAGCTAAGTATGAAGTATATCATTTGATCAAGGTTCAGTCTTTGCTAGAAATCTAACGATATGACCATTTCTGAATAGGTTGAGAGGGATCCCACATCTACATTGAGCTGCAAAATTATTGTTAAATTCTCTGTTGGCAAACGGTGGTTTTTCTTAACAGGTAACTTTCTCTTGAATTTTCGTGTTTGGTTGATTTCTTTAAATAGATCAAGTGGATTAAGTATGACTAATAGGTACTTTATATATTTAACTTGGATTTTACTTAATCGATAATATAATAGTTACATCTCTCTTTATCCTTCAAATATGCACCATGGTAGGTTTAACTTTGTAGACTTTTAATTTTTAAGTATTAGCAATTAACATTTGAAATGGATATTTCAGAAATACAAAATGGATAGGAGTTGGATGAATTTGCCAAGGGTAAGCGTTGACTATCGAAATGGAGTTCAAACTTTTTCTGAATTTTGCTTTTGGGAAACCAAGCGAAGAGAATAAGATTATTTGCCCTTGTAAGAAGTGTGCTAACATTAATTGGTACACTCGTGAAGTTGTACACGAACATCTAATTGTGATTGGCTTTGTTCCGAGCTATAGAAAATGGGTATTCCATGAAGAGTTGACACCTCGTAGAGATTCTTCCACGAGTAATCCGTCTTATCCTCCTAATTATCATCGTAGATCTCTTAGAGAAGATGACATGGAGGGTATGTTGCGAGATGCATTTAATATGCATGATTATCATCAATCTGTTAGAGAAGATGATTGTGATATTGGTTTTAATGATTTCACCGAGATGGGAAGAAGTGGATGTGTTCAAGAGCCAAATGGAGAAGCAACAAATTTTTACAATTTGCCAAATGAAATGAATGAGCCACTTTATGAGGGATCGAAATATTCAAAACTCTCATTTTTCCATTCGTCTTTTCCACTTAAAATGCTTGGGAGGGTGGACTGGTGTAAAGTGTCTAAAAGTCTTATTTTATTTACCATTTTTACTCATATTATTGTTATACTTAGGCACATTTTAGTTGCATAATTAGTCATTAATGCATATTCTTGTAAAGTGTCTAAAAGTCTTATTTTATTTACCCTTTTTACTCATAATATTGTTAGACTTAGACATACTTTAGTTACATAAATAGGCATTAATGCATATTCTCATAATTTCCTTCACCATTAAGCTTGATTACATATTTTAGTGTATTTTGTGAAAAAAGGTGCTGTTTTGGTATATATTTCGGTGCATGCAGGAAAATTGTCCGCCGAAACCCACCGCAACAACAAGGTGCCGCCGGAACCCACCGCGACAGTAGGGTGCCGCCGGAACTTGCCGCGGCATCATTAGCTAAGGAGCTAATGCTAAGGAAGTAGACCAAGGAGCTATACTGATGCAGTTTCAGACAGAGACAACATCTGCCGAGTAGCAACCGCCGCCATACCTGCCGCCCAGGGCAGCAAGCTAAGGAATTGGAGAACTGGAGTGCGATCTGTAGGGCAGAAAATCCTAATTCAAACGATGCCATCCACTCAATTTTTTGATGCCTGTAGCAGTGGACAGAGCCACCGAAGGAAGAGAACGAGATAACTTGCGGTGCAAGGCAACGACAAGGAGTCCGTATTCAACTCAAAGAAGTCAGAATTAAAGTTTGCATTTAATGCAAAAGCTTCTTTGAAGACTTCTACTCCAAGAAGGACTTGGCATAGCTAATGCCTATATATACCCGACATATTTTGTACTTCAGTACGAAAAAACTTAGGTTTTCCCTTAGGCATAGTTTGGGTTTTCTTGCCGCCGACATGATCTAAATTTCTCCTTGGGTTTGGGTTATGTTGTAATTAGTTGTGAGAACGGTTGTTTAGGTTTTCAAGTTAGTTTTTGCAAATGAAATTACAAGGTTTACTTATTCCATGTTCTTCATAGTTTTCAATTAAAACGAAAGATTAGTTGAATTCTATCCATTTGTTCGGTATCGAAAGAGTCGAACTCACGAAAGGAGTAAGTACGATTTCATCTATAGACGGTGCGATTAATCCCGCCTAGACATAGATTAAGGGTTTAAGGCAGCTAAAAGAGGACGAATCAACATTGCTGTCTTTGCATGATTCTCACCGCGACTGGTATTATCTGCAGTGGGCATCAACAGAACTCTGACTTAGACATAAGCAGAGTCACTTTCGAAGCGTTCTGTCGAACCTTGTAGTTCTGCCGAGTTTTTCACCGATACACATTTCCATTCCCCTGCCGAGGCAGCGAGAGGGTCTCAGCAGTCTACCTGCCATCCACCGCCGAGGCAGCAAAGTCTGGAAGCGCAAAACAATTTGACCTATTCAACGCAGTTTCACACTAAGCAGAAACATAATCTTGCCCTCTCTATCAATCTGATCACTTCCTTTTCAATAATTGTGTTTTTATTTTACTTTTCTTCTCGAGCAACCAACTTACTTGTGCATTTACTTTTCTTGTGCAGGAACAACAACTCGAATCAAGCTGTCCAATCCATGTGGGAGACGATATCTTATATACTATAACTTGACAGGAGTGTGCACTAGCGCTCATAAATAGAGAACACCCAAACACTCTACAAGTTCTTGGCGCCGTTGCCGGGGATTGGTAACATCGAAATTCGTTTTAATTTTTTTTGCACTCTTAATTCTATTTGCATTTAATTTCAGTTGAAAAAAAACTATGTGGGAAAGTTCTTATTAAGGTGCAGTTCAAGTCAAGGGCATCAGCACGTGGGAATATTCTTGCGAATTTTGTGAAGGCAATCATGCGTTTTTACAGTTGCCCTCATCTATTTGCAGCAGACACGTCGAGAAAAATCACTTGGGAGTGGATGTTTGAATATGAATAACAGATGCCACCGCAGCAGCAACAGGGACAGACGATGCCGCTGCCGCAGTTGCCGCCGCAAAGGCAAGATTTTTCATGGTATGATCAAAAATCTCAATTTTTTTACCATAACAGTTTTGCTGCAGAAATCGACATGCCCTGGCAATGTAATCATCCTCAAGAGCAATCAACATCCTTGGAGGACACACTTCAAACTTTCCTTTCACTAACCCAAAAGGTATTAACTGCTATGGACGCCAGCATTGCTAAGATGGATGCACGTATGAGCAATTCAGTCCTCATCAATGCGATGGATGAACCTAAACAATTAAGCCGGAGGGATAATGATGTCCCAGGACAAGAGGACAGAGAATTAAGCGAGGGAGGATCTCCGAAGTGTGAGGAGAAATTGGAAACTCCATGCCAGGAGGATGCAGAACACTGCCCGGGCATCAAGATTCACAACTGTTTTGGCAGCTACCTAGAACCCTGCCCTGAAGATGAACTGAACAGTGAAAGGGCAGTACCTGAACAAAGCAATGCCACAACAACACCTAGTGAGGCCGACAAAGGAATTGATGATGCCATGACAACATCACATGCTTCGGCAAATATTCTCGCCTCGACAGAAGCCGCGACAACTATGGACTATATATATCGAGAGGAGTTGATGATGGCAGATTTAAATCCATCAAAATCTCTACTAATGGAGAATTTCAAAGGGTATAAAGAAAACAATGTTGGGAGTCATGAAGCTTTTCCGAAAATTGAGTTTTCCCTGGACAACATCATGACAGAAGACTGTCGCAACAACTGGTTATCATAGCAGCTGCCGCGACAGCAAAAGCAACTTTCCACCATAATGAACTTCGACAAAAATAAGGTAAGTACATGGTTAGATAGTGATATAATTAAGAGAAAAATCTTGCAAAATTGGGATGTGATTCTTGATTTCCAGACTTGATGAGTTGGGTTCTGTTTTGTGTTGATTTTAATTGAGTTTTAAATTGATTTATATGTTAAAATGAGTTGTTGACAACATAGATCCCGAAATCCTTGAGATCCTTAAAGTTCTTGATAGTTTTAGGTGAGATTTTGGGGTGTTTTGGTGGAATCTTGCTTGCTGGAGGTATAAGGTTGAGTTTGGATGTTTATTAGATGTGTTTTGATGTTTATAATGCTTTGGAAGTGATGTATGTTGGCTGGGCTTGGTTTAGGAAGCAATCGATTGAGTTTTCGGTTGTTTTGGATGGGTATTTTGATGTTGTTCGGGTGAGAAACGAGTTTGTGAATTGTTGCTGGTGTTAGAATGCATTTTAATGCATTTAGATCTCTGTTTTGATGATGTGAAAACATGGGATCTTGATCCGGAAGCAAACAAGGTGATTTTGGAGGCTCCGAAGGTGTAATTTTCGTGTCGGCGAACATGGCTTCACGTATCGGTGAGTGGAAATGCAATTTCTTGCTTTGTAACGCTTTGAGTGCAGTCTTGGGAGCTTAGTGTAAGTTTGATACACTTAGCTAAGCTCAAGAGTAAGTGATTCGGAAATCCCTCTCTTGGAAATGTGCTTTGTTTGATGAATTTGCACTTGATGTAAGAGTGGATTTGTTTACTGTTTTTAAGCATGTTTAAGCATGGTTTGATGCTGGATTTTAATTCCATTATGTTAAGGATTCACTAGGTAAGTGATCCATGGTTTGCATGTGTTGAATGCATGTGATATTAAGCATGTGATGCTTGTGGAAATGGCATTGTGGTTATGCTTGTAAAATAGTGGATTAATGTGGTTAAATGATTATATTGGCAAGTGATGAAAATGGTTTTTGGTTACTTTAATCGGATATAGTTAGCCGGCTATAGGATTGGGTGCACCGTGAATAAAGTCACCTTGGATGTCGAGGGATTGTGATTGTGCCGTAATCTCCATCCAAGTACCCTAACAATTGAGGTTAAGATCACAACGATGACTGGTTAGTCCCGTGTGTGAGTCTTGTGTATGTGTCCAATACTCTCGTTAGTGGAATTATACAACTATCGATGAGTGATGTTGAGGGGTTGTGATTGTGCCATTAATCTCCATCACGGGTGTTGAGGGGTTGTGATTATGCCATTAATCTTCACCTTGGGTAGTCCAGTAGTTTGTATGAAGCGTGAGGGACAACGCTTGTAATCCGCGTATCCGATTGTGTCTTGTGATGAAATGGTTTATGGATTATCACTTGTGAGCCAATATAATGTAAATGAATAATGTGAAACATGAGATGCTTGTAAATGATGCAAGAATGCATGAGATGCTTGTAAATGATGCAAGAATGCATGAGATGGTTGGTAAAGCATGAGCAATGGTTTAATTGCTGTTTTAAAGTGATGCATATGAGCTTGTATTTATTAAATGCAATGTTGTCTTGAGAAGACATGGTTTATGAAAATCATGTGATAAAAGTGGTGGTTTTACAAATTATGTTAAATGCATTGATGAATGTGATTTGGTGATCCTCACTAAGCTATATGCTTACGCTCATTTGTTTCATCAATGCAGAGAATTGATCATTTCAAGGCAGCCCAAAAGCAAGAGGAATCCAAGGCTTTGTTAAAGAGATGTATGTGGTTCACTCTTAGTGTAATAAGTGGCAATGGGTGGGACTTCTACTATATGTTTTTGATTGGAGATGTTGGTTGTTATAAGCATGTTTAGTTTCTGGTTGTGGACTTGTAATTGGCCTTTATATGGTCCTATGGCTTGGTTGTGGTGTTTTCCCCTTTTAATAGCTTTATGTCTCAAGCATGCTAGATTAGCTAAATGCCATCATGATATGAAGTGGTCGATGAGTATGATTTGCTGTTTGATGGTGTTTGAAAGTTTATTAGATAGAATATATCTTGTATGCATGATTTGAGCTTGTTTGAATGCGATTTGATATGTTTAAACGATGTTGATTGAAGCCAATCTGGTATGCGTATCGATACATGGGGAAGTTTATCGATACGCTAAGGCAAAATGAGGCAATTCTGTACAGGGGTATCGAAACAGATTGCCCGCGTATCGATACACCTAGGCCAAGTTTGAAGGCCGTACCGATACGTGAGGAAGCGTTTCGATACGCTTGAGTCTTCTTTAGCTACCGTCTTCCCGCGTATCGATACAATGCCAAGTGTATCGAGACGGGTAGTTAAATTTCAGTTAAAAGTATCTTCTAAGGTTTGGAAACGTTGCTTTTTGGTCCCTGAATATTGTGTGTGCAATAGAATGTGTTTGGATGATCCGTTTGAGCTGAATTCTGACATGTTGGCATGTTAGATGACTAATTGAGGATTGGTAACTTAAAAATCGTGAAAGTCCATGTATTTTATGGTATTTACAATTTAGTCCCTAAAAGTCAAATGTATGCAATTGAACCCCTAATCAAACTCCGATCGCTGTGCCATTTTCACCTAATCGCTTTGCTGAACTTTTAGGTTAATAATATGCATCTAGAGAAGATAAATGAAAAATAGGGGTCGTAAATCAAGGTTGACTTTCGGGTTGACCTTGGTTTTCCCCGTATAATCTTCATAGTCTGGGTTAAACATCTAGACTGGGATAAGGGGGTTACATTTGTTGGTATCAGAGCATAGTTACGAAAGAATTGAGAATGTTTGTATGTGAAATTGATATTTATCGTTGTATGTTGATTGAAAAGCATGCAAATTGGTTGAATTCTAAAGCTTATACCATGCTTCATTTTGTATAAATTGCATGTGAAATGGATATGAGTGCGTGATGATGATGTAATGTTGTTGTATGCTGAATTTGAATGATGAAAAGCATGTTGAGCTTGATGAGTCTTTGTATGCTATGTCATGTTAGGGGAAGTCGGGGTGCCCATTGCCTTATTACACTAATCAAATGTTTTTTGTAAACTTGGATCCTTTCTTGCAGCTGGCCTAAATGGTTGATTTGTTTTTGGTTGTTGTGTTTTGTTTAAAATAGCACAATGGGACCTAGAAGGGAGTTGAGGTCCAGTACAATCATACCTGCGGCTGAGCAAGGTGACCAGGGTGCACAAGGTGCAGCAAGGGCCTGCTGGTCCTGGTTTGGGTGATTTGGCGCCACTAGTTTAGGCAATCACCGAAGCGTTTCAGGCTGCTGTTGCCGGAGCGCATGTACAGGCCCCTGCAGTTGGGCAGGCAGGCTTACCGTTGGAAAGGTTGAAGAGCTGTAGAGTTCTTTGGTATGTCTCCTGAGGCGTCTGAGGCCTGGTTAGCGAGTACGATCCGTATCATGGATCAGATGGGCTGTAATGATGTGCGCAAGTTGGGAAGCGCAGTATCTTTGCTGCAAGGCGATGCCTATAGCTGGTGGACGACTACCACAGTTGGTATGGAACCCAATGAGGTTGATTGGGAGTTTTTCAGAGGTGCCTTCAGGAGGAAGTATCTAGGGGTGAGATACTTGGATGAGAAGAAACAAGAGTTTATGTCTCTTGTTCAGGGCAATCTATCTGTGGCTGAGTACGAGGTCCAGTTCGTACGCTTGAGCCAATATGCCCCTGATCTGGTACCTAGTGAGAGGCATCGATGTGATCACTTTCAGTACAGGTTGGTACAGGAAGTTAAGGCGTACATACTAGCTGCAGATTATACTGATTTTGACGCGCTTGTTTGTCGGGCAAAGGACATCGAGCAGAATCTGGGTTTGTCATCTAGAGGTGTTGGTTCTAGCTCTAGGAAGAGAGCCGCTGAGTTTAGTTTCGGTGGTGGACGGAACAAAAGAGGCCGTGATAGGAGACATCAGCCTGAAGGAAGGCGTGGTTTTCTGGGTCGAGGTTGTCAGGCTCATGGAGGTAGTGTGAGATCTGAGCAGCATACATGCTAGACATGTGGTTCGAGGGACCATTTGAGTCGAGATTGTCCTCGAGCAACTAGAGAGGTACATGCTCCTATTGTGGTGACAGGGAACTCTTGTTGGAATTGTGGTTCGGCAAATCATATGAGAAGAGAGTGTCCTTTTTTGGCTGGTGGTGGCCAAGGACGTGCTCCGGTGGTAGCTGCACCTCATAGAGGCCGTGGGCGCGGCCGTGGGAACTTTCAGAGGAGAGATGAGGGGCAGCGAGGTATTGCTCATGTTGTAGCTGTTCGACCTGAGGGAGGTGGACCAGCAAGAGTTTATGCTCAGCGCGAGGAGCACAATGTTACAGATGTCATCACAGGTACCTTTGCTCTTCAGTCTTTATCTTTGCTGGCTTTGATTGATTCTGGATCCACACATCCTTATATCTTGAGTGAGCATGTGCATTTGCTTGATATACCTGTTGAGATGCTTGAAATAAGAATGCAAGTGACTAGTTCTTTTGGTGAGACTATAGTTACTATGAAGTTATATAGGAGATGCCCTTTGTCTATGCAAGGTCATGTTTTTCCTGTGGATTTGATGGAGTTACCTTTCTATGGATTCGATGTAATCCTTGATATGGATTGGTTGACGGAGCATAGGGCAGTGGTTGACTTTGATGTTAAGCGAGTCACCTTAAAGTTGGCCGATGATTATGATGTCCCAGGACAGCAGGGTGCCGCCGGAACCCGCCGCGACAGCAGGGTGCCGCCGGAACCCGCCGCGACAGCAGGGTGCCGCTGGAACCCGCCGCAACATCAGGAGCTAAGGAGCTGGTGCTGAGGCAACAGACCAGGGAGCTGTACTAATGTAGTTCTAGACAGAGACAACAGCTACCGAGTAGCTGCCCCCGCCATATCTGCCGCCCATGGCAGTAAGCTAAGGAATTAGAGAACTGAAGTGCGATCTGTAGAGTAGAAAATCCTAATTCTAATGATGTCATCCACTCAATTTTCTGATGCTTGTAGCAGTGGACAGAGCCACCGAAGGCAGAGAACGAGATAACTTGTGGTGCAAGGAAACGACAAGGAGTCCGCATTCAACTCAAAGATGTCAGAATTAAAGGTTGCATTTAATTCAAAAGCTACTTTAAAGAGTTCTACTCCAAGACGGACTTGGCCTAGCTAATGCTTATATATACCCGACATATTTTGTACTTTAGTACGAAAAAACTTAGGTTTTCCCTTAGGCATAGTTTAGGTTTTCTTGCCGCCGACATGTTCTAAATTTCTCCTTGGGTTTGGGTTATGTTGTAATTAGTTGTGAGAACGATTGTTTAGGTTTTCAAGTTTGTTTTTGCAAATAAAATTACAAGGTTTACTTATTCGATGTTCTTCATAGTTTTCAATTAAGGCAAAAGATTAGTTGAATTCTATCCATTTGTTCGATATCGAGAGAGTCAAACTCACGAAATTAGTAAGTACGATTTCATCTATAGACGGTGCGATCAATCCGGCCTAGACATAGGTTAAGGGTTTAAGACGACTAAAAGAGGATGAATCAACATTGTTGTCTTTGCATGATTCACGCCGCGACTGGTATTATCTGCAGTGGGCATCAACAGAACTCTGACTTAGACATAAGCGGAGTCACTTTCGAAGCGTTTTGCCGAGTTTGCCACCGAGACACAATTCCATTCCCCCGCCGAGGCAGGGGGAGGGTCTCAGCAGTCAACATGCCATCCACCGCCGAGGATGCAGAGTCTGGCAGCGCAAAACAATTTGACCTATTCAATACAGTTACACACTAAGCAACATCATAACCCTATCCTCTCTAACAATCTGATCACTTCCTCTTCAATAATTGTGTTTTTATTTTACTTTTATTCTCGAACAACCAACTTACTTGTGCATTTACTTTTCTTGTGCTAGAACAACAATTCGAATCAAGCTGTCCAATCCCTTTGGGAGACGATATCTTATGTACTATAATTTGATAGGAGCGTGCACTTGTGCTCATAAATAGAGAACACCCAAACACTCTATAATCCTCATAATTCCCTTCACCATTAAACTTGATTACATATTTTAGTGTATTTTGTGGAAAATGTGTTATTTTGGTATGTATTTTGGTGCATGCAGGAAAATTGCCCGCCGGAATCCGCCGCGGCAACAAGGTGCCACCGAAACTCGCTGCGACAGCAGGGTGAGGCTGGAACCCTCCGCGGTAGCAGGGGAGAAGAATGATCTCATCCATACAATTTACTAATGCCAGAAACAGCGGACAGAGCCACCGATGGAGGAAATCGAGCTAACTTGTGGAGCAAGGCAACGTGAAGGAGTCCACATTCAACTCAAAGAAGTCAGAATTAAAGGTTGCATATAATGCAAAAGCTAGTTTGAAGATTTCTACTCCAATGAGGACTTGACCGAGCTAATGCCTATATATATTCAACATCTTTTGTACTTCAAGAGAACTTAGGATTTCCTTATGCATAGTTTAGGTTTTCTTGCCGCCATTATGTTCTAAATTCTTCAATGGGTTTGGGTTATGTCGTAAACTAGTGTGAGAACGGTTGTTTAGGAATTAAGTTTGTTTTTGCAATAAAACTTTCAAGGTTTGCTTATTCCATGCTCTTCATAGTTTTCAATTAAGTTCGAAAGATTAGTTGTTAACTATCCATTTTTTCGGTATCGAGAGAGTCAAACTCATGAAAGGAGTAAGTACGGTCCTCACTCTAATAAAGTGTTGATCAATTCGGCCTAGACATAGGTACGAGTTTAAGGCGGCTAAAGAAGAATGAACCAAACATTGCTGTCTTTGCAAGATTCACACCGCGACTGGTATTATCTGTAGTGGGCAACAACAACATTCTGACTTAGACATAAGCAGGATCACTGTCGAAGCGTTCTGCTGAGCCTTGAAGGTCTGCCGAGTTTTCCGCCGAGCCATACGTCCGTTCCAATACCGAGGCAGCAAAAGCGTCAAAGCAGCTAATCTTCCATCCCCTACCGAGGCAGCAAAGTCTGGCAGCGCAAAGCAACTTAACCTATTCAACGCAGTTTCACACTAAGGAGCAGCATAATCTGACCCAGCCTATCACCCTGATCTTTTCTTCAACTACTTTTGTTTTATTTACTTTTAATTCTTTTATAAAATAAACTTACTTGTGCATTTAAATTTCTTCGTGCAGGAATTACAAATCGAGTAAGCTATCCAATCCATGTGGGAGACAATATCTTTTATACTATAACTTGACAGGAGTGTGCACTTGCACTCATAAATAGAGAACACCTAAACGCTCTACAAATGGTAGCTCTTTTACACAATTATTAGAGTTTTTGAATGAAATGTTTCCTTTTGCAAAAATTCCTCAATCCGGTAAAGATATAAAAAAAATAATTGCAGATTTGGGCCTTGGTTATGAGAAAATCCATAGTTGTGCGAATGAATGTATGTTGTATTGGAGTGATAAAAAAACACAATAGTCATGTCATGTATGCGGTAAATCTCGATGGATGAATGGGGACACAGAAAATATGAGTGGGGACGAAGTTGAAGCACGATCAAGAAAGAAGCCAGTAAAGATTTTGCGATATTTTCCTCTAATACCCAGGCTTCAAGGGCTTTTTATATCTTCAAAGACTGTCGAGTTTATGAGGTGGCATCATGATGGACGAACCGATGATGGATTATTAAGGCATCCCGCGGATTGTTTTAACTTGGAAGTCATTTAACCAAAAATTTCCAAGTTTTGTAAGAGATCCTCGAAATGTTAGGCTCGGTCTTGCATCTGACGGGTTTAATCCTTTTAAAATCATGAGTACTTCGTATTGTACTTGGCTTGTTGTGCTTGTTCCCTACAATTTACCCCCGTGGATTTGCATGAAACAATCATCCTTTATGTTATCCATGATAATCCCAGGTGATAAAGGTCTCGGGAATGATATTGACATCTACATGCAACATCTTATTAAGGAGTTGAAACAATTATGGGTGGGTGTCGAAACATATGATGTGTTGAAGAAGGAAAACTTTAATTTGCGTGCAGCTTTATTATGGACTATTAATGATTTCCCTGCTTATGCAAATTTATCTGGGTGGAGTGCCAAAGGTTGTTATGCTTGTCCTTGTTGTGCTGCACAAACATGTTCGAAGTGGTTGTATCATGGAAAGAAGTTCTCTTACATGGGACATCATCAGTGGTTAGATAAAAATCATAAATTTAGATATCAAAAGAATATGTTTGATGGTACTGAAGAGTTCAAAAAATCTCCTGAGCAAACAATCGGGTATGATATCTTGTCAATGTTGAAATATATCGAGTTCACTTATGGAAAGATGAGCCAACCACCGAACCCACGATCAAAGAAAAAGACAAAAGAGGTGTCTGACCGTGACGTTAAGCAACTTAGTGATGATGAGTCTGATGAAGAGGATGATCCAAATGAGGCAGAGTTATGAAAGAAGAAGTATTTTCTTCGAGTTTCCTTATTGGAAGCATAACATTTTGAGACATAATCTTGATGTCATGCATATTGAGAAGAATGTTTGTGAGAATATTATCGAGACCATTCTCAATGTCGATGGAAAATCTAAAGACAATCTAAAGAGTCGACTAGACTTAGTTGACATGGGAATTCAGCATGATCTTCATCCTCATGTACTTCCTAATGGAAAATCTTCGTTACCGCCTTCTATTTTTGTGATGTCGAAGAACCAGAAGGAAGTGTTCTACACGGTGTTGAAGGATATAAAGGTCCCAGACGGGTATGCATCTAATATATCTCGATGTGTCAGTGTTAATGATCGAAGACTTTATTCTCTAAAGTCACATGATTATCACATTTTGATGCAAGATTTACTGCCTGTTGCATTATGTAGTTGTATGTAACATGAGGTGACGTCTTGTATAATTGAGATTTCTAATATAATGAAAGCTATCCGTGGGAAAGTTTTGATGGTTGAAGAACTTGAGAAAATGCAAGACCGAGTTGCCTTGACTTTATGCCAGATGGAGAAGATATTTCCACCTTCATTCTTCACAATTATGGTGCACTTGCTGGTTCATCTCCCTCACGAAGCACAAGTTGGTGGACCAGTGTTTTATCGGTGGATGTATCCTATAGAGAGGTACGAATTGTCTAATATGTATTCAATCATTATTGAATATTTCTTTTATTTAGAACTATTCATATAATGTTTTCTTTATTTCCCGTTTAGGTTCTTATGCAAGTTGAAGTCTTATTGTCGCAATAAGTGTTATCCAGAAGGATCAATTGCTGAAGGGTATTTAGCAGAACAATGTATGAGTTTTTGCTCTAGGTATTTGGAAGATGTTGAAATGAGATTTAATAGGCCAAATAGAAATGATGTGTTCAATACTAATAACTTGGATGAGACTTATCTGTTTGGAAGTTACGGTGAACCACTCGACAAAGTTGAAACTGCACAGTTAGATGATAAATCTTGGATACAAGCACATCGCTATGTTCTTTTCCATCACGACACAATAGATCCCTTACGCACGTAAGTTTTATAATATAATTCATAATGTATTCAGTTCATCTTTTATATTTCTCATTCTTTAACCACGTAACCTACTTTGTAGTGAGTTTAAAGAAGAGTTGCAATCTCGTGCACGCTCTAAAAGATTGCATCAACGAGAGATTCATAAGTTGTTTACAGAAACCTTCCATGAATGGTTAGGAAAGACGGTAAGAAACTAAATCTTTGTACGACACGTAACTAATGTATAACTATTCTTGTTTTAATATATCAATATTAATGCTAATTAAATCACCTTTTACGTGTAATAGGTTTGGGGTAGGAGAGAAGTTAGAGAAGAAGTTAAATGGCTTTCTCAAGGTCCGGACAGAATAATTAAAAGATATAATGCATTTCTTATTAATGGGTTTAGGTTCCACACGAAATCTCGAGAAAGATTACGGAAGACATAAAATTGTGGAGTAGTTGTTACTTCTTCAACTACAAGTTATGCTAGTGCTAGGGACAATCATCCTGTAGAAGGGGATGTTGAATATTATGGAATTCTTACAGACATTATTGCGTTGGATTATTATGGCAAACGAAAGGTTGTGTTATTTCGCTGTGATTTGGCTGATGTAAATACTACTCGAGGCAAAAAAACAGATCAATTTGGTTTTACAATGGTGAACTTCTCTTGATTAATTCACACACGTCAACAATTGATGGATGAACCATATGTATTTTCTTCTCAAGTCAAACATGTTTTCTATTGCTATGATCTATTGGATAAGGGTTGGTCTGTTGTACTCCGTAACATCCCTAGTGACTTGATAGACATCGGGGATAGAAGTAGAGATGACATTGAAACAAGATCAGAAACTTTGCCTTTTGCAGCACAAAACATAAACGAAACAATCAATTGTTCTAGTTCCCAATTTCAATGGGTTCAAGATGACATGGATGAAGATTTTAATGAAAATTGAGTACAAAACAATGTAGTAAGATTTAGTTCTTAACTTATTAATTTATAATATTATAACTTCTAACTTGATGTTGAATACATACATTAATAGTATTGTCATTTGGTAGTAAATTTTTTTGTTTGTTTATTGCAGATATTATGCCTAGGCGGAAGTTAAGTGATCTGCATATGGTTCAAGTTCCTCGAGCAGAGGAAATAGCAAATAATGGGAATTCTTCCGCTGTTGGATCTTTAGAAGTCCCAGAAACAATTGAGAATGTGGAAATAGAAGGTATTGTTCAACACTTTAATATAACTTATAACTATTGACTTGATATTATAAATTGTACTAAATTATTTCTTATGTAGGTGACAATGGTCGAAGGCGCAAGACTAGAGGGCACACAACATTGAATGAATTGTACGAGCTTCCTCCTGGAGAACATGTGAAAGTTTCACGTAATAATGTCGACCAACCAATTGGGGAAGAAGCACGTGTTTTGGCCAGTTACTTAGGCATTGTTTCACGCAATGCTACGATTTTTCCAATAAATTATGAGTCATGGCGTCAAATGCCGAATAGTAACAAAAACCAAGCTCTGGATCTGGTTAAGGTAATAATGTCATTGTAATATATAATTAATTACAGTTACATAATAATGATATTTACTTTGACTGTGTAATTTGTTGGATAAATTTTCTTTGGAGGTTTCAGATGACTATTTGAAAAATGCAATAGGTAAGAAATGGAAAGACCATAAGAGCGCATTGAAGAAGATATATTTCAAAAATAATCTCCGCCTTCAAGAAAAGCTACAAAATGTCCCTCTAGGAATGCTCCGATATTAGTGGGAAGATGCAGTTAGATTTTGGAGTTCAACTAAAGGAGAGGTATGATCGATCAACTTTAAAAAATAATACTATATCATTATAACATTGACTTTATACGTAATGTAAATTTTAAATTGTAGGAGCGAGAGCGCATTGGAGTTGCCAGCAGACAACAACAGAAGTTTACTCACACTTCTGGGTCGAAGAGCTTTGCTCGTATAGCTAATGACGAGGTATTTTTTTAAATATTGATTGTTTCAATGATGTATTACTTTTTCGTAAGTACTAATTTCTATTATACGTTGTAGCAAGTTGCGACTGGTACTAGTGTTGGACGGATAAAGCTCTTCGACATTACACACACCAAAAAGGATGGCTTTCCTATGACTCCTGAAGCTGCAGACATTATGGTATATTTGTTGGACAAAAATATGGATTATGTTATATTTATATCAATAGTATAATATTTTTATTTTAAATAATCTTTTGAATTTGTTAACAATTTTTATTTGATTATCAGGCGAAATTGAGGGAAAAAAGGGCGGAGTATGAAGCTACGACTTCAACTGATGGTTCTACTAATGTGCATGAGATGGAAAATCAAGTTATTGCTGATGTTTTGGGTCCTGAAAGATATGGTCGGGTTCGCTGTCAAGGATCGTTCGTTACTCCAATAAGATATTTTGGACCTAGCTCATCTCAGTACATGCCATCACAGAGCCAGTCTTCGCAAGCAGAAGTTAATCGTTTAAAACAACAGATAGCTCAATTTAAAGTCGAAGTAGCAGCGAAGGAAGCTGAGAGAGAAGCGAAGGAACTTGAGAGAGAAGAGAGAGAAGTTACGAGTGAAGTTGAGAGACAAACGAGAGATGCTGAAAGAGAAGCATCATATCAGGCTCTCCAGTATCAATTTCAAGAACTGATGGCGATGTTAAAGAAGAATCCTCCATCTTAGATCCTTCATGTGTGGATTGTAATGAACTTGAACTATATTTTAAACATTGAACATTTTAAATGTTGAATTACATTTTAGTATTATTTCTATTTCATTTGTTTTGGTTGGTTGATAAGTATTTCGACTTTATTTTACTATTTATTTTTACAGGTTAAATTTGGGTAGTATAACATTAAAAATGAGGTTTTGTAAAGGCAGTAAGCCTAGCGGCGTTTGCAAAAAAAAAGCGCCACTAAAAACATTACCTTTTGTGACGTTTTGGGAAAGAAACGCCGCTATAGGTCATGATTTTTTGCGGCGTTTATGCTCTCAAACGCCGCTATATCCATAACATTCCCGGCGTTCTCCCCTCAAACGCCACTATAGGCCATGATCTATTGCGGCATTTGTGAACTCAAACGCCGCGAAATCCATTACGTTATCGGCGTTTTAATATCCAAACGCCGCTATAGGTCATGGTTTTTCGTGGCATTTTTAAACATAAACGCCACTATCTTTTGTGGCGCTTTTACTAGCGCCACCAACGTTTTTAGCGACACTTAAAAACGCCGCTATAGAGCAAAAAAATGCCGCTAAAAACCCAGTCTGGTGTAGTGAATGAGGAAGTCAGTAGGGAAAATAAATTTATTGACTTTTACCAGTATGTCCTCAATTTTCCTTTCAGGTTGCACATGGGATCCATCAGTATGCTGTAGCATTATCATTGTTGGTCTGGCCGTCCCAATCCCCAATTTTTGGAAGACTAACTTGGGCATGATGTTTATGCTTGCCCCTAGATCACAGAGTGCCGTATCCTCGTAATGATTCCCGATTACACATGGTATGAGAAAGCCTCTAGGATCCTTTAGCTTAGGTGGAGCTCGATTGTGTAATGCGGCCATGCTTTCCTCCATTACGGCCACCGTTTCGAATTCCCCAATCCTTTTCCGTTTTGACACGATATCCTTGAGGAATTTGGCATAGTTTGGGATCTCCTTGATTGCCTCCACCAAAGTTATATTAATGTGTACCTATTTTAGGATGTCCAGGAACTTCTTAAACTGGTACTCTTGCTTTTGTTGTTTCAGCCTTTGTGGAAATGGTGGAGCTGGTGTGTTGTCTCTGAGTTCTGTCATGGGTGCTGCTACAGGTTCTGTGAGTGCTTCTAAGACCTCTGCGTGCTCGTCCCTTTCAATATGTAAAACATAAAAGTTGTTTATAACATCAACATCAACTCTAATTGCCTTCCCTCTTACGTGTACGAAGAGCGTATCATCACTAGGCATGTGGGCATAAAATTCTCGGACTATGGTGAATTTGGCCTGGGCAGGTTTGAAGATAGAAAACTTGCCACTTCTGATAATTGATCTTGTTGAACAGATAGTGGATGATGACATAGTTGGGTTCGTCGAAAACTTGGAAACCATATTCTTCTCACACTTGCCGAGAGATGAAGCATTTCTTGAATCGATGTTCGACTCCCGGTGGTGCAAAACAGGTATAAGTCTATGCCGCGACAGTGCTAGAGCTTTCCCCTCGGAGTGCCCTCTCAAATTTGAGAATAATTTAGAGTAGGTGTTTGAGAGTAAAAGAAAATAATAATCTTTGGAGATTGCAAGGCAGTAGAAGAGAATGTTAAAGTGAAGAATAATGGAGAATATGGGCCTTCATATAGAGTTTCGGCATATAATGTCGTTGGAGCGCAATTCTCGGCCGCAGCACTTCTAACCGTTATGAGTCGTTTTCTGCCCGTTGCGGTTCTTGCCCGTTGTAAAACTAGCCGTTGCGGCTCTTGCGGTTCATTGGGCGACAATTAACGCGGAAACTAACGATTTTCTCCTAGCCCTTTGTTCATCTCTTCTTCCTTTCTTGATCTCCATCCTAAAATAAACAATAAAATAAAATATTAATCCTTAAAAATGTAGAAAATTAAAAATAACTGAAATTGTAAACTAACAACTAAAAACTAAAAAATAAAATGAAAAAATTTGAGTGAAAAGATTAGAGCACTAAAGGAGTGCATGTGGATGCATCTCCTAAAGTGTTTATTTCCTTATCCCTCATCACATCTGATCCCTTGTGAGGTAGGAGCTGGAATCCAGGACCTCCCGTTCATGTGTCGTGGCAGTTCTCTTGGCAGGGTCTTACGTGTTTACTGCGGCATTGTGCAGCTTCTATGCCGGGACATGTTGATTCTTTGTTGAGGTCTGGTTTCCTTGTGGCATAGCGTCCTTGGAATCTTTCTGAATCCTCAGAATGTTTCCTTGTGTTTAGTACATGGAGTTGTACATGCTCGTCGTTGATTTGCATTGTCAGCTATTCTTTCTCAACATTGATTATTATCCTCCCGGTAGTAAGGAATGGCCCTCCCAGAATGAGTGGGGTTCTTTCGTCTGCATTGCAATCTAGAATGAGGAAGTCAGTAGGGAAAATAAATTTATTGACTTTTAATAGTATGTCCTCAATTTTCCCTTCAGGTTGCACATGGGATCCATCAACAAGCTATAGCATTATCGTTGTTGGTCTGACCATCCCAATCCCCAATTTTTGGAAGAATGACTTGGGCATGATGTTTATGCTTGCCCCCTAGATCACATAGTGCCATCCCCTCGTAATGATTCCCGATTACGCATGGTATGAGAAAGCTTTCTTCGTGGGAATGGTGGAGCTCCATTGTCTTTACAAAAGCTTTCTTCGTGCCATCCCAATCCTCAAATTGATGTTTATGTTGCTGTCGCAGCCCCATTGTCTTTGGACTATGTTGTGGCAGTTGACTCCTCTGATTTCTCTTGTGCTGTCTGCTTGTTCTTAGGCCCCTATAGTTGGACACCACTTTTGGTGGTTACGACTTTGAACACTTCATACGATGTCCCCTTAGCGGCTTCAGTGTCGCTGGGAAAGCTTCCAACTGGCCTAGTTTTCAGAATCTATGCTATCTGCCCCACTTGTGTTTCCAAGGATTTCAATGTTGCCTCGTTGTTTTGGAGCCGCATCTCAGTCATGTCCATAAAAATTTCAGTCTTATTTATGAACTTGTCAGTGTTATCCATATATTCACTAGTCTGAGTCATAAAACCATACAGAGTGTCTTCTAAGGAACTAGACTGCATTGGTTGTTGCGACGACATGGGCTGCTTCTGTGGCATGTTCTACCGAGGCATGTTTTGTTGGAATCTTGCTGCTGGAGCATTCTGATTTTGCAGATTAAGTGCATTATTGGGGTTGCTCCAAGAGAAGTTGGATGTTTTTTCCAGGCTGGATTGTAACTGTTGGACATCATGTTTTTTTTGCGATTGAAATTTCCAACATAACAGGCTGACTCTGGGTTCTGCTGGCATTCAGAAGAGATATGGTTACCTCCACAGTTTTCACAAAATAAATCCATTACCTTGACCTCATGGTGATTGTTTTGTGATTGCATGTTCAGGACCAGCTTTGTGAAGGTGGCAATTTGAGAAGAAATTGAGTCTGAGGACCCTATTTCGTTTACTGTGGGTTGGCGGCAGATTCCTCTTTTTCTGGCCGTTGGGAACTAATAGTCGTTCTTGGCCATCCTATTCAGAATATCCATGGCTTCTTCTGGATTTTTGTCTAAGAGTATGTCGTTTGCCGAGGCATCTAGCATCATCCTAGTCGCTGCGTTGAAGAACATAGTCACCTGCGTCCACAGTGGGAATCCGTGCAAGGGGCATTTGTGTAACAGCTCTCTGTATCGCTCCCAAGCCTCATTCATGGACTCGTCACCAGTCTGTCGAAAAGAAGTGATTTCATTAGGCAATTTGTCAATTAAATTTGTAGGATTAAAACGCGCTAAGAAATCACGACATAAATCACTTCAGGATCCAATTGATCATGCAGGAATACTATTGAGCCAGGTTTTTTCCCTATCCCTCAGTGAATAGGGGAACAATTTCAATCTTAAAATATCCTCATGTACTCTCTGTATTTGAAACGAGTTACAAATCTGGAGGAAGGACTTGAGGTGTTGTCAGGCATCTTCAGTTGCTAAGCCGCCAAATTGCCCCGTGGTATTGATCATGTTGAACAACACGAGCTTTAGTTCAAAGTGGGCGGCCTCTATCTCTGGGGTAACAACTCCAAGATTTAGTTTGTTCAGGTCCTCTTAAAGGTAGTCTCGGACAGTTGGGTGTCGTACTGGTGCGAATGTTACTCGCAGATTTTCTCCATCTTTTGCCAGAATATTCTACTGCCCATCGGCAAGTGGCAGCCTGTCGGCAGGTGGCTGCCCAATGACATTATTTGCCGGGGCACCTTGGTTGTTGCCTCGGCCCTCAGGTTCCTGAATTGCGGCTACGATTTTTCGTCTAAGCTTTAGGTAAGAGCGTTCGATTTCTGGATCTAAGTCTCGCAATGGGCTGCCTGGGTTCTCTCTGGTCATACACCAAAACAAAACCAAGTTTATTAGTACTAAAAACAAAAAAATAAATAAAATAAAGAGTGCAAGAAAATAAAAACAAAAGTTTTCAATCCCCAGCAACATCGCCAAAAACTTGATGCTCGCGTAAAAGTGCCCCGCAATAGTGCAAGTGTAAACGTCTCAAGTAATATAATGATAAGTATATGGAGTAACGTCTCCACAAGGATTGAGCTAGCCTTTTGGTCCTACTTCCTCGCACTGCAAAACAAATAAAGTAAAA
The DNA here is from genome assembly GCA_030270665.1 of Hibiscus trionum. Taxonomy (NCBI): domain Eukaryota; kingdom Viridiplantae; phylum Streptophyta; class Magnoliopsida; order Malvales; family Malvaceae; genus Hibiscus; species Hibiscus trionum. The sequence continues at coordinate 15,266,642 of BSYR01000013.1, forward strand.
ACACAAATGAGTTGGGTTGTTGAGTAATCTAAAAATACCACAACTAGAACAAACTAGAAAATAAAGTAGAGAGAAAATCAAGTTGAGAGAATGGGTCGGAATAGAATGCGTTATAGTGTTGAATCCTATTGACTTGTCTCTGTTCTTGAATGCAGCAACACAAAACTACTGTGGCAGTAACCTAAGTCCCTGCCGCGGTCGCAAAGGTTGAGTCTCTGTTGCGACAATGTCTTGCTCTTGGGCAGATGCTGTTAAGGCTTGGCAAAGCGTTCTTGAATGGCTCCTCCTTATCTCTAAGCTCGGAACATTGTTGATGGCTAAACTTTGACCATACCTCTCGGCATAAACCAAAGACAAACACCAACCAATCACACGCTTCTCTTAGCCCCTGAAACTCTTAACCTGTCTCTAGGCCGAGTTAGTTAACACCACGTGGGATGAAAACCGTGCTTAGTCGTTTCGTGAATTCAACTCTCTTGATATTGAATAAGTGGATAATCTCACAAACTCTCTCTCGACAAGTATGCAAGAATGATTAAAGCCAAGAATAAGCAAACCTTAACTTAATTGCATTAAGAACATAAACAAAGTACAGTAGTCTTCACACAACTTCTAAACAAACTAATCCTAACCCTAAGGAAATTAGAACATAATGAATGGAAAGAAAATACAAACTAAATCCTAAGCTCTTTCCTCTCTCGAATTCGACTCTTCTCGATTATGACGGTAAGCCTTCTTATATAATGGAAGGTGTAGGCACAAATCCTTCTTGGAGAGGAAGTTAAGTTGGACTTGGACTTAACTTTATTAAAGAGGTGAATCTCTTAAATTTAATACATTATTCACGTTTGGCCAAAAGTCCAACTTTATCCTTCCTTCCATGTTTCCATCCTTCTCTCGAGCTCTAACTGCCACGCAAAGTGTGTAGAAAAATCCGACACTTAAAGCTCTACAATTCGGCTACCACTTTTCCTGTTTTGCCCTCGGCTGGTTGAGTAGTACACAGTCACGACATTGCATTCTTCAGTGCCCTCACGGCATCACCTACCCTCGCATTGTGTAAATCTGCAAAAGCACCAAACATGCATCAAGCAATACCCTTTTCATAGAATAAACAAAATATAAAGATCAAAGGCATAAATGATGAAATCAATGCATGAAGGGCCATAATGCAGCTCAAATGGGTGTAGGTTGAGTGATAATTGCCATGTAAAAGGGGTAAAAATATAGGACTTTTGGGCACTTATCACAACCTACCCCAGATGCTGATGAAGTAACGAAGATGGACAAGCACAAAATGTGCACACTTATCCAAAGTATACGTTGTATGCACAGGCACAAAATGTGCACACTTCGTTAACTGATCAACAATCACCCAAATGGAATCCATCTTAGATGGCATTAACGGCAGCCCTGACACAAAATCCATGGTGATTCTCTCCCATTTCCATTCCGGTATCCTCAATGGTTGCAACAACCCGGAAGGAAATTGATGTTCAGTCTTAACACATTGACACACCATGCACTTAGCAACAAAACCAGCCACATCTTTATTTAGACCAACCTAATAGTACTCCTCTTTCAAACCTCGATACATCTTAGTACTACCGGGATGCATAGAAAAAGGGATACTATGCACCTCGGTCAAGATAGTGAGGCTCAATTCGTCGTCATTAGGTTGTGTGTCGTTTATCAACTGTGAAAAGATGGCTTCACTTGTAACTCAGCCATAATATCCTTAACATGCGACACCAACTCCTCATCATAAGGTTGTGTGTCATTTATCAACTGTGAAAAGATGGCTTCACTTGTAACTCGGCCAGAAGACCACCATCTTGTGTCACACTTAATCGTGCAAACAATGCTCTTAACTCCACCGCAACCTTCCTACTCAAGGCATCCGCCAAAACATTAGCCTTCCCCGGGTGATACTCGGTCGTCAAATCGTAATCCTTAAGAAACTCCAACCATCTACGTTGCCTAAGATTCAAATTCTTTTGAGTCATCAAATACTTTAAACTCTTGTGATCCGTGTACACAATACACTTCTCACCGTAAAGATAATGCCTCCAAATCTTTAAGGCAAACACAATTGCGGCAAGCTCAAGATCATGAGTAAGATAATTGCGCTCGTGCACCTTCAATTGCCTAGATGAATAAGTAACAACTTTTCCACCTTACATCAACACACAACCGAAACCAACTTATGATGCATCACTATACACAACAAACTCCTTACTCGACTCAGGTTGAATCAAGATATGAGATTACATCAAAGCTTCCTTCAACTTCCCGAAAGCACGTTATGTATCCTCTGTCCACTCAAAGTGAACATTCTTTTGCATCAACATGGTCAACAGAGCAGCAATCCGCAAAAAACCATCCACAAACCTACGATAATAACCAGCCAGCCCAAGAAAACTACGAACTTCCGACATGGATTTAGGTGATTTCCAACCCATCACTGCCTCAATCTTATGTGGATCAACCCAAATTCCTTCAACTGACACAACATGTACGAGAAAAACAACTTCCCTAAGCCAAACCTCACATTTGTTCAACTTAGCATACAACTGGCTATCATCAATAAATACAACCACAAATTGGTCCACAAATTCATGGAATACTCGATTCATCATATCCATGAATGTAGCAGGTGCATTTGTCAAACCAAAAGGCATCACTAAGAACTCATAATGCCCGTACATCGTACAAAAAGAAGTTTTATGGACATCCACATCTTCTACCTTCGACTGGTAGTACTCGGACCTCAAATCAATCTTAGAAAACACTGAAGCACCATTAAACTGATCAAACGAATCATCAATCATCGGCAAGGGATACTTATTCTTAATCGTCAACTTGTTCAATTGGAGATAATCAATGTACATTTGTATCGTGTCATCCTTCTTTTTCACAAACAACACCGTCACACCCCAAGGTGAAACACTAGGCCTAATAAACCCTCGATCAAGCAACTCCTGAAGTTGCGTCTTCAACTCCTTCAACTCTTTTGAAGCCATACGATAAGGAGCAATAGACACTAGAGCTGTATTTCCATACAACTCAATGCCAAATTCAACCTTTCTATTCAGCGGCAAACCAGACAATTCCTCCGAAAAAACACTCAGATACTCACATATCGTACGTATGTCCTGAGCACGCACCTTCTTCAATCCCGGATTCATAACATAAGCTAAGAAAGACTCACAACCTGATTCCATCAAACGACTCGCTTCCAAAGCCGAAACAACATTGGACAAGAATTTAACATTCTCACCCACGATTACCACTTCGTGATCATCAGCATGTTTCAAGGTAACTCACTTGGTTTCAAAATCAACCACAGCCCTATGTTCCAACAACCAATCCATACCCAAGATTACATCAAAACTATGAAATGGCAACTCCATTAAATCAACCGCAAATAAATAACCTTGAATAGTTAAAGGACATCTCCTAAACAACCTTCTTGTAACAACCATTTCACCAAAAGAACTAGTTACTTGCATTCCCACATTTAACAAATCAACCAACATATCAAGAAAGCGTGCATGTTCACGCAGGATATATGAATGTGTAGAACCAGAATCAATCAAAGATAACAATGACAAGGATTGCAAAGTAAATGTACTTATAATCACATCAATATCATTGCATCTTTCGTGATGTGCGTACACCCTCGCATGACCACCACCCTCAGGTTGAACCGCCACTACATGACCCACAGACCTCGAACCATCCCCCCTTCGCTGGAAGTTACCAGGCACACGTCCACGGCCTCTTTGTGGTGCAACAACAGGTGGTTTAGCCTAGCCACCACCAGCCTACAACGGACAATCACGAATCAAATGGTCAGCTGATCCACAACTCCAACAAGAGCTAGCCACAAAAACATCAAGAGCTTGTCCCACACGAGCCAAACGCAGACAGTCTCGCCTCAAGTGCTCACACGATCAACACCCCTAACAAGTTTTAAAAGCTGGTCTAGCCTGAGCACATTGACCATGTGCTCTACGCCTAGCACTACCTCCACCACGGCTCGCATCAAGACGATACTTCTTGTCACATTGCCTCTTATACTGACCACCACAATAGCTAGAGTAGGGGTGAGCAAAACTCGACTCGACTCGAAAAAACCGAATAACTCGACTCGAGGCGAAAGTACTCGACTCGTCTTGACTCGACTCGAAATTTCATAGACTCGATTCGACTCGTAAAAATTTCAAATAAAGTTTGAATTGTAAAATGGAAATTCGAATAACTCAAAATTTTTAGTAATTAGTAAATTTATTTTTAAGTTCAAGACGAGTCCCTCAATTTTTAATGATATATACATATCGATATATAAAAATATGAAGAAATATTGCCACATATAAAAAAATATGAAGAAATATATATATATGCATATCTTATATGATTAGCGAAAGCTGTTTAAATTGAAATCAAAATGTACTATAACATGATAAATAATTACAATTAAATTTTTATAGGAACTCGAAAATTTACTCGACTCGACTCAAATTTCTTAAACTCGACTCGAATCGAAAAAAAATTCAAATAAAGTTTGAGTTGTAAAATATGACTCGTCAACTCGAATTTTTTTTACTCGACTCGACTCGATCGAACGCTCACCCCTAAGCTAGAGTCCACAACTCTCTTACCAGAGCCAGGAACTCCCACAAGAGAAGATAAACCCAAGTTCTGCTGAATATCCTTCGCCCATGTAACCAACACGTCGAAATTAGTGTAATCATAATCCAACATAAAAGTCTTAACATCATGTACCAATTCGTAACAGAATCGGTCACAGTGATGCCTCTCGTCCAGCACTAACTCAGGAGCATACTGGCTCAACCGAACAAACTGTACCTCGTACTCAGCCACAATCATATTGCCTTGCACAAGAGCCATAAAATCGCGCTTCCTTTCATCCAAGTACCTAACTCCCAGATACTTCTTCTTAAAGGCAGCTCGAAAGAAATCCCATGTAACATCACCGGGTTCTATGCTCACGATCATAGTAGTCCACCAGCTATACGCGTCTCCTTGCAACAAGGAGACAACACAATCCAACTTACGGGCATCATTGCACCCCATTTGATCTAAAATATGATCCGTGCTAGCCATCCACTCCTCGGATGCTACGGGTGCCAACCCTCGAAACTCAACTCCTCCAAGACTATGAAAATGCTCTAACAACAAAACTGTTTGTCCAGCAGTAGGTGTAGGCACATGCACTCCATCAACAACAACCTAGAAGGCTCCAATCATCGTCTGGAGTAAAGGCGTCAAATCACCCAACAGTGGCCCAACAGCACAATGGGTACTTGCTCCACATTCTCGGGAAGATTAGGCGGAGGAGGTGGCAAACCTCCATGAATTATTTCATTTTCCTAATTTCTCTGCCCTACAGCAGCAGCAATCATACCAGATTGCAACTCTCTAGTCGGTTCCATCATGCTAAAATATCTCAGGCGTGATAATTTCATCAAACAATCTGGCCAGCTTCAAGCAAGGATCCAAGATTTCCATTATAAATCAAAACATTTCAGACTATAGTAATATGGAAACGGTTTCCCTATAACAACCCCCACATAGCATATCGCAACAACGTACATTTAACATTCACCGTGCATAGCAAACATTAACATTCAACTAATATCAACATCCAATTTAATCACGAACTTGGTTTAAGCAATCACCAACAAAGCTAATCAATCAAAACTTACCTCCCAATTATCACAAACCTGGCTCTGATACAAAAAAATGTAACCCCTTTGACCTGATCTAACCATTTTACCGACTAGAGTGAGTTACACGGGGACTATTGAAATAAACCGGTGAAGATTTATCTCAATAAATTACCCTACTTTTTTTTATCTTATCTAGATTCTCTTAATGGATCCTAAGGTGATCATGCTCACAGCGGATAATGTTACGACTCATATAAGGTCAATTGGACATCCGATTCCTTACTAGTGCGTTTTAGGGACCATTTTGTAAAAACAATAAAATACATGGACTTAAGCAAAATTAAGATTACGAATCCTTAATTAGTCTCATTTCATGTTTACATGTCAAAAACCGGCTTAAAATAATATTCCAAACTCAACCAATTGCATGCTTAACATTTAGGGACCAAAATGTATCAATAGTAAACTTGTAGATTCCAAAACTAACAAAAACGGCTGGGCGTATAGATACGCCAAGGCTTGTATCGATACACATTTGTCTAGTGAGCATCATGTATTTCAATGTCCACAAACCCGTACCAGTACGCCTCCCGTGTATCGAAATGCATAGCCTAAATTAAGCAGGTCGTACCAAAATGACACAGCCTGTATCGAAACGCCTGAGATATTTTAGGCATACCGTATCGGTACGATAACCCACGTTTTAGTATGCATGGGCCTGTAATGGCATTTTCCTCAACTTTTACACAATAAAACCATCCAAAACAAATCTAACATGCTTCCAACCTAAGCACATACATTTGAGGCATAAATCCAAAAGTATTTAACACCAAGCAAGCATTAATCATAAAAGTGATCATAGATGACAATTTATAGGCATGCTTCCTAAGAAAACATCCACAAAAAGTTCAAAATGCAATCCAAGCCAAATATCAACTTTTAAAGGCCATTTACAAGTCCAAAACAACAATATAAACTTGCTCAAAATAGGGAGTTTAACAAACACACTCTCAAATCAACAATGAACCCCATTGCCTTTACTACTAAATGTCTAGTTTGAAACCATACTTTCAAAGAACAAAACCCTTGGATCCTCCTTGCTCACTTGCTGCCTCTACTCCTTTACTTCTCTGCATTGATGGACAAAGAGAGAGTAAGCACACTAGGCTTAGTGGGGAGTGCTCAAAACAAAACACCATCAATGCAATTTGAAACATTTTCTCAAAACCATTGAAATCACCATTTCAATCCATTTATAAACATCATGCCTTGAAAACCATTCCATTAAACCTTTCCAAAATCACCATATTAAACCATATGCATCATGTATCATAGTTAAACAGCAAGTCCCATTGTTAAACCTCAATTTAAGCCTTCCCATGCATAACAAACCATATGCAAAACTTAAAGAGTAAACATGTATAAATCAACATTATACAACAACATCATCAACATGATACATCAAAAATTATATTGGCTTTCAAGTGATCATTAACCAAGTTCCATTTCCAAAACATCATATCATATACACGGATTCAACAAGTGTCCTCCCGACACTTCAAGCCATCTTAACTGATATAACGGTACATTCACAACCAACAGGGACAACAACCCCACGGGAACAACAACCCTAATAATCGATTAGATGCTTAACCCAATAACGGGTGGTGGGACACCAACCTCCTAGATCGTTAAGGTACTTGGATGGAGACGGGACACCAACCTCCTCGACATCCAAGACGACTTATTTATAGTGCACTCAATCCTATGGCCGGCCAACTATATCCGATAATAATTTTTAAACCACATCACTTGCCAATATAATTCATTATAACCGCATACCTCATTGTTTTCATATGCATCAACATAAAACCATTTTTCAAAGCATCAAATCATGCTTTAAACACAAGTCTAAAACACATACTTACATGGATCACTTACCGCATGCATCCATGTAACATCCTCAACATGGCGTAGAAGAAAACCAGAGTTGAGAACGTTACTATAGAGAAAACCAAAATCGAGAATCTGAAATTTTCAAAATTTATTATTATTAATAGCTACATAATATGGTCACTTTATTTCCTTGTTCATATTTTAAACACATTTGCTTAACAATCAGTTAGCATGATCAAGTTCACCTTTGCTTCATTTAACTCGAGTCTCAAGCAAGTTATTACCCAACATGAACGTTTACATGTGATCACGTAACCTTCATTAGACTTACATTCATTCATTTGAAATTCATTACTGTCATTCATACACATCTTCTTCCTCAAGCAACTATACACTAATATTTTATCTTATCTTGATAGCTACAGATTGATGTATCAAATAATAAACTTACATGCTTTATTCCCCAATATTCATTCGAATGTATGAACACTATATTGTTTACCTTAAACAATCGAGCATTTAATTAAAATCACAATAGTTGTCAAAACTTATTTCTATATAAGTCCAATCTTAGCTCATTCAGTACTCAAGTGTCATGATTACTACTCAAGCAAAACCTTAGCTTAGTTCTAATCTCCTTAACAAAACATAATTCTAAACATGTTACACTTTAGTACCGTTCGACTAAGAAATTAGTCCATTTTCATTTTTATGATTCGGACCCATTTATAAAATCACTTTACCTTTAACATTCTTTCATGACTTAATCCACCAACAAGTATACACCATTATACTACCAAGTCTTGTTAATTAAAGATTTATTCGAACATACTAAGTCTTATTGCAATCTATAATTCAGTATTCATCATTCTTATAAGACTTCCATCTTAACAAATCACCCAAATTGTAACTTATTGATATCAAAATCATGCTTTATATAAGGCTTATGAATCAAATACCATACATACATGATTTGTTCTCCAAGTGTTCATTCGAATGGCATAAACACAATATTACTTACATTATAATATCAAGCATTAAAACAATTATACAATACAAGAAATATATTTCTCATAATAATCATGTAATGTGCCACCATCCTAGGAGTATGCTAGCTAAAAAGGAATTCAATTATACTTGGATCTTGGATAAGGGCTTGTAAATCATGCCCTTACTTGAATACACATGAGCTTTAATAAACCCTTCAACGCATGAATATGAAGTGCATTAGGCTTATATAGCCTAAGTGAGGTAGTGACCAACAAATATAACAAAGTACATAAACATGGATTTCAATAAAATACATAACCAAAATACAATCATTGTTAGCACTTGTTAAGAGTGTTTTACTTTTTCTTCTGTAAGCTTTAGAATACTCGAATGCTTCTTAAATCTCCTTTTACAAATTCATTTATCTTATTAAAGATCATCTTATAACATTTAAGTCTCCCTGAGAATTGTTTACACAACAATCCTTCGGATTCCTTGATATCTTATCAATTCATTCTTTCATAGTTCGTTTGAATATTTGTTGCCTTAAACAATTAGGGAATTTACTCATTTTTGGTATAGCTTATAAGATATGCTCACCAAGAGCTTTCATTAACAATATGCTCACTAAGAGCTACCAATTACAAGGCTCACCACAAGCTATGAATTATCAGGCTCACCATGAGCTATCAATTACCAGGCTCACCATTAGCTATCAGTTACCAGGATCACCATGAGCTATCACATAAAATGCTTGATCATAACTCTCTTGAATTCTTTTCTTAGTTATAACTATTCTGTGACTTTTATGAGTTTGCCTTGGATCCCTATTGGTGATTAATAACATTAATCCAAGCGATACTTATCTCAGAGAACATAGCAAAGGCTAATATCGAAATATATCAACAAGCGATGGTAACTTAGTACCATCGAAACATATCAATGGGGCGTCCCCCGAGCAATAGCTTGATCAAGAGTACCAAAGGTACTAGAAGATCATTTGATCTTAATAACAAGGGACCATAGTCCAAGCATAACATGCATTAACCAATGTATCCAAGGTCTTCCATTGAAGGCAACTTAGATTTGTTATCATAGTATCAGTATTGGGGTCGTATCTTATTGCACAAGTAACATTGATTGTTATAAATTAAATGTCTTGTAACACCTTTTTAAACTTTTGCTTCTTTAAGCTTATTGATTTGCACTTTATTAGGTTACAAGTAACCTTGCTTGTTTTCTCATTTCAATAATTTATAGAATAAGTCAAGCTTTATTGCTTCTTAACTCTTTAGAATTAGCTACCCAATCTTTCTTTGAGATTCTTATTATCATTAATTAGTCATTATTCCAAGCTTTATAACAAGTACTCAACTCATCTCAATGTCAAGGAAATTCCATAAACAATCATTCAAGGCATTTAAAACATAAAAAATGCAACATCATCAAAGTCTTAACATGAATGTCATGCCATGAATGCATTACACCCAATATGCTCTACTTGAGCCTTATATACATGTTTATGCAAACCATTTAAAATACAAACTATAAAAACTAAATTCGGTGTGACATCGTGTCACCCGAAACCATACAACTACACTCACCTTATATTCCAAAGTTATGGAATACCTGAACCACTATTACTCCTAGCTTTCAACAAATTATTTTCTCTTGTTCTCCCCTTCCATGTCATGTATCTCAATCATAATAGCAAGCAATTAAAATCAAACCAAATTATTCAACTTATAACATAATCCTAAATATTTTAGCCAACAATTCATTCCATTGCATATATATATATTATCGAAGACAGTCCTCGCTTTTTAATTAAACAAACAAATTCAATTTTATTTCTACATAAACTAATGCACAAAGACACATACAAAACAGTCCATATAACTATTTGTACAATCAAGCAATCTACTTATTTGATTATAAAGCATTACCCTTGTTTTAAGATATTAAAGCAATCCTTTCTTTCATTGATACTAGTATGATACAATCCAACAGACCACAATCTACATGCAAGTATACTCATATTTTCATACATATCAGTCCATCATGCTCAATTTTGCAATAAACAGACCACAATCTGATTTTTAAATCTATAAAACAGTTCCCTTCACATACATTCACACTATACATGCTCAAAGCCATTTTTTTAGATTCAAAAAGGCTACTAAACTACTCTGATTATCTTATGCCAAATGCATGCAATTCTGTCCGTTTTACATGTTCCTTCTTTGATGTGATTAAACAGTCCATTTTAACTCAGTTTAACACAAAACTACATTGTTATTCTATCAAACAAAATTACACTGTTTTAAACAACAAAACTGTACAATTTTAATTTCGTTCAACACTGTATTTAGTTTAATTTTGTGTTTATACAAATTAAATTCTGCATTTTTCCATAGCATACAATACTATATTTTTATATCATTGTAGCAATGCTTTAAACTAGGAAAACAATCTCAATTTTACTCAATTTCATATACATACAATTCAAGACAATCCTTGATAGACATCAAGCATCCAAAACAGTCCCTTAATGAGACTAAGTATCATTATAAACCTAGTTTTAAGTTTTTCCAGCATGTATCCCGATCAAATAGAGATATTTACATACTAGAACTCCACTACTTATTTGTCTAATCTCTTATTCAAGCAAACTGCTAAATCGAAATTAGAATACATAATTTATAGAATTTCTAAGCTGACTATGTATCCTCGCTACTTGAGCTATCATATCCATTTTACATTTTGTTCATCCCCCTGTTTATATTCACCAAAATAGCCTCTGTTATATTTGCAAAACATTTTCTACACTCCAGCATTTATAATCAATTCAATCAGCCACAAAATGATTCTTAAAACAACCCTCATTTTACTGAATTTCTAAAACAATCTCTTATGGTCATAGAACAACAGTTGGTTGATTCCATTTCTTTCATTTTTGGTTACCATGAATCCAAATGGCTTAAAGGTTCAATTGTTACCACGATTATAAGCTTAGACAGAAATTTTGCTGATTGAATCATTCCAAAATAGAGTATACCAAGAAGTAATTTGCTTCATTTGAATTGAACTACTCCTTATAACAAAACAGATTATAACAAATTTCCTTTCACATAATTCAATTGTACAAGGATACATAATCATCTAACGATTTCAAGGGTGTCTTAAGAGTTTAACAATTGAACTAAATCTTTAGAAATTTCAAAGGAGAAGAATTACTTACTCTTCGATCACTAAAATGGCCGGCCAAACTCCAAGATTACTGTAACACCCCAATTTTGGGCTTGGACCGGTCTGATTTTCGGTTCGAATATAAAAGGTGGTTTTAGGGAAAGCCTAGTTCGGGTTGCATTAAAAATATGGAAAATATCTAAAAATCCTCTTTTAATATATATAAGAGAGTGGTGAAATCAATTTTACAAAATAAGGTTCAGAAGTGCAACATTTCGAAATAGTGACTAAAATGTAATTTTTGAAAAGTTTAGTGGTGGCCGTTTTGTAAGGATTGAAACTTTGAATCTTTAAGGAGCTAATTTACCCAAGGAAGGATTTCTCCAGATTTTTCTTAGCTTTTAATGATTCATTTAATGTTTAATTAATTAAAGGAAAGTGGAAAAACCAATTTTGAGATTTCATAACTAACTTTCTTAAAAACTTTCTCATCTCATTTTCTCTCAAAATTCCCTCAGCCAAACGCATTTCCACAAAAACATTTCTACTGATTTTCATACTAAATGATGAGGTTTCAATCATCAATTGATTCCTAATACTTTCTACATCAAAACCTCTTGATTTGCTTATTGAATTTTCAAGGATTTTGGCTCTAAACAAGGAGAAATCTACATTTAGAGGTAAGGATGTTCTTCTCCTCTAAATACTCAGTTCTTTACTGAAATTCCCAAGTTCTCAATCCTTAAATTAAGTTTTATAAAAGGTTTTAATGTTGTGATCTTGATTTTGGCTTAAAACTCAAGATTTGGATTAAATCTTGAAGAAATTCGTGATGATTGTTTGAGCTCTATTTTGAGATGGCTTTTTATTGTATTTTGGATGTTTAATGATGTGTAATTGAGGTTTAATCAATGCAATCCCGAATAAGTTGATTTTCCTAAGTTTTTGCTTGTGAAAATGGTGGGTTTTGGGGTGATCTTGGTGTTCTGTTAAAACTGGAGGTATAAGGACGAGTTTAGGTTCTTATTGGATGTTAATTGATGTTTGGGAATGTTTAGAAGTGATGGATCTTGGCTGGGTAATGTTGTGGAAGAGTTTGGAAGTGATTTCGGTTGTGTTTGGTAGCCGAAATGTTAGATTTGGTTGAGAGCAACGAGTTTAGGTGTAATGGCTGAAGATTTAAATGCATGATGATGCATTAATCCTCTGCTTTGATGTGTTTAAAACAGGGGAGACATCTTCGGATCCTTGTGGTGTTGATCCGGAGGCTTGAACGGCGTTTCGGCAAGCTTGCAAAACGGAATTGGTGAGTGGAATGGGATTTCCAGCTTTGTATCGAATGTTTGAAGGTTTGGGAGCTTAGTTTAAGTCTAATCAACTTAACTAAGCTCAAGTGTAAGTTTTCGGGAAAACTCTCTCTTGATGAACCATGAGATGGTTGGATGCATTATGTTAGGTTTGGATGTTTAAATTCTGTTTTGAAAGCATGTTTTAGCATGATTAATGATGGTTTTGAAAGCCATGTGTTGAAGGATGCTCAAGGTAAGAGATCCTTGGTTTGTTATGGATAAATGTGGTTTTGATGCATAGTGATGCATGATGGTTTAATGGCTTTGATTAACGCTTTAAAACAGTGGATTGTTGATGATAAATGATGTATATTGGCAAGTGATGTGTTGGTTTTAAAGTACTTGAATCGGATATAATTAGCCGGCTATAGGATTGGGTGCATCGTGAATAGAGTCGCCTTGGATGTTGAGGGGTTGTAATGGTACCGTAAACTCCATCCAAGTACACTAACGAGATGGTTAAGATCATAATGGTGGTTAAAAGGCCATGTGTGGATCTTGTGTTGTGTGTCCTGTGTTCTCGTTAGTGATGTTATACAACTACGGATGAGTGATGTGGAGGGGTTGTGATTGTACCGTTAAACTCCATCACGGGTGTTGAGGGGTTGTGATTGTACCGGTAGACTCCACCTTGTGTGTTCGGTAGTGTGTATGAAGCGTATGGGACAACGCTTGTAATCCGCGTATCCGATTGTGTTTTATGTTGGAAATGGTTATGGTTTATCACTTGGAAGCCAATATGACATGTTGATGTTAATGAAGCATGAGATGCTTGTTGTGTATGCATTGTTGCATGAGAAATGATTTTATGAGTTTAAAGGCCTTATGAAAGGTGTTTTATAAAATGCATTATTGTGTTGTTTCTTTAGAGCATGCCTCACTAAGCAAATGTGCTTACGCTCTCTTTCTTGAACCAATAATGCAGAGAATTGAAGTGTTTGAGGGCAGCAAGGAGGCTATGAATCCAAGGGAAAGCTAAGCTCATGTATGGTGATGTTTTCACAACATTATTAGTTTTTGATATTTTGGCAATGGGAACCTAGGTTGTGTTTTTGGGAGATGTTTTGGACTCCCTAAGTGTGGCATGATGCCTTTGATGTTTTGGATTTGTAAATGGCCATTATGATGCTTATATTGGTGTTTTGATGTTTGGTTGGTTTTGAATATTAGGATGCATGCCTATAGACTTGTGGATTTTCCTAATTGATGCCATGAATGTGTTTTGATGATGCAAATATGTACCTTATATGTATGATTACTTGTTGGCATGATTAGGAGGTCATTAGAATGTGTTTGATTGGCTAAATGTGTAATAAACCAGCAAATTCTGCATTTTCTGGGCAATCCGTATCGGAACGGGCACTAGCGTTTTGAAACGGGGGCCTGTAATGGCCTTCGTGTACCGAAACGGGTAGAGGTCGTTCCGAAACGAATTGGCTACTGCCAGGCCCTGTTTCGATACAGGTCTCGAAACGAACCCGCATTTCGGAACAGTCAACCCCTGTTCCGAAACAGTTGACCGTTGGGGACTGATTTGAATGGTTTTGTGGTTTGCAAGTTTTGCGTTTTAGTCCTGAATATTGTTTTTGCAATTGCTTGAGTTTGAAATGTTCGTTTAAGGTGAAATTTGACAGGGAAGCATGTAATATGATCAATTTCATTTTGGTAACTTAAAAATCAGTTAAGTCCTCTTAATTTCTAGAATTTACATTTTGTTCCCTAATAGTTGTAATTTGTGCAATTGAGCCCCTTAACGTTTTCCGATCGCTGTGCTTTCCAGGTATGCTTTTCTCATGAATACGCTTAGGATTAATATGCATCTAGACAAGATTAAAAAGAAAAAAAGGGTCGTTAATCAAGGTTGACTTTCGGGTTGACTTTGGTTTTCCCTGTGTAATCTTCGTGGTTCGGGTCAACCGTCTAGGCCGGGCTAAGGGGGTTACATTTGGTGGTATCAGAGCCGAGTTCTTGAGTAAACGGGAATGGTTATGTGGGTGATGTATATGTGTTTACATGATATGTCTTTTACATGAAAGTATGATGCATGAATTGTAAAGTATGTTGTAATTGTGATGCTATGCTATGTTGAAGCATGTTAGAGGTACCCATTGCCATATCAAAACTAATGAAATGAATTGTTTTTGAAAAATGAGCTTGAGTGCTTGGATTACTTACCTTGTTGGGCCTAATTATGTTTATTGCATTTGTGTTAGTGCATTGTTTTAGTGAATGGGACCTCGTAGAGAGACGAGAGTTAATACGCGAGCTATGGCTTAGAACGAGAATGAGGAGAATGCCAATAATGTTGTTGATTTACCTCCTCCTCCTGGTGGTGGACCGCCCGGTGGTGGTGGTGCTGGAGGTGATGGACCTGGTGTTGGTGCTGGAGCTGGGGTCGCTGGACCTGAAGCTGGGCAGGGGCAAGCTGCTCCTGACATGAAAGTTTTGATACAGGCTATTGCTGGAGCCTTTCAGGCGGCAGTAGCTGGAGCTCACGGAGCTGGGCATCAGGGAGATGCTAATGCTAGACTACCTTTGGAACGTTTGCGCAGTCTGGGAGGGACTGAGTTCAGAGGTTTGTCTGCTGAGGGTTCTGAATCTTGGTTGGAAAGTACCAAGAGGATATTGGGACAAATGAACTGCAATGATGTGCAGAAGTTAGGATGTGTGGTATCGCTGCTACATGATGATGCGTATACCTGGTGGACGACTATTGTCTCCGAAATGGAGGAAGTTGATGTGACTTGGACGTTCTTTCTGAACGCGTTCAAGCGGAAGTATCTGGGTGTGCGATACCTGGATGAAAAGAAAAGAGAGTTCATGTCTCTTACACAAGGGAGCATGACGGTGGCTGAGTACGAGATCCAGATTGTCCGTCTCAGTCAGTACGCACCTGAGCTTATCCCAGATGAGCGGGAGAGGTGTGAGCATTTTCGATATGGTTTGGTGTCGGATGTAAAGACCTTTATGCTTGCAGCTGAGTACACGGATTTTGATGTGATGGTTTGTAGGGCGAAGGATATTGAGCAGAACCTGGGTTTGTCTTCCAGGAGTGCTGGTTCTAGCAAGAGAGCTGCTGAGTATAGTTCCGGTGGTGGACGGAACAAGAGAGGACGAGATAGGAGATATTAGTCTTCTGCTAGGCGTGGTAGTGGAGGGCATGGTGCGCCTGTTCAGGGAGACAGGGCGAGAGCTGATTAGAACACGTGCTGGACGTGTGGATCGCGTGGTCATTTGAGGCGTGATTGTCCCCGGGCAGCGAGAGAGGTGCAGGCTCCTGTGGTAGTGACGGGTAATTCGTGCTGGAATTGTGGTTCGGCAGACCACATGAAGAGGGAGTGTCCTCTGTTGGCCAGTGGTGGTCAGGGACGTGCTCCTGTAGTTGTTGCACCACAGAGAGGCCGTGGGCGCGGCCGTGGTAACTTCCAGCGCAGAGATGATGGCGGAAGGAATGTGGCACATGTGGTGGCTGTCCAACCTGAGGGTGGAGGCCAGGCTCGAGTGTATGCGCTACGAGAGGGGAGAAATGACATGGATGTGATCGTAGGTACCTTCACTTTGCAATCCTTGTCATTACTTTCCTTGATTGGTTCTGGATCTACACACTCATACATATTGCGTGAACATGCTCAATTGCTTGGGTTGCCTGTTGAGTCTTTGGATGTTGGTATGCGTGTAACTAGTTCCTTTGGTGAAACCGTTGTGACACGAAAATTGTATAGAATATGTCCTTTGGTTGTGCAAAACCATGTTTTTCATGTCGATCTCATGGAATTGCCATTCTATAGTTTTGATGTAATCCTTGGTATGGATTGGCTTGTTGAACATCGAGCTGTGGTGGATTTTGAGAACAAGCGAGTTTCGTTGAAGCTTGCGGATGATTATGAGGTAGTGGTGGTTGGTGAGAATGTGAAGTTTCTTGCCAATGTGGTGTCTACTTTGGAAGCGAGCCGGATGCTGAGACAAGGGTGTGAAGCTTATCTGGATTTTGTGATGAATCCTAGCTCTAAGGAGTTGCGGGTGCAAGATATCAGGACTGTGCGAGAGTTTCCTGGTGTGTTTCCGGAGGAGTTACCTGGATTGCCTCCTAACCGAGATGTGGAGTTTGGAATTGAGCTGTATGAAAATACAACTCCAGTTTCCATTACTCCTTATGGAATGGCACCTAAGGAGTTGAAGGAGCTGAAGACGCAACTTCAGGAGTTGCTTGATCGTGGTTTCATTCGGCCGAGTGTGTCACCTTGGGGTGCACCGGTTTTGTTTGTGAAGAAAAAGGATGGCACGATGAGAATGTACATCGATTACCGTCAACTGAACAAGTTGACTATCAAGAATCGATATCCATTGCCGAGGATTGATGATCTTTTTGATCAATTTAGGGGAGCATTTGTGTTCTCTAAAATTGACTTAAGGTCAGGGTATTACCAGTTGAAGGTGAAGGATGTGGATGTGCCAAAGACAGCCTTCAGAACAAGGTATGGGCATTATGAGTTCCTTGTGATGCCGATTGGTTTGACGAATGCTCCTGCAGCTTTTATGGACATGATGAATATGGTGTTCCATGAATATTTGGACAAGTTTGTTGTGGTGTTCATTGATGATATCCTCGTGTACTCTCGTACTGAGGAGGAGCATGAGGGGCATTTGAGGATTGTGTTGCAGGCTTTGTTGGAAAATCAGCTTTATGCCAAGCTAAGCAAGTGTGAATTCTGGCTTAGGGAAGTTGTGTTCCTTGGACATGTGGTTTCTGCTGAGGGGATTCGTGTTGATCCTCAGAAGGTTGAGGCAGTGATGAATTGGAAGCCTCCTAAGTCTGTTCATGAAGTCCGTAGTTTCCTTGGTTTGGTAGGATACTACCAGAGGTTCGTGGATGGATTTTCAAAGATTACAGCACCTTTGACGAAGTTGTTGCAGAAGGATGTCAAGTATGAGTGGACGGAAGCGAGACAACGGGCTTTTGAGAAGCTTAAGGCAGCTTTGACGCAAGCTCCTATCTTGGTTCAACCAGAATCAGGGAAAGAGTTTGTAGTGTACAGTGACGCATCATACGTTGGTTTGGGGTGTGCGTTGATGCAAGAGGGTAAGGTGGTGGCTTATGCATCGCGCCAGTTGAAGGTGCATGAGCGCAATTATCCTACGCATGACATTGAGTTAGCTGCGGTGGTTTTTGCCTTGAAAATTTGGAGACATTACCTGTATGGTGAGAAGTGTATTGTGTACACGGATCACAAGAGTTTGAAGTATCTGATGTCTCAGAAAGAGTTGAATCTTAGGCAACGACGTTGGGTGGAGTTGCTTAAAGATTACGATCTGACGATCGAGTACCACCCGGGAAAAACTAATGTTGTAGCGGATGCTTTGAGTAGGAAAGTGGCAGTGGAGTTGAGGGCTATGTTTGCCAGTTTGTGCATTTCGCGAGATGGCGGTCTTGTGGTTGAGTTGCAAGTGAAACCATCCTTAGTTCAGTTGATTAAGGATAAGCAACTGTTGGATGATTCTTTGGTGCCACATGTTCAGGATATTGCTGAGGATAGGCCATCAGATTTCTGTTTTAATGATTATAGAGTTTTATGTTTTGGGAGTCGGATAGTGGTGCCCAATGATGCTGAGTTGAGGCGTGCTATTCTGACTGAAGCTCATAGTAGTCCTTTTGCTATGCACCCTGGTAGTACTAAGATGTATCGTGATCTTAAGGATGAGTACTATTGGGTGGGTTTAAATAAGGATGTTGCTGAGTATGTGAGAAAGTGCATGGTTTGTCAGCGAGTTAAGGCTAAGCATCAGTTTCCTTCTGGGTTGTTGCAACCGTTGAGGATTCCTGAGTGGAAGTGGGAAAGGATTACCATGGACTTTGTGTCTGGTTTACCTTTGTCGCCATCGAAGAAGAATTCGGTGTTGGTGATTGTGGATCGCCTGACGAAGTGTGTTCATTTCTTACCTGTGCATACTACGTACACTTTGGACAAGCTTGCAGAGTTGTACATTGCTGAGATTGTGCGGCTGCATGGTGTGCCAAAGTCGATCGTGTTGGATAGAGATTCGAGGTTTACATCGCGTTTCTGGGAATGTTTGCATCAAGCTTTGGGTACACGGTTGAATTTCAGTACTTCTTATCATCCACAGTCGGATGGACAGTCTGAGCGTGTTATCCAAGTGCTGGAGGATATGATGGGGTGCTGTGTGATTGAGTTTCAAGGCTCTTGGGAGAAACATTTGCCTTTGGTGGAGTTTGCTTATAATAATAGTTACCAGGCAAGTATTCAAATGGAACCTTATGAAGCCTTGTACGGGAGGAAGTGCAGGACTCCTCTTTGTTGGGCTGAGACAGGTCAGAAGTTGGTTTCAATGCCAGCTTTGTTGAAAGGAACCACCGAGAAGGTGAAGCTCATTTGTGAGCGATTGAAGGCAGCTTCTGATCGACAGAAGTCTTACGGGGATTTGAAGCGTAAGGAAATTGAGTTTGCGGTAGGTGACCGTGTGTTTTTGAAGGTTTCACCTTGGAAAAAGGTTATGAGGTTTGGTCGGAAGGGTAAGTTGAGCCCTAGGTACATTGGACCATACGAGGTGATTGAGCGTGTGGGTCCTGTTGCGTACAAGTTGAGGTTGCCGCAAGAGTTGGAAAAGATTCATGATGTGTTTCATGTCTCTATGCTTCGGAGGTATAGATCGGATCCTTCGCATGTTATGCCTGTGAAGGAAGTGGAATTGAATCCAGACTTGACCTATGATGAGGAGCCCGTGGAAATTTTGGATTCAGACAGTAAAGTTCTTCGGGGCAAAACCATTGAGTTGGTAAAGGTGTTGTGGAAGCATCGTGGTGTTGAGGAAGCCACGTGGGAACAGAAGGATGACATGAAGAAGCAGTTTTCGTACCACTTTCCTCCAGGTAAATTTTGAGGACGAAATTTCTTAAGGGGGGAGAGTTGTAACACCCCAATTTTGGGCTTGGAAGTTTAGGGTCTGAACCGGACCGGTCTGATTTTCGGTTCGAATATAAAAGGTGGTTTTAGGGAAAGCATAGTTCGGGTTGCATTAAAAATATGGAAAAATATCTAAAAATCCTCTTTTAATATATATAAGAGAGTGGTGAAATCAATTTTACAAAATAAGGTTTGGAAGTGCAACATTTCGAAATAGTGACTAAAATGTAATTTTTGAAAAGTTCAGTGGTGACCGTTTTGTAAGGATTGAAACTTTGAATCTTTACAGAGCTAATTTACCCAAGGAAGGATTTCTCTAGATTTTTCTTAGTTTTTAATGATTCATTTAATGTTTAATTAATTAAAGGAAAGTGGAAAAACCAATTTTGAGATTTCATAACTAACTTTCTTAAAAACTTTCTCATCTCATTTTCTCTCAAAATTCCCTCAGCCAAACACATTTCCACAGAAACATTTCTACTGATTTTCACACTAAATGATGAGGTTTCAATCATCAATTGATTCCTAATCCTTTCTACATCAAAACCTCTTGATTTGTTTATTGAATTTTCAAGGATTTTGGCTCTAAACAAGGAGAAATCTACATTTAGAGGTAAGGATGTTCTTCTCCTCTAAATACTCAGTTCTTTACTGAAATTACCAAGTTCTCAATCCTTAAATTAAGTTTTATAAAAGGTTTTAATGTTGTGATCTTGATTTTGGCTTAAAACTCAAGATTTGGATTAAATCTTGAAGAAATTTGTGATGATTGTTTGAGCTCTGTTTTGAGATGGCTTTTTATTGTATTTTGGATGTTTAATGATGTGTAATTGAGGTTTAATCAATGCAATTTCGAATAGGTTGATTTTCCTAAGTTTTTGCTTGTGAAAATGGTGGTTTTTGGGGTGATCTTGGTGTTCTGTTATAGCTGGAGGTATAAGGACGAGTTTAGGTTCTTATTGGATGTTAATTGATGTTTGGGAATGTTTAGAAGTGATGGATCTTGGCTGGGTAATGTTGTGGAAGAGTTTTGAAGTGATTTCGGTTGTGTTTGGTAGCTGAAATGTTAGATTTGGTTGAGAGCAACGAGTTTAGGTGTAATGGCTGAAGATTTAAATGCATGATGATGCATTAATCCTCTGCTTTGATGTGTTTAAAATAGGGGAGACATCTTCGGATCCTTGTGGTGTTGATCCGGAGGCTTGAACGGCGTTTCGGCAAGCTTGCGAAACGGAATTGGTGAGTGGAATGGGATTTCCAGCTTTGTATCGAATGTTTGAAGGTTTGGGAGCTTAGTTTAAGTCTAATCAACTTAACTAAGCTCAAGTGTAAGTTTTCGGGAAAACTCTCTCTTGATGAACCATGAGATGGTTGGATGCATTATGTTAGGTTTGGATGTTTAAATTCTGTTTTGAAAGCATGTTTTAGCATGATTAATGTTGGTTTTGAAAGCCATGTTTTGAAGGATGCTCAAGGTAAGAGATCCTTGGTTTGTTATGGATAAATGTGGTTTTGATGCATAGTGATGCATGATGGTTTAATGGCTTTGATTAATGATTTAAAACAGTAGATTGTTGATGATAAATGATGTATATTGGCAAGTGATGTGTTGGTTTTAAAGTACTTGAATCGGATATAGTTAGCCGGCTATAGGATTGGGTGCACCGTGAATAGAGTCGCCTTGGATGTTGAGGGGTTGTAATGGTACCGTAAACTCCATCCAAGTGCACTAACGAGATGGTTAAGATCATAATGGTGGTTAAAAGGCCATGTGTGGATCTTGTGTTGTGTGTCCCGTGTTCTCGTTAGTGATGTTATACAACTATTGATGAGTGATGTGGAGGGGTTGTGATTGTACCGTTAAACTCCATCACGGGTGTTGAGGGGTTGTGATTGTACCGGTAGACTCCACCTTGTGTGTTCGGTAGTGTGTATGAAGCGTATGGGACAACGCTTGTAATTCGCGTATCTGATTGTGTTTTATGTTGGAAATGGTTATGGTTTATCACTTGGAAGCCAATATGACATGTTGATGTTAATGAAGCATGAGATGCTTGTTGTGTATGCATTGTTGCATGAGAAATGATGTTTATGAGTTTAAAGGCCTTATGAAAGGTGTTTTATAAAATGCTTTATTGTGTTGTTTCTTTAGAGCATGCCTCACTAAGCAAATGTGCTTACGCTCTCTTTCTTGAACCAATAATGCATAGAATTGAAGTGTTTGAGGGCAGCAAGGAGGCTAAGAATCCAAGGGAAAGCTAAGCTCATGTATGGTGATGTTTTCACAACATTATTAGTTTTTGATATTTTGGCAATGGGAACCTAGGTTGTGTTTTTGGGAGATGTTTTGGACTCCCTAAGTGTGGCATGATGCCTTTGATGTTTTGGATTTGTAAATGGCCATTATGATGCTTATATTGGTGTTTTGATGTTTGGTTGGTTTTGAATATTAGGATGCATGCCTATAGACTTGTGGATTTTCCTAATTGATGCCATGAATGTGTTTTGATGATGCAAATATGTACCTTATATGTATGATGACTTGTTGGCGTGATTAGGAGGTCATTAGAATGTGTTTGATTGATTAAATGTGTAATAAACCAGCAAATTCTGCATTTTCTGGGCAATCCGTATCGGAACGGGCACTAGCGTTTCGAAACGGGGGCCTGTAATGGCCTTCGTGTATCGAAATGGGTAGAGGCCGTTCCGAAACGAATCGGCTACTGCCAGGCCCTGTTTCGATACAGGTCTCGAAACGAACCCGCGTTTCGGAACGGTCAACCCCCGTTCCAAAAGAGTTGACTGTTGGGCACTGATTTGAATGGTTTTGTGGTTTGCAAGTTTTGCGTATTAGTCCTGAATATTGTTTTTGCAATTGCTTGAGTTTGAAATGTTCGTTTAAGGTGAAATTTGACAGGGAAGCATGTAATATGATCAATTTCATTTTGGTAACTTAGAAATCAGTTAAGTTCAATTAATTTCCAGAATTTACATTTTGGTCCCTAATAGTTGTAATTTGTGCAATTGAGCCCCTTAACGTTTTCCGATCGTTGTGCTTTCCAAGTATGCTTTTCTCATGAATACGCTTAGGATTAATATACATCTAGACACGATTAAAAAGAAAAAAAAGGGTCGTTAATCAAGGTTGACTTTCGGGTTGACTTTGGTTTTCCCCGTGTAATCTTCGTGGTTCGGGTCAATCGTCTAGGCCGGGCTAAGGGGGTTACACTTACTCCAAATTGTTTCTTCCAGCCGTGACAATGGTGAGCTTAATTGGAATTCTTTCTCTCTCTAATTTCTACCTTCATTTCGGCTGTCTGAAGAAGATGATAATTTCGGGAGAAAATCCTTGGTAACCGAAACCTCTTGCTCTTCCAAAGTAAGATACATGTAGAGATCCCTTCATTTTTTCAACTTGTGCATGCATCCCTTAAACTTCATAGATTTTCAGTTTCGTCCTCTTTCTAATGGTTACTAACTTCTCCATTCTTTAATTTTGATCCCTATGGTAGCTTAATTAATTTCTTACAATATATATATATATATATCTCTAAACTACTTTAATAACATCCCCAATAAGATCACTTCCAGGCCAAGCCTTGGGGCATTACAATCCATCATCATCTCATGATTAAAAACAATATATCACATACTTAAAAATACATAAACAGTAGGTACCATGTAATTAAACCAAGTGCATAAAAACCATATCATGATAACACGACCGAGAGAGAAAACCACTTTATACTTACTTCCAAACTTATACAAGCGTTTCAAGCTCAAATCTAAGTTCCTAAAACCACTTTTAAAACATTTCAAAGCTGAAACTCACGTTCTCACTCACCGACACGCGAAACTTCAACTTGTTGATTCGAATCAAGCTTTCGAAGCCTCCAACGCTTCACCGGTAGCCAACGGATCAACCTCCCCTATTTTAACCACATTACAACAAAGGATTAATGCATCATAATGCATTCAAAATCCAGCAAGCAATTCCTCAGCATTGCATTGGTTAAAGCTACCAAACGCTCATTTGAAATAACCGAAAACAACATCGATTTACCTCCAAACTTAACCCAACCAAAATCTAACACTTTCAAACATCAATTAACATTTAAAAATCATCTCATAACATCCTTATACTCCCAACAACCATTACATCACCATAACTCCCCAAAAACCATAATTATCAACCTAAACAATTAGAGATTCTTATAGTTTCAGGATTCCAATTTTAAAAACATTATTTCAACATTATTAAAAATCAAAATCATGATTAGAATCAATAAAAAACGAGCAAAATAGATCCAATCCAAAAATCACATGAATCCATCAATTAACCCTCGATTTATTCATATTACTTAATTAAATCATAAAACCTCATTAGAAACATATTTAAAGAGTCAAGAACTTGGGAATTTCAATAAAAACCTTGATTCGAGGAGAAAAACGAAGATTACCTCTAATCCATTGCTTTTCCCTTAATTGGCAATATTAGATTGAAATCTTCTAGAAAACAATTGAAGCTTGTTGTAGAAATCCAAGGGAATCATTTACGAATCAAAGTTGGATGAAAAGGAATAAATCTCTGGAGATTTTAGAAGAGAAAAGCTAGTTTGGCTGATAAGAAAGTAGAGAGAAAAGTTGAGAGAAAAAGAAGTTACATAAGAAAATGTTTTGTTTAACTAAACCCCTTTTTATTAAAACCCTTCTCATCCTTAATTATCATTTAATTAAATATTTATTAAAAAGACCTAAATTAAGGGAAATAGTTGATTAAAATAAAATAGCTCCTTAAAGACTCAAAGTTCCGACCCTTTACAAAATAGTCACCAAAAACAGTTTTTCCAAAATTACATTTTAGTCACTAGACCAAAATATCACATTTCCAAATTGTTTTTCCCAAAATTGATTTCACCATAAATCAACATATAATAAATAAGGATTTTTAACCATTTTCCCATATTTTTATCTCGCATAAAAATATCCAATCATGAATCTGATTCGACTCTCTAACTCGGTCCACGGGAAGGACTAATTAACCTATAAACCGCTAGGCCCAAAACTGGTGTGTTACACTAGTTTTCCCAATGTAACTTAAGGAAGCTTTGAGATCACCAACTTCTCTTTGGTGATCATCATGAACTTTAGAGATAAGGTCGTTCAAATCTTGATTTTTTCTTTTCAAAAACATTTTGTTTTTCTTGTAAAGCGAGAACCTTCTTCTCAAGTTCCGTGTTGGTTTTGGAAAGTGAATCGTTTTGGTTTTTCAAATCAGAAATTGTTTTCTTGTTTTTCAAAATCGATTCTTTATACTTTTCAAAAAACTCATCGTAAACCTCTTGCAACTCATCATAAGCTTCTTCAAGCTCATCAAAAGTAAAATCAAATGTAGATGAGTTAGAGGTTAACTTAGAATCCTTTTCAAGTTCCATGAGGCAAAGGTTGACCACTTCTTGCTCCTCTTCATCAGATGATTCCACATCACTCCAAGTAGAAACACGAGCCTTAAGCTTCTTCTTCTTCCCGAATCTCTTCCTTTTGAGTTAGGGACAATCATTCTTTATCACCCCAGCTTCTTGTACTCAAAGCAAATGATTTGATCATTCTCTTCCTCCTTGTTCTTGTTCTTGAAATCCCCTCATCTATGGAACTTTCTCCCCCGGTTGGATTTCATGAACCGAGTGAACCCTTTGGATAGAATAGACAGTTCTTCTTCTTCTTCATCTTCACTCGAATCACTCTTCTCTTGTGAAGCTTTTAGAGCAATTCCAATTTTCTTCTTTTCTATTTCCTTCTTCTCCACCTTCTTCTCTTCTCTTTTCTTCTCATCTTCTCTTCCTTTCTTCACGATCTCATAAGTTAGGAGAGATCCCATAAGAGCATCGAGCTTCATGGTTTTGAGGTCCTTGGCCTCGATGATGGCGATTCTCTTTCCATCCCATGACTCGAGAAAGGAATAGATGAGCTTTCGAACAATCTTATCTTCCGGTATGATTTCTCCGAAACCCTTGAGGCCGTTGATGATCATGGAGAATTGATCAAACATCTTTGTGATGTCCTCATCCGGTTCCATCTTGAAGTTTTCATAGCTCAAGTTAAGGAGTCCGATCTTGGTCTCCTTCACATCGTTGGTGCCCTCATATGTAACTTCGAGCTTGTCCTATATCTCCTTTGTACTCATGCAAGAAGACATCTTTGAGTACTCAGGTAACCCCCTCGACCCGGCCTAGACGCCCGACCGAACCGAACGAGTCACATGAGAAATATTGAAGTAAATTGAGAAGTTTACCTCAATAAACGACCCTATTTTTTTTCTTTTTATCTTGTCTAGATGCACATTGTTACCCTAAGTGTTTAGACTCACAGTGGAAGAAACATCAACTCAAACGAATATTGATTTGGCATTCAATTGTTTACAAACATGTGATAGGGACCAATTTATAAATTTCTCAAAGTATAGGGTCTTCATCCAATTTTAGGTTACCATCCTTTAATTAGTCAAGTTACATGCCACTTTGTTAAATCTCAGCTCAATTCTATTATTCAAACTCATTTAATTGCATCCACAACATTCAAGGACTGAAACGTAAAGGAACAGAACTTCAAAAGAATCTGATTAACTAACTTAACAGCTTCGTGTATCGATACACTTAGCCCTGTATCGATACACCCTATTTCGAAAGAGGTCTGGAGGTTTTAAAACACGATCCCGTTTTGATACGGTTTCCAAGACGTATCGATACAAAAAATTCCAGTAGCCACCAAGCATGTTTCGAAACCCCATACCCATTTCAAGTTCACTGTTTCGATACAGCCTTAGGTGTATCGAAACACTTAGGCCCGTAATGTCATATTTTGGTAGTTTTTCACACTTTAATGCACCCATAACCAATCAAGCATGCTTTCGACATATATATATCATATCCAAACATCAAACCTCAATCATTCATGGCATATTCAACATCATATCATGGCAATTTGCATCAAAGGTAAACTATAGGCATGCAACCTATGAAACAAGTCAAGCAAGATACCAAAATGCATAGCAAGGAAAGAACCAATAACCAAAGGCCATTTACAAGTCTAAAACAGCAACATAAACTTGCTCGAATAGGGAGTTTACACAAATTTCCCAAAAACACAATGAATCCATCATTGCCCTTATTACTTATAGTCTAAAGCGAAACATACATTCTCAAATGAAGTCTCTTGTGATCCCTTGCTCCACGCTACCTCCAAAACCTCAATTCTCTACATTGATGGACAAATTAGAGCGTATGGACACAAGGCTTAGTGAGGAGTGCTCAAAAACAAAATACCATCAATGCATTAAAACCATTTTCCAAGTCTACATTGAAATCTCATTTCAATTAACTTAAATCATCATTTGAAAACCATCATGCCTTTAAAACCATGCACTTTCCTTAATAAAAAATCAGCATAATAAACCTTATGCAACATGTATCATGAATCAACAGCAAGTCTCATTGCTAACACTCAATTTAAGCCTTCCTATGCATAACTACCATATGCAAAGCTTAAAGAGTAAAAAATGTATAAATCAAAATATACATCATAAACCATCTCATGATACATCATCCATTATATTGGCTTACAAGTGATCATTAGACAAGTTCATTTCTCAAAACAACATATCAGATACACATATTCAACAAGTGTTCACACAACACTTCAAGCCATCTCAATCGAAATTTAGTACTATCACAACTAAGTGGTACAATATCCACCAACGGGGACACCAACCCCATTCACCGGTTGGACGCTTAACCCACTAACGAGAGACAGGACACCAACCTCCTCGATCGTTAGAGTACTTGGACGGAGACACGGGACACCAACCCCTCGACATCCAAGGCGACTTTTTTATAGTGCACTCAATCCTATAGTCGGCTAACTATATCCGATATCATTTATAAACCATTTTCACAACATTACTTGCCAATATAATTCATATTTAACCACATACCTCACTTTTTCCAAATCATCATCAATAAATCATTTTCCAAAGCATTAAACCATGCTTTAAATCACAAGTATAATACATATACTTACAAGGATCACTTACCATGTGCATCCTTCATCATCACATCATTAAAAACAATAAACCACATGCTTTAACAATAGGTAACATGCATCCAAAACCAAGTGCATAAAAACCATTTCATAATAGCACAATTGAGAGAGAAATTCCTTATACTTACTTCCGAACTTAGACAAGCGTTTCAAGCTTACATCTAAGTTCCCAAAACCAACTTTAAAACATTTCAAAGCTGAAATACACGTTCTCACTCACCGGCACGCGAAACCTTGATTAGCCGACGCGAAACTAAGTGTCTGAAGCTCCCGAAACGTCACCGGTTGCTTCCAAAACATTCTCCCCTATTTTAACCACATAAGAACAGAGGATTAATGCATCTCAATGCATTAAAAACACAATCAAGCAAACCTACCTCGTTGCCTTTCCCAAAACCACCAAAACGACCATCCGAAACAACCGAACACATCATCGATTACTCTACAAACTCAACCCAGCCAAAACCTAACACTTCCAACCATTTATAATCATTGATTAACATCCAAAATCATCCTATTATCAACCTTATACCTCCAGCATTCAAAAAATCACATTAACACCACAAAACACAATTCTAACAACCTAATTAACTAGAGATCCAAATAGTTTTGGGATTACCATGCTTAAACCTCAATCTCAACATTAATAAACTCCAAAAACATGATTAAAATCAATCATAAACTAGTCATAATAGATCCATTACAAAAATTACACAAAATCATCATTTAAAGCTTTATTTAACCATTTTCTTTAAATAAATTATGAAACCTTGTTAAGAAACACAATTAAAGAGCCAAATATTTGGGAATTTCATTAAAGAACCTTGATTAGAGGAGAAGCACGAAAATTACCTATAATCCTTTTTTATTCCTTCAATTGACAAGATTTGATTGAAAATCTTCAAGAATCCATTGAAACAAGTTGAGGAAACTCCATGGAAATCATTTGGAAATCAAAGTATAATGAAAAGAAAAAGATCTCTGGAAGTTTTGAAGAAAATGAGTGGTTGGCTGATGAGAAAAGAGAGAAATGGAAGTTACGTCAAAATAAGTTTGTAAAGCTTAATTCTTTTTTTAATCAAAACCCTTTTTAATATTTTTTAATTAAACACATTTAAAACATGTCAAATTAAGGGAATAGCTGATTATACTTGCATTAGATCACTAAAGACTCTAAGTTTTGGCTCTTTTACAAAATAGCCATTAAAACAGTTTTTCTATTTTTACGATTTAGTCAGTAAACCGAAATGTCCACCTTCCAAATGTCATTTTCCAAAATTGACTTCACCAAACCCTTATATATTTTAAAAGAATTTTAGAAAATTTTCTCATATTTTTATCACTTCCCGAACTAACCCGAATCTCTAGTCTCGGTCCAACGGATCCTAAACCTGACCTAAAATCTTCTATGCCCAAAACCGGGGCGTTACAACGCACTCGACCCAAGATCACAAAAGAGCATGTGCATAGCTTTGTCATTAATTTGTAACTTCTTCTAATCTTCATCGGTCATTTCATGTTTGGTTTTGGGAACATGCCTTTCTCATTCTTGCTTCATCAGGATAGAAGGTCCATCTTCTATTACATCCCAAAGGAGGTAATCGTTGGACTTGAATAGGAGCCTCATGCGATTCTTCCAATAGGGATAGTTAACCTCATTGAAATAAGGCAGTTTGGTGTTAGATTGAGCCTCATAGAGATTGTTGTCAGAAGTAGAGGCCATGGCTTCAAAGTCAGTTGATTGAATCACCACTAGGATCGTCTCAACGGTTGTTAGACCTCCAATTGAGCCTTACTCGATATGATACCAATTGTTGGGATGATCAATCAATTCGATTTGGCCAAGAGAGGGTGAATTGGCAATTTAAAAATTGGAGGGAAGCAAATGGAAACATAAAAATTGTGACACAAGGATTTATAGTGGTTCAACCTTCTAACAAGGTCTACATCCACTACCTTAGGGATTTCTCCAAAAAAACAATAAAATACGAAATTAACCCCAACAAACAGAAATATTATAAATTCATGTATGGACTACTACTAATGCAACTAAATGAGCCTAAGTTTGAACAATAATCTAAGTAAAAAGGGTGTAAAATATAGTACTTTTACACACTTAACAGTACTAAAAAACCATTCTTCAGCAGCTTCGGATGCCAAATCCCTAAACTCGGTATCTTCCAAGCTATGCAGACATTCCAACGGAAGCCCCAAATTAGTTGCAACGGGTTTTGGAGCAGGTACGTGCACTCTAGCCATAGTGGGCTGAAACGCTCCATTCATAGCTCGAATTAACGACGTCATATCTGGGACTTGCAGTGCGTGAGGCATACCACCCATGATTCCAACACCAACAAGAGGAATTGGTGGAGGAGGCAAAAACTCATTGTTATGCCCACCCCAGGCATTACTCGTGTTAGCTCGAGCCTCTCGTCTCGGTCTCATATTCAAAAACAAAAATCTACAACATAAAATACCATATGCATGTTTAGCCCAACATTAAGCAAGGATCCAAGATAACTTGCATTTTCCAAAACAAAACTCTTGTACTTGTAGCAATATAGGCAATGTGTCCCCGGTATTATACCCAACACAATAAACATGGCATACCCACCAAAAGAATCACGTATTCAAACATCGTATATTACAAACAAAACATATCTAACATTAACCAACTCCCAACCATAATAACCTGGCTTTGATACCACCAAATGTAACTTGTTTTACCCGGCCTAGACGCCAGATCGAACCGAGAGAGCTACATTGGGTTTGTCGAAACAAAGCCACTTTAATTTACTCAAAATTAGGTCTATTTTTTCTTTTTAACTTGTCTAAATGCATATTTATTTTCTAAGTGACCATGTTGGCAACAGATAAATTCTCGTTTGACTCAGTCATCGGATTGACGCCCGAATGAGCGTAATTGTGATTTAGGGACCAAATTGTAATTTTGATAGACTGTGAGGACTTATGTAGAGCATAAAAGAGTTCTCTAAATTGAGTGCAAGTGTACATTGTTGCTAAGTTATAGTATTTAAGATATCGTCTCCACAGGGATTAGAAGCTGCTTCAATGATTAAATTCCTGCACAAGGAAAAGTAAAAACACAATTGATTGGGATTTGATTTGAATTGATTAAAACTAAAAGCAAGTAAATTAAAGAATTGATAATTCAGTTTGAGAGAATGGGCCAGTATTGGAATGCGTCATAGTGTGGATTTTGAATGTGCTGTCTTGGTCAAAGTGCTGCAAAATCGACTCAGCTATCAAGGTGATGCCTTGGCAGATAACCCGCCGTGACAGAGAGTGATGTGTTTCCCGGGTGGCTGAGTGATGCTTCAAAGTTCGGCAAGGCTTCCTTGAGTGACTCCTTCTTATCCCTAATTTGAAGTGCTATTGGCGAACACGTCTTGATAATACCTCCCAGCATGAATCTAAGGATGAACACCAACCAATTCTTAAGCCTCCTTTAGTTGCTGAACTTCTAACTTATCCCTAAGCCAAAGTAGTTTCACCCTAAGTTGGATAAAACCGTGTTTACTCGTTTCGTGTGTCTTACTCTCCCGATATTAGACAAATTGATAATTGCTCTCTCCTCTCCCGATTTGATTGCAAACAAGAATAGATCCAAGAGTAAACAAACCTTGAAATTTTATTGCAAACACTGAAAACCTAAACGAATACAAACAATCTCTCACAACTACTCAACAAAACCAACCCTTAGCCCTAGGAAAAGTTTATAATGTGATGGATGAATGGAAACACTAGGGTTTAGTCCAAGGACTCTCGATATCCCCTCTAGTCGACTAAGATGCCTTATATATAAGCCTTGGCCTACTCAATGTTGGTTAAGGGACTAGAGTACAAGTTGGAATTAAAGATGATCTCCTAAAAAAGATTAAACTCCAATTAAATCTTCATTTAATCCAAGCCTGACTCTCGGTTGACTTCAAATTCCTTGAGCTTTGACCATGGATTTTCATGGGCTTTTGTGCTCTGATCTACATGCAAGTGGTCTCTAAAAATCGGGCTTGCTTTTAGCTGCCTTGGGATGTTGCCTCGGCGGTACACCATCTGCTGCCTCGGTAGAGGTCTGTGTCTATGTGAATGTCTCAGCAGGGCTCCTTAGCCTGGGTTTTTCCTCTGTAGCTTAGTCTGATCAGCTCTCCTGCAGGTACATCAGCATCGTCCATCGATTGTTCAGCTCCTTCCTTCTACCCTCCTAGTTGCCTCGGCATCGCGTGTCTGGGCGGGTATCTCTGCACAATAAAATATATGCAGTTTTGAGTATGTTTACCTAATTATGCAACTAAAATAAGCTTAAGTATAACAATAATTGAGCTATCCTAGGGCTAAAATCTAGTACTTTTTCACACTTAACAACTTACTTTAATCCAAAGTTACCAAACCTTAATTAATCAGGTCACATGCTTGTCGGTTAAGTTTTAGAATAAAACAATCAACCAAACCCATTTAATTTCAATTACAAGAAACATGGACTAAAATATAAACTAAGAAAACTTCAGCATACATTTACCAGATAAAACGAACCTCGTACCAATACGAGTAAGCCCGTATCGATACCTGTCCCCATTTTGCAAAGGGTATCAATACGATTCCACGTGTTCCGATATGAATAACCAATTATTAAAACAAGGGATTCTAGTAGCTCAAATGCGTATTGGTACAGTTGCCCGTGTACCGAAACTAGTGTAAAATCATAGGGCCGTATTGATATGGTATCTATGTGTACCGATACCATGTTCAATATTTCCCAAATATGAGCCTTTCTCAATCCTTGTGTACCAATCCCTAGGGACATGTATCAGTACGACTAGACCTGTAATAGCCTCCTGGCCTAACACATAATAGTTTGGCTCAAAGAAACGTCACCTAAACATCTACTAATCATCATATAAACCAAAAGACATCATCATACCACAAATCCACATATGGAAGATTAACAACCAAAGCATGGGAAGCAATAACAAAGTCATATCAACATGCTCTCTACCCAAACATGCAAAAGCTATCCCAAGCCCAATATCAAACTTCAAACATCACAAACTACATCCATGGTAATATAGAAACATGCTCAAAAACAGGTAGCAACACATTATAAGTCTCTCAATACCCAAGGCCACATTGCCCCTTTATTGCTACAAAAGTCTATGTATGTAAACAATACTTGTATATTCAATTTTTTGGAAGATCCCTTGCCCAAATTCCGCCTCCAAAGCTTACTTATCTGCAAGGATGAGAATGGAGCATAAGCACAAGATGCTTACTAAGGGATGCTCAAAAACACTCATCAATGCAATTAAAACCATAATATAAAATCAAGATTTGAGGCTAAGTATTTGATAAATCTTTAATACTTTTACAAATATCTCTCAAAACATATCAAACCACATGCTTTTCCATGTATCATGGATTACATGCATAGTCTCATATGCAAAACCTCAACTTAAGCATTCATATGCATAAACACTTCAAATAGCATAGCTTAAGGAGCATCATCATCATAAATCACATCATATCCATCTTTCATATTCATCATGATACCTTACTATATATTGACATTATAGTGACCAAAATCGTTACAACACATTTTTGTGAAAACACATCGGATACTCGAATTTCCGTGGTGGTACCTTTAAACACACATTTTTCCTTGGTGGCACATTTAAACCCACCTTTAATCCACTAGCCGGAGTAACCCCTTAACGGCTGCAGTTCTCAATGGATGGAAATTACCCCTCAACAAACCACGAGGCGACTCATTATAGTGCACTTTAAACCCTATGGCATGCAAACTATATCCGATAACATATATTTCATTTCCAGTTAGCCAATATATACTTTTAAACCATGTTACCTCATTGCTATTCCATATGCAACATGTAAACCAATTTCTAATGCAATAATCATGTTTTAAAACCATGTAATTTATCTCTTTCGGAAACCATTAGCCAAATCTCATAAGCATTCATATATTTCATCATTTGATTGTATTCACATGGAAAATCAAGTACAAAACAGTAGGTAATAAACCATGCTTGCAATCAAATCATAAACTAAAACATCATGGGTCAAAAGTCAAGATATCGAAAGAAATTTACTTTTTAATTACTTCTGAGTCTTATCAAGCTTGCTAGGCTTAAAATAAACCCCAAAGAAACTTTCAAACCTTTAAGAGCTTCAAAACACATTTCCACTCACCAACAATACAAAGCTTTCCTCGCCGATGTGAATTCAAGCTTCTAATGCCTCCAACTCTTCACCAATTGCTCTAGGGTCAATCTCCCATGTTTTATTCACATAATAATAGCGGATTAATGCATCATTGTGCATCTATAATCCCAGCAACATCAATCCCCAACAACACGTCGCTATATACTATAAATCGCCTTCCAAAAACAACAGAAAATATCTCCAATTTCATCCTAAACCAAGCTAATCCATATACTAACGATTTAAATCACTTAACATCTAAAGACACCTACATCATCACCTTATATCTCTGTAGAGTGTTCGGGTGTTCTCTATTTATGAGCGCAAGTGCACACTCTTGTCAAGTTATAGTATAAAAGATATCGTATCCCACAGGGATTGGACAGCTTGATTCGAATTGTTGTTCCTGCACAAGAAAAGTAAATGGAAAATTAAGTTGATTGTTTGAGAAGAAAAATAGAATAAAAACAAAAGTAATTAAAAGAGAAGAAATTAGGTTGATAGAATGGGCAGGGTTATGCTGATGCTTAGTGTGAAACATCGTTGAGTAGGATAAGTTGTTTTGCGATGCCAGACTCTGCTGCATGGCTGTGGATGGCAAGTAGACTGCTGAGACCCTCTCACTACCTCGACAGGGGAATGGAACTGTGTCTTGGCGGCAAACAAGGTAGAAGTACAAGGCCAGGAAGAACGCTTCGAAGGTGACTCCGCTTATGTCTAAGTCAGAGTGTTGTTGATACCCACTACAGATAATACCCGTCGCGACGTGAATCGTGCAAAGACAACAATGTTGATTCGTCCTCTTTTAGCCACCTTAAACCCTAAACCTATGTCTAGGCCGGATTGGTTGCACCGTCTATAGATGAAATCGCACTTACTCTTTTCGTGAGTTCGACTCTCTTGATACCGAACAAATTGATAGAATTCAACTAATCTTTCGCCTTAATTGAAAACTATGAATAATATGGAATAACTAAACCTTGTAATTTTATTTGCAAAAACAAACTTGAAATCCTAAACAACCGTTCTCACACTAATCACAACATAACCCAAACCCAAGGAGAAATTTAGAACATGTCGGCGGCAAGAAAACCTAAACTATGCCTACGATAAACCTAAGTTATTTTGAATTAGAATTACAATGGGTATATATAGGCATTAGCTAGGTCTAGTCCTTCTTGAAGTAGAAGTCTTCAAAGTAGCTTTTTACATTAAATGTGGCTTTAAACTCTGACTTCTTTGGTTTGAATGTGGACTTTATCACGTTGCCTTACTCCTCAAGTAATCTCGAGTTCTTCCTTCGGCGGCTCTGCCAGCTGCTCTAGACTTCAGAAAATTGGGTGGACAACATCGATAGAATCATGATTTTCTACTCTACAGATCGCACTCCAGTTCTCCAACTCCATAGTATGCTTACTTGGGTGGCAGGTTGGGCGGTGGCAGCTACTCGGAAGCTGTTGTCTCTATCTAGAACTGTATCAGTATAGCTCCTTGGTCTGCTGCCTCAGCATCATATCCTCAGCTCCCCTTTCCCTTTGTCAGCCTCTAGTACCTAAAACCAAAAGTATACTAAAACAGTACCTTTTCTTCACCAAATGACAGATAATCTATAAAGGCATGGCAAAGTAAAGAAATACTGTAAAATGCAATGCATGATCCTAGTTATGCCTAGAATGTACTCAAAAACAACAATAATATGAGATGGAATGTGCATGAAATATAGAACTTGTAGACACTTTACACACCCCCAAACTCGAACTATTGCTTGTCCTCAAGCAATGTAACCTAAACATATTTGCCCTTATATTGACCAGAAAGCAAAATTTGTTTTCAACTTGATTTAGTACCTCAAGGCCGTGGCACCTATAGTAGATTAGTTAAAGGAAAATAGCAAGAAAATAACTCAGAATTGATTTCTATAATGCCAGTGCAGTGTGTGCAGAGCTGTGTACATGCTGAATATGCAGAATAACTAGATAAACAAAGATGTTGTTATGATATATAAGGTTGTTGCCACCCTCATTGTCCACATCTATTAACATTCTGCCCGTGGCTAAGAATGGTCGCCCAAGGATGATAGGGGCTTTTTCATTGACCTCACAGTCTAGGATGAGGAAATCAGCTTGAAGAATAAGGTTGCCTAACTTCACTAGGATGTCTTTGATTTTTCCCTCCGGTTGCACAAAAGAATGATCGGTAAGTTTCAGCATGACAGAGGTAGGTTTGGCTCGCCCAATTCCTAATTTATCGAAGACTACCTTAGGCATTAAGTTGATGCTAGCTCCCAAGTCGCACATAGCTTTTGTTTCGTGCTTGCTGCCTATCCTACATGAGATAACAAAGCTGCCCAGGTCTGTTTGCTTGGGCGGCAGTTTGTTGTGCAGCATTGCCATGCACTCCTCTGTTACAGCAACCGTTTTGAATTCCCCAATCCTCTTCCTTTTAGAAATCATGTCCCTGAGGTATTTGGAACAGTTGGGCTTATTATGAATAGCTTTTATTAGAGGGATGTTTATGTGCATCTGCTTTATAATATCCAGGAATCTCCTGAACTGGTGCTCTTGCTTTTGTTGCTTAATCCTCTAGGGAAAAGTGTTGGCAGGCGGATGTCCTCCATACGCTTCTTGCATGAGAACTTTATCTGTGGAGGATCATCTGCTTCAGGACTGCTGTCAGGTTCAGCTACCGAGGCGGCTGGTGTTGATGCTGCCGTGGCAGGCAGCTCTTTTTGTGCTGGCTATGTTTCTGGTTGCTTTCCTACCCTGGGTTCATCCAACTGCTTCCTACTTCTGGTAGATATGGCTTTGCACTGCTCATAAGTGGGCTTGGTTGTTGCCTATGTGTTGTTGGATGCTGCTCCCATTGTTCTGCTGCTGAAGATCTCCGTGAACTACCTAGATTGGGTCTCCATGTTCTTTATAGCTGCCTCTTGGTTGTTCATCTTCATCTCCATCCTGTCCATGAAAGACTCAGTTTTATCAATAAATTTTTTAGTGTGAACAATAAAATCACTAGTTCTAGACATAAAAGTATGAAGAGTTGTTTCTAGTGAATTATTGTTTTGCGGCTACAGAGCCTGCTGTCTGGATGGGTTTTGCTGCTAGCCTCCCAATTGTTGTTGTGGGTTGGCAGTAGTTTTGGGGTTACTCCAGGAGAAGTTGGGATGATTCTGTTGGAGTATGCCCAAAGACCAATCATATGTTGATTGAATAGACATACTATTTTACTAGATTTATCAAGTAATGGCATTGTCGTTATTATCATTTGGTATGTTTTTGTGCATCAAACTAACCATTGGATAATAATGTCCATACAATAATACGATTGTCGTTAAATAGGATCCTTAGTCGAATATTATTACGGGTATGGACAATGATAATATATAAAGACTAATATATGGTTGATGACAAGCGTTGTCATTGACATAGAGATGTCAAAATCAACACATAAGTATTTGTTAGAGAACAACATACTGGATTGACCCGCTATGAGCATGTTTCTTGGGTAATTATGTGACAGTCACAACATTGCTCATGATAAACATATGTATAATCCTCAGACTTGAGATCAACATGATTTCAACATAAAGATTTACGTATTTTGACATAGTCAAACGTGTGTCGTAACTGACTACATTATAAAGACCGATGATTGGATACGTGATGACCTATGTAGTGAAATATGGTTGATCAAGAAAGGATTTGTCCCTCCTACATAATGGGAGAAATATCTTCGGCCACTTGATTGAGTGAGATTAGAAAATGCATGGCCATGCTTGAATATTATGATATGAGATATCATAGAGATTCGTTTATAATAATCTACTCAAGACATCAAGAAACACTAGATGGACAACGCAAGTGTGACTAACCCATGACTTGTGTTCATCTAAGATATAAAGGATAAAAGGATAAAATACATAAAGAAAGTTTATTCAGGAATTAGGAAAGTCAAATCATGACTTCATGCAACTTAGGTAGCAATGATGTATTGCTAGATGCCACTCATTGTTTGTAAAATTAGAACTGTTCTAATTTTGCTGCTAACGTTGCATGAACCTACAAGGGTCACACCCTTCGAATGAAACGAACAAAAATTGGAAACCATACTCCCTATTTTAGGGAGGTTGCCGAAAATCCCCTATGGGATAGGGGAAATCGGCAACTCCCTTAAATGGGAATAATATTGGATAAATATTGTATTTATCAAATATTATTTAGAGCATGGAAAATATTTAGAGACTTAAATATTATAGAATAATATTCTAGAAATTTAAATATATATTTGGAATTTATATAATTTATATTTAATCCAAGTTTATGTAGAATTAGATTCTACATAATTAAAAATATATATTTAAATATATTTAAATCCAAGTAAAGATAGAATGAGATTCTATATAATAAAAATATATATATGGATTAAATATAATGTATATTTAAATCCATGTTTTATGTAGAATAAGATTCTACATAATTAAATATATATATTTCATTTAATATTATTAAATATAATGTATATTTAATATAAACCAAATTCAAGTAGAATTAGATTCTATGAATTTTGGTTGAACTTGGACTTAAGGAATTCAACTAGAATTAAGTCTCTGAATACTACTTAAAGGGACAAGGGCTAGCAACCAAATCATCCCTCTTCCTCCTCTTGAAGATTTCGACAACACCCCTAGGGATTCCCCACTGGAATTCGACATATCCCAGAAAGCTCTCTGAGAAGCTGTTCGATATTTTTCTGGTGTTCTACTTGCCCCCTGGCCAATCCCTGAAGGTTCCCTTGCTCGATTGCAAGTCCCAGTTGAACTCCTGATCGATTTCAGACTGCCTCAGGAATCCCTGGAGGGATTTCGACTTCTCCCTGGAAGATGTTCAAACCTGTCGAAATTTATCCCTAAGTGTTAGGGAGGTGGAAACTTTGTTCGTTTTGTTCAGGTGGACTCTGTAGAGGTCGTTGCGAACCTGTGACGATTCCGGTTTTACTTGACGTGGTTATTCCGACATACCGTCAGTTTTCCAGTTTCCAGATTTTTAAAAGGTAAATCTTCATCTTTTCACCCCAGATTCATTCTTGTACATGGATCCTGGCTGGATTACGTCAGATTAATTTTTCCGCTGCACCACGGGGCGTGCCGACGTGACCCAACAGTGGTATCAGAGCCACTTGCATCATACGAATTCGGACTTAAATTCTTGGGTGATGTTTATGTATGAGATGCTTGCTGTTTGATTCGATTTAGATATTTATCGTTTATCGTATCACACTTAATAAAGACTTATTTCAATTATCACTGAATGATTAAGAGTTTATCATAACTATGTTAGGTTGCTTCAATGTTAAATGTTAACATGTTGAGACTAATAGTTAGTCTAGAGAACAAGTAGTTGTTCGTAGTTTCATAGATTTATGAAATCTCTGAAAGGTCTTGTAATTTGATAAAAATTATCAAACTATCTTTCACGGTGAATCCATAAGAGTTATGGTTAGATGTTATGAAAAATGCATGTCTAGGATTGGCATCATCAAAGACCTGGTACTTAAGTGTGCCTAGTGCGCCACCTCTCTTTCATGTTGACCTACCTGGTGCATTTGTTTGTTAACGCAAATGGTTTATGAAACCTCGTGATCCTTCTTTGGCCCATTAATCGCAACATAGGGATAATTAGTTTAAAAATCCGTAAACACGTCGTTACTTTGTTCGCACGATATTTGAAATGCATGTTAGATTGCACGGTGTTTGTTTTGCATGGTTATAGCCCATAGCCTTTATAGTTTTGGTTTTTATAAATACGGCCTGTGTGTCGTGCCTTTCTCTATCTTCTATTGTACTTCTCTTCTCATCTCACTCCCTCGCATGTAACGCGAGTTTCTGAAAATTGTAAATACTCATGGAGATAAAGCAAGGACCAACATAGTATCGTGGTGGGCCTACCCTGGTGGACCAGGCGTTTCAGAAGCAGATTCTATCTTCAGTAGAATTGTAACACCCCAATTTTGGGCTTGGAAGTTTAGGGTCAGAACCGGGCCGGTCTGATTTTTTGTTCGAATATAAAAGGAGGTTTTAGGGAAAGCCTAGTTCGGGATGCCTTAAAATATGGAAATATATCTAAAAATTCTCTTTTAATGTATATAAGAGAGTGGTGAAATCAATTTTACAAAATAAGGTTTGGAAATGCAACATTTTGAAATAGTTTAGTGGTGACTGTTTTGTAAGGATTGAAACTTTGAATCTTTAAGGAGCTAATTTACCCAAGAAATGATTTCTCCAGATTTTTTTTAGATTTTAATGATTTAATTAATGTTTAATTAATTAAATGAAAAGTGGAAAACCATATTTTAGATTTTCATAACTAACTTTTGTTAAAACTTTCTCATCTCATTTTCTCTCAAAATTCCCTCAGCCAAACACATTTCTACAGCAACATTTCTATTGATTTTCACACCAATTGATGAGGTTTCAATCATCAATTGATTCCTAATCCTTTCTACATCAAATCCTATTATTTTGCTTATTGGATTTTCAAGAAAATTGGCTCTAATCAAGGAGAAATCTACATTTAGAGGTAAGGTTGTTCTTCTCCTCTAAATACTTAGTTCTTTATTGAAATTTCCAAGTTCTCAATCCTTAAATTAAGTTTTATAAAAGGTTTTAATGTTGTGATCTTGATTTTGGCTTAAAACTCAAGATTTGGAAGAAATCTTGAAGAATTTCGTGGTGTTTGTTTGGGCTCTATTTTGTGACGATTATTAAATGTATTTTGGATGTCTAATGATGTTTAAATGAGGTTTGATCAATGCAATCCCGAATAGGTTATGTTTCCTAAGTTTTTGCTTATGAAAATGGTGGTTTTTGGGGTGATCTTGGTGTTCTGTTAATTCTGGAGGTATAAGGACGAGTTTGGGTTCATTTTGGATGTTAATTGATGTTTAGAAATGTTTAGAATTGATGGATCTTGGCTGGGTTAAGTTTTGGAAGAGTTTGGAGGTGATTTCGGTTGTGTTTGGTAGCCGAAATGTTGGTTTTAAGATGAGCAGCGAGTTTGAGTGTGTTGGCTGAAGATTTCAATGCATGATGATGCATTAATCCTCTGTTGTTATGTGTTTAAAACAGGGGAGAATGATCCGGAAGCAATAGAGGTGGCGTTGGAGGTTTCGGATGCTTGGAAGGCTTGTCGGCTAGCATAGTTTTGTGTACCGGTGAGTGGAAAAGAGTTTTCCAGCTTTGAAACATTTTGGACAAGGTTTTGGGAACTTAGTTTAAGTCTAAACAACTTAGCTAAGCTCAAGAGTAAGTAAATGGAATTTCTCTCTTGGATTGTGCTATGATTTGGTTTTAAATGCACTTGGGGTGGTTGAGTTTTAATTACTGTTTTTAAGCATGTTTTAGTCATGGTTTAATGCTGGTTTTGAAAGCTATATGTTGAAGGATGCTCAAGGTAAGAGATCCTTGTTTTGGCATGTTGTTAAATTGGTAGTGGTGCATGGTGATGCATGGTGTTTAATGGCTTTGTTGAATGCTTTAAAACAGTGAATTGATGATGGTAATTGATGTGTATTGGCAAGTGATGTAAGTGGTTTCTGGTTACTTTAATCGGCTTTAGTTAGCCGGCTATAGGATTGGGTGCACCGTGAATAAAGTCGCCTTGGATGTTGAGGGGTTGTGATTGTACCGTAAACTCCATCCAAGTATCCTAACGAGGGAGGTAAGATCACAACGGTGGTTAAAAGTCCGTGTGTGGATCTTGGTAAGCTCACAACGGTGGTTAAAAGTCCGTGTGAGGATTATGGTAAGATCTCAATGGTGGTTAAAAGTCCGTGTGAGGATTTTGTTAAGGTCACAACGGTGGTTAAAAGTCCATGTGTGGATCTTGTTAAGGTCACAACGGTGGTTAAAAGTCCGTTTGTGGATCTTGTGTTATGTGTCTCGTACTCTCATTAGTAGATTATACAACTACCGATGAGTGATGTTGAGGGGTTGTGATTGTACCGTTAAACTCCATCACGGGTGTTGAGGGGTTGTGATTGTACTGTTAAACTCCACCTTATGTTGTTCGGTAGTGTGTATGAAGCGTGTGGGACAACGCTTGTAATCAGCGTATCCGATTGTGTCTTGAGTTGAAATGGTTTGTGAACTATCGCTTGAAAGCCAATATTTTGTATTTGAATGAATTGAAGCGAGTGATGCTTGAGAATGATGCAAGGTTGCATGGGAATAGTGTAATGATTTAAGAATGCTTGTATTACTTGTTAAGCATGAGCAAGTGTATGTCTTCTATTGTGAAGGGTGCATATGTGCATGGAATCTCTTTAGTGCATTGAAGTCTTGTGAGGGCTTCTTTAAAAAGGCATGTAATGCAAATGTTGCTTTTGTAGTTCATGTGTTTTGCATTTGTTGAATGCATGAGATAGTTAGAAGGAACAAATGGTTTTCAAAAGGCATGTTGCTTTGAAATGATCATCAAGCATGAGGAAAGTATGTTGTGAAGTGGAAGTGTTTCCAAGGAATTTGAGTTTAACTTTGCATGTGGTGTTCATGCATGGAAAGGTTTAAATGATAGTATTTGCAAGAAGGTGTTTTGGGGAGAGTTGTTTGGCTTTCCAAAGTTAAAGGCTGGTTTTCATGTTGAGCAATACATGATTTAAAGCAACGTTGTTTCAAAGGAAGTTTTCCTCCAATGCTTTGGTTTATTGAATTGTAACTACATTTAAAGAGGGTTTTATGATTCGCTGCATTGATGGTGTTTTGGTTTTGAGCATTCCTCACTAAGCATTACGTGCTTACGCTCCTTTTGTCCATCAATGCAGATATTTGAAGTTGGGATAGCAAGAAGCAAGGGATTTAAGAAGAGCTCAACTTGAGAAGTATGTCTTGGTTTATAGCTATAGATAATAAAGGCAATGGGGGGAGAGTCTTTTATATTGATGTGTAATGATATTGTGTATGTTGACCAAGTTCAGTTTATGGTTTGAACTATGTTGTTGATCGCTTTGCCATATTTGAATCATCTTCTTCATAACTTGATATGTTTTGCTCTTTGATTAAAAGCAAGATCATGTGTTGGATGTGTTGAATGAGTTGGTGCACCTAAGGTTTGATTTGTATCTAGTTTTTAATGCAATTTGGTAGTTATGATGCTTGGCAAGTTGTTGATATGTTGAGGAATGGTTTAAAGTATGTTTGT
This sequence comes from Hibiscus trionum, assembly GCA_030270665.1. Lineage (NCBI taxonomy): Eukaryota > Viridiplantae > Streptophyta > Magnoliopsida > Malvales > Malvaceae > Hibiscus > Hibiscus trionum. Next base: position 15,310,207 of record BSYR01000013.1, read on the forward strand.
TGGTGTTTGGATGTGTAAAACCAGAATTTTCTGCTGTTTCTGGGCAGGGTGTATCGAAACACCCTTGGCTGTTTCGAAACGGGTGCATGAAATGGCCTGGGCGTTTCGAAACGGCTAGAGGTGTTTCGAAACACTTTGGCTACTGGAGGTGCCCGTTTCTGAACTAGTTTCGGAACATACCCGCGTTTCGAAACGGTCAACACCGTTTCGATACGGGTGTACGACACGGGTCTTTCTATACGGGTGTCAGTGTTTCGAAACGGGTGACCGTTGGACAGTTTTTGCATGCTTTACATTTTAGTCCTGAAAGTTGTAATTGCAATTGCTTGAGCTTGAGATGTCTTTTTAAGCTGAAATTTGACCGAGAGGCTTGTAATATGATTAATTGAGGTTTGGTAAAACTGAAATCTTGGAAGTCCTGTTATTATCCAAAATTTACATTTTGGTCCCTAAAAGTGTATTTCTTGCATTTGAGTCCTTAAACGTTTCCGATCGATGTGCTTTTCTCTTCCAAGGTTCTTGGGCTTTCACATAGGATTAATGTGCATCTAGAGAAGTTTTAAAAAGAAAAAAAGGGTCGTTAATCAAGGTTGACTTTTAGGTTGACTTTGGTTTTCCCCGTGTAATCTTCGTAGTTCGGGTCAACCGTCTAGACCGGGCTAAGGGGGTTACATTTGTTGGTATCAGAGCTAAGTTGCGAATATTTGGGGCGATGGTAAGTTTTTGGTAAGTTGTTATAATAAGTGTTTGATGTTTGTTCTGATGTGTGGTTGAAAGTTGGTTGGAAAATATGTCTTTGAGCGAGTTGTTAATGTTTTTATCATGCTTTTTGGATATGAATCTTCTGTGAGCTAGTGTGAACATGTATTGGTGATATGCTGGTGTTGTGAGTTGATTTTCTGAGTAATGAAAATGTGATGGGTATGATATGTTGATATTATGCTGTTGAGGGTGAATGATGTTTAATGAGAGCATGATCGAAGTTTGTTGATTGATATGCTCGATGTTTGTGATATCAATGTTTTTTTTATTGATTGTTATGTAATGTAAAAGGGGGAGAATTCGGGATACCCATTGCCTTATTATTATAGCTATTGTGTTATGTTGGAGTTGGAGTCTTGAATCCTTTCTTGAAGCTGGCCTGATCGTTTTGTTTGTTTTGTTATCTTTGCTCGTTATTAATAGCACAATGAGATCGATGGGAGAATGGCAGTTGGGTGAGATTGTTGCTGCTTTAGAGCAGGTTGTTAAGGCGTGGAATTCACCTTTTGGTGGAGGTGATTCGTTTCCGTCTATAGTGCCTGGAGTTGAGGTAGTAAGGTAGGAGGAGGAAGCTGGTTCTGTGATGAAGGGTTCATCAACTGTGGCTCAAGAGGTGTCGGGAACATCTCAGGTCGTGATGAAAGTGAGGCCTGTAGATGTGCCGACTGTGGGACATGCGAGTTTGTCAAAACAGCGTTTATATGATTTGGGAGCTGTGGAGTATCATGGTTCGACACCTGAGGCATTTGAGGCTTGGTTAGCCAGTGTAATTCTTATTTTGGATCAAGAAGGGTGTGACTATGCTTGTAAGCTGGGAAGTGTTGTCTCGTTGATGTTGGAGGATGCTTGTGCCTGGTGGACATTTGTGGCGGTGGCAACGCATATCCACGATATAGACTGGGAGTTCTTTGTGTCTGCCTTTAATGGGAGATACCTTGGAGAGAAGTTCTCAAGGGTTAAGCAACGTGGGGGTGTAGCTTCAGGCTATGAAGGTGAGAGAAGTTTAAGCAAAAGAGCTGCGGGTACTGACCTCAAGAGTGGTCAGCGTAAGAGGCTACAAGACGGAAGGGTTTGCTTGAATCGAAGTTTAAGCGGTAGTGCTGATGTGAGTCAAGTGCTACATGATCAAGGAGTGGTAGCTCGGTTGCCGATGTGTGACCGTTGTGGTAGGTGTCATGTTGGAGGTTGTTGGGGCGTGGGAGTTTGTTGGAACTGTGGTTCTATGGAGCATATGAAGCGGAATTGTCCTCAAGTGGTGAGATCAGCTTCAGTGGTTGCAAAAGGGTCTCAGAAGGGTCGTGAGCGCGACCGAGACAGAGTTCGGAGGTGTCAAGAAAGGCAGGAAGGTGTGAGGAGCTTGGAGGATGGATCTTGTTGTAATGGTGGGTTTGTTGGACATTTGATACGGAATTGTTTGGAGTTGGCTCAGGGTAGTCAGGGTTCTTTACCGCAGGGAGACGGTGATGACCTTAAAGTGTTGGTTGATGCTGCGGCGATGCGGCTCGAGAATGATGTTTCTGTGAGGAAGGGTGTTTGTCTGTGGAAGCTCCGGGGCAGTGAGGTGATTACAGGTAACATTGTTAAGTAATCTTTGCCTAGTTATCTTTGTTTGGTTTCGGTTGGGTTTTCCTTGCGTAGTGGGTTTGGTCTTATAGCTAGCAAGTTGGGGTAGTACCCGGTGTTGTTTTGGAAACAACTTTAGTGTGAAGGGGGCATTAGTGGGTATTTTGTGGTTAGCGGATTGTTAGAATGATAGAGCTGGGCAAGATAGAAGTGAGGTAAGAAGTTGTTCTTAGGCGGATTTTGAGGATGTTATTGGTTGGTGTGAACCGACATACATGCATAGTTAAAACCATTGTTATATACTATATTATATATATGTTGGTACATGCATATTTGTGACATGACATTAGAGGTTTTGCATACATGTACACAGGCATTGATAGGGCATATTGGTGACCATGCATACGAACGTTCACACTTGCTAATAACTAATTGGGTGTGTTAGTGTTGTGGTAGGATTAGGTTGGATGGTGGGTTTTAAGAGTTGTTTTGGTGCTAGGAGAATGTTAGAAGTAGTGGAGGGTAGTAAGCGAGTTGTCAGTAATAGTGAGTGCGATCTAGCATGTTGGCCGAGGGGAAGTGTTCTGGTGCTTAAAGAGTTTAGCGGTGTGGTGCTGAAGAGATTACCGGTTGGAGTTAGAATCGTCAAGTGGTTGTGAATAGCTAGTAGATGTGGTAGTTTCTTTGTGTTAAGTGTTTTTGTAGGTTAGTGGATGTGTCTCTAGAGTGCTGAGGTGTCTTGGCATTGATGGTTGCAATAGGAGGGTTGTATATGTAGGTTATTGTTCGTAGCAACCTTCGGGGAGTTGAGAAGAGGTTGTGCTGAGAGTTGTAGAAAAGGTTTGGCCTGGAATGTGTAGAGGTTTCGTAATCTTAATATGTTTGTATAGAATGGGCGGTATCCAGGTAAGGTTAGTGTTATGGTCAAAGCTTGAAGTGGAAAGGCAATGTAAGTTCAAGGGCCATTGTTGGTTGGCCGGGTTCTTGTGAGAAGTGGTTAAAAGTCCGTGTGAGGATTTTGGTAAGATCTCGACGGTGGTTAAAAGTCCGTGTGAGGATTTTGTTAAGGTCACAACGGTGGTTAAAAGTCCGTGTGTGGATCTTGTTAAGGTCACAACGGTGGTTAAAAGTCTGTTTGTGGATCTTGTATTATGTGTCCCGTACTCTCGTTAGTAGATTATACAACTACCGATGAGTGATGTTGAGGGGTTGTGATTGTACCGTTAAACTCCATCACGGGTGTTGAGGGGTTGTGATTGTACCGTTAAACTCCACCTTATGTTGTTCGGTAGTGTGTATGAAGCGTGTGGGACAACGCTTGTAATCCGCGTATCCGATTGTGTCTTGAGTTGAAATGGTTTGTGAACTATCGCTTGAAAGCCAATATTTTGTATTTGAATGAATTGAAGCGAGTGATGCTTGAGAGTGATGCAAGGTTGCATGGGAATAGTGTAATGATTTAAGAATGCATGTATTACTTGTTAAGCATGATCAAGTGTATGTCTTCTATTGTGAATGGTGCATATGTGCATGGAATCTCTTTAGTGCATTGAAGTCTTGTGAGGGCTTGTTTAAAAAGGCATGTAATGGAAATGTTGCTTTTGTAGTTCATGTGTTTTGCATTTGTTGAATGCATGAGATAGTTAGAAGGAACAAATGGTTTTCAAAAGGCATGTTGCTTTGAAATGATCATCAAGCATGAGGAAAGTATGTTGTGAAGTGGAAGTGTTTCCAAGGAATTTGAGTTTAACTTTGCATGTGGTGTTCATGCATGGAAAGGTTTAAATGATAGTATTTGCAAGAAGGTGTTTTGGGGTGAGTTGTTTGGCTTTCCAAAGTTAAAGGCTGGTTTTCATGTTGAGCAATACATGATTTAAAGCAACGTTGTTTCAAAGGAAGTTTTCCTCCAATGCTTTGGTTTATTGAATTGTAACTACATTTAAAGAGGGTTTTATGATTCGCTGCATTGATGGTGTTTTGGTTTTGAGCATTCCTCACTAAGCATTACGTGCTTACGCTCCTTTTTGTCCATCAATGCAAATATTTCAAGTTGGGACAGCAAGAAGCAAGGGATTCAAGAAGAGCTCCACTTGAGAAGTATGTATTGGTTTATAGCAATAGATAATAAAGGCAATGGGGGGAGATTATTTTATATTGATGTGTAATGAGATTGTGTATGTTGACCAAGTTCAGTTTATGGTTTAAACTATGTTGTTGATCGCTTTGCCATATTTGAATCATCTTCTTCATAACTTGATATGTTTTGCTCTTTGATTAAAAGCAAGATCATGTGTTGGATGTGTTGAATGAGTTGGTGCACCTAAGGTTTGATTTGTATCTAGTTTTTAATGCAATTTGGTAGTTATGATGCTTGGCAAGTTGTTGATATGTTGAGGAATGGTTTAAAGTATGTTTGTTGGTGTTTGGATGTGTAAAACCAGAATTTTCTGCTGTTTCTGGGCAGGCTGTATCGAAACACCCTTGGCTGTTTCGAAACGGGTGCATGAAATGGCCTGGGCGTTTCGAAACGGCTAGAGGTGTTTCGAAACACTTTGGCTACTGGAGATGCCCGTTTCTGAACTAGTTTCGGAACATACCCGCGTTTCGAAACGGTCAACACCGTTTCGATACGGGTGTACGACACGGGTGTTTCTATACGGGTGTCAGTGTTTCGAAACGGGTGACCGTTGGACAGTTTTTGCATGCTTTACATTTTAGTCCTGAAAGTTGTAATTGCAATTGCTTGAGCTTGAGATGTCTTTTTAAGCTGAAATTTGACAGAGAGGCTTGTAATATGATTAATTGAGGTTTGGTAAAACTAAAATCTTGGAAGTCCTTTTATTTTCCAAAATTTACATTTTGGTCCCTAAAAGTGTATTTCTTCAATTTGAGTCCTTAAACGTTTCCGATCGCTGTGCTTTTCTCTTCCAAGGTTCTTGGGCTTTCACATAAGTTTAATGTGCATCTAGAGAAGTTTTAAAAAGTAAAAAAGGGTCGTTAATCAAGGTTGACTTTCGGGTTGACTTTGGTTTTCCCCGTGTAATCTTCGTAGTTCGGGTCAACCGTCTAGACCGGGCTAAGGGGGTTACATTTGTTGGTATCAGAGCTAAGTTGCGAATATTTGGGGCGATGGTAAGTTTGTGGTAAGTTGTTATAATAAGTGTTTGATGTTTGTTCTGATGTGTGGTTGAAAGTTGGTTAGAAAATATGTCTTTGAGCGAGTTGTTAATGTTTTTATCATGCTTTTTGGTTATGAATCTTCTGTGAGCTAGTGTGAACATGTATTGGTGATATGCTGGTGTTGTGAGTTGATTTTCTGAGTAATGAGAATGTGATGGGTATGATATGTTAATATTATGCTGTTGAGGGTGAATGATGTTTAATGAGAGCATGATCGAAGTTTGTTGATTGATATGTTCGATGTTTGTGATATCAATGTTTTTTTTATTGATTGTTATGTCATGTAAAAGGGGGAGAATTCGGGATACCCATTGCCTTATTATTATAGCTATTGTGTTATGTTGGAGTTGGAGTCTTGAATCCTTGCTTGAAGCTGGCCTGATCGTTTTGTTTGTTTTGTTATCTTTTCTCGTTATTAATAGCACAATGAGATCGATGGGAGAATGGCAGTTGGGTGAGATTGTTGCTGCTTTAGAGCAGGTTGTTAAGGCGTGGAATTCACCTTTTGGTGGAGGTGTTTCGTTTCCGTCTACAGTGCCTGGAGTTGAGGTAGTAAGGCAGAAGGAGGAAGCTGGTTCTGTGATGAAGGGTTCATCAACTGTGGCTCAAGAGGTGTCGGGAACATCTCAGATCGTGATGAAAGTGAGGCCTGTAGACGTGCCGACTGTGGGACATACGAGTTTGTCAAAACAGCGTTTATATGATTTGGGAGCTGTGGAGTATCATGGTTCGACACCTGAGGCATTTGAGGCTTGGTTAGCCAGTGTAATTCTTATTTTGGATCAGGAAGGGTGTGACTATGCTTGTAAGCTGGGAAGTGTTGTCTCGTTGATGTTGGAGGATGCTTGTGCCTGGTGGACATTTGTGGCGGTGGCAACGCATATCCACGATATAGATTGGGAGTTCTTTGTGTCTGCCTTTAATGGGAGATGCCTTGGAGAGAAGTTCTCAAGGGTTAAGCAACGTGGGGGTGTAGCTTCAGGCTATGAAGGTGAGAGAAGTTTAAGCAAAAGAGCTGCGGGTACTGACCTCAAGAGTGGTCAGCGTAAGAGGCTACGAGACGGAAGGGTTTGCTTGAATCGAAGTTTAAGTGGTAGTGCTGATGTGAGTCAAGTGCTACATGATCAAGGAGTGGTAGCTCGGTTGCCGATGTGTGACCGTTGTGGTAGGTGTCATGTTGGAGGTTGTTGGGGCGTGGGAGTTTGTTGGAACTGTTGTTCTATAGAGCATATGAAGCGGAATTGTCCTCAAGTGGTGAGATCAGCTTCAGTGGTTGCAAAAGGGTCTAAGAAGGGTCGTGAGCGCGGCCGAGACAGAGTTCGAAGGTGGCAAGAAAGGCAGGAAGGTGTGAGGAGCTTAGAGGATGGATCTTGTTGGGATGGTGGGTCTGTTGGACATTTGAGATGGAATTGTTAGGAGTTGTTTCAGGGTAGTCAAGGTTCTTTACCGCAGGGAGACGGTGATGACTTTAAAGTGTTGGTTGATGTTGCGGCGGTGCGGCTCGAGAATGATGTTTCTGTGAGGAAGGCTGTTTGTCTGTGGAAGCTCCGGGGCAGTGAGGTGATTACAGGTAACCTTGTTAAGTAATCTTTGCCTAGTTATATTTGTTTGGTTTCGGTTGGGTTTAACTTTGCATGTGGTGTTCATGCATGGAAAGGTTTAAATGATAGTATTTGCAAGAAGGTGTTTTGGGGTGAGTTGTTTGGCTTTCCAAAGTTAAAGGCTGGTTTTCATGTTGAGCAATACATGATTTAAAGCAACGTTGTTTCAAAGGAAGTTTTCATCCAATGCTTTGGTTTATTGAATTGTAACTACATTTAAAGAGGGTTTTATGATTCGCTGAATTGATGGTGTTTTGGTTTTGAGCATTCCTCACTAAGCATTACGTGCTTACGCTCCTTTTTGTCCATCAATGCAAATATTTGAAGTTGGGACAGCAAGAAGCAAGGGATTCAAGAAGAGCTCCACTTGAGAAGTATGTCTTTGTTTATAGCTATAGATAATAAAGGCAATGGGGGGAGAGTCTTTTATATTGATGTGTAATGAGATTGTGTATGTTGACCAAGTTCAGTTTATGGTTTGAACTATGTTGTTGATCGCTTTAGCATATTTGAATCATCTTCTTCATAACTTGATATGTTTTGCTCTTTGATTAAAAGCAATATCATGTATTGGATGTGTTGAATGAGTTGGTGCACCTAAGGTTTGATTTGTATCTAGTTTTTAATGCAATTTGGTAGTTATGATGCTTGGCAAGTTGTTGATATGTTGAGGAATGTTTTAAAGTATGTTTGTTGGTGTTTGGATGTATAAAACCAGAATTTTCTGCTGTTTCTGGGCAGGGTGTATCGAAATACCCTTGGCTGTTTCGAAACGGGTGCATGAAATGGCCTGGGCGTTTCGAAACGGCTAGAGGTGTTTCGAAACACTTTGGCTACTGGAGGTGCTCGTTTCTGAACTAGTTTCGGAACATACCCGTGTTTCGAGACGGTCAACACCGTTTCGATACGGGTGTACGACATGGGTGTTTCTATACGGGTGTCAGTGTTTCGAAACGGGTGACCGTTGGACAGTTTTTGCATGCTTTACATTTTAGTCCTGAAAGTTGTAATTGCAATTGCTTGAGCTTGAGATGTCTTTTTAATCTGAAATTTGACAGAGAGGCTTTTAATATGATTAATTGAGGTTTGGTAAAACTAAAATCTTGGAAGTCCTTTTATTTTCCAAAATTTACATTTTGGTCCCTAAAAGTGTATTTCTTGCATTTGAGTCCTTAAACGTTTCCGATCGCTGTGCTTTTCTCTTCCAAGGTTCTTGGGCTTTCACATAGGTTTAATGTGCATCTAGAGAAGTTTTAAAAAGAAAAAAAAAGGTCGTTAATCAAGGTTGACTTTCGGGTTGACTTTGGTTTTCCCCGTGTAATCTTCGTAGTTCGGGTCAACCGTCTAGACCGAGCTAAGGGGGTTACAAGAATGGTCCTCTCATTGGCTTGGGACGGGTCGGCTTAGGTTAAGAAGGGCTATAATCATTGCATATTTATTTACCGCTTATATTTACCTTGTATGTGATGCAATGGATGTTTTATAAGCATGATTAAAACATAGTTCTATTGATAGGATCAGTGTTAAAATGATGAGATAATTAAGTAAATCCCTCACTATAATTCTAAGTCTGTTTTAACCATCCAATATTTACCATCGTAAAAGCTTCAATCGATATAATGCGAGCTTTGCCAAAGCAATGTCACATTTATCTATCTTAGTTAAACGCGAAGAATAAGCTAGTGATATTCGCCGGTTGAGATATTGGTATTGACTTAGCTGGGTTGTTCTAATAGGATTAGAAAACCTAGTGGTTAAAAGTTTTGGATAATCATAAGATGATTTAAAGAACAAGAGTTGTTCGCCAAAAGATGAGGAATTACATGAGATGTAATTAGTAAGGTGTTACTTACCTAAATAACCATTTCCTAAAAGACTGGCCAAAGCTGATTTAGGAATGGTGAAATACGGATCCTCACTCACTAGAAAAACTATCGAAACGTTTTTCCAAAATTAAAACTAGAGGGTTTTTAATTTTGAAGAAAATAGTGGGAGTAAATTTATAGTAAAGACCTATCTATAAATTTTAAAATTTAGTAAAACTTATATAACATATTTTCTTTGTTGTAGAATTAATGGAAAATAATACTCTATCTCTGCGATCTATGCTTGAGAAGGATAAGCTCAACGGCATAAACTTCCTTGGCTGGTTCCGCAATTTGAGAATTGTTCTCAAACAGGAAAAGAAGGAATATGTCATTGAAGAACCTGTTCCTGATGAACCGGTTGCCGCTGCTTCCAGAGCTGACAAAGACAAGTTTAAGAAACACATGGACGACATGCTGGATGTCGGTTGTCTTATGCTTGCCTCCATGACCCCTGAGCTTCAGAAGCAACATCAGGACATGGTAGCTTATGATATGATTCAAAATCTCAAGGAGATTTATGAAGGGAAAGCTCGTCAAGAGAGGTACGAGACCTCTAAAGCTCTGTTTCAATGCAAGATGAGTGAGGGATCTCCCGTAGGAGCTCACGTCATCAAAATGATGGGCTACATCCAAATGTTGGAGAAGCTCGGCTTTCCGCTGAAAGACGAATTAGCTACTGATGTCATCCTGCAATCGTTGCCGGATAGTTTCAATCATTTCGTCCTTAATTTCAATATGAATGAAATTAACAAGACGCTACAACAGTTGCTCGGCATGTTGAGAACTGCTGAAATCAACCTGAAGAAGGTAGGACCTAAACCTGTTCTGATGGTCTGCAAGGGCAAGAAGAAAGGTAAATTGGCAGCAAAGTCTAAAGGTGATGGTAAGACCAAAACCGATGGAAATGAGGCATTGAAACCTAAGAAGTGAATCAAGAAGGATGGAAAATGTTTCCATTGCGGCAAGACCGGACATTGGAAGAGAAACTGCCCCACACACCTACAAGAAGTCAAGAAAGCAAAAACGAGTGAGGCATCAACCTTAGAGGCTTCTAAAGAGAAGGCCTTAGAATAGACATTGACCTGCGAAGGGAAATAAAGCAAGAGTTGCTATATCATCCATTAGGACATGTGTTTTTGCTTAAATAGATTTGTTTTAGTTTTTAAGATTATTATTTTGTGCCTAAGTTTTAGTTATCTTGTAAGGACAAGATATTTTAATTTTGAGATTATTTAAATAAATGTTATTCTTTTAATCTCTTATGGCACAACGAATCAATGATCTTTAAACTAATCAAATCTATAATATTTATAAGATAAATAAAACAAATGACTAATCTCAAACTCGTAAAAAGTATTAAGGTAATTTGATGAGATCAAATTCAAGAATACTTAAAGTTTGATGAACTTTCAAAGAATATGGGATTGTCCCATAATTAAATCCCACAAGTGGAACGAAAAGTCTTTGAAAGAGAATCAAATATGTTAGACATGTTTTGATTCAGAACAAGTCATTTTTGACTTCTTTACACAATAGAAAAACAACTCTCATACTTAATCGTTTTTTTATTAAAAAAACTTGGATCGAAACGCCATATAAGATATGGACTAAGAATTGTTCTAGAATACCTTTGAAGTTTTAAGGTTACTTACATGTTAAAATGTTTACAAAGTTTGAACCTTAAAAACTCTATTTGTTGTTTAGACTAACGAGAACAAAGCGTTTGTTTCTCAAACGAGAGTTTATCTTGAAAGAGATTAATTCTCACAAAGGGATTTTATTTCTTCAACTTTAACGAGAACAAAATATTTGTTGCTCAAACGATAGTTTATCTCGAAAGAGAATGCTTATCACTAAGGGATTTCATTTTTCAACGAGAACAAAATGTTTGTTGCTCAAACGAGAGTTTCTCTCGAAAGAGATTACCTTTCAAAAAAGGAAAAAAAATGGAATTTGGAATTTGAAGAAATTTTAGACAACAAATTTATGAACCAAAGATTGAGAATGTTCCACAAATGATCAAGGAACATTGGAACAAAACACAACCATTGTGTTGATCCTTAAGAGAATACCATTTATTTGAGAAATATGGATTTCTCACTATCCGTACATGGAAACACTCTTCTTTTCGGATCAAGATAAAGACTAGGTCTTATCAGAAAGCAATGGTGAGCCCAAAATTCGAGAAATGGCTAAGAGCCATGAGAGATGAGATAAAATCCATGTCTAAAACCAATTATAAACTTTGGTTACCTAAAAGGGTAAAACCTAAGATGTATGGATGAGTTTTTCAAAAAAGGAAAAACCGACATGGATGATAAAACATACAAAGGATGATTCGTCGCTAAAATTTTTCGACAAACTTCATAGTATAGACTATGATAAAGGATCTTCCTTGTAGCTATGTTTAATCCATCTTAATCTCACTTGCAAGTAGTTACATACCATGATTATGGAATCAAATAAAGGAATGTCAAAACCGCTTTCCTAAGGGAAAACTTGAAACAGATGTGTACATGACACATCCATAAGGTTTTGTCACTCCAGTAAACACTTGGAAGGTATGTAAGCTACAAAGGTCTATCCGTAGACTAAGGCAAGCTTCTTGAAGTTGGGATATTCGTTTCAATCAAAAGGTTTGGTTTATCTAGAAACAAAAGGGGAGTCTTGTTTTCAAAAGAGCTAGTGGGAGCATTGTTACTTTCCTAAGTATTGTATGTAGATGACATACTCATCAAAAGGAACTAAAGATCGCAATCAGTTTTGCGTTAATAAAAGATACTGCGAGTTAGCAACATGAGACAGTATCTAACTCTACAACATAGGCTGAATGTATTACAATCGACATAGCAATAAAGGAGGATGTTTGGATCTAAAGGGTTCACTTCTGAACTAAGGGTTGTTCCCAGCATATTAGATGCTACATAACTCTGTTATGATGGAACCTTTGCATAAGCAAATAAAACCCAGATCTCATCAATAAATCCAAACATATTCTAAAGCACTTACATCTTAGAGATATGAAAGTATGCAACATACGCACAAAGTTGATAACTTTGTCAACTCCCTGACAAAGCTTTTGACACGGCATAAGCATGTCAGTTACACTAAGTCATATCGTATTAGATACGAGAATGATTGGTCTTAGTGCTAGTGGGAGATTGTTGGAGTATGCCCAAAGACCAATCATATGATGATTGAATAGACATACTATTTTACTAGATTTATCAAGTAATGGCATTGCCGTTATTATCATTTGGTATGTTTCTGTGCATCAAACTAACCATTGGATAATAATGTCCATACAATAATACGATTATTGTTAAATAGGATCCTTAGTCGAATATTATTACGGGTATGGACAGTGATAATATATAAAGACTAATATGTGGTTGATGACAAGCGTTGTCATTAACAAAGAGATGTCAAAATCAACACATAAGTATTTGTTAGAGAACAACATACTGGATTGACCCGCTATGAGCATGTTTCTTGGGTAATTATGTGACAGTCACAACATTGCTCATGATAAACATATGTATAATCCTCAGACTTGAGATCAACATGATTTCAACATAAAGATTTACGTATTTTGACATAGTCAAACGTGTGTCGTAACTGACTACATTATAAATACTGATGATTGGATACGTGATGACCTATGTAGTGAAATATGGTTGATCAAGAAAGGATTTGTCCCTCCTACATAATGGGAGAAATATCTTCGGCCACTTGATTGAGAGAGATTAGAAAATGCATGACCATGCTTGAATATTATGATATGAGATATCATAGAGATTCGTTTATAATAATTTACTTAAGACATCAAGAAACACTAGATGGACAACGCAAGTGTGACTAACCCATGACTTGCGTTCATCTAAGATATAAAGGACAAAAGGATAAAATACATAAATAAAGTTTATTCAGGAATTAGGAAAGTCAAACCTTGACTTCATGCAACTTAGGTAGCAATGATGTATTGCTAGATGCCACTCATTGTTTGTAAAATTAGAACAATTCTAATTTTGCTGCTAATGTTGCATGAACCTACAAGGGTCACACCCTTCGAATGAAACGAACAAAAATTGGAAACCATACTCCCTATTTTAGGGAGGTTGCCGAAAATCCCCTATGGGATAGGGGAAATCGGCAACTCCCTTAAATGGGAATAATATTGGATAAATATTGTATTTATCAAATATTATTTAGAGCATGGAAAATATTTAGAGACTTAATTATTATAGAATAAGATTCTAAAAGGTCTGAAGGTGGTTTAGGAACTTAGATTTGAGCTTGAAATGCTTGTCTAAGTTTGGAAGTAAGTATAAAGTGGATTTTCTCTCTGGTTCGTGCTTTTACGAAATGGTTTATCCACTTGTTTTTTATTACATGGATTTACCTATTGTTTAGGCATGTTTTAAGTATATGATATACTGATTTTAATCATGAAATAGTGATGGATGCATGTGTTAAGTGATCCATGTAAGTATATGTTTTATACTTGTGTTTAAAGTATGGTTTGTTACTTTGGCAAAATGGTTTTGTGATGATGCATATGAAAACAGTGAGGTATGTGGTTATAATGAATTATATTGGCAAGTGATTTGGTTTAAAAATGTTATCGACCATGGTTGGCCGGCCATATGATTGACTGCATTGTAAATAAGTCGCCTTAGATGTCGAAGAGGTTGGTGTCCCGTCTCCATCTAAGTACCCTAACGATCAAGGAGTTGGTGTCCCGTCTCTCCTTAGTGGGTTAAGCATCTAACCGATGGTTGGGGTTTTTGTCCCCGTTTGTTGTAAATGTACCGTCATTCCGGTTAATATGGATTGAAGTGTTGTGAGGACACTTGTTGAATCCGTGTATCCGATATGATATTTTAGAAATGGAACTTAGTTAATGATCACTTGAAAGCCAATATAATTGTTGATGTATCATGTTGATGATGTTGTTGTATAATGTTGATTTATACATGTTTATTCTTTAAGCTTTGCATATGGTTTGTTATGCATGAGAAGGCTTAAATTGAGGTTTCGCAATGGGACTTGTTCTTTAACTATGATACATGATGCATATGGTTTAATGTGCTGGTTTTGGAAAGGTTTAAGTGCATTGTTTTCAAGGCATGGTGTTTTGCATATAGATTGAAATGATGATTTCAATAGTTTTGAGAAATTAGTTTTAAATTGTATTGATGGTGTTTTGTTTTGAGCAGTCCTCACTAAGCCTAGTGTGCTTACATTCTCTTTGTCCATCAATGCCTAGAATTAAAAGAGTGTAGGTAGCAAGTGAGCAAGGAGGCTCTAAGGGCTTCGTTCTTTAAAAGTATGCTTTCAGCTAGACTTTTAGTAACAAAGGCAATGGGGTCCATTGTTAATTTTGGAGCATGTTTGTTAAACTCTCTATTTTGAGCAAGTTTATATTGTTGTTTTGAAGTTGTAAATGGCCTTTAAATGTTAGTTTTGATTGGGATTAATGTTTTGGATGTTGGATGGTTTATTCTCTAGGAAGCATGCCTCTAGATTTCCTTTGAAGTATGTTGGTTGATTCTTGATGATAATTTTGTGTTAGATTGACGTGGTTTGGTCCCTTGAATGAATGTGATTATGTTAATGTCATGTTGGTGTGAGTTTGGAACCTTAAGAGCATGAAAAACCAGCAAAATGGGGCATTCCAGGCCCAGGTGTACCGATACGTGTAGAAGCGTATCAATACGGGTAAGCATAAATTGGCTGGACGTATCGATACACAGGAAGGTGTATCGATACGGGTAAGTAGATTTTGGCTGGGCATTTCGGTACGAGAAATGGTGTATCGGTATGGTTTTGAGAAACTTGAATCTGGAATTTAAGAATTGTAAAAGTGCACTGATATACTTACTCGTGTACCGATACTGGCTGTTGTTATTTTAGTTAATGTGTTCTTATGAGTTTCTAATTTCTTCCATATTAGTCTCTGAACTTTGTGAATGCAATTAAATGAGTTTGACACTGTGGCATGAAATATGGCTGATAAAGGTTGGTAACTTTAAATTGGCTAAAGTCCCTATAGTTTGTAAAAATTACAATTTGGTCCCTGAAACATGTATATTGTCAAACGAATGTCTAATCGATGTATGATTGAGTTGAGGTTTCTTCCTCCATGGGTTCAAATATCATAGGATGATAATGTGCTTCTAAGTAAAAAAATAGAAAAAATAGGGTCGTTTACTAAGGTAAATCTTCCCGGTTTACTTCAATATTCCACGTGTGACTCGCTCAGTTCGATCTCGCGTTTAGACCGGGTCGAGGGGGTTACATTTGTTGGTATTAGAGCCAGGTTTGCGATAATTGGGAGGTGTAGAGTGTTTAGGTGTTCTCTAAATATGAGCGGGAAACCATGGAGCGGGCAGTTGTTAAGCATCTGTTGATACCACTCCCATGCTTCATACATTGGCTCATCATCCCCTTGTCGGAAGGTTGTGATCTCGTTTCTCAATCTGTCTGTGACATTGGATGGGCTGAAACGATCCAGGAAATCCTTACACAGTTCTGTCCATGTGTTGAATGACCCTACTGGCTGGTTGTTTAACCACTGCTTTGCCCTATCCCTCAGTGAATAGGGAAATAATCTCAGCCTAAGCATGTCTTGGTGGACTCCGTGTATTTTGAATGCTCTACATATGTCCATGAATCTTCTTAAGTGCTGCCGAGCATCTTTTGTGGCAGCGCCTCCAAATTGCCCCAATGTGTTGATCATGTTGAACATCACGGGCTTCAGCTCAAAGTGATCCGCCTCGATCTCAGGTTATTTCACTGTCGGGTCGAACCCTCTGAAGTCATGCTCCAAGTAATCCCTGGTGGTTCGAACATATTGTGGCTGCCTGGGCGGAACTTGCTGTTCTCTGAGCGGCGGGTTTTGCTGCCCATCCTTGTCGTTCTGGGCATTGTTGGCAGGGTTGTCATTTTCCATATTTACCTCTACTTTTCTTTCTTATTTTGCTTTCCCTTGGGCTGTTTTGAGTTCCTTTTTTAGCTCTCTTGCTCTTCGTTCGATATCGTCGTAATAAACGATTTCTCCTTTTGGATTTGCCCTGTTCATGCACTAGCAAAGGAATATGTAAAATTCTTTTTTTCGATTAAAAATAAAAACTAAACATAAAATAAGGTGCAGAAATTAAAGAACGAATTTCGTTGTTACCAATCCCCGACAACGGCGCCAAAAACTTGTAGAGCGTTTGGATGTTCTCTAAATATGAGCACAAGTGCACACTCCTGTCAAGTTATAGTATAAAAGATATCGTCTCCCACAGGGATTGGAAAGCTTGATTCGATTCCTAGTTCCTACACAAAGAAAAGTAAATGCACAAATAAGATGATTTGTTTGAGAAGAAAAAAAATAAAAACACAAGTAAATAGAAGAGAAGAAATCAGATTGATAGAATGGGCAGGGTTATGCTGCTGCTTAGTGTGAAACTGCGTTAAATAGGACAAGTTATTTTGCGCTGCCAGACTCTGCTACCTCGGCGGGGGATGGCAGATAGGCTGCTGAGAGGCCCTCGCTGCCTCAGCAGGGGGATGGACTTGTGTCTCAGCGGCAAACTCGGCAGAACTATAAGGCTCGATAGAATGCTTTCAAAATGATCCCACTTATGTCTAAATCGGAATTATGTTGATGCCTACTGTAGATAATACCAGTCGCACCGTGAATCGTGCAAAGACAGCAATGTTAACTCGTCCTCTTTTAGCCGCCTTAAACCCTAACCTATGTCTAGGCCAGATTGATCGCACCGTCTATAGATGAAATTGTACTTACTCCTTTCGTGAGTTCGACTCTCTCCATACCGAACGAATGGATGGTAATAAACTAATCTTTCGCCTTAATTGAAAACTATGAAGAACATGGAATAAGTCAACCTTAAAGTTTTATTGCAAAAACAAACTTAAAATCCTAAGCAATTGTTCTCACACTAATTACAACATAACCCAAACCCAAAGAGAAGTTTAAAACATAATGGCAGCAAGAAAACCTAAGTTATGCCTAAGGAAATCCTCCGTTGTTTTGAAGTACAATTACAATGAGTATATATAGGCATTAGCTAGGTCTAGTCCTTCTTGGAGTAGAAGTCTTCAAAGTAGCTTTTTGCATTAATTGCAACTCTAAATGTTGACTTCTTTGAGTTGAATGTGGACTTTATCATGTTGCCTTGCTCCGCAAGTAATCTTGTGCTTTCTCTTTCGGTGGCTCTGTCTGCTGCTACAGTCGTCAGAAAATTGAGTGGACAGCTTCGATAGAATCAGGATTTTCTGCTCTATAGATCACACTCCAGTACTCCAATTCCATAGTTTGCTGTCTCAGGCGGCAGGTAGGGCGGCGGCAGCTACTTGGCAGTTATTGTCTCTATTTGGAACTACATCAGTACAGCTCCTCAGTTTGTTGCCTCAGCATCATGTCTTCAGCTCCTCTTTCCCTCTATCAGCCTCTAGTACCTGAAACTAAAACTAAGCTAAAATAGTATCTTTTCTTCACCAATTAAAACATAATCAATACAAAGCATGGCAAAGTAAAGAATACTGTAAAATGCAATGCATGAACCTAATTATGCCTAAAATGTACTCAAAAACAGCAACAATATGAGATGGAATGTGCATGAAATATAGAACTTATGAACACTTTACACACCCCCAAACTCGAACTATTATTTGTCCTCAAGCAATGCAACCTAAACGTACTTGCCCTTATATTAACTTGAAAGAAAAACATGTTTTCAACTTGATTCCGCACCTCAAGGTCGTGGCACCTATATTATATTAGTAAAGGGGAAATAGCAAGAAATAACTCAGAATTAATCTATAATGCCAGTGCAGTGTGTGCAGAACCGTGTACAAGCTGAATATGTAGAATAATTAAATAAACAAAGATGTTGTTATGATATATAAGGTTGTTGCTGAGACAGCACAATTAAGCACAATTATTTAATCATGGCAATGAGGGCTTCAACTCATCACAACTACTCTTCCAAGTCTGAAATTAAGATAGAAGCAAACTACAAAACCCCGAACCCATGGAGTAGAGTCATCCCGTGAAGACTTTCATTCACTCATGCTAATTTGTCTGTCACTGCAAAAAAAATTAGATTCATGGACTTTGATAGCAGAGGAGTGTCCTCGCACGTGATTCTTCCTAGAGCCTGTTTCGGGCACCTCTAGGGATAGACAACATATTTTTTTCTTTTGCCTGTCTTTGGCAGTGCACTTCTTTTTTTGTTTTTGTTTCCTGCCTCGGCGGCTACCTGTAACCATTGTTAGAACTTTGCAAAGAATTCTAAAAAAAACAGGCAGTGTTCATTAGATCTTCTAACAAATTTAGCAAGTAACAATAGTGTTTGACAGATTTGGCTTCATGCTTTTCCCAGAATTAAGTTCAATTTATTTAATTGCGCTAGAATAATTAATCGGCTATCTATCATAGGCACAAATCATAATAAATTTTTCTATTCCGATTAATAATAAGGCGAGTACAATGCAACCTATATGCTACTAAGTATGCTTAAAGAAAAATGTGAGAGCTATCCCCCCCCCCAAACTCGAGATGGGCATTGCTCTCAATGCATAGAATAAAAACAGAAAATAAAAAAACAGAAAAAATAAATACAAGTAAAAAAGGGAAAAAACAAAAAAATAAAATAAAGAAGAGGATAAAAGAAAAAAACTTTAGAAATTGGCTGAGGGTTGAGAGGAGGCTTGAGTCTTTGCTACTGAGGAGGAGGAGGAGGAGGATTGGATGATTAGGCAGCGGCCGACAGATGTCCTAGCAGCAGATATAGCAGGGGATACCTTGGTTGTCCGCGACGGCTAGACTCTTTTCAGAGTGGGACGAGGTTCTTCTTGAGGTTCGGGAAGAGGGGTTTCGCTCTCTTCTAATTCTGGTTCGTCGTCCACTGGCTCGGCAACTATGATGTGCCGCTTTCTCTTCCTAGTTCCTTCAGCCATTGGTGCTGCCGGAGGGTCTATCGCCATTGGGATGGCTGCTTCTGCTTCTACTGCTGTTGTTACTGGCGGATGCTGCTCGACCTCATCTGATGAGGAGGTGTTTGCCACCGTTGCCGCTATACAAATGGGGAAATGATGTTGTTGATGCCTCTCGGGTAGGTCTGCCACCGTGTTGGAAGCGGTGGTGGCTGAGTACGATGGGTAGTGCGTCGGAGATTGTATCTGGCGGCGGAAGGTGGCTTGGCGGGCAGCGGCAGCTGATGGCCTTCCTTGTGTTGGGGCAGCTGCGACAAATAGATCTACAGGGTTGGGTGGAAAAGTGGAGCCGTCATCAGGATACTTTTGTAGGAGATAAGCCACAAAGGCTTCTTGGACCTCCTCCACATTCTTCATGAAGGTCAGCTGATGTTGTTCGATCCGTTTGTTGTTGTCAATGAGGGTGAGCAGCAGAGTGAGGACTTCACTTGTTGGGGCAGCTTCAGTACTACCAGGGGAGGCTGGAGTGGCTGGTTGGGCGATAGATGGCTGGCTGGGGGTGATGGGCTCTGTCTCCGGGGCCTGCATCATTTGCAGGCGGACTTTTCTGGTCCACCCCTCCTTGGCGGTTGTCATCTCATCCTCGAGGTCGGTTGGGACTTTGAAATTGGCACAAAGCTTGGTGATGAGTGACGGGAAATATAGTTTTCCCTTCGTCTTACGAAAGCAGTTGTGGATCTCCTTGCATATGATCTCCCCAACATTGATGGTCTGGTTCACCATGATGCTGTGGATGAGTGGAAGGAGCGGCCGGTCGACAGTGGAGTTGTGGGAGGTGGACAGCAGACGCCTTTTGATGAAGGTAATCCACAGCCTTGACTCGGGCAGCAGGTGGCGGCGTTGGATAGAGCCGACATGCTTTCCTGCCAATCAGGGCGTGTTGGGCTTGCATAGCTTGGCCTTAAGTCTGTCATAGTCGGCAGCCGTCAGTGACTGCCTCCACTCCTCGTGAGGGTTGTTGTCCATCTCTAGGCCGTAAAAACTGTTGATTATGGCGGCATTCGGCTTGATAGGTTCCCCTCGAACATAGACAGACGGTAGCTTTGGGCAGGGATGATGGGCATAGAATTCTCTGACCAAAGTGATGTTGGCCTTCTCTGGCTGTCGTGCAAACAATTCCCATCCCTTGTTGTGGATGGTCTCGAAGAAGGCGGGCTTTAAGCCAAGGTCTCCTGTTTGTTTCATGTAGTGGAAACCTTGCTCCTCCCAAATTGCATGTTTGGCAAACTGATCTGTATATCATTTCTCATTTGCCCTGGAGTAAAATCGTTGGAAGGTGGGTGCGGATTGGGATGCGGATGCCATGTGTGAGACGGTTGTAATTAACTGGAACTTAAAAGAAAATATTGTGAGAAGATAGAGCAATGGATTCAAGAAGAATATAGCAAGGAGATGAAAGTAAAGTAAATGAATGGGGTGAGAAAGGTTTAAATAGAGGTTGCCAAGAGGTTCCGTGGCGGCATTAAATGTCCAACAGTCCAGTTGTCTCATGCACATTACGAGATTTCTGCCCGTTAATTATTTAGTCGTTGGCAGCTAGCCGTTAGCGGGCTACTTGCCGTTACACGCTGTCTGCGCTACCCGCCCTTGGCTGTCTTGGCAGGATGGTGGGCAGGCTCCTTGTTGGGCCTTCTTCTTGATCCAGCTCTTTTATTCCTAAGCTTGGAAAAAATAAAGATAATTAAATGCTAAAATAAGTTCTGAAAAATAAAAATGTGAAAAATAAATTCAAAATCTAATCCTAAGGAAAATAAATTGCAATAAATTAAACTCTAATCCCAATGCATAAAAATAAAAAAAAATATAAAAAAAAAAATTTAAGTTATGTTAGGAGTGCATTAGGGTGCATCACCCATACATAACCACTTCTTGAGGTGATTTGGCTTGTCCTTCCCTCTTGGGGGTCCTCCTGTTCTTTAAGGTGGTCTGCCGTGACAGATGCTGCTTTGGCCTGTCTCGGTGCTTATTTTGGTGGCCTGAGTATCTGGGTATCCTTTCTTTTCCTTTTCTGAGGGTTGTAACACATTTAACTTAATGCTCTGATTGTCTACCCTCATGGTCAACTCCCCATGTTCCACATCCATTAGAGTTCTGCCTGTGGCCAAAAATGGTCGCCCAAGGATGATAGGGGATTTTTCATCAGCCTCACAGTCTAAGATGAGGAAATCTGCTGGAAGAATAAGGTTGCCCACTCGCACTAGAATGTCTTCGATCTTGCCCTCAGGTTGTACAAAAGAATGATCAGCAAGTTTCAGCGTGATGGAGTTAGGTTTGGCTTGCCCAATTCCTAGTTTGTCGAAGACTGCCTTAGGCATCAAGTTTATGTTGGCTCCCAAGTCGCACAGGGCTTTTTTCGTGCTTGATGCCTATCCTGTATGGTATAACAAAGCTGCCCGAGTTTGTTTGCTTGGGCGGCAGTTTGTTGTACAGCATAGTCATGCACTCCTCTGTTACAGCAACTGTTTCAAACTCCCCAATTCTCTTCCTTTTAGAAACCATGTCCCTGAGGTATTTGGCATAGTTGGGCATTATAGGGCGTGTAGGTGTTCCCTTTTTGTGAGAGCACAAGTGCACACTCCTGCCAAGTTATAGTATAAAAGATGTCGAATCCCACGAGGATTTGACAGCTTGTCTTGTTTCGTAATCCCTGCACAAGGTAAAATAAAGGCACAAGGGAATGGTTCGTTGAGATGAAAAGTAAATGAAAACACAAGTAATAAAGGAGAGAAACATGTTGATAGAGCAGGTGGGGTTATGCGGCTTCTTAGTGTGAAAACTGCGTTGTAAAAGGTATGAGTTATTTTGTGCTGCCACGATATGCTGCCTCGGTGAGTATGGCGGGCGGCAGGCAACGACCCTGTCACGCGGCTGCAGTGGGTCACTACCACTACAGGAGTGTACTGTCTCGGCAGGTGGAATAGAAATAAGTCCTAGCGGCAATTCTGGCAGATACTCCAAGTTCGGCAGGATAGTCGACAGTGATCCCTCCTATTTCCAGGTTAGGATGCTCGAGAGCTAACGTGATATAGGCAATACCTAGCAATATCAGCGTCAACCTAACACAGGCTAGTCAACTTGGTTGGTAATCCCTTTTAGCCGCTGAAACTTTTGGACTGGTGTAGAACAAAGTTAGTCACGCCTCAGCACGTTGTGACCGTACTTAACCCTTTCGTGAGCCTTGCACTTTCGTGCACAACAAATTGATTCTCTCAACTGACCGGTGTAGAATAATTGAAAGAATGAAGAGCAATGGATTAAGAGAACTTGGAATATTTTATTGAAAAATAACTCAAAGCCTAAAACAGCCGTTTCACAACTAGTTTACAACATAACCCTAACCCAAGTAGAGTTTAGAACATGGCGGCGGCAGAGAACACTAGAAAAGTCTATATAAAACCTAGGATGATTTGAACTAGGAGTACAATGGGTATTTATATACTATGGACTAGGTTAAGTCCTCCTTAAAGTAGAAGTCCTCGAAAGTAGCTTTCCATCTTTAATATGACATTAAATTCTGAATTCTTCGCGTGGAATATGGACTTTATCCCGTTTGCCTTAGCCCGCAAGTAATCTTGAGATTTTTGCTTCGGCAGCCCTAGCCGCTGCTACAGACGACGGAAAATCAAGTTGAGACCGGCGATAGATTCAAGATTTTTAGCTCTACAGATCGCACTTCGGTTCTTCCAACTTCCATAGTCAGTTGCCGTGGGTAGCAAGGTCGGCGGTAACTTTACTCGGCAGGTAGTCGGCAGCAATTTGTCTTCTGCTGGAACTGCTTCAGTACATCTTCTAGGTATGCTTCCTCAGCCTTGTATTCTTAGCTCCTCGGTTCCCTCTTTCAGCTGTTAGTACCTATATACAAGAATACACCAAAACATTATCTCTTGTTCACCAAATAAATGATAATTCATAACAGCAAGGTAGAACAACGAAATACTGTAAAATGCTATGCATGCACCTACTTATGCCTATAATGTGCTTAAAACGGTAATAATAAGAGTTGGAATGTGCATGAAATATAGGACTTATGGACACTTTACACACTCTCATACTCGAACTATTGCTTGTCCTCAAGCAATGCAACCTAAAATACTTGCTCTAATAATAGTCAGAAAGAAAAACTTGTTTTTAACCTGATTTTCTGCCTCAAGGCCGTGGCACCTATATTAAATTAGTGAAGGGAAATAAGCAGAAAAATAACTCAGAATTTAAATTTCTTATGCATGTGTGGTGTGTGCATATCTGTAAACAAACTGAATACGCAGAATAAATAATTAAACAAAGATGTTATTGTGATGTAAAGGTTGCTGCCGAGGCAGCACAGTTAAGCACATTATTTTGAATCATGGCAGTAAGGGCTTCAGCTTATCACAACTACTCTTCTAGGTCTGACGTTGAGATAGGAGCAAACTACAAAACCCCGAACCCTTGGAGTAGAGTCATCCCGTGAAGACTTTCATTCACTCATGCTAATTTGTTCGTCACTTTAAGGCTTTCATATTCATGGACTTTGATAGCAGCGGAGTGTCTTCGCACATGATTCTTCTTAGAGCCTTTTGCGGGCACATCTAGGGTAAACAACATTGTTCCTTGTTTTTGATTCTGCTGTCGTGGCAATACTGCATTTTTCTGTTTCTTTTGCCTGCCTCGGTAGCTACCTGTAATCATCGTTAGAATTTTGCAAAGAATTCTAAAAACAAACAGGCAATGTTCATCAAATATTCTAACACATTCAGCCAGTAACAGAGATGTTTAACATTTTCGGGCATAAAAAGGAAAAAATTTATAAGTCATGTTTCATACTTTTTCCCAAAATTAAGTTCAATTTTTATTAGGTGCGAAAATAAATTAGTCGGCTATCCTATCATAGGCACAAGTCATAACAAACTTTTCTTTTCCGATTATTACTAAGGTAAGTACAATGCAACCTAAATGCAACTAAAGATGCCTAAAAACATGATGCGAGAGCTATCCCCCCAAACTCGAGATGGTAATTGCCCTTAATGCACAAAACATATAAGATACAAATACAAAATACAAGTTAAAGATAAAAATAAAAGAAAATGGAAAAGAAAAAGAAAAGAAAAGAAAAAGAAAAGAAAATAAACTAAGAGTTTGCTGAGGGGTGGGAGGAGGCTGGATTCTTGTCAGCTGAGGAGGAGGAAAAAGTTTGGATGACGAAGCGGCGGCCGGCAGATGCCTTGGCGGCTATTCTAGTAGGTGAGATTTTTGCTTTCTGCGGCGGCTGGACTCTCTTCAGCGTATGTTATGGCTCTTCTTGCGGTTTGGTGGGAGAAGCGTTTGGAGAGGCATCACTCTCTTTTGACTCCGTCTCAAAGTCCACAGGTTCTTCTTCTATTATGTGTCGTTTCTCTTCCTGGTCCCTTCCTCCATGGGTGCTGCCGGAGGGATGAATGCCATTGGGATGGCTGTTGTTGCTGCCACCACTGTTGTTTCTGGCTCTAGCGGCGGCTGCTCGATCTCCTCTAATGAGGAGGTGTCTGCCACTGTGTTTGTTGTGCAGGCAGGGGAAAGATTCTGATGGTGCCTCTTTGGGGAGTCTGCCACAATGTTGGATGGGGTGGCGGCTGAGTAGGTTAGAGAATGCGTAGGAGAGTGCACCTGGCGGTCAGTCTGGTGGGCAACGGTGGCTGGTGGAGCTCTTTGTGTGTGGGCTGCTGTTGCTAGCTCCTCTAGGTATGGCGGCATGGTGGGCACATCACCAGAAATTTCTGCAGAAAATAGGCCACAAGGGCTTCTTGGGCCTCCCCCATATAGTTCATGAAGGCCAACTGATACTGCTCGATGCGCTTTGTGTTGTTTAGAAGGGTGTGCAGTAGTGGGATGACTTCTTTGTCTGGGGCAGCGTCAGTACTACTGGGGGGCGGCTGGGGTTTTAGGTTGTGTGGTTGAAGGCTGACTGGGCGTTGCTGGCTATTTCTCTACATCATGCATCATCTGAATGCAGACCTTTTTGGTCCAGCCCTCTTTAGCAGTTGTTAGCTCATCTGTGGGTTCTGCTGGGACACCGAAGTTGGTGCAGAGACCTGTGATGAGCGACGGGAAGTACAGCTTGCCTTTCTTCTTCTTGAAGCAGTTGTAGATTTATGTGCAGATAATTTCCCCTACATTTATCGGTTGATTCATCATGATACTGTGAATTAAGGCGAGGCGCGGCCGATCAACGGTTGAGTTGTGGGATGTGGGCAACAGACGCCTTTTTACAAAGGTGTTTCATAGCATGGCCTCTGGCAGCAGGTGGCGGCGCTGGACAGATCCCACATGTTTGCCTCCCATCCATGGCGTGTTGGGCTTGTAGAGTTTGGCCTTGATTTCCTCAAAGTTGGCAGCCGTCGGTGATTGCCTCCACTCCTCGTGAGGGTTGTCGTCCATATCAAGGTCGTAGTACCTGTTGATGACAGCAACATTTAATTTGACCGGCTCCCCGCGGACATAGACGAATGGCTTCTTCGGGCAGGGTTGATGGGAGTATAATTCTTTGACTTTAGTGATGTTTGCTATCTCTTGCTGCTGAGCGAACATTTCCCATCCCTTGTAGTGGATGGTTCGGAACAAGGCGGGCTCTAGACCACGGTCTCCTGTTTGCCGCGTGTAGTGAAAGCCTTGTTCCTCCCATACTGCCTGCTTGGAGAACTTATTTATGTATCTATCCCCGTCCTCCTTGTAGCAAAATCTTTTATAGATGGGTTTTTGGGTTGATGTTGATGCCATATGAATGGTTGTGTATAGCTGAAACTAGAAAGAAAAATTAATGTGAGAGCAAGGGAAACAAGGGAAGATAGCAAGAAGGTGGAAGTAAAGTAAAATGAAATGAGTGAGTGGGGTATATATAGGAGCTACCAAGAGGTGACGGGGCGGCATTAAATGCCCAATTGTCTGATTTCCTTGTGCACGTTACAGATTTTTCGGCCTGTTAATTTCGAAACCATTGGCAGCTAGCCGTTGAAGGTCAACTAGCCGTTATGCGTTGTTGCGCTGGCGGTTGTCTCGGCAGGATGGTGGGCGGGCTTCTTGCTAGGCCTCCTTCCTGATCCTACTCTTTTATTCTTTCACCTAAAATAAAAATGGAAATAGTAAAGATAATTAAATAGTTTCTGAAAAATAAAATTCTAAAAATTAATCTATTCCTAAAATAAAATAAATTCTAATCCTAATGCATGAAAATAAAAATAAAATAAAATAATAAAATAGAAATTAAGTTATGTTGGGGGTGCATTTGGGTGCATCTCTCAGACATAACCACTTCCTGAGGTGGTTTGACTTTTTCTTCCCTCCTGAGGGGTCCTTCTGTTCTTTCAGAGGCTCCATTACGGGGGCCTTAAGTCTGCCCCTGGGCCTGTCGGGGCAGCTGTTACCCTGGCCTGTTTCCACACTGATCTTGGCCGCTCTCACATCCGGGCTTTCTTTTCCTTCCTCTGAGGGTTGTAGCACGTTCATCTTTATGGTCTGGTCCTCTACCCGCATTGTCAGCTCCCCGAGTTCCACATCGATAAGTGTTATGCCCGTGGCCAAGAAGGGTTGCCTAAGAATGATAGGGGCTTTCTCGTCGACTTCACAATCCAAGATGAGGAAGTCGGCGGGGAGAATTAGGTTGCCCAACTTTACCAAGATGTCTTCGATTTTTCCCTCCGGTTGTACAAATGAGTGGTCAGCGAGTTTAAGCATGAAGGAGGTGGGTTTGGTAAGCCTAATACCTAATTTATCGAAGACGGCCTTTGGCATCAAGTTGATGCTGGCTCCCAAGTCATATAGGGCTCTGGTCTCATGTTTGCTGCCTAGCCTGCATGGGATAATAAAGCTGCCCGAATCTGTCTGCTTGGGCGGCAGCTTGTTATGCAACATAGCCATGCACTCTTCAGTGATGGCCACTGTCTCGAATTCTCCTATCCTTTTCTTCTTAGAAAACATGTCTCTGAGATGTTTGGCATAGTTTGACATACTTTGTATGGCTTCTATCAGAGGTATATTGATATGCACCTGTTTCAGAATATCCAGGAAATTTCTAAACTGGTGCTCCTGTTGCTGTTGCTTGAGCTTTTGGGGGAATGGTACTGGCAGACGGATGTCCTCTATATGCTCCTTGCTTGGGGGCTTAGTCCGGGGAGGATCATCCCTTTCAGGGCCGCTTTCGTGTTCTGCTGCTGTGGCAGGCTTGCTTATCTGGTCCGCTTGCACTTCTAGTTGTTCGACCATTCTAGGCTCATCTAACTACTTCCCACTCCTTGTTGGTATAGCCTTGCAATGCTCATAAGTGGGTTTGGCGGCTGCTTGCGGGCTGCTAGATGATGCACCCATAGTCCGGCTGTTGTAGATTTCAGTGAACTACCCAAATTGGGTCTCCAAGTTCTTTATGGCAACCTCCTGGTTGTTCATCTTCATCTCCGTCTTATCCATAAAAGACTCAATTTTTTCAATAAATTTATTTATATGAACAATAAATTCACCAGTTTGTTTCATACAAGTTTGCAGAGTTGCTTCTAGTGAACTGTTGTGCTGTGGCGGCTGAGTCTGCTGCCAAGACTGGTTCTGTTGGTATCTTCCCTGTAGCTGCTGTGGGTTTGCAGCTGTCTTCGGGTTGCTCCAGGAGAAGTTGGGATGGTTCCTCCAGCCAGGATTATAGGTGTTCTGGGCAAGCCTGTTATTCCTCTGGTATCCTCTCATATAGTTTGCAGATGCAGTGCAGGAAGAGGAATCGTGGTCGCCCCCACATTCGCCACAGAATGGCTCAACAGCTTTTACTTCATAGACCTTCCCAGGGGATTGCACAATCTTCATCACCAGCTCCGTCAGAGTTTCGAGGCGGGCGTTTATGAAATCTGAGGCTTCTACCTCATTTGCAGTGGTTGGCTGCCTTATGCCGCCTCGACGGGCTGTAGGGTACTTGTAATCTTTTTTAGCGGCTATGTTCAGTATCCGTAGTGCTTCCTCTGGAGGTCTGTCTAGAATGATCTCGTTGACCGAGGCATCTATCATCATCTGAGTTAGGTAGTTAACCTCGTTACAGAATATAGATACCTGAGTCCAAGCCGGTAGACCATGTAGCGGACATTTATTCAGCATCTGTTGGCACCGCTCCCATGCCTCGTACATTGGCTCGTCATCCCCTTGTCTAAAGGTTGTGATCTCGTTTCGCAGCTTATCAGTGACATTGGACGGGCTGAAACGATCTAGAAAGTCTTTGCAGGGTTCCATCCATGTGCTAAAAGATCTGGCTGGCTGGTTATTCAACCACTATTTTGCCCTATCCCTCAGTGAATAGGGAAATAGCCACAGCCATAGTACATCTTGGTAAACCCCATATATTTTGAATGCTCAGCATATGTCCAGGAATCCTCGTAAATACTTCCGAGCATCTTCAGTGGCAGTTCCTCCGAAATGCTCTAGTGTATTTATCATGTTGAACATGACGGGTTTTAGCTAGAAATGGTCTGCCCCTATGTCTGGTTCTCTCACAACTGGTTCGAACCTTTGGAAGTCATGTTCCAGGTAATCTCTAGTTGTTTGAACCTGGGGCGGCCTAGGCGGCAAGTCGTGTTGCCCGCCCCTGCCATGTATGTCATCGTTTGGTGGTTTCTATTTTACCATGGCTTCTTCCTTTGCTTTGCCCTTATCTCCTCTGTTCTTTAGCATTTCCCTGAGCTCCCTTTTAATCCTTCTCATTTCATGCTCGAGATCGTCGTAAATGATAAGGTTTCCCTTAGGGTTGGCCCTGGTCATGCACTTGCAAAGGATACGGTAAAAAAATTCGATTAAAAATAAAAAGTAAATACAATGTGCATAAATTGAAAAATGAAATTCGTTGTTACCAATCCTCGACAATGGCGCCAAAAACGTGTAGGGCGTGTAGGTGTTCCCTTTTTGTGAGAGCGCAAGTGCACACGCTTGCCAAGTTATAGTATAAAAGATGTCGAATCCCACGAGGATTGGACAGCTTGTCTTGTTTCGTAATCCCTGCACAAGGTAAAATAAAAGCACAAGTGAATGGTTGGTTGAGATGAAAAGTAAATGAAAACACAAGTAATAAAAGAGAGAAATAGGTTGATAGAGCATACAGGGTTATGCTGCTTCTTAGTGTGAAAACTACGTTGTAAAAGGTACGAGTTATTTTATGCTGCCACAATATGCTACCTCGGGGGGTATGGTAGGCGATAGGCTACGACCTTGTCACGCGACCGCAGCGGGTCACTACCACTGCAGGAGTGTACTGTCTCGGCAGATGGAATGGAAAGAAGCCCTGGCGGCAATTCTGGCAGATACTCTAAGTTCGACAGGATAGTCGACAATGATCCCTCTTATTTCTAGTTTAAGATGCTCGAGAGCTAACGTGATATAGGCAATACCTAACAATCTCAGCGTCAACCTAACACAGGCTAGTCAACTCGGTTAGTAATCCCTTTTAGCCGCTGAAACTTGTGGACTGGTGTAGAACCAAGTTAGTTACGCCTCAGCACGTTGTGATCGGACTTAACCCTTTCGTGAGCCTTGCACTTTCATGCCCGACAAATGGATTCTCTCAACTGACTGGTGTAGAATAATTGAAAGAATGAAGAGCAATGGATTAAGAAAACTTGGAATATTTTATTGAAAAATAACTCAAAGCCTAAAACAACCGTTTCACAACTAGTTTACAACATAACCCTAACCCAAGTAGAGTTTAGAACATGGCGGCGGCAGAGAACACTAGAAAAGTCTATATAAAACCTAGGATGATTTGAACAAGGAGTACAATGGGTATTTATAGACTATGGACTAGGTTAAGTCCTCCTTAAAGTAGAAGTCCTCGAAAGTAGCTTTCCATCTTTAATATGACATTAAATTATTTCTTCTTTGCATGGAATATAGACTTTATCCTGTTTGCCTTAGCCCGCAAGTAATCTTGAGATTTTTGCTTCGGCGGCCTTAGCCGCTGCTACAGACGTCGAAAAATCAAGTTGAGACCGGCGATAGATTCAGGGTTTTTAGCTCTACAGATCGCACTCTGATTCTTTCAACTTCCATAGTCAGCTGCCGTGGGCAGCAAGGTCGGCAGCAACTCTACTCGGTAGGTAGTCGGCAGCAATTTGTCTTCTGTTGGAACTGCTTCAGTACAGTTCCTAGGTATGCTTCCTGAGCCTTGTATTCTCAACTCCTTGGTTCCCTCTTTCATCTGTTAGTACCTATATACAAGAATACACTAAAACAGTATCTCTTGTTCACCAAATAAATGATAATTCATAAAAGCAAGGCAGAACAACGAAATACTGTAAAATGCTATGCATGCACCTACTTATGCCTAAAATGTGCTTAAAAACAGTAACAATAAGATTTGGAATGTACATGGAATATAGAACTTATGGACACTTTACATGCATGTTTTGAGTGGCTTCTATGAGAGGGATATTTATGTGCACCTGCTTCAGAATATCCAAGAATTTCCTTAATTGGTGCTCTTATTTCTGTTGCTTAAGCCTCTAGGGGAAAGGTGTTGGCAGGCGGATATCCTCTATACGTTCTTTGGACGGGAACTTTATCTGTGGAGGATCATCTACTTTACGACTGCTGTCAGGTTTTGCTGCCGAGGCGGCTGATGTTGTTGCTGCCGTGGTAGGTAGTTCTTTCTGTGCTGGCTGTGTTTCTTTTGATTTTTCCATTCTGGGCTCATTCAACTGTTTCCCACTTCTGGTTGATATGGCTTTGCACTGCTCATATGTGGGCTTGGCTGCTGCCTCTGAATTGCTGGATGCTGCACCCATTGTCTTGCTCCTATAAATCGCAATGAACTGCCCAAACTGGGTCTCTAGGTTCTTTATCGTAGCCTCCTGATTGTTCATCCTCATCTCCGTCCTATCCATAAATGACTCAGTTTTATCAATAAACTTATTTGTACGAATAATAAATTCACTAGTATTAAACATAAAAGTTTGAAGGGTTGCTTCTAGTGAATTATTGTTTTGTGGTTGTTGAGCTTGCTCTTTGGACTGGTTTTGTTGGTAGCCTCCCTGTTGCTGTTGTGGATTGGCAGCAGTCTTGGGAATGCTCCAGTAGAAGTTGGGATGATTTTTCCATCCAGGGTTGTATGTATTTGTGGCGGGTATCTTGTTCCTTTCGTATCCTCCCATAAAATTTGCAGATGCAGTACGTTCAGAGGAATCGTGGTTGCCCCCACACTCGTTACAAAATGGCTCTACCATTGGCATCATAGACTTTCCTAGAGGGTTTCACCATGGTCATAACCAGCTCCGTCAGCTTATCGAGGCAGGCATTGACAATTTTTTAGGCTTCTACTTCATTCACAACTATTGGCCGCCTAACGTTGCCTCGGCGGGCTGTTGGGTACTTATAATCATTCTTGGGGACTTGGTTCAGGATCTGCAGTGCCTCCTCTGGTGGTCTGTCAAGGATGATTCTGTTGGCTGAGGCATCAATCATCATCCGAGTTGGGTAGTTCACCCAGTTGTAGAACATTGACACATGTGTCCAAGCCGAGAAACCATGGAACGGGCAGTTGTGAAGCATCTGTTGATATCGCTCCCATGATTCATACATTGGCTCATCATCCCCTTGTCGAAAGGCTATGATCTCGTTTCTCAATCTGTTTGTGACATTGGATGGGCTAAAACAATCCAGGAAATCCTTACACAGTTCTGTCCATGTGTTGAATGACCCTGCTGGCTGGTTGTTTAACCATTGCTTTACCATACCACTCAGTGAATAGGGAAATAATCTCAGCCTAAGCACATCTTGGTGGACTCTTTGTATTTTGAATGTTCTGCATATGTCCAGGAATCCTCTTAAGTGTTGTCGAGCACCTTCTGTGGCAGTGCCTCAAAATTGCCCCAATGTGTTGATCATGTTGAACATCACGGGCTTTCAGCTCAAAGTGATTCGCCTTGATCTCAGGTTCTGTCACTGTCGGATCGAACCCTCTGAAGTCATGCTCCAAGTAATCCCTGGTGGTTTGAACGTACTGTGGTTGCCTAAGCGGAACTTGTTGTTCTCTGGGCGGCGGGTCTTGCTGCCCATCCTTGCCGTTTTGGGCATTGTTGGCAGGGTTGTCATTTTCCATGTTTACCTATACTTTGCTTTCCATTGGGCTGTTTTGAGTTCCTTTTTTAGCTCTCTTGCTCTCCGTTCGATATCGTCATAATAAATGATTTCTCCTTTTGGATTTGCCCTGGTCATGCACTAGCAAAGGAAACTGTAAAAAAAATTCGATTGAAAATAAAATAAGGTGTAGAAATTAAAGAACGAAATTCGCTGGTACCAATCCCCGACAACGGCGCCAAAAACTTGTAGAGCGTTTGGGTGTTCTCTAAATATGAGTGCAAGTGCACACTCCTGTCAAGTTATAGTATAAAAGGTATCGTCTCCCACATGGATTGGACAGCTTGATTCGATTCGTAGTTTCTGCACAAAGAAAAGTAAATGCACAAATAAGATGATTTGTTTGAGAAGAAAAATAAAAGGCTAAAGGGTCAAATTTGCCCCTGTAGTAATCCGAAATCAGCAATGTTGCCCCTACTTTTTTTTCTCCGTAATTTTGCCCTCAAAGTCAGTCAATTGTAGCAATGTTGCCCTTTGACCGATTTTGACCGTTAAATGCTGACGTGGCAGTTAACGGTGTTGACGGGGCAATTTTACCCTCGAAGTCATTCATGCAATTTTGCCCTCGAAGTCATTAATTGCAGCACTTTTACACTTGGTTTATTTAGTTTTTAAATAAAATTGGATAAATAATTTGGTTTTTTCGAGTTAAACTTTAACAAACAGAATATATGAAAAATCGATTAACAAATTGATGTAAATATCCTTTGAGTCCCTAGTAATTTTAAAAATAAGCAAAATGAGAACTCTCACAAAAAATCAAAATATTATTCAATTTTTTTAAATCTATAAACTTAATAAAAATAAATACGATATTCAAAAAAATTATTGAAAATAAACCAACGAGAAGCGGGTAAATCGAACGTCGAATCATGTGTTGTTAGGAAAAAATTATTGAAAATAAACCAACGACGTTCGATTGACACACTTACCGACGATGGGTTGTTAGGAAAAAATGTACGGTGAACTCGAATCATGTGGCTCAGGTTGAATTCTGCTTTATCTTCTGGATATCCATGTATTTATCTCCCATGCCCTTATCTCCCATGTCGTTTTCGCCGAACACCACTAATGTCGTTTTCTGAGATCATCGTACATTTTTTCCTAACAACCCATCGTCGTTAAGTGTGTCAATCGAACGTCGTTCGAATAGAATAGTTCGCGTTCACCGTTCAATTAACACACTTCTCGTTGGTTTATTTTCAATAATTTTTTTGAATATCGTATTTATTTTTATTAAGTTTATAGATTTTAAAAAAATTGAATAATATTTTAATTTTTTGTGAGAGTTCTCATTTTACTTATTTTTAAAATTACTAGGGACTCAAAGGATATTTACATCAATTTGTTAATCAATTTTTCATATATTCTGTTTGTTAAAGTTCAACTCGAAAAAACCAAATTATTTATCCAATTTTATTCAAAAACTAAATAAACCAAGAGTAAAAGTGCAGCAATTAATGACTTCGAGGGCAAAATTGCATGAATGACTTCGAGGGTAAAACTGCCCCGTCAGCACCATTAACTGCCACGTCAGCATTTAACGATCAAAATCGGTCAAAGGGCAACATTGCTACAATTGACTGACTTTGAGGGCAAAATTACGGAGAAAAAAAGTAGGGGCAACATTGCTGATTTCAGATTACTACGGGGGCAAATTTGACCCTTTAGCCAAAATAAAATAAAAATACAAGTAAATAGAAGAGAAGAAATCAGATTGATAGAATGGACAGAGTTATGCTGCTGCTTAGTGTGAAACTGCGTTAAATAGGACAAGTTATTTTGCGCTGTCAGACTCTGCTACCTCGGCGGGGGATGGTAGATAGGCTACTGAGACGCTCTCGCTACCTCGGCAGGGGGATAGACTTGTGTCTCGGTGGCAAACTCGGCAGAACTATAAGGCTCGACAGAACGCTTCGAAAGTGATCCCGTTTATGTCTAAGTCAGAATTTTGTTGATGCCCACTGCAGATAACACCAGTCGCGGCGTGAATCGTGCAAAGACAGCAATGTTAACTCATCCTCTTTTAGCCGCCTTAAACCCTAACCTATTTCTATGCCGAATTGATCGCACCGTCTATAGATGAAATCGTACTTACTCCTTTCGTGAGTTTGACTCTCTCGATACCGAACAAATGGATAGTAATCAACTAATCTTTCGCCTTAATTGAAAACTATGAAGAACATGGAATAAGCAAACCTTGAAGTTTTATTGCAAAAACAAACTTAAAATCCTAAGCAACCGTTCTCACACTAATTACAACATAACCCAAACCCAAAGAGAAGTTTAAAACATAATGGCGGCAAGAAAACCTAAGCTATGCCTAAGGAAAACCTCTATTGTTTTGAAGTACAATTACAATGTGTATATATAGGCATTAGCTAGGTCTAGTCCTTCTTGGAGTAGAAGTCTTCAAAGTATCTTTTTGCATTGATTGCAACTCTAAATGCTGACTTCTTTGAGTTGAATGTGGACTTTATCACGTTACCTTGCTTGAAGCTGGCCTGATTGTTTTGTTTTGTTGAAATTATCATGCCTTAGATATTTTAGCACGATGGGACCGAGGAGAGAGTTGCAATCTAGTACGTTTGCATGTACCCTCTGCGCCACATGGGCCAGTGTTGGGTGATTTGACACCTTTAGTCCAAGCGATGACTGGAGCGTTCTAGGCTACTGTTGCTAGAGTACAAGTATCGATGCTTGCTGCTGGACAAACGGGTTTGTCGTTGGAGCGTTTGCGTAGTCTTGGAGGAGTTGAGTTTCGAGTGTTGGCACCTGTAGCATCCGAGGAGTGGATGGCTAGCACGGATCGGATTTTTGATCAAATGGGGTGTAATATGCCCGTAAGTTGGGTTGTGTTGTATCCTTGTTGCAAGGAGACGTGTAACGCCCCGGTTTTGGGCTCAGAAGTTTTGGGCGTTGACCGGTTCGGTCAAAGTGCTGATCGAATATATAAGAGTGAATTTAGGAAAGCCTAGTTCGGGTTGCATTAAAAATATGGAAAAATGTTCTAAAATCATCTTTTAATATATAAAAGTGAACTGTGAAATCAATTTTGGAAAATGAGGTTCGGAAGGTTGACATTTTGGCTAGTGACCAAAATGTAATTTTTGAAAGTTCGGGGACAGTTTTATAAAGGATTGAAACTTTGAATCTTTAAGGAGCTATTATTCCAATAAGAATTTCTCCAGATTTTTCTAAGATATTTTAAGGCTTTATTCTGATTTTAAAGATTATGAAAAAGGAGGGAAATCATTTTTACCATTTCTTAACTAACTTTTCATTTTCTCTCCATTTTCCTTTTCTCTCATTTTCTCTCAACCCAAACACAATTCTCCAGATTTTTCTTCTCTGATTTTGGCATCTAAATCTCTCATTTCAACTCTCATTTGATTCCTAATCATCTCATCAACAAAACCTCTCAATTTGCAAGTTGTTTCATCAAGCTTTTTGGCTCTAAAAAGGAGAAATTCAAGTTTGGAGGTAAGAACGTCTCTCTCCTCTAAACTATCAGTTCTTTACTGAAATTCCCAAGTTCTCAATCCTTGGTTTGTGTTTTGTTAAAGGCTTTTCAATAGAAATCTTGATTTTGGCTTAAAATGCAAGATTTGGTGATTTTGGTGAAATTTTCGTGTGATCTGTTTGGGCAGTGTTTTGAAGTGTCAAAATGATGTTAAATGAATGCTAAATTGATTAGAAGTTGAGGTTTAATTAATGCAATCCCGGATAGGTTGAATTTCCTAAGTTTTGCTTGAGTTTTTGGTTGTTTTTGGAGTGTTTTTGGTGATCTGTTATACCTGGGAGTATAAGGACGTGTTTGTGATCATTTTGGATGTTAAATGATGTTTAAAAATGGTTAGAAGTGATGGATCTTGGCTGGGTTAAGTTTTGGAAATGTTTGGAGGTGATTTCGGTTGTGTTTGGTAGCCGAATTGTTGGATTTGTGTCGAGCAGCGAGTTTGGTTGTGTGGCTGCTGTTCTTAATGCATAATGATGCATTAATGTGCTGTTTTTGTGTGCTTGAAATAGGGGAGTTTGATCCGTGAGCTTTAGAGGTGTTGCGGAAGGTTTCGGATGCTTGGAAGGCTTGGTGGCTAGCTTTGTTTTGGTTATCGGTGAGTGAAGTTGGGTTTTCGGCTTTTAAACAAAGGTTTGAAGGTTTTGGGAGCTTAGTTTAAGTCTAAACAACTTTGCTAAGCTCAAGAGTAAGTAAATGGATTTCTTACTTGATTTGTGATATGAAGTGGCTTTTAAGCAATTGTGGTTGATGATTGAAATGCATGTGTTTTGCATGGTTTAATTCTGTTTTGAAAGCATATTTTAGCATGGTTTAGTGCTGGTTTTGAAAGCCATATGTGAAGGATGCTCAAGGTAAGAGATCCTTGGTTTTATACATTGAAAATGTGGTTTTGATGCATGGTGTTGCATGTTGTTCGATGGCTTTGTCTAATGCTTTAAAACAGTGAATTAATGTTGGTAAATGATGGTTTTGCATATTGGTTATGCATGTGAATCATTTGATTAATGTGGTAATGGTTTTGCATAATGGTTATACATGTGGAACATTGGACTAATGTGGTAAGATGGTTATATTGGCAAGTGATGTAAGTGGTTCTTGGTTCTTTGATCGGATATAGTTAGCCGGCTATAGGATTGGGTGCACCGTGAATTAAGTCGCCTTGGAGGTGGAGTGGTCAAGAGTGGACCGGGAAACTCCCTTCAAGTATCCTAACGAGATGGTTAAGGTCATAATGGAGGTGTTGCCCATTCGAGGACCTTGGTTGAGCAAAGGTTATATGGTGTTTAAAAGTCCATATGTGAGAACCTTGTGCTTGTTGAGATCACAATGGCAGTGTTAAGTCCATGTGTGGATCTTGTATAGGGTGTCCCGGATCTCGTTAGTGATTTCTACAACTACCAATCGGTGATGCAAAGGTGGTATGGTGTTTGAAAGTCCATACAAGGGAACCTTGTGCATGTTGAGGTTGTATGGTTGTCCATACATGGGAACCTCGGGAAAAGCTAAGGTTGTATGGTGTTTAAAAGTCCATACATGGGAACCTTAGGATGTTGAGGTCATAATGGAGGTGTTGCCCATTCGAGGACCTTGGATTGGTAGGGTGTAGGGAGCGTAGGGACAACGCTCGGAATCCGCGTATCCGATTGGATGTTGAGTTGAAAAATGGATGTGATTGATCACTTGAAGGCCAATATGATATTCTTGATTGTGATGAAGCATGAGGTGCTTGAAATGATGCATATTTGCATGTGAAGCATGAGATGCTTGAATTGATGCATAATTGCATGTGAAGCATGAGATGCTTGAAAAGATGCATGGTTGCATGGAAATTGTATAATGCTTGTAAATGCATGTTTTCTTGTTAAGTTGAACAAGTGTTGATTATCATTTGATAAATGATGCATGTGAGCATGATATATCTTTAATGCATTGGAGTCTTGGAAGACTTGTTTTAAAAGGCATGTGATGATGATAGTATGGTTTATATTTTTGCCTTGGTAAATGCATGTGATGGGTTGCTTGAGTAATGGTTTTAAAAAGGTTTCTTGCTTGAAATGGCTCACAAGTTTAAGAAAGGTATGTTATGGAATGGGAGTGTATTCCAAGGCTTTGTTTTAGCTTTGCATATGGTGTTTATGTATAGTTTGGCTATGTGGATGATTTGTAAGTTGTGCTTTAAAAAGGTTTTCTTAGCTTGCTAAGCTAAGGGTTGGTTTTCATGTATGTGCAATGTATGGTTTTGATGCTTGTTGTTGAAAAGGGTTTCAAACGTGGCTTTGGTAAATAAATCGGGTTTGTTTTAAAAGTGTTTTGTGACCCGCTGCATTGATGGTGTTTTGGTTTTGAGCATTCCTCACTAAGCATTATGTGCTTACGCTCCTTTTTGTCCATCAATGCAGATTCTTGAAGTTTGGACAGCAAGGAGCAAGGGATTCAAGGTGGACTCCAAGTGAGATGTATGTCTCGGTGAATAGCTATAGTTAATAAAGGCAATGGGGGTAGAATCTCTCGGGGTTAACGTGTATGTGTTCGTTTATGTTTGAACAAGGATGTTTTTATGTTAATGTTGTTGTTGGATCATGTATAGGCATAAATGAGCTTGGTTTGGAAAGTTTGTGCTTAAGTGGTTGCTTGTGTAGGAAGCATGCCTTTAGAATTGGGGTTTTTGTGTATGTTGTTATTTTGTTGAATTGTTGATGCAAGTATGCCTCTTTTATGTTAAATTGCATGTAGGCAAAGTTTGGTAGCGTTTGGAGCATGTTTGGTTGGCCTATTGCATGTTTAAGTAGGTAAATTTTTGCATTTTGTGCAGGGTGTTTCGGAACTGGGTGAACCGTTCCGGAACGGGTGCCTTGAAGCAGCCCAGGCGTCCGAAACGGGTGACACCGTTCCGAAACGGAAAGGCTTCTGCCAGACCCCCGTTTCGAAACGGGCTATGCCTGTTTCGGAACGGCCCCGCGTTTCGAAACGGGCTGTCTCCCGTTTCGGAACGGTTGACCGTTGGGGGCTGACAGTGGCAGTTATGTGTTTCAAAATGTTTGCATTTTGGTCCTGAATCTTGTATGAGCAATTGTATGAGTTTGAGATGTCCGTTTGAGCTGAAATTTGGCCGAGATGCATGAAACATGATTAATTTTAAGTTGGTAACTTATAATCTTGTTAAGGCCTCAAAGTTTTCTGAATTTACAATTTGGTCCCTAAAGTTGTGTTTTGTGCAATTGGGTCCCTGAATGATCTCTGATGGTTGTGATCTTTGAGTATGTTGTTTGTGTGATCACATCTAGGGTTAATGAGCATCTAGACAAGATTAAAAAGAAAAAAAGGGTCGTTAATCAAGGTTGACTTTCGGGTTGACTTTGGTTTTCCCCGTGTAATCTTCGTGGTTCGGGTCAACCGTCTAGGCCGGGCTACGGGGGTTACATTTGGTGGTATCAGAGCTGAGTTGCGAATGCTTGGGGAAAACGGTAAGTTGTGGTAATGTGTGCTTGTTGTTTACCCTGATGTGTGGTTGAATGTTGGTTGAAACACGTGTTTCTGAGCATGATGCTGGTGTTTCTGAGCATGTTGGTGATGTTTCTGAGCATGTTGCTGATGTTTCTGAGCATGTTGCTGATGTTTTCAAGCATGTTTTATGGTTATGAATCTTGGTTGAGCTTATGTGGTTTGTGCTGATGATAAGCTGATGCTGTGAGTTGGTTTTATGCATGATGAAAGTGCTGTGAGTATGTTATGTAATAATATGCTGTTGCAAGTGGATGCTGTTTGATGTAAGCATGATCAAGGTGTGTTGTTTGATATGCTTGATGTTGTGATATCCATGTTGTGTTGACTGTTATGTCATGTAAGGGGAGGATTCGGGATACCCATTGCCTTATTAATATAGCTATTGTGTTATTTGGAGTTGGAGTTTGAATCCTTGCTTAATGCTGGTCTAACTGGTTTGTTTGCTTGTTGTGATTGTATGTTTGTTGTTGTTAGTAGTATGGCAAAGTTGATGAAAGAATGGCGGTTGAGTGAGATGGTTGCTGCCTTGGGGCAGGTTGTTAAGGCGTGGAATTCACCCTTTTGTGGAGGTGTTTTGTCTCAGTTTTCTGTGCCTGGGGTTGAGATGGTAAGGCAAGGGAAAGAAACTGGTTCTGTGGTGAAGAGTTCATCATCTGATGTTCAGGAGGTGTTGGGAACATCTCAGGCTGTGGTAAAAGTAAAGTCAGTGGATGTGCTGGCTGTGGGATGTGTGGGTTTGCCGAAGCAACGTTTGCTTGGTTTGGGTGCTGTGGAATATCATGGTTCTTCACCGGAGATGTTTGAGGCCTGGTTGGCCAGTGTGGTTCTGATCTTGGATCAGGAAGGCTGTGATCTTGCTTGTAAGCTGGGGAGTGTTGTTTCTCTGATGTTGGAGGATGCATGTGCCTGGTGGACATCTGTGGCGGTGGCGTCACATATCCCTGATATTGATTGGGATTTCTTTGTATCTGCCTTTTGTGAAAGGTATCTTGGAGGGAAGTTTCCAAGGGTTGAGCAATGTGACGGTGGTGCTGTTGTGGAGCAAGTGTTGCTTGGGCAAGGAGTGGAAGTTCAGCCACCGGTGTGTGACCGTTGTGAAAGGCGCCATGTTGGACGTTGTGGGGGCGCAGGTGTTTGTTGGAATTGTGGTTCCAAAGTGCATGTTAAGCGTGATTGTCCTTTAGGGGTGAAGTCAGCTTCAGTGATAGCCAAAGGATCTCAGAAAGGTCGTGGGCACGGCCGAGGCAAGGTTCAGAAGTGGAAGAAACAGCAGAAAGTTGTGAAGAATGTGGGAAAAGAGCATTGCTGGAAATG
Organism: Hibiscus trionum; assembly: GCA_030270665.1. Taxonomy (NCBI): domain Eukaryota; kingdom Viridiplantae; phylum Streptophyta; class Magnoliopsida; order Malvales; family Malvaceae; genus Hibiscus; species Hibiscus trionum. The sequence goes on from BSYR01000013.1 coordinate 15,350,634, forward strand.
TGGGTCTGCTGATCACATGAGGCGTGATTGTTTGATGTTGGCTCGGAACAGCCAAGGTTCTTTACCGCAAGGAGGTGGTGGTGGCTCTAGTGTGTTAGCTAGTGCTGCAGTGGTGCGGCAGGAGGATGATGGTTCCGCGAGGAAGAGAGCTCGTCTGATGAAGCTTCAGAGAGGTGTTGTGTTTTCAGGTAACCTTGTTTAGTAATCTTTGCTCTGGTTACCTTAGTTTGGTTTCTGTTGGTTTTCCTTGCGTGGTAAGTTTAGTCTTGTTGCTAGCATGTTGGGGTAATGGTTGTAGTTTGGAAATATCTTTGGTGTAGAGAAGGTTTAAGAGAGTATCTTGTGGTTATGGTTGTTGGTATGTTGGAGCTAGATAAGTTAGAGGTGAGGTAGGAGGTTGTTTTTAGACAGATTTTGAGGATGTTATTGGAGGGTGTGAACTGGCATTCATGCACAGTTAAAATCATTGTTATATGCTATATTATATATGTTGGTCCATGCATACATGTGGCATGACATTAGAGGTTTTGCATACATGTACATCAGGCATTGATAGGGCATGTAAGTGATCATGCATACGATGTTCACACTCGCTAATAATTAATCGAATCTGTTAGAGTGGTGGTTGGGTTAGGTTGGATGGTGGGTTTTTAGAGGTCGTGTTGGTGCTGAGTGGAAGTTAGAGGTAATGGAGTTTGTTAAGCTAGTTGCTAGTAATAGTGAGGGTGGTATAGCCTGTTGGTAGAAGATTGGTGTTTGATGCTTTATGAGTTTAGTGGTTTGGTGGTGAGGGGTACCGGTTGAGGTTAGAATCGATCAGGTGGTTTGATAGCTAAGTGGGAGTGGTAGTTCCTTGGTGCTAAGTGAGGTTGCAGTTTGGTGGTTGTTTTTCCAAGTGCTGAGGTAGCTTAGCATTTAAGTTGAAGTGGAAGGATCATGAAGGATCGAAGGCTTGTGTTGTTTGGAAGGATTCTTATGAGAAGTGGTTGGCTGGTTGTGTGTATGTGAAATTCTTTTGAGGTCAGCTGGTGGTGTATGGAGCAGCTGGTGGAGCCGAGTTGAGGTTGTGATGTAATTTTGGTTTGTGGGTGAGTAGACCTGGTGAGTCGTGGTGGTAATGTTAGCAACAGTTGTGGAGGTTTATCAGCTTTTGTTGAGGAGTTTGGGTAAGCAGTTGATGCTTAAGAATTTTTGCTTGTTGAGAAGATTCTTGGAAGAGGTTTGAGAGTTGCAAGAGTTTTGGAAGCAGAGAAGTTTGTATGGTGGTTGAATTGGATTGGTTAGAGTCCCTGTGTGAACCAGTCTTGGAAGTTGTGTGTTACAGTAGTGTGTGCTGTGAAAGCTAAAGTTCTTTATGGTTGAAGTTGGGGCTGTGTACAGTCTGGAGATGTGGAAGGTTAAGTTGTGGCTATCTTTGAGTGTTCTGGGTTTGTGAACAGCATGTGGTGGTGTTGGGTTCAGTGGAGTTTTGTGTGGAAGGTGTTCAGTGTTGGTTGAGGTTTTGTATTGCCTTGTGTGTGTTTTGAGAAAGTTGTTGTTCTCTTTTCGCCGGTTGAAATTTCGAGGACGAAATTTCCTAAGGGGGGGAGAGTTGTAACGCCCCGGTTTTGGGCTCAGAAGTTTTGGGCGTTGACCGGTTCGGTCAAAGTGCTGATCGAATATATAAGAGTGAATTTAGGAAAGCCTAGTTCGGGTTGCATTAAAAATATGGAAAAATGTTCTAAAATCATCTTTTAATATATAAAAGTGAACTGTGAAATCAATTTTGGAAAATGAGGTTCGGAAGGTTGACATTTTGGCTAGTGACCAAAATGTAATTTTTGAAAGTTCGGGGACAGTTTTATAAAGGATTGAAACTTTGAATCTTTAAGGAGCTATTATTCCAATAAGAATTTCTCCAGATTTTTCTAAGATATTTTAAGGCTTTATTCTGATTTTAAAGATTATGAAAAAGGAGGGAAATCATTTTTACCATTTCTTAACTAACTTTTCATTTTCTCTCCATTTTCCTTTTCTCTCATTTTCTCTCAACCCAAACACAATTCTCCAGATTTTTCTTCTCTGATTTTGGCATCTAAATCTCTCATTTCAACTCTCATTTGATTCCTAATCATCTCATCAACAAAACCTCTCAATTTGCAAGTTGTTTCATCAAGCTTTTTGGCTCTAAAAAGGAGAAATTCAAGTTTGGAGGTAAGAACGTCTCTCTCCTCTAAACTATCAGTTCTTTACTGAAATTCCCAAGTTCTCAATCCTTGGTTTGTGTTTTGTTAAAGGCTTTTCAATAGAAATCTTGATTTTGGCTTAAAATGCAAGATTTGGTGATTTTGGTGAAATTTTCGTGTGATCTGTTTGGGCAGTGTTTTGAAGTGTCAAAATGATGTTAAATGAATGCTAAATTGATTAGAAGTTGAGGTTTAATTAATGCAATCCCGGATAGGTTGAATTTCCTAAGTTTTGCTTGAGTTTTTGGTTGTTTTTGGAGTGTTTTTGGTGATCTGTTATACCTGGGAGTATAAGGACGTGTTTGTGATCATTTTGGATGTTAAATGATGTTTAAAAATGGTTAGAAGTGATGGATCTTGGCTGGGTTAAGTTTTGGAAATGTTTGGAGGTGATTTCGGTTGTGTTTGGTAGCCGAATTGTTGGATTTGTGTCGAGCAGCGAGTTTGGTTGTGTGGCTGCTGTTCTTAATGCATAATGATGCATTAATGTGCTGTTTTTGTGTGCTTGAAACAGGGGAGTTTGATCCGTGAGCTTTAGAGGTGTTGCGGAAGGTTTCGGATGCTTGGAAGGCTTGGTGGCTAGCTTTGTTTTGGTTATCGGTGAGTGAAGTTGGGTTTTCGGCTTTTAAACAAAGGTTTGAAGGTTTTGGGAGCTTAGTTTAAGTCTAAACAACTTTGCTAAGCTCAAGAGTAAGTAAATGGATTTCTTACTTGATTTGTGATATGAAGTGGCTTTTAAGCAATTGTGGTTGATGATTGAAATGCATGTGTTTTGCATGGTTTAATTCTGTTTTGAAAGCATATTTTAGCATGGTTTAGTGCTGGTTTTGAAAGCCATATGTGAAGGATGCTCAAGGTAAGAGATCCTTGGTTTTATACATTGAAAATGTGGTTTTGATGCATGGTGTTGCATGTTGTTCGATGGCTTTGTCTAATGCTTTAAAATAGTGAATTAATGTTGGTAAATGATGGTTTTGCATATTGGTTATGCATGTGAATCATTTGATTAATGTGGTAATGGTTTTGTATAATGGTTATACATGTGGAACATTGGACTAATGTGGTAAGATGGTTATATTGGCAAGTGATGTAAGTGGTTCTTGGTTCTTTGATCGGATATAGTTAGCCGGCTATAGGATTGGGTGCACCGTGAATTAAGTCGCCTTGGAGGTGGAGTGGTCAAGAGTGGACCGGGAAACTCCCTTCAAGTATCCTAACGAGATGGTTAAGGTCATAATGGAGGTGTTGCCCATTCGAGGACCTTGGTTGAGCAAAGGTTATATGGTGTTTAAAAGTCCATATGTGAGAACCTTGTGCTTGTTGAGATCACAATGGCAGTGTTAAGTCCATGTGTGGATCTTGTATAGGGTGTCCCGGATCTCGTTAGTGATTTCTACAACTACCAATCGGTGATGCAAAGGTGGTATGGTGTTTGAAAGTCCATACAAGGGAACCTTGTGCATGTTGAGGTTGTATGGTTGTCCATACATGGGAACCTCGGGAAAAGCTAAGGTTGTATGGTGTTTAAAAGTCCATACATGGGAACCTTAGGATGTTGAGGTCATAATGGAGGTGTTGCCCATTCGAGGACCTTGGATTGGTAGGGTGTAGGGAGCGTAGGGACAACGCTCGGAATCCGCGTATCCGATTGGATGTTGAGTTGAAAAATGGATGTGATTGATCACTTGAAGGCCAATATGATATTCTTGATTGTGATGAAGCATGAGGTGCTTGAAATGATGCATATTTGCATGTGAAGCATGAGATGCTTGAATTGATGCATAATTGCATGTGAAGCATGAGATGCTTGAAAAGATGCATGGTTGCATGGAAATTGTATAATGCTTGTAAATGCATGTTTTCTTGTTAAGTTGAACAAGTGTTGATTATCATTTGATAAATGATGCATGTGAGCATGATATATCTTTAATGCATTGGAGTCTTGGAAGACTTGTTTTAAAAGGCATGTGATGATGATAGTATGGTTTATATTTTTGCCTTGGTAAATGCATGTGATGGGTTGCTTGAGTAATGGTTTTAAAAAGGTTTCTTGCTTGAAATGGCTCACAAGTTTAAGAAAGGTATGTTATGGAATGGGAGTGTATTCCAAGGCTTTGTTTTAGCTTTGCATATGGTGTTTATGTATAGTTTGGCTATGTGGATGATTTGTAAGTTGTGCTTTAAAAAGGTTTTCTTAGCTTGCTAAGCTAAGGGTTGGTTTTCATGTATGTGCAATGTATGGTTTTGATGCTTGTTGTTGAAAAGGGTTTCAAACGTGGCTTTGGTAAATAAATCGGGTTTGTTTTAAAAGTGTTTTGTGACCCGCTGCATTGATGGTGTTTTGGTTTTGAGCATTCCTCACTAAGCATTATGTGCTTACGCTCCTTTTTGTCCATCAATGCAGATTCTTGAAGTTTGGACAGCAAGGAGCAAGGGATTCAAGGTGGACTCCAAGTGAGATGTATGTCTCGGTGAATAGCTATAGTTAATAAAGGCAATGGGGGTAGAATCTCTCGGGGTTAACGTGTATGTGTTCGTTTATGTTTGAACAAGGATGTTTTTATGTTAATGTTGTTGTTGGATCATGTATTGGCATAAATGAGCTTGGTTTGGAAAGTTTGTGCTTAAGTGGTTGCTTGTGTAGGAAGCATGCCTTTAGAATTGGGGTTTTTGTGTATGTTGTTATTTTGTTGAATTGTTGATGCAAGTATGCCTCTTTTATGTTAAATTGCATGTAGGGAAAGTTTGGTAGCGTTTGGAGCATGTTTGGTTGGCCTATTGCATGTTTAAGTAGGTAAATTTCTGCATTTTGTGCAGGGTGTTTCGGAACTGGGTGAACCGTTCCGGAACGGGTGCCTTGAAGCAGCCCAGGCGTCCGAAACGGGTGACACCGTTCCGAAACGGAAAGGCTTCTGCCAGACCCCCGTTTCGAAACGGGCTATGCCTGTTTCGGAACGGCCCCGCGTTTCGAAACGGGCTGTCTCCCGTTTCGGAACGGTTGACCGTTGGGGGCTGACAGTGGCAGTTATGTGTTTCAAAATGTTTGCATTTTGGTCCTGAATCTTGTATGAGCAATTGTATGAGTTTGAGATGTCCGTTTGAGCTGAAATTTGGCCGAGATGCATGAAACATGATTAATTTTAAGTTGGTAACTTAAAATCTTGTTAAGGCCTCAAAGTTTTCTGAATTTACAATTTGGTCCCTAAAGTTGTGTTTTGTGCAATTGGGTCCCTGAATGATCTCTGATGGTTGTGATCTTTGAGTATGTTGTTTGTGTGATCACATCTAGGGTTAATGAGCATCTAGACAAGATTAAAAAGAAAAAAAGGGTCGTTAATCAAGGTTGACTTTCGGGTTGACTTTGGTTTTCCCCGTGTAATCTTCGTGGTTCGGGTCAACCGTCTAGGCCGGGCTACGGGGGTTACAAGACGTGTATAGCTGGTGGACTAATATGATCGCGGGCATGGAACCCGGTGACGTGACATGGGATATCTTTCGAGCTACCTTTAAGAAGAAGTATGTGGGAGTTAAGTACTTGGATGAAAGGAAGCGCGAGTTTATGGCTCTTGTGCATGGTAGTATGATTGTAGCTGAGAACAAGATACAATTTGTTCGGTTAAGCCAGTATGCTCCTGAGTTAGTGCCAGACGAGAGGCATCGTTGTGATCGATTCTGTTACGGATTGGTACATAATGTTAATAATTTTATGCTAGCTTTTGACTGTACTGATTTCGACGTGTTGGTTACATGGGCGAAGGATATTGAGCAGAACTTAGGTTTATCTACTCGTGTGGGAGGTTCTGGCTCTAGTAAGAGAGTTGTGGACTCTAGCAACGGTGGTTGTCAGTATAAGAGGCAACGTGACAAGAAGTATTGTTCTGATGCGAGGCGTGGTGGAGGTAGTGTTGGGCGTGGATCGTAGGGTCAGGGTGCTCTGACTCGACTGGCTTTTAACACCTTTCGGTGTGTGGGAATCGTATTTCATTTGGGGATGATGATGAAGATGATGGTAGTGGTGGTGGTGCCATTGTTCGAAGGAATCCACTTCAAGATCATCATCCACCGTGATGCGGTACGGGTGGACATAGGCATCACTAGGATGGATATATAATTTTTTATTTATGCAAAACTATTTTGTTATCATTTTATACAAAAAAATCTATATTGTATCGTGGTAGATCTTGTTACTTTTATATAACTACAACGAAGTAAATTTATGCGGACAAAAAACAAAATTAATAAAAAGGGCATCGCCATCTGCAAAACGTGAGGTCCAATGATATGTCAGGTCTACGGACTGCCACGTTAGGAATCTCTGTCAGGAATCTTTGTCAGGAAACTCTAGGGAACACACGGTTTGCATAGCGCGAGTTCTGGCCTATATAAAATGCATGCCCACTAGCAATTGCTTGCCATTATATTCAAAGAAAAATTGAGTTACAGCTAGTAATGAGAACAAACAACGCGAGTTTCAAATGTATCTGCTATTCATGGGTTGACAGTTTTCGTGAGACGGGTGTTCTACGTTATTTTTCAAGATGAACGGCAGATCACAATATTAGGGAAAGTGTGTTCTTCATAGAGTGTCGGCTAGGTGAAGACCATAACATGTAACCGTAGTCAAAGCCCCTACCATTGTAGATGATGATGAAAGTGGGTAACAGTTGCAACCTTCGGGGGAACCTCAAAAACCTCGATTGTCCACTTCATCAAATCAAGCATGTTTAGGGGTATAATTGACCGGTTACAATGTCTCGTATGTGCCAATATCATCCTCAAAAGTTGGGCCAAAAAAGGACCTTCGCACTATAGGGGTTGGATTGGACGACTATGGCGAGACCTCAACATCCGCACATGTTTAGGGGAGTGATGTACAAGATGCCCTCTTTGGCCGGGTCAGGATTGCATATGTGAACTTCTTAAATAGCAATGCAAAGTGGGTACCAAGACAAGTTGAGGAACTGAATAATCGCTAAGGCCCTCATATCAATTAGTTGACTATGACACCATTTGTCTAAATCGTGTTTATGGGGTACAATTGACCAGCTAGAACATCGCTGACCTCCCCCCAGTTATGTACAAGATGCCATTTTTTATTGGGATCAGTGGCCTAACTATCATAATCTATTTTCTTTATTTTATGTATTTGTTTGAAATGTAATAAACTTACATTGTTATTCTTACCCTAAAAAAGCTTCGAAACCATTTTTCATGGGCTTGTTACACCTGGTAATTAGAATTACTGATCAGTTATAATTGTAATTTCTTAACATCTAAAGATTACATCTACAATTTAAGATTTCAATCATAGTATAAAAAATGGACCTCGCGCTCTATATATAACGGGGTTCATTAATATGACACTATGTACTTGTCCTGCCACGTCAGGAATCTCTGCAGACCTCGCGTTCTGCAGAGCGTGAGGTCTATTTAAAACGTGACCGAATACCACGCGTTTCAGAGAGTGCGAATGTTTGTCTATATAAGGAATAAACGAGGGCAAAAAAACCCACTAGCATTTGCTATCACTCCATTCAAATATGTGTCAGATTCGAAGAGAAGATACAACTGTTGCTACTAATGGCAACAGATCATGTATCAAGAAAATTGTTTTGTAAATTAATTTCCTTGATATTGCGATCTGTTGGTATAAGTAGTTGCATTTATACGATGACTACATTATTTTGGTCGGTTAATAATATTTGGCGATATGTATCTTCCTTGTTTGGTTCAAGATCCACGGAAAATCGCAATATCAAAGAATGAGTGGTCCTTTTGAAGTGCCAAGATCAGTCCTGACCTTTTGTTCAAGGTTGTTGGTAGCTTCTTCGTACGCCTTCATCGTGAAGGCTACAGGAAGTCCGCCGCATATAACGTTATTGGTGATATATGTGTCGTGGATGATGATGATTATCGGGTACTCACGAAATCAACGAAGCTTTAGGCCTACAATAACTAGGAGGAACTATGGTGACATTTGTCTACATCAACGACACATCTCTCGGCGGTCATACCACTCTGACAAACTATCGCACCTCTCGTCTAAATCAATTCCTATGCAATTTATTTTTGCATGCATGTTTAGGGGTACAACTGACCGCATGTTCAGGGGTACAAATGTTTTTAAGATACAAAAAATAAAAATATAATTTACATATTAGTTGGGACTCCGATAACATCATCATCAGAAAACATTGCATGCAGCTCAAGCTCAAGGGCCCCGCCAAAGAAAATTGTAGGTGAGATTCCACTATCAATTCTACATCAGCATTGTCCACAACGTGGTATAATGAGTACGTTAATGGTTCTAACGACGTTGGCATTCGAAACTTCAACGGTTCCAACTTTTTCCACAACCATGTGAAACATGTTTCTTCACTTTCTTCATCAACTTCTTATACGATAAGTTCCTTGGCAGCGGAAGCAATATAGTACTTGAGGACTGAAATACGACGTTGAGAGATGCATCATCGACTATCTGCCCATCGTAGTATACTAAAGCTGTAATGGTTTCTCATCTCGACATATTATATCAATCGAACTATTTACAAATAATATTGAATAGTAGACTAAGAAGAAGAAGAAGAACGAAGATAAGTTACGAGAATATTCGGAGACTGTCGTCCTCTATTTATAGGCTTAACGGACCTCGCTATATGCAGAGCGTGATGTCCTATTAAAGGAAAATATGGACAAATTTTCCAACTTATTCTTAATTTTGGCATAATCATCAAAATAATTACGAAATTAATTAAAAAGTTTAAAGTGACCTCGCTTTCTACAGCGAGCGATGTCATTTTTTTCGTTTTTTTAATAAAAACATATTACAATATTCTCAAGGATTACACGAATGTGATGATTAACTTCCCGGATAAACCCATCAAACATGATCTCAAGGCATTTTACATTTTTATCCATGCCCAAAAACAAGCTCTGTAACCATTTTCAGGGTCATTTTTATACCGTTTACAATGTCGGTTCTGTGCTAATATCAGTATCAAATGAAAGATAAGTTCCAATAATAGGCCTCTAACCTAAAATATTACGAAGATTATTCTAATAATAACTCGGAAAAACACCTCCAACATGCCTACCAAACCATTTCAACTTCCTATTCTTGGACAAAAACTAGCGTTTAAACCATTGTCAACGTGCTTTTTATACAAAGTGCAATGTCTCGTACGTGCCAATATCGGTCTCATACGGAAGATAAGTTTCAATACTACGTCGCAAAACTTAAAAATTACCAAAATTATCGGGCTAATGGCACGATAAAATGTCTCGAACATGCCTATACACCCTTGTATTTCGCCCTTGATTTAGCGGACCTCGTTCTGTGTAAAACGCGAGGTCCATACAGTAATTACCGCGATATATAAATGAGTTTTTTCAAAATCTCGTGGACCTCGCGTTTTGGAAAACACAAGTTCTTATCCAGTAATTTTAAAGTATGAAATATGAAAAGGCGGCCCACATCAGACGAACCTCGCTACTTGTACAACGCAAGGTGGTTCGCGTTTCTCAGAACACAAAGCCGCCTTACATAGACGATTTGAAGGTCATTTTTCTACATAATATTAGTTGGGGTCATTTTCGTAAATAACTATTAAAAATTTTATACAATAACACCTTGTTTTAGACATTACTGCTTTTCTATGTTTTTTTATTGAATAGTTTTTTCTCTCAACTCTAGCCCAAGGCCGCCATCCTAAAATGAGTATCATGATTACATTTAGATGACAGGCATCATTGCGCTTGTAGTTGTAGAGAAAAGAAACTAAACTGTTTAAAGTTGTCGGCTGAGTTATTTATCTTTTGAGGGATGAAAAATAAACCATCGTCAGTCATCAACAAGGTTTTTTGTATTGCAAGAAAAGGACATATTTTTGGGGCTACCCATCGATACTGCTAATTTACACCATGCACTCACTTGCTTTTGAACACAATTTCATCATCATCCACATCAAAGGCTGGGTTACACAGGCATCTGAAGAGTCTCCCAATACCCTATCACAGAATTCACAACTCATAAATATGGACTTCATACGCTGTTATCGATTATCATGCACGTGCATGTCCATGGGCGGAACCACATGCAAAAATAAGGTGTCTGTTAAAACTTAAAAAAAAATTAAAACGATTTTTTTATATAATTTATATATAAAAATAATATATATATATATATATATGAAACAATTTTTTTAAAACACCACTTAATAAATAATTAATCTCCTTAAATACCGTTAAAAAAATAATACCCTTTAAATAAATTCTTGACTCCGCCCATATGCATACATTATCATGTGCAATTATTATGCATGCGTCACAATTAAATAAACTATGTTAGGCCTGAAGAATTTCTAACATGCCTGAGTGAGAAAAGGAGTTCGATACGAAAGCGCTCTTGGCGACTCGTCTTCACTGCTGCTGTCTGAACTGCTTCCATCGTCTATTTCGGTAACCTTTTTCCTGCTTGATGTTCCACCATTTCGATCTTGTTCCTGGTGAAACAATGTTCCAAACCATAAATCTCCCTTCATCTCTTCCTCTTTTTTTCATCTAAACTAATGAATATTGCATTTCTCATGGCAGGGAAAACAATAAAACCCCAAAAGGAATCAAGGCCGGAAATGACCCTCCAAACTCCTAATACACATAGGCTTTTCCTCACTTCTTGCTCATTTTTACATCATTTAGCTTACTGTACAGCATAAAATGTGTTTTTTTTTCTTTTATGAAGTATGTCTTAGGCAACTCTTGGTGCCTATATATAATAACTATAGTGTTACTTTCTTCTATTGCTTAGCTTCAACAATCATAAAGAATACAACAAATTACAAGTTAAGCTCATATTGATGGAAGTTCAAATATGGTTTTATTAAGCTAATTTAATGAATTTTGTACCTGAAATACCTTCCCAAGAATTTTCAGAGCCAGAGCTCTTGCTTTGAGTTCCTCCTTCCTGACATTATTTTCCCGCAGCACCTGTGAACCAATCGTCTGATCTATCAGAGAATCCGTAAAGCTAAAAGTACTATTGAAACAAGGATCCTTTCCTAACCTATAATTTCATTAGCTATATGAATTACTATGATACAAACCAAGTATCAATGTGACTAAGATACAGAGAAACTCACCATTTGGCACACATGTACAAGGGTTACTTCGATATCCACCACATTCAATTTCCATAAAGAGCTCGTCAAAGTTTCTTTATTTAATCTTAAATGTGATTCAACATCATTTTCAGGGCCACTGCCATCCATCTTAAATTGCCTGCGCATATCTTCTTGAAGTTGAAGTAACTGAAAAGCACCTGGAGTTATTTCTAACCATGTCAGTGGCCGATAGGACTTCCTGACACTACTGCCTTTCAAGCGTAGGAGGAAACTCGGAAAGGGTGCTTATAGAGTTTATAACTTGCCTTTTGCTGCAGTAAACTGTGACTTCCAGAAATGTCCCTTGTGGCGCACCCACTCAGCCAAAAACGGTACTCCAAGATATATTGCTTTCTTTCCAAGCTCTTGGGATGCCTGTCTTGAGTATATGTAGCCAATAGTGTGTAATATATCAATTCCGAAAGCTGCAAAATTCAAGCCAATAGAGATTACTTGCATCAAAGTTTACTGCAGAGAAGTACCAGAAGGTAAAGTTAATCTTCCAGTGGCACATTCATTGAACCATAGCCTGTCAGAGGATTATGACACTGACAACTTGTGCTTCTGGTTTATGCTGATTGATTGCTACCTCAGTAACCAATGCTACGAACAAAATTAATTTTCATCCAATACATGCAAAGATGCTATTAACACGCTTAGTTGGAATAGAAAAAATCTCTGTTTACCAGTAGATGTCTATATATGCAAAAATGGAACCTAGAAATGCTTATGTAACTAATTTTACCAGTATCAGACAGCCGTACGGCTTCTGATTCTGCATGTTGCACGAATCCATCCTTATCACCTCGGACATATTGGTTAAGAAGATCTTTCAATGTTCGTGCTAGCTTTTCTTCTCTTTCCTTTTGAACAGCCTGCATTCAAGGTTGCACAACAAAACTGCTTTCATGAATCATAGAAAATTTGTTATAAGAAACTAAAAAGAACCTGATTAATCTATAACACTGACGAGTCTAATCAGTTTTGGCCATGTCAAACACCAATCAGGATTCGCAAAATCTCAGCTCAGAAGCAGTTAAGTCATTACAATGTTTCTCGTTGTGAAGTAAAACTTATGTTTTCAGAATCTAAAAGTCACCATCCCATTGTAAATACATCTGTTTGTTAAGTGTTAGAAACCAAAATGTCCCAAAGGAGTTCTCTAAAATATATCATCCAACCATTTCCTTGTAAGATCAGAGAAGCCCCTTTCTCAGAATAAGGCCATTATTTAACAGCTGAGTACTAGCTTTATTACAGACTAGGACTGCAATTATTCGAGCAACTTATGGATAAGGACAAAAACATTTCAAGTAAGGATGCCACACATTCATCTGATTTGATGTATGATAAGAACTGACCATTCACTTCTACAGAATGGAAGTTAAGGAATTATTTTAACTTATGAGCGTACTTGCCTTCAACTTATCATTCAGTTTTTCAGGATTGTCTGTTTCATTGGCTAGTTCTGAAGAAGCCATTGATGCAACAGCAATATGTCCTATGTAGTCCTCAAATAATTCACTTCCAAAGAGAAGAGCAAAGACTGCTGTTGGATCAAGCATGGTGTCCCTGAAAACCGAAAGGCCTAATAATTAGAAGAACAAAACGAAACGAAGTTATAAATATGATTATGCAGCTATTAGTAAAGGTCAAAATAGTATACTTAGTATTAAGCATTTTCAGGCGTCTAGGATTCAACTGGTTGACAGATACTATTAGTATGCTATCAAAATATAGAGCTAGTTGACAGCTTTGTAATTAAGCAGCAGAAACTTAAAACCAACTATCAATTTGCATATAGTGTCATCCTAAACGTCAGACCGTAAACAGAAATTAACAAGCTGGAAAATATGCATGACCAAACACCAAATGTGAATGCCATACCTAGATATGCTGTATTTCCCATTTCGATTGTATGCATCTCTTTGAACAGGATCACTCAGAACTTGATAAGCTTCACCTAATACCTGGAGATATGAAGATTGTCAATTAACTAATTACCCCTTTTCATTAACTTGACAGAACATATAGGAAAAAAGAAGTGCGGAAAAGATAAATCAGCAACAAAATTAGTAAACATACCTGAAATCTGTCGGCAGCATGAGGATCATTTGGATTTTTGTCTGGATGAACTTGCCTCGCCTGTTCCAATCATAACATCTAGCTATAATATTCTTGACTAGTAGTACTATATAGTTGATAAAAAAATATTAAGATGCCATAGTGTTGTTAAAAGCATCATCTAACAATCAGAATTACAATATCCTTCAACATCCAATTCTCCACATGGCACTTGGACTGTTCTAGTCCATTAAGATGTAGCTTCAAAATATATTGAAAGGAGAGGAAAAAGAGAGAACGGCATACGCATGATAATCATGGAGGATCAAGAGATAAATACATAAAACACCACAACAGAAGATAATTAAGTATAAACAAATAAGGAATCAATTTATTCCTTGATCTTGCAATAGAAACTAAAGCTTATTCTGGCGAGAATTGAGATATAGTAGAGAAATAAATGATGTAACAGTACAATGTCCTGAAAACATAAACCAATTACCAACAAAATAAATCCCAAAATTCCCAACCTTAAGATAATAAGCTTTCCGAATCTCCTCTTCGGAAGCTGATGGACTAACACCAAGAACGTCATAGTACTGAGTTTCCTTCACCATTTTTGCGTCAATGGTGAGCACTGAGCAGTAAGCCGGGATAATTGGAGGGCAGAGATGCAGCTGTTAAAGAGAAAAGAAAAAGGAGAAGTGAGTAAAGCTGTTGTCGTGCCTTTCCAGTTCTTCAGAGTATTAAACAAATACTGAAAACTGCTTTTTCCGCGGGAGCAATCCACTATTTTTAACTGTCAAACTAGTGATAGTTATCATATGCAAAAGGGAAATGCAGAGCTGTCAGCTGGGCTGGCTTTTACGATCTTCCCGTGCTTCTTTTCTTCATAATTAAACCCAAGTCCACCCCAAATGCGGGATGGGTATGGACGGGTTTCGATACGACCTATAAGATCTGATTTTCAAAAAATAATGGGTTAATTTGAATTTTTTTTATCCAATTTTAAATATTTATATATTTATGATTAATTATTGTAATGCATCTCTCTTTATATATATTTTTCAATTACATTTTTATTTTTATTGAATAAAATGAAAGATGTTAGGGAAAATGGCTATAATATCAGTCTTTATAATTTCTTTTCCTATTATCCCCCTTTATTTATTTTTTTTGAAACACAGAGGAATCAGATTTATTAATAACCGAAGTTTAACCATGTGACTCGTTAAAAAACCTCCCTAGACCTAGGTGGAGGAAAAAAAGTGCGACATGGCTAAGCGAGATTACAACAGCCTAAATAGAATTACACCTTATACCGAAGAGAAGCAACAGGACCTACAAGAGGACCTGGGTGTAAAAATGATACCACCTGCAATTCCACCTCCCTTCAATCAATAGAATATAAATCCCAGTAATCCCAAAAAAAAGAACAGAACATCACCAACAATGCAGGATATGCAATAGTGACCTTGCTCGAACTACTGCATTTTAAAAAGCTCACCAAACCTTTTATCAAAAACCAGCATTATAGAACCAGGGGCCAGACCAGGCAGTCTTCATTAATAAAAAAAATGGAAAACATTACCCCCTCTATCACAATATAACTGTTAAATGTTTCATATTTTTCTGGTCATTTTTTAAATATTTTAATTAATTAAAATTTGTAATTATATAATTCAAAACTATTTTAATTGAAGGCTTTTTAAATATTTTTTTTTCATATTTTATAAATATTATAATTTAAATAATAAAAAGTTAAAGTTGAAAAATTTTGACTATAAAAATATCAACATGTGATAATTTTAGTGGGACAGAAAGGATATTATTTTTGTTTCGGGTCGGGGCTCGGCGAGGAGGGTTTTAGCCTCAAATTTGGGTCAAATTTGAGCCCGATAAAAATTTGATGCATGGTAGTCGGATTGGGTCAAGTTCGAGTGGAACCTTTATATTTTTAGGTCGGGGTCGGTTTGCCTAAAAATCTTACATGTCCCATTCTCATCCCTACACACGTCACATCATCCTAATTTTGAAAGTAGAGGCGAGCAAAACTTGATTTAACTTGAAATTCTTTTTAGTTTCAAATAATTCAAGTCAAATCGAATAATTCATAAAAATTTCAATTTCGAGTCGAGTTTGATTTTATCAAATCAAATAACTTGAATTTTAGTGTTTTACTATTTATACCATAATTTTCTTTTTTCGTCAATTTCTCCTTCATTTTAAGTCCACTTTTTACTAAATTTAACTCACATGCTCATAAACTACTATAAAATACCTATTTAGCTTCAATTCAAATGTTTTAAAACAATTTTTTTCTTTTTGGAATTTAGTCCCTCGACTTTGTATGATTTTCTCATTTCTTCAATTCTTCCGTCATTTTAAGTCTATTTTTGATCAAATTTGAACCACATGCTCTTAAGCCACTATAGAATACTTATTTGTATTCAATTCATTTTTTTTTAAACAATTTCCTCTTTTTGTAATTTAATCCCTCAACTTGTATGATTTCCTCATTTCTTCAATCCTTACTTTATTTTAAGTCCATTTTTTGACCAAAGTAAACCACATGATCCACTACCATTATACAATAACTATGTAACTTTAATTCATATTTTTCTAAAACATAGTGTAGTCTTTTTTTCAATTTAGTCCATTAACTTTGGTATTTTATTCAATTTGATCCTTTAACTGTATCGTTTTCTAAATTTTTTCTTTTCATCAATTTCTTGCGTCTTTCTCATCAATACTTTGCCCTAAAAAAATTCTTTTTTTAAAAAATAACATTATAAATATATTTAAATTTTTAGTTGATATTTATTTTATTAAATAACATTATAAATTTAACTCACGAATGTGTGCGCGTGCACGTGGGAGTGTGATTGGTTTGATATATGAGACTTCTACTGCTAAAAAAATAAAAACACAGCCATTTTGGTGCTAAATCCATTCACATTGTGTATTCTTCCAACAAGTAAGATGATGATATTGTGAGTGTGCAAATTTAGTAGGAGCATTTTGGGAGTGTGCGAGGATATCAAGGGACTAGTTGGATTGGGTAATTGTCATTTGCTATTTTTCATATTGGATAAGTTTGGAAGACTGTATTAACATCGGGTGGCAATGTTATTATTGCGATTACACTTATTCGAACGAAATTGTTTCTAAGCCACTGGATTATACCACTTCACAATATATAAATTAGTTTATTTTTTACGTTTATTTATTTAGCTAGCTGGTTAGCCTTAATATTCATATTTTTTAAATGTTCTAGTGTGATTACATAGTAGTAACTATTATTTACTTAGTCTTTTAAATTCGCATATTTATCGTGTAAAGTACGCTATTCGAATCTAAATCACCTTAAAGAAACGACACAATCTTTTATCACTAGAACCGCTTGATGGATTGAACCATCATATCTGACTTATCATTTATCGAAGTAGAATTCCAGTATGATATATTACAACCTGCAATCAACTCATATGTTCATAATCTTAGATATATCTTAACCTTTTTTACTAGTTATGGTCCGATTTGTAATCAAACGAATAAATATTAAATTAAAAATGAAATGTAAATTCATATTTTTAACCCCATCAAAAAGAAATTTTATTTTGCGTTCAATGATGTTCCTATGAATAACGAATTTTCACAAAATCAAGATAAGACCAAATAATAAAAAATGGAAAACTACATATTTAGTACTCCACTTATTCTCGCATTACTGTTTTAGTATTTCATCTATTTTTTTAAGTAAAAAGTACCTAACGTTACATTTTTTTAAGATTTTAGTACCAAATAATAAGAACAATGGAAAACGGGTTACAAGATTTGAGCGAGTGATCAAATTTGGGTAAAAATTTTGGTTAGAATTTAACTAATTAATTAATTCCGAAAAATAATTTAGTTTGATGAAATCGATTTTTTGGTGAATTCGTCATGGATATTTTTTGAAAAATGATACAATGAGTTTATTAAATGATCGAATTGAGTTTTGGGAAATTATCAAACGGGTTGAATAAATAATTGATTTAAATGGTGACTATTTTGCAAGAATTTTAAAGTATTTGTAAATGATTACCCCTCCGTCCCACAAAATTTGTCCCTTATTGACTTTTTGAAAATAAAAAATTTTAAACTTTAACTATACATATATTAAATTTTAAATAATTAAATTTTATAAAGTATCTATTTAAAAACTACTTGATTAGAGCTTTTTAAAAAATATTTTTCATATTTTATCAATAATATATTTTAAATAATTACGAGTCAAAACTAAAAAAATTCAACCGGAAAAAAATCAATAAGAGACAATATTTATAGGACAGATGGAGTATATTATAAAATGAATTAAATTAATGGTTTTATGAGATTATTTGGCTCATTTAGTAAATAAAGCCTTTCTCACCTATTTTTAATTAAAATATGACGATGGTTATTATTTTTTCAAAAAAAATTTATGTCTAAATTTTTTCTCTCTTTTTCTCTCATGATTCTTCCGAACACCATTTTAATTTATGTTTGATTTTTTTTATCTAATTTCTATTATTTTTTTCCTAAATCATTTCTAATAAGCAATCACACAAAAGATTTGGATATCTATTATCTTGTTCTCATGGATTTCACGTTGGAAAATTAGGGGAGTAATCTTCATTTTCAATTTCTAATTCATTTGGGTAAGCTTTTATTTTTTATTAATTTTCTAATTATTTTTGTGTTGATTTTCTATCAATCATATTGTCTTTTGATATTAAAATAAATTTTAATTGACTGATTTAGTTTTTGAATGCTAAAGAGTAAATCATGATTTGATATATGAAATCTAAATATTTTAATTTGATTGTGAGTTAATCTTTTATGTTAGATATAATCTAATCTCAACTTTATAAAATTAATAGTACTTAAAGAAGGTGATTGGTAGTGTGGTTAGTTAAATTATTTGATCACATATTAATGTGCATTGTGTATGTTCGATGAAATGCACGTAATGAATTTATTAAGCTGAAAAAAATTACTAAAAATCTGCTCGAGCCAGAACTTGATTTGACCTGAAAATTTAATGACCCGAATCTGATCTGTAATCGACTGTTGTTGACCTGAGCCTGAATTCGACCTGTTACTGTAGTGACCGAACCCGACCTGCGTCCGACTGAAAACGACCCGAACCCGAATTGGACTTGTTACTGTGGACCTGAAACTCGACCTGCGCCCGACTGAAACGAACCCGAATCCGAAGCCGACCTGGCAGATAACCGATTTTACCCGACTTAATTGACCCGAGATCTGATATTACCCGACCTGTTTTGAACCCGACCTGCTTTGAACCCGACCTATTTTTAACCTGAACTGATATTGATCTGACTTGATATTTACCTGATATATAGTTGAAGAAGTCTACGATTTGATAAATTTAAAGTGTTGATAAATGTAAAGTATTAATTTATTAAATTAATTTAATAATAACTCGTTCAATATAAATTATTTGTGAAGTTTAATAAAAATTAACATACTTAAATTTATTTTATTAAAAATATTTAAAATTTAAAAGTTTTATTAAATTAATAAGTTGTGATGGATGAATTTAAAACAAATTATTTAAAATTTAAATCAATTTATTAATTGTGAAGTTTAATAAAAATTAACATACTTAAATTTATTTTATTAAAAATATTTAAAATTTAAAAGTTTTATTAAATTAATAAGTTGTGATGGATGAAAGTTTTTTTGATTGATAAGAAATTATGGGGGGATTTTGCCGCCAGATCAAACAAAAGGGGGGGATTTTGGCACCATATCAAACAAAAACAAAGAGGGGGGGGGGATTTTGCAGCCGTATCAAACAAAATTGAGAGTGGAGGTGGGATTTTTTTATTTAGGGGTTAATTATCCTTTAGGTCCTTCCTTAATTAGATGGTTAGGGTTTTTTTAGGTTTTTTAGGTTTTTTTTAGTCTTAACTTTTAGTTTAGTTTCTTTAAATTTTATTTAATTAGGCCATGCTTCATAAATTAATTAATTATTAAGCTTTTTGGTTTGCTTTAAATTTGATTTGGTCCTCGTATAAAGATTTAGTAAGTAATTAGGTTTAATAATTTTATTCATTTTTGATTTGGGCTCTAATTAATAATTTAGTTTTAATTTATTTTTAGATTTGTCTTTTTATGTTTCAATTTATTTTGTTTGTTAGATTTATGGGTTTATGTTTAGGGTTTAAGGGTAAGTGTGTCAAGTTGATTGTTTTGGGCTATGAGATTAGTTTAGGGATTATGTGATTAGGCTTGCACTCTAATTATTAGTGAATAGTGTCTGTAAGATTTAGATATTCATGTTTGGGGTTTAGGGGTAAATGTGTCAACTTAATTATTTGGGGTTATGAGATTAGTTTAAGGATTGGGGGATTAGGCTTGTACTCTAATCATTAGTGATTATAAGATTTAAGGGTTGAGGCTTATGAGTATTGTTTAGGTGTATACATATATACATACAAATATGTATGTTCTAGTATATATATATATATATGAGATGGGATCAAGTTACACTATGTAAAACTCAACTAGTTTTACACTAATCCATAGCAATTGGATGAGTGAAATGAATGGATGAGATTAAAAGTAGGATATGGAAAGATTATCACTTGGGAAAAAAAGTAAGGATTTAATCTCATCCATTCATTTAACCAATCTAATGGCCATAAATTAGTGTAAAACTAGTTGAGTTTTACATAGTGTAACTTGATCCTAACCCTATATATATATATATATATATATATATATATATATATATATATATATATATATATATATATATGCATACTAAAACTTACATACATACATATATATATGTATATAATTATAACAATATATATATACTAAAACTTACATACATACATGTATATATACACTAAAACTTAAATACATGCATATATATGTATTTTAGTATGTATGTATACATGCGTGTTTTAGTATATATATATATATATATATATATATATATATATATATATATATATATATATATATATATATAATTAATTATAAAAATACATATATATGTATATATCATAATATATGTATATTTATATGTATATGTGTGTATATATGTAGATATACATTTTATTATTTTTAATATGGTGATATTTTTATTCATTTTATTCCCTAAAATTTTATTTTTCACAGAAAGTTACTCTTATTATTTTTTAATTTTTGTAATTTACTCCAATATTTTAGATATAAATCATTTGATGATATTTTTGTTCATTCTAGTGCCTAATATTGAGACTAAAATGTATGTAAGTATGTATGTATGTACCTATCAATGTATGAACCCCAAACCCTTAATGAATTTTCTCTTAACCTAAAACCATAAACCCTAAACATTAAACCCTAATGTATGTAAGTATGTATATATGTACTTATCTATGTATGAACCCTGAACCCTTGATGAATTTTCTTAAACCCTACACCATAAACCCTAAACCCTAATGTATACAAGTATGTATGTATCTATCAATGTATGAACCCTAAACCATTAATAAAATTTCCCTAAAACCTAAACCTTTTAAACCTTAAACCCTGAATCATCCAATGTTTTATAATTTTAATTTGATATTTCTGTTCATTAAAGCCCTTAAAACTTCATTTCTATTCCAAATTGACCCTACTAATTGTTTTTTAATTAGTCCAATAATATATAATTTTACTTTGATATTTTGTTCATTTTAGTCCTTAAACTGTATTTGTATGCCAAATTGACCATTTTTTATTTTTTTAATTAGTCTGATGTTTTATAATTTTAATTTGATATTTTGTTCATTCTAGTCTCTTAGTTTTATTTTAATTAGTCCGATGTTTTATAATTTTAATTTGATATTTTGTTCATTCTAGTCCCCTAAACTTTAGTTTAATTCTAAATTGACCCTTATTTATTGTTTTTTTTATTTCATCTGATGTTTTATAATTTTAATTTGTACTTTGTTCATTCTAGTCCCTTTTAACTTTATTTCAATTCCAAATTGACCCCTATTCATTGTTTTTTTAATTCGTCCAATGTTTTATAATTTTAATTTGATATTTTCATCTTCTAGACCCTAAAACTTTATTTTTATTCCAAATTGACCCACATTTATTTTTTTAATTTGTCCAATGTTTTATTATTTTAATTTGATATTTTCTTCATTCTAGTCCCTTAACTTTATTTTAATTCCATATTGACCCCTATATATATATATTTTAATTCATCATGTTTTATAATTTTAATTTGAAATTTTGTTCATTCTAGACCCTAAAACTTTATTTTTATTCTAAATTGACATCTACTTATTGTTTTTTTAATTACTCTAATTTTTATACTTTTAATTTGATATTTTTGTTCATTACAGTCCCCAAAATTTTATTTTTATTCTAAATTGACCCCTTTTCATTGTTTTCTTTTAAATTTGTCTAATGTTTTATAATTTTAATTTGATATTTTTGTTCATTATAATCCGTGAAACATTATTTTTAATCCAAATTGACCCCTTTTCAGTCCAAATTGACCCCTTTTCATTATTTTTTAATTACTCCAATGTTTTATAATTTTAATTTGATATGACTTTAAATAATTAACTCCAAATCAATGACGATTGACGAAGGCCAACCTAAAGTCTATCGACTATTTATACGGTTGTACCGAACTCAAACTCAATACGAATTTCAATCCTAAAAATACCCCGACCTGAATTACCCGACTTGAAACTACCCGACCAGAAAATGCAACCGACCTGAAATGGACCCGACCTGAAACGGACCCGACCTGAAATGGACCCGACCTGAAACGGACCCGACCTGAAATGGACCCGACCTGAAATGAACCCGATCTGAAATGGACCCGACCTGAAATGGACCCGCACCCGACCCGAGTCGAGTCAAAATAGAAAAATGACCTAAAATGACATGTACCCGATTTTACCCGACCTGACAGTACTCGACCTGAAGCCCATCCGATTACCTGTTTTTACATCCCTAGCTGCCTTCTATTTGAATCATAATGTGGCGTAAAAAATAATTAAAAAAATTTAAGGAGGTATTTGCAGCATTGGCGTGAGTGGGCTGCTGTCCATTCCTTTTTACGTGTATATAAGTTGGAAAATCAAAGGGGGGGGGGGGGGGGGTTAAAGATTAATAGTAAATTTAAAGTATTGAAAATTTGATCCCATGCCGTGCGTGTGTTGTGTTTTATGCTGGAAGTATATGTGAAAGCCATAGGGAAATAAGTTTCTTAGGTAAATCATACAATAGAGTATTTTAATAAAATGGATACTTTGGTGTGGTCCTATTGATATTAATCCTCGTAGTTTCTCGTAAAAGTTGGCAAGCGGTTAGACAATTTTTGGTTAGGAGTCAAGATGTTGGCATCATGGCGATAGCGAATTGGTAAGTGTAAATGTGTTTTTGTATTTTAAAGAGCTTTAAATTATGACATTAGAGGTTTAGTTTAAACTTAGAAAGCTTAGCTAAGCTCGGGAGTAAATTTTTCTAATTTTGCTAATAAATTTTGATTTTAATGAATTATTTTGGTTACATGTGCTATGAACACTTACTATTTTTATGCATTAAAGTTTGTTTATACAAGCATAAAAGTGCCTAAAAGCATCATTATTTGATCGGATATTATATGCAAATGTTGCTTTGTGCGCCGCCATTCAAATATGTTTCTAATTTGTTAAATGCATAAGAAAAATAATAAGTATATTTTATTTGAATGATTATATTGGCATGTGACAAATTAAGTTTGTTATTGGATATAGTTAACATGCCATAGGATAAGAGTGATCTATATATCAATAAAATTTGTTGATAGACTTTTCAAGTCTAATCAATTCATCGTCCTCAAAAAAATATTCTGAAGGCCGGATGGCTATAATCGTTTGATTCACTCATTTGTTGGGTGTTGATTCGGAAGGCGGAATGACTAACAATTATAGAATATAAATATGTTTTGAAGGGGGCGGGGATCAAGTCCATATTTTAAATTTCAATCCGTGTAGTTGATTTTTTTTTTTTTTTGCATAAAGGGGAAGTCATAAGTAAAATTGCCAATATAATAGCATTTGGTAAAATTTGAACATTAATTGTATATGGTTTACATTTGATAAGGAACAAGCACATGAATTTGAAAAGTGATTTAATTTTGAAAAAGGCTTTGCACATTGGATTCTTGGGAAATTTTAATTAGAGAAAATGAGAATTGCAATGGCTTTTGGTTTACGAATAAATTCTAGAATTTGAGATGTATTTAAATGGGTTTTTAATGTTGGTTTTAGTTTTTGAAAATGTGTTGATATTTTTCTTTTGAACACACTCACTAGTATTATATGCTTAGGTTTTTTTTGTCAATGTAGTGAATTAAGCAAATGCGAGATTATGGTTCTTGACAAGGAATAATCCCAAGACAAGCATATAAAAGAATATGTTATGTTGTTTTCACTATTTGTAATAAGATAATGTGGTTGAATTTGTACTATTTTGAATGATGACATTGTATAATGTTTATGATGTTGATTTTATTTTAATGATAAGTATGTTTGATGATTATGTTTTATTGTTATAAAATAACTTAAATACTAGCTTTCTCGACTTCCCGAGCCAAAAATAAAAAGAGAAATCTGTCCTTTTCAAATTATATCGAAGTGTTAGTTTTTTCAACAACAAAAAAATAATAATAACGTAAGTAATTATTGGACGAATTGCTTGCCTCATAAGTGCTCATATGATTATATGCCTCTAGTTTTATTTGATTTAAAGTTGTGTTCAGAGTCTTGACCTTTTGGTGCATTTTGGTATTTGTTTTGTATTATTAGAAAACATGCCTTTAGATTTATTGTTTGGGATTTGATTCGCATTGGAGTATGACATATAATTAATTGAGCTTATATGTTTAATGTTGGTATAATTTTAAATGCATGTCTAGGTTGTTTGTAATTACTTGTAAGTAATTTGGATATGATTTCAAGGGTTTTTAAAGTGGTAAAAATCCGCGGGTTTTGCAATTCTGAAGACAAGTATCAAAACTTTGATGAATAGGTTTCGAAACTTGTTGAAGGTGGTATCAAAACTTGAGGCCTGGTTTCGAAACTAGTACTCTATTTAGCATGGATTTTGGCTACTGAAGAAGGTGCCGAAACCATACGATCATGGTTTTGAAACCCTTCGTGAAAATCATAAGGATTAGTCTATTTTGATGAAAAATAGTTTGAAAACTTGTAAAATGGTCCTAAGACCTTCACACGTTAATTAAATTAGATTTTGTAGTCTTTTTGAGCTGAATTTTTGCATGTATGCTCGAGATGGATTTAATTTCAAATTGGTATCTTTAATTTCTAGTAAGTCCCTATAAGTCTCTAAAAGTGTAATTTGGTCCTTAACTTTATGTGATTCAAAATTGAGAATGCTTTGAGTTTTCGATTTGAACCAAAGTTGGTACAATACTTGTTTTATTGTCCTAGAGTGGCATGATGCATCCAGTTTTGCTTAGGTGCTTGAAAGTTTTAAATTTTATACAAATTTTGGGCTCAAAATCACTTCGGTGAACTTTGAAGATGGGTGATAGGACGCTTAGAAAAAAAGAGAAAACCAAACCTTTTTTGATTCTAGTGTATTAGGTTGTCAAATTTAATGATAAGCTTTATTGCATTCTATAAATTTTGTGTGTTAGTGAATTTTTTTACTTTGTACTATCGTTTACCCAAAGCTTTACTGAATTTTTATTTTTGAAAGATTTTCTGCCGTGACATCTTTATTCTTCTACATTATAATGTAGTTTATCAAGAATTTATTGTACTTTATTGATTCTTCTAATTTGTCTTTTAGTGTTTATCCAAAATTTGAGCTGGTAGATACAGTTCACAATTTAGGCATAAAAACTGCTCTAAAACTATATAGGATTGTATAAGATGGTTCAAAGAAGATATTTGAAACACTCGTTACCTAGTTTAGGAGATAAATCGATTCGGAGATGTTACCAAAAAAATGAAATCAAGCAATTTGCATTCAATACATACACAAATTACAAACGAAATCATGAAATTAGGTCAAAATTTAAAAAAATTATCATTTTAAAACAAAAGGGATCTAATTGCAAGGTTCTAAAATGTATGGGTTCCAAATTGAAATATTCCAAAACTTAAGGGACTAAACTATAATTTTCTAAAATTCCCTGATTTCAACCGAAAACCAAAATTTTTAACAAAGATTTATAGAATAATACTAGATTACCGACTTATGAAACAATTCATACGAATTTTAAGATTTAAACCAAGGTTATCTTCTACAAAAAGGCTTAATACACTTTCCTCCTTAAACTGTTTTTTTAACTTGCCCCTTAAAGTTTATTTTAACCACTTTTACAATCTTAATATTTTCTTCGTTTCCTATATTACTTTTTACCGTTAAAAAAAATTATCACCAAAATTTAAAAATAAAATTTATTTTGGTCAAGATTAATTGTCCATCCCCATCATCTTCTTCCCCAATTTTATCACCCCAAATGACCCAGCAATCAAATTGTTCATAAAAAGCAATCCTGGGAACTCTGTATCTGCTCTGGTTTTCCAAACTTGCAACAGGTGACTCAGATACAAAAACACACAATAATCTGCACGGTTGGAATAAGAAAAAAAGAAAACTTATAAAACCTTCATTTTAATCCTAAATATCTATACCAGAAACACTATTAATCCTAGTATTTACTTGGATTTATGCTAAATTTCTGAATCCGTATTAGAATATACTTAAGTATTTCACGTGTGGTTCACGTGTTCTTTTTCCAGTCTGTTATGTTAGTTATTAGGGTTTACTGCTTTATATATATTAACTTTCTTTTCTTTGTAATTCATTCGAATATATCAGAATAAAAGCTTTACTTCATTTTTGTTCTTGGATTACCAATCTTATATGGTATCAGTTGAAGTTGCTTCCGCTTCCTATTTTCTGTTTCTTCTTTCTTCTTTTTCCTTGTAATCATGGTAAATGTTGTCGAACTCACCAGTGAAAGTTCTGATAATGGCAACAGCCCATATTATGTTCACCAATCTGACAATCCCGGTATGGTGTTGGTCACTCAGCCTTTGGCTAATGACAATTATAGCAGCTGGAAACGTTCGATGCTTATGGCTCTTTCTGCCAAGAATAAGATCGGTTTTGTGGACGGCTCGATTCCCTCACCGGCGTCTTCCTCACCGTTGTTCAGTATTTGGACGCGTGCAAACAATTTGGTGAATTCATGGATCTTGAACTCTGTTTCAAAAGATATCGCAGCAAGCTTGATTTACCATTCGTCTGCTGCAGTAATCTGGAAGGATCTTGAAGATCGTTTCCAGCAGAATAATGGTCCTCGCGTTTTCAGTTTGAAGAAAAAATTAGCTGAGCTTTCTCAAGGTTCTTTATCAATTAGTGCGTATTATACTCAGCTCAAAGCAATCTGGGATGAGTTGGTGTCTATCAAACCTTCTTGTACTTGTTTACAGTGTACATGTGGAGGTCTTCAAAAAGTTCTTGATGAGCAACAAAAAGAGTTGGTTATACAGTTTTTAATGGGTCTCAATGATTCTTTCACGCATGTTCGTGGTCAAATCTTGCTCATGGAACCGATGCCTTCTATTTCCAAAGCCTTTTCTCTTCTCATTCAAGAAGAAAATCAGCGTACCATCACTACTGCTCCTGTTCTTACTGAAGCTGCTTTTGTTGTTAAAGCTAGCACAAGCACTCGAAAGAGTAGGCCACAGTGTACTCATTGTAATCTTCTTGGTCATACCAAAGAAAAATGTTATAAGCTGCATGGATATCCTCCTGGATATCTTTCTCGTGCTAAACAACCTAATGTTTCTAATCGTGCACATTCTAATGCTGTTACTACTGAAGACAGTGTTCCATCTCAAGATTCTTTAACTTCTTCCCAATGTCACCAGCTAATTGCTATGCTTAATTCCCAACTTAAAGCTGCATCTCTTTCTGAGAATTCCTCTTCCATAAACTTTACCATGCAAGGTAAGTTTTTTTCTTATGTCAATAGTTTTGGTTCCTTTGGGGATAAAGATTCTTGGATTGTTGATTCTGGTGCTTCTAGGCACGTTTGTTGTTCAAAAGAATCCTTTGAATCTTTACTCCCTATTCAAGCTGGAACTATTCTTCTTCCTAACAACTCTGTTGTTAAGGTTAATTTTGTTGGAACTGTTCGATTGTCTCCTAAACTTGTTTTACAAAATGTTCTTTTTGTTCCTGAGTTCAGGTTTAATCTGCTAGCTGTAAGTTGCTTACTTTATGATTCTAATTTTGCCATTGTTTTTTCTAATAAATCTTGTGTAATTCAGGACCAACAGGGCGTGATTGGGAAAGCTGATTGTTTTCAAGGCCTCTATTTGCTTAAGTCTTCAATAGCTAGTGTGAATGTTACTTCTGTTTCTTCTCAATCTGTTGTTGTAGAAGAGTCTTCTATTGTTGCGAATTGTTGGCATAATAGACTTGGACATCCAAGTGATCCTGTGTTACATTTGTTGAGAAATGTTTTGCCAAATTTTCACATTAATAAAAAGGATCCTTGTTTTGTTTGCCCTTTAGCTAAAGAACAACGTTTGCCTTTTCCCATTTCTGTTTCAAAATCAAATCTTCCTTTCGAATTACTTCATTGTGATGTCTGGGGTCCATTTAAGACTGCTTCCTTAAATAATCACAGATATTTTCTCACTTTGGTTGATGATTTCTCAAGAGTTACATGGACTTACTTGTTACAGAAGAAATCTGATGTTTTGACTATAATTCCTCAATTCATTGCTATGGTAAAGAAACAGTTTGGTTATGATATTAAAGTGTTTCGATCTGATAATGCACATGAATTAAAATTTGCTGATTTGTTTGCAAAGCTTGGTATTGTTCATCATTTTTCATGTGTTGAAACCCCTCAACAAAATTCTGTTGTTGAACGCAAGCATCAGCATCTGCTTGCTGTTGCTCGAGCTTTGATGTTTCAATCCAAAGTTCCCATTCATTTTTGGGGAGAGTGTGTTCTTACTGCCACTTATCTTATAAATAGACTTCCTTCTCCTAATCTTCAAAACAAATCTCCCTATGAGCTGTTCTTTTCTAAGCCTCCAGATTATAATCATTTAAAGACTTTTGGCTGTTTATGTTTTGTTTCCACTTTAAAAGCTCACAGGTCAAAGTTTGAAGAAAGGGCATTACCTGGTGTTTTTATAGGTTATGCTTCAGGAGTCAAGGGTTACAGAGTTTATGTCTTGAAGACACATTCAGTTGTGATCTCTCGTGATGTGGTGTTTCATGAAGCTTTCTTCCCTTTTCACACTGTTTCTTCTTCGACTTCATCCTTTGATCCCTTTTCTAATATCACTTTACCTTTTTCTATTTCTCATCCTGAGCATATTGTTGACAATAGTTTTGAGCATGATCAACATGATAATGTTTCTATTGAAAATGAGAACTTACATTCTACTCATGCACAAAATAACATGACTGATCAAGAAAATGTTCGACATGACAGTATGCATATTGAGCATATTGAGGATAATGTTGAGCATATTGAGGATAATGTTTCGAATGACTTGCATGAACAAGACAGTGTGCATGTTCAAGATAGTATACATTTGGATCATGTTAGCATGAATGAGGACAATCATGTGCTTGAAAATGATCATATGTTTTCTCATGATTCTGTCCCTAACATGAGTGAAGATAATATCGTACATGAACATGTTGATGAAAATACCATTGAACCTATGCAAGATGCTATACATGAACATCATACTGAAAATTTGCATGAATCTTTACAAGTTCCTGCTCCTGTCAGAAGATCAAATAGAATCATTCAAAAACCATCTTATTTACAGCATTATCATTGTAATAATGCTATTTCATGTGCCTATCCCATTGAAGATCATATTTCTCCTTCCCTCCTATCTTCTGAATACATTGCTTTTATTTCAAACATTGCCTCTTCTCATGAACCATCTTTTTATCACCAGGCTGTAAAGTTTCCTGAGTGGAGAACAGCTATGGATGAAGAATTGAAAGCTATGGAAAGTTTGCATACCTGGTCGGTTGTTCCACTTCCTGAAGGAAAAACTCCAATCGAGTGCAAATGAGTTTTCAGAATTAAACATAATTCAGATGGCTCAATTGATAGGTATAAAGCTCGCCTTGTTGCAAAGGGCTTTACACAGATTGAAGGTGTGGATTACACTGATACTTTCTCTCCTGTTGCGAAATTAACTTCATTCAAAGTGTTGCTTTCCTTGGCTGCTAAGCATAATTGGACCCTTATTCAACTCGATGTGAACAATGCTTTTCTCAACGGCTCTCTCGATGAAGAGGTTTACATGAAGCTTCCTCTTGGTTATGGATCTTATGGAAAAGATTCCAACATGGTTTGCAAGTTACACAAGTCCATATATGGATTGAAACAAGCCTCTCGACAGTGGTTCAATGCCTTTTCAGCAGTTGTTTTACGTTTTGGTTTTGTCCAATCACCATCTGATCACTCTTTATTTGTGAAAGGCAATGGGGATTCTATGATATGCTTACTCGTTTATGTCGATGATATCATCATTGGTGGCAAAGATCCTGTTCTTGTGGCTCAAGCACAACAACATCTTCATCAACATTTTAAACTCAAAGAGTTGGGACCTCTAAGGTACTTTCTTGGCTTTGAGATAGCTCGAAATGATAAAGGTATTTCTTTGTCCCAATGCCACTATGCTTTACAACTCTTACAAGATACAGGCACCATGGCCAAAAAGCCAGTATCCTTACCTATTACATGTCCTCACAAGCTTAGCAAAACTGATGGAGACTTCCTCGATGATCCCCAGCAATACAGAAGGCTTGTAGGCAGGCTACTCTACCTTACTCATACTCGACCCGACATTACCTATACAGTCTATTTACTTAGCCAATTTGTTTCTTCACCTCGTAAACCCCATCTGTTAGCTGCTCATCATTTGCTATCTTACATCAAACAAGCTCCAGGTCTCGGATTGTTCTTTTCCTCTGACTCAAATTTGCAGCTCAGTGCCTTTGTTGACTCAGATTATTCTTCTTGTCCTGATACGAGACGTTCTACAACTGGTTATTGCACCTTCCTTGGTGGCAATCTTATTTCTTGGAAATCAAAAAAGCAACATACTGTAAGCAGATCTTCATGTGAAGCTGAATACAGGGCAATGGCTGCTGCTACGTGTGAACTAGTTTGGCTTACAGCTCTCTTGAATTCCTTTCAAATATCAATCCCGCATGCTGCTCTTTACTGTGACAATCAATCGGCCATATTTCTTGCTTCAAACCAAGTGTTTCATGAACGCACGAAACACATCGAAGTAGATTGCCATTATATTCGAGAGAAGATCAATGATGGTTTTCTAAAGTTGTTCCATGTGAAGTCTTCAAATCAGCTTGCTGATATACTAACCAAAGCCATTCATTTACCAGCCTTCATTTCCATTGTTTCCAAGATGCGATTATTGAACATTCATCCGGCTGCATCTTGAGGGGGGATATTAGAATATACTTAAGTATTTCACGTGTGGTTCACGTGTTCTTTTTCCAGTCTGTTATGTTAGTTATTAGAGTTTACTGCTTTATATATATTAACTTTCTTTTCTTTGTAATTTATTCGAATATATCAGAATAAAAGCTTTACTTCATTCTTGTTCTTGGATTACCAATCTTATAATCCGCAACAGATGATTTAGAATAAAACACACAAAATAACCTGCACAGTTGCAGTAAAAGGAATTTATAAAAATTTCATTATAATCCTAACATCAAAACGGGAGCTCTATTAACCCAATGTATTTGCTCGGGCTTCCACTATATTTCCAAATATGCACACAAATGGTTTAGATACAACAGTACACACACATTAATCAGAACATTTGCAATAAAAGGAATTTATAAAACCTTCATTTTAATCCTAAAAAACAATACCAAGAACTCTATTAAACCCTAAGTATGTGCCCCAGCTTCTGTTAAATTTTTGAATCTGCAACAGTTGCAATGTAATGAACTTATACCACTTTCATTTTATCCGAAAAATCAGCCTGCACAGTTGTAATAAGAAGAATGCAGGCATAATCAAATCACCCCATGTATGCTTTTGGAGATCCAGCAAACCGCAATGTGCCTCAGTTAAGTCACTTCTTCGAATTGGGGAAGAAGATGATGGGAATGAAGATGGGTATTTTAAAAAATATAAATAAATTAATAAATATTTTAATATAATTATTTTATTTTAAAATTTAAAAATAAATAAAGAAAATGACGTGTCGTGTTCTGATTGGTCAAGACAATTTTTTTTAACGGTGCAATATGAGTAACAACAACGTTACGGGAGTAAAAGTGATCAAAATGAACTTTCGATGGCAAGTTGGAAAAACAAGTAAAATTTAGGGGGAGAATTATATTAAGCCATTACAAAAAACTAAAAGGGTGAATAACTTACTAACTTCTCCTTTAAGATATTAACAATGCTGAACAAGGATTTATTCATACTCTTGAGGTTCATTTCCAAGTTAATTAACCAATAATCTAAAAGCAAAATGCAGCATTATCACTACATTAGATTTGGTATAAACCAACAACTCCGTAGGAATGTGATGCATTTCTCTTGACCCAAGTCTTAAACAGTGTTGGCATAGACTGAATCTATAATTTATCTTCTCATACCCACATGCCTATAATTGCATTCTCAATCACAAGAAAACACATCAATATACCTAAGCATACTTGAATTCTTAATAAGTTTAGACATATTATTACCGAATAACACCATACCACATTAATGAACCATATCAACCAAGCACTAAGTTAATTAAAGGCCATACATATCAATAATGCTTAAAAAATGCATACACATACAAAACACATGCCACCTCTAGGAGTTTAGTCAAGTTATGTTACGCACACATTCTCTGACTTGCGACCTTCAAAAGGGCACAATCTGGCTGAACTATGTATTCCAAATTTAATTTAAAAGATATCAAAACGAAAGTAGTGAACCAAGCTTAATTTAAAGCATAAGTGAATCATAGCCAATGAAATGCATTTATTCAAAAATTAGAGAATACCATGGCATTCAATTATGTTCTTACTAATCAAAGATTTAATCATAGTCACTGATTCATGCTAACTAAACTTGTATACATAACATAGGCAACTTATGCTTACTACCAAATCTCATAATTTATCAGTTAAATTATATATATATATATATATATATATATATATATATATATATATATATATATATATATGAGTTAGGATCAACTTACACAATGTAAAACTCTTTAAGTTTTACACGTTTTCTGGATCGTTAGATAAGGGGAATGGATGACTCAGATTAACTCCTTACTTTTTTTTGGGAAAACTACACCGGTGGTCCCCTAACTATCACCGTTCTCCTGTTTTGGTCCCAAAACTATGTTTTTCGGCAAACTCGTCCCTTCTGTTACATAGTTCTCCTATTTTGGTCCCCGACGTTAAATAACTAACGGTTTTGCTGACGTGGCATTTTTTAATATTTTTTAAGGCTGACGTGGCTTTTTTAAATATTTTTTTAATCATTTCTCTCTCCTCTTATATATTATTTTTATTTAATTTTATTCACCCAATCATGTTGTGACACGTGTCACTACACTATTAGGTGAAAAAACCCCAAAAATCCTTAAAATTAAACTTGGTGCCACTGGGATTCGAACCCAGGACCACCAGCGCACCAAGCATGCGCTTGAACCAACTAGGCTAGGCTGGATACTTGATTCAAATCTACTAACACTTATATTTAAGCTGTACAAATTAACCCAAAAAACCTAAAAACATAGTTGGTGCCGCTGAGAATCGAACCCAGGACCACCAATGCATAAGGCATGCGCTTGAACCAACTATGCTAGGCTAGTATTCAAATCTACTAACATTTATATTTAAGCTGTACAAATTAACCCAAATATAAAACTATTAAACTAATGATATTTATTAAACTAATGATATTTATTAATATTATATTTATATAACTCAAATCTACTCACACTTATATTAAACTAATGATATTTATTAATATTATATTTAATATAATAAATAAATATTAATTTATAATAATTTTATAATAATAAATAAATATTAAACTAATTTGTATAGGTTAAATATAAATGTTAGAAAATTTAAACCAAATAGTTGGCTTAATGTAATTGGTTTACACGGTGGCCTCTAAGCCAACTATTTGGTTTAAATTTTACACCGTGTAAACGGATCATATCCCTATATATATTAGGTTTATTAAATTATACAAGCAACACTGAGAATGTTCAAATCCTCCAATTACCAACAAATACGTCCTTCCAACTTTCACCTCATAAGGGTTGTAACCACAACTGTATATGGGCCTGGACAAGAGGAGCAACCGCCTAAAGTTCAGAATTTTTATAGTCAATTATATTTATAAAAAATAGTTTTATATCAATTATAGAGCTCATTTTTAATATTTGTTATTCGGGTCTAATTTTTCTCAACATTTTTTTAGGCCCAATTTACTCTAATATTTATTATTAAAGAGCCCAATTTTTTTAATATTTGTTATTACGGACATACTCTTAAAATTCAATTTTTTTCTAATACTTGTTATTAAGGGTCCAATTTTTTCAATACTTATTATTAGATGCTTATTTTTTTAATATTTGTTATTAGGACCAACTCTTAAAATTTAATTTTCTTTTCTAATACTTATTATTAAGGGTCCAATTTTTTTAAAACTTGTTATTAGAGGCTTATTTTATTTTTCAATATTTGTTATTATGAGCATACTCCTAAAATTTAATTGTTTCAATAGACTCAAATTTTTTCAATGCTTATTATTATGGATCTACTCTTAAAATTTAATTTCTTTTTCAATACATGTTATCATGGACAAAGATTTGAATAACGGTCCACAATCGCAACAATAACAGTTATATAGCGGTAGCGACATCGTCTGAACCCACGATGTCTGCAACCATCATGTCCACAATAACATATGTTATTAAAAAAATTCACAACCACGATACTCGCAGAGACCGTAATAGCTACTCTTATGTACGCAATCACAATAAATGCAACGTAGCCGAAAACACGACCGCAATCATAATTTAAATTTCTAATGAGGGGCCTATTTTTTTTGTTCGCCTTATGGCCACCAAAATCTCTGAAACATACCTGGTCGTAACCCATAAATCGTAATCCTAGACCGCAGTACCCCTACACATGAGCACAATAAACTCTATGACATGCTAATTATACCCTAAAAAGTTGACTCGAATCAAGGTTTATTACTGAATTTGCACAGTTTAGTCATCAGTCGAGCTTGAAGCCCCAAGAATATATAAATTAATAAGTTCCAAATTAGAATCATAGCTTAGCAATTTCCATATTAATCGAGCCACATCAGAGAATATACTTAATCATATCCCACTCCTTTACCTTTCAATCAACCATAGTAGACTATCCATTTGACTAAAACACATCAAAGACCAGTTTAATCTAATTATAATTTTTTCCATTATTTTACGACATATAACTTCATTTGAAACATGTCTTTGCATATCAAACGCGAGCTGCGAGCCAATAGAACACCTTTTAAGAGTATTAATACTGTGATATAAATCGTAAATGCATGAATGTGATGGATCAAAAAATCGTTGGTCCCTAATGGAATAGGTGGCAAAGAGTGCTCTGAATTATTTAAAATTACCGCTAATTGCTAGCTCAATTTTTGGGTATTAGAACATTACCTCTATATTTTGATATTAATGTTGTGAACATTTTATTTGATCTACCTAGAAATCATCATGTGCACATAATTTGGTCGAACAAGAATCTGAACACCAGTCTCAAAAAGAATCACCATTGAATTTTATTAGAAAATCTGTTACTGTGTTTGAACAACCTGAAACTGAATCTCAAACTAAACAACGTAGAACCTTAAACTGAACTTTTACTTGAACCACAAGTAAAAAACTGTTAAAGAAGTCACTATGGAACCTGAACATGAACCAACATGATACATGCATGGGAGGGCTAAACACTACACCAGATCTGTTCTATGGCAGCGGTTTTTGCGGGGTTTTTGACACAAACACCACAAATATTTCACTTATTATGGCGTTTGAAGGAAAAACGCCACAAGAAAGTAAACTTCGCGGCATTTCTAAATAAAACGCCGCAGTAGAGGCGTTTGGTCCTGTAAACGCCGCAATAGGTTTTCTTTAGTAGCGTTTGGTCTTGTAAACGCCGCAATAGGTTTCCGTTAGTGGCGTTTGGTCTCGTAAACGCCGCAATAGGTTTTCGTTAGTGGCATTTTTTTCATAAACGTCGCCATAGTTTATGTTTTAACGACGTTTTACTCTTAAACGCCACCACATGTTTGTTTTAGTGGCGTTTTTTATTATAAACGCCGCAATAGGTTTGTTTTAGTGGCGTTTTTGTCACAAACGCCGCCATAGGTTTTAAATTAATACCCCAGCTCCCTCTCCCAGTCGCGTGAAAATCTAAAAATCCCCAAATCGTGCTAAAAATCCCTCCTGTTCGTCGTTGCCGTGCATCTCGTCTCTGTCGCCCGTCTCCGTCGCATATTGGACAAGAAGCTGAATCTGTTTGTGAAGTCTGAAAAGTCAGCCAACTTGAGATGACATTTCGGATAGGATCCGGGTAATTTTGGGCAGAGCTGTCTTCTAACAAATTAACCGTCATTCGATTACCTTTTCAATGCATCTTGAAACGCATCAATCGGATATCGGGAACTCAAGATACGCCCATTTTACTGAAGACTATGCATGCAGAAAACTGGATACGGGATCATTACGGGATTTTGTAAAATTCAGCCCAAAAGCTATTATATAAAGCTTTTGGACGAATTAGACTTAGCCCAAATTAATTATTAACATTTAAATTATGTTTTTAGGGTTTTATATATTTTAGGAACCAATCACCATTCTCCCAAGCAGCTCTTATCAGCTTATCACTTGCAGCCCAAGCACAAGGAGTTTAAAGGTTGTTTTTCTTTTATTTTTTTAAATTAAATTAGGATTTCATTGTTTTAGTAGAAGTTAAATTACTTTGGATATCCTTCACCTATAAAAGGATGAAGCATCCACCATTCTAATGGAGATTATTCAGATTTTCTTTGATTAATGAAATATTTAGTGAGTTTGTTTTTGTAAGTGTTGATTACTTGTGCCTTAGAAGTCTTCTTCAACATAGGTTCGACGAGTTCTTGTAAGGGAGATCATATTCACACTCCTACTTGCCTAGGTAATCGCGTCTAGGAGGGTGGGTTAGAGCCGCTTGAGGTTGCTTGCTTAGGTAATTGCGTTTAAGAGGGTGCCGAGGACAAAACCATCACAAATCCATCAAGCCATCTCCATCTTCAACTTCATGCCATCTCCATAGCCATAAACAAAGCTGAATTTTCATATTTGTTTTATCTACCTCTCTTTCAAACTTTTTGTTTTAATTCTTATTATTTATTCCTTAATCTTCTTTTTTATCTTCGTTTCTTTAATTTTCCAGCCTTGAATCTGAAATTTTCAAGAAAAACCCTTCTCTTTTCTCTTGAATTTTCAGATCTGCTCTTAATTTTCTTGATTGAGTCTAGAACCCATAGTTCTTACAACAAATTGATTGAAGGCTTCCAAATCCAAGTTTGCACTACTCTATTTCAACAATTAATGAGTCTGATGAGTTTGAAGATTCTGACCATAATGGTTCTTTTAGGAGTGAATTTGTAACATCTAAATTTGATGATAACGACTTTTCAGTTGAAGATATGTATCAATTTCGTGTTGATGTTGGAATAGATTTTGAGTGTGATTTAGAAATAGAATATAGTGCCGAGGAAAGAAGAATATAGAGCGAATCTAACAGTGATGTTTCTGACCCACTATACAGTGTAGATGAGTCAAATTCAAATTCTGGATAAAAGAAGAAAAAAAAGTTTTTAAAGTTTAACTCTGCAACTGAAAATGAGAATCTTGATTTGAAAGTATGTATGATTTTTGTTTAGAGATTTTTGAAGGAGGCAATAAGAAATTTCAATTTAGAGAACAAGTACAAAATTATATTGAAAATTAATGATAAGAGAAGATTGAAGGCAGTTTGCAAACCTGAATGTCCATGGGTGTTATGAGCATCAAGATTGAACCCTCGTGATCCCCTAGATCATACTTGGCATATCAAGACAATGAATAGTGAAAATATTTGTAGCAAGAAATTTGTAACACCCCTTTTCGGCCTGGTCGAGAACCGAGTTGGAGTATGCCACCGAAGGTCAATACAATGATCAATATAGTAAATTAAGCATTAATCGATGATTATAGGGAAATAGAAACGATGCAATGTATATTACGGTGTCTCATAGCAAAGCTAAGTCTATACAATAAGACAATGATTCGTTACAACATAATAATTTTGAGTTTTAGGGCCAATTTTAAACTTCTACAAGTTTTAAGGATTAATTTATAAAATTCAGTAAACTAGGGTCCTTTATAAAAATTAGCCTTACTAAAACGAAATTCAGCCTATAAAAATGCACATACAAATTTTCATATCTTTTTGAGGTGTTTACCCCTTCAATTAAGCTATTATATAAACAGTGGCCAATATGCAATTTTACAAACTTATTTGAAAGGCAATTAAGTAACTTACCTGTACCAGTACCGATACTCGAAGGGTCGTATCGGTACGCCATGCACATTTTATAAATTTCTGATTTTAGTGACCAAAATTCGTATCGATACAGCTCCAGGTATATCGATACATGTTTACCTGTTTTGGTACGCCCTTAAGTCGTACTGATGCAATTTATACAACCAAATTCTAGTGTTGAATTTTCGTACCGAAACGCTCTTTGATGTATTGGTACGGCATGTTGACCAGAGTTGACTTGCTCCAATTATGCAAAGCTGTACCGAAATTCCATCACCCGTATCGGTACGCCCTACTTTGTAATAAAATTTTTCAACTGGTTTTAACTAATTTAACCTATCGAACAATGTCCAATTCAATGAAATTTTACCAGCAAGTTTATAACACTATAATCTACAAGCATACCAAATTTCATGGCAATACGAATCTGTTTACTAGGTTTTCACTTTTTTAAGCCAATTATGCAAATTTTTCCATTTTTAGCCAAATCCAAATTCACATCTAGGGTCTTAACTACTTATACAAACCATAGGCAATACATACATACCAAAAGAACTAAAAGAGACTAGTTCAACTACTTTGTCACCATTCTAGGAGTTTGAAAGGATAATGTACATTACTTTATCCTTAAAGTGACTTGCCACCATTCTAGGACTAAATTAATTGAATGCGTAAATATGGATGATTAAATGTGCTATTATACAAAATTTTATTGTACCACGTTAAGTACTTAACTGTCTTTAACGACTGAATTACTATTTTGTAACAAAAATATAAAGTTTAATTGTCATTTTATCAATTTTAAAAATTTACTTACCATTTTAAATATGTAAACAAAGTTTAGTTACCATTTTGTTATTTTACCCTTAAATCGAATTTAAAGAACTTAGGCCTATTCGAAACACTGTTACTTTTCTTGTTTGGTCGCCGCGAACATTTGCAATCGAGTAGTGTTAGATTGAGTTCATAGACCTTGAAATAGAGTCCAATTTTAGAAGACAAATGGGCCTCTTTTCATTGCTTTACTTGACGAAGTCGACTCAAAATTTGAGCGCGGAAAGTCGCCATCCTTAACGAACTGACTGCAAACTCAGTCAGTTACTGGCAAACCCCATAAAAGAAGTGGAAAATTTCTTCAGCTTTCTCATGCTCTCAACAACCAGAAGAAGAAGAAAGCAAAGATCCCAAAAGGCATTACTTGAACAATGTCAATCCCTATCCTAGAGACGTGCAGGAAAAGAAAGAGAAGGCCAAAGTTGTTTGGGTTACATTCATTTGCAGAACCTGGTTGTCCCATAAACCCCACCGGTCCCTTCCGAGATAACATTCGTTTTTTCCTTAAACAATGTGCAGAGCCTGAAGATTACTGCGTCAAAGGAATGCCCATTTGGTGCACCCTTCTCGTTCGTGACAAGAGCTGCGTCGTCCCTCTTTACACCATTGAAGAGGGTGTTAACCACTCTGTAAACCCTTTCTGCGATCACTGCAGATGTGCAGGTTTGCCCCCTTTCTTTCTTTTCTTGCTTCCTCATACGATTCTGGTTTTGGGTTTCTTGTTTATGTAAAGAAAGCTGGAATTTTGTGGTGAACATGAACTTTTGACCAAGAAGGGAATGGAACTACTAGATCAAATAAAAATAATTGTAAAATGATTAAATAAAAAACACTGCCCTTTCCCTAATCTTTTGCAAGACAGCTAAGGTCGAGTTCTGTAACCTCTTACTAGCATTTGATAAGATCAATAGAATGCCAATATGTTGATTCCTCACTTTTTTGATCATTTAGGTTTAGTTAGCCTGAGAAATATAGTATTCAAATCATACCGACTTATGCCAATAAACCTGCACCAGCTGCATTCTGAGTTTTGCTTTTGGAAGTTCCTATCGTCTGCAAATATCCCCCCCTCAGAATTTGAGTCTTTAATTTGATTAAACTATTGTATCTTTGTTTGACGCCAATGTTAATGAATTCTAGAATGAAACACTCTACAAGTCTTGAGCTATATTAAGAATCCAAGAACAACCCAATGGAAGGCTGATAAGAGATTTTCCTTCAGTTAGTAGGAATCCAGACCGACCAAACGGATTCTTACTTCTTGTAGAAAACTGACATTTATTTTGCTTGCTGTTGTGCTTTTCTAGGTTGGAGCAACCATTTAGTTTCCAAGAGGAAGTATCATGTGGTAATACCAAATGATCGAGACTGGAATAAGCCTTTAGAGGATAATGTATTAAACATCCACTCCCATCTCTTACATGGGTTGATTCACTGTAATGGATTTGGTCATCTCCTTTGCATTAATGGAATTGAAGGTGGTTCTAAGTATCTCTACGGCAGAGAAATCATGGATCTCTGGAATCGTATTTGTGAAATTCTTAGAGCATGGTAAAACTCCATAACTGAACCATTCAAATTAGCCTAGTTCACATTTAAGAATGCTATTTCATGAACATTGTTTCATGTTTCTCAGGAAAATTTCAGTGGAGGATGCATCGAAGAAGCACGGTATGGATCTACGTTTGCTTCATGGAGTTGCATATGGCCACACATGGTTTGGTCGATGGGGTTACAAGTTCTGCCGTGGAAGCTATGGTGTTTTAGAGGAAAATTATGTTAAAGCAATTGAAATTCTCAGCTCCCAGAAACTTGACAAAATCATTCAAGATTTCAGTGATAGGGAGCAGAGCAGACAAATCAAGTCCATGGTTCAGCATTATAGAGATCTAAGTGAGAGCCAGTTGGTTACAGTTCAAGATCTTTTCAAGTTTATGCTCACTATCAAATCTCGTAGCGCACTGCAGAAGAAATTGGTAGCAGCTACTACTGCTCCTTCTGCTTCTGTACAGAAAAATTCCATCAGAATATCATTCCATAGGAAGGACAATTCGAAGGAAAAATATTTGAGATGCAAGAGATTTACCAGTGTCATAGCTCATATGGATAGCAGATGGCCTGCAAAAAGGCTAGAATTTGCAGCAGAGGTGATTGTAGATGCTTTGAAGGAACATAAATCTGAAGTCGGTCATTGTGGGATGACAAGGCAAGATTTAAGAGATGCAGCTCGGATGCATATCGGTGATACAGGTTTGCTGGATTATGTTTTGAAATCAATGAACAATGTCATTGTTGGATGTCACATTGTGCGCCGTGGAATTAACTCAGCTCGGGTTTTGGAATATACGATTCATGACATAGATAATCCGGTTAAGGCATCAGAAGCAAAAGAGGAGATGCATCAAAAACCTCTACCTGATTTTTCGTCTACTCCTGCTGCTGTGCCAGGAACTGATGTTTATAATGATGTGGTGTATCTGTATAATAACACACTACTGAACTATCCAGAATCAGACATGCTGGAACTTGCCACTCAAGCAATTCTAGATAGCAAACACTTTGTGAAGGATCGGCCGTTTAGAGATGAAGATGACCAGTTGTTGAGATTCTTTTGCCGAGTCATGCCCAGCTTGTTCGATGCGGAGAATATGGCTACCGAGACATCACCTTCCGGTGAACTTGTCATTGTTCCGTTACATGCCACAGTTCTTGACCTTAAACATGCTGCTGAAAAAGCATTGAGGGATACTTATTGTATCATGGATAAGTTTGTGGTGACAGAGATTGACAACCTGGATGAAATGGAGGATAAAGATGTGCTGTTTGGAGCACTTGAATCAGGTGCAGAAATTCTGGTCAGAGGGAGTGGAATAGATTTGGACAGTAATCTGAGGCATGAAGGTGGTTCCGGTAATTGGATAGTCAGATGTGAATGTGGGGCTCGGGATGATGATGGGGAGAGGATGATAGCATGTGATATTTGCGAGGTGTGGCAGCACACGCGCTGCTGTGGAATAGAGGACTCCAAGGCTGTGCCACCGTTGTTTGTCTGCCCAGGGTGCTGCAATTCTTTCGGACCACCAATGACCGACTCTCCCCTGGCATATCAGAAATCTGATGATCTGCTATTGGATTCCGCTGCTGTTTACGGAATGGACTACGAGTATGAAAACTGTATTGGACTCCTACAATGATCAATGGGGTTTATTAGTCAAGGACTAAGTGATCTTTCTCAGAAGCTTGTTGAGTGATCTCCATAAAATGGCGACTCATCAGGGTTGCATAGTATGAAAATTCTTGTCATACACTAGCATAGAACAGATAGGAGTAGCACAAAGTTGAACACTTTGATTGATTCATCATCGTCGAAGATGCTAAGCTGCAGAACTTGTAGGCAACAGCTTGTTGCACTATATCATGAGCCGGAAAACTGCTAGTGTCTGATTTCCCGGTATGGCTGGGCGGTAGATGTACTATATCTGAAACGATAATAATAATGTTTTGAGGCAGTTTCTGCTTTAATAAATGCTTCATCAGTTTCATTCATTACTCCTGCAAGACCTCCTTGATAACATCAGCAAAATCTCAGAGCATAACACACCCAAGGCTCATTGCCCTCTTCTCTTCTCGAAACAAAATATTAAGCTACTGCACATGATGTTTTGTACCTTGTCCAATTAATATTTGATTTGGTTTTGATTCAGTCTGAAATTCATTATTTTGATCGAATATGTGTTTAATTGTATGATTATCCAATACTATGCATGTTAATTGAAAAAATTTGCAAAGCTTAGTTGTGACTTTATGATTTAATCATTTTTATTCGTTTTAAACTTAATTGATGGCCAATTTGATAAACTTTAGGGTTTGTCCCATGATGCATATAAATGATCAAAATGTTTAAAAATTTTAGTTTATTTTGGATTTAGACATGTTTGAATTCAAATTCATGTAAAGTTATTTCAGTAAATAATATGGTACTTTGGATTCAGGTTAAACTATCCCGATCGAATTTTGGATGTTGCTTGATAATAATAAATTTTGGCATGATGCACAATATTATAATCATCGGTATCTGGTTCATTGGTTGATATAGTTATAAATAAATAAAACATTTGATGAACAACTCGTAAATCATTCGTATAGTGTTTGTTTATGTTCATTTGTTAAGCTAAAGAGAGTAGTATGAATAAAAAAAAATATGTTCATTTAATTAAATGAACGAGACTGAACATAGATATGTCGGTTTGTTTATATTCAGGAACAAACTCGTTAATAAGCTTGTTCATTTAAAGTTGATATTTTCCCCATAAAAATTAACTTTAAATATTTATGTTTTTAATATAATTATTAATATTTATGTTTGATTATTATATTTAAAAATATGGATGAGTCTACCACGTGCGACGAACATTGCTGAACACCACTAATGATGAAAACCGATGAACACTATTAATTTTTTTTAAAAAAATTAAAAATCATGAGGACTATAATTGTAATTAAAATTTATTAGAAAAAAACAAAAAATAGATTTAATAAAACTATTAAAATAGGCTTATAAAATTGGGGAAATTAAAAAAAAATAGTGTTTTTGATTTGGGGATTAGGGTTTATAATTGGTTAAATTAGGTTTATGAAATTGGGGAAAATCAAAAGTTAGTGTTTCTGATTTGGGATTTGGCGTCGCCGGCGATGGGTTTGGTTCGTCGGAGACAGGCCGCGGACGACGAGTGATTACCAGACACAGCCGCCGACGGCTGCGATGGCCGACCAAAATCGACGGAAAATTAAAGGATAGAAAGATAACTTTCGATGCTGGAACGGTGCACACAGGAAGACGGCGAGCGACGGAGCGGCGAAACGGCCTGTATTAACGTCGGCGAGACAAGTCGACCGATCACGGCGGCAGAAGAGGCGGCGCCGACAGCAAGAATTAGGATTTTGGGTTTATGAAATTTGGATATATTTGATTCAAAACTATCAATTTTTAATACAATAAAGAAATATAACAATTTTATTAAATCTAATTTTTATTTTTTTAAATAAATTTTAATTACAATTATAGTCCTCATAATTTTTATTATTTTTTTTAAAAATTAATAGTGTTCAGCGGTGTTCATCGTTAGCGGTGTTCAGCAATATTCGTCGCCCGTTGTAAAATTTTCATAAAAGTATAAATATATTTATTGACGATTAGTTTGTTTGTTATTCATAATCAAAATTTTAATTTTTCACGAATATATTTCTTTAATGTTTTCTTAACATGTTCATTTATTGTTTATGAATTGTTTGTTTAGTGATTATTAACACGCTCATTTTATAAATTTGTGAACACTAAACAAATTTGTTTGCGGACATTAATCAAACG
Organism: Hibiscus trionum; assembly: GCA_030270665.1. Classification (NCBI taxonomy): domain Eukaryota; kingdom Viridiplantae; phylum Streptophyta; class Magnoliopsida; order Malvales; family Malvaceae; genus Hibiscus; species Hibiscus trionum. The sequence continues at coordinate 15,394,997 of BSYR01000013.1, forward strand.
AACACAAACACATATAATTTTAAAGGCATAAAGTTAAAAATGCCTCTAACGTTTGATTGAATAGTCATTTTAGTCCATATTCTTTTTTTGAACCAATTTAACCCCAAACTTTTCATTTCTGGTCAAAATAGCCCCTCTACAGTTGAAAACTGTTAGTCAACTGACGATAAACAACTTGATAGAATGACGTGAAAAAAGAAAAAAACATTTTATATTTTATACAAATTTTAAAAAGATTTTTGACTGATGTGTTATCATGTAAAGTCAACATATTGTCTATATGACAATGCTATCGCGACGTGCACTGTCATGTAGGTTTGTCACATCATTTCAAGTTGTTCATCATCAGTTGACTAACAGTTTTCATCCGCACAGGGGCTATTTTGACCCAAAATAAAATGTTGGGGTTAAATTGGTTCAAAAAAAGAATAGGACCAAATGACTATTCATTCAAACGTTATGGGTATTTTTTTGGCATTATGCCAATTTTAAATAAATGAACACAAATGTAATCTTGAAATTTTACATGAAAGCAACACGAACAAGCTTAAGGATAAATAATCGAACATAAACGTAGGTCTGTTTGTTTAAGTTTCACTCCTTTACAACTATATCGGTGGACCAATTTAAATCGAATAATACAGAAGCTCAACATAAGGAGAATATCAACTCTAGTTTGGTCCATTCACAACATTAAAATTTAAATCATTAACTTTATTTATAGAACCTAACATCTCATCCCACTATATAAATTGATAGTTGTACACAAGTATAATATCAGTAAAATCATCTTCTCTAAAGAAAAAAAAAAACTAAAACAAAGTTGAGTCTCATTTGTCTTTACAGCGGTCGGTAAACCCTACACCCTTAGATCAACTAATAAGTAATTGATTCATTTTTATTATCAAATAGTTTTATTAAACCTAGAAACTTGAAAACATATAAAATTTTATGAAATTGTATCTTAGAAAATAATTTTCCATTAATCTTAAAAATAAAAATTTATTTAATGTAAATAATGATTGTTTTTTTAAGATTATATATATATATATATATTGATTTTAATTACCTTAAAAACAATTCAAATGGTAAATTAGTAAACTCAAGTGTTTAAAAACTAGATATTGAGTCTTTTCAAAAGAGCTAGAGAGTTAATGGTTTAGCCTAGAGGTCATGAAATTTTAGGGTGAGGCATCCTTAGGGTGCAACTAAAATGAGACGGATTTACACAAATTATTATTAATTATTTACACAAATTCTTACAATCTACACAAATTCTTATCATTTGGGCAATAATTTAGGTTACACAAATTCTTACCTAAGGCAAAATATACACAAATTCTTACCCAGTTGATAAGATTTTATGTAGTTACACAAATTCTTACTCCCATAGAAAGAAACAAGAAGATAGCGCATCATTTTAGCCTCACCCTAAGCTGCATCACCTTAGAATTTCCAGGTCGGTCTTGTTGGGTCAAAAAGCCTCGAAATGACCAAAACTAGGTGATTCAGTACCTAGGATATCAAAACCATTGGTTGGGTTTTAATAAAAGTTATACCAGGTTTCTATGCCCCATGTTAGGTAGCGAAACACAAATGCGCACAAAAACTGTTGGTTTTCGTACTCCTAGTATCGAAATCAGGCTATGGAACCTCAAAAATTAAGCTTGAAAATTACAGTTCAAGACACCAAAAGTCACCATAATGGGCCTAAACATCTCTCAAACATTCAAGTGAAAACATGGTACATTCTAATAAGGTTGTTCAAAAATGCTCAATTTGTTATCCAACTGACGTAGTAAAGAAATAACCCGATATTTTTTCATCCAAAAACAATTTCTGGGTCGGGTACCAGGCTGTCTAAAATTCACGAGTTCACGTGTTGGGTCCGAGCTACAATTTTCGGATTGGTCGGGTATAGAGGTGGCAATCGGGTCGTTCGGATCGAGTTGATTTTATGTTCGGGTTACTTTCGATTTTTCTTTTTCTTCTTCGACAATAAAAACAAAAGCTTTAATCTTTCTCCAATTCCTTTCTTCATCATACTCAACCATGGCGGAAACAAGGGCAACAAGGAAAATCTCCAAGGAACTTTCTACTAAAGAAACTCATGATTCAACATTTGAACCGCAAGAGGAGGAACATGCTATCAGTTCAAAAAACAAATTTCGAGGTGTTCTTAACAACCAGGCCTAGGAGTTTGTAGGTTGAGTTTAGGGTTCGTTGGATCGAGACTAGAGATCTGGGTTAGTTCGAGATTGTTCAAGGAAAACCTAGTTCGGAAGTGATAAAAATAGAGAAAATTTTCTAAAATCCTTTTTAAATGTATATAAGGGTTTGGTGAAGTCAATTTCGGAAAATGACATTTGGAAGGTGGACATTTCGGTTTGGTGACTAAATCGTAAAAATGGAAAAACTGTTTTTAATGGCAATTTTATAAAAAAGCGAAAACTTAGAATCTTTAGGAGTTAAAGTAATTGTAATCAACTATTCCTTTAGCTTGACAAGTTATAAATGTGTTTAATTAAAAAGATTAAAAAAGGTTTTGATTAAAAAGAGAATTAAGCTTTACAAACTTATTTTGACGTAACTTCCATTTCTCTCTTTTCTCATCAGCCAACCACTCATTTTATTTCAAAACTTCTAGAGATCTTTTCCTTTTCATTTTACATTGATTTCCAAATGATTTCCATGGAGTTTCCTCAACTTGTTTCAATTGATTCTTGAAGATTTTCAATCAAATCTTGTCAATTGAAGGAATAGCAAGGGATTATAGGTAATTTTCATACTTCTCCTCTAATCAAGGTTCTTTAATGAAATTCCCAAGTATTTGGCTCTTTAATTCTGTTTCTTAACAAGGTTTCATGATTGATTTAAAGAAAATGGCTAAACCAAGCTTTAAATGATGATTTTGTGTAATTTTCGTAATGGAACTGTTATGGCTGGTTTATGATTAATTTTAATCATGTTTTGGAGGTTTATTAATGTTGAGATTGAGGTTTAAGCATGGTAATCCCGAAACTATTTGGATCTCTAGTTGATTAGGTTGTTAGAATTGGGTTTTTATGGTGTTAATAAGACTTTGTGAATGCTGAAGGCATAATGTTGATAATAGGCTGATTTTGGATGTTAATCAATGTTAATAAATGGTTGGAAGTGTTAGGTTTTGGCTGGGTTGAGTTTGTAGAGTAATCGATGGTGTTTTCAGTTGTTTTGGAAGGGGTTTTGGTGGTTTTGGGCAGAGCAACGTTGTAGGAATGCTTGTTGGAGTTTTCAATGCATTGGGATGCATTAATCCTCTATTCTTATATGGTTAAAACAAGGGAGAACGTTTTGGAAGCAACCGATGAGGTTTCGGAAGCTTTGGACGCTTAGTTTCGCGTCGGCTAATCAAGGTTTCGCGTGTCGGTGAGTGAGAACGTGGATTTCAGCTTTGAAATGTTTTAAAGGTTGTTTTGGGAACTTAGATGTAAGCTTGAAACGCTTGTCTAAGTTTGGAAGTAAGTATAAGGAATTTCTCTCTCGGTTGTGCTATTATGAAATGGTTTTTATGCACTTGATTTTGGATGCATGTTACCTACTGTAAAGCATGTTTAAAGTATGTGGTTTACTATTTTTAATGATGAGATGATAGAGGATTCACATGGTAAGTGATCCTTGCAAGTATATGTTAAAAGCATGGTTTAAAGGTTTGGAATATGATTTATTGATGATGCTTTGGAAACAGTGAGGTATGTGGTTAAATATGAATTATATTGGCAAGTGATGTTATGAAAGTGGTTTATAAATGATATCGGATATAGTTATCTGGCTATAGGATGAGTGCACTATAAAAAGTCACCTTGGATGTCGAGGGGTTGGTGTCTCGTGTCTCCGTCCAAGTACCCTAACGATCCATGAGGTTAGTGTCCCATCTCTCGTTAGTGGGTTAAGCGTCTAACCAATGAATGGGGTTGGTGTCCCCGTTGGTTGTTATTGCACCACTTGGTTGTTATTGTACCAAATTCCGGTTGAGATGGCTTGAAGTGTTGTGTGAACACTTGTTGAATCCATGTATCCGATATGTTTTTTTGAGAAATGAACTTGTTAATGATCACTTGTAAGCCAATATAATTGATGATGTATCATGAGATGGTTTATGATGTATATTGTGATTTATACATGTTTTACTCTTTAAGCTTTGCATATGGTAGTTATGCATGGGAAGGCTTAAATTGAGTGTTAGCAATGGGACTTGCTGTTGATTCATGATACATGTTGTATAAGGTTTATTATGTTGATTTTTGATTAAGGAAAATGCATGGTTTTAAAGGCATGGTGGTTTTCAAATGACGATTTAAGTTAATTGAAATGAGATTTGAATGTGGACTTGGAAAATGCCAATATAATGAGACTTTCTTGGCTTGTTTACTAGGTTGCATGCCTATAGTTTTCCTTTGATGCAAATTGCCATGATATGATGTTGAATAAGTCATGAATGATTGATGTTTGATGTTTGGATATGTTATATATATGTTGGAAGCATGCTTGAATGGTTATGGGTGCATTAAAGTGTGAAAAATCAGCAAAATGTGACATTACAAGCCCAGGTGTTTAAATACTCCTAAGGTTGTATAGAGAACGACGAGCTTTAAATGGGCATGGGGTTTCGAAACAGGGAATGGTGTATTGAAACAGGCTCGGTTAAGTTGGCCACTGGAATTATGTGTATCGATACGTCTAGGAGACCGTATCGAAATAGGCTCGTGTTCTGAATCACCTACACCTATTCCAAAATAGGGTGTATCGATACAAGGCTAAGTGTATCGATATACGAAGTTGTTAAGTTAGTTAATTAGATTCTTTTGAAGTTCTGTTTCTTTACGTTTCAGTCCTTGAATGTTGTGGATGCAATTAAATGAGTTTGAATGATCATATTGAGCTGAGATTTGACACAGTGGCATGTAACTTGAGTTGATGGTAACCTAAAATTGGATGAAGTCCATGTACTTTGCGAAATTTAAAAATTGGTCCCTACCTCACGTTTGTAATCAATTGAATGCAAAATCGTTGTCCGTTTGAGTTGATGTTTCTTCCGCTGCGAGTCTAAACACTTAGGGTAACAATTTGCTTCTAGATAAGATAAAATGAAAAAATAGGGTCGTTTATTGAGGTAAACTTCCCAGTTTACTTCAATATTCTCCGTGTGACTCGTTCGGTTCGGTCGGGCGTCTAGGCCGGGTCGAGAGGGTTACATTTGGTGGTATCAGAGCTAGGTTCCGAAAGAATGGGATATTGGTAAGTTGTTGTGACGTAATCTAAAATTGTATGTTGATGTTTGCCTTGCACGATGATTATTTATATTTATGTTGATGAAGAATGAATATTGTTGATGTCATGGACGGTGGTTGTGATGTATGTGTTAACTGCTATATGCATGTTATTTTTGTGGGTTGAACCTTGGTGGTTGCTATGCACGGTGTTTGCAATATGTATGTTGATTGTTGTATGCCATGATTGGGGAAAATTGGGATACCCATTGCCTTATTACTACAGTTGAAGTGTTTTAAATTGAATTGGAAGTCTTGGATCATTGCTTGAAGTTGACCTGATTATTTTGTTTTGTTTTATTATCATGCCTTAATTATAATAGCACAATGGAACCGAGGAGAGAGTTGCGATCTGGTACGATTGCTGCTGTCGTAGGGCAGGGAAATTAGGAGAACGAGGTACCTCATGAAAGGAATCTACCTCCTCCACCGCCCCCACCTGGGGGTGAGGAGCAAGGACAACATGAGCAAGTTGGGCATGTGTTGGGTGATTTGACGTCTTTAGTTTAGGCGATGACTGGAGCATTCCAGGCTGCTATTGCTGGAGTTCAAGTGCAAGCACCAGCTGCTGGGCAAACGGGGTTGTCATTTGAACGCTTGCGTAGTTTTGGCAATGTTGAGTATCGTGGTTTGTCGCCCGAGGCATCTGAGGCTTGGATAGCCAATACGATTCGAATTTTGGAACAAGTGAGGTGCAATAATGCACATAAGATGAGATGTGCTGTTTTGCTGTTGCAAGGCGATGCTTACAGTTGGTGGACGACTGTAACTGCGACTTTGGAGCCTAATGAAGTGAACTGGGAGTTCTTTCAAGCCGCATTTAAGAAGAAGTTTCTAGGAGTTAGACACTTGGATGATAAGAAACGTAAATTCATGTCTTTGGTTTAAGGTAGCATGACTGTGGCTGAGAATGAGGTTCAGTTTGTTCGTTTGTGCCAGTATGCCCCTGAGTTAGTGCCGAGTGATAGGAATCGTTGCGACCGTTTCTGTTATGGTCTATTGTAAGAAGTGAAGACTTTCATGTTGGCCACTGATTACACAGATTTTGATATGTTGGTGACACGGGCTAAGGATATTGAGCAGAGTATGGGTTTGACTTCTAGTGTGGATGGTTCTAGCTCGGTTAAGAGAGCTGCAGATTTTGGTCATGGAGGCGGACAATATAAGAGGCATCGTGTTAAGAAATATTGCTCTGATGTAAGGCGAGGCGGAGGAAGGACTGGACGTGGAGCACATGGTCAGGGTGCTCAGGCTAGACCAGTTTTTAATTCTTGTTTGGTATGTGGATTGTGTGAGCATTTGAGGCGAGACTGTCCTCGTTTGGCTCGAGAAGCGCAGGCTCCTGCGGCTGTGGTGGCTAACTCTTGTTGGAGTTGCGGATTGGCTTATCATTTGAGACATGATTGTTCGTTGTTGGTTGGAGGTGGTCAGATTAGAGCACCTGTTATTGCACCACAGCGAGGTCGTGGGCGCGGTCGTGGTAATTCCCAGTGTAGGGAGGATGGTCATAGGGCTGTAGCACGTGAAGTGGCAGTTCAACCTGAGGGTGGTGGTCCTGCGAGGGTGTACGCACATCGCGAGGGACGCAATGATACTGATGTGATTGCAGGTACTTTTGCTTTGCAATCTTTGTCATTGTTATCTTTGATTGATTATAGTTCTAAGCATTCATATATCTTTAGTGAGCATGCACATCTGTTTGATATCCCTGTTGAGGTGTTAGATGTGGGAATGCAAGTAACTAGTTCTTTTGGTGAAACGGTTGTTACAAGAAAGTTGTTTAGGAGATGTCCTTTATCTGTTCAAGGTCATGTGTTTGCGGTTGATTTAATGGAATTGCCTTTCTATGGTTTTAATGTAATCTTTGGAATAGACTGGTTGACCGAACATAGGGCTGTGGTTGATTTTGATACCAAACGAGTTACCTTGAAACTTGCTGATGATTATGAAGTGGTAATCATGGGTGAGAATGTTAAATTCTTGTCCAATGTTGTGTCGGCTCTTGAAGCGAGTCGTTTGATGGAATTGGGTTGTGAGGCTTTCTTAGCTTATGTTATGAATCCAGGATCGAAGGAAGTGCGTGTGCAAGACATACGTACAATATGTGAGTTTTTGGGTGTATTTCTAGAAAAGTTACCTAGGTTGCCACAGAATAGAGAGGTTTAGTTTTGCATTAAGTTGTATGAAAATACGACTCCAGTGTCTATTGCTCCCTATCGAATGGCTCCAAAAGAGTTGAAGACGCAACTTCAAGAGTTTCTTGATCGAGGGTTTGTTAGGCCTACTGTTTCACCTTGGGGTGCACCGGTTTTGTTTGTGAAGAAGAAGGATGGCACGATGCGAATGTGTATAGATTATCGGAAATTGAACAAGTTGAAGATTAAGAATAAGTATCCTTTTCCAAGAATTGATGATTTGTTTGATCAATTTCAAGGTGCTTCAGTGTTTTCTAAGATCGATTTGAGATCTGGGTATTATCAGTTGAGGGTAAAGGATGTGGATGTGCCTAAGACTACTTTTCGTACGAGGTATGAGCATTATGAGTTTTTGGTGATGTCGTTTGGTTTGACGAATGCTCTTGCTGCATTCATGAACATGATGAATCGTGTGTTTCATGAATTCTTGGATCAGTTTGTGGTTGTGTTTATTGATGATATTCTCGTGTAGGCTCGTACCAAGGAAGATCGTGATAAACACTTGTGGATTGTGTTGCAAGTTTTGTTGGATAATCAGCTTTACGCCAAGTTGAGTAAGTTTGAGTTTTGGCTTAAAGAATATGTCTTTCTTGGACATGTGGTGTCAGCCGAGGGAATTTGAGTTGATCCACATAAGATCGAGGCGGTGATGAATTGGAAGACGCCTAAGAATGTGATGGAAGTCCGTAGTTTCCTTGGATTGGCAGGTTATTACCATAGGTTTATGGATTTTTTTTTAAAGATTGCTGCTCCGTTAACCAAGTTGTTGCAAAAGGATGTTCGCTTTGAGTGGACGGATGTTAGACAACAAGCTTTCGAGCGGTTGAAGGAAGCTTTGACGCAAGCTCCTATCTTGATTCAACCCGAGTCGGGTAAGGAGTTTGTGGTTTATAGTGTTGCATCGTATGTTGGTTTGGGTTGTGTGTTGATGCAAGGTGAGAAGGTTGTGGTGTATGCATCTAGACAATTGAAGGTCCACAAGCGCAACTATCCTACCCATGATCTTGAGCTTGCCGCAGTTGTGTTTCCTTTGAAAATTTGGAGGTATTACCTTTATGGTGAGAAGTGTGTTGTTTATACGGATCATAAAAGTTTAAAGTATTTAATGTCTTAGAAATAGTTAAATCTTAGGCAACGAAGATGGTTGGAGTTGCTTAAGGATTATGACCTGACGATAGAGTATCACCCTGGTAAGGCCAATATTGTGGCTGATGTTTTGAGTAGGAAGGTAGCGGTTGAGTTAAGAGCCGTGTTTGCATGATTGAGTGTGTCGCGGGATGGTGGATTGATAGCTGAGTTGCAAGTGAAACCTTTCTTGGTTCAGTTGATTAAGGAGAAGCAATTGCTTGATGATTCGTTGGTACCGCATGTTCAGGATATAGTGGATGGTAATTCAACGAACTTTTTTTTAATGATGATGGTGTTTTGTGTTTTAAGAGTTGAATAGTTGTGCCAGATGATGTTGGGTTGAGGCGCACTATTCTGAATGAGGTGCACAGTAGCCTTTTGTTTTGCATCCTGGTAGTACTAAGATGTATCGTGGATTGAAGGATGAATACTATTGGGTTGGGTTGAAGAAGGATGTTGCTGAGTTTTTAAGTAAGTGTATGGTTTGTCAACGCGTGAAAGCTGAGCGTCAGTTTCCTTCCGGGCTTTTGCAACCTTTGAAGATATCAAAATGAAAATAGAAAAGGATTACGATGGATTTCGTGTCTGGTTTGCCTTTGACCCCATCAAAGAAGAACTATATTTGGGTGATTGTAGACCGTCTTACGAAGTGTGCGTATTTCATAGCTGTGCATACTACGTATACGTTGGATAAGTTGTCAGAGTTTCGGATAGAGATCCGAGGTTTACAGCGAGGTTTTGGGAGTGTTTGCATAGAGCTTTGGGTACACGACTCAATTTTAGTACCTCGTATCATCCTCAGACGAATGGTAAGTCTAAGCGAGTTATCCAAGTGCTTGAGGATATGTTGCGGTGTTGTGTTATAGATTTCCAAGGTTCTGGGAGAAACAGTTGCCTTTGGTGGAGTTCGCTTATAATAATAGCTACCGAGCAAGTATACAAATGGCTCCGTATGAAGTCTTCTATGGTAGGAAGTGTAGGACGCCTCTTTGTTGGGCGAAAGCAGGGCAAAAGTTAGTTTCTTTGCTGGATTTGCTTAAAGGAATGACGAAGAAGGTAAATCTTGTTTGTGATCGGTTGAAGGCGGCTTCGGATTGTCAAAAGTCTTACACGAAGAAGGTGACGGGGTTTGGATGTAAGGGTAAGCTTAGTCCATGGTTTATTGGACCATATGAAGTTGTGGAGTGTGTTGCTCCTGTTGCATATCGGTTGAGGTTTCCTCCCAAGTTAGAGAAGATCCATGATGTGTTTCATGTGTCGATGTTGCAGAGGTATAGGTCGGATTCGTCGCATGTTATGCCGGTTGAGCATATTGAGTTGCGACCGGATTTGTCTTATGATAAGGAACTTGTTAAGATTCTTGATTCTAGTAGAAAATTTCTTCGTGGTAAGATGATTGAACTTGTAAAGATGTTGTGGCGACATCGAAGAGTTGAGGAGGCCACATGGGAAAACAAGGCGGATATGTTAAAGCAGTATCCGCACCTTTTTCCTCCAGGTAAAATTTCAAGGATGAAATTTACTAAGTGGGGGAGAGTTGTAACACCCTAGTTTTGGGCCTAGGAGTTTGTAGGTTGTGTTTGGGGTCCGTTGGATCGAGACTATATATCCGAGTTAGTTCAGGATTGGTTCAGGGAAAACCTAGTTTGGAAAGTGATAAAAATATGAGAAAAATTTCTAAAATCCTTTTTAAATGTATATAAGGGTTTGGTGAAGTCAATTTTGGAAAATGGCATTTCGAAGGTGGACATTTCGGTTTGGTGACTAAATCGTAAAAATGGAAAAAAAACTATTTTTAATGGCTATTTTGTAAAAGAGCCAAAACATAGAATCTTTAGGGAGCTATAGTAATTGTAATAAGCTATTCTTTTAATTTGATATGTTTTAATAATGTTTAATTAAAAAGATTAAAAAGGGTTTTGATTGAAAAAATGAATTCAGTTTTACAAACTTATTTTGACGTAACTTCCATTTCTCTCTTTTCTCATCAGCCAACCACCAATTTTCTTTCAAAACTTCTAGAGATCTTTCCCTTTTCATTTTACTTTGATTTCCAAATGATTCCATGGAGTTTCCTCAACTTGTTTCAATTGATTCTTGAAGATTTTCAATCAAATCTTGTCAATTGAAGGAATAACAAGAGATTAGAGGTAATTTTCGTGCTTCTCCTCTAATCAAGGTTCTTTAATGAAATTCTCAAGTATTTGGCTCATTAATTGTGTTTCTTAACAAGGTTTCATGATTGATTTAAAGAAAATGGCTAAATCAAGCTTTAAATGATGATTTTGTATAATTTTCGTAATGGATTTGTTATGGCTGGTTTATGATTGATTTTAATCATGTTTTGGAGGTTTATTAATGTTCAGATTGTGGTTTAAGCATGGTAATCTTGAAACTATTTGAATCTCTAGTTGATTAGGTTGTAAGAATTGGGTTTTGTGGTGTTAATATGACTTTTTGTGAAACCTATGTTTGATTTTGATATAATTAACTCTTTAAGGATCAAATTGAAAAACTTAAAATTGTTTTATAAGTCCCTTAATAAGTTTTAAATCACCAACACTTTAAAACTGATTTGAAAAACTCAAACTCAAAATATTTTCTAAGTGTTCCAAGGCCAAACTATTGAAAACCGTCCAGGTGTATCGATACACTTCCAGCCGTATCGATACCTTTTTTACAAAGTTGGCTACTGGAGGAGTTCGTTTCGATACACACTTAACCGTATCGAAACACCGTATCGAAACAGATTCAATCTGTATCGATACGCTTCTTTGTAAAGTCTGAAAGAGTTTGAATGGTGTACCGATACGTATCCAACCGTATCGATACGATTTTAACGATTTTTTTAATTCAGATCGTTTTAAATGCTTTCGACCGTTGGTGTCAGTTGTTAGGTAACCAAATTTTAAATTGGTAGTTGACCCGTATCGATACGGTAAACCCTCGTATCGAAACAGAAACTTCCGTGGAGCTAAGTCGAGAAAAAGGTATCGATACGATCTCATCCGTTTCGATCCCCCGTATCGATACGCCTACGTGCGTTTCGATACCCCCTATTTATTGTGTACAACGACTCTTTCTTTTTTGAGACAGGTATCGATACGGCTCCCCGTGTACCGATACAGATAGCTGCAGAAGTGTATTTATGGTAGTAAGAGAGGGTTCCAACGGATCTATTCAATTCCCCAACCACCCAAACGGCTAGAATTAATAGAGGAGGTATAATTGAAGCTCTTTGAAGGCCAGCAACAACTATTGCATTAAAGACAAACATTCAAGCAAAAATCCAACCTCAAGTGTGCTAAATTTCCAATTTCTTGTAATTACCAAATTGTGTTGTATCCAATTCTTATTCTATCTTCAAATTTGGGTTGAGTGTTGTTTTTCTAGGGACAAATTTGTATTTGAGAGATATACTTCTTGTCCAATTTCTTCTTTGATTATTGGTGAGGGTTTGGTCAAATTTTGGGTAGAAAATTTGACCGGTTGTGTAAAGGTTACCTCCTAAGCCTTGAAAAGGGGAAGAATAAATAGTGAATTGTTGAAATCCTTAGTGGTAGCTAAGGTAGTGGATGTAGAGTTCATTTGGAACTTGAACCACTCTAAAATCTCTTGTTCTTCATTTTTAAATTGCCCTTTCACTCCACAAAGTTTTTAAATCCCAATTCACCCCCTCTTGGTCTTGATCATTCAATCGATCCACTCAACGATTGGTATCAGAGCCTACCTCTTTGAAGGATTCACAACCACAAGAGGAGTTCCTAGGAAGAGTGAGATCTACAAAAAATCAAGCCATGGCTTCTACCTTCGGTTCGGGCATGTATGAGTCACAATCCACTACAAAACCTCCCTTCTTCAATGGTGACAACTATCCATTTTGGAAGAATAAAATGCGTCTCTTCATCAAGTCCAAGGACTATTTAGTTTGGGATGTCATTGAAGATGACCCTTATATTCCATTGAAACAAGATAGTGAAGGAAGGATGGTCTTGAAGAAAAAGGTGGAATTGAGTGAAGAAGAAAGGAGAAAGATCCAAATAAATGACAAAGCTCTCCACATGCTCTTTTGTTCGTTCGGTCCGGACATCTATTCCAAAGTGTCATCCATTGAGAGTGCCAAAGAAGTGTGAGACACTCTTGAGATAACCTATGAGGGAACCAATGATGTCAAAGAAACTAAGATTGGAATTCTCAATCTTAGTTATGAAAATTTCAAGATGGAGCCCGATGAGACGATGTCCAAGATGTTTGATCGTTTCTCCACAATAGTCAATGGGCTCAAAGGATTTGGAGAGATCATACCGGAAGACAAGCTTGTCCAGAAGCTACTTTATTCACTTCTCGAATCTTGGGATGGGAAGAGAACCGCCATCATAGAGGCTAAAAATTTGAAGACTCTAAAGCTTGATGAGCTAGTGGGTTCTCTACTCACTCATGAGATTATGAAACAAGGAAGGGAAGAAGAGAAGAAGAAGGAAGAGAAGAGAGTAGAGAAGTTAGAAGTTGAAAAGAAAAAGAAGATGGGAATAGCTCTTAAAGCTTCACTACTTGAGGAAAGCTCTTCTAGTTAGGAGGATGACCTTGAAGAATTGGCTATGATAGCCAAGAAGTTCTCTCGATTCATGTAACCCCCTCGTCCCGGTCTGGCCGGATGACCGGTCCGAGTGAGCTACACGGGGAAAACCGAAGCGAAACCCGTTAAGGTTCCCCCTCGGTTAGCAACCCTATTTTTTTTCATTAATTAATCTTGCCTAGATGCCTTGTTAAGTCCTATGTGAAACATGACAGCGGGAACACAAACACCATAGCAACGACCAACCCAAACAGCCCCTTAAAACAGCCCATTTACCCTTTTTAAATAGGGCGTATCGATACACCTTCAGAGGGTATCGATACGCCTTGACCGAGGTCAACACCCTATGGTCAACACCGTTGGACCGTATCGATACGCTTGGACACCGTATCGATACGCCAAGCACTCTACAACTCCCCAAGATTTCAGAGAGTTAAGAGGGTATCGATACACCCTTGTGTATCGATACGCCCAGCCTAACCTGAATTTCAGAGAGTTGGGACCGTATCGATACACCCCACGTATCGATACGCCCAGCCAAAACTGTTTCCTCTGAGCAAGGCCGTATCGATACAGCCCTTGGGCGTATCGATACGCCCTGCACTGTAAGTCCACAAATCTTAGCTAAACGACCTCAAACACGACTCTAGATGCAACTCTCGACTCACCTAAGCATATACAAACACGTAGGCACACATATTTAAGCCAAGGGAAACATTCAAACATGGACTAAAACACTCATGCATAGCATTCAAGTCAAAGAGCAATTTATGCAATATTGGCATACACAAGAGCACAAGAGACCTTAAAAGGAACAAAACAACTTGAAAGGTTTGCATTCATACACAAGGCAACCTAAGCATTCTAAAACATGCCATCAAACATCGAAACATTCATCATAGCGTAACATACTTACAATCCAAAACATCAATCCAAAACAACATCAATTAAATGAGTCACACATGCTCATACAAGACCTTTGCCACATTGCTAGCTAATACAAAAATCAATAACCATACTTGAGCTACAACTTGGAAGCCCTTCTTGCCTTGCCTCGAGCTAACACCACGCTAATGATCTGCATTGTTGAACATAGAGAGCGTAAGCTATAAGCTTAGTGAGGGTGCTCTAAAACGAAAAACATCAACAATGCAGGGTTCAAGCATGCTAATCCTAGTCTTACACACATCAAGCATAAGCATACAATCGAGTAGACCTAGCTAGTCTTTCAAGTAGCATATATGGTCTCTCAATCCTACTAGGCTCATTTATCAAAATCAACATCATAAAGCATCACCATATACCACCATCACATATCATCATCATCACATATCACAATATATGAACAAGTTTAATTGGCCACTTTAATTACCCCGATTGTGCGGATTTAAACCTCAACAACACCTTACCTCGGTGGGATTCCACTCATCACCGGACCTTGCATGTGCGGGATTCCACTCATCGCCACATGCCCTACGGATGGGATTCCACTCATCATCCCGTAGAAATATAAAAAGCTTCTGGTGGAATATTACATCACCGTACTCCTCCTTGATGACTTAACGCCATCAAGGCCACGTACGTTTTGACTCAATTTGTGTGCACACTATCCTAATGATCGATCATTTACAACCGGTAATTTTTAGTGCCAATTATCATAACCACATCACATATATATATCATCAACCACAATACATGCTCATCACATATCTACTCATCATGATATATATACATGTATCAATTAACCACAATTCAAGAGTATAGCTAGTAAGCACAAGGCATTTAAGGATATCGAAAGCTAAGCTATCAACTTGAATTAAATGGAAGTGGCCTACCAAGCACACTCTACACACACACACACTACACAAGCTCGAACCAAACTTAAAAACAAGTTGAACCACTCACCGCCCTTCCTTAGCAATTCGAACCAAACTCCCTACGAACCCGGATTCGGTCCCAAAGCCTCTTCCGCGCTTCCACTTGCTTCTAACCAAACAAAACATACATATTACTTCCCAATTCAATGCTAAACTCAAACATCAACATACTTGCTAACACAACCCAAATTCCACGATTTCCAAACCACATAACATCTCTAAAAATCCCATTTTCGTGCTCCCCTAAAGACTTGCTGAAAAACCAATTTCCAAACATCCAAATGGCTTCCCAATCATCCCAAAACACTCTCATACCATAGGTAGACCAACAACCCATCAATTTCAACACAAAACCCACCAAAAGCTCAAGTTTTACAACCTTAAAATTAGCCCTAAGACCATACTACGAATTTTTACCCAAATTCAACAAATTTGATATATGTTACTCATCATAACATGGTTAACTAAAACCCCAACCCAATTTATCAAAACCAAATAGAAAACCCCTTAAAAATTCAAACTTTAACATAAACCCTAATTTCCAAAACACCATATTTTTGAAATCCAAGACCATAGATAGATAGAGGTTGAAGAGGAGAATAAGAAAACATATTTACCTCTTAATTTGGTGTTGAAATCGAGTACTAAAATCAATGGAATAGTGACTTGAAACTTGAGAGGTTTTAAAAATGGAGGCTTTCTCTCTTAACGTTGGTAAAAGGATTTTATGAAGAAGATGACAACTTTATGAGTAAAGTGGTCTTACTTTTGAAAGTCTTTGGTCAAATAACAACTTAGGTCCCTCCCCTTTTACAGAAGCTCAATTAGGGCATTATTTGAAGTTGAAATGTTTTAATTAAGTTTTATTTGACTCGAACTAATACCCGGCTAACTCCTAGGCCCAAAACACGGGTGTTACAACTCTCTCCCACTTAAGGAATTTCGTCCCCGAAATTACCTGACTGAAAGAGATACGGAAACTGCTTTTCCATATCCTCCTTTCTCTCCCAAGTGGCCTCGTCCACACCTCTACGTTGCCACCGCACCTTCACTAGCTCAATTGACCTACCCCTCAACACCTTACTGTCAGAAGCTAAGATCTCAACGGGCTCTTCCTCATAAGTCAAATCCGGATTCAATTCAATTTCTTCTACGGGCATAACATGTGATGGATCGGACCTATACTTGCGAAGCATCGACACATGGAACACATCATGTATCTTCTCTAACTCGGATGGCAAACGCAACTGATAAGCAACCGGACCAACCCTCTTCACAATCTCATACGGTCCTATGTACCTCGGACTCAACTTCCCATTTCGGCCAAATCTCATCACTTTCTTCCACGGAGACACTTTCAAGAATACCTTCTCACCCACTGAGAATTCAACTTCCTTCCTCTTCAAATCGGCATAGGACTTCTGCCTATCCGAAGCAGCCTTCAAGCGATCACAAATCAATTTTACCTTTTCGGTCGTCCCCTTGAGCAAATCCGGCATAGGTAACAATTTCTGTCCTACCTCAGCCCAACACACTGGAGTTCTACACTTCCGGCCATACAAGGCCTCTTACGGAGCCATCTGAATGCTCGACTGGAAACTGTTATTGTACGCAAACTCTACTAGAGGCAAATGCTTCTCCCAAGTACCCTGAAAGTCAATGATACAACAACGCAACATGTCCTCTAAGATCTGAATAACCCTCTCTGACTGACCATCTGACTGAGGATGATAAGAAGTGCTGAAGTTCAAACGGGTACCCAAAGCTGTATGCAGACACTCCCAAAATCTAGAAGTAAACCGCGGATCCCTATCTGACACAATGGACTTCGGCACACCATGTAACCTCACAATCTCACCAATGTACAAATCGGCCAATCTATCTAAGGTGTAGGTAGTGTTGACTGCCAAGAAGTGAGCACACTTTGTGAAACGATCTACTATTACCCAAACTGAGTTCTTCTTCGTAGGAGTCAAAGGCAAACCCGAAACAAAATCCATGGTGATGTTCTCCCATTTCCATTCCGGAATTCTCAACGGCTGTAACAAACCTGAGGGAACCTGATGTTCCGCCTTCACTCTCTGACACACTAGGCACTTACTCACAAAGTCGGCTACATCTCTCTTCAAGCCAACCCAAAAGTACTCATTCTTCAAATCACGGTACATCTTCGTACTTCCAGGATGCATAGCAAACGGACTATTGTGGGCTTCAGTCAAGATCGTACGTCTCAAATCACTGTCTTCAGGCACAACTATTCTGTCTTTGAAACATTGAACCCCATCAGAACTGAAACTGTAGTCTGAAGATCTACCCTCGGCTATATCTTGCACGTGAGGTGCCAAAGATCTATCTAAGAGCTGTTTCTCTCGAATCAACTGACCTAGAGTAGGTCTAACCTGAAGCTCGGCTACTAAGCCACCATCTCCGGACAAACTCAATCTAGCAAACATAGCTCTCAGGTCCACGTCCATCTTCCTACTCAATGCATCGGCCACCACATTGGCCTTACCCGGATGGTACTCAATAGTAAGATCGTAATCCTTTAGTAACTCTAACCATCTACGTTGTCTGAGATTCAAATCTCGCTGAGTCAGAATGTACTTCAAACTCTTGTGGTCGGTGTATACTGTGCATTTCTCACCATACAAATAGTGCCTCCAAATCTTCAGAGCAAATACAACTGCAGCTAACTCTATGTCATGGGTCGGATAGTTGCGCTCATGGGTCTTCAACTGTCTTGAGGCATAAGCCACTACTCTCTTGTCTTGCATAAGGACACATCCTAACCCTACATAAGAAGCGTCACTATAAACTACATAGTCCTTCCCGGACTCAGGCTGAATCAAGATCGGAGCTTGGGTCAAAGCTCCTTTCAATTTTTCAAAGGCTCTCTGTCTTGCATCTGTCCACTCAAACTGAACACTCTTCTGAAGTAACTGTGTCAATGGAGCGGCTAACTTAGAGAAACCCTCTAAAAATCTTCTATAGTATCCGGCTAAACCTAGGAAGCTACGTACCTCCGTCACAGACTTTGGTTGCTTCCACTCAACAATGGCTTCAATCTTCTTCGGATCAACTCTAATGCCTTCAGCTGACACTACATGTCCTAAGAAGACTACCTCTCGGATCCAGAATTCACACTTGCTGAGCTTCTCATACAAGTGATGATCTAGCAAAGTCTTCAAAACAAGTCTCAAATGTCGGTCATGGTCTTCTTCAGTTCGCGAGTACACCAAAATGTCATCAATAAACACAACTACAAACTGATCTAGATACTGGTGGAAGATTCTATTCATCATGTCCATGAAAGCTGCCGGTGCATTAGTCAACCCAAATGACATGACTAAAAACTCATAATGACCGTATCTAGTCCTAAAGGCCGTCTTCGGTACATCAACCTCTCTAACCTTTAGCTGGTAGTAACCTGATCTCAAATCAATCTTCGAAAAGACCGATGCTCCTCTCAACTGATCAAACAAGTCAGCGATTCTAGGCAACGGATATTTGTTCTTCACTGTCAACTGATTTAACTGTCTATAATCTATGCACATTCTCATACTTCCATCCTTCTTCTTCACAAACAATACTGGTGCACCCCAAGGTGAAGAACTAGGCCTAATAAAACCTCTATCTGTCAATTCTTGCAACTGAGTCTTCAACTCTTTCAATTCTTTCGGTGCCATACGATACGGAGCAATCGAAACAGGAGCTGAATCAGAATAAGTCTCAATGCTGAACTCTACCTCTCTGTCCGGTGGTAACCCTAGCAATTCCTCCGGAAACACACTAGGAAAATCACATACAGTCCGGATGTCCTGAGGTCTAACCTCACTCATGTTAGGGTTCATCACATACGCTAAGTATGCTTCACACCCTAACTCAACTAATCTCTTAGCCTCTAATACTGAAACCACATTGGACAAGAACTTCACGTTCTCACCCACCACTACAATCTCATAATCATCTGTGAGCTTCAAAGAAATCCGCTTAGTTTCAAAATCTATCCTAGCTCTATGCTCCGTGAGCCAGTCCATACCCAGAATCACATCGAAACCATAGAAAGGAAGTTCCATCATATCCACTGGAAACACGTGCCCCTGAACCATCAACGGACACCTTCGGTACATCTTTCTAACTACTACTGTGTCCCCAAAGGAACTAGTAACACTAACTCCTACCTCTAACATCTCACAAGGCAAATTCAAATACTGCGCATGCTCACTCAAAATGTAGGAATGTGTAGACCCAGAGTCAATCAAAGAAAGCAAATCCAAAGACTGTATTGAGAAGTTACCTGCGATCACATCGGTGTCATGCTGCTCTCCGCGCTGAGCGTAAACCCTAGCCTGTCCTCCGCCCTCTGGCTGGACTGCAACTACATGAGCTAAGTTTCTCTGACCATCGTTCCTCGGCTGGAAGTTACCTCTACCGCGCCCGCGGCCTCTCTGAAAGTCATTGGCTCTAGCAGGAGCCTGAGCTGGTGTCTGTCCCACCTGATGTGGACAGTCACGCCTAATGTGGTCTCTAGCACCACAACTCCAGCAAGAATGATAATTTCCCCAACACTCACCGGTGTGGTTCCTGCCGCAAGTAGCACATGTGGGCAACTTCCCACCAGCTCTCTGGCCCTGGTGGCCCCTACCGTGGTTACTGCCACCACGCCTATGATCATACTGATGCATGTTGTCCCGATGCCTCTTGGCATCACCTCTATCAAAGTTGCTGGACCTCTTACCCGAACTAGATCCACCTGACCGCCTGGTCAAACTCAAACTGTGCTCCAAGTCCTTGGCCCTCGAGACCAATACATCAAAATCAGTGTAGTCTAAAGCTAGAGTATACGTCTTGATTTCCTCACTCAGCCCATAACGGAAACGGTTACAACGCTCCACCTCAGTAGGTACAAGCTCAGGTGCATACTGACTCAATCTGACAAATTTAATCTCATAGTCGGTCACAGACATGTTCCCCTGTAGCAGTGCCATAAACTCTCTCTTCCTCTCATCGAGGTATCGCGGACCCAAATACTTCTTCCGGAATGCTGTCTCAAAGAACTCCCATGTAACCTCAGCGTCATCCATCCCCGAAGTAACGGTGACCCACCAGGTGTAGGCATCACCCTGTAGCAAGGACTCAACACAACCCAACTTGCGATCACCAGTACACCCCATCTGAGCAAGGATGCGGACGGTCTTCTCAAACCACAACTCTGACCTCTCTGGAGTAGCACCTCTAAACTCTTCGGCCCCAAGGCCCCGAAGTCTCTCTAATGGTAAACCAGTGCCCTCACCCTGATGATGAGCTGCCTGACCTCCAGCTACTGCAGCCTGGAATGCTCCGGCTATTGCCTGAACCAACAGAGCTAAGTCTATCCCAGCCGGTCCTTGGCCACCTTGGCCACCTTGGCCTCCTTGTGGTCCCATTCCTTCGGGCCCGGCCTCGCCTCCCACTCCCGGTGGAGGAGGTGGTGGTGGTGGAGATGGTGGAGGAGCTCCAACTCCAACCACTGGCTCTCCCACTTGAGCCTCAACTCTCACAACTGGCTCAACTCTCGGAGCCTCTGCCCGTGGTTCCGGTCGAACCATCCTAGGCCTCCCACGTGGTCTCATGGTTCAACTAGCAAGATAAAACTACAACAAGAAACAAATAGGATTACGTTAGCCAAAGCAAGGGTCCAATAGTGCTCAAGTACTCCTCTTTCCAAAAATCTTTTTAAATTAAGTAGTAGTAGCAATGGGCACCCCCTCACACTAGACACGACAATTCATGCGTTCAAAACATCATACGATCAATCAAGCATCAAGGGTTCATGGCAACACATGCATCGAACAACACAAGCATTTAATACATCAAGCTTACCTCACTTACCTGCCCGAGGTCTCGGTAACCTCAGGCTCTGATACCAACAAATGTAACCCCCTCGTCCCGGTCTGGCCGGATGACCGGTCCGAGTGAGCTACACGGGGAAAACCGAAGCGAAACCCGTTAAGGTTCCCCCTCGGTTAGCAACCCTATTTTTTTTTCATTAATTAATCTTGCCTAGATGCCTTGTTAAGTCCTATGTGAAACATGACAGCGGGAACACAAACACCATAGCAACGACCAACCCAAACAGCCCCTTAAAACAGCCCATTTACCCTTTTTAAACAGGGCGTATCGATACACATTCAGAGGGTATCGATACGCCTTGACCGAGGTCAACACCCTATGGTCAACACCGTTGGACCGTATCGATACGCTTGGACACCGTATCGATACGCCAAGCACTCTACAACTCCCCAAGATTTCAAAGAGTTAAGAGGGTATCGATACACCCTTGTGTATCGATACGCCCAGCCTAACCTGAATTTCAGAGAGTTGGGACCGTATCGATACACCCCACGTATCGATACGCCCAGCCAAAACTGTTTCCTCTGAGCAAGGCCATATCGATACAGCCCTTGGGCGTATCGATACGCCCTGCACTGTAAGTCCACAAATCTTAGCTAAACGACCTCAAACACGACTCTAGATGCAACTCTCGACTCACCTAAGCATATACAAACACGTAGGCACACATATTTAAGCCAAGGGAAACATTCAAACATGGACTAAAACACTCATGCATAGCATTCAAGTCAAAGAGCAATTTATGCAATATTGGCATACACAAGAGCACAAGAGACCTTAAAAGGAACAAAACAACTTGAAAGGTTTGCATTCATACACAAGGCAACCTAAGCATTCTAAAACATGCCATCAAACATCGAAACATTCATCATAGCGTAACATACTTACAATCCAAAACATCAATCCAAAACAACATCAATTAAATGAGTCACACATGCTCATACAAGACCTTTGCCACATTGCTAGCTAATACAAAAATCAATAACCATATTTTAGCTACAACTTGGAAGCCCTTCTTGCCTTGCCTCGAGCTAACACCACGCTAATGATCTGCATTGTTGAACATAGAGAGCGTAAGCTATAAGCTTAGTGAGGGTGCTCTAAAACGAAAAACATCAACAATGCAGGGTTCAAGCATGCTAATCCTAGTCTTACACACATCAAGCATAAGCATACAATCGAGTAGACCTAGCTAGTCTTTCAAGTGGCATATATGGTCTCTCAATCCTACTAGGCTCATTTATCAAAATCAACATCATAAAGCATCACCATATACCACCATCACATATCATCATCATCACATATCACAATATATGAACAAGTTTAATTGGCCACTTTAATTACCCCGATTGTGCGGATTTAAACCTCAACAACACCTTACCTCGGTGGGATTCCACTCATCACCGGACCTTGCATGTGCGGGATTCCACTCATCGCCACATGCCCTACGGATGGGATTCCACTCATCATCCCGTAGAAATATAAAAAGCTTCCGGTGGAATATTACATCATCGTACTTCTCCTTGATGACTTAACGCCATCAAGGCCACGTACGTTTTGACTCAATTTGTGTGCACACTATCCTAATGATCGATCATTTACAACCGGTAATTTTTAGTGCCAATTATCATAACCACATCACATATATATATCATCAACCACAATACATGCTCATCACATATCTACTCATCATGATATATATACATGTATCAATTAACCACAATTCAAGAGTATAGCTAGTAAGCACAAGGCATTTAAGGATATCGAAAGCTAAGCTATCAACTTGAATTAAATGGAAGTGGCCTACCAAGCACACTCTACACACACACACACTACACAAGCTCGAACCAAACTTAAAAACAAGTTGAAACACTCACCGCCCTTCCTTAGCAATTCGAACCAAACTCCCTACGAACCCGGATTCGGTCCCAAAGCCTCTTCCGCGCTTCCACTTGCTTCTAACCAAACAAAACATACATATTACTTCCCAATTCAATGCTAAACTCAAACATCAACATACTTGCTAACACAACCCAAATTCCACGATTTCCAAACCACATAACATCTCTAAAAATCCCATTTTCGTGCTCCCCTAAAGACTTGCTGAAAAACCAATTTCCAAACATCCAAATGGCTTCCCAATCATCCCAAAACACTCTCATACCATAGGTAGACCAACAACCCATCAATTTCAACACAAAACCCACCAAAAGCTCAAGTTTTACAACCTTAAAATTAGCCCTAAGACCATACTACGAATTTTTACCCAAATTCAACAAATTTGATATATGTTACTCATCATAACATGGTTAACTAAAACCCCAACCCAATTTATCAAAACCAAATAGAAAACCCCTTAAAAATTCAAACTTTAACATAAACCCTAATTTCCAAAACACCATATTTTTGAAATCCAAGACCATAGATAGATAGAGGTTGAAGAGGAGAATAAGAAAACATATTTACCTCTTAATTTGGTGTTGAAATCGAGTACTAAAATCAATGGAATAGTGACTTGAAACTTGAGAGGTTTTAAAAATGGAGGCTTTCTCTCTTAACCTTGGTAAAAGGATTTTATGAAGAAGATGACAACTTTATGAGTAAAGTGGTCTTACTTTTGAAAGTCTTTGGTCAAATAACAACTTAGGTCCCTCCCCTTTTACAGAAGCTCAATTAGGGCATTATTTGAAGTTGAAATGTTTTAATTAAGTTTTATTTGACTCGAACTAATACCCGGCTAACTCCTAGGCCCAAAACACGGGTGTTACAATTCATGAGGTCAAATCGTGGAAGAAAAATTCAAAGAAAGATGGACTTCAAAGGTAAGAACAAAGAAGAAGCAAGGGATCAAATCATTTGCTTTGAGTGCAATAAACCCGGTCACATACGTTCGGAGTGCCCTCAACTCAAGAAGAAGGGCTTTGAGAAGAAGAAGAAGCTCAAAGCCAAGCTTGCTACTTGGAGTGACGAGGAGTCATCGGAGGATGACGAACAAGAAGTGGCCAACCTTTGCCTCATGGCACTTGAGGAAGATTCCTCCATGGTAACCTCTAAGTCATCATCTTTAGATTTTACATATGATGAATTAAATGATGCATATGATGAGTTACAAGAGGTCTATGATGAATTAGTTGAGAAATATAAAGAGTCGGTCATTAGGAATAAGAAAATCATTTTGGAGCTAAATGAGAAAAATGACTCACTCTCTCAAGCTAATTCAAAATTTGAGAAAAAGATATTAGGGTTGAAAGTTGAACTTAAATTTTTTCAAGATGAAAATGTTGACCTTAATAATCTTTTGTCTCAATGTAATCACTCTACTATTCTCATTGAAAATGTCTTGTATGTCGATGGTCTTAAACATAACTTATTGAGCATAAGTCAATTGTGTGATAAATGATTTAATGTTTTATTTGATAAAAATGGATGTAAAATTGTAGACATTAAATCTAATAATATTATGCTCATAGGTCATCGCATAGGGAACATATACATGGTGCATCTAGATGACATTCATACATCTCATGCATGCTTAGTAGCACAAAATGAAAATGATGCATGGTTGTGGCATAGGAAACTAGGACATGCTAGCATTAGTGTTTTAGAAAAACTAGTTTCCCTTGATCTAGTTAGAGGTTTACCCAAGATTAAATTTTCAAATGATAAAATTTGTGATGCATGCTCTAAGGGTAAACAACATAAGTCTTCCTTTAAATCCATTAATGATGTTTCTACAAGTAGATGTTTACAACTAATCCATATGGATTTATTTGGGCCAATTAGGACTATGAGCTTGGGTGGTAAGTCTTATGCATTTGTACTTGTTGATGATTTTTCTAGATTTACTTGGGTTCTATTTTTAAGTACTAAAGATGAGGCTTTGGAAAAATTCATCACATTTTCAAAACTAACCCAAAATGATCTTGAACTTAGAATTTCACATATTAGAAGTGATCATGGGACCGAGTTTCAAAATTTAGGGTTTATAGATTTTTTGAATGAAAATGGTATTAGCCACAATTTTTTGGCTCCTCGAACTCCTCAACAAAATGGGGTAGTTGAGAGGAAAAATAGAACTTTGCAAGAAATGGCTAGAACTATGCTTTGTGAAAATAATTACCTAAATATTTTTGGGCGGAAGCCACAAACACCGCTTGCTATATTGTTAATCGAGTAATGATTAGGCCAATTTAAAAAAAAACACCCTATGAGATTTTAAAATCTAAAAAGCCTAACATTAGCTATTTTCACCCTTTTGGTTGCAAGTGTTTTGTTTTAAATAATGGAAAAGACAACTTAGGTAAATTTGATGCAAAAAGTGATGAAGCTATTTTCATAGGATACTCTTTGACATCTAAAGCCTATCGAGTATTTAACAAAAGAACTTTAGTTGTAGAAGAATCTATACATGTTGTATTCGATGATAACCTCCTTCCAAGGAAGGATTCTTGTGATGATGATGATGTAGGAATCATAAATGCCTTTGATGGAGGACAAACTTCAAAGGAGGATGAGATTCCAACAACAAAAGAAGAGGACACACAAGATCCACCTCTTGAAGCCTTGAAGGACTTGGCTCTTGAGGAAAAGAAAGTGAGCTACCCAAGGGAGTTCAACTATGTTAAAGATGGTGAAATCTTGGGTGATCCATCCAAGGGGGTAACCACTCGATCTTCTCTTGGATTAATGAATCATGTTGCATTATCTCATGCATAAAGCCTAAGAATATAAAAGAAGCATTGAAAGATGATTTTTGGATTATGGCTATGCAAGAAGAGTTAAATCAATTTGAGAGAAGTAACGTTTGGACATTAGTTGATAGGCCTAGTAATCAATCTACCATAGGAACTAAATGGGTCTTTAGGAACAAGCTAGATGAGAGTGGTAACATTGTGAGAAATAAAGCTAGACTTGTAGCACAAGGTTACACTCAAGAAGAGGGAATAGATTTTGATGAAACCTATGCACCCGTAGCTAGAATGGAAGCCATTAGGATGTTGCTTGCATATGCATGTTATCATAATTTCAAGCTCTTTCAAATGGATGTTAAAAGCGCGTTTTTAAATGGTTTTATAAATGAAGAAGTGTATGTGGAACAACCACCGGGTTTTGAAGACTCAAAATTTCCAAATCATGTTTTCAAACTCACTAAAGCTCTTTATGGTTTAAAACAAGCTCCTAGAGCTTGGTATGAAAGACTTTCAAACTTTTTAATTGAAAAAGGTTTTGAAAAAGGTAAGGTAGACACTACACTTTTTATAAAAATGTATAAAAATAACATCTTAGTAGTTCAAATTTATGTTGATGATATTATTTTTGGTTCTACTAACGAATGTCATTGCAAAAAGTTTGCTAAGCTAATGCAAGGTGAATTCTAGATGAGCATGATGGGGGAGCTCTCATTCTTTTTGGGACTCCAAATCAAGCAAAAGAAGGATGACACCTTCATCAATCAAGCAAAGTACATAAAGGATATGCTTAAGAAGTTTGGCTTGGAGAATGCAAAGCCTCAAGCCACACCTATGAGCTCTTCTACAAAGCTTGACAAAGATGAAGGAGGTAAGTGTGTTGACTCTAAGCTTTACCGTTCTATGATTGGATCTTTGCTTTACCTTACCGCAAGTAGACCGGATATCTTGTTTAGTGTTTGCTTGTGTGCTAGGTTTCAAGCTAGTCCTAGAGAGTCTCACCTTATAGCCGTTAAGAGAATCTTTCGGTACCTTAGAGATACTCCTTGTTTAGGTCTTTGGTACCCTAGAGACTCCACCTTCAACCTTCATGCTTATTCGGATGCGGATTATGGGGGATGCAAAATCGATAGAAAGAGTACTTCAGGAACTTGTCAATTCCTAGGTAGTATGCTCATATCTTGGTTCTCTAAGAAACAAAATAATGTAGCCTTATCTACCACCGAAGCTGAGTACATATCCTTAGGGAGTTGTTGTGCTCAAGTCCTTTGGATGAAGCAACAACTCTTAGATTATGGTATTAAAGTTGAAACCATACCCCTAAAATGTGACAACACTAGTGCTATATGTTTAAAAAAAATCCCATCCAACACTCTAGAACCAAACACATAGAAATAAGACATCATTTCATTAGAGATCGTGTCCTTAAAGAAGATGTGGTTATAGAGTATGTAGACACCTTAAATCAATTAGCGGACATATTTACAAAACCTTCAGACAAAGAGCGTTTTTGGTCCCTTAGTAGAGAGTTAGGTCTAGCTAGCCTATCTTGACCTTTTAGGACCTCTTTGTGCTTAAAATTGCTTGATCTTGTGAAATTGCATGTTTGTGTGTTGTAACTCTTGAAAATGTCCATGCATATAGCTAGGGGGAGTATGATTCTATTCAAATATGCTTAGAACTGTTCATTCATCATTTGCATTCCTTTAGGAGGTGTTAAAATCGAGCCTATGGTTGTTCTTTAGGCCTAAAATGTATTTCTGGGCATAGGGTATCGATACGGCCCTACGCGTATCGATACGAGTACTTCATTAGCTTTCCAGACTTCATTTTGCCTTAAACGGGTATCGATACGGTTAAACCCGTTTCGATACTAGCTTCAATCGTTTCGATACGGATTGCATCCGTTTCGATACGATTCTTTAACGGGCATTTTTAAGGGAATTACGCTTTTACCCCCGTATCGATACACCCTTAGGCGTATCGATACGCGATTGTGCAGACAGCTTTAATTTTGACATTTAAAGTATTCAACTTTTACCAAAACTAAAATTCTTAAAACCCTAAAAGCCCTAGCCGTTTTAGCCTATAAATAGGCTCTTCATCCCTCATATTTTCACACCACAACTCAAAAACTTCAAGAGGGTTTCAAATCAAGCAAAGCTCTAAGGTTTTTCTCATCAAATTTGGTGCTAGGCTTTTCTTCATTCTTCTCTAATCCCTATCAAGGTAAAACACTTCCTTTTCTTTTTTAATTTTTCTTTTCTTTTGTTTTTTTTTATATTTGTCTTCTTAACAAAATTCTGTTTTTCAAAATTTCTTCTTCAAATTTTATTTTGCAAAATTTTTTTTACCTTGATCTTTGATTTCTCAATGATTTGAATGAAGGAATCTAAATGCATACACTTATTTTTCTAGTTCATGGCACCCAAGGAATCTAGGAAGAGACCTCGTGTTTCTCAAACCGGTGAATCATCTAATCCCGGAGAGGGTGCTCGTCCAAATTACACCCAAATCTATGAACATTCCTTTGAAACCACCTGAGCTCTCACATATTTTCGTCAATTCGAAAACTACAAGATTCGTCCGGAAAGGGTAATATCTATTCCTTTTCTTAACTCGGAACGATTCAAATTTGAGTATCTCCCTTTGCTTCAACTTTGGAATTTTATGGATTTTCTCTCCATTCCCGGGTTTTATTTCCGTCTTTTGGTTTTAATCTTTTATGCTAATGCCAAATGCCTTGCAAATCGTAATGGGGTTGTTACCGGAGTTAGTTCCTATCTCATGGGCAAGAAAATCCTCCTTGATGTAAAATCTATATGTGAAGTTTTCAAGTTGGAGGATGAAGGCCTTGATGATGAGAATGCTTTAGGCCATGTTCTTAGTGGTTCCGTCATCGCCCTCAATGCTCAAGATCGGATCCTTCATTTGATGGTCTCTTGGTGGTTTAGGCCTTCCGGAGGAAAGTACTCTACCATCCGTCAAGTGGATGACTTTTGGATTCGTTGCTTCCGTGAGAGAAAACGTCCAAACCTTGCTCGTATTATGTTTGCGGAGATTGTTTATCTTGTGCAACATCGCCACACCTCTCTTGTCACCTCCTTCACCTATGGTACGACCCTCAGCTATTTCTTTTTGAAAAAAAAGATATTGATTGCTCGTTTGACTCCCCAACTCCCCTCACCGATCCTATTGATGAACGCTCTCTTGCACGGGGAAAGTTCCATTATTTTAATGGTAGTTGGTTACGTCTTTCCGAGCTACCACCCGAGGCCGCGACACAATTGGAAAATCAAGGTGATCAAGTTCCTCAAGCTCCTCCACCTCCTCCTCAACCTTCCATGGATGCTCTTATGACCTTCCTTAATGAGCAATTCACGGGGTTGCGCACGGATATGGGGAATCGTCTAACCGCTCTTGAAACAAGCTTTGAAACAAGGATGACGAACGTGGAGAATCGTCTAACTTCTCTTGAAGGCGGTTATAACTCCTTGAATATTGCTCTCTCCGCCTTCCATGATGAGTGGCGTAATAGCATGAGGAATGATGATCCAACTGTAGATGAAGATGAAGATGATGAAGAAGGCGATGATGATGCCTAGTAGCTTCTCCTTGCATTTCATGCATATCATCTAGGATATTTCTATTTATGCACCTTTGTTTCATGTTCTTAGGACTAAGTTTGCTTTATTTTAAACCTATGCTTTGATTTTTTGTTTCGTTGGATTTTTAAGTTGATGTTATGCTTTATTTTGAACTTAATGATATTTATGTTGCCTATTTATACCTTTGCCTATGTTATACACTTTACTTTGTCTCAATTTTTTTTGATCTAACAAAAAGGGGGAGAGGGAAGCTCACAAACACTTAAAAATTTTGATTTTCAACATAAAAGTTACCTAGCTCATATTAAGGGGGATTCAATTTATGCAAAGTTTTTCAAAGTGTCAAAAATTTTAAGTTTTAGTTTTGTTATATCAAAAAGGGGGAGATTGTGAAACCTATGTTTGATTTTGATATAATTAAGTCTTTAAGGATCAAATTGAAAAACTTAAAATTGTTTTATAAGTCCCTTAATAAGTTTTAAATCACCAACACTTTAAAACTGATTTGAAAAACTCAAACTCAAAATATTTTCTAAGTGTTCCAAGGCCAAACTATTGAAAACCGTCCAGGTGTATCGATACGCTTCCAGCCGCATCAATACCTTTTTTTACAAAGTTGGCTACTAGAGGAGTTCGTTTCGATACGCACTTAACCGTATCGAAATAGATTCAATCTGTATCGATACGCTCCTTTGTAAAATCTGAAAGAGTTTGAATGGTGTACCGATACGTATCCAACCGTATCGATACAGTTTTAACGATTTTTTAATTCAGATCGTTTTAAATGCTTTCGACCGTTGGTGTCAGTTGTTAGGTAACCAAATTTTAAATTGGTAGTTGACCCGTATCGATACGGTAAACCCTCGTATCGAAACGAAAACTTCCAGTGAGCTAAGTCGAGAAAAAAGTATCGATACGGTCTCATCCGTTTCGATCCCCCGTATCGATACGCCTACGTGCGTTTCGATACCCCCTATTTATTGTGTACAACAACTCTTTCTTTTTTGAGACAGGTATCGATACAACTCCCCCTGTACCGATACGGATAGCTGCAGAAGTGCATTTATGGTGGTAAGAGAGGGTTCCAACGGCTCTATTCAAATCCCCAACCACCCAAATGGCTAGAATTAATATAGGAGGTATAAATTGAAGCTCTTTGAAAGCCAACAACAACTATTGCATTAAAGACAAACATTCAAGCAAAAATCCAACCTCAAGTGTGCTAAATTTCCAATTTCTTGTAATTCCCAAATTGTGTTGTATCCAATTCTTATTCTATCTTCAAATTTGGGTTGAGTGTTGTTTTTCTAGGGACAAATTTGTATTTGAGAGATATACTTCTTGTCCAATTTCTTCTTTGATTATTGGTGAGGGTTTGGTCAAAT
Source organism: Hibiscus trionum (assembly GCA_030270665.1). NCBI lineage: Eukaryota > Viridiplantae > Streptophyta > Magnoliopsida > Malvales > Malvaceae > Hibiscus > Hibiscus trionum. Next base: position 15,425,655 of record BSYR01000013.1, read on the forward strand.
TTTGGGTAGAAAATTTGACCGGTTGTGTAAAGGTTACCTCCTAAGCCTTGAAAAGGGGAAGAACAAATAATGAATTGTTGAAATCCTTAGTGGTAGCTAAGGTAGTGGATGTAGAGTTCATTTGGAACTTGAACCACTCTAAAATCTATTATTCTTCATTTTTAAATTGCCCTTTCACTCCACAAAGTTTTTAAATCCCAATTCACCCCCTCTTGGTCTTGATCATTCAATCGATCCACTCAACACTTTTTGAATGCTGGCGGTATATAGGTTGATTTTAGATGTTAATCAATGTTAATAAATGGTTGGAAGTGTTAGGTTTTGGCTGGGTTAAGTTTGTAGAGTAAATGATGGTGTTTTCGGTTGTTTCGGAAGGGCGTTCGGTGGTTTTTGGCAGAGCAACGTGGTAGGATTGCTTGCTGGAGTTTTTAATGCATTGAGATGCATTAATCCTCTGTTCTTATGTGGTTAAAATAGGGGGAAACTTTTCAGAAGCAACCTGTGAGGTTTTGGAAGCTTCGGACGCTTAGTTTCGCGTCAGCTATTCAAGGTTTCGTCTGTCGGTGAGTGAGAACGTGGAGTTCAGCTTTGAAATGTTTTAAAGGTGGTTTTGGGAACTTAAATATAATTTTGAAATGCTTGTCTAATTTCGGAAGGAAGTATAAGGAATTTGTCTCTCGGTTGTGCTATTATGAAATGGTTTTTATGCACTTGATTTTGGATGCATGTTACCTACTGTAAAGCATGTTTAAAGTATGTGGTTTACTGTTTTTAATGATGTGATGATGGAGGATTCACATGGTAAGTGATCATTGCATGTATATGTTTTATACTTGTGATTTAAAGCATGGTTTAATGGTTTGGAATATGATTAATTGATGATGCTTTGGAAATAGTGAGGCATGTGGTTAAATATGAATTATATTGGCAAGTGATGTTGTGAAAATGGTTTATAAATGATATCGGATATAGTTAGCCGGCTATAGGATTGAGTGCACTATAAAAGTTTCCTTGGATGTTGAGGGGTTAGTGTCCCGTTTCTCGGTCTAAGTACCCTTACAATCGAGGAGGTTGGCGTCCTGTCTTAGTGGGTTAAGCGTCTAATCGATGAATGGGGTTGGTGTCCCTGAGGGGTTGGTGTCCCCGTTGGTTGTTATTGCACCACTTGGTTCTTATTGTACGAAATTCCGGTTGAGATGGCTTGAAGTGTTGTGTGAACACTTGTTGAATCCGTGTATCTAATATGTTGTTTTGAGAAATGAACTTGTCTAATGATCACTTGCAAGCCAATATAATTGATGATATATCATGAGATGGTTTATGATTTATATTGTGATTTATACATGTTTTACTCTTTAAGCTTTGCATATGGTAATTATGCATGGGAATGCTTAAATTGAGTTTTAGCAATGGGACTTGCTGTTGATTCATGATACATGTTGCATAAGGTTTATTATGCTGATTTTTTATTAAGGAAAGTGTTTGTTTTTAAAGGCATGGTGGTTTTCAAATGATTATTTAAGTTAATTGAAATGAGATTTTAATGTGGACTTGGAAAATGGTTTTAATGCATTGACGATGTTTTTTTTAGCATTCCTCACTAAGCCTTTTGTGTTTACGCTCTAATTTGTCTATAAATGCAGAGAATTGAGATTTTGGAGGCAACGTGGAGCAATGGATCACAAGAGACTTCATTTGAGAATGTATGTTTCGGTTTAAACTATAAGTAAAAAGGGCAATGGGGGATCCGTTGTCTTTTTGGGAGATTTGTGCAAACTCCCTATTTGAGCAAGTGTTCGTTGCTGCTTTAGACTTGTAAATGGCTTTTGGTTATTGGTTTGTGCTTTGCTACGCATTTTGGTATCTTGATTGGCTTGTTTACTAGGTTTCATGCCTACAGTTTACCTTTGATGTAAATTGCCATGATATGATGTTGAATAAGCCATGAATGATTGAGGTTTGATGTTTGGATATGTTATATATATATATATATATATATGTTGGAAATACTTAGTAACATCCAGACCATCTTGCTTCAAAATTTGACACCCTACTCTTAATACTAAACAATTCAGAGGCGTTGTTTGTGCTAAAATAGGTTTCCTAAACATCTTTACAGATATCTACTACTATTTTGTAAAGGAGAAAATGGGTACCAATGTTAGGGGACATGGTATTAACCAGCCAAGACATCACTCTACCATTCTCATGCACCCACTTTTCAAATCTCATATATGTTGGAGGAGGTTTCTCACTCTCCCCTGAGATATAGCCAAGTTTCCCTTGTCCAGTAAGAAAGATCTTGACAGACTAGGACCATGGAAGATAATTGTATCCCACAAATCAATTGCAAGTAAATGCTGCTCTAGAGAGTTCTAGAAAATCATCGACAATGATATGAGGATCCACTGATGAATTAGCTCCAGAGGATGCGGAAGGAGAAACCATCGATTTTTATTAGAGAATCAAACCCTAGACTGATACCATGTAGAATCTGATGAAAACTGCTAGTTTCTCACTAATATTTTATTCATCAAACATATAGGGTATATATACGAATAGAATATCCCTAAACTAGGTAACAAAATATATCACAATAAATACAATATAAATTACCCTAAGATTAAGCCTAATTGTCAGCCTACAAATCTGTAACACGATAAGACTTTACCTCTATCCCTACTTAAAATATAGCGTCATATTTACTATGATTACAACTCACACCACCTCCCCCACACAAGAGACTTGACAGAGTTAGTGTTTAGATTTTTGTAGGCATGCATTTCATGTAGTTTAATTTCATGTTGTTAAAAAGTATTGTCATTACATTTGTATTATCATTGTAATTGCATTTAGTTTATTATCAATGCATTTATCTTTGTAACTGCATTCTGCTTATGGTCATTGCATTCTGTTTTTGCATTGGGGACAATGCAATCTTTAAGTTTAGGGATATACACCTGAGATTTGAAATGCACCCCATTTCAAAAAAAAAAAACTAATCAAATGCAAGGTTCTTTTTGTGTTATAAATAATTTGCTTACATTTAATGCTTCAATCATCATGTTAATTGTGAATGAGTTGGTTGGATACATGTGATAAAATGTTGCATTAGAGTTATGTATGAATGAATTTCTTGCTTGAGTAGGGATACCTAGCATCACCTCTTTGATTTTAGATGAATTCTACCTTGTTCAGTTGTTTCTATATATGTTAATAGACCTTATTATGTGTAAATAAAAGGCACTCTAATGTGGGTGTAATATAAGAGTGGCTTAAGGGGGAACACTCTAATGCATGCTTTAGAAAATTGAATATGGCCAGAGGTTATCGCTGCATGAGTTTGTGTCGAAGCAATGAAGAACTCCCCGAGGGTTCGTTGCTCAGCATCTTACTTCTACAGATCTTGGGGTGCATTCATTCTTCGATATCTTTCGCTCCTTAAAATAATAATAATAATAATAATAATAATAATAATAATAATAATAATAATAATAATAATAATATGGATGTTATATGTTATATTAAATAAATGTTTTTAGGTGGAAAGAATCTAAGATGTTAGGCATGATGCTATGTATTGTTGAAATGCAGATTTATTTATTCTTATGATTGAGTTGTCAATGCAATCTTCTATCATGTTGATGCAATGGGTTCATTTATGGTTGAGATGATTCAAGTAGCTAGAATGTTCTCAAACCTTTTGTTAATCCTTGTTGTTTTCTATTTTGCTTGAGGACAAGCCAAACCTCAAGTTTGGGGAAATGATAACTCTATAAAGAGCACATATTTCTTACTTATTTATTGATTAAATTGTCCTTACATTAGTGTCTCATGCATCCATTTCTGCATTTTTACTTTGTTATTTGTATTTTCTATAACTCTTGTCATCTTTGCTCTTTTTATGCAATATTCTGCCTTTATGCAGGTTTGTCGTTGTAATGATAATGTCCCTGCACAAGAATTTTATTCAATGCAGCCAAATGCATCATTGCAGCCGCCAACTGTCCAGATCCTTACGGATAAGGGCGACGACGCCAATTGTATAGTATGTTATAACAGATTTAGTACGATATCCCTTCACACAATTCACATGAAGGACATGTGTCCTCCTTAGATCGGCCTATATAAAGGATATTTGAGGAGAGAGAAATACACATCAAGTCGAATTATCATTTCCTTCATCTTTAAACGATTTGAAGCTTCTCCCATGACCACTTGAGCTTACTTTCTTAGAACCGAGGTGAAGACGAGGCATAATTTTTGGTGAAAACAAATATCCAAGTGCTGACGCAAGAGGGATGTGTAAATTCATGCTGAATCAACCTAGTATTAGAGGTTTCTACTTGAGTTTATATATTTCTTAGTACTTGAATGATGATGATTTACTCTTTAATTTTCTTATGAACTTGAATGGTTTTGGATTTTGAATTCAATTATATTTTATAAGATTACTTTCTTGTTTCAATTGTTGGATTTGAACGATGTTTGCATGGAAATGTTTAGCGTAACTATTGACATCGAAAGATGCAGTGACAATTTAGATTAACAAGAATTGCAACGAGATTTGGATGAGGATACAACGGGAGTTGATCCACTTGTTTGAGAATGTGTAGTTTCGACCAGCAATGGAAGTTGTTGTAAAATTGCATATTCGAGTCATCATTGAAAGATTGAAAGGAAGTTTGTAAAGCAAACTTAATTTTATATGTTAATTAAATCATCATATGTTGTTGCCTTGCTGTATTTGGTAATCTATCGAGTTTCGCCGAGGGGATCCAGTTCCTTAATTGATAATCTACTATCTTTGTTAGTTTGATCTTATTGTGCCAACATCAATCTTTAATATAAACCTTTTTATTTTTCCCTTACAATCACAACTACACTCACATTCATTTTTATTTACAGTGTTGCTTGCATTGACATAAGATTTCAACCTAATTCCTATCCTCGCGGGTTTGATATCTAATAGGATTTACCTATCAACTATACTTGCATCGACAATGTACACTTGTACAAATCGTGTGACGTTATTTCACCGATCAAATGTGCTACTAATATATAGGGTACAAATGAACCATGATATGTCACTAAGTGCAGTTGGACATTCAAATTATTTTTTCAACAGTTGTATTTTTCACTTCTGAAAAAATCTAATAGTACTTTTAAGTTTAACCACTCAAATTATTTTTGATAGATTTACCGTTTATAACCATTAATTTTCAATATCTTGTTTGGGAATGCATAGTACTGTAAATACCATGCACATATGCCTTCAAAGATGATCTCATTCAAAACAACCTTCTCTATTTCCTCATTCTCTCCTACCTAGCTAAGTATTCTTTGTCTCTTGATTTTTCTATTTCCTCCATTGCAGAAGGGTCCGTTGAGTCTGAGAGGATATGCATTTTTACAAAATATCCTTGTTAAGTGTGTAAAAGTACTGTATTTTCTAGCCTTTTACTCATATTATTGTTAGACTTAGGCTCATTTTAGTTGCATTCATAGGAATTCATGCATAGTTTCCAAGTTTCTTTGATTCATGAGCTTGGTATTACATTTTGTTAGTTTTTCATGGAAAAGTCGCTGCTTTGGTGCTTTATTTTGTGCAGATTAGGATTATCGTGTTAAAGTGTAAATTGCCGAGGCAATGAAGGAGAATAAGAAAGGACATGCCAAACCAGTTGTCGTGGCAATTCGGGATAAATCTGCCCAGTTTTGGATAAATTCGAAATTCAAGGGATAACTCTTCAAAATCCGAATTTACAAGCATAATTTGATAGAGATGAAGACTCCAAATGTGTGAGGAGATCTTGGAGATAAAGATGGAAGATATTAATTATCTTTTATCCAATTAAAACAAGTCTAATCCTATCCAAATTGAAAGAGTTTGATCGGATAGAAATCCTAATTCCATGGAACTCCAACGCAAATCAACAAACAACAAATTAAATCATCTCTTTAAATAGGGATCAACTTGCAACAAGAAAGAGAGGAGAGGGGGGAATCAGAGAAAGAGAGTAGATCGCAAGGCATCATCTTCTTCTTTATTTTTACTTTATGCGATCCATGGCTGGGAATTTTTCCTTTGTATATCTTTCGAACCGAGCCATGAATTGATGTAAATTGGATAGGGTTATTTTGGGTTTGTGGTTTTGATAAACAATTAGATTTTTTTAGTTTTTTAGTTGTAATTTAAATTCAAAGTTTGTTCATTCTTGGTTCTTAAATTAATTACGAGTGAATTTGGAGAGGATCTCGTGAAGTTATTCATTTATTTAATATCGGGAGAGTTAGATTCAAGAAACGAATGAACATGATCTTTATTCAATCAATTGATGGTGAAGACTAATTCGACTTAGGAATAAGTTGCGGATTTCAACGGCAAAGAGAAGCGTAAGATTGGTTATTGTTCACCCATGGTTAACGCAGAGATGTATCACCAAGGCATGCACAAATGACTAGTGTTTCGAGTTAGGGATAACGAGAAGTCATTGAAGAACGCTTCGCCGAACTTTCAAGGAAGTTGACCAATTGCCCAAGCAATCGCACCATTCCCAGTTTCCCAGGCAATTACGATTGCCCAGACAATTCAACTAGTTTTATTTCCCAAGACAATTGCGTTACTTCAGCAACCAATTACCTTGATGGGCCATTCAATCATCAAACTACGACTCACGATAACTCGGCCTACTCTCTTCAATCGATTACTCTTTTCTTTCTATTTACATGTTTATTTTACTTATTATTCATCACCTTCAATATTATTTCTTTTACAGTATTATAACTTAAGCAAAGTAGCTCAAACCAATCCCTATGGAGACGATACTCGATACTTATCACTTTATTACTTGCGACGTGTACACTTGAATTGTTTGCGTAGCACTCAAAACGCACAACATGTTTTTGGCGTTGTTGCCAGGGATTGACAATTGGTGTTAATTGTTATTGTTATTGCATTTTTCTTATTATTTCCACTTACTTTTCTTTTTGTTTTTTTTAATTCGGGTGAGCTACAAGTTAAGGGATATCAACATGTGGGGAAGTACAAGTCGGTCCATTCGAGAGTTGATGTTGGAAGATAGGAATCAATCCAATCAAGAATTTCTCACATTCACCAATGATTACCTATACCAACAGAGACAAGCCCAAGGAACCTACACCATGAAAAACTCTTGCACTTGTTGTGGAGAGCATCATGCATTTGAAGACTGCCTTAAACAATCCTCGTCAAGAGCGTTCAAATTCCCTGGAGGAAACGTTTCAAGCTTTCATGGCCAGATGTGACCGATCAATTAAGGAAATTCGAGAACTATCAAAGTCCATGGATGCACTCTTGGGGGATTCAAACGATCAATTGAGGAATCCACATATGCCATGGATAACATGTCCCCAACAATCAATTCATAGGGATACTGGAATCCCAAGGAAAGATGAGAAGGAGCAATGCAAAAAGAGATCCCCGATGTGTGAGGACCAACTAAAACCTCCAAATTGAGAGCCTGCCAATGAAAAAGACTACCCAACACCTGATGAGCCCATGCAATGAATTGCCACGACAATGATTGAGGAGCCTGAATAGAGCAATGCCGCGACAACACTCAGTAAGGAAAAGAAGAGTAATGCTACAACAAATTTTGCGGAATCTAACCACCAGAATGTTACAACTAGCGGTGAGCAAAACTCGACTCGACTCGAAAAAATTGATATTTTTTTTTCAATTTCGAGTTATTCAAGTTGTTCGAGTTATTCGAGTCAACTCGATTAACTCAAAAAAATTTCGATTTCGAGTCGGTTTGGAATTTGCCCAACTCGAAAAATCGAAAAACCGAATTTTACAGTTTTGCAATTTAGTCACTGATTTTATTTTTCTTCAATTCCTCCTTCATTTTAAGTCCATTTTTGACCAAATTTGAACCACGTATTCCTAAACCAGCGTAGAATACATATTTATCTTCAATTTATATTTTTGAAAATAAATTTCATATTTTTTCAATTCTGCCCCTTAACTTTGTATGATTTTCTCATTTCTTCAATATCTCCTTTGTTTTAAGTCAATTTTGTCCAAAATTGAACCACATGCTCCTAAACCAATGTAGAAACTAGAATACCTATTTAGCTTCAATTCATATTTTTAAATTAAATTTCCTACTTTTGTAATTTACCCCTCAACTTTGAATGTTTCCCATTTCTTTAATTTCTCTTTCGTTTTAAGTCTATTTTTTTTACCAAAATTAAACCACATGATTCACTAATACTATATATAATATCTATATAACTTCAATTCATATTTTTAACAAATTTATTCTTTTTTTTAATTTAGCCCTTTAACTTTATATTTTATTCAATTTGATCATTCAACTGATTTTTTTTGTATTTTTTTTCTTTACATCAAATCATTGACTCATTTATACCCCATCAGTACTTTATCCTCAAAAGATCCTTATTTAAAAATAATATTATAAATATATTTTAGAAGTTTAGATGATATTTTTTTATTAAATAACATTACAAATCTTACTTATGCATATGAAAAATAATATGAAGAAATATATATATATGCATATCTTATATGAATAGAGAAAGTCGTTTAAATTGGAATCAAACTCGACTCGAATCGAAAAAATTTCAAATTAAATTCAAGTCATAAAATATGACGCGTCAACTCGAATAACTCGAAATTTTTTGACTCGACTCGACTCGCTCGAACGCTCACCCCTAGTTACAACGTTAATGCTAAAAGATGAATTTTGAGATTACTCTCATCCATATTTGCCACGACAATTGCATGATGACATGTGAGATCAATGAGATGACAATCCTTTGCTAATGGATTATAAGCAGGTGATGGTTGAACCTTTTGAATTCTTTAAAAACTCACCTCATCCTTGGAAGGTATTTCTAGAGGAACCGACGCTGGTAGATTTGAAGTTATCAAAATCTTTATTGATGGAGATGTTTGAGGGGCCTAAAGAAAATGGTGTTTGGATTCATGAAGCTTTTCAGAAAATTGGTCATTTCCTTGACTCATACTGAATTTTGGTAGAAGATTGCCACGGCAATTGGCTAGCACATCAATTGCGACGACAACGAAGGCTATATCCAACCACGATGGAAGCCGATGAGAGTGAGGTAATTAAATGGTTGAGTGTTGATATAATTTTTCCTATTAATATATTTGTGCTGTAACACCCCAAAAATTATGCCCAAATTGTAATCCCTAGATTCGAAAAATTCCTAATTTAGAATCCTAATTTTGAAATCCCTAATTGAAAACCCTAACAATTGGGAATTTTTAATTAAAAACCCTAATTTTCTATGGTAGACTAAATAAGAATTTTTGTCAAACTTGGAAGTTAAAATGAAATTTCTTGAAAGTTTAAGGTCTGAATCCATAAATAACCCTTTTATCAAATTGAATTTTAATTTCGTTTCTTCCCCGTCTTCTCTTTTTTTAATTGTTTAACATATATATATATATATACATATATATATATATATATATATATATATATATATATATATATATATTTGATCTTTTAATTTCAAATTGAATTCTAATTCTCCTTTCTACTCACGGTTGAATTGCCCTCCCTTTTCAACTTAAATTCTTGTTTTATTATTATTATTATTATTATTATTATTATTATTATTATTATTATTATTATTATCCTTATTTGTTTAGATTACCAACTCTCAACTCTCTATATATAGTCATAGTTATTACCTACAGAAATAAACCTAAGCCTTAAGTTTTAAAGTGATGTCACTTTTAGTTATTCCCATGTTTTATGAATTTTTCTCGAATTGACGTTGTCATCACCTTACATCGAAGTCGCAACCTCCATTTGTTCGTCGTTAGAGCTATTGCTGCTTAAGGTGTGTTTTCTTATGGTGCTAAAAATAAAGTATATATTATTTTTCTATGTGTTGGTTTTTTATACATTGTGTGATTATTATATGTATTATGGATTGTATGATTGACATTATATGCATATGAATTCAGAATGTGTTTTAATTATGATTTATGGAATATTTGATTTATGAAACATCGGATTTTCGGAACTATGATATGAATTTATGGACTATGGTTTATGAACTATGTTTACGGAATATCGGATCTATGGAACTGTGTTTATGGAATTTGATTTTTAAACATCATATATGTATGAGCATGAGTTGGGATTTGTACGGAGGAAGTTCAGTGGTTTCATCCTTCGGGCTGAATTCCACTCCATATCAGTGGTTCTACCCTTCGGGTTGAGTTCCACTTCGGATTGGTGACGATGTAGAGAGTGGTTCTGGGGAACCTTACTCTTCGGACGGCGATGTAGTTGGGTGCATTGCACTGTGCTTGTGATTTGTGTTATGGTTTAAAAGATTTCATTCAAAATAATATTATGTTTTATAATTATGGTTTTTCTTGCACTTTCGAGACACACTAAGCTCTTTAGCTTACTCCCCCATAGTTTTCTCTTACAGATATCTTTGGGCTTTAGGCGACGTGGTACTTGGAGGATCTCACATTTTATTCGGTTATTTTATTATTCAGTATGAAACTATTTTAGTTTAATTAGATTTCTATTTATCATTTTGGGACATGGATGTAATTTTAGACTATATATGTTTTGGGATTATTTTTGGCATTCATTTACTGTTATTTTAATTCAGAGATTTTATACAATCATTCGAACACTTATTATGATATTTTTATTTTTATTTATTATTAAATTTATATTATTTATTTTAATTAAAGTATAATTTTCAAAATTAGATTTCTTGAGGGAAAAGTTTTCAATTGTAACTTCCTAAATTCGGTCTTTTCTTCTAGGCCGGGTTTAGGGGGTTACATGTGCCTTCAGGAACAGTAGTAAGGTGGAGGGTATACATGGATTACAAGGGAACACGAAAGAAAGACACCTACACCATGGTAACGCAAACTGGAGTAGCTGCGAGCACATTGGCTCAACTCTTTTTGGGTAATATTGTCACTCGATGAAAGGTACGAATGGACTTAAGGAGTATCGGAAACTACCCTCCTCAAGCCTTCTTAGATATGTAGTAACCTTAGAAGATGCATGAAAATGCTCCTTCTAAGAATTTTTAATTTTTCATTTATAATTGTTGGACCTTTATTTTATTTTCGGTTATTTTGGATTTGTTTTATTTTTCTTTATTTATTTTTGAAAATTTTAGGAGATGTTTTATTTTATTTGTCTTTTTTTATCTTTAGTTTTCAGATTTTCTTTTCTTTTCCACATCAAGAGTAAAAACCACCATGGCCAAAAATCTTACTACCATGTCAAAGCTAAATTCTTCACAAGAAGTAGAACCATCTTTCAAGATGCATTGCCAGCATTACGTCACCAATCGCCATGATCTGGAAAGAGAACCAAGCAAATGACTCGAAGGAAACTAGTCATTCGATGTGACGACTATCACAACCCTCTTTCGAGTGGCTCGACGCTTTTTAAAACAAAAACAACTGAGATGCCACCAATCTTTTTAAAAGGTGTGATTGGATCACCTAAAAATGGGTCGTTTTAATAAAACCTTTTTATCTTATTAAAACAACGATTTTGGTCTGTGAAAACACAAAAACGGGTTCGGGAGTCGATTACGAGTGGGGAAGGGTTAGCACCCCCACAACGCCCAAAATTAGTACCTAGCCGATTATAAAAAGTTTTGAAGTCGTATTTTGCGAATTCACATTAAGATTAATATTATTGCCCGTTTACGAATTTAGCTCAATTTTAACGGCCTTGCTATTCAGAAAATGAACTCCAATCACCGCTAACACTTCTGGCGCTAACCCGTCATTCCCGTTTAGTAAGACACCACATTAATTAAATTTCACTTTCTTTAGCAAACAAACAAAAACTATTTAATTTGTGGAATTTTTTATTCATTCTAAATTAATGTTTATTACCCTAATTAATCTAAATATTTTAGGTACTTGGGTTAAAGTATGGTTAAGTGTATCTTATGAATATTAAATGTGAAGAAGAATCTTATTTTTCTCTTTAAAAGCTCTAACTAGGGTAATTTAGTACCTAACCCTAAAGGCTTTATTTAACCTAATCATTTAATTAAAAAAAAGACTTACGTGTTCTACGAAAGAATCCAATTAATAAAAAAAACTAAAATTAAACAATTATATTTACACAAAAAAGTGAACACAAAAAAAAAAAAACAAATTAGCGAAAAGATTAACAAAAGAATTTAAAAGGCATGTGTATCCTTCCCTAAAGAGGGTCAACGCAACATATGAAATGAATTATTTTTTTAAAGAAACACATATATACAAATTAAAATTTTACTTAAAAAAGATTTTTGTAAAAAATTAAAAAGTTAAGTTCCATTAAAATTTGATAAAATTGGCTAAATTAGAAAAATAAAAACGAGATTAAAGTTTTAAAACAACAATGGTTTAAAAATACTTGAAAATTAAAGGATCAATGAAGATAGTGAATTGAACGTAAATAACTCAATTAAAAAAAACTCGAACAAAAATCAAATAAAAAAGTTTTTTATACACACATTCGAATAAGAAGAACATATAAAAAGTAAATAAATACCTTGAAAGATGCTTCAAACTTTTATTTCAACTTCGAATCTAAATACAAGACTCGTGCATAAACTGTGTAAGACTCTAAAAACTCTCCAAAATAATTGTATTTCTCCAGACTAAATTGTGTGTAACAAAGCTTTGAACCCCCTTTATATAGGTATTTTTTGACCTAAAAATCCCAAAATTCGGAACAATAAAAAACTTATTTTTGGGCGATTCTTCACTTTTCGCATTAAATGCAGATAAGATATGATTTATAGCTGATTTGATTCGAATTTTTAAGGCAACTTTGAGCTGATTCTTTCCCTTTTCCTTCAATCCAGATTCAGATATGATCTGAAAAAATATTTGATTTTCAATACTGACTCGAATCTGATCTGACTTTTCCATATTTGAATCAATATAAACCCTAACCCTAACCTTTTCTTGCTTGCTGCAGGAGTTACGGTTGTAAGGGAGAGGTGGCAGCGGTGGCTCAACATGGCGAGGACCTGGACGGGACAAAACGGTCGCGGGTGTCAACGACCGGTGGCGGTGCTGCAGTCACAACGCCGAGCTGTTGTTGTTGTGGTTTTTCGAGAGGAAGAGCGGCAATGCAACGCGAACCACGATGAGAAGGGGTGAGCGTCGGTGCGGCACGGTGTGGGCGACGACTAGCAGGTCACCAGCGATGCCGGTCGTCAGTGACTAAACTCTCAAAGGGCGCGCCATGGTTGCGCGACGGTCTCCCTACAACGCCCAGTCCCGTGCGCGTGGGCAGCAGGCACGATGGCTATCAGGCACGTGGTGGCGCGCGTGTGGAGGGGTGCCTCCTTTTCCTCAGTCCAATCTGAACCATTAGATCTCTGACCTAGATCCGACGACTGATATTTGGAGCTGCATATGGGCTAAAAATTAGCTAGGCTTTCTTTTATGGGCCAATTGGGTTGTTATTAGGTTAGAAACTAAAAATGGATCCTATTTATTAATGGACTCCTTTATCTAAAATTAAAATAAACTTTTTTTATTGTAACATGGATCTCTTTTTATTTAAATGTTCCTTTTATTTTTATTTTTAAAATTATCATTTTTTGGTTTTCAAAACTAATGCTACAAATATTATAAAAATAATATATACATATATACAAGAGAAAGAAAAGAAAAATTAAAAGGCCCGGGTGAAAAATCAATGACAACAGCTACCCATTCTTTGCTTATTCTAGTGAAACAAGGATATAGCAAAGAACAAGAGGCACTGGTTTTCACCAACTACCGATTTGCTGCTCGGCTCCATTCTCCTGATGCCCAAACGGATCGGCATGTTTTATTCTCTTGATGCCTGAATAGATAGGCGGGATCCATTTTTCTTGCGCCCAAACAGATAGGCGGGTTCTATTTTCCGAACGCTCAAATAGATGAGCAGGTTATATTCTCCGTACATCCGAACAATTGGACGGGTTCTATTCTCCATGTGCCCGAATAGATGAGCGGAATTCCATTCTCCTTACGCATGAACGGGAAGATGAGTTTTTTGCTGAAAAATCCTACTTATAATTGTAAAAATGTGTTGCGATTATGAGGAACATGCCCCCAAGGATGTCTAAAACATGGATGCATATTGAGTTTTATGGTTTTCTTTTTAACTCGTTTAGCCCAAACGAGCAGCCATCTCCACTGTCTCGGCTTCGCCATTCTCATTCGTTGTATCTATTTGCTTCATTAAATGGTCGTATTCTGCTTCACCATTATCATTCTTTGTACCTCTTTGCTTCATTAAAAACATCCGATCTTCGTAGGCAAATGTCTCAAGATCTACTATCATTGTAGTTGATACATCAATATCGAGTGTAAGACCTCCTTTAATAGTCTTGAAAACTTCAAGTCTTCATATGCCCCAAATAACATTAAGCACCTACAACGCTTCTTGTGAATTTTCAAATTCTTGCCCCTACAAGGCATCTTGAAGTTTATCTCCACCTTGAATGTCTTTGATGTTGGCGTTATAATCTCTTCTTCTAACGCCTATCAAACTTAGGAATCTTGAACACTCTGGTTAATATAAATTGCCCCAATTGGTGGCACATTTCTATCCCCTTTTTATGCTTTAAGGATCTTCAAACTTACACCCTTCAATCACCTGTGTTTTAATCTTCTTAATGCAAGGTGATGCCACCATTCAATTTGAGGTTCAATTGTCAGTCACTTCACTATTTCTTGATGTGATGGCGAATATTTGCTCATGATTCCCTACGGTTGGGATCAATACCAAGAAACCTTTTACTTTTCATGAATCTATGTCGATCTACTCGTAAGATGCAAGAAAAGGCTAGAAATGAGAATTTAAAGGAAGAAGTCATGGCAAACACAGAAAAGAGCAAAGCCAGATGCCCCAAAATTTATAGTATGAATTTTTCATAAATCCATCAACTGGATAGTTTCCCACTTTTAGGTGGCTCTCTCTTACTCACCAACTCCCCAAATTTCAATATTCCCGCTTTTTTAATCTCATTCATGTTAGAAAATATACTACAAAATCACATGTTAGCACTGACTGGAAAATAATAAAATAATTAAACCAAACCAAACCGTGTCGTGGTATTAACCACTACCTTAGAAGTGAATTCTCCCCGATGTGTGTAATCGCTACAATGGACGAACGACCCCCTGAGGTTAGCACAACTCTCCAAACTTTGTACACCTGAAAAATGGAGCGAACTCTGATGGTACTGCTCTTCTCTCAACTCAAAATCAACACTCGTGATAGGTTAATAAAAACCAAAGAGAGTGTTTTTAAAGCAAACTCTATTGCTTAGGTATATCTCAAATGAGAGAAATTGCCCACTATTTATAGGCTAAATTGTGAGGGCAAAATCATTTTTTCCACATCACAAATTAATTCTATTAATAATAGAATTAAATATCATTATTATATGATTTATATTTTGAGTATTAACAACAATCCTCCACCAATGCGAAAAAATATCCTTCATAGATATGAGAGCATTAATGTTAAAACATGAGAAGAGCAATAGCGAGATTAGTTGCTTAAGCACTAGTGAACGTATCTTGAACTAGTACATAGTGATGATGAGAAATCCCTCTCTTAGACAAGTGAAACTAGTCTTGAACTTTCTAAGATTAGGATAAACTCATAACACACAACTAACCCCTTCATCCACTGAAGTCCTCGATGTGTCTACAAAGTATATATACGAATTTATATATATATATATATATATATATATATATATATATATATATAGCCTATTTCCTCAGAAATCTAGTATGTGTACTAGGAAACGGCCCAATGTTTTTCATAGAAGGTGGCTAGTCCTTCTCACTTACATAGGTTATTTCATCAAGTTTATCTCAACATAAACCTCTCAAATAAGAGCTATGAAATAATTAAGAATGTTTTCCTTAAGCTCATCCTCTCAAATAAATAGGTGAATTCTTCAAGTTCAATTATAAAATGAACAACCCAAACTCTGGGATAAGAATTCATTAAGAATAAAAACTCAACCTCTTTAATCGGTGAATTCAATAAGTTCTTCTCAATAAAACAATCCAAAATCTTGGGATTGAATTGTTTAAGAGTTTAAGAAAACTCATCCTTTCTAACGGCAAGTTCATTCAGTCCTTCGCGATAGGACTTCCCACTCAACACTGGGCAGTCCTTCGCGATAGGACTTCCCACTCAATATTGGGCAATAAACTTATTAAGAGTAGTTTATTCAACCAAAGTCGGTAAATTCATCAAGTCTTTCTCGCTAACACCACCAAAACCTGGGCTATGAATTTATTAAGAGTAATAAAACTCAACTTGGGCATGTACATTGTCCGTCATAGGGATGTGTAACCCTCTAGACCCGCCTATGCGTTACAACGGATCCTAGGAAGTCACATTAGGGTCACAAGAGCGATCCACGGTAAAAATACACATAAAAACATATTTCTTTTTCAAACACTTATTAAACTGTAAAATCAACTTCTGTTTAACATACTATTTCAAAAAATCATTTAAACACATAACAAGAATTTCAAAAAGTGCTTTACAGACTCTATCATAAAACAATGCGTGACATACATGACATACATGCCCACTAACTATACAGTACCGTACTCCAAGATAACGCCGAGACAGCTCCGAACACTGTTGTCAACCATTATACCATGATATATTCATTTAACCTGCAATGGTAAAAACAGCGTGAGCTTGGAAAAGCTCAGTAATACAGAACTACCAAAAGATGCTATAAGCTCATGCAGATATATGGTAGGCATAACATTTTCATGATGTCCCATGTAGTAACAGTCTCCATTTCTGTTCTACTATTTCAAGGTTGCATCATACTCGTGAATAACGTTACTTGTTCTTTATTCAAACCTCGAGAATTAGACGAGAATTATATAGGTTGGTAACATACAAGGTAAGAATCAGAGGGTTTGGTGTCTAGTGTGTTCCAATGGTGCAACATTAATGCATGAAATATAATAGTGCATTAAACCTTTTTATTTCAAATACATTTGTTTCAAGTAGCAGTAAAGTTCATTTTTAATTCTTTATTTACCCTCCAACCATACTCCAGTATTTAGTTTCTCCAGTGCGGTATCATGTACATACATTAACCCGAGCCCATTGGGTGTGGGTACCATCCTAAGGATATACCTTAGAATACGGGTGGCCCTTGCCGAAGCATAGGAACAAAAAACGGGCGGACCTGGCCGAAGCCTAGGATCCGAAAACGGGCGGACCTGGCCGAAGCCTAGGATCCAAAAACGGGCGGACCTGGCCGAAGCCTAGGATCCGAAAACGGGCGGACGTAGTCGAAGCCTAGGATCCAAAAACGGGCGGACTTACCAGCTGGATCAGGGCTGAGCCGACTACAACTTCATACCATGTCCCAAGTACCCCAGTGAATCAGATCATCAATAGTTCATTAATCATTAACTGTATTTTTAGTAACTCATTATCCATATAGCATGTTTGTCATATCATGTGCATAGGCATATATCAGAAATATAGTACGGTCATGCTTAATTATAAAACATGTCATGTGAGTTCAAATACGTCAATCAAGTGCACGTGATCGGTATCATAACATGTAAAACAGTATGCAAAACAGTCGTGTGGCACACATGGAACACACTAGGTGGAATAATTTACTTCTTGGAGATACTTGACATTTACGGAAGAGAACACATTAAACTTTTGACAATTGAACGGATCTTTGAAACAAGGCCCCTATTAAAAGAGGGGTTTGTACTAATGATTCAAACCAGATAGTCAGGAGATGATACATCAAGATCTTGAGAGTTTAGACATATCATGAGTGATTTAGCCATTTAAGCCTACCAGGGGCATTATGGTTATTTTATCATACACGGCATTTTGGTAATTTATACCAACAGGGCGTAAACAGTGGCTCAGAAATTCTATTTGCTCATCAAGTTTCCAACCAGGCATTTAGAGATTTCTACGTCAAAATCTTTCATGATATCAGATACATTCGGGGCTATTTTGATTACTTGGGCCAACGAGGGCATTTTGGTCATTTAACTATCAAGGGTGATTTGTGATTTAGCCCAATAGTGATACAATGAAGATTTACAATGTTTAAGATTTCCAGAATTTTATCGAGCCTCTAAAACCAATCGAACTAACATGTCCCAACCTTACAGCACTAACCAAACCTTCTTATGTACGCACTTCACAAGTATCATTTCCAAATACTGATTGTATCGTATATCTAAACGGTTGACTTCATATTTCATCACAAGACTTGCCACGGAGTAGTCGAACTAATACTCTGTGCGGGAAGACTTCCACCCTTCTATTAATATCAAGAGTGATTGACGTACGTAAGTCATGCTTCAACCCTTGAGGGCATTTAAATCATTTTCAGCTTTATTGGCATTTCTAGAATTTCATCAAAGGAAAATTTACTTACTTCAGTCAAGGGGGTATTTCATTCATTCTAGAAATTTCGGTACTTCCAACCACTTCATTCATTTCAGAACTCAAGGGTTTATCCATAACATTATTTCCAATACTTTTAGTCATTACGATCAATTCAGTATTTTGAGCCACTTGCTTAATTCAGTGGTATGTATAGATTCCCCTAAATCTATAGTCGGAGATTCATTCCAAATCCAAGGAGACCTAACACCTTACAATCACGAAGGTTTAAATCCTGTTACCATGGCTTTCCAAGTAGTTCGAGGTTTTCAAATGAATCAGGTTGTTTTACCATATCTAGCATAGATTTCTAGATCGCTTCCAATTCCAGGGGTATTTAAGTCATTCTCATACCTTGAGGGAATTTTCGTAATTTCATGTCAAGGTATCTTTCACATTTAAACATTTCACACTAATGCTCAGAATTGGAGATTAGCTGCCTCATTAATTACTTAATGAACTTCAGATACTTCAAATTTATTAATCTTCTCATTCAAGCATTATAATTTTATCTAGAATATCATACTCATTTTTATATCCGGTTTGACTTGAGCAAAAATTAACACTACTCATCATCATTTTTATGCATGCATTAACAAATACCAACATGTTCTCAAAGCATACAAGATGTAGTAATGTATTACCTTTAATACTTGCTATATTGGTCGACCATTATACTGCGTTCGATCACTCTCGAACCTGAATGCCACGTCCTCAACATCCAGAATACAAGGATCTTTGAATACCTTCAATCGCACAAATTCCAATTTCAGTCTTTAATCACCCTACTCATAATTGATTATTAAAATACATAAGTGGACTCGAGTTCAAGGTCCAATTCGGAGGCTTTCGGGTTAGAATTTCTCGAAACGGGTATCAAAATCGGACTCAGGACGTTGAAAAACATAAAATAGGGCTTTTCTGGAAAAGTTGACTTTTTGGTCAAAGGCAACGCTGACGTCAGCAGTCAAAGTCAACGCTGACGTCATGCTGACATCACTGGTTGACCGGGTTGACTCACTAGGTTGACTCGGGCGAGTTGACTCACTGAGTTGACTCGGACGAGTTGACTCACTGAGTTGACTCGGACGAGTTGACTCACCGGGTCGGGTCGGTCAACGGGTCGGTCGGGACGGTCAACGGGTCGGGTCGGTTAACGGGTCGGACACCAAATTGGGCTTGGTTTGGTTGGGCTCAGACCGGTTTGATGAATGGGTTCAAACCGGTTTAATTTATACCGGTTCGAACCGGTTCACTTACCCAAGGGTATGGCTTCGTCGGCCAGTCGCCAGAATTGGTCGCCGGAGACACTTCTGGCACCGATTCTGCCGGAAAACAGAAGCACATAAATTCTACGCTCCAAACCACACAATATCGGTACAAACCAAGTCGTAAACGAGCCGGAAATTACCTTAAATGGTGCGATTATGTCGAAAAATCGCGAAGCTCCGACGAGGGCTCTCCCGGCGGCGGATCGACAAACGATTAGAGGGGTTTTGTTCGCCGTGACATGGAGATTCTAGATCCGGCGGCCGTGTCGCAAACGGACGGCGAACTAAGCCGGAAAAGCATGGAACGATGGCGGCGGTTTGGGTTTGATAGTTCGAACCTCCAACGAGTCTTCGCCGGCGATGGGCAGCTCGGTACCGCGTGTGACGACCATGGGTGTGGTCAGGATGCGACGGCGCTCTCAATGGTGACGGCGGTGATGATCACCGACGAGCGGTAGTGCAGATCGGAGATGAGGCGACGGTGGGTTAGGTGAGAGCTTTTTTTTTCTTCTCTTTTTTTTTCTTTGGAATTCGAATAGGGTAAGTGTTTGGTAGGTGAAAAGTCAGATCGGGCTTTAATTACCTTAGGTACACAACTAGAAGGGTTCAAAAGAAAAAAATGGGGAACCTTAATCACTAAGAGTTGTCTAGCTCGGTTGGCTGTGTCAAAAGCTTGGCTACCAAGAGGTTGTGGGTTCAAACCCCCACAACCACAAACCCTCTTCTTTTTTAAGCTAAATAAAACCAGAGTGTTACAACTCTCCCCACCTTAAAAGAAATTTCGTCCTCGAAATTTACCAGAGTCGGAGAAATAGAGAGACTACACTTTCATCTATTTTTGTACTGAAACTTTTCCATCAGAGTATCCTTGTTTCTTGAGACTCTCAAACAGTCACATGTCAATCTGATAGCGCCCTCAATCACTTAGACCATCCTGGCCAAAACCCATCTCGTTTTACACCCCAAACCAACTTATCTAAATATGGTATTCTAAACCATACTATACTTTATAAGGTGCCAAGCGAAAACTTGTCTCATATCTTTTACTATAACCAGTCTTAGTCAAGAATAAGAGACATTTGGAACTACCACAGAAGTCAATCATACGACCCAAAGGTATATCTCCTAGAATCCGAATTACTCTTTCAAGTTGACCATCAGTTTACGGACGAAGAACTTTAACTGTAACTCAAACAAGTACCCAAAGCCTCCCGTAAGGCTTTCCGGAATCAAGATGTAAATATTAAATTTCAGTCAAAAATGGTACATAACGGTCTACCATGCCTCAAATTTCAAAGATATGTCTTTCTTTATATCAACCAAACATAACCGGGGTATTGAATGGATATCTCATACCTTCAGCATAGTATTCATGCAATTGTTTCCCTCGTGTACAACAGAGGCACCACAGAATATACACTTTCAGCACAATCACAAACACTTTTCTTATAAGTTCGTAGAGTCTTTATCACATTTCCATTAGGGTATTAAAAAAATGATCATTATCACCGAATAGCCCTTCATGAAATCTTATATCAGTTACCTCACAAAACCAGATATTTATTCTTCACTAAATTAGATATTCAATTTCACATGTACGAACCATCTCAGGTTCTCACTCTAGGTTCAAATCCATTAAGTTAATTCAATTCACAGACGAATGTTCCAGACATTCCTTGTCATTATGATTCGGGTTACAACGTACATAAAGCTTAGATTCAGTTATTTCAGAAAAAGGATTCGACATCAGAGTTTCGGCTCGGAGGAGTACGCTTATGCTAGGGGCATGCACAGACCAGACACCCTATGACAGACGATCGGCCGATCAACCTAGAATGAAGTAACTCTAAGCTCTGATACCACTAAATGTAACCCCCTAGACCCGCCTATGCGTTACAACGGATCCTAGAAAGTCACATTAGGGTCACAAGAGCGACCCACGGTAAAAATACACATAAAAACATATTTCTTTTTCAAACACTTATTAAACTGTAAAATCAACTTCTGTTTAACATACTATTTCAGAAAATCATTTAAACACATAACAAGAATTTCAAAAAGTTCTTTATAGACTCTATCATAAAACAATGCGTGACATACATGACATACATGCCCACTAACTATACAGTACCGTACTCCAAGGCAACGCCGAGACAGCTTCGAACACTGCTGTCAACCATTATACCATGATATATTCTTTTAACCTGCGATGGTAAAAACAGCGTGAGCTTGGAAAAGCTCAGTAATACAGAACTACCAAAAGATGCTATAAGCTCATGCAGATATATGGTAGGCATAACATTTTCATGATGTCCCATGTAGTAACAGTCTCCATTTATGTTCTACTATTTCGAGGTTATATCATACTCCTGAATAATGTTACTTGTTCTTTATTCAAACCTCGAGAATTAGACGAGAATTATATAGGTTGGTAACATACAAGGTAGGAATCAGAGGGTTTGGTGTCTAGTGTGTTCCAATGGTGCAACATTAATGCATGAAATATAATAGTGCAGTAAACCTTTTTATTTCAAATACATTTGTTTCAAGTAGCAGTAAAGTTCATTTTTAATTCTTTATTTACCCTCCAACCATACTCCAGTATTTAGTTTCTCCAGTGCGGTATCATGTACAGGCATTAACCCGAGCCCATTGGGCGTGGGTACCACCCTAAGGATATACCTTAGAATACGGGTGGCCCTTGTCGAAGTATAGGAACCGAAAACAGGCGGACCTGGCCGAAGCCTAGGATCCGAAAACGGGCAGACCTGGCCGAAGCCTAGGATACAAAAACAGGCGGACCTGGCCGAAGCCTAGGATCCGAAAACAGGCGGACTTACCAGCTGGATCAGGGCTGAGCCGACTACAACTTCATAACATGTCCCAATTACCCCAGTGAATCAGATCATCAATAGTTCATTAATCATTAACTGTATTTTTAGTAACTCATTATCCATATAACATGTTTGTCATATCAGATGCATATGCATATATCAAAAATATAGTACGGTCATGCTTAAATATAAAACATGTCATGTGAGTTCAAATATGTCAATCAAGTGCACGTGATCGGTATCATAACATGTAAAACAGTATGCAAAACAGTCGTGTGGCACACATGGAACACACTAGGTGGAATAATTTACTCCTTGGAGATACTTGACATTTACGGAAGAGAACACATTAAACTTTTGACAATTGAACGGATCTTTGAAACAAGGCCCCTATTAAAAGAGGGGTTTGTACTAACGATTCAAACCAGATAGTCAGGAGATGATACATCAAGATCTTGAGAATTTAGGCATATCATGAGTGATTTAGCCATTTAAGCCTACTAGGGGCATTATGGTCATTTTATCATACACGACATTTTGGTAATTTATACCAACAGGGCGTAAACAGTGGCTCAGAAATTCTATTTGCTCATCAAGTTTCCAACCAGGCATTTAGAGATTTCTACGTCAAGATCTTTCATGATATCAGATACATTCGGGGCTATTTTGATTACTTGGGCCAACGAGGGCATTTTGGTCATTTAACTATCAGGGGTGATTTGTGATTTAGCCCAATAGTGATACAATGAAGATTTACAATGTTTAAGATTTCCAGAATTTTATCAAGCCTCTAAAACCAATCGAACTAACATGTCCCAACCTTACAGCACTAACCAAACCTTCTGATGTACGCACTTCACAAGTATCATTTCCAAATACTGATTGTATCCCATATCTAAATGGTTGACTTCATATTTCATCACAAGACTTTCCACGGAGTAGTCGAACTAATACTCTGTGCGGGAAGACTTCCACCCTTATATTAATATCAAGAGTGATTGACGTACGTAAGTCATGCTTCAACCCTTAAGGGCATTTCAGTCATTTTCAACTTTATTGGCATTTCTAGAATTTCATCAAAGGCAAATTTACTTATTTCAGTCATTCTAGAAATTTCAGTACTTCCAACCATTTCATTCATTTCAGAACTCAAGGCTTTATCCATCCTTCCAGTTAATTTGTAAACATCAGTGTTCGAGGATACTTCAGCCCTTTTTAGTCAATACGATCATTCCGATTAATTTAACCATAACAGTATTTCCAATACTTTTAGTCATTACGATCAATTCATTATTTTGAGCCACTTGCTTAATTCAGGGGGTATGTATAGATTCCCCTAAATCTATTGTCGGAGATTCATTCCAAATCCAAGGAGACCTAACACCTTACAATCACGAAGGTTTAAATCCTGTTACCATGGCTTTCCAAGTAGTTCGAGGTTTTCAAATGAATCAGGTTGTTTTACCATATCTAGTGTAGATTTCTAGATCGCTTCCAATTCCAGGGGTATTTAAGTTATTCTCATACCTTGAGGGCATTTTCGTAATTTCATGTCCAGGTATCTTTCACATTTAAACATTTCACACTAATGCTCGGAATTGGAGATTAGCTGCCTCATTAATTACTTAATGAACTTCAGATACTTCAGATTTATTAATCTTCTCATTCGAGCATTATAATTTTATCTAGAATATCATACTCATTTTTATATCTGGTTTGACTTGAGCAAAAATTAACAGTACTCATCATCATTTTTATGCATGCATTAACAAATACCAACATGTTCTCAAAGCATACAAGAGGTAGTAATGTATTACCTTTAATACTTGCTATAATGGTCGACCATTATACTCCGTTCGATCACTCTCGAACCCGAATGCGACGTCCTTAACATCCCGAATACAAGGAACTTTGAATACCTTCAATCGTACAAATTCCAATTTCAGTCTTTAATCGCCCTACTCATAATTGATTATTAAAATACATAAGTGGACTCGAGTTCAAGGTCCAATTCGGAGGCTTTCGGGTTAGAATTTCTCGAAACAGGCATCAAAATCGGACTCAGGACGTTGAAAAACATAAAATAGGGCTTTTATGGAAAAGTTGACTTTTTGGTCAAAGTCAACGCTGGCGTTAGCAGTCAAAGTCAATGCTGACGTCACTGGTTGACTGGGTTGACTCACTGGGTTGACTCGGGTGAGTTGACTCACTGAGTTGACTCGGACGAGTTGACTCGCCGGGTCGGGTCGGTCAACGGGTCGGTCAACGGGTCGATCAACGGGTCGGACACCAAACTAGGCTTGGTTTGGTTGGGCTCAGACCGGTTTGATGAATGGGTTCAAACGGTTTAATTTATATCGGTTCGGACCGGTTCAGTTACCCAAGGGTATGGCTTCGTCGGCCGGTCGCCAGAATTGGTCGCCGAAGACACTTCTGGCACCGATTCTGCCGAAAAACAGAAGCACATAAATTCTACACTCCAAACCACACAATATCGGTACAAACCAAGTCGGAAACGAGCCGAAATTACCTTAAATGGTACGATTACATCGGAAAATCGCGAAGCTCTGACAAGGGCTCTCCCGGCGGCGGATCGACAAACGATTAGAGGGGTTTTGTTCGCCGTGACATGGGGATTCTAGATCCGGCGGCCGTGTCGCAAACGGACGGCGAACTAAGCCGGAAAAGCATGGAACGATGGCGGCGGTTTGGGTTTGATAGTTCGAACTTCCAACGAGTCTTCGCCGGCGATGGGCAGCTCGGTAGCGCGCGTGACGACCATGGGTGTGGTCAGGATGCGACAGCGCTCTCAACGGTGACGGCGGTGATGATCACCGACGAGCGGTGGTGCAGATCGAAGATGAGGCGACGGTGGGTTAGGTGAGAGCTTTTTCTTCTTCTCTTTTTTTTTTCTTTGGAATTCGAATAGGGTAAGTGTTTGGTAGGTGAAAAGTTAGATCGGGCTTTAATTACCTTAGGTACACAACTAGAAGGGTTCAAAAGAAAAAAATGGGAAACCTTAATCACTAAGAGTTGTTTAGCTTGGTTGGCTGGGTCAAAAGCTTGGTTACCAAGAGGTTGTAGGTTCAAACCCCCACAACCACAAACCCTCTTTTCTTTAATCTAAATAAAACCAGAGTGTTACATGATGAGTAGTAAAAATGTACACTATGAGTACTCTCCATGGTTTCGTTTGACCACATTAAACTTAGATAACTAAGTTGGGTATCCACCAAACGAATCAATTGGGTTCCTCTCTAACCTTAATCATCATTTTAAGACACCCTCACATTTCTAACATTTTAAGATAGAAACAAATCCATAAGTGTCTTGAACAACGTGTAAACAAATACTCAATCATATTAGAGTAAAGTTTTTTTATGAGTTTTAACCATAAAACTATGTTTTAACAAACTCAAATCTTGTTTACACATGATTATATTCTCAAGGTTTTGAGAAATACTAATAATTAAGATTAATATACATAATCTCAAACGATTATGAAATTCCTTTTATCTTATTCAAAGAGAATTTCAACTTTCTCCTAATTCGAGAAATTAGGAATATTATGTAAATATTTATGAAGAGTATTCAAATTTTCCTAACAACATGAAAAATTATCTCAAGTTTATTACAAGAGATTTCAACACAACTCTTAAGATAGATCATCTCTTTCCTTTCCTCTACTTAGGAAAAGAACTCAAAGAGATTTAATTGCTACAACATACTTTTAGTAGCACTAATGTCTATCATATTCTCATTCATATTATTCAACATATTAGCCCTGAAGAGACCATCACATATTTTATTTACTATGACTAAATTTGGTATTCTGCTCAACCAAATTAATCTCTTCTACACTAAGTTTAAAGAGATCTTATTTGTCATAGTATTTTTATAAAAGTTAGCACATTAAAGAACAATGCACCAGGTAGGTTACCATGAAAGAGAGGTGGTGTACTAGGCACGCTTAAATACCAGGTCCTTGATAGAACCAATCCTAGACATGCATTTTCATAATGTTTTTCAATAAGCCATTTATGAATTTTCTCTTTCTTTAATTAAGATCTCTTAAAGAATTATGCTTGATACTTTTACTCACAATAGTATCTTATTAAGCATACACATTTTGGCTTACTACTACCTTAGTCTTAGTCCTTATACTAGTGGCTTATCTCAGTCCATAACATATCCACTAAGTTTTAAAGGCTAACTTAAAGGCTTAGTATAAATTAATGTATATAAAAGCGTGAATTAATAGACAACAAGTCTAAATAATCTGACCTCATGGGTAGAACCATAATATCATAGTAGACTTGCTTATTCTCACAATGCATGTGATCTTCGCTCTTCATAACATATTGAACCTGAATGACCCTAAAACCTATTGTGACAGTCACTTCATCTGAATCAACATCTCTTTTGAATCTTCTAAATTCAAATGAAAATTATACTTGGTTAGTCACGAAAATAAGTTACTAACAATAATAAAAATTAAAATTTTACTGATAGTAACAAAATTCTTATCTTTAAAATTTTGGTTTCTTATCTTCAGCGGATTGCCGAAGTCAAGCCAAAATTTAACAACTATTTGGTTTGGAGAATTTTCCATTTCAACGTCATCATCTTCATACTTCTCCGAAATTGCAACTATCATGTTGTCTTTATAAATTTTTCAAAAAAAAAATATTAGCACAACAACAATTAACAATCATTAGCAATTATAGATTGGTCTCTCACAAATAGCTACACTACTTATTCATAAAAGGACTTAAAAATCAAATAGTTGTCTACATTTATAGCCATTTAGTGATAAATTTACTCGTATTTATATTTTCTTAAAGACCGTTGAAAAACTATTCAACTTCTTAAATCAATCTATAACTCATAAATATCTCATCGTTCATTTTCATAATTCTTCATGCTATCACTAATCATCATTTAAAAATTAATATATAAAATGATATTAAACAAACATTATTTAAAAAGCTAACATCCTTCATTCTAGTATCATGCTTATCCAAAGCATCACCACTCTCATCATGCTTTACCATGCAGGACACACAAATGCACGTTAAAAGCAATGAGGATAATGTTTTTTTTTTCTCAAACGTATTATATAAATGCTATAATAACTATCATCTTAATTATAGCATATGAAACTGCAATAGCATGCTTATAAATAAACAATTACTCAATATAACGTTTATCCATTAAACATATAGGTTTTCGCTTTCATTCATTTTCCACATTTGCAAATTAATGCCTTACACATTCGGAGGCAGTGAGACAAAACATTTGATCTACATATTTTGTCTTAAAACAAGTTTTATTAGCTATTTTTAAATAGCCAATTATGCATTAAGGCGCTGATCTTATATACCTTAACTCATAACTCACGTAGAAACAAGTTTCGAGTGGAAAAATCGTTCATTACCTTCTTAGGTCATAAGATAAATAAAACCTGAACTTGGATTAGAAAGCCTCGTTATGAAGACCCACTAATTTTGCAGTAGAATAAAGAATTCGCCTCTAAATTGTTAGAAAATATACTACAAAATCACACGTTAGTAATGACAAGAAAATAATAAAATAATTAAACCAAACCAAACCGTGACGTGGTATTAACCACTTCCTTAGAAGCGAATTCGCCTCGATGTATGTAATCACTACAATGGACGGACAGCCTTCTGAGGTTAGCACGACTCTCCAAACTTCGTACACCTGAAAGATGGAGCGGACTCCGATGGTACTGCTCTTCTCTCAACTCAAAATCAACACTCGTGATAGGGTTATAAAAACCAAAGAGAGTGTTTTTAAAGAAAACTATATTACTTAGGTATATCTCAAATGAGAGAAATTGCCCACTATTTATAGGCTAAATAGTGAGGGAAAAATCATTATTTCCACATCACAAATTAATTCTATTAATAGTAGAATTAAATATCATTATTATATGAGTTATATTTTGAGTATTAACAACAATTCAGATATTAGAAGTTTGGAGGTCCCTGAAGAAAGGTTAACTCAATTAGGCGGAATGTGTTCTGAAAACAAACTCATTTTCTCAGATATTCATGTGTGATCTAAATGGTCTTTAAAGGCCTGTAATGTAGGCTAGGCTCAGGTTACGAACAAAAGGATATATAGGTTCAAATACATGTTTAAGGTTGATTAAACCAAAGATCGACCTTTCTTGATGAAATCTCCGTTTTTCTTTTATTCTCTAGATCACTCTAGACTGCCCATTTTGGGTTTTCACCCTAGATTTCTTTTCCTTTTCTGGAACATGTCATCTTTTGTGGAATTCCGCACACGCTTTTCTCTTGTTTCAAACTTTCTTTCGTATTTCATCTTTGATTTCTTCTTTTTCTTTTCCTTCTTTTTCTTTTTTGTTCTTTTTTCCTTGTTTTCTTATCCTTCTTTTTTCTTTCCGTCTTTTAAATTTAGGACACTCAGCTTCATCTAACATGCTTTTTCCTCGCTTGCAAACAACTTTTCATCCTCTTTGCCCCCAGTGTGGGGAGTGATCCTTGGTTATGGTTTAACAATGGATTTTTTTTCATTTTCTTATTCGTGAAGGGAAATGAAGGAATGTGAATTGTCATTTCACACACAAATATCATCGAAGAGAAGCAGTCTTTAGTTGGTAGATGTTTTAGAGTTATCACTTCATTCAAAGACCTTAACAACAATGTCCGAGAGGAAAATTCACTCAAAATATGTATATGGGATTTCCCCATTAATCCTAACACACTTTATTGCCCCTCTATCTCGGGATTAGATTCAAAAATCATTCATACAATCAATTGTAAGGACTCTGCCAAAAAGATGTATTTTGGAAGAAAATTGGGTGAAAATGGAAAAAGAAAAAAAAACAAGAAATATTTGCCACATGAGAAAAATAAAGGGAATGCATCTTTAAAACAAGTAGATTAACATAGAAGCCCTTACAAAAGATTCCTAATGCTTGCGGGCAAAAGCAAAAGGGTTGGTTCTAAGTATGACCCCAACATCGTCTAAGGATAATCCTTTGTTGTTCAGTTGTTAAGCATCATTCCAAGAAGGCACAAGTGAATTCCAACCAAGCTTGCCCCAATCTACTCCACGACGAGATTCTATTGCTGGAGTAGTCCAGGTTATATGCGTTCGTCATATCCTCCTTCCTCGAGTCTTTCTCCATTTTATCGAGTCTATCTTGGGTACTCTTGTGGTTTATTTCTAGATTTGTTAATCTTTCCTCTGTAGTTATAGCTCGAATATCGTATTTGTGCAGAATCTTGTTACTTTAATGGAATATACCATAATTAATCTTTTTATTGTGTGTGTATGTATGCAATGATCACAACATAAACTAATGCAAACAAACAACAAAAAATGTAAATGCATGAATGCAAGCGAAGGGTGTTGATTCCGTAAACAGTTGCTCTAGAAGTAGCTTTTATTGGATGAAAAAGGTCCTTATTACTAAAGGTAAAGATATATTCTACGAATATATCTCAGACCGAGCACACAACTCTTTTATTTCTTCACTCGAGTCTTGGTCCTATTTCTCCCACCGGTCTGACATATTGGCGAAGTGTTGTAGTTTCCCCACCTAGCAACATCACATTCCTAGCCACGTCTTGAATTTAGGACTTGGCATTCTTGTCAAACTCGTCCCACTCCCAGAACTTTCCAAAATCTTCGATCTGTAATAATAGCTTGGTTGCATAATTGAAGAGGTCTCATAGAACTCGCAGCTCATGCGTGTTATTCTGCTTGACATTGATGTGAGCATGCTCTGATGTTTCTGTCACGTGATCACCTGACAAGAAACCTTTGCCCGCTAGTTGACCTCAAACCAGTGACGTACATCCGCATTGTCTTTCTCTTTCTTTACGTACCTTCCATTCATAGAAAAAGATTTTTCTAATCGAGCAACGAACTTGAGAATCAACCACATTCTAAAAACCATGATGATGTAAAAAAATATGCAAAACGAAAAAAACAAGAAAAAGAAAGGATTAGTACACATAAAAAAATAGATATAAAACACAAAAGGTCCAAAAATAATTTCACTGTACGAATAGTAACTAGGCAAACATTCCAACACTTCTGGACATGTCTCCATGGACTATTCCTACGAAATAATTTTGACTGAATTCCAAAAGCTAGAGTTTTTCGCATGGCTCTAATGGGGTATGCTTCTAGATTCTCACAAAGGTTTGGTTCTAAAAGGGTTCCTGAATTATCCTCGTTGTCCCCTACTAAGGGTAGCAAGGTCCTTGATTCTCACCCATTATAGGCTTCAAACGAATCAAGTTCAATTTAGGGGGACCCATTTTTCTATGTCCATACGAAGGATCGGTATCCTCACGAAGACATAGGCCATATGAGCCCCGAAGGTACTTGCTAAGCCCATACGGAGAATCAGTATTCCCACGAGAGAAATAGCGTTTCCCCCCACTTAAACGAATGAGACTAGGGATGGCAACGGGGCGGGGCGGGGCGGGTTTTTGGCCACCCCGAACCCGCCCCGACCTATAAAATACTATACCCGACCCCGCCCCGCCCCGAATTAAAATATTAATTTACCCGCCCCGACCCGCCCCGATACAATAAGCCTTAAACCCGACCCCGCCCCGACCCGCCCCGAAAAATTTAAAAAAATTTAATCTTCGTCGACGGTAAATGTTAGATTCGACCAATCTTCCACCACAATCACAAATTATGGTTTCAAGGGACTTCAAACTTATATAAAAAAATAAAATAAAACCAATTTTAAATTATCCACGTGTTAAACTACATATTTAAAAGAATAAACTTGAATCATTGACCGTTAGAATCGAATATATTAAAACTTGAACAAAATCTAATTTTTTTTTACAAAATGTACGAACCAAAACAAAAACAAAAAATAGCTTAAAACACATAAAAGTGTTTAAATATAATGATATTTTTTTAAAATATAATAAAAATATATATAAAAATATAAAAATATACCGGGGCGGGGAATTTCTAGCAAATACCTGAACCCGCCCCGCCCCGACTTCATGCTTTTCTCGCCCCGCTCCGCCCCGATCCCCGAAATTTTAGAAAAAATACCCGGTCGGGTCGGGGCCGGGTATTTTTGCCATCCCTAAATGAGACAAAGATCATGTGTAGAGTTTATTACAAAATTTTAAATACGTAAAATGGAATCGTATTCATAAGTGGACAACAAGTTAAATTTTACACGAACTTCACAAACTCCAACATTAAAACAAGGTGTAATCGGCTTGTGGCTTAACGCTATTTTTTGTAAAAATAGAATTCTCCCCAGCGGAGCCGTCAAGCTGTCGCAACCCTCTTTCGAGTGGCTCGACATTTTTAAAACAAAAACAACGAAGTCGCCACCAATCTTTTTAAAAGCTGTGATTGGATCACCTAAAATGGGTCATTTTAATAAAACCTTTTTATTTTATTAAAACAACGATTTTGGCCATCGAAAACCTAAAAACGATTTTGGCCATCGAAAACCTAAAAATTGATACCTAGCCGATTACAAACAGTTTTGAAGTCAGATTTTGCGAATTCACATTAAGATTAATATTATTGTCCTTTTACGAATTTAACTCAATTTTAACGGCCTTGATATTCAGAAAATGATCACCGCCAACACTTCTGGCGCTAACCCGTTATTCCCGTTTAGTAAGACATCACATTAATTAAATTTCACTTTCTTTAGCAAATAAACAAAGAAACATTTAATTTGTGGAGAAAAATCTTATTTTTCTACGCGAGGGCTATCAGGCACGTAGCGGCGCGTGTGGGGAGCTGCCTCCTTTTTCTCGGTCCAATCTGAACTGTTAGATCCTTAACCTAGATCCAATGACTAATATTTGAGCTACATATGAGATAAAAAAATTAGCTAGGCTTTCTTATATAGGCCAATTGGGTTGTTATTGGGTTAGAAACTAAATTGATCCTATTTATTAATGGACTCCTTTATCTAAAATTAAAATAATTTTTTATTGTAACATGAATCTCTTTTTATTTAAATGGTCCTTTTATTTTTATTTTTAAAATTATTATTTTTTGGTTTTTAAAACTAATACTACAAATATTATAAAAATAATATATACATATATACAAGAGAAAGAAAGGAAAAAAATAAAAGGCTTGGGTGAAAATTCAGTGACAACAACGACCTCTCCGACTAACTCATTAGCATTCCATTTTAAATTTTTTTAAATTTGTGTAATTGCATGAATTAAGGACAATGCTTCTCTCAAGTTTGGGGGGTCTTGTTTATTCTGTTAGATTGTTGCATTAGTTGCAGTCATATCATATAGTTTGCATTTTTTGCTTGCCTTATCTTCTAACGGATTAAACTGTCTAGACCTTTTGAATATCCGATGATGAATTTTTGCCACTTCATTTAATTGATAAAATCCTTCAATCTAGGATTTGCATAGAAAGCACTTAGAATTTTACTATAATGCTGAATTTTATTTTGACACGGTTGTGACTTGTCGATTGCAAGGGGCTTAGTGAACTTAGGTTACTTAAAAATTGGGTAAAAATTGAACTTAAAAATTTGAGCTAGAGGTGCCTATCCGACTCTAGCCTCAACTAAAATTGTATAAAAGATAATTTCTTGCTAGAGGTGTCCGAAATCGACTCTAGTTATCACACATTAGAAATCGCCAGAGGTGCCCAAAATTGGCTCTAGTTGATTAACATTGAAATAAGAAATTGCTTGCGTTGCTAGAGGTGCCCGAAATTGGCTCTAGTAAACTTAAAAAAAAAACCCTAGTGATTAAATTGACAAAATCTATTGTTCACATTAGACCATAGTAGCCGACTTGTACACAACTTCACACACACATGGTCACGAGCATTATAGTCCGATTCCGGGTAATTTCTGTACTATCCAACAATTGAACATATCTTGTGCCTCGGTTCTAAGGATTGAAGCCATGTTCGAAGCATGTTTTTGATGGTAGAAACCTTGGCAGGTAATTTTTAGTTTTGCATTGCTTGAGGACAAGCAATAGTTCGAGTTTGGGGTGTGTTAAGTGTGTAAAAGTACTGTATTTTTTTTTACCATTTTCACTCATATTATTGTTAGACTTAGGCTCATTTTAGTTGCATTCATGCATAGTTTCTTAGTTTCTTTAATTCATGAACTTGGTATTACATTTTCTTGGTTTTTCGTGAAAAAGTCGCTACTTTGGTGCTTTATTTTGTGCAGGTTAGGATTGTCGTCGCAAAGTGCAAATTGCCAAGGCAATTTAGAAGAATAAGGAAGGACTTGCCTAACCAATTATCGTGGCAATTCGGGATAAATCTACCCAATTTTGGATAAATTCGAAATTCAAGGGATAACTCTCCAAAATCCGAATTTACAAGCAGAATTTGAAAGAGATAAAAGACTCCAATTTGTGAGGAGATCTTGGAGATAAAGATGGAAAATATTAATAATCTTTTATCCAATTAAATCAAGTCTAATCCTATCCAAATTGAAAGAGTTTGATCGGATAGAAATCCTTATTCCATGAAACTCCAATGCAAATCAACTCCTCTTATCAACAAACAAAAAATCGAACCATCTCTTAAAATAGAGATCAACCTACGACAAGAAAGAGATGAGAGGGGGGAATCGGAGAAAGAGAGCAAACCCAACCATGAATTGATGTAAATTGGCTAGAGTTATTTTGGGTTTATGGTTTTGATAAACAATTAGATTTGTTTAGATTTTTTAGTTGCAATTTAAATTCAAAGTTTGTTCATTCTTGGTTCTTAAATTAATTAGAGTGAATTGGGAGATGATCTCGTGAAGTCATCCATTTATCTAATATCAGGAGAGTTATATTCAAGAAACGAATGAACATGGTCTTTATCAATCAATCAATGGTGAAGACGAATCTGACTTAAGAATAAGTTGCGGATTTTAACCGTTAAGAGGAGGGTAAGATTGGTTATTGTTCATCCATGGTTAACACATGGATGTATCACCAAGGCATGCACAAATGACTAGTGTTTCGAGTTAGGGATAACGAGAAGCCATTGAAGAACGCTTCGCCGAACTTTGAAAAAATTTGACCAATTACCCAGGCAATCACAACATTCCCAGTTGCCCGAGAAATTACGATTGCCCAGACAATTCAACTGGTTCTATTTCCCAAGACAATTACGTTGCTTCAGCAACAAATTATCACGACGGTCCATTCAATCATCACACGACGATTTACGATAACCCGACTTACTTTCTTCAATCGATTACTCTTTTCTTTCTATTTACTAGTTTATTTTACTTATTATTCATCACCTTCAATATTATTTCTTTTACAGTGTAATAATTTAAGCAAAGTGACCCAAACCAATCCCTGTGGAGAAGATACTCGATACATATCGCTTTATTACTTGCGACGTATACACTTACACCGTTTGAATAGCATTCAAAGTACGCAACAATCCTTAATGACAATGCTTGTGCATTCGTCAGGAATGTTCTTTCCATTCTTCCTAAATCAAATCGACCTTTTTCAACTACATCTTTTAATTTCATTCATGTTCCCAAAAGAAAATGTAAAAGAACCTAAAAATTGCAATCTTCATGTGTGATTCTGCAAGTCATTCATGTTCTTCGCTAATCTAATAATTAATCCAAAGTGCTAAGCATCAAGTCAAAATCGTTTTATATTACACGAGTTAAGGAGGGATCATAAAAACATATGATGATAATTAAGGGATTTAGGGTGACAGAGATGAGAGAAACATTTCAATGGATTCCATGTAAATAAACAAGTTGTCTTGTAGAGTCTACTCAATGATATCCGAATATTTTTTGAGATTTGTTTTGTGAAACAAAAGATAGAGACAACTTGGGAAATTATAAGGTGAGGCAACTTAGGGTGGGGCTAAAATGAGATGTTATTTATTAAAATGGTAAGAATCTATGCAGGGCTGGATAAGAATTTGTGTAACTACAAAAATTCTTACTATTTAGGTAAAAATTTGTGTAACCACCTAAATTCTTATTAACTGAGTACGTAAGAATTTGTGTTGATTTTACCTTAGATAAAATTTGTTTAATTACAAAAATTCTTATATTATAACCTAAATTCTTACCCAAATAGTAAGAATTTGTTTAACTACAAAAAATCTTACTAATTGGATAAGAATTTGTATAATTACACAAATTCTTATATTATAATCTAAATTCTTACCCAAATAATAAGAGTTTATTTAACTACACAAATTATTACCAATTGAGTAAGAATATGTGTAAATCCACCTTATTTTAGGGAAAATTCTACAACGGGCGATGAACATTGATGAACACCACTAACGATGAACACCGATGAACACCATTAATTTTTTTTTTTTAATTTTAAAAATCTAAAGGACTAAAATTATAATTAAAATTATCTCTTAAAAAAATAAAAATCAAATTTAATAGTTACTTTATAATATTTTTTTAATAAGTTAGAATCAAATATACCAAATTCTCCTAAACCCTAACAAAATCAATCGCTTAAAAAAATAAAAATCAATTTATAATTTTTTTAATAAATTAGAATCAAATATATTGATCTGATTTCTCCTCCGCAAGATGTGTATAGGGCATGTTGGCTTTCCACACTTCATCTCTACTTGCAGGCCATCTAATAGGGATCTGGAATTCTAAAAGCAATTTCGTCGGTATCAAAACTAACTGAAACTACAAAAATCTTGACTGCTAGCTTAAGCAAAAGAAACATCACGAACCTTGTAACCTTTTGCCATGTACATCGCGTATATTAAATTTTAATCTATTAAAAAATTATAAACTGATTTCTAGTTTTTTTAAGAGATAAATTTTGTTAGGATTTAATAGAATTAGGTATATTTGATTCTAACATATTAAAAAAAAATATTATAAAGTAACTATTAAATTTGATTTTTATTTTTTTAAGAGATAATTTTAATTATAATTTTAGTCCTTTAGATTTTTAAAATTAAAAAAAAAATCAATGGTGTTCATCGGTGTTCATCGTCAGTGATGTTCATCAATGTTCGTCGCATGTGGTAGACTCATACTTATTTTAGTTACACTATATGGGTATCTAGCCATTCGATAAAACTTAACTAAACTAAATTGGGAAAGAAACATGACAAAAGTGAATGACAAATTATCATTGATTGAATTATCTTTTATTGAACTGTGTATCAAGAAAAATAGTGGAGACAAGGCAAAAGCAAAAGATTTTCGTTTTGACTCATGTATATCATAAACAAACTAGTATTGGCAAGTGTAACCATGATTTGTTAAACAAAATCACGTTTTCAAATTTAATATAGACATGTCTTATTTTATATTAAACTTTGATGTAGATTTGATAATTTTGTTATGCATTCCCTCCACTAGAAATCCAAGAAATTAAATATCTCCCTCGACCGCTCAACACCACATGTTTCAACAAAGTTCATGTCCAATAGAAATGAAATATGTAAAAAAGATACAAATTGTTTTACAATATTACTTTCATACTATAATCACATACGTAGATCGGGTACAGATACAACTATGAATTAAAGACAAACTACTAAAATTTACAAGCATTGACCCATTATTTTAATTCAACTCAAATCAAATCAAACATGATATTGCTCTAACTGAACATCCTTGGCCGTCAATGGAACATACTCTCCCAGGTATACTTCCAGGTGTTCCGACAAGGCAGATTTATCAATGTTTTCGTGGTGGTAAGATTTGCAGACGAAGTAAATCACTGTCTGGATAACTAATCCAAAGAGGGTCAACATGGAATGCAAAAACAAACAAATAATTGCATAAACAACCCTAGTACCCATGCCGGAGCTGCTTCCGTGAATCACCAGCCTCTGAAATGCAAACTGTACGGCGACGGCGGCGATTCCGAGTGTCAGAAAAATAACCATCGCCACCCATGTATTTCCCTTCACCAGGTTTTTGCCCTTCACCATGGCTTTGAAACCGTATGCCTCTTCCAAAACAGAGACGACGCAAGCCAAGTGCCAGATTACGGTCAAATACAAAAACCCCAGCAGGTACAAAAGGACTAAAATAATCAACACCGCCAAAACCAAATCGTTTCGTCCGATTGAGATGGCGGAAACAAACAAGAAGAAAAACGCCACGACGTGGTAGCAAAACATGGCGACGAAAATACATAAGAAAGTAAGCATGAGCCGCTTCCAGACCTTGGGAACAACGCTGATGACTTTGTTGAAGGTGAGTTCCCGAGCTGTGTATATGCAAGCGATGGTGTAAACGACGGCAGCGGTCGAAAGGAGCGAGAAGATGAAAAAGAGAGTGAAGTAGGCAGCTTTGAAAAGCCAAAAGTAAGCCCACTCATCCGAGATAAGATCGGATAGTTTGTTGTATTTGGGAGTGCCGGATCGAGTATGGTCCAGTTCTATTTCGTTGTGGATGATTTTCCTAAAGAAGAGATTCGATACTTCCATGTGAACAAGGTAGATGAATGATAAAGGAAGGATTAGAGATAAAGTGATTTTGCTGAAAATTTTTCTGCATGCAAAGATGGCTTTGTAGGATTCATTGAAGATGCCAAAGAACCCAACGAATTGCATCTCTTCTTGCTCTTTATCCATGATGATGATGCTTGTTGAGTTGCAGAGAAATGGAAGTGGTTGGTGATGAGAAGGAATACAAGGAATGGGTTATATTAATTCTAAGAAACCAAGTCAATGTCAACAATATATTTGGTATATGGTATATGGTTTTATCATACTTTTCCAAGAAAAATCTACGAAAACTGGATTCCGAAGCTTCTATTACTTGTTTGAATGGAACCAAGTTATTCCAACAAGAAAAGTCTTTCGTTTGAATGGAACCAAGTCAAAACACGCCTCTCTCTCCATTCTTCGGTTTACCAAGACAAAAGGGAAAATTGAAATACTAAGATGATTTTATTTCTAATTCTTTTTGGTATATGAACTGATCAAATATTTTGACTAATATATTATACACTAATTTTAATGACACGTCTTACTATGTTGATATTATTAAATTATAATATAATGTATTAATGTAATTTTTTTAATAAAAATAGATAATTATTATTTTATTATATATATTACATCACATAATATTTTAAATTTCAATTAAAAAAACCATATCCATGCCATCCTCGCAAGAACCATAGGAGCTAAGCAATTGAGATAAGGCTTATATCGAAATTGCCCAAAAGACTCGAATTTCAGAAACTAATCTTATAAATTCAGATACTAATCTTGAAACTTTGAAAATTCAGAGACTAATCTTATAAATTACCATTTCCTACCACGTTGAGTGGTAAAAAAAATAAATAAGAAAAGCTTTTTAATAATATCTACAACTTAGGAGAAGGGGATGGAAAAATGTTCCTACTTAGTATTGAACAATACTCATAACCTAAGGAGGGGAGGGGAGGTCAACGAGAGCATTTGAGATGTAAACACTAAATTTAGTTTGGAGCACAACACCTTAAGCCCAAACAAATCAAACCAAATTTTGACCTAAATCTAACTAGACTGGCCTAAACCCTTCTAAACTAAACCTAACCCAAGGTCGAACAACTTCAACCAACCAATCTAATCAAGCAACCCAAGATTAAAGTCAATTTTCTATCAACCTTAAACCATATCCCAAAAGATAACCCTCAGTCATCAACCATTTTCAACTTTTGTCGTCTTCTAAAGTCACTCGACTCATCCCACCCTAGTTACTGTTATCTATGAACACCAACTGCACATCAAACTCTAACACACTTATTCTTCTCCAAATTTCTCACTTATATATCTCAAACAACCTAAACTTCTTAATTACACAAATTTCGAACGCCACAACCCTTAATGCCCGAAGTTGCTCGCTTATATAAACCCTATAAAACCACTAAAAAGGGACGATTAGAAGAGAAAATAAATAAAAATATAGTGAGAAAAAGTAACACAAAATAAATAAAAATAGAGAAGCCAAAACATTTCGGCACAAATTCACAAATTCAAGAGATTTTTTGACAAAATTAAGTCTAAAATCAGATTTAGGGAGTCAATATGCATCTTGTGAGGAAATTTGGGCTTCATTAGGGGCGAACGACTAGTGGCGGCATATGTAACATTTGTGAAGCACTAATTTCCTTGGAAAATGTATATTGACTCCCTCAATCTGATTTTAGATTTGATTTTCCAAAAATTCTCTTAACCCTATGAATCTGTGCCAAATGACACACTATTACCTTTCCAAAAGTATTGTTTTTAATGCCAATTTTACAACATTCTTGCTTGTTTTTAGGTACATTTAGTTGCATTAGGTTGCTAGAATCATGCATTTGCATAAGGAGTTTAGTTTTTTGTCTATGCCAGGGTGAAGAGTTGTTTTTGTGGTTATTTTTGCAGGTTTGGCGTAGGATTTGGCGCAAGAAAGCAACATAGTTAGGATTGCCAAGAAGAATGCCAAGTGATGTTGGCACAAAAGGACTAGACGGTGCCAAGCACTTGTTGGCAAAGAAGTGCACTTGATGCCATGCCAATAGATTGTTGAACCTCGAAAAAATAAGAAAGTGTCAAGCTCCTAAAAGATCGCAAATGGATCAATCTCTAAAAAATAACGGATAACGTGATGCGAAGCTACGTTGGCGAAGACATGCCAAGCTCGTTTGCCAAGGCAACACTAACATGTTGACGTCAGCCCTAGCTTCATAAGCTATCATACTGATCGGATGAGGCTTATCTCTTATCCTTGAAGCATTTTGAAATTCGAATGAGGAAGCTATCCTATTCCCTTCCCTTGCACGGCTATAAATACAACCAACCGATCAAGCATGGAGGGGAGCGAAGTGAAGACTTAGAGTGATCGAAGTGAGGTGTTGGAGAGCTCGACGAGTGACGGTCGGCTGCACCGAGGAAGGGTGGTTCAACCACTTGGTCGAGAGCCTGGATTTGAGGGATGCATCGTGAGACCTCTCTCGCCCATTCTTTTGGTTTTAAGTTGTCTTAATTTTATTTTAGGATGATGTATCTGAAAACAGTTGTGGTTTTGTTGGTTAAATCCCTTACCATGAAATAATTTCATATTTGGTGGGGGATGTTTGGTTTTAATGTTAGTTTTATGCCTTAGTGCTTTGAATACAATTTTGTTTCGGCAAAGTTTTTCTATCTAGCATGCTTTATTGTTTCTAACTGTAAATGCCAAGCGAGAGCTGGCATTACTGTTTTTCTAAATACTTTGCCAAAGCGAGAGCTAGCATAGTTGGCCTATTGCTCCTCAATATCTTAACAGACTTGGGAGGCAATGATCAGTTGCTGGATACTTGGGAGAGAAGCTTCGAGAGAAGTTGTTCAAGTAGGTGAACTTACTTCGGAAGTGATATCTACCCCCTCAGAGTATAGATTGGTTCTTAATCAACTCAATTTATTTAAAAACATGCTCAATAGAGATATAGGGGTTTTTACATAACCGACTTAGGGCAATGACCATCGAGAGAGGCTTTGCTAATGTTGAATCTGCTTGGTAAAGAATGCCAAGACAGTTTGCCAACAAAGGCCGACATGAACAGTGTTAAAACCATGCATTCCATGCCAACACTCATCATTCATTAAAAGCACATTCCTTGCCAACGTTTTACTCCATTGTTTTCTTTTCTTTTAAGTACTTTCTAAAACAACTCCAAAACAAATCATCTTTTTCTCAAGACAAGTAAACCATCAAAGCAATCAAATTCCAAGGCAATCTTTATGGGATCGATAACTCAACTTACAAAGTTGTATTACTTACAGACCGTGTATACTTGAATGCAAAGGACTCTTGGCATACAATTGCCCATTATCTATAAATTGCCCCTTTTGCCAGCATTATTTTACACATTTTTAAAGAGTTTACAAGTTTTTGGCGCCGTTTCCGGGGATTGCAATGAATTTGATTGTTCTTAAATTTTTACTTGTTTTGTTTTTGTTTTTATTTTATTTTTGTTTTTATCGGTGTATGACCAAGAACCGTACTAAGTCGAAAGCTTAGCCATTCGACCTTGAGATTGAATGCACCTTGCACAGATTGAAAAAGATAATTCGAGAGATGAATCACGGAAATCAAGGAAACATAGGAGCAAATGGTGTTAACAACAATCAGGATCCACCAGAAAACAATAACCATGCTGATCCTAATGTTGAAGAAGAAAGACCAATCCGAGAACATTCAGCACCTGCCATTACAAATTTGATGCTAGGACTCATTGGCACTGAGGCCGACGAGCCAAATTTTGAACTTAAACCCGTAATGATTGTTGAGTGCATAAAAGTTCTATATTTTACCCCTCATTTACCCATATTTTTGCTGCACTCAAGCATGA
Organism: Hibiscus trionum; assembly: GCA_030270665.1. Taxonomy (NCBI): domain Eukaryota; kingdom Viridiplantae; phylum Streptophyta; class Magnoliopsida; order Malvales; family Malvaceae; genus Hibiscus; species Hibiscus trionum. The sequence goes on from BSYR01000013.1 coordinate 15,467,606, forward strand.
TTAATTGCATTTAGGATAGATTTTTGCATATAAATCACAATTAGATAAAACTGTACAGATGCTGCTGAATTTGGTCACTTTTGCAGGTGTCTGCTGCGGCAGTAATCCAGGGCAGCAAAGGAGCAGAGGCGAGTTGAGAAGCTGAAGTTAAAGGACAAAGAGAACCGTCTGTCGTAACACCTGCCGCGACAGCAATGACGACACAGAGACACTGAGATGGAAAAGTGAAGTAGAGCTCGACAGATAGAGGATTTCAAGCCGGTCTGTCGTGGATCACTCCCATATTTTTCTAAGCCCTGAAGTAGAAGGAAGGCCAGACCCAAAGTTCAAGGAAGAAAGTCAAAGCAAGAAAAGAGGACGGATTAAAAGCATCTACTCAAAAGATTTAGTCTTTAATAGATTTGTACTTTAATTCAAACTTGTGTTCTTGCCATATTAGAAAACTTGGACCCAAGGCCTATATAAAGGCATGTAATTCGACCTAGGGGAGGATATCTCACTCCTAGCCGTCTTCCCCCCAAACCCTAGTCGTTTCTCTCTCTCCATCATGTTCTAAACTTTCCCAAGGGCTAAAGGTTGATCTTGTAAAGTAGTTGTGAGGATTGTATTGTTCTTAGGATTTTTCTGTTCAAGTAATAAAACTTCAAGTTTATTTACTCTGGTTTTCAACATCTCATAAGAGCATCAGAAGAGTATTGTGAGGTTATCCATTTGCTTGATATCGGGAGAGTTAAGCATTCGAAAGGAGTAAATACATGTTTTCTAGTTTATGGTTAAACCATCTTGGCTTAGGGATAAGTAGAAGGTTAAGTGGCTAAAGAAGAATTCACAAACATTGGTGTTCACCCTTTGATTCAAGCCGGAAGGTATCATCCAAGACGTGTGCATCAACAGAACTTGGACTTAGGGATAGGACAAGTCATAATAGGGATTCTTGCCAAGCTTGAAGTACGGAATTGTTGATCGCTGCCGCGACATCAACGGACCTTTGCCGTGACAGTTGCTGCTGCGACAGGAACGACGACATAACAACAGAAGTTCCTCTGAACAGTGCAACACCTGCACTACTGAGCAAATCAATACCGGCCTATTCTCTCAATCTGATTTCCTTATCTTTTACTTTAGCTATTACCCAAGATATCTCCAAACAATCATTTAAACTATTTCCTTTTCTTGTGCATCAATCTAAGCATAGAGTTATTTCCAGTCCCTGTGGAGACGATATCCGATACTCTAGTATCACTTTACTACTTGCGTCGTGTACACTTGCACTATTTGCGATAGTCTTATTTACACGCAACAAGTTTTTGGCGCCGTTTCCGGGGACTGGCAACATACCTTTACCTTTTAATTACTGCACTTTGTTTTTATTTTCTTTTTTTAGTTGTTTTATTTTCCCTGTGCTTTTCACAAGGTTCTCTTATTGCTTATGCGCAGATCGAGACATGGTAAGGAACCTGAGTACGAATTACACCCAGAAATCGAACGCACATATCAACTTAGGAACCAAGCCCGACTCTTGATAGAAAGAACCAACTATCTTGAGGACATACTGGAAGCAATGGTGAACGGAAGACAAGACAATAGGGAAGATGACAGCAATAACCCCAAGGGCAATGTGGATCCTCCTAATGACCCCCGAAATGATCTGCCGCCGTCCGCTACCCCAGCAGCACGACAGACTTGTCGAGAATACATGGATAACAACCATGTTGAACTGGAAACTACGCTACCAAATGTGGAAGCTGAACACTTCGAATTGAAACATGTAATGTTCAGCATGATAAACTCCGTTGGCCAATTTGGTGGTTCTGCTACTGAGGACGCACGTGAACATCTGAAAACTTTCCAGGAAATCTGTGGATCGTTCAGACTGCCAAGAATAAGTCCGGAAGTACTGAGGCTCAGGCTATTTCCTCATTCATTGAGGGATAGAGCAAAAACCTGGTGGAATAAGTTAACGCCGGATTCAATAAGAACTTGGTCGAATCTTTCTCGTGAATTTCTTTCTCGTTTTAACCCTTCTCATTTATCTGAAAGATTGCGTAACGAGATTGCTACTTTTCAACAGGAAGATGACGAACCAATGCATGAGGCGTGGGACAGATTTACGACTCTCTTACGAAACTGCCCAATGCATGGATTCCCTGTATGGAATCAGGTTGTCAAATTCTACAATGCTGCCAATGCACACACTCGACTGAGGATAGATTCAGCAGCAAATGAGTTAGTACTGGATAAAGAACCAGACGATGCAATGCTGGTGTTGAAAAAGTTAGCAAAGAATGATGAGCAGTTTCCTACAGCTCGAAGTGGAGGCAAACGAGGAATATCTTTAAAGGAGTACGAAGCTGACAACTCGGTCAAAACTCAGATTGCATACCTCACTAAGATAGTTGAAAATCTACAGCGGAAAGATTCTAAAGCTGTATTTTCTACCGAAGAGGTGTGTGAAACCTGTAGTAGAAACCATAATACAAAAGAGTGTCCATTACAGCTGGAGGAAGGAATGTATGTTGGAAACTATAACAGGAATAAAACCTATGACTCCAACAACTACAATCCAAACTGGAGGAAGGACCCCAAATTTTCATGGAGTAACCCCAACAATGCACTGAACCCTCCAGTCCAGAATAACCAGAACCAAGGAGGTCCTAGGATTATGTCACGATAGCAACCACAACAACAACCATAACAACAACCAACAGCCACAACGAGCATACTGGAACAGACCCTGACCACTTCATGCCTCAAACATGAGCATATATGGCAAACATGGATCACTTTGTCAAGAAAACTGAATCCTTCATGGATAAGACAGAGATGAGAATGACAAACCATGAGGCTACCCTAAAATCCTTAGAGACACAGATGAGCCAGGTTTCACAGTTCATAAATCCAAGGCAGAATGGAGGATTCCCTAGTGATACTAAGGTCACTAGAAAACCCACACATGAGCAGTGCAAAGCGATTACAACGAGGAGTGGGAAACAACTACAAGGGTCGATACTAAAAGAAACGCCGAGTAAGGAATCGACCCGACAGACAATTGCCGTGAACACTGCCCCAGCAGAAGAGAAACAGTCTGCTGTCGTCACACTTGCCACGACAGCAGAAGAAACAGATGAGCAGAAAGAAACTGAAGATCTTGAGCCTCCTCAGATCCGACTTCCATGTGAAGGACGCCTTGAAGACTACCGTCCTCCACCCCCTTTTCCATAGTGGTTAAAGAAACAGAAACATGAGTACTAGCTTAAGAAAATCTATGATGTTTTTAAGCAAATACACATCAACATTCCGCTGCTAGAAGCCATTAAGCAGATGTCTAGTTATGCAAAGTTTCTGAAAGATTCAATGTCCAAGAGGTCTAGACTTGGGGAATTGGAAACAGTAATGATGACAGAAGGATGCGTGACAATCCTACATAAGCGACCACCCCAAAGAAGAAGGATCCTGGCAGCTTCATCATACCATGCATAATTGGTGACAAGTTTGTGGGTAAGGCACTTTGTTATCTTGGTGCTAGCATTAATCTAATGCCCAAATCTGTATTTCAGAAACTACGTATTGGACAAGCAAGGTCCACGACAGTCATGCTGCAACTGGCAGACTGCTCTTACGTACAACCGGAAGGAAAGATTGAAGATATCTTGGTAAGAGTGGATAAGTTTATTTTTCCTGCTGAATTTCTTATTTTAGACTGTGAAGCAGATGAAAATGCACCGATCATCCTAGGGCGACCCTTCCTAGCCACAGGCAGAACACTGATCGACGTAGAAAAAGGAGAACTGACTATGAGAGTCAATGACCAACAAATAAAGCTCAATGTTCTCCAAGCAATAAAACAAGCTGATGCAGAGGAAGAATGCAAGGCAATTTCAGAAGTAGTCCTAGACCAACCCTGTATCAGGTCGAACTATCACGACAAGAAATTTGGTCACTGCCACCACAGTCACCTTGAAGACTTCCACGACAGCATCGACGACAGTAACCCCTCAGACACAGATGCATCCGATACTAAAGATCCCGAGGAGGTAAATTGGATAGGCACACGTCCAGGTAAGTTCTTTGAGCCTTTGAATTATACCTTGAATGAACATGTAATCCAAAAGCCTTCCATTGAACAGCCACCTGTTTTAGTCCTTAAACCCCTGCCAGGGCAACTTAAATATGTTTTTCTTGGTTTAAATGATACGTTGCCCATAATCATCTCTTCTAAGTTGATGCAGGAACAAGAACATCAGCTAATCAAAATGCTACAGCAGCATAAGAAGGCGATTGGATGGACCATCGCTGATATCCAAGGCATAAGTCCGACATTGTGCATGCATAAGATCCTCTTGGAGGATGACCATAAGCCGACAATTGATGCCTAAAGACGACTGAATGAAGCTATGCTAGAGGTGGTACGTAAAGAAATAATCAAGTGGCTTGATATTGGAATAATATACGCCATCTCGAATAGCAAGTGGGTAAGCCCGGTGCAATGTGTACCCAAAAAAAGGAGGCATAACCGTTGTAACAAACAAGGACAATGAACTAATCCCAACCAGGACTGTGACCGGTTGGAGGGTTTGTATGGACTACCAGAAGCTTAATCAAGCTACCCGGAAGGACCACTTCCCCTTACCTTTTATGGATCAAATGTTAGATAGATTAGTAGGGAAGCCTTACTATTGTTTTCTTGATGGTTACTCAGGTTATAACAATTCGCAACAGCACCGAATGACCAAGAGAAAACAACCTTCACATGCCCATACGACACATACGCCTTTCGAAGAATGCCATTTGGACTTTGCAATGCACCAACAACTTTTCAACGGTGCATGATGGCAATATTCTCCAACATGGTGGAGGATTTCCTAGAGATCTTCATGGATGACTTTTCCGTCTTTGGAGATAGTTTCGACGGTTGGTTAGGCAATTTACAGAAGGTGCTTGAAAGATGTGAAGAGGCAAACCTTGTTTTAAACTGGGAAAAATGCCACTTTATGGTGGACGATGGCATAGTGTTGGGACACAAGGTTAGCTGCCGCGTAGAGGTAAACAGAGCTAAAATTGAAGTTATTGAAAAACTGCCGCCACCCACCACAATCAAGGGAATAAGAAGTTTCTTAGGGCATGCAGGGTTTTATCGAAGATTCATTGCCAATTTCTCGAAAATCACTAAACCCCTGTGTCTCCTGTTGGAACAGAATCGTGCCTTTGACTTTAACACTGAATGTACTGAAGCATTCAAGATACTGAAGGAAAAGCTGGTTACAGCCCCAATAGTGCAGCCACCAGACTGGAGCTTACCATTCGAGATAATGTGTGACGCCAGTGACTATGCTGTCAGGGTAGCACTAGGGAAGAGGAAGGAGAAACTCTTCCATGTGATCTACTATGCCAGGAAAACTCTAAATGATGCCCAGATAAATTACACCACAATAGAAAAGGAGTTACTCGCAGTGGTGTTTGCAATTGACAAGTTCCGACCATATATATTTGGAACAAAAGTGGTGGTCCATACAGATCACTCAGCACTCAAATACCTGTTCACCAAAAGGGGTGCCAAGCCAATATTGATACGTTGGATTCTGCTGCTGCAAGAATTTGACATTGACATCAAGGACAAAAGGGGGACAGAAAACCAAGTAGCAGATCACTTGTCAAGACTAGAGATGAGAAGGAATCAAGAGAAAGACAAGACCAACATACTGGAAACCTTCCTAGATGAGCAGTTGTTCGCTGCCACCAGCACTGCCGTGACATCCATGGCGGCAAGTAAGCTTTCTGAAACTCCTTGGTAAGCTGACATTGTCAACTACATTGTAAGTGGTTTATTACCTCATGAACTTAATTATCAAGCTAGGAAGAGGTTCCAAAATGATGCAAAACATTATTATTGGGACGAACCTCTTCTCTTTAAGCATTATGCAGATCAGATCATCAGGAGATGCATACCACATGAGGAACAAAGAGAAGTGCTTCACCACTACCATGCTGCTCCTTATGGAGGACACTTGGAAGGAAACAAAACTGCTGCCAAGGTTATGCAATCTGGTTTCTATTGGCTTACACTGTTCAAGGATGCACAAGCTTTTTACAAGAGTTGTGATAAATGCCAAAGGACTGAAAACATATCTAGAAGGCATGAGATGCCATTGCAGAACATACTTGAGGTCGAAATCTTTGATGTGTGGGGAATCGACTTCATGGGACAATTCCCAGCCTCCTGTGGGAATCTATACATCCTACTAGCAGTAGATTATGTGTCTAAAGGGGTAGAAGCTATTGCCACTCAAAAGAACGATGCCAAGACCGTGCAAAGATTTCTCCACAAGCACATCTTCTCAAGGTTTTGCATCCCAAGGGGGATCATTAGCGATGAGGGGAGGCATTTTGACAATAGGGTAATTGCTAGTGCGCTAAAGAAATACAGAGTAAAGCACCGAATTGCAACAACATATCACCCTTAAACCAATGGGCAAGCCGAAATCTCAAATCGAGAAGTGAAGAACATCCTAGAGAAGATGGTAAAACCAACTCGAAAGGACTGGTCTCTTCACCTAAATGATGCACTCCGGGCCTACAAGACTGCATTTAAAACGCCATTGGGAATGTCACCCTACCGCCTCATTTACGGAAAAATTTGCCATTTACCTGTCGAGATAGAACACAAAGCATATTGGGCTATCAAGACAGTTAATATGGGCTGGGACAAGGCAGGGTAGAAAAGGCTACTAGATTTGAATGAAATTGAAGAAATTCGAGCAATGGCCTACGACAACACCAAGATCTACAAGGACAAAACAAAAAAGTGGCACGACAAAAAACTGCTGCCACGACAGTTCTGCCCAGGGCAGCAGATGTTGTTGTTTAACTCTAGGTTAAAGCTCTTCCCAGGAAAGCTTAAATCTAGGTGGTCTGGCCCTTTCCAAGTAGTCCAAGTTTTTCCCCATGGTGCCATTACAATCAGATCAATCAAGGATAGGCACCAATTCAAAGTCAATGGACAAAGACTAAAGCATTATAAGGGGACTGAAGCCCCAAGGATGCATGAAGTAGTTACTTTAGGAGATGCCCCTCAAGGCATCCCTAATTTAACTTAGTTTTATTTTATTTTCTTTAGTTTATCTATTTATTTAATTATTTTTAGGAAATAAGATTTTAATTTATTGTTTATTTTAGTTTTTAGGAAATAAAGGAAGCAAAGCAAAGAGGAGGAATGAACCAACTCACCACATTCACAATAGCCCATAAAGCCCAATGGAACATACCTGTCGTGACAGCCTGTTACTAGCTGTCACGGCAGACGCAGAAAATACAACCTATCACGGAGCTGTCGTGACAGACACGAAAACGCGTAACAGACATAGAAACGCGTGACAGATGCGTCAAGAAACTGCGTGACAGCTGGCCCTGTTATTCGCGCCGGCCGTTATAGTTCCAATGGGCAGGAAATACCGTTCTATATAAACTTCTACTCCCATTTCATTTTTCACCTCATCCTCATTCTCTCTGCTTTGCTTTCCAGAATTTAGCTCTCAAAAATTTTCTTTTACTTTTCTACAGTTTTCCTCGCAATGAATACTAAATCAACCCGAAGAAGTGCTGCCTCCACCTCTGCCACGGTAGTGTCCACACCCAGCCACAGCAGAATCCCAGACGATTCGCATCGGCAGACTCGGATAGGAGATACTATGGCTCGTTTTAGAAACGAGAAATGTGGGAAGAGAGAGGATTCACATACACCACAAAGACGGGAGACCTAAGGCTAGAGGGTTTCATCTCCAAGAAAATTATTGCCCTCAAATGGCAGATGTTCGCCGTCCAGCCAGAGGAGATGAACGTTACTTTGGTCCGAGAGTTCTATGATGCCATCCCCTCCAAAGATGCCACAATAGTGACTGTCAGGGTAAGGAAATCTCCCTAGAACCGGCCTACATCAACACATTGTACGGAATTTATGTGGGCAGAAAGGAAGATACATATAGGAGATTCGTCAACAGTCTGTCGTCAGCAGACTACGATGCTATCATGGCAGAACTGAAGGAAGAAGACACCCAGTTAAACGAGGATCCCAAGCACAGATGGACAGTGCGAAGGACCCAGCTCACACCGACAGCAAAGCTTTGGAACCATTTTGTGAAGAAACGCCTCATGCCAACATCGCACAACACCATGGTGGACCGGCAGAGATTAGCCCTCGTACACTCAATCATCAACGAGAGGCAGATAAACGTTGGCAAATATATCCTCGAAGGCATTTTTGAGTGTACACTCAGACCCATGGGCCCCCTCTTCTTCCCCTATCTCATCACCTCTCTCTGCCGGGCAATTAAAGTTCCAGAAATTGATGAAGATGTCAGAGTGAAAGGCAAGGGATGTATGCAACAAAACATATACAGTTTGATGGAGCTGAAGCCTGCCACTCCTCTGGCATATATGGACCCCACTGTCGCGACAGAACCAACAACAGAACCTGAATCCACTGAACATGTCGCGGCAGAACCGGAGCAGACCGAGGCCGCCTATCCGACAGACACCTCCAACCAAATCCTGCAGATACTGAAGAAGATGGAGGAATGACAACTAGGCTTCATGGGATTTATGAGGTATTTCACTACTGCCACGGTAAATTTCATTAAAGTTGATTTAAATTTTCCCAACGTGCAGTTTCCCTCTTTCCCAAAATCTCTTTTTGCCACCCCCACACCTGCTGCTAGCCCAGAACACCCACTGCTGCCTCCACCACACCATTTGCCACGACCGGAGATGGCGACAGACGTTCTGCCACTCCACGAGGAGAAAAGCGGAAGGAACCACTACCGGAGATCGATCCGAAGTACTTCGAAGGGTTCTCATCCTCCTCCGTCTGGTAGGAGGATTCTGACTCAGAACCATCTGTCGTCCGGGACATATCCAAAGACTTCCCTCCGATGAAGAAGAAGAGGCTGAATGAAACTGTTGAGGGACCCTGTCACAACAGATCAGACTGCAACAACAGTGATGATGACCTCGAGGTTCTGGACAAGGCCAAAAAGATCTCACCTACCCGAGTCCAGCAACCTCGAGAGGCCAAAAAGAAGATAGCCTCACCATCTCCCAGCCTCAAGCCAACCTCCGCCATCAAGGTAACTGCCCACCGGTAGCTCCGCATCAGCAACAGTAGCGACGACAACTCATCAACTTAAGTGCTTTTCTATTATGCTTGCTATTTCTGCTGTTTATTTTATCTATTTGTGATGTTTTCTTATTTTTATGTTGTTGTCATTGAGGACAATGCAACCTTTGAGTTTGGGGGTAGGCAGTCCTCTGTTATTTAATGAACTTTTTAATTGGTGTCTTTAATTTATGTCTCATCTTAGTTAATTTTTGTGTCAAAAAATGGCTTAAGTCTTTGAACTGCACTTACCTGCCGCGACAATCTCTGTCGTGGCGGTGCCTTTAGGATGTTTTAGGAATTATTTAGAGCCTTGCTATAGTTCTAAACTTCAAAAACACTTTTGTGACTTATATGCTGGCTAGACTTCTGTTAGTAAACTAGAGTAGAAAAGCCTAACCACTTGAGTTGCCCCTAGAGGTGCCTAACACTGGCTCTAGGAAAAGAATAGAAGAAAAGAAAAACTTAGACTCAAAACCCCTAGAGGTGCCTAACACCGGCTCTAGGAAGATAGCTAGAGGTGCCCAAAATAGGCTCTAGTAAAAAAACAAAATAAGAAGAACTTGAGTCTAAATTTTGAAAAAAACTAAAGGAGCCTAAAAATTTCCTCCAAGAAAAAATTAGTTTGGCATAAAAAATCAAGTAAGTAGCATAACTATTCTAGTTGCTAAAAGAGTCTATGCACATATTTGTTCACAAAACCTGCACACACTTACACAAGAATTATAGCATTGTTTCGGATAAATCCACAAACAACCAAATGGGGAATGCTCTTGATAGTGAAGGGGCTGTGGGTAATGGTAGTTCTCTGAATTAAGCCAAGCCAAAAAAAGTTTTTATTCTTAGTTAGGTTGCATCTGCTTGAGAACAAGCATCAACTTGAGTTTGGGGGTGTGTTGAGTGCATAAAAGTTCTATATTTTACCCCTCATTTACCCATATTTTTGCTGCACTCAAGCATGATTAATTGCATTTAGGATAGATTTTTGCATATACATCACAATTAGATAAAAATGTACAGATGCTGTTGAATTTGGTCACTTTTACAGGTGTCTGCTGCGGTAGTAATCCAGGGCAGCAAAGGAGCAGAGGCGAGTTGAGAAGCTGGAGTTAAAGGACAAAGAGCACTGTCTGTCGTAACACCTGCCGCGGCAGCAATGATGACAGAGAGACACTGAGATGGAAAAGTGAAGTGGAGCTCGACAGATAGAGGATTTCAAGCCGGTTTGTCGTGGATCACTCCCATATTTTTCTAAGCCCTGAAGCAGAAGGAAGGCCACGCCCAAAGTTCAAGGAAGAAAGTCAAAGCAAGAAAAGAGGACGAATAAAAGGCATCTTACTCAGAAGATTTAGTCTTTAATAGAGTTGTACTTTAATTCAAACTTGTGTTCTTTCCATATTAGAAAACTTGGACCCAAGGCCTATATAAAGGCATGTAATTCGACCTAGGGGAGGATATCTCACTCCTAGCCGTCTTCCCCGAAAACCCTAGTCGTTTCTCTCTCTCCATCATGTTCTAAACTTCCCCAAGGGCTAAGGGTTGATCTTGTAAAGTAGTTGTGAGGATTGTATTGTTCTTAGGATTTTTCTGTTCAAGTAATAAAACTTCAAGTTTATTTAATCTGGTTTTCAACATCTCATAAGAGCATCGGGAGAGCATTGTGAGGTTATCCATTTGCTTGATATCGAGAGGGATAAGCATTCGAAAGGAGTAAATATGTGTTTTCCAGTTTATAGTTAAACCATCTTGGATTAGGGATAAGTACAAGGTTAAGTGGCTAAAGAAGAATTCACAAACATTTGTGTTCACCCTTTGATTTACGCCGGGAGGTATCATCCAAGATGTGTGCATCAACATAACTTGGACCTAGGGATAAGACAAGTCATAACAGGGATTCTTGCCAAGCTTGAAGTACGGAGTTCTTGATCGTTGCCACGACATCAATGGACCTCTGCCGCGACAGGAACGATTACATAACAACAGAAGTTCCTCTGAACAGTGCAACACCTGCACTACTGAGCAAATCAATACCGGCCTATTCTCTCAATCTGATTTCCTTATCTTTTACTTTAGCTATTACCCAAGATATCTCCAAACAATCATTTAAACTATTTCTTTTTCTTGTGCAACAATCTAAGGATATAGTTATTTCCAGTCCTTGTGGAGACGATATTCGATACTCTAGTATCACTTTACTACTTGCGTCGTGTACACTTGCACTATTTGCGATAATCTTATTTACACGCAAAAATGATTCAAACTCTTTTGAATGTAAGCCAATTTGATGGAGCACTTAATGGAGACCCTAGGCAACATCTTAAGCAATTCATGGACATATGTCAATTATTTTAGCAGACTGGAGTATTTGGAAATACAGTGAAGCTAAGGTTATTCACTTTTTCCTTAAGAAACAGAGCCAAGGTGTGGCTTAATTCTTTTCCACTAGGTTTAGTCACTTTCTGGGCAAACTTATGCCAGAAGTTCCTAACATAGTTTCAGCTACCAACACTCACTGCCAAGCTACGCGGTGAGATCATTACATTCAAGCATGCTGAGGATGAAACTCTGTATGAAGATTGGGAAAGATTTAAGGATCTGTTGAGAAGGTGTCCAATGCATGGATTCCCAAATTGGACCCAAATACAAACCTTCTACAACAGACTGAATGCACAAATAAGGATTGTTGTTGATGCTTAAGCAGCTGGCTCATTGCTAGATAAGAGATACATAGAGGTTGTTGATATCCTTGAGATGATCGCAATCAATGCCTTTGAATATCCTGTTACTAGACTTGGGACCAGAACTAAAGCCAGTGGAAAATTGAAGGTTGATGAACTTACGTTCATTCATGTCGAAATTTCCATCTTCACTAGAATGGTGAGAATGTTGCAAAAGAGCAATAAGGTCCAAGAAGTCAAAGTACTTGATCCATTCTGCACCATTTGTGGGGAGAACCACCATGTGGATGAATGCGCTGCCAACCCTGAATCGGTAAATTTCATTGGCAATACTTGTTGTTATTATAATACTAACTCCAACACTTATCATCTAGGTTGGAGACAGCAACCTAACATAGCTTGGGGAAATCAATGAGGTAATCATTATAACACCCAACGCCAGAATGTCTAGCGACAGAACAATAATGCCTTGCCGTAGAAAGCTCAAAACAACTTTCAGCAAGGGCAAATACTTAACCAAGGAGGCACTCTCACAGAATACATGGAAAGGAATGAAGCCACAATCCAGAGTTTGGCAGCATCAATGAGGAACTTGGAAGTCCAGATTGATTAGATTGCTAATGCACTCAGCAATCGACCCAAGGAGCCTTGCAAAAGTGGCACTAAAGATGTTCGACACAATGATAATGAGTTGCAAGGCCATAAATCTTTAGAGTGGTAAGCAGTGCGAGACAGAGATCGTTGCCAAGCAGCCAATTAATTACCAAAATGTGCCGACAGATAAACCCAAGTAAGCATAAAAAGAAGAAATTAAAACAAATGATTCCATTGGTGATGCAGTACCAGTGCCAGAACTGATGCCAAACAAGATGCCACCAATGATGACAAGCAGACTGAGGCCAAACAACATATTGATGCCAAAACCAATGCTAGCACTGCATTGGCAAAGCCAGCAGCGCAAGCATATGGTTATCCACCGCCACCATTTGCAGCAAGACTTCGAAAGCACAAGCAAGACAAGCACTTTTTGGAAGTGCTTAAACATTTGTTGTTGGGTTTTATGATGCTCGATTTCCTTCAACCGATGTGTTTGCCAAGTTTGGAGAAGATTGGATTTTTGGGTGTTAAAGTGGAAGCTTAAAGATTGGAAATGGACACAAGGATTTATAGTGGTTCGGCCTTCTAACAAGCACCTACATCCACAACCTTATCTCCCCACTAAGGATTTCAACCAAATTCACTAAGAATTTTGTCCCCTTTTCTAGGCTAAGGAGTCAACCTTTATAACCCTCAAAGCTTTCTACCCAAAGCTTGAGCAAACCCTCTTTACAAGAGAAATTCTAAGCAAACTTGAGCAAATTTAACAATGTTTAGCTCACTAGTGTTGTCTATACAAGAAAATGGACAATTAAGCTCTAAGACAAAATCTTAATCATAGTGTTGTTGACAATTGAAGCATTAGTCTTCTCTTGATGCTTGGAGGTCCCTTTTATACTCCCAATTGAGTTTGTAGCCGTTGGGGATGTTTTCGAGCCATTAGGATCTTTATTTCTCACATCAATTGCAGTTATGGTGCCTATCGTATCGGTACACGGGGTCCTGTATCGGTACACCCTTCTTCAGAACTAGTCGTTGGGCTTTTTCCAACCTAAGCGTATCGATATGCTAGGGAGCGTATCGGTACGATCTGCACTTTAAAAGTCCATTGGGAAATAGCTGTTGGGGGTTGTTAAAATAGGGATCGGTACGCTTTAAAGACGTATTGGTACGACCCCTATCCATATCGATACGAGTAAGCCTGTTTCAGTACGGGTTTTGGCAGATTCAAAACTAGAGTAAAAAGGTATCGATACGGGTATACCGTATCGCTACAGTAGTGCTGAAAAGCCAAGTTTGACTACTTTAAAGCATTCCAAACTTTTCCAAAAACCTTTTTAAATACCTCAAACATATTTTCAAGTTGTTTGGACTTAAAGACATGTTTTAAATTCTTTTCAAATTATATCAAAATATTTTCAATTATTATATCAAAACACTTAGTTCTTCAATCTCCCCCTTTTTGATATAATAAAACCAACTTGAAAAATTGTTTGGGATTTCTCCCCCTTTGTGAAATAAATTTTGATTAAGAGAATTAAAATTCAAAATCAATTAGAGCCCCCCTTATTCATTTGAAGATTCAATTTTTCAAACCATTTCTCCCCCTTTTTGTTATATAAAAAAGAATTTAATTAACTTTAAGTTCAAAATAAGTTAGGATGTTTAAAAAATGACAAAAATAAGAGTTTTGGTTTTAAAATTGGCTCCCCCTTACTCAAAGCATTATCAAAAGATGTTAGTCCAACACATGATAATCTAGTTGAATTAAAAGAAAATAAATCAAATTAAACAAGTAAAAAACAACTAGATTTTACCAATACTTGAATTCCAAGGGAGTATGTGAAGCCTTCCTTCTTCAAGTGTTCTTCTTTGTGTGCATGGAGCTCCCCCTTATTGATTGGACTTTTTGAACATCTCCATCACACCTAATCAAGACAATCATACAAATTTTGGTATCCAAATTGCTTTGGATCCATAAACGTTAGTTGCACAAAATTTAGTCCCCTTAGGAATCCATTTTTCAATTTCATCCTATTTATGTGAAGTGATTAGTTCTTTTGGAATCCAAACACTTCTAAAACATTTTCCATTTAAAAAATCTAGGGGCACTAGATTGTCTTTGGTAAAATTTTGATTTTCCGCAATCACTTTTCTTTTCTAGTTCCTTGGAAATCAAAATCTTTTCTTTCTTAAGATCATCAATATCTTTTTGATGATCTTTTTCCATTGTTTGAAGCAAGTTTTGTAAACTTAAAACCTGTTGCTCAAAATCTTTCAATTTTGCTTCAAACTCAAAATTGGTTTTCAAAAGCAAATCATTTTCGTTTTTCAACTTTGAAATAAACTTTTTGTTTTTTGAAAATGAAGCCTTGAATTCGAAAACCAACTCATCATAGGCTTCTTGTAACTCATCAAAAGTATATGAATTTGAAATGGATGAGTTAGAAGTTACCTCTTCCTCATTGAGGGCCATCAAGCATAGGTGGGCTACCTCATCATCGGTGGAGTCTTCATCACTCCATGTGGCCACATATGCTTGCTTTGAAGATGATCCTTCTTTTTGGACTTGTGGGATTCCTTCATCTTCTTCTTCGATTCATGCTTGGATTTTTCCATTTCGCTCTTCATGAATCGTGTGAATTTGTTGAAGAGATAGGTCATCTCTTCATCTTCGCTTTCCTCCTCATTTGTATCAACATGGTTGCACTTGGAGGATCTGAGAGCAAAGGCATTCGCATGGATGCCTAGCTCATTGACTTTCTTCTCCCCCATCTTCTTTATCTCTCCCTTCTTCTTCTCCTCTTCTTTTCCTTTCTTCATGACTTGGTGAGTGAGAAGTGACCCCATGAGTTCATCAAGCTTCAAGGTCTTCAAATTCTTAGCTTCAATGATGGCGGTCCTTTTCGATACCCATGACTCGGGAAAGGAGTATGTAACACCCTAAAATCCAGTTTAATCGGAATTGAGTTCCAGTGATTGGAAATTTAACATTGATGAAGTCTGAGAATAGAATCGGCTAGTTAATTATTGATATCAGACTCTAATTGAATTTAATTATCGTCATCGGACCCTATTGAATAGTACCGAAAACATTGCAATGACTAAATTGAGGAAAAATGCAAGTTAGAGGTCAAAACTATAGTATTGTGAGAGCTGAGGGACTAATCTTGCGATTAGCCCCTCCCAAATTAAATTCCTATCTACGTGGGATAGTTTAAGAGCTTTCCTTCATGTGAAGGAAAGCTAAATAGCCAAAAGAATATATAATAGAAAAATAAAAGAAAATGAGGTAAAAACTTACCAAAAGTCTCAAGAGGGCACCTCACCTCTTGTTATCTTCATCACCTTCCTCCAAGCTAGCACCACCATTGGAGAGCAAGCTTTAGCTTAGTTTTTCTTTTTTTTATTGATATCGAATCGTTGCCACCGATCGGGTAAGTTATAATCCTCAATCGGTTATTGGATTCCATGGTTATATTGAGTTTAATCTCAAGCTAGGGTTTTGACCATTCATGGATATTACATCGTTATTTTTTTATATTGAAATCGGATATCAATTTTGATATTGTTGTACTGATTTTGATATCGTAATATCGATCCTAACAATCTCCCTATTGATTTCCTAGCTCAAGACATTGATAAGGAGCACCCATCATCTCCATCCAAAGCTAGGAACAAGGGGATTGCTATCCGAGAGCCTTGAAAGCTTCGGATTATTAAGGTGAGTGTTGTCGGAGTCTCAGGTTTAGGCGAAAGGCCTTCCCGGATCATTATTTGATATTTTAGATTACTTCGCTAACATTGTTATTGAAGCAATTGCATTGGATGGTTAATCGGACACTTTGGTAAGTGTCGGTAAATTGCCATTGAACATTGATATTGTCATTATGTGTTGCCATTGAAGTAGGCATTGTCATTGGATTATTGCATTAAAACTATTGGACATTGATATTGATATTAAACTATGAATTATTGATAATGCGATATAGATATTGGTCATCGACATTATTGAATTCATTGGACATTGGTATATCATTGATTATTGAAATGAATATGAACATGGCAACCTTGGATTGGAATGGACTTTGTATACAATTGACATGCCATAGAATTTATGAGCTACGTGTACGGGGGGACTACGGTCCTAAGACTACGACCTATATTTATTTGGCGAGGCAGAGGGATGTGTATTGTTGTTGGTCATATTGGCGAGGCGGAGGGACTATACCATTTATTGATTTGGCGAGGCGTAGGAATTCACGTATCCACGATCTTGATTCAATCCAAGGACTAAGAATGAAGATGAAACATGTTTATACATTGTATATTGTTGCATAGCATTGACAATGTTGGCATGAGATTATGTATAAGTGTAACCATGGCATTACTATTACTTACATTGTTTGTGACTACCTTACTAGGCAAAGTACGCCTAACGTGTCTTATCTCATGCATTTTCAGGTTAAGAAGGTTTGCGTGTCGGAAGATCGGATCGGCAAGTAAGACAAGTAACTACCAGCCCCAAGTAATGTGTTTTTGTCTTATAAACTCCTAGGAAGGTGAAAAAGTAGTTGAACTAGTCATTGATGCCTATTTTATTGTGTTGGTGCATTGCTAAGATTGTAATAAGTTATATAGCTTAAAATGACTCTTTTGGAAAAGTTGAAAATGGATGGAAAATGCATACATAGCTCAAAAAGGTAAAAACATGGTAAACATATTCATATAGTCATGAAAATTGGTATGCTAGTAGTTTATACCATAGAAATATTGTGTGTAAAGTTTCGTTGCATTTGGACATCGTTCAACAGGGTAAATCGAATAAAAACCAGCAAAAGTCTGTCATTACAGGCCATGCCGTATAGAAACGGGTGATGATGTTTCAGTACGAATGTACAATATTGAACCTAAGAGTATGGGTGTATCGAAACAGAAAAGTGTCGTTCCGGAACAATTTGTCACTGGAGACTAATGTTTTGGTATGGGTTCATAGCGTACCGAAACGAGTCAAAGTCAAAGGTGGTTAACCCGTTACGATACTTGTCAAGCCTGTATCGAAACAATATAAAAGGAAAGGTCAACACGAGTTGACTCTTGTGAACCTGTTTCGAAACAACCTAGGGTGTTTTGATACGGGGTTAGGTAAATTTGTTAAAGGCTTTTTGGACAGATTGCTAATGTTACAATTTAGCCACTGAATTTCTTAAAGATAAATTGATTATGATACTGAGCTCCAATTTGTATGAAAGTTTGTAGGCTAGTTATTCATGCACTGAATTACATTGTTCTTCTGTCTGTTGCTTGGAAAGACATGTTATTACTTTTTTGCAGATTAGTCCCTAAACCTATAAAAATTATAAAATGATCCTAAATGGTTATTTGTTGATTTCTTATGATTGAATTGGACTAATAAACATATTGGTAACAATTTGTAAGACTAATATTGATTAAGAATGTGATTAAGATGAAATTTTATAGCACTGATCATCGTATAGTCCTTTAGTAATACGCTCCGACCCGGTTCTCTACTAGACCGGGAAGGGGGTGTTACATTTGTGGTATCAGAGCTAGAGTTTATTCGATTCTAGGACTAAACCGAAGTTTATCGCATTATTATTGTGTTACTTAGCCACCTAGGAGTTTTATATTGTGTATATTGTGACTTGTCGACTAATCTAGTCTTTCATATAGATATGTCTGAGACAAATGAAGCTCACATTGACGAGCTTGCTATTGGCTCCTCGACACATGGCGAGGAGATTAGGGGAGGAAATCCTTTGAATCCACCGCAACCACAGGACCCTCCTGTTCAGGGTGTTGAGCCTGCCGCACCTACTGTTCAGGCTGAATGCTATCAGAACATGGCTAACATGTTTAAGCAGTTTATGAATGCGATGCAAGCAACACCACTAGTTCAGCCTACCCCTCCTGTTTCTCAGTATGTCCAAGCTCTTATGGACAAGCTGGCTTCGCTCCGAGCCTATTCTTTCACCGAGCAGGACGATGACAATCCTGAGATTACTGAATATTGGCTGGATAATACCCTACGTATCCTGAATAAACAGTTGCAGTGTTCCGACGAGCACAAGCTAGAGTGTGTTATTGCATTGCTGACTGACGAGGCCCTTATGTGGTGGGAGACCACTATTCTTACTGGTTTTGAAGAGTCGGTCACTTGGGAATTCTTTCTTAAGGAATTTCAAAACAAGTACATCAACAAGTATTATATCGCGGAAAGGCGGAGCACGTTTCTTCATTTGAAGGAAGGCGGGTGGCCTATCGAGTAGTACATCCATGATTTCTGCAAGTATTGCCGATATGGAGCTGAGTTTATAAAGAAAGAGGAAGACAAGTGCAGAATGTTTATTGCTGGGTTGAGCGATGAGCTGCGACCTATGTTTACGGCCTTGGGTATCACCAACTTTCAGGATTTGGTGAACCGAGTTAAGGCAACAGAGGTTGCACAGAGAGCTCAGAGAGGAAATATGTCCAGTAGATCTAAGAAAAGGGCATGGAGCGATTCTCGACCTCCTAAATGGAACAAGAAGGGCAAGTATCAAGGCTCGAGGCAAGATTCATATTCACAGCCTTCCCGTACCGGGAACATTGAGAGACCACAGACTATCACCCAGTCCTGGTCTAAGGCAGCTTCAGTTGAGAGTACTGGAGGTTCGAACCGGAGTGTTCAGCATCCAGTTTGTAATTTTTGTCAGAAACGGCACCCAGCAGGCCAGTGTCGTAAGTAGACGAGAGCATGTTTCTTTTGTGGGGAACAAGGACATTTTATCAAGGACTGTCCTCAGAATCCCTCTAAGTGAGTGGTCGTGCACGGAGACATCACCTCACCCGCCCAATCCTTCCGAGGAAAAGGGCCAAGACAAGCACCATCAGGAACCTCAGGTAGACCAGACGGATCCGGGAAGCAAGGTAACAAGCATGAATCGAAGGCCTCTGCCCAGATGTATCATGTGAGAGGCCGCGAGAAGGATGACGAGCCTGATGTTATAGCAGGTACTGTTATGTTATATGCACACTCATTGTATGTATTGATTGATCCTGGATCTACACATTCTTTTATAAGCCTGGAATTGGTTAAAAGACATAGGATGTCTAGCGAACCTATGGCAACAAAAATCTCCGTGACAAATCTGTTAGGTGATTGTGTTGCTCTAAGCCTTGTATGCAAGAATTGTCCGATCTTGATTCAAGGAATTCCGTTCCCTGCGGATTTCCTAGTCTTACCAATTCACGAGTTTGATGCGATTCTAGGCATGGATTGGCTTACTATACATCAAGCGTGGGTAGACTACAGTAAGCGAAAATTGTATCTTCGGGGCCTTGGCAAGGAAAGAATAATGCTGATGGAATCTCGGAACTCCATGTTGTGTGCATTGTCCACATAATCCATGAATGAACCTCAGATCCATGATGTTGACACAGTAAGTGAATTCCCATATGTTTTTCCTGACGAACTTCCGGGATTGCCCCCAACCAGTGAAGTGGAATTTGGTATTGAGGTGCAACCTGAGACTGCTCCAGTTTCCATTGCACCATATCGGATGGCGGCTGTGGAGTTGAAAGAATTAAAAGCTCAAATTCAAGACCTTATGAATGAGGGTTTTATTCAACCGAGCTATTCACCTTGGGGAGCACCAATTCTTTTTGTCAAGAAGAAGGATGGTTCTATGCGATTGTGCATTGACTATAGACAATTGAATAAAGTAACCATCAAGAATAAATATCCATTACCCAGGATAGGCGACCTATTCGACCAATTAAAAGATGCCTCTGTGTTTTCCAAGATCGATTTAAGGTCTGGCTATTATCAAATGAAAGTCAAAGAGTGTGATGTGCCCAAGACTGCCTTCCGTACAAGATATGGACACTACGAATTCTTGGTGATGCCTTTTGGGCTAACTAATGCACTGACAACTTTTATGGATTTAATGAATCGAGTATTTAGACCCTATCTTGATAAATTTGTAGTGGTGTTTATAGACAATATCTTAATCTATTCCAAGAATGAAATGGAGCATCAAGATCATCTCCGTATTGTACTTCAGACTCTGAGAGAGAAACAGTTGTATGCAAAGTTTTCCAAGTGTGAGTTCAGGCTCACTAAAGTTGCCTTTTTGGGACATGTTGTATAGGCATCGGGCATTCAGGTGGACCCGAAGAAAATCCAAGCTATTGTAGATTGGCATCCACTGAAGAATACTGGTGAAGTCAGAAGCTTCTTTGGGCTTGCTGGCTATTACCGTAGATTCGTGAAGGGATTTTCTATGTTAGTCACTCCTTTAACCAAATTATTGAGGAATGAAGCCTCTTTTGATTAGACCGAGGCTCAACAACGAAGCTTTGATCAGTTAAAATAAGTTCTGACCCATGCACCTGTCTTGACCCAGCTCGAGTCTAGAAGAGACTATACAGTTTACAGTGATGCATCTCTTCTTGGGTTAGGATGCGTATTGATGCAAGAAGGCAAGGTTATTGCTTATGCTTCGAGGCAACTTAAGCCACACGAGATGAATTATCCCACCCACGACCTTGAATTGGCTGCAGTTATCTTTGCATTGAAAAATTAGACCCATTATCTCTACGGAGAGAAATGCTATCTTTTCACCGACCATAAAAGCCTCAAATATTTATTGACTCGGAAGGAGTTGAATCTTCGGCCACGGAGGTGGATGGAACTCCTTATGATCTGGTCACTGATTACCATCCGGGCAAGGCCAATGTTGTAACTGATGCGCTCTGCCGCAAACCTTTGCCTGGTAAGCATCGATAATAGACTTGAAGTTATATTTATTGTGAAGTACGTTAACTCATCGTAATATTGCTATATTTTAGCCCCTCGAGCAATTAACGCTCACTTTCGACTTCAGAAGCATAGTTGTCTCGTAGCTGAACTTCAAATTCGGTCTACCATCGTTACACGAATCAAGGATTTGCAAGAGCAAGATCTCGAGCTTCAAATCATTGTCTCTAAGCTATCTGATAATCCTGACTTCAAAATTAATTCTGAAGGACTCCTATGTTTTCATGATCGAGTTTGTGTACCTAATGATGAAACTCTTCACGCCGACATCCTTTCTGAAGCTCATATAAGTTCTTTTTCTGTTCATCCCGGGTCTGTGAAAATGTATAAAGACCTACGTGAGCTTTATTGGTGGCCAGGCATGAAGTAGGCCATAGTTGATTACATTTCCAAGTGTCTCACGTTTCAACATGTTAAACCAAAACATAGTGCCCCTACTGGATTATTGCAACCTATTGATCCACCAAAATGGAAATGGGAAAAGATAACTATGGACTTTGTTAGTGGTCCACCGTTAACTCCTATAAAGCATAATGCTATATGGGTTATTGTAGATCGTTTCACGAAGTAAGCTCATTTTATACCAATTAGAATGGACTACGGTCTTCCTAAGCTAGCTGACTTGTACATCAAGGAAGTAATCTGACTCCATAGAGTACCTAAGTCTATAATCTTCGATCGAGATCCGCGATTTGCATCTCAGTTTTGGAGAACATTAAAGGGAGCTCTGGACACCACCATAGTTAATCTTAGCACATCTTTTCACCCTCAATCTGACGGTCAGTCAAAAAGGGTAATTCAGGTAAATCATCGAACAATCTATCTATTGAAATCCTAGAAATTTGCATTGTTATTGAATCTCCCTATGCAGATATTGGAAGACATGCTTCAGGCATGTATTATCGATTTTGGCAGAACTTGGGAGAGATCGTTACCTCTTGTCGAGTTTGCCTATAACAATAGTTACCAAGCATCCATCCAAATAGCTCCGTATGAAGCATTGTATGGTAGACGATGTAGAAATCCATTGTGTTGGTCGGAGCTTGGTGAAGGTAAGATGTTAGGCCCTGACTTGCTTCGTGAGACTAAAGAACTTGTCACCATTATCCATGATCGTTTAAAAGCTGCCTTTGATCGAAAAAAAGCTTATGCTGATCTTAAAAGGAGAGACATCGAATATGAAGTTGAGGAAAAAACCTTTCTTAAAGTGTCACTGTGGAAGAAAGTCTTTAGATTTGGCAAGAAGGGAAAATTGAGTCCCCGGTTCATTGGACACTTTGAAATCATTGAAAAGATTGGCCCAGTGGCATATCGGCTGTTGCTACCCTCAGAATTGAGTAAAATCCACGATGTTTTTCATGTATCGATTCTTCGAAAGTATCGGTCTGACCCCTCACACATTGTGGAACCCGAATCTGTAGAACTCCGACCAAATCTATCCTACAAAGAAGAACCGATTTAGATTCTTGCTAGGGAAGTCAAGAGGCTTCGCAAAAAAAATATACCGTTAGTTAAAGTGCTTTGGAGGAGCAACACTGTTGAAGAAGCCACTTGGGAACCTGAAGAGACTTTGAGACAACAATATTCGCATCTCTTTAGTTCAGGTAAAAAATCCGAGGACGAATTTTTCTTAAGGGGGAGAGTTGTAACACCCTAAAATCCGGTTTAGTCGAAATTGAGTTTTGGTGATCGAAAATTTAACATTGATGAAGTCTGAGCATAGGATCGGCTAGTTAATTATTGATATCAAACTCTAATTGAATTTAATTATCGCCATTAGACCCTATTGAATAGCACCGAAAACATTACAATGACTAAATTGAGGAAAAATGCAAGTTGGAGGTCAAAACTATAGTATTGTGAGAGTTGAGGGACTAATCTAGCGATTAGCCCCTCCCCAATTAAATTTGTATCTACGTGGGATAGTTTAAGAGCTTTCCTTCATGTGAAGGAAAGTTAAATAGCCAAAAGAATTTATAATAGAAAAATAAAAGAAAATGAGGTAAAAACTTACCGAAAGTCTCAAGCAAGCACCTCACCTCTTGTTATCTTCATCATCTTCCTCCAAGCTAGCACCTCCATTGAAGAGCATGGTTTAGCTTAGTTTTTCTTTGTTTTTTTATATCGAATCATTGCCACCGATCGGGTAAGCTATAATCCTCAATCGGTTATTGGATTCCATGGATATATTGAGTTTAATCTCAAGCTAGGGTTTTGACCATCCATGGATATTACATCGTTATTGTTTATATTAAAATCGGATATCAATTTTGATATCGTAATATCGATCCTAACAATCTCCCAATTGATTTCCTAGCTCAAGACATTGATAAGGAGCAACCATCATCTCCATCCAAAGCTAGGAACAAGGGGATTGCTATCCGAGAGCCTTGAAAGTTTTGGATTATTAAGGTGAGTGTAGTCGGAGTCTCTGGTTTAGGCGAACGGCCTTCCCGGATCATTATTTGATATTTTATATTACTTCGCTAACATTGTTATTGAAGAAATTGCATTGGATGGTTAATCGGACACTTCAGTAAGTGTTGGTAAGTTGCCATTGAACATTGATATTGTCATTATGTGTTCCCATTGAAGTAGGCATGGTCATTGGATTATTGCATTGAAACCATCGGACATTGATATTGATATTAAACTATGAATTATTGATGATGAGATATAGATATTGGTCATCGACATTATTGAATTCATTGGACATTGGTTTATCATTGATTATTGAAATAAATATGAACATGGAAACCTTGGATTAGAATGGACTTTGGATACAATTGGCATGTCATAGAATTCATGAGCTCAGTGTATGTGGGGACTACGATCCTAAGGCTACGACCTATATTGATTTGGCAAGGCGGAGGGATGTATACTGTTGTTGGTAATATTGGCGAGGCGGAGGGACTAGACCATTTATTGATTTGGCGAGGCGTAGGAATTCATGTATCCACGATCTTGAATCAATCCAAAGACTAAGAATGAAGATGAACATGTTTATACATTGTGTATTGTTTCATAGCATTGACAATGTTGTCATGAGATTATGTATAAGTGCAACCATGGCATTACTATTACTTACATTGTTTGTGACTACCTCACTAGGCAAAGTACACCTAACGTGTCTCATCTCATGCATTTTCAGGTTAAGAAGGTTTGCGTGTCGGAAGATCGGATCGACAAGCAAGACAAGTCACTACCAGCCCCAAGTAATGTGTTTTGGTCTTATAAACTCCTAGGAAGGTGGCAAAGTAGTTGAACTAGTCATTGGTGCCTATTTTGTTGTGTTGGTGCATTGCTAAGATTGTAATAAGTTATATAGCTTAAAATCCCTCTTTTGGTAAAGTTGAAAATGGATGGAAAATGCATACATAGCTCAAAAAGGTAAAAACATGGTAAACGTATTCATATAGTCATGAAAATTGGCATGTTAGTAGTTTATACCATAGAAATATTGCGTGTAAAGTTTCATTGCATTTGGACATCGTTCAACAGGGTGCATCGAATAAAAACCAGCAAAAATCTGTCATTACAGGCAAGGCCATATCGAAACGAGTGATGACGTTTCGGTACGGATGTAAAATATTGAACCTAAGAGTATGGGTGTACCGAAACAGAAAAGTGTCGTTCCGTAACATTTGGTCACTGGAGACCAATGTTTTGGTATGAGTTCATAGCGTACCGAAACGAGTCAAAGTCAAAGTCAGAGGTGGTCAATCCGTTCCGATACTGGTTAAGCCTGTATTGAAATGGTCTAAAAGGAAAGGTCAACAAGAGTTGACTCTCGTGCACTTGTTTCAAAATAGCCTAGGGTGTTTCGATACGGTGTTAGGTAAATTGGTTAAAGGCTTTTTGGACAGATTGCTAGTTATTAAAGATAAATTGATTATGATACTGAGCTCCAAATTGTATGAAAGTTTGTAGGCTAGTTATTCATGCACTGAATTACATTGTTCTTCTGTCTGTTGCTTGGAAAGACCTGTTATTAATTTTTTTTGCAGATTAGTCCTTAATCCTATAAAAATTATAAAATTATCCTAAATGGTTATTTGTGGATTTCTTATGATTGAATTGGACTAATAAACGTATTGGTAACAATCTGTAAGACTAATATTGATTAACAATGTGATTAAGATGAAATTTTATAGCACCGATCATCTTATAGTCCTTCAGTAATACGCTCTGACCCGGTTCTCTACTAGACCGGGAAGGGGGTGTTACAGAGTAGATAAGCTTTCAGACAAGCTTCTCTTCCGGGATGGCTTCTCCATAACCTTTGAGTCCATTGGTGATGGTGGAGAACCTATCGAACATCTTCACAATGTCCTCTTCTAGATCTATCTTGAAGCTTTCATACTCGTGGTTGAGGAGTCCGATCTTCGTCTCCTTTATTCCGTTGGTTCCTTCGTATGCGACTTCAAGCTTGTCCCATACCTCATTGGCATCTTCACAAGAAGACATCTTCTCATAGATTTTGGGGCTCAATGCACAAAAGATAATGTGCAAGGCTTTGCAATTGAGCTCCATCTTCTTGCGATCATCCGCGCTCAAATCCTCCTTTCTTCGTAGTGGCACGAACGGACCGTCTTCTACTATGTGACAAGAAGACATCATTCTTGTCTTCCAATGGGCATAGTGTGTTCCATCAAAGAATGGTGGCTTGTCGATGGATTGCGCCATTTGATTGGTTGGTTGATATGTTGTATCGAGCTTCCCGGATCACCTCAACAGGATGTTAATCCTCTTCGATTCAGTCTCACTCTGGTACCAATTGTTGGGTTTTATGGTGCTCGATTTCCTTCAACCGATGTGTTTGCCAATTTTGGAGAAGATTGGATTTTTGGGTGTTAAAGTGGAAGCTTAAAGATTGTAATTGGACACAAGGATTTATAGTGGTTCGACCTTCTAACAAGCACCTACATCCACTACCTTAGCTCCCCACTAAGGATTTCAACAAAATTCACTAAGAATATTGTCCCCTTTTCTAGGCTAAGGAGGCAACCTTTACAACCCTCAAAGCTTTCTACCCAAAGCTTGAGCAAACCCTCTTTACAAGAGAAATTCTAAGCAAACTTGAAATCCCTCTAATAGGTATTTGTTTGCACTATTTAGCTCTCACCCAAAACCTAAACACTTGAGCAAATTTAACAATGTTTAGCTCACTAGTGTTGTCTATACAAGAAAATGGACAATTAAGCTCTAAGACAAAATCTTAATCATAGTGTTGTTGACAATTGAAGCATTAGTCTTCTCTTGATGCTTGGAGGTCCCTTTTATACTCCCAAATGAGTTTGTAGCCATTGAGGACCGTTGGGGATGTTTTGGAGCCGTTAGGGTCTTTATTTCCCACATTAATTGTAGTTCTGGTGCTTATCGTATCGATACATGGGGACCCGTATCGGTACACCCTTATTTAGAACTAGCCGTTGAGCTCTTGCCAGCCTAAGCGTATCTATACGCTAGGGAGCGTATCGGTACGATCTGCACTTTAAAAGTCCGCTGAGAAATAGTCGTTGGAGGTTGTTAAAATAGGGATCGGTACGCTTTAAAGGCATATCGGTACGAGTTTTGACAGAATCAAAACTGGAGTAAATAGGTATCGATACGGGGTATACCGTATCGGTACAATAGTGGTGAAAAGCCAAGTTTGACTACTTTAAAGCATTCCAAACTTTTCCAAAAACCTTTTTAAATACCTCAAACATATTTTCAAGTTGTTTAGACTTAAAGACATGTTTTAAATTCTTTTCAAATTAGTCGAAAACATTTTTCGATTATTATATCAAAACACTTAGTTCTTCAATTGCAAATTAACATTCCATTGGTAGAGGCCCTTGGGAAAATGCTAAACTATGTAAAATTCATGAAGAACATCTTGTCCAAAAGGAGAAAGTTGAGTGAATTTGAAACTGTCGCTCTTATTGATGGATGCAGTGCCATGATCCTAAACTGATTGCCACCAAAGCTGAAAGATCCATGGAGTTTTACTATCCATTGCACAATTGGCAATAGATTCATGGGTAAGGCACTGTGTGATTTAGGAGCCAAGATCAATTTGATGTCACTGTCAGTCTTTAAGAAGCTTGGCATAGAAGCAAGACCTACCATGGTGACACTTCAGTTGGCATGCCGATCTTATGCACATCCTAAGGGTAAGATTGAGGATGTGTTGGTAAAGGTAGACAAATTTATATTCCCAACCGATTTTATCATTTTGGATTATGAAGTTGATACTAATGTGCAAATTATTTTGGGTAGGCCATTCCTTGCCACGGGTAGGGCTCTTATTGATGTTCATAAAGGGGAACTAACCATGCGAATGAAAGACCAACTAGTTACTTTTAACGTGTTTCAAGCTTTGAAATATGAAGATGAACCTGATGAATGTCAAGCCGAGAAGATGATGGAGTCTATCTATACTTTGGATGTGGCACAATTGTGCCAGGATGTAGAATTTGATGCCAGCATGTTTCATGGCATAGCTAAACTCTTTGAAAATCCTGAGGAATCTACCTAAGGAGCTGAAGATGTGAGTTACTTTCAGCCACCAGAGTTAGCCGGCAGAGAGATAAAGAAACCTAAACTATCAATTGAGGAACCACTAGAGTTGGAGCTTAAGCCACTGCCAGAACACTTAAAGTATGCTTATCTAGGTGAGAACTCAACTCTGCCAGTGATTATTGCCACTAATCTCACTAATGATCAAGAGGCAAGATTGCTGGCAATATTAAGGGAGTATAAGTAAGCGTTGGGTTGGACCTTGGCAGACATCCAAGGTATTAGCCCAAGCATTTGCATACGCAAGATCATTTTAGAGGAATACAATGGGAAGTCTATTGAAGGCCAGAGACTACTAAACCCGAGCATGAAGGAGGTAGTTAAGAAAGAGATCATAAAATGGCTTGATGCCAGAGTTATTTATCCCATTTCCGATAGCTCTTGGGTTAGCCCGGTGCAGTGCGTGCTAAAGAAATGTGGCATGACTATGGTGCAAAATAGTGAAGCTGAATTGATTTCCTACAATTACCGGATGAAGAGTGTGCATAGATTACAAAAGTTGAACAAGTCTACAAGGAAGGACCACTTCCCATTGCATTTCATTGACCAGATGTTAGACAGGCCGGTAGGTAAAGCTTTTTACTATTTCTTGGATGATTATTTGGGTTATAATCAAATTGCCATCGCCTCTGATGATCAAGAGAATACCACGTTCACGTATCCATATGGGAAATTTTCCTTTTGAAGGATGCCATTCGGTCTATGTAATGCGCCAGCAACATTTGAATGTTGCATGATGGCCAATTTCTCTGATATGATCGAACACAACATGGACATATTCATGGATGATTTCTCAGTGTTTGGTACAACATTTGAGGAATACATCCATAGCTTGGAACAAGTCTTAAAAAGATGCATCGAGACAAACCTAGTGTTGAATTGGGAGAAATGCAACTTCATGGTAAATGAGGGCATTGTTCTCGGTCACATGGTAACCAATAGAGGACTAGAAGTTGATCAAGCCAGCGTGGAGGTAATCAAGTAATTTCCACCTCCAATGAGTATTAAAGGTATAAGAAGTTATTTTGGGTCATACCGGTGTTTATTGGCAATTTATTAAAAAATTCAAAAATCTCTAAACCTTTATGGTTGTTGTTAGAGAAGGATACCGCCTTTGCTTTTGACGATTCTTGTTTGAGAGCATTTCAGGTACTTAAAGAGAGATTGATCAATACCCCTATATTCGTAGCACCAAATTGGAATGAGCCCTTTGAGCTCATGTGTAATGCCAGTGACTATGCCGTTGGAGCATGACCTTGAATGAAGCACAACTTAACTACTCTACAATCGAGAAAGAATTTCTTGTGGTTGTATTTGCTTTTGATAAATTTAGATCTTATCTAATTGGTAACAAGGTTGTGGCTTATTTAGATCACTCATCATTGAAGTATCTCTCGGAAAAGAAGGATTCCAAGCCCAGACTAATCCGATGGATGCTCTTACTTCAAGAATTTGAATTAGAGATCAAAGATAAGAAAGGCAATGAAAACTTAGTAGCTGACCATCTCTCTCGATTGGAGCATCACATTGAAGATGGTAAGACCACTATCACTAGAGATGAGTTTCCTGACGAGTATTTTCTTGCAGTTAGTGCCATACCATGGTATGCTGACATAGTCAACTACCTGGTAACCAATATTTAACCATTAAACTTGGCATACAATGCTAAGAAAAGATTCCTACGAGAAGTAAGACAATACTAGAAGCCGAAGAATCATTCTTATCACAAGGACCATGCACACTTACGAGATACATAGTTCGATTCCGGGTAAGTCCATTGTCATTTGAAAGGTTACTAATTAGGCGTAAATCTATACAGTACGTAAAGGTTGCTCAAGGTACTCTCTCGACTAAGTTTACATATGATTTTAAGTTTTGGCATGTTATTGTTAGATAACATTGCTTGAGGAGAAGCAATAGTTCGAGTTTGGAGGTGTGTTAAGTGTGTAAAAGTCCTATATTTATGCCCTAGTTTAGCTCAACTATTATTGTTTTTAAGTATATTTTAGTTGCATTTATAAAGAAAACATACACAAAACTGCATAGATTAGATATTCTGCCTTATTGATGAACTTAATTGTTTTTATATACAAGATACTGCTCAGATGTGTTTTCTCTCTGTGTGCAGGTACTCGCCCAGGCAGCAGAGAGGGCATAAGAGGAGAAGCTGGAAACTGATGGAGGAAGTTGTTGTACCATTTGGGGAGCTGGTCGAGGAGGAGAGGCTCAGAATGAAGAGTTGTGCCAACCCCTGCACACCAACCCAGACCTCTGTCGAGGTAGTCAATAGTATGCCGCCGAGACAACAACTCGAGGAAGGGTGGAAATATGCAAAGTGCTATGCGACTGAAAGAGCTCATCAAGCCCGATTTTTTGAGACCACTTGCACGTGCATTAGAGCCCAACAGACAAAGAAAAGCCATGGTCAAAGTCATGGTGGAAAAAGTCAAACGGGAATCTAGGAAGAATTAATGTTAGATTTGTTCTTTTAATGAGTTGTAATTAGATTCTAACTAGGATTCCTACCCTAAACTGACTTAGACCCAGGCCCCTCCCCTATAAATGTAATCGACTTGAAGGAGGAAAAAGACAATTGAGATTAGAAAGAAAACTCCTTCTTGTCGAAAAACCCTTGTGCCGCCATCTACATCATGTTCTAAACCTTCCCTATGGCTAAGGGTTGGTTGTGAAGTAGTTGTGAGAGTTTTGCTTGTATTTGTTTAGGTTTTCAGTTTTTGCAATAAAATTCAAGGTTTGTTTACTCTTGGTTCTTCATTGTTGCAATCTTTATCGGGAGAGAAGAGAGCATCAATCTATTTGTTCAATATCGAGAGAGTTGGACTCACGAAACGAGTAAACACGGTTGTATCCAACCATATGGTAAAGGTACTTCAGCTTAGGGATAAGTTAGAAGTTTAGCGGCTAAGAGAGGCTTCATAATTGGTTGGTGTTCATCCTTAGATTCACGCCGGGAGGTATTATCCAAGTCTTGTTCGCCAATAGTACTTCAAGCTTAGGGATAAGAGGAAGTCATTGAAGGGAGCCTTGCCGAACCTTGAATCATCGCTTAACTGCCCAAGCAGTCACATTGGTCTCTGTAGAGGCGGGCTTCTACCGAGGCGTACTCGTGGGCAGATACCGAAAGTTGTTAAGTTGATCTACAAAACTGTACCGAGACAGTGCATCCAATCTCCACACTACGAAGCAATCCAATACCGGCCCATTCTCTCACAATGATTTCTCAATTTATTTTATTTACTCTAGTCTTAGTTTTAATCAAACCAACTCTTAATATTTGTGTTCTTATTTTTACCTGTGTAGAAAAGTGAATTATGAAGGTTGTCACAATCCCTGTGGAGACGATATCTTAAATACTAGAACTTGACACCGTGTATACTTGCACGCAATTTGCACATCACTTTTGCACGGAATAATTAGCAATCATACAAAACAAGGACCAAATTGAAAGAATCGCTACACCACAGTGACCCATGCAAAATTGATATCACCACTATGAAAATAAACAACATTCAAACCCACCTGTAAATTTTCAGTTCAAAAGGACGCTTAGAACTCATTGAATTGATGAATATATGTAATAGGACCAAAATATAATATTTCAAACTATTTTTCAACTTTGCAAAACAATCCTCGCGAAAGGTTTCGAAACCACTCTCAAAGGTTTCGAAACCTTTATTCTAGTAGCCAAAGTTGGCCTCATGGTTTTGAAATCTTGAGGTTGGTTTTGATGCCATCTTTAACAGCTTTCGAAACATGTTCATCTAGTTTCGAAACTTACCTGCAAATTTGCAGAAAATGCATATTTGAGACCCTTTAGAACCTCCGTAAACATATCCAAATTAGTCCCAAACACCCTAAATCACAAAACAACATGCTTGAAACATCATACAAACATCATACCAGCTAAAGACTATCCAAAAGAAAACTATGATATGGAAGCAAAGACATCATGGCAACAAAGATAATCAACAAGGTAGACCTATAGGCATGGTATCTACCAAATATGCTTAAACTTCCCCAAATACCCTAAATCAAAGCATAAGCCATCATACAAGTCTAAAACACCAAATAGAATCATTTCCAAACAAGGAGTATCCGAAACAACCCTCCCAAATAACAATGAACCCCATTGCCTTTATTATACTAGCCTAGTTCGAAAACTATACTTTCAAATAGTTCAAGTTGTTGGATTTCCCTTCGCTTGCTCACTGCCACCAACCTTTAATTCTTTGCATTGATGAACAAAGAGAGCGTAAGCATACTAGGCTTAGTGAGGAGTGCTAAAAAACAACCACCATCAATGCAATTAAAGCCTGTAATCAAAACCATTTTGAAAATCTCATTTAAATTTCTCTCAAAACACCATGCCTTAAAAAACCATGCACTTAACATTTCCAAAACTATGCATATTAAACCATATGCTACATGTATCATGAATCAACAATAAATCCCATTTGCTAACCCTCAACTTAAGCTTTCCCATGCATAACAAATCATATGCAATGCTTAAGGCGTAAACATGTTTAAACCAACATTATACACATAATCCATCAACATGATACATTATCAATTATATTGGCTTTCAAGTGATCACAAACCAAAATCCACTTTACAAAATATTACATCGTATACGTGAATTGAACAAGTGTCCACTCAACACTTCATACAATCTCAACTAGAATTAAGGTACAATCATAACTGGGTACGATCACAACCCAATAATCGGTTAGATGCATAATCCATTAACGGGATTTTTCGGTTCCATGTAACCCCTTGACCATTAGAGTACTCGTGATGGAGTATTCGGTACACATAAACCCCTCAACACTCAAGGCGACTTATTGTAGTGCACTATCAATCCTATGGCCGGCCAACTATATCAGATAACATTTTAAACCACATCACTTACCAATATAATTCATTATTAACCATGTACCTCATTGTTTTTATACGCAACATATCAAAACCATTTCCATGCATTTACAAATATTCCTCTTACTTACATGGACCATTTACCAAATGCATTCATCATTAACATATGATCAAAATCAGTATAAATCGTACTTTAAACATGGTTAAATAATAGGTACCATGTAATTCAAAAACAAGTGCATAAAACCAATTTCGCCAAAACACAACCGAGGGAGAATTCACGTCATACTTACTTTTGAGTTTAAACCACAGTTTCAAGCTTAATTTAAACTCCCAAAATAGCCTTTAAACCATTTCAAAGCTGAATTCCACGTTCTCACTCACCGACTACGCAAAAACTTGTTCGCCGATGCGAACTACTCCTTCAAAGCTTCCGAAACGGTACCACATGCTTGAGGATCAACCTCCCATATTTTATCCACACAAAAATAGATGATTCAATGCATATAAATTCATTCATAAACCTAGCAACATCACTTCACAACAAATCTCCTCAAACTCTAACAAAAACCCCTCCACAACAATCGAAAACAACATCAAACACCTTCCAAACCTAACCTAGCCAAAACCTAAAGATTTAATCTGTCAATTACCTTCAAATTTACATCTTAAAACACTATAAGAACATCCTTATGCCTCCAGTATTCATAAAACAACTACAACTCCTCAAAAACTCATAATTAACAACATAAGAAATTAGAGATTCACTTAGTTTCTGGATTCTAATGTTAAAACCAACTTATTAACATTATAAAACATCAAAATCATGATTAGAACCGATCAAGAACTCATCAAAATAGATCAAAAACGAAATTCAACCAATCTCATCAATTAAACCTTGATTTAACCAATCTCAATAAAGAACCTTTCATTAGAGGAGAACAAATCTTACCTAAATAAGTGAATTTCCTCTCATATTTTACTCATGAAAAACAAATGGGAAACAATGAGATTTTGGAAAATGAAATTGAAGAATCCATTAGAAACCAAAAGTTTAAGAAATCAAGAACATTACCTGAAATCCTTGATGAAAAGAGAGTGTTTGGCTGAAGGAACTTTGAGAGAAAAGTTTTAGAGAGAAAATTACGTCAAAGTGATTTTAAGAAATAACTACTTCTCTTTTATTAAATCTCATTTAATTCACTAATTAAAACTCATTTAAAATAATCCAAATTTAGAGAAAAAATAGATTAAAACATTTGGTATATTAGCTCCTTAAAGATTCTAAGTTTTAACCTTTTTGTGAAACAACCACTAAAAACAATTTTCCATCCTTTACATTTTGGTCACCCGCCAAAATGTCTAATTCTGAAAAGCCATTTTTCAAAATTGACTTTACCAAAAACATACATATATTAAATAATGATTTTATGATATTTTTCCATATTTTTATCTCATTCGAAAATATTTATTCTGGTTTCTATCTCGAATCTAACTCGAATCTGTAATCCCGGTCCACCGTACCGTCTAATCAACCTTGAAACTCCTAGGCCAAAAATCAAGGCATTACACTTATCAATTGTCTCAAAAATACATCTCCACACTGTCTCCCATAACACGCGGCGAAAGTTGGTTCAAATTGTCACTTCTAGACTATACCACATACTTACCATTGTATTTACAGAAAGGGTCCCTTGTCTTGATATATCTACCTCAAAAGTGCACACAATAAGATCTTAAAGCCTATCTAAAACCATTGAACATAACTTCAACCATGACATTGTACTCACTTAACTACAATCAGAGGTTACTTATCAAGGCTTCCAAAGCTAACCAATCCTCAACTCAAAGCTTAACTAATAAAACACACGGTTATCGATACTAACTGATCAGTACAAACACCAGATGAATCATGTATCGGTACTGCATGGAGCTAGTATCGGTACTCCCACACATAACCATCGCTTACAATCCTCGATCGCCCCAAATGGGCAGCATAATACTCTAACTCGAACTAAACTTCGTACCGTCCATCACTTAACAAGTTCACTTTACTTAAGTGGGGACTGATCACACGGTCAACGATTCTCAAGCAACTCAAATTCGTTCTAATGTTCCTCTATTCGATCCAAGGAACTGCGATCAAAATCAAAAGCCTTTACGAAGTCTCAAGCCTTAAATCTCCTTAGCTAATCACGTGAGTAATTATCTTTCTCAACACATAAGGGCATTTTGGTAACTATATTGTCATCGCTCCCATTTCCAAAATTCATCATACATTCACATGTGTCACGCAAAGCATCAAATCAATATTTAGAAGACAATATGGAGGCCAGATCCTGACATTGCGAAAACATCTCATACGATTATGCAGACATCAAACGTTACTATAGCACCTCTTAGAGAGAGAAAACCTTATTTCAAGCATCCTTTCAAAAATACTCGCCTCCAACACTTCTACCATGAGTGTCTTATTATATTCTCCACAATCGATTAACAAGCCATCCTCCTTAGGAGGTGAATAACGATTATTCACTGTCACATAACAATTGTTGACGATCAAAACATCACCTTAACGAACCAACTTCTTATTAGAGAACAAGTTTGGTTCACCCTTAGGTGAAACACTCAAACAAAAGAAATCTCATTCAAGTTGTGCCTTCGCAATTGAACCTCTGACTCACTCAACTGGGTCGGTGCCCTCTGATAAGGGTAATGGGCACCGATGCCAAACTCAGCCTTACCTTAACAACTACTCGCATTCTTGACATGGAAGAAGTCTCAGCGACTCCTCCAAGAAGAACAAATGAATACTTTATCAGTCTAAAAGCTCTCGAGCGTTGAGCTACATACATTAGCATCTACCACGCGATCAAACATGTCTCACAACTCTGTTGTTTCACCCTCAAAATGACCACTACGGAGATCATGATAGGAAGTTAATGGCTCAACATTATCATTTCCAAAGGTCGGGTTCCCTTAAGGTCTCAAAGCCTCAAGCTCAACTCTAGACATTACACGCTAGCGTCGCGCTTGATTAACTAAATCAATTTCCAAGGTGCAAAAACTCTCAAGAAGGTAGCTCTATCAAACCTGTAAAACGTCTAACTTCGTTCACACTCAAGCAAACCATTGGATCCTGAGTCCACTATCTTCGAAAAATTCCCTTGAGAAGTGCGATGATACTTCCCAAGTATTAGAAAGACTCCCTTTTAAATGAATAAAAGGGTCCTCTAACCAACGTGCATCCACTAATTGATTTCGAGAATGGGTTATCCATACTCGCATTACCACGTTAATCACGTATAACGGTGAAAATTCTCTACCTTAAACTCTTTCTAATGTATATGAAGGCTACGAAATGACTACTACACAAAAGGAAGGCACCATTTAGTTGTTGAGAGGAGGACACATCCTCGACTCCGGTATCATTCAACTAACTTGCATCTCAATAGTCCGAGGTGGCGTCACCCCGGAATCGCACTCATGAGCGGCTCAACACTTAACTCAGCCCTCTCAGCCACGATCGTAACCATCTGTTGAGTTGAGTGGGGCTCGATTCGATCAACCAATTTAGCTCACCAAGTGGTGGAGAGGTGGATATTTGGGTGTTAGGGTTTAGGAAGCTAAAAAAGAAATAGATACAATGATTTTAGAATGGTTCGGTCTTCTAACAAGCACCTACATCCACTACCTTAGCTCCCCACTAAGGATTTCACAATCAATCCACTAATTGATTCGTCCCCTTTTCTTGGATGAGGAGGAAACCCTTACAACCAATCAAGCTTTCTACCCAAAGCCTTGATTGAAACCCTCTTTACAAAGAGATAGATAAAGCAAACTTGAAACCCTCTAGTAGGTGTTTGTTTGCACAATTAAGCACTCACCCAAAACCTAAAACACTTGAGCAAATTTGACAATTTTGACTCACTAGTGTTTGTCTATACAAGAATTGACAATTTAAGTGCTAAGACAATTTCTTGATCATTTGATGTTTGACAATATGAGCATTAGCCTTCTCTTGAAGCTTGGAGGTCCCTTTTATACTCCCAATTGAGTTTATAGCCGTTACTAGCCGTTAGGGATGATTTGGAGCCGTTGAGGACTTTATTTCCCTTCATTAATGCTATTCTGCAGCCTTCGGTATCGATACGCGTGGAACCGTATCGATACGGCCTTCAACAGAAACTAGCTGTTGGGCTCCTGCTAGCCTGGGCGTATCGATACGCTTGAGGGCGTATCGGTACGGTATGACATTTAAAAGACCGTTGGGAAACAGCCGTTGGGGTTAGTTGAAATGGGATCGGTACGCTGACTGGGCGTATCGAAACGACCCCGATCCGTATCGGTACGGCAAGTGCCTGTATTGATACGGGTTTTGGCAGAGACCAAACTTGGGCAAAATGGTATCGATACGGGTAAGACCGTATCGGTACGGGTACTTTGAAAACCGTAGTTTGGCTATTAAAAACATGAAAAATATTTGCCAAAAGCCTTTTAAAATCCCTCAAACATAATTCCAAGTTGTTTGGACTTAAAACCAAGTTTTAAATTCTTTTCAAATTAGTCCAAAACATTTTTCAATTATTATATCAAAACATAGTTCTACACGATCTTAGCGTCGCAACATTGGACGCACCATCAGGATTCCAGTCTTAAGGATTAAAGACTTAATTTAAGGGCTTGTATGTTAAAATATGCCCAAAAACCAACCATAAAATGAATAATGATATTTGTTTTTACCTTGTTTACTAATAAAGAGGCATTGCCATTATTATTTTCAGTTATAATTCTGCATGCGTAAATAAACTGAATTATAATAAAGTCCTTAGAATAATATGGTTATTCTTATATTTCCTTACTCGAGCATTATTGTGGGCATGGACAACAATAATGCATTAAGACTAGTATGTAGTTGATTGATGACAAAGTGTTGTCATTGACATGGAGATGTCAAAATCAATACATAAGTATGTGTTAGAGAACGACATACTGGATTGACCCGCTATTAGCATGTTTCTTGGATTATTATTTGACAGTCACAACATCGTTCATAGTGATAACTACATGTACGATCCTCAAACTTGAGATCATCATTATTTCAACATCATGAGCGACATATTTTGATACAGTCAAACGTGTGTCGTAACTGACTATACTATAAAGACTGATATTGGATATGTCACAATCATTGTAGTGGGATATGGTTGATCAAGATAGGATTTGTCCCTCCTACATAAAAGGAGTAATATAATAGGCCACTTGATTGAGTGAGACTAGAAATGCATGGTCATGCTCGAATAAGTTGATAGGAGATATCATAGTTGTTCGTTTATAATAGTCTACTCAAGATATCATGAAATATTAGATGACTATACAAGAGTGAGTATTCCATGACTTTTTTCCAATCTAGATATAAGGAAAAAAGGACATAATACATGAAAAGAGTTAATTACGAAGAGATTATGTCGAATCATGATTTCTTGTAACATAGGTGACAATGACATATTGCTAGATGTCACTCATTGCTTGTAATATTAAAAATGTTCTAATATTTACTACTAATATTACATGCACCTACAGGGTCACATCCACAGTTGAAATGAACATATGTTAAATGAATTATATATGTACAAATTTGTTGTACACGGATTTAGTTAAATTAATATATATTTGATATATATATAATTTAATTATTGAATAAATATTAAAAGAAAAATAATTATTGTAATTATGACTCTTTTAATACATAAATAATATAATTCGATTTAAATCAATATATATATATATTTAAATCCTAATTAAGTTGAATTTGGATTATATATATTGAAATCCTAATTAAGTTGAATTGAGATTACAAAGGCTATATAAATGCATGAGAGATCTAACAGTCATTAATGCTTTTTGGGAAAAACCTTCTAAATAGTTTAGAGAGATTTTATATGCTCGTTCCCTTCTAAATAGTTTAGAGAGTTTTATATGCTCGTTTCAACTGGTGAACTACGTAAAGGTCGGAGCGTTATCGTTGCGGCTTAAGAATCGACATCATGAAGTCGTGATTGGATATCCATCTTCTCCAAATTTTGAATTCCAGATTTTAAACATGTAATTCTTCACTCTTATTCACCTTGATTTGTTCCTCGTACATGGATATCTGGTGGTAATCGCTAGATAATTTTTCTCCGCTGCGCCATGGGGAGTACTGGCGAGACCTAATAGCGGTATCAGAGCCACTTGTACGATACGAATTAAGGTTTTAATTACTTGGGTGATGTAATTGTAAGAGATACATGTTATTTTTTATTTATTTAGCGAATATATGATATTTGTAACAGCAAATCTATTCGATCATGGTTAATCTGTTAATCCAGTTAAAAGATGTTCCTAAAATCGATGATTAAGAGTTAATCATCAGGATCTTTGCGATAGGGTTTGAAATATTATATTTTAATTGTTAACATATTCAATATGGAATTTTAGTGTTTTAGATGTTAAGTGTTAACATACGCGGGTTATAGTTACATATTAGACTAATTGTTAGTAAAAACCTCGTGGATTTTTTAAATCCTGAAAAAATGATAATGTTGATAAAAGTTATCAAATCGTGAGGTTTTTACATAGAAATTAAAATGATAATCTTTAAAAATTCCCTGGTTGCCGATCGGATAGTGGCAAACCTGCCGACGACTGCAAGGCCACTGAACCCCCCGCAAGGGGCTTGACCCCTACGTAGGAACAATCTGGTAAGACCTCAATAAAAAATGCTCGGTGTCTGGAATGCATGGTTATATCCCAATAGCTCATTTAGTTTTATTTATAAGGTTTTATAAGTATGACATGCGTGTCATGCCTTTCTCTACTTCTATTGTAATTCTCTTCTCATATGTAAAACGAGTTTATGAAATTGTAATCTATATGAAAAAACATGGACCAGAGGAACCGAAGTGTGGGACAACTGAAGATGCTTTAGAAGTATTTTTACCTTTAGAATAATTTGGTTCTCCCATTGGTTTGGGACGAGTCACCTTAGGATATGGGCTATAACTATTCCATTCATATTTATTATTTTTCATTTATGTGATAAAATGAATGTATCGGATGCACGCTAGTTAATTGATAAGATCAAATGTTAAATGGTGAGATAATATTCACAAAACCTCTCAATAAAATATTAAGTCTTTTATTGCTTCCCATTGTTAACCCTCGTTAAAGTCTAGATTGATACAATGCAGGTTCTACTAAAGCAAGGTACTTGTATCTATCTTGACCAAACGCGAAGAATAAGCAAGTGATATTCTTTGGTTGTAACATTGGTTAAAGACTTAACTAGTTTACTCTAATAGGATTAGAAACATAAAGATTAATTATTTGGATGATCATAAGATGATTATGAATAAGAGTTGTTCACCAAATGAAGGAGTTACATGAGATGTAATTAGCAAGTGTTGCTTACCTAGATAGACCATAATCTTAAGAGAAAAGCCAAAGCTGACTTAAGAGAATATGAAATTTAGATCCTTTTCTACTAGAAATACTTTACAAAAAGGATTTTCAACATTAATATATGAGGGTCATTAATTTAGTGGGAGTATAAAGTCCTTTTATAAACTTACATGGTAAACATACTCAAAATTCATATTTTATTGTTGTAGACTTATTATGGAAAATAAAAAGTTGTTATCATTGCGACCAGTCCTTGAGAAAGAAAAGTTGGACGACGTAAACTACCTTGATTGGTCACTGGAAGGAAAATGTTTCCATTGTAATAAGACATGTCACTGTAAAAGGAACTGCCCCATTTATCTTGAAAAAGCAAGAAGGCAAATGAAAGCGGAGCGTCTGCCTGAGATATTTATGTTATTGATATTAATTTATTAACACTTACTTCTTGGGTATTGGATACTGGTTGAGGTTCTCATATTTGTACATTTGTATAAAGACTACAAAAGAGTAGAAATCTGAGAAAAGGAGAGGTGGACCTATGTATTGGTAATGGAGCAAGAGTTGTTGCATTAGCTATAGGAACATATACTTTATCGTTGCCTAGTGGACTTAATTTATGTTTAGAAGATTGTTATTTTGTGTCTAGTTTGACTAAACACATCATTTTGATTTCTTGTTTAGACAAGATTGGTTTTGAGATAATTATTAAGAATAATTGTTTTTCTTTTTTATCTTGATAATGTTTTCTATTGTGTGACACAATTAATAAATGACCTCTATATTTTGGATCAAGAGAATTCCATATACGGCATAAATACGAAAAGATAAAAAACAAATGACTCTAATTAAACTCATCTTTGGCATTGTCATTTGGGTCATATAAGTGAAAAACGCAGTTCAAAACTTCATAAAGATGGATTTTTGGATTCATTTGTTTTCGAACAACTTGATGTATGCGAGCCTTGTTTATTGGGAAAGATGACTAAAGCTCATTTTAATGGTAAAAGTGAGCGAGCAAGTGATTTATTGGGATTAATACATAGTGATGTATGTGGACCAATGAATACACAAGCTAGAAGAGGGTTTCAATACTTCATTACTTTCACAGATGACTTCAGTAGACATGGGTACATTTACCTAACGCATCATAAATATAAAGCCCTTGAAAAGTTCAAGGAATTTAAAAATGAAGTACAAAATCAAATAGGAAAAAGCATTAAGTCTCTTCGATTAGATCGAGGAGGATAATAATTAAGCTTAGAGTTTGGTGACCTTCTTAAGGAATGTGGGATTGTCTCACACCTCCTGGTACTCCACAATGGAATAGAGTTTCCTAAAACAATAAATATAACACTATTTGACATGGTTCGATCAATGATGCGTCACGCTGATTTTCCAGTTTCTTTTCGGGGACATATGCTAAAAATAGTTGCTTTCACACTAAATCATGTTCCATCTAAATCAGTTAAAAAACACCATATGAGATATGGACTGGGAAATGTCCTAGTATGTATTTTATGAAAATTTGGGTATACGAAGCTTATGTTAAAAATAGGGTAAACTACATAAATGGCCACCATACTATTGGTAAAGTCGCGAATTGACCACCTTACTTTTTTCGCAACAATTAAAGCACCAAACTATTTAATTGGGTGCAATGTGACCACAGGCCGTTAGAAACCAAACGTCGTTGTTGACGTGGTTGTTATTGAATAACAGTGTTTCTGATGTTTAAATTAAAAATAATATTAGTGCTACGTTGATAAATGGAAAACAAAAAGCCCTAAACAGTTTATCCTTAATCATTCTCATTCTTGTCGTTTTAGTTTCTAACCCCGATAATCTCTCTGGAAAGCATGAAGATTCAAAAAAAAAAATTGGGCGATTCGTTTTAAGGAGGTTGAGAAATTGTTGGAGATAGAGACGAGATGAGTGGATTTCTTCGCGAAAAAGGGAAACCCAATCCAAAATACGATAAGTAGATTTATTGCTTTTTGTTCTGAGATTATGTTTATTATTTGAAATTAGGGTTTATATATGGGTTAACTAATTTCTTTTACCCTAAATTACTAATTTGGGGTTACTAATTGGGATTACAATAAAGTGTTAATTTAAGGTTAATATTTGGGATTCAGGTTAATACACAATGTTAGGGATAAATATTTGGGTTTAGCAATAATAATCGATACTAAAGTTAACATTTATAGATTTTTTATAGGTTAAAAAATGATTAAATTACAGATTATTAGTTCAAAAGGTTTGATTTTGTTTTCTTCTTATAAATAAAGTTAGGGTTTGTCTGTTAGTTGTTGGTTGGTTTGTACTAAAGTATGATTCCTTTTCAACAATAAAATAATCACACTTTTGATTGGTTTGCACGTGGTTTGTTTGTTCAAATATGAAACTGGAATTTACTTGTGGGGTCTTTATTTGGTTGTTGTAGGGGACCTCCCAGACCACCATTAATATGCGTTAGCACATGGTTTTCTTTGCACGTGTTAACATATGATTTGATTTACCTTATTTTGCATGATTCATCTCTAAATAATGTGTGATTGTAAAATGTATATTTTATGAACATGAGTATTCTTGTATAATGTATAATATATAAGATTGTATATTACATTGTATGACTCCATTTCTGATTGTATACTATATAATATTTGACTTAGTTGACTAAAAGGAATCTGGTTGTATAATGTATATTGTTTTGGTTATTATACAAAAAGTGAATAAAAATTTATTTGTGTTTTTTAACAGGGATTAATTTAGAGAAATTTACTATTGTGGTACATCATGGGGGTTTTCTGTTAGGAGACCTAGGGTAAAATATACTGGACAGTTAGTGGATTACTTTGATAATTTAGATGTAGATACAATGTCTATGTTTGAAATTATCAGTGTGATTGAGAAATTAAGAATTACTTCTGGTGTTCATGTGTTTTGGAAGTTTTCAGATAATCCACTAGAGGTCAAACAATTGAAAAATGATAATGATGTTACTAAGATGGTTATAAATTTACCTAGAGACCATTATCTTCATTTTTTTGGAAGAAGTTGCACATGATAATGAGTCTGAGCCTAGGGTTGAGGTTGAGTTTGATTCATCCAGTGATAAGTCAACATTTAGTGACAGTGAAAATGAATTTGTTAGTTCAGAATTTTAAATGTTCACTGTGAATGTTGGGTTGGGCAGTAAGGAAGTAGAAGTTGAAAGTGACAATGACAGTGGAATTTTGACTCACTACACAGTGTAGATGATTCAGATTCATATGGTCCACCAAAAAAATCTAGATTTTCTAAACTTAATAGCGACTCAGACTTATCTAATCCTAAATTGAAGGTTGGTCTAATATTTGCAAGAAAGAAAATACATAAAGAGGCAACTAAGATGTACAATATTAAGAATAGATATTGTGTTAGGTTAAAGAGAAATGACAATAAAAGGATCCAAGTAAAATGTAAAGGTGAGTGTCCATGGGTGTTATGGGCAGCTCCAATCCATGTGGAAGATCCTTCTATTGGTACCTGAAAGATTAGGTCTTTAAATGAAGAATATACTGTTACAGAGTAATCAATCCGAGACGATAAAAAATAAAATAAAAACTTTAATCAAATAATTGAAAAGAGTAGAAAATACAAAACCAGATTAAAGTTGAGTAGAGAAGGTGTTGAGGCCTGCGAGAAGCAGTTTCCTTAAGAGAAATTTCGACCACTCCGCGGTGCTTGAGTTTGGTTGGTCGTTCGCCTCCCAGGATACAACAAAAACAAGATCTTCGATAGAAGCATGAACTAAAGAGGTCTCGAACTTGAACTCTTGCTTTAGCCTATCACCGAGATAAAGAGAACGAGAGAAGGAAAATGATTTTTTAGGGTGTTAAAAAATGAGGAGATGCATGGTTTATATATGGGAGTGGAGGAGGAAAATATCGAAAATAAAATATTTTGAATTAAAGGCCATTGACTTTACATCCGATTTAATTCGGAAATA
This sequence comes from Hibiscus trionum, assembly GCA_030270665.1. NCBI lineage: Eukaryota > Viridiplantae > Streptophyta > Magnoliopsida > Malvales > Malvaceae > Hibiscus > Hibiscus trionum. The sequence goes on from BSYR01000013.1 coordinate 15,511,741, forward strand.
ATCAATTTAATGCCTTATTAAACGAATATGTTTTCTGTGAATTGCTTTATTACCTTTTAATATCCAAATTTAATGGAAAGTCAAATATTATCCTATTAAATTCAGAATATTCAAAAGATATGTCATATGTAAGGAAAAAAATTAATTCAAAGTGGGTAGGTAAAATATCCGCAGGTCCAAGCAAGGACCCGACCGGTCTGAACATTCGCTTCACCCACGACGTGCGAGCGCGCCCCAACCCGAATGGGTTCGACGAGCTTCGATTTGCACCCCTTTGCGCCTGCGCGTGAGGCATAGTGTTCATTTAGGTCATTCAATGACTTCCAAGTGGGTTGGTGTATTTAAACCATTCCCAAGCTTGTTATCCCACCCATGTGGGATATGAGGTTTTTATTTTCCTTTACACAATTCACAACATCCTCACTTTGAGCATCAATTTCTCATTCATTTCTCAACCGTTTTGAGGATATGTGATACCGTTGTAAAGGTCTCATGGAGTAGAATATTAATTAATAAATTCATCATTCGTACCTCCATCTTTACCACTAGAAAATATGGCTCAAAGTTTCCAATTTCTCACATTTTTCCAACACATACTTGTCTTAGGGAGTTTCAAAATCCCAATGTCACTACCAAGTAGCTAGCTAAAAACTACTTTAGTAGTTTTTTGTTGATCCCAATTTCTCTATTACTTCACTAAAACAAGCTTTACACAAAGATTGCGGCATAGTGGTACCTAAATGTAAATACATTAGGGTAAAAAATTTGGTCCTTGAACACTTGAATGGTAACCACGAAGAGCAGTATGCAAATCTGTATGCTTACCTAGGTGAATTGAGGCACTCTAATATAGGGACAACAACAATTTGCAAGTTAGATGAAAGAAGATTTGAGAGACTTTATATATGTTTACAAGCAATGAAAGATGGCTTCAAAGCAGGTTGTAGGTCCATTATAAAACTAGATGAATGCCACTTGAAGGGCTACTACAAAGGCCATCTTTTGGCAGCTATAGGAATAGATGCAGATGACTCAATCTACCCCATAGCCTTTGCAGTTGTGGAGAGTGAGAATGAGTCATCTTAGTGCTGGTTTCTGGAAGGTATTGATATGGAGAATGAAAATTCAAGAAGTTTTACCTTTATGAGTGACAAACATAAGGTATGAGTAAATTTCTTTAAAATATTTTGGTTTTTAAATTTTGTAATAAATTTGTACTAATAAATTCTTGTTTTACTTTGTTGTGTGCAGGGACTAATGAATGATGTGCAAGAATTGTTCCCCTATTCAGCACATAGAACATGTGTTAGGCACTTGTACTCAAATGCAAAGACCATGGGGTGTTTATAGGAAAAACAGTGAAGGACCAATTATGGAAAGCTAGAAAGGCTACATATGTCAGAGAGTTTCAATATGTCATGGATGAAATGAAGGTATTAACTTGTTAGATTCAAAATTATTTTTATATGCTACTAACTTTCATTATGACCACTGTCACTTTTTTGTAGGTTTTATCAAAAAAGGCTTGGAAGTGGCTCTCACCAAAAGACCCAACCAACTGGTCAAAGTCACACTTCTCTTTTGGGTGTAAGTTAGATATGCTTCTAAATAATAACTGCGAGTGTTTCAATAAGGTAAATAATATTGCTTTGCAAATTAGTTTCTAACTTTATTATTTGTAAATATTCAAATACTTTCTAACTTTGCTAATTACTACTATTAATATATGACAGGTAATATTTGATGCTAGAGAAAAACTTATCATTACAATGGTGAACTCCATCAGATCAAAGTTGATGCAAAGACTTGCTAAAAAGAAGGATTTAGCTGAAAAGTGGGCAGGGCTTCTATGCCCTAAGATTCAGAAGAAATTAGAACATGCAACTTTAGTAGCACATAGGTGTTGTTTAATGCTAATTTTTTTCATGTTTTAATGCTAATTGTTTTTAACTATTTAATGCTAATTGTTTAATTGTTTAATGTTGTAACCCCCTTAACCCGGCCTAGACGGTTGACCCGAATTAAGAAAGTCACACGGGGAACCAAATGTAACCCCCTTAACCCGGCCTAGACGGTTGACCTGAATTAAGAAAGTCACACGGGGAAAACCAAAGTCAACCCGAAAGTCAACCTTGATTAACGACCTTTTTTTTCTTTTTAAACTTGTCTAGATGCATATTAAGCCTTAGATATGATCATACAACAGCATACTCAAAAATCATAAACATCAGAGATCAAACAGGGACCCAATTGAACAATTTACAACTTTAGGGACCAAATTGTAAATTCTGATAATTGTAAGGACTTAACCCAAATTAAAGTTACCAACTTGAAATTAATCATGTTTCATGCTTCTCTGTGAAATTTCAGTTCAAAAGGACTTCCCAAACTCCTTTAATTGCACAAACAAGATTCAGGACCAAAATGCAAACATTTCAAAACATTTAACTGCCAACGTCAGCCCCCAACGGTCACCCGTTCCGAAACGGGAGACAACCCGTTTCGAAACACGGGGCCGTTCCGCAACGCGTACCGAAACGGGGGTCGGGCAGTAGCCTTTCCGTTTCGGAACGATCCCTCCCGTTTCGGACGCCTGGGCTTGTTTAAGGCACCCGTTCCGAAACGGTAGGTGCTGTTCCGAAACACCCTGCACAGATTGCCCAAAAATGCATACTTAAACATGCAATTGACCAACCAAACATGCTCCAAATGCCTTCAAACTTTGCCAACATGCAATTCAACATATATGAGACATACTTGCATCAACAATTCATCAAAACATCCACATATATGAAAAGCCCCAAATCTATAGGCATGCTTCCTACACAAGCAACCATTCAAGCATAAACTTTCAATTCAAGCATATAAAGATCAACCACAAAAACCAGCATTCTCAACAACATTCAACATGCTTAGGGAGTTCAAAACATCTCCCAAAACATACACATAGGTCCCCCATTGCCAAATTACCAAAAGCTAAATGTACTTAAGAAAACCTTCCATACTTTGAGCTTTACTACCACTTGAATGCTTGCCTTCCTTGCTGCCCTCAAGGTACTTTAATGTTCTGCAATATTGGTTTGAGAAAACAAAGAGAGCGTAAGCAAAAGCTTAGTGAGGAATGCTCAATAAAACCATCCAATAATGCATTTATAAAACACTTTATAATTCATGCTTCAAATCATCATTTACACATGCTCAAAAGCATACTTTAACAAGCATCTCATGCTTCATATCATTACATGTCATATTGGCCACAAGTGATACATTTCATTTCTTTGAAAACAAGTTCATCAACTTTCACCCCAAGGACTTTTAAACACCTTGGACCCCAAGGACTTTTAAACACCTTGGCCATGGACTTTTAAACACCATGGTATAAATTACCTCAAGGACTTTTAAACACCTTGACCCCAAGGACTTTTAAACACCTTGGCCTATGGACTTTTAAACACCATAGAAAGGACCACACAAGGACTTTTAAACACCTTTGTGTCCGTAACAAGAATCATCCAAGGACTTTTAACCACCTTGATGTTCTTAAGTAACAAGGCTCACTCAAGGACTTTTAACCACCTTAGTGACCTCAATCTTTTCAAAACATCACTTGCCAATATACATCATTTATCATCAATATTTCACTGTTTTAAAGCATTTAACCAAGCCATAAACATCATGCATTTTAAAAGCATCAAACCACATTTAAACAATGTCCAAAAACAAGGAACTCTTACCTTGAGCTTCCTTCTACACATGGCTTACAAAAACAGCATTAACCATGCTACATCATGCTTTCAAAACAGAATTTAAAACATGCCATAAACTACATCGCACAACAATCAAATCATGGCCACCACTAGAGAGTATTTCCGAAAACTTACACTTGAGCTTAGCAAAGTTGTTTAGACTTAAACTAGGCTCCCAAGACATTGGTTTCAAAGCCGAAAACCCAATTTCACTCACTGATTCCACTTCGCCTCTTGCCGAAGCACCAAATCAAGCCTCCGGATCACCACCACTTGGATCCAAAGATGACTCCCCTGTTTTAACACATTAAAACAGTAGATTAACGCATCATCATGCATTAATAGCTTCAATGAAAGCACCTAAACTCGCTGCTCTCATCCACACTCCATTTTCGGCCACCAAACACAACCGAAAATGCATCCAAACCACTTCTCAACTAAGCCCAGCCATTAACCATCAAAACCTAACATCTTTTAACATCATTTAACATCCAAAAAGAACTTAACAACATCCTTATACCTCCAGCAACACCAGATCCACAAGATCACCTCAAAAACTACCAAAAATCATAAGCTAAACTTAGGAAATTCAACCTATCCGGGATTGCATTAATCAAAACTCAATTCCTTATCAAATTAACATTCATTAGTCATCATTTTAACACCTTAAAACACTGCTTAAACAGATCCAACGAAATTTCATCAAAAACACACCAAATCTTGCATTTTAAGCCAAGATCCATTAAACAATCTTAAAAGCCATTTATAAAACATCAATTAAGGATTGAGAACTTAGGAATTTCATTAAAGAACTTGAAGTTCAGAGGAGAAGGACGTTCTTACCTCCAAACTTGAATTTCTCCTCTTTTGGAACCAAAAAGCTTGATGAATCAAGTAGCAATTACAAAGGTTTTGATGATGAGATGATTAGGAATCAAAAGAGGATTGAAAAGAAGTATTTAGGTGATAAAAATCAGAGGAAAAGATCTGGAGAGAATGTGTTTGGTTTGAGAGAAAAGATGAGAGAAAATGGGAAACGGAAAATTTAGAAAGTTAGTTAAAAAATGACTAAAATATCTTTCCCTCCTTTTACTTTTATTTAAAACCATTATTAAATCATTTAATATTCTAGAAAATCTGGAGAAACTCCCTTTGGGTAAAATAGCTCCTTAAAGATTCAAAGTTTCAATCCTTTTTAAAACAGTCACAAAACTTTCAAAAATTACATTTTGGTCACTAGCCAAAATGTCACCCTTCCGAAACTCATTTTCCAAAATTGATTTCACAGTTCACTTAAATATATTAAAAGATGATTTTAGAACATTTTTCCATATTTTTAATGCAACCCGAACTAGGCTTTCCTAAATTCACTCTCTTAGATTCGAACAGCACTTTGACCAAACCGGTCAACGCCCAAAACTTCTAAGCCCAAAACCGGGGCGTTACAACTCTCCCCCCCTTAAGAAATTTCGTCCCCGAAATTTACCTGAAGGAAAGAGATAAGGAAACTGCTTCAGCATGTCCTCCCTCCGCTCCCACGTGGCCTCCTCAACACCTCGATGCTTCCACAGCACCTTCACCAACTCAATGGTCTTGCCACGAAGAACCTTGCTATCCGAATCCAGAACCTTCACCGGTTCCTCATCATAGGTCAAATCCGGATTCAAAACCACTTCTTCCACAGGCATCACATGCGAAGGATCAGATCTATACCTCCGGAGCATAGAGACATGGAACACATCATGAATCTTCTCCAACTCCTGAGGTAACCTCAACCGATACGCAACAGGACCCACACGCTCAACCACCTCATATGGTCCAATGTACCTAGGGCTCAACTTGCCCTTCCGGCCAATCCGCATCACCTTCTTCCAAGGCGAAACCTTCAAGAACACACGGTCACCCACCGCATACTCTATCTCCTTACGCTTCAAATCCGCGTAAGACTTCTGCCGATCAGAAGCAGCCTTCAACCGTTCACAAATGAGCTTTACCTTCTCTGTGGTCCCTTTCAACAAAGCCGGCATCGAAACCAACTTTTGACCAGTTTCAGCCCAACAAAGAGGAGTCCTACACTTCCTCCCGTACAAAGCCTCATAAGGTGCCATCTGTATACTTGCCTGATAACTATTGTTATAAGCAAACTCAACCAAAGGCAGATGCTTCTCCCAAGAACCTTGGAACTCAATCACGCAGCACCTCAACATATCCTCCAAAACCTGGATAACTCGCTCAGACTGACCATCCGACTGAGGATGATAGGATGTACTGAAATGCAACCTTGTACCCAGAGCTTGATGCAAACACTGCCAGAACCGCGATGTGAACCTCGGATCCCTATCCGACACAATCGACTTAGGCACACCATGCAGCCGCACAATCTCAGCAATGTACAGCTCTGCCAACTTATCCAAAGAAAACGTGGTATGCACAGGCAAGAAATGCGCACACTTCGTCAGGCGATCCACAATCACCCAAACAGAATTCTTCTTCGAGGGAGACAAAGGTAAACCCGATACAAAATCCATGGTAACCCGTTCCCACTTCCACTCAGGGATTTTCAACGGTTGCAACAACCCTGAAGGAACCTGATGCTCAGCCTTAACTCGCTGACATACCAAACACTTGCTAACAAACTCCGCAACATCTTTCTTCAAACCCACCCAATAGTACTCATCACGAAGATCACGGTACATCTTAGTACTACCAGGGTGCATAGCAAAAGGACTACTATGACCTTCAGTCAGAATAGCACGCCTCAACTCAGCATCAGCAGGCACTACTATCCGACTCCCAAAACACAACACACCATCATCATTAAAACAGAAATCCGAAGGTCTACCCTCCGCGATATCCTGAACATGCGACACCAAGGAATCATCCAGCAACTGCTTATCCTTGATCAACTGAACCAAAGAGGGTTTCACTTGCAACTCAGCAACGAGACCACCATCTTGCGATATGCTCAAGCTAGCAAACATAGCCCTCAGCTCAACAGCTACTTTCCTACTCAAGGCATCCGCAACAACATTAGCTTTTCCAGGATGATACTCAATCGTCAGATCATAATCCTTGAGCAACTCCAACCAACGCCGCTGCCTAAGATTCAACTCCTTCTGAGACATCAGATACCTCAAACTCTTGTGATCTGTGTACACAGTACACTTCTTACCATACAGATAATGTCTCCAGATCTTCAGAGCAAAAACCACTGCAGCCAGCTCAATTTCATGCGTAGGATAATTGCGCTCATGCACTTTCAACTGCCGCGATGCATAAGCCACCACTTTACCCTCCTGCATCAGCACACACCCCAAACCAACATAGGATGCGTCACTGTAAACCACAAACTCTTTCCCTGATTCAGGCTGAATCAAGATAGGAGCTTGCGTCAAAGCCGCCTTAAGCTTCTCAAAAGCCTGTTGTCTCGCTTCCGTCCACTCATACTTAACATCCTTTTGCAACAGCTTCGTCAAAGGAGCAGCAATCTTGGAAAAACCATCCACAAACCTTCGGTAGTATCCCGCCAAACCAAGGAAACTACGGACCTCATGAACAGACTTAGGAACTTTCCAACTCATCACCGCCTCAATCTTCTGAGGATCAACACGAATCCCCTCAGCTGAGACCACATGCCCAAGAAACACCACCTCCCTTAACCAGAACTCACACTTGCTCAGCTTAGCATAAAGCCGATTCTCCAACAAAGCTTGCAAAACAATCCTCAAATGCTCTTCATACTCCTCCTCAGTACGCGAGTACACGAGGATATCATCAATGAACACCACAACAAACTTGTCCAGGTATTCATGAAACACACGATTCATCATGTCCATGAAAGCAGCCGGAGCATTTGTCAACCCAAACGGCATCACAAGGAACTCATAATGCCCATACCTTGTCCTGAAAGTTGTCTTAGGCACATCCACATCCTTCACCTTCAACTGATAATACCCTGACCTCAAGTCAATCTTAGAGAACACAACAGCTCCCCGAAATTGATCAAAGAGATCATCAATCCTCGGCAAAGGATACCGATTCTTGATAGTCAACTTGTTCAGCTAACGGTAATCAATGCACATTCTCATAGTGCCATCCTTCTTCTTCACAAACAAGACCGGTGCTCCCCAGGGTGACACACTCGGCCGGATGAAACCACGATCAAGCAACTCTTGCAACTGCGTCTTCAGCTCCTTCAGCTCCTTAGGTGCCATTCTATAGGGAGTAATGGACACAGGAGTTGTATTCTCATACAGCTCAATTCCAAACTCCACCTCGCGGTTAGGAGGTAAACCAGGCAACTCCTCAGGAAAAACACTAGGAAACTCCTTCACAACTCTGATATCTTGCACCCTCAACTTCTTAGAGCTAGGATTCATCACAAAAGCTAGATAGGCTTCGCAACCTTGCCTCAGCATCCTGCTCGCCTCCAAGGTAGACACCACATTGGCAAGAAACTTCACATTCTCACCAACCACAACAACTTCATAATCATCCGCAAGCTTAAGCGAAACTCACTTGTTTTCACAATCCACAACAGCGCGATGCTCAGCAAGCCAATCCATGCCAAGGATTACATCAAAGCCATAAAAAGGTAACTCCATAAGATCAACATGAAAAACATGTTCTTGAACAACCAAGGGACACCTTCTATAAAGCTTACGAGTCACAACAGTCTCACCAAAAGAACTAGTGACACGAACACCAACATCCAAAGACTCAACAGGCAAACCAAGCAATTCAGCATGCTCACGCAAAATGTATGAATGCGTAGATCCAGAATCTATCAAAGAAAGCAATGACAAGGATTGCAAAGTAAAGGTACCTGCAATCACATCCGCATCATTCCTTCCCTCACGCTGAGCATACACCCTCGCTTGGCCTCCACCTTCAGGCTGAATAGCCACAACATGGGCTACTCCACGACCACCTTCCTCTCTCCTCTGGAAATTACCACGGCCGCGCCCACGACCTCTCTGCGGTGCAGCAACAACAGGAGCACGCACCTGATCACCAGCCAACCTAGGACAATCACGCCTCAAATGGTCTGCGGATCCATAATTCCAGCACCCATTACCAGCTGCCGCAACAGGAGCTTGCACCTCTCTCACAGCACGAGGACAGTCACGTTTCATGTGACCACGTGAACCACAGATCCAACAAGCACTCGGATCAGCCCTAGCATTGCCTCCTCTAGCAGGTGCACCACCACCTCTCTTAGCTGAAGACTGATACTTCTGATCACGTCCCCTCTTGTTCCGTCCACCTCCGGAACTATACTCAGCAGCTCGCTTGCCAGCACCCTTAGCATATAAACTCAAGTTCATCTCAACGTCCTTGGCTCGGCCCACCAACACATCAAAATCATCATACTCAGCGGCCAGCAAATACATTTTCACATCCGTCTCTAAGCCATAACGGAACCTCTCGCACCTTGCCCGCTCATCAGGTACCAGCTCAAGTGCATACTGACTGAGTCGCACAAACTGCACCTCATACTCAGCCACACTCATACTCCCTTGGGTAAGAGACATGAATTCACGCTTCTTCTCATCAAGATATCTCACACCAAGATATCTCCGCTTGAACACATTCTGAAAGAATGTCCAAGTCACATCAGCTTCTGCCATCCCAGCAATAGTGGTTGTCCACCACGTATACGCATCCTTCTGCAGCAAGGACACAACACAACCCAGCTTCTGCACATCAGTGCAACTCATCTGGCCCAAGAATCGCTTGGTACTCTCTAGCCAAGCTTCAGAACTCTCAGCAGACATACCCCTGAACTCAGTCCCACCAAGACTGCGCAGACACTCCAAAGGTAGTCTGACTCCAGCATCTTCCTGATGCCCCGCTCCACGAGCCCCAGCTACTGCTGCTTGAAAAGCACCAGCAATAGCTTGCACTAACATCGTCATATCAGGCATAGCTTGCCCCTGACCAGCCCAGGTCCAGCAGCTCCAGCACCAGCTGCAGCTCCAGCTTCCTCAGCCCCAGCACCACCACCACCAGGTGGAGGAGGAGGTAACACCGCACTACCCGTGTTTTCCTCATTCTCGTTCTCATTAGGAGCCGTAGCTCGCACATTACCTCGTAACTCTCTACGTGGTGCCATACTTTTACCATGCAATAACAACACAAATAAAACAAAGTCAGGCCCAGCAAGGTAAGCAATCCAAGTATTCAAGCTCAATTTCATTCAAAATCAGCACCATTTCATTAGCTTTTATTTGGAAATGGGTACCCACAACATGCTACAACAAAACATACATCTCAAATACAACATACATGCAATTCACTCAACATGCTTCCACTCAACAAGCATACAAAGCATACACACTTCAATCATGCACACATTCATTCCCAATTACTCGAGAACTCGGCTCTGATACCACCAAATGTAACCCCCTTAACCCGGCCTAGACGGTTGACCCGAATTAAGAAAGTCACACGGGGAAAACCAAAGTCAACCCGAAAGTCAACCTTGATTAACGACCCTTTTTTTCTTTTTAAACTTGTCTAGATGCATATTAAGCCTTAGATATGATCATACAACAGCATACTCAAAAATCATAAACATCAGAGATCAAATAGGGACCCAATTGAACAATTTACAACTTTAGGGACCAAATTGTAAATTCTGATAATTGTAAGGACTTAACCCAAATTAAAGTTACCAACTTGAAATTAATCATGTTTCATGCTTCTCTGTGAAATTTCAGTTCAAAATAACTTCCCAAACTCCTTTAATTGCACAAACAAGATTCAGGACCAAAATGCAAACATTTCAAAACATTTAACTGCCAACGTCAGCCCCCAACGGTCACCCGTTCCGAAACGGGAGACAGCCCGTTTCGAAACACGGGGCCGTTCCGCAACGCGTACCGAAACGGGGGTCGGGCAGTAGCCTTTCCGTTTCGGAACGGTCCCTCCCGTTTCGGACGCCTGGGCTTGTTTAAGGCACCCGTTCCGAAACGGTAGGTGCTGTTCCGAAACACCCTGCACAGATTGCCCAAAAATGCATACTTAAACATGCAATTGACCAACCAAACATGCTCCAAATGCCTTCAAACTTTGCCAACATGCAATTCAACATATATGAGACATACTTGCATCAACAATTCATCAAAACATCCACATATATGAAAAGCCCCAAATCTATAGGCATGCTTCCTACACAAGCAACCATTCAAGCATAAACTTTCAATTCAAGCATATAAAGATCAACCACAAAAACCAGCATTCTCAACAACATTCAACATGCTTAGGGAGTTCAAAACATCTCCCAAAACATACACATAGGTCCCCCATTGCCAAATTACCAAAAGCTAAATGTACTTAAGAAAACCTTTCATACTTTGAGCTTTACTACCACTTGAATGCTTGCCTTCCTTGCTGCCCTCAAGGTACTTTAATGTTCTGCAATATTGGTTTGAGAAAACAAAGAGAGCGTAAGCAAAAGCTTAGTGAGGAATGCTCAATAAAACCATCCAATAATGCATTTATAAAACACTTTATAATTCATGCTTCAAATCATCATTTACACATGCTCAAAAGCATACTTTAACAAGCATCTCATGCTTCATATCATTACATGTCATATTGGCCACAAGTGATACATTTCATTTCTTTGAAAACAAGTTCATCAACTTTCACCCCAAGGACTTTTAAACACCTTGGACCCCAAGGACTTTTAAACACCTTGGCCATGGACTTTTAAACACCATGGTATAAATTACCTCAAGGACTTTTAAACACCTTGACCCCAAGGACTTTTAAACACCTTGGCCTATGGACTTTTAAACACCATAGAAAGGACCACACAAGGACTTTTAAACACCTTTGTGTCCGTAACAAGAATCATCCAAGGACTTTTAACCACCTTGATGTTCTTAAGTAACAAGGCTCACTCAAGGACTTTTAACCACCTTAGTGACCTCAATCTTTTCAAAACATCACTTGCCAATATACATCATTTATCATCAATATTTCACTGTTTTAAAGCATTTAACCAAGCCATAAACATCATGCATTTTAAAGCATCAAACCACATTTAAACAATGTCCAAAAACAAGGAATTCTTACCTTGAGCTTCCTTCTACACATGGCTTACAAAAACAGCATTAACCATGCTACATCATGCTTTCAAAACAGAATTTAAAACATGTAATAAACTACATCGCACAACAATCAAATCATGGCCACCACTAGAGAGTATTTCCGAAAACTTACACTTGAGCTTAGCAAAGTTGTTTAGACTTAAACTAAGCTCCCAAGACATTGGTTTCAAAGCCGAAAACCCAATTTCACTCACCGATTCCACTTCGCCTCTTGCCGAAGCACCAAATCAAGCCTCCGGATCACCACCACTTGGATCCAAAGATGACTCCCCTGTTTTAACACATTAAAACAGTAGATTAACGCATCATCATGCATTAATAGCTTCAATGAAAGCACCTAAACTCGCTGCTCTCATCCACACTCCATTTTCGGCCACCAAACACAACCGAAAATGCATCCAAACCACTTCTCAACTAAGCCCAGCCATTAACCATCAAAACCTAACATCTTTTAACATCATTTAACATCCAAAAAGAACTTAACAACATCCTTATACCTCCAGCAACACCAGATCCACAAGATCACCTCAAAAACTACCAAGAATCATAAGCTAAACTTAGGAAATTCAACCTATCCGGGATTGCATTAATCAAAACTCAATTCCTTATCAAATTAACATTCATTAGTCATCATTTTAACACCTTAAAACACTGCTTAAACAGATCCAACGAAATTTCATCAAAAACACACCAAATCTTGCTTTTTAAGCCAAGATCCATTAAACAATCTTAAAAGCCATTTATAAAACATCAATTAAGGATTGAGAACTTAGGAATTTCATTAAAGAACTTGAAGTTCAGAGGAGAAGGACGTTCTTACCTCCAAACTTGAATTTCTCCTCTTTTGGAACCAAAAAGCTTGATGAATCAAGTAGCAATTACAAAGGTTTTGATGATGAGATGATTAGGAATCAAAAGAGGATTGAAAAGAAGTATTTAGGTGATAAAAATCAGAGGAAAAGATCTGGAGAGAATGTGTTTGGTTTGAGAGAAAAGATGAGAGAAAATGGGAAATGGAAAATTTAGAAAGTTAGTTAAAAAATGACTAAAATATCTTTCCCTCCTTTTACTTTTATTTAAAACCATTATTAAATCATTTAATATTCTAGAAAATCTGGAGAAACTCCCTTTGGGTAAAATAGCTCCTTAAAGATTCAAAGTTTCAATCCTTTTTAAAACAGTCACAAAACTTTCAAAAATTACATTTTGGTCACTAGCCAAAATGTCACCCTTCCGAAACTCATTTTCCAAAATTGATTTCACAGTTCACTTAAATATATTAAAAGATGATTTTAGAACATTTTTCCATATTTTTAATGCAACCCGAACTAGGCTTTCCTAAATTCACTCTCTTAGATTCGAACAGCACTTTGACCAAACCGGTCAACACCCAAAACTTCTAAGCCCAAAACCGGGGCGTTACAAATGTTAACTAATTTAATGTTTAATGGTAACTATTTAATGCTAATTATTTAACTATTTAATACTAAATTGTTTTGTCTTATGCTAATTGTTTTGTCTTAATTTTATATAGTTGTTAGCCTCTTTATGCTGGTGGACACATGTATCAAGTTTCATGTGGTCCTTCAAGCCAGCATTCAGTTAACATTCAAGCATGGACATGCTCATGCAGAAAATGGCAACTAACAGGTTAACATTTTCATTTATTTAGCATTCTGTTTTTTATCTTCAATTATTGTTCATGCTATTTCTATGATATTGTCACTTATTGTTCATGCTATTTCTGTGATATAGTTACTAATCAATTATTGTTCTGTGTAGGCATTCCATGTGTTCATGCTATTTCTGTGATATTGTCAATTAATGATAGGCTAGAAAAATATGTTGACCCTTGTTACTTTGTGTCAACCGAAAGAGCAATATGTTCTCATTTGATAAGTCCTGTAAGAGGTGAGAAACAATGGACAACTGATCACACAATGGAGCCTATTCTGCCACCACTCTTTAGAAGACCCCCAAGAAGACCACACAAGAAAAGAAATAGGGAGGCTGATGAAGCACCACCTCTAACTGGTCAGATGTCAAGGAGGGGTGTCAAGATCTTCTGTAAAAGATGCAAAGAGTGTGGACATAATATTAGAACATGCAAGGGAAAGGTTGGTGCCAATTCTAAAAGAACTGGACAAACATCCACTGATGCTGCAAGACAAACTCCTAGAATTCCAAAAATACCAGTAAGTTCCATTAATTTCTTCAAATAAATTTTTTGCTTACTTGATTTGGTTGTCTGGTTGATGAACATGCAATGGAGACACATTCTAAGATCTTTTGCTTAATTTTTTATTCTGAATTGTTTTGCAAATTAGAAGACCTGGAACCAACCCAACAACAAGTCAGGCTGGAATAAGTCAAGGTCGAAGGCCAACACTAGCTCCAAAGTCAACTCCAAATCGACCTTCACAAGTTTATAATGTTTGATGGATGCCCACCCCTATAGCACGTACGAGCCAAGAGACTTCTATCACTCACTCATGTCCAAATCAAAGTCTAATACCAACTCAATATTCACAAGCAAATACTGTCACATGGATGCCCACACCCAGAGTACCTATGAGTCAAGAGAGTTGTGGTAGTCACTCATCTCCAAGGATTGATCCTTGATTCAGCTGGCACCAAAATTCTTTTGTGAAAACATTTGTGTTTTGCATACATCTGACCAACTTTAATGTCACATTTTTTGTTTGACTTGTTTTAGTGGGTCAATATCTTTTGTTTCACATATGTATTGGTCAAACATATGATGTATGAATTACTTTCCAACTTTAATGCCATTATGAATTAATGTTCTTTTGTTTACTCTACTGTGTTTTAGGTTCAAATAATGCATTATCTTTGGTTTCAAAAGTTTAATATAACACATTTTTCAGCTTCCAATAACAAACATTACATGACATTACAAATACTGAAAATAACATTACAATAACTGAAAATTACATTATCATATTGTAGATGGTTAATATATTAGAATCTTACAAAAACCCTAAATCCCCAAAACCCCCATTACAACCTAATTTCAGCAACCTAAATCTCAAGATTAAGAAGACCAACACCCCAAAATAAAACCCACCCAAACCGTAACAACAAGAAGCAAACTTCGAAGAATTCTTTCCTTATTTCTTTCTTGCTCCATTGCATGAACTTGTTTAAGAAGACCAACAATAACCCCTTTTGACCTATCACTCACCGATGGATCATACCAAGAAAAAAAATTGCAACCCCTAGCCCCATTTCGATAATTTTCACACCCCCAAAACAATCTACCTGGATTTTCATAAGTCCAACTTGTTGTTAGCTTCGAATAACCCTCACAATAGCACACACGATCCATCTCTGCATCCATTTTCTTCTACAACCCTTAGAAAATTTCTTCTTTTCGGCAGAGTGGAGAAAAAGAATAGAGAAAATATTGAAATGTGTTTAGGGTTTCTACAAATGCACAATATTTAAAACTTGTTTTTTTACACATTATTTAGGTGGCATGATGAGTGGACGAAAGACTTTACCAACGTGGAAAAAGGACCCATTAAATTTTTTAACAAAAAACACACGTCAGCAACGTCCTTTGGTTTCTAACGGCGTGTGGTCACATTGCACCCAATTAAATAGTTTTGTGGTTTAATTGTTGCAAAAAAGTAAGGTGGTCAAATCGTGACTTTACCAATAGTATGGTGGCCATTTATGTAGTTTACCCTTAAAAATAAGATGTCTACGAAGCTCGAACCTAAATCTCATAAATGTAATTTTGTGGGTTATCCTAAAGAAACTAAAAGATATTATTTCTTCAATCCTATGGAGGATAAAATGTTTGTTGCTCGAACATGAATCTTCTTAGAAAGATAATTTGTTTTCCAAAAAGGAAGTGGAAGAAATATTGAACTCGATGAAATTCGAGATCAACCACATATCATTGAACATGAGATTGAACAACAACAAGTTTCGTAAGTTGTTGAGGAACATTCAACAGTTTTGGAAACACAACCACTACAGACATCTTTGAGAGAATGCAATGTGCCTGAGAAATATGGATTTCTTGTCACATTGCATGGTGATGTTCTCTTCATAGATCAAGATGAGCCTAGGACTTATCAAGAAGTAGTGACGGGCCCAGACTCTGAGAAATGGCTAGAGGCCATGAAATTCGAGATGGATTCCATGTTAGAAAACCAAGTTTGGACCTTGGTTGACCCACCTCTAGGGGTTAAGCTCATAGGGTGCAAATGGGTTTTCAAAAATAAAACCGACATGGATGGTAATGTACAAACATACAAAGGGCAATTAGTCGCTAAAGGTTTTCTCAAATTCATGGTATAGACTATAATGAAACCTTTTCTCTTGTTGCTATGTTTAAATCCATTTGGGTCTTACTTGCGATAGCTTCATTTTATGATTATGAGATATGGCAAATGGATGTTAAAACCACTTTCCTTAATGGAAAACTAGATGGGGATGTGTACATGACACAACCTAAAGGTTTTGTTGATCCAAAAGATGTTGAAAATATGCAAGCTACAAAGGTCCATTTATGGATTGAAGCAAGCTTCTCGAAGTTGGAATCTTCATTTTAACGATGGAATCAATGAGTTTGGTTTTATCAAAAAATAAGGATGAGAATGTGTTTTCAAGAAAATTAATGGGAGCACTGTCATATTCTCGATATTGTATTGGATGACATACTGGTAATAGGAAATGGTATACCTAGCTTACAATCTTAAAAAAAAACTTGGTTAGGAAAATGTTTTTCCATGAAAGACTTGGGTGAGGCAACATACATATTAGGAGTCAAGATCTATAGAGATAGACCGAGACGACTCCTAGGACTCAGTCAAAATATATACATAGATAAAGTAATGAAAAGGTTTAGTATTGAAGAATCTAAAAGGGGATTCTTACCTATGAGACATGGTATTTCACTTTCAAAGGAAATGTGTCCTTCAACGTCTCAAGAAAGAGAACGCATGAGTAAGAATCCATATGATTCGGTCATTGGACCTATCATGTATGACATGCTATGTACACGTCCGGATGTATTATATGCATTAAGTATGACAAGTCGGTACCAAGTAGATCTCGGTGAAGGTTATTGGGTTGCAGTCAAAACATCCTCAAGTACTTGAGAAGAACTAAGGATACATTCCTTATGTATAGAGGTGAGGAAGAGCAAAGTATAAAATGTTATACTGACACAGGCTTCCAAACCAATAAGGATGATTCTCGATTGCAATCAAGTTTTGTGTTTTGCCTTAATAGAGGTGTTGTGAGCTGGAAAAGTTCAAAGCAAGATACAATATCTGATTCTGCAACAGAAGCTGAATATATTGAATGCTATAGATCTATGTTGTGATAACAACTAAGCCATCGCACAGCAAAATAACCTAGATCTCACCATCAATCCAAACACATACTTAGGCGTTACAATCATATTAAGAAATTATATATCGAGGAGATGTAGAAATATGTAGAGTACCAATATATGATAATATTGTCGATCCACTGACAAAGCCTCTGACGTAGCAGAAGCATGATCGTCACACTAAGTCACTTGGTATTAGATACATGAGTGATTGGTCTTAGTGCTAGTGCGAGATTATTAAAGAATGCTCGAAGACCAATCATAAGATGATTAATGATATTTGTTTTTACCTTGTTTATTCATAAAGAGGCATTGTCATTATTATTTTTAGTTATAATTATGCTTGCGTAAATAAACTGAATTATAATAAATTCCATAGAATAATATGGTTATTCTTAAATTTCCTTAGTCGAGTATTATTGTGGGCATGGACAACAATAATGCATTAATGCTAATATGTAGTTGATTGATGACAAAGTGTTGTCATTGACATGGAGATGTCAAAATCAATACATAAGTATGTGTTAGAGAACGACATACTGGATTGACCCGCTATTAGCATGTTTCTTGGATTATTATTTGACAGTCACTACATCGTTCATAGTGATAACTACATGTACGATCCGCAGACTTGAGATCATCATTATTTCAACATCATGAGCGACATATTTTGATACAGTCAAACGTGTGTCGTAACTGACTATACTATAAAGACCGATATTGGATATGTCACAATCATTGTAGTGGGATATGGTTGTCATTGGCATGAAGATGTCAAAATCAATACATAAGTATGTGTTAGAGAATGACATACTGGACTCACCCCCTATGAGCATGTTTCTTCGATTATTATGTGACAATCACAACATCGCTCATAGTGATAACTACATGTACGATCCTCACACTTGAGATTATCATTATTTCAACATCGTGAGTGACATATTTTGATACAGTCAAACGTGTGTCGTAACTAACTACACTATAAAGACTAATATTCGATATGTCACAATCTATGTAGTGGGACATGGTTGATCAAAAAAGGATTTGTGCCTCCAACATAATAAGAGTAATATCATAGGCCACTTGATTGAGTGAGACTAGAAATGCATGGTCGTGCTCAAATAAGTAGATATGAGATATCATAGTTATTTGTTTATAATAGTCTACACAAGATATCTAAAAATATTATATGGACTATACAAGTGTTATTATTCCATGACTTGTGTCCAATCTTGATATAAGAACAGAAGGATAGAATACATGAAAAGAGTTAATTACGAAGAGGTTATGTTGAATCATGATTTCTTGTAACTTAGGTGACAATGACATATTGCTAGATGTCACTCATTGTTTGTAATATTATAAATGTTCTAATATTTACTACTAACGTTACATGAACCTAGAAGGTCACACCCACAGTTGAAATGAGCATATATTAAATGAATTATATATGTACAAATTTGTTGTACATGGATTTAGTTAAATTAATATATATTTGATATAGATATGATTTAACTATTGAATAAATATTAAAACAAAAATAATTTATGACTATTTTAATATAAAAAATATATAATTCGATTTAAATCAATATGTATAGATATTAAAATCCTAATTAAGTTGAATTAGGATTATATATATTTAATATATATATATATATATATATATATATATATATATATTGAAATCCTAATTAAGTTGAATTGGGATTATATATATATATATATATATATACTGAAATCTTTATTGAAGTTAAATTGGGATTCTAAATATTTAATATATATATATATATATGTGTGTGTGTGTGTGTGTGTGTGTATTGAAATCCTAATATGAGTAGAATTAGGATTACAAAGGCTATATAAAGGCATGAGAGATCTAGAAGTCATTAATGCTTTTTGAGAAAAACCTTCTAAATAGTTTAGAGAGTTTTTATATGTTTGTTCCCTTCTAAATAGTGTAGAGAGTTTTATATGTTCGTTTCATCTGGGTGAACTACGTAGAGGTTGGAGCGTTATCGTTGCGTTTGAAGAATCGACATCGTGAAGTTGTGATTGGATATTCATCTTCATTAAATTCAGACTTCCATATTTTAAATAGTATAAAGGTTTGGTAAAGTCAATTTTGGAAAATGAATTTTGGAGGATTGACATTTTGGGTTAGTGACTATTTTGTAAAAATGCAAAATCTGTTTTCAAGGACTGTTTTGAAAGAGGGCCAAAACTTAGAATCTTTAGGGAGATAATATATATTTAATGGGTCTTTTCCTTTAATTGACCATTTTAAATGTAATTTATTTAAAAGAATAAAAGGAGATTTTATTAAAAAGGGGATTTTATTAATTAGCCTTTTCCAAAATCTATTTTGACGTAACTTCCTTTTCTCTCATTTTTCATCAGCCAAACACTTCATTTTCTCTCAAACTTCCAGAGTTTGTAGAGTAATCGAAGGTGTTTTCGGTTGTTTTAGATAAGCATTTTGGGGTAGAGCAGGGAAGGGGCTTTGGTTGCTGGTGTTTTTAATGCATTGAGATGCATTAATCCTATGTTCTTGTGTGGTATAACTAGGGGAGAACGTATCGGAAGCAATTAGTGAAGTTCTGGGAGCTTCAGAAGCTTGATTTAGCTTTGGCAAAGCAAGCGAGGCATTGTTGGTGAGTGGAATTGGTTTTAAAGCCTTTCAAAGACTTGAAAGCAAGGTTTGGGGGTTTAGATTAAGTTTGAAACACTATTCTAAGCCCGAAAGTAACTTTGAGATGTTTCGCTCTCGTTTCTCAATTTTTATCCCAACGATTTTTATGATCATGCTCATGTTTTGAAGATAGAATTATACCTATTGTTTTATGCATGTTTTGAGAAATGATATTATGATTTACATGATCCCATGAGATAGATTTTTTATTTCAAAGAGATAGAACTCTTTGATAAAATGCTATGTATTGTTTATGATTTTGAAATGGGATGAGAAATGATTTATATGATGCATTGAAAAACAGTACGTAATGATGTTAAAAATGAGTATATTGGCATGAGATGAGATTATTTTTACCGGATATGATTGGTCGACCAATAGGATGAGAAGTGCATTATAATATAAAAAATTCGTACGTGCTCTTTGGTTCAGATAATGGGGGTAGTGTCATCTCGTTCCAAAGTGAGAGTGTGGTCATGAGATATTCCACCACGGTAGGTCTTTATGATGTGAGATTCCATCAAGCTTTGTGGCGAAGAGAGATACCGCCATGAGAGTTCAATGATGTGAGATTCCACCGAGGTAGGACTTGACGATGTGAGATTCCGTCAAGCTATCCACATATCTGAGTAATGTTGCCTAAATGCCAATATATGAGATTCACATGTACCTTGTTTATAAATGATTTAATGAAATGAGATTTGCAAATGAGAACTTGATTTGAGAAATGCTTATGAGATACAAGCATGAGTAAGCTTTGCTTTGAGACTTTGCATTTTGGTTAATGCATGAGATAAATGGTACATGTGGTTTAAGTGATGTGGTTTTGCTTTGAAAATGATTTCAAGCATGAGATAGAAAGAGCGTGATGAGATAGAGATTTCTAAATGAGAAATGGTTTTTAAAATGCATTGTTGTTGGTTTGTCTTGAGCACCCTTCACTAGGTATTATTGCTTACGCTCTCTATTTCCTGCAATGCAAAGAAATAGCATATTTGGGCAGCAAAAAGGCAAGAACAACTCCAAGGAGTGAGACTTAGCTCAAATATGGTTTTATAATTACCTATTACTAATACTAGTTGGCAATGGGAGGATGCCTTAATGTTTTGGGAGCGTGCATTGTGGAACTCACTGTTTTGCGGCAAGTTTGTTATGCCTTTGATGACTTGTAAATGGCCTTTACTTGTTGAGATTTGATTTGGTTTGTGTTTTGGCTTTTGAGTGGCTATTTTGCATAGGTAGCATGCCTATAGATTTCCTTAATGCTTATTGCCATATATGATTGAGGTTTGATATTTAGATATGTTGTATGCATGTTAGAAAGTTGTTGGAATGTTTTTGATTGGGTTAAAGTATGAAAAACTAGCAAAAAGTGTCATTACATGCATAGGTGTTTTGATACAGACCCGAGCTTCGAGACACTCACACTTGCTCCGAAACGGGCATTCTGATACATGGCAACCTGTACCGAAACACCCAACAATTAAGTTGGTTATTGGAATCTTCTGAAGTTCTATTTCTGTACATTTTGGTCCCTGAATGTTGTGGATGCAATTAAATGAGCTTGGATGATTGTTTTGAGCTGATTTTTGACAGAGATGCATGTAATGTGATTAATTAAAGGTTGGTAACTTAAAAAATGAAGAAGTCCCTGTAATTTGATAAAATTGCAAAATGGTCCCTAAAAGATGTTTGTATGTAATTGAGTCCTTAAAAATTGTCTGATTGAGTTGTAAATCGTTCCGCTGCGATGTTTATCACATAGGATCATAATGGGCATCTAGACAAGATAAAATGAAAAAATAGGGTCATTTATTGAGGTCAACTTCTCGGTTTACTTCAATATTCCCCGTGTGATCCATTCGGTTCGGTCTTTCTCCAAGACTGGGTCGAGGGGGTTACATTTGGTGGTATCAGAGCTAGGTTTCGAAAGAATTGGGAGGTAAGTTTGATGTAATATTGTTGTTCGGTTGAATTCTTGATGAATGTTATGTACGGTGGTTGTTTATGTTAGGATACGATCATTGTTTGATTTGTGTGAGATGTCGGGTGTTTGATAACATGAGTTATGTTTGTGATATACTGTTGGGGGAGAGGTTAAGGGTACCCATTGCCATATTATTACTAATGTAAAGAGAATTTTTGTTTTGAAAAGTAAAACTTGAGCACTGTTGCGTGATCTTGCAATACTATAAATGATATGCAAATGGTGCAAGTATACACGTCGAACGGGTAATAAGTGATGAGTGAGTATCGTCTCCATAGGGATTGGAGGTATTCACGGTTGCTGTAACAATAAAGATTGAACTTTTTGCAGATGATAAGGCTATAGTAAAAGAGATGATGTAAAATAATGCTGAAGCAAAACAGTGCAGAGAAAGATGAGATAATAATATGATAAACATGTCCCCTTTCGTATGCGAAACTCACTACGAAATGACTGGCTGGGAATGATGGACAATCTAACTCAAGCTTCTTAAAGATACTAAGGCTCTTCAGCTATATTCTATGCTAGGCGGGATATACTAAGAGTGCTCCTAAACTATCTCTAGCCAGGAAACTGGGAGTCAGAAATGCTACAGCCATACCTCTCGGCGTAAACTCTTAACACTCCTCTACCCTTCACGAACTATCCTTTTTAGCCCATGAAACCTATCACTTATCTCTAAGGTAGGTTAGAGTCTGCCTCTCAATATTCGCTCCATTGCTTATGAGGGTTCTAAGGCTAGCTCTCTCGATTACTAACCCCAACATACACTTAAAGAACGGCCAACTCTCGAAGGCGCTTAAGGTAGGGCCTATCTCTCAAAGCGCTTACAACCCTAAGCTCTTACAACTTTAAGGAAATGAGAAATGCATAAGAAAAGCATAGAATCATGATAAACACTGAAAAAACCATATCATGCATTAAAAAATACTCAAACTAAAATCATCCATCAAACCCAAACCACCTAAAACAGTTCGTGGATGCGCAATATCATCCAACGTATCATTGCGATAACATAACCAAATATAAAGACATGACAAGAAATTGCTATAGCGATAGAAAGAAAGGTGAACTCCCTCTCCGCCATGGACTGGCCGACTGTCTTAGGCTCACCACCTCTCTCGAGGCTGGTGAGGCCACTCCTTGGAGCTTCAACGATGGAGGAAACCAAGCTGGAGAAAATGAAGGTGAAAACTTCCCTCTCCTTTTCTCTCTCTTCCGCCTCTTTTTTTGCAACACAATATATCACACTTTTTTCCAAGCTTCTCTCCCCTCTATATAGTGGAGGCTTCTAGGGTTTGGTGCCCTAAAGATGCCTTGATAATCCCAAGGAATATCCACCGACAAGGTCTTCCACGAGGGGACAAGGAGGACAGTCTGCATGTGGGTATCGGCTGCTGCACATGTCTGATCGTCATTTACTGCGTTTTCACGTGCTTTTGTAGCTCACATGTATCTCACGTGCTGGCCAATATCCACTTCCATCATGCTATAGCAATTCCCGACAATGACTTTCCCTCATGACTCCTTTCCTGCACATCACAAACCCAAAAACCAACCCTTCGAGCAGTATCCCTCGATATGGACCAATAACCAGCAAAGATAAAGATGCACCATATGAAGAAAATGTAACCTAAATGCAGTCTAAATGTTATGGTATGAACTCAAGAACAGGCAAATGCTATAGCAAAAATGTATGAAAACAAGGATATTTATGCAGTTATCACACCGCCAAACTTAAGCTATTGCTTGTCTTCAAGCAATGAATAGAACATAACAAAAGAACTACTATGGCAAATATTTAACCTAGAGGATTACTATGGCAATATTTCAGTCCTCAGAAATAACTTAGGCAGATAAATAAATATACACAACTAGACGCGAGATCCTTAAGAACATTCCTTAGGACTAAGCTGTGTGCATGGCTGCCTTCCTCCTATACTTAAGCTGGTGAGACAAATTTTCAAGGAAGCTCCCTAGTTATACCCTAACTATGTTCTCTAGTTTATTTCCAATTTTTAGACTCCCAAAGATATAGGTTTTCTGCTACGAAGGGTGTTAGCTCATCATACATGTCGTCCTTTACTCTAGATGAGCAGGGAGCAAACCTTTCACCCCTGAGCTAGTGGGCAGAGTCATCCCGT
This sequence comes from Hibiscus trionum, assembly GCA_030270665.1. Classification (NCBI taxonomy): domain Eukaryota; kingdom Viridiplantae; phylum Streptophyta; class Magnoliopsida; order Malvales; family Malvaceae; genus Hibiscus; species Hibiscus trionum. The sequence goes on from BSYR01000013.1 coordinate 15,535,800, forward strand.
GACAACTTTCATTCACTCATATGCTATAGCAAAGCTTTATATATATATATATATATATATATATATATATATATATATTTAACATTGAAAAAGCTATAGCAAAGCGGAGTGTCCTTCTACAGATATGTCGTGGCATTTATTCGTTTATTTTAGCACAGGGTCGTCTAGTTTTTTCTTTTAAGTTCTCTAGAGTTTTCATATCAGAGTTTATTAGGGTTCTTCCTGAAAAAAATTCTAACAAACTTAATTATAGAAAGAGAGCAGCTTTGTAACAAAATTTTTAACAACTAGATCCTAAAGTCAGTTCCACAGATCTCAACTAGTTGTGTTTTTTCTAACTTAGTTCAGGCCTTTAAGATTTCGTCGTCAGACATCATAAATACATTCATAGGCTGTCTCTAGACTAAAAAGAATGCCATAGTAAAATTTGTTCTATCCTATAATGCATATGCTAAAGCAAAATATTAACTATGAACACTAACAGCCCCAAACTTGAGAAGTGCAGTGTCTGCAATGCATGAACTAATCTATACTACATGCCATGAAAAATGAAAAATTGAAAAGAAAAAAGTTAGTTACCTCCTGGGTGCGGAGGCTATGTGGTGCTGCTGGTGTTGTCCATTGATGTCTCAGAGGAGTAGTGGTGTGGGTCTGCCACATTGTCCACACTCTCTAATGAGACTGATTGAACACTAGACGAGGGCCTAGCACGTCCAACAGTATGTTTGATGCGAGTTTTCGGTCTGGATGCTGTAGCATCCTCAGATTGTGCTGGTGTCGGCTCAGTTGCTTGTGCTGTAGCAGTTTCCTTCTGAGGGGTTTCCTCAGGATCACTTGGTACGTGCTCTGGCTCAGGAAGTGAGTTTTCTGGTCGTGACAGTTTAGGATTAGGTGCCTTTCTGGTGCATTTCCTTTTCTTGGCTGGAGAGGCTGTTGGGTCAGTTTCTTCGACAGTAGGCTGAACAGGCGGAGTTTCTTTCTCTGGCTGGGCAGTTGGAGTTGTTGGTGCTTTCTTTCTTAGAGTCTTCTTCTTGGCAGCAGGTTGGACGGAGCTAGGGTCACTGGGAGACGTTGTGCTTGTTGTAGCAGTGGTGGGGGCTTGCAGTAACTCCATAGGAAATAATGGAAAAGAGACGTTCTGGTCCGATAGGAGTTTGCTTAAGCAGGATGCTATGGCACTATCGTGGTGTTGGGCATATTTGAAGTACGCCTGCTGGTGTGCCTTCATCAGGCTGAGCTCGGTGCTCAGTTCTTTTGTTGTTGCCACCAATGCTGCCACTCGTGCTGCAGCAAAACTTTTAGCTCCTCCCTCCACTGCTTGCTGAGGCATGTCTTCATTAAATCCTCGGATTTCCGTAACGAGGGCTGGAGTCAAACCTATCTTTCCTGAAAGAGTTGTATCTACAAGATCGTCTATGAAGACGTCTTTCCTTTTACACAAGGCAATGATCGGGTTAGGAAAAACATGGGGACTACGGGGCCGTTTCAAACAAGCATATACCTCATCCACTATTATCTTTCCTATTTCAATTTGTCTACTATGTATTATCGAGTGAATGAGAAAAAGTCAAGAGATGTGGACGGTGGCAGTGTGTAGTGTAGGCATAAGCTTATGGCTAACAAAGTGATTCCATACCTTTGCCTCAGGTTTGAGGCGTCCTCTCTCAACTGACTTGTTATTGTCCAGCACCGTTCCTTGAAAACAGATGTCCTCTAGAACCATGTGTTGCGTCTGCGCGTCCATTGTCATCACAAAAGAAGTGTGACGGTCTACAGTATGCTTTAGCCGTAGAACTTGTTGATTGCCGCGGCAGTAAACTTTATCTGCTCTCCTCGCACATGAACTGTAGACTGGGTTGGACTTGTGAGGTGTGCATAGAACTCCTTTACAAGTGATGTGCAAATCTCTTCAGGGTGAGCATCGAAGTTTTTCCAACCATGTGTGCCAATGACGTCCATTATAGACTGGTCGAACTGATTTTCTTCCTCTTGAGGGTATTTGAACCCTAGTTCTAGAAGAACATTCATGTCCTTGAGCTTTGTCCATCTCTCCTTTGCTGCCTCGTCAAGAAATTTGGGAATTTCTAGGAATGGTTGTTGTTTGGGACGGTCAGAAGTCTCAGGGGCATTTTTGCAACGAGCCATGGAGTTTTTGTTGAAAAGTGGGGGGAGTAAATAGGTGAAGGGTATTCTGTGTGTTTGGGAGAAAATTGAAAAGATGGGGGGAAAGTTTTGAGTGTTGAAGAAGATGAAGAAGGTGAGGGGACGGATAATGAAGAAAATATTGGAAGTTGAAAAAGGTGGGGAAAACCGATGAATTAATGGAAAAGGGAGGTGTTGGGGACGTGTGTCGGCTTTAAGGGAGAGACAAATTATTTTGGAGTTAATGTGATAGCTGACGACTGGAGAGAGAATATGGGTTTATGTGGCTAGGGTTTCTCCTCATTAAATAGATGAACATTCTCTCTCATGCTTTTTGTTTTTCTCTCTTTTTTTTTAATTCATCTCCCCCACTTTTCAGATAAAACCTCCTTATCTTTTTCTTTCCCCTTTTCTTTTTTTGTCCCTCCAAAATGGATAAAAACAAACTCCATGTCATTTTTCCCTTTTTGCTACCAGCCCTATAGATGGCACGCTCTCCTGCCTCTGTACCTGACATTGTACTAGGAAAGAGAAAGCCTTGTACGAGGGTCACGTGAAAATATATGAAAATTAAAAGTAAAGATAATATAAAACTAGACTAAAACGAAAAGCATTATTTATAGACATGCTATAGCATAAAAGATAGGGTTGGAGATGCAAACTTTCAAGGATCGTGACGATCCAGGTATGACTTGTCTCTGAGGATAGGGGCTCCACTGTACACCTTCAGGCGTTGGCCATTGACTTTGAAGATTTCATCGTCGTCCAACTTCCTGATATCCACTGCGCCATGAGGATACACCTTGTGTATGATGAATGGCCCTGACCACCTCAATTTCAGCTTTCCAGGAAAAAGCTTTAGCCTGGAGTTGTAGAGAAGCACTTGTTGACCTTCTGAGAAATGCCTTGGAAAAATGTGTTTGTCATGCCACTTCTTGGTTTTCTCCTTGTAGATGCGAGCATTCTCATATGCTTGGGCTCTAAATTCCTCTAGCTCGTTAAGCTCTAGCAACCTCCTTTCACCAGCAAGTTGGGCATCCATGTTGAGTTTCTTCATTGCCCAATAAGCTTTTTGCTCAAGCTCCACAGGTAAATGGCACTCATTTCCAAATACAAGCTTGAAAGGTGACATGCCTAAAGGCGTCTTGAAGGCTGTCCTATATGCCCAAAGTGCTTCATCCAACTTGGGGGACCAGTCTTTTCTCTTAGGATTAACCATTTTCTCCAAGATTTGTTTGATTTCACGGTTGGAAACTTCAGCCTGTCTATTTGTCTGTGGATGATATGCTGTAGCAATCTTGTGCCTGACTCCATAACAATGTAATGCTTTAGCAATAAGCTTGTTGTCAAAGTGAGTTCCTTCATCACTGATGATGGCTCGGGGTGCTCCAAACCTAGTGAAGATGTTCTTGTGAAGAAACTTCATGATTGTCTTGGAGTCGTTCCTTGGGGTGGCAACAGCCTCCACCCATTTTGACACGTAGTCGACTGCTAGCAAAATATATAGATCTCCATATGATGCAGGAAACAGACCCATGAAGTCAATTCCCCACACGTCAAAGATTTCAAGCTCCAGAATATTTTGCAACGGCATTTCATTCCGTCTAGAGATGTTCCCCATCCTTTTGCATTGATCACAAGTCTTGTAGAACTCGTGTGCGTCCTTAAAAAGTGTAGGCCAATAGAATCCTGCTTGAAGAACTTTTGCAGCAATTCTAGCACCACCAAAATACCCTCCACATGGTGATGAATGACAGTGGTACAAAATGCTATGGTATTCTTCCGCTGGAACACATCTCCTTATGATCTGATCAGGACATTTCTTGAACAAGTAGGGTTCATCCCAATAGTAGAATCTTGAATCATGTTTGAATTTCTTGAGTCCCTGGCTAGATAAATCAGGAGGCAAAACACCACTAACAAGATAATTAACATTATCAGCATACCACAGAATTGTTGTAGCAGCTAACAGTTTCTCATCAGGGAATTCCTCCTTAATTTCATTTTCACTACCTTGTGTGATAGCATTTTCTAGCCTAGATAAATGGTCAGCTACCTGGTTTTCACATCATTTCCTATCTCTAACTTCTAATTCAAATTCCTGTAGCAAGAGTATCCACCTAATAAGTCTAGGTTTAGTATCCTTTTTGGTCACTAAGTACTTAATGGCTGAATGATCGGTATGAACTATGACCTTTGTGCCTATCAAGTATGACCTAAACTTATCAAAGGCAAATACTACAACAAGCAATTCTTTTTCATTAGTGGTGTAATTGATTTGTGCATCATTCAAAGTGCGACTAGCATAATAAATAACATGAAAGAGTTTACCTTGGCATTGTCCAAGTGCTGCACCAACGGCGTAGTCACGTGCATCACACATCAGCTCAAATGGCTCGTTCCAATCAGGTGGAATGACAACTGGTGCTGAGATAAGCTTCTCCTTCAGTTCTTGAAACGCGCTATGGCAATCTTTGTCAAACACAAATGGTTGATTTTGCTGTAGCAAATTGCATAGCGGCTTTGAGATCTTCGAAAAATCCTTGATGAATCTCCGATAAAAGCCAGCATGCCCTAGGAAGCTTCTTACTCCCTTGACAGTAGTGGGGGGAATAGTTTTTCAATGACCTCGACCTTTGCTTTGTCAACTTCTATCCCTTGCTTCGAAATCTTGTGGTCTAAGACTGTTCCTTCTGTTACCATGAAATGGCATTTTTCTCAATTAAGTACCAAATCCGCTTCCTCACACCTCTTTAGGACCTTGGCGAGATTCCCCAAGCATGTGTCGAAGTTATCTTCGGAGACCGAGAAGTCATCCATGAAAATTTCTAAAAAATCCTCGACCATGTCTGAAAAGATAGCCAGCATACATCTTTGAAAAGTTGCTGGAGCATTGCAGAGGACCAAAGGGCATTCTCCGAAAAGCATAAGTTCCATAAGGGCATGTGAAAGTCGTCTTCTCTTAGTCTTTTGGTGCTATAGCAATCTGATTGTACCCAGAATACCCATCGAGGCAGCAGTAGAATGCCTTGCCCGCTAGTCGATCCACCATCTGATCAATGAATGGGAGGGGAAAATGGTCCTTCTTGGTCGCCTTGTTGAGCTTCCTATAGTCCATACAAATCCTCCACCTCATGACAGTTCTAGTAGGCAATAGCTCTTTCTTCTCGTTGCTTATCACGGTCACACCTCCCTTCTTCGGTACACATTGCACCGGGCTGACCCATGAGCTATCGGATATCAGGTAGATTACTCCAGCATCTAGCCACTTGATTATCTCTTTCAACACTACTTTCTTCATAATTGGGTTTAGTCTCCTTTGGGGCTCAACTAAATTGTCGTGACAATCATCAAGCAAAATTTTGTGCATACATATAGCAAGGCTTATACCCTTCAAATCCGCCATAGTCCACCCTATTGCCTTTTTATGCTGTAACAACATATTTACTAAACTAGTTTCTTGCTTAGGTGTGAGACTAGATGAAATTATCACAGGCAAAGTTTCATTGCTCCCTAAATAAACATATTTAAGATGTGATGGCAAAGGTTTCAGTTCTAAAGAAGGTGCATGCTCAAGGGAAGGTTTAGGAGATACAAATTCTGAGAAATCAAGAGGTTCAAAGTGTGTACCTGGTCTAGCCTCGAGTCGACTAGACTGCTCCAATTCCCTTGAGAGCTCTTCTTGGTCTGAATCATCATTTTTGCAGAGTGCTTCAAACTCTTCCATTTGCATCTCATTGCTACAGCAAAACTTATCAATCATATTTTGTGCTGTAGCATCTACATATTGGCATACTCCTGGGTTGTCTGCATACTTGAGGGTGTCATGAATGTTGATCGTGACTGTCTGATCAGCCACTCGCATCATGAATTCACCCTTCTCACAATCGATCAAAGCTCGCCCGGTGGCTAAAAATGGCCTTCCCAAGATAATGGGTGTGTTGCTGTCAGCTTCACAGTCGAGGATTAAGAAGTCGACTGGAAAGATAAATTTGTCCACTTTTACCACAACATCTTCAAATCTCCCTTCTGGGCGAACATGAGAATGATCTGCTAGCTGTAGCACAACCTTTGTGGGATGTGCCTCTCGAATTCCCAGTTTCAGAAAAATCAACTTGGGCATCAGGTTAACACTTGATCCCAAATCACAAAGTGCTCTTCCAACAAACTTGTCGCCAATAGAACATGGGATAGCAAAACTACATGGGTCCTTCCTCTTAGGTGGCAGCTTGCTCCACATAGAATAGAAATTTTCTGCTATAGCGACAGTTTCTTGCTTCTCGACCTTCCTCTTTTTCGTGACTATATCCTTGAGGAACTTGGCATATGTTGGCATCTGATCAATGACCTCCAGAAATGGGACATTGATATGTAGTTTGTCCAGGATATCCACAAATTTCTAGAACTGAAGGTCTTCTTTCTGCTTCTTGAATCGTTGAGGAAAAGGAGGTGGGGGTCTAACTTCATATTTCTGAACTGGTGGAGTTACATCTTTTGTTGTAGCAAAAGCAGGCTCCTCCTCTGGTGTTTCTTTTGCTACGACATCCTCACCATTCTCTTCAACTGGAGGATCTAGTAAGTTATCTTCTTCCTGAGGCAAGTTGGGCTGAGAGTCCTCCTTCTCTTTTCCCCCAAACTTGTCTTCTTTGCTAATTTCCTTGCCACTCCTTAATGTGAGTGCGCTGCATTGTTCCTTGCTATGGTGCTTAGTGGCTTCAGTGTCACTAGGCAGACTTCCTTGTGGTCGCACATGCAAGGTTTGAGCTATCTGACCAACTTGTGTTTCTAAGGCTTGGAGAGAGGAACTGTGGCTTTGTAATAAGGCTCCTTGATTTTTAATGTTTGCTGCATGATCCTGTAGCAAAACTTTCGTGGTTCCCATGAAATCTTTTGTCATAGCCATAAATTCTTTGAATGTAGTCTCTAGCGAGCTGTTCAATGAAGATGATGCTCCCTTGTGACCTTGCAATGGCATCATCTGGTTAGAAGATGGTGCTCCGATCAGATTTTGCTATGGCGCTGACTGTGCAGAATTACTGCGCCCTTGATTACCCCAACTGAAATTTGGATGCTAATGCCATCCTGGGTTGTAGGTATTGGAGTATGGATTGTTGTTGCGGTTATAATTCCCCACATAGTTGGTTGACTCTTGATTGTCAGGGCATTCACTCAAATGGTGATTGCCATCGGATTTGAGACATGAGGTTGTGGACTTCACTTCCTTGACTTCGTTGGGACGTTGGAGGTTCTTTAGCATATTTGTGATAGCAACTAACTGGGTGGCTACCGAGTCATTAGCTTCACTGTCTCGAGCTACTTGGGTTCTCCTCCTCGTTCCAAGTCTTGTGGTCGGAAACTGGTGATCATTGTTAGCTACCCTATCAAGAATGTCAAATGCTTCCTCCGGTGATTTGTCTAACAAGGTCCCATTTGGTGAAGCATCTAGCGTCATCCTTGTAGGAGCATTTACCCCATTATAGAACATAACCACTTGGGTCCAATCATGAAAACCATGATTTGTGTGCGTCCTGAATAATCCCTTGAATCGATCGCAACACTCATACATGGATTCGTCATCAGCTTGACGAAAAGAAGCTATATCATTTCTCAACTAACTGTTTCTATTTGGTGGATTATATCGTAGCAGAAAAATTTTGCATAGATCTGTCCAAGTCTCCATTTATCCAGCTGGCACTCCATTTAGCCATGCTCTAGCACGATCACGTAAAGAATATGGAAACAGTTTAAGCTTTAGCACATCCTCGTGCACTCCTTGCTGTCTGAATGAGTCACAAACTTCCAAGAAAGCATGGATATGTTGTCTTGCATCTTAGTGAGGCATACCTCTAAACTGACCAATAGTGTTCAACATGTTGAACATAACAGATTTAAGCTCGAACTGGGCTGCCTGAATTTCTGGAGCTACTATTCTGGGATAGAGGTCGTCCAAGATAGGTGTTAAATGATCTCTAATTGCTCGTGGTCGAGCTGCTTCTCCCTGGCCATTTGTCATAGCATCTTCGTTACCTTGAGGTGGTGGTATTTCTCCGTTCATGTTTCTATTCTCTTCTCTTTGAACACGTCTCCTAAGTCTCAAGAAATGCTCGATTTTAGAAATAGGTGATTTCAAGGGTCCTCTGGGTCACCTTCTGGTCATACACTAGCAAGACACCTGAAAAGAAAAATGAATAACCTAAAATAAATTTGTACAAAAACAAAAAAGAACAAGTGATAAAAAAACCATAAACAACCAATTGCCAATCCCCGACAACGGCGCCAAAAACTTGTTGCGTGATCTTGCAATACTATAAATGATACGCAAATGGTGCAAGTATACACGTCGAACGAGTAATAAAGTGATGAGTGAGTATCGTCTCCACAAGGATTAGAGGTATTCACGGTTGCTATAACAATAAAGATTGAACTTTTTGCAGATGACAAGGCTATAGTAAAAGAGATGATGTAAAATAATGCTGAAGCAAAACAGTGCAGAGAAAGATGAGATAATAATATGATAAACAAGTTCCCTTTCGTATGCGAAACTCACTACGTAATGACTGGCTGGGAATGATGGACAACCTATCTCAAGCTTCTTAAAGATACTAAGGCTCTTCAGCTATCTTCTATGCTAGGCGGGATTTACTAAGAGTGCTCCTAAACTATCTCTAGCCAAGAAACTGGGAGTCAGAAATGCTACAGCCATACCTCTCGGCGTAAACTCTTAACACTCCCCTACCCTTCACGAACTATCCTTTTTAGCCCTTGAAACCTATCACTTATCTCTAAGGTAGGTTAGAGTCTGCCTCTCAACAGTCACTCCATTGCTTATGAGGGTTCTAAGGCTAGCTCTCTCGATTACTAACCCCAACATACACTTAAAGAACGGCCAACTCTCGAAGACACTTAAGGTAGGGCCTATCTCTCAAAGTGCTTACAACCCTAAGCTCTTACAACTTTAAGGAAATGAGAAATGCATAAGCAAAGCATAGAATCATGATAAGCACTGAAAAAACCATAGCATACATTAAAAAGTACTCAAACTAAAATCATCCATCAAACCCAAGCCACCTAAAACAGTTCGTGGCTGGGTAATATCATCCAACGTATCATTGCGATAATATCACCAAAGATAAATATATGACAAGAAATTGCTATAGCGACAGAAAGAAAGGTGAACTCCCTCTCCGCCATGGACTGCCCGACTGTCTTAGGCTCACCGCCTCTCTTGAGGCCGGTGAGGCCACTCCTTGGAGCTTCAACGATGGAGGACACCAAGCTGGAGAAGATGAAGGTGAAAACTTCCCTCTCCTTTTCTCTCTCTTCCGCCTTTTTTTTTTGCAACACAATATATCACACTTTTCTCCAAGCTTCTCCCCCTTTATATAGTGGAGGCTTCTAGGGTTTGGTGCCCTAAAGATGCCTTGATAATCCCAAGGAATATCCACTGACAAGGTCTGCTATGAGGGGACAAGGAGGACAGTATGCAAATGGGTACCGGCTACTGCACATGTCAGATCGTCCTTTACTACATTTTCACGTGCTTCTGCAGCTCACGTGCTGGCCAATATCCACTTCAATCATGCTATAGCAATTCCCGACAATGGCTTTCCCTCATGACTCCTTTCCTGCACATCACAAACCCAAAATCCAACTCTCCGAGCAGTATCCCTCGATATGGACCAATAACCAGAAAAGATAAAGATGCACCCAGAAGAAGAAAATGCAACCTAAATGCAGTCTAAATGCTATGGTATGAACTCAAGAATAGGCAAATGCTATAGTAAAAAGGTATGAAAACAAGGATATTTATGCAGTTATCAAGCACCTTGGATTCTTGCTTTGGCTAGCCTAATTGTTTTTATTGTTGCATTTTTTTAGCTATATCGTTTTGATAATAGGACCGAGACGAGATCTTAGAACCAATGTGCATAACGTGGTTGAGAATGAGGTTGATGATGTTGAGAATTTGCCTCCTCCTCCTCCTCCTCCTCCTCCTCCTCCTTCTGGTGATGATGGAGCTGGAGCATGAGCTGGCGTTGGAGGTGTTGGACCTCAGTTAGCGCAAGGGCAGGCTGCTGCTGATATGACACTATTGATTTAGACTATAGCAGGGGCTTTTCAAGCAGCGATAGCGGGTATGCATGTGGCCGCACCTCAGCCTAGTGCTAATGTTGGTTACCTTTGGAGCGTTTGCGCAGTTTTGGTGGAACTGAGTTTAGAGGTCTATCTCTTGAGTGTTATGAGGCTTGGTATGAGAGAACCCGAAGGATTCTCGGTTGAGCCAGTATGCTCCCGAGCTGGTTCCTGATGAACAAAAGAGATGTTATCATTTTTGCTATGGGCTTGTAAAGGATATCAAGACATATATGTTGGCTTTAGACTACACCTATTTTGATGTCTTAGTCACTCGGGCCAAGGACATCGAGCAGAATTTGGGTTTGGTTGCTCGTTCGAGTGGTTCTAGTTCTGGAAAAAGGACAAATGAGTATGATGCTGGTAGAGATCGTTACATGAAGCACAAGGATAGGAGGTATCAATCGGATCCAAGGCATAGTGGTGGTAACTCTGGTCGTGGTCATCAAGGCCAAAATGCTTTTGTTCGTACTCTAGAGTGTAACCGGTGCGGTAGAAGTCCCACGGGAGAGTGTTGGGGTAATCTGGGTACGTCTTGGAATTATGGATCACGAGGACATATGAAGCGTGATTGTCCAAAACCTATTAGAGATGGAGAAGATCTGATACGAGCTATTGAGCCACAGAGAGGTCGTGGGCGCGGTCGTGGTAACTTTCAGTGTAGAGATGATGGACAGAGGAATTTTGCTCATGTTGTTGTTGTTCATCTTGAGGGAGGTGGACAAGCTAGGGTGTATGCACATCGAGAGGTAAGGAATGACCCGGATGTGATCGTAGGTACCATTACTTTGCAATCCTTGTCATTACTTTCTTTTATTGATTCTAGTTCTACTCATTCATACATTTTGCGTGAGCATGCGTAAGTGCTTTATTTTCCTATTGAGTTGTTAGATGTTGGTATGCATGTAACCAGTTCTTTTGGTGAGATGATTGTTATAAGGAAGTTGTATAAGAGATGTCCTTTGTATATTCAAGGTCATGTGTTTGAGGTTGATCTTATGGAGTTGCCTTTCTATGGTTTTGATGTAATTCTCGGCATGGATTGGTTATCTGAGCATAGGGTTGTGGTTGATTTTGAGACCAAGCGAGTTTCGTTGAAACTTGTCGATGATTATGAAGTGGTGATCGTAGGTGAGAATGTAAAGTTCTTTTTTAATGTGGTTTTGGCTCTTGAAGCGAGTTGGTTGATACGTTTGGGGTGTGAAGCTTTCCTGGCTTATGTGATGACTCCAAGTACAAGGGAGGTGCGAGTACAGGACATACGTACGGTATGTGAGTTTTTGGGTGTATTTTCGGAAGAGTTGCCTGGTTTTCCACTTAGTAGAGAGGTTGTGTAACACCCAAATTTTGGGCTTAGAAGTTTAGGGTCTGAATCGGACCGGTCTGAGGAAGGGTTCGAATATAAAAGGAAGTTTTAGGGAACACGTAGTTCGGGATGCTTTAAAAATATAGAAAAATATCTAAAAATCCTCATTTAATATATATAGGTGAATGGTGAAATCAATTTTACAAAATAAGGTTTGGAAATATTACATTTCGATGTAGTGACCAAATCACAGTTTTTACAAAGTTTAGTAGTGACTGTTTTGTAAAGGATTGAAACTTTGAATCTTTAAGGAGCTAATTTACCAAAAATGTTTTCATCAGATTTTTCCTTAGTTTGGGTGATTTAATTAATGATTTAATTAAATAAAATAAAGGTGATAAACTACCTTCGACTTTGATAACTACTTTTCTCTAATTTTCTCTCATTTCATTTTCTCTCAAAATCCTATCAACCAAACACTTTTCTACAGCAAAAATTTACTTTGATTTCTACTTCATTTGATGAGATTTCCATCACTCATTGATTCCTAATCAATCCTTCAACAAATCCATTTGATTTCTACATTGAATTTTCATGGAAACTTGCCCAAATCAAGGAGAAATCATCTTTTAGAGGTAAGATTGTTCTTCTCCTCTAAATACTCAGTTCTTTACTGAAATTCCCAAGTTGTCAATCCTTTAATTAAGATTTAAGAATGGTTTTGATGTTGGAAACAAGAATTTTGCTTAAAACTCAGATTTTGGAAGAGATCTTGAAGATTTTTGTGGTAATTGATTGGGCTCTGTTTTGAGATGGTTTCCTAATGTATTTTGGATGTTAAATGATGTTAGAAATGAGGTTTTATCAATGCAATCCCGAATAGATTGTTTTTCCTAAGTTTTTGCTTGTGAAAATGGTGGTTTTTGGGGTGTTTTTGGTGTTCTGTTATAGCTAGAGGTATAAGGACGAGTTTAGGGTTGTTTTGATGTTATTTGATGTTTAGAAAAGATTGGAAGCGGTGGATCTTGGCTGGGTTATGTTTTGGAAGAGTTTGGGGGTGATTTCGGTTGTGTTTGGTAGACGGAATGTTGTGTTTAAGTAGAGCAGCGAGTTTAGGAGTGTTGGCTGAAGATTTCAATGCATGATGATGCATTAATCCTCTGCTCTTATGTGTCTAAAACAGGGGAGACATCTTCGAACACTTTTGGAGTTGATCCGGAAGCTTAATTGGCGTTTCGGCGAGCAAGCGAAACGTAAATTGGTGAGTGTGATTGGGTTAGAAGTCCATGAGGACAAAAGTACAAGGTTTGGGGATTTAGGAGAGGTTTGAAATACCTTCCTAAATCCGGAAGTAAGTATGGCTTGAATTGCTCTCTTTAAAGTGGTGTTTGCCCCTAAAAATGCTTTTACATGCTCATGGTTTGAGATTGATAAATTCCTATTGTTTTTATGCATGATTTATAGCATGAGATTATTCTTGTAGAGATGTCATGAGATGGCATGTTGCATTGAAGAGATTTGAGCTTTTGGTTTGAAGTAAAGTATGATTTATGTTTTGAAATGTGATGAGAAAACCTTTGGTTAATATTGCATGAAAAGCAGTAGGTGTGATGATGTTTTAACACATTATATTGGCATAGATGTTGAGAAAATTACCGGATATAATTGATCGATCAATAGGATGAGAGTACACTATAAACTAAAAATTCGTACGTGCCTCTGGTTAAGACAAAGGGATATATTCCGATGATGGGCATTCCATCGGGTAGGACTTGGTGAAATACCCAAGCTTTGTGGCGATGAGAGATTCCGCCATGTGAGTACGGTGATGAGAGATTCCACCGGAAGCCATGTTGCTAGACAAGTGAGTACGGAGATGCGAGATTCCACCGGAAGAGTCTAGTGTAGAAATGTGTCCGCATATCCGAGTATTAATGAGATGTTAAATGCCAATATAAATGATGAAATGGTTTTTGTTACACATGTACCTTGATGAAATGATTTATGCTATGAGATATGCATATGAGATTTGTTTTAGAAATGCTTTGATGATACAAGCATGTGTATGGCCTTGCCATGAGTTTTGCATTGGTAAATGCATGAGATAGAATTGAGGTACATGTGGTTTCAATGAGAAGTTGCTTTGAAAGATTTCTAAGCATGAGATAGAAATGAGCATGTGGTTTAAAAGCTTTTGATGAAAGTGCTTTTCCAATGAGCATTATTGTGTTGGTTTACTTTTGAGCATGCCTCACTAAGCATTTGTGCTTACGCTCTCTCATTGACCAATAATGCAGATAATTGAGGTGTTTTCGGGCATCAAGGAAGCTAAGTCCATCCAAGGAAGTCCAAGCTCATGTATGGTGAAGTTTTTCATACACTTTAGTTTTTCATACACTTTAGTTTTGAGGTTGGATTGTCTATTTGGATTTTGATATTAGGAAGCATGCCTCTAGACTAATGGGATTTTGTGTTTGATGCTATGATTGTGTTTGAGTGCTTCAAATATGTTCCTTATATGTTGGATGACTTGTTGGTATGTTTAGAGGGTCGTTGGGATATGTTTGAATAGGTTTTTGAGCGAAAAACCAGCATTTGCTGCTGTTTCTGGGCAACTCGTATCGAAACACCCTTTAGTGTTTCAGAACGGGGGCCTGTAATGGCCTTCGAGTTTTGAAATGTTGGAGGCTGTTTCGAAACGAATTGGCTACTGGAATGCCATGTTTCGGAACAGGTCTCGGAACGCACCCGCGTACTGAAACGGCCCACATCGTTTCGATCTAGTGTTTCGATACGGCAGGTGATTGTTTCGAAACGGGTGACTGTTGGACCCAGTTTTGAATTGTTTTGATGCTTGCATGTTTTACATATTGGTCCTAAATGTTGAGATTGCAATTGCTTGAGTTTGAGATGTCTTTTTAAATTGAAATTTGGCAGAGAAGCATATAACATGACAAATTTCATAAAGGTAACCTCAAATTTAATGAAGTTTCTATAATTTACAGAAATTACAATTTGGTCCCTAAACTTGTATGATGTGCAATTGAGTCCCTACGTGTTATCTGACCGTTGTGTCCTTTTCAATCGTGCTTCGTGAGTACTCACTTAGGGTTAACAAGTATCTAGACAAGATTAAAAAGAAAAAAAGAAGGGTCGTGAATCAAGGTTGACTTTTGGGTTGACTTTGGTTCTCCCCGTGTAATCTTCGTAGTTCGGGTCTTTTGTCTAGGCCGGGCTAAGGGGGTTACATGTTTTGTTTGGCATTGAGTTGTATGAAAATACGACTCCAATGTCAATTGCTCCCTATAGAATGGCTCTGGGAGAGTTGAAGGAGATGAAGACGCAACTCCGGGAGGTGGTTGATCGAGGTTTCATTAGGCCTAGTGTTTCACCTTGGGGTGCACTGGTCTTGTTTATGAAGAAGAAAGATGGCACAATGCGTATGTGTATAGATTATCGTCAACTGAAAAAGTTGACAATCAAGAACAAGTATCCTTTGCCAAGGATTGATGATCTTTTTGATCAGTTTCGAGGTGATTCGGTGTTTTCTAAGATTGATTTGAGATCCGGATATTACCAATTGAAGGTAAAGGGTGTGGATGTACCTAAGACTGCTTTTCGCACAAGGTACGGGCATTATGAGTTTTTGGTGATGTCTTTTGGTTTGACCAATGCCCCTGCTGCATTTATGGGCATGATGAATCGTGTGTTTCAAGAGTGTTTGGATATGTTTGTGGTTGTGTTTATCGATGATATTCCCATGTACTCTCGTACCGAGGAGGATCATGATAAGCATTTGTGAATTGTGTTGCAAGTTTTGTTGGAAAATCAGCTTTATGCCAAGTTAAGCAAGTGTGAGTTTTGGCTTAAGGAAGTTGTCTTCCTTGGTCATGTAGTGTCGGCTGAAGGGATTCAGGTCGATCCTCAAAAGGTTGAAGCGGTGATGAATTAGAAGTCACCTAAGTTGGTTTATGAGGTGCGTAGTTTCCTTGGTTTGCCGGGATATTATCGTAGGTTCATGGATGGTTTTTCAAGGATTGCTGCTCCTTTTGACAAAGTTTGAATGGATGGAGGTTAGACAACAAGCTTTCGAGAAGCTGAAGGAAGCGTTGACGCAAGCTACTTTCTTAATTCAACTCGAATCGGGTAAAGAGTTTGTGGTTTATAGCGATGCATCCTATGTTGGTTTCGGATGTGTGTTGATGCAAGAAGGTAGAGTGGTAGCTTATGCATCTCAGCAATTGAAAGTGCGTGAGCGTAATTACCCTACGCATGACATCGAGTTAGCCTCGGTGGTGTTTGCCTTGAAAATTTGGAGACATTACCTTTATGGTGAAAGGTTTACGGTATACAAGAAACCACAAAAGTTTGAAGTACTTGATGTCCCAAAAAGAGTTGAATCGTAGGCTACGAAGGTGGCTAGAGGTTCTTAAATATTACGACTTGACGATTGAGTACCATCCGGGGAAGGCTAATGTTGTAGCCGATCCAAGGCGATGTTTGCTCGGTTGAGTATATTGCGAGATGGTGGTTTAGTGGCTGAATTGCAAGTGAAACCCTCGTTGATGGAGATGAATAAGGATAAGCAATTGCTAGATGATTCGTTGGTACCGCATGTTCAGGACATTGCGGAAGGAAATCCAACGGACTTTTGTTTCAATGATGATGGTGTTTTATGCTTTAAGAGTCGAATAGTTGTGCCAGAGGATGTTGAGTTGAGGCGCACTATTTTGACTGATGCTCATAACAGTCCTTTTGCTATGCATCCTGGTAGTACAAAAACGTATCGTGGGTTGAAGGATGAGTACTATTGGGTTGTCTTGAAGAAGGATATGGCTGATTTTGTTAGTAAATGCATGTTTTCCAGCATGTTAAAGCTGAGCATCAATTTCCTTTTGGACTATTGCAACCATTGAAGATTCCGGAATGGAAATGGGAGAGAATCGCCATGGATTTCGTGACAGGTTTGCCTTTGACACCATCCAAGAAGAATTCCATTTGGGTGATTGTTGATCGTTTTACAAAGTGTGCACATTTTCTGGCGGTGCATACTATGTATACGATAGACAAGTTGGCGAATTTGTACATCTCTGAGATTGTGAGGTTGCATGGGGTGCCTAAGTCCATTGTTTCGGATTGAGATCCGCGTTTCACAACAAGGTTTTGGGAGTGTTTTCATAAAGCGTTGGGTACGCATTTCAATTTCAGTACTTCGTATTGATTTCCAAGGCTCTTGGGAGAAATAATTACCTTTGGTGGAGTTTGCTCACAATAATAGTTATCAGGTGAGCATTCAAATGGCTCCTTATGAGTCCTTGTGTGGAAGAAAGTGTAAAACGCCTCTTTGTTGGGCAGAAGCGGGACAAAAGTTGGTCTCTTTACCTAATGTGCTAAAGGGCACTACGAAAGAAGTGAAGCTTATTAGTGAGAGGTTGAAAGCGGCTTCGGATCGGCAAAAGTCTTACACAAATTTAAAGCGCAAGGAGGTTGAGTATGATGTAGGTGATAAGGTGTTTTTGAAGGTTTCACCTAGGAAGAAGGTGATGAGATCTAAAGGGCACTACGAAAGAAGTGAAGCTTATTAGTGAGAGGTTGAAAGCGGCTTCGGATCGGCAAAAGTCTTACGCAAATTTAAAGCGCAAGGAGGTTGAGTATGATGTAGGTGATAAGGTGTTTTTGAAGGTTTCACCTAGGAAGAAGGTGATGAGATTTGGCCGGAAGGGCAAGTTGAGTTCGAGGTTTATTGGACCGTATGAGGTGCTTGAGCGTGTTTGACCTGTTGCTTATAGGTTGAGATTGCCTCCCGAGGTGGAGAAGATACATGATGTTTTCCATGTATCCATGCTTCAGAGATATAGATCGAATTTGTCTCTTGTTATGCCAATTGAGGAGATTGAGTTGAATCCAGATTTTTCCTATGATGAAGAACCAGTTGAGATCTTAGATTCGGACAACAAGGTTCTTCGTGGTAAGACCATTGAGTTGGTCAAGGTTTTGTGGCGACATCGTGGTGTTGAGGAAGCCACGCGGGAAAGGAAGGATGACATGAAGAAGCAGTTTCCTTATCTTTTTCCATCAGGTAAAATTTCGAGGACCAAATTTCTTAAGTGGGGGAGAGTTGTAATGCCCGGGTTTTGGGCTTATGAGTCTTTAAGGTAAACTCGTGGTTCGTAGGACTTAGACTAGAGATCCAGGTTAGTTCGGGAGTGGTTTAGGGAAAAATGTTCAATATATGAGAAAATTATGAGAAAATTCCTAAAATCCTCTAAATATGTGTATAAAGGTTCAGGTTAGTGACTATTTTGTAAAAATTTAAAATCGGTTTTCAAGGACTGTTTTGAAAGTGGGCCAAAACTTAGAATATTTAGGGAGCTAATATATATTTAATGGGACTTTTACTTTAATTGACCATTTTAAATGTATTTTATTTAAAAGAATAAAAGGAGATTTTATTAAAAAATGGATTTTATTAATTAGCCGTATCCAAAATCTATTTTGACGTAACTTCCTTTTCTCTTATTTTTCATCAGCCAAACACTCTATTTCCTATCAAACTTCTAGAGATTTTCGTCTTTCTACTTCACTTTTGATTTGCAAATGATTCCCTTGATGATTCTTCCATTTACCCCAAAGGATTCTTGAAGATTTTGCAACAAATCTTGTCAATTGAAGGAATAGGCAAGGGTTAGAGGTAATTTTCGTTCAACTCCTCTAATCAAGGTTCTTTAATGAAATTCTCAAGTCTTTGGCTCTCTAATTGTGTTTAATAACAAGGTTTTATAATTTGTTTGATGAAAATGGTTAGATCAAGCTTTGAAAGATGATTTCTCAAGATTTTCATAATGGTACTGTTTTGGTTAATTTGATATTGATTTTAATCATGATTTGGATGTTAAATGATGTTGGAATAAAGGTTTTATCATAGGAATCCAAAAATAGATTGGATCTCTAGTTGTTAGGTTGTTAGATTGTGGGTTTTTATGGTGATAATGTGGTTTTGGTGTTGCTGGAGATATGAGGATGCAAATAGATTGCTTTTGGATGTTAATTGATGATTAAAATTGGATGCAAGTGTTAGGTTTTGGCTAGGTTGAGTTTGTAGAGTAAACGAATGTGTTTTTGGACAGGGAAGCAAAGTGGCTTTGGTTGTTGGTGTTTTTAATGCATTGATATGCATTAATCCTCTGTTCTTGTATGGTATAAACAGAAGAGAACGTATCGAAAGCAATCGGCAAAGTTTCGAGAGCTTC
Source organism: Hibiscus trionum (assembly GCA_030270665.1). Classification (NCBI taxonomy): domain Eukaryota; kingdom Viridiplantae; phylum Streptophyta; class Magnoliopsida; order Malvales; family Malvaceae; genus Hibiscus; species Hibiscus trionum. The sequence goes on from BSYR01000013.1 coordinate 15,554,631, forward strand.
GAAAGCTTGATTTCTCTTCCCCAAAGCAAGTGAGGCGTTGTCAGTGAGTGGAATTGGTTTTAAAGCCTTTCAAAGACTTGAAAGCAATGTTTGGGGGTTTAGATTGAGTTTGAAACTCTAATCAAATCCCAGAAGTAAGTTTGAGATGTTTCGCTCTCGTTTCTCAGTTTTTATCCCATTGATTTTTATGATCATGCTCATGTTTTGAAGATAGAATTATACCTACACTTTTATACATGTTTTGAGAAATGATATTATGATTTACATGATCCCATGAGATAGATTTGTTAGTTCAAAGAGATAGAACTTATTGAGAAAATGCTATGCATTGTTTATGCTTTTGAAATGGAATGAGAAATGATTTATATGATGCATTGAAAAACAGTAGGTAATGATGTTAAAAATGAGTATATTGGCATGAGATGAGATTATTGTTACCGGATATAGTTGGTCGACCAATAGGATAAGAAGTGCACTATAATATACAAAATTCGTACGTGCTCTTTGGTTCGAGCAATGAGGGTAGTGCCATCCCATTCCAAAGTGAGAGTGTGGTGATGAGAGATTCCACCACAATAGGTCTTGATGATGTGAGATTCCATCAAGCTTTGTGGCGATGAGAGATACCGTCATGGGAGTTCGGTGATGCGAGATTCCACCGAGGTAGGACTTGACAATGTGAGATTCCGTCAAGCTATCCGTATATCCGAGTAATGTTGCATAAATGCCAATATATGAGATTCACATGTACCTTGTTTATAAATGATTTAATGAAATGAGATTTGCATATGAGAACTTGATTAGAGAAATGCTTATGAGATACAAGCATGCATAAGCTTTGCTTTGAGACTTTTCATTTTGGTTAAGGCATGAGATAGATGGTTCGTGTGGTTTAAGAGATGTGATTTTTGCTTTGAAAATGATTTCAAGTATCAGATAGAGATTTCTAAATGAGAAATGGTTTTTAAAATGCATTGTTGTTGTTGGTTTGTTTTGAGCATCCCTCACTAGACATTATTGCTTATGCTCTATATTTCCAACAATGCAGAGAAATATCATATTTGGGTAGCAAAGAGGCAAGAAGAATTCCAAGGAGTGAGACTTAGCTCAAGTATGGTTTTATAATTACCTATTAGCAATAATAGTTGGCAATATGAGGATGCCTTAATGTTTTGGGAGGGTGTATTGCGGAACTCCTTGTTTTGCGGTAAGTTTGTTATGCCTTTGATGACTTGCAAATGGCCTTTACTTGTTGAGATTTGCTTTGGTTTGTGTTTTGGCTTTTAAGCGGCTATTTTGCATAGGTAGCATGCCTATAGATTTCCTTAATGCTTATTGCCATATATGATTGAGGTTTGATGTTTATATATGTGTATGCATGTTAGAAAGTTGTTGGAATGTTTTTGATTGGGTTAAAGTATGAAAAACAAACAAAAAGTGTCATTATAGGCCTAGATGTTTCGGTACACTAAGCCTATACCGAAACAATGTGCCTGAAATGTCTTAAGGGTTTCGAAACAGGTAGGGTGCGTTTCGATATATTTTGCTTCTGGAATTCCCTGTTCTGAAACACCCTAGAGGTTGTTTCGATACGGGCCCAAGCTCCGAGACACTCGCACTTGCTCCGATACGGGTGTTCCGATACAGGGCAACCTGTACCGAAACACCCAACAGTTAAGTTGGTTATTGGAATCTTCTGAAGTTCTATTTCTTTACGTTTTGATCTCTGAATGTTGTGGATGCAATTAAATGAGCTTGGATGATTATTTTGAGCTGAGTTTTGACAGAGATGCATGTAATGTTATTAATTAATGGTTGGTAACTTCAAATGTGAAGAAGTCCCTATAATTTGATAAAATTGCAAAATGGTCCCTAAAAGGTGTTTATATACAATTGAGTCCTTAAATGTTGTCTGATCGAGTTGTAAATCGTTCTGCTACGATGTTTATCACAAAGGACCGTATTGGGCATCTAGACAAGAAAAATGAAAAAAATATGGTCGTTTATTGAGGTAAACTTCCCGATTTACTTCAATATTCCTTGTGTGATCCGTTCGGTTCGGTCTTTCGCCCAAACCAGGTCGAGGGGGTTACACTTCCACGTCGATTTCCATCTATAACTGGCATTATAGATTATTCAGCTTAATGGGTACCGATACTTGAATACGAGTATCAATACGATACTCTTGGGTACTCGTACTCACAGTCGTACCGATTCTGACATTGCTTACTAGAAATCCTAAATTTCCACAAGTACGGGTACGGGTCGGCCCGTACTGTTACAGCCCCTAATCGGGTACTGGTACGGCCGAAGCCTGTACCAATACCCTACTCACGGGTTCGTACCATTTGTGCAAAATATGATGTTACAACGCTTTATTCGATCTCTAAAGCTTGTGAAAGTCATTAGGGTTTGTTTACTAACACATTTAATCAATTAATATTATTTACTGGCTTTATGATCATTTAACCGAATAATTTCTGATATTTATCCTTTACGCACAATTTCCATCAACAGATCAATTTACATACTCTAGCACTCAATCAACACAACAAACAATTCAAATACCCATCACATCAATATACGAATATCCGAACGACCCTACACGATCTCTAGAGTCTATATGAGTCAAGTCATATCCTTAAACATCATCATGCATCTCATATTTATCAAGTCTTGCAATACCAGTCTCTAACATGCTTATTATCATCTACCTATTTTGCAGACACTAACACGCAAAGCAATCACATTTATGATGTTCATGAAGCAATAGGAGTTTGAGGTGTACTAACCTCAAGCCAAAGCGATAAATCTTCAACCAAGTTCCTCCAATCATCTCTTCAAGTGTATATAACCCTTGGATAAAACAAACACGACTCCATAAGCAAAACCACATTATTTGACTACTTTAGGGAATAAAACGCGTTAAAACAACTTACTGGGTTCCAATTTGGCGCAACGGATTGAGCCAATGAAATTAGAACGTCGAAAAACCCCAGGTAGGGTCCCTTAAAAAAGTCAACTCAGGTCAAAAAGTCAACTGCCAACGATCAACGCTCCGTCAACAGCTTGACTCGATTTGGTTCGGCTCAGCTCGACTCGACTCAACTCATTTTAACTCAATTTAGATGGCTTCCCTAAAATAGAACCACGCCCACGCGCGGTAGGCGGCGCGTGCGACGTCCTTCTCGGTGGACGACAACTAAACTTCACAAACTGGTAGATCTCGGGCTTGGGGTTTCAACGGTGGCGACGACTCTCGACGGCAGCTGGTGAAACCTGCTGAACAAGCTTCGCCAAATCTTTTTCCTTCTCACCCCAATGAGTGACGACAGCGAAGGCGACGTGGCGACCATCAGCGGACGTGTCTCGACGAGCTCTACTCGATGGAGGCAGTGGTGTAACCCACAGCAGCTCCGGCGACGGCAAAACGAGGTTCAAAACTCCTCCCCTTACTTTTTCTCTCTTCCACCATTTTTCTCTCTCGAATAATGTCTTCCTCCCCTTTTTCAACCACCCACCAATCCCTTTTAAAATTCAAAACTCTTCTCCCAATATTGGATAAAATAATTTAATAAACACGCATTTTTTTCTTTTTCTTTACCACTAGGCCTATATTTAATTTTTCTTAATTTAGACTCCCAATATAAAGGTTCAATGCCCGAGTTCAAGACCGAATTCGCTAATCCAAAATTCGAGTCGTTACATTGTTTGTTAGAAGCTTTGGAAATTGTGTTGCTGGGTCCAAATTATACTGAAAAAAATGGATTTGCTCCTTCAATGCACTACCTTGGCGGATGAGTTTGCAAGGGTTAATAAGAGGGATGTGGCTGACTCGGTAGTAACACTGCATCCTGCTAGTTAACAGCATCCATTGGCCGAATGGGTCAAAGCTAATGCGAATGGGGCTGTGGATTCTCGGGGGAGCGAAGCTGCTGGTGGTGGAGTCTTTCGCGATGACAATATGACTTGGATTTTGGGGTTTTCACGAAGTTTCGGGAATTGCTCCGTGCTTATTACGGAATTGTGGGCGATCTGTGATGTTTTACAACATGCTTGGGAGATGGGGTATCAGAGACTTGAAGTTGAAACTGATGATCGTGAGGCGACATGAATTCTCAATGGCGCTTCAAGAGTGCTAGAAAGTTCAAGCATTGTGGATGCCATTCGGGAGCTTCTCTCTCGCAATTGGGAAACGAAAGTGCGACATAGTCGGCGGGAAGTGAAGGGTGTTGTCGATAAGTTGGTTGCGATGGCACGAGGATTGCCGGTTGGGGAAATTATTCACACGATGCCGCCTGCTGAAGTTGAAGCTTTGGTCTGGGAAGCACAGGTACGGCAACTCCATGCCGTTTTAAGTATCTGAAACGTCTCAGGGACGGGTACGGTATGAGTACGGCTAGGGGACGTACCGGGGACGGTCCTCGTTGACGGATACGGTCAAAATTGATCGGGAACAGTTAAGATATTATCGGGGACGACAGTTGACCTTCACCGGCGTCCCAATGTCATTTTGCAGATGAGAGAATCACGGGTTTCGATATGGATTCCAACAATAATCTCACCGGCGGATGAGAAGCGACCAACAGAAAAAAATTAAAAGAACAAAATCAGGCGTAGTTGCAGAGCAAGGAAGAAGAAAGGGTTGAGAAAGAAAATGCGTTATATTTTTAAAAATTTATTTCTCATTAATTGAGTCTAATTCAACTTTTGTAGGCCCAATAAAGTGTTTTTATTATTATTTTTTAATAAGAGTCCTTTTACTTATATTATTATATATATATATGAACATTTATTTAATTATTTTATTTTTACTGTTTTACTGTTTTATTTTCATAATTATATTATTTAATTATGAACAATTTCTTAAAAAATAAAATTATTTTCTACTTTAATTTTTCATCAACATTTTGTTTTTATTGGTTACTTTAGATATTATTATTATTATTATTATTATTATTATTATTATTATTATTATTATTATTATTATTATTATTATTAATTTATTATATATATAATTTTATATTTGGCGTACCCTTGCCGTTTTCATACCCTGTAATTTTAAGAATTGTCGTTTTTCGTCCCCGTCCTCGTCCCCGTATCCGTATCAGTGCAACATAGGCTTTGGTTGCCCTTGAGGGAGTTTGTGCTTCTTAGTTCATGCTCACTGTATTATAAAAAAATATATAGTCATTCGAAGTTAAAACAATCATTTAATTATATTTTTAAAATCTATAGACTAAATTAAACAAAGATGAATAATACTCGTGTTGCCACAGTACGAGTGATCTCTACTGTAACCAACAAAACTAGAATTTGTATAAAAACTGTTGTGTTCTCCGGTTTTTTGCACTGAAATCGGGAATTGGGTTTGGACCCGGATCCAGATTTCGGGAAAAATGGGCTAAGGGCCCTGTTTGGTCTGAGTTTTGTGAATGTGGGCTCTGTTTGGTTTGATTTTGGGCCCAGGCTTTAAACTCGGATAGAATGAGGCGCCGGAGGAAACAGAAAGAATTAAGAAAATCCAACGTAATTATAAAATTAATTGAAATTGAAAAAATAAACCTAATATGATGCAGCAAATCCAGAGGAAGCCAATTAACTTAATTATCTTGCTTAATACTAGTTAGTTAAGCAGCAATAAAGCAAAAGGGAACTCCCATTTACAACTTCATTAAAGAGATTATTCAGTCATATTCAGAAAAACCGATAATTAATTAGGCTTCCATTAATTCCCGAAATAAATTGTGAATATATTGAAGCAAAGAATATTCGTTGAACTCTAAAATCAGGATTTTAATAATCATTCGAGTTAAGATTCAAATAAATCAACAAGCAACGATGTTTGAAATAAAATTATAAAATAATAGGTTTTGTAATTCCTGGCAGAAGGTTTTCTAAGTTACACAAATACACTAAATCTAATGCTTGATCAAGTTTCTCATGCGTTTTACTGCTAGGAGATATGATTCCGACTTTAATTTTATGTCCAAATTACGTCGGTATTCATAAATAGAAAATTAAAAAGACCCGCATCTCTAATATATACATTCATCATCTAAATATGTATACAATTCATGTTATATTGCATACAATTTTTTAGATCTTTCTGTCGGAATATAGTTTCCTCGTACTAAATAGTAGGAGTGTTTATAGTCGGTTAACCGCACCATTTAGCATAAACGGTTGGTTAACTGTTATACCGATTATTAAATTTTACTAATCATAACTTAATCATTATAAAACGGTTAACATTAATAATTAACCGTTAAGACACAATTAACCGACGGTTCAATTACAGGTTAACATGTAACCTATTACAATTTTGGTCTTACCTTTGTCAAGAAATTGTACAAGACCTATCCTTAGTTCCCAAAGAAAGCTTTAGCTCTACAACGTTAAAATTAAAGCTGATTTTCATTTTTTTAAGTTTTCATTGAAGTAGAGAGGTGCAATCAGCTGTTGAAGGGAGAATTTAGAAAACTTCTTTAAGCCTAAAGGCTACATATATCTATATACAGCTGGAGATTCACATAATATATATGCAAGTATATATTTCACATAATCCCATCACCACCATTCCACTTTAAGGAAAATATTTCCACTGCAATTCATTTTTTCCCCCAGAAACACTGAAAAAACCCCGTAGTTCTTTAGCACTTTGATGCATTGAATTCGACAACAGGAGATAATGAATCTGGGACCAAAAAATGAGTTTTTTTGGAAAAATTTGATATTCTAACAAGTTTTAGAGAAAACTAGCCTGGAGAAAAAAAATCGTTTCCTACATATTAGAATTACTCATCATAATTTAACTGAATTATCTGAAAACTTATCCATAACTAAGTAAAGAAAACCGGGAAGTTGTTTTTGCATGTTAATTATGAACATGCATGATCAACATTAATGGTACATTGTAAAAAGAAAAGCTATAAGTGTTATGTATACTAGGGGAAATAGTTAAAATAAATATGTTGTTTTTTATGATCAAGAAGAAATACCAACACCAAGAAAATCTATGAAGGGAACATCCTCGTTTGTTTTGATGGAATCATCCTCTTGCTTCTGCTGGGAATTGGTCAGTACTCTACTGTCAGTTCCCTTTGATGCGTTATCAGTAAAGCTCATCGACTCCTTCTTCACATCATTGTTATTTTCGAGTTTAGGGTACCCAAAAGGACTTGGAACTACCCTCCTGTAGTTTGGGAGACCAAATGCAGTACTGAAATTCCCGAAGCTGCTACAATATGCTGAAGCATTTGAATGATGGTTATAAAGAGAATGATCCATTGCCATTAAATAATCTCTTCCTGATACTTCAGAAGCCATCAAATTCAATGTTGATGAAGCAAAAGCCCAAGACGGTGAAGAGTTTGGAGATGAGGATGAGATTGAGAAAAACTTGTCTTTAATGGGGTTTAGAGATTCAAAACACCTACCCTCTCGAAACCCAATTCTCGTGCTGAAACCCTCTTGACATGTTGATTTCCTTGGAGGAAAGCCAGTTAAAATTAGATTGGAATCATTAAGACCTTCTTGAAAGCTTCTCTTCCCACATAGCTTGGATCGTTCCCTCTGTTTCCTGGCCATTATAACATGCCAGTGGTTCTTCACTGCATTATCAGTTCTACCAGGAAACAGTCTAGCAATCAGTGCCCATTTGTTCCCATGGATACGGTGTGCTGCGAGGAGCCTTTCTTCTTCTTCTTCAGAAAATGGCCTCCTGTTGATTCTAGGGTCAAGTTGATTAAACCACCTCAATCTGCAGCTCTTCCCTACCACGAGCATATACAACTAAAATTAGGAGAAAGAAAGAAAGAAATAGATCATCCTTTTTTGTTTATAATAAGTTTTCATGACTTGCGATGAAGAAAATTTAGTAATCAAGTATTGCTTCTTTCTTTCTCCCGTGCCATCAAAACTTATGATGTTGGTTAATTAGGTAAAAGGCAGACATCTGATAAACGACAACTCTAAAACACTAATCATGGAGGAAAGGACGTGGCCTTGAATGAGTTTATGAAATCAAGCGAAACAAGAAAGTAGTACCTGATCTTCCCGGGAGCTTTTCTGCAATAGAGTTCCAGTTTTGTGCACCGTACTGTTGAACAAGTTGCCTGAGCTTTTCATCCTCAGCAGGTCTCCAGTGACCTCTAGGGCAAGTAGTCTTGACATCATCACTGGAAGATGCACCGGAATCCTCCATGGATGAGTGATGGAATCAAGCACCACCAAGGGGAAGTGGTGAAGAAGGAAAGGGAAATAAAGGAGATAATAAGAAAGTGCGGTTGGTTTAGGGTTATGGATGGGAAGTCACTTTTGTTGGTTTTATACGACACATTAAACCTATGTATCTCTATATAGAACCACTCACTGACCCTTTTCTTGTTCTGCTATTGGCCCATGAACCACTCTATCAATATTTTCCCAACTATATATTCCCTTTTCTTATACCATTTAAAGCCATGGTATTACGTTAAATCAAGCGTGGTGATTAGGGCACCTAGTAGTTTTTGTTAAAGGGACAGCTAGCTAGCCAGATAGCTCCTCTGGTGCTAAGACTATACTTACTTTCTATTTACTTTGGTTAACAAGGCACCGATCGTGAATTATCACCTTTAATAAACTTTTATTTCGTTTTCTCATGTTGCTTTTGTCATGCTAATTATAATGCATGGATGCCCTCACATTATTAACAACCAACATTTTAGTAACCCTATGTAGCATCAAAATTAATTTAGCTTCTTTCCCTTCAAAAAATTATTGACACAACTTGGGATATATGGAAAGAAAAAAAATTCAAAGTTGTGATATATTATATATACCAGAAATTGGAACAAAATACGATTAGCTAGTGTTTTAAAGCGAGCACATGCACATGCACCATCTGAATCAGATGATTCCTAAATTAGGGTTTTAATTTGTTTGTTTCTACCCAGAAACTGCTACACACCAAACTTTGAACTACTCAAAATAAAAAGTATCCGATTTTAACCATGTTAAGTTAGCTGTCAAAGTAATTGACAGTCCGCTTTTGTATAGAATGTACGAATTAATGCTCCACAATTAGACTTTGGGTTTTTGTTTAACATTCTTTAATATTTTCATGGTGACTAAACAAAGTCATTAAAAGAGAAAAAACAACAGTATTGATATACAAGACAAGAGAAGGCTAACTTGCTGGTTTGTTTCTCACGATTATCCCCCAAATTGCAAAACAATGATGGTTCTTATTGCACGCTTGCCTTTCTTGTTATAGCAAAATGACAGAGATCAGTAAAACCAAGGGCATCTGCTATAAGCTTCTCTGGTCCCTGCGATCAGAGATGTAAATAGCGGCCGTAGCCGCAATAGAAGTCATTATATAGCGATAGCAGCACCGTTCGTAACTGCGGTACCCACAACGGCTATGCTCGTAATAGTATATGTTTTTTAAAAAATTCACATGCACCATACCATAATGATCGCAATAATATTTTTTACATTCGCAATTGTAATAAACGCACGACTAAAAACACGACCGCCGGTTGTGCGTAATGGTGCTTAATGTTTGGCAGCAATGGTAGTTGCAAAACAATCGACAAAAATGACACTTCAACTCAATAATTACTTTGCGGTGCTGTAATTATTTTAAAGGTGATTAATTTATGAATGTTTCTGTGATGGATAAATGTAATTTTACTTTATTTTCAATGATCGAATTCTGCTTGCTTACCAAATAAAAAAAATGTAATTTGTAAGGCTTAAAGTAAATACCGTGCAAGGACAGCATCAAGAAAAGTATGGCTAAACCGTCTGCCTTTTCCCATACTTCCACGCAGATGGCAGGTCAAAAACAAATGTTGAAACACTAAGCTGAAAAAAAAAAACTAATTAATTTATTATAATTTGCTTTTTTTTCTTAACTGAATGAGATTTTATACTCTACCAAATCAAACATTTGAAATCCCATCTAAACGTGCCCTAGTTACCATTCACTGTATGTATATATATATATATTGAAGTCATAATGTAAAAAAAAAAATGTCCTTAAGGTTTGACTAAATTATCATTTTGACCCCTATTTTTTTTGAAGCATTTTAACAATAGGTAGAAAACGGGTCGTTCGGATTGGGTCATTTTGGTTCGAGTTATTTTAGGTCTGATTGCATTCAGTTTTGGCTTCGGGTCTGGTTCGATTTTAGTTCGAGTCTATGGTGATTCGAGTCATATTGGGTTAGTTATTTTTTGGTAAATTGATTTCAGTTCGGTTCAATATCGAGCCAATATGAGATCGGTCAGTTTTTGATTCAATTCAACCTTTGGATCGGTTGAATTCAATCGGGTTATCAATTCGGATCCGTTTTTACACCCCTATTTATAGTTTTTGGTGAGTTGTGCAGTGGTTCACATTCCATCTTTTTTATTTCTTTTAATATCTTTTCTTTATTTCGCGTTGCCTTTAGTTTGAGTGAAATTGGTTGTGGTCCGTTCAATTCAGTTGAAAATCGGTTCGGGTCTATTTCGGTTCAACTAAAATTTGGGTCCATTTTAGTTTGGTTCGGTTTATGATACATGCACCACAACGCAAGGGCAAAACGAATTCACTTTCCCTCTTGGCTCGATCACAAGAGCCAATTCCAAGCTGCTGAAAGATAAACTCCAGTTCGTAGTCCAAGATGTGCTTACCAAAGGTCTACAAGCATTCACGAAAGAGAAATAATGTAGAAATAGATGAAAACAGAAGGCTTTTTCTATTATTCGATATCTCAAAAGATTACAACAAGAGACTCTTTTATAGAGTTTTTTAGGAGTTCGACTAGATAAGGATTCCTAGTACAAAATAACTTCTAACTCTATACTAGATCAGAGATAACTGTAGACTAATTAGGACTTTAATTCTAACCTCTTTACCTAATACAATAAATATAGATAAGTACTAACTCTTAGGAGATTTAATCCTAATCTATGTAAAAACCGAAATATCCTACACTCCCCCTCAAGTTGGTGAGTATACGTTGTATAGTCCCAGCTAGGATAAAAATTCATCAAAGACAATTTTGGGTAAGGCTTTTGTGAGGATGTCTGCTAGTTGGCCTCATGTTGGGATATATGATAATATAGCTACCCCATTGACAATTTTTTTTTTCTGAAATAAAATGCTTGTCTATCTCAACATGTTTTGTTCTGTCATGTTGAACTGGATTCTTTACAATATGAATGGTTGATTGATTATTGCAAAGAATCTCAAATGTGTCTTCTTGGTCAGTGTGTAATTCCTTTAACAACTTGAGTATCCAAATTCCTTCACACATTCTTAGTGCTAATGCTCGAAATTCTGCTTTAGCACTGCTTCTGGATACATCTGATTGCTTCTTGCTTCTCCAAGTCACAAGATTTTCCCAAACGAATGTGCAGTATCCACTTGTTGATCTTCTTTCAGTGAGTTCTCCTGTCCAGCTTGAGTCTGTAAAGATTCTGACATATTTGTCTTGTCTTTTTAAATAGTAAACCATGTCCTGGAGTTTTCTTCAAATACCTCAGGATTCTGTTTGCTGATGTCATGTGTTCTTCATTTGGATTTGTCATATGCTGACTAATTACATTAACAAGAAACACAATGTCTGGTCTAGTTAAGGATAGATAAATTAGCTTTCCCACTAACCTTTGAAATCTCTCTTTGTCGACTAAAGTAAATGTTTCTTTGGTGAATTTCAATCCAACTTCGATTGGTGTATATGTTGGTTTGCATATGAGCATCCCTGCTTCGTTAAGTAAATTGAGAACATACATCCTTTGATTAATCACTAGCCCTTTACTTGACCTTGCTACCTTTATACCAAGAAAGTATCGAAGCTATCCCAAATCCTTTATTTCAAATTCTCTCTGTAGAATGGGTTTTAAGCATCTGATTTCCTTATCATCATGTCCTGTCACAATTATATCATCTAGATAGACAATTAAGATAACTCTTTTATTTTCCGAAGTTACCTTAATGAAGAGTGTATGATCAGCCAGTGATTGCTTGTATCCATCTTTCAGAATTGCTTTGGTGAACCTGTCAAACCAAGCTCGAGGAGACTGCTTAAGGACATACAGTGATATGTTGAGCTTACAAACTTTCTGATGACCTTCAATTGATCTCAAATATGAAATGACTGTATATAAACTTCTTATTCTAGTTTTCCATCCAGAAATGCATTCTTCACATCTAGTTGGTGTAGCTTCCAATCAGAGTTTACAACAAGACTCAATAATACTCTAACAGTATTGAGTTTAGTCACTGAAGCAAATGTTTCTGTGTAGTCGATCCCATAGGTTTGTGTATAGCCTTTTAGCCACAAGCCTTGCTTTGTATCTCTAGACACTACCATCATAGTTATATTTTACAGTAAAAATCCACTTACAACCAACAATTTTATTACCTTGGGGAAGATCAGTTATTGTCCAAGTACCATTCTTCTCAAGAGCACTAATTTCTTCTTCGACGACATTTCTCCACTTGGGATGCTTTAATGCTTCATCAATTGTGGAAGGAATCCGCTCTTCATCTAAGCTTGTTGTAAAGGCTTTAAAGGATGGCCTCAATGAACTATAGCCAACAAATTTCTGAGTATGATGTTTAGTGCACTTTCTAACCCCTTTTCTAATAGTAATAGAAAAATCATCAAGATTAGGGATAGTATGCTCATTGATTTTATTACCTTCCTCCTCCATATTGGCTAATGGACTCAAATCCAACTCTCGGCAAGTGTCAGATTGCAAGATTGCCTCGGGTATGGTTTTACTTTTTCTTGTATAGATCTGAAATTCTTTCGGAGGTGGTATAGGTGTTTTGAGGAGGTATAGGAGTATGGGAAGGAGTAGGTGTTTTAGAAAAGGTTGGTAAAGGAAAGGAGATGTAGGTTCAGATAACAAAGGTGAATTAGGGGATAAAGGCTCAGTTGGTATAGAAGTATTGGGATCTATTACCCGTGGTTGAGGAGAAGATTGGAACTGATAAGGCTGAAAATCATCCCAATTCTCCCCCTGAATTGCAGCCTGAGAAAAGTAAGGATCTTTTTCAAAATAGGTAAGATCCATAGTAACAAAAAATCTGTGAGAAAGAGGATGATAGCACTTGTATCCCTTCTTGAGTGAAGAATACCCGACAAGAACACACTCCAAAGATCTAGGATCTAACTTGGACTTATTAGGTGCTGAATTATGGATAAAGAGAGTACAACCAAATATTTTAAGAGGTAAAACAAAAGAGAGAGACTTAAAATGGGGGTAACTCATTAAGAAAACAGATTGAGGGGTTTGGAATTTCAAAACCTTACTTGGCATACAGTTGATTAAGTATGTGGCAGTTAGCAATGCCTCACCCCACAAGTATTTCGGGACCAAGATAGCATATATAAGAGAACGAGTTACTTCAAGAAGATGTCTGTTTTTTCTCCCGGCAATTCCATTCTGCTGTGGTGTAACACCCCCTTCCTGGTTTGGTCGAGAACTGAGTCAGAAGGTGAAATCGATGACCAATACAGAAACCAGTGCAATAAAATTTCATTTTATTATTAACAGTTTCAATCCACATCATACAATGAACCATTTCCATCAAATAACCTAGTCCAATTTATCCATACAAGCAATGATTAGTTATTCATGGGCTAAATTTCAATTATTACAAGTTTTAGGGACCACATTGTAATTTTGATAAACTAAGGGTCCTCCTATGCAATTGACATTACCATTTTAAAATTCACTAATTTAATGACATGTTTGCAAAATTTCATTCGATTTGGAGATCATTAACACATTCAATTTAACCTTACAATGTTCTGTGACTAAACTGTGAAAATAGAAATTTGTCCTATGAGCCTTTAACTAACTTACCTAACCCCGTATCAGAACACCCTAGAGTTGTTTCGAAACGGGTGAACGATGATCAACTCCTATTGACCTTACCCTTAAGACCGTACCGATATGTGCATACCCGTATCGAAACGGGATTGACCTTTTTTGACTTTGACTTTGACCCATTTCAATATGCTATGAACCCGTATCGAAACGAGAAATTCCAGAGACCAAATGTTTCGAAACAGCCATGAACCATTCCAATATACCTTATTTCTCAGGCCAAACTGTGCTTACTCGTATCGAAACGCCATCACCCGTTTCGATACGGCCTGACCTGTAATGACATATTTTTGCTGGTTTTTACTCAATTTAACCTATCGAACGATGTCCAAATGCTACGAAACTTTACACACAATATTTAAATAGCATAAACTACTAACATGCCAAGTTTCATGATCATACAAATCCATTTACTATGTTTTTACCTTTTTGAGCTAATTATGTATTTTTATACTACTTTAAGTCAACCAAAAAGGCTATTTAGAGCCATATACCATATTACAACTTAGGCACTTCACCAACACATCAAAATAGACACAAACGACTAGTTCAACTACTTTGCCACCTTCCTAGGAGTTTATAAGTCAAAATACATTACTTTGAGGCTTGTAGTGACTTGTCTTGCCTAGCCAAATCCGATCTTCTGACACTCGATCTTTCAACATGAAAATGCATGAGATGAGACATGTTAGGCATACATTGCCTGGTGAGATAGTCATAAATAATATGAACAACATTATATCAAATATCAATATGCATGATCTCATGCTTATCAATGTCAAAGCTATGCATCAATATACAATGTTGAGCATTTTCATTTCATCATAAATCCTTGGATTGAATCAAGATAATGGATACATGAATTCCTACGCCTCGCCAAATCAATGAATGGTCTGATCCCTCCGCCTCACCAATATGACCAATATCATTACACATCCCTCCGCCTCGCCAAATCAATATAGGCCGTAGCCTTATGACCGTAGTCCACCTGTACACTATGCTCATGAATTCTATGGCATGCCAATTATATACAATGTCTATTCAAATCCAAGGTTCCAATGTTCATATCCATTTCAATAATCAATAGTATTCCAATGTCCAATGATTTCAATATTACCAATGACAAACATATATGTATCTCATCATCAATATATCATAATCTAATGTCAATATCAATGTCTAGTGATTTCTATACAATAATCCAATGTTCATATCCTTTTGCTATGCACCCTGGTAGTACTAAGATGTATCGTGATCTTCGTGATGAGTACTATTGGGTTGGTTTGAAGAAGGATGTTGCAGAGTTCGTGAGCAAGTGTTTGGTGTGTCAGCGAGTTAAGGCTGAGCATCAGTTTCCTTCTGGTTTGTTGCAACCGTTGAAAATCCCTGAGTGGAAGTGGGAGAGGGTTACCATGGATTTTGTGTCTGGTTTGCCTTTGTCTCCATCGAAAAAGAATTCGGTTTGGGTGATTGTGGATCGCCTGACGAAGTGTGCACATTTCTTGCCTGTGCATACTACGTTCTCTTTGGATAAGCTGGCAGAGCTGTACATTGCTGAGATTGTGCGGCTGCATGGTGTGCCTAAGTCGATTGTGTCGGATAGGGATCCGAGGTTCACATCGCGGTTTTGGCAGTGTTTGCATCAAGCTCTGGGTACAAGGTTGCATTTCAGTACCTCCTATCATCCTCAGTCGGATGGTCAGTCTGAGCGAGTTATCCAGGTTTTGGAGGATATGTTGAGGTGCTGCGTGATTGAGTTCCAAGGTTCTTGGGAGAAGCATCTGCCTTTGGTTGAGTTTGCTTATAACAACAGTTATCAGGCGAGCATACAGATGGCACCTTATGAGGCTCTGTATGGGAGGAAGTGTAGGACCCCTCTTTGTTGGGCTGAAACTGGTCAAAAGTTGGTTTCGATGCCGGCTTTGTTGAAAGGGACCACAGAGAAGGTGAAGCTCATTTGTGAGCGGTTGAAGGCGGCCTCTGATCGGCAGAAGTCTTACGCAGATTTGAAGCGTAAGGAGATAGAGTATGCGGTTGGTGACCGTGTGTTCTTGAAGGTTTCGCCTTGGAAGAAGGTGATGAGGTTTGGCCGAAAGGGCAAGTTGAGCCCTAGATACATTGGACCGTATGAGGTGGTTGAGCGTGTGGGTCCTGTCGCGTATCGGTTGAGGTTACCTCAGGAGTTGGAGAAGATCCATGATGTGTTCCATGTCTCTATGCTTCGGAAGTATAGATCTGATCCTTCGCATGTGATGCCTGTGGAGGAAGTGGAACTGAATCCGGATTTGACCTATGATGAGGAACCGGTGAAGGTTCTGGATTCGGATAGCAAGGTTCTTCGTGGCAAGACCATTGAGTTGGTGAAGGTGCTGTGGAAGCATCGCGGTGTTGAGGAAGCCACGTGGGAGCGGAAGGAAGACATGCTGAAGCAGTTTCCTTATCTCTTTCCTTCAGGTAAATTTCGAGGACGAAATTTCTTAAGGGGGGGAGAGTTGTAACGCCCCGGTTTTCGGCTTAGAAGTTTTGGGCGTTGACCGTTTGGTCAAAGTCCTGTTCGAATCTTAAGAGGTAAAATTAGGAAAGCCTAGTTCGGGTTGCATTAAAAATATGGAAAAATGTTCTAAAATCATCTTTTAATATAATTAGATGAACTGTGAAATCAATTTTGAAAAATGGGTTTTGGAAGTATGACATTTTGGCTAGTGACCAAAATGTAATTTTCGAAAGTTTGGTGGCTATTTTATAAAGAGTTGAAACTTTGAATCTTTAAGGAGCTATTAATCCAAAGATGATTTCTCCAGATTTTTCTAAGATATTTTAAGTCTATAATCTGATTTTAAAACATATTAGAAGTGGAGGGAAAATCTATTTGGCATTTTCTCAACTAACTTCTCATTTTCTTTCTCTCTTTTTCTCTCAACCCAAACACTCCATTTCCAGAGTTTTGTTTCTGATTTTCTCACCTAAATTCCTCCATTCAACTCTCATTTGATTGCAAATCATTGTATCTTCAAAACCTCTTCAACTGCTTCTTGTTTCTTCAAGGATTTTCATTCCAAAAAGTGGAGAATCACAAGTTTGGAGGTAAGAACGTCCTTCTCCTCTAAACTATCAGTTCTTTACTGAAATTCCCAAGTTATCAACTCTTGATTGATGTTTAATTAAAGGCTTTTGAGTTTGGAATTGTATCTTGGCTTATTATGCAAGATTTTGATGATTTTTGATGATTTTCGTTGGATCTGAGTAATCTGTGATTTAAGAGATGTTTTTGATGTTAAATGATCTCTAAATTGATAAGGAAATGAGTTTTGATCAATGCAATCCCGGATAGGTTGTGTTTCCTAAGTTTAGCTTAAGATTCTTGAATGTTTTTGTGGTGATCTTGTGGATCTGTTGTTGCTGGAGGTAAAAGGATGTTTATAGGTTGTTTTTAGATGTTGTATGGTGATGATGGATGTGAGGTTTTGCTGGTTTATGGCTGGGCTTTGTTTAGAAGTGGTTTGGATGCAATTTCGGTGGTGTTTAGTGGCCGAAATTGGTGTTTGAATGAGAGCAGCGAGTTTGAGTGCTTTCATTGAAGCTTTTGATGCTTGATGATGCATTAAACCTCTGCTTTAATGTGTTTGATCAGGGGAGGCATCTTTGGATCCAAGAGTTGTTGATCCGGAAGCTTGAATTCGTGCTTCGGCAAGTGGCGAAGTGGAATCGGTGAGTGAAAATGGGTTTTCGGCTTTGAAACCAATGTCTTGGGAGCTTAGCTTAAGTCTAAACAACTTTGCTAAGCTCGAGTGTAAGTTTTCGGAATTTCTCTCTAGTGGTGGTGGCCATGATTTTGTTGTGATGCGAAATGATAATTTGCATGTTTTACATACTGTTTTGGAAGCATGTTTTAGCATGGTTTTTGCTGTTGATATAAGCCATATGTTGAAGGTAACTCTAGGTAGGAGTTCCTTGCTTTTGCACATTGAAATGTTGTGGTATAATGCTTTTAAATGCATGATGAATATGGCTTGGTTTTATGCTTTAAAACAGTGATGTAAGTGATGAAAATGATGTATATTGGCAAGTGATGTTTTTAAAATGTTAAGGTCACTAAGGTGGTTAAAAGTCCTTGAGTGAGCCTTGTTACTTATGAACATCAAGGTGGTTAAAAGTCCTTGGATGGTTCATGTTGTGGACACTAAGGTGGTTAAAAGTCCTTAGGTGATCCTCCTCTATGGTGTTTAAAAGTCCATAGGCCAAGGTGTTTAAAAGTCCTTGGGATCAAGGTGTTTAAAAGTCCTTGATGTGATTCATTCATGGTGTTTAAAAGTCCATGGCCAAGGTGTTTAAAAGTCCTTGGGATCAAGGTGTTTAAAAGTCCTTGATGAGATACTTTCTATGGTGTTTAAAAGTCCATAGGCCAAGGTGTTTAAAAGTCCTTGGGGCCAAGGTGTTTAAAAGTCCTTGGGAAAGTTGTTGAACTTGTTTAAATAAATGGAATGTTTCACTTGAGCCAATATGACATGATATGATTTGATGCATGAGATGCATGTTTTTTGGTATGCTTTTGAGCATGTGAAAAGGTTGATTTAAAGCATGTTTTGTAAATGTTTTGAATTGCATTATTGAATGGTTTTTAAGAGCTTTCCTCACTAAGCTTTTGCTTACGCTCTCTTTGTTTTCTGAATTCAATAATGCAGAGCGTTAGAGTACCTTGAGGGCAGCAAGAAAGGGCAAGCAATCAAGTTCAAGTGAAGCTCAAAGTATGAAGGTTTTATAAATGCATTTAGCTTTTGAATGTTTTGGCAATGGGGGACCAATGTGTATGTTTTGGGAGGTGTTGGAGACTCCCTAAGTATGATATATGTTGATGTGTTTGCTGGTTTTGGTTTGGAACCATTTATGCTTGTTTTGCAAGTTTGGTGTTTGAATGTCTAGCTTGTGTAGGAAGCATGCCTTTAGAATTGGGGCTTTTTGCTTGTGATGATGTTTGGATGAATTGATGATGCTATTATGTTGTTTTTATGTTGAATTGCATGTTGGCAAAGTTTGGTGATGTTCGGAGCATGTTTGGATGTGTAATTGCATGTTTAAAGTGATGTTTTGAAGCAATCTGGGCAGGGTGTTTCGGAACAGCACCTACCGTTTCAGAACGGGTGCCTTAAATGAGCCCAGGCGTCCGAAACGGGAGGGGCCGTTCCGAAACGGAAAAGCCTCTGCCAGACCCCCGTTTCGAAACAAGCTAAGCCTGTTTCGGAACGGCCCCGCGTTTCGGAACGGGCTGTCTCCCGTTTCGGAACAGTTGACCGTTGGGGGCTGTCAATGGCAGTTTTATGTTTTGAAAAGTTTGCGTTTTGGTCCTGAAACTTGTGTGTGCAATTGTATGAGCTGTGGATGTCCTTTTGAGCTGAAATTTCACAGAGAAGCATGAAACCTGATTAATTTCAAGTTGGTAACTTCAATTTGGATTAAGTCCTTTAATTTATCAGAATTTACAATTTGGTCCCTAATGTTGTAAATTGTTCAATTGAGTCCCTGTTTAACCTCTGACGTTTGTGATCTTTTGGTATGATGTTTGTGTGATCACCATTAGGCTTAATGTGCATCTAGACAAGTTTAAAAAGAAAAAAAAAGGGTCGTTAATCAAGGTTGACTTTCGGGTTGACTTTGGTTTTCCCCGTGTGACTTTCTTAATTCGGGTCAACCGTCTAGGCCGGGTTAAGGGGGTTACATTTGGTGGTATCAGAGCTGAGTTCTCGAGTAATTGGGAATGTTTGTATGCATGATTGAAGCATGTTTTCTTTGTATGCTTGTGGTTTGGAAGCATGTTCAGTGGCTTGAGATGTTGATGCAATTGA
The DNA here is from genome assembly GCA_030270665.1 of Hibiscus trionum. Classification (NCBI taxonomy): domain Eukaryota; kingdom Viridiplantae; phylum Streptophyta; class Magnoliopsida; order Malvales; family Malvaceae; genus Hibiscus; species Hibiscus trionum. The sequence continues at coordinate 15,574,352 of BSYR01000013.1, forward strand.
GTTGTATGTTGTGATGTTGCATGCTGAGGGTACCCATTGCCAAACAAAAGCTAATGAAATGAAATTGATTTTGAATGAAATTGAGCTTGAATACTTGGATTGCTTACCTTGCTGGGCCTGACTTGTTTTATTTTGTATTGTTGTTGCATGGTAAAAGTATGGCACCACGTAGAGAGTTAAGAGGTAATGTGCGAGCTACGGCTCCCAATGAGAATGAGAATGAAGAGCACGCTGATAGTGCTGTGTTACCCCCTCCTCCGCCTGGTGGTGGTGATGGAGGTGCGAGAGCTGAAGCTGCAGCTGGTGCTGGAGCTGCTGGACCAGAGGTTGGTCAGGGGCAAGCTATGCCTGACATGACGATGTTGGTTCAAGCTATTGTGGGTGCTTTTCGAGCAGCAGTAGCTGGAGCTCAGGGAGCTGGGCATCAGGGAGATGCTGGAGTCAGATTGCCTTTGGAGCGTCTGCGCAGTCTTGGAGGGACTGAGTTTAGAGGTTTATCAGCTGAGAGTTCTGAGGCTTGGCTGGAAAGTACCAAGCGTATCTTGGGACAGATGAGTTGCACGGATGTGCAAAAGCTGGGCTGTGTTGTGTCCTTGCTGCAGGACGATGCTTATACATGGTGGACGACTACCATTGCTGGAATGGCTGAAGCTGATGTTACCTGGACATTCTTTCAGAATGTGTTTAAAAGAAGATATCTGGGAGTGAGATATCTGGACGAGAAAAAGCGAGAATTCATGTCTCTTACCCAAGGGAGCATGAGCGTAGCTGAGTATGAGGTGCAGTTTGTACGGCTCAGTCAGTATGCACCGGAGCTGATACCAGATGAGAGGGCTAGGTGCGAGAGGTTTCGTTACGGTCTTGTGACGGATGTCAAGATGTATTTGTTGGCCACCGAGTATGTTGATTTTGATGTGTTGGTGGGCCGAGCAAAGGATGTTGAGATGAACCTGAGTTTGTCTGCTAAGAGTGCTGGCAAGCGAGTTGCTGAGTATAGTTCCGGAGGTGGACGGAACAAGAGGGGACGAGATCAGAAGTATCAGTCCTCAGCCAGGAGAGGTGGTGGTGTGCCTGCTAGGGGTGGCGGTGCTAGAGCTGATCCTAGTGCTTGTTGGATCTGTGGTTCCCGTGGTCACTTGAAGCGTGATTGTCCTCGTGCTGAGAGAGTGGCACAAGCTCCTGTTGCGACAGCTGGTAATGCTGGTGGAAATGGGTGCTGGAATTGTGGCTCTGCGGACCACATCAGGCGAGATTGTCCGAGGTTGGCTGGTGAGCAGGTGCGTGCTCCTGTTGTTGCTGCACCGCAGAGAGGTCGTGGGCGCGGCCGTGGTAATTTCCAGAGGAGAGAGGAAGGTGGCCGAGGGGTAGCTCATGTTGTAGCTATTCAGCCTGAAGGTGGAGGCCAAGCGAGGGTGTATGCTCAGAGAGAGGGCAGGAATGATGCAGATGTGATTGCAGGTACCTTTACTTTGCAGTCCTTGTCATTGCTTTCTTTGATTGATTCTGGATCTACGCATTCATATATTCTTCGTGAGCATGCTGAATTGCTTGGTTTACCTGTTGAGTCTTTGGATGTTGGTGTTCGGGTCACTAGTTCTTTTGGTGAGACTGTTGTGACTCGGAAGTTGTATAGAAGGTGCCCTTTGGTTGTTCAAGAGCATGTCTTTCATGTTGATCTTATGGAGTTGCCCTTCTATGGTTTTGATGTGATCCTTGGTATGGATTGGCTTGCTGAGCATCGTGCTGTTGTGGATTGTGAGAATAAGCGTGTTTCGCTTAAGCTTGCGGATGATTATGAAGTTGTGGTGGTTGGTGAGAATGTGAAGTTTCTTGCCAATGTTGTGTCTTCCTTGGAGGAGAGCAGGATGCTGAGGCAAGGTTGCGAAGCTTATCTAGCTTTTGTGATGAATCCTAGCTCTAAGGAGTTGAGGGTGCAAGATATCAGGGTTGTAAAGGAGTTTCCTGGTGTTTTTCCTGAGGAGTTGCCTGGTTTACCTCCTAACCGCGAGGTGGAGTTTGGAATTGAGCTGTATGAGAATACAACTCCTGTGTCCATTACTCCCTATAGAATGGCACCTAAGGAGCTGAAGGAGCTGAAGACGCAGTTGCAAGAGTTGCTTGATCGTGGATTCATCCGGCCGAGTGTGTCGCCTTGGGGTGCTCCTGTCTTGTTTGTGAAGAAGAAGGATGGCACTATGAGAATGTGCATTGATTACCGTCAGCTGAACAAGTTGACTATTAAGAATCGGTATCCTTTGCCGAGGATTGATGATCTCTTTGATCAATTTCGGGGAGCTGCTGTGTTCTCTAAGATTGACTTGAGGTCAGGGTATTATCAGTTGAAGGTGAAAGATGTGGATGTGCCTAAGACAGCTTTCAGGACAAGGTATGGGCATTATGAGTTCCTTGTGATGCCGTTTGGGTTGACAAATGCTCCTGCTGCTTTCATGGACATGATGAATCGTGTGTTTCATGAATATTTGGACAAGTTTGTCGTGGTGTTCATTGATGATATCCTCGTGTACTCTCGTACAGAGGAGGAGCACGAAGAGCATTTGAGGGTTGTTTTGCAAGCTTTGTTGGAAAATCAGCTTTATGCTAAGCTGAGCAAGTGTGAGTTCTGGCTAAGAGAGGTGGTTTTTCTTGGGCATGTGGTCTCAGCTGAGGGGATTCGTGTTGATCCTCAGAAGATTGAGGCGGTGATGAGCTGGAAGGTTCCTAAGTCTGTTCATGAGGTCCGTAGTTTCCTTGGTCTGGCGGGATACTACCGAAGGTTTGTGGATGGTTTTTCCAGGGTTGCTGCTCCTTTGACAAAGTTGTTGCAGAAGGATGTTAAGTATGAGTGGACAGAAGCGAGACAGCAGGCTTTTGAGAAGCTGAAGGCGGCTTTAACGCAAGCTCCTATCTTGATTCAGCCAGAATCAGGGAAAGAGTTTGTGGTTTACAGTGATGCATCCTATGTTGGTTTGGGGTGTGTGCTGATGCAGGAGGGTAAGGTGGTGGCTTATGCATCGCGGCAGTTGAAAGTGCATGAGCGCAATTACCCTACGCACGATATTGAGCTGGCTGCAGTGGTTTTTGCTCTGAAGATCTGGAGGCATTATCTGTATGGTGAGAAGTGTACTGTGTACACGGATCACAAGAGTTTGAGGTATCTGATGTCTCAGAAGGAGTTGAATCTAAGGCAGCGTCGTTGGTTGGAGTTGCTCAAGGATTATGATCTGACGATTGAGTATCATCCTGGAAAAGCTAATGTTGTTGCTGATGCCTTGAGTAGGAAGGTGGCTGTTGAGCTGAGGGCCATGTTTGCTAGCTTGAGCATATCGCGTGATGGTGGTCTTGTGGCTGAGTTACAGGTGAAACCATCTTTGGTTCAGTTGATCAAGGATAAACAGTTGTTGGATGATTCCTTGGTGTCTCATGTTCAGGATATCGCGGAGGGTAGACCTTCGGATTTCTGTTTCAATGATGATGGTGTGCTGTGTTTTGGTAGTCGGATAGTAGTGCCCAATGATGCTGAGTTGAGGCGTGCTATTCTGACTGAAGGTCATAGTAGTCCTTTTGCTATGCACCCTGGTAGTACTAAGATGTATCGTGATCTTCGTGATGAGTACTATTGGGTTGGTTTGAAGAAGGATGTTGCAGAGTTCGTGAGCAAGTGTTTGGTGTGTCAGCGAGTTAAGGCTGAGCATCAGTTTCCTTCTGGTTTGTTGCAACCGTTGAAAATCCCTGAGTGGAAGTGGGAGAGGGTTACCATGGATTTTGTGTCTGGTTTGCCTTTGTCTCCATCGAAAAAGAATTCGGTTTGGGTGATTGTGGATCGCCTGACGAAGTGTGCACATTTCTTGCCTGTGCATACTACGTTCTCTTTGGATAAGCTGGCAGAGCTGTACATTGCTGAGATTGTGCGGCTGCATGGTGTGCCTAAGTCGATTGTGTCGGATAGGGATCCGAGGTTCACATCGCGGTTTTGGCAGTGTTTGCATCAAGCTCTGGGTACAAGGTTGCATTTCAGTACCTCCTATCATCCTCAGTCGGATGGTCAGTCTGAGCGAGTTATCCAGGTTTTGGAGGATATGTTGAGGTGCTGCGTGATTGAGTTCCAAGGTTCTTGGGAGAAGCATCTGCCTTTGGTTGAGTTTGCTTATAACAACAGTTATCAGGCGAGCATACAGATGGCACCTTATGAGGCTCTGTATGGGAGGAAGTGTAGGACCCCTCTTTGTTGGGCTGAAACTGGTCAAAAGTTGGTTTCGATGCCGGCTTTGTTGAAAGGGACCACAGAGAAGGTGAAGCTCATTTGTGAGCGGTTGAAGGCGGCCTCTGATCGGCAGAAGTCTTACGCGGATTTGAAGCGTAAGGAGATAGAGTATGCGGTTGGTGACCGTGTGTTCTTGAAGGTTTCGCCTTGGAAGAAGGTGATGAGGTTTGGCCGAAAGGGCAAGTTGAGCCCTAGATACATTGGACCGTATGAGGTGGTTGAGCGTGTGGGTCCTGTCGCGTATCGGTTGAGGTTACCTCAGGAGTTGGAGAAGATCCATGATGTGTTCCATGTCTCTATGCTTCGGAAGTATAGATCTGATCCTTCGCATGTGATGCCTGTGGAGGAAGTGGAACTGAATCCGGATTTGACCTATGATGAGGAACCGGTGAAGGTTCTGGATTCGGATAGCAAGGTTCTTCGTGGCAAGACCATTGAGTTGGTGAAGGTGCTGTGGAAGCATCGCGGTGTTGAGGAAGCCACGTGGGAGCGGAAGGAAGACATGCTGAAGCAGTTTCCTTATCTCTTTCCTTCAGGTAAATTTCGAGGACGAAATTTCTTAAGGGGGGGAGAGTTGTAACGCCCCGGTTTTCGGCTTAGAAGTTTTGGGCGTTGACCGGTTTGGTCAAAGTCCTGTTCGAATCTTAAGAGGTAAAATTAGGAAAGCCTAGTTCGGGTTGCATTAAAAATATGGAAAAATGTTCTAAAATCATCTTTTAATATAATTAGATGAACTGTGAAATCAATTTTGAAAAATGGGTTTTGGAAGTATGACATTTTGGCTAGTGACCAAAATGTAATTTTCGAAAGTTTGGTGGCTATTTTATAAAGAGTTGAAACTTTGAATCTTTAAGGAGCTATTAATCCAAAGATGATTTCTCCAGATTTTTCTAAGATATTTTAAGTCTATAATCTGATTTTAAAACATATTAGAAGTGGAGGGAAAATCTATTTGGCATTTTCTCAACTAACTTCTCATTTTCTTTCTCTCTTTTTCTCTCAACCCAAACACTCCATTTCCAGAGTTTTGTTTCTGATTTTCTCACCTAAATTCCTCCATTCAACTCTCATTTGATTGCAAATCATTGTATCTTCAAAACCTCTTCAATTGCTTCTTGTTTCTTCAAGGATTTTCATTCCAAAAAGTGGAGAATCACAAGTTTGGAGGTAAGAACGTCCTTCTCCTCTAAACTATCAGTTCTTTACTGAAATTCCCAAGTTATCAACTCTTGATTGATGTTTAATTAAAGGCTTTTGAGTTTGCAATTGTATCTTGGCTTATTATGCAAGATTTTGATGATTTTTGATGATTTTCGTTGGATCTGAGTAATCTGTGATTTAAGAGATGTTTTTGATGTTAAATGATCTCTAAATTGATAAGGAAATGAGTTTTGATCAATGCAATCCCGGATAGGTTGTGTTTCCTAAGTTTAGCTTAAGATTCTTGAATGTTTTTGTGGTGATCTTGTGGATCTGTTGTTGCTGGAGGTAAAAGGATGTTTATAGGTTGTTTTTAGATGTTGTATGGTGATGATGGATGTGAGGTTTTGCTGGTTTATGGCTGGGCTTTGTTTAGAAGTGGTTTGGATGCAATTTCGGTGGTGTTTAGTGGCCGAAATTGGTGTTTGAATGAGAGCAGCGAGTTTGAGTGCTTTCATTGAAGCTTTTGATGCTTGATGATGCATTAAACCTCTGCTTTAATGTGTTTGATCAGGGGAGGCATCTTTGGATCCAAGAGTTGTTGATCCGGAAGCTTGAATTCGTGCTTCGGCAAGTGGCGAAGTGGAATCGGTGAGTGAAAATGGGTTTTCGGCTTTGAAACCAATGTCTTGGGAGCTTAGCTTAAGTCTAAACAACTTTGCTAAGCTCGAGTGTAAGTTTTCGGAATTTCTCTCTAGTGGTGGTGGCCATGATTTTGTTGTGATGCGAAATGATAATTTGCATGTTTTACATACTGTTTTGGAAGCATGTTTTAGCATGGTTTTTGCTGTTGATATAAGCCATATGTTGAAGGTAACTCTAGGTAGGAGTTCCTTGCTTTTGCACATTGAAATGTTGTGGTATAATGCTTTTAAATGCATGATGAATATGGCTTGGTTTTATGCTTTAAAACAGTGATGTAAGTGATGAAAATGATGTATATTGGCAAGTGATGTTTTTAAAATGTTAAGGTCACTAAGGTGGTTAAAAGTCCTTGAGTGAGCCTTGTTACTTATGAACATCAAGGTGGTTAAAAGTCCTTGGATGGTTCATGTTGTGGACACTAAGGTGGTTAAAAGTCCTTAGGTGATCCTCCTCTATGGTGTTTAAAAGTCCATAGGCCAAGGTGTTTAAAAGTCCTTGGGATCAAGGTGTTTAAAAGTCCTTGATGTGATTCATTCATGGTGTTTAAAAGTCCATGGCCAAGGTGTTTAAAAGTCCTTGGGATCAAGGTGTTTAAAAGTCCTTGATGAGATACTTTCTATGGTGTTTAAAAGTCCATAGGCCAAGGTGTTTAAAAGTCCTTGGGGCCAAGGTGTTTAAAAGTCCTTGGGAAAGTTGTTGAACTTGTTTAAATAAATGGAATGTTTCACTTGAGCCAATATGACATGATATGATTTGATGCATGAGATGCATGTTTTTTGGTATGCTTTTGAGCATGTGAAAAGGTTGATTTAAAGCATGTTTTGTAAATGTTTTGAATTGCATTATTGAATGGTTTTTAAGAGCTTTCCTCACTAAGCTTTTGCTTACGCTCTCTTTGTTTTCTGAATTCAATAATGCAGAGCGTTAGAGTACCTTGAGGGCAGCAAGAAAGGGCAAGCAATCAAGTTCAAGTGAAGCTCAAAGTATGAAGGTTTTATAAATGCATTTAGCTTTTGAATGTTTTGGCAATGGGGGACCAATGTGTATGTTTTGGGAGGTGTTGGAGACTCCCTAAGTATGATATATGTTGATGTGTTTGCTGGTTTTGGTTTGGAACCATTTATGCTTGTTTTGCAAGTTTGGTGTTTGAATGTCTAGCTTGTGTAGGAAGCATGCCTTTAGAATTGGGGCTTTTTGCTTGTGATGATGTTTGGATGAATTGATGATGCTATTATGTTGTTTTTATGTTGAATTGCATGTTGGCAAAGTTTGGTGATGTTCGGAGCATGTTTGGATGTGTAATTGCATGTTTAAAGTGATGTTTTGAAGCAATCTGGGCAGGGTGTTTCGGAACAGCACCTACCGTTTCAGAACGGGTGCCTTAAATGAGCCCAGGCGTCCGAAACGGGAGGGGCCGTTCCGAAACGGAAAAGCCTCTGCCAGACCCCCGTTTCGAAACAAGCTAAGCCTGTTTCGGAACGGCCCCGCGTTTCGGAACGGGCTGTCTCCCGTTTCGGAACAGTTGACCGTTGGGGGCTGTCAATGGCAGTTTTATGTTTTGAAAAGTTTGCGTTTTGGTCCTGAAACTTGTGTGTGCAATTGTATGAGCTGTGGATGTCCTTTTGAGCTGAAATTTCACAGAGAAGCATGAAACCTGATTAATTTCAAGTTGGTAACTTCAATTTGGATTAAGTCCTTTAATTTATCAGAATTTACAATTTGGTCCCTAATGTTGTAAATTGTTCAATTGAGTCCCTGTTTAACCTCTGACGTTTGTGATCTTTTGGTATGATGTTTGTGTGATCACCATTAGGCTTAATGTGCATCTAGACAAGTTTAAAAAGAAAAAAAAAGGGTCGTTAATCAAGGTTGACTTTCGGGTTGACTTTGGTTTTCCCCGTGTGACTTTCTTAATTCGGGTCAACCGTCTAGGCCGGGTTAAGGGGGTTACACGCTTAAGGTAGGGCCTATATCTCAAAGCACTTACAATCCTAAGCTCTTACAACGTTAGGAAATTGAGCACACCACAAACAAAGCAAAGATCAAGATAGAACAGTAAACATTAACATGAGATTAAGAAAATAAATAGAGTATCATCTAACAAAACCCACGCCATCTAAAACAGTTCATGGCTGGGTAATAATCAAATGTATCATCATATGACCACCTTAGGCTCATCGCCTCAGAAGAGGATGGCGAGGCCACGCCTCGAGCTTTCCGATGAAGGAAACCAAGTCTGGTCAACGATGAAGTGCTTCTCCCCTCTTGTTGTACTTTCTCTTGCACACATTTTCTTTCTCTCCTTTTTTTCTCCTCCTCTTTCCTTTGAAGAGATGAAGCCTTTATATAGTGGGGGTCTTCTAGGGTTTTGGTGCCTTGGTATCTCCTTGGGGATCCCAACGAATATCCTTCGACCAGCTCTGTTCATCAGGGGACAAAAAGGACGGTCTGCAGATGGAGTGCGGCTGCTGCATAAAGCTATCTGATAGTGGCAGACGTCCTTTTCTGCACTTCACGTGCTTGTACTTTCGTGCGCCAACTAGCCTTCTTTCTCCTCCTTTGCTATAGCATTTTGTTCATTGCTTCTTCCCTCACATTCTGCTCTGTCATCCTGGACACAAACAACGAAAAACTACCTTTCATGCAGCACCAACTCCACACGATCAATAAATTAAAAAAGCACCCATAATATACTAAAAATGCAGCCTTCATGCAATGTAATGCACTTGAAAACAAGCAATTGATATTGCAAAGAGGAATAAATATAGAGGTAATAGCATAGCTATCACACCCCAAGCTTAAGCTATTGCTTGTCCTCAAGCAATGAGTAAAATTAAACAAAAGGGATGCTATGTCAAAGATTTAACGAGGAACAAATGCTACGGCAATGTTTCAGCTTTCAGAAAAAGATAGACATTCAATATCAACAACATTTATTTGAGACTGGCAAGAATTTATCTTAAGAGCAAGCTTTTTGTAAGTGTGTGTGCAAGATTACTTTCGAGCTATGCATGATAGGTGAAGAAAAAATTTCAAGGAAGCTCAATAAGAATGCCTTAGGAATGAATTTTTATTCATTATAGACTTCCACAAAATGCAAAAGGCACTATTACGAAGGTTGTCAGCTCATCACACCTACCGTCCTTAACTCTAGATGAGTAGGGAGCATACCTCTCACCCCCGAGCTAGTAGGTAGAGTCACCCCGTGACAACTTTCATTCACTCATGTGCTTTTCATTGCCACTTATTTATTTCGTTCCTTTTTCTATCTCTTTTCTTCTTCTTCTCTTCTTTTTTTGAGAATGGCCTAAAGACTGCACAGCGGAGTGTCCTTCTACAGTTATGCTATATCATTCATTCATTTTTCAGTTTTAAGCACAAGGGAGTCTATTTTATTTTAAGCTAATTTTTCATTCTTTCATGCAAGGCAATACTAAAGTCCTTCCTAAAAAGTTTTTCTAAACTTACCAAGCAGAGAAAGAAAGCAATCTATGTCTAAAATTATTTTCTATAGCAAACTCACTCCTAAGATAGTTCTTTAAGTCTCATGCAGTTGTAAAATTTTAAGTTCAGGCCTATTGAATTTCAAATGATCATCATTAATCATCATCAACACATTTGCATATTTCTTCCTAGCTAAACAAAATGCCATAGCAAAACTTTTGTCTAATCTTACGATGCAAATGCTATGGTCCTAAACTAAGCGAAGGCGAAACACCCCCAAACTTGGAGATACGTCGTCTGCGATGCATGAAAAGAAAAAAATGTTATGCAAAATGTTGATGCAAAAATAAACTAAAAAGAACGAATACTTAAAAAAATTTGTACCTCATGGGTGCTGAGGTCAATTGTCACTTGTGTCGTCTGTGGAGTGGCCGTTGTGCGCCATCAGAACTATTGAGGTCGCATTGTCTTCAGATTGAACAGGGGCTGGATCGGTTGGTTTGATGGTGCGCCCTGCTGTGCGTTTGTAACGTTTCGGCTTGGATGCTTTAGCATCCTCAGATGGTGGCACAACGGGGTTGAGTTCAGTGGTGGGGGCTGCCTCAGCCATAGGCTGATCATCGTCACTCAAAGTGGTGGCTGGCTCCCTTTGCGATTCAGGTGACTGTGATGTTGCTGTAGCAGGCTTCCTGTTGCTTCGTGTTCTCTTCCTAGTGGGTGTGGAAGCAAGATCGATTTGCTGTGACTTTTGGGCAGGGGTTTGTTCTTCTTAGGCTGAGGGGTCTCGAGTATCTGGTTCATGGGCTGGGACCGGGTTGACTTTCTTCCTAGACGTCAACTTCCTCTTTTGGGCTGGTGTTCGGGGTGTGCTTGCAGTAACATTTTGATCTTGAGGCTCAGGAGTGATGAGAAGTTCTTTTGGGAATGGAGGGAACGAAATTGCTATGCCTGGCAGGACCTCGGAGAAGCATTGTGGGATGGCCACATCCCTCTGGTTGGCATATTTGAAATAGGTGCTCATTTGCACCTTAAGATTGTGAAGCTCTCTGGCTAGGTGGGTTGCTTTAGCAACCAATGTTGCGGTCCTTGTTGCAGCAAAGCTCTTGGATCCTCCTTCTAGGGTCTCATTTGAAGTATCCTTATCAAATCCCTTCAGCTGAGGAATCTGGGCAGGTGTTAACCCCTTTTTACCCTTCATTTGTTCATCCTTGGTCGGGTTTTCAAAAACTTCCTTTCTTCGGCACATGGCAGTTATCAAATACGGAAAGATTAGTGTGCTCTTGCTCCTCTTGAGGCACACGTACACCTCGTCCACCACCAGTTTCCCTACATCAATTTTTCGCCCATTAATTATAGAGTGAACAACCAGCAAACGAGATAGGTGTACCGTAGTTGTGTGCAATGTCGGCATCAATCAAGTTCGGAGCAGATGATTCCATAGTTTCACTTCAGGCTTTAGTCTCCCTCTCTCGACTGTCATGGTGTTCCAGTTAAGCTCTGTCCCTCGAAAGCATAATTCTTTCACGATTTCTTCTTGGGCCTTGTCATCTAGCCCAACAACAAAGCTTCCATGCTCATCTACCACATTCTTCAGGCCATAGAATTTGTTCACTACTGCAGTAGTGAATTTCACTTGTTCTCCTTGAACGTGGATGCTTGACTGTGTTGGGCTCGTCAAGTGCGCATAGAATTCCGTCACCAATGGAACACATATGTTTTGGGGATGCTCAGCTAGCTTCCTCCAGTCGTGCTTGGCTATGACATCTAGAAGGGCTGACTCGAAGTTCTCCTCATCTTTCTCGGGGAATCGGAGTCCTTACTCTGGAAGTAGTTTCCTATCATTTAGGTTTAGCCATCTCTCTCGGGCTACTTCGTCGTAGAAAAGTTTGATCTTGACGGCCGGTGGGTTCTGCGAACTTGAGGATGCGCCAGATACATTTTTGCATCAGACCATAATTGATGGCTTGAAGGTAAGTTTTTTTGGTCTTTTTAGGGAACAAAGGCTTTTGTGGGAAGAAAAGAAAAAGAAAAGATGAATGTTCTTAGGTTGAGTTAAGAAGATGAAGCGTGAGGAAGGTTTGAGTGGAGAGTGGGGGAAGACGTGTGGGAGGTTTCCTTTGGAAATGGCTAACCACTGATTCTCCTTAATGAGAAGAGAAGTTTGAGGTTGATGGGAGCCGTCTTTTGTTAGGAAAGAGAAAAATGACTCTTAATTGCTCAAAGAAAAAGTAGGAGAGAGAACTAGGTTATGTGTGGCTAGGGTTTAATCTTCAAATATTCTCTGTATTAATTCCCCATTTTTATAATGCCCTTTTTGTTCCCCTCCTTTTCCAATGTCGTTCCAAATCCCAAGTCAAGACAAATTGTGTTCCCTACAAACTCTGATTTCCTTCATCAACCAATAAAGTAAACCCCTTTTTGATGTACCACCTGCACGACTGATTAATACTATAGAGGACATGTACTATGATACGGAATTTGCAAGATAATAAATTAGAAGAAAGGAAAAACAAAAGATAAGAACAAAGCTAAAAACACACAAAAACAAACTAACTACTGTTTATTGAAAATGCTAAAGCAAAAAGAAAAAAGTTTAGGAGGCGTACTGTCAAGGGTCAGGAAGGCTGAGGTGAGATGTGGCTAGCCCCACCTCGTTTGAGTGATTTTCAGCATCTGGGTTCCCTTCCCTGGTCAGGTCCTCAAATTCTTTCTCTTGAACTGGTCCAACAAAGGCTTTCTTATGAATGTTGATGCTACGACAAAGTTCTTGTAGCTCATCCCATGCTATAGTATTGCAGTGCCTATCTTCCATTGACCTATCATGAAGGGTGTTATGTATGTTGATGGTGACTGTCTCTTCACCCACTCTCATTGTGACTTCACCCTTCTCACAGTCGATCAAGGCTCGACCTGTAGCTAAAAATGACCTTCCTAGAATAATAGGAGCATCGCTGTCTTCCTCGCAATCCAGGATCAAGAAATAAACTGGGAAAGCAAAACGATCCACTTTTACTACAACATTTTCAATTTTTCCTTCTGGTCGGACTTTAGAGTGATCAGCAAGCTATAGCGCAACCCTAGTAGTCTTGACATCCCTTAACCCTAGTTTATGAAATATGGATTTAGGCATCAGGTTCACACTCGATCCCAAATCACACAATGCTCTTCCAACAAACTCGTCTCCAATAGAGCAGGGGATAATAAAGCTTCCCGGGTCTTTTCTTTTTTGTGGGAGTTTTCTCCAAATGTAGTAGCATTTCTTTGCTATAGCAATTGTCTCGTGCTTTTCTACCTTTCTCTTCTTTGTAATGACATCCCTTCCAAATTGTAGATCTTCTTGCTGCTTTTTGAGTCTTTGAGGGAATAGTGGAGGTGGCTTAGCTAGATCTGATGTAGCTCGTGAGGCTGTGTCTTTTGCTGTAACAAACACTGGTCCTTCCCTGATTGGTCTTTTGGCCTTGCCTTCCTCCTTTATTCCTTCTCCTTGTTGTGGTTCCTGAAGATTTTCTTGCGGTGGCAGTAAGCTGGGTTGGGCTTCGCCCTTCTCTCCACCCCCAAACTTATCACCTTGGTTAATCTCTGTGCCACTCCTTAGTGTGAGTGCACTGCATTGTTCCTTGCCATGGTGGTTAGTGGCTTTAGTGTCACTAGGCAAAGTTCCTTGTGATCGCACGTGCAAGGTTTGAGCTATCTGACCCACTTAAGTTTATGAGGCTCGTAAGAATGCATTATGACTTTGTAGAAGGGCTCCCTGATTTTTTATGTGTGCTACTTGATCCTGTAGCACAAATTTAGTGGTTCCCATGAAGTCCTTTGTCATAGCCATGAACTCCTTAAAAGTAGACTCCAATGAACTGCTTGATGAAGGTGCTGCTCCCTTTTGATTTTCCATGGCTTATTCTGGCGGGAATGGTGTACCTTTTGTGGATTTTGCTGTGGCATTTGATTTGCAGAAATGTTGTTGTGCCCCTGATTATCCCAACTCAGGTTTGAGTGCTGACACCATCATGGGTTGTAGGAGTTAGAATAAGGGTTGTTATTGCTATGGTTGTAGTTCCTCACATAGTTGGCAGATTCTGGATTATCAGGGCAATAATTAAGGTGGTGATTGCCATTGCATCTTAGACATGACCTTACTGCCTTAACTTCCTTCACTTCGTTGGAACGCTGGAGATTCTGTAGCAAATCTGTGATGTTGGCCAAGTGATTCAGTATTGAGTTGTCAACTTCACTCTCCTTGGCAGCTTGATTTCTCCTCCCCGTTCCATGCCTTGTTGTTGGGAACTGATAATCGTTGTTGGCTACCTTGTCGAGGATGTCAAATGCTTCTTCCGGTGACTTACCCAACAGTGTCCCATTTGCTGAAGCATCTATCAACATCCTTGTGGGCGCATTGACACCATTATAAAACATAACCACTTGGGTCCACTAATGATACCCATGGTTAGAGCATTTCCTCAACATTCCCTTAAATTGGTCCCAGCATTCATACATAGATTCATCATCAGACTGACGAAAAGAAGCGATATCATTCCTCAACTGAGTGTTCATTACTGGCGGACTATGCCATAGCAAAAAGTTCTTGCATAAATTGGTCCAACTTTGAATTGATCTGGCTGGCACCCCATTTAGCCATGCTCTAGCACGATCTCTTAACGAATATGGAAACAACTTTAATTTCAACACATCCTCATGCACCCCTTGCTGCTTGAAAGAATCACAAACACCCAAGAAAGAACGGATATGCTGTCTAGCATCTTCATGAGGCGAGCCACCATACTGTCCAATGTTGCTCAACATGTTGAACATGACGGGTTTGAGTTCGAACTGGGCTTACTGAATTTCTGGAGCTACTATTCCAGGATGGAGATCATCCAGACTAGGAGTTAAATGATCCCTAATGGCTCGTGGTTGAGCTGCTTCTCCCTGACCATTTGCCATAGCATCTGCGTTAACAGGTGCCGGTTCCATGACTCTAGCTTCTGCTTGCTCGTGTCTTCTCAAACGAAATAAATGATATGCTTCTGGAACAATGGGATGAATAGGTCCTATTGGTCTTCTTCTTCTGGTCATAAACTAGAAAAATTCCTGAAAAGTAAAACGACCCAAAAACAAAACTAGTGAATATTTACAATGTGGAAATAGAAAGCAAAATGAAAATAAAAATTGTGGACAATCAATTGCAATTCCCCAACATCGACGCCAAAAACTTGTTGCGTGGTCTTGCAGTACTATAAATGATACGCAAATGGTGCAAGCATACACGTCGAACGAGTAATAAAGTGATGAGTGAGTATCGTCTCCACAGGGATTGGAGGTGAACACAATTTTCGTATCCAAATTGCTATAGTAACCAAATTGTAATGCGAGTATGCTGAGGCAGAATAAAGGGTGGGAAAAATGCTATAGCAAAACAAGCAAACAAAGAAGAGATAATCAAATGACAGATAGGTCCTCTCTCGGATACGAAGCTCTCTATGGAATGGCTGGCTAGCTCCTGAAGGGTAATCCTCTAAAACCTCTTAACACCGCTAACGAATCCTAGTTCTCTCACTATACTCGGCGGGATTTACTTAGGCTGCTTCTAAACTATCTCTAGCAAAAAGGCTGGGAGACTAAAATGCTACAGCAATACCTCTCCGCTTAACTCTAAACACCTTACTCTCCTAATCTCTATCTCTCTTAGCCGTTTAAACCCATCACTTATCTCTAAGGTAGGTTGGAGTCCTTCCTCTTGGTGGTTACTCCATTGTTTATGAAGATCTAAGGCTAGTTCTCTCGTTCACTCCCCAAGCTAATGCTAAAGCAATGACCCTCTATCGAAGGTTATCACACATTACTCTAACTGTCACTATTAGCTAAGGCTTGCTCCCTCAATCATTACCCCCATCTGTACCTAGGGTATAACCATCACTCGAAGCCATCTTAAGGAATGGCCTGTCTCTCGAGGCACTAACATCCCTAATCTCTTACAACCCTGGGCTGTTTCTAAAGAAAGGCCAACTCTCGAAGGCACTTAAGGTAGAGCCTATATCTCAAAGCACTTACAACCCTAAGCTCTTACAACGTTAGGAAATTGAGCACACTACAAACAAAGCAAAGATCAAGAAAGAACAGTAAACATTAACATGAGATTAAGAAAATAAATAGAGTATCATCCAACAAAACCCACGCCATCTAAAACAGTTCATGGCTGGGTAATAATCAAACATATCATCATCATACAACCCTCTAGATAAATAAATGCTATAGCAAAAAGGAAAGATAAACTCCCAGATCGCTAGTGGACTGCCATGACCGCCTTAGGCTCACCACCTCAGAAGAGGACAGCGAGGCTACGCCTTGAGCTTCCCGATGAAGGACACCAAGTCTGGTCAATGATGAAGTGCTTCTCCCCTCTTGTTTTGCTTTCTCTTGCACACTTTTTCTTTCTCTCTTTTTTTCTCCTCCTCTTTCCTTTGAAGAGATGAAGCCTTTATATAGTGGGGGGTCTTCTAGGGTTTTGGTGCCTTGGTATCTCTTTGGGGATCCCAACGAATATCCTCCGACCAGCTCTGTTCATCAGGGGACAAAAAGGACGGTCTGCAGATGGAGTGCGGCTGCTGCATAAAGTTGTCTGACAGTGTCATGCGTCCTTTTCTGCACTTCATGTGCTTGTACTTTCGTGCGCCAGCAAGCCTTCTTTCTCCTCCTTTATTATAGCATTTTGTTCCTTGCTTCTTCCCTCACATTCTGCTCTGTCATCTTGCACACAAACAACCAAAAACTACCTTTCTCGCAGCACCAACTCCACACGAGCAATAAATTAAAAAGCACCCATAATATACTAAAAATGCAGCATTCATGCAATGTAATGCACTTGAAAACAGGAAATTGCTATAGCAAAGAGGCATAAATATAAAGGTAATAGCATAGCTATCAACTAAGAACTCCCCACCTTAGTTCGTGCACTTGAAGTTTGGCAACATTACCTTTTTTCAAAGAAGTTTGTCATTCACACCGACCAAGAATCCTTGATGCAGCTCAACAGTCAAAATAAGTTGAGCATGCAACATGCTCATTGGGTGGAAGTTCATTAAAACATTCCCTTATGTGAATGCGTATGTAACCCCTCGACCCGGTCTAGATGCGAGACCGAATCGAGCGCGTCACACGGGGAATATTGAAGTAAACTGGTGAAGATTTATCTCAACAAACCTTTTTTTTCTTTTTATCTTGGTTAGATTCTCTTATTAGAACTTAAGGTGATCATACAATCATCAGGTGAAATCTAAACTCAATTGGGAGTCGAAACGACTACAGATTACAACTATTAGCAATTAGGGACCAAATTGAAAATATGACAAAATACATGGACATATTGTGAAATTGAGGTTACAAATATTTAATTAATCAGGTTTCATGCTCACATGTCAAATTCTAGCTCAAATCGACTATTCGAAATTATTCAATTGATTGCATAACATTCAGGGACCAAAACAGAATAAATTAGAAACATTTAACATCCTAAATAACCGACTTACCTACCAAGCGTATCGATACGAGTCCATAGTGTATCGATACACGAGGGTGTATCGATATGGTCTCGATAGCGTATCGATATGAGATTTTTCAGAACCATTTAAACTAAGGGGGCGTATCGATACACCTTCACCCGTATCGATACAGGGTCCAAAAATACACATACCCGTATCGATACACCTTCGACTGTATTGATACACCTGGGCCTGGAATGTCCAAAAATGCTGGTTTTTCATGCTTAAACTCATCCGAAACCATTCTAGCATGTTACCAAGACATGATCAACCACTTAAACATATATCCAAAGACAATAAACACCAAAGCATGCTTCCAACATCAACCCATCATGATTATCAAACTATAGGCATGATTCCTATGCAAAATGACCATTTGAACACCAAAACACAAAACAAACTAAATACCAGCAAGTAAAGGCCATTAACAAGTCCAAATAGGCAATTAAAACTTGCCACAACCAGGGATTTTAACAAACACACCCCCAAATCAACAATGAACCCCATTGCCTTTATTACTAAAAGTCTAGTTTGAAACCATACTTTCAAAGAACGAAGCCCTTGGATCCTCCTTGCTCACTTGCTGCCTCCACACCTTTAATTCTCTACATTGATGGACAAAGGGAGCGTAACCGTACTAGGCTTAGTGAGGAGTGCTCAAAACAAAACACCATCAATGCAATTTGAAAACATTTTCTCAAAACCATTGAAATAATCATTTCAACCCATTTATAAAACATCATGCCTTGAAAAGCATATATTTTAACCTTTCCAAAATCAGTATAATAAACCATATGCATCATGTATCATTAATCAACAGTAAACACCATTGCTAAACCTCAATTCAAGCCTTCACATGCATAACAACCATATGCAAAGCTTAAAGAGTAAACATGCATAAATCATATTATACAACATAAATCTTTTCATGATACATCAACAATTATATTGGCTTTCAAGTGATCATTAACCAAGTTCCATTTCCAAAATATCATATCGGATACATGGATTCAACAAGTGTCCTCTCGACACTTCAAGCCATCTTAATTGGAATAAAGATATAATCACAACCAACAAGGACAACAACCCTAATCATCAGTTAGATGCTTAACCCACTAACGAGAGACGGGACACCAACCTCCTCGATCGTTAGGGTACTTGGATCACTTACCGCATGCATCCATCATCATCATATGATTAAAAACAGTATATCACATGCTTAAAATATGCATAACCAGTAGGTATCATATAATTAAACCAAGTGCATAAAAACCATTTCATAATAGCACGACCAAGAGGGAAAATCACTTTATACTTACTTCCGAACTTAGACAAGCGTTTCAAGCTCAAATCTAAGTTCCCAAAACCACCTTTAAAACATTTCAAAGCTGAAACACACGTTCTCACTCACCGATAAGCGAAACCTCGATTAACCGACGAGAAACTAAGTGTTTGAAGCCTCCAAAACTTCACCAGTTTCTAGAGGATAATCATCCCACATTTTAACCTCTCAATGCATTCAAAATCCCAACAAGCAATTCTACAACATTGCCTTACCAAAAACTATCAATCACCAACCGAAATCTTCACCAAAACACTTCTAAACTTAACCCAACCACAAAATAACGTTTCAAACCACCAATCATCATTGATTAACATCCAAAATCATCATATTATCATCCTTATACCTCCAACATTCATAAAACCACCACAACTCTACAAAAACCCAAATCTAGCAACCTAAACAATTATAGATTCATATAGTTTCGTGATTACAATGTTAAAACCTTTATCTTAACATTATTAAACTTCAAAATCATGATTAAAATCAATCATAAACCCAACAAAACAGATCCAATCCGAAAATTATGTAAATCTATCAATTAAATCTTGATTTCATCATTTCCTCCAATTAAGTCACAAAACCTTAAAAGAAACAAAATTTAAAGAGTCAAGAACTTGGAAATTTTAGTAAAGAACCTTTCATTAGAGGAGATGAACGAACCATACCTCCAATGATTGAGTTTCCCCTTAATTGGTTGTTTTCTCTTGAAAAACAATGAGATTTAATAACATATTTAGAAATCTAATTGAAGAATCATTTAGGAAATCAAAGATTAAGGAAAACAAGATCATTACCTAGAAATCTCTGATGAAAAAGAGTT
Organism: Hibiscus trionum; assembly: GCA_030270665.1. NCBI lineage: Eukaryota > Viridiplantae > Streptophyta > Magnoliopsida > Malvales > Malvaceae > Hibiscus > Hibiscus trionum. The sequence goes on from BSYR01000013.1 coordinate 15,593,602, forward strand.
GTTTGGCTGAAAGGATTTTGAGAGAAAATATGAGAGAATGAAAGTTACGTCAAATTCTCATTTTATGAAATAACCAACTTAGTAACTAATTTCTCTTATATTTCCTTAGTTAAAATACATTTAAAATAAGCCTCATTAAGAGAAAACTCAGATTTAATCAATTGGTCAAAAAGCTCCTTAAAGACTCAAAGTTTTGACTCTTTACAAAACAATCACTAAAACCAATTTTCAAACTTTACATTTTTGTGACTAGTCCAAAATCTCACATTTCCAAAACTCGTTTTCCAAAATTGATTTCACCAAAACCTTATGTATATTTAAAAATTATTTTATATAATTTTCCATATTTTTATCACCTTCCAAAATATGTTTTCCCCGAGCTCATCCCGAAACTTACCCGAATCTCTAATCTCAAAAACCTCTAGGCCCAAAACCGGGACATTACAACGTACAAGAAAGGTAAGGATAATGTAGTAGCAAATGCTCTTTCTCCCAAGTATACATTCATTACTTAAATACATGCCACTATATTATGTTTTGTAAATATCAAGAGTTTGTATCCCGATGATCCAGATTTTACGGACATTTACATTCATTGTGCCAAAAGTGCTTTTTATCAAGTTTTATCTTGTAAATGGATTTCTTTTTCAAATGAATAGTTTGTATATTCTATGTGTGTAAAGACTTGAATTTTCGAGTCAACAAATATGCGTTGACCTGAGTTATGGACCTTAGTGATAGTTTCGGTAATTGGACCCATTGGGCTAAGTTTCGACCTTATTGGATGAGAATTGGATGGTTTGGGCTTGGGAAGTGACCATTGTGTGACAAGAGAGAAAGTAGAGGGTTTTATGAGGTAATTACACCCCTTTTAAAGGTGAGAGGTTGACCCCCAAACTTTATTTTGATTTTCACGTAAGAATGGGGGGGGGTAACATTACATCATCTTACCCACCCTTTTTCTCTATTCTTTCTTCCCCATCTTTTTCCAAGACACCTTATTTTCAAAGTTTACATGTAACCCCCTTGACCCGGTCCAACTGTTTTACCGACTCGAGCAAGTTACACGGGGTTTACCGAAGAAAACACGAGAAGGTTTACCTCGAGAAACAACATTTTTTTTTCTTTTAATCTTGTCAATATGCATCTTAGTAACCTAAGGTGAGAATGCTTATAGCGGAAGAAGATCAACTTAAATCGACACTGATTTAAGACTCATTGGCCATTTAACATATATTAGGGACCATTTTGTAAATTGTCCTATTTAGAAGGACTTCCCCCAAATTAAGCTTACCAATCATTAATTAGTGTCATTTCATGCTTGCATGTCAATTTATAGCTTAAAACAACATTCTAAACTCATTCAATTGCAACCATAATCCAACAGGGACTAACATGTAACAATTACAAACCAAAGATTTCATTTAGCTAACAAAACTGCCAGGTGTATCGAAACACTTGGTGTCGTATCGGTACCCTTTCATCTCGTCAATTTCTCAGATTTCCAGTAGCAAATCTTCGTACCGGTACGCCCCTGCGTATCGAAACACTAGGCCTAATTACACTACAACGTATCGAAATGGTGCCACGTGTATCGAAACAGTTGGGCTAAAATAAGCATACCATATCGGTACGCTAGCCCGTATTTCGGTACCCCTGGGCCTGTAATTCTATTTTTCTTAATTTTAACATGCTTTTACATATCCGAAACCATCCCAACATGCTTCCAAAACATATTAAACTTATTAGGGAAGTAAATCACAACCATAGATCATCAAAACGCATCAAAAGCAATCTAGAGGCATGGTTCTTAGGAAAAACAACCATTCAATACCTTAAAAGCAATCCTTAGCAAATATCAAAACTTAAATGCCATTACATGTCTCAAATACCAAAACAAACTTGTGCCAAAACAGGAAGTTCAAGTATCACACTCCCAAACCATCAAGGCTACCCCCTTGCCATATATTACTATTAAACTAGTTTAAAACCATACTTGAGCGAAGTAACGCTTCTTAGAATTTCTTCTTGCCTTCTTGCTACGTCGGTAAATCTATTTCTTTGTGTTGTTGAGAAAAAGGAGAGCGTAAGCATAAATGCTTAGTGAGGATGCTCGAGTAAAAACACTCAACAATGCATTAAAAACCATTTCTCAAGAAACCAAGTCTCTCTAACAACATGCTCAAAACATCTCATGCTTTAAATCTCTTTCAAAACAAGCTTAACAAATCATTTCTCAACATGTATCATGTATCTCATGCATCTCCCAAATGCAAACCTCAAATTAAGCCTTTCACGCTTAATCACTTAATAGCAAAGATTAAGGAGGAAATCTCATGAATAAATCACATTTTACAAAATTTATATAAAAGCATGATACATTTAAATCTCATATATTGGCATTTAAAGTGACCCAAATAAACTCAACTCTATCCTCACATTCTTTTAGAATGCTTGTAACCCCCTTAGCCCGATCTAGACGGTTGACCCGAACCAAGGTGATTACACGGGGAAAACCGAAGCCAACTCGTTAAACCTGACTCAGATTAACAACCCTTTTTTCGTTTTATATTTCCTAGATACGAATTAGATCCTATGTGATCAACAAAGAGTAAAGGAGAAAATGGCGCAGCAATCAGATGTCGTTTAGGGGTTCAATTGCACAATTTAAGCTTTTAGGGACCAAACGTAATTTTCATAAATTACAGGGACCTTTCCAATTTTTAAAGTTACCAATATGAAATTAATCATATTTCATGCTTCTCTGCAAAAATTTCATCTCAAACGGATCATCAAAACTCATTCAATTGCATACACAACATTCAGGGACCAAAATGTAACATTTCAGACTTGTAAAGGCTCCATTTAACTAATTTAACGGTCATGTATCAATTCCCTGCTACCCCGTATCGATACGCGGGGAGGCAGTAGCCAAATTTGAGCAAGGGTATCGATACCCTTCCCCGAGTATTGGTACAGATGTACAATTATGTACAGGGGTATCGATACACTTCCCTCGTGTATCGATACACCCTACAAAGTTTGCACAGGCATATCAATACACCTGATGCCCGTATAAATACTCCTGCACCATTTTAGCTTAAGGGTGTCGATACGCTTCCCCCGTGTATCGATACACCCTTCAAAGTTTGCACAGGTGTATCAATACACCAGATGCCCGTATCAATACACCTACACCATTTTAGCTTAAGAGTATCGATACATTTGCCCGAGTATCGATACCCATACAAGAAATGCTTAAGAAATATCCCCAAAAATGCATCATACATCATCCAATCACACCCAAAACTCATAGACATGCTTATGACATCATGTCCAACATATTTGCATAAAAAACTAACCACATTGCATGCATTAGGCACAACATCTCATATAGCATATGCAACTAGAATGAACATGCTTTTAACCATAAGCCATAGCAAAACTAAAATGCAAAATGAGGATCCAAAGACCACATAATGGCCATCTACAAGTCCCAAACCATAAACCAAACTTGTTCTAGGTAATCAACCACATCACACATCAAAGTAAAGGATTTCCCCCATTACCCTTATTATCTATAGCTAGTATCCGAAACATACTTTCCAACTGGAGTCCTTCTTGAATCTCTTGCTTCTTGATGTCCCAAATTCAACTATCTGCATTGATGAACAAAAAAGAGCGTAAGAACATAATTCTTAGTGAGGAATGCTTAAAACCAAAACACCATCAATGCAGCAAAACCATAAAACACCCTTTACTTGAAATCACATTTCTATAAACCAATGCATTGTTTGAAAACTTCATTTGAAAACATCATTGCCTTAAATCATGAATCGCTCAACATATAAACCAACATTAAAACCCAAATACAACATGTATCTCAATCTTAAACATCATCCTTGTAATTACTTCCATTTAAACCTTCTCATGCATAAATGCTTCATGCAAAGTTTAAACTTTTTTTTCTTGGAAACCATTTCTACATTATGATATTTCTTTCTCATGCTTAAAAATCATTTCGAAGCAATTCTCATCTTGAAAACCACATGTACCATCTATCTATCTCATGCATTCAACCAACACAATTCTCATGGCAAGGTCGCACATGCTTGATGCACAAAAGCATTTCACAATCTCATTAGCTCATATGCATTTCTCATTGCATAAAATCATTCAAAACATCGGTACATGTGAAACACACTTCTTCTCATATATTGGCATTTTCATATTCTATTTTACACGGATATGCAGATAGCTTGACTCGAGGTCAAGTCCTACCTCGGTGGGATCTCGCCAGCAAACTCTCATGGCTGTATCTACCTTTTCCACAAAGCTTGGGTATTTCACCAAGTCCTACCCCAGCGGTATCTCCCTCACCGGACTCTCATGGCGATAACATTTGTTTCCATAAAGCTTGGGTCTTTCACCAAGTCCTACTTCGGCGGTATCTTCCTCACCATTTTCTCATAGCGGTACCATTCAATGCAATTAAGCTTGGGTATTTCACCAAGTCCTATCCGATGGAATTCACATCATCGGCCTCTCTCTTTGGAACGAATCCAAGAGCACGTACGAATTTTATTGTTTAAAGTGCACTTTATATCCTATTGGTCGACCAATTATATCCGGTAACATCTCATCATTCATGCCAATATATATCACAATTTAGCCAATAATTCATTGTTTTCAAAGCATGCAACATTATCAAGGCCAAAACGTCAAACCATGCCTTTAGAACACAAGTTAAAACCACATCCTTTCAAGGATCATTAGTTTCATGCACCCATCATCAAACCAAGTTTAATAATCAACTCCCATGCTTAAAAATCATTCTTAAACAACAAATCAAACCACATTGCTAAACCATGTACATCAAAACAAATTTTGATATTTTCAAAACCATAATAGCACAAATCGAAAGAGAAATCAACTTCACTTACTTCCGAATTTAAACCGGCATTTCAAGCCTAAGTTTAAGTTCCCAAACCTCTTTTCAAAATCATTCCAAGGCTGGAAAACACGTTCTCACTCACCGATACGCAACACCACGATAGCCGACGAGCCAACCAAGCGTCCGAAGCCTCCAACGCTACCTCGTTTGCTTCCAGATCTCTATCCCCTATTTTGGCACAATAAAAACAGAGATCCAATGCATCAAAATGCATTCAAACACCAGCAACAAAACAAAATCCCGCAGCCCTACTCTAAAACATCAAAACACCCATCCGGAATAACCAAAAACACATCCAAACTCTCACCAAACAAAACTCAACCAAGATCTATCAATTCTAACCTTTTCTAAACCTCAATTAACATAAAAAATCAACATAAGCTCGACCTTATACCTCCAACAACAGCAGAACATCAAAAACACTTCAAAATCCACAAATCTAGCATCCTAAAATTAGAGACCCAAGCCTATTTGGGATTTAATTGTTAAAACCTCATTCTCAACATCAAATAACATCCAAAATATGTAGAAAATCAACCTCCACTCAGAACATAACATAGGAATACGAAAATCATCAAGATCTCATCATAAATCTCGAATTTAACAACTCTTTCTTGTTTATAACATTAAAACAACTCAAAAACCATTAACAAAGGATTGATAACTTGAGAATTTCAGTAAAGAACTGATCATTAGAGGAGAAGAATGAAGCTTACCTCTAATGATTGATCTCTCTTCAATTTGGGCAAGTTCTTGAAAATCCAAAGATAAATCAATGTGATTTGAAGAAGCAAAGATAGAAAATCTTTTGGAAGATGAAACCTCAGCAATCAAGGTGAAAATCAAAGGTTCTTTGATGAGGGAAAAGTGTTTGGCTGAAGAGAAGTTGAGAGAAAATGATAATAGGCAAAACTAACGTGAATTTAGTTATGAAAAGTCAACCTTTATTTTATTATAAAATTATTTATTAAAAGCTCCCAAATTAAAGAGAAATATTATGGAAATAATTGGTAAAAATAGCTCCTTAAAGATTCAAAGTTTCAATCATTTACAAAACATTCACTAGCCAACTTTTGCAAAAACTGCATTTTGGTCACTATACCAAAATGTAATATTTCCGAAACTCATTTTGTAAATTTTTTTACGATAATCATTTAAATAATAAATAATGATTTTTAGACATTTTCCCATATTTTTAAAACATCCCAAGCTAGGTTTTCCCTGAACCGACCTCAAGGATTCGAATCTCTAATTTGCGATCGATAAACCATTAAGTTGATACCAAAACCTTCTAGGCTCAAAAGCAGGGCATTACAATGCTAAATTACCACATCGAATACAAAGATTTCTCGTGGTGGTCTCACCTCCACCAAATCTCACTTCGGCCAGGAATAGGCTTACCCCTACCCCGCTGTGATAGGCTCACCTGTAGCACTCAACAATAGACTCACCTCTATTGTATAACTGAAGAATTTCCCACGATCAATTTTTTATAGTGCACTTTAATCCTACGGTCTACCAATTATATCCGAAAACTTTAAACCGCTTGCCACTTGCCAATATATTCGTTTGAAACATGATACCTCACTATTTTTCATATGCATCATTCAAACCAAGTTCAATCAAAATATCTCAAATACATTAAACCATGTGTTTAGGCATTTTCTCAAACATGTTGTAAACCACTTTCTATAAACATAGATAAATCTCATGGAATCATTTGAGACATTTCTCAATACTCAAAATGTGCATAAACAGTAGGTATTCAAATCTATCTTCAAAAGCACGAGGATAATTTTAATAAAACAATAGAAACTGAAAACAGAGAGCGAAATCTTCCTTATTTACTTCTGAGCTTATATTAGCGTTTCAAGCTCAATTTAAACACCCAAAGTATTTCTTTCAAACCTTTGAAAGCTTTTAAATCCTTTTCCACTTAGCGACAATGATTCACTTGCTTTGCCGAAGCGATCTCAAGCTTCCGGAGCTATCGAACTTTCTTCTAACAATGAAGGATCATTCTCCCCTGCTTTTACCCATATAAGAACAGAGAATTAAAGCAAAATTTGCATCTAAATTCTCAGCAACACAACTCCACAACTCCTTTTAATATTTACCCAACAATTGCCATCCGAAATCAATCGAAAACATTGGCGAAACCAATCTAATCAACCTCCAACCCTTAACCAACGAGATTAACATCTAAACATAATCAGCACATATCTAAAAACATCCTCTCAACATCCAAATATCTCCATCAGTCAAATAACATCTCCAAGCCAAAATCTCATAAATCTCAACCTAAAAATCTAGCAATTCACCTAGTCTCAAGATTACAATGGTAAAACCTATTCATACACATTTTTAAACATCAAATTCATGATTAGAATCAATCTAAACACATCAATATAAATCCAAAATGAACCTTAATTAATCTTACCAATTAAAATACGTTTAAAGCAAAGTATCACCATTTATCAATCAAATCAAGATAGAAAACAAATCACAAGAGTCAAGAACTTGGGAATTTTAATAAAGAACCTTTGATTAGAGGAGAATTAAGAATATCATCTCTAATGAATTGCTTTTCCCTTGATTGACATTGTTTGCTTCAAAACTTCAAGAAATCAAATGAGATTTGATGTAGAAATGTAAAGATCAATTTAGGAAATCAAAGAGTAAATCAAAATGATTGTTTACTTTTTATTTTGGTGAGAAAACTATAGTTTGGCTGATGAGAAAGGTGAGAGAAAAGATGAGAGAAAAAGGGAAGTTACTTAAGAAAATGATTTAGCTTTTACGAAATCTTTTTATCAAATCTATTTAATTAATCACTTAAAAAAACCTTTTTAAAATCCTTTAAAAATAGTCAAAATAAGGGAAAAGGCTGATAAAAACAATGTGTGTAATAGCTCCTTAAAAATTCTATGTTTTGACCCTTTTATGATTTAGTCACAACAATAGTTTTGTATATCTTACAATTTAGTCACCATTTTAGAAATTTCAATTAAACTCAATTAATTTTGTCAATTGAGTTTAACAAACCTCGTAGAATATTTTTCTAAGATTTAATGATATTTTTTTCATATTTTATTTCACCCAAACACCATTTAATCCAATTTATTCCCAAAACTAGACTGAACCACCTAACCCGGTTCAACTAAACCGTCTGATCAAACCGATTAACTTCTAGGCCCAAAATTGGGGCGTTACAACTCTCTCCCACTTCAGAAATTTTTTCATTGAGATTTACCTGGCGGAAAAGGGTAAGGAAACTGCTTCTTCACGTCTCCCTTTTTTTCCCCCAAGTAGCTTCCTTGACACCTTGATGCCACCACAACACCTTGACCAACTCTATCGTCTTTCCATGAAGAACCTTGTTGTCTACATCCAAGATTTCAACCGATCACTAATAAGCTTTACTTTCTCGTTAGTGTCCTTCAGCACATTAGGCAAGGAAATGAACTTTTCACCCGCCTCAACACAACAAAGTGGCATACGACACTTCCTAAGATAGAAAGCTTCATACGGTGCCATTTGAATGCTCATTTCGTAACTATTATTATAGGAAAATTATACCAAAGGTAATTGTTTCTCCCATGATCCTTGAAAATCAATAATACAACACAGCAACATATCTTCTAGCACCTGAATAACACGTTCAGACTTACCATCCGTTTGGGGATGATATGAAGTTTTTTAAAATTCAACAGTGTACCCAAAGCTCTATGCAAACACTCCCAAAACCTTGCGATAAATCGCAGATCTCTATCCAAAACAATAGACTTAGGCACATCATGCAACCTCACAATCTCTGCAACATACAAATCTGCTAGCTTATCCAACATATACGTAGTATGCACCGTTAAGAAATGTGCACACTTCATAAAATGATCCACGATTACCCAAATAGAATTTTCTTTGTCGGCGTCAAAGGCAACCCTGACAAAAAATCCATCGTAATTCTCTCCTATTTCCATTCCGGTATCCTCAAAAGCCGCAACAACACAAAAGGAAATTGATGCTCAGCTTTCACACGCTGACAAACCATGCACTTGCCAACAAATTCCGCCACATCTTTCGTCAGCCCAACCCAATAGTATTCATCCTTCAACCCTCGATACATCTTAGTACAACTAGGATGCATAGCATAAGGGCTACTATGTGCCTCGATCAAAATAGTGCGCCTCAACTCATTGTCTACTAGCACAACTACTCGACCCTTAAAACTTAAAACACCTTCATCATTAAAACCAAAGTTCGTTGGATTACCCTATGTTATGTCCGAAACAAGCGGTACCAACGAATCATCTAACAACTGCTTCTTCTTAATCAAACTCACCGAGGATGACCTTACTCGCAACTCGGCTACCAAACCACCTTCACGTGACAAACTCAACCACGCAAACATTGCTCTCAACTCCACCGCAACTTTCCTACTCAGAGCATTAGCTACAACATTAGCCTTAGTAGGATGATATTTGATCGCCAGGTTGTAATTTTTAAGCAACTCCAACCACCTTCGTTGTCTAAGATTCAACTCCTTTTGAGACATCAAATACTTTAAACTCTTATGATCCGTGTAAATAATACACTTCTCACCATAAAGGTAATGCCTCCAAATCTTCAAAGCAAACACGACAACGGACAATTCAATATTATGCGTGGGGTAATTGCGCTCATGCAACTTCAATCGCCTAGATGCATAAGCCACAACTCTCTCGTCTTGCATCAACCCGCACCCTAAACCAACATAAGATGCATCACTATAGATCACAATTTTTTTTCCAGACTCATGTTGAATCAAGATTGGAGCTTGTGTCAAAGCTTCCTTCAACTACTCAAAAGCTTGTTGCCTCACTTCTGTCCACTCAAAACGAACATCGTTTTGCAACAACTTCTTCAAAGAAGCAGCAACCTTTGAAAAACCATCTACAAAACGACGATAATATCTAGACAAGCCCAAGAAACTACAAACGTCTGTCACCGACTTAGGTTGCTTCCAATTTAAAACCGTCTAAATCTTCTGCGGATCCACACGAATACTTTCGCCCGAAACAACATGGCCAAGGAAAACAACTTCCTTAATCCAAAACTCACACTTGCTCAACTTAGCATAAAGCTAATTATCCAACAAGACTTGCAAAACAATCCTCAAATGCTTATCATGATCCTCCTCAGTACGAGAATACATAAGGATATCATCTATAAACACCACCACAAATTGATCCAAGAATTCATGGAACACTCGATTCATCATGTCCGTGAAAGTTACAGGGGCATTTGTCAACCCAAACGACATCACCAAAAACTCGTAATGTCTGTAACGTGTGCAAAAAGTTGTCTTTAGCACATCTTTATCCTTCACCTTCAATTGATAGTATCCTCACCTCAGATCAATCTTAGAAAACACTGTTGCTTCTCAGAGTTGATCGAATAGGTCGTCAATCCGCGACAAAGGATACTTATTCTTAATCATCAACTTGTTTAGTTGTGGTCTCATAGTGCCATCCTTATTTTTCACAAACAACACAAGAGCTCCCCACGACGAAACTCTAGGATGAATGAAACCACGGTCCAAAAACTCCTGAAGTTGTGTCTTTAACTCTTTTAACTTTTTTGGCACCATGCATTACGAAGCGATGGACACCGGAGCCGTATCTGCATACGTCTCTATACAAAACTCTACCTCCCCATCCAGTGGTAAACTAGGACACCTTCTATACAATTTCCTAACAACGACCGTTTCTCTAAAAGAACTTGTCACTTGCATACCCACATCTAAAGACTCAACCGGTATATCAACTAATTGTGCATACTCGCACAAAATGTATGAATGCGTGGAACCATAATCAATCAAAGAAAGAAACGACAAATATTGCAAAGTAAAAGTACCTGCGATCACATCAGTGTCGTTCCTTCCCTCACGGTGGGCATACACCCTCGTCTGACCACCTCCCTCAGGCTAAACAGCTACCACATGAGCAACATTTCTCTAACCATCCTCACTTCACTGGAAATTACCTCGACCGCGCCCACGACCTCTCTGGGTACAACAGTATGTGCAGGGGTCTGCCTATCTCTAGCTAACTAAGGACAATCATACTTTGTATGATCCTGCAAGCCACAATGGCAACATGTACCAGAAGCTCCCCAACACTCACTCGTGTGTTGCCTCCCACAACGGTTGCACTCAAGAGTGAGAACAGAAGCATTCTGACCCTGTTGCCCACGAGTAGCATTACCACCACTACCACGCCTCTGATACGGGTAATATCTCTTATCACGCTATTTCTTATAGCAATCTTTACAAATATCCGATTCAGCCCCTCTCTTTCTGGAACTAGAATTTCCCGAACGAGAAACCAAGCCCAAATTCTGCTCAATATCTTTATCCCGAGTGACACAAACATAAAAACCAATATAATCCGAAGCCAACATATATGTCTTTACTTCTTTGACCAACCCATAACAAAAATGATCGCACTGTTGATGTTCGTTGGGAACCAGCTCAGGGGCATACTGGCTCAACCGCACGAACTGCACTTCATACTCTGACACAAACATACTTCCTTGCACTAAAGCCATAAACTCCTGTTTCTTGTCATCTTGATAATGAGTACTGTTACCTCCTAAAAAGTATTGATTTTTATGCGATTCTTACAATGATGTTACTTGCTTTTGAGTACATTTAGTTGCATTTAGATGTTAAATGCATGCATTTGCATAAGGAGTTTAGTTTTTTTTCTATGCCAGTGTAGGGTTATTTGTTGGCAATTTTGCAGGTTTGTCATAGCATTTGGCAAAAAAGAGCAGCGCAAGAAAGAATGCTAGAGAGAATGCCGAGATGTTGTAGGCACAAATTGACCAAACAATGCCAAGCACCGGTGGCATAGAAGAGGAATTTGATGCCAGGCCAAGTAGCTATTGAACCCGAAAAAATAGGACCAGATCAGGCTGTGAGAAAATAGTGATTGGATCAATCTTCGAAAAAATATTGGATAAATGGTGCCAAGCATGGTTTCCAAATGGCAACGACAAATGACGTCAGCCCTAGCAGCTGATCATCTTATCAGCCTATCACTTGAACTCTGGATAAAGGTGATCACAAGCCTCATCCCTTTCTCATTCAAATATCAAATGCAAAGGCTTATCCTAGTCTTCCTTGCACGCCTATTTAAAGACCGATCAAGCAAGCAATGGAGGAAAGACTTTTTGGAGAGATGATCGATGACCAGCTGCACAAAGGAGACGTGGTTCGACCCACTTGACCGAGATCCTAGATCTTGAAGGGCTACATCGAGAGACCCCTTCTTTCCCATTCTTTTTGTCTAGTTATTTTTTTCTTTTTAATGATGATGTGTTCTCAAAACGTTGAAGGTTTTTTGGTTGATACCCTCACTATGAATTAATTTAATAGTTGGTGGGGGATGTTTGCGTTGAACGCTATTTTTATGTTAAGATTTTAATAATGAAAATGCTTCAACATTGTTTCTTTTATCTAGCATACTTTATTGTTTCCTAAATACTCTTCCAAGCAAGAACTGACACCGTTGGCCCATTGCACCTCAATATCTTAACAGACTTGGGTGACAATGATCAAGTTGATGGACAATAAGACGTGATGCTTCGAGAGAAGATGTTCAAGTAGATAAACCTAATTCGAAAGTGAAATCTATCCCTTATGAGTATATATTGGATCTTAATCAATTTGGTTTCTGAAAAAAATTCACTATTGAGATATAAGGGGTTTTTACACAATCAATTTAGGGCAATGACCATCGAGAGAGGCTTTGCCAATTTGAATCTGCTCGATAAACAATGCCAAGGCATGGCATTATTCAGAGCTGGTATGGCATGGATAGCATGAAAACCAGGCATCCCTTACTAACGCTCATCATTCATTTGACACTCTCCTTGCCAAGGCTGTTCTATTTTCACGTCTTTTCCTTTAAACTGTTCTCAGAACCACTTTCAAAACAAATCAACTTTTTCCTCAACAAGTAAACATTAAAAGTAGTTAAACTCTTGATCAATCCTTGTGGGATCGATACACAACTTACTGTTGTTTTACTTTTCGATTGTGTATACTTGCATGCAAAAGACTCAACCATTGGCAATGTTTTTACTACATTTCCAATACGTTTTCTGCTCCTTTTGCCAACACTCACATGAGTCAACATGTTTTTGGCACCGTTTCCGGGCATTGCAACAAAGTTTTTATTGTTTTTGTTTTACTTGTGTTTTTATTTTATTTTACTTATTTGCTTTGTTTGGTGTATGACCAGGAGCCGCCCTATGGACTACCATCCATTTGAACCCGAATATGAATGAACCTACCATAGATTGAAGATGAAAATCAGAGAAATGGCTCTAAATGGTAACAAAGAAGTGAAAGGTGTCCCACAGAACCAAGGGAATCCACCTATACACGGAGGAAATCCTATTGCACCTGTAGTGGACGATGCCATAGAAAGACCAATACGAGAACACTTGGCACCAAATATTGATAACCTGATTCCATAAGTGATTGGCGCCAAGTTAATTGTATCAAATTTTGAACTTAAGTCGGCAATGATTCAAACTCTTTTGAATGCAGGTCAATTTGATGGAGCACTTACTGGAGACCTAAGGCAACACTTCAAGCAATTCATGGAGATTTGTGATAAGTTCCCAAGAGTCCTATATTTTGACCCCTTTTACATGGCAATTATCACTCAACCTACACCCATTTGAGCCGCATTAAGGCCTTTCATGCATAGATTTCATCATTTATGCCTTTGAGTGTTATATTTTGATTATTCTATGAAAAAGGTACTATTTAATGCATGATTGGTACTTTTGCAAGCTGTACACTGCTGGAGCAGGAAGATGCCGCCACAACACTGAAATCATGAGGGAAGATGAGGCAAAATTAGTAGAAAACAGACCCTGATCGAGCCAAGCCAAATGACAGCTTCTACTGAGGGAAGCTGATGAAGCCTTGCGGAGCAAACCGATGCCGAGACAGCAAAAGCTAGGTCGCGGCAGCATTCCGCCATAGGGAAAAATGGGCAAAGTGGTAGCCGAATTGTAGAGATTTTAACGTTGGATTTTTCTGTACACTTTGCGTGGCAATAGAAGTTCGATAAGAGGGTGAAGACATGGAAGGAAGGATAAAGTTGGGCTCTTGGACAAAACTGGACATTGTAATAAATTAAAGAGATTTACTCCTATAATGAGAGCAAGTCCAAGTCCAACTCAACTTCCTCTCCATAGAAGACCTTGCCTACACCTTCCCTTATATATGGAGCCGTGACCGAGAGAAAAAGAAAAGGGAATCAAGGAGAGTTCGAGAGAGAGAAGAGCTTGTGATTAGTTTAATTATGTTCTAAATTTCTTAGGGGTAGGATTAGTTTGTTTAGTAGTTGTGTGAAAACTCTTTGTACTTAGTTTTTGTTCTTAATGCAATAAAATTTAAGGTTTGCTTATTCTGGCTTTAATTATTTTCGCATTCTACTCAGTAGAGGGTTTGTGAGATCGTCCATTTGTTCAATATCGGGAGAGTTGAGCTCACGAAAGGAATAAGTACGGTTTTCGCCCCACGTGGTGTTAACTAACTCGGCCTAAGGATAGGTTAGAGTTTCAACGGCTAAAAGAAGTGTATGAACAGTTGGTGTTTGCCCTTTGGTTCACGCCGAGAGGTATCATCAGAGTTCAGCCATCAATTATCATTTCGTGCTTAGAGATAAGGTGGATCCATCCAAAGACGATTTGCCGAGCCTTAACTGCATTTGCCCACGAGCAAGGGATTGTCGCGACTAGGATTTAGCCATTGCGACCGTGACAAGGATTTAGGTAACTGCCACGGCAGTAGTGCGTTGCTGCATTCTAGAACAGAAACAAAGTCAAGAGGATTCTACACTACGACACATTCTAATCTGGCCCATATTCTCATCTTGATTACTTCTTTGTTTTATTTACTGGAATTTCTTAGTTTAGTTATTTTTAGATTATCTCAAAGCACCCCATTAATTTGTGTTTTTACTTTATTTATTTTGCAGTGCGAGGGAGTAGAAACAAAGGTTGAGTATCAATCCCTGTGGAGACGACACTCTTATACTTATCACTATATTACTTGCATCGTGTATACTTGCACAATTACGGCGCACCGTTTACACGCAACAAGTTTTTGGCGCCGCTGCCGGGGATTGGCAACTTTTGTTTTTATTTCCTTGTACTCTTTATTTTATTTACTTTATATATTTACTTTATTTTATTTTAGTACTAATAAAAATTGGTTTTGTCTTGGTGCATGACCAGAGCTAACCCAGGAAGCCCATTGCGAGATCCAGATCTAGAACTCGAACGCACTTGCCGAAGGCTTAGACGGGAGAACGAAGCCGCAATGCAGCAACCTAAGGACCAACCCCAAGGTCGCAACCGAGGCATAAAACAAGGGGCCCCAACACACAATGTCATTGGCTAGTACCCTGTCGATGGGCTGCCACTTGTTGATGGGCAGGAGATGGCGCAAATCTGCAAGCTCCATTCGTACCAGTTCGACACCTAACAATCCGAGACTACCTTGAAGAGGACCTGAACGAACTAAACCCTGGAGTTGTTACCCCAGAGATCGAGGCCGCCCACTTTGAGCTGAAGCCCATGATGTTTAATATGATCAACACGATGGGGCAATTTGGCGGCTCCACAACTAAAGATGTCAGACATCAAGTCCTTTCTCCATATCTGTAACTCATTTAAAATACAAGGAGTACACGAGGATATTATGAGATTAAAACTATTCCCCTATTCACTTAGGGATAGGGAAAAACCTGGCTCAATAGTGTCCTAATAGGATCGATTGGATCCTGGAGTGATCTTTGTCGTGATTTCTTAGATCGTTTTAATCCTACAAATTTAATTGACGGATTACATAACGAGATCACTTCTTTTCGACAAGCTGATGGCGAGTCCATGCATGAGGCTTGAGAGCGATATCGAGAGCTATTACACAAATGCCCCTTGCAGGATTCCCAATATGGACATAGGTGACCATGTTCTACAACGCGGTTAACACGACAACTAGGATGATGCTTGATGACTCGGAAAATGTCATACTCTTAGACAAAGAGTCGGAAGAAGCCATGTAGATTTTAAACAGGACGACCAAGAATGATTATTAGTTCCCCACAACCAGAAGGGAAGGAATCCGCCATCAACCCACAGTTAATGAAATAGAGTCTTGAGACTCAATTTCATCTCAGATCGCCACCTTGACGAAGCTAGTTCTGAACTTGCAGTCGCAAAACAATCAATATGAAGGCAAGGTAATAGATTTATTTTGCAAAAATTGTGGAGGTAACCATGTTTTTTTTGAATGCCCGCAGAACCCAGAGTCAGCCTGCTATGTTGGAAACTTCAATCGTAACAATCAGATGTCCAACAACTACAATCCAGCCTGGAAAAAGCACCCTAACTTTTCTTGGAGCAACCCTAACAATGCCCTCAATCTGTAGCATCAGAATGCTCTAGCAGCAGGATTCCAACAACCCATGCTGCCGCAGTAACACATGTCGTCGCAACATCCGATGCAGTCTAGTTCTTTAGAAAACACTCTTCATGCTTTTACGAATCAAACTAGTGCATATATGGCTAACACTCACAAGTTCATAAAAAGACTGATGCTTTTATGGACAATACCGAGACGAGGCTACACAAGCATGAGGCAACGTTGAAGTCCTTGGAAACCCAAGTGGGGCAGTTTGCACAAATTCTGAGTTCCAGAATAAAAGGATCAAAATATGAACAATGCAAGGCGGTCAGAACTAGGAGTGGTAAGCAACTGAAGGAATCCTAGACCAGTGAAAAAGTTGAGGAGAATGAAGCCTCTACTACAATAGATCACGTCGCGGTAGTACCTAACACCCAAAAACTTGTAGAACGTTTGGGTGTTCTCTGAATATGAGCGCAAGTGCACACTTCTGTCAAGTTATAGTATAAAAGATATCCTCTCCCATAGGGATGGACAACTTTCTCGAATTGTAATTCCTGCACGAAGAAAATTTAATGCACAAGTAATTTTAGTTTATAAAAGAATTAAAAGTAAATAAAACATAAGTAATTATTTGAAGCCTGTAGCGGCTTGAAGAGCTGATTAAAGATTGATAAGTAAGATGACTTATCTTTACTTGCTGAAGAAGGCAACGTCCAAAGAGTCCAAATTCAAGTCAAAAAGGAGTCAGCATTTAATGTAAAGTTACTCAAAGACTACTCAATGTATTAGAAATTTTGAAGTTAAGAGCTAGGAAACAAGTAAGTGACTCAAAGACTACTCAATTTTCTTTGTAAAATTCTTTTTATTGTTTAAATGAATTCGTGCAATTTTGATGCTGGAAAAATTAGGGGTTTTGCATGATAGGTTAAATGAAAGATTCGATTCGAATAAAATTCAGAAGTGTGAAGGAAATTAATTAAATTGTATGCTTATGTACTTAAACTCAACCCGAAAAACTTGCTACTAAAATCTGGAAATTTGGATGTGTTTTGGATGGAATTGGAAAATGTTATGTAGGTAAAAATTTTAGATAATCGAAGTATAAACATGGTATAAGTGTTTAATTACATGAAAAATAAATTGTATAGAAAATTTCACTCTAGAATGAAGTTGGACGTGTATCAAAGAGAAACTGGAAATAGGGACTGTTTTGACAAGAATTTAAAATGTTAAGGACTTAAAATGAGTTGAATTTAGCTTTTGAGATTAAGGTTACAAACTAAGGGATGGATATAAATCAATTTACAACTTGAATTAAACTAATAAAAGTCTAAATTATAATTCTTAAGTGACTTTAGTTATAAATGAAAGATTAGGACTGATTTGATAAATCTTATAAAAAAGGGGGACTGAATTGTTGGTTTAAATATCAATTGGGACTTGTGAACATTAAGGATAAATAGAAAGACGAATTAGAACAAAAATTGATGATTTTTGGGAAAGAATGGTTAAAGGATTTATATGCTTGAAATGGAACTTTAGTAATCTGCCCAGAAAATCTAGTTCTGGATAGTCACTTTGAAAATTCACCAAAAATAGGATATAAGGTATTTTGAGCTGAAAATTTAATGGATGAAACTTGGTAATGTCTACTTTCATTGGGGAACACGGAATTGAATTCCAGTAAGTATACTAAGAGCTTTAAATTAAAGAAGATAAGTAGTACAAGATGTCTAGAACTGTTAGAACGATTAATGTTTAAGCAATAAACTGTATTTTTACACATGTAGGAAAATTATGTGCTATACATGGTATTAAAGAGATATGAATAACCTTTTTAGATTGGTAAAGAAATTGAATTTTGGAGTTAAGACTAAAAAGATATGGCCAAAACACTAACTGGTCCTTAAACTATTTAATTGGTATTAAACAGTTTCGAATGTTGATGTTTATACTTGAGTCAAAGGTTTAAATGCTTGAATTGATTTCTAACTTACTGTGTATATGCTTGTATTTGAGTGTTAAGATCAAGTGAGTGAAGAGATCTTGGAGGAAGCAATGGTTGGACAACCGAGTGGAAGAAATAAAGGCATTATAATCAAAGAGCAAGCTTAGTGGGGTATTTGTGAGTGTAGACACCTTAGGGTTGGGACTAGTGTCCTAACCATTGATTTTTAATTTGTTGATAGTTATGTTTATGCATGAAATGAATTTTAATTTGAAGCTGGTAATTGTAGTAAGGGGAGAAGAGATAAAAGGGAACTTGAAAGTATGATTGCATGCTTTAATTATTTTGTATTTTTATGCTATTGGACTGTCCTTATGTAATTTCTTTTGCTGAATAATTGGCCTATGAAAAGATCCATGATGCTACTATTTTTGTACATTAAATTAAAAATTGATGATCATTTGTATGCTTGGCGATTATATGAGACATGGATTGGTCTGTTAAGATGTTACAAGATGTATGAATTGATTGAGCTATGAACTAGGAAATTGCATGATTGACCTTCTATATGGATTTATTCATGACTAATGATTCTAAAAGGTTATAAGACCTTGGTTGAGTAGAAGGTCATAGGTATAAAGGGCATGCCTTAGAGTCTTGAGATATCTCAAACTTTAGTACAGTGTGTACTCTCTGATTACATGTTTAATTTGCACTTTTGATGGATGGACTCAAGCATCCTTGTGGTTATCAAAGTGCTTACATTGATGAATAAATGATACATTAGTATCCTCCGATTTGATGCCTTGGGCATCCTCCGTTTGGTACTTGGTACCCTCTGTTAGACTTGTTTACCTTGTCCGTTTTGGTCTTCCAAGGTTCTTTCTTAAGATAAATTGGCCAATAAGAAATCGGTGATGAGATCATGTTATGGACATGTATTGTTAATATTGGAAACATGTCATGTAAATGCACAAATGAGTTAATTGACATTCGAATTACATGCTTGATTATGACTTGTTATCTTGGCCGAATCTTATATGTGATGAAATTTAGTGTTGCTTGATCATGAATATTGTATATTGAACCTGGAATGTGGTAATTGTATTCGAAATTAAAATGTTATGTTGATTGTTAAATTCATGATATTCAAGCATGTTTCTTGACGGTTAAGTTATTATGAAATTATGTTGTATAAGTGTAATTCATGAGGATTAAGTAACTTGACATAAATCGGCCTAACTAAAGTTTCTTAGCTTCGATGTGAATGTTTGAAGAATGAATTAGATTTAGCTTTACCTAACTAAGTACGCTTGTACTTAACGCTCTCTGCTTTCTTCTTCCCACCTAACAAGGTAACTTGGGTTAGAAGACTCGAGTTTTATTTTGAAGGCTTTTTACAAGAACATCGAACATATACGATTTAAGCCTTGTATTTAAACTCTTAGATGGTGGCTTGGAAGTTTGTTTAGATATGCGTCTCGCATTCTTGAATTTTAACATAAGTATGAAATGGTGTATGAATGTACTCTTTGCTTTTGAAGGCTAGTATCGAGTCTAGTATGCATGCCATGTGGTTAGCTAATTATGCCTTATTTTGCTTGCATATAAGTAGGTAAGTTGCTGGTTTTTGTGAAGGAATTCATTTTGTTGTAAATATTTGGAATTAGCTTGACATGGCTAGGTTAAATGAAATGGTGATGTTTTGTATCTAAGCATGCTCAATGAATGAAATTATGTTAGTACATGTTTAGATTTCTTGTATGGTTCAAATGGGGCTGTAAATCTTAGTCATTGAGAATAACATTAAATAGTTGTATGGGTCGAATAGCCTTGTAGCAAGTAGCTCAATGAAATTTGTAAAGTGTAGGAATCGAATGAAGCATGTAATTGGGTAATTCAATTCGCCTTAATATTTTAGACAATTCTATCATGTTGATCGATTAGGTTATAATTTTAATTATAAGTACCAAGATAAAATATCAATTGGAAGTAAATGTTAAAATAAGTGATAAGTCTTTGACATTCGATATCTACTCAGGTTAAGGTTTAATAGTAGAATTATGGATTTAAATTGCACAAAATGTTTATGTTATTTGATTGAGTAACTTGATAAGGGAAGTATTAGGATATCAATTTGTTAATGACCGAATTGAACCTTTCTTATGTTAGTATGGAATTCTAAGTCGAAGGTAAATTAAATAAGTGTAATACGTGGATTGATATATGTTGTTCCGAAAAGTATCGAAAGCTAATTGTAATGAACAAAGTCCTTTGACCGAGTTGTAATTTGAATCATTGAAGTGATAATAAGTTATAGATTCATTTTGTTTTAGAAAATTTTTGTTTGCCCACTCTTTCCACAATGCGCTATGGTTACAGTTTGATGTTAAAATATGATTTCTGTTTCTGATCACCCGTATCTGCTTGTGTTATGTTCTCCGGTAACTCTCCTCGCTCCTAATCCGAGCAAGGGGTGTTACAACTTCCATTGTCTTTCATCGACCAAATGTTAGACAAGTTGGCAGGTAAATCATTCTATTGTTTTATGGATTGTTATTCAGGTTACAACCAGATTGTCATCGTTCTTTATGATCAAGAGAAGACCACGTTCACGTGTCCATATGGTACATTCGCCTTAAGAAGGATGTCATTTGGGTTGTGTAATGCCTCGACAACTTTTCAACGTTGCATGAGGTCCATTTTTTTCGACATGATAGAGCACAACATGGAAGTATTCATGGATGATTTCTCAGTGTTTGGAAAAACCTCTGAGGAATATCTTTAGAGTTTGGAGCAAGTATTGAGGAGATGCATTGAGACAAACCTAGTGTTAAATTGGGAAAATGCCACTTCATGGTGAAGGAGGGCATTGTTCTCGGGCACAAGGTAACCAAAAGAGGATTGGAGGCCAATCAAGCAAAAGTGAAGGTAACTAAATAGTTGCCACCACCTACAAGTGTCAAAGGTATAAGAAGTTTTTTAGGACATGCAGGTTTTTACCGGCGTTTTATTAAAGATTTTTCTAAAATCTCCAAACCATTATGCTTGTTATTAGAACAGAATGTTGCGTTTTCATTTGATAATTCTTGCTTAAGAGCGTTCCAGGAACTTAAAGAGAAGCTAATCAACGCCCCTATAATTGTGGCACCATATTGGAATGAGCCCTTTGAGCTCATGTGAGATGCCAGCTACTATGACGTCGGAGTAGCATTGGGATAACGACGTGATAAAGTTTTCTATGCCATATACTATGCTAGTCGAACACTTAGTGAAGCACATCGGAATTACTCCACAACCGAGAAAGAATTTCTTGCAGTTGTATTTGGTTTTGATAAATTCAAATCTTATTTAGTTGGTAACAAAATTGTGGTGTATATAGATCATTCAGCATTGAAGTATCTCTTGTCAAAGAAGGATGCCAAGCCTAGACTAATCTGATGGATGCTTCTTGTAAAACCTATGTTTGATTTTGATATAATTAAATTGTTAAGGATCAAATTGAAAACTTGAAATTGATTTCTAAGTCCCTTTAATAATTTATAAATCACCAACACTTTAAAACTCATTTGAAAAACTCAAACTCCAAATATTTTCTAAGTGTTCCAAGGCCAAAGTATTGAAAACCGTCCAGGTGTATCGATACGCTTCCAGCCGTATCGATACCTTTTTTACAAAGTTGGCTACTGGAAAGACGCGTTTCGATACGCTCCTAACCGTATCGAAACAACGTATCGAAACAGATTTCATCTGTATCGATACGCCCCTCTGCAAAACTGAAGGAGTTTGAATGGTGTACCGGTACGGCTTAACCCGTATCGATACGATTTTAATAGAATTTTTAATTCGAAGTGTTTTAAATGTTTTCGACCATTGGTGTCAGTCGTTAGGTAACTAACATTTAAAGTGGCAGTTGACCCGTATCGATACGGTAAACCCTCGTATCGAAACGGAAACTTCCAGTGAGCTAAGTTGAGAAAAAGGTATCGATGCGGTCTCTTTCGTATCGAAACGGTCCATATCCCGTACCGATACGCTTATGTGCGTTTCGATACGCCCTCTTTATTATGTAGAACAACTCTTTCTTTTTTGAGACAGGTATCGATACGGCTCCCCGTGTACCGATATAGATAGCTGCAGAAGTGCATTTATGGTGGAAAGAGAGGGTCCCAACGGCTATAATCAATTCTCTAACCACCCAAACGGCTAGAATTGATAGAGAAGGTATAAATTGAAGCTCTTTGAAGACCAGCAACAACTATTGCATTAAAGACAAACATCCAAGCAAAAATCCAACCTCAAGTGTGCCTATTTTCCAATTTCTTGTAAACCCCAAATTGAGTTGTATTCAATTCTTATTCTATCTTCAAATTTGGGTT
This sequence comes from Hibiscus trionum, assembly GCA_030270665.1. NCBI lineage: Eukaryota > Viridiplantae > Streptophyta > Magnoliopsida > Malvales > Malvaceae > Hibiscus > Hibiscus trionum. The sequence continues at coordinate 15,616,359 of BSYR01000013.1, forward strand.
GAGTGTTGTACTTCAAGGGACAAAATTGTATTTGAGAGATATATTTCTTGTCCAATTTCTTCTTTGTTCATTTGTAAGGGTTTGGTCCAATTTTGGGTAAAAAATTTGACCGGTTGTGTAAAGGTTACCTCCTAAGCCTTGAAATGGGGAAGAACAAATAGTGAATTGTTGCAAATCCTTAGTGGTAGCTAAGGTAGTGGATGTAGAGTTCCTTTGGAACTTTAACCACTCTAAAATCCTTTGTTTTTCATTTTAAATTGTCCATTCACTCCCACAAAGTTTTAAAATCCCAATTCACCCCCTCTTGGTCTTTATCATTCGATCGATCCACTCAACAATTGGTATCAGAGCCTACCTCTTTGAAGGATTAACAACCACAAGAGGAGTTCCTAGGAAGAGTGTGATCATTCAAAAATCAAGATATGGCATCTACCTCCGGATCTAGCATGTACGAGTCTCAATCCACTACAAAACCACCTTTCTTCAATGGTGACAACTATCCGTTTTGGAAGAATCGGATGCGCCTCTTCATCAAGTCCAATGATTACTTGGTTTGGGATGTCATTGAAGATGGTCCCTACATTCCATTGAAGCAAGATAATGAAGGAATGATGGTTCTAAAGAAAAAGATAGAGATGAGTGAAGAAGAGAGGAAGAAGATCCAAATAAATGACAAAGCTCTTCGCATGCTTTTTTGTTCTTTCGGTCCGGACATCTACTCCAAAGTCTCCTCCATTGAGAGTGCCAAGGAAGTGTGGGATACTCTTGAGACCACCTATGAAGGAACCAATGATGTGAAGGAAACCAAGATTGGAATTCTCAATCTTAGCTATGAGAATTTCAAGATGGAGTCCGATGAAATGGTGTCCAAGATGTTTGATCGCTTCTCAACCATTTTCAGTGGGCTTAAAGGATTTGGAGAGACTATTTCGGAAGACAAGCTTGTCCGGAAGCTACTCTACTCACTTCCCGAATCTTGGGATGGGAAGAGAACTGCCATTATAGAGGCCAAAAACTTGAAGACTCTAAAACTTGATCAGCTAGTGGGTTCTCTCCTTACTCATGAGATTATGAAGCAAGGAAGGGAAGGAGAAAAGAAGAAGGAAGAGAAAAGAGTAGAGAATCTAGAGGTGGAAAAGAAGAAGAAAATGGGAATAGCTCTCAAAGCTTCATTACTTGAGGAGAGCTCTTCTAGTGAGGAGGATGACCTTGAAGAATTGGCTATGATAGCCAAAACGTTCTCTCGATTCATGAGGTCCAACCGTGGAAGAAAAATTCAAAGAAAGATGGACTTCAAAGGTAAAAAACAAAGAAGAAGCGAGGGATCAAATCATTTGCTTCGAATGAAATAAACTCGGCCACATTCGTTCGGAGTGCCCTCAACTAAAGAAGAAGGGCTTTGAGAAGAAGAAGAAGCTCAAAGCCAAGCTTGCTACTTGGAGTGATGAGGAATCATCCGAGGATGACGAACAAGAAGTGGCCAACCTTTGCCTCATAGCACTTGAGGAAGATTACTCCATGGTAACCTCTAACTCATCATCATTTGAATTTACATTTAATGAATTAAATGATACATATGATGAGTTGCAAGAGGTCTATGATGAGTTAGTTGAGAAATACAAAGAGTTGGTCATTAGGAATAAGAAAATTATTTCAGAATTAAATGATAAGAATGACTCACTCTCTCAAGCTAACTTAAAATTTGAGAAAAATATCTTAGGTTTGAAAGATGAACTTAAATTCTTCCAAGATGAAAATGTTGATCTAAATAATCTTCTTTCTCAATGCAATAGTGAACACCAAAAGGTGTTAGATGAGCTTAACAAGCTCAAAGAGTCTTTAAAATATGTTGGTAGTGTGAAGCATGAAAATGGTGAATCTTCTAAAACAAACCAACCTAAGAAAAAGACTAATAACTACAAACAAAGTAGCTTTCCTAGACATAGTAGAACTAAAAAGATTAGAAGTGTATGGGTTCCTAAGGAACTTGTAAAATCTAATAATATTGTTGCTATGTCACCTTGGATTCTTAAGGGAACCAAGCTATTGATAGCTAACACTCGTGGACCCAAAATGATTTGGGTACCAAAAACAAAAGTTTAATATCTTTGTTTGTAGGGGGAGCATTGCTACAAGGCCAAAGCACAAAGTCAAAACTCATGGTACCTTGATAGTGGATGCTCGAGACATATGACCGGAGACAAGAGTAGATTCATGGCTTTAAAGCCAAAATGTGGAGGAGTGGTGACATTTGGTGACAACTCCAAAGGCCACATTAAAGGTATTGGCTCCATAGGTAATCACTCTACCATTCTTATTGAAAATGTCTTGTATGTCGATGGTCTTAAACATAATTTGTTGAGCATAAGCCAATTGTGTGATAAAGGATTTAATGTTTTATTTGATAAAAATGGGTGCAAAATTGTTGACATTAAATCTAATAATATTATGCTCATAGGTCATCGCATAGGTAACATTTACATGGTGCATCTAGATGACATACATACATCTCATGCATGTTTAGTAGCTCAAAATGAAAATGATGCATGGCTATGGCATAAGAAACTAGGACATGCTAGCATTAGCGTTTTAGAAAAATTAGTTTCCCTTGATCTAGTTAGAGGTTTACCCAAGATTAAGTTCTCAAACGATAAAATTTGTGATGCATGCTCTAAGGGTAAACAACATAAGTCATCCTTTAAATCCATTAATGATGTTTCTACAAGTAGGTGTTTACAACTTATCCACTTGGATTTATTTAGGCCAATTAGGACTATGAGCTTGGGTGGTAAATCTTATGCATTTGTTCTTGTTGATGATTTTTCTAGATTTACTTGGGTTCTATTTTTAAGTACTAAAGATGAGGCTTTAGAAAAATTCATCACGTTTTCAAAACTAACCCAAAATGATCTTGAACTTAGAATTTCTCATATTAGAAGTGATCATGGAACCGAATTCCAAAATTCAGGGTTTGGAGAGTTTTTAAATGAAAATGGTATTAGCTACGATTTTTCGGCTCCTCGATCTCCTCAACAAAATGGGGTAGTTGAGAGGAAAAATAGAACTTTACAAGAAATGGCTAGAACCATGCTTTGTGAAAACAATTTACCTAAATATTTTTGGGCGGAAACCACAAACACCGCTTGCTACATTGTAAACCGAGTAATGATTAGGCCAATTTTAAAGAAAACACCTTATGAGATTTTAAAATCTAAAAAGCCTAACATTAGCTATTTTCATCCATTTGGTTGCAAGTGTTTTGTTTTAAATAATGGAAAAGACAACTTAGGTAAATTTGATGCAAAAAGTGATGAAGCTATTTTCATAGGATATTCTTTGACCTCTAAAGCCTATCGTGTATTTAACAAAAGAACTTTAGTAGTAGAAGAATCTATACATGTTGTATTCGATGATAACCTCCTTCCAAGGAAGGATTCTTGTGATGATGATGATGTAGGAATCATAAATGCCTTTGATGGAGGACAAACTTCAAAGGAAGATGAGATTCCATCAAAAGAAGAGGATACACAAGATCCACCTCTTGAAGCCTTGAAGAACTTGGCTCTTGAGGAAAAGGAAGTGAGCTACCCAAGGGAGTTCAACTATGTCAAAGATGGTGAAATCTTAGGTGATCCATCCAAGGGGGTAACCACTAGATCTTCTCTTAAACTTATGAACCATGTTGCATTTATCTCATGCATAGAGCCTAACAATATAAAAGAAGCATTGAAAGATGATTTTTGGATTATGGTTATGCAAGAAGAGTTAAATCAATTTGAGAGAAGTAATGTTTGGACATTAGTTGATAGGCCTAGTAATCAATCTACTATAGGAACTAAATGGGTCTTTAGGAACAAACTAGATGAGAGTGGTAACATTGTGAGAAACAAAGCTAGACTAGTAGCACAAGGTTACACTCAAGAATAGGGAATAGATTTTGATGAAACCTATGCACCCGTAGCTAGAATGGAAGCCATTAGGATGTTTCTTGCATATACATGTTATCATGATTTCATGCTTTTTCAAATGGATGTTAAAAGCGCATTTTTAAATGGTTTTATAAATGAGGAAGTGTATGTGGAACAACCACCGGGTTTTGAAGACTCAAAATTTCCAAATCATGTTTTCAAACTCAATAAAGCTCTTTATGGTTTAAAATAAACTCCCAGAGCTTGGTATAAAAGACTTTCAAACTTTTTAATTGAAAAAAGTAAGGTGGACACTACACTTTACATAAAAAGGTATAAAAATGACATCTTAATAGTACAAATTTATGTTGATGATATTATTTTTGGTTCTACTAACGAATGTCATTGCAAAGAGTTTGCTAAGCTAATGCAAGGTGAATTCGAGATGAGCATGATGGGGGAGCTCTCATTATTTTTGGGACTCCAAATCAAGCAAAGGAAGGATGGCACCTTCATCAATCAAGCAAAGTACATCAAGGATATGCTCAAGAATTTTTGCTTGGAGAATGCAAAGCCTCAAGTGACACCTATTAGCTCATCTACAAAGCTTGACAAAGATGAAGGAGGTAAGTGTGTTGACTCTAAGCTTTACCGTTCTATGATTGGATCATTGCTTTACCTTACCGCAAGTAGACCGGATATCTTGTTTAGTGTTTGCTTGTGTGCTAGGTTTCAAGCTAGTCCTAGAGAGTCTCACCTTATAGCCGTTAAGAGAATCTTTAGGTACCTTAGAGATACTCCTTGTTTAGGTCTTTGGTACCCCAGAGACTCCACCTTCAACCTTTATGCTTATTCGAATGCGGATTATGGGGGGTTTAAAATCGATAGGAAGAGTACTTCGAGAACTTGTCAATTCCTAGGTAGTATGCTCATATCTTGGTTCTCTATGAAACAAAATAGTGTAGGCTTATCTACCACCGAAGCCGAGTACATATCCTTAGGGAGTTGTTGTGCTCAAGTCCTTTGGATGAAGCAACAACTCTTAGATTACGATATTAAAGTTGAAACCATACCCCTTAAGTGTGACAAAACTAGTGCCATATGTTTGACAAAAAATCCCATCCAACACTCTAGAACCAAACATATAGAAATAAGGCATCATTTCATTAGAGGTCATGTCCTTAAAGAAGATGTTGTTATAGAGTATGTTGACACCTTAAATCGATTAGCGAACATCTTTACAAAACCTTTAGGTAAAGAGCGTTTTTGGTCCCTTAGGAGAGAGTTAGGTCTAACTAACCTATCTTGACCTTTTAGGACCTCTTGTGTGCTTAAAATTGCTTGATCTTGTGAAATTGCATGTTTGTGTGTTGTAACTCTTGAAAACATCCATGCCTACAGCTAGGGGAGTATGATTCTGTTAAAATATGCTTAGAACTGCTCATTCATCATTTGCATTCCTTTATGAGGTGTTAAAATCGAGCTTTTGGTTGTTCTTTAGGCCTAAAATGTATTTCTAGGCTTAGGGTATCGATACGGCCCTACGCGTATCGATACGAGTACTTCATTAGCTTCCCAGACTTCATTTTTCCTTAAACGGGTATCGATATGGTTAAACCCGTTTTGATACGAGCTATAATCGTTTCGATACGGATTGCATCCGTTTTGATACGATCCTTCAACAAGCATTTTTATTGGAATTATGTTTTTACCCCCGTATCGATACACCCTCAGACGTATCGATACGCGATTGCGCAGACAGCTTTAATTTGGCATTTAAGAGTTCAACTTTTACCAAAATTAAATTTTCTCAAAACCCTAAAAACCCTAGCCGTTTTCAGCCTATAAATAGCCTCTTACTCCCTCATATTTTCACACCACAACTCAAAATATTAAGAGGGTTTCAAATCAAGCAAAGCTCTAAGGCTTTTTCATCAATTTGGTGCTAAGATTGTCTTCCATTCCTCTCTAATAAACATCAAGGGAAAACCCTTTCATTACCTTTTATTTTTTTTAATTTCGTTTTCAAACCTTTTTTCTTGATTTTGTCTTTATTTGTTTCTTTTCAACCAAACTTGGTTTTAAAATTTCTTTTCAAAATTTTGGTTTTAAATTTTTTTTAACCTTGATTCTTGGTTTTTCAATGAGTTGAATGAAGAAATCTAAATGCATACATTGTTTTCTCTAGTTCATGGAACCTTCTAGGAAGAGATCACGTCTTAATGAAACCGGTGAAGGATCCAATACCAGAGAGGGTGCTCGTTCGAATCTCACTCAAATCTATCAACAATCTTTTCAATCCCCTGGAGCTCTCACCTATTTTCGTCAATTCCAAAACTATAAGATCTGTCCGGAGAGGGTAATCTCTATTCCTTTTCTTAACTCAGAGCGATTCAAGTTTGAATATCTACCTTTGCTCTAACAATGGAAGTTTATGGATTTTATCTCTATTCCTGGGTTTTATTTTCGTATTTTGGTTTTAATCTTTTATGCTAATGCCAAATGTTGTGCCCATCGAGATGGTGTTGTTACGGCGGTTAATTCCTATCTTTTGGGTAAAAAGGTCACTATAGATGTTAAATCTATTTGTGAGGTCTTTAAGTTGGAGGATGAAGGCCTTGATGATGAGAATGCTCTTGGCCATGTTCTTAGTGGTTCCGTCACTGCCCTAAATGCTCAGGATCGGATCCTCCATTTGATGGTCTCTTAGTGGTTTAGGCCCTCCAGAGGGAAGTACTCTACTATTCGTCAAGTGGATGACTTTTGTATTCGATGCTTCCGTGAGAGAAAATGTCTGAACCTTGCTCGTATTATGTTTGCGGAGATCGTCTATCTCGTGCAACATCGCCACACCACACTTGTCACTTCCTTCACCTATGGCACGACCCTAAGCTACTTCTTCCTACAAAAGGAGATATATTGCTCGCATGACTTCCCAACTCCCCTCACCGATCCCATCGATGAACACTCTCTTGCAAGGGGTAAGTTCCATTATTTTAATGGTAGTTGGTTACGTCTATCCGAGCTCCCTACCGAGGCCGCGGAACAATTTGCTAATCCTCAAGTTGAACAAGTTTCTCAAGCTCCTCCTCCTCCTCCACCTTCCATGGATGCTCTAATGACTTTCTCAATGAGTAATTCACGGGATTACGCACAGATATGGCTTCGGGCTTTACCACGATTGATACTCGTTTCACAAGCCTTGAAGAACGGATGACGAACTTGGAGAATCGATTCACTTCTCTTGAAGGCGGTCATAATTCAATGAACATCTCTCTCACCGCTTTCCATGACGAGTGGCGTCACTCCTTGAGGAATGATGATCCAATTGAGGACGAAGATGAAGATGATGAAGAATGCGATGATGATGCATAGTAGCCTATCTTTGCATACCATGCATATCATCTAGGATATTTATTTTATGCACCTTTGTTTCATGTTTTTAGGATTAAGTTTACATTATTTTAAACCTATGCTTTGATTTTCTGTTGCTTTGGATTTTTAAGTTGATGTTATGCTTTATTTGAACTTAATAATATTTATGTTGCTTGCATATTTATACCTTTTGCCTAAGTTATGCACTTTACATTGTCTCAATTATTTTTTGATCTAACAAAAAGGGGGAGAGAGAAGCTCACAGCACTTAAAAATTTTGATTTTCAACTTAAAAAGTTACCTAGCTAATATTAAGTGGGAGTTAATTTTGCAAAGTTTTTCAAAGTGTCAAAAATTTCAAGTTTTGGTTTTGTTATATCAAAAGAGGGGAGATTGTAAAATCTATGTTTGATTTTGATATAATTAAATTGTTAAGGATCAAATTGAAAACTTGAAATTTATTTCTAAGTCCCTTTAATAATTTATAAATCACCAACACTTTAAAACTGATTTGAAAAACTCAAACTCCAAATATTTTCTAAGTGTTCCAAGGCCAAAGTATTGAAAACCGTCCAGGTGTATCGATACGCTTCCAGTCGTATCGATACATTTTTTACAACGTTGGCTACTGGAAATACGCTTTTCGATACGCTCTTAACCGTATCGAAACAGCGTATCGAAACAGATTCCATATGTATCGATACGCCCCTCTGCAAAACTGAAGGAGTTTGAATGGTGTAGTGATACGGCTTAACCCGTATCGATACGGTTTTAATAGAATTTTTAATTCGAAGTGTTTTAAATGTTTTCGACTGTTGGTGTCAGTCGTTAGGTAACTAACATTTAAAGTGGCAGTTGACCCGTATCGATACGATAAACCCTCGTATCGAAATGGAAACTTCCAGTGAGCTAAGTTGAGAAAAAGGTATCGATACGGTCTCTTCCGTATCGAAATGGTCCCTGTCCCGTACCGATACGCTTACGTGCGTTTCGATATGCCCTCTTTATTATGTACAATGGCTCTTTCTTTTTTGAGACATGTATCCATACGGCTCCCCGTGTACCGATACACTTATTTGCAGAAGTGCATTTATGGTGGAAAGAGAGGGTCCCAACGGCTATAATCAATTCCCTAACCACCCAAACAGCTAGAATTGATATAGAAGGTATAAATTGAAGCTCTTTGAAGACCAGCAACAACTATTGCATTAAAGACAAACATCCACGCAAAAATCCAACCTCAAGTGTGCCTATTTTTCAATTTCTTGTAAACCCCAAATTGAGTTGTATTCAATTCTTATTCTATCTTCAAATTCGGGTTGAGTGTTGTACTTCAAGGGACAAAATTGTATTTGAGAGATATACTTCTTGTCCAATTTCTTCTTTGTTCATTTGTGAGGGTTTGGTCAAATTTTGGGTAGAAAATTTGACCGGTTGTGTAAAGGCTACCTCCTAAGCCTTGAAAAGGGGAAGAACAAATAGTGAATTGTTGCAAATCCTTAGTGGTAGCTAAGGTAGTGGATGTAGAGTTCATTTGGAACTTGAACCACTTTAAAATCCTTTGTTCTTCATTTTAAATTGTCCATTCACTCCCACAAAGTTTTAAAATCCCAATTCACCCCCTCTTGGTCTTGATCATTCAATCGATCCACTCATCACTTCTCCTACAAGAATTTGATCTTGAGATCCGAGACAGGAAGGGCGGTGAAAACTTAGTAGCTGACCACCTCTCACGACTAGAACATCACCTTGAAGATGGTAAGACCACTGCCATAAGAGATGAGTTTCCTAATAAGTATTTGCTTGCAGTTAATGCCATGCCATGATACATTGTCGTAGTCAACTACCTGGTAAGCAATATTGTACCACCAGACTTGGCATACAATTCCAGGAAAAGATTCATACGAGAAGTGAGGCAATAATATTGGGATGAGCTAATATTGTTTGAATAGTGTGCTGATTTAGTGATTCGTCGGTGTCTGCTAGAGGATGAGTAGCATAACATGTTGCATTTATGTCATGCCACACCATATGGAGGCACTACAACAAATTTACTTATCAATGATGTCTAAATTTTTGTCATTGAAACTTACATTTACGTCACTATTTGTATCTTGTGACGTAAAATTGGACGTCATAGTGTTCGTACGCTAGGTGTGTCACTAAATGTCTAGCCTGATGATGTATGTTATTTCATCACGTATTATTGAACATATAGTGATGTTGATGTAAAACATCACTTTATAATTTGTATTCAGTGACAACTATTTATGTCACCAAATGATATAAAAATTCGTCATTGATCATTCGTATCGTCACCAATAATACATTAATTTCATTGCAATAGCGACAAAAGAAATGTCGTCACATTGTTTTTGACATAGTATAGTGTCACCTAATAGTAGTATGAATAACAATAATGCATAACGTCACTTTACAATTTATGTTCTATGACAACTAATTTCACCACCGAATTATATAAAATTTCGTTATTAATGAGGCTTATCGTCACAAATAATACATTAAATTCAATTTATAAGTGACGAAAAAGATTGTCACATTTTTAATTTCATCATGATTTGCTTATGTCCTTGTAATCACATTACATTTAGATTTGGATTTTTAACTTTTAATTTAGACTTTTTATTTAAAATAATTTTTAAATTTTCTTATTTAAAAATAAAAATCGTAACATTATAAAAAATACCAAAAATTTTATAAATTACAATAAAAACCTAAACTTTTAATAAATTACAATAATGGTCTATTTTTTTTTCAAATTACAATAAAGCCATACATTTTATAAATTACAATACTGTCTCAAAATAGTACAATCACTACAATTTGATACCTACTCTCTAAAATGCCAAAATTCAATCGTTATATCTCAATCACGATTCCTATCAAATTCACCTCCTTCCTCGATCCATTACCTCTCGACCACCACCATTAATCACGATTTTCTAAGCCTCAGTACCCTCATTTAATCAAATGCCTCCACCAGGTCTCACCTCCAAACGAAGAGAGTTAGGTACTTCCCTAGAATAAAAATCACATATCAATTTACTAAATTCAACTCATAAGATACCTGAAAGGTTACGCAACTCATAAGATACTAGATTCAACATACACAACTCATAAAATACTGGATCCAAGCCCAATAGAATACCTGAAAGGTTACACAAAATTAAACTAAGTTGCTACAAAAACCTAAACTTTAATCTTATTAAAAATCTAAATTTCATAATATACACAAATCATAAGATAATGGATCCAACATACCCGCTATATTCATAACAAAACTTACCAAACCATATTCTAGCTATTGAAGCTACATAAGTAGCTACTATAAATGCATATTTATACATTCTGCTTCAAATGTTAGGTAAACTTCAAGTACTTAGTTGATTAATGATTACCTAAAATGAAATGCGTACCTAAATTAGAAAAAGAAAATCAATTTTCAAAAGAAAAGAAAAAACAAGAGGTTGACTAAAATGACTAACATACATGAATGTTATGTAATTAACTAATCCAAATATGGGTCAAGCTTTTCACAATAAAGTAAATCCTTAGCAAAGTAAAGGATGCAACAATTTATAATACAATATTATCAACAGTTTGTAATAACATTTTCTATAAGAGTTTCTTACACCAGTGCCTTATATTGTGTGACATGAATCTTCACAATTGAACTAGTCAATAAATAAATAAATTTTATTAAAAATATAACTCAAACAACATATACTTGGAAGATCTAGTAGAATTAGACTTTAGAGCAATTTTAATGAAAATTGAACCCATCTCATAAACAAAGAAAACTAATATTCTGTTTAATTTTAGCTTGTAATAAATAGAGCTTTTAAATTATAAGATATCCTAGAAATTTGTGGTACATTAACTTCAAATCATTTGAAGAAATTTTTCTGCCATACTTCTGATTGAGTATATTTTGAGAACACTACTCCATGACATAGCCGATTAGAGTATTAGAAAATGTAATATTCTATCAAATCAAATTAAACGAGAACTGCTTGATAGGGTCAAAAGGTTAGTTTTTTTTTTCAACTGATAACTTTCCATTAAAACGAAAAAAGGAAGACAACCGGGGGAAAGCTCCACACACGTGCCGGAGCCATGCCCAAATAAAACAAACCTATTACAAGCCATGCAAGGCCAACGTAACAGCTAAAAAACGAGGCAAAAAACCTAGGAAGCAAACAAAGAAAAACGGAGATCAGGCTCAGGACCTCACAGGTCCATTTTGCAACCTGATAAAACCAAGACGAAGCATCGCCAACACACACCGAGGACAATAACAACAAGGACAACCAAGGGGCCACGTAGGGCCGCACAACCACAACACAAAACCAGACCGATAAAAGAACTGGACCTGTCCAATAAGACACAACCAACGGTATGACCGTGGAACGTGTTTTCAAAACGAAAAACTTGGGCGATACTGGAGAAGGTCAAAACGTAGATTCTATGATCTCTTCCCTGGAAGAAAGACAACAGTCGTGCCTGAGAGCTCTATCCAGAGGCAGGCTTCCAATGCAAAAACATTGGCCCTTATCAAGGAATCACCCATTGTACCCCATACATGAAGAGGACAAGAAACCACCAGATCTCCTCCCAACCCTGGTTTATCGCATCTGAGAAAATAAAAACCTAAACACAGGACAACCGGGACATTAGCACCAACAGACATACAATAAAGATTGAAAACGAGCACAGAACGCCAACAGATCCTCGGGGAAGGATTCAACTTAACCATCGTTTTATGACCCTTCCTATCGAAAGAGATGGTGCCAGCAGATATCATTCTTGATGCGAATAACCCTCAAGGGGGTTATCCGCTTGTCTAAATATTGTGATGTTGTCTTTTACCGATAAGATCATGCGTTTAAGACAAATCGGGCCTTCTTCTTCGCTTCGGAAATCAACTGCATTCATTGTACTCATTGGAGAAATGTCATTTCTTTCGATCGAAAAAAGGATGAAAACCATATGCTTTAGTTCATCGTACGAGGTTGCCATAAAAGGGGTAAGAGGCGGGCCTCAATTGGCCTGAAAAACCATGGGGAAATTGACTTTGTGCATGGTAAATAACTTTTCCCCCAGGCATCGATAACTAAAAATGGTAACCTTAGACCAAAGAGCCCAGCTTTGTCTTGCCCTAAATGAGTAACTAACTTTCAAGGGAAATTATGAGACTGCCCCTCCTCTTCCAGCTGAGAGATGGCCAGAATCTAATCGTTCAGCGGCAGCGCCGACTTCGCTCGGAACCATCAAGAATCCGTGAAATCTAGACTTGCCGTCAGAAAGATCAGGGCTCAAGAAATCTGTGCCACCACTGCCATGATGCTGCTGGAGAAGCGCAACCAGAGAGAAGCCTAAAGCCGGAGCTCGTTGCCGTTCAACGCACAGACTTCGGCAGCGCCCGAGATGGGGAGAGAACCAATAGTACTGATTATGCGATTCCGGGATGATTCCTACCTTTTCCATGACCTTCGATCTTGTGGCGGCAGTGAAGCTCAAATCATACCTCCGGTGGAGCGCAGTTCGTGGCGGCGAGATCAAACCCGAGTCACGCCCGGGAAAAGCTTCCGTCAAAATGATCTGACGCCTCGGTGGTGGAAAACCTAGAGTGACACTTCGGCGAGACCCTTTCGAAGACAATAGATGAGCCCGACCGCGCCCGGGGAAGAACCGTGTCGCCGCCACCTTGGAGCAATCCACCAGGCGTCGCCGGTCACCAACGAAACCCGGCGTAGCGGGGCCTTCTACCGGGGACGACGCCTCGTGTAAGAAGGCAACCACGAATCCGAGCTAGGGTGGTGAGTCCAACCGATCGGCTGAGGCTCGTCGGAGATAGTCCAACCGATCGGCTGAGGCTCGTCGGAGATAAGCGAACGGTGAAACTGGGGGGCGCGTGTCGCGCGTTGGTCAAAAAGGTTAGTTGAAAAAAGATGCTTGAAGTACTTATCCAAATATCAAAATATGAAGTAACCTAATGATAGAGACAAGAAGATTATAAGACAAAATTGTGAGTGGTCTAAAAGAAAATTTGCAGTTCTTTTTCTCTAAGTAATAAAGAAATATAACAAGCATCGTGTTACCTCAAATTTAAATATATAATACCCTCTTTATTTAGTTATTTTGAAGCCATGGACCTCATTCATTTTGCTCTCTTTCGTAAGGCCTTCTAGTAGGAGGCATAAGAATGATTCAAACTGATCACGGTTCATGGAGTCCCCAACTAACATCAGGCATTTACTTATTAGTCTTCCAAGAAGTCAGTTGCAGTGAACCTGGAATCGGTAAGTGAAAGCAAAAAAAAACTCGATATGATCCCTTATTATTTATCACATAGATATTTTCTTAAAAAAATGCTCATTCATATACCAACAATGATAGGATCTAACCATCATTGATTTTAATTAAACCAACACATGAATTGTCCCATTCCACTCAAATATCAATTTCTACAACTATTTTTTTGAGCATGTAACTTTAACCAATTATGTAAGTATGTAACTAGGCAAAGAAAATTTGAATGAATAAATAAATAAAACATGAAATTTAGAACATTAAAGAAGGGGAAAAGTAACAATACCCGAATTTACATAGAAGCTCAAGCAATTGGGTCAGCCCTTAGAAGAGGCTTAATCTTACAAATAGGAATATAATGAAATTGTTCGGCAGGCAGCGCCTTACGATAGAGGAGGCCGTGCGGCGTTATAGCGTGAGGGGGAAATCAACTATGTATTCGGGGAGAAGAAGCAAAATGTAGTTGTTTATATTTAATAAAAAAAATATTTAACTCGAGTGGCTAAATTGCGGTGAAGGACCCTTATTTAATTAGGGTTTCACGAAATTCCCTAAATGTTTAGTCCTTCCGATTTTTACCCCAAATTCAAGAATATTCATTTCATTCCAATTTTTTATTTTTTGATTGGGTCCTAAATTTACCGAATCTAAAGTATCCCCTAAACAATTAACCCACAATTTGGGGTGAGACAATCAATTCTAAAAACATTTAAATTAAATCACGAGAAAACTCAAGAAACAGTTAAAAATTAAAATAATATGATATCTAAAAATTTTAAAATGTGTAACACGAGCAAAAAAATAAGTAATGAGATTGAAAAGAAATTCATCATGTTCTAGAAGGGGATGCAATGCTCTCCATGGGGGAACAAGTTTAAAAGAGAGAGCTTACAACTGTTTTTTTGACTGAAATTGTTGTCATTTTAGGGAACTAGAAAATAAAAAATTAAGACATGAATAAACCATATATATTAATTTGGGTGATTGAATATATTATTGATTATTTTATTTTGTAAATATAATGTTATATAAAATTTATGTAATACTTCATTATATAATAATGTAATTTTTTTATGTCGAATTTGAATGTTAATATTTTAAATAAAGTCGATTTGAGGAAAGATTGGGTTAACAAGTATAAGAATCATGTCAGGACAGAGTAAAAAACTGTCCCATCTTGTGTCGACTATTATCCTGCGCGTGTTTTCATAATGTGCTACGGGAATCGAATAGTGTGGCAGATGTTCTGACTAAAGGTGGTGTGGATTGTACAATTTGGCTCTATGTGGTAGAGTGATGTTTCTGCATGACGTCTTGTGTGCTACGTGGCGGTTTCATGTGCCACAATGTTTTATATATCATCGTGTTGTACATTTTCCCCCATTTTAGGTCATGAAGTTTTTAATGAGGTACACGAGAATATTCTTTTTGTATGATTTATTCTGTTAATAAAATCATACGATTCTGATTGCTACATATAATTATTATACCAAATTCAATAAAAAATTTATTATAGTATAATCTTTACTTACACATTTCCTTACTTTCTAGGTTTTACACATTCATTTTAATTATTTAAAAAAATATTCGTTTAACTTTTTAGTTTAATTTCTATTTATTTTATCCATATTATATTATATTGATTTACTTATTTTATTTAACTTGTTAATTGTTTTTATTTAATTATTTTTTACTTTCTCTTTATTTGTTCATTTCATATACTCAATTATTTAGTTAGTTAATTTTATTTAGCCATGGTTTGTAAATATTTTTTGTTATATTAGTAATAAATTTTACAAAATAAAAAATGAAGTAATGAATAATTTTATTATCATGATGTTAAATTGTAATGAATAAATACATGGTTAATTTCGTAACAATGCTAAATTTTTTAAGTTTTGTAAATATATTTTATTTAAAAAACTTATTTTTTTTACGATTTAGTCTTTAAAATTCCTAATTTGTGTAGTTGGTGCTCAAAAATGTGTATGTAAGTTAGTGTCAAATAGTGGTTTTCTTCACATTAAATCAGTTTTTTACTGACACAAATAAAACGTCGTCTTTTATATCTTTTAAAATATAACGAATAAAATTGTTACAAATAAAAGTTTATTGGTTAATAATATGTAATGTCACTAATTAACATTGAATCGTCGTAATAAAAATTTGTCACTAATTATTTTATTTTATTAGTGGCGATTTTATAATGTCATCATTTGGTTTAAACGTCACTGAAATGTTTCCCTCCAAAAAAATTTAGGCGCCAAACTTATAGTGACAAAAATTGTTGACATTTTTTTTTAATTGTCAAAAAAAGGTATGCCATTATTCACTAATTGTGACGTAAAGAAAAAAATGTCATATTTATAATATATTTTGTAATGCTCTGGTTTTGGGCCTGGATGTTTTAGACATCGGATAGGACCGGTCGAGAACGGTTCGAATCACGTAAGGTGATTTTAGGAAATCAAGGATCGAGATAGGATAAAATTGTGATAAAAATTGCTAAAATCCTCTAAAAATATAATTAAGAGGTTGGTCAAGTCAATTTTATAAAAAGGGTTTTGGAAAATGGATATTTTGAGTAGTGACCAAATTGTAAAGTTTCAAAACTGGGAAAATGTGATTTTCAAGGTGGAAGCCAAAATCTTAGAATCTCTAGGGGGCTTTAAGTCAATTTGACCTTTTTTCAATACGACATGTGATTTAAAAGGGTTTTTAATTAAAAGATTTTTAATTGGATTTTTATATTAATTAACTAAAAGGTAGTTAATGGGATTTTCATTTACGTAACTACCAATTCCCTCTCATTTTCAGCCAAACACCATTTTCTCTCATCTTTTTCCAGAATTCTTCCTCTCAAAAACTCTCTCAACAATTCCTAAATCATTTTCAAGAGATATTCCTTAATTCTTCAAGATTTTTGCAAGGAAAACTTGTCATCTATTGAAGGAAGCAAGGATTGGAGGTAAATCCCGTTCTCAACCTATAATCTAAGTTCTTTAATGAAATTCCCAAGATATTTGGCTTCTAAATACTATTTTTGAGTGAGTTTTCAATATAGTTTTTATTTAAGATCAAAATCTGGTGAAATTGTGGATGGAATCTTGATTTTCGGACTTGATGAGTTAGGCTATGTTTTGTGTTGATTTTAATTGATTTCTAAGTTGGTTTATATGTTAAAATGTCGTGTTAATAACATAGATCCCGAAATCCATAAGTTTCTTGGTAGTTTAAGTGAGATTTTGGGGTGAAATGGTGGAATCTTGATTGCTGGAGGTATAAGGATGAGTTATGATGTTTATTAGATGTGTTTTGATGTTGATAATTGTTCGGAAGTGATGTATGATGGCTGGGCTTGGTTTAGGAAGCAATTGATTGAGTTTTCGGTTGTTTTGGAAGGGTATTTTGGTGTAGTTTGAGTGGGCAACGAGTTTATGAATTGTTGCTGGTGTTAGAATGCATTTTAATGCATTTAGATCTCTGTTTTGATGATGTGAAAGCAGGGGATCTTGATCCGGAAGCAAACAAGGTGATTTTGGAGGCTCTGGAGGTGTAATTTTCGTGTCGGCGAACAAGGCTTCGCGTATCGGTGAGTGGAAATGCAATTTCCTGCTTTGTAACGCTTTGAGCGTGATCTTGGGGGCTTAGTGTAAGTTTGATACACTTAACTAAGCTCAAGTGTAAGTGTTTTGGTAATCACTCTCTTTGAAATGTGCTATGTTTGATGAAATTGCACTTGGTGTAAGAGTGTATTTGTTTACTGTTTTTAAGCATATTCAAGCATGGTTTAATGCTGGTTTTTAATGCCATTATATTAAGGATGCACTAGGTAAGTGATCCTTGGTTTTCTTGTGTTGAATGCGTATGATGTTAAGCATGTTATGCTTGTGGAAATGGCATTGTGGTTATGCTTGTAAAACAGTGGATTAATGTGGTTAAATGATTATATTGGCAAGTGATGAAATGGTTTTTGGTTACTTTAATCGGATATAGTTAGCCGGCTATAGGATTGGGTGCACCGTGAATAAAGTCACCTTGGATGTTGAGGGGTTGTGATTGTGCCGTAATCTCCATCCAAGTACCCTAACGATTAAGGTTAAGATCACAACGGTGAATGGTTAGTCTCGTGTGTGAGTCTGTGTATGTGTCCCATACTCTCGTTAGTGGAATTATACAACTACCAATGAGTGATGTTGAGGGGTTGTGATTGTGCCATTAATCTCCATCACGGGTGTTGAGGGGTTGTGATTGTGCCATTTGTCTCCACCTTGTGTAGTCCGGTAGTTTGTATGAAGCGTGAGAGACAACGCTTGTAATGTATCCGATTGTGACTTGTGTTTAAATGGTTTATGACTATCACTTGAAAGCCAATATAATGTAAATGAATAAAGTGAAGCATGAGATGCTTGTATTTGATACAAGGTTGCATGAGATAGTTGTGTATGATGCAAGAATGCATGAGATGCTTGGTAAAGCATGAGCAATGGTCTAATTGATGTTTATGATGTTGTATATGTGCATGTGTTCTTAAAATACATTGATTTCTTGAGGAGACATGTTTTTTAAAAAGGCATGTGATAAAAGTGGTGGCTTTGCATGTCATGTTAAATGCATTGATGAATGTTGTTTAGCGATCCTCACTAAGCTTTATGCTTAGGCTCTTTTGTTTCATCAATGCATAGAATTGAACATTTGAAGGCAGCCCAAAAGCAAGAGGAATCCAAGGTTTTGCTAAAGAGATGTATGTGGTTCCCCCTTAGTGTAATAAGAGGCAATGGGTGGGATTTATAGTTTGGAATGTTTGAGGATGTTTTCCTTTACTTTGAGCATGTTAGATTGCCATATTTGAGTTGTAAATGGCCTTTGGTGTTTGGATCTTGGTTTGTATGAAGTTATAGCTTGTTGTGGTTTTGGTAAACTATGGAGCATGCCTTTAGTACCTATGATTCAAAAGTGATGCCATGATCTAGTTCAAGCTTCATAAATATGGTCTATGGTATGTATATGTGATGCATGTATGTTGTGGTATGTTTCGGGTAGGTTTCGAATGTGGAAAAGCTCGAAAAACCAGTAAAATATGTTGTTGCAGGGCAGGGTGTATCAGAACACCCTTATCTATTTCGAAACAGGGGCCCGAAATGGCCATAGTGTTTCGGAACGGATGAAGGTGTTTCGAAACACTTTTGCTACTGGAAGACCCTGTTTCGATACGGGTTCCGAAACGAGCCCAAATACCAAAACGGTCAATTCAGTTTTGATACGACTGTTTCGATACCAAGGTAGGCGTTCCGAAACATATGACCGTTGGATTTGAATTTTGAGTTGTCCTGAGTTTCTGATTCTTACATTTTGGTCCTTAAATGTTAGCTGCTTAAATTAGTGAGTTTGAATGATCCATTTGAGTTGATTTTTGACATGATGGCATGTTATGTGATTAATCGAGGTTTGGTAATATCAAAATCATGAAAGTCTCTGTAATTTGTGGAATTTACATTTTAGTCCTTAAAAGTCAAATGTATGCAATTGAACCCCTAGTTGAACTCCAATCACTGTGTCGTTTTCCCCTAATCACTTTGCTGAACTCATAGGTTAATAATATGCATCTAGAGCAGATAAAAGAAAAAAGGGCCGTAAATCAAGGTTGACTTTCGGGTTGACGTTGGTTTTCCCCGTGTAACCTTCGTAGTTCGGGTCAAACGTCTAGACCGGGCTAAGGGGATTACATACTTTGTGACGTTATATGCAATGTCATATAGAAATTCGTCATATATTGATAAATTTGTTGTAGTGTCACTTTGCTTGGATGAAGATTGTTGCCAAGATGTTGCAGTCAGGATTCTTTTGGCCCACACTATACATAGACGATCACAACTATGCCAAGGCATATGATCGATGCCAACGGACATGAAATATCTCTTGCAGACACCAACTGCCGCTCCAAAACATTATGCATGTGAACTTATTTGATGTATGAGGGATAGAATTTATGGGTCCGTTTCCTCCATCATTTGGTAATGTATACATTCTCGTGGCTGTTGACTATGTATCGAAGTGGGTAGAGGTTGTTGCCCTGCAAACAAATGATGCCATGGTCATTGCCAAGTTCTTCCACAAGCACATTTTTACTCGATTTGGTGACCTTTGAGTGATTATTCATGGTGAGGGTACTCATTTTAAATGCAATCTAATTTCTAAAGCTTTGAGCATGTATAAATTTAGCAGAGGATTGCCACGGCATACCATCGACAAAAAAATAGGCAAGCCGAAATTTAAAACAATGAGATCAAAAGTATTTTAGAGAAGACTGTAAATCCAACAAGGAAAGACTGGTCCTTGAGACTAGATGAGTCAATGTGGGATTATAGGGCTGCCTTTAAAACTCTTTTGGCTATTTCACCATTTAGACTTGTTTTTGGAAAACCATGCCATCTACCAGTTGAGCTCGAACATAAGGCTTACTGGGCTATCAGAACATTTTATATGGCATGGAGAGTTGCAGGAGAAAAGAGGTTACTAGACTTAAACGAGTTAGAAGAATTCAAAACACAAGCCTGTAAGAATGCAGAATCTACAAGGAGAAGGCCAAGCCCTGGCATGATAGTAGGATAATGCCAATAAATCTTGAGGTAGGCCAACATGTTTTGTTATTTAACTCACTGCTTAATTTTTTTCCAGGAAAACTCAGATCAAGATGAATGGGACCTTTTGAAGTTGTAAAGCCCTATATCCATGTAGCTGTGGAAATCAAGAATTTTATGACGGGAGAAATTTTTAAGGTGAATGGTCAATGTTTGAAGCACTATTTGGAAGGTAATCAGTATAATGCCAAAGAGGTTATCCTTTTGGCAGAGGTATCGTAACATCATCTTCATGGTATGATTTTTGTAAATATTAGGATTAAATATTTTCCTTTTAGCCTTTTCTTTATTTCTCTATTTTTCTTTTAGTTTTTAATTTTCCTTTATTGTGTTGAAATGTTTTCTTTGAGTTTATGCAGATTTGGTATGTTAGGAATAATGCCAAGGCGAGGCTTGGCATGAGACGATGACACACTGAGCGAATGCTGTGTGCCAAGCATAATGCAAGCACTAAGGCTTGGCATGCGACGGATTGGAATACTGGAAGAAGAGATTTATCCTATCTTGATTAAATTCAGCCCATTAAGGAGAGAGATTATTTTTCTTTGAGTGTTAACCCTAGCCGCCCAAAAATTAGGTTGAATTTAAATTCACCTTATCACTCCACTCTTTAAACATATCTTATTACTTATCACATCCATCTTATCACTTTATCCCTTATCAAATCAAATCTTTTTATTTTCCATCATTATCCCCATTAAATTCGGTCACCTTTATTACACTCAAACTCTTTACTTTTCACCTACCCTAGCCATTTCAAAAACCAAATCTCTCTCATTTTTTTCTTTTTTTTTTTCAACCAAGAAATCAAGAATCACATTTTCCTTTGTCCAACTCTTCCAAGTTTTCTTTTCGCTCCAATGGATTCCTCATCATCTACTTTCAAGATGTTTTTCAACGAGGAGATCCAGATGAAGTTTGAAGCAAACTTTACTTCAAGATCTTTTTGCTTCGAGAAGCACTTCAATTTTGAGACTGAGGCAACCATTGAATTTCCTCCCGAGTTCATGGATTTAGTCGACCAACACAAGTGGAACAAGTTCTGCCAGCAGAAAGGTGTTACGCCACCCTTGTTCAAGAATTCTACACTCATCTTATGACTAAAGATTTTCCCTTCTTAATGATTCAAGGTACGTGTGTGTGTTTTGATGAAGGGTATATAAACACAACGTTTGAGTTGGAAGGTGCAGGGATGAACATTTTGAGTTTGCTGAATCGATGAGTGTTGCCAAGAGAAAGAAATTTTTGACTGATTTGTACAAACCTGGCACGACATGGATTGTTTCGTCGAAGGGACACCAGACGATGAAACGGATGGCATTGAAGCCTCAGCCGAGGGGTTGGAACCACTTCTTAAAGGCAAATCTGATGCCAACATCGCACAACAAAACCGTGTCGGAGGAGAGGCTGGCATTATTGCACTCGATCATCGTCGGCCGGAAAATCAATGTTGGTCGGCTCATCATTGAAGAGACCTATAAATGTGCGGCGAGAGGTAATGGTAGTTTGTTTTTCCCTCTTTCAATTTCTAACATTTGCATGCAACATGGTCTGCCCAAGCTTGATATAGATAAGGGCCAAACGATCAAGGGAACTACAATCACAATTGATATTTGGAAAAACCTCACCGCTACCGAGGCCAAGGACAAAGGCAAAGGGAAGGCAAAAGTGCCAACGCCAAAGCCCAAGGTGCCGAAGGCAGAGCCAGATCCAATGCCAACTAATGAAGTGGCATTTCTCTCTCAGATCTACTAGTGCCAGGAGATTATCCTCCAAAAATTGGAGACAACTGAGGAGCGAAATCTCAAGTTCTGGCGTTATGCTTATGCCAGGGATGTTGCTACCAAAGAAACTCTTGAAGGCTTGTCCTAGGTGTCTTTCTAGACTTTCCTACTGAGATCTTTACCATCGAAGAGACCATGCTAGCTAGTCATTAATCAGTTCATACCCAATATGATGCCACAATCCCGTTGTCTCCAGTTCAAGTTGAATCCGACAGATCTGAGTCACCAGTTGAGTCGAAGGAAACCAAAACCAAGTCTTCTCAGTCTAATGCCACCGCTACTCTTGTCGTTTCGGACCCTATCAAGATTGTGGAGGAAGTTCTACGAGATGTTGGAGCCTCCACTATTGCCCAAAGCCAAGTATGAAGGGAAGGAAAAAGATGGCCCCTGATCGTGGGAACTTTGTGAAGAGAAAGACATGTGTCACACATGAAGTATCATCGAAGGGGAGTCCTCTCCTTCCTAAACTCCTTTGCATTCTCATGATCATGCATTTTTAATTTTTTTGTTTTATTGTATATATGTATTGTTTTCATGCATTGAGGAAAATGCACATCTTGAGTTTGGGGGTGTGTATTTCCGCATATTGATGTCATGCAATGCATTATGTATTTAAATTTTTGTTACCATGCCATGAAGTTCATATAGTTTAGTTGGATACCGAATCATAAAAAAGTGAAAAAGAAAATTTTGTCTCGGTTGAATTTTGAAGATTGTTAACATTTGGTTAGGCAAGCTTAATTTGATCTAGTTGTCTACCCGTTGAAGAAATTTTAAAATCTTTAGTTTGCCATGCCAATAAAATAGTTATGCCAATTTTGCTTGAGAATTGGTCTCTAGTTTAGGGAAATGAACTTTCACTTAACACGTAGTATGCATCTAGTTCCCTAGAAAACTTAGACTTTTTGAAACTAAGCTTAGATTTGAAAAAAAAAATTTTGCCAAGGCAAAAAGAAACTAATAAGGTAGCAATGTTCTGCCATGACAATGAAAAAAATGAACTCTCATCCACCTTAGGGATAGTAACTTACTTGAGGCTTCGTGGTATGCTCCATCTTAGTTCTCAAGTCCAAAATCTTAGGGTATGAGTTGAAGAGAAAGCCTAGTGATATTTGGATTAACGTGGGGGTTCGTGGTATGCTCCCACTTACTTCTCACGCCAAACAGTGTCATGAAGTAAGCTTAAATTAATAACAATATAAAAAAACCCTTGGCATGAAAAACAAAAGAAATCTTAGTTTAGGTAGTAAAATTGACTAAGGGAGTAAAATGATACTTAATGCATATTGCCCACACATCATGCACTCTTCATGCCCTTAGACTAGAGTTATATTGCTGCACTTGAATGACTACCTGCTTGGCATTGTTGCACTGAGATACATGAGGGGATAAATAGAGCCAACTTCTACTTGCCAACACTTGTTGGCAATCCGACCAAAACTTTGTCGATGTACTATTTTCACAATTTTTTGTTTTTCTTTGCATTACTTGAGTACAAGCAATTAGCAGGGTTTGGGGGTGTGTTACCTCCTCAAAAGTACTAATTTTTATGCCATTCTTACAATAGTTTTGCTTGCTTTTGAGTACATTTAGTTGCACTTTGATGTTAAATTCATGCATTTGCATACGTAGTTTAGATTTTTTTGTCTTTGCAAGTGTGAAGGGTTGTTTTGTAGGCAATTTTGAGGTTTGGCATAGCATTTGGCATAAAAGAGCAGTGAAGGAAGGAATGTCAGAGAGAATGTCGAGATGTTATTGGTACAGATGGACCAAACAATGCCAAGCATTGGTGGCAGAGAAGAGGAATTTGATGCTAGGCCACGTAGCTGTTAAACCCAAAAAATAGGACCAGATCGGGCTGCAAGAAAATAGCGATTGGATTAATCTCTGAAAAAATAATGGATAAATGGTGCCAAGCTTGGTTGGCAGAACTATGCCAAGCTTGGTTGCCAAACAGCGACGGCAGATGACGTTAGCCATAGCACCTGATCAACTTATCACCTTATCAGCATATCGCTTCAAATCTAGATAAAGGTGATCACAAGTTTTATCCCTTGCGAATTTAAATTTCAAATGCAAAGTCTTATCCTAATCTTCCTTGCACGCCTATTTAAAGACCGATCGAGCAAGCAATGGAGGAAGGACTTTTTGGAGAGACGATCGACGACCGGCTGCACCAAGGAGACGTGGTTCAACCCACTTGACCGAGAGCCTAGATCTTGAAGGGCTATGTTGCGTGTAAGGGTGTACTAAAAATGATACGTAAATAGTGCAAGTATACACATCGAGGCAAGTAGTAAAGTGATGAGTAAGTATCATATCCACGGGGATTAGAGGTATTTCAAGTTAAGAAATGCAATAGCAAATAAACAAAAGTAAAGTTGAACCAAAACAAGGATATTTTAATGGTCTTCTCACAAGTACAAAACTCTCTAATGGAATGATAGGCTAGGCTTGCTAAGTACTCATATATCTAACCCTAAAGAATGCCTAGAACTACCTTACCCATAACTTGCTCGATAGAGTTTACTTAGGTGTTTCTAAACTCTCTTTAGCAAGAAACCTGACAGCCAGAATGCTAAGTCAATACCTCTTAGAGTGAACCCTAGCAAGCTACTTATCAATGAAGTTCTACTCATTTTAGTCGTTGAAACTCTATCCTTATTTCAAAGGTGAGTTAGGGTTTTGCCTCTCAGCATCAAACCCCCATTGTCCATGTAGATCTAAGCCTAACTCTATCGAATATAACACCTAAACTAAGGCTAACTCTCGAAAGCTCTTACAAGTTTAGGGCAAGCAAATAATGGACAAAACATGTAAAGGATAAGAAAGAAAACCAAACATTCATTTAGACTTAAACATAAACATCCATAATAAGCCCAAGCCACTTAAAATTAGTTCATGGCTGGGCAAATATCATCCACAATTATTCGTTTAAAACAACCTATCATAAAAATAAGAAATGAAACAGTAAAAGCAACTAGAGTAATAGAAACTCCCAAGCCACCTTAGACTACCGTGAACCGCTTCAAGCTTGTTTCTTCTCTCAAAGGCCAGCAAGAACACTCCTTGGAGATTCAACAATGGAGAACACCATATGAAGAAGATGAAGGAAAGGAGTTGTCTTTCTCTATTTTTTAGCTCACAAAATATCCTCTTTTTCGGCTCTCCCCTAAACATGGGTCTCTTGTCCTTTATATAGTGGAGGCTCCTAGGGTTTTGTGCCCTAAATTCAAAGGGAATATTCCCTTCACATGTGGAATCACAACTGGCTAATTAGTTCATGTGTCCGGCTGTACAATGTCCTCGTCTCCTTGTCCTCTAGTGCACCCAGAAATGCTATCCAACATGTTGTACAATTATGCCTTTGCCCTACTCTGCTCCTCATTTCCCTACACATCACCACAACAATCCAAACCTTCCCAAGCAGCATCATTCAAGCAAACAAACAAAGAAAACTAAACAAGCAACACCAAATGTAACTACATGAACTAAATACACTATATGCTATCAATGAGATGAAATGGGCTTGATTTCTTACAATAACTTAAGTAAAAAGTTAACTTTTTACAAGGTTAACACATCCCCAAACTTAAGCCATTGCTTGTCCTCAAGCAATGAACTGAAACAAACAGATAAATGCTACAACATAAAATCAGATCACGATAGAGCAATGGTAAAATTTTATTCCTTAGAACATATAGCCTTCAACATGAAAGACATCTTAAGATTTTAAGAACTACTTCTACAGGGCAGAATCCTAAGGTTTGCAAGTGTGATGATTACATCCTCTTCAAGCTTAACAAATTCAAAAAATAATTGGTTAAGTTTTCAAGTATGCCCTAGCTTTTTAAGTTTTTTTGGGCTTTGAGGGGTGTCAGTTCATCACAACTATTGTCCCTAACTCTATATGAGTATAGAGCAAACATCTCACCCCTGAGCTGGTAAATAGAGTAATCTCATGACAACGTTCATCACTCATTTGATGTTGCTGCCATTTATTTAAGTACAGAATCCAGGCAAAACAACTCAAAGCAGATTGTCCATCTTAGCTATGCTTTAGCATTTATTCATATTTCAACATAAATAGAAACTACATAAGCCTTTAAGCCTTCATTTTTCTTTAAAGCTCTTTCTATACATTTTTAATCTAAGGCATACGAGTGTTCTTTCACCAAAAATCATCTAACCTTTATAAGTATAAAGAGCATGCAATCGTGTAGCATTTACACAACAAAGAATCAAGTTGTATAGACAATTCTAGTATAACCTTTATCTACTCTGCACACCATTCCAAGCTTCAGAAAATTGCAAGGCTGGGCTTGTTGGTTTCATAAAATTATCCTCTATAAATCGCAGCCCATCTTGGTTGAGTCGGTGTATTGTCGCCTAGGCGGCTGGCTGCTATGGCAGCATCCTTGGCGGCACTTTGGAACTGCTTCAGTATAGCTCCTTTTGCTCCCTGCTTTCATGTCCTCTCCTCCTCTTACACAACTATAGCACCTGAAAAAGAAAACTAAAACAATATCTTTTCTTAACCAAATATAGAATATTCAATAAAAACATGGTAAAAAAGGAAATATTGTTATTATGCATGCAATGCACCTAAATATGCCTAAATAGGCTTAAGAACAGCAATAATAAGGGTATGAATGTGTACAAAATATAGAACTTACAGACACTCTACACACCCCCAAACTCGAACTATTGCTTGTCCTCAAGAAATGCAACCTAACTAGTAAACCTGCTCTTGCACAAAAATTAACATAAACTTAGCCTTTAACTTGATTTCTCACCTCAAGGTCGTGGCACCTATTTTATGTTTAGTGATAGGGAATGGCATGAAATAACTTAGAATTTAATTTTTTTTAGTGCCAGTGCAATGTGTGCTGGTCTGTGTCCAAGCTAAACATGCTGAGTATACTAAGTAAACGAAGAATGCTAAAAATAATTAAATTCAAAAAAGGATATGATTTTTGTAACATCCCAATTTTGGGCTTAGAAGTTTAGGGTTTGGTCGGACCGGTCTGAGGAACGGTTCGAATATAAAAGGAGGTTTTAGGGAAAGCCTAGTTCGGGATGCTTTAAAAATATAGAAAAATATCTAAAAATCCTCTTTTAATATATATAAGAGAGTGGTGAAATCAATTTTCCAAAATAAGGTTTAGAAATACTATATTTCGGTGTAGTGACCAAAATGCAATTTTTGAAAAGTTTAGTAGTGACTGTTTTGTAAGGATTGAAACTTTGAATCTTTAAGGAGATAATTTACCCAAAAATGTTTTCTCCAGATTTTTCCTTAATTTGGGTGATTTAATTAATGTTTTAATTAAATAAAAGAAAAGGGAAACTACTTTTTGGATTTTCATAACTACCTTTTCCTAATTTTCTCTCATTCCTTTTCTCTCAAAATCCCATCATCCATACACTTCTTCTCCAGCAACTTTCACATAGATTTTTACTTCAATTGATGAGATTTCTATCATCTATTAATTCCTAATCAATCTTGCATCAAATCCTTTTGATTTCCACATTGAATTTTCAAGGAATTTGGCCCAAATCAAGGAGAAATCATCATTTAGATGTAAGATTGTTCTTCTCCTCTAAATACTCAGTTCTTTACTGAAATTACCAAGTTGTCAATCCTTAATTTAAGTTTTATAAATGGTTTTAATGTTAGAAACATGATTTTGGCTTAAAACTCAAGATTTTGGAAGAGATCTTGAAGAATTTCGTTGTGATTGATTGGGCTCTGTTTTGAGGTGGTTCTTTAATGTATTTTGGATATTAAATGATGTTAGAAATGAGGTTTTATCAATGCAATCCCGAATAGGTTGTGTTTCCTACGTTTTTGCTTATGAAAATGGTGGTTTTTGGAGTGTTTTTGGTGTTCTATTATAGCTGGAGGTATAAGGACGAGTTTAGGTTTGTTATAGATGTTAATTGATGTTTAGAAATGATTAGAAGTGATGGATCTTTGCTGGGTTAAGTTTTGGAAGAGTTTGGAGGTGATTTCGGTTGTGTTTGGTAGCCGAAATGTTGGTTTTAAGTAGAGCAACGAGTTTAGGTGTGTTGGCTGAAGAATTCAATGCATGATGATGCATTAATCCTCTGCTTTGATGTGTCTAAAACAGGGGAGACATCTTCGGATACCTTTGGAGTTGATTTTGAAGCTTAATTGGCGTTTTGGCAAGCGAGCGAAACGTAATTGGTGAGTGGAGTTGGTTTTCCAGCTTTGAAACGATTTTTTGGAGGTTTTGGGAGCTTAGTTTAAGTCTAAACAACTTATCTAAGCTCAAGAGTAAGTTTTCGGAAAAACTCCCTCGGATGTGCTATGATATGGTTTGATTCATTAGTTAAGAAATGCATGTATAATTATTGTTCTGAAAGCATGTTTAAGCATATTTAATGCTGGTTTTGAAAGCCATATGTTGAAGGATGCTCAAGGTAAGAGATCCTTGGTTTGACATATTATTATTTTGGTTATGATGCATGGAGTTGCATGATGATAAATGGCTTTGATTAATGCTTTAAAACAGTGAATTGGTGATGGTATTTGATGTATATTGGCAAGTGATGAAATGGTTTTAAAGTACTTGAATCAGATATAGTTAGCCGGCTATAGGATTGGGTGCACCGTAAGTAAAGTCGCCTTGGATGTTAAGGGGTTGTGATTGTACCGTAAACTCCATCCAAGTACCCTAACGATTGAGGTAAGATCACAACGGTGGTTAAAAGTCCGTGTGTGGATCTTGTGTTATGTGTCCCTTACTCTCGTTAGAGGAATTATGCAACTACCGATGAGTGGTGTTGAGGGGTTGAGATTGTACCGTTATACTCCACCACGAGTGTCACATCAATGGAGGGATTGCTCTTGAGTGTGAACCTTGTGTAGTCCGGTAGTGTGTATGAAGCGTGTGGGGCAACGCTTGTAATCTGCGTATCTTATTGTGTTTTGTGTTGAAATGGTTATGAACTATCACTTGAAAGCCAATATAATGTATTGAAAATAATGAAGCATGAGATGCTTGTAAAGTATGCATGGTAGCATGTGAAAGAGATGAGTATTTGGTTAAACAGCTTTTTTGAAAGTGTTTTCTAAAAAGGCATTATTGTGTTGGTTTATTTAGAGCATGCCTCACTAAGCATTTGTGCTTACGCTCTCTCATTTACCAATAATGTAGACAATTGAAGTGTTTAAGGGCAACAAGGAGACTAAGAGTGTCCAAGGGAAACCAAGCTCATGTATGGTGATGTTTTTCATACACTATTAGTTTTGGTAATTTGGCAATGGGAACCTAAACGTTGGATTGGGAGAGGTATTGAACTCCCTGTGGTTGTGGCATGTTGCCTTCGTTGATTTGAATTGTAAATGGCCTTTATTGCTTGTTTGAGGTTTGGATTGTTTATTGGGTTGCTTGACTAGGAAGCATGCCTCTAGAAATATGAGTTTACCATGTTTGATCTTATGAATGTGTTTAGGAGTTTTAAACATGTACCATTTATGTATGATGGTTTGTTGACATGATTAGGGAGTCATTAGGAAGTGTTTGAGTGGGTTTATGCTTGAAAAACCAGACTTTGCTGCTGAATCTGGGCAAACTGTATCGAAACACCCTCTAGTGTTTCGAAACGGGGACCTGAAATGGCCTTCGTGTTTCAAAACGCTAAGGGGCGTTCCGAAACGTTTTGGCTACTGGAAGGCCTTATTTCGGAACCAGTCTCGGAATCAACCCACTTTTCGGAACGGTCAACGCCGTTTCGAAACAGGTGACCGTTGGGCACTGATTTGAATGGCGCTGAAGTTTGCAAGCTTTACATTTTAGTCCCAAATGTTGATGTTGCAATTGCTTGAGTTTGAGATGTCCAATTAAGTTGAATTTTGGCAGAGAAGCATGTAATGTGACTAATTTCATATTGGTAACTTTAAAATCAATAAAGACCTTCTAATTTTTAGAAATTACGTTTTGGTCCCTAATTTTGTATATTGTGCAATTGAGTCCCTTATTGAAATCCGATCGCTATGTTTTTCTCAATCGTATCTCGTGGGTACACACTTAGGGTTAATGTGCATCTAGAAAAGATTAAAAAGAAATAAAAGGTCGTTAATCAAGGTTGACTTTCGAGTTGACTTTGGTTTTCCCCGTGTAATCTTCATAGTTCGAGTCAACCGTCTAGGCCGGGCTAAGGGGGTTACAATTTTTCTGCCATGGCAACACAGTTGAGCACTTCTTTCATCTTTTTTCTGATCATGGCCTCAAGGGCTTCAGCTCATCACAACTATTCTCCAGGTCTTAAGCTAAGATAAGAGCATACTAGGAAACTCTGAACCCTTTGAATAGAGTCATCCCGTGAAGGCTTTCATTCACTCTTGCTAATTTGTTCGTCACTTCAAATAATTTTAGATACTTGGACTTTGATAGCAGCAAAGTGTCCTTGCTCATGATCCTTCCTAGAGCATGTTTCGGGCACCTCAAGGGTATTACACAATTATTCCTAAAGCTTGTTTCGGGCACCTCTAGTGTACTTGGACTTAACTACCATGTGTTGCCGCGGCGGCAATCCTGCATCCAATTAAGAAATTTTCATTAATTTATGCAGGCAGTGTTAGACTTAGAACTCAAGCAAAACTCAGCACTTAGCAGACAGTGTAAGAATAATTGGCAACTAAAAAAATTCTAAGTATTTTTCATGTTGCTTCCCATGATTAAGTTCAATTTTAAGTTTGGTGTGAAAAAGGAAGTCGGCTACCTATCATTGGCACAAGTTTTTAAGGTAAGACTTTCGATTTCATTATGTGCTAGGGCAGAATTTACACATGCTGCTACATGCGGCTAAATGCAACTAACAGAAAAGAAAACAAAGAGGACTAACCCCCACATACTCAAGGTTGGCATCGTTCTCAATGCTTTACACAAAATATAAAATAAAAACAGAAAAAGATAACGAAAATAGAAAATTAAAAGAAAACATAAAAAGAAAGAAAAATAAAGAAAATATGTTAAAAATTATGTAAGTTCCCCTCCGTTTCTGCTACTGCCTCGGAGGACTCTGAGGAGGTGGGGAGGACGAGGCGGCGTAAGGCGGGAGATTTGGCGGTTCGGCTCTTCTTCTGGCCACGTGGTGGCTGGATGCGGCTGGGAGTGGGTCTTTTAGGTGGTACTTCTGGCTCGGTTTCAGACCCTTCGCCTTGAGGCTCAGTCGCATTGGCGGGCCGCTTCCTTTTCCTTGTTGCTTCGTCCGGTTCGTCGTCAGAGGAATCAGATACCTCCATGTCTAATGAATCTGAGGCCTCGGCTTTCTATTTGGCAGTTACCTCCTCTGCCGCAGGGGATGTTGCGGTAGTCTCATCCTCTTTTTCTGCATGGATCTCCCCTTCTTTAGAATCAGAGGAGGAGGTGAGGGTGTATGGCTGGATGGGAGTGGGTGTGGTCCTTCTTTTGGGGCGTATATGTGGTTCTTCGCTGTCTAAGTTGGTTTAGAAGCTGCTAACTCCGACGGGAAGGCTGGCAACCTTGGGTTGGCGTCGTGATATTTGTCCAGCAAGTAGGCCACAAAGGCCTCTTGCACCTCCGTGATGTATCTCGTAAAGATTACCTATTTGTGCTCAATTCTCTGGAAGCTTTCTACGAGGTTTCGAAGTAGAAGAACCACGTCGGAAGAAAGGACAACATCAGTACTACCCATCACGGCCGAGGTGGCGGCAGGATTGGACGACGGCTGGGTGGTTGTTGGTGTTTCAGGTTCTGGATCTTGCATCATTTGGAGACGAGCCTTCTTTGTCCACCCTTCCTTGGCGGCGATGATAGTATCTTTGGGATGCGGAGGCACACGAAAATTGGCACAGAGGCCGGTGATGAGTGAGGGGAAACCGAGGGGTGCCTTGGACTGGGGTTTGGCTGTGTGAGCATAGATTACTTCAAGTATAACTTCCCCAATGTTGATTGGCTGCCCCTTCATTGTGTTATAGATTAGGGTCAGTCGTGGCCTGTTGACTGTGGAACCATGCGAAGTGGGCATTAGGCGGCGCTGGACGAAGTTACTCCAAAGAATGGCCTCTGGCAGCAAGTCGCGACGGTTGACTTAGCTGTTATTTTTGTCGGTGAGCCACTTGGCGTTAGGCTGGCAGATTTCTCTTTTGATTTTTTCGTAGTCTAATGCCATTAGACCCATGCTCCATTTTTCATGCAAATTCTCTTTGATATCTATTCCATAGAAGTTGTTTATTGTTGCCACCGTGAGCTTGACACCCTCGTCGCGAACGTAGACGAAGGGGTTTCCCGGGGTAGGTTTGTGGGCATAAAATGTCCTAACTAAGTTGGTGTTTACCTCCTCTGGCTGTCGTTCAAAAATATGTCATCCTAGTGTGTGGACTCTTTCAAATACGTTGGGTTCAAGGCTAAGATCCCCTTCGTGCCTTGTGTACTGGAAGCCTATCTCTTCCCAAATTTGCTACTCAACGAAGTGTTGCTCATAGGTTGCCGCTGCGTCAGCATTAAAGGACCTCTGGAAGGTTGGCTTGGAGGATGAGGCTGTGTGTTTTGATGTTGCTAAAATTGTGAGAACGGTTGTGTTTCCTAAAGTAAAGAAAGCAATTACAAGAAAATAACGCAGATGAGATCTTGAAAACAAAAAAGACAAGAAGAATTAAGAGAAAAAGAGAGAGCAAAGTGAAGAATGAGGAGAGAATAGTTGGCCTTATATAGCTGCTACTCTTTGCTGCCTTAGCGGGCACACTGCCAACGAGCGGCAATAATTGCGGTGTGTTTTACGAGATTCTAGCTGTTACGCAGATAGCCATTACCGCCAGCTGTTGCAAATGTAGCTGTTGAAGCTAGCCGTTATGAAGCCGCTAGCCGTTACGCTAATTTGCCTGTTATGCGTCCTTAGGCCGCCTTGGCCGCTGGGTTGGGCATCTTCTTTATTCTTTATCATTCTTGGTCTTGCCTTTTATTCCTAACCTGAAATAAATTAAATGCAAAATTAAATAGATTTCAAGAAAAATAAAATTGTGGAAATTTAAAAAAAATTAAATCAATCCTAATGCATAAAAATTAAATAAAAAAATTAGGTTATGTTGGGAGGTGTATCTCCCAAACATAACCACGTCCTGAGGGTTTTGTGTTTGGCTTTTCGTCCAGGTATGTCCTTCTTCTCCTCAGGTGGGTGTTGGCTGCAATCTTTGCCGCCCTGACGGCTAGGTGTTGGGCCTGTGTCTGGGTTGGGTTCGTGGGCTTCCATTTTCTGGCAGACCTCTTTTCCCTTTATCTCCTTCAGTGGTTGTAAGATGTTTAGCTTCATGGTCTGATCTTCAACCTTCTTAACGATGTCTTCTTCGTATACAAGCTTAGATTTAGGGTTTGCCATGGTCATACACCAAAGACAAACAAGAAGCGTAAAATATATTTTTTTGAAAAATAAAATAAACAGAAATTTAAATGCAAAAACTAAAAGTAGAAGTGCAGGAATTCAAATGCAGTTGTTGTTGTCAATCCCCGGCAACGGTGCCAAAAACTTGTAGAGCGATTAGGTGTTCTCTATTTATGAGCGCAAGTGCACACTCATGTCAAGTTATAGTATATAAGATATCATCTCCCACAGGGATTGGAACAACTTCTATGAGTGTTTACCTGCACTAGGAAATAGTAACTAGCACAATAAAAATTTCTGAATATTAAAAAGCATAAAAGTAAAAACACAAGTAATTGAAGAGAAAGAGAGACCAGGTTGATAGATTGGGCCAGGTAGTTTTAGCTCAGCAGTGTGTAGACTCCATTGTAAAGATTAAGTGTGTTTTGCGCTGCCACGGTCTGCTGCCTCAGCGGGTAATGACGGATTGAGGCGACGACAACTTTCACTACCACGACGGAACTCTGCTCTTGCAACTTTCGCTGTCCCGGCAGGTGAGATGGAGAGAAGTCCCGGTGGCAAGTTTGGAAGATACTCCAAGTTCGTCGAAGCAATTCTGAAGTGATCCTACCTATGTCTAGGCTAGGATTCTATTGATGTGTGATGTAGGCAATACCTAGCAATCTCAGCGTAAACCTAACACATGAAGTCAACGTTTGATTGCTCCTTTTAGCCGTTGAAATTCTAACTTATGTCTAAGCCGAATTAGTCAACACCTCGTCATGATGAGACCGTGCTTAATTCTTTCGTGAGCTTGACACTTTCGTGCCTGACAAATGGATTCTTCAACTGGACTTTTGGAACTAATTAAAGGAAGTGAAGCACATTAATTAAGCAAACTATGAGTATTTTATTGCAAAAACAACTTAAACTCTTACAACCATTTCTCACAACTACATTACATACAAAAACCTAATCCCTATGATAGACTAGGGGGCGGCTAGGGTTATCTAAAAACATCGTCTATGCCTCTATACCCTCAATACATGGGTACATATAGGGCTCATGGTCTTAAGTTTGAGTCCTTCTTGGAGTTGAAGTCTTTAAAGCTACTTTACATTAAATGCCGACTTCTTTGACTTGGATGTGGACTCCTTTTGGACGTTGCCTTCTCCAGCAAGTAAAGATAAATACTCCTACTTATCAATCTTTAATCTGCTCTGCACATCGTTCTAAGCTTCAAAAAATTGCAAGGCTGGGCTTGTTGGATTCAAAAAAGCATCCTCTATAAATCGCAACCCATCTTGGTTGATTCGGTGTATTGCCGCCTAGGTGGATGGCTGCTATGGCAACATCCTCGGCGGCATTTTAGAACTGCTTCAGTACAGCTCCTTTTGCTCCATGCTTTCATGTCCTTTCCTCCTCTTACATAGCTACATCACCTGAAAAAAACTAAACTAAAACAATATATTTTCTTAACCAAATAAAGAATATTCAATAAAAGCATGGTAAAAGAGCAAATATTGTTATTATGCATGCAATGCACCTAAATATGCCTAAATGGCCTTAAGAACAACAATAATAAGGGTAGGAATGTGTACAAAATATAAAACTTAAAGACACTCTACATCTACCAATCTCAAGAGTAAGAAACATTCAGTCAATTTTATCCATAACAATTAGGTTCTCATCACCAAACATCCTTAATTTGTTCATAAAATTGTCATTGGCCTAACTAAATGCTATAGCAAAAATCTATTTATCAGAACATGCTAATACAAATGTATAACTGTGGGTACTAACACCCCCTAAACTTGAAAGATTCAATTTCATCAATGCATAAAAATAAAATGAACTAATCTAAAATGCAGATGCAAATGCAAGTTACCTCCTAAAAATCCACTTTGGTGTTGCCATCTTGGTGGCTTTGTGCTTGATATTTGGTTTCTTTCTAAGTGCTGCAATGGGTTCATCAGCCTCATCTTGTGGGTTTGGCTAGCTGGGCAGATCCTTCTCAGTCGACTGATCATCGATAGCATCGTCGGAATCGTCATCAGATGGGGCAGTCCATGCACGCAATGTCGTGCGCTTCAGGCAACTCCTTGGTTTTGCTGTAGCATCCAGACTCGAGATAGGTTGTGATGCTGGAGCATCTTTAGTATCTCTTCGCTATCACTTTCAACATGGACAGGTTCTTCGACTACGGGTTCATGTGGGGGCAAGGTACTCTTGGGAGCTTTTCCTTTCATTTGCCTCGATGTCCGAGGGCTTTGTCTCATAGTGGCAGTTGTTGTTTCAAGAGAAGGTGTTTGGTGTAGAGAAGGTTCTCGATGCAGAGTAGTTTGTGGGCGTTTTGTTGCGGTTCTCTTTGGATCTGGTGTAGCTTGCGTGCCTGGCTGGACCTTTTTGGGCAAAAACAAATCATCAAGGAAGGGTGGGAAATCAATTTCCATGTGTGGAAGCATCTCCTTAAAGTAAGAGTTGAGAGTTGCGTCCCTTTCCTTGACATACTTGAAATAAGTTTCCAGGCTTCCCTTCATATCATCCTGCATGCGCTTAGCGGAGGCATCGAGTGCTGCTATTCTTGCTGCAACAATAGTTTTGGCTCCACCCTCCAATGTTTCTGCTGAAGCATCCTTATCGAATCCCTTCAACCCAGGAATTTGGTCTGGGGTTATAGGACCCTTGCCCTTGTCGATCTTGTCCTCTTGAGGGTCCTCGAAGACCTATTTCTTGCGGCATAGTGCCGTGACGAGGTTGGGTAAGATGAGAGGGCTCAATTTCCTCTTCAAGCATGAATATACTTCATCGACGGTGGTTTTTCCCACATGAGATATGCACAATGGTCATATGCGAAGTGGGCATCAGGCGTGTTTTAAGTTAGTGATTCCAAACCTTAGCCTCGGGCTTCAAGCGTCTACGCTCCATCGACCTAGTAGCTGGGTCCAATTTCGTCCCACTGAAACACAAGCCTTCAAGGACTTCCTTGTATGTTTGGGTGTCATCTACTTCAACAAAAAGGGTGTGTTGATCCGCCACATTCTTCAGGCCAAAGAATTTGTTGATTGTTGCAGCAGTGAACTTCACTTGGTCGCCTCACACATACACGCTGTAACCCCCTTAGCCCGGCCTAGACGCTTGACCCGAACTACGAAGATTACACGGGGAAAACCAAAGTCAACCCAAAAGTCAACCTTGATTTACGACCCTTTTTTCATTTTAATCTTATCTTAATACATATTAAACCTAAGTGAGTACTCACGAAACAAGAATGAGAAAGGCACTGCGATCAGATATCATTTAGGGACTCAATTGCACTTTATACAAGATTTGGGACCAAATTGTAATTTTTGTAAATTAGAGGGACTTCATTGATTTTAGGGTTACCAATATGAAATTAATCATGTTACATGCTTCACTGCCAAATTTTAGCTTTAAAAGACACCCCAAGCTCAAGCAATTGCAATCACAACATTTAGGACTAAAATGTAAAGCATGAAGACTCAAAGCAATTCAAATCTGTGTCCAACGGTCACCCGTATCGGAACACCTACCCACCATACCGAAACGCATGTATCGAAACGGTGTTGACCGTTTCGGTACGCGGGTATGTTCCGAGACCAGTACCGAAACATGGCATTCCAGTAGCCAAACTATTTCGAAACAGCCTCAGTCGTTTTGAAACACATAGACCATTTCAGGACCCCGTTTCAAAACACTAGAGGGTGTTTCGATACACCTTTCCCAGAAACAGCAGTTGTTGTTGGTTTGTCATCCTTTAGTCTAATCAAACATTCTTCAAAGACTCCCAAATCATACAAACAAACCATTTAACACATAAGAAACATATTTAGGACATTCTAACACGAACATAGCATCAAACACAAATTCATATAGTCTAGAGGCATACTCCCTAATCACAAAACCAATATAAGCAATCCAACCTCAAACAAAACATTTAAGGCCAATTACAACCCAAACATGCCAACATGAACATGCCACAAACTTAGGGAGTTCAAACATATCTCCCAAATACAACATTGTTTTCCCATTGCCATTATATCAAAACTAAAGTGTATGAAAACTTCACCATACGTGAGCTTGTACTTCCTTGGATGATCTTATCCTCTTTGATGCCCGAAAACACCTCAATTATCTGCATTATTGGTAAAAGAGAGAGCGTAAGAACAAATGCTTAGTGAGGCAAGTTCTAAAGAAAACCAACTCAATAATGCATATCTTGAAAACACTTTCTCAAAAGCTTTTTAACAACATGCTCATTCTATCTCATGCTTGAAAACCTTTCAAGGCAATTTCTCATTGAAAACACATGTGCCTTCATTCTATCTCATGCATTTAAACTAATGCAAAACTCATGGCAAAGCTATACTCATGCTTGTAACCCCAAAGCATTTCTAATACATATCTCATATGCATTTCTCATAGCATAAATCATTTCATCAAAGTTACATGTCAATAAAAAACAATTCCATATTTTATATTGGCATTTCACATCTCATTATTACTCGGATATGCGGACATCTCACTAGACACTTCCGGTGGCATCTACCATCACCGTACTCACTCGTCTAGCAACATAGTTTCCGGTGGAATCTCACATCACCGTACTCACATGGTGGAATCTCTCATCGCCACAAAGCTTGGGTATTTCACCAAGTCCTACCCGATGAAATGCCCATCATCGGTTCTCTCCCTTTAGCTTAACCAAAGAGCACGTACAAATTTTTAGTTTATAGTGCACTCTCATCCTATTGATCGATCAATTATATCCAATAAGTATCTCAACATCTATGCCAATATATTATGTTAAAACATCATCACACCTACTGTTTTTCATGCAACAATTCTCAACCATTCTCATCTCATTTCAAAACCATAACATTTGCCATGCTTTAACACAAAAGCTCAAATCTCAACCATGAAACATGTTACTTCAGGAAATCATTTCAAGCATCATCTCATGCTATAAAATATGCATAAAAGCAATAGGAATTTATCAATCTCAAACCATGAGCATGTAAAAGCATTTTAGGGGCAATCACCACATCTATGAGAGCAATCTAGCCAATACTTACTTCCGGACTTAGGAAGGTGTTTCAAACCTTTCCTAAATCCCCAAACCTTGAGTCTTTGTGTCTCAAGAACTTCTAAAACCATACGCACTCACCGATTACATTTCGCTTGCTCGCCGAAACGCTATCCA
Source organism: Hibiscus trionum (assembly GCA_030270665.1). Classification (NCBI taxonomy): domain Eukaryota; kingdom Viridiplantae; phylum Streptophyta; class Magnoliopsida; order Malvales; family Malvaceae; genus Hibiscus; species Hibiscus trionum. The sequence goes on from BSYR01000013.1 coordinate 15,654,973, forward strand.
AGCTTCCGGATCAATACCAAAGGCGTCCGAAGATGTCTCCCCTATTTTAAACACATAAGAGCTGAGGATTAATGCATCATCATGCATTGAAATCATCAGCCACACACCTTATCTCGCTGCTCTACCTAAAAACAACATTTCGGCTACCAACACTACCGAAATCACCTCCAAACTCTTCCAAAACAAAACCCAGCCAAGATCCATCACTTCTAATCATTTCTAAACATCAATTAACATAAAAAACAACTCAACCATGTCCTTATACCTCCAGCTATGACAGAACACCAAAATCACCCCAAAAACCATCATTCTAACAAGCAAACTTAGGAAAACAAACCTATTCGGGATTTGATTGATAAAACCTCATTTGTAACATCAATTAACATCCAAAATACATTAGAAAACCATCTCAAAAAAGAGCCCAATCATTCACCACGAAAATCTTCAAGATCTCTTCCAAAATCTTGAGTTTTAAGACAATTCTTGTTTCTAACATTAAAACCACTTAAAAATCATTAACAAAGGATTGATAACTTGGGAATTTCAGTAAAGAAATGATCATTAGAGGAGAAGGACGAAGCTTTCCTCTAATGGATGATTTCTCCTTGATTTGGGCAAGTTTTCTTGAAAATTCAATGTAGAAATCAAGAGGATTTGATGTGGAATTGATTAAGAATCAAAGAAAGATTGAAATCTCATCAAATGAAATGAAAATCAAAGTATATTTGCTGGAGAGAATGTGTTCGGTTGAAAGGAATTTGAAGGAAAATAAAATGAGGGAAAATTTGTGAAAAGTAGTTATGAATAGTCAAAGGTAGTTTCTAATTTAATTAACCTTCATTTCCTTTATTTAAAACATTAATTAAATCACCCAAATTAAGGAAAAATCTTATGAAAACATTTTGGTAAAATTAGCTCCTTAAAGATTGAAAGTTTCAATCCTTTACAAAACAATCACTACTTAACTTTGCAAAAACTGCGATTTGGTCACTACACCGAAATATAGTATTTCCAAACCTTATTTAGTAAAATTGATTCCACCATTAACTTTCATATATTAAATGAGGATTTTTTTATTATTATATATTTTTAAAGCATCCCGAACTAGGTGTTTCCTAAAACTCCCTTTAAGATTCGAACCGTTTTTTGATCGGTCCGACTCGGACTCTAAACATCTAGGCCCAAATTTGGGGTGTTACAACTCTCCCCCTCTTAAGAAATTTCGTCCTCGAAATTTACCTGGAGGAAAAAGGTAAGGAAACTGCTTCTTCATTTCTTCCTTTTATTCCCACGTGGCTTCCTCAACACCACGATGCCTCCACAACACCTTAACCAGCTCAATGGTCTTACCCCGGAGAACCTTATTGTCCGAATCCAAAATCTCAACTGGTTCCTCATCATAAGTCAAATATGGATACAATTCAACTTCCTCCACATGCATAACATGCGAAGGATCCGATCTATACCTCCGAAGCATGGACCCAGTTTTCTAATTCTTGTGGTAGCCTCAGCTTATAAGCAACAGGACCCACACGTTCTATCACCTCGTATGGTCCAATATATCTAGGGCTCAACCTACCCTTCCGTCCAAACCTCATCTCCTTCTTCCAAGGTGAAACCTTCAAGAACACACGGTCACCCACCGCAAACTCTATCTCCTTATGCTTCAAATCCGCGTAAGACTTTTGCCGATCTGATGCTGCCTTCAACCGCTCACAAATGAGCTTCACCTTCTCGATGGTTCCTTTCAACAAAGTCGGCATCGAGACCAACTTTTGTCCCATTTCAGCCCAACAAAGAGGAGTTCTGCACTTCCTCCCATACAAACCTTCATAAGGTGCCATTTGAATACTTGCCTGATAGCTATTATTATAAGCAAACTCCACCAAAGGCAATTGCTTCTCCCAAGAGCCTTGAAACTCAATCACATAGCACCTCAACATATCCTCAAGCACTTGAATAACACGCTTAGACTGTCCATCCGTCTGCGGGTGATAAGAAGTACTGAAATTCAACCGCATACCCAATGCCTGATGTAAACACTCCCAAAACCTTGTCGTGAACCTCGGATCTCTATCCGACACTATAGATTTTGGTACACCATGCAGACATACAATCTCAGCAATGTACAACTCTGCAAGCTTATCCAAGGTATACTGTTGAGTGTGTAAAAGTTCTATTATTTACCCCCTATTTAGCCCATATTTCTGCTGCATTCAAGCATTATTTATTGCATTTAGGTCAGTTTACAGCAAAACATCACAAATATATTAAAAGGCACAGTTTCTACTAAAAATGGTTGTTTTTGCAGGTTGCTACCGTAGCAGATGGAATGGGTATGTGCTGGGCAGTGAAGCAGAAGAGCTGGAACTGGACAAGAAATCAAGGAGGACGCTGCTGCCATGGTTGCCGCCGTGACAGCAGAGGACGACAACAGTTTTGTGGAGAAGATGCAAAGTGGACCTCGACAGATAGAGAAAATGCAGCCCGTCTATCGTGTGAAATCACCATATTTTTCCAAGCCCTAGATCAAAAGATATTCCAAGCCCAAAGTTCAAGGAGAGATAATCCCAAGAAAGAAGGAGGACGACTTAAAGAGAGATTCTCTAAAGATTTAGTCTTTATTAGAGTTGTACTTTAATTTAAAGTTGTAATCCTTGCTAAATTAGATAACTTGAGCCCAAAGCTTATATAAGGGCATATATCTTAACCTAGAGGCATAACCGATTACCCTAGCTTCCTTCCCAAAACTCTAGCCGTTTTCCTTCCCACAACATGTTCTAAATTCCCCATAGGGCCATGGGTTGATTTGTAAAGTAGTTGCAAGGGTTGTTTTGTTTTAGGAATTTTCAGTTCAATAAAATAAACTTCAAGTTCTCTTATTTTGGTTATTAATATCTTGCAAGAGCATCGGGAGAGCATTGTGAGGTTATCTATTTACTTAGCATCGGGAGAGTTAAGTATACGAAATAAATAAGAGCAAGTTCTCTAGTTTATAGTTGAACTATCTCGGACCTAGGGATATGACGAGGTTAAGTGGCTAAAGAAAAATTCATCCACATCGGTGTTCATTCTTCGATTCACGCCGGGAGGTATCATCAAGACGTGATCATCGACAGACTTGGACCTAGGGATAGGCCAAGGCACATCTGAGTTTCTTGCCAAACTTGAAGTACTGAGTTGATTGTTCATTGCCGCGACAAGCAACGGACTGCTATCGCGACAGGTGCTGCCGCGACGGGAACGACGACAGCACTGGATTTCCTAGACTCAACAATACTTGCAGTACTGAGCAATTCAATACCAGCCCATTCTCTCTATCTTGATTTTCCTTCTCTTTTATTTACGTTTACTTTATTATTTTCGTGACAACTTCTCAAATATTTTCTTTACTTTCGTGCAGTGAATTAAGGTGAAGCTATTAGCCCAATCCCTGTGGAGACGATATCCGATACTTTGTATCACTTTACTACCTGCGTCGTGTATACTTGCACTACAATTGCGATAGACTATTTACACGCAACAAGTTTTTGGCGCCGTTGCCGGGGATTGGCAACATAACTCTACCTTTTCTTTTACTGCACTTTTTGTTTTTATTTTTAATTTTACTTTTATTTTTCAGTTTTTCTTTGGTGTGTTCAACTCTTGCTTTTCACAAGGTTCCTTGTTTATGCGTAGATCGAAACGAGGTGAAGATCCTGAGTATCCATTAGATCCATAAATCGAACGTTCATTCAATCTTAGGAACCGACTTCGTCACGTGCTAGCCAGGAACGAGTACCTTGAGGAACAGTTAGAGACAATGTCATACCGAGGAGACAATCCTCCTGCTAGAGATGGAGCTGTTATACCGCCTGTCGGTGACCCGCCTGCTGCTGCCGGACGCTGGTCCTGTCGAGACTACATGCTGGATGACCATGTAGAACTAGAAACCACGCTGCCGGACATTGAAGTTGACAACTTTGAGCTGAAACCTGTCATGTTTAGCATGATCAACAATGCCGGTCAATTCAGTGGTGCTGTTACAGAGGATGCTAGGGAGCATCTAAAAACATTCCAGGAGATCTGTGGTTCTTTTAGACTGCCAGGAGTTAATCCGGAGATACTGAGGCTTCGGTTATTTCCCCATTCATTGAGGGACAGGGCAAAGACTTGGTGGAATAAACTTACGCCGAGTTCAATTAGAACTTGGGCAGATTTGTCTCGTGAATTTTTATCTCGTTTTAATCCTTCACATTTATCTGAGCGATTACGTAATGAAATTGCTACTTTTCAACAGGAAGATGACGAGCCGATGCACGAGGCCTGGGATAGATTCATCACTCTTCTACGGAACTGCCCTATGCATGGATACCCCATCTGGAACCAAGTAACCAAGTTTTATAACGCTGCCAACTTACAAACTCGTATTCGAATTGATTCGGCAGCAAACGGATTACTATTGGACAAAGACCCGGATGAGGCAATGCAAGTATTGAAGAATCTAGCTAAGAATGAAGAGCAGTTTCCGAGAGCAAGAAGAGGGGGTAAACGGGTCCTAGCTGTTAAGGATTATGAGGCCGACAGCACGATGAAATCACAAGTGGCATACCTTACTAAGGCAATGAAAAAGCTCTTGAATGATGATGCACAACATGGATTTGCTGTCGAGGAGGTATGTGACATTTGTGAAAGAAATCATTGTTTGGAGGAATGTACAATACAGTTAGAAGAGGGAAAGTATGTTGGAAATTACAATAAGCCGAATTACAACTCCAACAACTATAATCCCAACTGGAGAAAGGATCCCAAGTTTTCTTGGAGTAATCCTAATAATGCCCTGAATCCTCAAGCAAACAGTAATCAGAACCAAGGAGGACCTAGATTGTTGACTCGATAGCAGCTGCAACCGCAGCAGCAGCAACAGCCACCAGCTTCCACAAACAGTATACTGGAACAGACTCTGGCTACGTTTATGTCTCAGACAGGTACTTATATTGAGAATATGAATCAGTTTGTCAAGAAAACAGAGGCATTCATGGATAAAACATAGATGAGAATGACGAATCATGAAGCCACTCTGAAATCCTTGGAGACACAAATGGGTCAGGTCTCTCAGCATATCAAGCCAAGGCAGACTGGAGGATTTCCTAGCAATACTGAAAATGCTAGACATCCCACACATGAGCAGTGTAAAGCCATTACTACTAGGAGTGGGAAGAAACTACCAGGGCCAGAGAAAGAAGTTGAAACAGTGAAGAAACCAGCCTTGGACAAACCTGCCGAGGAAGCTTCCCCGACAGGTAACAACCAGCCTTCTGTCGATGAGCCTGTCACGACAGCAGAAACGACAGAGGAGAAAAATGATGAACCCAAACCTCCTCAGATTCCTATGCAGTGGGAAGGACGGATTGCTGATTATCGTCCCCCGCCTCCTTTTCCTCAACGGTACAGCAAGCGAAGCAAGAATCTCAGCTCAAAAAGATTTATGATATTTTTAAGCAGGTTCATATTAATATTCCGTTGTTAGATGCCGTAAGGGAGATGCCCGGTTACGCTAAATTTCTCAAGGATGTCATGTCAAAGAAATCTAAACTTGGGGAATTTGAAACGGTTAAGATGACAGAAGGATGCATGAGTATTCTTCATAGGCAGCCACCCAGAAAAAGAAGGTTCCGGGGAGCTTCATCATACCTTGTGTAATCGGAGATAAATATGTGGGTAAGGCACTGTGTGATCTTGGTGCTAGTATTAATTTAATGCCAAAATATGTTTTTCAGAAATTAGGTATTGGAAAAGCTCGGCCCACGACAGTAATTCTGCAGTTGGCAGACCGCTCTTATGTTCATCCGGAAGGAAAAATCGAAAATATTCTGGTAAGAGTGGATAAATTTATATTTCCTGCTGACTTTCTTGTGTTAGATTGTGAAGCAGATGAAAACGCACCAATCATCCTTGGGCGACCCTTTTTAGCCACGGGAAGATCATTGATTGATGTGGAAAAAGGAGAACTCACCATGAGAGTGAACGATTAAGAGATTAAGTTGAATGTTCTCCAAGCTATGAAACATGCTGATGCAGACGAGGAATGCAAGGTTATCACTGAAGTTACCTTTGATCAACCTTGCATCAGGTCGGGCTGTCACGACATAAAGATTGGTCACTACCTCGGCAGCCACTTACAGGACGGTCACGACAGCACAGACGACAGCAACTTCTCAGAATCCGAAACATCAGATACTGAAGATCAAGAGGAGGTAAACTGGATAGGCGATCGTCCAGGTAAGTTATTCGAACCTTTAAATTATACTTCGGATAACCATGCAATCCAAAAGCCATCTACTGTTGAGCCCCCTGTTTTAGAACTGAAACTTCTGCCAGGGCAGCTAAAATATGCTTTTCTTGGTTCAAATGATACGTTGCCCGTAATCATCTCTTCCAAGTTGATGCAGGAACAGGAACAACAGTTAGTAGGGATGCTGCAGTAGCACAAAAAGGCAATTGGATGGACGATAGCTGATATTCAAGGCATTAGTCCGGCATTATGCATGCATAAAATCCTCTTAGAGGAAGATCATAAGCCGACTATAGATGCTCAAAGGCGGCTAAACCATGCGATGAAAGAGGTGGTGCGTAAAGAGATAATCAAATGATTAGATGCTGGTATTATTTACGCCATCTCCGACAGCAAATGGGTGAGCCCGGTGCAATGCATCCCCAAGAAAGGAGGAATGACCGTGGTGACCAACAAAAACAATGAGCTAATCCCATCCAGGACTGTGACCGGTTGGAGGGTTTGTATGGACTATCGGAAGCTTAACAAAGCTACCCGAAAGGACCACTTTCCTTTACCCTTTATTGATCAAATGCTTGATAGATTAGCGGGTAAACCTTACTACTGTTTTCTTGATGGTTATTCAGGTTATAATCAAATAGCTATCGCACCGGAAGATCAAGAAAAGACGACATTCACATGCCTCTACGACACCTATGCTTTTAGAAGAATGCCATTCGGACTATGCAATGCACTCGCCACCTTCCAAAGGTGCATGATGGCCATATTCTCTGATATGGTGGAGGACTTCCTTGAAATTTTTATGAATGATTTTTCAGTCTTTGGGGACGATTTTGAGAGCTACTTAGGCAATCTACAAAAGGTACTTGAATGATGTGAAAAAGCAAACCTAGTCTTGAATTGGGAAAAATGCCACTTCATGGTGGATGAAGGGATAGTCCTTGGCCATAAGGTTAGCTGCCGTGGCATAGAAGTCGATAGGGCCAAAATAGAAGTGATCGAAAAGCTACCGCCGCCGACCACAATCAAGGGTATTAGAAGTTTCTTGAGACATGCTGGTTTTTATCGGAGATTCATTGCAAATTTCTCAAAAATCACCAAGCCCCTATGCCATCTCTTGGAGCAGAACCGACCCTTTGACTTTAATGATGAATGTACTGAAGCATTCAAGGTTCTGAAGGAAAAACTGGTAACAGCCCCAATAGTACAGCCACCAGACTGGACACAGCCGTTTGAGATCATGTGTGATGCTAGTGACTATGCTGTCGGGGCAGCACTTGGGCAGCGGAGAGACAAATTGTTTCATGTTATATACTATGCCAGCAAGACACTAAATGATGCCCAAGTGAACTACACCACCACAGAGAAGGAGTTATTAGTTGTGGTATTCTCCATTGACATGTTTCGTTCTTACATACTTGGAACGAAGGTAATAGTGCACACAGACCATTCTACCCTGAAGTATTTGTTTGCGAAAAAGGATGCAAAGCCTCGATTGATACGGTGGATCCTGCTATTGCAAGAATTCGACCTTGAAATCAAGGACAAAAAAGGGACAGAAAATTAGGTGGCAGATCACTTGTCAAGATTGGAGAATGGAAAGAGTCTACCAATAGATGAGACAAACATATTGGAGACCTTCCCAGACGAGCAGCTCTTTGCTGCCGCAATCACTACTGCGACAGCCATGGCGGCAGGTAAGTATTCTGAACTTCCTTGGTATGCAGATTTTGTTAATTTCTTAGTTAGCTGAATAATTCCTTCTGACCTTAATTATCAAGCCAAGAAGAGGTTCCAAAATGATGTTAAGCATTATTATTGGGACGAACCTCTTCTTTTCAAAATCTGTGCAGATCAGGTTATAAGAAGACGTGTACCACAAGAAGAGCAAGAAGACATACTTCATCACTGCCATGCTTCACAGTATGGAGGTCACTTAGGAGGCAACAAAACTGCTGCCAAGGTGCTGCAGTCAGAGTTTTATTGGCCGTCACTGTATAAAGATGCTCAAATCTTCTATAAGAACTGTGACAGATGCCAAAGGACAGGAAACATCTCAAGGAGAAACGAGATGCCGCTGCAGAACATTCTCGAAGTCGAAATCTTCGACGTTTGGGGGATCGATTTTATGGGACCTTTTCCATCTTCATGTGGGAATCTATACATCCTCCTGGTAGTAGATTATGTCTCTAAGTGGGTTGAAGCTATCGCCACTCAAAAGAATGATGCCAAGACAGTTCAAAGATTCTTACATAAGAACATTTTTTCTAGATTTGGCATCCCTAAGGCCATTATCAGTGATGAAGGGAGACATTTTGACAACAGGGTTATTGCTGCTGCCTTGAAAAAATACGGTGTCAAACATCGGATCGCGACAACATATCACCTACAAACTAATGGACAAGCTGAAATTTCTAACAGGGAAGTCAAGAACATTCTTGAGAAGATGGTTAAGCCAACTAGGAAAGACTGGTCTTTACTCCTCAATGATGCATTATGGGCTTATAGGACAGCTTTTAAAACTCCATTAGGAATGTCTCCATACCGGTTGATTTATGGGAAAACATCTCATCTACCTGTCGAGATAGAGCACAGAGCATACTGGGCGATCAAGGCAGTGAATATGGACTTGGACAGGGCAGGGCAGAAAAGGCTGTTAGATCTGAACGAAATTGAAGAAATCCGGACAATGGCCTATGACAATGCAAGAATCTACAAGGATAAAACTAAGAAGTGGCATGACAAGAAGCTGCTGCCACGACAGTTCTGCCCAAGGCAGCTTGTATTGCTATTCAATTCTAAACTGAAACTCTTCCCAGGGAAGTTAAAATCTAGATGGTCTGGCCATTTCCAAGACGTACAAGTTTTTCCCCATGGTGCCATCACAATCCGATCGCTAAAAGACGGGCACCAATTCAAAGTCAACGGACAGCGTCTCAAGCATTATCAGGGGACTAAAGCCCCAGGAATACATGGAGTGGTTACCTTAGGAGATGCCCCACCTGGCATCCCTAATTTAACCTAAATTTCAATTTATTTTATTTTATTATTATTATTTATTAAGAAATAAGATTTATTTTATTCGAATAATGTTTTGATTTTTATTTTTTATTTTTAGGAAATAAAGGAGTCAAGAAGAACAGGAGAAGTGAACTCAGCCCACCATCCATCCACCAGCCCAACAAAGCCCAACAGTTGAACCCTGTCGTTACAGATGCCGCGAAAGACGCAGAAAATACAGGATGTCATCACGCTGTCACGACAGACACGGAAACACGTCACAGACGCGGAAACGTGTGTCAGACGCGCCAGACATGCTAACGTACAACAGCTGGCCCCGTTATTCGCGTCTGCCGTTACAGCTTCAACGGGCAGCAAATTCTTCTCTATATAACCCCGTTTCATTTTCATTTTCACTCACTTCTGCCTTTCTTACTTGCTCTCCCTTTTTAGTTTCATTTGATTTCATTTTATTTTTCACAACCCTTGCACAACTATGTCTTTCAGAAAAACCCGACGCAGTGCTGCCTCCAGTTCCACACCAGCAGCAACTCCCCCTCGTTCCTTTGCTAACAGAGACATGTGGGAAGAGAGAGGCTTTATTTACACATCAACGGAGGATCATCTAGGCCTCAAACCATTCATAGCCCGAAAGATCAGAGCATTACATTGGAAAACCTTTGCAGAGCAGCCGGAGGAAATGAATGTCACGCTGGTTCGAGAATTTTATGCTGCCATCAGCAGCAGGACAGCGACAGCGGTGTTCGTTCGAGGGAAAGAGGTGCCATTTGAAGCAGAATACATTAATACTCTCTATGGCTTCTACATCGGTATCAATGAAGACGCCCACCAGCAATTCCTGAATACATTAGACACTGCTACCTACGACGCTGTCATGGCAGAATTGACAGAGGAGGGAACTGAATGGAACACCAGCAAGAAGAATCCAAGGATAGTACGGAGGATCCAGCTGCTGCCGGAGGCAAAGTTGTGGAATGCCTTCATAAAGAAGAGGATCTTGCCATCATCCCACAACACCACCGTCGACCAGCCAAGGTTAGCGTTGATACACTCAATTTTACATGAACGGCCCATTAATGTGGGCAGCTATATTTGAGAAGTATTTTGGAGTGTGCGCATAGACCGACGGGTCCCCTCTACCTTCCATACCTCATCACCTCGCTCTGCCGCGGCCATAATGTTCCAGAGCTGCGCCCTGATTCGATAGAAGAAGGAAGAGGTTGGACTGAAAAGAATATCCTCAGTCTTATAGAGCTGACTGTTGCTACCCCACTGTCATCATTCGATCCTGCTGCCGCCACAGCCGAAACGAAAGAGCAGCAACACACTGAACCAGCCGCAGCAGCAGCTGCCCCGACAGACTCTTCCACTCGGATATTAGCTACCATTCAGAAGCTGGAGGAAAGACAGTCGGGCTTAATGACTTTCATCAGGGACTTTGCTGCCTCTACGGTAACTTTTATTCAAAACTCCTTAAATTTCCCTGATGCTGCATTCCCCACTTTTCCTGCCCATTATTTTACTGTACCTACACCTGCCCACACACCTACACCCGCTGCCACCCCACGGACACCTTCTGCCGCTTCAACGCCAACACCTGCCCCAACAGCAGCGGGCAGCATCCATGCCGAGACTTCTGCCCGTGGGACAAAGAGAAAGACAGCAACAGAAGAACTTGATGCCTTTATTGCTGGTCTCTCTTCCTCCTCCGTTTGGGCCGCCAGTGGCAATGAGCCCTCAATTAAGAGGAATTTGTTAAAAGAGTTCTCACCAATGAAGAGGCAAAAGCGGATGGCAGACAAAGGTAACATGCCAAAAGCCAGCAGCAGCGGATGTGACGGCAGCACTGTTGGTGACAGCAGCAGCAGCGGAGAGAGCAGCAGTAGCTCTAAAATCCAGGTTGTGGAACAACCACCTCACATCTCCCCGACCAGGATCCAGCCACCACGGGAGGCTAAAGCAAAGAACACATCTGCCTCCCCCGTGCCCCAACCAGCTCCGAAAGCCAGAGCCCGCCTCCAGATCAGACTCAGCAGCAGCAGCGAAGACAGCGATTGAAATTTAAGTTTCTTATCTTATTATTGTTGCCTGCTATATATTTTATGATGTACTGCCTTATTTTTTTATCTGTCATTTTGCATTGAGGGCAATGCAACCCTTGAGTTTGGGGTGGCATCCCTCCATTAATGGAGTGCATCTTAGTTTAAAACTTTGTGTCTTTACTTAGTTTATTTTTCTTAAAAAAATGAAAATATTGAAAACTTTGGCTGAAAACTGTGACTTGAACTTACCTGCTGTGACAGCCTTGTCGTGGCAGCGACTTTAGGATAGTTTTTAGGAAAAGTTTAGAGCCTTTCTATAGTTCTGAAAACTTAAACACCATTGTGACTGTTATACTGCTTAGACTTCTTTTAGCCAAACTAGAATAGAAAACTTAGCACTTAGAGTAGAAAAGAGACTAGAATCTCAAGAAACCTAGAGGTGCCTACCACTGGCTCTAGGCAGATAACCAGAGAAAAAAACTTCTAGAGGTGCCTATCACCGGCTCTAGACAGTTAACTAGAGGTGCCTGAAATACTGGTTCTGGTAGAAAAGAGAAGAAATTAGAAAAAAAAGGGAAATAACTAGAGGTGCCCAATTTTGGCTCTAGTAAAGAAAAAGAATGAGTCTCGTAAGAAAAAAAAACTCTAAACAAGCTAAAGTATAATATTCTAGTGAAACTAAGAGAGTCTTGGCATATAACTGTTCAAAAGCATGCACACTCTGCACGAGGACTATAGAGAGATTCCAGACAGATCCTAGATTATCCGACAGGGTGCTGCCGTCACAGGGAACGAACGACAGGTAAGGGAAAGTTCACTGTTTGAAAGCCAAAACAAAAATATTTCATTTTTCTTTTAGATCTTAGTTGCTTGAGGGCAAGCAAAAACTTGAGTTTGGGGGTGTGTTGAGTGTGTAAAAGTTCTATTATTTACCCCCTATTTAGCCCATATTTCTGCTGCATTCAGGCATTATTTATTGCATTTAGGTCAGTTTACAGCAAAACATAACAAATATATTAAAAGGCACAGTTTCTACTAAAAATGGATGTTTTTGCAGGTTGCTACCGTAGCAGATGGAATGGGTATGTGATGGGCAGTGAAGCAGAAGAGCTGGAACTGGACAAGAAATCAAGGAGGACGCTGCTGCCATGGTTGCCGCCGTGACAGCAGAGGACGACATCAGTTTTGTGGAGAAGATGCAAAGTGGACCTCGACAGATAGAGAAAATTCAGCCCGTTTGTCGTGTGAAATCACCATATTTTTACAAGCCCTAGATCAGAAGATATTCCAAGCCCAAAGTTCAAGGAGAGATAATCCCAAGAAAGAAGGAGGACGACTTAAAGAGAGATTCTCTAAAGATTTAGTCTTTATTAGAGTTGTACTTTAATTTAAAGTTGTAATCCTTGCTAAATTAGATAACTTGAGCCCAAAGCTTATATAAGGGCATATATCTTAACCTAGAGGCATAATCGATTACCCTAGCTTCCTTCCCAAAACTCTAGCCGTTTTTCTTCCCACAACATGTTCTAAATTCCCCCTAGGGCCACGGGTTGATTTGTAAAGTAGTTGCAAGGGTTGTTTTGTTTTAGGAATTTTCAGTTCAATAAAATAAACTTCAAGTTCTCTTATTTTGGTTATTAATATCTTGCAAGAGCATCGGGAGAGCAATGTGAGGTTATCTATTTACTTAGCATCGAGAGAGTTAAGTATACGAAAGAAATAAGAGCAAGTTCTCTAGTTTATAGTTGAACTATCTTGGACCTAGGGATAGGACGAGGTTAAGTGGCTAAAGAAGAATTCATCCACATCGGTGTTCATCCTTCGATTCACGCCGGGAGGTATCATCAAGACGTGATCATCGATAGACTAGGACCTAGGGATAGGCCAAGGCACATCTGGGATTCTTGCCAAACTTGAAGTACTGAGTTGATTGTTCGCTGCCGCGACAAGCAACGGACTGCTGCCGCGACAGGTGCTGCCGCGACGGGAACGACGACAACACTGGATTTCCTAGACTCGGCAATCCCTGCACTACTGAGCAATTCAATACCAGCCCATTCTCTCTATCTTGATTTTCCTTCTCTTTTATTTATGTTTACTTTATTATTTTTGTGACAACTTCTCAAATATTTTCTTTACTTTCGTGCAGTGAATTAAGGTGAAGCTATTAGCCCAATCCCTGTGGAGACGATATCCGATACTTTGTATCACTTTACTACTTGCGTCGTGTATACTTGCACTACAATTACGATAGACTATTTACACGCAACATATATGTAGTATGCACAGGTAAGAAATGCGCACACTTCGTAAGGCGATCTACCATCACCCACATAGAATTCTTCTTTGATGGCGATAAAGGCAAACCATACACAAAGTCCATGGTTATCCTCTCCCATTTCCATTTAGAGATCCTCAATGGTTGCAACAACCCCGAAGGAAACTGATGCTTAGCATTAACCCGCTGACAAATCATGCACCTGCTCACATATTCCGTAACATCTTTCTTCAAACCCATCCAATAGTACTCATCCTTCAGATCACGGTACATCTTCATACTACCAGGGTGCATAGCAAAAGGACTACTATGAGCTTCGGTCAGAATAGTACGCCTCAACTCCACATCATTCGGCACAACTATCCGACTTCCAAAACATAGAACTCCATCATCATTAAAACAGAAATCAGATGGTCTATCCTCAGCAATATCCTGAACATGTGGCACCAAAGAATCATCCAACAACTGCTTATCCTTTATCAACTGAACTAGAGATGGTTTCACTTGCAATTCAGCAACAAGACCTCCATCTCGCGATATGCTCAAGCTAGCAAACATCGCCCTTAACTCCACCACCACTTTTCTGCTCAAAGCGTCAGCCACAACATTGGCCTTTCTCGGGAGATACTCGATCGTCAGATCGTAATCCTTAAGCAACTCCACCCATCGCCGTTGCCTAAGATTCAACTCTTTCTGAGACATCGAATACTTCAAACTCTTGTGATCTGTGTACACAGTACACTTCTCACCATAAAGATAATGTCTCCAGATCTTCAAAGAAAAAACCACCGCAGCTAACTCAATATCATGCATAGGATAATTGCGCTCATACACCTTCAACTGACGTGATGCATAAGCCACCACCTTACCCTCTTGCATTAACACACACCCCAAACCAACGTAGGATGCATCACTATACACCACAAACCCTTTTCCTGATTCGGGTTGAACCAAAATGGGAGCTTGCGTCAGAGCTGCCTTAAGCTTCTCAAAAGCTTGTTGTATCGCTTTCGTCCACTCATACTTAACATCTTTTTGCAACAACTTCGTTAAAGGAGCAGCAATCTTAGAAAATCCATCCACGAACCTCCGGTAGTATCCTGCCAATCCAAGGAAACTACGGACTTTATGAACAGACTTAGGAGGCTTCCAATTCATCACTGCCTCAACCTTCTGGGGATCAACTCGAATCCCTTCAACCGAAACCACATGACCAAGGAAAACAACTTCCTTAAGCCAGAACTCACACTTGCTCAGCTTAGTATAAAGCTGATTTTCCAAAAGTGCTTGCAAGACAATTCTTAAATGGCCTTCATGCTCCTCATCAGTACGAGAGTACACAAGGATATCGTCGATGAACACCACAATGAACTTGTCCAAGTATTCATGGAACACTCTATTCATCATGTCCATGAAAGCAGCAAGAGCATTCATCAAGCCAAAAGACATTACAAGGAACTCATAATGCCCACACCTCGTTCTAAAGGTTGTTTTCGACACATCCACATCTTTCACCTTTAGCTGATAGTACCCTGACCTCAAGTCAATCTTTGAAAACACAGCCGCTCCCCAAAATTGATCAAAAAGGTCATCAATCCTCGACAAAGGATACCTATTTTTGATGGTCAACTTGTTCAGCTGACGATAATCGATGCACATTCTCATCGTGCCATCCTTCTTTTTTCACAAACAAGACTGGTGCACCCCAAGGTGACACACTAGGCCGAATGAAGCCATGGTCTAGCAACTCCTGAAGTTGCGTCTTCAACTCCTTCAGCTCTTTGGGTGTCATGCGATAGGGAGCAAAGGACACTGGAGTTGTGTTCTCGTACAGCTCAATCCCAAACTCCACCTCTCGACTAGGCAGCAATCCAGGTAATTCCTCCGAAAACACTCCAGGGAACTCACACACAGTTCTTATGTCCTGAACTCGCACCTCCTTTGAACTAGGATTCATAACAAAGGCTAGGTAAGCATCACCACCTTGCCGCAACATCCGACTCGCTTCCAATGTAGACACCACATTGGCAAGGAACTTCACATTCTCACTCACTACCACCACCTCATAATCATCCGCAAGTTTCAACGAAACTCACTTGCTTTCGAAATCCACAACATCCCTATGCTCAACAAGTCAATCCATGCCAAGGATTACATCAAAACCATAGAATGGAAATTCCATGAGATCAACAAGAAAAACATGATTTTGCATCTTCAAAGGACATCTCCTATACAACTTTCTTGTTACCACCGTCTCACCAAAGGAACTAGTCACACGCATACCCACATCCAAAGATTCAACAGGTAAACCAAGCATTTGAGCATGTTCGCGCAATATGTACGAGTGTGTAGATTCAGAATCAATCAAAGAAAGTAATGACAAGGATTGCAAAGTAAAGGTACCTACAATCACATCCGTATCATTCCTTCCCTCACGATGGGCGTACACTCGAGCTTGACCGCCACCCTCAGGTTGAACGGCCACAACATGCGCTACGTTCCTACCACTATCATCCCTACGCTGAAAATTACCACGGCCGCGCCCACGACCTCTCTGTGGCTCTGCTGCTCTCACTGGAGCCTGTTCCTCTCTCAGCGGCTGAGGAAAATCTTTCTTCAAATGCCTTCGGTTCCCACAATTCCAGTATGTCCCAAGGTTACCCCAACACTCACCACCATGTCTTCTACCACAACGATTACATTCAGGAGTCCTTAGGAAAGCATTAGGTCCTTGCTAACCTCTACCAGGGTTACCACCCCCACGTCTAGCATCGAAGTGCGGCTTCCTATCCTTCTGTCTCTTGTTGCAATCTCTACCAAAATCGCGTTCCGCAACTCGCTTTCCCGAGCTAGAGCCACCAGCTCGACTTGCCAAACTAAGATTCGATTCAATGTCCTTGGCTCTTATGACCAAGACATCGAAATCTGTGTAATCAACCGCAAGCATATAGGTCTTGACCTCCACTACCAGCCCATAACGGAATCGTTCGCACCTCTCCCGCTCATTAGGGATTAGCTCAGGTGCGTACTAATTGAGGCGAACAAACTGAATTTCATATTCAGCTACTGACATGTTCCCTTACATGAGAGACATAAACTCTCTCTTCTTTTCATCGAGGTAACGTACCCCCAAGTACTTCTGCTTGAACACATTCAAGAAGAACGTCCAAGTCACCTCATCATCCTCCATCCCGGAGATAGTGGTCGTCCACCACGTATAAGCATCACCATGCAGCAGTGACACAATACAACCCAGCTTCTGCACATTGTTGCAGTTCAACTGACCCAGAATCCTCTTGGTGCTCTCCAACCAAGACTCAGATCCTTCCGGAGATAAGCCTCTGAACTCAGTCCCTCCTAGACTGCGAAGACGCTCCAAAGGCAACCTCACATTAGCATCATCCTGATGCGCAGCTCCATGAGCTCTGGCTACGGCTGCCTCGAAAGCTCCAGCAATAGCCTGAATCAACATGGTCATGTCAGGAGTAGCTTGCCCCTGCACACCCTCGGGTCCAGCAACCCCAGCACCAGCACCAGCTTTACCAGCCCCAGCTCCACCACCACCGGGTGGTCCACCAGGAGGAGGAGGAGGTAAATCCTCAGCATTCTCGGCATTCTCATTATCATACATCGGTCTAGTATTGATTCTCAGCTCTCTACGTGGCCCCATTATAAAAACAATGCACTACCAAAATGCAATAAACTCAATTAGGCACAATAAGGTAAGTAATCCAAGTACTCAAGCTCATTTTTGAAAACAATTCTTCTCATTAGTTTTTATATGGCAATGGGATCCCTAACCACACTTCAATATAGCATAGTATCACATAATCATCTCGACTTAATCACACATCACTGTTCATACATCAAACTTTCACTGAAAAGACACAATCATGCATAAACACATACAACCACCACATACCAAACCCCAATTATTCGATAACCTGGCTCTGATACCAACAAATGTAACCCTCTTAGCCCGGCCTAGACGCTTGACCCGAACTACGAAGATTACACGTGGAAAACCAAAGTCAACCAGAAAGTCAACCTTAATTTATGACCCTTTTTTCATTTTAATCTTATCTAAATACATATTAAACCAAAGTGAGTACTCATGAAACATGAATGAGAAAGGCACATCGATCAGATATCATTTAGGGACTCAATTGCACTTTATACAAGATTAGGGACCAAATTGTAACTTTTGTAAATCAGAGGGACTTTATTGATTTTAGGGTTACCAATATGAAATTAATCATGTTACATGCTTCACTGCCAAATTTCAGCTTTAAAAGACACCCCAAGCTCAAGCAATTGCAATCACAACATTTAGGACTAAAACGTAAAGCATGAAGACTCAAAGCAATTCAAATCTGTGTCCAACGCTCACCCATATCGGAACACCTACCCATCGTACAGAAACACATGTATCGAAACGGTGATGACCGTTTCGGTACGCGGGTATGTTTCGAGACCAGTACTGAAACATGGCATTCTAGTAGCCAAACTATTTCGAAACATCCTTAGTCGTTTTGAAACACAGAGACCATTTCAGGCCCCCGTTTTAAAACACTAGAGGGTGTTTCGATACACCTTGCCCAGAAACAGCAGTTGTTGCTGGTTTTTCATCCTTTAGTCTAATCAAACATGCTTCAAAGACTCCCAAATCATACCAGCAAACCATTTAACACATAAGGAAAATATTTAGGACATTCTAACACGAACATAGCATCAAACACAAATTCACATAGTCTAGAGGCATACTCCCTAATCACAAAACCAATATAAGAAATCCAACCTCAAACAAGACATTTAAGGCCAATTACAACCCAAACATGCCAACATGAACATGCCACAAACTTAGGGAGTTCAAACATATCTCCCAAATACAACCTTGGTTTCCCATTGCCATTATATCAAAACTAAAGTGTATGAAAACTTCACCATACGTGAGCTTGTACTTCCTTGGATGATCTTATCCTCTTTGATGCCCGGAAACACCTCAATTATCTACATTATTGGTAAAAGAGAGAGCGTAAGCACAAATGCTTAGTGGGGCATGCTCTAAAGAAAACCAACTCAATAATGCATATCTTGAAAACACTTTCTCAAAAGCTTTTTAACAACATGCTCATTCTATCTCATGCTTGAAAACCTTTCAAAGCAATTTCTCATTGAAAACACATGTACCTTCATTCTATCTCATGCATTTAAACCAATGCAAAACTCATGGCAAAGCCATACTCATGCTTGTAACACCAAAGCATTTCTAATACAAATCTCATATGCATTTCTCATAGCATAAATCATTGCATCAAAGGTACATGTGAGTCAAAAACAATTCCATATTTTATATTAGCATTTCACATCTCATTATTACTCGGATATGCGGACATCTCACTAGACACTTTCGGTGGCATCTACCATCACCGTACTCACTCGTCTAGCAACATAATTTCTGGTGGAATCTCACATCACCATAATCACATGGCGGAATCTCTCATCACCACAAAGCTTGGGTATTTCACCAAGTCTTACCCGATGGAATGCCCATCATCGGTTCTCTCCATTTGGCTTAACCAAAGAGCACGTACAAATTTTTAGTTTATAGTGCACTCTCATCCTATTGATGGATCAATTATATCTGGTAAGTATCTCAACATCTATGTCAATATATTATGTTAAAACATCATCACACCTACTGTTTTTCATGCAACAATTCTCAACCATTCTCATCTCATTTCAAAACCATAACATTTGCCATGCTTTAACACAAAGCTCAAATCTCAACCATGCAACATGTTACTTCATGAAATCATTTCAAGCATCATCTCATGCTATAAAATATGTATAAAAACAGTAGGAATTTATCAATCTCAAACCATGAGCATGTAAAAGCATTTTAGGGGCAATCACCACATCTATGAGAGCAATCTAGCCAATACTTACTTCCGGACTTAGGAAGGTGTTTCAAACCTTTCCTAAATCCCCAAACCTTGAGTCTTTGTCCCTCAAGGACTTCTAAAACCATACGCACTCACCGATTATGTTTTGCTTGCTCACCGAAACGCTATCTAAGCTTCCGGATCAACACCAAAGGCGTCCGAAGATGTCTCCCATGTTTTAAACACATAAGAGCAGAGGATTAATGCATCATCATGCATTGAAATCATCAGCCACACACCTAATCTCGCTGCTCTACCTAAAAACCACATTTTGGCTACCAACACTACCGAAATCACCTCCAAACTCTTCCAAAACAAAACCCATCCAAGATCCATCACTTCTAATCATTTCTAAACATCAATTAACATCAAAAAAACAACACAACCACGTCCTTATACCTCCAGCTATGACAGAACACCAAAATCCGCCCAAAAACCATCATTCTAACAAGCAAAACTTAGGAAAACAAACCTATTCGGGATTTGATTGATAAAACCTCATTTGTAACATCAATTAACATCCAAAATACATTAGAAAACCATCTCAAAACAGAGCCCAGTCATTCACCACGAAAATCTTCAAGATCTCTTCCAAAATCTTGAGTTTTAAGACAATTCTTGTTTCTAACATTAAAATAACTTAAAAATCATTAAAAAAGGATTGATAACTTGTGAATTTCAGTAAAGAACTTATCATTAGAGAAGAAGGACGAAACTTACCTCTAATGGATGATTTCTCCTTGATTTGGGCAAGTTTTCTTGAAAATTCAATGTAGAAATCAAGAGGATTTGATGAGGAATTGATTAAGAATCAAAGAAAGATTGAAATCTCATCAAATGAAATGAAAATCAAAGTATATTTGCTGGAGAGAATGTGTTTGGTTGAAAAGAATTTGAGGGAAAATAAAATGAGGGAAATTTTGTGAAAAGTAGTTATGAATAGTCAAAGATAGTTTCTAATTTAATTAACCTTCATTTCCTTTAATTAAAACATTAATTAAATCACCCAAATTAAGGAAAAATATGATGAAAACATTTTGGTAAAATTAGCTCCTTAAAGATTCAAAGTTTCAATCCTTTACAAAACAGTCACTACTTAACTTTGCAAAAACTGTGATTTGGTCACAACACCGAAATGTAGTATTTCCAAACCTTATTTTGTAAAATTTATTCCACCATTATCTTTCATATATTAAATGGGGGTTTTTAGATATTTTTCTATATTTTTAAAGCATCCCGAACTAGGTGTTCCCTAAAATTCCCTTTAAGATTCGAACTGTTTTCTGACCGGTCCGACTCGGACTCTAAACATCTAGGCCCAAATTTGGGGTGTTACACACGCCATACTAGGGAGGGCTCGTTAGGTGTGCATAGAACTCCCTCACAAGGGGCACACATATATCGCATGGGCGTTTTACAAAGGACTCCCAGTTGTACTAAGTGATGGCATCCATCACTTCATCATCGAAGCCCTCTTCCCCATCAGTAGGGAACTTGAAACCTTGCTCAGAAAAGTGCCTTCTCTCTTTCATCAATTGGAAGCAATCATTGGCTGCATTTTCAAAGAACTTCTTTATCTCGATAGGAGGTGGGGCTTGTCCACTACTGGAAGCAACAAACCATGGTTGTAAGGGGAGAAAACAAGAATGTTTTGGGAGGAGTTTTAGGGGGTTTTGGTGAAGGGATGGTGAAGTCGAATGGAGTTGCAGAGAAAAGTAAGAGAACTTTGTGGAGAAGAGGAAGTTGATGAAAAAGAAAAGTGGAAGAAGGAAGTTATGTGGAAGGGCATTTGAGGGGTTTGTAACTGTCACACACGATTGGAGAAAGAGAGAGAGAGGGTGATTTTAACGGTTATGCGGTGTGGGCAGATGAGTGAGGTAAGGGGTAATTAATAGAAAGGTGAAAAGGTGGAGAGAGAATATTGAGGGTACTGATTAATTAGGATTTTAAATTTATTAAAGGTAACTTTCCCCTTTTTTTCCTTTTTAATGTCGCCTCCCCCCCCAAACCTAAGACTTTTTTGTCTCTTTTGCACTTCCCTTAATGAGATATAAACAACCCTAACCTTAATAGGAAAAAGCTGGCTTTCATGAGCATGCCACCCGCAACCTGGGGACAATTCAGACGTTTGGCGATAAAGACAAGCATATGATAAAAACAAAAGGATAAAATAAAATAAGATAAACACTAAGGTATTAAAAAGACTAAGTTATTTATATACATAAAAACATGCAAATGCTATAGCATAAATAGTAATGGTAGAGAGATGCAAACTCTTTAAGGATCCTGAAGAAGCATAGCTAATTTGTCTCGCAAGATAGGAGCTCCATTGTAGACCTTCAGCCTTGTGCTATTAACCTTGAAGACTGTGTCATTATCAAGCTTCTTGTTGTCTACCGCACCATGAGGATAAACCTTGTGCACTAGGAAAGGGCCTGACCATCGCGATTTCAGCTTGCCTGGGAATAGCTTGAGCCTTGAGTTGTAAAGAAGCACTTGTTGGCCTTTAGAGAAATGTTGTGGTAAAAGATGCTTGTCATGCCACTTTTTTTTTCTCCTTGTACAAGCGGGCATTCTCATAAGATTGGGCTCGAAACTCATCCATCTCGTTCAAATCTAACAACTTTCTTTCTCCAGCCAGTTAGGCGTCCATATTGAGCTTTTTAATGGCCCAATACGCCTTATGTTATAGCTCCACGAGAAGATGACATGCCTTGCCAAAGACGAGCTTGAATGGAGACATTAACAAGGGTGTCTTGAAAGCTGTCTGATAAGCCTATAATTGTAACACCCCAAATTTGGGCCTAGATGTTTTAGAGTCCGAATCGGACCGGTCAGAAAATGGTTCGAATCTTAAAGGGAGCTTTAGGGAACACCTAGTTCGGGATGCTTTAAAAATATAGAAAAATACTTAAAAATCCTCATTTAATATATGAAAGGTTATGGTCAAATCAATTTTACAAAATAAGGTTTGGAAATACTACATTTCGGTGTAGTGACCAAATCGCAGTTTTTGCAAAAGTTAAATAGTGACTGTTTTGTAAAGGATTGAAACTTTGAATCTTTAAGGAGCTAATTTTACCAAAATGTTTTTATCAGATTTTTCCTTAATTTGGGTGATTTTATTAATGTTTTAATTAAAGGGAATGAAGGTTAATTAAATGTGAAACTACCTTTGACTATTCATAACTACTTTTCACAAATTTTCTCTCATTTCATTTTCTCTCAAATTCTTTTCAGACAAACACATTCTCTCCAGCAATTATACTTCGATTTTCACTTCATTTGATGAGATTTCAATCTTCTTTTGATTCTTAATCAATTCCTCATCAAATCCTCTTGATTTCTACATTGAATTTTCAAGAAAACTTGCCCAAATCAAGGAGAAATCATCCATTAGAGGTAAGCTTCGTCCTTCTCCTCTAATGATCAGTTCTTTACTGAAATTCTCAAGTTATCAATCCTTTGTTAATGATTTTTGAGTGGTTTTAATGTTAGAAACAAGAAATTGTATTAAAACTCAAGATTTTGGAAGAGATCTTGAAGATTTTCGTGGTGAATGATTGGGCTCTGTTTTGAGGTGTTTTTCTAATGTATTTTGGATGTTAATTGATGTTACAAATGAGGTTTTATCAATCAAATCCCGGATAGGTTTGGTTTCCTAAGTTTTGTATGCTAGAATGATGGTTTTTGGGGTGATTTTGGTGTTTTGTCATAGATGGAGGTATAAGAACGAGTTTGTTGTGGTTTTTATGTTAAATGATGTTTAGAAGTGATTGATCTTGGTTGGGCTTTGTTTAGGAAGAATTTGGAGATGTTTTCGGTTGTGTTTGGTAGCCGAAATGATGTGTTTGAGTAGAGCGGCGAGTTTAGGAGTGTTGATGATGATTTCAATGCATGATGATGCATTAATCCTATGCTCTTATGTGTTAAAAACAGGGGAGACATCTTCAGACACCTTTGGTGTTGATTCGGGAGCCTAGATAGCGTTTCGGCGAGCAAGCGAAACGTAATCGGTGAGTGCGTATGGTTTCAGAAGTCCTTGAGGGACAAAGAATCAAGGTTTGGGGATTTAGAAAAGGTTTGAAACACCTTCCTAAGTCCTGAAGTAAGTATTGGCTAGATTGCTCTCTTAAATGTGGTGGTTGCCCCTAAAATGCTTTTACATGCTCATGGTTTGTGATAGATAAATTCCTATTGTTTTTATACATGATTTGTAGTATGAGATGATGCTTGAAATGATTTCATGAGATAACATGTTGCATAGTTGAGATTTGAGCTTTTGTTTAAAGCATGGCAAATGTTATGGTTTTGAAATGAGTTGAGAATGATTTGGAAATGTTGCATGAAAAACAGTAGGTGAGATGATGATTTGACATAATATATTGGCATGGATGTTGAGATGCTTACCGAATATAATTGATTGATCAATAGGATGAGAGTGCACTATAAACCAAAAATTCGTACGTGCTCTTTGGTTAATCCAAAGGGAGAGAACCGATGATGGGCATTCCATCGGGTAGGACTTGGTGAAATACCCAAGCTTTGTGGCGATCAGAGATTCCGCCATGTGAGTACGGTGATGTGAGATTCCACTGGAAATTATGTTACTAGGCGAGTGAGTACGATGATGGTAGATGCCACCGGAAGTGTCTAGTGAGTTGTCCGCATATCCGAGTAATAATGAAATGTGAAATGCCAATATAATACATGAAAATGCTTTTGATTCACATGTACCTTGGATGAAATGATTTATGCTATGAGAAATGCATATGAGATTTTGTATATGAGATGCTTTGGTGTTATAAGCATGAGTGTGGCCTTGCCATGAGTTTTGCATTGGTTTAAATGCATGAGATAGAATTGAGGTACATGTGTTTTCAAAGAGATGTTTCTTTGAATGGTTTTCAAGCATGAGATAGAATGCGCATGTTGTTTAAAAACTTTTGAGAAGGTGTTTTCAAGAAATGCATTATTGTATTGGTTTTCTTTAGAGCATGCCTCACTAAGCATTTGTGCTTACACTCTCTTTTACCAATAATGGAGATAATTGAGGTGTTTCCGGGCATCAAGAAGGATAAGAACATCCAAGGAAGTACAAGCTCATGTATGGTGATGTTTTCATACACTTTAGCTTTGATAAATGGAAATGGGAAACCAAGGTTGTATTTGGGAGATATGTTTGAACTCCCTAAGTTTGTGGCACGTTTATGTTGGCCTTTATGGGTTGTAAATGGTCTTAAATGTTTGGTTTGAGGTTTGGTTGCTTATATTGGTTTTGAGACTTGGGAGTATGCCTTTAGACTATGTGATTTTGTGTTTGATGCCATGCTCTTGTTAGAGAGTCTTAAATGTGTTCCTTAACATCAAAATGGATTATTAGTATGGTTTGAGAATCTTTAAGGCATGTTTGAATGGGTTAAAGGGTGAAAAACCAACAATTTCTGCTTTCACTGGGCTTAGTGTATCAAAACGGCTTCAACAGTTCCGAAACGGGAGCCTGTAAAGGCACAACTTTTCGGAACGGGTTGCAGAGGTTTCGAAACAATTTGGCCACTGGAGTGACCTATTTCGATACCGGTCTCGGAACATACCCGCGTACCGGAACGGTCAACACCATTCCGATATGGGCATTTAGGTACGGAGGGTAGGTGTTCCGATACTTTTGACCGTTGGAGGGAGATTTGAATTGTTTTGAGTTTTCATGTTTTTTCATTTTAGTCCTAAATGTTGTGGATGCAATTGCTTGAGCTTGGAATGTCTTTTTAAGCTGAAATTTGACTGGGAAGCATGTAACATGATTAATTTCATATTGGTAATTCTAGAATCAGTAAAGTCCTTCTAATTTCTAAAAATTACATTTTGGTCCCTAAACGCGTAATTTAAGCAATTGAGTCCCTAAATGTTATCTGATCATTTTGCCTTTCTCTTTCATGATTCGTGAGTACTCACTTAGGCTTAATATGCATCTAGACAAGATTAAAATAAAAAAGGTCGTTAATCAAGGTTGACTTTCGGGTTGACTTTGGTTTTCCCCGTGTATAGTTCGGGTCAAGCGTCTAGGTCGGACTAAGGGGGTTACATTTGTTGGTATTAGAGCCAGGTTATCGAATAATTAGGGTTTGGTATGTGGTTGTCGTATGTGTTTATGCATGATTGTGTCTTTTCAGTGAAAGTTTGATGTATGAACATTGATGTGTGATTCAGTTAAGATGAGGAGAATTGTGGTTGGGGATCCCATTGCCATATCAAAACTAATAAGGAGAATTTTTTTCGAAAATGAGCATGAGTACTTGGATTACTTACCTTGTCATGCCTAATTGTGTTTGTTGCATTTTGTCAGTGCATTGTTTTTATTATGGGGTCACGTAGAGAGCTGAGAATCAATACTAGATCTATGGTTGATAATGAGAACGCGAAGAATGCTGAGGATTTTCCTCCTCCTCCCCCTGGTGGACCACCTGGTGGTGGTGGAGCTGGGGCTGGTGCTGCCGGAGTTGGTGTTGAGGTTACTGGACCTGAGGGTGCTCAGGGGCAAGCTGCTCCTGATATGACCATGTTGATACATGTTATTCCTGGAGCTTTCCAGGCAGCAGTAGCTGGAGCTCATGGAGCAGCACCTCAGGATCGTGCTAATGTGAGATTGTCGTTGGAGCGTCTCCATAGTTTGGGAGGGACTGAGTTCAGAGGTTTGTCACTAGAAAGGATCTGAGTCTTGGTTGGAGAGCACCAAGAGGATTCTTGGTCAGCTGAATTGCAATAATGTGCAAAAGTTGGGGTGCATTGTGCCACTATTGCATGGTGATGCTTATACGTGGTGGACGACCAATATCTCCGGAATTGAGGATGATGAGGTGACTTGGACATTCTTCTTGAATGCGTTCAAGAGGAAATATCTGGGAGTTCGCTACCTCGACGAGAAGAAGAGGGAGTTTATGTCTCTTATGCAAGGGAACATATCTGTAGCTGAATATGAGATTCAGTTTCTTCGCCTTAACCAGTATGCACCTAAGCTAATTCCTAGTGAGAGGGAAAGGTGCGAACGATTTCGATATGGGCTGGTAGCGGATGTGAAGACCTATATGCTTGCAGCTGATTACACAGATTTCGATGTCTTGTCACTAGAGCCAAGGACATTGAATTGAACCTTGGTTTGGTAAGCAGAGCGGGTGGATCTAGCTCTGGAAAGCGAGCTGATGAACGCGATTATGGTAGAGATCACAACAAGAGGCATAAGGATAGGAAGCCGCACTATGATGCTAGACGTGGGGGTGGTAACCCTGGTAGAGGTTAGCAAGGACCTAATGCTGTCTTGAGGACTCCTGAGTGTAACCGTTGTGGTAGGAGACACGGTGGTGCGTGTTGGGGTAACCTTGGGACATGCTGGAATTGTGGAAACTGAGGGTATTTGAAGAAATATTGTCCGCAGTCGTTGAGAGAGAGAGACAGGCTCCGGTAAGAACAGCTGAGCCATAGAAAGGTCGTGGGCACGGCCGTGGTAATTTTCAGCGTAGGGATGAAGGTGGAAGGAACGTTGCGCATGTTGTGGCTTTCAAAACTGAGGGTGGTGGTCAAGCTCGAGTGTAAGCCCATCGTGAGGGAAGGAATGATACGGATGTGATCGTAGGTACCTTTACTTTGCAATCCTTGTCATTACATTCTTTGATTGATTCTGGATCTACACACTCGTACATATTGCGTGAACATGCTCAAATGCTTGGTTTACCTGTTGAGTCTTTGGATGTTGGTATACGTGTGACTAGTTCTTTGGTGAGACAGTTGTAACAAGAAAGTTGTATAGGAGATGTTCCTTGAAGGTGCAAAATCATGTTTTTCTTGTTGTTCTCATGGAATTGCCATTCTATGGTTTTGATGTAATCCTTGGCATGGATTGGCTTGTTGAGCATAGAGCCGTTGTGGATTTCGAAAGCAAATGAGTTTCGTTGAAACTTGCGGATGATTATGAGGTGGTGGTAGTGGATGAGAATGTGAAGTTTCTTGCCAATGTGGTGTCTACGTTGGAAGCGAGCCGGATGTTGCGGCAAGGATGTGAGGCTTACCTAGACTTTGTTATGAATCCTAGTTCAAAGGAGGTGCGCGTTCATGATATAAGGACCGTGTGTGAGTTCCCTGGAGTGTTTCCAGAGGAATTACCTGGTTTGCCGCCTAGTAGAGATGTTAAATTTGGAATTGAGTTGTATGAGAACACAACTCTGGTGTCCATTGCTCCCTATCGCATGGCACCCAAAGAGTTGAAGGAGTTGAAGACGCAACTTCAAGAGTTGCTTGATCGTGGCTTCATTCGGCCTAGTGTGTCACCTTGGGGTGCACCGGTCTTGTTTGTGAAAAAGAAGGATGGCACGATGAGAATGTGCATTGATTATCGTCAGCTGAATAAGTTGACCGTCAAAAACAAGTATCCTTTGCCGAGGATTGATGATCTTTTTGATCAGCTCCGGGGAGCGGCTGTGTTTTCAAAGATTGATCTGAGGTCAGAGTACTATCAGTTAAAGGTGAAAGATGTGGATGTGCCGAAAACAGCCTTTAGAACGAGATATGGGCATTATGAGTTCCTTGTAATGTTGTTTGGCTTGACGAATGCTCCTGCTGCTTTCATGGACATGATGAATAGGGTATTCCATGAATTCTTGAACAAGTTTGTTGTGGTGTTCATCGACGATATCCTTGTGTACTCTCGTACTGAGGAGGAGCATGAAGGCAATTTGAGAATTGTTTTGCAAGCGCTGTTGGAAAATTAGCTTTATGCTAAGTTGAGCAAATGTGAGTTTTGGCTTAAGGAAGTTGTTTTCCTTGGTCATGTGGTTTCGGCAGAAGGGATTCGAGTTGATCCCCAGAAGGTTGAGGCGGTGATGAATTGGAAGCCTCCTAAGTCTATTCATGAGGTCCGTAGTTTCCTTGGGTTGGCAGGATACTACCGGAGGTTCGTGGATGGATTTTCTAAGATTGCTGCCCCTTTAACGAAGTTGTTGCAAAAAGATGTTAAGTA
Organism: Hibiscus trionum; assembly: GCA_030270665.1. Taxonomy (NCBI): domain Eukaryota; kingdom Viridiplantae; phylum Streptophyta; class Magnoliopsida; order Malvales; family Malvaceae; genus Hibiscus; species Hibiscus trionum. The sequence continues at coordinate 15,683,540 of BSYR01000013.1, forward strand.
TGAGTGGACGGAAGCGAGACAACAAGCTTTCGAGAAGCTTAAAGCAGCTTTGACACAAGCTCCTATCTTGGTTCAACCTAAATCAGGGAAAGAGTTTGTGGTGTATAGTGACGCATCCTACGTTGGTTTGGGGTGTGTGTTAATGCAAGAGGGTAAGGTGGTGGCTTATGCATCGCGTCAGTTGAAAGTGCATGAGCGCAATTATCCTATGCATGATATTGAGTTAGTTGTGGTGGTTTTTGCTCTAAAGATCTGGAGACATTATCTTTATGGTGATAAGTGTACTGTGTACACGAATCACAAGAGTTTGAAGTATTTGATGTCTCAGAAAGAGTTGAATATTAGGCAACGGCGATGGGTGGTTTTGCTTAAGGATTACGATCTAACGATCGAGTATCATCTGGAGAATGCCAATGTTGTGGCCGATGCTTTGAGCAGGAAAGTGGCAGTGGAGTTAAGGGCGATGTTTGCTAGCTTGAGCATATCGCGAGATGGTGGTCTTGTTGCTGAGTTGCAAGTGAAACCATCTCTAGTGCAGTTGATAAAAGATAAGCAGATGTTGATGATTCCTTGGTGCCACATGTTCAGGATATTGCTGAGGATAGACCATCAGATTTCTGTTTTAATAATGATGGTGTTCTATGTTTTGGGAGTCGGATAGTGGTGCCGAATGTTGTTGAGTTGAGGCGCACTATTCTGACCGAAGTTCATAGTAGTACGTTTGCTATGCACCCTGGTAGTACAAAGATGTACTGTGATCTGAAGGATGAGTACTATTGGGTTGGTTTGAAGAAAGATGTCGTTGAGTATGTGACCAAGTGCATAGTTTGTCAGCGAGTTATGGGTGAGCATCAATTTCCTTCGGGGTTGTTGCAGCCGTTAAGGATCCCTGAATGGAAGTTGGAAAGGATCATCATGGACTTTGTGTCTGGTTTGCCTTTATCGCCATCAAAGAAGAATTCTGTTTGGGTGATTGTAGATCGCCTTACGAAGTGTGTGCATTTCATGCCTGTGCATACTACGTACACCTTGGATAAGCTTGTAGAGTTGTACATTGCTGAGATTGTACGTTTGTATGGAGTACCAAAATCTATAGTGTCGGATAGAGATCTGAGGTTCACTACAAGGTTTTGGGAGTGTTTGCATCAAGCATTGGGTACGCGGCTGAATTTAAGTACTTCTTATCATCTGCACACGAATGGACAGTCAGAGCGTGTTATCCAAGTGCTTGAGGATATGTTGAGGTGCTGTGTTATTGAGTTTTAAGGCTCTTGGGAGAAGCACTCTCCTTTGGTGGAGTTTGCTTATAATAATAGCTATTAGGCGAGTATTCAAATGGCACCTTATGAAGCTTTGTACGGGAGGAAGTGCAGAACTCCTCTTTGCTGGGCTGAAACGGGACAAAAGTTAGTCTCGATGCCAGCTTTGTTGAAAGGAACCACCGAGAAGGTGAAGCTCATATGTGAGTGGTTGAAGGAAGCATCGGATTAGCAAAATTCTTACACGGATTTGAAGCGTAAGGAGATAGTATTTGCGGTAGGTGACCGTGTGTTCTTGAAGGTTTCACCTTGGAAGAAATTGATGAGATTTGGTTGGAAGGGCAAGCTGAGCCCGAGATACATTGAACCATATGAGGTGTTAGAACGTGTGGGTCCTATGGCTTATAAGCTGAGGCTACCACAAGAGTTAGAAAAGATACATAATGTGTTTCATGTATCCATGCTACGGAGGTATAGATCGAATCCTTCGCATGTTATGCCTGTGGAGGAAGTTGAGTTGAATCCAGAGTTGACATATGATGAGGAACCAGTTGAGATTTTGGATTCGGATAGTAAGGTTCCGTGGTAACACCATTGAGCTAGTTAAGGTGTTGTGGAGACAACGTGAAGTGGAGGAAGCCACGTGGGAAAGAAAGGAAGATATGAAGAAGCAGTTTCCTTACCTTTTTCCTCCAGTTAAATTTTGAGGATGAAATTTCTTAAGAAGGGGAGAGTTGTAACACCCCAAATTTGGGCCTAGATGTTTTAGAGTTCGAATAGGACCGGTCAGAAAACGGTTTGAATCTTAAAGGGAGCTTTAGGGAACACCTAGTTCGGGATGCTTTAAAAATATAGAAAAACAACTAAAAATCCTTATTTAATATATGAAAGGTTATGGTGAAATCAATTTTACAAAATAAGGTTTGGAAATACTACATTTCGGTGTAGTGACCAAATCACAGTTTTTGCAAAAGTTAAATACTGACTGTTTTGTAAAGGATTGAAACTTTGAATCTTTAAGGAGCTAATTTTACCAAAAAAAATTTATCATATTTTTTCTTAATTTGGGTGATTTTATTAATGTTTTAATTAAAGAGAATGAAGGTTAATTAAATGTGAAATTACCTTTGACTATTCATAACTACTTTTCACAAATTTTCTCTCATTTCATTTTCTCTTAAATTCTTTTCAGCCAAACACATTCTCTCCAGCAATTATACTTTGATTTTCACTTCATTTGATGAGATTTCAATCTTCTATTGATTCTTAATCAATTCATCATCAAATCCTCTTGATTTCTACATTGAATTTTCAAGAAAACTTTCCCAAATCAAGGAGAAATCATCCATTAGAGGTAAGCTTCATCCCTCTCCTCTAATGATCAGTTATTTACTGAAATTCCCAAATTATCAATCCTTTGTTAATGATTTTTGAGTGGTTTTAATGTTAGAAACAAGAAATTGTATTAAAACTCAAGATTTTGGAAGAAATCTTGAAGATTTTCGTGGTGAATGATTGGGCTCTGTTTTGAGGTGGTTTTCTAATGTATTTTGGATGATAATTGATGTTACAAATGAGGTTTTATCAATCAAATCCCGGATAGGTTTGGTTTCCTAAGTTTTGTATGCTAGAATGATGGTTTTTGTGGTGATTTTGGTGTTCTGTCATAGTTGGAGGTATAAGGACGAGTTTGTAGTGGTTTTGATGTTAATTGATGTTTAGAAATGATTAGAAGTGATAGATCTTGGCTGGGCTTTGTTTTGGAAGAGTTTGGAGATGTTTTCGGTTGTGTTTGGTAGTCGAAATGAGGTGTTTGAGTAGAGCAGCGAGTTTAGGAGTGTGGCTGATGATTTCAATGCATGATGATGCATTAATCCTATGCTCTTGTGTGTTAAAAATAGGGGAGACATCTTCGGACACCTTTGGTGTTGATCTGGGAGCCTAGATAACGTTTCGGCGAGCAAGCGAAACGTAATCGGTGAGTGCGTATAGTTTTAGAAGTCCTTGAGGGACAAAGAATCAAGGTTTGGGGATTTAGGAAAGGTTTGAAACACCTTCCTAAGTCCGGAAGTAAGTATTCGCTAGATTGCTCTCTTAAATGTGGTGGTTGCCCCTAAAATGCTTTTACATGCTCATGGTTTGTGATAGATAAATTCCTACTGTTTTTATGCATGATTTGTAGCATAAGATGATGCTTGAAGTGATTTCATGAGATAACATGTTGCATAGTTGAGATTTGAGCTTTTGTTTAAAGCATGGCAAATGTTATGGTTTTGAAATGAGTTTAGAATGATTTGGAAATGTTGCATGAAAAACAGTAGGTGAGATGATGATTTGACATAATATATTGACATAGATGTTGAGATACTTACCAGATATAATTGATCGATCAATAGGATGAGAGTGCACTAAAAACCAAAAATTCGTATGTGCTCTTTGGTTAATCCAAAGGGAGAGAAATGATGATGGGCATTCCATCGGGTAGGACTTGGTGAAATACCCAAGCTTTGTGGCAATGAGAGATTTCGCCATGTGAGTACGGTGATGTGAGATTTCACCGGAAATTGTGTTACTAGACGAGTGAGTACGGTGATGGTAGATGCCACCGGAAGTGTCTAGTGAGTTGTCCGCATATCCGAGTAATAATGAAATGTGAAATGCCAATATAATACATGAAAATGCTTTTGATTCACATGTACCTTGGATGAAATGATTTATGCTATGTGAAATGCATATGAGATTTTGTATATGTGATGCTTTGGTGTGATAAGCATGAGTGTGGCTTTGCCATGAGTTATGCATTGGTTTAAATGCATGAGATAGAATTGAGGTACATGTGTTTTCAAGGAGATGTTGCTTTTAATGGTTTTCAAGCATGAGATAGAATGCGCATGTTGTTTAAAAACTTTTGAGAAGGTGTTTTCAAGAAATGCATTATTGTGTTGGTTTTCTTTAGAGCGTGCCTCACTAAGCATTTGTGCTTACGCTCTCTTTTACCAATAATACAGATAATTGAGGTGTTTCCGGGCATCAAGAAGGAAAGAATATCCAAGGAAGTACAAGCTCATGTATGGTGATGTTTTCATACACTTTAGCTTTGATAAATGTCAATGTGCAACAAAGGTTGTATTTGGGAGATATGTTTGAACTCCCTAAGTTTGTGGCACATTTATGTTGGCATTTATGGGTTGTAAATGGTCTTAAATGTTTGGTTTGAGGTTTGGTTGCTTATATTGGTTTTGATACTAGGGAGCATGAATTTAGACTATGTGATTTTGTGTTTGATGCCATGCTCTTGTTAGACAGTCTTAAATGTGTTCCTTAACATCAAAATGGATTGCTGGTATGGTTTGAGAATCTTTAGGGCATGTTTGAATGGGTTAACGGGTGAAAAACCAGCAATTTTTGCTGTCACTGGGCTTAGTGTATCGAAACGGCTTCAACAGTTTCGAAACGGGGGCTTGTAAAGGCGACAATGTTTCGGAACGAGTTGCAGAGGTTTCGAAACAATTTGGCCACTGGAGTGACCTATTTCGATACCGGTCTCGGAACATACCCGCGTACCGGAACGGTCAACACCATTTTGATACGGGCATTTCGGTACGGAGGGTAGGTGTTCTGATACGGTTGACCGTTGGAGGGAGATTTGAATTGTTTTGAGTTTTCATGCTTTATATTTTAGTCCTAAATGGTGTGGATGCAATTGCTTGAGCTTGGAATGTCTTTTTAAGCTGAAATTTGACAGGGAAGCATGTATCATGATTAATTTCATATTGGTAATTCTAGAATCAGTAAAGTCCTTCTAATTTCTAAAAATTACATTTTGGTCCCTAAATGCGTAATTTAAGCAATTGAGTCCCTAAATGTTATCCGATCGATGTGCCTTTCTCTTTCATGATTCGTGAGTGCTCACTTAGGCTTAATATGCATCTAGACAAGATTAAAATAAAAAAAGGTCGTTAATCAAGGTTGACTTTCGGGTTGACTTTGGTTTTCCCCGTGTAATCTTCGTAGTTCGGGTCAAGCGTCTAGGTCGGGCTAAGGGGGTTACAATAATGCTTCATCGAGCCTTGGAGACCAGTCCTTCCTCTTGGTATTGACCACATTCTCTAGAATTTGTTTTATCTCTCAATTGGAGATCTCAGCTTGGCCATTGGTCTGAGGGTGGTATGCCGTAGCAATTTTATGCCTCACTCCATACCGCTGCAATACTTTATAAATGAGTTTGTTGTCAAAGAGGGTGCCTTCATCACTTATGATGGCTCTTTTGGCTCCAAACCTTGTGAAGATGTTCTTGTGAAGGAACTTCAAAACATTCTTGGAGACATTCCTTGGTGTAGCTATTGCTTCAACCCATTTAGACACATAACCCGCAACTAATAGGATGTATGGATCTCCAAAAGATGATGGAAAAGGTCTCATGAAATATGTTCTCCATACATCGAAGAGCTCCACCTCCAAAATGCATTACAATTGCATTTCGTGCCTTCGCGGTGTGTTCCCCGTTCTTTGGCATCTATCACATGCCTTGCAAAATTCATGTGCATCCTTAAAGAGTAGGGGCCAATAGAATCCTGATTGTAGGACCTTTGCATCCATCCTAGCTCCTCTAAAATGGCCTACACACGAAGATGAATGGCAATGGAATAAGATCTCCCTTTGCTCTTCTTTGGGGACACATCTTCGAACCATTTGGTCCGTACATTGCTTGAACAAATAAGGCTCGTCCCAAAAATAGAATCGCACATCATGCTAGAATTTCTTTTTGCCCTGCCTATTCAAATCATGAGGAAAAATACCACTAACAAGAAACTTAACGATAATAGAATACCATGGAATTGCTGTAGCGTATAGGCTTTTCTCATCAGGGAATTCCTCCTTAATTTCTAGGTTATCCTTACTTTCAACCTTGTTTTCTAGCCTAGAAAGTTGATCAACAAATTGATTTTCACAACCCTTTCTATCCCTAACCGCTAAGCCGAACTCTTGCAAGAGGAGTATCCACCTAATAAGTCTAGGCTTAGCATCCTTTTTAGTCACTAGGTACTTAACTGCGGAGTGATCAGTATGTACAATGACCTTAGTGACTATCAAGTATTCTCTAAACTTATCAAAGGCAAACCCAATAGCAAGTAATTCTTTTTTGGTGGTTGTGTAATTGATTTGTGCATCATTTATATTGTGGCTAGCATAATAAATAACATGGAAAAGTTTACCTCGGTGTTGTCCAAGGGCCGCCCCCACTATATAGTCACTTGCATCAGACATAAGCTCGAATGGTGAGGTCTAATCTAAGGGAACAACTATAGGCGCTGAGATAAGTTTCTTCTTTGAGTTCCTTGAATGCGTTGTGGCAAGAATCATCAAACACAAAGTGCTGGTTTTGCTGTAGCAAAGGGCACAATGGCTTTGAAACTTTGGAGAAGTCTTTAACGAACCTCCTATAGAAACCAGCATGGCCCAAAAAACTTTGAATGCCTTTCAGGGTGGTTAGGGGAGGTAGCTTTTCGATCACCTCAACCTTTGCCTTGTCCACCTCTATTCCTTTTTGCGAGATCTTGTGGCCAAGAACAATCCCTTTGGCCACCATGAAATGACACTTCTCCCAATTGAGAACCAAGCCCGCTTCTTCACATCACTTGAGCACCTTTGCTAAATTACCCAAACATGACTCAAAGTCATCTTCAGAGATTGAAAAATCATCCATGAAGATCTCCAGGAACTCTTCAACCATATCCGAGAAGATGGATAGCATGCATCGCTGTAAAGTAGTTGGAGCATTGCAAAGACCAAAAGGCATCCTCCTAAATGCAATAGAACACTAGGGACATATGATGGTTGTCTTTTCCTTATCCTCTGGTGCTATAGCAATTTGGTTGTACCCTGAGTATCCATCGAGGAAACAATAAAAGGCTTTGCCCGCCAACCAATCCATCATTTGATCGATGAATGGGAGGGGAAATGGTCCTTCTTGGTTGCCTTGTTGAGCTTCCGATAGTCCATGCAAATCCTACACCCCGTGAAAGTCCTTGTTGGTAAAAGTTCGTTGTCCTCATTTCTCACTACGGTCATGCCTCCCTTCTTTGGTACAGATTACGTTGGGCTGACCAATGAACTTTTGGGTAAATAACTCTAGCATCGAGCCACTTGATAATCTCCTTCATCACCACCTTCTTCATGATTGGATTAAGCCTTCTTTGGGGTCCAATAGAATTGTTGTGGCAATCATCAAGTCAAATTTTGTGCATATAAATAGTAGGGCTTATACCCTTCAAGTCAGCCATCGTCCAACCTAAATCTTTTTTATATTGAGCTAACACATTTATCAAGCTAGATTCTTGCTTAGGTGTAAGACAAGAAGAGATTATCACAGACAAAGTCTCATTGCAACCCAAATAAGCATACTTGAGGTTTGATGGTAAAGGCTTTAATACTAATGTGGGCGCATGCTCAAGTGAGGGTTTTGGAGGTGTAAATTCAGAAAAATCTAAAGGTTCGAATTGTGTACCTTGCCTGGCTATGAGCAGACTGGATTCTTGCACCTCCATTAGAAACTTCTCAAGCTCCTAGAACTCTAGAAGCTTCTCGAACTCTTCATTGACATCTTCATTGAGCTCCATATAATCCTCCATTTGAAGAAATTTGCTACAGCAAAATTCTACAGCTTTCTCTTTTGCTGTAGCATCCATGTATTGACACTCCTTATGTTTATCCACATATTTGAGGGTGTTGAACACATTTATGGTCACCTCTTGATCAACCACTCTCATGGTGAATTCACCCTTTTCACAGTCTATCAAGATCCGACTGGTAGCTAAGAACGGTCTGCCCAAAATAATTGGCGCATTCTTATTGTCTTCACAATCAAGAATGCGGAAGTCAACTGGGAAAACAAAATTGCCCACCTTCACTACAACATCTTCTATTCTCCCTTCCGGACGAACGTGTGATCAGTTCGCTAATTGCAAAATAACGGTGGCAGGCCTTGCATTTCCCATACGAAGCTTCATAAACACTGACTTGGGCATTAGATTCACACTAGATCCAAGATCACATAGGGCTTTTCCCATATAATTATCACATATCGAACAATGGATGATGAAGCTGCCTGGATCATTCCGCTTAGGTGGAATATTGCTCAGCACAGAGTAGCATTCTTTTGTTGTAGCAGAAGTCTCTAACTTCTCAACCTTCCTCTTCTTGGTGACAATATTCTTAAGGAATTTCGCATAAGTGGTCATTTGGTCAATGGCTTCCAAAAATGGGACATTGATGTGTAGCTGGTCAAGGATATCTAAAAATTTCTTGAACTGAAGATCTTCATTATGCTTGTTTAATCTTTGAGGGAAGGGTGGGGGTCTAACTTCTTCCTCTACTGGTGGAGGTATGTCTTTTGTTATAGCAAAACTCTGTCTTCCATCAGTAGGTTCACTAGTCGAGCCCTCACTCTTATCCTTCTCATTGGATGAATCTTCTTGCACTTTAGGTTCTTCTTGGACAGTTTTGGGATTGGAATCTTCAGCCTTCTTCCCCCTAAACTTATCTCCCTTGTTAATTTGGGTGTCACTCCTTCAAGTGAGTGCATTAAATTGTTCCTTACCATGAGGTTTAGTGACTTCAGTATCACTAGGAAAACTACCATGATGTCGAACTTGTAGGGATTGTGCTATTTGACCTACTTGAGTTTCCAAAGCTCTCAAGGACGAGCTAGGACTTTGCAACAAGGCACCCTGGATCTTGATCGATGTTGTATGATCATGAAGTAAAGTCTTGGTGGACGAAAAAAAGTCTCGGAGAGTAGCCTCTAAAGAATTGTTGTTCACTGAAGATGTTGAGCCCGTGTTGTCATTTTGCCATAGCATACTCTACTGGAAACCTTGGGGTTTAGTCTGGTTTTGTTGCCGATTCGAACTTCCAGTATTGTTGTTTCCATGATTCTCACATGAAATATTTGGATGTTGACGCAATTCTGGGTTATAGATGTTCGAGTGGGGGTTGTTGTTTCGATTTTAGTTCCTCACATAGTTGGTAGACTCGTGATTTTCCTAGCATTTGCTCACATGGTGACTTCCATCACATCGAACACAACTAGTTGCCCCTACCTTCACTTCCTTTACCTCATTTGGACGTTGGGGGTTCTTCAATATGATTGTAATGGCTAACAACTGAGCTAAAACAGAGTCATTGGCCTCAAGCTCAAGTGTCCCATGAGATTTCCTCCCTGCTTCAAGTCTAGAAATAGAAAATTTCTAGTCATTGTTCGCTATTCTATCAAGGATATCGAAGGCTTCTTCGGGTGACTTTTCCAGCAAATTTCCATTTGCTGAAGCATCTAGCATCATTCTCATGTGAGCATAGACACCATTGTAGAGCATCACTACTTGCGTCCAATCTTGAAAACCATGATTCGTACATTTGCGAAGCAGTCCCTTATATCTATCTCAATACTCATACATCGATTCTTCATCAGCTTGATGAAAGGAAACAATGTCATTCCTTAGCTTAGTGTTCATATTGGGTGGATTATATCGATGCAAAAAGCTTTTGCATAGATCTACCCATGTCTCCATTGAACCAGCGGGTACTTGTTACCTCCTCAAAAGTATTGCTTTTCATGCCTATTTTGATATGTTTTTTCTTGTTTTCGGGTACATTTAGTTGCATTAATTTTTTAGGATCATGCATTTTCATCAAGGAGTTAGTAGGTTGCCTATGCCAGAGTGAAGGGTTGTTTTGCGGCTAGTCTGCAGGTTTGGCAGAGGAATGGACTTAGGAAAGCAGCACAATTAGGAACACGGTTAGGAATGCCAAGAGGAATGCCAAGAGCTGTGGGCACAAAAGGACCAGTGGTGTGCCAAGCACTAGTTGGTATAAAGATGCATTTGATGCCATGCCAAGAGATGATGAACCCCCGAAAAAATACGAGAGGATCAGGCTCCTAAAAGATCGCAATTGGATCAACTTTCAAAAAAATAGCGGATAAGGAGGTGCCAAGTGATGTAGGCGATTTTGTGCCAAGCTTGGATGCTAAGGCAGCATCGGTATGATGACGTCAACCCTAGCATGATAAGATATCACACTGAGTTGATAAGATGTCAAAATGATCGGATAGAGCTCTATCTCTTATCCCTTGATCATTTCAAATTCAAATACAAAGGCTTATCTCATCCTTTCTCACACTCGCCTACATAAAGACAACCCTATCAAACATTGAGAAAGGGGATAGAGAGACAAATAGAGACAAAGTGAGGAATCGAGAGTAATCGGGTGAAGAACTAGAGTGATCAGAGTACAACGTTGGAGTGGCCAGCGAGTGACAGTTGGCTGCACTGAGGAAGAGTGGTTCAACCTCTTGGCTGAGAGCCTGGCTTGGAGGGCTGCATCGAGAGAACCCTCTGCCTATACCTTTGGCACAAGTTGTTTATCTTTAGTTGTTTTATGATAATGTTTTGAAAACGATTATGGTTGTGTCGGTTAATCCCCTCACCATGAACTAATTTTCATAGTTGGTGGTAGATGTTTTGGATTGAATATTGGTTGTATTGCCTCCCAGTATCTTAACAGTACGCCTTTTGCCAACTTCCATTTTACACATCTTTTATAGAGTCTACAAGTTTTTTGGTGCTGTTGCCGGGGATTGCAACGAATTTGATCGTTTTTAGATTTTTATTGGTTTTGCTTTTGTTTTTATTTTATTCTTGGTTTTATTGGTGTATGACCAGAAATCGTACTATGAAGGGAGCTTAACCATTAGACTTTGAGATTGAACGCACTTTGCGTAGATTGCAAAAGAGAATTCGAGAGATGAATCATAGAAATCCAGGAACCGGGAGGAGCAAATGGTGTTAACAACAATCGAAATCCACCAGAAAATAATAACCATGTCGCTCCTCATACCGAAGAAGAAAGACCAATCCAAGAACATGCAGCACCTAACATTGCAAATTTAATGCCAAGGCTTGTTAGCACTGATGCCAATGTGCCAAATTTTGAACTTAAACCCATAATGATCCAAACTCTTTTGAATGTAGGTTAATTTGATGGAGCACTTACTGGAGACCCGAGGCAACATCTCAAGCAATTCATGGAGATATGTCAACTATTTCAGCAAACTGGAGTATCTGGAGATACCGTGAAGCTGAGATTATTCACTTTTTCTTTAAGAGACAGAGCCAAGACGTGGCTTAATTCTTTACCACCAGTTTTAGTTACTTCCTAGGCAGACCTGTACCATAAGTTCTTGACACGATTTCAGCCACCAACACTCACTGCCAAACTGCATGGTGAGATCATTACATTCAAGCAGGCAGAAGATGAGACTATCTGCGAAGCATGGGAAATATTTAAGGATCTGTTGAGAATGTGTCCAATGCATGGATTCCCAAATTGGACCCAAATACAAACCTTCTACAATGGATTAAATGCACAAACAATGAGACTATCTACGACGCAGGTTAGAGACAACACCCTAACTTAGCTTGGGGAAATCAAGAAGGCAACCAATACAATGCCCCACGCCAAAATGCTCAAAGGCAGAATAACAATGACATGCCAGCATTTTATCAGAATTACATGCCACAAAAAGCTCAAAACAATTTCCAACAAGGGCAAGGAATTAACCAAGGAGGCACTCTCATGGAGTATGTGGAAAGGAATGATACCACAGTCCAGAGTTTGGCAGCATCGATGAGGAACATGGAAGTGCAGCTCGGGCAAATTGCTAATGCACTTATCCAAAGACCCCATGGTGCTTTTCCAAGTGACACTGAATATGCTCGGGCAAATTGCTAATGCAGCTCGGGCAAATTGCTAAGCAGTACAAAGTTGAGATGGTTGCCAAGTAGCCAGTTGATATGCAAGATGCTAAGCTTGTGCCAGTAAACACGCCCACAGAATCAGAGAAGGAGAAAGCTAAAGCAGATGATGCTAGTGGTTATGCCCACAATGATGCAAACGCTCATGCCAGTACCAACGCCCAACATGATGCAAGTTCTAGTGCCAACGATGATTTTAGTAATGATGACAAGCACATTGTGTAACACCCTCAACCCGGTTTAGAAGAAAATCAGAATTAAAGATGTTACAGTAAGAAAGACTGGAAGCATGAATTAGAAAATTGAAATTTTCTAGTTCATGCTTCCGACCTTTCTTGTTGTAACATCTTTGATTACGGTTTTCTTCTAATCCGGTATGACAGTGTTACAGACTGAGTCCAAAAAGCATATTGATGCCAAAGTGGATGCCAGCACTGCTTTGGCAAAGTCGATAGTGCCAACATATGTGTATCCACCACCACCATTTCCAGCAAGACTTTAAAAGCACAAGCATGACCAGCAATTTAATCGTTTCTTGGAAGTGCTTAAGTAATTGCAAATTAACATACCACTGGTAGAGGCCCTTGAACAAATGCCCAACTATATAAAATTCACGAAAGACATCTTGTCCAAAAAGAGGAAGTTGAGGAAATTTGAAATTGTTCTCTTACTGAAGGATGCAGTGCCATGATCCTAAACTGGTTGCCACCAAAGCTGAAAGATCCTGGGAGTTTTACTATCCCTTGTACAATTGGCAATAACTTCATGGGTAAGTCATTGTGTGATTTAGGAGCTAGTATCAATTTGATGTCACTATCTGTTTTCAAGAAGCTTGGCATAGAAGCAAGACCTACCACGGTGACACTTTAGTTGGTAGACCGATCTTATGCACATCCCAAGGATAAGATTGAGGATATGTTGGTAAAGGTAGACAATTTTATATTTCCAGCTGATTTTATCATTTTGGATCATGAAGCTGACATTAATGTGTCAATTATTTTGGGTAGGTCATTCCTTGCCACGGTTAGGGCGCTTATTGACGTTCGTAAAGGGAACTAACCATGCAAGTGAATGACCAACATGTTACTTTTAACGTGTTTCAAGCTTTGAAATATGCAGATGAACCTGATGAATGTTAAGCCGAGGAGATAATGGAGTCTATCTATACTTTGGATGTGGCACAGTTGTGCCAGGATGCAGAATTTGATGCCAGCATGTTTGATGGCATAGCTAAACTATTTGAGGAACCTGAGGAATCAGCCTTAGAAGCTGAATATGTGAGTTACTTTGAGCCACTAGAGTTAGCCGCCAGAGAGATAAAAAAACCTAAACCATCAATTGAGGAACCACCATAGTTGGAGCTTAAGCCACTGCCAGAACACTTGAAGTATGTCTATCTAGGTGAGCACTCAACTCTGCCAGTGATTATTCCCACTGATCTCACTAATGATCATGAGGCAAGATTGCTGGCAATATTAAGGGATTATAAGCAAGCGTTGGGTTGGACCCTGGCAGACATCCAAGGTATTAGCCCAACCATTTGCATGCACAAGATCATTCTAGAGGAATACAATGGGAGGACTATTGAAGGTCAAATATGGCTAAACCTTTTTCCAGGTAAACTCAAATCAAGTTGGATGGGTCCTTACAAAGTTGTGAAGTCATATGTTCATAGGGCCGTGGACATTAAGAACTTAAGAACGGGAGAAATTTTTAAAGTGAATGGCCAACGTCTAAAGCATTACTTGGACAGTGAGCAAAACAATGCCAATGAGGTTATCCTCTTGGCAGAGTTAGAATGAAACGCACGCAGGTTTGAGACTATGCCACGATTAGTTGTTTTTATTTTCTGTAACCCCCTTAGCCCGGCCTAGACGGTTGACCCGAACTACGAAGATTACACGGGGAAAACCAAAGTCAACCCGAAAGTCAACCTTGATTAACGACCCTTTTTTCCTTTTTAAACTTGTCTAGATGCACATTAACCCTAGGCGTACTCTTGAGATAAGCATACTCAAAAAGCACAGCAATCGGAAAGCAATAAGGGACTCAATTGCACAACTTACAACATTTAGGGACCAAAATGTAAATTCCGTAAATTAAGAGGATTAAATTGATTATTAAGTTACCATTATGAAATTAGTCATATTACATGCTTCTCTGTCAAATTTCACTTCAAACGGACATCTCAAACTCAAGCAATTGCATATACAAAATTCAGGACTAAAACGTAAAGCTTGTAAACCTTAAACCATTCAAATCAGTGCCCAACGGTCAAGTGTTTCGGAACAGGGGTTGACCATTCCGAAACGCGGGTTCGTTTCGAGACCTGTTTCGAAACAGGGCTTGACAGTGGCAAATCCGTTCTGAAACGCCCACTACCCGTTTCGATACACGAAGGCCATTACAGGCCCCCGTTTCGAAACGGTAGTGCCCGTTCCGATACGGACTGCCCAGAAAGTGCAGATTTTTCTGGTTTAACACACAATTAGCCACTCAAACATATCCCTATGACCTTCTAATTATGCCAACAAGTCATCATGCATACAAGGAACATATTTGCATCATCAAAACACATTTATGGCAACAATTAGGAAGAACCACAATCTATAGGCATGCATCCTACTATTGTAAACCATCCAAGCATCAAACCATCAAAGCGAACACCAAAATGGCCATTTACAAGTCCAAAACATCACAGGCATCATGCCAAACTCAGGGAGTCCAAAACATCTCCTAACGAACACAATCTAGGTTCCCATTGCCAAATACCAAAAGCTAATAATGTTGTAAAAATAGTCACCTTACATGAGCTTTGCCTTCCCTTGGATTCTTAGCCTCCTTGCTGACCATAAAGCACTTCAATTCTCTACATTATTGGTTCAAGAAAGAGAGCGTAAGCACAAATGATTAGTGAGGCATGCTCTAATGAAACAACACAATAATGCACTTTTACAAAACACCTTTCACAAGGCCTTTTCATTCATAAAAATCATTCTCATGCAACAATGCATTAACAACAAGCATCTCATGCTTTATAATCATCAACAAGTCTTAAACAACAAGCATCTCATGCTTCATTAACTTTAACATGTCATATTGGCTTCCAAGTGATACCATAACCATTTTTCACATAAAACACAATCGGATACGCGGATTACAAGCGTTGTCCCATACGCTTCATACACACTACCAAACACACAAGGTGGAGTTTACTGGTACAATCACAACCCCTCGACACCCGTGATGGAGTTTAACGGTACAATCACAACCCCTCCACATCACTCATTGGTAGTGGTATAACATCACTAACGAGAACTCGGGACACACAACACAAGACTCACACATGGACTTTTAACCACCATTGTGATCTTAGACATCTCGTTAGTGTACTTGGATGGAGTTTTCGGTACCATTACAACCCCTCAACATCCGAGGCGACTTTATTCACTGTGCACCCAATCCTATAGCCGGCTAACTATATCCGATTCAAGTACTTTAAAACCAACACATCACTTGCCAATATACATCAATTATCATCAACAATCCACTGTTTTAAAGCATTACTCAAAGCCATTAAATCATCATGCATTACTATGCATCAAAACCACATTTATCAATATCAAACCAAGGATCTCTTACCTTGAGCATCCTTCAACACATGGCTTTCAAAACCAGCATTAATCATGCTAAAACATGCTTTCAAAACAGAATTTAAAACATGCAAACATACACATTGCATCCAACCATCTCATGGTTCATCAAAGAGAGAGTTTCACCGAAAACTTACTCTTGAGCTTAATTAAGTTTCTTAGACTTAAACTAAGCTCCCAAAACCTTCAAACATTGGTTTCAAAGCTGAAAACCAAACTTCACTCACCGATTCCGTTTCGCAAGCTTGCCGAAACGCCGTTCAAGCCTCCGGATCAACACCACAAGGATCCGAACGTGACTCCCCTGTTTTAAACACATCAAAGCAGAGGATTAATGCATCATCATGCATTAAAATCTTCAGCCACAACACCTAAACTCGCTGCTCTCAACAAATCTAACATTTCGGCTACCAAACACAACCAAAATCACTACCAAACTCATCCACAACATTACCCAGCCATGATCCATCACTTCTAAACATTCTTAAACATCAATTAACATCCAAAAAGGATCTAAACTCGTCCTTATACCTCCAGCATTAACAGAACACCAAGATCACCCCAAAAACCACCATTTTCACATGTAAAAACTTAGGAAAATCAACCTATTCGGGATTGCATTGACTAAACCTCAATTACACATCATTAAACATCCAAAATACATTAAAAAGGCATCTCAAAATAGAGCCCAAACAACCTCCACGAAATTCTTCAAGATTTAATCAAAATCTCAAGTTTTAAGCCAAAATCAAGATCACAACATTAAAACATTTAATAAAACTTAATTTAAGGATTGAGAACTTGGGAATTTCAGTAAAGAACTGAGTATTTAGAGGAGAAGGACGTTCATACCTCTAAATGTGGATTTCTCCTTGTTTAGAGCCAAAATCCTTGAAAATTCAATATGTAAATGAAAAGGATTTGATGTAGAAATGATTAGGAATCATTTGAGGATTGAAATCTCATCATTTGGTGTGAAAATCAAATGAAAAGCTGTTGTGGAAATGTGTTTGGCTGAGGGAATTTTGAGAGAAAATGAAATGGGAAAATTTTAGCAAAAGTTAGTTATGAAACTAAAATATGGTTTTTCCCTCTTTTCTTTTTATTAATTAAACATTAAATGAGTCTTTAAAATCAAGAAAAATCTGGAGAAATCCTTCCTTGGGTAAATTAGCTCCTTAAAGATTCAAAGTTTCAATCCTTTCAAAACAGTCACGAACTTTTCAAAAATTACATTTTAGTCACTAATTCGAAATGTCATATTTCCAAGCCTTATTTTGTAAAATTGATTTCACCACTCTCTTATATATATTAAAAGAGGATTTTTAGATATTTTTCCATATTTTTAATGCATCCCGAACTAGGCTTTCCCTAAAACCACCTTTTATATTCGAACCAGAAATTAGACCGGTCCGGTTCAGACCCTAAACTTCCAAGCCCAAAATTGGGGTGTTACATTTTCTTTTAGGAATGAGACTTTTGTTTTTCTCTTTTTTGTTGTTTTTCAATTTTTATTCTCTTTCTGTGTTACACAATTTTTAATTGAGTGTGTGCAGGAATTTTGACAGAAATTGATGCTAGGAATATTGCCAGACGGACTTGGAGCCAGCTTGCTTGCTAGAGATTGCCATATCCCATGCCAAGGACATGCGCAGGCTTTTCGCGTAAAGGAAGGAAAAGAAACCCTAGCTTGATTAAGATGAGAAAATATTTTTGAAAGAATTATCTTTAGCCGCCCCCTTTTTTCATGATAATTAATTTTATCATGATCATCCTATCACTTCAAATCTTTTCCATATCCTTATCACTTTTCATTTAAATTTAAACTCTTCCCAATTAAAACACTCTAAATCTCATAATTATCTACCCTTTTTTTGCTACCCTCATTTGATGAGGGTTATGTTAACTCACTCTTTTCTTTACCGAGTGAAGGAGATGAATATTTCGAGGATGTTGAAACCATGAACGCTGCCAAACGCAAGACGATACTAGCGGACTTGTGCGAACCTAACACAACTTGGACTATCTCGTCCACCAGCCACCAGACTGTTAAGAGGCTGACATTGAAGCCTCAGATGCGAAGTTAGAGCCATTTTATCAAACACAATATCATTCCCACATCCCACAATGACACAGTTTTGGAGGACCGGATGATCCTATTGCACTTCATTGTCAAGGGGCGCAAAATAAACGTTAGCAGAATCATCATCGAGGAAACCTATAAATGCGCTGCCAAGGGTAAGGGAAGTCTGTTTTTCCCTTTCTTAATTTCTAGCATTTGTTTGTGCCATGAAGTTCCAAGGATGGATGAGGATCGCGGCTAGGTCATCAAGGGAACCACCATCACTTTCCTTATTTGGAAGAATCTCACGGCTGGAGAGCCAAAGGAGTAGGGGAAGGGAAAAGCCAAGACTTCCACGCCAAAGCCAAAACCAAAGGTAGAGCCCAGTAGTGTGCCAGAAACCATGCTAACAAGCTCGTTGGCAGTGTTGTCTCAAGTTTACACTCTCCAGGAGATTATTCTCCGGAAGTTGGAGGCAGCTGAGGAGCTAAACGCCAAACTAAGGCACTATACCAATGAGAGGGATGTCATCGTGCGTGAGGTTCTTGTTAAAAATTTTCCCGGTGAGGTCCCCTTGTTTCCACCTTTCCTTGTCGAGCTCTCTGCTAGTGATGCTAGGCCAGCCAGTCCAGCCATTGATGCAAGTCCAGTTAAGTCAGCCGGTCCAGTCCAGTTAAATTAGCTAGTCCAGTCAAGTCAGCTAATCTAGTCAATTCTGCCAGTTCCGAGTCCAATGTTAAAGTTCTTATGTCATTGATGCATGTTGAATCTGCCAGCATCGATTCCTTCTTTGAGTCAGAGGACATTCTTTCCAAGAAACCAAAGCCTACGCCAATTACACCGCCAGCAGACACAGCCAAGAAGGAAGATGATGTTGGAGCCTCCACTACCGCCTCAAAGCAAGGCTTGAAAGGGAAAACGAGAATGGCCCCTGAACATGGGAGACTAACCATGGGGAAGACCTGTGCCAAAAAAGAAGGAGAAGCTCGTGCCAAATGGGAAGAGGAGGTCTCTGAAGGGCAGTCTTCTTCTACCTAACTCCTTTGCATTTCATTCTTGCATCTTCATGTTCATGCATTCTTATTTTTTTGTTATTCTTGTATATATGTCTTATTTCATGCATTGAGGATAATGCACATCTTGGGTTTGGGGGTGCGCATTATCTCACATTATTCCATGTAGTTCATGTAGCGTAGTTACATACAGAACCATAAAAAAGTGAAAAAGAAAATTTTGTCTCGGCCAAAATTTGAAGTTTGTTAACAATTGGTTAGGCAAGCTTATTTTGATCCTAATTATCTGCCCAATGATGAATTTTTAATCTTCAGTTTGCCATTCTAGTAGATAGTATGCCAAGTTGCTTTCTAATTGATCTATAGTTTAAGAAATTGATTTACACTTAGCATGTGGTATGTATCTAGTTCCCTAGAAAACTTAGACTATTTGAAACCATGCTCGGATTTTTAAAAAAAGAAGAAAAAAAAGAATGCCAGGGTGAAAGAAAATAAGGCAGCAATGTTCTGCCATGGTAAAAAAATTGTAAACTCTCCTCTGTCTAGGGATAATAAGTTACTTGGGGTTTCATGGTATGCTCCATCTTAGTTCTCAAGTCCAAAACCCTAGAGTATGAGTTGAAGAGAATGCCTAGTGAAGTCTGGATTAAGGTAGGGATCCATGGTATGCTCCCTCTTATCACTCACACTAAACATTGTCACGAAGCAAGCTTAAGATAATGTAAGAGACCCTCGGCAAAGAAAAAAATGAAAATGGAAATAAGAATCTGAGTTTAGGAAGTAGAATTTGGCTAAGGGGGTAAAAGGATAATTAGATGCATACTGCCCATACTTTGCGCACAAATCATGCACTTAGACTAGAGTTATATTGTTGCACTTGAATTATTTTCTGCTTGGCATTGTGCACTGTGATTCCTGAGGGCAGCATTGACATCAAACTTTGCTTGCAGCATTTGTTGGCATTCCAACCAAACTTTTGCCGAGGTATTATTTTCACCATTTTGTTTTTCTTTCTTTTGCATTACTTGAGGACAATCAATGAGTTGGGTTTGGGGGGGTGTTACCTCCTCAAAAGTATTGTTTTTCATGCCTATTTTGATATGCTTTTGCTTGTTTTGGGGTATATTTAGTTACATTAATTTGTTAGGATCATGCATTTTCATCAAGGAGTTAGTAGGTTACCTATGCCAGAGTGAGGGGTTGTTTTTGTGGCTATTTTGCAAGTTTGGCATAGGATTTGGCACAGAATAACTAGTGGTGTGCCAAGTGCTTGTTAGCAGAAATATGCATTTGATGCCATGCCAAGAGATGAAGAACCCCCGAAAAAATAGGAAAGGATTAGGCTCCTAAAAGATCGCAATTGGATCAACTTCCGAAAAAATAGCGGATAAGGTGGTGCCAAGTGATGTTGGCGATGTTGTGCCAAGCTTAGATACCAAGGCAGCATCGGCATGATGATGTCAGCTGAGAGACCCCTTTAGACGGATGCCATTTTGTCTATGTAATGCGACATCAATATTCCAACGTTGTATGATGGCCATTTTTTCGGATATGATCGAACACAACATGGAAGTATTCATGGATGATTTCTCAGGCTTGGCAGATTAGGATAGGGCTTGGCAGAGCAAAGCAACGCAAAAAGGAATGAATGCCATAGTGAATGTCGAGTTGATGTTGGCAGTGATGAACCAAAAATTGCCAAAGCACCTCTTGGTGGAGAAGAGGAGTTTGATCCCCGGCCATGTAGATGTTGGACCTTGTACACGTCAACCCTAGGATTCAAATATAGGATAAGATGATCTCATCCCTTATCCCTTGAGCATTCAAAATTCAAATTCAAGGCTTATCCTAAGTCACTCACGCATGCCTATTTAAAGAACTCAAGCAAGCACTTGAGGAGAGACGATTGATGAACGACCGGATTCAGAAGGCTCCACCAAGGAGACGTGGTTCGACCAAGCTTGACCGAGAGCCTGGACCTTGAAGGGCTGCATCGATCGACCCTCTTCTCACCCATTCTTTTGTTTAGTTTTTCTTTTATTTTTAAATGATGATATTGTTAAACGATGAATGTTTTTGGATGGATACCCCCACCATGAACTAAATTTACAGTTTGTGGGGGATGTTTGCATTTGAACGTTGTTTATATGTTTAGTTTTTAATAATTAAAAATGCATTGTCATTATGACACATATCTTACATGTTTTACAGTTTTCTAAATACTGTGTAAGCAACCGTTGGCATTGTTTGCTTATTGCACCTTAATATCTTAACAGACTTAGGGGGCAATGATCAGTTGCTAGATACTTAGGCGAGATGCTTCGACAGAAGATGTTCAAGTAGACGAACTTACTTCGGGAGTGAGTCTATCCCTTAGGAGTGAAATTAATCAAATTGATTTATGAAAAACTTCAATATAGAAATATAAGGGTTTTTACATTATTAATTTAGGGAATTACCATCGACAGAGGTAATGCCAACCTTGAATCTGCTCAATAATTAATGCCAAGATAGAAAATATTTAAGGTTGTCATGAAAAACGTGAAAACCAGGCATCTCTTGCCAACGCTTATCACTCATTTGAAAACTCCCCTAGCCAACGATGTTTTTCCTTTCACTTCTTTTCTTTTAAATCATTTTCAAACAACTTCAAATCAAACAACACTTTTCCATTGACAAGTAAACATTCAAAGCATTCAAACTCTTGGCCAATCCCTGTGGAGACGATACTCAACTCACTACTATATTACTTGCAGACCGTGTATACTTGCACGCAAAAGACTCAACCTTGGCATTGTTTTCTTACAATTCAAATACATGTACCAACCTTTTGCCAAGCACTAACACAGACGAACAGCTATCATCTATAGCATCCACACAACATACATAAATACATCTATATATAAATACTTTACTCGTGCTCATACAGTTGTCGGGATACATGTGCTCACACAAACGTCGGGTTACTTGTTTTCACACGATCGTCGGGTCAAATGGACCATATCCGGATCACCATAACCACGGATACTCCCTAGACATACTTGGATCACATTAGCCACAAGTAGTTCTTACCTGAGGTTACTCAGCCAATCAGGTTACTCAAGCTCACTTAGCCTATCGAGTTTATTACCTTATCTAGATCACCATAGCCACGGATAGGTTTCTAAACTCACATAGATCACACAGCTTGTGGGTACGTCAGATGCACTTGTTCACACAGCCCGAAGTACGCATCCCTTATATAAGTACATAAGTACTGACTCTAGCACATCTGGATTCCTTTACCACAAACATAAGATAATACATGCTCCATGAGCATTCATACACCTCACCAAGAGCTAATTGACACCAAGCCAAGCTATCAACAAATTCCCCAAGGCATGAAACTAACCACCATGGTTATATTGAGTCATCATTTACCAAGTTATCACACGTTATTCTCATCTATGAGGGTTAAACATTAGTTTCTAAATTTTAAAATTCATTTTACTACCTTAGAAGCCCATTGGGCCATAGTCCTTGAATTATCACCCCCTCAAACTCAACTTCATATTTTCGGGAAGATTACCCAAGTAGTACCAGTACACGCCCTCGCCTACCGATACAGTACAGTGGGTACCGATACTTGCCCTTCGCAAATCTATACTCAACTTCACACGAAAGTGGTTTTCCGTTAACCCCGTACTGGTACACAACCCTCGTGTACCGATACGCCCAAGGTACCGATACGGCTCCAAGTGTACCGATACCGTTTTAAGCTACTGGAATTTCAATGTAACAGGGGGTATCAATACGGCCCCAACTCGTATCGATACACCCTTTTAAACTGTACTTGTGTTCATCATATATAACACATGGTATTGGTACGCGCTCCTCATGTATCGATACTGAAGCCTAAAAATGGCTTCCAAGACTCAAGAAATCACTTCTCAAGCCCCCAAAATGTAACCTTTAACCTCTTAACTTAATCCTACATCTTATGGGAGTTAATTAGGGTGGTTTGCTACCATTTTTATACATTATTAACAGCTAATCTGAATTTCACCATTAACGGGCTTTAAGCTACCAAAACACCCAACTAGCAACAATAAACCATAATACCAAGCAAGGCAATCATTTTATGATCTTCAAGAAGAGTAGGAGTCAGATATGTACTAACCTTTAGCAACTAACCCATATTAAGCTTTCCAACCAAAAACCCTTCAACTTCTATATCAACTCAAGCTTGGAAAAACCCCCTAAATCCCTTCTCTAGCCAAACAACCATGAAAAACGAATTAAAACATTGACCATGACAAGCATCGCTTTTGTCAAATAAATATAGCCTTAATCTCAATTTAAATCAAGTAAATAAATATAGTATAGAGAAAAAGGTGTTGATCCATATGGATTAAGAAGTTTCCCATTATTTGTCCGAATTGATTTTTAACCAAGAAACCTGCAAGTAACAAAATGGGGTTTAGTGAAATGAGTTGAATAATCTAAGCGAACGAAAGAAATGATAAATAAAGGAAAATAGATATTTGAAAATAATTTTGATAATGTATAGCCTCCAGCATTGCGTCGCCTCAACTCATCTCGATCACTGAAGTAAATTTTACGTTGAATTCTTATCGGTTACAGTCTACAAGGCCTAACCCTTGTAACTTGCCCTTCTTTATGGTGAACTAATTTTCCAAGGTCAATCCTTAGAATTTAGTGCTTATTTGGACTAACTTCGGCTATTGATGCTAATGTCAATGCTAAATTTTGTGCTGGAAAAGCCCATGCACAGATAATTTTATCTCAAAAAAGAATCATATCTGATCTTGATTTCCCTTAGCGGATTGCCACTAAGTTTGTTCTTAGGGAGTTAAATTTGCTACAAGCCTACTCTTGTCCCCAATGGTAGATCAAAGCGTCGATCACACCAATGCGCACTTTTGGAATGAAAGAGTTGAGATTTTTAAAGGAAAGATCGATTGCCAATCCAATAATGCTGAAAATCAAGAAAGAAGTTGAGTGTATGAAGAACTCTGTTATTCTCACGAAGTGAGTTGGGTTTCGCTTAACTGTCGGCCAACGGTAAATTTAGCTAAGCATGGTTTTGGAAGAAATCATACTTAGCAATTTTTAGAATAAAGTAAAAGAAAGAAGAAATGTAGAAGAAAGAAATTTATAAATTCTAAAGTGAATAATAATCCAAGAACAAGAGATGATTTTCTAGCTTATCCCAATGGGGTATTTATAGCATTCTAAAAACCCTAAAATAACCCTAAAGTGATAGAAGATAAATCCTAAAATATTTAAATTAAATACAAAAGATATTTCCCAAGTTTAAATTTTAAACCTCGGCTGATAAGTTATCGAAACGCGGTTGATAAGCTATTCGACGTCGTTGATGTCATCTTCTAGAAGATGCTGGCGTCCACTCAACCTTTCATGCCCAGATTCATGCACACTAATCCAGTCATGATTCCAGGAAAAAAAACTGCAGAATTCCGCCTCTTTCTAGTGTGTTTTCCAGAATTACAGACCTGCACGAAAAACACATAATAAAATCCAAATCAGCACCATATTCCAACCATTAGAGGCCTAATTAAAGATGAAATGGTGATCATTTTATCTACTTATCAAATCCCCCCACTTATTCGATGCGTGTCCTCAAGTATCTCTCAACTAAACATATCAAAGCTCAAGTCGCCATCCTTATTGTCACGAAGTCTCTAAGATTTCGGATGACTTAGTATCTAAATATGTATTAAAGTAAAGAAGCAACCGGAAAATGGCAAGACTAAAAATAGTATTAGCAAAATTTAGACATTCCAATAACCTGTTAATATCAATGAAACAAAACCTAGTACCCTCACAAGTATTCACTCATTTCGCTCAAAGCGTTTAGGGTAGATTAAATCACTCAAACCATAACTAATCAAAACATTACCATAGGCTTGTAACTAAATTTAATCTCCACTACTAAATATGAATATGATGCAAAAATCAATAGGTATTTGAAAAAGGTTGTAAAGTGGCTAAGGTTCGGGTAGGATAAAGGCCAAAAAACGGGGTTAAAATTCAAGACAAAGAGAAAATTATTCCAAAGAATTCATTCAAAGTGAAGTAAAAAATGAAAGAAAGGAAAACAAGAAATCAAACAATCAAGCTTTTTCACTCTTTCTTTCTCTTTTTTTTCTTTTGAACCCCTTTTTCTCTCTTTTTTCTGCATTTTACTGCCACTCGAACCAAGCTGCTTTTTTACTGTTCGAACAATTTATTCGAACTATTTTGCATTATGTTTTTCTGCACTATTCGAACCAAACTGCACTATTTTTTTCTACACTTCTCAAACCAAACCGCATTGTTTTTTACACTGTTTTTTTTTTAATCTCTCCCCTTTTTTCACTTCGAAATAACCTTAATTTTGTCCTAAAATGATGTCAAAAAGAGGGGAAAACAAAAAAAAAAATAGGTTCAGGTTAAAAATGTGGTAAACCAAAGAAAAGGATAAGGCTAAAATTGGTTATCTAAGTGGTAAATAAACAAAGGGTAGGCCATTTTTTGAAAGAGAAAGTGGTTAAACCTAATGTCTCTATCACACTAAAGCATCACATTCAATCGTGTAGTCTCGACAAGCATTATGCTTCAAGTTCTAGAATGCAAAGAACTAGTTGGAAACACTCAAAATTAACAAAGAGCAAGAATGAAAATATATGCTCATTAGGCTCAAAACTCACATGAGTTGTTATGTGTACCAAGGTATGCAACATGTCAACTAACAAATCAAGGAATGTCATAAGAAAATTTATTTAAAAATCCTAATCAAGTCGTTATCTATCATGCACCCTAAGCTCCAATACAAGCAAGATCTCAAGTCATAGGGAAATCAGTAAGACAAGGTGAAATAAAAGACACGGAACAAGAAACTCCGATGAAGTACAATCAAGAGAACTCGATGGCAACCATCGTATAAGCAGAAAAAGAATTTGATGCAAATTCTACTCCCCTCACTTAATCATAATGCCCCATCATGTAAATAAAAAGACAAGGTAGGATATAGAAATACTCCTTGTGTTTAGTTACGGTGGGATTTCTAATGGTGTGGGAATGTCACAGCAGATTCTTGCAGATTGTCGACTGGTGGTGCCGTGGTGGTGGTCGCGGCAATGCTGGCATCAAGCGGATTGAGGTGGCTTACTCGGAGTCACTATCAACATCTAGCATTCGAGGCGCGACCATGAATCATTTTTTGCCTCCGACCTTGGCATCTTGTGCGGATTATGGTTTCGCAACGACTATAGGTTTGGTGCGTGAACTGAAGGAAAAATAAAGGAGGTGTGAATCGAGATAAAGAAGTGATGGTCGTGGTGCGAAGGTGTTACGGTCGTTGGGGGTTGCGAAAAAGTTTGTTGCGACTGTGTGGTTGAAGAAAGTAAAAGAAATGGTCTATTATTATTTGTTTAGGTAAAAGGTCACGCGGGTATAATAGTAATAAAAGAAGATGATGGCTTATCATCCTTGGGGCCCACGAGATTGAAAAGAAAATTAAAAAAAAAATTGAAAAGATAAGGATAGGTATTTGACTATTCAACCCAATTGGGTAAATTAAGATAAAAAAATTAGAAAGGAAGATAGGATGACGATAAAAGGTGTTATGCTCTGGGCTCGGCAAACTTGCGCCTAGTGTTGAGAATCTGCTAACATGCACTTGAAAAATGGTTACACCTATGCCAAATTGCGACTGACGGTCCAATGTTTGATTCAAAATATTTGGGTACCTGAACATTCAAACGAAATAAATATAAAATGAAAATAAGTAAAATAAAATTAGAAGTGAATTGAAAAGTTAAAGTAAAATAAATTAAAATGAAATGAGTTGCCTCCCATTTAGCGCTTTATTTGACGTCGTTTAGCTCGACGACCTGATTCAAACTACATGATCTGCGACAAATACTTCTTCCAATTCATGCGCTTTATCTAACTGAGAATTTCCTTAAGAGAAATTATGCGATTATCGAGTTCTTTTGTTTTCTTCTTGTAGGTTTGAGTATTAACGTAAGTATTTATTCGGATCTTTTTCAGCTTTGAAAGCTTGTTTAAATTAATCACCGACAATATATATTCTTTGCTAAAAAAATAAGCACTTAAAATATCCCGGTGGTGTTTTCGATTCAATATTCGGTGTCTGAAAAATGGAAAGTAAGGGTTTAGATTTAGATGGAGTAAGGTTGGAATCAGAATCAATAGAAATTTTTTTCTCAAAATCCTTGATTTTCTCTTCAAAGTCCTCTAATTCCCTACACAAATAGTCAATAAGGTTAGGTTCGAAAGACTCTTCAACTGTAGGTTCAATATCATCGAAAAAATTAATACTAGCGACATTATCAGGGTATCCCATTGCTTTGTAAACATCAAATTTAACAACCTCACCATCGAATCCCATTGTAAGAATTCCGCTTCTTACATCAATTTTCGTATGTGATGTGCTCAGAAAGGGACGGCTGAGAAGAATCTCTGAAGAAGTTTTGGACTGGTCGTTTTCCATGTCTATTACATAGAAATATACCGGAAAGATAAGGTCATTTACCTTTACTAGAAAATTTTCGAGGAGTCCTTCCGGTATTACGGATCGGTCAACTAGTTGTACAGTCACCTTAGTATCCTTCAAGGGCTCAACAGGCAGTGAGTTATATAGAGAAAGAAGCATAACATTTATAGAGGCTCCTAAATCACACATAGCACGTTTAATACCAATCTTACCGATTTTACAGGGAATGGCGAACATACCTTGGTCTTTTAACGTCGGTGGAAGCTTCCGTTGGAAAACAGCTGAGACATGTTCTCCCAAATTCACCTTATGTATTCCGGTAAGTCGTTTTTTATTTGTGCATAGATCTTTTAAGAACTTACCATATCGTGGCACCTTTTTTTACTTCTAGGAATGGGATGTTAATCTCCACTTTCCGGAATACATCTAAGATCTCCCTCTTTTTAGCTTGTTTGTCGCGTTTAACCAACCTTAAAGGAAAGAAAGGTGGAGTAGCGTAGGGAGATGGCACTGGAGGAGTTTGTGAATCAGCTTTCTTCTTCTTCTTCTTGGTTTCTGTATCAACAACTCCTTTCACTTTCTGGGACTCTAATTCATCTTTCTTCTGGGCTTCTGTGGCAGCATCTTTAGAGGTTGGTGGTGTGATAACAGTACCACTCTGTAGGGTGATTGCACTAACATTTTTTCGTGGATTCACCTCGGTTTGCGACGGTAGCTTCCCTCTAGATTCTAAACTACTCACCGCTAAAGTCTGTTGACTCATTTGTTTGTCAATTTCTTGAAAGTGCGCTTCGGTCTTTAGTTGAAATTTTTCTTGAGATAGCGCCAACCTTTCAACAATCGACTCCAACGATGGTTTTTGCGATTGATATTGTTGTGGTGCAGCTGGTTGATAAGCTTGATTTGGTCTCTGGTGTTGAGCATAATTGAAATTCGGATGATCCTTCCATCTCGGGTTGTATGTTTTAGCATTGGGATTGTATGGTCTCTGAGAAGGTCCGGGAAAATTACCCATGGCATTTACTTGCGGAACATTCTCCTCTTGTATCATCGGACAACAATATGTTGGTTATTTTTGACTCGTGCATATCTTGCAAAGTCTAGTTGCGTTTTTTTGTCTGCGACAAGGGAATGAATTATGTCAACTAGTTTGCCAATTTTATTCTCTAGGGAAACTGTACTTACATTGTGAACTCGCCGAGAGGGTTCACTTGAAAGGCGAAATTGTTGGGAGTTAGCGGCCATCATAGAGATTAGAGTTCTTATCGTTGTTGGGGTCATGTTCACAAGTGCCCCTCTACTTGCTGCATCAATCATCTTCATCTCCATTTGCGCACAACTTCTTGAATATCTCCCAGTAGTCGTATAATGACTCAGTATCCTTTTTCGAATACTCAAGATGCTCCGCCTTAGTTCGCTCGCCTTTGCTGCAGGGAAAAACCTGTCAAGAAAAAGCAGCGCCATGTCAGTCCAAGTTGTAACAGAATTGGATTGTAGGTCAAATAACCAATCCTTGGCAATATCAGCTAAAGAAAAAGGAAAGGCACGAAATTTTATTTGGTCTTTCAGATACTCCATGTGGTTTTGTACTGAAACAAACCATATGAAATTCTTTGAGGTGTTTGTGCGGATTTTCGCTAGGCAAACCATGGTAGGTTGGTAGAAGATGTATCAAACCCGTCTTGAGTGTGAATGGTGTTTCTCCATTCGGGAATGTAATGCACAACGGTTGTTGATCGTTAGGTGCTGTGACTAGTTGGTGAATGGTTTGGTCCTCGATCGCCATTGGAGTGTACTCGTCGTTGGTGTAGTCAAAGTATGTTTAAGCTTTAGAGGATGTTTCTAGGTCTTATTGAAATCGTTGTTGTCACTTTCTTCATTCTTCCTGTTGTTGTTGTTTTTCTCGAAGTGTTTGTGTATGTAGTCTTCGGGCTAATGCTTCAATCTCCGGTACAAAATCTGCTAGTTCGCCCGGATTCTTCATGGTCATAAATTAAAACAAACGATATTAGTAACTTTACCGAAGTCCCCGACAACGGCGCCGATTTGACAATCGTTGTTTTTTTCAAATAAATATAGCCTTAATCTCAATTTAAATCAATTAAATAAACGTATTATAGAGAAGAAGGTGTCGATTCATAGGGACTAAAGAGTTTCTAATATTTTTTCTGAATTGATTTTTAACCAAGAAACCTGCAAGTAACAAAAGGAGGTTTAGTGAAATGAGTTGAATAATCTAAGCGAATGAAAGAAATGATAAATAAAGGAAAATGGATATTTGAAAATAATTATGATAATGTATAGCATCCAGCTTTGCGTCGCCTCAACTCGTCTCGATCACTTAAGTAAGTTTTACATTGAATTCTTGTCGATTACATTCTACAAGGCCCAACCCTTGTAACTTGCTCCTCTCTACGATGAACTAATTTTCCAAGGCCAATCTTTAGAATTTAGTGCTTGTTTGGATTGACGCCGGCTATCGATGCTAATGTCAATGTTGAATTTTGTGATGGAAAAGTATGTGCTCAGATAATTTTGTCTCAACGAGAATCGTATCCGATCTTGATTTCCCTTAGCGGACCGCCGCTATGTTTGTTCTTAGGGAGTTGAATTTTCTACAAGCCTACTCTTGTCCCCAACGGTAGATCAAAATGCCGATCACACCAATGCATGCTTTTGGAATGAAAGAGTTGAGATTTTTAAAGGACAGGCCGATTGCCAATCCAATAATGTTGAAAATAAAGAAAGAAGTTGAAAGTGTTATCACTAAATTTTCACCTCATTTTTTATATATCATCATCATCATCATCATCATCATCATCATCATCATTACTATTATTATTATTATTATTTAGTCATGTTAACAAAAACCCAAAAAAATAGAATGGTCCACTTAGTTTAAATAAGAGTCCATTTTAAAAATTAAATAAGGATCCATTTTTCAATGCTAGCTCATTTGGCCCAAAAATAATGGAACAAAAAACCCTAGCTGATATTTGTTTCTCCTATACGCAGCCCATCCATAGCCATTGGATCCAAGTCTGATCCAACGGCTCAGATCAAGTCTGAAGAGGAACAGGTCAGCGCTCCCAGTGCGCGTGTATCCCAAGCGCCCGCTCAGCCTCATCCCACGCCGCGTCTGCCGCCCACGCGCTTGTGTTTTGGGCATTGAGGAAGCTATCGAGGAAGGTGCTTCATCCCTCGCCGTTTTCAGCGCCAGCAACCGCAACTTGGGCTTGCTCCAACATCGCCTAGCAGTGCCGGACCACCAGCGGCCACCTGCAACAACCGCTGCCTTGGTCCAGCTCCATTCCCTGTAGCAAAAAAGGAAGAAATCGATGTGAATTCGATCAAATATGGAAAAAGAATGATGGAAAATCAGCCCCAATATTCGAGCAGATTAGGGCAAGTAAAAGGGGAAATTCAATATGTTCAAACAAAATAAAAGGGAAATATATCAGACCAAATTCAGTGCAAGATTAGGAAAAATCAAACCCAAATCAATCAGCTGATTTTAGGGGATTTTTTTAATTCCAAATTTTCATGTAATTTACGAAACAAAAAGCCTATATAAGAGCCCCTCTCCCTTTGTGATTGAAACGAATTCACCAAGAATACACACCAAAATTCATCTGAAAATCACCTCTGAAAAATCATCTGAAATTGCTGGAAATTGTTCGAGTTGTGAGTAGATTTTTTTCGAATTTTTGGGTTGGAAGCAAGCTTTTCCGGTGGTGATTGGAATCTGTTCGAGTGGAGATAGTTCGTGATTTCTACACTATCGATATTTCTCTTTTCTTTTCTTGTGCATTTTAAATTTATTTTTTCCTAGTTAAATTTTTGTTCGTTCTTGTTTTAGGTTGCGTTTGTTGGAATTGGAAGATTTATTCTTGAATTTGGTAATAATTTCGTTCTTAGATTTTATTGATTTTTTTATTTAATCTTTTAAATTTTTACATAAGTAAAAAAATGTTGTTTTTAAAATTTTGATCTTGAAATAATTGACATTAAAAGAGATTTTGGTCCTTTTGGATTTAGGAATAAAATGAATTAGTGTTTTAGAAAGAAAAAAACTAAAACCAAGGGTTTAATAAGAAGATGATAAACCATGGATGAAAAAAATAAAAATCTTAATTTGTTAAAAAATAAAAAGGGGTTTTGAAATATAGTTTTAATAATAAAGTTTTTAGATAATTTAAAATAGGGCTTTTTTAAAAAAAAGTAAATAATGGTGTTTTAGAAAAATAAGTTTTAAAAGAAAAATAAAAAGATAGAATTTTAAAAAAGGTTTTAATAAAAAGTTTAGAATTTTAAAGAATAAAAGTTTGAAAACATTTAAAAATATTTTTTCCTAAAATGGTTTAACTAAAAAGGTTTGGGAAATGAAGAAAAAAAATTGAAAATGTAGAAAATTAGTAAGACTAAAAAACTAAAATGTCAAAAAGAAGGGTTTTAGTTTTAAAGCTAAAGATAAAGAATAAAGGGATTTTCTTAAAAAATAATGAAAAATAAACATAAAGAAAAATTCAAGTTTCTTGTTTGTTCTTTAGAAATAGGTCAAAACTTAAGACTGGATTCTAAAAGCTTAGATAGGGACATGTTTGTGGAAAAAATATCTTCACAAAAATAAAACACACTTAAACAAATTCAAACTCTCAATTAGGAATAAAAGACTTGGACCTTTTTAGGATTTAAAATAATCAAACCTAGAATAAATAAAAAATGCTCAACACATTGAATTTCCATGTTGTTTGAAAAGTGAAATTAATTTAATGTGGTGTCTTATCAAACGAGAATGACGGGTTAGTGCTAGAAATGTTGGCGGTGATTAAAGTTCATCTCTCGGGCGATAAGACCGTTAAAATAGTTTGATATTCATTAAACAGGCAGATAAAGTCAAACCTTCGTGAACTTGATAACTCCAATTTTGAAAACGATTTTGAAATCAATTAGGTACCAATTTTGGGTGTCGTGGGGGTGCTAACCCTTCCCCACGCGTAACCGACCCCCGAACCTATTTTCTGGTTTTCGTTGACCAAAACTGTTGTTTTATTAAAACAAATTGTTTTATTAAAACAACCCCATTTTAAAGTGATCCAGTCATAGTTTTCAAAAAAGATTGTTGCGACTCCGTGTGTTTTTTAAAAGTTTTCTAAAAAGTTGAAGCCATTCCTTAAAAAAGGGGTTGCGACAGCTTGACGACTCCGCTAGGGACGTGTTTTTGTTTTTAAAATAAAAAAGGGTTAGGCCACAAATTAATTTTAAATGGTTTTCAAAAAAGGTTTTTTTTAATAGAATTTGCAAGTTCACAAAGGGTTTAATTTATTTGTCCATTTAAATGATTATAATTCTATTTTACGCATTTAAGACTTAAATCCAAGCTCTATTCCCGAACTTTGTCTCGTTCGTTTAAGTGGGGGGGGAACACGTTTTGCTCATGTAAGAATATTGATTCATCGTATGAGCCTAGCAAGTACCTTTGGGACTCATTCCCTTTGCCTTCGTAAGGATATTGATTCTTTAAGAAGGCATCGGTGGTGAGTCCTCCTGAGTTGAACTCGATTCGTTTGGAGCCTGTAATGGGTGAGAATCGAGGGCCTTGCTTCCCTTAGTAGGGGACAGCAGGAACAGCTCGGGTACCCTTTTAGAACCTAACCAAGTTTGAGAATCTAGAGCCTACCCCAATAGAGCCATGC
The DNA here is from genome assembly GCA_030270665.1 of Hibiscus trionum. NCBI lineage: Eukaryota > Viridiplantae > Streptophyta > Magnoliopsida > Malvales > Malvaceae > Hibiscus > Hibiscus trionum. Next base: position 15,716,561 of record BSYR01000013.1, read on the forward strand.
GGAAAGCCTAGGGTGTTGAGTCTGGTCAAAGTCGCAAGAATAATCCGTGGAGACATGTCCTGGAATGTTGGAATGGTTGTCAAGAATTACTATACAATTGAATTATTTTGGATCTATTAGGTTTAATTTCTGTTTTTTTAAGAGTACTAACCTTTTTGTGTGTGAGTTTTGTTTTGTTTTGGGGGTCGATTCTAAAGCATGTTGCTCGATCAGAAAAAAACTTCTGCCATAGATGTAAGGTACCTAAAGGAGGAAGACAACGCACATTTTTCGAATGATCGCGCGGAGGAAACTTCAAAGTATGCTCACATCAGCGCCAAGCAGAATACCAAACGTCGCAAGAACAATCGGACCACTTCGACGGTCCAACCAAGCATAATTTGAAAATGATCTTTGGTCTACTCGACTTAGGAGCAACCTTAAAAGGACCAAGGAGTGAGACGCATTCGATAGAAGCATCACATCCTAAATTGAAGTCGTATCTAAGCATGTGGCGTCAAGAAGGTACATTTCTTCGCCCCATGTCAAACCAATAGGGAGGGTAGGACCAAGGCTCAAAAGATTGATCAATGAAATGAGTGTTCAAACCGAGATGTATTCGAAGGACCTTCGTCATCCAATGGAAGCTACATCTAGAGAAACACCTCAATAGAATTGATGACCCTTCGCTTGCATTCATGCTTTTGCATACATACATTTTCTTCCATGCATTTTTTTGTTTGCATTAAATAATGTTTTGATCATTGCATTCATACATGTATAATAAAAAGATTAATTTTGGAAAATTCAATTTAAGTAGTAGAGATCTCGCGCAAGCACGACTCGAGCCATGAACACTGAGGAAAGATTGACAACTCTGGAAGCAAATCAGAAGAGCATCCGTGATAAGCTTGAGAAAATGGAAAATGATCTGAAGAAAGAGATTGAGTTATCACACAGAAAAACAGTCACCCAAATCGCAGCCATGTTTGGGATCAAAGAACCAAATGTAGTTGAAGCAGGAGAAGACATCAATACTTTACCTCAGTTTCTGGGGATGGCTTTCGTGGCTTCACCTAAAGTCAAGATCTCACCCTGTTTTGTAGAATCTTCTTCCCGTACGAAATTAAAAGACAATACCGATGAGGTTCGCAATCACAAGATGCTTGACCTCGATGAAATAACTAACAAGGCAAAGGTCGAGAGGAAATGGGAAAACCGCTACAAGAAGCTAGAGGAAATGATTAAATCTTCTCAAGAAAGAAGCATTTATGGTGGCATAGATGCTAGAGATTTGAGTCTAGTATCTGACCTAGTGGCTCCTCCAAAGTTTAAAGCCCCTGACTTTGAAAAGTATAATGGAACTACATGCCCATTGGCACATTTGACCATGTACTGTCAGAAAATGTCACCACATTTAGAAAATGAGAAGTTGTTAATCCACTATTTCCAAAACAGCCTATCTGGGTCTACTATCCGATGGTATGCTCAACTGAGTCGGGTCAACATACACACTTGGAGAGATCTGTCGAAAGCTTTCCTCAAACAGTACGAGTATGTGACAGATATGGCTCCAAGTAGGATTGTACTACAGAATATGGAACGAAAGCCCAATGAGAGCTTCCGCCAGTATCCTCAGAGATTGTGAGATGTGGCAGTCCAAGTTCAACCATCATTGTCGAAAAATGAGGTTACTCTAATATTTGTGGAGACTCTAAATGGTCCATTATATGACTATATGTTAAATCACGCTACCGAAAGTTTCACGGACATGGTCATGAATGGAGAGTTGATATTGGCAGCCATCAAGAGTGGAAGACTCAAAGAAGAAGAATATTGGCAGCCATCGATAGAGGCAAGATTGGCTAGAATTCATGCTTTCCTAAAATAATGCTTAATTTTCCCCAGACGGATGGGATCATAACTAGAATCAACCCTTTTGCTTTTGCCCGCGAGCATTAGGGATCTTTTGTAAGGGCTTCTATGTCAATTTACTTGTTTAAAGATGCATATTTTTCAAGCGGTAAACATTTGTCATTTTTTGTTTCATCTTTTTCCCTTTCTTTTCATTCTTCATCCATTTCTTTTCAAGCACACATCTTCTTTGCAGAGTCCCTATTATTGATTGTATGAATGATTCTTGAATCTAATCCCAAGATAGAGGGACAATAAAGTGTGTTCAAGTTTAATATACAGATTTTGAGTGAATTTTCCTCTCAGACATTGTTGTTAGGGTCCTTGAATGAAGTGATAACTCTAAAACATCTACCAACTGAAGATTGCTTCTCTTCGAAGATGTTTGTGTGTGAAATGAAATTTTGCATTCATTCATTTCCCTTCACGAATAAGAAAATGAAAAAATACATTTGTTGTCCCCCTTTGAGCCTGATATTATTTTTCTTGTGTTTGAACCCTAATCAAGGACCACTCCCCACACTAAGGGGAAAAATGATTGCAAAGGAAACACGACAAATTAAGCAAGTGTTCTAAATTTGAAATGAAAAGGACACAAAAAGGAGAAAAGAAAAAGAGAAAAATAAAAGAAGAAAAAAGAAAAAGAAAGAGAAAGAGAAAAAAGAAAAAGAAGAATAAAGAAAAAAAAGAAAAAGAAAGAGAAAGAGAAAAAAGGAAAATGAAAAGGAAGAGAAAGAGAAAGAGAAAGGAGAAAGGAGAAAGAAAAAGAAAAAGAAAAAGGGAAAAAGAGAAAAGAAGAGAAGAGGAAAAATAAATGAAGGAAAAAAGAAAGAAGAAATGCGAAGGAAATTTTGAAATAAATCCTTCAAACGAGATGTGTGCCAGAGAAGGAAATGAACTCTAGGGTGAAAACCTAAAATGGTCAGTCTAGAGTGATCCAAAGAATAAAAGAAGAAGAACAGAGATTTCATCAGGAAAAGTTAATCCCTGATTTAATCACCCTTAAACATGTATTTGAGCCTATATACCTTTCTTTGGCAACCCGGGCCTAGCCTACATTACAAGCCTCAAAGGACCATTTGGATCACGCATGAATATTTGAGAAAATGAGTTTGTCTTCAGAATACATTCCGCCTAATTGAGTTAACCTTTCTTTAAGAACCTCAAGCTTTTAATGTCTGATTGAGATTAGAAAAATGCGAAATTTTAAATTTGGGGAGTGTGTGAGTAAAAGAGAGCCACCAAAAAGTGGGGCACTATCCGGTTGATGGATTTATGAATCATTCATGCTATGAATTTTGGGGCATCTGACCTTGCCCTATTACTATGTTTGCCATGACTTTTTTCCCCTTTTCCCCTCTCTTAATTTATATTCCCGGCTTTTTCTTGCATCTTACAAGTGGACTGACATAGATTCATGAAAGGCAGATGATTTCTTGGTATTGATCTCAACCGTAGGAGACCATGAACGAATGCTTTCATCACTTCAGGAAACGATTGAACCTTAGTTTAAATGGGGGCACCGCCTTGCATGAGAAGGTAAAAAGAGAAAAGAAGAAGAATCACATGCGTTGAAGAGTTTTAAGTGTGTCGTAGAATGATCCACATATAAGATCTAAAAGCTTATAAGCATGAAAAAAGGTAGAATTGCACTTAATAAGCAAACCATGCCATCAGATTGGGGCAGTCTACGTTGGCCCATGATTTGAGGCCCTCAGTGTTAATAGACGCGAGAGAAAGAGATTAAAGCGCCAACATCATGTGAAGACATTCAAGGTGAAGGTTTAGCGTGCAAATGCTTCAAGAGGTCCTGGAGGGGAAAGAATTTGAATTCACAAAAAGCACTGAAGATGCTTGATAAGAGGGATATGAAGACTTGAAGCTTTCAAGACCACACATGGAAGCCTTTCACTCAACATTGATGTGTCAACCACATTGATAGTAGATCTTGAGACATTTTCCTAAGAAGATCGAATGTTTTCGATGAAGCAAAGAGATATTAAGAATGATAATGGAGAAAGCAATCTGTCCTTCCAGCCAGGAGTACAAGATTGCTGGATTAAGTGAGCAAGTTTGCAAAGATCAAATGTTTTCCATGAGTCGAAAAAAATATAGTGAAAAGTATAATTGCTTATATGGATTGAGCGAGCAAACGTGTGGAAAAATTAAATCTGAGAAAAAGAATTCAAAAGCAAAAGAAATTATACATGCATTCATGTTTTAGGCATCCCTAGGGGCATGCACATCATAATTGCACACATTTTTCAGGTACACGAAGGACCTTTCAGCAAAAGAACTCGCTTATCCGTTCGGGAGCAAGGAGAATGGTCACTGCTTATCTATTCGAGCATAAAGAGAATAAAGCCCGCTTATTCATCCAAGCGTAAGGTGGATGAAACCCTTTTTGGAATCTGCTTATCTGTTCAAGCATAAAAAGAATAGAGCCCGCTTATTCATCCAAGCGTAAGGTGGATGAAACCCTTTTTGGAATTTGCTTATCTATTTGAGCACAAGGAGAATATAACTCGCTTATTCATCCAAGTATAAGGAGGATGCAATTTTTCAGAAGATTCACCTATTCGTTCAGGCGTATGGAGAATAGAGGTTACTTATTCATTCAAACATAAGTGTAAGGTGGATGAAACCCTTTGTTGTTGTTGTTGTTGTTGTTGTCGTCGTCGTCGTCGCTGTCGTCGTTGTCGTCGTTGTTGTTATTTAGTAATGTTAACAAAAACCCAAAAAAATAGAATGGTTCACTAATTTTAAATAAGAGTCTATTTTAAAAATTAAATAAGGATCCATTTTACAATGCTAGCCCATTTGGCCAAAAAATAATGGAACAAAAAACCTAGCTGATACTTGTTTCTCCTATACGCAGCCCATCCATAGCCATTGGATCCAAGTCAGATCCAACGGCTCAGATCGAGTCTAGAGAGGAACATGTCAGCACTCCCAGCGCGCGTGTGCTTTGGGCATTGAAGAAGCTATCGAGGAAGCTGCTTGTCCCTCACCGTGAGAAGCGCCAGCAACCGCAACTTAGGCTTGCTCCAGCACTGCTTGGTCGTGCCGGACCACCAGCGGCCACCTGCAACACCCGCAGCTTTGCTCCAGCACTGCTTGGTCGTGCCGGACCACCAGCGGCTACCTGCAACAGCCGTCGCCTTGCTCCAGCTCTATTCCCTGCAGCAAAAAAGGAAGAAATCGATGTGAATTCGATCAAATATGGAATAAGAATGATGGGAAATAAGCCTCAATATTCGAGCAGATTAGGCCAAGTAAAAGGGGAAAGTCAATCTGTTCAAACAAAATAAAAGGGAAATACATCAGACCAAAATGAGTGCAAGATTAGGGAAAAACAAACCTAAATCAATCAACTGATTTTAGGGGATTTTTTTAAATCTGAATTTTCATGTAATTTAGGTAACAAAAAGCCTATATAAGAGCCCCTCTCCCTTTGTGATTGACAGGAATTCACCAAGAATACACACCAAAATTCATCCGAAAATCACCTCTGAAAAATCATCTGAAATTGCTGGAAATTGTTCGAGTTGGGAGTAGATTTTGTTCGAATTTTTGGGTTGGAAGCAAGCTTTTCCGGTGGCGATTGGAATCGGTTCGAGTGGAGATAGTCCATGATTTCTACACTTTCGGTATTTCTCTTTTCTTTTCTTGTCCATTTTAAATTTATTTTTTCCTAGTTAAATTTTTGTTCGTTCATGTTTTAGGTTGTGTTTGCTGGAATTGGAAGATTGATTCTTGAATTCGGTAATAATTTCGTTTTTAAATTTTGTTGAGTTTTGTATTTAATCTTTTAAATTTTTATATAAGTAAAAAATGTTGTTTTTAAAATTTTGATCTTGAGATAATTGACATTAAAGAGGTTTTGATCCTTTTGAATTTAGGAATAAAATGAATTAGTGTTTTAGAAGAAAAAATTAAAATCAAGGGTTTAATAAGAAGATGATAAATCATGGATGGAAAAAATAAAAATCTTAATTTGATAGAAAATAAAAATGGGTTTTGAAATATAGTTTTAATAATAAAGTTCTTAGATAATTTAAAGTATGGCTTTTTTTAAAAAAAAGTAAATAATGTTATGAATATTTATCTATGTGGATGTCTATCATGATTAGAACTTTATCTAAGGAGTTTGATTTATTTATTATTAGGAATATTATCTCTATTAATTAGAGTTTAATGTAGTATGTACTTCTTATGCCTATAAATAGATGATTCATTGAAGGCATTATATACACAATTCTATATTTGAGAATAATACAAATCTCCCTCTATCTCTCATCTCTTTGTTCTTCTTGTTCTTATTCTTATTCTTCTTTATTTTATTCACAACATGTTATCAGCACGAGTTCGCTCGAAAAATTTTGGTTCTCTTGGCTCGAATCCCAAAAGAACTATTGGAAAAAAATTCAATTCTACATTGAACCAAAGGATCTTACTCAAACAACTATTAAAGTACTTTCGATCCAACTCTACAATTTTTCGGCGCTACTGCAAACAAAAGCACCAACATCGAGTGGTTCTCGCGAGTGTCGTCTTGCAATTCTTTCCCTTACATTTGCTCCCCTACATTGCCGTAAGGTATTGCTACAAATTCATTTTGTTCAATACGACTAAGGTTTACTTGATTGGAACCTATATTTTTAATCATGATGCCCCTCCATACTTTTATTCATAAGATTATATTTCATATATTTCATATTAATAAGTTTTCAAATATCAATATTAGTTTTATTTAATTTGTTGATGTGATTTGATATTTTAACCGTGTTTTAAGTTTTACATGTCTTTAAACAGCTTGGAAAGAGATATGATATAAAGAAATTATGAGGAGCTGTCTTGATATTTATATCTCTATTGTCCTCGAGAGGAAAATCAATATCGGTAAATTCTTATTTTATTTGTATTCTTTATATTATTATTTTAAAAGTGCTATAAATCATGATGATTTTGAATTTACAAGAAGATTATTATAAAGTCTATATTTGCTCGAAAGGAATATTTCTTCTTCGTTGAAAAACTCGACCATAGACTTCTCCCAATTTCAAGTTACGAATATTCATCTTGATCTAAAAGTTTTATGGGAGGCATTCTCTGAAGTGGATGCAAAGCATGATGTTTATTCCATGCGATTATCAATGATGGGGCATTCCCTGAAGCGAATGCAAGCATGATGTTTATTCCATACGATTTTGGAACTGTTTCATTCCCTGAAGTGAATGCAAACATGGTAAATCATTATTCAATTAGAGACATAATTTCGATATAATCTAAGTATAATTGGCTGGACATCCCGTTCTGCGAGGCTACTGGTCTCAAAGGAGGTTTTTAAAGGACCTTGTGGACAGGTTTAACAATGCCGCGTACGAGGATTAAATCTTTGTTCTTTGTGATAAGGATATGTGAAAAAGGTTTTAAAGGCCCACTGGCTTTACTCCATTCCCTGAAGTGAATGTGAGATTATATTATGGAAGGAATAAAAACCACATTAGAAGTTGTGGTCGTTGTCGAGGCTATGAATATAAATATGAAAAATATGGCATTTTAAGAATACTTCTACCCATTGGTAGTGAGGTTATAAGGATGACAAGAGTGATAAAGATCATTCTATTGAAGTAAAACTCTTCTTATTACCAATGCGATGTTATAAACCATTGGTCTCGTACGTGTTGTACGTTGGAAAATCAAGAATCATTGAATGATAAAGGAAAGAAAATAGAAGCAAATTTTGTTTGCGAAACATGACGAAGATGATAATGGTCCAACTTTATTTGGACATTGTTGATCCAACTCTTTTGGACGTTGTTGATTTTCTTATAACCCTCGAAAGGAATAAATCATCTTCTAATTATTCTCATAACTTTGAAGAGAATTATTTATTTATTTTACTTTACGTTTATTTATTTTACACACATTAATTATTTACGTTTTTATATTTATATATTATGATATTTATTTATTTTTGTTTAACATAATTACTTGTCAAATATAATCTATGGTGACGATTTATGCTCAATATAAGCATAAGATATATTTTCTCATTTAAATGCAAGGGAATAATGTGAGTACTATATCTCAAAGTACTAAAAATATTGATGCTCTAGAAGAGCAATAAATTCTTGAGAGAAAGCACATTATGAAAAGTGCATAATTGCGAATATTGCAATAATTACCACTAATGTTAATAATATCGTCACCACTATAAGTGAAAATTTTAAAAGAGCAATATGAGTTCGCAAAATATCCCTTTGGGAATTATAGATAACATATGTTATCAATTGACATTTGAAATAAGCCAATATGGATATAAGTCATGGTAGCCAAAAAGTTAGTTGAAAGCTCTAGAAGAGTTGTATATTGCTACCAAAAGATAATTTCATTTGAAAGCTCTGGAAGAGCTAAATATATTCCTATTTAAAGGAACAATTTTGATGGTCGTACTAGACATGTACGAGTGAGATTGAATTACATGTTATGGTAAATAAGGAGTTTACAAATTCAGAGATATATACACATATATATAGTTGACATGATCGGTTAGACCATCCTGATCAATAATGATGCATAAATTATTGAGACATGTATTAAAAGAACATGTAGTTCTTGTGGTGCTTATTCTCAAATGAATGGATTAAATTCCATTTATTAAAGAACGTGAAGTTCTTATGTTACTTGAAGGAATTGATTAAATTCCACTTACTAAAAGAACCTGAAGTTCTTGTGTTGTTTGTTCTCAAAGGATATAGATGATCCCACTTATAAAAAAAATTAGAACTTAAATTTCTTGTACTGAAGTTGAGACTGTACGTCTTGCATATTTGAACGAAATATGAGCCCATATATCCACAAATGTGGAAAGTTTTATATGATTTTAGTAGATGCATCTACATTGTTTTATCGACTTACAACCAAAAGTTTGTGAGATTGATTCTAAAAAGATTCAGATTATGCAATTAGACTATTCGTCTTAAAAAGCTAGTGGGTTTATATTTTAGGCTATATCAGTTGTTACAAAGCCTATTGATTATGAAAAATATAGTTTAGCAAAATTTCAATTGGATGCCTCCTATTTAATAGCTAAACTATGAGAACAAAAGATTTATTATTTATATGGTATTTCCATATAGCAACACTTATACGCATCAAGCCAACGAGTTATAATAAACTCCCCATTATGATTTGACTTTTGGTCAAAAGTCATATTTCTCATTTTTGAATTTTTGAATGTGCGATATGTAGTTGAATTGCTCCACCATAACGCACAAAATGGGCAAGTAAAAAGGGTTGAGAATATATATTGAGTACGAGTCTCCTTTTATGTTTAAACATTAATTGGAGAATCATTTATTAGATGCTTTTTCTCAACATCAGGGGGAGAGAATAATCAGCTGGATAAAGAATGAAATGAATTATCATTATCTAGATCCTCGAATATGAACTAAAAGTTCATAAGATAATTCATGTTATTTCATGTCAACTGCCAGACATATTTACTGACCCAATGAGAGTAATTAAGTCTCATATACCAGCTGAAATGCTCTAAGTTTAAATTACATGTTAGAGCGAGAGAATGTAAATCATGCCTGAAGCATGATAGTTGAAATGGTTCCAATGATCAAAATTCTCGTAAATAGAAAGTAATATGAGATGGTCATATATTGGAGGCGAGTGCTCCTAAAGAGACCCAAGACATAACTAATAATAAAACTCTTGAAGAGTTTCAGGTACTTGAAATAAAGATTGAAATCTTGAAGAGATCTCAATGAGTTATGTCATTACGAGAATGGAACCAGAAAATTGGAAAGTTGTCGACAACGATTTTACAAACAATTTTACATAAAATACTTCTATAGAAGTAAAGAAAGAAATCGAGGATCTTGTATAAAATCTATCCAGAAGTATAGATATCCAGAAGTATAGATTTTGATATAACAAAGTATTTTAAGGATTACATCGAAAAACTTGAAATAGATTTTTAAGTCTTTCAAAAGGTTTTATATCAACAAGGCTTTAATCTAGTTTGAAAAACTCAAACTCTAAAATATTTTCTAAGTGTTCCAAGGCCAAACTATTGAAAATCGTCTATGCGTATCGATACGCCCCTTGCTGTATCGATACCTTTTTTACAAACTTGGCCACAGGAGAAACGCGTTTTGATACGCCCCGTACCGTATCGAAACAGATTGAATATGTATCGATACGCTCTCTCTATAAAATCACACTGAGTTTGAATGGCGTACCGATACGGTGTCACCCGTATCAGTACAAATTTATGAATTTTAAATTCGAAAGCCTTTAATGATTTTGACCGTTGGTGTCAGTTGTTAGGTAACAGATTTTTAAAGAATTGGTTGTCTTGTACCGATACGCTATTACCCGTATCGATACGAAATCTTCTAGTGAGCTTTGTGGGAATAATGGTATCGATACGGTCTTTCCCGTACCGAAACACTTCCCTAACCCGTACCGATACACCTACACGCGTATCGATACGCTCCTCTTATAATTGTGCAACGACTCTTTCTGTTTTGAGACAGGTATCGATACGGATCCCCGCATACCAATACGGTAGGCTGCAGAAGTCCATTTATGGTGGAAAGAGAGGGTCCTAACGGCTATATCCAATACTCTAACCACCCAAACAACTAGAATTAATGGAGAAGGTATAAAATGAAGCCAATTGAAGACTAGCAACAACTATTGCATCCAAGAGAAACATCTTTACAAAAATCCAAGCTCAGAGTGCCTAATTTCTTATTTCTTGTAAAATCCCAAATTGAGTTGTGTGTAATTCCTATCTTTTATTACAATTTGGGTTGAGTGCTTGTATCAAAAGGGGAATATTTTTATTGAGAGATATTTTATTTTCCTTATAATTCTTCTTTGTATTCTTGTGAAGGTTTGGTCAAATTTTGGGTAGAAAATTTGACCGGTATTGTAAAGGTTACCTCCTAAGCCTTGAAAAGGAGAAGGGCAATTAGTGGATTGTTGGAAAATCCTTAGTGGTAGCTAAGGTAGTGGATGTAGAGTTCACTTGGAACTTGAACCACTCTAAATTGCCCTGTTCTTCTATTTTAGCCATTCTACTTTCTCCAACAAATTTTAAAAACCCAATTCACCCTCTCTTGGCTTTGATCAATCCATTGATCCACTCAACAATTAGTATCAGAGCCTACCTCTTTGAAGGATTAACAACCACAAGAGGAGATTCTAGGAAGAGTGTGATCAACTACAAAGTAAGCCATGACATCTACCTCCGGGCCTAGTATGTACGAGTGTTAATCGACCACCAAACCGCCTTTCTTCAACGGTGACAACTATTCTTTTTGGAAGAACTGGATGCATCTCTTCATTAAATCAAATGATTATCTTGTTTGGGATGCTATAGAAGATGGTCCCACTATTCTGATGAAGAAAGACGACGAAGGAAGACTTGTGCCGAAAAGAAAAGATGAAATAAGTGAAGATGAGCAAAAGAAGATTCAAATCAATGACAAGGTTCTTCACATGTTATTTTCTCTTTTGGTCCTGATATCTACTCCAAAGTTTCCTCCACCGAAAGTGCTAAGGAAGTGTGGGACACACTTGAGACTACATATGAAGGAACAAGTGATGTGAAGGAAACAAAGATTGGAATTCTCAATCTTAGCTATGAGAATTTCAAAATGGAGCCCGACGAAACCGTTTCAAAGATGTTCGATCGTTTCTCAACAATCGTCAATGGGCTAAAGGGTTTTGGAGAGATAATCTCGGAAGACAAACTAGTCCGGAAGCTACTCTACTCTACTCTACTCTACTCTACTCACTTCCCGAGTCAATGGGCCAAGAATTTGAAGACACTCAAGCTTGATGAGCTACTTGGTTCTCTCCTAACTCATGAGATCATGAAGCAAGGAATGGAAGATGAAAGAAAGAAAGAAGAAAGAAGAGTAGATAAGCATGAGGTAGAGAAGAAGAAGAAGCTAGGAGTGGCTCTCAAAGCTTCTTTACATGAGGAGAGCACTTCTAGTGAGGAGGAAGATCTAGAAGAATTGGCTATGATAGCCAAAAGATTCTCACGGTTTATGAGGTCCAACCGAGGTAGAAAAATTCAAAGAAAAATGGACTTCAAGACCAAAAAACAAAGAAGGAGAAAAGGATTCGATCATATGCTATGAGTGCAAGAAACTGGGTCATATTCGTTCCGAGTGTCCTCAACTCAAGAAGAAGGGCTTTGAGAAGAAGAAGAAACTCAAAGCTAAGCTTGCTACTTGGAGTGATGAGGAGTCATCCGAGGATGAGGAACAAGAAGTGGCCAACCTTTGCCTCATGGCTCTTGAGAAGGATTCTTCTATGGTAACCTCTAACTCATCTACCTTTGATTTCACATTTGATGAATTGCATGAAGCTTATGATGAGTTACAAGATGTATATGATGAGTTAGTTGAGAAGTATAAAGAGCCCGTCTTGAGAAATAAAAAGATCATTTCAGAATTAAATGCTAAAAATGACTCAATTTCTCAAGCTAACTTGAAATTGGAGAAAAAGATCTTAGGTCTACAAGATGAACTTGAATTCTTTCAAAATGAAAATGTAGATTTAAATAATCTTATTTCTCAATGCAACATGGAACACCAAAAGGTGTTAGATGAGCTTAATAAACTCAAAGAGTCTACAAGATGAACTTGAATTCTTTCAAGATGAACTTGCTCTTCACTGTCAACTGATTCAACTGTCCATAATCGACGCACATTATCGTACTACCGTCTTTCTTCTTTACAAACAATACATGTGCGCCCCAAGGCGAAGAACTCGGACGGATAAAACCTCTATCTGACAACTCTCGCAACTGAGTCTTCAACTCTCTCAATTCTTTCGGTGCCATATAGTACGGAGCAATCGAAGCAGAAGCAGAATCTGTATACATCTCTATAACAAACTCTACTTCTCTATCAGACGGTAAACCAGACAATTCTTTCGGAAACACTTTCGGGAGATCGCAGATTGTTCTGATATCCTGTGGTCTGACCTCGTTCAATTTCAGATTCATCCCTAAGCTAGGTAGGCCTGACAGCCAAACTCAAACAACCTCTGAGCCTCTAAAACTAAAATAACATTCGATAAGAAATTCACATTCTCACCTACCATTACAATCTCATAGTCATCCGCAAGCTTTAAGAAAACTCTCTTTGTCTCAAAGTCTACCCTAACTCTATGTTCTACAAGCCAATCCATGCCCAGTATCACATCAAAACTGTAAAAAGGCAATTCCATCACATCTACTGGAAACATGTGACCCTGAACCATGAACAGACATCTTTTGTACATCTTCCTAACCACTATTGTATCCTTGAAAGAACTAGTAACACTAACACATACCTCTAGTACCTCACAAGGTAAATTCAACAACTTCGCATGTTCACTCACAATATACGAATGCGTAGATCCAGAATTAATCAGAGAAAACAAACTCAATGTATGTATCGAGAAATTACCTGCTATAACATCGATATCATTCTGAAGCCAACTCCTAGGTCTTCACTTCTTTTACCAACTCATATCAGGATCGGTCACATTGTTCTTTCTCAACAAAAACCAACTCATATGCACACTGACCCAAACAGACAAACTTTACCTCAAACTCTAGTACGGCCATACTGCCTGAACTAGAGCGATGAACTCTCTCGTCATTCACATTCTCTGAAACCTCAGATACATGATTACCAGCTCCAGGCCCACGCCTTGGTCTCAGACTTGCCAAAAGCAATAATACAACAACAAACAAAACACGCAAACAAAATTATATGGGGTTAGCAAGAGCAAGGGTCCAAGGTGCTCAAGTACTCATTTACTCAAAATATTTTTAAATAAGTAATAGTAGCAATGGGAACTCAACACTACGCTTCAACACAACCATCATGCTAACACATGCTTTCAAACACCGTACTAGCAAGCAACATCAAATATACATGGAAAAACATTCACCGAAACATAGCAACAACATAAAACATCAAACTTACCTCACTTACCTACCCAAGGTCTCGGAACCTCAGGCTCTGATACCACCAAATGTAACCCCCTTGTCCCGGTCTAGCCGACAGACCAGTGAGAACGAGTTACACGGGGAAAACCGAAGCAAAACCCGCTAAGGCCTCACTCCGATTAGCAACCCTATTTTTTTCTTTATCTTTTCTAGATGCCTTTATTAAATCCTATGTGATAGGACACGCAGCGATCATACACGGATACAAAACCCACAAGACATGTAATTAAACAACCCATTTTAACTTTTATAACAGGCCGTATCGATACGCTAGATAACCGTATCGATACGCCTGGACCTGGTCAACGCCCTAAAGTCAACTCAGGGAGACCGTATCGATATGCAGTAAGACCGTACCGATACGCCCTCAATGGTCAACTTCTCACGGTCAAACTACAAGGACCGTATCGATACCTTTAGGACCTGTACCGATACGCCAAAATCTCGTCAATTTCTCAGATTTCCATAGAGGTTTTGGCCTATCAATACACCCTCGTGTATCAGTACGCTCTGCCCAAAATGAGCCCCAAGGCAAGGACCGTATCGATACAGCCCTTGGGCGTACCGATACGCCCTGTACTGCAAGTCTCATTTTGGCAACTAAAAACACAAGGACCCGACTCTAGATGCATTTATCGACTCGACTAGCGACATACCAACTTACATACTTCACTAAGCAACTATAGATATGCATACGAGACGGTCTAAACATACAATGAAGCAACAACCACCAACTAAGCACACATAGAGGAAACTAGCAAACGAACATGCTTAACATACCAACAAAGAGTTAAAGGCCATAACAAACATACTCCCAGACCACAAGAAACATGAAACAACAAACATACACATAATCTAGAAGCATTTCACCCTACTTCAAGCATGATCAACACTTATCATACATTCAAGACCATCCATTCAAAAGAACATACATCCAAGGCTAACCAAAGCTAAGCATACAATGCTACCTAACCAACAATCAAGGCAACCAACACAAGATAAGCATTTAGATAGGAACTTGCATACAAGCATGCATACTAAATCACTTCATTCATAGAAAAACAAACACCTATCTAAACATTGCATAACAAGGGTCGCATGCCCTTGAAACAAAACACTTAAACATTCAAGGTAAGCAAAAGACATACATTTATCCTTCCAACACATGCATAAACATCCAACCATCAAACATGATATATATATAAGGCAATAAAGCATGCTTAACAAAACCATTTAGCCAAAAGAAACATACATTCACCTAAGCAATGCACAATCAAGGTTTACATGCCTTCAACCAAAAACATAAGCGTTCATAAGACATGGTTAAAAACCTTCAAATACAAAACACTTAGGCATCAGCATAAACACATGTCTTACAAACATCAACACAAAAGCATTAACAACATAAAGCCAACACAAAGGAGTCTAGATACACGCTCCTAAAACACGTAGCATTTCCCATTGCTAAACTACTACATTATTTACCAAACCATACTTGAGCAACTACCACACGCTTGGACGCCCTTTTCCTTGCACATTGCTAACTCCACGCTAATAATCTGCATTGTTGAAAAAGGAGAGCGTAAGCATAAAGCTTAGTGAGCAGAGCTCTAAAAACACAACAACAATGCAGTTTTCAAACATAAATCTTAGTTGAAAAGCAAACCATTTTAAAGAAGGATGTAATAAAACACAAACATCAACAATACATGGTATGCACATGCATAACCAAAACACGGTGGGACTACACATCACCGTTTCGACTAGTAGTTTTCCGATGGGACTACACATCATCGTACTCTTCTTCTAGTCACTACCGACTGGACTACACATCATCGAAGTCTTCTACTAGTCACTACTGGCGGGACTACACATCATCGAAGTAACGATAATCATCACGTGAGGCTCGACACCAACAACGACTACACAACAACATTAAACATAGAGTAAAAGAAACCCATATTTCACACAATATCACAACAATCACACACACATTAACACTTAATGAAACAAGGTGAAATAGCAACTTACACATGGGTTTAGGCTAGCCCATAAGGCTCCACCCAAACCCCCAAGAAACCTCTTTGAACATATTTAAACCTCAAAACAATTTCCACTCACCATTCGCACACCAATACAAACCACAAAGTCGTTTCAAGCTTCTGAACTTCCTAGGACCGCGTCCGAACCACCCAAGGCCAAATCCGCTGTTTCTAACCAATCAAAAACAATGTATTAACCTCTTAATCAACCACAAATTTGCTGTTATACATCAGCTCACAATCCCACAATATTTTCTCAACAATTCAAAGTCGAAATCCTCCCAAATATTCTCATTTTCGTACTCCAGCAAAACCCAGCCATTACCTCTCAATTTAAACACTTAAATCGCTCCAAAAAATGTCCAAAACATCACCCAAAGGCTGTACAACCATCAACCCTTCATTTCCCCACATAAACACCTTAAAAACTCTTATTTCTCACTCCTAAAAATCACCTACAGCAGTAGTTTCAGGAATCCAATCAAACCAGCACTATCGCCACTCAAAAATCATCAAATAACATCTAAAAACACCTATCCAATGTCCACATACCTCCAACTCTCTTTTCACCACAAAATCAAGCTAAAAACTCACTTATTTCACTTCTAAAATCCACCCCTAATACTAGTTTCGGGTATACTATAATTAAGCAACCTTTTTAACATGTTATGACTTCAAAATAAACTTTAAAAACACCCCAAAACACTGCCCTAAAAGACCCATACAAGATTTCACCCAAAATCCCCACTTTTCATAAATCTTGAATTTCAAGGTTGAGAATTAATGGGCTTTGCAAAACCAACTTTAATTTAAATTAAATTTAAGTAAAACAAGGAAAAGAAAAGATGATTTACCTTCAAAGGTCATCAATGGAGGAAGGGAGAATAAGATGAGAGAATACGATTTTTGGAAGAAGATGAGTGGTTTTGATTTTCAAAACCCTCTTAAAATTTTCATTAATGGCGTTATCGTAATTATTGAGAACTTTTATAAAAAAAAATAGCTCTTTAATTTAAATTTAACCCGAAACTAATCCTAGATCAAAACTGATAACTCCCGGACCTAAAACCGGGGCGTTACATAT
Source organism: Hibiscus trionum (assembly GCA_030270665.1). Lineage (NCBI taxonomy): Eukaryota > Viridiplantae > Streptophyta > Magnoliopsida > Malvales > Malvaceae > Hibiscus > Hibiscus trionum. The sequence goes on from BSYR01000013.1 coordinate 15,733,620, forward strand.
ATGCTTAACAAAAATCCCATCCAACACTCTAGAACCAAACATATAGAAATAAGGCATCATTTCATTAGAGATCATGTCCTTAAGGAAGATGTTGTTATAGAGTACGTTGACACCTTGAACCAACTAGCAGACATTTTTACCAGACCTCTAGACAAAGAGCGTTTTTGGTCCCTTAGGAGAGAGTTAGGTCTAACTAGCCTTCCTTGACCCTTTAGGACCCTTTTTGAGGTTAAAATTGCTTGATTTTGTGTAAATGCATGTTTATGTGTTGTTGATCTTTATAGAAACCATGCTTATAGTTAGGAGGAGTATGCTTCTGTTAAAATATGCTTAGAACTGTTCATTCATCAATTGCATTCATTTAGGAGATGTTAAAGTCGAGCCTTTGGTTGTTCTAAAAGCCAAAAATACATTTCTGGGCATAGGGTATCGATACGGTCTTATGTGTATTGATACGAGTACTTCATTAGTTGATCAGACTACATTTTTTCTAATACGCGTATCGATACGGTTAAACCCATTTCAATATGAGCTGTGAGCATTTCGATACGGATACTATCCGTTTCGGTACGTACCTTTGACACGCGTTACTAGGGATTTACCATTTTACCCTCGTATCGATACACCCTTTGGCGTATCGATACTCGATTGCGCAGACAGCTTATTAATGGCATTAAAAGAGTTTCACTTTTACCAAAATTAAAATCTCAAAACCCTAGCCATTTGTACTCTATAAAAAGCCTCTCAATCCCTTATATTTTCACCACCAAACTCAAACTCTCTTGAGGGTTTATCAACATCAAGCCAAGCTTTTAAAGCTTTCTATCAATTTGGTGTGCAAAGTTCTTCTTTCATTCCTCTCTATCAATATCAAGGTATAAAATTATTTTTATCTTTTTATTTTCTTTGATTTTCGTTTTAAATTTTTTCTTGTTTTGTTTTGTTTTCTCAAAAATAAACTTTTTCAAACTTTTTATTTTTGATTTGTCTTTCAAAAAAAATTTAAAACCTTGATTATTGATTTTCAATGGGTTGAATGCATATACACTGTTTTGATCTATTTCTCTAGACAATGGCACCCAAAAAGAGAGCGCGTACTAGCAAAGTCGGTGAAGCATCCAATCCTGGAGATGGTACTCGTCTTACTTTGACCCTTATCTATCAACGATGCTTTAGAACCACCAGGGAACTCACCTATTTTTGTAGCTTTCAAAATTATAAGATCCGTCCGGAGAGGGTAATTTTCGTTCCTTTTCTTAATTTGGAGCATTTCAAATTTATCTATTTACCTTTACTCCAAAAATAGAAGTTCATGGATTTTATAAAAATTCTCAGTTTTTCCTTTCGCAATTTGGTTTTGATTTTCTATGCTAATTCTAAGTGTGTTGCCAATCAAGCGGGTGAAGTTACTGCCATTAACTCTTATCTAATAGGTAAAAAGATCACCATAGATGTTCCCTCTATTTGTGTTGTTTTTAAGTTAGAGGATGAGGGCATCGAAGATGAGAATTCTCTTGGTCATGTCTTGGGAGGTTTCGTGACAGTTCTCAACGCTCAAGATCGAATCCTTCATTTGATGATTACTTGGTAGTTTAGGCCTTCGGAAGGGAAGTATTCAACTATCTGCCAAGTTGACGACTTTTGGATTCAGTGTTTTCGCCAAAGACAACAACCAAATCTTGCTCGCATCATGTTTGCGGAGATCGTCTATCTCGTGCAACACCGCCATACAACTCTTGTCACTTCATTCACATATGGCACCGCCTTGAGTTACTTCTTCACTCAAAAGGAGATTGATTATTCTCACGACTACTCAACACCCCTCACCGATCCCATTGATGAAAGATCTTTTTCTAGGGGAAGTTTCATTACTTCAATGGTAGTTGGCTTCGTCTCTCTGAACTTCACAGCGATGCAATTCTGGAAGATATTGCCAATCCTCAAGCTCCTTAAGCTCCTCCTCAACCTTCCATGGATGCTCTTATGACTTTTCTCAACGAACAATTCACGGGCTTGTGCACGGGAATTGCTTCCATGGATTAAGTCATGAACTTAGGGTTTGCCGCCATAGACACACGCTTCACAAGCCTTGAAGATCGCGTAAAAAATGTGGATGAACATCTCTCTTACCGTTTTTTTATGATGAGTGGTGTCAATCTTGGAGGAATGATGCGGATGCAAACAAAGAGGACGATGAAGATGGCGATGGAGAATAGTAGTAGATTATCTTTGCATTGCATTCATGTCATTTAGGATTTCTATTTATGCACTTTGATTTATGTTCTTTAGGATTAAGTTTAAAACCTATGCTTTGATTATTGTTATTTGGATTTTATTTTGATGTTTCCTTTGTTATGAACTTAATGTTTATCTATTATATGTTGCTTGATTATTTATGCCTTTTGCCTATTTCTATCTATGTCTCTTATTTTTTGATCTAACAAAAAGGGGGAGAGGGAACAAGCTCACTTAAAATTTTAAATTTTAACTTAAATTTTACCTAGCTAATATTAAGGGGGAGTTGTTTTGCAAAGTTTTTCAAAAGTCTTAAAATTTCAAGTTTTTGTTTTATTATATCAAAAAGGGGGAGATTGTAAAACCTATGCTTTTGCCTATGTTTGATTTTGATATAACAAAGTATTTTAAGGATTAAATTGAAAAACTTGAAATAGATTTTTAAGTCCTTCAAATGGTTTTAAATCAACAAGGCTTTAATCTAGTTTGAAAAACTCAAACTCTAAAATATTTTCTAAGTGTTCCAAGGCCAAACTATTGAAAATCGTCTATGTGTATCAATACGCACCTTGCCGTATCGATACATTTTTTACAAACTTGGCCACTACAGAAACGTGTTTCGATACGCCCCTTACCGTATCGAAACACCGTATTGAAACAGATTGAATCTGTATCGATGCGCTCTCTCTATAAAATCACACTGAGTTTGAATGGCGTACCGATACGGTGTCACACGTATCGATACAAATTTAATGAAATTTTAAATTCGAAAGCCTTTAATGATTTTGACCGTTGGTGTCAGTTGTTAGGTAACAGATTTTTAAAGAATTGGTTGTCCCGTACCGATACGCTCTTACCCGTATCAATACGGAATCTTCCAGTGAGCTTTGTGGGAATAATGGTATCGATACGGTCTTGCCCGTACCGAAACACTTCCCTAACCCGTACCGATACGCCTACACGCGTATCGATACACTTCTCTTGTAATTGTGCAACGATTCTTTCTGTTTTGAGACAGGTATCGATACGAATCCCCGCGTACTGATACGGTAGGCTGCAGAAGTGCATTTATGGTGGAAAGAGAGGGTCCCAACGACTATATTCAATACCTTAACCACCCAAACGGTTAGAATTAATGGAGAAGGTATAAAATGAAGCCAATTGAAGACTAGCAACAACTATTGCATCCAAGAGAAATATCTTTACAAAAATCCAAGCTCAAAGTGCCTAATTTCTTATTTCTTGTAAAATCCCAAATTGAGTTGTGTGTAATTCCTATCTTTTATTCCAATTTGGGTTGAGTGCTTGTATCAAAAGGGGCATATTTGTATTGAGAGATATTCTATTTGCCTTATAATTCTTCTTTGTATTCTTGTGAGGGTTTGGTCAAATTTTGGGTAGAAAATTTGACTGGTATTGTAAAGGTTACTTCCTAAGCCTTGAAAAGGGGAAGAACAATTTGTGGATTGTTGGAAAATCCTTAGTGGTATCTAAGGTAGTGGATGTAGAGTTCATTTGGAACTTGAACCACTCTAAATTGCCTTGTTCTTCTATTTTAGCCAATCCACTTTCTCCAACAAATTTTAAACACCCAATTCACCCCCCTTTTGGCTTTGATCAATCCATTGATCCACTCAACACAACATAATGAAGAAGAAAGATAAAATACATGCAAAAAATGCTTGGCTGCATTCGGTTTTTTCTATTGCAGGACTAGTTGAAATCTTGGCTGCAATAGCTGCCGTCAGGAACTACACTGGCGCTGCAGCCACCACTGGTACCAAAAACAATCTAATGGACAAGGTGCTAGGGTTTGGAAAGGTGAAATGCGTGATTTTGGATTTTGAGGGTGAAGATGGAGAATTTGTATTTCTTTTCTTCTAAAAAGGATGAAATAATAAAATTTTAAAAGTTTAAGGGTTAAAATTAAATTAAATTTTTTATTAACGTTTCACGTCATCAAAGTAATGGGGTTAACAGCTCGGTGACCAAAATGGAACAAATAGGTAACGTAAGTGGCCAAAATAATCAATTTTTCAAAATTAGTGACCAAAACATAACATACCTAAAATAAAAGGGACCATCGGTATAGTTTGCCCATGTTTTTTTACTTCATTTCTTTCTTTCTCTTTTTTTTTCAGAAAAAAGTTTGGGTTGGGTTAGAGAACAGAAGAGAAAAGAGTTTTATGGGTTGAGAGATTTTTTTTGAATAGGGTGAAAAATAAACATTCAAAACTTAGGGATCAAACTAGAAATAAAACCTTTTTCCTAACGTGCCATGTTATCGAACTAATGAGAATTGACAGCTTAGTGACCAAAATGTAACATATCGATAGCGTAAATGACCAAAATATTAATTTTTTAAATCGATGACTAAAACATGAAACAAGTGATCATTGCGGTTGTTTACCCTTCATTGTTTTCAAACGGAAATGACTATAATAAAAGCGAATTAAAATTTTGATGGCGAAATACAAATGTCTAAAACTTTAGGACCATTTATGTAATTTACCCTATTTATAGACTTTATGTGTAAGTGTTTCTATCTATCAAAATATTTTGGGTAAAGTTCACAAATAGTCACTAAACTATGCCTCAATGTGGTCACCAAACTTCCAATTGTTACAAAATTGCCACTAAACTATCGGTTTTGTTACCGAATGTTCACTAAGCCTTAATTTCTGTCAAGCGGGGTGACATGGCTATTTCGGTAAAATTATTTAATAGTGCCCCATATTTTATATATTCAATTAATTTGGTCCTAATTAAACAAATCAATAAATTAGGCTCATTATTTACAAATTCTATGAATTTAGTCATGTTTTTACTAGAAATAATTTAATATTTTTTACTCGAACCTGAAATTTTAAAATAACCACCGACTTTTATTTTAAATAAATAAATTTATTTAGCAAATAGTATGTACCAAAACTAACAATTGCTATTTTAAGAAAATGCATAAAGATTATATGGACTACAATATAAGAACTCATATCAATAACGTTAAAAAATTAATGCTTTAGTCAATATTTTTATTTAAATTGTAGTTATTCGACTTATTTTTAAAAAATAAGATCAAAATCATCTCTTTTAAAAATATATGAGAATCAAATTTAACTTGCAAAATAGGAAGTAATGCGAAAGAAGGGTAAATATGAGAAGTTAAATTTAGATTTATACCCTACATTTTCTTACAATTACTTTATGGGGTCTAAAAACAAGTAATAAAAATTTGGAGTTACTCGTGCATCAAAACAATATCAAGCGAAACCAGCCTCTGGAAGACAATTTGTTTATTGCCGAGGGTAAAGGAGTTTCCACCCACCTCCAAACGTGTTCATGTGGAACATCACTCTCTTCATGTTGAAGAAACGATTTTGTCTATTGCATTTGTTTGCAAGTAATAATCATCCCGTTTATTTATCAAAAAAAATCATCCCGTTCAAATAATTCGATGTATTTTTAATAAAAATAAGACTAAATTTGATCGAATTTACAAATAACAGACCTAAATCTATTTTTTCTTCGAATTGAGACAAAATTAATCAAATGTACAAATATAGAAAATAACTTGTACTATTAAATAATTTTATCCAAACTGCCACATCAGTAAAGTGCCACGTGCCAGTGCCAAGTCATCTCCATGCCCTGCATACATGCCACATCAGCCTATGCGTTGACTGTTAGTTGACTAACAGTTTTCATCTAACAAGGGTGAAATTTGAACGAAAAATGAAACGTTAGGTGGTTGTTTGCACACAAAAAAAGATAGGGCTAAAATGACCAAAAGATGAAATATTGAGGGCTATTTTTGACCTTTTACCTTGTTTAAACTTTTTTTTAACAAAGTTCATTTAGGTACTTTTGATGACCAAAATGAAAAAATGTAGTTGTTAATTTACCCAAATATTTTAGTCGCTTGTTACCAATAATAATTTAGTCTCTGCAAACGTTTATTCTTAAGGAATCTGAAAAAAGAAGAAGAAGAAGAAATGACATCTCGTATTCCAAGCATGCGTTTGCTCATAATCTTGTTGCTGCTGTTCTCGATCTTGAAAGTAGGAGTTCGATCGACAGCGAGTGAGTTAAAGGCAGATGGGAAAGTGTTGGAGTTGGATGAATCCAACTTTGACTCCGCTATTTCCTCATTCGATTACATCCTCGTTGATTTCTACGCCCCCTGGTGCGGTCACTGCAAACGCCTCAACCCCCAGGTTTTACATTCTTTATCCAATCTTGGAAAAACCCAAACTCTATACATAATTTTTAGACACCCTTTTTATTTTTTTTGTTTGTTTTTAGTTTAATGCGATCAGTTTGATTTTAATCATATTAAGTTGCTTCGTTTCCAGCGTTTCTGTGTTTGTGAATGTTCAATGACTTAAAATTACCTTCTTTTATTTCATTGCAGTTAGATGAGGCAGCTGTTGCTCTTGCTGGCTTGAAGGAGCCAATAGTGATAGCTAAAGTTAATGCTGACAAGTTTACCCGTCTTGCTAGGAAATATGATATTGAGTAAGACTAAACTGTTTTTAAATCACCAATTAGAAATAAAGTTTCCTATACTTATTAATTAATGCATTCGGTTTGTAGAAATATTATCTTGTTTGCCATCCAAATGAAATATTAGAAAATATTTCAGCAATATTTTGTTCCTTTGTAAACAGTAGTATGTTATTCAGTTTATAAATTTGCTTTGATTGTATGAAATACATTTAACCAATGCCTTTTATACATTATCATAGAATTAGAGCATGAATGATCCATTTCAATATATGAAGCATATCCCTCCGGTTAGGCCATTGCCATCTTTGACATCTGTATTTATTATAATTTGAATTCAATTTTGCAGTGGATATCCTACCCTCAAGTTCTTTATGCATGGAGTTTCTATGGATTATTATGGACCAAGGAAAGCAGACTTGCTTGTTCAATATCTGAAGAAGTTTGTTGCTCCTGATGTGTCTGTTCTTAGTTCAGACTCTGCCATCAATGATTTTGTTGAAGCAGTTGGGGCTTTCTTTCCTATATACATAGGTTTTGGCTTGAATGAGTCAATGATATCTAATTTAGCGCTTAAATACAAGAAAAAGGCGTGGTTTTCTGTGGCAAAGGATTTCTCAGAACATGTTATGGTGTTGTATGACTTTGACAAAGTTCCTTCTTTGGTAGCTCTTCATCCAAGTTATAAGCAGCAAAGTGTTTTTTATGGCCCATTTGAAGGTTAGATTAGAATGTTATCACATTTCAGTTATCTTTTTGATATCATGCTTCGACTCTTATCCTTTATCATGGTTAATCCACCTTGTCATTAGCTATCGCTTTAGCCATTTTCTTTTGCAGAGTTCTTTGAATTTTATCACAGCAATTTTTCTCCCTAGTGCATTGGTTGAAGTAATCATGTTCTAGTTCATCCTTTTGGGGTTTTATACAATATTATTTAAATGCAAAAATGTGTTGGTAAATCAATATCTAAACATACAACTTGGTTTCGTATTTCATGAATAAGAATTAGGGAAAAAAGTCGCTGAAGGATTTAGTGGAGTTGCATGGTCCTATATCATGTAATTTAAACATCAGAAATACCTAAGTGGAGTGCTCTACTAATACACATGATTTTACCAAAATGGGGAAGACAATTTGATATCATAGCTATAACATGTATTGATAGTGATAGCCATGGAGTGTCATGGTAATAAAAGCTACTGTGACAAAAATATGCAGTTCCACATTAGCTCCGATAAGAAAATGTAGACTAAAGGGGATTTTATCCATAAGAAGGAATTTGTATGGATTAGTAGACTAGGATACTTGAGGTCTTTCAATAGTTTGTACTTTGTTACATTTTGTATAGGTACGTTGACGTGGAGAAGGATCTGACCCAAAAAAAATTTAAGAAATAAGTTCACTAAAAATTACATTAAACCTATACAAAAACTGTAATAGTGATTGTAATAATGAAGAAGAATCTTAAAATGATTTATGGAGTTATGAACTGTAGGATAAATAAATCTAAGAAAACAAGTTGAGAAGTAGTATCAGCCTCATCATTTGTTAACTTTAATTGTCAAGTCATGTCTGCATCCTACTCTTCTTTTCATTTGCTCATCATCTATAATTTTTTTTTCTGACTGCATAGAGGAGAAGTAATATTACCTTTCAGCTTTAATCATGCAGATACGTTTTTGGGGAATTTTATAAAACAAAATTTGCTTCCTTTGGTGGTGCCCTTGAACCATGAGACATTGAAGCTATTGAAAGACGAGGAGAGGAAAATTGTTCTGACAATCACAGCTGATGAGAATGAGGACCAATCACAGAACTTGATCAAGTTATTGAGGGCTGCTGCTTCTGCAAACCGTGATTTGGTATTCAGTTATGTTGGGGTTAAGCAATGGGAAGACTTTGCTGATAAATTTGAGGCCAACGAGAAGTCAAAGTTGCCAAAAATGATTGTTTGGAATGGAGATGTGGAGTACTTATCAGTAAGTATTATTTTTTTAAGTATTATCTCTTTAATTCTAACAAAATACTAGCGCCTCTAATGATGGTCGGTAGTCGGTTTTAGTCTTTAGCATAATTAATCATCAGTGCAACATGACACTACCCATGGTACCGTATATCATTAGCTGTATAGGTAGATGTGTCAATTGGTTTCAAATCAGGTCAATATGGGTTGGGTAAACTCGTGTTCTAAAATCTAAGGATCAATTCTCTGGGTCATTTCAAGTTCAAATTGTTTTGGGTTTGGATTGTTACAAGTTTGGCACTAAGGCTTTTTGGATCAGATTTTTTCATGTCCGGGTCATTTCGATTTTCTATAATTCAAGTTTAACAATAAGGTTATTTGGGTTCAAGTCATTTTAGATTCAAGATGAAATTCTAGCTATTTGTCTTACACAAAGTGTTTGAGTTTGATCATTCAAGTATTAAGGTTTAATTTTTTTTTGATTAAATAGAGGTATTACATTCCCATACTAGGGTTCGAACCCATACAAGATGGGGCAATATGAGCATCCTTAGCCACTAGTCCAATAAGTGGATTTCTATTAAGGTTTAATTTTTTAATTTTAAAATAAAATTAGATCAAAATTAAACAAATTTAATCATGTTAAATTTATTATAATAAATTTAATAATAATTAAAAATATATTTCGACATGATATTTAATATAAATTATTATGCATTTAAAATAATTAATCTGTAATATATATGCATAAATATATAATTTAGAAACATAAATGTATAATCTTATTTGAATATAATAATTTTAACTATAAATGTATAATCTTGCACGCTTGTGCGCATGGATAATAGAATAAATATAAAAATATGATCAAATTATACATTCCAAATAAAGATTGTGTACTTTATCATTATCCAAAAAGACAATTTCAATTTACAAGGCATAAAATTAAAACAGATTTATAACTTATGTTATCGGTATTATTTTATAAAAAATGTTATTTTTTTAAAAGATTATACTTCATTTATGTTCAGGTTATTTCAGATTACTTGTTTTGGTCATTTTGAGTATGTGTTATTTAAGGTTTGGATCATTTCATGTTCATGACATTTTGGGGTCCAAGTTGTTGACTTTTATGGTAAAATCAGGTTAGTTTGGGTTGATTGAGTAGTTCCTCATGTTCGGGTAATGACTGATATATCTCTAGCTACAAGATGTTGATAACATGGCGATAATGACTCTTGTTTGGAAGGAAAAAATCCTGAAGTTGATCCTTCAACTTGGTTCATTTTGTCAAATCTTGTCCAATGCTACAATTCCTTTGAATTTTCACAATTGAAGTATTTGAACCAAAGTAGTTACCATTGTACAAGTGAGTATACCTTCTTGTTTAACGAATGATTTGGGGTTTACTGGTATTTTAATTGCTTTTCATAAATATATTATACATAACAATAGTTCATTTCCAATTTTCTTAATAAATTTTATTTTACATACAAATGCAATATACCTCCATTGGCCAAAACCCCAACTTGGGTAATCCAAATGCTTCAAATTTGATCCCTTAGTAGATGAGTTGCGCTTTGTTCTGATAGACATAATCTTAGGGATTGGTTTAGGTTTTTAAATAGGCTGTAAGTATTATGTTGCCTTATTTGTATAGTTGATTACAAGTATGAAATCTTATTCATACTTGAGGGATGATCAAGCTGTTTTTGCAGGACCTAATTCTCTTTCTTTTTCCCTTCTTTCTTCTTCCTCTTTCTCTCACAGCAGCAGCCTTCTTTCTTCCCTTCAACTTCCTCTTCTCGATTTTCAACATGGATGACCTCAGTTTATGTACATCCTTGAGTAGACTTGTTCATAAGCATATTTTGGGTGCTTTTCCTACTTCTTTAATCCTTCAAAGAAATGTTAGCCCTTGTTAACAACTCATTAAAAGAAATCATAGCATACATGAGAATATTAGAGTTTCTCTTTTAGGCTTCTTAATTTCTGCTCTTCTAGACCGGGGTGCCGCAAACCCCCACCTTTTAGCATTTACTTTGGGGAAATTTTAGAACTGAACGTGAATCTTTGGATTAACCGCATGTATATGTTGATACAAAATTCTTACTTTTTTAGGCTCAATACTAAAATAAGTGCTCAAACTATATCTTTTTTTTGAGATAGGTGCCTAAAGTTTTTTTTAGCTGAAATAGCCAAATAGGTGCCTCAAGTTTTTTTTTGCCAAAGTAAGTATCTCAGTTGACCTTAAAACTGGTTAAAAATAAAACTGTAGGTACTTATTTTAGTCAAAAATTAGGCACCTATCTCAAAAAAAGGATATGGTTTGGGCACTTATTTTGGTATTAAGCCCTTTTTTTTATTTTTATAATTCAAAATGCTAAAACTTGTTAAGCTAGGAATTTGGAAAACTTAATTTAAACCCTTAACCATCAAGATATATTTCATTATTGATATAAATGTCATTTTTAGTTAGCAAAATTAAATTATCTTACACCAAATACATTTAATCTAGTTATAATGCTTTTGGTACCGGACCATGCATTTAAGCCAGTATCTTTTCCTGAAAGAGAAAGCAGCAGCACTCTTTGTTATGTATCTTATTAAGTATTATTTTAGTTCTTTGAACATTATTAACCTTCTTTTTTTTCCATACTTCAATTTAGTATGGGGTATGTCATTAAGTGTGTGGAAATGAAAGTGAGAGCATGAAAGCATAAAAAATCGAAATCTAAAAAATGCTGGGGGTGTAACATGCATTTTTATGATATTGCATGATACAATGAAATTTTAGTATTGAGAATAGACCTTGTTTTTTTTTTTCCCTCCACTCCATAAACTTAAGATTATTAACTATTTCATTGGGTGACAAATGCACTTGCACATATGGACCTAGATGTATGAACTTGTATGTAGAAGCTCCGTACAATAACTATGTACTTGTCTGAAAGGTCTTTCTAGTCATTGGTCCCTCTGCTTCCAAACTGTTTCATGAGTTATCCTTGAATTCATTATCCCTACATCTCTGAACCCATGAAATGCTAATAAGAGCTGGAGATTACTTCCCTTATTGTCTATGATTGTTGATCATATTCATGCAGGAATCTTGGTGGTTTCTTCCTTGATATTACTTGTATTATAAGACTACAGGCATTGTCTTACCTGGATTTTGTTGCTATTGAAGGTTGTTGGTGTTGAAAGCCTTGATAATGAAGATCAGGGGTCTCAGATCTCACGTTTCCTTGAAGGATATAGAGAAGGAAGAACAGAAAGGAAAACAGTTAAAGGGCCAACATTTATGGACTTCATCCATTCACTAATTGGTATCAGAAGTGTCTACATAATTGTCTTTATTGTTGCAATGATGATGCTTGTACAAAGCATCGGGAAAGAAGACGAATCTGTCAGGGATGGCAGTCGTGGTGCAGTTGATCATGCCGAGAGCTTTGAGGCTGAAAGCAGTCGGTATGGACCTGAGAAGAAAGAAGATTAAAGTGAGCTATCTTTATCTTTCTGGTCAGGATAGAGCAACAAAAACATGGTGGCTTATGGAATGGAGGTGCACAACCTCTTTAACAATTCTCTGTTAGAACTGGCATCTTTATATGCGCAATGATCGCCACCTTGTTTTAAGAAATCAACTTTTCTAGGCTATTACTTTGTATTGTCAAGAGTCATCACCTTTCTCTAACACTATTATTGCACGCAGCAATTTTCCTCCTCGATTTCCCGCCACTTGAAAATTCACCTTATGCTTTTTGTTGGGTACGTGCAGTCAAGTTAATTTTATCAATCTTTTTAGGTTTAATAGTAAAATAAATGCTCAAACTATACTAGTTGTTTACTTTTGGTGCCTAATCTAATTTTTGCTTAAAATAGGTGTTTAACGGTTTTTCGTTACGCCTGAAGTTTCATTCGGTTAATGTTTTAAAGAATGTCCGTTAAAAAAAGTATTACTCAATCAATGCTTGACCTGTGGTACTAATTTTAAATTATTTTGGAGAATTTTTTTTACACTTTTAATTTAAAAAAAATTAAAATTTTGAAAACTTCCCAAAATAGTCCCGAAATCCCTAAAATGCCCCAAAACACCAAATCCCCAAATCATCGCTGACAAGCCCATTCCTTTAGTCGTCAGACCCATTCGGTCATTTTTCCTAATATCTAGTCGTCCTAAATCGACGAACAACGTGCCAGACGAACGATGATTTCGCATTCGTCGTTCGATGTTCGATTGGCACGTTCGTCTATTTTTGATGATGGGATGTTGGCAGAAATGGCAGGCTGGATCCGACAACTGAAGGGGTGGGCTCGTTGGCGATGATCGTATGTGAGAACGGTGATGATTTGTGGTTTTATAGTTTTAAATATTTTAGGAATTTGGGGACTATTTTGGGATGTTTTTAGAACTTTAGGATTTTAAATTTTTTTAAATTGTTACATTTTTAAATAAAAGATAATGATAAAAAACATGTCACATGTCCTGCTTTGATTGTATAACGAATTTTTTAACTGTCGTTAACGACTAAGCACCTAAAATTAACAAAATGAAACTTTATACACCTATTTCGAGCGAAAAATAATTTAAGTACTAAAAGTGAGCAACAAGTATAGTTTGGCACTTATTTTGCTATTAAGCCATTATTTTATGTTCATTTCACTTTAGTTTGTTACATGACTTGTGTTAAGTATCCTTGTAGGTTTTAGAATTTGTTGGATATAATTGTTCGTAAGAGATCAGATAGTTCGAGTTCACCTTTTTTGCGTGAAGCAGAACAAGGATTTGAGATTGCTACTTCCATAGAACAAAGGCTCTATTGTTGCCATTGGAAGGGTTGAATGATGATGATTATATGTAAGAACTGGGGCACATTGATTTCCTGCATACAATCTTCCTTGAATTTTTTTTGCAAAGATAAATTTAGAAAAAAAATAGGTTAAAAAATATTTAAATATATATTATTTTACATTTTATTATTATATTTTCTATGTTGTTGTTGAATTTCTCGATTATGAAAATATATATTATTTTACATTTTATTATTATATTTAAATTTAAAAATATCTAATAATTAATTCAAGCCGCGTGAATCCGAATGAAAAGTTATTTTATTTTATTAAAAAACTAATAAACAGTTAAGAATGAGATGAAAATTATTACTTAAATAATATAAAAATAACGTGAAAAAATATATTATAATTTTTGGGTTATAATTATAGTTAAAAAATATTATGAACATATCATTAAATATTTAAATATAAATTTGGGTTATAGTTAAGTAATATAAAGATATTAAAATATTTCTTTTACCCAATAACACCAATATAAATAATGTGAAAATATATTTTAAATGCTATTTTTGATATTACTACAAAAATAAAATATGTTATAAATAAAGTAAAAGAAGAACAATAGGATAGAGATAGAAAGAAAGAGACATGTATTTACCCTCAATATGAAGTTGTGTATAATGTCTTCAAGCTCTACAATTATATTTATAGGCATAAGAAATAATTGTCATATAAAATTCTATGTACATCAGATTCTTATTTAATAAATAGAGATAAAGTTCTAATCATAATTGACATTCACATGGATAAATATTCATAACATTCTCCCTTTGATGTTCATGAAGATAATGTGCCTCGTTAAAGCCTTACTAATATAAAATCATGTGCGAAAAAAATCTTAATGAAGAAAAAAGAGTACACATATCTTTGATACGCATAACATGTTGCTTCATTAAAAATCTTATAAGAAAAACTCATTGAGAAAAAACATCAGTTAAGAGAAAAATAGTGCAACGCGTATTTACCTCTCATGAAAATATTACATAATCTCTTTGAATCTTCATAATTCAATCTTGAATACAACCTTCATATGTTGAAGTAGACAATGCACTGGTGAATAAATTCTAAATTATTTCTTAAAAGGATTCGTTGAATACTATTCTTTTGAAGATTGTGAGGGACGAAACTTTAGAGAAATATGTTTTGTTTTGTCATCTTTGATGTATCCATCTTTCGAGATAGACATTCTACATTATCCTCGTACAAGATAACTTGCATCTTATCTCGTATAAGTAAATCACATATCTTTTCGATATGTTGGGTCAATAGTCTTAGCCAAACAAATTTTCAGCTTGTCTCGTGCATAAAAATTATTTTTACATGATTTGAAAAAGCGTCGAGTTTTAAAAGATCTAAAGGTAATGATCTTTGTAAAATTTAGATGACACTTCTGGAACAACTAAGATATGGTGCTTCCAAACCAAGAAAAGATAAAATTATTTATATTCACACCCAACAATCTTACAATTATTGAGGTATTCAATAGATATGCTTTTATTCATATTGAATCTCTTTAAGATTCTCTTATCATATGTCTATTCATAAATAAAAATTCATATTTAAGTACACGATTTTCAGGTCGAGACTAAACTTGATTTCTAGATTCATTTTCTTAAATACTCTCGTTAAATAATCAAACTCTTCATGAGTTTCCAATTTGAATCTCTTCAAGAGTTCTAATAATACTCAAATTATCAATATGTATCATAACAAGTCTTGATTCAAACCTTTTTTTATTGAAATAAGATCATTCTTATAATATTTCTTCAACAAGCACTCGTTAAGGTGATTATATCAAATGCGCTAAAATTGTTTTGATACATATAAATATTTAAGGGGATATATCTGAATAAATTTCCTCAAAATTTTCCATATGCTTATGTAATTTTAAATTCTTCAATGATAAATTTCACTATATAGGGGTCCACAAAATAATTACACGCAATTGTATACCCCACTTGCATTACACATTTAAGTGTTTGGACTACTGGTCCAAAAACTTCACTTTTGGAGGTTCAAAGCATCTTTCTACATTAAAAAAAATTAATATCTATACTCCTCAATAGAATTATATTCAATATCCTCATTTTTATTTACTTCTGTAGAAACGTTGTTTGTAAAATCGTTGTCGACAACTTTTCTATTTCGGTTCCATTTTTTTCTGGTATCGACATAACTTATTGAAATCTCTTCATCATTTTAATATCCATTTTAGGTACCTAAAACTCTTCTAGAGTTTTATTATTAGTTATGTCTTGGGTCTCTTCAAGAGCAACTGCCTCCATTATATGAATATCTCATACTACTTTCCATCTACGAGAATTTTGATCATTTGAACCAATTTCAACTATCATGCTTCAGGTACAATTTACATCCATTCGCTCATACATGTCATCCTTTTGAGATCTCAATTCAAATTCAGAGCATTTTCAGTTGGTATATGAGACTTGATTTGTAATACCCCTAAAACCAGGTTAATATTTTTCTCAATTTTCAACGATTATAATTTTTTTAGTATTCGATTTTAGTCCTTGAACTATTTAATTATGTTACTTTCAGATCATTAAATTTTATTTTGAAGAATTAAGGATCAATGATTAAATTGTAAGAAATGTGAAGTTTGGAATGCAAGTAAAGTTGAATGACATAAGTGCAAGAGGTGGAAAGCTTAATAGTTAAGATTGAATTAACCCAAATCCTATTATGGAGCTTAATCACCCATGTTAGGTATCAAAATAGCATAATTTTATATTTTCCTAATTAAGGGGAAAATGAAGTTTAAGAAGATAATTTGGGGTGTACCCCACATTTGATCCCTTCATGAAAGAAGAAGTGATTCGCTATCATCTTCTCCAAGTTCTTTATACCATGGAAGAATGTTTGCCATGATCCCTAGGTCATTAATTTCAAATCTCTAATCCAACTTCATATTTGGTAAGCTCTTGCTCCTAGCTTTCATTTGGTACTAATTTTACTAAGATTAGAACATATGTGTTCATGAACCCTAAACTCTAAAGGTAAGTGTTTTGTGCAGTTAAGGGTCCATATGTGAAATATGATTAATTCTAAGCTTCATGGTATTTTTTCTATGATTTTTAGAGCCTTTGAGTATCAAAGGCTAACCTCTTGGAATTTAGGATTCCATTTCAAATTAGAGACTGTGTTGTTATATGTGCAATGCTTCTGTAGAACTAAGGTTTTGATATAATATTTGAAAAATGTTTTGGACTAAATTGAAAAGAATTTAAAATATGTTTTTAGTCAAAAACAACTTGAAAATATGTTTAAGGGTTTTAAAGGCTTTGGAATGATTTTAAAATGTATTTAAAGGTTTTTTAAACTACCAAAATTCCAGTAGCCAAAACCCGTACCGATACGCCTAACCGTATCGATACGGTGTATTTTGAAATAGCCCAACGGCCATAAATGGTACTATTCCCAACGGCCATAAATGGTACTATTCCCAACGGCCATAAATGGAACTATTTCCAACGGCTATAAATGGTACTATTCCCAACGGCTATAAATGGTACTATTCCAACGGCTATAAACGGCTATATTCCCAACGGCTATAAACGGCAATATTCCCAACGGCTACAAACTCATTTGGGACTATAAATTGAAGGCTGGAACACTTGAAGAATGCAAGAGACAACATCCAAGCAATATGGTCAAGAGAATTAGAGTCTAAATCTTTATTTTACTATTCTCTTGTACATAGTCTGTAAAAAGTGATTTTATTGTTTTTATCCTTCACTCTTTCTTGTGAGCTAAATTGTGTAAACACCCACCTTGTGAGGTTTATTTGTTTACATTTTTTTTACCCTTGTAAAAGGAGAGGTTCTAGTTTAGCCTTGAGAGAAAAACTAGAGTTGGTTCTATCTTAGCCAAGTCCAAAAGATAGGGTTGTAACGGTTTCCTCCTGAGCCTGGAAAAGGGGACGAATTCATTGTTGAGTGAATTGGGAAATCCTTAGTGGTGTGCTAAGGTAGTGGATGTAGACTCGGTTGAGTAGTCGAACCACTCTAAAATCATCGTGCAAATTGTCTACCTTTATTTCGGTTTTAGCCAATTCAACCACCAAACATTTACAACCCTCCTTGACGGTTTTGGTGATCGATTCGAGCGTGCAAAAAACCCAACAATTGGTATCAGAGCCTCGTCTCCATCGAAGGACTAACATCCGGGAGTAAAGATCTATTGCTCGAAGTCCAACCGTTCAAGAAAATGGCAAGATTTGAAGAAGGCCGCTCTATCTCGTGTCCTCCACTCTTCGAAGGAGAATCATACTTCCAATGGGCAAATATCATGAAACTCTTCATCAAGTCTCAAGACTATGAGGTTTGGGACATCATTGAAGATGGGTATTTGGAAGCTCCAAAAAAGAAGAAAAAGCAAAGGAGTGCCAACGACACGAAGGCAAAGCTAAATACCAAGGCGATGCACATTCTCTATTGTGGCCTCAACGAAGAAGTTTCCAAGAAGATCTCCGTATGCAAAAGTGCCAAAGAAATATGGGAGAAACTTGAGAAGCTCTATGGCAACAAGAAGGGAGAAAATAAAGATGATGATCAATCATGTGCAAACCCTCTCTCCAATCCAAAGGTGGATGGTGTTTTGGCTCTCGAGGAGCCTAAGGTATCTTCTAACTCAAATGAATTAAATTCATATTCTTTTGATGAGTTGCAAGATGCTTTCGATGAATTATTTTTGGAATTTGAGACCATGAATTCCAAATTTAAGAAAATGATTTCAAAACTTGAATTTGAAAATAATTTTCTTTTGAAAACAAAATTGGATTTTGAAAACCAAAATAAAATTTTGAAAAATGATTTAGAGTTTTCAAAAACAAGTAAAGATGTTTTAGAAAAAGAAAATCTTGATTTGAAAGTTAAGCTTGAAAGCTTAACAAAAGAAAAAGAAATCATTTTTAGTAATTCATCTTGTCACATAATGGCAAAATGCTCACATTGCCATTATCATGGTCATTCTATACATACTTGTCCTATAAAGAAGAGACAATCTTATAGGATTAGACAAGTATGGGTTCCTAAAGGAACTAAAGACATTGTGACTAACGTAAATGGATCCAAAGAAATTTGGATACCAAAAATCAAGTGAATGTCTTTTGTAGGTGTGTTGGAGCAATGGCAAGCAAAGCGAAATCAAAGAATGCTCAAATCACACATGAGAAGAAGATTGGGTAACCTCTAAGCTTAATTACTTCATTTTATACATTTGGTTATCTAATTTTTGTTTAAAGTCTTGGATTATCTGTTAAGCCTAATATGATGCAATGAGTAAGGGGGAGCCAGTTTTTTTTTTAAACCAAAATTTTAAGTGTGTCAAAATTTTTTTTTGCCTCCTATGTTATCTTGAACTTAAATGTCATTTTAAATTCTTTTTGATATAACAAAAAGGGGGAGAAATGGTTTGAAAAATTGAATTTTCAAATGAATAAGAGGGAGCTTTATATGATTTCATATCTTAATCTCTTATTCACAATTTTAAAGCTAAAGGGGGAGAATCCCAAACAAATTTTTCAAGTTGGTTTTATTATATCAAAAAGGGGGAGATTGTAGAACTAAGGTTTTGATATAATATTTGAAAAATGTTTTGGACTAAATTGAAAAGAATTTAAAATATGTTTTTAGTCAAAAACAACTTGAAAATATGTTTAAGGGTTTTAAAGGCTTTGGAATGATTTTAAAATGTATTTAAAGGTTTTTTAAACTACCAAAATTCCAGTAGCCAAAACCCGTACCGATACGCCTAACCGTATCGATACGGTGTATTTTGAAATAGCCCAACGGCCATAAATGGTACTATTCCCAACGGCCATAAATGGTACTATTCCCAACGGCCATAAATGGAACTATTTCCAACGGCTATAAATGGTACTATTCCCAACGGCTATAAATGGTACTATTCCAACGGCTATAAACGGCTATATTCCCAACGGCTATAAACGGCAATATTCCCAACGGCTACAAACTCATTTGGGACTATAAATTGAAGGCTGGAACACTTGAAGAATGCAAGAGACAACATCCAAGCAATATGGTCAAGAGAATTAGAGTCTAAATCTTTATTTTACTATTCTCTTGTACATAGTCTGTAAAGAGTGATTTTATTGTTTTTATCCTTCACTCTTTCTTGTGAGCTAAATTGTGTAAACACCCACCTTGTGAGGTTTATTTGTTTACATTTTTTTTACCCTTGTAAAAGGAGAGGTTCTAGTTTAGCCTTGAGAGAAAAACTAGAGTTGGTTCTATCTTAGCCAAGTCCAAAAGATAGGGTTGTAACGGTTTCCTCCTGAGCCTGGAAAAGGGGACGAATTCATTGTTGAGTGAATTGGGAAATCCTTAGTGGTGTGCTAAGGTAGTGGATGTAGACTCGGTTGAGTAGTCGAACCACTCTAAAATCATCGTGCAAATTGTCTACCTTTATTTCGGTTTTAGCCAATTCAACCACCAAACATTTACAACCCTCCTTGACGGTTTCGGTGATCGATTCGAGCGTGCAAAAAACCCAACAGCTTCCATTGATGAATTCCTTATTTAATTTAATGTTGGAGTTAATCCTAATGATGAAATCATCGATTCGACAATGGAAGCTAAGGAGAACTAAGCTTGGTTTAGTAATTTGGATTGCTCTGTAACATCAGGGTATTTGATGAGTGTAGTTACGAGTTATGTAATGATTTAGCATCATTCTATTGTACCTTCTTGCTATGCTTGATGTGTGAATCACTTGTATTAGGCTCAATTAGAGCACAATTAGATGACAATCTATGTGAATTGGTAAGCTTGACAAGCTTACAACTTATGTGTTATGTAGATCTTGTAGTGAATATACCTTGTGCTATGTATATATTCAAGTTGAAATGTAATCTCTAAGAGTCATGTGCTCATCTATATGATTTGGTAAGTTAAGTCAAGGTTCGTGAGTTTAAAATTTGTTAAGCAAGTTAAGTTATACATATGCCTCTTTGATAAGTCCTATGATCTTTCAAGCTTTGATATATGTATAAATTAAGCTAAGATATAATACATTATGGAGATTTAAGCTCATCTCCGAAAGCACAATAAGCTAAGTTATTATTTATATTGATTACTTGTAAGAAAGTTATGTAAAATCTCTAGTATAATCAAGTAACTTTGGATATAGTCCATTTGAGTTCATGTTAGGGTTTGGATTACAATCCTTATTTGGCGATAGTAGGAGGGGTGTTGTTGTTGGTCATTGGTGGCAGTAGGAGCGAGACCATTTTCAGTTAATTTGGCGACAAGTGGATGGGGTTCGTGTATCCATAACTACGTATAATCCAATGGGATAAATAATGAAAGTTATATGCTATGATTCAAGTTTTGCCATGAAAGTTATATGATATGATATAAGTTTTTTCCATGACAGGTATATGACATGATACAAGTTTTTCCATGAAAGATATATGCTATGATATATGTTCTTGCTATATATGGAAGTTTATGTTCATTATGTGTCATTTGCCATTCAAGCATGTAAGGGACTAGCCAATATGCTATGCTCATTTGATTAGTCTTATTTTAACTACCTCACTAAGCTATATAAGCATACACTGTTTCATTGCATCCATTTTTAGGTGATTAAGTTCTATAGAGATTTGAGATCGTGTTTAGGGGTTACAAGTCAGTGTTGTCAAGTTCATTGAGTAAAATATATTTTCTAAAATCCTAGATGGTGGCATATTAGCTAAGTTAAGTATGATGAATATTTGATGATTTGAAATGTAAGTATAAGCATGTTGTGTACTTGGTCTCATTCATGAAGGTGTAATTTATATGTGAAGCTATGTTAAGTTCATGATGCTATGCTAAGTATTTGTCGATTCCTAAGAACTTCAAGGTAAGTTTAAGTTAAGTTAATATATGATATGATAAGCAAGCAAAATGCTTAAAAGTACCACAAAGCATTGTTTGGTTTTATGCTTGAATGATGCATTGAGAATGGACATCATTTTAGTAAACACACCAAGTTTAAGATTTTGCATTTGATTTGCTTGTTGAAATGCCAAGTGCATGCTGATTGTATTTTGATGCTTAGATTTGTGTATTGAATTTGATTGTTGATAAAAGTGGCAAATATGACTTAAAATGAAATTTTCTAGTGAAACAAGGAAAAGGTCTCGATACCTTCCATTGAGGTCTCGAGACCATCTTATAAAATTTCGAAACCTTCCCTAAAAGTTTGAATTTCAGCATTTTGGTCACTTATTCATAACTTTGTCAATTGATCCCCAATTTAGTCACCATTTTTAAGGGTAAACTACCCCAGTGACCACCAAACTATAGGGGCGTACCTATTTTGACCACCAAACTCGTCAATCAGACCACTAAACTTATTAAATTGACCTATTTTGACCCCTGCCGTTAAAAAATTAACAGAAGGGTAACAAAGGGGTGATGTGGCAGTTAACAAAAATTTGTAAAATTACACATTTAGTCCTTGTTATTTACTTATTAAATTAATTTGATCCTAATTTTATTTTAATTAAATAAAATTAATCAACCAATCAGATGATGACACATGTCATCACCCAATTGGATTAATTTATTCAAATTTTAAATTATTTTATTTACAGGGAAATTAAAGAAGCATAAAGAATGATAATGGGGAGGTTTGAACCCAGGACCTTGGACCATGATAAATTCAAACATGTTTACCACTAAGCCAAGCTGCTCTTTGCGTTATAAACTGCGCCCTTTTATATACATTTCTTATAAAGCGATAAATGGTAGGGAAAATTAGTATCAAATTGATTTAATAAGTAAATAACAAGGACTAAATGTGGAATTTTACAAATTTTTGTTAACTATCAAGTCACCCCTCCTTTACCCTTCCGTTAAATTTTTAACGACGGTGGTCAAAATAGGTCAATTTAATTAGTTTAGTGGTCTGATTGACGGGTTCGATAGTTTGGTGGTCAAAATAGGTACGCCCTTATAGTTTGGTGGTCACTAGGGTAGTTTACCCTTTTTTTTTAAATTCACAATTTAGAAAGATCATGAGATTATCCATAAGATAAAACAATAAATAATTTTTTAAGTGCCCCTTGAAACTTTTATTATTTTCGAGATTAGTCCTTAAACTTTTGAAAAATTAAAAAGTGACCCATAAAGAATCTATAAGATGATTAATTTGATTAAAATGAGAATCTCTGGCTTAAAATGTTGGAATCTAATAGTTTGGAAACAAGTTACAAGTTAATTCCTTAACTTTTGGATAATTATATTTTAGTCCCTAAAGTTTTGAAAGTTTCAAATTAATCTTTAATCTATATCAAGGTTTAATTTGTAGAAAAGATACTATTTTTATTTCTTATTTCATAAGTAAATCAGAACATACTTATTTATACTGATTATGATACAAAATATCCTATTTTATAGCCTAAATATGAACTAATTAACATACAAAATATTTACATAATTTGCCAAAGATGTCGACAACTTATTTTTTTTGCTCCCTTAAATTGCTCACTTTTGACTCCCTTAGATTGCTCACGTCAACATAATGATTCTATAACAATGATCTAAACTAGTCATGAAATCATTAAATTAGTTAATATGAACGTGAATTTAATTCTTTTGTTGTTTGTTTGGAATTTTTTTGATATCGGGTAGAGGGTGTTGCATATTAGATCGGGTAGGGGTGTTGCATGATTATTCTCATTAGGTCAGTAAATATATATGACAACTAATATGTAATAACATGAATTACCTTATGAACTTCTGGTTCATATACGAGGATCTAGATAATGATAATTATTTTTTTTCATCTAGCTGATTATTACCTCCCCGGAGGTTGAGAAAAATCATGTCAAAAATGATTCTCCAATGATTGATTAAAAATTTAAACATAAAAGGAGAATCATACTCAACACATATATTCTCAATCCTTTTTTATATACTCATTTTGTGTGTTGTGGTGGAACAATTAAACTATATATCGCACATTTAAAAATGTCTAAAATTGAAAATATATGACTTTTACCAAAAACCAATCATAATGAGGAGTTTATTAGAACTCATTGGCTTGATGCATATATATGTTGCGATATGTGATACCATAAATATAATAAATTGTTTTGTTCTCATAGTTTAGCAAAAAAGAGGCATCCAATCAAAATTTTTAATAAACTGTTTTGTTCATAATCAACAGGCTTTGTATCAATTATTTCAAATGATATACAATATAATCTTTAAAAGCCTAAAATATAAACCCACAAACTTTAGCATGACCAACAATCTTAATTGCATAATCTGAAAATTTTCTTTTCTAATCAATCTCATAAACTTCTAATTGTAAGTTGATAATATATATGTAGAGGCATCTACTAAAATTATATAAAAATTTTCACATTTGTAGATAAATGAGCTCATATTTCATTCATATATGCAAAAATTTTAGTCTCAACACCAGTACAAGGACTTCAAGTTCATTTGGTAAGTGAGATCTTAATCAATTCCTTTAAGAACAAACAACACAAGAATGTCAGGTTCTTTTAATAAATGTACATGTAATATTTCTTCGCATCATTATTAATCTGGATGGTCTAAACCGATCATGCCAACTATATATATATATATATATATTCATGAATTTGTAAACTTTTGGTTTACCATAACATTTGATTCAATCTTACTCAAACATTTGTAGTGCATTCCAAAGGAGAGTGCATACAAATTTTCTAAATTTTTCTTATTATCTTGAGCTATACTCATAAGGGTTAAATGCCCCATTGGTACATGAACTATACACAATTCTTTAATAAAGTAGATTTACTTTTTCCATTTTCAGTTTCATACATATACTTTTCTTTTGTCAATGATTTTACACTTTTCTGTCATGAAAGCTGACATGGACCCATTAATCAAGTAAAAAAAATGACATATGGCAATTTTTTTAAAAGAATAAATCACCCATTTACTTAAGGCAAAATACAAAGATTAGTCCTCAACAATAATTTTTTTATCTGCAAAGAAGTATGATATTGTTGAGATATTTGATTTTTTATCTGCAAAAAAGTATGCTATTGTTGAGATATTTGATTTTGATATAACTTAAATGAAAAATATTTTTGGACTTAAACTAATTTGCAAAAATATTTTAAAAGTCCATTAACTTGAAAACTATGTTTGAAAGCTTTCCAAAAGGTTTTTTTACATGTTTAAATTCTTTTAAAATAGCTAAAGTGTCAAAAATATTATGTGAGTACCGATACCCTTTCCCATGTATCGAGACCCTGTCAGCTGTACTGGTACTCGTTTTACTTGTACCGATACACCCCTTTGTTTTCCCAAAAATCCATTTTCCAGTAGCAGAATAGGATATCGATACGGCCTCAGCCGTACTGATACACTATGGGGTGTATTGATACCCAATGCAATTTTACCCCAATGGCTCTTTCTATTTCAGGATGTGTATCGATACATGTCCCCGTGTACCAATAAGCCCAGAAGTGCATTTAATGCTGGAAATAAAGTCCCCAACAACTAGTAATGACCATAAACTCCTTTGAGGGTTTAAAAGACTCAATCAAGCAGCCATGCAACAACAAGAAACCAACTACCAACATTCAATGTTAGAGAAATTGTTCTAAAGCTTATTTTTGTCATATTTCTTTGTAGAACACACTTGTGAGCTTACTTGTTATATTTGGTCAAGTGTTAAAATTTTGGTGAGAGCTTAATTGTGCAAACTTATTTGCCTTGTGAGGTTTTCTTTAGTTTGATAAATTTGTTTCCTCTTGTAAGAGAGTGTTTCAAGACTTTGGGTTATAAGTCTTGGTTGTAAGTGTTATCTCCTTGAACTTTGGAAAAGAGGAAAACAAATCTAGTGGATTTGAGAAAATCCTCAGTGTGGATAGCTAATGTAGTGGAGGTAGACTCGGTTGAGTAGTCGAGCCACTATAAATCTTCATGTCACAATTTTTATTACTTATCCATTCATCCACCAAAGCAAAAATCCAATTTACCCCCTCTTCGCATTTGATTGATCGTTCGAGCCCAACAATTTGTATTAGAGCTTCATCTCTATGCCGGGTTAACATCCTAGAGTCGATCCTTGAAGTGCCCAACCTTTCTACATCAACCGGAGATCATGACGCAATTGTAGTCTCTCGGCGTGAATGGTTATTTGCTGGCAATAAGGCGTAAAATGTGTAGAAAATGTAAAAACAGTGCCAATAAAATCTATTGCGTGCAAGTATATACGGTCTGTAAGTATTCAGTCCTGAAGTAAGTTCATCTACTTGAACATCTTCTTTCGAAACATCTTCTTTCGAAACATCTCTTCTTAGTATCCAGCAACTGATCGTTGCAACCCAAGTCAGTTATGATATTGAGTTGCAATAGGCTAACTATGCAAACTTTCGGTTGGCATAATATTTATAAAAATGGAGTGCCAGCTGTCGCTAGGTAGCACACTTAAAAATAGTAAACATGCTAGATAGAAAAAACAGTGCAGAGGCAGTGTTGATTTATTAAAAACTAAGCAGAAAACATAACGTTCAAACACAAACACCCATCACCAACTATGAAATTAGTTCATGGTGAGGGTATCAATAAAAAATCATAATCGTTTTTAACATCCATCATCATCAAAACTAAGAAAAATAACGACACAGAGAATTGGCTAGAAGAGGGTCTCTCAATGTAGCTCTTCACGGCCAGGCTCTTGGTCGAATGTTGAACCTTATCTCCGATCACTCTCCTCATTTTTCCGCCTCCTCCTTTAATTTTGCTTTGATCGGATTTAAATAGGACTCCATGAACATAGGATTATCTTGGATTTGAATTTTGAACGTGTAGGGATAAGAAAGGTGATCATCTTATCCGGTGTTTGAATCCTAAGACTGATCAGATTAGGGCTGGCATCATCGTGCCATTGCTCTTTTGGTATCACAGTTCGGCATGGTACTGCCAAATGCGCTTGGCACTGCTTGTCCGCTATTTTTTCAGAGATTGATCTAATCCCTATTTTCTCACAGCCTGATATGGTCCTATTTTTTCGGGGTCAACATCTTCTTGGCCTGGCATCAAATGTTCTTCTTTGCCGACCAGTGCTTGGCATTAAAGGTCCTTCTGTGCCAACGAATACTCGACATCCTCTTTGGTGTCGTCTCCTTGTTGGGCTAACATGCTCCTACTCTGCCAGCTGTTGTGCCATCAGCTATGCCAACCTACAAAAAGGTGCCACAAACAACCTTTTACAATGACATAACACCAAATCTTTATTCTTTATGCGATGCATGATTTTTCGACCTATATGCAATTAAAAGTACTTAAAAGACAAGGAAGAGCATGTGAAATAAGCATAAAAATTAGTACTTTTGGAGCTTTAATAGCCCCCCACACCTACCTCATTTCTTTTCCTCAAGTAATGAAAAAATAAATTTTAAAACGATGAAAATGATACCTCGGCAAAGTTTTGGCTGGCATGTCAACCGATGGTGGCAAGTAAAAGTTGGCATAGGTCTGTCCTCAGTTATCTTAGTGCAGTAATGCCAAACAATGAAAATTAAGCTAACCTCGGGATATTGTTTAGTGTGAGTAATAAGAGGGAGCATACCACGAATCTTCACCTTAATCCGGACATCACTAAGTTTTCTCTTCATCTCATACCTAAAGTTTTGGACTTGAGAACTAAGAGGAAGCATACCAGGAAGCCCCAAGGAACTTATTATCTCTAGGTAGAGGAGAGTTCAATTTTTTTTCACTTCCTTGACAGAACATTGTTGCCTTATTTGTTTCTTTTTTTTTACCATGGCGTCATTTTTTTTTCTTTTTTTCAATTCCGAGCATAGTGTCAAACAATGCATACAATGTGTTTAAATGTAATTCAATTCCAAAAACTAGAGATCAATTGGCAAGCAACCCCGTCATTACTATTCTGCTGGTATAGGCATTTAAAGATTTAAATTTCCTCATCAGACAAACACCTAGGTCAAATTAAACTTGCCTAACAAATGTTAACATGTTTCAAAAATCGGCCGAGACAAAATTTTCTTTTTCATTTTTAATGGTTTGGTATGCATGGCGTTAATCCTAATCTAACCTATATGGCATGTCATGGCATGAAAACAAAATACAGTACAAAAAATAAACATAAATGACATGGCCTAAATGTGAGGAAATGCCCCAAAACCCAAGATGTGCATTGTCCTCAATGCATGAAACAACACATATAAAAAAAAAACAGAAAATAAAAAATGCATGAACATGTGAATGCAAAATGAGGTGCAAAGAGTTAGGATGAAGAAGACTCCCCTTTAGAAGAGACTCCTTCTCGGGCGGCACATGCTTCAGCTGCTATGTTGGCACCGCTCTTTCTCTAGGATAGGCTCCCATAGTTAGGAGCCATCCTCTTCTTCCTACTCCACCCTTGAGCGGAAGTGGAGGCAGGGGTCTCTTTCACAACCTTCACCAACTCGGATGAGGTTGGTGTGGCAGCTGACTCGACATGTGCAGTAGGTTTCTTCTCACTTTCGACAGCAGATTCTATTGGCGTAGCAGACTTGGTAGTTTCATCTTTGACAGGGGAAATAGGTTCTTTGCAGTGGTCGGAACTGGACTGGGCACTGAACTATGAACCGGACTGGGCTGGCTGGCATATCATCATCTTCAGCAAAGATCTCTTCCGTAAAGGCAGGAAATGCTGGCATGATGCCAGGAGAAAGGCTCATCAAGGTTTCCTTAATGGCAAGGTGTCTAGCTTGGTCATATCTCCAGAGCTTTCTCTGTTGCTCCTCAGCCTTCACTAATTTCTGGAGAATAATTTCCTGACGTTGATGTATCAGAGCGAGCAATGCCATTGAGTCTGCTGGCATTGAATCCACTGGCATTGAGGAAGCTAGCTTGGCCTTGTGCATTGGTGTGGCAGCCTTGCCCTTTCTCTTATCTTTCATAATAATGCAGTGAGGTTCCTCCAACCGGCTGGCGTTATAGTATAGCCCTTTACCTTGAGGGCAATGTCTTCCTCGGTTGTGGGCACATTGTACCGGCGACAAATATTACAAATTAACAATGGGAAGAACAAACATCTAGTCATCTTGAGAGCGCATTTGTATACTTCATTAATGATAATCGAACCGGCATTAATTTTCCTTCCCAATAGAATAGAAAGTAGCAATGCCAGGCGGTCCTCCGAAACGGCCTCGTTGTGGGTCACCGGCATCAAACTTTCCTTGAAGAAATGGTTCCAGCCTTTTTCTTGTAGTTTAAGGGCCACTCTCTTAACCGCTCGGTGTCCATTGGAGGACATAATCCACTCTGTGCCATTGCTCCAACCCTTGTAGCATGAGTCGGTTTGGGACCATATTAGTTATGTGCTTATACTGATCCGTGAAATCCTTGGCCAAATTCTTCCATGACCTAATATGAGCACGTGTTAACTGATTGTACCACCTCAACGCAGGCCCCACTAGGCTATCTTGAAAACAATGAATTAGCAACTTCTCATTGTCGATGAAACTTGTCATCTTTCTACAGAACATGGTTATGTGGGCAGTAGGGTAAGTTGTCCCATCAAACTTTTCAAACACCGGTGTCTTGAACTTGGGTGGAATTACCAAGCCTGAAACCAAACTAAGATCTCTAACATTCATCCCATGTGACCCTTCTTCTTCCTCCTTCGTTTGAAACTTCTTCTCGAGGTCTTTTCGTGTCTCTTCTAGTTTCTTTGAGAACTCCTCCTTAACCTTGTTCAATTTCTCCATCTCATCGAGATCTGGGACATTATCCCTGACATTTTCCCCTTGATTAAAAATCATACCAGTGGAACATGGGTAGAGGCGCCCGCCAGATGCGATGTTGTCCCATCTCCTTGAATAGACACCCGTTGCAAGGGCTTAGGAGTGCTAGCAACAAAACGGGGGAATCCGAGGGGTCTCCCATCTCTTGACTAGGGTTTTCAATAGCACCTTTTCCTCTTAGATTGAATTGTATCAATTGAGATATGTCTTTCCTCATATCTTGTTGGGACTTGATGATGGTGTCCCTTAATTCTTGTTGAGTTTTCTCCAACTGTTCCCTCAAATCAGCTTCCAACTTAGTAAAACTCACCTCCATTTGCTTCTTTTGATGCCGAGTTAAGTGTGGATGTGGAATATTTGATAATTAAGAATGTTGCCACGAACCCCCGATTAATTAATGTATGCAATGCGACGTATGCATAACAAATATAAATGATTGAATGAAATTAATTAAAAATACACAATCGGCTTCTTTCTTTAAAAGGCGACTCCGCTGGGGACCGTATTATATAAACTATATATTATATATGAAACTATATATAAAAGGCTTATATTATGTATAAACTGTATACTATATAAAAACATTATATAAACGAACACAAGATGTCAAACAAGACTAAGAAAAAGCAACCACATAATAAATATATGGCTAAAGGGGTATTTTTGCCCCTGAGTTCGACCCCAAAAATCAATTTTGCCCATCGCCGAAAAATGCACTCAATGTGGTCCCCAGTCCGCGAAATCGATCAAATTGACCCTTTGACTAGCGTTGACCATTACGATGCTGACGTGGAAGTTAACGGTGATGACGTGACGGTTCACGATGCTGACGTGGTGGTCCACGTTACTGATGTGGCAGTACACGTGGGATGATGACGTGGCATAAGGGGCTGAATTGATTATTTTAACTGAATTCAAGGGTATAATTGATTTTTACCGAATTTAGGGGCACGACTGATTTTAGTTAAAAGTTTGACAACTTACTTAATCTTTAAGTTAAAAATATTAATATTTAAATATTTATTTAAATTTTCATAAATTATTACAAAAATAAAAACATCATAATGTATTATAAAAAATAAGTAAAGACATTAAAGTTATAAATATAAAAAGTTATCAATATAAAAAATCAAAATTTTAAAAATATTTATAAACCATGGGAAAAGCTTTCCACTGTTTCTCGTTATGCTAAGCGTACTAATGCTCCTTGAACATATTTTCAACTGAAACATCATTGTATTAGAGTAGTAATAAAATCAAGATTTTCTTTCATTTTTGTACATAAAATATTAATGAGCATCAATTTGATGTAGGAAAGCGAAAGAAGATTTTAGTTCTATTGTTACTCTAATACAATGTTGATTACAATGATTTGTTTAATGAAAGAAAATACTCAAACTGACGAAGTCGAAGATTTTTTTGATGAAAGTGTTTAATTTTTAATATTTTATAAATATTTTTTATTTATTAAGTTTTTACATTAAATTTTATCATTTTATAATTTTTAAATCAATTTAAATTTTTATATAATTTTTATTTTTAGTAATTTTTAGAATATTTTATTTATTTTTATTAACTTTATGGATTTTTATAAAAAATTTGAAGAATATTTTGATTTTTTTGTGAGAGTCTTCACTTTGCTCTTTTTTTAAAATTATATCCACTTAATTAAATTATTTATCCAGTTTTAATATTTTTAAAATTTTAATAATTTCATAAATTCTTATTTTTCAACTTAAATATTAAATAAGTTATCAAACTTTTAATTAAAATCAATTATGCCCCTAAACTCGGCAAAAAAAAATTATGCCCTCGAATTCAGTTAAAGTAATCAATTCAACCTCTTCTGCCCCGTCATCATCCCACGTGTACTGCCTTGTCAGCACCGTGGACCACCACATCAGCATCGTGGACCGCCATGTCATTATAGTTAACTACCACGTCAGCACTTTAACGGTCAACTTCGGTCAAAGGGTCAATTTGATCGATTTCGTGAATTGGGGGGCCGCATTGAGTGCGTTTTTCGGCTAGGGGTGAAATTGATTTTTTGGGTCGAACTCAGGGGAAAAACTACCCCTTTAGCCTATATATATCTACAACAACCACAAATCATATACATGTCCATCCACATATCACATGGTAAAACAACACAAATATGAGACTGAAATTAAAGAAATGTAAGTACGAGGCAGAAATTAAAAATGCATGATTACGGAGTAAAACACTAGAAAGGGACCAAATTAAACAGAAACAGAAGTTTAAAGGGCTAAAATAAGGATTAAACCATTAGAAATCTGATTAACAGTCAAATTAGGGACGAAATGGAAAACATTTTGGAAATCATAGGGACCGGGTAGGTGGTTTTGAAACCCGAAAGGGCTTAAAAGTTCTTTTAGAAACAAGGAGGGACCAGTTAGCTGTTAACCCATTTTTTTATAAAATTAAATGGGTATATAACCTAACTATCGATCAACCAGACACCTTTTTTCCATTTTTCAAAAAATCTCTGAAAACCTTCTCCCTTTCTCCTCTCATTTTCTCTGAAAATCAATCGAACGTCGCCTCGTTTTGCAGCTCCAACTGCCGCTAGTCGGCGCCGAATACCTAAGAAAAACATCGTTTCTTCCTTCGAAAACCAGATCTGAAACAAAACTTCAAAACCCGCTCATGTTTTTACTTAAATCTTTAGAAAACCGAACCCAAAACATTGTTTTAAAAGCCCATTTTTACCTTCGATTCCTCACCGACTCACCCCTTCGTATTCCCGAAGGAAAATCGTGCGGGCTTATTACCAGAAGGAAGCGAACGACAGAAGAAGCCAAAACGGAAAAGATAAAAGACTAGAAAGCCTATCTCTTTTCCCCTTTTCTATGTGTTTTATGCTTCAAAAATAAAAATAGAGACAAGTATAGCTCTCAAACTCTTTGAGGTTGCCTATCTTGCTTTTCTATTGCTTGAAAATCCCCCATTCAAAACCTAGGTTTTACATCTTTTGGTTTTGTTTTTATAGCCAGAATTACATAGTTTTAAGAAAAAGAAAGCCAAATTAAAATTCCTATTGGTTTTTGTATTCTTGTTTGTATACGTTTGTGGTTTTGAAATGTTTTTGGTTGGATTCATGCTTGCAACTGTCATTGTCGATTTGCCATCTGAAATTGCACGGACATTCTGATATTTTTTGTTTGTTTCATGCGTGGGTGCTAGAGGAGAAGAGGGGACAAGAGAGATCGGTGCGGTGAGGAGCCTAACGGGCATGAATGGCACGTAGGCGCGTGTCGGAGCTAAACAGACGCGGCTGTGGATCCCACACACGACTGGGGAAGGCCAGGAGTCTTTTGCTTCAAGCTAGACCATTTGATTGCTCTCAGATCTAACGGCCATGATTGACGCGACATTGAAGGATTTGAGGGCTCCTAAGGTTTCCATCCGTGGCTTGATATGGACCGTTAGATCTAGATTAGATCCAACGGGTGTGGTGCGGTGTAAGGCGTGTAGGTGTTCCCTTTTTGTGAGAGCGCAAGTACACACTCCTGTCAAGTTATAGTATAAAATATGTCGAATCGCACGAGGATTGGTCATCTTGGTTCGATTTGTAGTTCCTGCACAAGGTAAAGTAAAAACACAAGTAAGTTGATTGTTGAGATGAAGAGTAAAATAAAATAAAACACAATTGATGAAAGAGGTGATTCAGGTTAATAAAGTGGGCAGGGTTATGCTGCCACTTAGTGTGAAACTGCGTTGTAAAGGATAAGTTGTTTTGTGCTGCCACGATATACTGCCTCGGCGGGTAATGGCAGACGGCAGCTACAACCATGTCACGTGGCCGCAACGAGTCTCTACCCCTGCAACTTTCGCTGTCTCGGCAGGTGGAGTGGAAATAAGTCCTGGTGAGATCATGATGAGATCATACTTAATTCTTTGGTGAGTCTTACACTTTCGTGCCCGACAAATGGATTTCTTCAACTGGACTTTTGGAACTAATTGAAGAAGTGAAGATCATGAATTAAGTAAACTTGGAATATTTTATTGAAACAACTCAAAAACCTAATACAACCGTTTCACAACTAATTTACAACATAACCCTTAACCCAAGAGAAGTTTAGAACATGGCGGCGACAAAGAACACTCTAGCGATGTCTATGGAAAACCTAAGATGATTTGAACTAGGAGTACAATGAGTATTTACAGACAAATAACTAGGTTAAGTCCTCCTTAAAGTAGAAGTCCTCAAAAGCAGCTTTCCACATTTAATGTGACTTTAAACTCTGACTTCTTTGAGTTGAATGTGGACTTTATCTCGTTTGCCTTAGCCCGCAAGTAATTTTGAGATCTCATGTCGGTGGCTCCGTCCGCTGCTACATATGTTGGAAAATCGAGTGGATGGTGGAGATAGACTTAGGATTTTTAGCTCTACAAATCGCACTCCGGTTCTCCAACTCTATAGTTTGTTGCCGTGGGCAGCAAGGTCGACGACAACATTTCTCGGAAGCTAGAACTGCGTCAGCACAACCCCTTGGTTCGCTGCCTTAACATTGCATCCTCAGCTCCTCTTTTCCTTCTTCAGCCTTTGTTACCTAAAAACAAAAATTCACTAAAACAATATCTCTTCTTTGCCAAATAAAAGATAATCTATAAAAACAAGGTAAAGCGAAGGAATACTGTAAAATGCAATGCATGAACCTAATTATGCCTAAAATGAGCTCAAAAACAGTAATAATAAGAGGTGGAATGTGCATGAAATATAGGACTTGTGGACACTTTACACACCCCCAAACTCAAACTATTACTTGTCCTCAAGCAATGCAATCTAACATACTTGCTCTAATAATAATCAGAAAGATAAACCTGTATTCAACTTGATTTTGTGCCTCAAGGCCGTGGCACCAATATTAAATTAGTGAAGGGAAATAAAGCAAGAAAATAACTCAAAATTAGATTTCTCATGCCAGTGTAGTGTGTGCATGTCTGTGTACAAGCTGAATATTCATAATAAATAAATAATCAAAGATGTTGTTATAATTTAAAGGTTGCTCCCGAGGCAACACAATTGAGCACATTAATTTAATTATGGCACTGAGAGCTTTAGCTTATCACAACTACTCCTCTAGGTCTGAAGTTAAGTTAGGAGCAAACTACAAAACCCCGAACCCTTAGAGTAGAGTCATCCCGTGAAGACTTTCATTCACTCATGCTAATTTGTCCATCACTTCAAGGCTTTCAGTTTCATGGACTTTGATAGCAATGGAGTGTCCTCGCACATGATTCTTCCTAGAGCCTGTTACGGACACCTCTAGAGTAAAACAACATTTTCTTGTTTTTGATTTTGCTATCGTAGCAGTGCTGTATCGTTTTGTTTGTTTTGCCTGCCTCGACGGCTACCTGTAATCATTGTTAGAATTTTTCAAAGAATTATAAAAATAAGCAGGCAATGTTCATTAGATATTCTAACACATTCAGCAAGTCACAGAGGTGATTTGATAGTTTTAGGAAGAAACAAAAATTCTAAGTCATATTTCATGCTTTTCCCAAAATTAAGTTCAATTTCCATTAGGTACGAAAATAAATTAGTCGACTATCTTATCATAGGCACAAGTTATATAACATATTTCTTTTCCATTAGATGCGAGAGCTATCCCCCCAAACTCGAGATGGGCATTTCCCTCAATGCACAAAATGAAAGAAAATAAATACAAGAGATAAATAAAAGAAAATATAAAAAGAATAAAAATGAAATGAAATGAAGAAAACAGAAAAAGTTGGTTGAGGGTTGAGAAGGGACTTGTGTCTTTTCTGCTGAGGATGAGGAAAAGGTGTGGATGACGAAGCGACGGCCGATAGATGTCTTGGCGGCAACCTTAGCCGGTGAAGTTTTTGCTTTCCGCGGCGGCTAGACTCTTTTCGGCGTATGCTGAGGCTTTTCTTGAGGTTCGGCAAAGGGAGCGGCATGAGGTTCTTTGCTCTCTTCTAACTCCGTCTCGAAGTCCACAGGCTCGACAACGATGATGTGCCACTTCCTCTTCCTAGTTCCTTCCTCCGTAGGTGCTGTCGAAGTGATAAACACCATTTTGTTGGCTGTTGTTGCTATCATTGTTGTTTCTGGATCTGACGACTGCTGCTCAATATCCTCTGATGAGGAGGTGTCTGCCACTGTCCATGTTGTGCCTGCAGTTGCATGGTGCTGCAGGTGCCTCTCGGGGGAGTTTGCCTGTAACCCCCTCGTCCCGGTCTGGTCGGATGACCGGTCTAAGTGGGCCACACGGGGAAAACCGAAGCGAAACCCGTTAAGATTTCCCCTCGGTTAACGACCCAAAAATTTCTTTTTATCTTATCTTGTCTACATGCATAATTAAGACCTATGTGTGGCACAGCAGCGGAAGATTTCAAACATTTCAACATACATAGACCGACCAAACCACCAAACAGTTCATTTTAAGGTTTTTCAGCAGGCCGTTTCGAAACGCCCCTAGGGTGTTCCGAAACGCCTTGACTTGGTCAACGGCCCTGGGTCAACCATAAGGTGACCGTTCCGAAACAGGGGTGACCCGTATCGGAACAACCTTGACGGTCAATATCTCGTGGTCAACGAGATTTGACCGTTTCGAAACATTAAAGGCCCGTTTCGGAACGACTTCATCTCGCCAAATTCTCAAAATTCTAGTAGCCAAAGTGTTCCGAAACGACCCTCATCCGTTCCGAAACGGCAGGCCATTTACAAAGGGACCGTTCCGGAACAGAGGGACCCGTTCCGAAACACCCCCTGTCTGCAGACTCAATTTTGCTGTTCTGAGGCACAAAGGTGCCCCAAAACATCACCAAAACACATCACAACACCAAAACAATTAAACCCAAGGCATACCAACAGTACCATCATGCTTTAACAAGGTTTAGACATGTCAAACTCTAGGGCAACATCACACAAACACGCTTTCATACAGACATCATTCAAACACATATATAAACTCTTAAGGCATAAAGCTAACATTCAAAGTAAGCAATTAGGCATGAGTTAACATACAACATGGCAACACAACCATGAAAAGCAAAATATTAAGGAGTCTAAACATGCTCCTAGCAACCAACAACAACCAACAAAACATTACACATCCCATTGCTTAAACTATTACATGTCTTAGCATTAAAATCCATACTTGATGAACTCAAGTCCAAAACCACACTTGGAGGCCCTCCACTTGCCCTAGCAACCCACGAACTAAGGATCTGCAATGTTGAACAAAGAGAGCGTAAGCAATGATGCTTAGTGAGGGTAAGCTCTAAAAACAAACCTCAACATCGCAGGGTCTGAGCACGATCTAGCCAAGGCAATTCACATTTACCAAGGTCCACAAGATAAAGATGCATGAGCAATATATATCACATATATGCCTTAATCATGAGCTCAACACTACCATACATGTAATCACATTTAAACATCCAAACAGCTCATATATCTCAACCCATTGATACACATATCAATCAACATTGGCACCTAGTTAAGACTCAAATACACGGATAACCGTTGGAACTCACATCCAACAACACAACCATTACCTGACGGTGGGATTACACTCATCACCGGTCTCGCGGAGGGGATTCCACTCATCCTCACGCCCCGTCGATGGGATTCCACTCATCACCGACAATATTTAAATACCATTTCCGGGCGTACCCGTACTCCTCCTTGGTGACTCAACGCCACCAAGGCCACGCGCGACTTTTGACTCATGTGTACAGACTAACATCCTAATGATCGATCATTTGTATTTAAGTTTACTAGTGCCAATATTTACTCACTTCACATTACTCATTTCAATAACCTCGTGCTTAGCACGTACTCACCAACAACCATCATCATGCATGTCTCAAGCATCATAAGTCCAAATCTCATTTCACATGTATAAAGCAATATACATAGGCATTCATACCGCAATTCATACGAGACATACACAACCATATAATGAGTTCAACCAAAGGCCCTAGATTAAGTTTAGGATTAGGCTACCACCCTAATCCTAACTCTAGGTGGGTCTACCAAGCCCAACCTAGTCCACATACTCGAACCAACCATTTTAAAACCGTTTAAAACAATAAACCACTCACCTAAGCTTCCAAGCTCAAGACCAAGCAAGCAACAACCTTCAATTCTCCGGATTCACTTCTGATGCTTCACCGATGCCCAAACTTGATTCTAATCAATCCCAAACACAAACAAAACATCCACAATCAAAATCTTGTCATCGAAACTAACCCGGATTATCATTACCAAGCATTCAACACTCAAAACAAGACCAAAAACAGGATTTTCGAGCAGCCCACTTGACCCATTGAAAACTCTCATTTCAAGCACCCAAACAAGCATCAATTTCACCCAAAATGATCCTCATATATCATACTACCCACAGCCCCCAAATTCCAACCTTTAACAGCCCCCAAACCCACATTAAAACCCTCCAAAAAACCCCTTGGAAACCCAAATCCGAAAATTGATTAAAATCATTTGAAATTTACATATGTAGCATCATTTGGCTCCTACATTCCATAACTAACCATAATAAATCATAATATTAGGTTTAGCTACACAAAGGCACCATTTTTAATCAAATTCTTAGAAAACTCCATTTCCAAATATTCAATGAAAATGAAAATAAATGGTACTTTTAAAGAGGGAAAGATGAGGGGAAGTCAAAAATGTCCTTACCTTTCGATTTGGGGCTGAAATGAGTGAGAAATAGGATGGAACAGTGATTTGGGTGTTGAGTTCTATTTCATGTTGGAAAACCCTTTGAAGAGGAAGACAATGAATAGTAAATGGAGTGTCTTTGTCTTGTTTTAATTTAAAAGCCCCAAATGACCCTTTTGC
Source organism: Hibiscus trionum (assembly GCA_030270665.1). Lineage (NCBI taxonomy): Eukaryota > Viridiplantae > Streptophyta > Magnoliopsida > Malvales > Malvaceae > Hibiscus > Hibiscus trionum. The sequence goes on from BSYR01000013.1 coordinate 15,771,828, forward strand.
CCTTAATGAAATAATATATCCACAAGGACATAGGATCCATGGCTATTTGGGTTTTAATTTTCAAAGCATAGTCTATCATCAATTTAATTAATTTGAAAACCAAACCCGGACCATTATTTAAATTATAAAACCGAACCCAAAATAATATTAAAATATTATTTTCACCTAACCCCTAAACCCGGGTGTTACATTGCCACTGTGTTGGATAGGGTTGTGGCTGAGTAGGTTGGATAGTGCGTCGGAGAGGGCACCTGGTGGTCGGTTTGGTGGGTAGCGGTGGCAAGTGGTGTTCCTTTTGCTTGTGCCGCTGCTGCAAGCTCTATAGGGTATGACGGCAGGATGGGTCCCTCTCCATGGAATTTTTTCAAGAGATAAGCCACAAGAGCTTCTCGGAAATCCCCCACGAATTTTATGAAGCTCAGCTACTGTTGCTCGATGCACTTTGTGCTGTCTAAAAGGGTGTGCAGTAATGTGAGGACTCATTTTCTAGGACAGCTTCAGAACTACCGGGGGTGGCTGGAGTTTCAGGTTGAGCGACAGAAGGTTGGTTGGGTGTTGTGTGCTCTTTCTATGCGTCCTGCATCATCTGTATGCAAATTTTTCGGGTCCAGCCTTCTTTGACAGTTGTTAACTCATCTTTAGGCTCTGCCGGGACACCGAAGTTGGTGTAAAGCCCCGTGATGAGGGCTGGGAAGTACAACCTGCCTTTCTTCTTTTTGAAGCAATTGTGGATCTCTGTGCATATGATCTCCCCAACATTTATCGACCGGTTCATCAGAATACTGTGAATTAGGGCGAGGCACGGTCGGTCGACGGTTGTGTTGTGGGAGGTGGGTAACAGGCGCCTCTTCACAAAGGTGTTCCACAACATTGCCTCAGACAGCAGGTGGCGACGCTGGACAGATCCCACATGTTTGCCTGTCAACCACGGCGTGTTGGGCTTGTAGTGTTTGGCCTTGATTTTCTCATTGTCGGCAGCCATCAGTGACTGCCTCCACTCCTCGTGAGGATTGTCGTGCATATCAAGGCCATAGTATCTGTTGATGACAGCGGCGTTCAGTTTGACAGGCTCCCCCTAGACATATACAAAGGGCTGCCCTGGGCATGGGTGATGGGCGTAGAATTCCCTAACCAAGGTAACATTGGCCGTCTCTAGCTGCCGAGCAAATATCTCCCATCCCTTGTTGTGGATGGTTTCAAATAGGGCAGGCTCTAAACCGAGGTCTCCCGTTTGCTATATGTAATTGAAACCTTGTTCTTCCCAGATTGCCTGCTTGGAGAACTGATCTCTATATCTTTCCTTATCCGCCTTGGAGTAAAATCTCTTGTAGGTGGGTTTGGGTTGTGATGTGGAATCCATGTGAAACGGTTCTACGTAACTGAAACTAGAAAGAAAAATAGTTAGAGAGCAGTGGAAACAAGAGGAAGATAGCAAGGAGGTGAAAGTAAAGTGACTGAATGGATTGCAAGGCGTTTATATAGGGGTTGCCGAAGAGTGCTGTGGTAGCAATAAATGCACAACGATCTAGTTGTCTAGCACATGTTATGGGATTTTTGCCTGTTATATTCGGAGCCGTTGGCAGCTAGCCATTGGCGATCAACTAGCCGTTACACGTTGCTGTGCTGGGCTGCCACATGTTGTCTCGGCGGCATGGTGGGCGGGCTCTTTGCTAGGCCTTGTTCTTGGTCCGGCTCTTTTATTCTTAAACCTTAAATAAAAATAAAGACAAAAATAAAAATAAAAGTATTTACATAATTTCTGAAAAATAAAAATCTAAAAACAAATCTAATCATAAAAAAATGAAACTCTAATCCTAATGCATAAAAAATAAAAATAAAATTAGGTTATGTTGGGAGGTGCATTTCCCAAACATAACCACTTCCTAAGGGTTTTGTGTTTGGCTTTTCGTCCATGTATGTTATTCCTCACCTCAGGTGGGTCCTCCTGTTCCTTCAAGTGCTGCGTCACTGGTTCCTTTAGCCTTCCCTTTGGTCTGTCATGACAGCTGCTGCCCTAGCCTGTTTCTATGCTAATTTTTGCAGCTCTTTCATCTGGGCATCCTTTTTCTTTTTCTGAGGGCTGTAGTACATTCATCTTGATGCTCTGGTCGTCTACCCTCATTGTCAGCTCCCCAAGTTCCACATCTATAAGCATCCTGCTCGTGGCCAAGAATGGTCGCCCAAGAATGATAGGCTCTTTTTCATCGGCCTCAGAATATAAGATGAGGAAATCGGCGGGAAGAATTAGGTTGCCCACCTTTACCAGGATGTCTTTGATTTTTCCCTCCGGTTGTACAAACGAATGGTCAACAAGTTTTAGCATTAAGGAGGTAGGTTTGGCAGGCCCAATACCTAGTTTATCAAAGACAACCTTGGACATAAGGTTGATACTGGCTCCCAAGTCGCACATGGCTCTGGTTTCATGTTTGCAGCCTATCCTGCATGGGATAACAAAGCTACATGGGTCTGTCTGCTTGGGCGGCAGCTTGCTGTCCAGCATTGCCATGCACACTTCAGTGACAATAACTGTCTCGAATTCCCCAATCCTCTTCTTCTTGGAAACCATGTCTCTGATATGTTTGGCATAGTTTGGCATACTTGGAATGGCTTCTATTAGAGGTATGTTGATGTGCACATGTTTCAGAATATCTAGGAATTTTCTAAACTAGTGCTCTTATTATTGTTGCTTGAGCCTATGGGAAAAAGTACTAGCATGTAGATTTCCTCTATATGCTCCTTGCTTGTGGGCTTAGTCTGTGGAGGATCATCTGCTTCAGGACTGTTGTTCTGTTCAGATGCTGGGGCGACTGGTGTTGGTGCTGCTGCGGTAGGCTTCTTTTTCTGATTTGGCTGGGTTTCTGGCTGTTTCTCCACCCTGGGTTTATCCAACTGCTTCCCACTTCTTGTAGATATGGCATTGCACTGCTCGTAAGTGGGTTTGGCTACCGCCTCTTAGCTGGTGGATGCTGCTCCCATTGTCCGGCTGCTATATATCTCGGTAAACTGCCCAAATTGGGTCCCTAGGTTCTTTATAGCAGCCTCCTGGTTGTTCATTCGCATCTCCGTCCTGTCTATAAAAGACTCAGTTTTATCAATAAATTTATTTGTATGAACAATAAAGTCACTAGTTCTAGACATGAAAGTGTGAAGGGTTGCTTCTAGTGAGTTATTGTTTTGTGGCTGCTGAGTCTGCTACCTGGACTGGTTCTGTTGGTAGCCTCCATGTAGCTGTTGTGGGTTTGCAGCTGTCTTTGGGTTGCTCCAGGAGAAGTTGGGATGGTTCTTCCATCTAGGATTGTAGGTGTTCTGGGCAGGCCTGCTATTCCTCTCATATCCTCCCATGTAGTTTACAGATGCAGTGCAGTTAGAGGAATCATGGTTGCCTTCACACTCACCACAGAACGGTTCCACAGCCTTTACATCATGGACCTTCCCAGCGGGTTACACGATGCTCATGACAAGTTTCGTCAGCGTGTCAAGGCGGGCATTAACAGAGTCTAAGGCTCTTACCTCGTTTATAGTTGCTGTCTGCCTTTTTTCGCCTTATGTCGCCTCCGCATTGCCTCTTCTGGTGGTCTGTCGAGAATGATCCCATTGGCTGAGGCATCTATCATCAATCGAGTTGGGTAGTCACCCCATTGTAGAATATTGATACCTGCGTCCAAGCCAGAAGACCATGTAGCGGGCATTTATTCAGCATCTGTTGGTACCGCTCCCATACCTCATACATCGGCTCGTCAACCCCTTGTCTAAAGGCTGTGATCTCATTCCGCAATCTATCAGTGACGTTGGATGGGCTGAATCAATCTAGGAAGTCTTTACATAGTTCCGTCCATGTGTTGAAGGATCTTGCCGACTAATTATTCAACCACTATTTAGCCCTATCCTTAAGTGAATACGGAAATAACCTCAGCCTTAGTACATCCTGTTAGACCCTGTGTATTTTAAATGCTCTACAGATGTCCAGGAATCCTCTCGAATGCTGCCGAGCATCTTTTGTGGTAGTCCGTCCAAAGTGCCCTAATGTGGCTTCAGCTCGAAGTGGTCTGCCTTTATATCATGTTCTGTTACTGTGGGATTGAACCCTCGGAAGTCATGTTTGAGATAATCCCTAGTGGTTTGAATCTAAGGCGGTTGGGGCAGAAGTGGGGGATCATGCCGTGGTAGATCGTGTGGACCTCTGAGCGGCAAGTCTTGTTGCCCATCCCTACCGTGCGCGACACCATTGGGTGGGTCCTCGTTTACCATGTTTACCTTTGCTTTTCCTTTGTCTTCTTTGTTTTTTGCAAGGACTTCCCTGAGCTCCTTCTTAAGTTCTCTTTCTTGACGTTCGATATCGTCGTAAAAGAGGAGTTCACCTTTTGGGTTTGCCCTGGTCATACACTAGTAAAGGACACGGCAAAAACAAATTTTCGATTAAAAATAAAGATAAAATAAAAAGTAAATAAAAGGTGCATCAATTGAAAACAAAATTCGCTGTTACCAATCCCCGACAACGGCGCCAAAAACTTGTAGGGCGTGTAGGTGTTCCCTTTTTCTGAGAGCGCAAGTGCACACTCCTGCCAAGTTATAATATAAAAGATGTCGAATCCCATGAGGATTGGTCAGCTCGGTTCGATTTTTAGTTCCTGTACAAGGTAAAGTAAAAACACAAGTATGTTGATTGTTGAGATGAAGAGTGAAAAAAAAACAAATGATGAAAGAGGTGATTCAGGTTGATAAAGCGGGTAGGGTTATGCTGCCACTTAGTGTGAAATTGCGTTGTAAAGGCTAAGTTGTTTTGTGATGCCACTATATGCTACCTCAGTGGGTAATGGCGGAGGTAGCTACAACCCTGTCACGCGGCCACAACAGGTCTCTGCCCTTGCAACTTTCGCTGTCTAGGCAGGTGGAATTGAAATAAGTCTTGACGACAAGTCTGACAGATACTCCAAGTTCGACAGAGCAATTCTAATATGACCCTTCCTATGTCTAGGCAAGGATTTTGTCACCACGTGATGTAGGCAATACCTAGCAATCTCAGCGTAAACCTAACAAAGGCAGTCAACGTTTGGTTGCTCCTTTTAGCCGCTTAAACTCGAAATTATATATTAGCCGAATTATTCAACACCTCGACATGATGATACCGTACTTAATTCTTTGGTGAGTCTTACACTTCCGTGCCCGACAAATGGATTTCTTCAAATGGACTTTTGGAACTAATTGAAGAAGTGAAGATCATGAATTAAGTAAACTTGGATTATTTTATTGAAACAACTCAAAAACCTAATACAAGTGTCTCACAACTAATTTACAACATAACCCTTAACCCAAGAGAAGTTTAGAACATGGCGGTGGCAAAGAACACTCTAGCCATGTCTATGGAAAACCTAAAATGATTTGAACTAGGAGTACACTGAGTATTTATATACAAATAACTAGGTTAAGTCCTCCTTAAAGTAGAAGTCCTCAAAAGAAGCTTTCCACATTTAATGTGACTTTAAACTCTGACTTCTTTGAGTTGAATGTGGACTTTATCTCGTTTGCCTTAGCCCGCAAGTAATTTTGAGATCTCACGTCGGAGGCTCTGCCCGCTGCTACAGACGTCGGAAAATCGAGTGGATGGCAGCGATAGACTCAGGATTTTTAGCTCTATAAATCGCACTCCGGTTCTCCAACTCCATAGTTTGCTGCCGTGGGCAGTAAGGTCGGCGACAACATTGCTCGGCAGTGACTATCTTTAGCTGGAACTGCGTCAGCATAACCCCTTGGTTCGCTACCTCAGCATTGCATTCTCAGCTCCTCTTTTCCCTTTTCAGCCTTTATTACCTAAAAACAAAAATACACTAAAACAATATCTCTTCTTTGCCAAATAAAAGATAATCTATAAGAACGAGGTAAAGTGAAGGAATACTGTAAAATGCAATGCATGAACCTAATTATGCCTAAAATGAGCTAAAAAACAATAATAATAAGAGGTGGAATGTGCATGAAATATAGGACTTGTGGACACTTTACATGCGGCTGTGCAAAAACAAAAGATTATGGTTTCATATATGTAATTAGGCTTATTATTATTTTTTGGGTTCTCTAACGGGCCTGGAGTAACATAACATATATTTATATATTTTTTGGCTTTGTAATAATATGGACTGATTTATACATGCAACGATACTCTCCTTTTTTATTTTCAGATTTAATAATAATAATAATAATAATAATAATAATAATAATAATAATAATAATAATAATAATAATAAAATGATAATAAAGTGATAAATAAACAAAATAAAATTGGGTCTAGGACCCGAATAAAATTAGTGATTACAAAGGTGTGGAGACATTATCTCTATGGTGAAAAGTGTATTGTATACACGGATCATAAGAGTTTAAAGTATTTGATGACTCAAAAGAATTTGAATCTTAGGAAGCGTAGATGGTTGGAGTTTTTTAAGAATTATGATTTAATGATTGGGTATTACCCGGGTAAGGCTAATGTTGTGGCGGATGCCTTGTGTAGTAAGGTTGCGATGGAGTTAAGAGCAATGTTTGCACGGTTGAGTGTGATGCAAGATGGTGGTCTCTTGGCCAAGTTGCAGGTGAAGCTATCTTTGTCACAATTGATAAAGGACAAGCAACCTTATGATGAGGAGTTTGTACCGAATGTTAAGGATATCATGGATGGAAATTCGACAGATTTTCATTTTAATGATGATGGAGTGTTGTGTTTCAAAGATCAGATAGTCGTGCCTAATGATGATGAGTTGAGGCGTACCATTTTGACCGAAGAGCATAGTAGTCCTTTTGCTATGCATCCCAGTAGTACTAAGAGGTTTCGAGGCTTGAAGGAAGAGTACTATTAGGTTGGTTTAAAGAAAGATGTGGCTGATTTCGTTGCTATGTGCATGACATGTCAAAGTGATAAGGCTAAACATCAGTTTCCTCCCGAGTTGTTGTAACCGTTGAGGATATCGGAATGGAAATGGGAGAGAATCTCCATGAATTTTGTGTTTGGGTTGCCGTTAATGCCAACTAAGAAGGATTTCATTTGGGTGATTGTTGATCAGTTTATGAAGAGTGTACATTTTGTGCCAGTGCATACAACATATACTTTGGATAAGTTAGCAGATTTGTATATTGCGAAGATTGTGCATTTGCACGGAGTGCCGAAGTCTATAGTTTTGGATAGATATCCATAGTTTACAGTGAGGTTTTATGAGTGTTTACATCGAGCTTTGGGTACACAGTCTAATTTCAGTACTTTATATCATCATTGGACGGATGGTCAGTCTGAGCGTGTGATCCAGGTCTTGGAGGATATTTTGAGATGTTGTATCATTAAGTTCCAAGGAACCTAGGAGAAATGATTGCCTTTGGTGGAGTTTTCTTATAATAATAGTTACCAGGCTAGTATACAGATGGCACCGTATGAGGCTTTGTTTGGTAGGAAGTGTCGTACGCCTTTGTGTTGGGCTAAGGTTGGGGGAAAATCATGTTTCCTTGCCTGATGTGTTGAAAAGCACAAATGAGAAACTGAAGCTTATTTGTGATCGTCTGAAAGCTGCCTCAGATCATCAGAAATCCTACGCAGATTTGAAGCGTAGGAAGATTGAGTATGCGATTGGTGATTGTGTGTGTTTTGAAATGTCACCTTGGAAGAAGGTGATGCGTTTCAGACGTAAGGGAAAGCTTAGTCCAAGGTTTATTGGACCGTATGAGGTTGTGGAGCGTGTTGGTCAAGTGGCTTATCAGTTGAGTTTGCCTTCCGAGTTGGAAAAAGATTCATAATGTGTTTCATGTTTCGATTTTGTGGGGGTATAGATCAAATCCATTGTAAGTTATGCTAGTGGAGGAAATTGAGTTGCGAACGAATTTGTCTTATAATGAGGAACATGTTGAGATTCTTGATTCTAGTAGCAAAGTTCTTCGTGGTAAGACGATTGAACTTGTAAAGGTGTTGTGGCGACATCGAGGAGTTGCAGCGGCCACGTGGGAAAGCAAGGTGGACATGTTGAAACGATTTCCGCACCTTTTTCCTTTAGGTAAAATTTCAAGGATCAAATTTTCTTAAGTGGGAGAGAGTTGTAACACCCCGATTTTGTGCCTAGATATCAACCATAAAATATTAGACGGTTCGGGAGAACCGAGTTAGTGATTCGAGTTAGTTTCAAAATTTAAATTGGAATAAATATTTTTGGGAAGGATAAAAAAATGGAAAAATGTTCTAAAATCCTTATTTAATATGTTAATGATTTTGATGAAATCAATTTTCGAAAATGAGATTGGAAATTTGACATTTTGGGACTAGTGACCAAAATGTAAAAGTGTAAAACTGTTTTAGTGATTGTTTTGTAAAAGGTTCAAAACTTTGAATTTTTAAGGAGCTAATATACCTATGGTTTTTATCAGATTTTTTTTATCTCAATTGGGTTTTGATGATTTAATTGTGGAAAATTGGTTTAATTGAGATTTAATTGGTGAAATTGTTTGAGATTCGTTTTGGATCTATTTTGCTAGATTCTTGACCAGATTAGAACATGATTATGATGTTTTATAATGTTAATAAGTTGGTTTTAACATTGTAATCCCAAAACTAGGTGAATCTCTAATTATCTAAATTTCTAGTGATGAGTTTTTGAAGAGTTGTGGTGGTTTTATGTATGCTGAAGGTATAAGGTTGTTATTAGATGAATTTTGGATGTTATTTGATGTTGATTAGATGTTAGATTCGAGTGTTTGTGGATGGGCTTTGATTAGCTTAAGTTTTAGGTTGATTTCGGTTATTGTGGAGGGGTTTTGACTTGTGTTTGTTGAGGTTTGCTAAGGATTGTTATTGCCGGGTTTATGAATACATTGTGATGCATTGTACCCTCTATTTTTGTGTGGTTAAAACAGGGGATGTTGATTCCGTAGCTATCGATGACGTTTTAGAGGCTTCGAACGCTTGAATTCGCATATGCAAATGGTGCTTTGCGTTGTCAGTGAGTGAGAACAAAACCTACAGCTTTAAAAAGGGTTAAAGATGGTTTTAGGAACTTAGATTAAGCTTGAAACGCTATTCTAAGTTCAAAAGTAAGTATAAGTGCATTTTCCCTCTCGGTTGTGCTTTTACGAAGTGATTTATGCACTTGGTTTGATTTCATGATACATACTGTTTATGCATGGTTAAAAGTATGAAATATACTTTTTTTAATCATGAAATGATGCTGGATGCACGCCATAAGTGATCCATGTAAGTATGTGTTTTATACTTGTGTTTAAAGCATGATTGTTACTTTGACAGGCCCGGCCCTTGGCAGGGGCAAAAAGGGCGCCCGCCCAGGGCCCACAGCTTAAGCAAGTTACATGTTTATAATTTTATTCGAATTGTATTTGTTTTTAATAGTCTATTTTTTTAATACATGTTATTAGGGGCCCAATTTTTTCAATATTTGTTAATAGAAATTTAATTTTTCCCAATATTTATTATTAGGGGCTACTATTAAAATTCAACTTTTTCTAATATTTGTTATTAGGGGCTTGTTTTTTTAATATTTGTTATTTTGGGCATACTCTTAAAATTCATTTTTTCAATTATTGTTATTAGGGGCCCAATTTTTTAATACTTGTTATTATGGACCTACTCTTAAAATTATTAATTTTTTCATTACTTGCTATTAGGGACATAGATTTAAATAATAGTATGCAACCGCAACAACGACTGTTACATGACGATAGTAGTAGTGGCGAAGCTAGAATTTTCTTATAGTGAGGTCATGAGTGAAGTATGATGTACTGAGGATTTCTATACCACTAGAATAAGCATTGTTGACCGCATACTCCCAACAAATTAAATGGGGTCAAATCTAATATTTCCTATGAAAAATCTATATTATCTCCTTAAAAGTCTTATGCCCCAACAAATCAAGTAGAGTCAATTGCACCCCCAATTTATATGCTACATCCGCCCATGGGTAGCGGCACCATCTAAAACCGCGTTACTTGCAATTTTTATGTCCACAATAACATATGTTATTAAAGAGATTTCATAACCACGATACTTGTAGTGACCGAAATAGCATCTATAATGCCCGCAACCACAATAAAACCTAACATGACTATAAATACGACGGCAATCACAATCTAAATTTTTAATTTGGGGCCCATGTTTTATATTTTCCCTGGGCCACCAAAAATCCAGGACCGGCCCTGTACATTGAGAGAATGGTTTTGTGTTGATGCATATGAAAACAATGAGGTATGTGGCTATTATGAATTATATTGGCAAGTGGTGTGGTTTAAAATATTATCGGATATAGTTGGCATGCCATAGGATTGATAGTGCACTACAAATAAGGTGCCTTGGATGTTGAGGGTTAAGATTGTACCGAATACTCCAACCAAGTACCCTAAAGGTTAAAGGGTTGTAAGGTTCCGAATACTCCCGTTAGTGGGTTATACATCTACCGATGAGTGGTGTTGAGGGGTTATGAGGTACCGAATACTCCACTACGGGTGTCACAACGGTTGAGGGGAAACTCTCGTGTGTGAACCTTGAGATGCCGATGAGAATGTATGAAGTGTTGGGAGAACACTTGTTTAACCTATGTATCCAATGTTAGTGTTTTGGAATTGGAACTTGGTTTATGATCACTTGTTATGCATAAGAAAGCTTAAATTGAGGTCTAGTAATGAGATTTGCTATTTGTTAATGATACATGTTGCATATTGTTAAACATACTGGTTTTGGAAAGGTTTAAGTGTGTGGTTTTCAAGGCTTGATGTTTTACAAGCGGTTTGAAATAGTGGTTTCAATGGTTTTGAGATTTTGGTTTTAAATTGCATTGATGGTGTTTGTTTTTTAGTACTCCTCACTAAGCCTAGTGTGCTTACGCTATATTTGTCCATCAATGCAGTGAATTTAAAGGTTGGAGGCAGCGAGCAAGCAAGGGAGAAATCCAAGGACTTGACATTTGAAAGTATGGTTTCAAAACTAGACTAGTAATAATAAAGGTAATGTGGTTCATTGTTAATTTGGGAGGTTTTATGTTAAACTCCCAGTTGAGCAAGTTTATGTTGTTGTTTTGATATTGTAAATGACCTTTATATGTTGGTTTTGCTTGGGACTAATGTTTTGGATGTTGGTTGGTTTATTCTCTAGGAAGCATGCCTCTAGATTTCATTTGAAGCATGATGTTGTTTCTTGGTGATAATTTTGTGTTGGATAGGCATGGTTTGGTCTTTAATATGTATGTAATTATGTTTAAGGCATGTTGGTATGAGTTTGAAACCTTAAAAGCATGAAAACCAGAAAGTTGGGGCATTTCAGGCCCAGGTGTATCGATACGGGTAAGTGTATTTTGGCCAGGTGTATCGATACATGTAGAGGTGTATCGATACGGTTTTGAGCTATTGGAATTCAGGAAAAATGGTTTGTAACTCGCATATTGATATGCCTAGGGACCATATAGACACACCCCCCACGTACCTATACACTTTGGAGTTGTACCTATACACCTGGTAGTTATGTTTGTTATTTTGGATAAAAAAAGTTTTAGATTCTTTTGTTTTGGTCCCTGATTGTTATGCATGTAATTAAATGAGTTCTGATGGTCGTTTAGAGTTGAAATTTGGAATGGAAGCATAGAACTTGATTAATTGAAGATTGGTAACTTAAAATTGGGGTAAATTTTATTATTTACCAAATTTGCAATTTGGTCCCTTAATGTTCGTTACTGCAATTGAATGCCCTATTGATGTCCAATTTGAGTTAGATTTGAACCGCTGACAACATGTTCATTACAGGTTAATAATTTGCATCTATACAAGATAAAAGAAAAAACAATGGACGTGTTTCAAGTTAATTCTTTTCAGTTTGCTTTTGCAAACCTTATGTAGCTCACTTAGTTTGGTCGGGCGTCTAAGTCGGGTCGAGGGGGTTACAAATTGATTGATTTATGAAGATTTTGATTATTTGCTTAAATATTTGTTTAAGTTGATGAAACTTGGAGATTTTGATTAGGTAATTTCATATTTTGATAAGGTAAACATAATGTGAAAAGAGATTATTGAAATAAATCCTGAAACTATTTGATTGGATAATTTTTAGTTGAGTTTCTAGTGGGCTTGGGGCTGTTATGAGTGTTTATGAGTTGCTGGAGCTATAAGGGTGTTTAGAAGGTGCTTTTTGTTGTGTTTTGATGAGGATTAGATGATAGAATCACTGGTTTGAATTTGGATATTGTTTAGGTGAAGTTTGATGTGGATTTCGGTAGTTCCGGCTAATTTTTGGAAGGTTAATGTTGAAGTGCAGGAGATTGTTGTTTTGGCAACAATTAGAACGAATAATGATGCATTTTCCTCTAGTTTTGTGTGGTTAAAACAGGGGACGATCAAGACAAGGTTGCCTAGTTGCGTACGTTGCATTTCAGAGGCTCGATTCACGTTGGCGAGCAAAGCAAAGTGTATCAGTGATTGTAAAAACGTGTTAAAGCTCTTGCGTGCAAGTATATAATCCATAACTTGCCCAATACATTATCTGAGGATTTTGTAATTGACATAGGGTACCGATACTCGGGAGAGGGTATCGATACTCCCTTGTAAAAATTTGTCTAGGTACTGATATCCTTGCCCGAGTATCGATACGGGCAATAGTTATTTTCAGTTGATGGAATTTTTAAGGTTTCTGATTATTCCATTTTTGTCCTTGGATTTAATGTATGCAATTATGTGAGTTTGGATGATTGTTTCAAGTTGAAATTTGGCAAGTAAGCATGTAACCTGAATAATTGAGGACTGGTAACTTCGAATTTAATCAAGTCCTTGTAATTTTCCAAATTTGTGATTTGGTCCCTATTTCATTATTACGCGCAATTGGTAGTCTTTTCGTTGCCCGATTCAGTTGAGATTTTACCCGTTGCCAACATGCATACCTTAAGTTATAATGTTGCATCTAGACAAGATAAAAAGAAAAAAATGGACCTAATTTTAGTTAATCGTTACGAGTTTGTTTCGGCAAACCCATTGTAGCTTGCTCGGTTCGGTCTAACATCTAGGCTGGGTCGAGGGGGTTACATTTGGTGGTATCAAAGATAGGTTTGTGATTGTTGGGTGTGATCGTTGATTGCTTATGATTTTTCATTTACATGTTTATGAGTGATATTGAAAATAATTGTTGTGTTGGGGGTAGAATGGGAACACATTGCCTATTATCGTGGTTTCCAAAGGAAGTTTAAAGGTTGTCTTAGATCCTTCGCTGAATGCTAGCCTAAATTTATTGTGTTGTGATGTATGGCGTAGGCTTTTTTAAGTATGATTCCTTGGCGTGAGGCTCAAATTTCTACGAGAAATGTTGGAAGTGGTGTAACCCCCTCGTCTTGGCCTAGATGCGAGATCGAACCGAACGAGTCACACGAGGAATATTGGAGTAAATTTGGAAGGTTTACCTCAATAAACGACCCTATTTTTTTTCTTTTATCTTGTATAGAGGAACTTTATCATCCTATATGATTCAAACTTGTAGCGGAAGAAACGTCAATTCAAGCATACAACGATTTGGCATTCAATTGACAACATACATGTTCCAAGGACCAAAATGTAATTTTATTGAAAACCAGGGACTTCAGCCAATTAATGGTTACCAAACTTTAATTTGTCATATTCCATCCCACTGTGTCAAATCTCAGCTCAAATCGACCATTCAAACTTTTTTAATTTAAAACACATATTCAGTAGCTCAAAACCGTATCGATCGGTCCCGCGTACCGAATCGCCCAGCCATTTGCACTAAGACCGTATCGGTACGAGTCTTCTCGTACCGATACGCCAAGCAAATTTAGGCCTACTCGTACCAATACGGTACCCCGCGTACTGATACGCTTGGGCCTAAAATGTCCATTTTTGCTGGTTTAACATACAAATAGGCTAAGCAATCCACTTAATTATGCTTCTAAAACATACACAACATATCTAGGGATTGATTCTAAATCAAACATAGCATATTCAACATCATTTCATATCTTCATGCTTCAAAAAGGAATCTTTAGGCATGCTTCCTAAAACCACATCAAGTAAGCTACCAAAAAACATTAAACCATTGAAATCATCATTTCTATCCATTTATAAAACATCATGCCTTGAAAACCATGCACTTTAACCTTTCCAAAACTGGCATATTAAACCATATGCATCGTGTATCATAGTTACACTGTAAGTCCCATTGACAAACCTCAATTTAAGCCTTCCCATGCATAACAAACCATATGCAAAGATTAAAGAGTAACATGTATAAATCACATCATACAACATAAACCTTTTCATGATACATAAACAATTATATTGGCTTACATGTGATCATTAACCAAGTTCCATTTTAAATCACAACATCGGATACACGGATTCACAAGTGTTGTCCCAACACTTTATACATTCTCACCAAAATCCCAAGGTTCACACACGGGAGCTTCCCCTCAACCGTTGTACCACCCGTGATGGAGTATTCAATACACCGTATAAACCCCTAAACACCACTCATCGGTAGATGTATAACCCCATGTAGACTCTATAGAAGATGTATAAAATGAATGCTGGCAAAAGGTATAAATGATTTGTATTGGGCAAGTTATGCCGAGAGTATTTTGCGTGCAAGTATACATGGTCTGCAAGTAATACAACTTGGTAAGCCGAGTTATCGATCCCACATAGATTGTCTTGAATTTGATTGTTTGATTGTTACTTGCTTTGGAAGAAAAGATACTTGTTTTGAAGGTTGTTTTGAAACTAAAGAAAAAATAAATGAAGTAAAACGTTGGCAAGAAAGGTGTTTCTAAATGAGCGATGACTGTTGGCAGGGAATGCTTGGATTCAACACGGATCATGCCAGCCTTCATTGGCAAAACTGTCTTGGCATTGTTTGCCGAGCAGATTCAACATTAGCAAAGCCTCTCTCGATGGTCATTGCCCTAAATTGGCCAATTAAAATCCCTTATATCTCTATAGTGTATGTTTTTCTTAAACCAATTTGATTAAAACCAATCTATACTCCGAGTGGGTAGATTTCACTTCCGAAGTAAGTTCATCTACTTGAACGACTTCTCTCGGAGCTTCTTTCCCAAGTATTCAACAACTTAATCGTCGCCAACCCAAGTTTGTTAAGTAATTAGAAGACAATAGGCGTATTGTGCCAGCTCTCGCTTGACCGAGTGTTTAGGAAAAATTAGAGTATGCTAAATAGAAAAACTTTTCCAAAAAACAGAATTATTATTATAAAAGAGCTAAGGCATAAAGCCAATATTCAATCCAGAACATCCCCCACGAACTATGACAATTAGTTCATGGTGAGGAGATTAACCAACATAACCATAATCGTTTCAAAAACATCAACATAAAAAAACTAAAGATAAACAACTTGTGCCAAGGGAATAGGCAGAAGGGGTCTCTCGATGCAGCCCATCACGCCAAGCTCTCGGCCAAGAGGTTGAACCACCCATCTTCGGTGTAATCGGCTGTAACTCCAATGTCGTACTTCGATCACTCTAGGTCTTCACCCGACCACTCTCAATTCCTCACTTCGTCTCTATATGCTCTAAATGCTTGATTGGTTGGTCTTTATATAGGCGTGTGTGGGAAAGGATGAGATAAGCCTTTGCATTTGAATTTGAAATGATCAAGGGATAAGAGATAGAGCTCTATCTGATCATTTTGACATCTTATCAGCTCGGTGTGATAGCTTATAAAGCTAGGGCTGATGTCATCATGCCGATGCTGCCTCGGAATCCAAGTTTGGCATAACGTTGCCAATATCCCTTGACACCACCTTATCCGCTATTTTTTTGGAAGTTGATCCAATTGCAGTCTTTTAGGAGCTTGATCCTTTCTTATTTTTTAGGGGTTCATCATCTCTTGGCATGGAATCAAATGCATCTCTTTGCCAACAAGTGCTTGGCACTGTCTTGTCCTTCTGTGCCAACAACACTTGGCATTCATCTTGTCAATCCTAATTGTGTTCCTTTTATATGTCCATTCCTTTGCCAAACATGCAAAATAGCTACAATACAACCCTTCACTCTGGCATAGGTTACCTACTAACTCCTTGATGAAAATTCATGATCCTAACAAATTAATGCAACTAAATGCGCCTAAAAACAAGAAAAAACATATCAATATAGGCATGAAAAACAATACTTTTGAGGAGGTAACACCCCCAAACCTAGATCACTGCTTGTCTTCAAGTAATGCAAAAGAAAGAAAACAAAAATGGTGAATATAATACCTTGGCAAAAGTTTGGTTGGTATGCCAACAAATGCTGGAAAGCAGAGTTTGATGCTAATGCTGCCCTCAGAAATCACAGTGCACGATGCCAAGCAGGTAGTAATTCAAGAGCAGTAATATAACTCTAGTATAAGGGCATGATTGTGCGCAAAGTATGGGAAATATGCATCTAATTATCCTTTCACTCCCTTAGCCAAATTCTACTTCTTAAAGTTAGAATCTTATTTCTTTCATTTTTTTCTTTGCTGAGGGTCTCTAGCATTATCTTAAGCTTCCTTCGTGACATTGTTTAGCGTGAATGATAAGAGGAAGCATACAACGAATCCCCACCTTAATCCAGACATCACTAGGCTATCTTTTCAACTAATACTCTAGGGTTTTGGACTTGAGAACTAAGAGGGAGCATACCACGAAGCCCCAAGTAACTTATTATCCCTAAGGTAGAGGAGAGTTCATTTTTATTGCCGTGGCAAAACATTGCTGCCTTATTTTCTTTTACCCTGACATTATTATTTTTAAATCTGAGCATGGTTTCAAATATTCTAAGTTTGCTAGGGAACTATATACATACCACGTGCTAAGTGTAAACCAATTTCCTAAACTAGGGATCAGTTGGTAAGTAAACTTGGCATACTATCTATTAGCATGGAAAACTGAAGATTAAAAATATTTCATTGGGCAGACAACTAGGATCAAAATAAGCTTTCCTAATCAATTATTAACAAACATCAAATTTCGGCCAAGACAAAATTTTTCACTTTTTTATGGTTCGGTATGCATCTACTCTACATGAACTAGATGGCAAACAAAAAATTTAAACGTGAAATGCATGACATGGAATAATGTGTGAAAATTCACACCCCAAACCCAAGATTTGCATTGTCCTCAATGCATGAAGCAACATATATATACAAGACAAAAAAGAAAAAGAAAAATGCATGAACATGAAGATGTAAGAATGAAATGCAAAGGAGTTAGGTAGAAGAAGAGTCCCATTCGGAGACCTCTTCCTCCCATTTGGCACATGCTTCTTTTTTTTCTGGCACGAGTCTTCCTCATGGTTAGGCTCCCTTGTTCAGGGGATATTCTTTTCTTTCCTTTCCAGCCTTGCTTTGAGGCGGAAGTTGAGGCTCCAATATCATCCTTCTTCTTAGTAGACTCGACAGACGGTGTGAATGGCATAGGCTTTGGTTTCTTGGCAGGAATGTCCTCTGACTCAGAGGAGGAATTGGTGCTCGCAGATTCAACATGCACTGGGGACATAGGAACTGTAGCATTAGACTTTGAACTAGTAGAACTTACTAGAGTGGCTGACTTGACTGGACTTGCATGACAAGCTGGACTGGCTGGCATGGCATCACTTGTAGAGAGCTAAACAGGGAAAGGTGGAAACAAAAGGACCGCGTCGGGAGAAAGTTTAACAAGGACCTCCCGCACGATTGCATCCCTCTCCTTGGTATAATGCCTCAATTTGGCATTTAACTCCTCGGCCTCCTCCAACTTCCGGAGAATAATCTCCAGGCGAATGTAAACTTGAGACAACACTGAAAACGAGCTTGTTGGCATGGTTTCTGGCACACTACTGGGCTATGCCTTTGGCTTTGGTGTGGCAGTCTTGGGTTTTCCCTTCCCCTTCTCTTTTGGCTCTCCAACCGTGAGATTATTCCAAATAAGGACTATGATGGTGGTTCCCTTGATGACATGGCTGCGATCATCATCCATCCTTGGCACTTCATGGCGCAAACAAATGTTAGAAATCAAGAAAGGGAAAAATAGACTTCCGTTGCCCTTTGTAGCGCATTTGTAGGTTTCGTCGATAATGATCCTGCCAACATTTATTTTGTGCCTCTTTACAATAGAGTGCAAAACGATCAACCGGTCCTCCGAGACTATGTCATTGTGAGACATGGGAATGAGATTGTGTTTGATAAAGTGGTTCCAACCCCGCATCTGAGGCTTCAATGCCAGCCTCTTGACATTCCAATAGCAGGTGGACGAGACAATCCAAGTTGTGCTAGGTTCGCACAAGCTCACCAATATCTTCTTGCATTTGGCAACATTCATGGTCTCAACATCCTCGAAATATTCATCTCCTTCAATAGGTAAAGAAAAGAGTGAGTTAATATAACCCTCATCAAGTTAGACACACTTACCTCGAATCATCAAAAATAGAGAGTCTTTGGTCACAAGGTGCGCGTAAAACTCTTAAACA
This sequence comes from Hibiscus trionum, assembly GCA_030270665.1. Taxonomy (NCBI): domain Eukaryota; kingdom Viridiplantae; phylum Streptophyta; class Magnoliopsida; order Malvales; family Malvaceae; genus Hibiscus; species Hibiscus trionum. Next base: position 15,790,268 of record BSYR01000013.1, read on the forward strand.
ATGGTGGCATAAACCTCTCCCTTCAACTGGAAGAAAGCACTCCACTTGTGCATGTCGACGACGACCATCAACTCCAACTGGAATCCAAAAGTGGCGTCCGGTTGAAAATCAAAGTGCTTTTCATAGAGGAATGATCTTGAAGAGAAGTTTGTCTCGAACTTCTTATGGATTTCCTCATTGAAGAACCGCTTGAAAGGAGTAGATGATGAAGCCATGGAGATGAAAAGTCGAATTGAAAGAGAAGAAAGAGAAAAGATGAAAGGTTCTTGAATCTTTCTTGAAGAAACATGAAAAGTGAGAAAAATCTTGATGAAATCGGTTTTAAGGTAAGGGAGAGAAAAATATAAAGTGTTTAATAAGGTTTTAATGAGGGTAGCCGAAAAAGAGGGGTAGATAATGATGGGATTTAGAGAGTTTTAATTGGGAAGAGTTTAAATTTTAATGAAAAGTAATAAGTGATAGGAATATGGAAAAGATTTGAAGTGATACGATGATCATGATAAAATTAATTATCATTAATAGGGGGTAGCAAAAGACAATTCTACAAAATATTTTCTCATCTTAACCAAGATAGGGTTTCTCTTTCTTCCTTTACAGGAAAACCTGCACATGTCCTTGGCATGTGACATGGTATAGTCTCTGGCAAGCATGTTGGCTCTTAGTCCCTCTGGAAATATTCCTGGCATCAAATCCTGTCAAAATTCCTGCACACACTCAATGAAATATCGTGTAACACAACAAGGGAATAAAAATTGAAAAACAAAAAAAAACAAAAAAACATAAATCTAATTCCTAAAAGAAAATAAAAAAACTAATCCTAATATTTACAAAGAGTTTCAAACCTACGAGTGTTTCATTCTAACTGTGCCAAGAGGATAACTTCCTTGGCATTCTTTTGCTTACCGTCCAAGTAATGCTTTATATGTTGGCCATTCACTTTTAAAATTTCTCCTGTTCGTAGGTTCATAATGTCTACGGCCCCATGAACATATGGCTTCACAACTTCGTAAGGACCCGTCCACCTTGATTTGAGATTACATGGAAAAAATTTAAGACGTGAGTTAAACAATAGAATAAGCTGGCGTAATTCAAACTTTCTTGGCATGATTCGACTATCATGCCAAGGTTTTCCCTTCTCCTTGTATATCCTAACATTCTCTTAAGCTTGCGTTCTGAATTCCTCTAACTCATTAAGGTCGAACAACCTCTTTTCCTCATCAACTCTCCATGCCATGTTAAGTTTCTGGATGGCCCAATAGGCTTTATGTTTAAGTTCCACTGGCGAATGGCATGGTTGGCCAAAGACAAGTCTAAACGATGAAGTACCCAAAGGAGTTTTAAATGCAGTCATGTAAGCCCACAAGGACTCATCTAGTCTCAAATACCAGTCTTACCTTGTTGAATTTATAGTCTTCTCTAGAATGTTCTTAATCTCCTTTTTTGTTATCTCATCTTGCTCGTTCGTCTGTGGATGATATGCTGTAGCAATTCGATGTTGAATTCCATACCTGCACAAAGCTTTAAAGATTAAATTACATTTAAAATGAGTACCCTCATCATGAATGATTATTCTAGGGGTACCAAATCGAGTAAAAATATGCTTGTGCAAAAACTTGGCAACAACCTTGGCATCATTTGCTGGCAGGGCAACAACCTCTACCCACTTTAATAATAGTCAACCGCCACAAGAATATAAACATTACCAAACGATAGGAGAAAAGGACCCAGGACCCATAAAGTCTATCCCATGTAAATCAAATAAATCCACATGCATAATGTTTTGGAGCAGCAGCTGGTGTCTACCAGAGATGTTCCCTGTCTGTTGGCATCGATCACATGCCTTGGCATACTCATGGGTGTCCTTGTATAGCGTGGACCAAAAGAATCCTGGCTGCATGGTATTGATGCAATAGGTTTTGTTGCTCGTTCTCTGGCACACACCGACAAATCACTTGGTCGGCACACTACTTGAACAATATCAGCTCATCCCAATAGTATTTCCTTACCTCTCGTAGAAATCTTTTCTTGGCATTGTATGCCAAGTCTAGTGGTAGAATATTACTTACCAGGTAATTGACTATGTCGGCATACCATGGTATGGTATTAACTTCAATGTCGAGTGATCTGTATAAACCACAACCTTGTTACAAATTAAATAAGATCTAAATTTATCAAAAGCAAATACAATCGCAAGAAACTCTTTCTCGGATGTATAGTAATTTAGTTGCACATCATTCAAGGTTATGCTGGCATAGTAGATGGCATGGGAAACCTTTCCATGTCGTTGTCCCAAAACTTCTCCAACGACATAGTCACTAGCATCACACATAAGCTAGAATGGCTTATCCCAATCTGGTGCTACTACTCTAGATGAATGGATCAATTTCTCTTGAAGTTCCTGAAATGATCTCAAACAAGAATACTCAAAAAGAGAGGTGGCATTATGTTCCAACAATGAGCATAAAGGTTTAGCAATTTTTGAAAAAACTTTAATAAACCACCGTAAAAACCGACATGACCTAGAAAAATCCTTATACCCTTAACACTCATTGGAGGTGGCAATTGCTTAATTACCTCTACTTTGGCTTGATCAACTTCTAGTCCTCTCTTGGTTACCTTGTGACCGAGAACAATGCCCTCCTTCACCATGAAGTGGCATTTCTCTTAGTTTAACACTAGGTTTGTCTTAGTGCATCTCTTCAAGACATGCTCCAAGCTATGGATGCATTCCTCAAATGTTGTACCAAACACTGAGAAATCATCCATGAATACTTCCATGTTGTATTCGATCATGTCAGAAAAAATGGCCATCATGTAATGTTGGAATGTTGTTGGCTCATTACATAGACCGAATGGCATCCTTTTAAAGGCAAATGTCCCATATGGACACGTGAACGTGGTCTTCTCTTGACCATCAGGGGCGATGGAAATTTTATTATAACCTGAATAACCATCCAAAAAACAGTAAAAAGCTTTACTTGCCAGCCTATCTAACATTTGGTCAATGAAGGGCAATAGGGAGTTGTCTTTCCTAGAGGGAATAATTCAGCTTCATTGTTTTGTACCACAGTCATGCCACCTTTCTTTGGCACACACTACACCGGGCTTTCCTAAGAGCTTTCGAAAATGGGATAAATAATTCCAGCATCAAGCCATTTTATTATCTCTTTCTTAATAACCTTTTTCATGCTCAGGTTTAAACATCTATAACCTTCAATAGTCCTCCCATTGCATTCCTTTAAATGATCTTGTGCATGCAAATGGTTGGGCTAATCCCTTGGATGTCTGCCAAGGTCCAACCCAACGCTTGCTTATAATCCCTTCATATTGCCAGCAATCTTGCCTCATGATCATTAGTGAGATTTGTAGCAATAATCACTGGCAGAGTTGAGTGCTCACCTAGATAGACATACTTCAAGTGTTCTGGCAGTGGCTTAAGCTCCAACTATGGTGGTTTCTCAATTGATGGTTTTGGTTTCTTTATCTCTCTACCGGCCAACTGGAGTGGCTCAAAATAACTCACATCTTCAGCCTCCAAGGTTCATTCCTTAGGTTCCTCAATTAGTTCAGCTATGCCGTCAAGCATGCTATCATTAAATTCTGCATCCTTGCACAAGTGTGCCATATCCAAAGTGTAAATGGCCATCCATCTTCTCCTCGGCTTAACATTTATCCGGTTCATCTTCTCATTTCAAAGCTTGAAACATGTTAAAAGTAACATGTTGGTCATTCATTCGCATGGTTAATTCCCCTTTATAAACATCAATAAGAGCCCTACTCGTGGCAAGGAATGACGTACCCAAAATAATTGGCGCATTAGTGTCAGCTTCATAATCCAAAATGATAAAATTAGCTGATAATATAAATTTGTCTACCTTCACCAACACATCCTCAATCTTACCCTTGGGATGTGTATAAGATCGGTCTGCCAACTAAAGTGTCACCGTGGTAGGTCTTGCATCTATGCCAAGCTTCTTGAAAACTGATAGTGGCATTAAATTGATACTAGCTCCTAAATCATAGAATGCCTTACCCATGAATTTATTGCCAATTGTAAAAGGGATAGTTAATTTTCATCCTTCAGTAAGAGAAACAATTTCTAATTCTCAGAACTTCCTCTTTTTAGACAAGATGTCCTTCATGAATTTTACATAGTTGGGCATTTACTTAAGGCCTCTACCAATGGGATGTAAATTTGAAATTGTTTAAGCACTTCCAAAAAGCGTTTAAATTTCTAGTCCTGCTTGTGCTTTTGAAGTCTTGCTGGAAATAGTGGTGGTGGATATACATATGCTGGAACTATCGTTTTTTCCAAGGCAGTGTTGGCATCCACTTTGGCATCAATATGCTTTTTGGCCTCAGTCTTCTTGTCATCATTGTTAACATCATCGTTGGCATTGGTATTGGCATGAGCATTGACATTATTGTGGGCATAACCACTGGCATCATCCTCTTTAGCTTTCTCCTTCTCTGCTTCTCTAGGCTTATCTACTGGCACAAGCTTAGCATCTTGGCTATTAACTGACTGCTTGGTACTGCTTACCACTCCGAAGAGTTATTTCCTTGCATTGCTCATTTCCTTTGTACTGAGCATCTTCAGTGTTGCTTGGCAAAGCACCTTGGGGTCTTTGGCTAAGTGCATTAGCTATTTGCCTGAGCTGAACTTCCAAGTTCCTCATCGATGCTGCCAAACTCTGGATTGTGGCATCATTCCTTTCCATATACTCCGTGAGAGTGCCTCCTTAGTTAAGTCCTTGACCTTGGTGGAAATTGTTTTGAGCTTTTTTTGGCATGACATTTTGATAGAATGCTGGCATGACATTGTTATTCTGCCTTTGAGCGTTTTGGTGTGGGGCATTATATATATTTCCTCCTTGATTTCCCCAAGCTAAGTTAGGGTGTTCTCTCCAACTTGCGTTGTGCGCATTGGAATTAGCATTATAAAAACGAATAATATTGCCAACAAAATTTACCGACTCAAGGTTGACTGGGCATTCATCCACATGATGGTTCTCTCCACAAATGGTACAAAATGGATCTAGTGCTTTGACTTCTCGGGCCTCATTATTCTTTTGCAACATTCTCACCATGCTAGTGAGGTTGGAAATTTCGGCATGAATGGACGTAAGTTCATCAACATTCAATTTCCCACTAGTTCCTAGCAACAAGATATTCAAAATCATTGATCTCTATCATCTCAAGGATAACGATAACTTCTGTGTACCTCTTGTCTAGAAACGAGCCAACTGTTGAAGCGTCGACAACAATCCTTGTTTACGCATTCAATTTGTTTTAGAATATTTGCATTTGGGTCCAATTTAGGAATCCATGCATTGGACACCTTCTCAACAGATCCTTAAATCTTTCCCATGCTTCGTAGAGAGTTTCATCCTTAGCCTGCTTGAATGTAATGATCTCACCATGCAGCTTGGCAGTGAGTGTTGGTGGCTGAAATCGTGTCAAGAACTTCTGGCACAGGTCTGCCCAGGAAGTAACTGAACCTGGTGGAAAAGAATTAGGCTACGCCTTGGCTCTGAATCTTAAAGAAAAAGTAAATAATCTCAGCTTCACGGTATCGCCAACTACTCCAGTTTGCTGAAATAGTTGATATATCTCAATGAATTGCTTGAGATGTTGCCTCGGGTCTCCAGTAAGTGCTCCATCGATTTGACCTAAATTCAAAATAGTTTGGATCATTATAGGTTTAAGTTCAAAATTCGGCTCTTTGACATCAGTGTCAACAAATCCTGGCATTAAATTTGCAATGTTAGGTGTCGAATGTTCTCGGATTGGTCTGTCTTCTTCGGCATAAGAAGCGGCATGGTTATTGTTTTCTAGTGGATATTGATTGTTGTTAACACCATTTGCTCCTCCATTTCCCAGATTTTCGTGATTCATCTCTCGAATTCTCCGACAACGACGCCAATAAATTTTAGACTCTATAGAAGATGTGTAAAATGAATGCTGGCAAAAGGTATATATGATATGCATTGGGCAAGTTATGCCAAGAGTCTTTTGCGTGCAAGTATACACAGTCTGCAAGTAATACAGCTTGGTAAGCTGAGTTATCGATCCCATATAGATTGTCTTGAATTTGATTGTTTGATTGTTAAATGCTTTGGAAGAAAAGATATTTGTTTTAAACGTTGTTTTGAAACTAAAGAAAAGAAAAATAAATAAAGTAAAACGTTGGCAAGGAAGGTGTTTCTAAATGAGTGATGACTGTTAGTAGGGAATGCCGAATTCAATACAGCTCATGCCAGCCTTTATTGGCAAAACTATCTTGGCATTGTTTGCCAAGCAGATTAAACATTAGCGAAGCCTCTCTCGATGGTCATTGCCCTAAATTGGCCAAGTAAAAACCCTATATCTCTATAGTGTATGTTTTTCTTGAATCAACTTCATTAAAACCAATCTATACTTCGAGGGGGTAGATTTCACTACCGAAGTAAGTTCATCTACTTGAAAGACTTCTCTCGAAGCTTCTCACCCAAGTATTCAACAACTTAATCGTCGCCAACCCAAGTCTGTTAAGATATTGGGAGACAATAGGCGTACAGTGTCAGCTCTCGCTTGGCAGAGTGTTTAGGAAAAATTAGAGTATGCTAAATTGAAAAACTTTGCCAAAAACAGAATTATTATTATAAAGGAACTAAGGCATAAATCCAATATTCAATCCAAAACATCCCCCACCAACTATGAAAATTAGTTCATGGTAAGGAGATTAGCCAACACAACCATAATCGTTTTCAAAAACATCACCATAAAAAACTAAAGATAAACAACTTCTCCCAAGGGAATAGGTAGAGGGATCTCTCGGTGCAGCCCTCCACGCCAGGTTCTCGGCCAAGAGTTAAACCACCTTTGCTCAGTACAGTCGGTCATCACTCGCCGGTCACTCGAACACAGTACTCCGATCACTCTAGGTCTTCACTCGATCACTCTCTATTCCTCACTTCGTCTCTATATGCTCTAAATGCTTGATTGGTTGGTCTTTATATAGGCGCGTGTGGGAAAGGATGAGATAAGCCATTGCATTTGAATTTAAAACGATCAATAGATAAGAGATAGAGCTCTATCTGATGATTTTGACATCTTATCGGCTCAGTGTGATAGCTTATCAAGCTAGGGCTGAAATTATCATGCCGATGCTGCCTTGACATCCAAGCTTATTACAACGTTGCCAACATCCCTTGGCACCACCTTATCTGCTATGTTTTCAGAAGTTGATCCAATTGCGATCTTTTAGGAGCTTGATCATTTCCTATTTTTTCAGGGGTTCATCATCTCTTGGCATGACATCAAATGCATCTCTCTGCCAACAAGTGACTGGCACCATCTGGTCTTTCTGTGCCAACATCACTTGCCATTCATCTTGGCAATCCTAATTGTGTTCCTAACTTTGTTGCTTTCTTGTGTCCATTCCTCAGCCAAACCTGCGAAATAGCCGCAAAAACAACCCTTCACTCTGGCATAGGTAACCTACTAACTCCTTGATGAAAATGCATGATCCTAACAAATTAATGCAACTAAATGTACCTGAAAACAAGAAAAAGCATATCAATAATTAAAAACAATACTTTTGAGGAGGTACCACCCCACTAACAAGAGACGGGACACTACACTTCCTCGATCGTTAGGGTACTTGGATGGAGTATTTGGTACACCGCATAAACCCTTCAACATCCAAGGCGACTTGTTTATAGTGCACTCAATCCTATAGCCGACTAACTATATCCGATAAAATTTTTAAACCACATAACTTGCCAATATAATTCATTATAACATAATATCTTACTGTTTTCATATGCATCAACATAAACTATTTTCCAAAGCATCAAACCATGCTTTAAACACAAGTATAAAACACATACTTACATGGATTACTTACCTTGTGCATCAATCACCATCTAATGATTAAAAACAGTATATCACATACTTAAAACATGCATAAACAGTAGGTAAATTCATTTTATAAAAAACAAGTGCATAAACCATTTCGTAAAAGCACAACCGAGAGAGAAAATCCACTTATACTTACTTTCGAACTTAGACAAGCGTTTCAAGCTTAAATCTAAGTTCTGAAAACCACCTTTAAAACATTTCACAGCTTAAACCCACGTTCTCAGACACCGACACGTGAAAATCTCACTTTGTCAACATGAAACTAAGCGTATTAAACATCCAAAGCTTCAACGATCTCTTTCGAATCAACCTCCCCTGTTTAACCATATAATGACAGAGGATTAATGCATCTCAATACATTCAAAATCCCAGCAAGAAATTCCTCAACATTGCCTTTCAAAAAACTATCAATCGCCTATCCAAAATAACCGAAACAATATCGATTAACTTTCAAACTTAACCCAGCCAAAACCTATCACTTTCAACAATCAATTATTATTGATTATCATCCAAAATCATCAAAATATCAACCTTATACCTCCAGCATTCACAAAACCACCAAAACTCAACAAAAACCCAAATCAAGCAACCTAAAAAACTAGAGATTCACGTATTTTCGGAATTCTGTAGATGCCATTACAAAAACCCAAATCAACCCAAATAGCCATTACAATATATATTACCAGACCTAAAATTAACCTAGAACCCATTTACAAATAACTCATTCCCATGTACCCATTACGAATGACCCAAATCCATAACCCATTACATACCCGACCCAATAACCAAACCCATTAATCCAAATAACCTAAACCTCATGTTAGCTAACCCTAATCCCATCTAAACCCTAGTCGCCGCTGCCATCATTTCGCTTGCCACTAAGCCAAGATGTCGTCTAGTCGCGCCGCTGTCGATACCACCGGCTCCAAGCCGCTGCCGACAACACTACCTAGAAATAATCATATCTCTGCCATCTCACAACCACCAACCTAGCCACCCTTTAAATCTATCATCCTTATGCCTCAGCCACGACCACCCTGCCACTATCCCCATCACCATTGGACGTGGCAGGACAACAACCGTTTCCTTCACTATAAAATCGACACTCTTGCAACAAAAATAGGGGAAGATTATAAATTTTCAGAGAGAGTTGAAACCAAAGAAAAAAATCAAGAAAAACAAATTAAAAAAGGGTAAAAAAATATATAAAACCATTCGTTTTTTAATAGATTTATACAAATAGGAGGAATTTTGGGGAAAAACTAACCTTGGATTCGGCCTTAGTATGAAAACTAAACCCCCTAGCCTTCATACATGTGCTCCGGCCACCGTTCGCGGCGGTTCTCTGTCGCCACCGAACGCCGGCGTACGACGATCCTCGGCCGGCATCGAGCAGACAAAGAAACAAGAGAGAGAGCTATTAAGAGAAAGTTTAGAGTTTTTTTTTTTGAATTATCACAATCAAAATAAATTTTTGGGCAAAAATGGGTATTTATTCCCAACACAAAACGACGTCGTTTCAACCTTATGTAACCCTCGCTCTAACCCGAACCGAGGGGAGGATCCGCAAAATTTTAATAAAAAATGGGAAAATTACGCTCCCAACCATTCTGCCTTTTTATCCTTTACATTTTACATTTCAGTTTCCGTTTCTTTACAATTTCGTCCTTTTCAGCTTTTTTTCTTACAATTCGTCACTTAATTTATGTTTTCTTGCAATTTAGTTCTCCATTGATTTTCTATTATATTTAATTATTATTATTATTATTATTATTATATTATTATTATTATTATTATTATTATTATTATAACTATTATTTCTTATTATTAGTTATTAGTATTATTATCATTGTTTTACTATTATTATTATTATTATTATTATTACATTCATATCATATTGTTACTATAACTAATTATTTTTTATTTATTAGTATTAATGCTATTATTATTATTATTATTATTATTATTATTACCACTAATATTATTTATTTATTAATTTCAGTTTAACCATATATCTATAAATCTGTATAGATTTTCATATTCACTTGTTTTAATCATTTTTTAAATCTAAATGATTTTCTTTATTAGGGATTCTCGAAAAAACGTACCTCGAACTTAAAGGAGTGTTGCTTTCTCGTTAATCTCTAATATAAAAATCCTCCATTTATTCCTAAATCATAACATTTATAATGCTATTCCTTTAATCAGGGGTCTCGCAAAAATCATGTCCCGAACTTAAAGGGGGCATAAGTTTCTCGTTAGTCTCGTATAAAAGAATATTATTTTAGATATGTTTTATGATAAAATTTATGCATTCAGGGATCACAATTTTCAAATTAAATTTAAATTTATAATTTTCATCATTAAAACACTATGTAATCGGCTAGGTGCCAATTTTTGGGCGTTGTGGGGTGCTAACCCTTCCCCACACGTAATCGATTTTCGAACCTATTTTCTTGTTTTCGCAGACCAAAACTCGTTGCTTTAATAAAATGAAAATAACATGATTTGTTAAAATAACCGGGTTTTCAGGTGATCCCATCTCACCTAAATTAATATATTGGTGGCAACTCACATTTAAAACCGAAAAATATTTTTGTAATAAAAAACGTCGAGCAATGCGCGGGACAATTATTACAGCTTGATGACTCTACTGGGGAACTTTTTAGAGATTCAAGCCACATGTCGATTATTTTTTGTATTAATGGATGTAAATTATGACTTTGATTTAATTTAATTTTGAGATCCCTACTCTTTTATTTCTGAATTTGTTACAAAAGTTTTTATAAAATCTGTTTTCTGAGCTTTCATGTCATGAGCTCTGCACCCGAGCTCTGTCCCATTTAAGTGGGAGTGAGAAGCTATTTTCTTCGTGAGGTACCCCCTCCGTGAAGGATAGAGGATCGCTTCTGGTATACATCTATACCTATGTCTTCGTGAGATTTTCATCTCCGTGAAGACCTAGGGAAATGTATCCTCCTGAATCGATGTCCTAGCGATAGTTCGAGTATCGTCACCCTAGAACCTGAACCACATGTAGTGAGCCATTAGAGCCTACCTTATTAGAGCCATACCAAACCTTTGCCCATTTAGAGAGTCACCGGTAGGTGCATGGTAGAGAAAGATGGGGGGATTTCAATTTCTTTTAATTATGCTCTTTAATTTTAGTATTGTTTATTTATTTAGTTATCTATTTATTTATTTTATTTTCGTAATAGAGTATGCTAGATATCATGCCTATATTTATGCAAAACAAGCATGTGCAGGTAGGAACCACTTTTTGTTCAAAGTATGAGGGTAGAAAAGCATGATTGGGTAGGGTTGCTTTTATTCGAATAAAGCACGTCAACTCATAGGTTATATATCTTTTGATTTTTGCAATAAAATATTGATTATTCTATTCGTACTAACATGTTTTATTGTTGCATCTCATTAACATCTCATTTTGCATACATTTGCAAAACATTGCATAATCATTTATGGATCGAGCTTCTAATCCTGAGAGAACTTCGATCAAAGTTATTTTAGGGCATCCAAGTCAACCAAGTAAACATCAGTTTTTCACTCGAAGCAAAGCTAATGGTTGTCCATTTAGAAAAAGTTGAAAAAGCGTGCGAAGATATAAAGAATTACATGGAGCAAAACCTGGAAAAGGTGCAAAAAGAAACTCGCGACCACATCTGACAGTCAGAGGTGGATCTACTGGCCAAGATAGCTGCAATGTTGGTAGGTAATCATCCTGAAAGGGGGAAAGGATTGGTCATAGACCCTAGTGCTTTACAAAATCCAGAAATCATCTTTGGTTGAAAAGAAACAAGGTCCTCAGGCCAGGTCTTCATCGCGTCAAGGAATTAATAATCCTAGCAAGCATACTATCCTTATTCCTAATAAAATGGGTAAAGAAAATATCGAACTACCCAAGCAGCTTGAAGATTTGTGCCAGTGGCTTGAAAAAAATCTTAAAGATACATAAGAGGCAAATGCATTCTACGAGGTTGATCAAGAGAATTAAGTTTAGTCCCTAATCTGGTGTTACCTCCAAAGTTTAAAATGCCAGAGTTTGAAAAGTTCGATGGAACAAGCTCTTTGTCTGCCCACATCACCATGTTTTGCCGAAAGATGACGAGGCACGTCAATAACGATGACCTTTTAATTCATTATTTTCAAGAAAATTTGAAAGGGTCTTCTGCCAGGTGGTTCAATAAGCTTAGCCGATATAGGATACAATCATGGAAGGATTTAGCTAAAGCTTTCATAGAGTAGTACAAACATATAATATACATCGACCCATACCGTTTAACACTACAAAACATGAAGAAGAGGTCCAACGAGAGCTTCAGACAATATGTACAAAGGTGGAGGGATGTTGCAGTGCAAGTACAACCACCACTGCTTGAAAAGGAGATAACACCTACTTTCGTTAGAAATCCAGAAGACCCATTCTTGAAGCATATGTGAGGAAATGTAACCATGAATTTCAAAGACCTTGTGATATCAGGTGAGCTTATTTAAGAAGCCATCAGACAATGAAAAATCATAGATCCCAACAGTGCAGTCATCAAAGAAGGAAGCGGATAAGAGGTTCGTGTGGTGGGTCTTATCTATCCAGCCGACCTTGGTTCTCAGGAAAATCCAACTATTCATAGCCACGTCGACCTACAACGTCTCAGAAAGTTTTCCAGCCAAATCTGGTGACATATATACAGAGTTGCTACCGATGCTTGTTGAGAAGAACTTGTTAGCCGAGTTCAGTCTAAACCAAAAGAGCCTCCTTACCCAGAAGGTTATAATGTTAATGTTGTTTGTGATTATCATCTACGAAGCACGGGCTACGCTACCGAAAATTCTGGAGCTCTAAGAAACAAGGTGCGGAATCTAATTGAAAATAGAACTTTAAAGTTCAACAATGGAGTCCCTCCGATGAACTGACAATGGGATAATGTTAGGACTGTCTAAAGCGTAGACAATTGTGCAAGACATACTTGTAGTTTAACTCTCTTTCTGAGTAATGCACCTATTGCATAAGCCCGAAGGCAAGAGGGAATCTTTTGTAAGGGCATGCGTTTGTTTTGTTTTTCAATGAATGATGCATTTCCGCAAATAGTTTCCTCAAAATTTAATTTAGTCATACAATTTTCACAAATTTTTGCACATACATACATTTATATATTCTTTTTTCAGGAGCGACATTGATCCCAATCCGACGGTTGATTCGAAGCAACCATGTGTCTAGAGGAAATTGAAAGCTATGAAAATAAGGGAGATGTGACCTATCTTCCGATCTACTCAGGCTAACAGAAGGACAACTGAGTATGTTAGGGAGTGATAGAAAAGTCTTAAACACAAATTTTGAGTGAATGTTTTTCCTCTCAAGCTTTGTTGTCTAAGGTTTTTGAATATCGTGTTAACTCCAAACATCTATCCAACTGAAGACTACTCTTCTTCGATGATGTTTTTGTATGACATGTTTTCATAACCAAGGATCACTGCCACCCCAGGGCATGAGATATGCAAAGCTTCTTCAAGTGGAAGATGAATAATCTTGATCATGCCGGGAGAGTTGTCCATTAAGGATCATACAATGAAATGATCTACATCAGATGCAAGAGTTAATATATGATCGAAGAGCCTGTCAAATCAAGTTGAGAGTCCTGAACTTGGAATCAAGAATAAAGCAACAAAAAGACAAGAAAAATAAAGAATATCTATGACGTCTTAGAAAAAGAAGACAAAAAGGGAAAAAAAGACTTGAAAATATCTAGGGCAAAAACCCAAAAGGGCACTTTAAATAAAAAAGAGAAAAAAAAGAAATAAAAATGAAGCACCAAATCAAAGATGAAGCCTTCATAAGAGAAGCAAATGTAGAATCTGTCATATGAATATGTCCATACCTAGAAGAGATTTGGAGAACTGCTCATCTACAAGACTGAAGCACTCATCGGTGTTCAGTTAGAATACAAGAATGGAAATGAACTCTAGGGTGAAAACCCAAAAAGGGACAGTCTAGAGTGATCCAGAAAAAATGAAGAGAAAAACAATGCATCTAAGAATATTCAAAGCAAGCACTGCAGAAACATCATCTCTTTCATAATCGTAAGCTCTGGCCTACATCACGTCTCCAAAGACCATTCTGATCATACATGGATATCTGCGTTGGAGGCGTTTGTCTTCAGACTACATCCTACCTTATGGGGTTATCCTTTATTCAAATATTTGAAACTTTTGATGCTTGATTAAGATCAAAAAAGAGGGAAGAATAAAAGGGGGAGTTTGTGAGTCAAAGAGAGCCACCCAAATTGGTTAGAAATTAGGCATATGGGAAATGACCTTCTCGAAAGCCTAATAGCCTGAAAGGCACTTCACATCTTAAAACGTTGACACAACATTCGAGGTCCTCTAGACACAAGCTACGCTTGTGATGACCCTCGATAAGTGGGTTCAAAGACGCTCCTACACAAGATATGTGGTTCCCCTATTTTTGAAAAATCATCATACTTTTGAAATAATAAATATTCCTTTCTCATTCATATAAACATCTTGCATTGTTAAGAAACAAAAGAATTCGTACATTACTCTTTATAGAGATTTAAAGTACATGGACCTAAGGCAATGTCTACTCAGATCAAAAGTTTAGAGCCTTCGAAAGTATTCAATGAAATATATGAGCCTAATAATAAGTGGGGCATCTGAGCTTCAATCAATGATAAAGTTGTTTTCCCTTGAGAAGAAGAAAATATATGACATCATGGTCATTCGACTCAAAAGTTCAAATTCAGCAAAGAATGTGGACAATGAAAATTTGAGTGGCAAACTTTTGTTGGGGAAAATTTTGAACAAAATGAATCAGGAGATTAAGCTGAGCAAAAAAGAGGACTTCTGCAAGTATTCCATGCATATTCATTCATCATGAAAGCATACATGAAATCATATGCATCATTGCATTACCAAACATGTTCATACACCATGACATCTTGTTTTTGTCATAAAGCATTCATAACTTGAAGATTCCAACGAGAATTTCATGCATCTCTGCATCATTCAAAGCATGCAGATGCATGTCATTTGCATAAATACATACGAAAACTAATTTTGCACTTGTTACTCAAAGAAATTTACTAAAATCAATCCTTTCATAATGATATTTTTCCTCAAAATAGGAATTTCTTAGTTCCATCCTTCCAAAAGGATACATTTTTCAAAATCAAAATTTTTTAATTACATCCTTCCATAAGGATAGTTTTTCCCGAAATCAAAATTTCTTAATTTCATCCTATCATAAGGACATTTTTCTCAAACGAGAATGTCTTAATTCCATCCTTTCATAAGGACGTATTTCTCAAACACAAATTTCTTAATTCCATCCTTTCATAAGGATATTTTTTTTTCAAAACATGTATTTTTTTTAATTTCGTCCTTCCACAAGGAATTTTTCTCAAAACCAAAATTTCTTAATTCAATCCTTCCACAAGTATGTTTTTCCGAAAACAAAATTTCATAATTGGATCTTTTCTCAAAGATCTTTTCTTAAATCAACTCAATCTTTTCTTAAAGGTACCTAATCCTTTCTTAAAGGACGAATAATTTACAGGTTTGAAATCCTCAAACTGGATGGGGCAAATAGTTGTCAACAGATTATGGTATTCCTAACATAAAGTAGCAGATTAACTTTTTAGATTCCTTCCTTCGTCAGTGGTGGTTGGCCAATAATCTAGATTCAGCATCTCCATAAGGGTGCAACGGAATGAACGCGATAGAAAATGTGTTTTTCCTGAATTCGCAGTGGAACAAATAAAATATGACAACAAGTTCCTCTCCCTGAGGTTGCAATGCAATTAACATAACAACAAATCATATCTTCTTGAATATGCAACAAAACATGTCACCCAATTCATGCTTATTACTTTTCCAAGAACATACAAGATGATCAAAGCCCAAGAGGGTCGTCACTTCCTGCCATGATGTAGCATATCCCACATCCTCTAGAGCTCGCTTTGTCGTTGATGGTGTAGCACGCCAATTGTTGTTCCAGGTCTAGTTTCGCCATTGATGGTGTGACTAGACCAAACATTTTCTTCAGATCTCATCTTCAGATTTCAAAAAAATTAAAAAATTCAAATAAAAAATGTTAAAGAAAAAATCCAAAAAGGAAAAAGAAGAGAAGAAAAAGAAAACCAAAGCTCTATTCAGATCACGCCACTTTGTCAAAGTTTTAGCTTGATCAAAATCTAACCCTCAGATCATGCCTCTTCGTTAGAGTTGTAGCTTGATCAAAACAAACTCTTAGACCTTGCCTCTTTGTTAGTGTTGTAGCTTGGTCAAATCTTGGTCTTGTCTCTTCGTCGATGTTGTAGTTGGACCAAATATGCCAAAATCCCGATCCTGCCTCTTCGTTAGTGTTGCAGCTGGATCAAAATAACTTCAAACCATGCCTCTTCGTTGGTGTTGTAGCTGGGTCAAGCCTTACTAATTCCTGGTCTTGCCACTTTTCCAGTGTTGTAGCTAGACCAAATTCACTAACTCCCAATCTTGCCTCTTCGTCAGTGTCGTAGCTAGATTAACCTTACTAACTATAGATGTAACACTCTTACTAGTATTTAAACCCTAATACTTTTTTTTGAATATGCTGGTGCGATGCAAGGGTATCATCTGTTCAACTTTCTTAGTCTTTTCAAAGACGGCACACACAGCATGACATTACTGGTGCTCGAACCCGGGTCCCAAGGGATGATAAACATCTACCTTTGCCACCAGGACACAAGGGGATGAGCATTTAAACCCTAATACTAACTAGAGTGTCACATAGTAAATTTCTAGCAATTCATAATAATCATCTCCATAAATAAAATTATCCATCATATACTAATAATATAAACTAATTTATAAGTTATTACAAACCGTATTAATACTAAACTTAACACCCACTAGTTCTAAATATATACATGCCAACTAGTAATAGCAAAATATATTTAAGGATGTCATTACTGATACTGCAAAAATACTTCCTGATTCCGATGCCTTTTTAACTTCTTACTCCAAACATTGATATTTACCTACACGTGAAAACCATCACACACTAAGTATACACTTAGTGAGGCAATAATAAAATACAATGCAATGCTACACATTTATAAATGTACTATTCTAAACATAACCATGCATCAAGATCACTAGATACGCCTTACCATCATGTTAGTCATGTTTTAACATAATATAATCCGAATATCAAATATTTTACCAATATACTTGCCATTTATCCCATAAGCTCAAAAGCTTAATAACCTATTTATCATTTATTAACCAATAAACTATAGTCGAAACATAAGACTATGAGGACCTTGGGTACACGAGTCAAAATATGCACCGAAGTGCTATCCCGCACCGAAGTGCTTTACCGCACAAAAGTGCTATCCCGAGTATGCAGCCTGCTGCTGGTCCCTATGACATGCCAACTATACCATGTCCCTCAATACTATATTTGGGCATATATTCCATATTTATTTCATCCATGGGAATGTATATCATCATAACATACCCTTAGGCAGTTCATACCCCAAAATAACATTCATACCATAATGTCATATATACTAGTGATCATGCATTTATAATCATCATTGGACATATTTAAAATATATCCAACATGTAATTAATAACATCAATATTATGCTAATATAAATAAGGTAGACTTATCTCAAGCCTTACCCCTGATGTATAAAACATCCATGTATCATGATAAATATGCATTGCACTCACCTTGAGACTTTATAAATATATATATATATATATATATATATATATATATATATATATATATATATTTATTTATTTAAATCTTCACTAAGCTTTATTGTTGATCCTTTTCCTTTCATTGATTGCTAGCTCGATTCCAATTTTAATCACGATCTATACGTTCGTCATTTACATCACATGTACATGTTAGTGTCATACTAACATAGATACATAGTAGGAAAATAAATTTCTATAATTTCTTTCCAAGTTTATTTGATACTAATTTTCTTCATACAATATATACAAATCTCAATATTTTAATTTCCTTTCATATCTGAATCAAAAAATGATTCATAAATCATTCCAACAATTATTCAAGCATGATATCTCAATTTATAATTTGTCAGCATGCGGTACCTTCAAAGAAATATTTCTACATAATATTCTACAACTCGGAATTTGATTCTGTTTGTTCTGAAAGAAACTATATTCGATAAAATTTTTAACCTTAAAAACTAATAGTCCAAATTCAACTCGTACGATTTATGACGAATTTTCAAAGTCGAATTCCAGTGCTGAATTTCGGAGCAGTCTGGTACTCTGTTTTCTGACCTTTCATCACTTAAAAATTCACATCTTTTTTTATCGGTAATTGTATGATTTTATTCAGTGTAAAAGAAATCATACAACCTCCCATATGCCTCCTTAAAAAACCTCCCTATCCTAAATTGGAGGAAAAAAAGTGCATCATGGAAGGTAGAGGCCAAAACGCCACGAACCGGACTAAAAACCCCATTACAATGTCATCCCATTATCCGCAGCAGCATGAAACCATGATACTCTATCCACACCCCCTTTAGCGAGCGCATCGGCGAATGAATTCGCCTCACGAAAAGCGTGGTGAAAGCAAACACACCGTAGCTGCAAACAAGCATAATCAATCTCGCGAAACAGCCCTCTATACCGCCATGGTCGTTTATCCTTGTGCAGCACCCAGGATAATGCAATCCGCGAGTCAGATTCAATTATGAACGACCAATCCTCCTTCCACCTTGAGTCGGCCAGCATTTGAACCGCATGACAAATGGCCCAAACCTCAGCTTCATTCGATTCCATACAACCCAACGGTCCCGAACAACAGCCAGCACTACACCCCTCGTATCCCGCAGCACACCCCCACATCCCGCTAACCCCGGTTTCCCCCTCGCCGCGCCATCCACGTTAAACTTTAGTGCGCCTTCCATCGATGGACACCAACGGATTCCAGCTCTATGTTTTACTGTACCCGACGGCACACACAGCAATGGCCACTCCCACCAAGCAGCCTATGTTATGTCGCTGCTGTGCACGGAGTATTTAATCCAATAAAATGATCGAAGCTTGGTAAGGAAAAGCAGCTCCTCGAGTACCATCTGTTTATGCTTGAAAATTACATCATTCCGCGCAAGCAATAAGGACCACAATAACGCTGTACATCCAACCATCCACCAAGCTCTCCCTACTCCCGAAAACACCCCACTACAACACTGCACAAGAAAATTCGCAAACGTTCGCGGATTCACCCATGATATCCCCCACCAACGGAAAAATGCCTCCCACAACCTGTTTGCAAACGTGCATATAAAAAATATATGCTCTTCCTCGTCAACCCCCCCTACACCACACACACTGAGTTCCCGCTAAAGGCACGCCCCGAGCGCTTAGCATAGACAACGTCGGCAATCGGCATAGTTGCACGAACCATAGGAAGTATTGTACCTTCGGAGGCACCTCAATTTTCCACATATTAAAACCATCAAGACCATAGTCGGATAGACCCATAGAAGACATCATTTTCATAAGGCTCCCCATGGAAAACTGTCCAATCGCATTTGGCTTCCAGACCAGCACATCCCTCTCGCTCGCACATAAGGTAAACCCCCTCACAATCGCTCGCATTTGGCTCAGCTGGTGCTGTTCAAAAGATCGCAAGTCACGGGTAAAAAACAGCAACCATTCCTCATGGTTCATTGTGCCTTGCATCGCATACTCACACACCACGGCATCCTTGTTGCTAGCACACCTAAAAATGTGCAGGAATACCTCACATAAAGGCTCCTCTAAACACCATCGATCGAACCAAAACAGCACCCTTTGCCCGTTCCCTATGTGCCACAAAAAACAGTCTTCTCTCATAAACTTACCAGCGGCATCCCCTTCTTGTATCTCAACAATTCTCCTCCAAACAAAAGACATGTGCTGCTTACCCACCACATTCAGCAGTCTCCCCCTCACTGCAACGCCATACTTAGCTTCCACAATCGATTTCCACAAAGACTTAGGGAAGTCGGCATATCGCCAAAGCCATTTGGCAAGCAACGCTAAATTTCGAAGTTCAATATTTGCCACTCCAAGACCCCCTAACTTCTTCGGCTGACATACTTTCGCCCAAGACCCCCGGTTCAATTTCCTTTTTAAATCCGTATCGCCCCACAAGAATGCACGCCAAATCTTCTCAATTTTATTTAGTACTGTTTTCGGCACCCTAAATATACTCATATAATATAGTGGTAGCATAGAAAGCACCGAATTCACCAATGTCACACTTGCGGCAAAAGATAAGGAGTTTTTTTTCCATCCCGCTAAACACAAGCACATCCGATTAATCACCGGTTCCCAAACCTTGTCATTCCGTGGATTAATTCCTATCGGAATTCCCAAGTATTTAAAGGGTAAATCTGCTCGCACACATCCCAATTCTTGTGCCATCTCCAAGGCCACTGCATCCTCTATTCCCACATCATACATTGCCGATTTGGCGTAGTTAATTTGCAGCCCCGACCCATACTCAAAACATGTCAGCACACGCTTCAAGTTTCTAGCATATTCCACCTTACCTTGAATGAAGATAACCGTGTCATCGACAAATTGCAAATGCGAGAGCCAACAATTTGCAGCGACACTCACTCCTCTAATCAGCCCCAAACTTTCCGCATTCACCAAGAATTGGTGTAATGCTTCCGCAACAATCACAAAAAGTAACGACGACAAGGGGTCACCTTGTCGCAACCCCCTTTCCATGGCAAACTCCGGCGTTGCACTACCATTCACAAGGACCGAGAGACGTGTTGTACCCACACATTTCAGAATCCAATTCCTCCATATCACCCCAAAATTCATCCGGCACATTACATCCTCAAGAAAATCCCATTTTATGCAATCATACGCCTTCGCGAAGTCAATCTTCAACACCACACCTCCTTCGCTAAACCGTCGCATCCGAAGTGAGTGAACAACTTCGTTAGTTAATAATATACCGTCAACAATTTGCCGACCTTTAATAAATGCAATTGCTCTTCACTAATCACCGAATGAAGTACCTTTTGTAGCCTTCCCGCTAATACTTTCGCCACTATTTTGTAAACAGAATTCAATAAGCATATCGGCCGAAAATCACTGATTACCTGCGGGTTCTCTTTTTTCAGGATCAATACCACAAATGTCGAGTTGGCCCCTTTCGGCAAAGAACCATGCGCATGGAAAGTCTCAAACAGGCGCACCAAATCACCCTGCAAGAACTCCCATCCCCGCTTGAAAAAAGCAAAGCTAAATCCGTCAGGCCCCAGAGCTTTCGCGCCTTTACAACTCATAATTGCCTCTCTAATTTCGGACAGGAAAAAATCAGATTCAAGCATATCCGCAGCAGCCATATCCAGCCTACAAAACCGCACATCTGCCTCCATCGTTCCAAGGCATGGTCGACGTGCAAAATGTTTGCGAAATTCCCCCTGTATATGGCGTTTAAACCTCGCCTGATCCTCCACCCAATTACCATTAATCCGCAAGCCTATAATCATATTTTTTCCAGCTCTAATTTTAGCACTTCGATGAAAAAAATGAGGTGTTACGGTCCCCCGCTTTTAGCCAAAGAGCTCTCGACTTCTGTCGCCAAATTGATTCCTTGTACTTGTGAAGACGCCACAGCTCAATTTTCAGCCGACAAATCTCTTCAACCTGATGGCCTCTATCCCCCGACACCTCTACAACCTCATCTAACCTGTCTATCTGCTCCGTCACCTCCCCAATTCTAGTGTCGACATGTCCAAAACATTCTTTATTCCATGTGCGCAAAAAAATTTCCAGCTCCCTTAATTTATAATGTATCGAATACCCCTCCAATTTCACTGAAATTCTTTCCCATTCCTTCGCCATTAAATCAGCATGCTCCTTTTTCTCAAGCCAAACATTTAGAAACCGAAACGGTCGAGGTCCCCAATCACTATCCTCACTTGTCAGTCGTATCGGCGTATGATCCGAAATCCCCCTCGGCAAATTCAATTGATATAGCGAAGAAAAGCCATCGATCCACTCTCTCGACACCAAGAATCTATCAAGGCGACAAGCTTTGTTCCTCGATCCGAATCAAGTGAAATTCTTTCCCACCACTTTGATATCCAAAAGACCCACATCCTCCACAAAATCGTTGAACTCCTCCATTCCTCTCGATGCATCAACACATCCACATCTCTCCCCCACCTCCCGCACCGTATTAAAATCACCTCCCATACAACACGGCCCATCTAATTCCCCGAACAGCTCCCGCAATTCCCCCCATACCCGTCCTTGATTCTCCACCTCGCAAGGAGCATACACATTGACCATCCAGCATGGCCATTTCTCAATCACCCACTCCCCTTTAATCAAAATGAAATGGCGAGATATACGTGTTTCTATCTTCCGAAATTTATCACTGTCCCAAATTAACAGCAGCCCCCCTGATCGCCCAATAGAAGGTGCTAAAACAAAATCGAATTTATCCGAAAGCCACAATTTACTTACCCCATTTGCTGATAGCTGCTCCAATTTCGTTTCCTGAAGCAACAACATCGAACACTGGTGTTGTCGTACTCGATCACGTACTGCACGTCGTTTTGCGGTTGCACCCAATCCGCGAACGTTCCACGACAACACCCTCACTGCCAGCTGCTATTTGTTCTCAATGCGCGACTCAATGATGCGCGCAATGTCTTGAACAACCGCCTCCTCGTTACCTACTGTCGAAGCCCCTATCAATCTTCCCAGATCAATTTGTAATTTTTGCACATCTTTTGATATATAGATCGAAATCAGCCATCGTTTCTTTTAAAACAAACTAGGATCAATTTTCAGTTCATAAATATAATATTCACCTTCTAATTCTATTTTTAATTTTTTTGGTGAATTTCCTAACGCACTGCCAAAAATTTAGAATTCTGGGCAGATTTCATAATTCTAATCTTTATCACCCTTTAACCATTCCAACACTCTAAATTATCCTTCAATCGCATATATAAGCATATAGAACATCATTATAATTATTTCCACGTCTAAAATAATTTTTATAGTATTTTCCCTCAATTTTTCTATATAGCCGAATAGTCCCTATACCATAGGATTTTCATCACTTTAAGCATAGGAGGAATAACATCACAACCTCATTTCCAACTTGAATAAACCTTCATACATGAAATTCTAACATCCTCTTCAACCACCAAATTTAGGAAATCAAGATTCAAGCATGAACAATTATCACCAAAAGATAGAGAATTTCATGTAGATAATTTTTGTATTTCATACTTTCATTCAAATCCTAATTGAACTGACTTGAAAATCAAGAGGAAAATTTTTCCTTACCTTATATGAAGTTCACGAAAATAGGGGAGAAAGATGAAGACAATATTGAATTTTCTTTTTCATTCCATTTGGTCATTTATGGATGAAAATCCTCTGCCCTTTTTCGGTGCCCCTACATATTCCTTAACGTTCAAAATTAAGTTTAGGGTTTTAGGTTAGGGGTTGTTGTTAGGGTTTAGAGAATTTAGGGTAGGGTGTATCTTTTAGGGTATAGGGTGTATGGTTTAGGATTTAGAATTTAGGGTTAGGGCTTAAAATTTAATTATGTAGTGTTTTTTAGTGTTGGGGCATACGTAGGGGCACCGAAAAGGGGCAGACGAATTTTATCAGTCATTTATCATGTATTTAATGAGATTTTAAATGAAAATTTCCATAAGAGTCAAATGATCATTTTGCCCTTGAAATTCAATGTTCATTATCATGGAAAATAAACTAACTAGTTAGTAGTTACCGACTTTGCCCTTGTAATTCTCCAAATTTACTATCTCGCCATTTTCACCGAACGGCTCATATTTAACATGGAAAATCTACCTCAATCTAATGGTTAATGTTAAATACTCTTAATATAAAGCATGGAAAAGACATTATAACCTTGCTTGATATTTTTTTACAAAATATCTCAATTTATTCGATTCGATCCAATTATCTGGATTTTCCTCAAATTTAACTCTTTATAGCTTTTAATACGAATTCCGTACCAAAAATCCAGGTAACACGAAAATGTCATTCTTGGGGGTAAACTATTCATTTACGGGACTAAAATACATAACTTTTAAAAATTATAATTTAGACCCTAAAATTTTCCTAACTTTACACTTTTACCCCTAAACTTTTCATTTTAATAGTTTTGGTCACTAACCAGAATTTGATGTATTACAATAGACCTTGCCTCTTCATTGGTGTTGTAGCTTGGTCAAAATTTACTGAATTTTAAATTTCTCTCTTTGTCTATGTCGTGGCCAGAATAAAGAAAGATAAAAAACAAAAAAGAGAGAGAAAGAAAAAAGGAGGGAAAACAAAAACAACAAAAATGAACAAAAGAAAAAAAGGAAAAAAGGAAAAAGAAGAAGAAGAAAAATTATGTTAGATCTCGCCTCTTCGACAGTGTTGCAGCTGGATCAAACAACAAAGCCTTTATCATTCAATCTTGTGTCTTAATCGGTGTTGTAGTCGGATCAAATATCAGAACCTTCATTATTCGATCTTGTTTCTTCGTCAGTGTTGCAGCTGGATTATGTTTTGCAGACCTTGCCTCTTCGTCAGTGTTTCAACTAGGTTAAATTTTCTCTAGGTATTGTGTCCTCATCAGAGTCGTAACAAGTCGAACTCATTTTGCTCCCCCAACGGACCACCATGGTTTGAAGATTTTATCTCCCAAACGGATCACCCTATTTTGAAGATTTTACCTACAAAAGCGACTGAGAGGATCAAGTGAAGATTAAAAGAAGCGGTAGCTAAAGAAATGAGCTCTGACCTGACCGGACAAAAATGTTCCTCTTTTTGTCTTTTCTCCATTGTCGTTGCACAACAATCAGCAAAGAGGGGCAATTGTAGATGCCCATTTTTGCCCTGGGCTTAACCTAATACCCAAATTGCCATTATAATATATATTAATAGACCCAAAATTCACCAATAATCTATTTACAAATAACCCATACCCGAGTACCCATTACAAATGACCCAAATCCATAACCCATTACATACTCGGCCTAATAACCAAACTCATTAATCCAAATAACCTAAACCTAATGTCAGCTAACCCTAATCCCATCTAAACATTAGCCACCACCACCATCATTTCACCTACCACCAAGTTATGCCGCCACCGATATCACTGGCTCCAAGCCGCTGCCGATAACACAACCCAAAAATAATCATATCTCTGCCATCACACTGCCACCACCCTCGCCACAATTTAAATCTATCATCCTTATCCTTTTGCCACGATCACCCTGCCACTATCCCCATCACCATTGGACGTGGCAAAACAACAACCGCTTCCTTCACCTTTAAAATCGGCACACTTGCAGCAAACGTAGGTGATGATTAGAAATTTTTAGAGAGAGTTGGAACCAAACAAAAAATCAAGAAAAACATATTCGAAAAAAAGTGTAAAAAATATATAAAACCCATTCGGTTTTTCATAGATCTATACAAATAGGGGGAGTATTGGGAAAAACTAACTTTAGATTCTACCTTAGGATGAAAAACTGAACCCCCTAACCTTCATGCATGTGATCCGGTTATCGTTCGTGGTGGTTCTCCGTCGCCGACGACCGGCGACTTGCGACGATCCTCGACCGGCATCAAGCAGACAAAGAGACAAGGGAGAGAGTTGTTGAGAGAAAGTTTAGAGTTTTTTTGAATTATTAGAATCAAAATGAATTTTTGGGTAAAAGTGGGATTTATTCTCAACACAAAACGACGTGGTTTCATCCTTTTGTAGCCCGCGCTCTGACTCGGCCTGAGGGGAGGATCCACGCAATTTTAATGAAAATGGTCAAATTACTCTCCCAGCCATTTCGCCTTTGTATCCTTTACATTTTCCATTTTGGTTTCCATTTCTTTACAATTTCGTCCTTTTTAGCTTTTTTCTGATAATTTCGTGACTTAATTTATGTTTTCTTGCAATATAGTTCTCCATTGATTTTCTGTTATATTTTATTATTGTTATTATTATTATTACCACTACTACTTATACTACTATATTATTATTATTATAACTATTATTAGTTATTATTAGTTATTATTATTATTATATTGTTGTTGTTATTATTATTATTATTATTATTATTATTATTATTATTATTATTATTATTATTATTATTGTTGTTGTTGTTATATTATTATTATTATTATTATTATTATTATTATTATAAAATTTATATCATATGTTACTATAACTAATTACTTTCATTTATTAGTATTAATGTTATTATTATTGTTATTACCACTAATATTATTTATTTATTAATTTCAGTTTAACCATATATATATATATATATTTCCGTATTCACTTGTTTTAATCAATTTTTAAATCTAAATGATTTTCTTTATTAGAGATTTTTGAAAAAACGTGCCACGAACTTAAAGGGGTGTAAGTTTCTCGTTTTAATCCTAAATCTTAACATTTAAAATGGTATTCCTTTAATCGGGGGCCTCGCAAAAATCATATCCCGAACTTAAAGGTGCGTAAGTTTCTCGTTAGTCCCGTATAAAGGAATATTATTTTAGATACGTTTTATGATAAAATTTTTGCATTCAAGGATCACAATTTTCAAATTAAATTCGAATTTATAATTCCCATCGTTAAAACACTACGTAATTCAGAATACAAGCTTACTTAAACCGCAAGTTTCCAAGTGAAAGAATGGAAATGAACTCTAAGGTAAAAACCCGAAAACCGGCAGTCTAGAGCGATCCAGAAAAAATGAAGAGAAAAACAATGCACCTAAGCATATTCAAAGCAAGTAGTACAGAAACATCATCTCTTTCATAATCGTAAGCTCTAGCCTACATCACGTCTCCAAAGTCCATTCTGATCATACATGGACATCTACGTTGGAGGAGTTTTATCTTCAGACTATATATCGCCTTATGGAGTTATCCTTTATTCAAATATTTGAAACTTCTGATGCTTGATTGAGAATAGAAAATAGGGAAGAATAAAATGGGGGAGACATTCTCGAAAGCCTAATAGCCTGGAAGGCACTTCACATCTTCAAACATCGACACAACATTCAAGGTCCTCTGGACACAAGCTACACTTGGGATGACCCTCGGCAAGTGGGTTCAAAGACGCTCCTACGCAAGATATAGGGGGCCCTATTTAAAAAAAAAATTAACATATTTTTGAAGGAATTAATATTTTTTTCTCATTCATATAAACATCTTGCATTGTTAAGAAACAAAAGATTTCTTGCATTACTCTTTATAGAGATTTAAAGTACAGGGATCCAAGGTGGTGTCTACTCAGATCAAAAGTTTAGAGCCTTCGAAAGTATTTAATGAAATTTCTGAGCCTAATAATAAGTGGGACATTAAAGCTTTGATCAATGATAAAGTTGTTTTCCCTTGAGAAGAAGAAAAAAATATGACGTCAAGGTCATTCGACTCAAAAGTTCAAATTCAACAAAGAATGAGGACAATGAAAATTTGAGGGGCAAACTTTTGTTGGGCAAATTTTGAATAATATGAATCAAGAGATTAAGCTGAGGCAGGAAAAAAAGAGTACTTCTGCAAGTATTCCATGCATATTCATTCATCATGAAAGCATATGCATCATTGCATTACCAAACATGTTCATACACCATGACATTTAGTTTGTCATAAAGCATTCATAACTTGAAGATTCCGACGAAAATTTCATGCATCTCTGTATCATCCAAAGCATGTACATGCATGTCATTTGCATAAATGCATTCACGAAAACTAATTTTGCACTTGTCACTCAAAATTTTTTTCTAAAATCGATCCTTTCATAAGGATATTTTTCCTCAAAATAGGAATTTCTTAGTTCCATCCTTCCAAAAGGATACTTTTTTCAGAATCAGAATTTCTCGATTCTATCCTTCCATAAGGATAGTTTTTCCCAAAATCAGAATTTCTTAATTACATCATTTCATAATGACGTTTTTCTCAAACGAGAATTTCTTAATTCCATCCTTTCATAAGGACGTTTCTCAAATGGGAATTTCTTAATTCCATCCTTTCATAAGGACGTTTTTCTCAAGCATTAATTTCTTAATTTCATCCTTCAATAAGGTTACTCTTTCTCAAAATAGGAATTTCTTAATTTCGTCCTTCCACAAGGAATTTTTCTCAAAACCAAAATTTCTTAATTCAATCCTTCCACAAGGATGTTTTTTTTCTAAAACCAAAATTTCATAATTGGATATTTTCTCAAAGATATTTTCTCAAATCATCTCAATCTTTTCTTAAAGCTACCTAATCCTTTCTTAAAAGATGAATAATTTATAGGTTTGAAATCCTAAAATAGGAAGGAGCAAATAGTTATCAACCAATTTTGGTATCCCTGACATGAAGTAACGGATCAACTTTTTAGATTCCTACCTTCGTCAGTGGTGGTAGGCCAGTAATCCACATTCAGCATCTCTATAAGGGTGCAATGGAATGAACACGATAGCAAATCTGCTTCCCTGAATTCGTAGTGGAACAAATAAAATATGACAACAAGTTCATCTCCCTGAGGTTGCAGCACAATGAACATAAAAACATATCATGTCTTCTTGAAGATGCAACAAAACAGGTCACCCAATTCAGGCTTATTACTTTTCCAAGAACATACAAGATGATCAAAGCCCATGAGGGTCGTCACTCCTTGTCATTGATGGTGCAACGCGCCAGTTGTTGTTCCAGGTCTAGTTTTGCCATTGATGGTGCGACTAGACCAAACAGTTTCTTCGGATATCATCTTCAAATTTCAAAAAATAAAAAAAATCCAAATAAAAAAATGTTAAAGAAAAAATCCAAAAAGGAAAAAAAGAGAAGAAAAAGAAAACCAAAGCTCTATTCAGATCACGCCAGTTTGTTAGAGTTGTAGCTTGATAAAAAAAACTCTCAGACCTTGCCTCTTCTTCAGTGTTGTAGCTCGGTCAAATCCTAGTCTTGCCTCTTCGTCGAAGTTGTAGTTGGACCAAATGTGCCAAAATACCGATCTTGCCTCTTCGTCAGTGTTGTACCTGGATCAATATAACTTCAGACCCTGCCTCTTCGTCAGTGTTGTAGCTAGGTCAAGCCTTAGTAATTCTTGGTCATGCATCTTCTTTGGTGTTGTAGCTAGACCAAATTCTCTAACTCCAAATCATACCTCTTCGTCGGTGTCATAGCTGGATCAACCTTACTAACTATAGAACTTGCCTCTTCATCGGTATTGTAGCTTGGTAAAAATTTACTGAATTTTAAATTCCTCTCTTTGTCTATGTCGTGGCCAGAATAAAGAAAGAAAAAAGGAGGGAAAAAAAACAACAAACAAACAAACAAAAAGGGAAAAAAGAAGAAGAAAATTATGTCATATCTCGCCTCTTCGTCAGTGTTTCAGCTAGATCAAACATCAAAGCCTTCATCATTCGATCATGTGTCTTTATTGGTGTTGTAGCCGGATCAAATGTTAGAACCTTCATCATTCAATCCTGTCTCTTTGTCAGTGTTGCAGTTGGATCAAGTTTTGCAGAACTTGCCTCATCGTCAATGTTGCAACTAGGTCAAATTTTCTCTAGGTATTGCGTTGTCATTAGAGTCGTAGCAAGCCGGACTCATTTTGCTCCACCAACGGGCCACCATAGTTTGAAGATTTTATCTCCCAAATGGATCACCATAATTTTAAGATTTTACCTACAAAAGTGGCCGAGCAGATCAAGTGAACCTCAAGAAGAAGCAGTAGCTAGAGAAATGAGCTCTGATCTGACCGGACAAAAATGGTCCTCTTTTTGTCTTTGCTCCATTACTGTTTCACAACAATGAGTATAGAGGGGCAGCTGTAGATGCCCATTTGTGTACTGGGCTTAACCCAATACCCAAATAATCATTACAATATATATTACCAGGCCCAAAATTTACCCATAATCCATTTACAAATAACCCATACCCAAGTACCCATTACAAATGACCCAAATCCATAACCCATTACATACCCAGCCCAATAACCAAACTCATTAATCTAAATAACCTAAACCTAATGTTAGCTAACCCTAATCCCATCTAAACCCTAGCCGCCGCCATCATTTCACTTGCCACCAAGCCAAGCCGCCATCTAGACGCGCCGCCGTCGATATCACCCGCTCCAAGCCGCTGCCGACAACACAACCCGGAAATAATCATATCTCTTCCATCTCACCGCCACCACCTTAGCCACCCTTTAAATCTATCATCCTTATCCTTCTGCCACGACCACCCATCACCATTGGACGTGGCAGGACAATAATCGCTTCCTTCACCTATAAAATCGGCACACTTGCAGCAAACATAGGGGAAGATTATAAATTTTCAGAGAGAGTTGGAACCAAACAAATAATCAAGAAAAACATATTCGAAAAAAGGTAAAAAAATATATAAAAACCCATTCGGTTTTTCATAGATCTATACAAATAGGGGGTTTTGGAAAAAACTTACCTTGGATTCGGCCATAGGATGAAAAACCGAACCCTCTAGCCTTCATGCATGTGCTGCAGCCACCATCCGTTGCGGTTCTCCATCGCTGGCGAACGACAGCGTGAAGTGATCTTCGACCGGCATCGGGCAGACAGAGAGATGATGGAGAGAGCTATTGAGAGAAAGTTTAGAGTTTCTTTTTGAATTATCAGAACCAAAAATTCTCTCAACATTTTCTAGAGCAATTTCAAGAGATCTTCCTTAATTCTTCAAGATTTTTGCAAGGAAAACTTGTCATCTATTGAAGGAAGCAAGGATTGGAGGTAAATCTCGTTCTCAACCTCTAATCTAAGTTCTTTATTGAAATTCCCAAGATATTTGGCTTCTAATAACTATTTTTGATTGAGTTTTCAATATAGTTTTGATTTGAGATCAAAATCTTATAAAAATGTGGATGAAATCTTGATTTTCGGACTTGATGAGTTGGGCATTGTTTTGTGTTGATTCTAATTGGTTCTTAAGTTGATTTATATGTTAAAATGACGTGTTAATAACATAGATCCCGAAATCCTTGAGATCCTTGAGTTTCTTGGTAGTTTTAAGTGTGATCTTGGGGTGTAATGGTGGAAGTTTGATTGCTGGAGGTATAAGGATGGGTTAGGATGTTTATTAGTTGTGTTTTGATGTTGAAAATGCTTTGGAAGTGTTGTATGATGGTTGGGCTTGGTTTGGGAGGCGATCGATTGAATTTTCGGTTGTTTCGGAAGGGTATTTTGGTGTAGTTTGAGTGGGCAACGAGTTTATGAATTGTTTCTGGTGTTAGAATGCATTTTAATGCATTTAGATCTCTGTTTTGTTGATGTGAAAACAGGGGATCTTGATCCGGAGGCTAGTGAGGTGATTTTGGAGGCTCCGGAGGTGTAATTTTCGTGTCGGCAAACGAGGCTTCACGTATCGGTGAGTGGAAATGCAATTTCCTACTTTGTAACGCTTTGGGCGTGCTCTTGGGAGCTTAGTGTAAGCTTGATACACTTAACTAAGCCAAAGTGTAAGTGTTTTGGTAATCCCTCTCATGGAAATGTGCTAAGTTTGATGAAAATGCATTTGATGTAAGAGTGGATTTGTTTATTGTTTTAAGCTTGTTTAAGCATGGTTTAATGCTGATTTTAATGTCATTATGTGAAGGATGCACTAGGTAAGTGATCCTTGGTTTTCATATGAAAATGCATATGATGTTAAGCATGTGTACTTGTGGAAATGACACTGTGGTTATGCTTGAAAAACAATGGATTAATGTGGATTAATGATTATATTGACAAGTGATGAAAATGGTTTTTGGTTACTTTAATCGGATATAGTTAGCCGGCTATAGGATTGGGTGCACCGTGAATAAAGTCGCCTTGGATGTCGAGGGGTTGTGATTGTGTCGTAATCTCCATCCTAATACCCTAACAATTGAGGTTAAGATCACAACGATGAATGGTTAGTCCCGTGTGTGAGTCTTGTGTATGTGTCCCATACTCTCGTTAGTGGAATTATACAACTACCGATGAGTGATGTTGAGGGGTTGTGATTGTGCCATTAATCTCCATCACGGGTGTTGAGGGGTTGTGATTGTGCCATTTGTCTCCACCTTGTGTAGTCCAGTAGTTTGTATGAAACGTGAGGGACAAGACTTGTAATCCGCGTATCCGATTGTGTCTTGTGTTGAAATGATTTGTGGACTATCACTTGAAAGCCAATATAATGTAAATGAATAAAGTGAAGCATGACATGCTTGTATGTGATGCAAGGGTGCATGAGAAAGTTGTATATGATGCAAGAATGCATGAGATGCTTGGTAAAGCATGAGAAATGGTCTAATTGATGTTTATGATGTTATATAAGTGCATGCGTTCTTAAAAATACATTGATGTCTTGTGAAGACATGTTTTATAAAAAGCTATGTGACTTAAGTGGTGGTTTTGCAATTTATGTTAAATGCATGGGTGAATGTTGTTTAGCGATCCTCACTAAGCTTTTGGCTTACGCTCGTTTGTTTCATTAATGCAGACAATTGAACATTTGGAGTCAGCCCAAGAGCAAGAGGAATCCAAGGTTTTGCTAAAGAAATGTATGTGGTTTACCCTTAGTGTAATAAGAGGCAATGGGTGGGAATTAATACTTTGGAATGTTTGTGAATGTTTCTTTTACTTTGAGCAAGATTGTCTGCCTATACTTGAGTTGTAAATGGCCTTTGGAGTTTGGATTTTGGTTTATTTTGAGTTTTGACTTGTTATGGTTTTGGAAAACTAGGAAGCATGCCTTTAGTGCCTTTTCTTAAGTGTTGGTTGCTATGTTTAAGCTATAGCCTCGATATGATGATTGTTGATATGTATCCTTGATGTATGCATGTTGTGGCATGTCTCAGGGTTGATTCGAGTGTGAAAAAGTGTGAAAAACCAGCATTTTCTACTTTCACAGTGCAGGGTGTATCGAAACACCCTTAACTGTTTCGAAACGGAGGCCTATAATGGCCATAGCGTCTCGGAACAACTGAAGGTGTTTCGGAACAGTTTGGCCACTAGGGAGGCCTGTTTCGATACTGGTCTCGGAACACACCCGAGTACCGAAACGGTCAACACCGTTTCGATACGGGCATTTCAGTACGAAGGTTTGGTGTTCCGAAATGGATGACCGTTGGATGATGATTTTGAATTGTTTTAAGTTTCCATGTTTTACATTTTAGTCCTGAATGTTGAGAATGCAATTGCTTGAGCGTGGAATGTCCTTTTTAGTTGGAATTTGACAGAGAAGAATGAAATGTGATTAATTACATATTGGTAAGCTTAAAATCTATTAAGTCCTTATATTTTCTAAAAATTACATTTTGGTCACTAAAAGTGTAATTCATGCAATTGAGTCCCTAAATGCTTTCTGATCGCTGTGTCCTTCTCTCCCATGATTCTCGTATAACCACATAGGGTTAAAGTGCATCTAGAGAAGATAAAAAGGAAAAAAGGGTCATTATTCAAGGTTGACTTTCGGGTTGACTTTGGTTTTCCCCATGTAATCATCGTAGTTCGGGTCAAACGTCTAGGCCGGGCTAAGGGGTTACATCCTTGACCTGTCTTTGTGCTGATTTTGGCAGCCTGAGCATCTGGGCATCCTTCCTTTTCTGAGAGTTGTAACACATTTAAATTCATGCTTTGGTTGTCTACCCTCACGGTCAGCTCCTCATGTTCCACATCTATCAGAGTTCTACTCGTGGCCAAGAATGGTCGCCCAAGGATGATAGGGGCTTTTACATCGGCCACACAGTCTAGGATGAGGAAATCAGCTGGAAGAATAAGGTTGCTCACTTTAGAGCATTTGTGTGTTCTCTATTTATTAGCGCAAGTGCACACTCCTGTCAAGTTATATTATAAAAGATATCGTCTCCCACAGGGATTGGACATCTTGATTCGAGTTGTAAGTCCTGCACAACAAAAGTAAATGCACAATTAAATTGGATGGTCGAAAGACAAAGTAATATAAAAACACAAGTAATTAAAGTGGAAGTGATCAGATTGATAAAGATGGCAAGGTTATGCTGCTGCTTAGTGTGAATTTGCGTTGAATAGGATAAGTTGTTTTGCGCTGCCAGATTCTGCTGCCCCGGCGGATGATGGCAGGTAGACTGCTGAGACCCTCTCGCTGCCTTGGCAGGGTAATGGAACTGTGTCTCGGTGGCAAACTCGGCAGAACATTTCGAAAATTACTCTGCTTATGTCTAAGTCAGAGTTCTGTTGATGTCCATTGCAGATAATTCCAGTCGCGACGTGAATCGTGCAAAGACAGCAATGTTGATTTGTCCTGTTCTTGTCGCCTTAAACCCTAAACCTTTGTCTAGGCCAGATTTATTTCACCGTCTATAGATGAAATCATACTTACTCCTTTCGTGAGTTTGACTCTCTCGATACCGAACAAATGGATAGAATTCAACTAATCTTTCGCCTTAATTGAAAACTATGAAGAACATGGAATAAGTAAACCTTGAAGTTTTATTTGCTAAAACAAACTTAAAATCCTAAACAACCTTTCTCACACTAATTACAACATAACCCAAACCCAAGAAGAATTTTAGAACATGTTGGCGGCAAGAAAACCTAAAATATGCCTAAGGAAAACCTAACTTGTGTTTTTAGGGTAAACTACATAAATGACCACTATACTATTGAAAAAGTCGCGATTTGACCACCTTACTTTTTTTCGAAGCAATTAAACTACCATACTATTAAATTGGGTGCAATGTGACCACTAGCCGTTAGAGTTTAACGATAGGGTGACATGGCAGTTAAAAAATTAAAGGTATAATTACACATTTGGTCCTTACTATTTACATGTTCTTTCAATTTAGTCCTAATTTTAAACTAATAAAATAAATTAATTAAGTGGTGACACGTGTCAACACCTTATTGGAGGAATTTAATTATTTATATTTGATATAATAAATTATTTTCCTCCTCCAATCAGGTGGTGACACGTGTCACCACCTATTTAGAGGAGAAAAACAAATTTAAGCATAAATGCTACTATGGGGAATCAAACTCGGGTAGTGTAGAAGCAAAAGCAACAGCTTAGCCACTACACCAAGCACAACATTGTTCTATAAAATACCAACTTTAATATATGTCTTATTTGATTCCTATAATCACCTCATCTTTATGAATAAAAAATTATACAACTTCAAATGAAATTACGGAAAGCTGCAATTATCATCTTTATGTAGGAAAATATAGAGTTAAATAAAAAGAAGCATTTCTAATCCTTATATTATTCATGTTCTGTTGCAGTTGGTCCTAGCTCTTTGAAAGTCTTCCTCTTCCAAATGTAAGGGTGATTATATTGGTTCTATATACAGACTGATTTGTCTTCCAATACTTCAAATGATTCTCATATACGTGCGTGCGCATGTGTATCTTGATTCGATGTTTTAGATAAAATGGATTTTCCCAACAGCTTCTACTCGTCTTGTGGCTTTACTTGGGGGATTTTCTTACACTGCATGTAAGAAAAAATTTGGTTCTATCATCAGGTTTATGACATAAACAATATGTTATATATAGGTGTGTGTGTGTGTGTGTATCCTGTAAGTAAAGTGATTCTATGACACCTGATACTGATATAATCAAAATTTCTTGCATCAGGGTTTGATGTTGGTGAGCTGTCAGCAGATGGTCCAGATGATTGGGAGGGTTTAGATGCCTCGGCAGCTCATATTGCAAACTTGTTGTCAACAGAGCCATCTGATGGTATTTTCAAGAGCTTTATCATCTTCAAATGAATAATCCTGAATTAATAGTCTGTCTCCATGAATTTAAAATAAAAACTCGCTATCTTATCGGGTTCCTTTCGACAATTAAGGTTGGAATCGGAGGCTTTAGTATGGGTGATGCAATGGCCCTTTACTCTACAACTGCTTTTGCTCTGGAAGGTATGGAAATGGAAATCCGTACAGCATCAACCTAAGAGCAATTGTTGGACTAAGTGGATGGCTTCCAGGTTTGAGGTACGGCATCTGCATTGATCGAGTTAATTTTGGAAAAAAATCCCTCATGTACCTTTAATGAAGCCTCACGTTTTGATAAAAAAAACATTCTTGTACTTGCTTATCAAAGGTGTTACCTTGCAGATGCTTAAGGAACAAAATGGAAGTATCACATGAAGCTACAAAGCGCGCCGCGTCGTTGCCGGTTATGCTTGGCCATGGAACTTGTATGTATATTTGTCTCTTTTAAGCAAATATTGCAACTTATCTATCGAATATATCTATTAAACTCGAAAGGTTGACATTTGATAATCAAAGATTTCCAGGGAAATACTATTAACTTTCCAAATTTTGTTTTGTCCACCAAATTGATCCTTTAATCCTCTTATTGCAGGTGATGATGTTGTCCCCTACAAACTTGGAGAAATATCTGCCCATTCCTTTAGTGTAGTCGAATTCCGAAACCTCACTTTTAAACATTATGAAGGGTAACCATTTAGGCTCTTATAATAACAGTAATAGACTCATTGTTAATTCACAAAACCAGACAACAATTTAAGTTTTTATCTGGTTGTGCAGGATTGGTCATTACACTATCCCTAAAGAGATGAATGAGGTATGCAATTGGCTTACAGCAAGGCTGGGTCTTGAGGGGTCGCGCTAAATATAACAAAGACTCGGTTTTTACGTCAAACTAGCTGAGTAAGGAAGAAAACAATAAGACATATATTAAAGTTGGTGTTTCATAGCACAATGTTGTGCTTGGTGCAGTGGTTAAGCCACTACTTTTGCTTTTGCACTGCTTGGGTTTGATTCCCCTTAGCAGCATGTATGCTTAAATTTTTTTTTCTCCTCTAAATAGGTGGTGACACGTGTCACCACCTGATTGGAGAAAGAAAATAATTTATTATATCAAATATAAATAATTAAATTCCTCCAATAAGGTGTTGACAGAAGACTACGTTGAATAGGATAAGTTGTTTTGCGGTGCCAGATTCTGCTGCCTCGGCGGATGATGGCAGGTAGACTGCTGAGACCCTCTTGTTTCCTCGGTAGGGGAATGGAACTGTGTCTCAGCGGCAAACTCGGCAGAACTACAAGGCTCGACAGAACGTTTCAAAAGTGACTCCGCTTATGTCTAAGTCAGAGTTTTGTTGATGCCCACTGGAGATAATACCAGTCGTGGCATGAATCGTGCAAAGACAACAATGTTGATTCATCCTCTTTTAACCGCCTTAAACCCTAAACTTATTTCTAGGCCGGATTGATTTCATCGTCTATAGATGAAATCGTACTTACTCATTTCATGAGTTCGACTCTCTCGATACCGAACAAATGGATAGAATACAACTAATCTTTCGTCTTAATTGAAAACTATGAAGAACATGGAATAAGTAAACCTTGAAGTTTTATTTGCAAAAACAAACATAAAATCCTAAACAATCGTTCTCACACTAATTACAACATAACCCAAACCCAAGGAGAATTTTAGAACATGTTGGCGGCAAGAAAACCTAAAATATGCCTAAGGAAAACCTAACTTGTATTTTTTTTATTTGCTAAATACATGAGGTTTATATAGGCAAAGGTCTAGTCTAAGTCCATCTTGGAGTAGAAATCCTCAATAGGCTTTTTCATTAAATGCAACTTTAAAATTTGACTTCTTTAAGTTGAATACAGACTTCTTTTGTCGTTGCCTTGTTCCACAAGTAAGCTCTTTCTTCTCCTCCGATGCCTCTCGTTGCTGCTCCAGGCGTCAGAAAATTGAGTGGACGGCATCATTAGAATCTGGATTTTCTGCTCTATATATCGCACTCTAATTTACCAACTCCTCACTTTACTACCCTGGGCGGCAAACTCACTTTGTTGTCCTGGGCGGCAGACTCACTTTGAAGTCCTGGGTGGCAGGCTCACTTTGCTGCCCTAGGCAGCAGGTATGGCGGCAGTAGGTCCTCTGCAGCGGCTCTCTCTGTGTGGAACTGTTTTAGTACAGCTCCCTAGTCTGCTTCCTCAGCTTCCTCTCCTCTGGTCTACTCTCCTTCTAACCGCTTCTAGCCCTGGAAAACTAAATCTACACTAAAACAACATCTTTACTTTACCAAATAACAAATATTCAATAAAAGCATTGAAAACAAAGAATATTGTATTTATGCAATGCATGACCTAATTATACCTAAAATGCACTTGAAAACGGCAATAATATGAGATGGAATGTGCATGAATTATAGAACTTATGGACACTTTACACCCACCTTCACTAGGATGTCTTCGATCTTGTGCTCTAGTTGCACAAAAGAATGATCGGCAAGTTTCATCATGATGGAGGTAGGTTTTGCTTGCCCAATTCCCAGTTTGTCGAAGAATGCCTTAGGCATTAGGTTGATGTTGGCTCCTAAGTCGCACAGGGCTTTTGTTTCATGCTTGCTGCATATTCTGCATGGGATAACAAAGCTGCATGGGTCTGTTTGCTTGGGTGACAGTTTGTTGTGCAGCATGGCCATGCACTCCTCTATTACGGCAACTATTTCGAACTCCCCAATTCTCTTCCTTTTAGAAACCATGTCCCTGAGGTATTTGGCATAGTTGGGCATGTTCTGAATGGCTTCTATGAGAGGGATTTTGATATGCACCTACTTCAGTATATCCAACAATTTCCTGAACTGGTGCTCTTGTTTCTGTTGCTTAAGCTTCTGGGGGAAATGTGCTGGCAGGCGGATGTCCTCTATACGTTCTTTGCAGGGGAACTTTATCTGTGTAGGATCATCTGTCTCAGGGCTGCTGTCAGGTTCAGCTACCAGGGTGGCTAGTGTTGATGCTGCCGTGGCAGGCAGTTCTTTCTGTACTGGTTGTGTTTCTGGTTGCTTTTCCACCCTAAGTTCATCCAACTGCTTCCCACTTCTGGTTGATATGGCTTTGCACTGCTCATAAGTGGGCTTGGCTCCTGCCTCTGTGCTGCTGGATGTTGCTCTCATTGTTTTGCTGCTATAGATCTCCGTGAACTGCCCAAATTGGGTTTCCAAGTTCTTTATCGCAGCCTATTGGTTGTTCATCTTCCTCTATGTCCTGTCCATGAAAGACTCAGTTTTATAAATAAATTTATTTGTGCGAACAATAAAATCACTAGTTCTAGACATAAAAGTATGAAGAGTTGCTTCTAGTGAATTATTGTTTTGCGGCTACTGAGCCTATTGTCTGGACAGGTTTTGCTGATAGCCTCCCTGTTGTTGTTGTGGGTTGGCAGTATTTTTGGGGTTTCTCTAGGAGAAGTTGGGATGATTCTTCCATCCAGGGTTGTATGTGTTCTGGGCAGGCTCGTTGTTCCTCTCGTATCCTCCCATAAAGTTGGCAGAAGCGGTGCACTCTAAGGAATCGGGGTTGCCCCCACACTCATTACAGAATGGCTCCACAGCCATGGCCTCATAGACTTGCCTAGTGGGTTTCATTATGTTCATAACCAGCTCTGTCAGCTTGTTGAGGCGGGCATTAACATATTTTGAGGCTTGTACTTCATTCACAGTAGTTGGCCACCTAACGCCGCCTCAGCGGGGTGTTGGGTACTTGTAATCGTTCTTGGCGGCTTGGTCCAGGATCTGCAGTGCCTCCTCTGGTGGTCTGCCGAGGATGATTCCATTGGCTGAGGCATCAATCATCATCTGTGTTGGGTAGTTCACCCCGTTATAGAACATTGACACTTGTGTCCAAGCCGGGAAACCATGGAGCAGGCAGTTGTTAAGCATCTGTTGGTATCGCTCCCATGCTTCATACATCACCTCATCATCCCCTTGTCGGAAGACTGTAATCTAGTTTCTAAATTTGTCTGTTACATTGGATATACTGAAACGATCCAGGAAATCCTTGTACAACTCTGTCCATGTGTAGAATGACCCTGCTGGCTGGTTGTTTAAACACTGCTTTGCCCTATCCCTCAGTGAACAAGGGAATAACCTTAGTCTAAGCACATATTGGTGGACTCTGTGTATTTTGAATGCTCTTCAGATGTCTAGGAATCCTTTCAAGTGCTGCTGAGCATCTTCTGTGGTAGTCCCTCCAAATTGCCCCAACGTGTTGATCATGTTGAACCTCACGGGCTTCAACTCAAAGTGATCTGCCTCAATCTCAGGTTCTGTCACTGTCGGATCGAACCCTCTGAAGTCATGCTCCAAGTAGTCCCCGGTGGATCGAACATATTGTGGCTGTCTAGGCGGCACTTGATGTTCTCTGGGCAGCGGGTCTTGCTGCCCATCCCTGTCGTTCACAGCATTGTTGGCAGAATGGTCGTTTTCCATGTTTACCTTTGCTTTTCTTTCTTCTTTGGTTTTTCGTAGGGCTGATCTAAGTTCCTTCTTTAGCTCTCTTGCTCATCGTTCTATATCGTCGTAGAAAACGATTTCTCCTTTTGGATTTGCCCTGGTCATGCACTAGCAAAGGAAACCGTAAAATTCTATTTTTTTTTATTAAAAATAAAAACTAAAAATAAAATTAAATGCTAAGAAATAAAAGTGCGGAAATTGAAAGCAAATTTCACTGTTACCAATCCCCGGCAACGGGGCCAAAAACTTGTAGAGCGTTTGGGTTTTCTCTATTTATGAGCGCAAGTGCACACTCTTGTCAAGTTATAGTATAAAAGATATCGTCTCCCACAGGGATTGGACACCTTGATTCGAATTGTTGTTCATGCACAAGGAAAAGTAAAAGCACAATTAATTTGATTGTTGAGAAGAAAAGTAAAATAAAAACACAATTAATTAAAAAAGAATAAATCGGGTTGATAGAATGGGCAGGGTTATTCTGCTGCTTAGTGTGAAACTGCGTTGAATAGGACAAGTTGTTTTGCGCTGCCAGACTCTGTTGCCTCGGTGGGGGATGGCAGGTAGACTGCAGAGACCCTCTCGCTGCCTCGGCAGGGGAATGGAACTGTGTCTCGGCGGCAAACTCGGTAGAACTACAAGGTTCGTTAGAACGCTACTAAAGTGATCTCGCTTATGTCTAAGTCAGAATTCTGTTGATACCCACTGCAGATAATACCAGTCGCGGCGTGAACGTGTAAAGACAACAATGTTAACTCGTCCTCTTTTAGCCGCCTTAAACCCTAACCTATGTCTAGGTCGGATTGATCGCACCATCTATAGATGAAATCGTGCTTACACCTTTCGTGAGTTCGACTCTCTCGATATCGATCAAATGGATATAATTCAACTAATCTTTCGCCTTAATTGAAAACTATGAAGAACATGGAATAAGTAAACCTTGAAGTTTTATTTGCAAAAACAAACTTAAAATCCTAAACAATCGTTCTCACACTGCTTACAATATAACCCAAACCCAAGAAGAACTTTAGAACATGTTGGTGGCAAGAAAACCTAAACTATGCCTAAGGAAACCTAACTTGTTTTGAATTAGAATTACAATGGGTATATATAGGCATTAGCTAGGTCTAGTCCTTCTTGAAGTAGAAGTCTTCAAAGTCACTTTTGCATTAATTTCAACTCTAAATGTTGACTTCTTTGAGTTGAATGTGGACTTTTATCACGTTGCCTTGCTCTGCAAGTAATTTTGAGTTCTTCCTTCAGTGGATCTGCAAGTTGCTACACATGTCGGTAAATTGAGTGGACATCATCGATAGGATTTTCTGCTCTACAGATCGCAATCCAGTTCTCCAACTCCATAGTATGTTGTCTTGGGCGACGGCAACTACTTGGCAGTTGTTGTCTTTGTCTGGAACTGCATCAGTACATCTCCTTGATTTGCTGCCTCAGCATCATATCCTCAGCTTCTCTTTCCCTCTGTCAGCCTTGAGTACCTGAAACTAAAACTAAGCTAAAACAATACATTTTCTTCACCAAATAACATATAATCTATAAAGCATGGAAAAGTAAAGAAATAATGTAAAATGCAATGCATGATCCCAATTAAGCCTAGAATGTACACAAAAACAACAATAATATGAGATGGAATGTGCATGAAATATAAAACTTGTGGACACTTTACAGCAATCCACTTAATCATGCTTCTAAAACATACACAAAATATCTAGGGATCGATCCTTAATCAAACATAGCATTCAGCATCATTTCATATCTTCATGCTTCAAAAAGGAACCTATAGGCATGCTTCCTAGAACCTCATCAAGTAAGCTACCAAAAAACATAGCAAAATAAATTCAAACATCTAAGGCCATTTACAAGTCCAAAACCACAGTATAAACTTGCTCAAACAGGGAGTTTACACTTATCTCCCAAAAGCACAACAGATTCCCCATTGCCCTGATTACTTATAGTCTAAACAGAAAACATACTTTCAAGTAATGAAGTCTCTTTTGATCCCTTGTTGCCTTCCAATCTCTAGTTCTCTGCATTGATGGACAAAGAGAGCGAAAGCACACTAGGCTTAGTGAGGAATGCTCAAAACAAAACATCATCAATGCAATTTAAAACCAATTTCTCAAAACTATTGAAATCATCATTTCAATCCATTTATAAAAAATCATGCCTTGAAAACCATGCACTTTAACCTTTCCAAAACTAGCACATTAAACCATATGCATCATGTATCATAGTTAAACAGCAAGTCTCATTGCTAAACCTCAATTTAAGACTTCTCATGCATAACAAACCATATACAAAGCTTAAAGAGTAACATGTATAAATCACATCATACAACATAAACCTTTTCATGATACATCAACAATTAATTGGCTTACAAGTGATCATTAACCAAGTTCCATTTCCAAATCACAACATCGGATACACAGATTCACAAGAGTTGTCCCAACACTTCATACATTCTCACCGGCATCCCAAGGTTCACACACGGGAGCTTCCCCTCAACCGTTGTAACACATGTTGTGGAGTATTTGGTACATCGTATAAACCCCTCAACACCGCTCATCGGTAGATGTATAACCCCACTAACGAGAGACAGGACACCATACTTCCTCGATCGTTAGGGTACTTGGATGGAGTATTCGGTACACAGTATAAACCCCTCAACATCCAAGGTGACTTTGTTTATAGTGCACTCATTCCTATAGCCGGCTAAATATATCCGAATAACATTTTTAAACCACATCACTTGCCAATATAATTCATTATAACCACATACCTCACTAATTTCATATCCATCAACATAAACTATTTTCCAAAGCATCAAATCATGCTTTAAACACAAATATGAAACACATACTTACATGGATCACTTACCAAGTGCATCCATCATCATCTCATGATTAAAAATAGTATATCACATACTTAAAACATGCATAACAGTGGGTAAATCAATTTAATGAAAAACAAGTGCATAAAGGGTTTCGTGAAAGCACGACCGAGAGAGAAAATCCACTTATACTTAATTTTGAAATTAGAAAAGTGTTTTAAGGTTAAATCTAAGTTCCAAAAACCACCTTTAAAACATTTCAAAGCTGAAATCCACGTTCTCACACACATACACGCTAAACCTCACTTTGCCAACGCGAAACTAAGCATTCGAAACCTCTAAAGCTTCAATGATCTCTTTCGAATCAACCTCCCCTAATTTAACCACATAATAATAGAGGATTAATGCATCTCAATGCATTCAAAATACCAGCAAGCAATTCCTCATCATTGCCTTGCCAAAAACTATTAATCGCCTATCCGAAACAACCGAAACAACATCGATTAACCTCCAAACTTAACCCAGTCAAAACCTAACACTTTCAACCATCAATTATCATTGATTAACATCCAAAATCATCATAATATCAACCTTATACCTCCAACATTCACAAAACCACCACAACTCCATAAAAACCCAAATCTAGCAGCCTAAACTAGAGATTCACATAGTTTCAAGATTACATTGTTAATACCTTTATCTTCACATTATTAAACTTCAAAATCATGTTTAAAATCAATCATAAACCCATCAAAATAGATCCAAAACAAATCTCAATCAATTTCACCCATTAAACCTCAATTACACAAAATTTCTATA
Organism: Hibiscus trionum; assembly: GCA_030270665.1. Lineage (NCBI taxonomy): Eukaryota > Viridiplantae > Streptophyta > Magnoliopsida > Malvales > Malvaceae > Hibiscus > Hibiscus trionum. The sequence continues at coordinate 15,834,141 of BSYR01000013.1, forward strand.
ATTAAAACATTAAAACCCAATAGAAAACATATATAAAGGATCAACAAATTAGGAATTTCAATAAAGAACCTTACATTAGAGGAGAAAAATGCAGCTCACCTCTAATGGATGCTTTTCCCCTTCATCAGATAGATTTTCATGTAAAAACAAGATTAAAACAATAAGGTTTTGATAGGAAACCAACAAGAAATCATTTGATAACAAAAGATTAGAGAAATCAAGAGTTTACCTTAAGATTTTGAAGAAGAAATGAGTGTTTGGATGGAGTGAATTTGAGAGAAAGTTTTTGGGAGAAAAAAAGTTATGTCAAATTTGTTTTAATGAAATAACCACCAATTAATTCATTCAACCTATTTTATTAATTAAAAACCATTTAAAATAAGCCATTTAAGGGATAAAAGTATGATATTAGACTTTGGGAAAATAGCTCCTTAAATATTGAAAGTTCTGATCCTTTTACAAAACAATCACTAAAAATAGTTTTCAAAGCTTACATTTTGGTCACTAAATCCAAAATGTCCGAATTCTAAATACCATTTTCTAAAATTGATTTCACCAAAACCTTTTATATATTTTAAAAGATTTTAGATAACTTTCCCATAATTTTATCACCTTCCAAAATAAGTTTCCCCTAAACTCATCCCGAAACTAACCTGAATCTCTAGTCTCGGTCCAAAAAACCCTAAAGCCATCCAAAAACCTCTAGGCCCAAAACGAGGGCATTAAAAGTGGGCAGAATGATGAGTTACCTCCTCCTCCACCTAATCATCATGCTCGTGTTAGAGTTGGGGGTCCGCAAGGGCCAGTTCTTTGAGATATGACACCGTTGATTCAAGCGATGACGAGAGCATTTCAAACAGCGATGGCTGGGGTGCATTTGCAAACATCAGCGCCTGTTGTGGCTATTAACCATGGGTTTCCATTGGTGCGCCTTCGTAGCTTGAGAGGCGTGGAATTTAGGGGATTAAATCCCGAGGCGGTTGATGAGTGGCTGGAGAGTACTATTTGTATTCTGAGTCAGATTGAGTGTAATTATGCGCGTAAGCTGGGTTGAACCGTATCTTTGCTGCACGGTGATGCTTATCATTGGTGGATAACCACGATTTCTGGAGTTCCATAAGCTGATGTAAATTAATATTTCTTTCTGAGAACTTTCAAGAGGAAGAATCTTGGTCCTCAGTATCAAGATGCTAAGAAGTGAGAGTTTATGTTGTTGGTGCAAGGTGGCATGACGATCTCCGAGTATGAAGTGAAATTTGTCCGTCTGAACCTGTATGCTCCTAAGTTGATTCTGAATGATCAACAAAGATGTGACAAGTTCTGTTAGAGACTTGTTAAGGACATCTAGACATACTTGTTGGCCACGGATTTTGATGTGTTGGTTAACAGGGCTAAGGATATAGAGCAATCTTTGGGTGGCTTGGTACAAGTTGTGAATGCGGATTCAGGAAAGAGGATCGCAGAATCTAGCTATACTGGGAGACGGATAAAGAGCTCGCGTGATAAGTGATACAAGCTGGATCATAAGCATGGTGGTGGTGGCCGTAATTAGGGTGTACGTGTTGCTACCGATTGTGAACGTTGTGGAAGATGCCACGCAGGTGTATGCTAGGGAGAAACTGGATCTTGTTGGGAGTGTGGATCACCTGATCATCTAAAGTGTGAGGATGGACCGGCACAAGCAGCTATTGTACCTGCTAAAGGCCGAGGCCATGGTAAGGGTAAATTTTAGAGGCGTGAGGATGGACAGAGGACTGTGGCTCATACAGTTGATGTGCAACTGAAGAATGATGGACCGACTTTGATCTACTCTCATCACGGGGGCTGTAATGACACCGATGTGATCGCATGTACTTTTACCTTGCAATATTTGTCAATATTTTCCTTAATTGATTCAGGGTCCACTCATTCTTACATTTTGAGCGAGCATGCACATTTGTTGGATATACATGTTGACATCTTGAATGTTAATATGTTAGTTACTAGTTCCTTGGTGAGACGGTTACTGTTAGAAGGTTGTATAGGAGATGTCATTTGGTTGTTCAAGGTCACGAGTTTGTCGTGGATTTGATGAAGTTGCCATTTCACGGTTTTAACGTTATTTTGGGGATGGATTGGCTAAGTTAGCATAAGGCGGTTGTAGATTATGAATCCAAAAGGATTTCTTTGAATCTTGCCGATGATTAGGAGGTTGTGAAGGTTGGTGAGAATGTTAAATTCCTCTTAAATGTTGTTTTGACTACTCAAGCAGAAAAGATGATGCACGAGGGTTGTCAAGCATATCTAGCAATTGTGATGAACCTGGATGTCAAAAGAGTTCGAGTGTAGGACATTCGAACTGTGTGTGATTTTTCAGAAGTGTTTCCTGGAGAGTTGTATGGATTACCGCCAGATAGGGAGGTGCAGTTCGGCATTGAGACGTACTCGAGTACAACCCCGATGTCCGTTACCCTGTATCGTATGGAACCAAAGGAGTTGAAGGAATTAAAAACTCGACTCCATGAGTTGTTGGATCGAGGATTCATCTGACCTAGAGTTTCACCTTGGGGTGCACCGTTTCTTTTTGTAAAAAAAAGGATGGAACAATGCGAATGTGCATTGATTATCGGCAATTGAATAAGTTGACATTTAAAAACAAGTATTTGTTGCCTTGGATTGATGACTTGTTTGAACAATTTCGTGGGGTGTTGTGTTTTAAAGGATAAGGATGCCGCGGGCTATGAATTTTTGGTAATGTTGTTTGGTTTGATGAACGCCCCAGCTGCCTTTATGGATATGATGAATAGGGTGTTTCATGAATATCATGATCAATTTGTGGTGGTGTTTATCGATGAAATTCTCATGTACTCTCGTACCGAGGAGGAACATGATAGGTTTTTGTGGATTGTATTACAAGCCTTGAAGGATAATCAGTTGTACGCTAAGTTGAGTAAGTGTGAATTTTGGCTTAAGGAAGTGATATTTCTTGTTCATGTGGTTTCGGTATAAGGTATTCTAGTTGATCCGTAAAAGATTGAGGGTATTCTTAATTGGAAACAACCTAAGTCGGTGTCTGAGGTTCATTGTTTTCTTGGGTTGGCCGGATACTATCGTCGCTTTATGGATGGTTTCTCTAGTATTGCTACTCCGTTGATGAAATTGTTGCAAAAAGAATGTTTCTTATGTATGGACGGAGAGTCAGTAGCGTAGTTTTGAGAAGTTGAAGGAGGTTTTGACTCACGCTCCGATCTTGATTCAACCCGAGTCTGGAAAGAAGTTTGTGGTCTACAATGATGCGTCCTATTTTGGTTCTGGTTGTGTATTGATGCAAGACGATAAGGCGGTCGCTTATGCATCAAGATAATTGAAAGTTCATGAGCGCAACTACCCGACTCATGATCTAGAGCTTGTGGTGGTTGTGTTTGCTTTGAAATTTTGGATACATTATCTTTATGGGGAGAAGTGTATTGTTTACACCGATCATAAGAGTTTGAAGTAATTAATGTCCCAAAAGGAGTTGAATCTTAGGCAACGGAGATGGATTGAGTTGCTTAAAAATTATGACTAGTAGATTGAGTATCATCCGAAAAAGCTAATGTGGTGGCAAACGCGTTGAGCCATAAGGTTGTTGTTGAACTTAGGCCGATGTTTGCAAGGTTGAGTGTGACGCGAGAAGGTGGCTTATTGGTTAAGTTGCCAATTAAGCCTACGTTGTCTCAAATGATTAAAGAGAGGCAACCATATGATGATTCTTTAGTACCGCATGATAAGGATATCTCGGATGGCAAACTGACAATTTTTAATTTCAATAATGGTTGTGTTTTGTGTTTTAAAGGTCGAATAGTTGTGATGGAGGATTCAGAGTTGAGGCGCACTATTTTGACTGAAGCTCACTCTATTCCCTTTGATATGCATCCTGGTGGTACGAAGTTGTATCAGGATTTGAAGGAGTTGTATTTTGGGTTAGCTTGAAGAAGGATGTGGCTGAGTTTGTTTCTCGTTGTATGGTGTTTCAACGAGTTAAGGTCGAACATTAATTTCCTTCAAGATTGTTATAACTAGTTCAAATTTGGGAATGGAAGTGGGAAAGGAACGCCATGGATTTTGTGACGAGTCTGCCTTTGACACCGTCCAAAAAGGATTTGATGTGGGTGATTGTTGATCGTTTTAGAAAGTGCGCGCATTTTCTTGTTGTTCATAGAACGTACAAGTTGAACAAGCTGGCGGATATGTATATTGTTGAAATTATAAGGTTTCATAGGGTTCCTAAGTCGATTATATCATATAGAGATCTGTGTTTTACATCAATGTTTTGGGGAAGTCTTCAAAAAGCTTTGGGTACAAGGATTAATCACAGTACGTCTTATCATCCTTAGACAAATGGGCAATCTGAACGTGTTATTCAGATTTTGGAGGATATGTTGAGATGTTGTATAATTGAGTTTCAAGGGACTTGGGAGAAGCAACTATCGTTGGTGGAGTTCGCGTACAATAATTGTTATCAGTCGCAGCATCTAGATGGCTCCCTATAAGGCTCTTTATGGTTGTAACGCCCAAATTTTGGGCATAGGAGTTACCCGGGGTTAGGCTAGACGGTTCGGGAGAACCAATTCAAACAATCTATACTAGTTTCAGGATTTAATTATTTTAAAGGGGTTTTTTAGGTTGGAAAAATATGGGAAAACGTTTTAAAATCATTATTTAATATATATATATATATGATTTTGATGGGATTAATTTTGGAAAATGAATTTTGGAGGTTTGACATTTTGGAAATTGGTGACCAAAATGTAAAGATTGTAAAACTATTTTTAGTGACTAAGATCAGAACTTTGAACCTTTAAGGAGCTATTGATCCAAAGTCTAATTCAGACTTTTTCCATTTTAATTGGTCAATTTAGAAGTGGTTTTAATAAATAAACAAGAGGAGGGAATTAAATTAGCATTTGTCTCTTAAAACATATTTCGCGTAACTACCTATTCTCCCAATCATTTTCTCTCAAATTCTCTCTAGCCAACCATCAGTTTCCTCTTCAAATATTTAAGGTAAACACTTGATTTGATTTATCTTTTAACACGAAATGATTTCCTAATGTTTTCCTATCAAAATATTATGGTTTTATCTTTGTTTTCTCATGTAAATTTTTTACAATTGAAGGGAAGATTCATCATTAGATGTAAGGTTTCGTTTTCCTCTTCTAATGAAAGGTTATTTATTGAAATTCCCTAGTTTTTGATCTTTTATGAATGTTTTCTATTGGATTTTGTTGTTGCAATTATGGAAAAATGGTTTAAGTGATGTTTAATTGAGGTTTAATTGATTAAATCAAGAAATATTTATTTTGAATCTGTTATGATGGGATAATAATGAGATTATATCATGATTATGATGTATTGAAAGGTTGATTAAGTGATTTTAACTTAGGAAACCCGAAACTAGGTAAGTTGGTTGATTTCTAGGTTGAAATCTTTGAGTTTTTGGCTTGATTTTGTTGTTGATTTGTTGCTGGTGGTTCTTTGGTGTTGAGAAGGTGTTTTTAGATGTAAATTGATGTTGTTTTGATGTTCATCTCATTAGATAATGGCTGGAGATTTGTTAGAAAGGTTTCGACGGTGTTTTCGGTAGTTTTCAGGTAGCGAAAGCTTAGTTGTTGATGGAGGATGATGTAGTTTTGTGTTGCTGGGGATTTTGATGCAAGGTTGTGCATTAATCCTATGTTTTCCTTTGATTAGAAGTAGGGAATGTTGTTTCGTTAGCTTTGGAAGGAGTTGCGGTTGATCCGGAAGCTTGATTTCGCCTCGACAAAGCAAGTGAGGTGTTGTCGGTGAGTGGAACTGGTTTTAAAGCTTTTCCAAGGTTTGAAAGCACGGTTTGGGGGTTTAGATTAAGCTTGAAACGCTAATATAAGCTCGAAAGTAAGTATAGAAGATTTCGCTCTCGATTTTTAGTTTCCATTGTTTTTGATGAATTCATGCTCATGTTTTGAATAAAGACTTGTTTTACCTACAGTTATATGCATGTTTTTGAAGTGAGAAATGTTGCATATGTTTATGTTTTGATAATACATGTGTTTAGAAAATGGTATGCAACATGTTTGAGAAAATGCCTAAATACATGGGTCGTTGTATTTGAGATACTTTGATAGAAATTGGTTTGAATGATGCATAAGAAAAACATTAGGGTAACATGGTTTTAAAAAGGTATATTGGCAAGTGATGATGCTTGATTAAACCGGATATAATTGGTCAGCCAATAGGAGGAGAGTGCACAATAAAATGTAAGCAAAATTCGTATGTACGTGTGATAAAACATGATTAGTGCAGCCGTATCATGTAAGCTGTAAAGTGGGAACAACCACACTTTACAAGCATTAAGGTGGGAGCAGTCACACCTTGTGAACACTTTGGTGGGAAAAGCCACACCATGTGTTCTTCCCTTTCTTATGGTGGGAGCAGCTACACTATAAGGTGTATCTACATATCTGAGTTAGTTTATGGTGGGAACAACCACACCATGTGTTTTGGGATGGAGTGTAGCCATCCGGATCACTTGAATGCCAATGTATGAGATTCACATGTATCATGGTTTATAAATGTTTTGCATAATGTGTTTTATACGTGAGATTATATTTTGAGAAATGTTTTATAAGAAACAAGCATGAAAAGCTTTGGCTTGAGATGTTGCATCATGGTTAATGCATGAGACTTATGATACATGTGGTTTAAAGATTGATGATTTGCTTTGAAAGTGGATTGAAGCATGAGATAAATGAGCATGATGTGAAAGAGATTTATATTTGAGAAATGGTTTAAAACGCATTGTTGGTTGGTTTTTATTTGAGCATCCCTCACTAAGCAAATGTGCTTACGCTCTCTTTTTACAACAATGTAGAAAAGTAGATTGAACGGGCAGCGAGGAAGCAAGTGAAGAAGTCCAATTGTCGCTCATAGCTCAAGTATGGTTTTTAAACAAATCAATAGTAATAAGTTGGCAATAGGAGGTTACCTTGATTTTTTGGAGCGTATGTAGTGAACTCCCTGGTTTGGCACAAGTTTGTAGTGCCTCAATAGACTTGTAAATGGCCTTTAATTGTTGGTATTTGGTTTGGTTTGCATTTTTGTATTTAAATGGCTATTATGCTTAGGGAGCATGCCTATAGATTACTAAATATGGTTTGTTGATGTTGAAAGCATGCCTTGGTGTTATTTGCCTTTAGAATCATGGCCTAAGTGATTACTTATGCTTTGTTAACATGTTGGATTGACATTTGATGTGTTTTGACATGTAAAACCAGTAAAATATGACACTACAGGCCCAGACGTACTGATACACGGGCTATCGTATTAGTACAATATAGCCAAAACATGCATATTGTATTAGTACTGGGTAGACCGTATCGATACGTCTAAAGGGAAAACGAGGAACCGAATCAGTACACGGGACCGTATCGATACCCTTTTGTGCCACTGGAAATCTGAGAAGTTGACGAGATGATGGCGTATCGATACATGCACAAGTGTATCGATACGCTTGGCTATTAAGTTGGTTAATTGAGGTTTTTTTGATGTTCTATTTTCTTCCATTATGGTAATTAAATATTAGATGTTCAATTGAATGAGTTTGGATGATTGAAAGGAGTTGAAAATTGACATGTGCACATGAACCCTGACTAATTGAATATCAGTAACTTTAATTTTGTAATAGGTCCATGAATTTGGTAAGTTTTACAAAGTGGCCCCTAAAGCACAATTAGTCTTAATTGAAGGGTTAATTGACTTCGTCCGAGTTGTAACTTTATCTATTGTGAGCATGATCACCCTAGGATTCGTACGAGCATCTAGACAAGATAAAAGAAAAAAATAATATGGTCGTTTATTGAGGTAAATCTTCACTAGTTTACTTTAATATTCCTCGTGTAGCTCGCTCAAGTTGGTAAAATGGTTAGACCGGGTCAAGGGGGGTACATTTGTTGGTATCAGGTTAGGTTTACAAAAAATTGTGAGGTAAGTTGTTGTAATATCAATGTTTAAATGAATTCTTGATGTTTGTTATGCACTGTGATTGCTTATGATATGTTTTAAATCGTTGATATATTGTGTGCAATATACGGTGTTTGATAACATTTTGTATGAGTTGTTATGCGATGATTTTGGGTAGAGTTTGTGGTAATAATTGCCATTATTACTATTGATGTAAAGAGATTTTGATTTAAAAAAATTAGCGTCTTGGATTTTTGCTTATCGCTGGCCTAACTATTTTTATTGTTGCATTTATATGCTAGAGGTTTATACTGTTTTCATAATGGACCAAGACGAGAGCTTAGAAACAGTGCGCGTAATGTTGTGTTGAATGTGGAGAATGAGGGTAATGAGGAATTGCCACCTCCTCCTCTTTCTTCTGGTGGTGGAGTTGAAGTTGGGGCTAGTGCGAGAGGTGTTAGACTTAGACCTCAGGCAGCGCAGGGTCAGGTTGTCGGTGATATGTCACCATTGATTCAAGCCATAGCTGGAGCTTTTTAGGCTGTGATAGTAGGAATGTGTGTGCTTGCTCCATAACCTGTGGTTAATGTTGGTTTACCTTTGGAGCGTCTACGCAGTCTGGGTGGCACCGAGTTTAGAGGTTTGTCTCCAGAAGGTTCTGAGACATTGTTTGTGAGCACTCAAAGGATTCTTGGTCAGATGGAGTGCACGGATGTGCGTAAGCTGGGTTGTACGGTATCCTGCTTCAGTGAGATGCCTATTCGTGGTGGACTACCACTATTACGGGGATGGAACCTGTAGAGGTGACATGGGAGTTCTTCAGGAATGCTTTCTGGAAGAAATATTTGGGTGTTCGTTATTAAGACGAGAAACGAGAGTTTATGGCCTTGGTGCAAAGGAACATGTCTGTTTCAGAGTATGAAGTACAGTTTGTTCGATTGAGCCAGTATGCCCCTGAATTGGTTCTCAACGAACAGAAGAGATGTGATCGCTTCTGGTACGGCTTGGTGAAGGATGTAAAGACTTATATGTTAATTACGGATTATACGGATTTCGACGTCTTGGTCGCTCGTGCTAAGGACATTGAGCAGAGTTTTGGTTTGCCTTCTTGTACAGGGAATTCTAGTTCCAAGAAGAGTGTTGCTGAGTTTTATGGAGGAAGGGATCGTTACAAGAGGCATCGTGATAAGAAGTTTTATCCGGATCAGAGGCATTGTAACGCCCCGGTTTTGGGCTTAGAAGTTTTGGGTGTGGACCGGTTTGGTCAAAGTGCTGTTCGAATCTATAAGGGTGAAATTAGGAAAGCCTAGTTTGGGTTGCATTAAAAATATGGAAAAATGTTCTAAAATCATATTTTAATATATATATATAAGTGAACTGTGAAATCAATTTTGAAAAATGAGGTTTGGAAGGGTGACATTTTGGCTAGTGACCAAAATGTAATTTTTGAAAGTTGCGTGACTGTTTTATAAAGGATTGAAACTTTGAATCTTTAAGGAGCTATTATTCCAAAAGGAGTTTCTCCAGATTTTTCTAAGATATTTTAATGTTTAATTCTGATTTTAAAGCTAAAGAAAAGTGGAGGGAAATCATTTTGGCTATTTTGTAACTAATTTTCCTATTTTCCCAATTTTCCTTTTTCTCTCATTTTCTCTCAATCCAAACACTTTCTCTCCAGAGATTTCTTTCTGATTTTGTCACTCAAATCTATCTTTTCAATTCTCTTTGGATTCCTAATCATCTCTACAACAAAACCTTACAATTTGCTATTTGGATTTTCAAGCTTTTTGGTTCTAAAAGGGAGAAAACTCAAGTTTGGAGGTAAGAACGTCCTTCTCCTCTAAACTCTCAGTTCTTTACTGAAATTCCCAAGTTCTCAATCCTTAATTGATGTTTTATTAAAGGCTTTTAAAGTTGTGAAATGGATCTTGGCTTTAAATGCAAGATTTGGTGATTTTTGATAGATTTTCGTTAGATCTGTTAAAGCTGTGATTTGAGATGTGTTTTTGATGATAAATGAACATTAATTTGATAAGGAATTGAGTTTTGATTAATGCAATCCCGGATAGGTTGAATTTCCTAAGTTTAGCTTGTGATTCTTGGTTGTTTTGGAGTGATCTTGTGGATCTGTTGTTGTTGGAGGTATGAGGATGTTGTTAAGCTCTTTTTAGATGTTAAATGATGTTTAAGGATGCTTAGTTTTGATGGTTTATGGCTGGGCTTTGTTGAGAAGTTGATTGGAGGCATTTTCGGTTGTGTTTGGTGGCCGAAAATGGAGTGTGGATGAGAGCAGCGAGTTTAGGTGCTTTCATTGAAGCTATTAATGCATGATGATGCATTAATCTACTATTTTAATGTGTTAAAACAGGGGAGTCATCTTTGTATCCAAGTGGTGGTGATCCGGAAGCTTGATTTGGTGTTTCGGCAAGAGGCGAAACGGAATCGGTGAGTGGATTTTGGTTTTCGGCTTTGGAACCAATGTTTTGGAGGTTTGGGAGCTTAGTCTAAGTCTAAACAACTTTGCTAAGCTCAAGAGTAAGTTTTCGGAAAAACTCTCTTGTTGAGGAACCATGTGATGGTTGGGTGCAATGTGTTTGTTGCATGTTTAAATTCTGTTTTTAAAGCATATCTAGCATGTGTGTTGCTGAGATTATAAGCCATGTGTTTAAGGAAGCTCAAGGTTAGAGTTCCTTGTTTTTGAACATTGTATAAATGTTGTTTGATGCTTAAAGATGCATGATGTTTATGGCTTGGTTAAATGCTTTACAACAGTGGATTATTGATGATATATGATGTATATTGGCAAGTGATGTTTTTGAAAAGGTTAAGGTCACTAAGGTGGTTAAAAGTCCTTGAGTGAGCCTAGTTTACTTAAGAACATCAAGGTGTTTAAAAGTCCTTGGATGGTTCTTGTTACGGACACAAAGGTGTTTAAAAGTCCTTGTGTGGTCCTTTCCAAGGTGTTTAAAAGTCCTTGGGGCCAAGGTGTTTAAAAGTCCTTGGGGTGATTTATATCATGGTGTTTAAAAGTCCATGGCCAAGGTGTTTAAAAGTCCTTGGGGCCAAGGTGTTTAAAAGTCCTTGGGGTGATTTATATCATGGTGTTTAAAAGTCCATGGCCAAGGTGTTTAAAAGTCCTTGGGGTCAAGGTGTTTAAAAGTCCTTGAGGTGAAACTTGTTAAGGACACAAAGGTGTTTAAAAGTCCTTGTGTGGTCCTTGCCATGGTGTTTAAAAGTCCATGGGCCAAGGTGTTTAAAAGTCCTTGGGGATAAGATCACAATGGTGTTTAAAAGTCCATGTGTGAGTCTTATGTTGATCTTGTTTTAAAGATGGTAATTATCACTTGTGGCCAATATGACATGTTATGATGTGAAGCATGAGATGCTTGTTTGAGATTGCTTGTGAGCATGTCTAAATGTATTTTGAAGTATGATTTATAAATGAGTTTTATAAATGCATTATTGTGTGGTTTTAATGAGCATTCCTCACTAAGCTTTTGCTTACGCTCTCTCTCTTTTCCTAAACCAATAATGCAGAGCATTAAGGTGCATTGAGGGCAGCAAGGAAGGCAAGCAATCAAGAGGAAGTTGAGCTCAAGTATGGAAAGGTTTTCTTAAACATTTTTAGCTTTTGGCATTTGGCAATGTTGTTGTTTTGGGAGATGTTTGGAACTCCCTAAGTTGGAATTATGTTGTTGTTAATGTTGGTTTTTGTAATTGGCCATTATGTGTTTGATTTGGAGGTTTTATGCTTGAATGGTTTGCTTGTGTAGGAAGCATGCCTTTAGATTTGGGGCTTTTCATAATTGATGCCATGATGTCGAATTGATGTTGCAATTATGTCCCTTATATGTTGTATGAGATGCTGGTAAAGTTTGATAGCAATTGGAGCATGATTGGTTGGTCAATTGCATGTTTAGGCAAGCAAATTTCTGCATTTTGTGCAGGCCGTATCGGAACAGTGCCTGCCGTTTCGGAACGGGTGCCTCGAAGCAGCCCAGGCGTCCGAAACGGGTGACACCGTTCCGAAACGGAAAGGCTACTGTCAGCCCTCGTTTCGGTACGCGTTGCGGAACGGCCCCGCGTTTCGAAACGGGCTGTCTCCCGTTTCGGAACGGATGACCGTTGGGGGCTGACATTGGTAGTTATATGTTGCAAAATGTTTGCATTTTGGTCCTGAAACTTGTATGTGCAATTGTATGAGTTTGGAATGTCCGTTTGAGCTGAAATTTGGCCGAGATGCATGAAACATGATTAATTTCAAGTTGGTAACTTTAATTTGGGTGAAGTCCTTATATTTACCAGAATTTACAATTTGGTCCCTAAAGTTGTAATTTGTTCAATTGGGTCCCTGTTCGATCTCTGATGTTTATGATCTTTGAGTATGTTGTTTGAATGATCATAACTAGGGTTAATGTGCATCTAGACAAGTTTAAAAAGAAAAAAAAGGGTCGTTAATCAAGGTTGACTTTTGGGTTGACTTTGGTTTTCCCCGTGTGACTTTCTTAATTCGAGTCAACCGTCTAGGCCGGGTTAAGGGGGTTACAGGCATGGTGGTGGAGGTAATGTGGGCCACAGACAACAGGGATAGAATGTGGTGGTTCATTTGCCTGAGTGTTACCGTTGTGGGAGGCGACATCCTGGAAAGTGTTGGGGTACTCCCAGTGTTTGTTGGGGTTGTGGTTCTTAGGGTCATCTGAAGCGTGATTGTCCTCAGCAAGATAGGCAGGCACCGATGCGTGCTGTTGAGCCTCATAGGGGTCATGGGCGCGGACGAGGTAATTTTCTGCATAGGGAGGATGGTAAGAGGAATGTTGCTGATTTTGTAGCAGTTCAGCCTGAGGGAGGTTGACCGGATAGGGTGTATGCACACTGCGAGGGAAGGAATGACATAGATGTGATCGTAGGTACCTTTACTTTGCAATCCTTGTCACTACTTTCTTTGATTGATTCTTGTTCCACGTATTCATATATTTTAAGTGATCATATAAATTTGCTTGACATAGCAGTTGAGTTGTTAGATGTGGGTATGCAAGTGACGAGTTCTTTCGGTGAGACAGTTGTTGTTAGGAAGTTGTTTAGGAGATGTATGTTGATGGTTCAAGGTCATGTGTTCGCGGTTGATATGATGGAGATACCTTTCTATGGTTTTGATGTTATTCTTGGTGTGGATTGGTTAACTGAGCATAGGGTTATGGTAGATTGTGAAACCAAGCGTGTTTCATTGAAGCTTGTCGATGATTATGAGGTTGTGATGGTAGGCGAGAATGTTAAGTTCTTGCGCAATGTTGCTTCGTCAATGGAAGCACAAAAGTTGATGCATGGAGGATGTCAAGCATACTTGGTGTATGTTATGACTCCGAATATGAAAGAGGTATGTCCCCAAGATATCCAGACTGTTTGTGATTTTCCAGGGGTATTTTTGGAAGAGTTGCCTAGATTGCCGCCGGATAGAGAGGTAGAGTTTTATATCGAGACGTATACAGATACGGCTCTAATGTTTATTGCTCCGTATCGCATGGCACCTAAAGAATTGAAAGAATTGAAGAAACAACTTCAGGAGTTGTTAGATCGTGGGTTTATTAGGTCTAGTGTGTCGCCTTAGGGAGCGTCGGTGTTGTTTGTGAAAAAGAAAGATGGCACTATGAGAATGTGCATCGATTATTGACAACTGAACAAGTTGACGATAAAGAACAAGTATCATTTACCACAAAATGACAACCTATTCGATCAATTTCATGGTGCAATGCTGTTTTCCAAGATTGACTTGAGATCGGGATACTATTAATTGAAGGTGAAGGATAGAGATGTGCCAAGAACAGTGTTTCGTACTTATTTCGGACATTATGAGTTTTTGGTGATGTTGTTTGGGTTGACAAATGTGCCTACAACTTTCATGGACATGATGAATCGGGTGTTCCATGAGTTCTTGGATCAATTTGTGGTTGTGTTTAATGATGATATATGTGTGTATTCACGTACCGAGGAGGATCATGATAGACATTTGCGGATTTTGTTGCAGACCTTGTTGGACAATCAGTTATATGCTATGTTGAGCAAGTGTGAATTTTGGATTAAGGAAATGGTGTTCCTTGGTCATGTTGTGTCGGCGGGAAGGAATTTGTGTGGATCCGTAGAAAGTTGAGGCGGTTGTGAATTGGAAACAACCTAGATCATTGTCAGAGGTTCGTAGTTTCTTGGGCTTAGCAGGTTATTATCGTCGTTTTTTGGATGGTTTTCCTAAGGTTGCTGCTTCTTTGACGAAGTTGTTGCAAACGGATGTTAAGTTTGAGTGGACGGAGATACGACAACAAGCTTTTGAGAAATTGAAGGAAGCTTTGACACGAGCTCCGATCTTGATTCAACCCGAATCGGGTAAAGAGTTTGTGATTTTAGTGATGCATCCAATATGGGATTAGGGTATGTGTTGATGCAATACGGTAGAGTTGTGGCATATGCATCTAGGCAGTTGAAGGTGCATGAGCGCAATTATCCTACGCATGATATTGAGTTGCCTGTTGTGGTGTTTGCGTTGAAGATTTGGAGACATTACCTTTATGGAGAAAAGTGTGTGGTGTATACGGAGCATTAAAGTTTAAAGTATTTGATGTCTCAAAAAGAGTTGAATCTTGGGCAACAAAGATGGTTGGAGTTTCTTAAAGATTATGATTTTTCGATTGAGTATCATCCAGGTAATGCTAATGTGGTGGACGATGCTTTGAGTGGGAAGGTAGCTGTGGAGTTGAGAGTCATGTTTGCGCGATTGAGTCATTCGCGGGATGGTGGGTTGATAGCTGAGTTGCGAGTGAAACCTTTCTTGGTTCAGTTGATAAAGGAGAAGCAGTTGTTCGATGATTCATTGGTACCACATGTTCAAGATATAGCGGATGGTAATCTGATGAACTTTTGTTTTAATGATGACATTGTTTTGTGTTTTAAGAGTCGAATAGTTGTGCCAGATGATGTTGAGTTGCGGTGCACTATTCTGACTGAGGCGCATAGTAGTCTTTTTGCTATGCACCCTAGTAGTACTAAGATGTATCGTGGGTTGAAGGATGAGTACTATTGGGTTGGGTTGAAGATGGATGTTGCTGATTTTGTGAGTAAGTGTATGGTTTGTCAGCGCGTGAAAGCTGAGCATCAGTTTCCTTCTAGACTGTTACAACCTTTGAAGATATCGGAATGGAAATAAGAGAGAATTATGATGTATTTCGTGTCGGGTTTACCTTGGACCCCTTCAAAGAAGAACTTTATTTGTGTGATTTTGGACCGTTTTATGAAGTGTGCGCAATTCATAGATGTGCTTACTACGTATACGTTGGATAAGTTGGCGGAGTTGTACATTGCAGAAGTTGTGAGGTTGCACGGTGTACCTAAATCCATAGTTTTGGATAGAGATCAAAGGTTTAAAACAAGGTTTTGGGAGTGTTTGTATAGAGCTTTGGGTACACGGCTCAATTTTAGTACCTCGTATTATCCTCAAATGGATGGTCAGTCTGAGCGAGTTATCCAAGTGCTTGAGGATATGTTGCAGTGTTGTGTTATAGATTTCCAAGGTTCTTGGGAGAAACAGTTGCCTTTTGTGGAGTTTGTTTATAATAATAGCTATCAGGCGAGTACACAAATGGCTCCATATGAAGCATTGTATGGCAGGAAGTGTAGGATGCCTCTTTGTTGGGCAGAGGTAGGGTAAAAGTTTGTTTCCTTGCCGGATTTGCTTAAAGGGACAACATAGAAGGTAATGCTCATTTGTGATCGTTTAAAAGTGGCTTCAGATCGTCAAAAGTCTTACGCGGATTTGAAGCGTAAGGAAA
Source organism: Hibiscus trionum (assembly GCA_030270665.1). Taxonomy (NCBI): domain Eukaryota; kingdom Viridiplantae; phylum Streptophyta; class Magnoliopsida; order Malvales; family Malvaceae; genus Hibiscus; species Hibiscus trionum. The sequence continues at coordinate 15,849,914 of BSYR01000013.1, forward strand.
TTGAGTATGGAGTTGGTGATAAAGTGTTTTTGAAAGTTTTGCCTTGGAAAAAGGGGATGAAGTTTGGTCGGAAGGGCAAGTTGTGTCTGAGGTTTATAGGACCATATGAGGTGCTTGAGAATATTAGATCAATGGATTATGGGTTGAGATTACCGCTTGAGTTAGTAAAGATACATGATGTTTTCAATGTACCCACGCTTCATAAGTATAATGTAGAGCATTTAGTGTTCTCTAAATATGAGAGCAAGTGCACACTCATGTCAAGTAATAGTATAAAAGATATCGTCTCTCACAGGGATTGGACAGCTTAACTCGATTTGTTGTTCCTGCACAAGAAAAGTAAATTTCACAAATAAGTTGGTTTGTTCAAGAAGAAAATAAAATAAAAACACAAGTAAATAAAAGGTAAGAAATAAGATTGTTAGAATGGGCAGGGTTATGTTGATGCTTAGTGTGAAACTGCGTTGAATAGGACAAGTTGTTCTACGCTGCAAGACTCTGCTACCTCGGCGGGGGATGGCAGGTAGGCTGCTGAGACTCTCTAGCTGCCTCGACAGGGGAATGGACTTGTGTTTCGACAAGAAACTCGGCAGAACTACAAGGCTCGACAGAACGCTTCAAAAGTGATCCCACTTTTGTCTAAGTCAGAATTTTGTTGATGCCCACTGCAGATAATATCAGTCGCGGCATGAATCGTGGAAAGACAACAATGTTAAATTGTCTTCTTTTAGCCGCCTTAAACCTTAACCTATGTCTAGGCCGGATTGATCGCACCGTCTATAGATGAAATCGTACTTACTCCTTTCGTGAGTTCGACTCTCTCGATACCAAACAAATGGATAGTAATCAACTAATCTTTCGCCTTAATTGAAAACTATGAAGAACATAAAATAAGCAAACCTTGAAGCTTTATGGCAAAAACAAACTTAAAATCATAACCAACCTTTCTCACACTAATTACAACATAACCCAAACCCAAAGAGAGTTTTAGAATATAATGGTGGCAAGAAAACCTAAACTATTCCTAAGGGAAATCCTAAGTTGTCTTGAAGTACAATTACAATGAGTATATATAGGCATTAGCTAGGTCTAGTCCTTCTTGGAGTAGAAGTCTTCAAAGTAGCTTTTTGCATTGAAAGCACCTCTAAATGTTGACTTCTTTTAGTTGAATGTGGACTTAAATCACGTTGCCTTGTTCTGCAAGTAAGCTTGAGTTCCTCCTTCGGTGTCTCTACCTGCTGCTACAGTCATCGGAAAATTAAGTGGACATCATCGTTAAGATCAGGATTTTTTTCTCTGTAGATCGCACTCCAGTTCTCCAATCCCTCAGTTTGCTGCCTTGGGCGGCAGGTAGGGCGGCAGCAGCTACTCGGTAGCTGTTGTCTCTATCTAGAACTGCTTTAGTACAGCTCCTCAGTTTGTTGCCTCAGCATCATGTCCTTAGTTCCTCTATCCTTCTATCAGCCTCTAGTACCTGAAACTAAAACAATAGATTTTCCTTACCAAATGATAGAAAATCAATACAAAGCATGGCAGAGTAAAGAATGCTGTAAAATGTAATGCATGAACCTAATTATGCCTAAAATGTACTAAAAACAGCAATAATATGAGATGGAATGTGCATGAAATATAGAACTTATGGACACTTTACACGCCATCAAACTCAAACTATTGCTTGTCCTCAAGCAATGCAACCTAAACATAATTTTCCCTTAAACTACTCAAAAAGAAAAAAATTATGTTTTAAACTTGATTTAACACCTCAAGGCCATAGCACCTGTCATTAATTTAGTGAGAGGGGAATAACATGAATTACCTCAGAATTAAACTATAATATGCCAGTGAACTGTGTGCAAAAACTGTGAACAAGTTGAATATGAAGAACATTCTAAGTAAACAGAGATGCTGTCATGATATACAAGGTTGCTGCCGAGACAGCATATTCAAGCACAATTTAAATAATCATGGCATTGAGGGCTTCAGCTAATCACAACTACTCTTCTAGGTCTGAAAATCAAATAGGAGAAAACTAAAAAAACCCGAACCCATGGAGTAGAGTCATCCCTTGAAGACTTTCATTCACTCATGCTAATTTGTCTGTCACTTCAAAATTTTCAGATTCTTGGACTTTTGATAGCAGCGGAGTGTCCTCGCACACGATTCTTCCTAGAGCCAGTTTCGGGCACCTCTCGGGGTAAACAGCATAAATTTTTTCTTTTACATGTCTTGACAGTGCTTTTGTTTTTCTGTTTGTTGCCTGCCGCAGCATCTTCCTGCAACCATTTTTAGAATTTTACAAATAATTCAAGCATGCAATGTTTACCAGAAATTCTAACAAATTCAGCAAGTAACAGTAGTGTTTTTAATTTGTGGCAACTATAGAAAAATCCTATGTTTACTTCATTTTTTTCCCCATAATTAAGTTCTTTTTAACTTGGTGCGAAAATTTAAAGTCGGCTATCCTATTATAGGCACAATTTCTAAAAAAATTCAATTAATTTTTCTAAGGCAAGTACATTATGCAATCTAATATGCACTAAAGTATGCCTAAACATGATGAGTGTTAACCCCCCCCCCCCCAAACTCGAGATGGGCATTGCCCTCAATGCACAAAATAAAAACAGGAAATAAAGTTAAAATAAAATGAAATGACTGAAAAATATAAAAGAAAAGGGAAGGAGACTTAGGCTTAGTTGATGTCAGATGGTGTAGAGGATTTGGAGGAGTTATATGTTCTGCCGTCAACTGCAGGTTGTGGCAGCAGGCTTAGTAATGCTGCCCTCTTTTGTGCGCGGTGGTTCGATTCTTAAGGGTCTGGATCTGTATAATTAGTTATGACACGGGAACAGTTGGTAAAGAAAAAGAAAAGGATAAAATCTATTCCTAAAAAATATCTACTCCTAATTAGATAAAGCGGTAAAGATGTGGAAGGATAAAATTATGTCTCAGTGGGGTGGGCATCCCCTAATGTGAATACTTCCTGATCTCTCGAGATAGAATCTCCTGCATGGTGCTTCAATCGTTGCCCGTTAACTTTGAATTCTATCCCTCCATTCAATGGTTTTACTGTTATGGCTCCATGTGGGAAAGCTTGAACTACTTCGAACGGTCCTGACCATCTGGATTTTAATTTCCCAGGAAACAGCTTGAGGCGGGAGTTGAATAGCAGCACTTGCTACCCGGGCAGGAACTGCCTTTGTTGTATCTTGTTGTCGTGCCATTTTTTGACTTTTTCCTTGTACAGTTTGGCGTTCTCTTATGCCTCCCGTCGAAGTTCCTCCATTTCGGTCAGATCAAGTAATCTCTTTTCGCCAGCTTGTTTCCAGTCCATGTTCACTGCCATGACTGCCCAATATGCCTTGTGTTCTATTTCGACAGGGAGGTGGCAGGCTTTGTCGTATAGTAGTCGATAAGGGGACATTCCTAGTGGCGTTTTGTAGGTTGTCCGGTATGCCCAAAGAGCATCGTCTAATTTCAATGACCAATCTTTTCTGCTCGGATTGACAACTTTTTCCAATATTGTTTTAACCTCTCTGTTCGATATTTCTGCATGCCCATTTGTTTGTGGATGGTATGCCGCAACAATCTTGTGCTTGACACCAACCTTTTAGAGTGCCTTGGCAATTAGCTTGTTATCAAAATGGGTTCCCTCGTCGCTAATGATTGCTCTTGGAATCCCAAACCTTGTGAATATGTTCTTGCGTAGGAATCTATGGACGATCTTTACATCATTGTGAGGGGTGGCAATGGCTTCTACCCACTTGGAAACATAATCGACTGCTAGTAGGATGTACATGTTACCACAGGAAGACGAGAATGGTCCCATAAAATCTATCCCCCAAACATCAAACAATTCAACCTCTAAGATGGTTTGTAAAGGCTTTTTGTTTCTTCATGATATGTTTCATGTTCTTTGCCAGCTGTCGCAATGTTTGTAGAAGGCTTGGGCATCTTTATGTAATGTTGGTCAGAAAAAACCTAATTGGAGTAATTTTGATGACGTGTGTTTCCCTCTAAAATGGCCTACATATGGTGCCGCGTGGCACTGTGACAATATAGCTTGTTGTTCATCCTCTAGGACACATCGTCGAATAACCTGATCTGCACAGTTTTTAAACAAGAAAGGCTCGTCCCAAAAATAATGCTTGGCATCATGTTGGAAGTGTTTCTTTTCTTGGAAGTTAAGCTCATAAGATAAAACACCAGATACCAAGTAATTCACGAAATCTGCGTACCAGGGGATGGTTGTCGATGATGCTGTAGCGGCCTCTTCATGGGCAGCTAATGAGATGCCTTCAACTTCCATGGCAGCTACCAGGGCGGAGGCTAGTAACAACTGTTCACCAGGGAATGCATCTTGGATTTCACTGGTGGATGCCTTTTCTTGTCCATTCTCAAGCCGAGATAGATAGTCCACCACTTGATTTTCTGTTCCCTTCCTCTCTCATATTTCCAAATCAAACTCTTGCAGTAGCAGAATCCAACGGATCAGGCGCGGTTTTGCATCCTTCTTTATGAACAGGTACCTCAAGGCGGAATGATCTGTGTGGACTATCACCTTTGTTCCAATTAGATAAGGCCTGAAGTTGTCGAAGGCGAACACTACTGCTAATAATTCTTTTTCTGTAGTGGTGTAGTTGGTTTGGGCAGGATTCAGGGTTTTGCTGGCGTAGTAGATGTTATGGAAAATTTTGTCTATGCGTTGTCCTAGGGCGACGCCCACGACAATATCGCTAGCGTCACACATGAGCTCAAAAGGCTGGCTCCAATCTGGGGAACTACCACAAGTGCTGTCACTAGTTTCTCTTTTAAGGTCTTGAATGCTTCCAGGCATGCCTCATCGAAGTTGAATGGTTTGTCCTGCTCCAGCAAGGTACACAGTGGTTTAGAAATTTTCAAAAAAAAATCAATGAATCGTCGATAAAAACCTGCATGTCCTAGGAAACTTCGAATGCCCTTGACAGTAGTTGACGGCGGTAAGTTGGCAATCACTTCGATCTTGGCTTTGTCTACTTCTATTCCTTGTGCATAAATTTTATGCCCCAAGACTATGCCTTCATCCACCATAAAGTGGCATTTTTCCCAATTGAGTACCAGGTATGTTTCCTCGCATCTGGTGAGTACTTTCTCGAGGTTGCCGAGGCAGCTGTCAAAGCTGCTACCAAAGACAGAGAAGTCATCCATAAATATCTCCATGAAGTCTTCTATCATGTAGGAGAAAATAGCCATCATGCAGCACTGGAATGTGGCAGAGGCGTTGCATAATCCAAATGGCAATCTTTGGAAGGCGTAGATGCCATATGGGCATGTGAATGTTGTTTTGTCCTGGTCTTCTGGTGCAATGGAAATCCGGTTATAACCTGAGTATCCATCCAAAAAACAGTAGAAAGGTTTGCCAGCAAGGCGGTCAAGCATTTGATCAATAAATGGTAAAGGGAAATGATCTTTTTTGTTGCTTTATTTAACTTGAGGTAGTTCATGCATATCCTAAAACTAGTTACTGTTCTGGTGGGAATTAACTCGTTATTGTCATTGCTTACCACAGTTATGCCACATTTCTTTGGTACACATTGTACCGGGCTTACCCATTCGCTATTAGAGATAGGGTATATGATACCAACGTCTAACCATTTGATGATCTCCTTTTTGAAAACTTCCTTCATGGCATCGTTTAGTCTCCTCTAGGCATCCACAGTTGGCTATTGATCCCGTTCGAGCTGGATTTTGTGCATGCAAATGCCTAGGCTTATTCCTTTTATATCTGCAATGGTCCAGCCTATTGTCTTTTTGTGCTACTGCGGCAGTGCTATCAGTTTTTGTTCCTGTGTAGGCTGCAACTTGGAGGAAATTATTATTGGCGGTGTATCATTTGGTCCCAAGTAAACATACTTAAGTTGTGCAGGTAAGGCTTTTAATTCAAGAGTGGGGGTTGTTCGATAGATGGTTTGAACATTTTGCCCCCTTTTCTATATAATCCAATGGCTCGAAATACTTACCTGGCCTATTTGCTATCCAGTATGATGCTTCTTGCCCCTCCAGTTCCTGCTTTGTCCACTCATTGCATTGGTCATTTTCTAGGCAAGCATCTAAATGGCTGCCAAGGCAGCTGTCGAGGTTGTTTTCTGGGTAGTCGTGTTGTAGGCAGAGTCTGTTAGCTTTCAAATTGAACTCTGAGATGGGCTCCATTAGCTGGCACTCTTCCAGATTATCAGCCTGTCTCATGGTCTGGAAGACATTCAACTTTACTTGCTGATCGTTGACCCTCATTGTAAGTTCACCTTTTTCCACATCAATCAGCATTCTGGTCGTAGCTAGGAATGGTCTCCCTAGGATTATCGGTGCCCTTTCATATGTTTCACAGTCTAGTACCAGGAAATCGGCAGGGAAAATGAATTTGTCAACCTTCACCAAGATGTCTTCAATCCTTCCTTCCGGTTGTACATATGTTATGTCGGCTAGTTGTAGCATTAATGTTGTTGGGCGGGTGTCTCCTATTCCCAGTTTATGGAAAATAGATTTAGGCATTAAGTTGATGCTTGCCCCTAAGTCACATCGGGCTCGTACGGATTGATTGTTGCCTATTTTACAGGGAATTATGAAGCTGTCTGGATCTTTCTGTTTGGGTGGTTCCTTATTGTGCAGCATTGCCATGCATCCTTCTATCACTGCCACTGTCTCAAATTCATCGATCCTTGTTCTTTTGGATACCATATCTTTTAGGAACTTGGCATAGCTGGGCATCTGTTCGATCAACTCTACCAGTGAAAGATTGATTTTAACTTGCTTCAGAACATCCAGGAATTTTTTAAACTGCATATCATGTTTTTGTTTCTTCAATCTTTGTGGGAATGGTGGTAGAGGTGTCGTGTTAACAGTCTTCGTCTTGAGGGGAATCTTATCTTGGGAGGTAGTAATTGGTTCAGAGTCTGTCTGTTCATTTATAGTGTCATATGTCTGCTCTTTTTCTGGTTCCACTTTGTTTTCTTCAGGTGCTTTCGCGGCAGGTTACCCGGCGGCTTGAACTGGTTTGGCAAGTGTTGCTTCTCTCGCAGTAAGTATGGATGGCTCTTGTAGTGTTGTCCCACTTCTGGTTGTTATAGATTTGTACTGCTCATAGGATTTCCCTTTTGTGGTTCAGTATCACTAGGTAATCCACCCATTGGTCTAGTGTTAATAATCTGAGCTATTCTTCCGGACTGGGTCTCTAGATTCTTTATTGTTGCCTCTTGGTTGTTCACCCTGATTTCAGTCATGTCCATGAAAGATTCAGTTTTGTCAATAAATTTATTTGTATGAACAATGAAATCATTAGTACGAGATATAAAATTATGTAAGGTGGATTCTAATGAATTAGTGTTCTTGTTCTGTTGCTGCTGAGGTAGCTGTTGTGACAGGTACTACTGGTGATCTCCATGTTGCTGTTGTGGATTGGCAGCAGTCTTAAGATTGCTCCAGGAGAAGTTTGGATGATTTTTCCATCTAGGGTTGTACATGTTCGTGGTTGGCCTGATGTTCCTCTCATATCTTCCCATAAAATTTGTAGATGCAGTACATTAAGAGGAATCGTGGTTACCTCCACACTCATCATAGAATGGCTCTACAGCCTTGGCCTCGTAGACTTTCCCAGTGGGTTTCACCATGTTCATGACCAGCTCTTTCATCTTGTCGAGGCAGGCATTGACAGATTATGAGGCTTCCACATCGTTCACAACTGTTGGTCGTCTAACGCCGCCTCGGTGCGTTGTTGGGTACTTATAGTCGTTCTTGGTGGCTTGGTTCAAGATCCGCAGTGCCTCCTCTGGGGGTCTGTCAAGGATGATTCTGTTGGATGAGGCGTCAATCATCATCCGAGTTGGGTAGTTCACCACGTTGTAGAATATTGACACTTGTGTCCAAGCCGGGAAACCATGGAGCGGGCAGTTGTTCAGCATCTGTTGGTACCACTCTTATGCTTCATACATTGGTTCATCATCCCCTTATCGTAAGGTTGTGATCTCGTTTCTCAATATGTCCGTGACATTGGATGGGCTAAAACGATCCAAGAAATCCTTACACAACTCTGTCCATGTGTTGAATGACCCTGTCGGTTGGTTGTTCAACCACTATGTTGCCCTATCTCTCAATGAATAGGGGAATAATCTCAGCCTTAGCATATCCTGGCGAACTTCATGTATTTTGAATGCTCTGCATATGTCCAGAAATCCTCTTAAGTGCTGCCGAGCATCTTTTGAAGTAGTCCCTCCAAATTACCCCAATGTGTTGATCATATTGAACGTCACGGGCTTCAGTTCAAAGTGATCCGCCTCAATCTCAGGTTTTGTCACTTTCGGATCGAACTCTCTGAAGTCATGTTCCAAGTAATCTTTGGTGGTTCGAACGTATTGTGGCTTCCTGGGCGAAATAAGGGGCGGTTGCCTTGGTGGAACTTGTTGTTTTCTGGGCGGCGGGTCTTGTTGCCCGTCCCTACCGTTTGTAGCATGGATGGAAGGGTTGTCGTTTTCCATGTTTACCTCTACTTTTCTTTCTTCTTTAGCTATCCCTAGGGCTGTTCTGATTTCCTTTTTGAGTTATCTTACTCTTCGTTCTATATCGTCATGATAAACGATTTCTCCCTTTGGATTTGCCCTGGTCATGCACTAGCAAAGGAAACTGTAAAATTCTTTTCTTTTTTTGATTAAAAATAAAAATAATAAAGGCTAAAAATTAAATGCAAATAAATAAAGATGTAGAAATTTAAAAATGAATTTCGATGTTACCAATCCCCAGCAACGGCGCCAAAAACTTGTAGAGCGTTTTATTGTTCTCTAAATATGAGCGCAAGTGCACACTCCTGTCAAATAATAGTATAAAAGATATCGTCTCCCATAGGGATTGGACAACTTAACTCGATTCGTTGTTACTGCACAAGAAAAGTAAATTGCACAAATAAGTTGTTTTGTTCAAGAAGAAAATAAAATAAAAACACAAGTGAATAAAGGGAAGAAATCAGATTGTTAGAATTGGCAGGGTTATGCTGCTGCTTAGTGTGAAACTGCGTTGAATAGGACAAGTTGTTCTGCGCTGCCAGACTCTGCTGCCTCGGGGGGTGATGGCAGGTAGGCTACTGACACGCTCTCATTGCCTCGGTAGGGGAATGGACTTGTGTCTCGGCGAAAAACTTGACAGAACTACAAGGCTCGTTAGAACACTTTGAAAGTGATCCCGCTTATGTCTAAGTCAGATTGTTGTTGATGCCCACTGCAGATAATACCAGTCACGACGTGAATCGTGCAAAGACAACAATGTTAAATTGTCCTCTTTTAACCGCCTTAAACCCTAACCTATGTCTAGGCCGGATTAATCGCACTGTCTATAGATGAAATCATACTTACTCATTTCATGAGTTCGACTCTCTCGATACCGAACAAATGGATAGTAATCAACTAATATTTCACCTTAATTGAAAACTATGAAGAACATGTAATAAGTAAACCTTGAAGCTTTATTGCAAAAACAAACTTAAAATCCTAAGCAATCGTTCTCACACCAATTACAACATAACCCAAACCCAAAGAGAGTTTTAGAACATAATGGCGGCAAGAAAACCTAAACTATAGCTAAGGGAAAACCTAAGTTGTCTTGAAGTACAATTATAATGAGTATATATAGGCATTAGCTAGGTCTAGTCCTTCTTGGAGTAGAAGTCTTCAAAGTAGCATTTTGCATTCAATGCAACTCTAAATGCTGACTTCTTTGAGTTGACTGTGGACTTAAATCATGTTGCCTTGCTCCGCAAGTAAGCTCGAGTTCCTCCTTCGGCGGCTCTGCATGCTGATATAGTCATCGGAAAATTAAGTGGACATTATCGATAAGATCAGGATTTTCTGCTCTGCATATCGCACTCCAGTTCTCCAATTCCTCAGTTTGTTGTCTTGGGTGGCAGCAGCTACTCGGCAGCTGTTGTGTCTGCCTGGAACTGCTTCATTACAGCTCCTCAATTTGCTGCCTTAACATCATGTCCTTAGTTCCTCTATCTTTCTGTCAGCCTCTAGTACCTGAAACTAAAACTAAACTAAATCAGTATATTTTCCTTACCAAATGAAAGAAAATCAATACAAAGCATGGCAGAGTAAAAAATACTGTAAAATGCAATGAATGAACCTAATTATGCCTAAAATGTACTCAAATACAGAAATAATATGAGATGGAATATGCATGAAATATAGAACTTATAGACACTTTACATATAGATCGATCTGCCGCATGTTATGTCTATTGAAGAAGTTGAGTTGAATCCAGATTTGACCTATGATGAGGAACCGATTAAGATCTTGGATGTGGACAACAAGGTTCTTCGTCAGAAGACCATAGAGTTGGTTTAGGTGTTGTGGCGACACCGAGGTGTCGAGGAAGCTATGTGGGAAAGGAAGGATGACATGAAGAAGCAGTTTTCTTATCTTTTTCCACCATGTAAATTTGGAGAACGAAATTCCTTAAGTGGGGGAGAGTTGTAATGCCCTGATTTTGGGCCTATAAGTTAGACGGGTTTAGGCTAGACGGTTTAGGAGAACCGGTTCAAACAATCTAACTAGTTTTAGGATTTAATTATTTTAAAGGGGTTTTTGAGGTTGGAAAAATATGGGAAAACGTTTTAAAATCATTATTTAATATATATATATATATATATATATATATGATTTTGGTGGGATTAATTTTGGGAAATGGATTTTTGAGGTTTGACATTTTGGAAATTGGTGACCAAAATGTAAAAATCATAAAACTATTTTTAGTGACTAAATCATAAAAGATCAGAACTTTGAATCTTTAAGGAGCTATTGATCCATAGTCTATTTCAGACTTTTTACCTTTTAATTGGTCAATTTTAAAGTGGTTTTAATAAATAAACAAGTGGAGGGAATTAAATTAGCAATTGCCTCTGAAAACATATTTCACGTAACTACCTTTTCTCCCATTCGTTTTCTCTCAAATTCTCACCAGCCAAACATCAGTTTCTTCTTCAAATATTTGAGGTAAACACTTGATTTGATTTACCTTTTAACACTAAATGATTTCTAATATTTTCCTATCAAAATTTTATGGTTTTATATTTGTTTTCTCATGTAAATATTTACAATTGAAGGGAGAAGTTATCATTAGAGGTAAGGTTTCGTTTTCCTCCTCTAATGAAAGGTTCTTTATTGAAATTCCCAATTTTTTGATCTTTTATGAATGTTTTTTATTGGATTTTGATGTTGCAATTATGGAAAATTGGTTTAAGTGATGTTTAATTGAGGTTTAATTGATTAAATCAAGATATCTTTATTTCGAATCTATTTTGCTGGGATTATAACGAGATTATATCATGATTATGATGTATTGAAAGGTTGATTAAGTGATTTTAACTTAGGAAACCTAAAACTAGGTGAGTTGGTTGATTTCTAGGTTGAAATCTTTGAATTTTTTGGCTTGATTTTGTGGTTGATTGGTTGCTCGAGGTTCTTTGGTGTTGAGAAGATGTTTTAGATGTAAATTGATGTTGTTTTGATGTTGATATCGTTGTATAATGGCTTGAGATTTGTTAGAAAGGTTTCACCAGTGTTTTCGGAAGTTTTCGGGTAGCGAAAGCTTGGTTGTTGATGGAGGATGATGTAGTTTTGTGTTGCTGGGGAATTTTGTTGCAAGTTTGTGCATTAAATCTCTGTTTTCCTTTGGTCAGAAGCAAGGGATGTTGTTTCGTTAGCATCGAAAGGAGTTGTGGTTGATCCGAAAGCTTAATTTCGCTTCGGCAAAGCAAGTGAGGTGTTGTCGATGAGTGGAACTGGTTTTAAAGATTTTTTTCAAGGTTTGAAAGCAAGGTTTGAAGGGTTTATATTAAGCTTGAAATGCTAATCTAAGCTCGGAAGTAAGTATGGAAGATTTCGCTCTTGATTTTCAATTTCCATTGTTTTTGATGAATTCGTGCTCATGTTTTGAAGATAGACTTGTTTTACCTACTGTTATATGCATGCTTTAAAAGTGAGAAATGTTGCATATGTTTATGTTTTGATAATACATGTGTTTAGAAAGTGGTATACAACATGTTTGTGAAAATGCCTTAATACATGGTTCGATGTATTTGAGATACTTTGATAGAAATTGGTTTGAATGATGCATATGAAAAACAGTAGGGTAACATGGTTTTAAAAAGGTATATTGGCAAGTGATGATGCTTAATATAACCGGATATAATTGGTCGACCAATAGGATGAGAGTGCACTATAAAATTTAAGCAAAATTCGTACATTCGTGTGAGAAAACATGATGAGTGCAACTTCGTCATGTAAGCCGTAAAGTGGGAACAACCACACTTTACGAGCATTAAGGTGGGAGCAATCACACCTTGTTAACACTTTGGTGGGAACAGCCAAACCATGTGTTCTTCCCTTTCTTATGGTGGGAGAAGACACGTCATAAGGTGTATCCTCATATCTGAGTTAGTTTATGGTGCGAATAACCACACCATGTGTTTTGGGATGGAGTGTAGCCATCCGAGTCACGTAAATGCCAATATATGAGATTCATATGTATCATGGTTTATAAATATTTTGCATAATGTGTTTTATATGTGAGATTATGTTTTGAGAAATGCTTTATAAGAAACAAGCATGAAAAGCTTCAGCTTGAGATGTTGCATCATGGTTAATGCACGAGACTTATGATACATGTGGTTTAAAGATTGATGATTTGCTTTGAAAGTGGATTAAAGCATGAAATAAATGAGCATGATGTGAAAGAGATTTCTATTTGAGAAATGGTTTTAAAACGCATTGTTGGTTAGTTTTTATTTAAGCATCCCTCACTAAGCAAATGTGCTTACGCTCTCTTTTTACAACAATGCAAAAAAGTAGATTGAACAGGCTGCGAGGAAGCAAGTGAAGAAGTCCAATCGCCGCTCATAGCTCAAGTATGGTTTTTAAACAAATCAATAGTAATAAGTTTGCAATAGGAGGTTACCTTGATATTTTGGGAGCATATGTAGTGAACTCCCTAGTTTGGCACAAGTTTGTAGTGCCTTAATAGACTTGTAAATGGCCTTTAATTGCTGGTATTTGGTTTGGTTTGCATTTTGGTACTTAAATGGCTATTATGCTTAGGAAGCATGCCTATAGATTGCTAAATATGTTGTATTGATGATGAAATCATGCCTTGCTGTTATTTGCCTTTAGAATCATGACCTAAGTGATTACTTATGCTTTGTTAACATGTTAGATTGACTTTGATGTGTTTTGACATGTAAAACCAGCAAAATATGACACTACAGGCCCATGTGTACCGATACATGGGCTACTGTATTGGTATAGTATAGCCAAAACATGCATACCATATCGGTACTAGGTAGACCGTATCGATATGTCTAAAGGGCAAAATGAGGAACTGTATCGGTACACGGGACTGTATCGATACCCTTTTGTGCCACTGGAAATCTGAGAAGTTGACGATATGATGGTGTATCGATACAAGCAAAAGTGTATCGATACACTTGGCTGTTAAGTTGGTTAATTGAGGCTTTTTTATCTTTTGTTTTTTTCGTTATGGTCACTGAATATTTGGATGTTCAATTGAATGAGTTTGGATGATTGAAAGGAATTGAAAATTGACATGTGGACATGAAACCTGACTAATTGAATATTGGTAACTTTAATTTTGTAATAGGTCCCTGAATTTGGTTAGGTTTACAAAGTGACCTCTAAAGCATGATGAGTATTAATTGAAGGGTAAATTGACTTCGTTCGAGTTGTAACTTTATCTGTTGTGAGCATGATCACCCTAGGATTTGTAAGAGCATCTAGAGAAGATAAAATAAATAGGATCGTTTATTGAGGTAAATCTTCACTGGTTTACTTCAAGATTCCACGTGTAGCTCCCTCGAGTCGGTAAAATGGTTAGACCGGGTCAAGGGGGTTACAATGGTCGTAGGTGTCGTACACCTCTTTGCTTGGCAGAAATGGGCGAGAAGCATATGGCGAGGACCAATTTGCTTAAGGATACGAATGAGAAGGTGAAACTCATTTGTGAAAGGCTTAAGGCGGCTTCGATTCGGCAAAAATCCTATGCGGATTTGAAGCGGAGAGAGATTGAATATCAAGTGGGTGATAAAGTGTTTTTGAAGGTTTCACCTTCGAAAAAGGTGATGAGATTTGTGCGCAAGGGTAAGCTAAGCCCTATGTTCATTGGACCTTATTTGGTGATTGAGCATGTTGGTCCGGTTGTGTATAAATTGAAATTACTGGTCGAGCTAGAAAAGATATTTGATGTTTTCAACGTGTCGATGCTTTGTAAGTATAGATCGGATCCGTCGCATTTTGTGCTTGTTGAGGAGATTTAGTTGTGACCTGAGTTGGCTTATGATGAAGAACCAATAAGAATATTGGATTCTTCTACTAAGTTTCTTTGTGGTAAGACTATTGAGATGTGTAAAACCTACATTTGATTTTGATATAGCAAATTGTTTAAGGACTAAATTGTAAAAGTAAATAAATTTTTAAGTACTCAAAAGTCTCACAAAATGGCAAGGATTTTGAACTAAAATTTGTTTCTAAGTCAAAAACTTAAACTCCAAATATTTTTTTAAGTGTTTAGTTTGCTATCAACTTCTTGTAAAAAGAGTGAACCTTGGTCAAGCTTTTGGTAGAAAGCTTTGATCGATTGTAATGGTTACCTCCTTAGCCTAGAAAAGGGGAAGAATTCATTAGTGAATTGGTTGAAATCCTTAGTCGGGAGCTAAGGTAGTGGATGTAGAGCTTGCTAGAAGCTTGAACCACTATAAATCTGTGTGTCATCAATTTTTTCATTTTCCTATTGCCTCCCTTTAATTTTTTTAATTGCTAATTCACCCCCTCTTGGCCTTCTACCATTGATTGATTATCTCAACAAGTTGTTTAAGGTGTTGTGGCGACGTCGAGGAGTCAAGGAAGCCACATGGGAGACAAAAATGGATAAGAATGAGCAATTCCCTCATCTCTTTCCTCCAGGTTGTAACCCCCTTAACCCGGCCTAGACGGTTGACCCGAATTAAGAAAGTCACACGGGGAAAACCAAAGTCAACCCGAAAGTCAACCTTGATTAACGACCCTTTTTTTCTTTTTAAACTTGTCTAGATGCATATTAATCCTTAGATATGATCATACAACAGCATACTCAAAGATCATAAATATCAGAGATCAAACAGGGACCCAATTGAACAATTTACAACTTTAGGGACCAAATTGTAAATTCTGATAATTATAAGGACCTAACCCAAATTGAAGTTACCAACTTGAATTTAATCATGTTTCATGCTTCTCTGTGAAATTTCAGTTCAAAAGGACATCCCAAACTCATACAATTGCACAAAAAAGATTCAGGACCAAAATGCAAACATTTCAAAACATTTAACTGCCAATGTCAGCCCCCAACGGTCACCCGTTCCGAAACGGGAGACAGCCCGTTTCGAAACACGGGGCCGTTCCGCAACGCGTACCGAAACGGGGGTCGGGCAGTAGCCTTTCCGTTTCGGAACGGTCCCTCCCGTTTCGGACGCCTGGGCTTGTTTAAGGCACCCGTTCCGAAATGGTAGGTGCTGTTCCGAAACACCCTGCACAGATTGCCCAAAAATGCATACTTAAACATGCAATTGACCAACCAATCATGCTCCAAATGCCACCAAACTTTGCCAACATGCAATTCAACATATATGAGACATACTTGCATCAACAATTCATCAAAACATCTGCATATATGAAAAGCCCCAAATCTATAGGCATGCTTCCTACACAAGCAACCATTCAAGCATAAACTTCCAAATTCAAGCATATAAAGGCCAACCACAAAAACCAGCATTCTCAACAACATTCAACATACTTAGGGAGTTCAAAACATCTCCCGAAACATACACATAGGTCCCCCATTGCCAAATTACCAAAAGCTAAGTGTACTTAAGAAAACCTTCCATACTTTGAGCTTTACTACCACTTGAATGCTTGCCTTCCTTGCTGCCCTCAAAGTACTTTAATGCTCTGCAATATTGGTTTGAGAAAACAAAGAGAGCGTAAGCAAAAGCTTAGTGAGGAATGCTCAATAAAACCATCCAATAATGCATTTATAAAACACTTTATAAATCATGCTTCAAATCATCATTTACACATGCTCAAAGGCATCTTTAAACAAGCATCTCATGCTTCATATCATTACATGTCATATTGGCCACAAGTGATACATTTCATTTCTTTGAAAACAAGTTCATCAACATTCACCCCAAGGACTTTTAAACACCTTGGACCCCAAGGACTTTTAAACACCTTGGCCATGGACTTTTAAACACCATGATATAAATTACCTCAAGGACTTTTAAACACCTTGACCCCAAGGACTTTTAAACACCTTGGCCTATGGACTTTTAAACACCATAGAAAGGACCACACAAGGACTTTTAAACACCTTTGTGTCCGTAACAAGAATCATCCAAGGACTTTTAACCACCTTGATGTTCTTAAGTAACAAGGCTCACTCAAGGACTTTTAACCACCTTAGTGACCTCAACCTTTTTAAAACATCACTTGCCAATATACATCATTATCATCAAATTATCCACTATTCTAAAGCATTAAACCAAGCCATATTCATCATGCATTTAAAAGCATCAACCACATTTGATCAATGTTCAAAAACAAGGAACTCTTACCTTGAGCTTCCTTCAACATATGGCTTACAAAAACAGCATTAACCATGCTAAATCATGCTTTCAAAACAGAATTTAAAACATGCAATAAACCACATTGCACAACAATCAAATCATGGCCACCACTAGAGAGTATTTCCGAAAACTTACTCTTGAGCTTAGCAAAGTTGTTTAGACTTAAACTAAGCTCCCAAGACATTGGTTTCAAAGCCGAAAACCCAATTTCACTCACCGATTCCACTTCGCCTCTTGCCGAAGTACCAAATCAAGCCTCCGGATCACCACCACTTGGATCCAAAGATGACTCCCCTGTTTTAACACATTAAAACAGTAGATTAATGCATCATCATGCATTAATAACTTCAATGAAAGCACCTAAACTCGCTGCTCTCATCCACACTCCATTTTCGGCCACCAAACACAACCGAAAATGCATCCAAACCACTTCTCAACTAAGCCCAGCCATTAACCATCAAAACCTAACATCCTTTAACATCTTTCAACATCTAAAAAGAACCTAACAACATCCTTATACCTCCAGCAACACCAGATCCACAAGATCACCTCAAAAACAACCAAGAATCATAAGCTAAACTTAGGAAATTCAACCTATCCGGGATTGCATTAATCAAAACTCAATTCCTTATCAAATTAACATTCATTAATCATCATTTTAACACCTTAAAACACTGTTTAAACAGATCCAACGAAAATTCATCAAAAACTCACCAAATCTTGCATTTTAAGCCAAGATCCATTAAACAATCTTAAAAGCCATTTATAAAACATCAATTAAGGATTGAGAACTTAGGAATTTCATTAAAGAACTTGAAGTTCAGAGGAGAAGGACGTTCTTACCTCCAAACTTGAATTTCTCCTCTTTTGGAACCAAAAAGCTTGATGAATCAAGTAGCAATTACAAAGGTTTTGATGATGAGATGATTAGGAATCAAAAGAGGATTGAAAAGAAGTATTTAGGTGATAAAAATCAGAGGAAAAGATCTAGAGAGAATGTGTTTGGTTTGAGAGAAAAGATGAGAGAAAATGGGAAATGGAAAATTTAGAAAGTTAGTTAAAAATGACTAAAATATCTTTCCCTCCTTTTACTTTTATTTAAAACCATTATTAAATCATTTAATATTCTAGAAAATCTGGAGAAACTCCCTTTGGGTAAAATAGCTCCTTAAAGATTCAAAGTTTCAATCCTTTTTAAAACAGTCACAAAACTTTCAAAAATTACATTTTGGTCACTAGCCAAAATGTCACCCTTCCGAAACTCATTTTCCAAAATTGATTTCACAGTTCACTTAAATATATTAAAAGATGATTTTAGAACATTTTTCCATATTTTTAATGCAACCCGAACTAAGCTTTCCTAAATTCACTCTCTTAGATTCGAACAGCACTTTGACCAAACCGGTCAACGCCCAAAACTTCTAAGCCCAAAACCGGGGCGTTACAACTCTCCCCCCCTTAAGAAATTTCGTCCCCGAAATTTACCTGAAGGAAAGAGATAAGGAAACTGCTTCAGCATGTCTTCCTTCCGCTCCCACGTGGCTTCCTCAACACCTCGATGCTTCCACAGCACCTTCACCAACTCAATGGTCTTGCCACGAAGAACCTTGCTATCCGAATCCAGAACCTTCACCGGTTCCTCATCATAGGTCAAATCCGGATTCAAAACCACTTCCTCCACAGGCATCACATGCGAAGGATCAGATCTATACCTCCGGAGCATAGAGACATGGAACACATCATGAATCTTCTCCAACTCCTGAGGTAACCTCAACCGATACGCAACAGGACCCACACGCTCAACCACCTCATATGGTCCAATGTACCTAGGGCTCAACTTGCCCTTCCGGCCAAACCTCATCACCTTCTTCCAAGGCGAAACCTTCAAGAACACACGGTCACCCACCGCATACTCTATCTCCTTACGCTTCAAATCCGCGTAAGACTTCTGCCGATCAGAAGCAGCCTTCAACCGCTCACAAATGAGCTTTACCTTCTCTGTGGTCCCTTTCAACAAAGCCGGCATCGAAACCAACTTTTGACCAGTTTCAGCCCAACAAAGAGGAGTCCTACACTTCCTCCCGTACAAAGCCTCATAAGGTGCCATCTGTATACTTGCCTGATAACTATTGTTATAAGCAAACTCAACCAAAGGCAGATGCTTCTCCCAAGAACCTTGGAACTCAATCACGCAGCACCTCAACATATCCTCCAAAATCTGGATAACTCGCTCAGACTGACCATCCGACTGAGGATGATAGGATGTACTGAAATGCAACCTTGTACCCAGAGCTTGATGCAAACACTGTCAGAACCGCGATGTGAACCTCGGATCCCTATCCGACACAATCGACTTAGGCACACCATACAGCCGCACAATCTCAGCAATGTACAGCTCTGCCAACTTATCCAAAGAAAACGTGGTATGCACAGGCAAGAAATGCGCACACTTCGTTAGGCGATCCACAATCACCCACACCGAATTCTTCTTCGAGGGAGACAAAGGTAAACCAGATACAAAATCCATGGTAACCCGTCCCCACTTCCACTCAGGGATTTTCAACGGTTGCAACAACCCTGAAGGAAACTGATGTTCAGCCTTAACTCGCTGACATACCAAACACTTGCTAACAAACTCCGCAACATCTTTCTTCAAACCCACCCAATAGTACTCATCACGAAGATCACGGTACATCTTAGTACTACCAGGGTGCATAGCAAAAGGACTACTATGACCTTCAGTCAGAATAGCACGCCTCAACTCAGCATCAGCAGGCACTACTATCCGACTCCCAAAACACAACACACCATCATCATTAAAACAGAAATCCGAAGGTCTACCCTCCGCGATATCCTGAACATGCGACACCAAGGAATCATCCAGCAACTGCTTATCCTTGATCAACTGAACCAAAGAGGGTTTCACTTGCAACTCAGCAACGAGACCACCATCTTGCGATATGCTCAAGCTAGCAAACATAGCCCTCAGCTCAACAGCTACTTTCCTACTCAAGGCATCCGCAACAACATTAGCTTTTCCAGGATGATACTCAATCGTCAGATCATAATCCTTGAGCAACTCCAACCAACGCCGCTGCCTAAGATTCAACTCCTTCTGAGACATCAGATACCTCAAACTCTTGTGATCTGTGTACACAGTACACTTCTCACCATACAGATAATGTCTCCAGATCTTCAGAGCAAAAACCACTGCAGCCAGCTCAATATCATGCGTAGGGTAATTGCGCTCATGCACTTTCAACTGCCGCGATGCATAAGCCACCACCTTACCCTCCTGCATCAGCACACACCCCAACCCAACATAGGATGCATCACTGTAAACCACAAACTCTTTCCCTGATTCAGGCTGAATCAAGATAGGAGCTTGCGTCAAAGCCGCCTTAAGCTTCTCAAAAGCCTGCTGTCTCGCTTCCGTCCACTCATACTTAACATCCTTTTGCAACAGCTTCGTCAAAGGAGCAGCAATCTTGGAAAAACCATCCACAAACCTTCGGTAGTATCCCGCCAAACCAAGGAAACTACGGACCTCATGAACAGACTTAGGAACTTTCCAATTCATCACCGCCTCAATCTTCTGAGGATCAACACGAATCCCCTCAGCTGAGACCACATGCCCAAGAAACACCACCTCCCTTAACCAGAACTCACACTTGCTCAGCTTAGCATAAAGCTGATTCTCCAACAAAGCTTGCAAAACAATCCCCAAATGCTCTTCATGCTCCTCCTCAGTACGCGAGTACACGAGGATATCATCAATGAACACCACAACAAACTTGTCCAGGTATTCATGAAACACACGATTCATCATGTCCATGAAAGCAGCAGGAGCATTTGTCAACCCAAACGGCATCACAAGGAACTCATAATGCCCATACCTTGTCCTGAAAGCTGTCTTAGGCACATCCACATCCTTCACCTTCAACTGATAATACCCTGACCTCAAGTCAATCTTAGAGAACACAGCAGCTCCCCGAAATTGATCAAAGAGATCATCAATCCTCGGCAAAGGATACCGATTCTTGATAGTCAACTTATTCAGCTGACGGTAATCAATGCACATTCTCATAGTGCCATCCTTCTTCTTCACAAACAAGACCGGTGCTCCCCAAGGTGACACACTCGGCCGGATGAAACCACGATCAAGCAACTCTTGCAACTGCGTCTTCAGCTCCTTCAGCTCCTTAGGTGCCATTCTATAGGGAGTAATGGACACAGGAGTTGTATTCTCATACAGCTCAATTCCAAACTCCACCTCGCGGTTAGGAGGTAAACCAGGCAACTCCTCAGGAAAAACACCAGGAAACTCCTTCACAACTCTGATATCTTGCACCCTCAACTCTTTAGAGCTAGGATTCATCACAAAAGCTAGATAGGCTTCGCAACCTTGCCTCAGCATCCTGCTCGCCTCCAAGGTAGACACCACATTGGCAAGAAACTTCACATTCTCACCAACCACAACAACTTCATAATCATCCGCAAGCTTAAGCGAAACTCGCTTGTTTTCACAATCCACAACAGCGCGATGCTCAGCAAGCCAATCCATACCAAGGATTACATCAAAGCCATAAAAAGGTAACTCCATAAGATCAACATGAAAAACATGTTCTTGAACAACCAAGGGACACCTTCTATAAAGCTTACGAGTCACAACAGTCTCACCAAAAGAACTAGTGACACGAACACCAACATCCAAAGACTCAACAGGCAAACCAATCAATTCAGCATGCTCACGCAAAATGTATGAATGCGTAGATCCAGAATCTATCAAAGAAAGCAATGACAAGGATTGCAAAGTAAAGGTACCTGCAATCACATCCGAATCATTCCTTCCCTCACGCTGAGCATACACCCTCGCTTGGCCTCCACCTTCAGGCTGAATAGCCACAACATGGGCCACTCCACGACCACCTTCCTCTCTCCTCTGGAAATTACCACGGCCGCGCCCACGACCTCTCTGCGGTGCAGCAACAACAGGAGCACGCACCTGATCACCAGCCAACCTAGGACAATCACGCCTCAAATGGTCTGCGGATCCACAATTCCAGCACCCATTACCGGCTGCCGCAACAGGAGCTTGCACCTCTCTCACAGCACGGGGACAGTCACATTTCATGTGACCACGTGAACCACAGATCCAACAAGCACTCGGATCAGCTCTAGCATTACCTCCTCTAGCAGGTGCACCACCACCTCTCTTAGCAGAAGACTGATACCTCTGATCACGTCCCCTCTTGTTCCGTCCACCTCCAGAACTATACTCAGCAGCTCGCTTGCCAGCACCCTTAGCAGATAAACTCAAGTTCATCTCAACGTCCTTGGCTCGGCCCACCAACACATCAAAATCATCATACTCGGCGGCCAGCAAATACATTTTCACATCCGTCTCTAAGCCGTAACGGAACCTCTCGCACCTTGCCCGCTCATCAGGTACCAGCTCAGGTGCATACTGACTGAGTCGCACAAACTGCACTTCATACTCAGCCACACTCATGCTCCCTTGGGTAAGAGACATGAATTCACGCTTCTTCTCATCAAGATATCTCACACCAAGATATCTCCGCTTGAACACATTCTGAAAGAATGTCCAAGTCACATCAGCTTCTTCCATCCCAGCAATAGTGGTTGTCCACCACGTATACGCATCCTTCTGCAGCAAGGACACAACACAACCCAGCTTCTGCACATCAGTGCAACTCATCTGGCCCAAGATTCGCTTGGTACTCTCTAGCCAAGCTTCAGAACTCTCAGCAGACATACCCCTGAACTCAGTCCCACCAAGACTGCGCAGACGCTCCAAAGGTAGTCTGACTCCAGCATCTTCCTGATGCCCCGCTCCACGAGCCCCAGCTACTGCTGCTTGAAAAGCACCAGCAATAGCTTGTACTAACATCGTCATATCAGGCATAGCTTGCCCCTGACCAGCCCCAGGTCCAGCAGCTCCAGCGCCAGCTGCAGCTCCAGCTTCCTCAGCCCCAGCACCACCACCACCAAGTGGAGGAGGAGGTAACACCGCACTACCCATGTTTTCCTCATTCTCGTTCTCATTAAGATCCGTAGCTCGCACATTACCTCGTAACTCTCTACGTGGTGCCATACTTTTACCATGCAATCACAACACAAATAAAACAAAGTCAGGCCCAGCAAGGTAAGCAATCCAAGTATTCAAGCTCAATTTCATTCAAAATCAACACCATTTCACTAGCTTTTATTTGGCAATGGGTACCCACAACATGCTACATCTCCACATACATCTCAAATGCAACATACATGCAATTCACTCAACATGCTTCCACTCAACAAGCATACAAAGCATACACACTTCAATCATGCACACATTCATTCCCAATTACTCGAGAACTCAGCTCTGATACCACCAAATGTAACCCCCTTAACCCGGCCTAGACGGTTGACCCGAATTAAGAAAGTCACACGGGGAAAACCAAAGTCAACCCGAAAGTCAACCTTGATTAACGACCCTTTTTTTTCTTTTTAAACTTGTCTAGATGCATATTAATCCTTAGATATGATCATACAACAGCATACTCAAAGATCATAAACATCAGAGATCAAACAGGGACCCAATTGAACAATTTACAACTTTAGGGACCAAATTGTAAATTCTGATAATTATAAGGACCTAACCCAAATTGAAGTTACCAACTTGAATTTAATCATGTTTCATGCTTCTCTGTGAAATTTCAGTTCAAAAGGACATCCCAAACTCATACAATTGCACAAACAAGATTCAGGACCAAAATGCAAACATTTCAAAACATTTAACTGCCAATGTCAGCCCCCAACGGTCACCCGTTCCGAAACGGGAGACAGCCCGTTTCGAAACACGGGGCCGTTCCGCAACGCGTACCGAAACGGGGGTCGGGCAGTAGCCTTTCCGTTTCGGAACGGTCCTTCCCGTTTCGGACGCCTGGGCTTGTTTAAGGCACCCGTTCCGAAATGGTAGGTGCTGTTCCGAAACACCCTGCACAGATTGCCCAAAAATGCATACTTAAACATGCAATTGACCAACCAATCATGCTCCAAATGCCACCAAACTTTGCCAACATGCAATTCAACATATATGAGACATACTTGCATCAACAATTCATCAAAACATCCGCATATATGAAAAGCCCCAAATCTATAGGCATGCTTCCTACACAAGCAACCATTCAAGCATAAACTTCCAAATTCAAGCATATAAAGGCCAACCACAAAAACCAGCATTCTCAACAACATTCAACATACTTAGGGAGTTCAAAACATCTCCCGAAACATACACATAGGTCCCCCATTGCCAAATTACCAAAAGCTAAGTGTACTTAAGAAAACCTTCCATACTTTGAGTTTTACTACCACTTGAATGCTTGCCTTCCTTGCTGCCCTCAAAGTACTTTAATGCTCTGCAATATTGGTTTGAGAAAACAAAGAGAGCGTAAGCAAAAGCTTAGTGAGGAATGCTCAATAAAACCATCCAATAATGCATTTATAAAACACTTTATAAATCATGCTTCAAATCATCATTTACACATGCTCAAAGGCATCTTTAAACAAGCATCTCATGCTTCATATCATTACATGTCATATTGGCCACAAGTGATACATTTCATTTCTTTGAAAACAAGTTCATCAACATTCACCCCAAGGACTTTTAAACACCTTGGACCCCAAGGACTTTTAAACACCTTGGCCATGGACTTTTAAACACCATGATATAAATTACCTCAAGGACTTTTAAACACCTTGACCCCAAGGACTTTTAAACACCTTGGCCTATGGACTTTTAAACACCATAGAAAGGACCACACAAGGACTTTTAAACACCTTTGTGTCCGTAACAAGAATCATCCAAGGACTTTTAACCACCTTGATGTTCTTAAGTAACAAGGCTCACTCAAGGACTTTTAACCACCTTAGTGACCTCAACCTTTTTAAAACATCACTTGCCAATATACATCATTATCATCAAATTATCCACTGTTCTAAAGCATTAAACCAAGCCATATTCATCATGCATTTAAAAGCATCAACCACATTTGATCAATGTTCAAAAACAAGGAACTCTTACCTTGAGCTTCCTTCAACATATGGCTTACAAAAACAGCATTAACCATGCTAAATCATGCTTTCAAAACAGAATTTAAAACATGCAATAAACCACATTGCACAACAATCAAATCATGGCCACCACTAGAGAGTATTTCCGAAAACTTACTCTTGAGCTTAGCAAAGTTGTTTAGACTTAAACTAAGCTCCCAAGACATTGGTTTCAAAGCCGAAAACCCAATTTCACTCACCGATTCCACTTCGCCTCTTGCCGAAGTACCAAATCAAGCCTCCGGATCACCACCACTTGGATCCAAAGATGACTCCCCTGTTTTAACACATTAAAACAGTAGATTAATGCATCATCATGCATTAATAACTTCAATGAAAGCACCTAAACTCGTTGCTCTCATCCACACTCCATTTTCGGCCACCAAACACAACCGAAAATGCATCCAAACCACTTCTCAACTAAGCCCAGCCATTAACCATCAAAACCTAACATCCTTTAACATCTTTCAACATCTAAAAAGAACCTAACAACATCCTTATACCTCCAGCAACACCAGATCCACAAGATCACCTCAAAAACAACCAAGAATCATAAGCTAAACTTAGGAAATTCAACCTATCCGGGATTGCATTAATCAAAACTCAATTCCTTATCAAATTAACATTCATTAATCATCATTTTAACACCTTAAAACACTGCTTAAACAGATCCAACGAAAATTCATCAAAAACTCACCAAATCTTGCATTTTAAGACAAGATCCATTAAACAATCTTAAAAGCCATTTATAAAACATCAATTAAGGATTGAGAACTTAGGAATTTCATTAAAGAACTTGAAGTTCAGAGGAGAAGGACGTTCTTACCTCCAAACTTGAATTTCTCCTCTTTTGGAACCAAAAAGCTTGATGAATCAAGTAGCAATTACAAAGGTTTTGATGATGAGATGATTAGGAATCAAAAGAGGATTGAAAAGAAGTATTTAGGTGATAAAAATCAGAGGAAAAGATCTGGAGAGAATGTGTTTGGTTTGAGAGAAAAGATGAGAGAAAATGGGAAATGGAAAATTTAGAAAGTTAGTTAAAAATGACTAAAATATCTTTCCCTCCTTTTACTTTTATTTAAAACCATTATTAAATCATTTAATATTCTAGAAAATCTGGAGAAACTCCCTTTGGGTAAAATAGCTCCTTAAAGATTCAAAGTTTCAATCCTTTTTAAAACAGTCACAAAACTTTCAAAAATTACATTTTTGTCACTAGCCAAAATGTCACTCTTCCGAAACTCATTTTCCAAAATTGATTTCACAGTTCACTTAAATATATTAAAAGATGATTTTAGAACATTTTTCCATATTTTTAATGCAATCCGAACTAAGCTTTCCTAAATTCACTCTCTTAGATTCGAACAGCACTTTGACCAAACCGGTCAACGCCAAAAACTTCTAAGCCCAAAACCGGGGCGTTACACAGGTAATTTTCAGGGACGAAATTTCTTAAGAGCGGAAGAGTTGTAACACCCAAAATAGGGTTAGATGTTTAAAGGTTTGGTCGGTTGGGTTCGACTCGGTCAAACTGAAGTAACCGGTAAAATATGTTTCAGGAAATTAATATTTTAAAATTCGAATCGATGAGATAAAAATTGGTTTGAGTTACCAAAAATGTTTAGTTATATTTCCAAGTGTTTTGATAATTAAATTGGTTTAAGTGACATTTCGATTTAGTGACTAAAGCAAAAAAAAATTCTATTGACTATTTTGTAAATGGGTCAATACTAAGAATCCTTACAGAGCTAATATTTCTTAATGTTTTTAATTAGAAAATGACCACCTTAATTGGGTAAGGAATTGATGGTTAATTGTTTTCTAAATCATTTTCCTATTCTTTCTAATTTTCTCTCATTTTCTCTTCTTATTTTCCCTCACTTTCTTTTCAATTTCCAAACATGATTCTCCAAAATTCTTTTCTAATTTTCTATGGAGAAATCATCATTTGATTCTACTTTTAATCCCTAACAAAACCTTACAATGATTTCTCAAATATTTCATCATTTCCACAAGTTGGATTTCAAGAAAATCTTACATCAATTTTGGTGGAAGCTTCTTTAAAGGTGAATTTCTTTTCATCTCTTAAAACTAAGGTCCGTTATTGATATTCCCTAGTAGTTGGCTGTTATTAGATTGATTTTAACTTAGTTTTGCAATGGATTTCAAGAATTTATTGATTAATGAAGGTTTTGATGATTTGCTTAAATATTTGTTTAAGTTGATGAAACCTGGATATTTTTATTGGGTAATTTCATATTTTTCTAAGGTAAACATGATGTGAAAAGAGATTATTGAAATAAATCCCAAAACTATTTGATTGGGTAATTTTTAGATGACTTTCTAGTGGTTTGGGGGGCTTTTATGAGTGTTTATGAGTTGCTGGACGTATTAGGATGTTTAGGAGGTGTTTTTGGTTGTGTTTTGATGAGGATTAGATGATAGAATCTCTGGTTTGAAGTTGGATTTGTTTGGGTGAAGTTTGATGTGGATTTCGATAGTCTCAGCTAATTTTCGGAAGGTTAATGTTAAGGTGAAAGGGATTGTTGTTTTGGTAGCAATTAGAATGCATAATGATGCATTTTTCCTCTAGTTTTGTGTGGTTAAAATAAGGGATGATCAAGGCAAGGTTGCGTAGTTGCGTACGTTGCATTTTGGAGGCTTCATTCGCGTTGGTGAGCAAAGTGAACTATATCGGTGAGTGTATAAACGCGTTAAAGCTCTTAAAAGATTTGATTGGTGGATCATGGTGGTTTAGTTATAGCCTAAAAAGCTTAACTAAGCTCAAGCGTAAGTTTTCCCTTATTTCTCTTGGATGTTGATGAGATATGAGCTTGTGGAATTCATGTTTTGGTTTTTAGACATGGTTTGATTTACTTACTGTAAATGCATCGTTTTGGAATGATATGAAATGTTTATTAAAGTTTATGAATGCTTATAAGCATTGAGATTTGTTCCTAAAAGGTAATTTGTTATTGCTTTTGGCTTTGCATATGAAATGATTTGCGAAATGCATTGGAAAAACAATAAGTAAAGGTATTTGAAAATGATATATTGGCTATGTGATGTAAATGAGAAAGTATCGGATATAGTTGGCATGCCATATGATTAAGTGCACTATAAAATTAATATGATTGCTCTGTGGCTCCTGAGGTATAGCGGTTTAACTAGACTACTCGGGCTGATGGTTCTTCGATTTGCAATAGGGGTGACCCTATTTGCTATGTGTTAGGGGTGAGCTTAGCACAACGGGGTAGGGGTGAGCCTATTCTCGGCTGAAGTAAGATTTAGTGGAGGTGAGTCCATCATGAGAAATCCGTGTATCTGATGTGTTTAATTGCATTCTATATATGAATGAAAGGATAGTAGTAAGACTATCCAATGTGTTGGGTTTTTCGGTGCTCGATTCCTTCAACCGTTCTTGCTCGCCAACTGGTGGAGAAGTGGAATTTTGGGTGTAAGAGGTGTGGAAGCTAAAAATGATAAAGACGAGATGATTTATAGTGGTTCAACCTTCTAACCAAGGTCTACATCCACTACCATAGATTCCCACTAAGGATTTCCAATCAATCCACTATTGATTCGTCCCCTTTTCTAGGCTTAGGAGGAAACCCTTACAAACCGATCAAGCTTTCTACCCAAAGCCTTGATCAAACCCTCTTTACAAAGAGATAAAAATAAGCAAACTCAAATCCCTCTAATAGGTATTTGTTTGCACAATAAATCTCTCACTCAATCCTAAAACACTTGAGAAAATCTAATAATTTTGGCTCACTAGTGTTTGTCTATACAAGGAATTGACAATTAAGCACTAAGACACATTTTGATCATATGTTGTATTACAATTGAAGCATTAACCATTACAAAATGCTTGGAGGTCCCTTTTATACTCCTCTTTGAGTTTGTAGCCGTTACTAGCCGTTGGGGTTGAATTGGAGCCGTTTGAGACTTCATTTCCCACCATAAATGCAGTTCTGCAGCTCCCCGTTTCGAAACGCTCGACCCCGTTTTGAAACACTCTTAAAATAGAAAGAGGTGTTGCAGTCTGATCTAGCACCCATATCGAAATGGCCGTATCGAAATGCTTGTCCCCGTATCAAAACGTCTTGCATTTAAAAGGTAGTTGAGAAATAGTCGTTGGGGATTTTATGACCGTTGAGGTCATGCCACATATGCGTATCGAAACGGCAGAGGCCATATCGAAACGCTACGCAAAAATCTCACCTAGATTAAAGCTTGTTTCGAAACCCGTTTCGAAACGTTTTTTGCCATTGTAAAGACCCGTATCAAAACACCTAGGGGCGTTTCGAAACTCCTAGATGGTTTTGTTGAATTTGGCTTTGAAAACACTTAAAACCCTTTTGAAATATCCCATAAACATAGTTTCAAGTTGTTTGGGCTTAGAAAAGGTTTTGAATTCTTTTTAACGTTGTCCAAAACATTTTTCAATTATTATATCAAAACATTAGTTCTACAATCTCCCCCTTTTTGATATAATAAAACCAACTTAAAAATTGTTTGGGATTCTCATCCTTTAAGTTTAAAAATGTAAATAAGAGATGAAAATTTTAAAATTAAGTAAAGCTCCCCCTTTTTCATTTGAAAATGCAATTTTTCAAACCAATCTCTCCCCCTTTTTGTTATATCAAAAAGAGTTCAATAATACATTAAGTTCAAAAATAACTTAAGAGGTTTGAAAAGATGACAAAATTTAGAATTTTTGTTTAAAATGGTTCCCCCTTACTCAAAGCATCGTCATAGAGTGTTAGTCCAACAGATGTCATAATCTAGTTGAAATAAAAATAAATCAAATTAAACAAATGAAACAACTAGATTTTTACCACACTTAAACACAATGGAGGATGTGAAGCCTTCCTTCTTCAAGTGTCTTTCTTTGTGTGCACGGAGCTCCCCCTCAATGTTTGACTTGTTGATCACTGTAACACCCAAAATTTGGGCCTAGATGTTTAGAGTCTGAACCGGATCGGTCTGGGAAACGGTTCGAATCTAAAGGGGGTTTTAGAAAACACCTAGTTCGGGATGCTTTAAAAATATAGAAAAATATCTAAAATCCTCATTTAATATATAAAAGAGAATGGTGAAATCAATTTTACAAAATAAGGTTTGGAAATACTACATTTCGGTGTAGTGACCAAATCGCAGTTTTTGCAAAGTTTAGTAGTCACTGTTTTGTAAAGGATTGAAACTTTGAACCTTTAAGGAGCTAATTTTACCAAAAATATTTTCATCAGATTTTTCCTTAATTTGGGTGATTTAATTAATGTTTTAATTAAAGAAAATGAAGGTGATTAAAATAGAAAAAACTACCTTTGACTTTTCATAACCACTTTTCACTAATTTTCTCTCATTTCATTTTCTCTCAAAATCCTATCAACCAAACACTTTTTCTCCAGCAAATTTACTTTGATTTCCACTTCATTTGATGAGATTTCAATCACACTTTGATTCCTATTTAATCCTTCAACAAATCCACTTGATTTCTACATTGAATTTTCAAGAAAACTTGCCCAAATCAAGGAGAAATCATCCATTAGAGGTAAGCTTTGTCCTTCTCCTCTAATGATCAGTTCTTTACTGAAATTCCCAAGTTATCAATCCTTTATTAATGATTTTAAAGTGGTTTTAATGTTAGAAACAAGAAATTGGCTTGAAACTCAAGATTTTGGATGAGATCTTGAAGATTTTCGTGGTGATTGATTGAGCTCTATTTTGAGATGGTTTTCTAATGTATTTTGGATGTTTAATGATGTTATAAATGAGGTTTTATCAATCCAATCCCGAATAGGTTGTTTTCCTAAGTTTTTGCTTGTTAAAATGGTGGTTTTTGGGGTGATTTTGGTGTTCTGCTATAGCTGGAGGTATAAGGACGTGATTGTGTTGGTTTTTGTTGTTATTTTATGTTTAGAAATGATTAGAAGTGATGGATCTTGGCTGGGTTTGATTTTGGAAGAGTTTGGAGGTGATTTCGGTAGTGTTTGGTAGCTGAAATGTGGTTTTTGTGTAGAGCAGCGAGTTTAGGTGTGTGACTGATGATTTCAATGCATGATGATGCATTAATCCTCTGCTCTTATGTGTTTAAAATAGGGATGACATCTTCGAACACCTTTGGAGTTGATCTGGAAGCTTAGATAGCGTTTCGGCAAGCAAGCGAAATGTAATCGGTGAGTGCGTATGGTTTTAGAAGTCCTTGGGGGACAAAGAATCAAGGTTTGGGGATTTAGGAAAGGTTTGAAACACCTTCCTAAGTCTGGAAGTAAGTATTGGCTAGATTGCTCTCTAGAATGTTGTGATTGCCCCTTAAATGCTTTTACATGCTCATGGTTTTAGATTGATAAATTCCTACTATTTTTATGCATGAGTTATAGCATGAGATGATGCTTGAAATGATTTCATAAAGTAACATGTTGCACATTTGAGATTTGGGCTTTTATGTTAAAGCATAGCAAATGTTATGACTTTGAAATGAGATGAGAATGTTGAGTTTTAATGCATGAAAAACAGTAGGTGAGATGTTGATTTGACATAATATATTGGCATAGATGTTGAGATACTTACCAGATATAATTGATCGATCAATAAGATGAGAGTGCACTATAAACTAAAAATTCGTGCGTGCTCTTTGGTTAAGCCAAAGGGAGAGAACCGATGATAGGCATTCCATCGGGTAGGACTTGGTTAAATACCCAAGCTTTGTGGCGATGAGAGATTCCGCCATGTGAGTTCGGTGATGTGAGATTCCACCGGAAACTATGTTACTAGACGAGTGAGTACGGTGATGAGAGATGCCACCGGAAGTGTCTAGTGAGATGTCCGCATATCCGAGTAATAAAGAGATGTGAAATGCCAATATAAAATATGTTATGATTTTTTATTCACATGTACCTTTTATGTAATGGTTTATGCTATGAGAAATGCATATGTGGTTTGTTTATGAAATGCTTTAGAGTACAAGCATGAGTTTGGCTTTGCCATGAGTTTTGCATTGGTTTAAATGCATGAGATAGAATGAA
This sequence comes from Hibiscus trionum, assembly GCA_030270665.1. NCBI lineage: Eukaryota > Viridiplantae > Streptophyta > Magnoliopsida > Malvales > Malvaceae > Hibiscus > Hibiscus trionum. Next base: position 15,881,753 of record BSYR01000013.1, read on the forward strand.
GGTACATGTGGTTTCAATGAGAAATTGCTTTGAAAGGTTTCCAAGCATGAGATAGAAATTAGCATGTGGTTTAAAAGCTTTTGATGAAAGTGTTTTCAAGATGTGCATTATTGGCTTGGTTTCTTTAGAGCATGCCTCACTAAGCATTTGTGCTTACGCTCTCTCTTTTACCAATAATGCAGATAATTGAGGTGTTTTTGGGCATCAAGGAAGCTAAGTTCATCCAAGAAAGTCCAAGCTCATGTATGGTGAAGTTTTCGTACACTTTAGTTTTGATAGATTGGCAATGGGAATCCAAGAATTGTATTTGGGAGATGTTTTAAACTCCCTGAGGTTGTGGCATGTTTGGTTTAGCTTGTTTGGATTGTAAATGGCCTTAATTGCTTGTTTTGAGATTGGTTTGCCTATTTGGGTTTTGAAATTAGGAAGCATGCCTTTAGATTGATGAAATTTTGTGTTTGATGCTATGGTTGTGCTTGAATGTCTCATATATGTTTCTTATATGTATGATGACTTGTTGGTATAATTAGAGAGTCTATGGGGCATGTTTGAGTAGGTATTTGAGTGAAAACTAGCAATTGCTGCTGTTTCTGGGCAGGGTGTATCGAAACACCCCATGGTGTTTCGGAATGGGGGCCTGAAATGGCCTTGGCGTTTCGAAACGAAGGGAGCTGTTTCGATACATTTTGGCTACTGGAGCTACGTGTTTCGAAACTAGTCTCGGAACCAACCCGCGTACTGAAACGGTCAACGTCGTTTTGATACAGTGTTTTGGTACGGTAGGTAGGCGTTTTGAAACGGGTTACCGTTGGACCCAGGTTTGAATTGCTGGATGTTTACATGCTTTACATTTTAGTCCTAAATGTTGATATTGCAATTGTTTGAGCTTGAGGTGTTCTTTTAAGTTGAAATTTGGCAGAGAAGCATATAACATGACTAATTTCAAGGTGGTAACCATAAAACCAATGAAGTCCCTCTAATTTACAGAAATTACATTTTGGTCCCTAAACTTGTGTGAAGTGCAATTGAGTCCCTATATGTTATCTGATCGTTGTGCCTTTCTCAATCATGATTTGTGAGTACTCACTTAGGGATTAACATGTATCTAGACAAGATTAAAATGAAAAAAGGATCGTGAATCAAGGTTGACTTTCGGGTTGACTTTGGTTTTCCCCGTGTAATCTTCGTAGTTCGGGTCAATCATCTAGGCCGGGCTAAGGGGGTTACAATCACTCTCCACCACACCTATCATAAGACAATCAAGTAATTTTTGGTATCCAAATTGCTTTGGATCCATAGACGTTAGTAGCACAAAACTTAGTCCCCTTAGGAATCCATTTTTCAATTTCATCTTTTTTAAGTTGAAGTGGTTAGTCCTTTTGGGACCCAGACACTTCTAAAACATTTTCCATTTATGAATCTAGGGGCACTAGATTGTCTTACATAAAAGTTTGATTTTCCAAAATTATTTTTCTTTTCAAGCTCTTTGGAAATCAAATATTTTTCTTCTTGAACTTTATGAAGCAAATTTTGTAAATCGAAACATTTTTGTTCAAACTCTTCGAGTTTTGCTTCAAGTTCAAGTTTGGTTTTAGAAATCAAATCATTTTGAATTTTCAACTTTGAAATCATTTTATTGTTTTTTAAAATGTGATTTTTAAACTCTAAAACCAAATCATCATAGACATCTTGTAATTCATCAAAAGAATATGAACATGAAGTAGATGAATTAAAAGTTACCCTTGAATCTTCTTCGATGGCCATAAGGCAAAGGTTGGCTTGTTCATCATCGGTGGAGTCCTCATCACTCCAAGTAGCCACATATGCCTTCTTCTTATGGCTTGAAGTGTTTGCCCTCTTCTTTTTCGTGGATTCTCGTTCAAGCTCTTTCAAGGCTTTCTTCATGTAAGGGGCACACTTCTTGAAGAGATGAAATATCTCTTCCTCTTCATCCTCCTCTTCACTTGAATCAACATGATGGCATGTGAAGGATTTGAGAGCAATGGCATTTATGTTGATGTCAAGGCCTTTGAGCTTCTTCTCCCCCATAGCTCTAATATCTTCCTTCGTCTTCTCCTCTTCTTTGTTTTTCTTCATAATTTGGTGAGTGAGAAGAGACCCCATGAGCTTATCAAGCTTCAAAGTCTTGAGATTCTTGGCTTCAATGATGGCGGTCCTTTTTGAGTCTCATGACTTGGGGAGGGAGTAGATGAGCTTTCGGACAAGTTTCGCTTCCGGGATGGCTTCTCCATAACCTTTAAGACCATTGGTGATGGTGGAGAACCTATCGAACATCTTCTCAATGTCCTCTTCTAGATCCATCTTGAAGTTTTCATACGCTAGGTTGAGGAGCCCTATCTTGGTCTCATTTACTTCGTTTGTCCCCTCGTATGTAACTTCGAGCTTGTCCCATACCTCTTTGCCACTCTCACAAGAAGACATCTTCTCATAGATGTTTGGGCCAAATGCATAAAATAGGATGTGCAAGGCTTTGCAATTAAACTTCATCTTCTTGCGATATTCGGCACTCCAATCCGCCTTGCTTTGTTGAGGCACGAACGGACCATCTTCTATTATGTCCCAAAGCTTGTAGTCCTTTGACTTTATGAAGAACTTCATCCTTGATTTCCAATGGGCATAGTGTGTTCCGTCGAAGAAGGGCGGTTTGTCGATGGATTGCGCCATTGAGCCGGTTGTTAGAAAAGTTGATCGAGCTTGCCGGAACTTCTCAATATGACATTAATTCTCTTCAATTGAGCCAAGCTCTGATACCAATTGTTGGGTTTTTCGGTGCTCAATTCCTTCAACCGTTCTTGCTCGCCAAGTGTTGGAGAAGTGGAATTTTGGGTGTAACAGGTGTGGAAGCTAAAAATAATAAAGACAAGATGATTTATAGTGGTTAAACCTTCTAACCAAGGTCTACATCCACTACTTTAGCTTCCCACTAAGGATTTCCAATCAATCCACTATTGATTCGTCCCCTTTTCTAGGCTTAGGAGGAAACCCTTACAAATCGATCAAGCTTTCTACCCAAAGCCTTGATCAAACCCTCTTAACAAAGAGATAAAAATAAGCAAACTCAAATCCCTCTAATAGGTATTTGTTTGCACAATAAAGCTCTCACCCAATCCTAAAACACTTGAGCAAATCTAACAATTTTGGCTCACTAGTGTTTTTCTATACAAGGAATTGACAATTAAGCACTAAGACACATTTTGATCATATGTTGTATTACAATTGAAGCATTAATCATTACAAGATGCTTAGAGGTCCCTTTTATACTCCTCTTTGAGTTTGTAGCCGTTACTAGCCGTTGGGGTTGAATTGGAGTCGTTGGAGACTTCATTTCCCACCATAAATGCAGTTTTGCAGCTCCCCGTTTCGAAACTCTCGACCCCGTTTTGAAACACTCTTGAAATAGAAAGAGTCGTTGCAGTCTGATGTAGCACCCGTATCGAAACGCCCTTGGCCTTATGAAAACGGCCGTATCGAAACGCTTGTCCCCATATCGAAACGTCCTACATTTAAAAGGTAGTTGGGAAATAGCCGTTCAGGATTTTATGACTGTTGAGGTCATGCCACATAGGCGTATTGAAACGGCAGAGGCCGTATCGAAATGCTATGCAAAAATCTCACCCATATTAAAGCTCGTTTCGAAACCCGTTTCGAAACGTTTTGCCATTGTAAAGACTTGTATCAAAACACCTATGGGAGTTTCGAAACGCTTGGATGGTTTTGTTTAGTTTGGCTTTGAAAACACTTAAAACCCTTTTGAAATACCACATAAACATAGTTTCAAGTTGTTTGGACTTAGAAAAGGTTTGGATTCTTTTTAATCTTGTCCAAAACTTTTTTCAATTATTATATCAAAACATTAGTTCTACACAATGTCACAATAATTGTCAATATATGAGATAAATGTGATATATGGATTATATGAGATTTATAAAAAGTTTTTTATGCATATGGGCATGATATGATTTGGAAACAATTGGAAAATACTTTGATTTAATTAAGTATGATTTTCATATAAAATGCTATGATGTTTACAAAAGGGTCTTGAAATGCATCAATGTTTTCTTAAAAGCAACCTCACTAAGCATTGTGTGCTTACACTCTCATTTTCCCATTGATGCAGAGCAATAGAGTTGTGGGGCAGCATCCTTTAGGCAAAGAAGGTCCAAGATCAAGACATTTGCTTGAGTATGGAAAACTAGTTTTAATTCGGTTAATAAGGCAATGTGTTACCATGTTTTGGGGGGACTTGTAATCTGGTTTTTAGTGATGTTGTGGAGGTTTATATGTTTTGGTTTGATGGTTTAGTATGTCGATGTATTGAGGCAATTATGTTGATGACTTCCATATATGAGCTTGATACTTGAAGGTTCCATAGTATGCATATAGGGTGGATATGCCTAGTTTACATTTTTGTGGTTCAAGCATGTTCAATTTGGTGTTATTTAACTATAGATGTGTTGTCTATGTTGTAATGTGCCTTGAATCTCTTTTTGAGCGCTGAGTTGGGTGGTTCTAGGAAGCATGCCTCTAGAATTGTGATATCGTGCAATATGCCTTTTGATGTCCTTGATTTCATGAGCTTTAGACTTGGTTTAATCTTTGGTTTAGTGGTGTATATGTGTATGTTTGATTAAGGCATGTTTGAGTTACTTTTTTGGTGAAAACCAACAAAATTTGACATTACAGGTCCAGAAGTATCGATACTCGAGCCACCGTATCGATATGGGTATGCATAATTTTGGCCTGAGTATCGGTACTCGAGCAATGGTATTAGTACAGGTATATGTATTTTGGCATGAGTACCGATACTCGGGAAGGTGTATCAATACGACTTTTAGCTACTAGAATCTGAGGATTTTGTAATTGTCATAGGGTACCGATACTTAGAGGAGGGTATCAGTACGCCCTTGTAAAAATTTGGACAGGTACCGATACCCTTGCCCGAGTATCGATACGGAAGTAGTTATTTTCAGTTGATGGAATTTTTAAGGTTTCTAATTCTTCCATTTTGGTCCCTAAATCAATGTATGCAATTATGTGAGTTTGGATGATTGTTTCAAGTTGAAATTTGGCAAGTAAGCATGTAACCTGACTAATTGAGGATTGGTAACTTTGAATTTAATCAAGTCCTTGCAATTTTCTAGAATTTTGATTTGGTCCCTATTTCGTTTTTACGCGCAATTGGTCGTCTTTTCGTTGCCCGATTCAACTGAGATTTCACCTGTTGCCAACATGAACACCTTAGGTTATAATGTTGCATCTAGACAAGATAAAAAGAAAAAAATGGACCTAATTTTAGTTAATCATTACGGGTTTGTTTCGACAAACCCAATGTAACTCGCTCGGTTCGGTCTGGCATCAAGGCCGGGTCGAGGGGGTTACAACATTGGTATTCATCGCACGGGTTAAACATGTCTCACAACCTCATTGTACCATTTATCAAAATGACCACTGCAAAAATCACGATAAAAAGACAATGGTGCAACATTCTTATTACCAAAGGTTGGTTCTCTCAAGGTCTCAAAGCCTCGAGCACATCTCTCGGCGTCATAAGCTAGCGCCGCACTTGATTAAACCAATCGATGTCTAAGGTATAACTACTCTTAAAAAGGCTTCTATATCGAACTTGCAAAAACGTCTCATCTCGATCACACTCATACGAACTAGTGGATCCTGAGTCCACTATCTTTGAGAAATGTCCTTAAGAAGGGCAATGATACTCCCCATGTACCAACAAGACTCCTAAACGGACAAAGGGTCCTCCAACTAACGTGCATCTGTTGATCGACTTCGAGAGCGGGTTATCCATACTTGTACCACATATGATAATCATGCAAAACGATAAAGATTCTCTGCCACAAATTCTTAAAACGTATCCGAAGGCTTCGAAATGACTATTGCTCACAACAAAAACACCATTTAGGTGAGGAGTGGAGGACACATCCTCAACTTCTACATCTTTCAACAATCTCGCATCTCAACAGTTCGGGGCGATCTCACCCTCGAAATTATCCCCGTGAGTGACTTAACTCTTAACTCGGCCCTCAAGGCCATGATCGTAACCATCTTAGCGTCGTAACATTAGACGCACCATCTGGATTTCAGTCTTAATGAGTACGAACTTTATTTAAGGACTTGTATTCACTAGACATCATACTAAAACACCTATACCACCTCGGGGTTTCCTAGAATATGCTAAATCTAAGCTCTAATACCACTAAATGTAACAGTCTGATCTGGGTCTGAAGTACTACAATTGGGTCACCAAAAATCTGACCAAAAAGTTTCATTTAAAAACCATAGATTTAGCCTTATTTCAAAACATTATATCATCCAATACTTCATATAATTAAATAAACAACACAAATCAATTTATAAAATAGGAGCTTCAAGTTTGTACATTGTATATCAAAATAGAATTTCAAAATAAAGTTACAGACTCGGCCACGTAAGGTCCAATGAATACTCAGCCCGCTAATTGTAAGTGTCGTACTCTGGATAACACCGCTTGTTGGGATCTCGTACTCATAGTGCTCCTCGAGCTCCCGTACTCATAGATTTGAACTTAATATTGAGATTAAATCATTGATTGGAGGATGAAATTACTAACATCATAATTATATATTTTTTGGTGTTTAAAAACAATTAAATGACTGAATTTTTTGAAATCAAGTTTAAGTAAAACTACAATACTTATATTTTACAAACTTAAGTTTGGTGAGTTTAGACTTCCTTCATGGTAAGAGGAGCTACAAACAATCAAAAACACATCCCGTCGTTTATTAGTCGTATACTAACTTTTCGTTCTTAGACACATCCCGAACATAGACACAAATGAACAGTACTTTCAATTGAGAATCCAACCCTCGTTCATATTACAATAAAAAGAGACGTAAGATTCTAGCATACCCTGTATTCTTTTTCGGGTAAGCTAAAATTTATTAAAAAGGGCAAAGGGTACGAAGCACTTCAAAAAGAAGTATAACATATAAATCGGTTAGTAAATTGAATCAACCAAAATTTTAATATATAACTAATATGTTTTTAATTTAAGATCTTATCAATAATTTAATCTCAATATTAAGTTCAACCCAAAAGAAAAAAAATAAATATTAAAAATTAAAATGACTTAAAACTAAAAATATTATTAAACTTTTTTATTAATTTAAAAACTAACCGAATTAATCGAACTTAGCTGTTTTCGGTTAATAATTTTCAAAAAACAAATTCAGTTTGGATAAGGGTTAAATTTTTTAAGACTTTAATTAATTCGATTTAAATTAGTTCGATTTGATTATTAATTGAATTAGTCGTTTGAATACCCTAAAGACTAAAATTTCTCGTTCATTAAATAATTTGTCCCAACTGTTAAAATTAAATATGGTCCAATTTAAATTATTATCTATTATTAAAAATATTTAAATTAGAATATGAATTTTTTGTTGATAAATCTTGAATTAAATCATAATCCTACATTCTTAGATAGAAGAGAAAAGAGGACTTCAAATAAAAGTGCTTCTGGTGAATCTAAAACAAATGACCTAAGAGAATATAAGAAAACAAAAAATAAACAGCTTAATTAAAATGTGCTTTACTCATAAAAACTTAAATATAATTTTAAAATGATTTTAATACATTTAAATACAAACTAAGATGCAAAATTATTATTAATTGAATCTCATCTTATCTGATGCACGGGCAGAGCCACCGTGGTCAAAGTATTGTCACATGGCATCCTCAAAAGCTTTAGAGAAAATTTTTCTATAAATTTAATATAAAATAATATTAAAAATAAAATTAATATAATTTAGAAAAAGTTCACCTCTTAAAAATGATGACACCCATTAATTGTTATTATATATTTAAAAAATCTATTTATAAGAATTTTAGATTTTTACACCTAAAAATATATTTTTTTGATTCGGCTCCGCCCTATGCAATAATGAGTGTATTTATGATGAATTTTTTTTCCTCCAAACTATGTTTCTTTTAGTGCCCCACTTAAAAAAGTGAGTTTAGAATTTACAGTTATGGTTTACGAATAGAGTTTAAGAAATTATAGGTGAAAGTATATAGGTAAGGTATATTTTTAAGGTGTAGAGTGTAAAATATTGAATTTAAGGTTAAAGTTTAAAATTTAAAATTTTTATATTTTTTTAATATGAACGTAAACATGATCAGGGGAAGAGATTTTTGTTCGTTTACTTAATCCAATCCAAATGGAAGGAAATTAATTCAGGCCAATCGGAGGAACAAGAAAAATGTAATGTTTTTTTCATTGAACATGTGGGAAACGACAGTATAGTACATTAAGAGTCCAAAAAAAACTACTAAAAAACCCAAAACATAGTACTTGGGAAATTGGATTTAGAATAGTGATTCCCTCTCTATGTTAATGTCAAACCAAAAGGCTAAAAAGAAAAAGGAATTTAATAAACCAAAGCTTATCCCCGACCACATTGCACACTTCTTAGTTTTGTCCCTTTGGAGTGTGATGTCAGCCATTCCCACTTAAAACACCTCTATAATTGACCCTTCCATTATTCCCTCTCTTCCCACACTGGAAATATACACACTTCATACTTCTTCCCCCAGTTTTGGAGAACACGACGACACTGCATCGGCAACCGTCAAGAATATCTTGTCGTCGCCAATTAAATTTGCAAATTTCGACGCCTGAAGCTTGTCCATCACCACTGGTCCAGGATTAGCTAGTATAAGCTATGCAACAATGCAGGAGGCAGGAGGTATCAGGTAAACTTGTAAAAGCTATTACATTTTGTTTTATACAATGAATTGTTGTTGCACCGTATAATTATTCGAGCCATCATTTTAATTAATTACCTCAATATTCTTTTTCTCAAGACTCCTATGCAATTCCTCAAGGGCATGGATGCCACTGGTATCAATGTCAGTCACGGCTGCATTACATACATATACAACAGGACATTAGGAAATCTGAGCTTAAAGCCTTAAACTGCATACAAAAAAATCCGTAAAACGAACAGTTCGAGAATTCTTACGAGACATCTCGACTATCAAAAACTGGATTGTTGGCTGGCATGTGGCTTTTGCTTCCTCTTCTTCATCCATCAACCATCTCAGTATCCTGCAACAATGTTAAGAATTTGAGCATCTTGAAATCTAATCGTTGCCTAGCTGATTCATCCAAAAACTAAGAGACTGAAACCTGTACATACTACACCAGACCTTGCAATCTTTTTTTTTTTTGAACAATTTCTACCTAGGGGGAGGGGGAAGGGGAATTTTACTCCTACTGGGTCTTGAACCCACAACCTAGGGGAAGGGGAGGGTGTCAACTGAGAGCTTTAACCATATGCTCTAGAAATTGTTGATTTCAAGTTATAAAATACCTTTAAATCAAATCTATATATATGAGAGAAAGGCTAGGAAGGGTGTACTATACCTCTCCTTTACATAGTTAGAGTTGGAAAAGTAAATAGCAGAATCAACTCTCACAATCAGAATCTCAGGAACTTTAGCTGCTTCTGGATATTGTAAGATATTCCGGTACACATTAGTCCTAGGGACCTTCCCTAGAATAGCCGTTCGAGGTCTAGTAACTTGTAAAAGGATTTTAGCAAAGGATATAGTGACCTGCCATGGAGTTTCGGTGGCAAACAGATTTTAATCAAACATAATTTGAGTATAGTGGAAATTTAGACAGTTGCGATCTTAGTGCTTACAGCAATTAGGAGGCCTATCTCAACTGATGAAAATACCACTCCAAGAAAGGCTCCCAAGCATGCAACAAAATCAAATTTATCAATCTTCCATACTAAAATTGCTGCCGGAATATCGATAAGTCCAACCACAGCAGATATAATGATGGCAGCGAGAATAGCATTCGGGGTATATTTGAAAAGTGGTGTTATGAATTCTAGAGTTAGAAATACAACACATGACATAACAATGTTAGAGACAGCAGTTTCACAGCCAGCCATGAAATTTACTGCTGATCGAGAAAATGAACCTGCAAATGATGAAGGAATAACATCACTAGTAATATATAACAAATAAAATTATCTGAATTTGTGTGTGCATGTATATAATTTTGATATATCCTATTCATATAGAAAAATAAATAAACATGTTCCCCCTTCTAAGTTCTTACCGGTTGCTACATAGCAGGAAGTCATTGAACCAACGACATTCATTGCTCCTAGTGCCACCATTTCTTTGTTTCCATCTAGCTGATAATCTTTCATCGAAGCAAAAGTTCTTCCAATGGCAACAGCTTCCTGTTAAATTGGCCCAACAAAGAAGAAAAAGATGGAAACATGAGAAAGGTCTATTTAGATGCGATTAATTGAAATTTCCTTGTTTGGCGAAGATGCATATGAAACAAATGGCCTACCGTCAATGCTATCATGCCAGCCACAATCCCAATCTTCAAACCTTTAAGAAGATATTCACCACTGAAATAAATTTGATCTACTGATGAGGGATTGATTCCTTTTTCTATGTTTTTCACCTGCATATATGAGCAAACATTCATACTAAAAGATTGCAACTATTAGATTGCAATTTTGTACTAAATGATTTTCATAGGTTAAAGATGCTTACAATCTGGACCCCTTTCTTTTCTGCATGTGTTATATAAACGAAAAAGGTGGAGAGAATAACGGATATCAATGGAGCTACTGCAGGCACCCAGAAGAACTTCTTGTTCTTTTTTCCCTATTTTTCAAAGCATGTAAAACTTAGGAAATGCTCATAAGGCTGATATATAGTTCGTTTCTAAGACTTAAGAGGCTCTTACAATGTACTTGGCAAACAGGAGGAAGGATAAAAAGCTAACTCCGATAAGTATAGTCTGCCAGTTCCACTGCAAAAGTAGTATTTTATAGACTTAGTAACTTGGAAGTAGTGTTCAGGTTGTAGCTTGGAAATATGGAAGGTTGCTTACGCCGTGATGGACGTTTCCCCATACAGAGTGCATAACAGAAATAATATCTGTTTTCTTTGTAAATTTTTGTATACCGAGAAGACCTTTAAGCTGTTGGAGGGCGATTGTAATAGCTGCTCCAGCCATAAAACCGATGATGGCAGCATGTGAAAGGAAGTCGATCAAGAAGCCCAACCTGATTATTTGTTTTCAAAAGATAGGTAACAGAGTGATAGAAGAAAATAGTATTGTGGTAGCTATGATCAGAGAGTGAGATATAAAATTACCTGAGAAAACCAAGAGTTGCTTGAGTTATCCCAGCAAAAAAGGTAGCTGTAAATGCTAGCCGCCGATACTCAGCTCCGTGGCTAGGGTCAATCTCATTTGATAACATTGACCCTAGCAAAAGAGATACCACAGCTACTGGTCCAATCGCGATATCTCTTGAACTTCCCATGAAGGCATAAATCAATGGTGGAACAAAGCTGGAGTCTGCAATGGTTAAAATGATAATAAAAAATGAAAACCTTAAGAAAAATTCAACAAAAAACTAATTTAACACTGGAAGGTGATTATAAAGAACATGGAAACTTACAAAGTCCATACTGTGGATCCAAGTTTGCTAGCCTTGCATAACCAATGTCCTGTTTTCCAAGTAAATAGATATGAAAATTACTGGAGGTTCCTTAACTATTAATAGTCGCTCCATCTATCTCGTAGGAGTATAGCAAAATCTACCTGAGGAATGCAGAGACTGGCAATAGTGAGTCCAGCAATGAGATCACCTCTAAATTTTTTCCAGTTGTAACTCCTTCCCCATTCGAAAATTGGGAAGATGGCCTGGATGCCGAGGACAAGCTTTCGAGACCTCGGTTGATCCTTGAAGAGCCGCAGAGGATCATCAGCAAAGAATGTGTCTTTCACCCTGGCAGTGAATTCTCTCACCAGGTTTACCTTAGGTGGAGTTCCCACCTTGTGAAGATACCGCGAGCCTCGGTGCGAGGCCGACAAGCTTCTAGTATCCATCTCTTGGGTTTCAACCTCCACATCATTTGAACAAGACTTTGAATCCATGCACTTATCTGTACACCAGCGAAATTAAGCCTAATCAGAAATAAGACACTGCTGATTCTTGCAGGGAATTAATAGCAGAAGCATGAATCCATGCAAACCATGAAAAACACCACATTGAAACATACTTCTTTAGTTTATTTTATCTTATTTGCTTGTAAATTTTACACTGAAAAAAGACTAACAGATCATTGACATTAACGAACAGAAAATGACACCAGGCTTATAGTTCTTAAACTAATGTCAAAGTCGTCAATTCATGGTGGTCACTGGTCACGGCATTCGAATGAAATGAAGATGCTTAGACTAACCAAACAAAGTGGATCGAGGTAGCAAGAAGAGGTTTAGAGAGTGCAAAATCTTGTTCAACTTGGTAAATCCTTGTGAAGAACTTTGCTTATATAAGTGTTGAAAGGATTTCAGGTCAAACTTTACAAGCTAAAAGAGAGAATTAAGCATCAATAATGCATGAATCTAGTTTTTAAAATATATTATAGTAAAAGTGTCTCCTAGTTTAATTTGAATACAGTTTACTAAATTATCATACGGATCACATCATTTTCCAACATCTGGATTCAAATGGTACCAAAATAAACATATAGATTACACAAGATCTAGTCATTGATTTAAGCAATCTCCTGTATAATTGTGGCACTTAGAGTAAAATATGCAGTTAGAAAGCACAAACCAGAAACTTTAGCCATCTCTTTCTCTATGCCTTTTAATGTATATTTCCTTCTAATTAATTATCATGAAAAGGTTCTTAGGAAAAAATACAAGCGCAAAGAACAACTGATTGGTGAAGCTTCTGCTAATATTATATCAGAAAAGATTAAAAAAGTGGAAAGTATAATCAATCACAAGCAGCCAGCTCTTAAGAAAGATTTTTCAGTTTTATTTGAATAAAAGTCATTTTTGATGTATTTTTACTACTGGAGGACCCCCTCTCTTTGACTTGTAGTGCATATTAGGAAGCAAAAAAACAAGCAAAAATATATCATCATTTTCATGAAATTATTTCACATTCACACTATCTTGGCTGCAATTTAATATTCCAAGTACTGCTCAAATTAATGGACTAATTTGTTTTCTTCTTTTTTTTTCTTGGCTGCAACATTTTGCTATGAAAAGAACCCAGATAGTTCATATGAGACATAAATAATCAATAAGCAATCTCACCTTTCATAAACTTCATACTGAAGCCATTGATAGTGGAAGACCCCACCCAGCTTCAAAGGCCAAAGCTTTACTCCAAATAGAAATTTGTAAATAAACCCCAAAATAAATAAATAAATGTCTAAAAGTGGAAACAGATGGTAGCAAAAAGAGGAAGCCAATATAAAGAGGAGAGGAATTTCTTGGGGGTTTTTTTCATGCAAAAGGTATAGTTTAAAATCAGTTCAAAAGCTCACCTTTTCGGATCCCACACTCTATGGTCCTCATGTTTCTCTGGTTTTTGTTTGTTTTTTCTTTTAAATAGCAACATCACCAGGAAAGAACCCAATTATCGTCCAGGTTCAATGAACCAACATTACCCTTTCTTGCCATGTTCTCGGGATTTTCCGTTTCTTTTCCTCCCCATAAATATAGGAATAAATATTATAGAGTAAATAAATAAACAGAGAAAAAAATTGGGTAAAGAAAGATCAACAGCTTCCCCTCAAAATTCATAATATTATGATGGAATGTACAAGTCTTGTTGAAAGTTCCAAGTTATAAGTGTAGAGATATTTACGAAGCCCATTAAAAAAAAAAAGTCAAAGATGAAAAGCATGGTCTCCACTTTAACTAGATTTGCTGTCCTGCTCAAAAGTTTCACACTGCAAAATAAAGACTCTGTGGTTCCCCGCAATTGAGCGGTTGGCATAGCTCCAAACTTGGGCCAAAAGCAAACTGCTTTGAATATGGACGAGATAAAGGGTAGGTTCCTCTTCATAGAATTTAAGGTTTGGCTTTGAATTTTATGGTCTTGAGGTTGTATTCTTTTTACTCTTTAACGCTCTCCCCTAATTCAGTTTGGCCATCCTTTAAAAGTACTTTCCAACAATTAGGTTTAAGATTTTAATTGATATTGTAGTCATAAAGTATTTTTTTAAAATTATTTTTCGAGATGGTAAAAGTATTTTTTAGAAAGTATTGTTGTCCAAGAAATAACCACTTCGGTATCGCTTAAGCATGTCTCGAGTTCGAGACCTTGTGTATGCAAAAAATCTTCGCCAAGAGACTCACCCACTAAAATCAAGTGTGCAATCTGAGCCGGTAGGATTAGTCACACAAAGTGAGAGGGCAAAAAAATATTTTTTGAGAAGATAAAATTTTAATTTTGGACATGATATTGTAAGGTAAAAAACAAAAGTTAATTTAAGTGATGTTTGGATTCCTTGTCATAAAATTTGTTAATATAAATAAATTTAAATTATAATAAAAATAAAAATTATAACAACTCATTAGTAATAATACTAATATATTAAAATAATATATAATTATACACGTTACGTATAAACCATAGGTTAACAGTCAATTCGAGTTTAATAATTGATGGTAGAAAACATAATTTCACCTCAAAAAGTATTTTTCCACAACAAGAACTGAATATTTTAAAATTTCATTTTCAACAATAATTAAAACCAGCATATGTTAAAATTTTAATAGTGGGTCAGGTTTTATTCTTTTTTAATAGTGACTCGAGGTGTTTTTTTTTTTTAATTTCTGGGGTCGAGTTGAGATGAAATATGTCATGATATATTTTATTATATATTGAAAGGGAATTTTTGCCCTCGAGTTTGACCCAAGTTAGAAATTTAGTTTTTCGCGCGAAAACGCAATCAATTAGGTCTTCTAGTTCGGGAATTGCGGCAAATTAGCCCCTTGACCAACATTGACCGTTACAGTGCTGACGTGGCAGTTAATGATGTTGACGTGGCAGTCCATTGTGCTAATGTGACAATACGCGTGTCATGATGGCGTGATAGAAGGGTTGAATTAATATTTTTAACTGAATTCGATAGCATAATTGATTTTAATTGAAAATTCGATAACTTACTTAATCTTTAAGCTAAAAAAATAAATTATTAAAATATTTAAATAATATTTAAATATTCATAAAGTATTAAAAATAAAAATACTATAATGAATTAAAAAATTAAGTAAAAAACATAAAATTAAAAATATAAAAAATTTTATATAAAAAACTCAAAATTTAAAAATATTTATAAATCATCGAAAAAGTCTTCGATTGTATCTGGCTATGCTGATCCTATTAGGATATTGTTGTATAGAGTTAGTTAAGACTTGTTGGTTGTTTGTTATTTCCTTTTCTTTAGTTTTTCTTTAAACTCTTCTTTATTTTCTTAGCGTGTATAAATAGGGACTTTAGTTAAACATATCAGTTTGACTTCACTATTCAATCTTGAATAAAATTTCCAATTCGTTTTTCTCTCAAAAATTCTCTGAAACCCTAAGTAAATAAATTCTCACAATCGTAACCCTAGAAATCAATTCTTGATATGGTAGCAGTTGATTCGTTGCATCCGCGCTCCTCTGAAACGTTGGACGGCCGCTCTGTTCGCGTCGATGATCCCAACAATGAGTTCTATGTCCACCCAAACGAGAATTCAGCTCTCGTGTTAACATCCGCTCTCCTCACCGACAACAATTATCACGGCTTGGCTCGTTCGATGAAGATGTCCCTCATCTCGAAGAACAAATTCCAGTTCGTTGATGGCACGATTCAAGAACCCAGCAAAGATGATTCGTCGTACAATGCCTGGGTAAAGTGCAATAACCTTGTGCTTTCCTGGCTTCAGCGTGCTTTAAGCCTCGAAATCGCCCAAAGCGTCATCTGGATCGACAACGCAAGCAAACTTTGGTCCGATTTGTTTGATAGATTCAGCCATGGAGATCTTGTGCGGATTTCTGATCTGATTCAAGATTTTTATTCCCTTCAGCAAGGTTCGTCTTCTGTCACAGCTTATCATACGCAACTCAAGGTATTGTGGAATGAAATTTCAAATCTCAGGCCTTTAATCTCTTGTAGTTGTGATGCGAATAAATATAGAAAACAAGATTTTATCCTTGGGTTTTTAAGGGGCCTAAATGAGAACTTTTCTGTTCAGAAATCTCAGATCCTTATGATGAAACCCTTACCGTCCATAAATGAGATTTTTGCTTTGGTTCTTCAACATGAACGAATTCTAGGGTCTAGTCCTAATTGTGATTCTGGTGTGTTTTTAGCCGGGAGGGTTAATTCTCAAAATCCTAATCAGTTTTCTTCACAAAAACCCCTATTCCAAATTCTAATTTTGATAATAAGAAGTCCTTTGCATATTCTGGAACCAAGAAACCTACATGTACTTTCTGTGGGATTTTTGGACATTTAGTAGAAAAATGCTATCGAAAACATGAGTTTCCCCTGGTTACAAAAGTAGGAATCAATCTTCAAAGTCCAATCAAATTAGTTCTCATGAGCCTGGAGCTTCTAATGATTCTTCTCAAAATTAAGATCATGTGTCTTCTCATGTTTTTACCAAAGAGCAGTATGAAAGCATAGTTTCTATGCTTCAAGAACGAAATTCTTCTGCATCAGTTTCTGAAAATGCTATAAATCAGTCTCAGATCAATGCTCTTTCTTCTAGTTTTGTTCCTGAGAGCGTTGTTCCAGATACATGTATTGTTCTTTCTACCTTTAATAGTTCAACTGACACCTGGATCACTGATTCAGGTGCCACTGGTCACATTGTTAATACTTTGAGTTATTTTCAGGATTATCGTGTTGTTAATAATAAATTTGTTAAACTTCCTAATAATGAACTTGTTAAGGTTTCACATATTGGTAATATTTTTCTGAACTCTGTTTTACTCTTAAAGGATGTTTTTTATATACCTAATTTTGGTTTCAACCTCATTTCTGTATCTCAGTTAGTAAAAGATAATACCTATTCTTTAATTTTCTCACATCAGTCTTGTTTTATACAGGATATTGTTCTTTGGAAGACGATTTGTACAGCTAGTCAAGTTCATGGGCTATATCATCTCAACATATCAGATTCAGTTTCTATTTCTAACTCAGTTTTTAATATTTCTTTTTTATCTGTTTGGCATGCAAGATTAGGCCACCCTTATGTTAAAAGGATGAAGTTTTTCTCTGAATTACACAGTGATATTCCTGTAGGTGTTTTACCTAGTTGTGATATATGTCATCTAGCTAAACACAAAAGGCCATCATTTCCTGTTAGTTCTACTGTTAGTAATTTTGTTTTTGATCTTGTGCATGTGGATGTTTGGGGTCCATTTCCTATTAAGTATTTTTATGGACATTCTTATTTTCTCACTGTTATTGATGGTAAAAGTAGATTTTTGTGGATTTTTCCAATGAAACAAAAAGGAGAAGTTAGAGATATTATTGCTAAGTTTTATACTTTTGTTGAAGTCCAATTTTTAAAGAAAATAAAATGTATAAGAAGTGACAATGCAAAAGAATTTGAAATGTCTGATTTTTTTTCAAGATAAAGGGATTATACATCAAACATCCTGCACATACACTCCTCAACAAAACAGTACAGTAGAACGTAAATGTCAGCATATTTTGTCTGTTGCTAGATCTCTAAGATTTCAAACTAATTTGCCTTTATTCTATTGGATAGACTGTGTTCTTCATTCAGCCTTTCTAATAAACATAACACCAACTCATGTTCTTGGAAACAAGACTCATTTAGAATTACTCTATAATTCTAAACCTGTTCTAAGTCATTTTAAGGTTTTTGGGTGTTTGACTTATGCATCTGTTTTGCCAAAACTAAAAACAAAAATGCATCCTCGTGCTCATAAATGCATTTTTTAGGTTATCCTATAAATACCAAAGGATATAGGGTGTATGATCTAGAAACTAAAAATGTTTTTGTTTCTAGAGATGTTGTGTTTTCTGAAGATGAATTTCCTTTTAAGGATTCTACAGTTATTAAAACTGATGTTGTTTTCAATAATGCTTCTGTTGAAGATATTACTTTTATAGATAAAGATACTTCTTTTTCTATTGAAACTCAGCTTCAAAATACTTCTGATCAATCTTTTTCTGCTGATGTTCATAATAATACTGATGTTATTTCTGCATCAAATGAAAATCAAACTTCTGTTGTTCCTCTTCGTGTCTTGAATGAACAACAAACTTCTATTGTTCCTTCTGATATCTCAAATGAACAACAAACTTCTATTGTTGCATCAAAAGAATATCAAGTCGCTTTCCCGAGACCATCTCGACAAAGACAACTTTCAGAAAAATTTAAATTTTTTGTTGTGTCTATGCCTAAAGTACGACCCTCTCCTTGTACTCTTGATCAAGTTGATTCTTCTTATAGTTTATCTTTTGCTCATAAGTCTTTTGTTAACAATATTGCCATTTTGAGTGAACCTAAGACTTATAATCAAGCTATTAAGCATGAGTGCTGGAAAGAAGCTATGCAAGAAGAGATTAGTGCTTTAGAACTTAATCAAACTTGGAAATTAGTTCCTCTTCCCCCTGGTAAACAAACAATAGGCTGCAAATGGGTTTTTAGAACAAAACTGAAATCAGATGGAACTTTAGAAAGATATAGGGCTCGCCTAGTAGCAAAAGGTTTCACTCAAAAATCTGGAATTGATTACTTTGATACCTTCAGCCCTATTGCTAAGTTAAATACTATTAGAACTTTGTTAGCTGTTTCTACTGCTAATAAATGGCATTTGCATCAGCTTGATATTAACAATGCTTTCTTGCATGGTTATTTACAAGAGGAAGTGTATATGGGTCTTCCTCCTAGGTTTAATTCTCCTACTCCTGGTTTAGTTTGCAAATTGCAAAAGAGTCTATATGGGTTGAAACAAGCTACCAGAAAATGGAATGAGAGACTTACTGAGTTTCTTTTGTCTTTAAATTTTAAACAAGTTAGTTCTGGTTCTTCTTTATTTGTTAAAGGTGTTGGTTCTTCATTTATAGCTCTTGCCATCTAT
The DNA here is from genome assembly GCA_030270665.1 of Hibiscus trionum. Taxonomy (NCBI): domain Eukaryota; kingdom Viridiplantae; phylum Streptophyta; class Magnoliopsida; order Malvales; family Malvaceae; genus Hibiscus; species Hibiscus trionum. The sequence goes on from BSYR01000013.1 coordinate 15,900,735, forward strand.
GTAGATGATATCATTGTTGCTAGTTCTAATATGGATGAAATAACCAACATTAAAACTATTTTGAATGATACTTTTAAGATCAAAGATTTAGGTCTTCTTATGTATTTTCTGGGATTGGAGGTTACTCGGTCTAGTACATGTATCAATCTTTGTCAAAGAAAGTACACCTTGGATTTGTTAAAAGAATCAGATTTTTTAAAATCTAAACCCGTTTCTACCCCAATAATAAGTACTTCTAAAGTCACTGTACATACAGGAATCCCTTTGGTTGATATTACAGCATATAAAAGACTTGTAGGAAAGTTACTATACTTAACTCATACAAGACCTGATATATGTTATGATGTTCAGCAATTGTCCCAGTTTATGTCTGCCCCAACTTCTGTTCATCTCACTGCTGCTCATAGGGTTCTTAGGTATTTAAAAGGTAGTCCAGGACAGGGTATCTTTTTTCCTGCTCAAAATAACTTTACCTCAAATGCTTTCTCTGATTCTGATTGGGCTTCTTGCCCAGAATCAAGAAAATCTACTAATGGCTTCTGTATTTTCTTGGGACAATCTTTGATTTCCTGGAAATCTAAGAAACAAAATATTGTTTCTCATTCTTCTATTGAAGCTGAATATAGAGCAATTGATGTTGTTACTTGTGAGTTGCAATGGCTTAATTTTCTCCTTTCTGATTTACAGGTTAAGTTGCAGACAGCTCGTTTGCATTGTGATAACCAATCTGCAATAAGGATTGTTGAGAATCACGTTCAACATGAGCGTACAAAGCATATAGAAATTGACTGCCACTTGATACGAGAGAAAATACAAAATGGAACTATAAAGTTATTTCTAGTTTCTTCCAAGAACCAGTTAGCTGATTGCTTCACCAAGGCGTTGCCACCTTCTGATTTTATTTTCTTCATCTCCAAGCCGGAATACATAATGTGTATGCTCCACCTTGAGGGGGGCTATTAGGATATTGTTGTATAGAGTTAGTTAAGACTTGTTGGTTGTTTGTTATTTTCTTTTCTTTAGTTTTTCGTTGAACTCTTCTTTATTTTCTTAGCGTGTATAAATAGGGACTTTAGTCAAACATATCAGTTTGACTTCACTATTCAATCTTGAATAAAATTCCCAATTTGTTTTTCTCTCAAAAGTTCTCCGAAACCCTAAGTAAATAGATCCTCACAATCGTAACCCTAAAAATCAATTCTTGATAGAGCCTGCTAATATTTCTTGAACATATTTTCAATGAAATTATCCTTGTATTAAAGTAGTAAAAAACTAAAATTCTCCTTCGCTTTTCTAAATTAAAAATTAATGAGCATTAATTTGATGTACAAAAGCAAAAGAAAATTTGAGTTTTATTGTTACATTAATACAATGTTGATTTCACTGAAAATCTGTTTAACGAATGATAATACTCATGCTAAAAAAGTCGAAAACTTTTTCGATGAAAGTGTTCATATTTTAATAATTTATAAACATTTTTAAAATTTTAAATTTATATTTTATCTTTTTTTAATCTCTAATACATTTTAATTTTTTATATTAATTTTTATTTTCAATAATTTTTTAGATATTTTATTTATTTTTATTAAGTTTATGGATTATTTTTAAAAAAAATGTAAAATATTTTGGTTTTTTGTGAGAGTTCTCACTTTGCTTATTTTTAAAATTATCAAGGACCCAAAAGATATTTACATCAATCTGTTAATCGATTTTTATATATTTTATTTGTAAAATTTTAACTTCAATAACCAAATTATTTATCCAATTTTATTCAAAAACTAAATAAATCGATTAAATTAACTTGGAATTTAAACAAATTATTTATCTAGTTTTAATATTTTTAAAATTTTAATAATTTCTTAATTTTTTTAGCATAAATATCAAATAAGTTATCGAACTTTTAATTAAAGTGAATTATGCCTCTAAGCTCAGCAAAAAATTCATATAAAAATCAATTAAGCCCCTCTGCCACATCATAATCACACGTGTACTACCACGTCAGCACGGTAATGGTCAACGTTGGTCAATGGGCTAATTTGCTGTAATTCGCGAACTGAAAGATCTAATTGACTGCCTTTTCGCGCGAGGGGCTAAATTACTAATTTGGGTCGAACTCGATGGCAAAAATACTCCATTAGCCTTTTATGAAAGTACTATTTTTTTCATTTTATAATTATTTTTATATAATATACTTAGTATTTTTATTATTTTTTAGGTCAAGGTGAGTGTAGTTAATTTTTTTATTAAAAATTTAGGGTTGGGTTATGATTCTACTATGTCGTGTCATATCAAATTATAAAAAGAAATAAGGTCAAATCAGGTTAGAATTTTTTCTTATGTTTTGAGTCAGGGGACGACCAAAAATTCTTCTCTTGCCATCCCTAAGAATTATTTTAATTTGACATTTTTGGTCAAATTAATCTGTGAACTTTTCAACTCAAATTAGGCATTGAAGCTGTAAGTTTGGTCAAATTGACCCTCAGTTTAACAACGTTAATTTTTTATTAATCTTAAGGTGGTGATATAGTCGACCGAGGGATGGTTTGAAACCCTATTTTTTAAAAAAAAATGTGTTTATCTTAAGGGTCATTTTTTGTTATGTTTTCAAAATTTTAGGGAATATTTGATTAAACTTGATAAGTTTGAGGGAACATTAGACTGAAAGAAAATTTTAGGGTTAATTTAACCAAATTTTTTAAGTTCATGGCCAATTTGACAAGAAAGAAAGTTTAGGGACAATTTGATTAAAATTATCAAATTTAGAGAGTAATTTTTTTGAACAATTCTTATTTGGGAAGGGGAAGAGAAAATTTGCTCCTAATGGTAATGGGTTTAGAACCCACAATCGGAAGGGAAAGATGTCAACCAAAAACTTTTAACCACTTGCTCTAGAGATTGTTAACAAATTTAGTGAGTAATTTATGTTTTAAGCATATAGATTGTTAATTACGTAATGGTAAAAATCATCATCACCCACAAAACATACTTCACAGCTCTGGCCTGTCTTTGGAGTGTAAACCTCAACATTTTCGATCTTGTTTCTCTACCTTTGTCGCTCCTATACGTAAAATTGATGAATGTTTTCTCAATTTCCTCATGTTCTCTTAATGATCTTCATCGGTCACGGTTATCGTATTTTTAATGGATTAAGCACGCTGGAAGTTATCCCTATGACATTCGAAATAACCTTTTTTTTTGCATTTCGAACAAAGCGGTTCCACCGACAGGATTGTTTTCTAATTTCTACACCAGAAACAATATCGTTTCTTGTTTTGTTTTAGGGATGTTTTTGAGGAAAGAAAAGGGGAGGGGAACCTTTATAATAAACTAATATAAATAGTTTATTTATCTTTATTGTCGGTCTATTTGTCTTACACGTGGAATTGATTGATATTTCATTTTATTTTTTTCTCTTGCAATGTCAACTTCCCTTAAAGACTACCGACAATAAATGTTTCAGTGACTACAAAATTAAAAAAAAGAAAAGAAAATGTAATTGACTACAATGTTAGTTTGTTGAAATTGGTGAATAACAGTAAACACTTACCAAACATAAGTGATTATCTCGACAGTTTACCCTAAACCATTCTTCAACTATTGTTGTTATTATTATTATTATTATTATTATTATTATTATTATTCTTTCTTTCTTTATAATTTTAGGTTTAGATGAAAAATCAACCCCTAAATTATATCATTTTTTTTGCTTTTAGTCATTAAACTATTTTTTGGTCAAAACAAGTACCTACATTATTATTTTTTGTCACTTTAAGTCCATAATTATTTAAGTTAAAAAATTATTTCAGCAAATAAGATTTTGGCATATCACAAAATTTTGACCAAAAGATAGTTTAGGGATTAAAAAACAAAAAAAATGACATAATTTAGGTACTATTTTGACTAGAATATAGTTTAGATACTTAAAATGACAAAAAAATAATAGTTTAAATACTTATTTTGACTAAAAATATTTTAGGGACTAAAAACATAAGAAAACATTAAGGGCTGGGTTTTCATTTAAGACTTTACTGTTAAGTTGATCAAACGATTGCAAATGGCCAAGAGGGGGTGAATTGGCGATTAAAAATTTGAGGGTGGAAATTGGATGAATGAAAATTTGGCACAAGGCAATTTATAGTGGTTCAAATTCCTAAATGAACTCTACCTCCACTACCTTAGCTCCCACTAAGAATTTTCAACCAATCCACTATTGATTCTTCCCCTTTTCTTGGATGAGGAGGAAACCTTACAAAACCGATTAAGCTTTCTACACAAAGCTTAATCCAACACACTCTTTACAATGAAGGAATTTAGTAAACCTTACAAGTACCTCTCAAAGGTTGATCTTTACCCAAATACAATCAAACACTCCCCAAACTCTCAATAAAAATTACAATGAAAACACACTTGAGTTGGGTACAAAGATTTGACTCTAAAATGAACAAGGTTTTTATTTGAATGCTTTGATGTTGCTTTAAGGCTCAATAGTTGTTGTTGTAGCATTTGAGACTTGTTTTTATACCCTTGCATTGATTTCTAGTCGTTTGGGTGGTTGAGATCATCAATAGAGACGTTGGGCTGCAATTTCCCGTAATAAATGCTCCTCAACAACCTACCATATCGGTACGGCTCGTGGGCGTATCAGTACCTCTCTCAAAGAAGAAAGAGCTGTTGTGACTGAAAAACAGTGCGTATCGATACGGTTGAAGGGCGTATCGATACGATATTAAGAGGAGTATCGATACGAAATGTCGTATCGATGCAGATTTTGCTTACTGGAATCCTGAATTAAGTTTTGCTAAAAAGCGTATCGGTATGTTGCCTTAGCGTTTCGATACCGTTCAACGATCATTTAAAATTTTGGATTCCAATAACTGACAAGCCAACGTTCGAATATTAAATGTAAAGATTTTTTGCAAAGGTCAACATATCGTATCGATACGGTGACACACAGTATCGGTACGCTATAGCAAAGAATATTTTATATGAAAATTGTATCGATACGACCCGATGTGTATCGATACGCTATAGCTTAAAGTCTTGCCTAGATGAATATTGTATCGATACGGGACTAGACCATACCGGTACGCTATGAACGATTAAAATTTCAGTGTCGAAAAACCGTATCGATACGCATACGGGTATCTATACGCCTGTGCGTTTTGTTGAAATTTGGCTTGAAAACTCATGGAAAGACTTAGTGAAAATTGAACCTTTAAATATGTTTTGACTTGGAATAGTTTTTGGTTCAAAATGACTTGTCAAATCGTGAGTCTTTGAAAATACTTAAAAATTTATAGTTTTGTAATTTAGTCCTTAAAGTAAATTGTTATATCAAAATCAATTTTGATTTTACATTTACAATTTTTAATTATTATTGAGTGTGTAAAAGTTCTATTATTTACACCCTTTTTAACCTATATTTCTGCTGCATTCAAGCATCATTGCATTGCATTTAGGTTAGTTTACAGTAAAACATCACAAATGGATTAAAGGCACGGATTCTACTAAAAGATGGCTTATTTTGCAGGTTGCTGCCATCGTAGACGGTGAAGGCGGGCGCAGGGCAGAGAAGCAGGAGAGCTGAACTGGACAAGCAGACGACGAGGAAGAAGCTGCCATGGATCTGTCGTGACAGCAAGGTGACAACAGCCTTATGAAGAGGAAAAGTAAAGTGGACCTCGATAGATAGAGAAAAATCTGCTCGTCTGTCGTGTGAAAGCCAAATATTTTTCCAAGCCCCGGATCAAAAGATATGTCAAGCCAAAGCTCAAGGAGAGGAATTCCCATGAAACAAGGAGGCGGCTGAAAAGTAGGAATCCTTAGAGATTAAGCATTCATTAGAATCTTACTTTTCATTAAAGTTGTAATCCTTGTTAACTTAGAATACTTGAGCCCAAAGCTTATATAAGGGCATAGATTTAACCTAGGAGGCATCATACCCCATAACCGATAACCTAAATCCCTCTGCCGTTTACCCGTCGTCGACATGTTCTAAATTCCCCCTAGGGCCACGGGTTGTTTTGTAAAGTAGTTGCAAGGGTTGTTTTGTTTTAGGATTTTCCAAGTTCAATAAAATAAACTTCAAGTTCTCTTATTTTGGTTTTAATATCTTGCAAGAGCATCGGGAGAGCATTGTGAGGTTATCTATTTACTTAGCATCGGGAGAGTTAAGTATACGAAAGAAATAAGAGCGAGTTCTCTAGTTTATAGTTGAACTATCTTGTGCCTAGGGATAGGGCAAGGTTAAGTGGCTAAGGAAGAATTCATACACATCGGTGTTCATCCTTCGATTCACGCCGGGAGGTATCGTCAAAGACGTGATCATCGACAAACTTGGACCTAGGGATAGGCCAAGGCAGATCTGGGATTCTTGCCAAACTTGAATGTACTGAGTTGGTGTGTTTGCTGCCGCGACGACCAACGGACAGCTGCCGCGACAGGTGCTGTCGGCGACAGGCGTGATGACAGAACTGGAGTTCCTAAGCAATACAATACCTGCACTACTGAGCAATTCAATACCAGCCCATTCTCTCTATCTTGATTACTCTATTCTTTTATTTACGTTTTCCTTTATTATTTTCGTGACAACTCTCAATTATTTCCTTTACTTCGTGCAGTGAAATTAGGTGAAGCTATTGGCCCAATCCCTGTGGAGACGATAATCCGATACTTCGTATCACTTTACTACTTGCGTCGTGTACACTTGCACTACAATTGCGAGAGACTCTTTTACACGCAACAAGTTTTTGGCGCCGTTGCCGGGGATTGGCAACATAACTACACCTTTCTTTTATTGCACTTTTCGTTTTTGTTTTTGTTTTTTCTTAAAATTTTTCTTTTTCTATTTTTCGTTAGTACTTTAAACTCTTGCTTTTCACAAGGTTATCTTGTTTATGCACAGATCTAAAAGAGGCGAAGATCCTGAGTATAAATTAGATCAGGAAATCGAACGTTCCTTCAATCTCAAGAAACAACTTCGCCACCTTTTAGAGAGGAACGAGTACCTTGAGGAACAGCTAGAGAAGATGGCCCGTAATCCGCCCGCTGGTGATGGTGTACCGCCTGTCGGCGACCCGCCCGCAGCAGCTGGACGACGGTCATGTCGTGACTACATGCTGAACGATCATGTAGAGCTGGAGACCACACTGCCGGATATTGTTGTTGATAACTTCGAACTCAAGCCTGTCATGTTTAGTATGATAAACAACGATGGGCAGTTTAGTGGTGCTGTGACAGAAGATGCTAGGGAGCATCTCAAAACGTTCCAGGAGATCTGTGGTTCGTTTAGACTGCCAGGAGTTAATCCGGAGATACTGAGGCTTCGGTTATTCCCCCACTCATTGAGGGACAGAGCTAAGACTTGGTGGAATAAACTAACACCGGGTTCAATCGTAACTTGGGCAGATTTGTCTCGTGAATTCTTATCTCGTTTTAATCCTTCGCATTTATCTGAGCGATTACGTAACGAAATTGCTACTTTTCAACAGGAAGATGACGAGCCAATGCACGAGGCCTGGGACAGATTTACTACTCTTCTTCAAAACTGCCCCATGCATAGATTCCCCGTCTGGAATCAGGTAACTAAGTTCTATAATGCTGCTAACTTACAAACTCGCATTAGAATTGATTCTGCAGCAAATGGACTATTATTGGATAAAGATCCGGACGAGGCATTGCAAGTTTTGAAAAATCTAGCCAAGAATGAGGAGCAGTTTCCGACTGCAAGAAGAGGGGGTAAACGGGTACTTGCTGTCAAGGATTATGAAGCCGACAGCACTATGAAATCACAGGTAGCATTCCTTACTAAAGCAATGAAAAGTTTGTTGAATGATGATGGATTACAAGGATTTGCTGTTGAGGAAGTATGTAACATCTGTGAGGGAAATCATAGTCGGGATGAGTGCCCAATAAATGTAGAAGAGGGAAAATATGTTGGAAATTACAAGCCAAATTACAACTCCAACAATTATAACCCCAATTGGAGGAAGGACCCCAAATTTTCTTGGAGTAATCCTAACAATGCCCTGAATCCGCAAGCACACAATCAGAATCAGGGAGGACCTAGATTGCTGACGCGACAGCAACTGCCGCAGCAACTGTCGCAGAACCTGCCGCCACAGCAACAATAGCAGCCGCCACCTGCCACGAGCAGTATATTGGAACAGACTCTGGCCACCTTTATGTCTCAGACCAGAACTTATATTGAGAATATGAATCAGTTTGTTAAGAAGACAGAGAACTTCATGGATAAAACCGAGATGAGGATGACAAATCATGAAGCTACTTTGAAATCTTTGGAGACACAAATGGGTCAGGTTTCTCAACATATTAAGCCGAGGCAGAATGGAGGATTCCCTAGCAATACTGAAAGTACTAGACCACCCACACATGAGCAATGCAAGGCAATTACTACTAGGAGTGGGAAGAAACTACCAGGGCCGGAAAAAGAAGCTGAAACAGAAAAGGAACCAGCCGTAGATAAACCTGCCGAGGCAGCTGCCCCGACAGGTGATAAACAGACTGCTGCCGATGAACCTGTAACGACAGCAGAAGCGACAGAGGAGAAAAATGAAGAACATCGTCCTCAGATTCGTATGCAGTGGGAAGGACGTATTGCTGATTACCGTCCCCCACCACCTTTTCCTCAACGGATACAGCAAACTAAGCAGGAATCTCAACTTAAAAAGATTTATGATATTTTTAAGCAGGTTCAAATTAATATTCCGCTGTTAGATGCCGTTAGGGAGATGCCTGGTTACGCCAAATTTCTCAAGAATGTCATGTCAAAGAAATATAAATTTGGGGAATTTGAAACGGTAAGAATGGCAGATGGTTGCATGAGTATTCTTCATCGGCAGCCACCCCAGAAAAAGAAGGATCCGGGGAGCTTCATCATACCTTGTGTAATCGGAGACAAATTTGTGGGTAAGGCACTTTGTGATCTTGGTGCTAGTGTTAATTTAATGCCAAAATATGTTTTTCAGAAATTAGGTATTGGAAAGGCGCGGCCCACGACAGTAACTCTGCAGCTGGCAGACCGCTCTTACGTTCATCCAGAGGGAAAAATTGAAGATATTCTGGTAACAGTGGATAAGTTTATTTTTCCTGCTGACTTTCTTGTCTTAGATTGTGAGGCAGACGAAAATGCACCAGTCATCCTTGGGCGACCCTTCTTAGCCACGAGAAGATCACTGATTGATGTGGAGAAAGGAGAACTCACCATGCGCGTGAACGATCAAGAGATTAAGTTGAATGTTCTCCAAGCAATGAAACATGCTGATGTGGATGAGGAATGCAAAGCTATCATTGAAGTAACCCTTGATCATCCATACATTAGGTCGGGCTGTCATGATATAAACTTTGGCCACTGCTGCGACAACCACTTACAGGCCTGTCACGACAGCAACGAAGACAACACCGACGACAACAACTCCTCTGACTCCGATACATCTGATACTAAAGATCAGGAGGAGGTCAACTGGTTAGGCCATCGTCCAGGTAAGTTATTCGAACCCTTGAATTACACCTCGGATAACCATTTAATCCAAAAGCCATCTACTGTTGAACCACCTGCCTTAGAACTCAAGCCCCTGCCAGGGCAGTTAAAATATGTTTTTCTTGGTTCGAATGATACGTTGCCCATAATCATCTCTTCTAAGCTGCCGCAGGAACAGGAACGACAGCTAATCAGCATGCTAAGGCAGCACAAGAAGGCAATTGGATGGACGATAGCAGACATTCAAGGCATTAGTCCGGTGTTATGCATGCACAAAATCCTCCTGGAGGAAGATCATAAGCCGACTATTGATGCCCAAAGGCGGCTAAACCATGCGATGAAAGAGGTGGTACGTAAAGAGATAATCAAATGGTTAGATGCTGGTATTATTTACGCCATCTCCGACAGTAAATGGGTGAGCCCGGTGCAATGCGTTCCAAAGAAAGAAGGAATGACCGTGGTGACCAACGAGAACAATGAGTTAATCCCAACCAGGACTGTGACCGGTTGGAGGGTTTGTATGGACTATCGGAAGCTTAACAAAGCTACCCGAAAGGACCACTTTCCTTTACCCTTTATTGATCAAATGCTTGATAGATTAGCGGGTAAATCTTACTATTGTTTTCTTGATGGTTACTCAGGTTACAACCAAATTGCTATAACACCAGAGGATCAAGAAAAGACGACTTTCACATGCCCCTACGGAACATACGCTTTTAGGAGAATGCCGTTTGGACTCTGTAATGCACTTGCCACCTTCCAAAGGTGCATGATGGCCATATTCTCCGACATGGTAGAGGACTTCCTAGAAATTTTCATGGATGATTTTTCCGTCTTTGGAGACGATTTTGATAGCTGCCTCGGCAATCTTCAAAAGGTACTTGAAAGATGTGAAAAAGCTAATCTGGTTTTGAATTGGGAAAAATGCCACTTTATGGTGGATGAAGGGATAGTTCTCGGCCATAAGATTAGCTGCCGTGGGATAGAAGTCGACAGGGCCAAAATAGAAGTCATAGAAAAGCTGCCGCCACCGACCACAGTCAAGGGCATTAGGAGTTTTTTAGGGCATGCTGTTTTTTATCGGAGATTCATTGCAAATTTCTCAAAAATTACCAAGCCCCTATGCCATCTCCTAGAGCAGAACTGACCCTTTGACTTTAATGATGAATGTACTGAAGCATTCAAGGTTCTGAAGGAAAAACTAGTGACAGCCCCCATAGTACAGCCACCAGACTGGACACAGCCATTTGAGATTATGTGTGATGCTAGTGACTATGCTGTCGGGGCAGCACTTGGGCAGCGCAGAAATAAGCTGTTTCATGTCATATACTACGCCAGCAAGACATTAAATGACGCCCAAGTGAACTACACCACCACAGAAAAGGAGCTATTAGCTGTGGTGTTCTCCATTGACAAGTTTCATTCTTACATACTTGGGACGAAGGTGATAGTGCACACAGACCATTCTGCCCTGAAATATTTGTTCGCAAAGAAGGATGCAAAGCCTAGATTGATACGGTGGATCTTGCTATTACAAGAATTCGACCTAGAGATCAAGGACAAAAAGGGGACAGAAAATCAGGTGGCAGACCACTTGTCAAGATTGGAGAAGGGACAGAGTCTACCAATTGATGAGACAAACATACTAGAGACCTTCCCAGATGAGTAACTCTTTGCTGCCGCAATCGCTGCCGCGACAGCCATGGCGGCAGGTAAGTCTTCTGAACTCCCTTGGTATGCTGATTTCGTTAATTTTATAGTTAGCGGAATACTCCCCTCTGATCTTAATTATCAAGCCAGGAAGAGGTTCCAAAATGATGTCAAGCATTATTATTGGGACGAACCTCTTCTTTTCAAACTATGTGCAGATCAGGTTATAAGGAGATGCGTACCACAAGAAGAGCAAGAGGACATTCTCCATCACTGCCATGCTTCCCAATATGGAGGTCACTTAGGAGGCAACAAAACTGCTGCCAAGGTGCTGCAGTCAGGGTTCTACTGGCCGACACTGTATAAAGATGCACAGGACTTTTACAAGAACTGTGACAGGTGCCAGCGGACAGGTAACATCTCGAGGAGAAACGAGATGCCACTGCAGAACATTCTGGAAGTCGAGATCTTCGACGTTTGGGGGATTGATTTTATGGGACCTTTTCCATCTTCATGTGGAAATTTATACATCATCCTAGCAGTAGATTATGTCTCTAAGTGGGTTGAAGCTATCGCCACACAAAAGAATGATGCCAAAACGGTCCAAAAGTTTTTACACAAAAACATTTTTTCGAGGTTTGGCATCCCTAAGGCGATTATTAGTGATGAAGGGAGACATTTTGATAATAGGGTAATTGCTGCCGCCTTGAAGAAATATGGTGTCAAGCACAGGATCGCGACAGCATACCACCCACAGACCAATGGACAGGCTGAGATATCCAATAGGGAAGTGAAGAACATTCTTGAGAATATGGTTAAACCAACTAGGAAAGATTGGTCTTTACTTCTGAACGATGCATTATGGGCATATAGGACAGCTTTTAAGACTCCGTTGGGCATGTCACCATACCGACTGATTTATGGAAAAACCTGCCACTTGCCTGTCGAGATAGAGCATAAAGCATATTGGGCTATTAAGGTAGTGAATATGGACTTGGACAAGGCAGACCAGAAAAGGCTGTTAGATCTGAACGAGCTTGAAGAAATACGGACAATGGCCTATGACAACGCAAGAATCTACAAGGAGAAAACAAAGAAGTGGCATGACAAGAAGTTGCTGCCACGACAGTTCTGCCCAGGGCAGCTTGTGTTGTTGTTCAATTCTAGACTGAAACTCTTCCCAGGAAAGCTAAAGTTTAGATGGTCTGGCCCGTTTCAAGTGGTACAAGTTTTTCCCCATGGTGCCATCACAATCCAATCATTAAAAGACGGGCACCAATTCAAAGTTAATGGACAGCGCCTCAAGCATTATCAAGGGACTGAAGCCCCAGGAATACAGGAAGTGGTTACTTTAGGAGATGCCCCACAAGACATCCCTAATTTAACCTAAGTTTTATTATTTATTTATTTATATTATTTATTAGGAAATTAGGTTTATTTTAGTCGAATAATGTTTTTATTTTTCTGTCTTTAGGAAATAAAGGAGTCAAGAAGAAAAGGAGAAGTGACCCAAGCCCACCATCCATCCATCAGCCCAACAGAGCCCATTTATTGAAGCCGGTCGTTTCGGCTGCCGCCGCAGACGGATAAGACATGCTGTCAACAGACTGACACGGCAGACGCAGAAAGCGTGTGACCGACGCGTAGCAGACGCATAAATGCGTGTCAGACGCGTCAGACACGCTAAATCCCAACAATCGCTCCGTTATTCACGCCTGCCGTTACAACATTAAACGGGCAGCACCTCGACCGCTATAAAACCCCGTTTTCATTTTCATTTTTCTCACTTCTGCTTATTCTTCCTTGCTTTCTCCTCTAGTTTTTATTTGCTTTCTTTATTTCCACAACCTTTGCAACTAATATGTCTACTAGACATACCCGCCGCAGTGCTGCCTCAGCAGCAGCATCGCCGTTCGCCAACAAGGAATTATGGGAAGAGAGAGGCTTCATTTACATCCGCAAAGCACCAAACATGGGGCTCCGACCATTCATTGCGAGGGCCATACGAGCTCAACTATGGGAGCAATTCGCAGAACAACCGGCAGAGCTGAACGACACATTGGTGAGGGAGTTCTATGCTGCCATCGACAGCAGAACGGCAACATCCGTCACCGTCCGAGGAGTGAAGGTGCCATTCACAGCTGACAGCATCAACCACATGTATGGCCTATTCTTTGGCCCCGATGATGATGCCCACCAGAAATTTCTAGACACCCTCGACCCTGCTGCCTATGGTGCTGTCATGGCGGAAGTGACGGAAGAAGGAACGGAGTGGACAACAAGCAAGAAAAACCCACACTCCGTCAAAAGGGGGCAGCTGCTCCCAGAAGCTAAACTTTGGAACGCTTTCATCAAAAAGCGTATCATGCCGTCCTCCCATCACACGACGGTGAACCAGCAGCGGCTCACCCTCATCCGCTCCATTATGCACGACAGACCTATCAATGTGGGCCGATATATGAGGGAAAGCATTTTGGATTGCGCCCATCGAACAGACTCTCGCCTCTGCCTGCCATTCACGATAACTTCCCTATGCCGCTGTGCTGATGTCCCCGAGGCATCCACCGACAAACTAGTCAATGGTCGTGGCTGGACCGACAACAACATCACCAGCCTCATGGAGGTCATAGCCGCAACACCCATCAACTCCTTCAACCCAGCTGCCTCCCCAGCAGACTCAGATGAGGAACCTGCTGCCGCCACCGCCCCGACAGACCAGTCTGCCCACATCCTCGCTGCGATACAAAGGGTGGAAGAGCGACAAATGGGATTGATGACCTTCATCCGGGATTTCACCAATGCAACGGTAACTTTCATTACCGACACTTTACATTATCCCGATGTCATTTTCCCTACTTTTCCTACCCATTATTTCCATATCCCCTCCCCTGCCCACACACCTACACCACCTGTCTCCCCCCATACACATTCTGCTGCCTCCACCCCTTCACCTGCCCGGACGGCAGCTGCGAATCCTCCGGCCGACACCCCTGCACGTGGAACGAAGCGGCCAGCCACAGCCGACAGCGAGGAAGAACCTCTGATTAGGAGGAATTTGGAGAGGGAGTTTACGCCTGTCAAGCGACAGAAGTATGTGGCAGACAGGAAGCTGATGCCCAAGGCTAGCACTTCCACCAGTAGCACTTGGGACAGTGGCAGCAGTTCAGACGTCCAGCTCGTGGAGCAACCTGCCCAGCCTCCTCCACAGCCCAGACACCTCCATCAGATCCGTGTCAGCAGCAGCAGCGAGGACAGCGATTGAAAATTTAAGTCTTATATTTCCTTTTATTGCTGCCTGCCTTATATATTTTGTGATGTACTTCCCTTCATGTTTTTTGTTTTTCTGTCATTCTGCATTGAGGGCAATGCAACCCTCGAGTTTGGGGGTGGCACCCTCTATCATTAATGGAGTCTTAGTACATCTTTTTATTAATTTGTTGTGTGTTTTATTTATTTAAGTTCTCTTAAAAAAATTATCAGAAAAGATTAAACTGTTGGCTTAAAACTGAGAAGTTAACCTACCTGTCATGACATCTCTGTCGTGGCAGCATCTTTAGGACAGATTAAGGAGAAGTTTAGAGCCTTTCTATAGTTCTGAAAACTTAAACACCATTGTGACTGTTATACTACTTAGATTTCTTTTAGCCAAACTAGAATAGGAAGCTTAGCACTTGAATAGCCCCTAGAGGTGCCTAACACTGGCTCTAGGAAAGAAGTTTAGCAAAATAGCCCTAGAGGTGCCCGAAACCGGCTCTAGGAAGTTAGCTAGAGGTGCCCAAAACCGGCTCTAGTGAAAATTTAGCTTGAAAAATAAAAAGCAAGTCAAAACAGAAAATCAAAGAAGCATGAAAATGTGCCTTCAAAAAGATAAACTTTGGCATAAAAATTCAAGTTAAGAGTTGAATATTCTAGTGAAACTAAGAGAGTCTTAGCATATAACTGTTCACAAGCATGCACACACTGCACGAGGACTACAGGGAGATTCCGGACAGATCCTAATCTTTCCGACAGGTTGCTGCCGCCATAGAGAATGAGCGACGGGTAAGGGACAGTTCACTGTTTGAAGGCCAACACAAAAAAAAACAAAATTTTTTTTTTATTCTTTTTTCTTTTAGGTCTTAGTTGCTTGAGGGCAAGCAAAAACTTGAGTTTGGGGGTGTGTTGAGTGTGTAAAAGTTCTATTATTTACACCCTTTTTAACCCATATTTCTGCTGCATTCAAGCATCATTGCATTGCATTTAGGTTAGTTTACAGTAAAACATCACAAATGGATTAAAGGCACGGATTCTACTAAAAGATGGCTTATTTTGCAGGTTGCTGCCATCGTAGACGGTGAAGGCGGGCGCAGGGCAGAGAAGCAGGAGAGCTGAACTGGACAAGCATACGACGAGGAAGAAGCTGCCATGGATCTGTCGTGACAGCAAGGTGACAGCAGCCTTATGAAGAGGAAAAGTAAAGTGGACCTCGATAGATAGAGAAAAATCTGCTCGTCTGTCGTGTGAAAGCCAAATATTTTTCCAAGCCCCGGATCAAAAGATATGTCAAGCCAAAGCTCAAGGAGAGGAATTCCCATGAAACAAGGAGGCGGCTGAAAAGTAGGAATCCTTAGAGATTAAGCATTCATTAGAATCTTACTTTTCATTAAAGTTGTAATCCTTGTTAACTTAGAATACTTGAGCCCAAAGCTTATATAAGGGCATAGATTTAACCTAGGAGGCATCATACCCCATAACCGATAACCTAAATCCCTCTGCCGTTTACCCGTCGTCGACATGTTCTAAATTCCCCCTAGGGCCACGAGTTGTTTTGTAAAGTAGTTGCAAGGGTTGTTTTGTTTTAGGATTTTCCAAGTTCAATAAAATAAACTTCAAGTTCTCTTATTTTGGTTTTAATATCTTGCAAGAGCATCGGGAGAGCATTGTGAGGTTATCTATTTACTTAGCATCGGGAGAGTTAAGTATACGAAAGAAATAAGAGCGAGTTCTCTAGTTTATAGTTGAACTATCTTGTGCCTAGGGATAGGGCAAGGTTAAGTGGCTAAGGAAGAATTCATACACATCGGTGTTCATCCTTCGATTCACGCCGGGAGGTATCGTCAAAGACGTGATCATCGACAGACTTGGACCTAGGGATAGGCCAAGGCAGATCTGGGATTCTTGCCAAACTTGAACGTACTGAGTTGGTGTGTTTGCTGCCGCGACGACCAACGGACAGCTGCCGCGACAGGTGCTGTCGGCGACAGGCGTGACGACAGAACTGGAGTTCCTAAGCAATACAATACCTGCACTACTGAGCAATTCAATACCAGCCCATTCTCTCTATCTTGATTACTCTATTCTTTTATTTACGTTTTCCTTTATTATTCTCGTGACAACTCTCAATTATTTCCTTTACTTCGTGCAGTGAAATTAGGTGAAGCTATTGGCCCAATCCCTGTGGAGACGATAATCCGATACTTCATATCACTTTACTACTTGCGTCGTGTACACTTGCACTACAATTGCGAGAGACTCTTTTACACGCAACAATTATCATTAAACTCCTCCTGTGCAAACTGATATGATCCAGGCCAGCACAAAATTTCTCGGGTCCTTGCTCACATCAGTGAAGCAGTCAAAAGGTTTAAACATTTGTTCCTGAGATATGGAAGTAAACAATTCGAGCTGAAATATGCTTAATCAAGCTTTAAATCCTAGCTTAGAGCTTTGGCCCAATTTTTAATAATGCAACGCATTATTTGCATGCATCTGTTACTTTAGGCACATTGCATAAAAGTTAGCATTTGCGTTGAAATTAACTTAATTGCATGTATGCATATTAGCGACATTTGCAGTATGGTAGTTAAAAAATTTAATTTGGTGGCAAAGTTAGTTGTATGTTACTTTTACTCCACATTTAATTAGTGTTTAATTTCCCGTCATTAAATTTCATGATTTCTTTTTTTTTTGAAAGTTAAAGTATAATTTTATTCATGATCAAACTCACATCATCGATAGATGCCTCGTTAAAAAACCTCCCTACACCTATATGGAGGAAAAAGAGTGCACCACCTCGATGTTACATGACAAGAGCCAATTACATTGCCAACCTTGACCTACTGCCATTTCCACAACACTCCCCATATTTGAGAATTAGCACCAGGCACAACAAGGTATCAACCATTCATCTTACTATACTCTATCATCACTGCAGGTTCACCATCACGTGCCTTGAAGGATCAAGCCAATATATCGAAACCATACCTGGGTTAGCGTCTCCCCTTCGCGTAATCATCTGCTGGAATTTTTCATCCTCACGAGATCATTAGTTCTGTTCACTCCCTGATTTGCCAAAATATGAGCTAGTCCATTATTTTCCCTGTAGTCAAAGCCGATTCTCCATTTACATTTGTCCATCCACTCTCTGATTTCCTTCACCAAAGCATAGAAGGTACTAGGAACAGCAATGGGAGCATTTATCCAGGACACTGCCATCATGCTGTCAGATTCGATTTCCAAGAGGTGTGTTTTGTGCCATTTCGATTCACCAAATATCTTACAAGCTTCCAGTATACTGCATAGTTCGGCAAAAGTGGGATCCGCCCTTCCAATATTTTTTGAAAAACTTCCAGCAATGCAGCCCTCATGATCTCTTAAAATCCCACCTATACCAGCTGGTCCGAAACTTCCTTTCACCGCAGCATCAACGTTGAATTTGAAAGTTCCTGTAGCTGGGCGACTCCAAGATCCAGTATCTCGTTTTTTTGAATGCATCATTAACACAGGGAACTCATTTGGACATCTGATAAAATCAAAAATTGAGGGAACAACTGCTGGCCATTTGCTTTTGTACCAAAGACCAATGCGCACAATAGCGAGATCATATATTTGCTCTACACTAAGATTATTACCATTGAATCTGCTATCATTTCTACACAACCAGCAGGTCCATACTAACCCAAAGAAAGATAGTTGCCACAGGGGTTTAAAAGCATTCATGATGCTTTGATTATTCCAGATAATTAGGAGAGATTTTAAATTACCTGGAAATACAAGATGAATTTTCCAAAGAGAGCACCATTTTTGCCATACATTCCATACCTTGATGCAATGGCATGTAATGTGTTTTACCGACTCATCCTCCAGCTTGCAAAATTCGCACAGCATTGATCCCAAATTTGTTACTCCTCTTTTGGCTAGCTCATCCATAATAGGCAGTCTTTGTTGCACTGCCTTCCATACGAAAGCTTCGACCTTAGGAGGAGCTAAACCCGCCCATACCAATTTCCAGAGATGTTCGTCATCACAACCATCCTTTGCTACTAGTTCGCAGTAGCCTTTAGAAGAGTAGAGACCATTCGAGGAACCGACCCATTTTAAGCTATCCACAAATGATCGCCCATTCGCTGCTCTGTTGATTATAGTCAAAAAGCTCTCCCATAGAGATAATTCCCAGTCAAACAGTGATCTTCTTCTTTCGATATTCCATATCCACACCCCATTTAATTTCTCGCCAAAATCAGAAATCTTTCCCTGTTTATTTAATGCAACAGCAAATATGCGAGGAAAAGCCAGCCGCAATGAAGGTACTTCAGTCCAATAGTCATTCCAAAAGTCTACCGATTTGCCGTCTCCCACACAACATCTAATATTCTTCATAAACTCATCGTTTTTGTCTGATATGGGCCTAATTATATTACTCCACATCCAAGAGCAGTTCCTGCGTGGTATATTAAGCGGTAGTAACGAGTTGTGATCATAATTGTATTTTGCACTTATCACTCTCTTCCACAAAGCATCAGTTTCATTGCCAAACCTCCATATCCATTTGTTGAGTAACGCCTGATTCTTAACTCTCATATCGACCAGCCCGAGACCTCATTGCTTCAGTGGTTTGCAAATCTTATCCCATTTAACCCATTTGATAGATCTCGCAGAACTAGCTCCCCAAATAAAGTTTGCAATTGAACTATTTAACTTCGTAACAACAGCAGCTGGCATCTTGAAGATCGAAAGGTAGTAAACAGGCATGTTGACAATAATAGATTTGACTAAGGCGATTCTCCCACCAAGCGACAATAGTTTACCTTTCCACCCAGCAATCTGAGAGAGTACTTTATCTAGAACAGGCTTCCACAATTCTAAAGAGTTCCTTTCGTGGCCTAATGGTAGGCCGAGATATTGAGTGGGAAAGGAATCAACAGAACAATTTATGCAACCAGCCCAATCTTGGATACACTGTTCATTCACATTAATGCCATAGACTTTAGTCTTTTTCAAGTTCAAGCTTAAGCCCGCTGCCACTTGGAACACTTTTAAAATTCTCTTGACGTTTATCACCATTTCTTTCCTCGCCTTAATGAACAGAATCAAGTCATCCGCAAACTGAATATGCGAAATTTTTAAATTGCTTCTCCCAACTTCAACACCAGAAATTAGCCCAGTATCACCAGCTTTGAATAACAGCCCGCTTAAAGCTTCGCCAACAAGGTTGAAGAGTAGGGGCGAGAGTGGACATCCTTGCCGCAATCCTCGTCTAATCTTGAAGGGGCTTGAGGGGAAACCATTGATTAAAACAGAAACTGCCGGTGTTGAGATGCATTGATAGATCCAACCTCTCCACTTTGCACCGAAGCCCATTTTCTCCATAATGTGATCAATAAATCCCCAATCCACAGTATCGTATGCTTTTTTAAAATCAGCTTTAATTACCACTGCCTCAGCCTTCCTTCTTCTCAAATCATCCACAAGTTCGTTTGCAATCAGAGAACAATCCATTATCTGCTTTCTGGGAGTGAAAGCGAATTGACATTCTCCAACAACATCTTTAACAACTGTAGCAAGTCTTCTGGCCAAAATGCGAGCCAAAATCTTGTAAAGGCTGCCCACCAGCGAAATAGGTCTAAAATCATCAACTTCTACCGGAACTTTTTTTTCGGAATCAAAGCAATGAAGGACTGGTTTATTCTATTCAAATCTAAATTTCCATTGAAAAAATCCGAGCACATCTTCATGATTCCAGCTTTCAAAGACTTCCAAAACCTTTTGAAGAAGTCTAAATTGAACCCATCTGGCCCTGGTGCTCTAGACCCATCAACCGAGTTAATAGCCTCCCACACTTCTACTTCGGTGAATGGATTTTCTAAATTTGCTGCTGACATTGGACATAGTCTTTTTAGATTCGCCTCAAATCTGGAAATTGGTAAGGTGCTGCTCTCCCCAAAACTGTCCCTGAAGTGTTTTTCAAAGATGTTGGTGATAGACCTTTGATCAGACACTAATGTATTTCCAGTTTTGATGGCGAAAATGTGATTGGAATTGCCTCTTATTGCTGCAGAGAGATGGAAAAACTTAGTGTTTCTGTCGTTTTCATTGATCCATCTCAACCTCGATTTTTGTTGCCATTCCCTTTCTTCACGCCTGTACCTCGTCCAAAGCTTGGCTTTTAGCTGGATTAATTCCATCCTTGTGTCGCTGCAATTGCCATTTTTAGAAAGCAAATCCTCCAATTCTGAAATTTTTTCTTCTAAATTCTTGGTAGAGTCGGTATCTTTATTTTGCACATTTTTTACCCACACCTTCGAAGCTGCTCGTAGTTCTTTCAATAATTCCCAAGGCTCTTTGACCTGACCATCTTGGCATAGAGATTGCATCATCTCTGAGTATTCCTTCTCATCCGCCCAATGAGTGAACCATTTAAATGGCCGCGCCTTGCGCTGCGAGTTATGGCGTCCATAATCTCATTATGGCGTCCTAAACATGTGGTTTATGTGCCTTAATTGTGTGTTGATTAAAGATGTGTTACATGTGCCTTAGGGAGACTAGTGGGTTGTAGAAAGTATGATACACCAATGGACATCCTAGAGATGTGCATGACCATTAAAAGAGGAAGAAGCATTTATGAGATGCATGGAAGACAAATAGTGCATGGGTAAATTCATATATTCACATATTCATGCATGCACCAACATTTAAGTAGCTTGCAAGTACCCAAAAGACTTCGTTCATGTATGCATGAATGTCCAATAGAAGCACTAGAGACTCAAAGGGCATGAGAATTGTACATGGACGTTCAAGGGCTTTAAAAGTAACATGGCAACATGCATGTATGCACTAGAAGCCATTAAAGCGGCTACTAACAACATGGAATCAACAAAAGTGTCACACATCTTTCAAATCCCAAGCATGAGTCTTCAGCCAAGTTAACAAAAGGGATTTGAAAAGCATTCACGATAGTATTGAAAGGTTTCAAAATAATTCATTCAAGAGGGACCATTGTAGAGGGTTTGGGTGTTCTCTAAATATGAGCGCAAGTGCACACTTTTGTCAAGTTATAGTGTAAAAGATATTGTCTCCCATAAGGATTGTACAGCTTATTCGAATTGCAATTCCTGCACAAGGGAAATTAAATGCACAAGTAAATTTTAGTTTGTAAAGAAAAGTAAATAAACACAAGTAATTGATAGAAGAGATCAGGGTGATAGAATGAGTCAGGTTATGCTACTCCGTAGTGTGAAACTGCGTTGAATAGGTTAAGTTGTCTTGCGCTGCTAGACTTTGCTGCCTCGGCGGAAGATGGCAGATAGGTGCTTCGATGATTTCGCTTCCTCGGCAGGTGGAACTGACGATTGGCTCGGCAGTAAACTCGGCAGTCCTTCAAGTCTCGGCAGAACGCTTCGATAATGATTCAACTTATGTCTAAGTCCGAATACTGTTGTTGCCCACTGTAGATGATACCCTTCGGCGTGATTCTTGCAATGAACAACAACCTTTTTTTCGTCCTCTTTAGCCACCTTAAACCTAACCTATGTCTAGGATGGATTGAACAACACCAGGTATTATGAGATCGTGCTTACTTCTTTCGTGAGTTTGACTCTCTCGATACCAAACAAATGGATATCTCCCAATCGATCTCTGGACTTAATTGAAAACAATGAAGAACATGAAATAAGAAAACCTTGAATTTATTGCAAAAACAAACTTGAAACCTAAACAATCGTTCTCACAACTACTTTACAACATAACCCAAACCCTAGAGAAATTAGAACATAGTGGCGGCAAGAAAACACAAGAGAAACCTAAGCTATACCGACTATGAGTTGTCTAAAATACAAGGTATGATTGGGTATATATAGGGCATGGCCTAGGGTAAGTCCTCATTAGAGTAGAAGTCTTCTTTATGATAAAGTAGCTTTTGCATTGAATGCATCCTTCAAATTCTGACTTCTTTGACTTGACGTTGGACTCCTTGCGGCACAAGTAACCTTAAGCCGCCTTGAATGATTTCCTCTTGGGAAGCTCTGTCTGTTGTTGTCGGCATCAAAAAATAGCGTGGATAGGCTCATTGGACTCAGAAAATTATTCTCTTCCAATCGCACTCCAATTCACCAAATCCTCAATTTGTTGCCCTGGGCCGCAGCTACTCGGAAGCATCTATCTATGTGTTGAGTTGCTTTAGTACAGCTCCTTGGCTTGTTGCCTCAGCATCATCTCCTCAGCTTTTCTCTCCATCTGATAGTTTCTAGCACTTAAAACTAAAACTAAACTAAAACAATATCTTTTCTCACCAAATTAAAGATATTCAATATAAACAGGGTGAATTAAAGAATATTGTAGATAATGCATGTATGCACCTAAATATGCCTAAAATATACTTAAGGACAACAATAATATGAGATGGAATGCATGTAAAATATAGGACTTATGAGCACTTTACAACTATTCAACTTCTTCAAGGAGTGAATACAATGGCTATTCAAATTCACCAAGGGGTGCATATAATTCGGCCAATAAAGAAGATGAATGAAAACCCTAAAGGTTTTAGAAGCTCAAAAGTCTCTTCCTTGTAGACAAATGAATGTCTACATTCATTCTAGATATGCTTACATTTATTCTAAAGGCTGCAACAAGATCATTCAACTACCATTCATTCGTTTATAAACATTATAGGAAACATGTAACCCCTAAACCCGGACTAGAAGAAATGAGTCCAATCTACGAAATTACATTTGAAAACTTGTCCCTCAAGAAATAATTTTTAGGAGTAAATAACTTTATAATTCAAGGTAATTAATCAAATAAGTAAAACTCAATAAATATTCCAATTATTCTAAAACCCACTCTTTTAATCAATGTTATGATAGTTGATAAAATATCTAAAAACCAATTCATAAATGCATGCATTCAATTAATCCCAAATTAAATTAGTCCCAAATGTCCGAATTACATAATTGTCCAAAATATTATAAATAATTCGAAACAATTAAGAAGTTCATACTGATATATAATAGTAATGTCTGAAAAAGAGTGAGATCCTCTGAGTACTAAGTCACGTAGGAAAGTTTGATAATCTGAAAGAGAAAGGATATGTGGGTGAGATCCTCCGAGTATCGAATTTTGCATTGCTTATTCATAATTGTTTAAAAGCTTATTTTTGATGATTATGAATTTCACTTGTCTAGACCGACTAAGAAGTTTCGTTTTAATCTTTTAGTGTTATGCTTGAATTAATTAGATTACACATGTATAAGTTGGTTTGGGCACTTTAATGAATTTGATGAATGCTTTTAACTTAGTGGTACAACTTTCAGTCTTGCTTAAATATGAGTTTGGTGTTGTATCGCTAATTTTTGTTCGACATTGTCATCAAGTGTGCTGCTTCATGGTGAGACGATTGTGAGTGGTAGATCAGGAATGTGACCCGATTGGAGGCTGGGATGAGGTGCTTTGGTTGTCATCTCGTTTCCAGTACAAAGATTTTAGTGGCGAGCCGAGGCTACGAAGTTTAAAAAATGATGAAAAAATTGAAAAAAAAGAAAAAAAGGAAAAGGAAAAAGAATAAAAAAGCAAAAAAGAAAAGAAAATATAGATAAAAAAGATAGATGCAAAAGGGGAGGAAAAAAACTCACACTCTTACAATCGTCCATCACAAGGAAGAAGGTTAGTCTTGGTTCGATGATGTCTCGATCCCAAAAGCAAACAAACAAATATTCTACATAGTTGATAGTTGTTCATTCGGTTGATTATTTTTGTTGATTCATTTGATTATCTTGTTTAACTCTTTCGATCCAAACATGTTTTTAAGATTTTAGTGAAACTTTTAAGTAAGTTTTGACTAAGTGACGAGAGTAACATTAGAATATGTTTGAGAACAAGCATTGAATAAGTGAGGGGGAATTTGATAAGTGTATAATATTGCATATTTTTAATGTGTTTATTCCTCATTTTCTTGATATATATACTACTAAACCGCTTATTTTGGTAAGAGCTCTATTGGACTGTGTCATCCCAAAACAAACAATTCAAGGCAAAATCTGAATATTCACTGGATGTAATGAAATGAGTCGTAGGCACGACCTAATGCACGATGTAGTTCGAGTTCGATCCAACATATTTTAGCGATACAATTAGTAGCTTCTAGAAGGCAGATCAACATTATCTCAAAGTCAAAATTCAAAATTATCTTAAGGATAAATGCATGAGAGATAAATATGAGATTATCCAGAAGATAAAACTGAATTCAACCAGAGCCACATGTTTCAAATTAATTATTTTTATCTTTTGTGATAAATCCTTAGTTTAAAGTTAGTCCACTAGTTTAAAATATTTATCCCTTGTTTCTCTTTTATTTAGGGTTTTTAGTTATTTTACCTTGTTAGGATTCTCGATTATATATACCCCCTAGGTTCAACCCTTGAACCGATATTGGAGTTTGTGTATTCTCTTCATTTCAGTAATTGAAGTTTCTTTTCTTCCATTATTTTTACTTTCTTCGTTTATTCTTTTCATCATAAAAATGCTAAGCATGATCCAATCCATGCTTAGCTAAACTATCGCTTAGCCTAAGCTTTGCAATGGCTCAATTCCAATCGTGAGAATTGAGTTGCACTTCACAACTTCGAAAAGTATTCTTCGATTCTTTGGAAACTATGAGTGACAATCGGTTATTGCTTTAAAGTTACTACATATTTAACTCAAAAAGTCGACGTTGATTTGAAAAGTGTTTTGACTTGTAGTTTGGGAGTCAGATCGATTGGTTGTAATTCGGCTTCCTGTGAACAAACTTAGCGACAGTCCGCTAAGGGGAATCAAGGTCGAGTTCGATTCTCAAAGAGATGCTATAACTCGAGTTTGGCTCTTCCAGAATTCCAAACTGTCTTGGTGCTAAAAACAATAGACGTGGTTAGACCAGCAAGGATTGAATTTCGAAGATAGACTTGGAAATTTAGATTAATCGGAGAGAAGAGTTAGCTGCAGCGGTTGGGCCCTATTGACTGTAACCAGCGTACTATCCAGAAGAGAAAATTATTTCGATGAACGATCGAAATTGAGGCTAGCAAAGCCTAAGGTTAAATCATAACAATTGAATTCTTTATTTACAATTTACTACTTTTGTTCATCTTTTATTTTTACTATTACTATTTCTAAACCCCCATTTTTATTTTGCAGTTAAATCAAGGATTGAAACAAGGAAGCGACTTTGGAAATTCCTTAGTCCATGTGGATCGACCTTACTTCTCTATACTATTTTCCATAAGTGATTATTAGAGATTAGAAATATTTTATTTGACAATTTCAACACTTGTCACTAACAAACAATTTAATCGTTAAAATGTGAGTTCATATCTACCGTGAAACATATTTAAAATATATGAATCAAATTTTGAATACATATTTATTTATCACAAGAATAACTTGTATTTAACATGTTAAAAATAAGGGTAATTATTCCATGCACAAGCGCTTGTGGAAATTTTGTTTCCACAAATATCTTAATTTTAGTGTTCAAGGATTTTGTTTAAGGTCTATAGTTTATGGGTTTTTGTTGAGATGATCAATCGAATACAAATGGCCAAGAGGGGGGTGAATTGACTATTAAAAAGATGAAGGGAGCAAGTTGGAAAAATAAAAATGAAGAACAAGAGATTTATAGTGGTTCAAGCTTCTAACAAGCTCTACATCCACTACCTTAGCTCCCACTAAGGATTTTCAAGCAATTCACTATTGAATTTGTCCCCTTTTCTAGGCTTAGGAGAAAACTGTTACAAATCAATCAAGCTTTCTACCCAAAGCTTGATCAAAGTCACTCTTTACAAGAAAAGTTGTTGGCAAATGAAAATGAACCTTATAATGGTAAAATATTTGCCCATATTACAAGTGCACTCTCCCCAATCTTGAAATAAAGAAATACAAATGAACTATACAAGATGGGTACAAGGGTTTGACACTAAAAAGCTCAAAGAGATTGGATTTTTGCTTGAATGCTTCTCTCTTGATGAATTGTTGTTGTTGTAGCTCTTGAGACTTGCTTTTATATCTCCTCATAGGTTTCTAACCATTTGGGTAGCTAAGATCATAAATAGAGCAGTTGAAGACCATTTTTCCCACAATAAATGCACTTCAAGTGCATGACATATCGGTACACGGGAGCCCCGTATAGGTACCTGTAAGACAGAAACTAGCCGTTGCAAG
Organism: Hibiscus trionum; assembly: GCA_030270665.1. Lineage (NCBI taxonomy): Eukaryota > Viridiplantae > Streptophyta > Magnoliopsida > Malvales > Malvaceae > Hibiscus > Hibiscus trionum. The sequence goes on from BSYR01000013.1 coordinate 15,927,334, forward strand.
AGTAAATGTAGGAGCGTATCGATACGTGAGAAGGCATATTGAAACAGTCTAAGTGTAAAATGGGAATCGTATTGAAACCGCTAGACTTTATCAGTACGATTTTTGCTCATTGGAATCTGATGAAAAAGTCTTGGGAAAAAGGTATCGGTACGCTTCAAGGGCGTATAGATACGGAAAGCTCTTTATTAGAAAAGCGTATCGAAACGGACGTCACCCGTATCGGTACGATATAAATGAAACTTGAAGCTTTTTTAACTAACACTCAATGGTTGAAAAACTTAATGCAAAGATTTTAAAAATCTTAAGACCCCGTATCAGTACACTGACGTTTCGTAATGAAACTGAGGATCGGTACGCCTAAGACTGTACCAAAACTTATTTGTATAAAACTCAGTTTGAAGGTCGTATCGAAACGAACAAGCCCGTATCACAACGCCGTATCGAAACGAGGTAAGCCGCATCGAAACGCTGTGCTTAGTTGAAATTCCAGTAGCCAAAATTCGTATTGAAACTCTATATGGCGTATCGATACGCCTGGATGATTTTGTAAAGTGTGGCTTGAAAACTTTTAGAATTTTTTGGGGTTTTAAGTTTTGACTTTGAGTGAGCCTTTTGAGTACTTAAAAATTTATTTAGTTTTGCAAATTGGTTCTCAATTAATTTGTTATATCAAAATCAAACATAGGTTTTAAAATCTCCCCCTTTTTGATATAACAAAACCAAAATAAAATTTTAAGTGATTTGAAAAATACCCCTTAATTTAAGCTAGATTTTGAAAACTTTAAAAATTTTGGCTCTTTAAGTATTGTCCCCCTTTTTGTTAGATCAAAATCAATGAGATAAACATCGAAGCAATATAAATCAAACAATAATATTTATAATTAAGCATTTAAAGCATTAAAGGTTCAAAGCAACATAAATCCAAACTCAAATCCTAAAAACAGAAATCAAAGCATAAGTTCAAAATCAAATAACATAGGTGCATAAAAATTAAATCCAAATATGATATGATATGACATGAGATACATAAGCCTAAGACTCGTTCTCATCGTCGTCAACCTCTTCATCTTCATCTTCATCATTGGCTTGTCTTGATTGAGATTGGAGCCATGCACTATGAAAAGTAGTGAGAGAGACGTCCATTGAGTTTTGTTGAGTCTCAATAGAAGTAACTCAATTCTCAATGGTGGTCATCCTTTCCTCCAAGGAAGTGAATCAAGTGTCGATGGTGGCAAACTCGGAAGTCTTGGATGTATCCAAAGACGCAATATTGGTGCCCAAGAAAGTAAATTGCTAATTAAGATAGGCCATGAGAGCATCCATAGAAGGTTAGGCCACCAGAGCTTGAGGAGCTTCTTGAGGGGCTACCGAATCGGCTTCAACATTTTGAGGAGGGACCTCAAGACGATCTTAATCTCCATTAATATAATGAAACTTGGCACGACCTAAGGAATGCTCGTTGATAGGATCGATGAGGGGCTCGTTATAGTCTTGCGAGCAATCAATCTCCAACTTCGAGAACAAGTAGCTCAAAGCAGTGCCATATGTGAAGGATGAGACAAGGGTGGTGTGGCGATGTTGCACGAGGTAGACAATCTCTGCGAACATGATTTGAGCTAAATTTGGGCGCTTTTCCTCATGAAAGCATCAGATCCAAAAATCATGGACTTGTCGGATCATAGAGAACTTGCCACCGGATGGACAGAACCACTAAGTGATCATGAGGTGAAGAATGCGATCATGGGCATGAAGGACGATTACGGAGCCACTAATGACATGGCTTAAGGAGTTTTCATCATCTATCCCCACATTTTCAAATCCAAAAAACATTGGTTAAAACGGTTTGGTCAATCCTAAACTTCTTCCCCATGGGTTAGGATTATATGGCTATAACCTCGGTTCGATCGGGACTAATAGATCCACCGAGCATTGGCATAAAAGATGATAACAAGGTTACGGTACAAAACTCTGGGTATACCCAAAAAGGACATAAACTTTCATTGATGCAATAAACCAAGGTATTTGAATTTAAAACGCTTGGAATTAAGAAAAAGGAGAGAGGTAATAAGCTCACGACATATCTTATAGTTTTGGTATTGTTTGTAGTGAGCCATTTTGGCTGGTATTTGAAAACACTTTTGGATGATAAGGGTGAGGTTTGGTCTCGTACCATCGTTCTCGGAGCATTCTCCTACCTCACTAATTCTTGGTCGCTTTTTAGGTTCCATAAAAATCCTAAAATTAAAAATCAAACCAAAAACACATGTATGCATAAATTATCACATTCGATCCAAATAACTAATCCAATGATCAAGATATTTAAAGAAAATATATAAAATATAGTTTAAAAAGATAAACAAGTATAAAAAGAATTTTTGTAAAAAGAATTTTGAAAAATAGTTTAGAAAAATATACGATATAATTTTATTTTCGAATCAAGAAATTTCAATTTTGAGAAAAAAATTACAAAATTATTGAAACCCATGATATATACATACTAAAAACATAAATTTTGATTAAAAATAGTATTTAAATCATAAAGAAATTAAAGGAAAATAAAAAAAGGGTTTATACCTTGAAGATGAGATTATGGATGAATGAAGGGATGATGATGCACAAAACTAGATGATATAACTTAGACTTGGTTTGAAAAACAAAAGCCCTCAAAGAATTGTGTGAAAAACTAAAGGACTTGAGGGGGTTTTATAGGAAAAAATCGGCTAGGGTTTGAGAGAAAAAGAGGGGTGTTTGAATTAAAGTTAAATTTGGTCTTTAATGCTCATTTAAACTCCCAGTGGCTATGCCTACCGAAACGCCACGTGGCGTATCAGAACAACGTATCAGTACACTTTTTAATTCGTACGAAAACATGTAACCGTACCGGCACAGACTTTCCTGTACCGAAGTGTGTTCTTGAACCCATATCGATACGTGAAGGGTCGTATCATTACCCTTTTGCCAGAAAATGCATTTTGGGCAACGAGGAGCTCAAAAGTTCAACTTTAATCGAAACTAAATGCATGTATATCACATATGAACAACATGTATAGACTAAAACAGATACGTACTCCCCCTAATAACAAGCATAGATGCATGTAGGAGAAAAACACAAAAGTATGACAATCAATCATATTCAAGCAACTTTTGTACCAAAAAGGCTCTAAAGAGTCAAGAAAGGCTAGTCAAACCTAACTCTCTCCTAATAGTCCAGAAACGCTCTTTGTCTAATGGTTTGGTAAAGATATCTGCTAATTGGTTTAAGGTGTATACATATTCTAGAACAACATCATTTTTCAAAACATGATCTCTAATGAAATGATGTCTAATTTCTATGTGTTTGGTTCTAGAATATTGAATGGGATTCTTAGTGAGACATATGACACTAGTGTTGTCACACCTAAAAGGTATGGTACCTACATCAATTCTGTAATCTTAAAGTTGTTGTTTCATCCAAAGGACTTGAGCACAACAACTTTCGGCTGATATATATTTCGCTTCGGTGGTAGATAAGGCTACACTATTTGTTTCTTAGAGAATCAAGATATGAGCATACTACCTAGGAATTGACAAGTATCGGAGGTACTTTTTCTTTCTATCTTACAACCTCCGTAATCCACATCCGAGAAAGCATATAAATCAAAGGAGGAATCTCTAGGATACCAAAGGCCTAAACAAGATGTGTCTCTAAGGTATCTATAGATTCTTTTAACGGTTATAAGGTGTGATTATCTAGGACTAGCTTGAAATCTAGCACACAAGCAAACACTAAACATAATGTTGGGTCTAATTGCGGTAAGATAAAGCAAGGATACAATCATAGAATGATAAAGCTTTAAATCAACACACTTACTTCCTTCATCTTTGTCAAGCTTTGTAGAAGAGCTCATTGTTGTGGCTTGAGGTTTCACATTCTCCAAGCCAAACTTCTTGAGCATATATTTGATGTATTTAGCTTGATTGATGAAGATGCCATCCTTCATTTTCTGAATTTGGATTCCCAAGAAGAATGAGAGCTCCCCTATCATGCTCATCTCAAATTTACCTTGCATCAACTTAGCAAAATCTTGTCAAAACATTTCATTAGTAGAACCGAAAATTATATCATCAACATATATTTGGACTACTAATATGTCTTTGCCATTTCTTTTAATGAAGAGTGTAGTGTCCACCTTTCCTTTTTTAAAACCCTTTTCAATTAAAAATCTAGACAACCTTTCATACAAAGCTCTAGGAGCTTGTTTCAAACCATATAAAGCCTTTGGAAGTTTGAAAACATGGTTTAGGTATTTTGGATCTTCAAAACTGGGTGGTTGTTCTAAATACACTTCTTCATTTAAGAAACCATTTAAGAATGCACTTTTAACATCCATTTGAAAAGGTTTGAATTCATGATAACATGCAAATGCAAGAAGCGTCCTAATAGCTTCCATTCTAGCTACGAGTGCATAGGTTTCATCAAAATTGATTCCCTCTCCTTGAGTATAACCTTGAGCAACAAGTCTAGCCTTGTTCCTCACTATGTTACCACTCTCATCTAGTTTATTCCTAAAAACTCATTTAGTTCCTATAGTAGACTTATTACTAGGCCTATCAACTAATGTCCAAACTTGACTTCTCTCAAATTGATTTAGTTCCTCTTGCCTGGCCAATATCCAATATTCATCTTTTAACGTCTTTTTGATATTTTTAGGCTCAATGCATGAAATAAATGCAACATTGCTAGCAAGTCTAAGAGAAGATCTAGTGGTTACCCATTTGGATGGATCACCCAAAATCTCACCACCTTTGACATAGTTGAACTCCCATGGGTAGGAGACCTCCTTTTCCTCTAGAGCCATATCTTTCAATGCTTCTAGAGGTGGATCTTGTGCTTCTTCTTATTCTTTTGGAACCTTATCCACCTTTGATGACTGTCCAACATCATTGGCTTAAAAATCCCCACATCATCACAAGAATCCTTCCTCGAAATAAGGTTATCATCGAAAACCACATGTATATACTCTTCAACAACTAAAGTTCTTTTATTAAATACTCGACATTCTTTAGAGTTTAAAGAATACCCTAGGAAAATAGATTCATCACTTTTAGCATCAAATTTACCTAAATTGTCTTTTCCATTTTTAAAAACAAAACACTTGCATCCAGATGGATGAAAATAGCTAATGTTAGGGTTTTTGGATTTTAAAATCTCATAAGGAGTCTTGTTTAAAAATGGCATAATCATTACTCGATTTATGATGTAACAAGCGGTATTTGTGGCTTCCACCTAAAAATACTTATGCAAATTATTTTCACAAAGCATGATTCTAGCCATTTCTTCTAAAGTTCAATTTTCCTCTCAACTACCCCATTTTGTTGCGGAGTGCGAGGAGCGGAAAAATTATGTCTTATACCATTTGAATTACAAAAATCCTCAAATCCTAAGTTTTGAAATTCGGTTCCATAGTCACTTCTAATATGAGAAATTAATTGACCAAGATCATTTTGAGTGATTTTTGAAAACGTGATGAACTTTTCTAAAGCCTCATCCTTAGTACTTAAGAATAGAACCCAAGTTTATCTAGAGTAATCATCTACTAAAATAAAAGCATATGATTTTCCACCCAAGCTCATTGTCCTAATTGGTCCAAAAAGATCCATATGGATCAATTGTAACACTCTACTAGTTGAAACATCATTAATAGGTTTAAAAGATATCCTTTTATGTTTACTCTTAGCACAAGGATCACAAATTTTATCTAGAGAAAATTTTAGCTTAGGTAAACCCCTGACTAGATCTTGGGAAACCAATTTTTCTAAAACCCTCATGCTAGCATGTCCTAGTTTCCTATGGCGTAACCATGAATCATGTTCATCCTTAGCTACAAAGCATGCATTAGAAATGTGTATGTCATCTAAATGCACCATATATATATATTACTTATGCGACGACCTATGAGCATTATTTTGTTGGTTTCAATGTTCAAGATTTTACAACAATTTATATCAAAGTGAACATTAAAGCCTTTATCAGATAATTGACTAATGCTCAACAAATTATGTTTTAGACCATTGACATATAAAACATTATCAATGAGTATGAAAGAGTGATTACCAATGGATCCAATTCCTTCAATGTGGCCTTTAGAGTTGTCACCAAATGTCACTACTCAACCACTTTTTGGCTTTAATTCCAAGAATCTACTTTTGTCACCGGTCATGTGTCTTTAGCATCCACTATCAAGGTACTATGTGTTTTGACTTAAAGCTTTGGCCTTGTAGCAATGCTCCCCCTACAACCAAAGATTAGGTCTTGATTTTTGGTACACAAATCATTTTGGGTCCATGGACATTAGCTCCCTAAATCTTGGTTCCCTTGGGAATCCAAAAAGTAATAACATGTAAATCATTAGAAGCAATTAGGTCCTTAGCAACCCAAACACTCCTAATTCTCTTACCTCTAGAGGGCCTTTGGAAGCCTCTTTGTTTGTAGTTAACAAAGTTTCTTTTTACATAGTTGGGTTTTGAAGATTCACCTTTTTCAAAACTAGAATTCCTAACTTTGTTCAAAGAAGCTTTGAGATCATTCACCTCATTGTGGTGATGATCATGAAACTCATAAAGAAGGTTGTTTAAATAAACATTTTCTTTTTCAAATTATGTTAAATTGTCTTTTAAAGCACAAACCTTCTTTTCAAGTTCGGAATTGGTTTTAGATAAGAAATTTTTTTGTTTTTTCAAATCAAAAATGATTTTCTTGTTTTTCAAAATTGATTCCTTATACTTCTCAACCAATTCGTCATACACCTCTTGCAACTCATCATAAACTTCTAGAAGCTCATCAAAAGTAAAATAAAATATAGATGAGTTAGAGGTTACCTTAGGATCTTCTTCAAGAACCATGAGACAAAGGTTGGCAACTTCTTGCTCCTCATCATCGAATGATTCCTCGTCACTCTAAGTAGCAACATTTTCCTTGAGCTTCTTCTTCTTCTCGAAGCTCTTCTTTTTGAGTTGGGGACATTCGGTTCTAATGTGCCTCGACTTCTTGCACTCATATCATATGAGTTGATCCTTCTTCTCCTCCTTGTTCTTGTTCTTGAAGTCTCATTTTCGCTTAAACTTTCTTCCTCTATTAGACTTCATGAACCGAGTGAATCTTTTGGCTAGAATAACCATCTCTTCATCTTTCTCCTCACTTGAATTGCTCTCTTCAAAAGAATCTTTGAGAGCAACTCCGAGTTTCTTCTTCTCTACCACTTTCTTCTCAACCTTCTTCCCTTCTCTTCCTTGCTTCATAATCTCATGAGTAAGAAGAGAACCTGTCGCAACCGCCTTTTTTAAGGGAGGCTTCGACAATTTTGGAAAACACTTTTAAAATCAACATAGTCGCCACCAATCTTTTTTAGAAAAAAATGTGATTGGATCACTTTTAAAAATATGGTTATTTTAATAAAATGTTTTTTTATTTTAATAAAACAACGATTTTGGTCTGTGAAAATCAGAATACAGGTTTGGGGGTCGGTTACGTGTGGGGAAGGGTTAGCACCCCACGACGCCCAAAATTGGTACCTAATTGGTTTTAAAAATCGTTTTCAAAACTGGAATTTGCATGTTCAAAAAGGTTCGATTTTACTTGTCCGTTTAATGAATATTAGTTTATTTTAACGGCTTTATCGCCCGGGAGATGAACTTTAATCACTGCCAACATTTCTGGCGCTAACCTGTCATTCCCGTTTGATAAGACACCGCATTGATTAGGTTTTCACTTTTCAAACAACATGGAAATTTAGTGCGTTGAGCATTTTATTTTTATCTAAGTTTGATTATTTAAAGACCCTAAAAACGTCTAAGTCTTTTATTCCTAAATTAAAGTTTAAGTATGCTTAAGTGTATTTTATTTTTTGTGAAGAACATTTTTCAACAAAACAAATCTTTATCTAAGCTTTAATCCCAAATCCAAAGTTTTCACCTATTTCTAAAACAATCAAGCAGCTTTTTTTTTGAGTTTTACCTTATTTATTATTCCTTTTAAATGCCTTTATTTCTTTTTTTACATCTTTTTATTTTCTAAGCCAAAATACCTTTTTACGTTTTTTTTTTACTTTTTGTGTTTTTTTTTTGTGTTTTTTACATTTTCCATTTTTTATGTTTTTTCACCAAAAAGAATTTCACTCTTTAAAAAAACTCATTTTCATTTCTTTTTCATTTTTCTAAAGTTTTTCTTTTAAACGATTCCTTTAAAACTTTATTTTTTCTAAAGAACTTCTTTTTAAGTTTTTTCCTTTTCAAAAATTTATTTAAATCCTAGACCTAAATTTTTATTTAAAACCTTTTTATTTTCTTTTTCTTGAAAACTTTTTTTTTCTAAAAAAACATCTTTATTATTTTTTCTTTTAAAATCATTTTGCCCATTTATTATTTAAAACTAAATTTCACAAAAAATCTTTTTATATTTTTTAAAAATCAAGCCCCTTTATTATTTAACTCCTCGCTTTATTATTTCTTCTAATTAAATCCCTAATTTCAAGTTTTTTTTTAATTTAACCACATTTATTCATTTTTATTCTTGCATTTAAAATCTAAAGGTCTTTTAAATTATTTTCTACATTTCTAAAGATCAAAATAACCCTAACAATATTTTTAAAGCATGCAAAAAATTTAAGATCTAACTAAAATTAAAACAAAATTTAAAACGAAAAAAAGTTACCGGAATCGTGAACGATTTTCAGACCTCGAGAAAGCAACCTAAAAATCACAAACAACGCAAGCAAAAACACCAAAATTCAACCAAAAACAAATATGTAATTAACATAAAAAATAAACAAAGAAAAGTTAGAAGTTTTACCGAGAAATTGGCGAACGACGAACTCGAATTCAAGCTTCTCGAAATGCTCCAAACCACTTCCAAAAAATTACTCCAAACTCGAACTTCCACTCCAAAAATTTTAGGCCAACTTAAGAAGAATTCATATATTTTTTCGGATATTTCTTGAATTGATTTTAGTGATTTTTCTCTTAAATTGTGTATGTTCAACAAGTAAAAGGGAGGGGGTATTTATACTAAACTTTGAGCTTCAAAATCAAGCTAGTATCCGAATTTAATTCCCAAATTGGAGCCAAAATCAGACAAACAACTTGATACCCGGTAAAACGACCAAGAAATCATCTATTTTGATCCAAATTCGGGATATAATTTCCCCTTTAATTCGAATATAGGGTTTATTATTTAGTGTTCGGTTTTTTGCAGATTTCGACGGTTATAGGCAACGACGGCGAGCGAGGTTGGTGGCATTGGGGCGGCGGCGGCGAGGCGGACCGACCGATACCAACGGCGTCGCCAGCCGTGGCTTGTAGGCGCCGACCGGCCACCATGGAGTCGCACCGAGGGTTTGCTGGGCTGGGATTTTGGGGCTGGATCGCGCGCGTGATCCTTTTTTTACTGTTTTGACCCCTTTTTTGCTTTTTATCACATTTTCATAATTATTACCTCACTTCATTTCCTTTTTTTCATAATTATTTAAACACCATAATTATTTTTTTACTTTTTTTCCTTTTCTTTCTTTTTACTTTAAAAGTGGGCTACAACATATCAAAATGGGCTTTATTTTCTTTATTTAAAAGTGGGTTTTTTTTAAATGGGCTCCTTTTTTGGAAAATGGGTTTTTATTTTAAAAGGTGGGTTTTAAAAGGATTTTTATAATATATATATATATATATATATATATATATATATATATATATATATATATATATATTGACTTCTTTCATTTTATATTTTTTTATTATTAAAGCTAGGGTGAAAATTTAGTGACAACAGCTGCCCCTCTTTGCTTATCTTTATGAAACAAAGATAAAGCAAAGACAAAAAGACACAAATTTTCACCTGATTTATTGATTGGCTCCATTCTCCGAATGCCCGAATAGATAGGCGTGCTCTATTCTCCTTATGCTCGAATAGCTGAGATGGGTTCCATTCTCCAAATGCCCGAACGGATAGGCTGGCTCTATTCTTCTTATGCTTGAATAGTTGAGCTGGGTTCCATTCTCCAAATGCCCGAACGGATAGGCTGGTTATATTCTTCTTATACTCGAATAGTTGAGTTGGGTTCTATTCTCTCAAAATGCCTAAGCAACTGAGTTGGGCTTTGTCCTCCCAAATGCTCAATTAGGCCAAGTCTTCTGAAAACTTTCATCCTCCTTATGCTTGGATGAATAAGCAGGCTCCATTCTTCTTTTGCTTGAACATATAAGCGAATCTTCTTAAGCACTTCATCCTCCTTATGATTGGATGAGTAAGCAAACTATATTCTCTTTTTGCCTGAACGGATTGACGAATCTTCTTAAGAACTTTATCATCCTTATGCTTGGATGAATAAGCAAACAGACTTCGAAAAATTTCATCCTCCTTATGCTTGGACAAATAAGAAAACAATCTTCAAAATATTTCATCCTCCCCATGCTTGGATGAATAAGCAAACATTCTCTTTCCTCCTGATCAGATAGGTGAATCTTCTAAAAAAAATTCATCCTCCTTATGCTTGGATGAATAAGCGAAATTTCATCCTTCTTATGCTCAGATAAATAAGCGGGTCTTCTAAAAAATTTCATCCTCCTTGTGCTTGGATGAATAAGCGAACTCCATTCTCCTTACGCCTGAATGGATAAGCGAATCTTCTGAAAAAATTCATCCTCTCTATGCTTGGATGAATAAGCAAACTTCTGAAAAATTTCATCCTCCTTACGCTTGGATGAATAAAATTTCTTCCTCCTTGTGCTTGGATGAATAAGCGAACTCCATTCTCCTTACACCTGAACGGATAAGCGAATCTTCTAAAAAATTTCATCCTCCTTATGCTTGGATGAATAAGAAAACTTCTGAAAAATTTCATCCTCCTTATGCTTGGATGAATAAGCAGGTATTCTAAAAAATTTCATCCTCCTTGTACTTGGATGAATAAGCGAGTTCTATTCTCCTTGTGCTCGAATAGGTAAGCAGATCTTCTGAAAGACTTCATCCTCCTTATGCTTGGATGAATAAGCGGGTTCTGAAAAGTGTTTCATCCACCTTACGCTTGGATGAATAAGCGAGTTCTAAAAAAGGTTCCATCCTCCTCATGCTCGGATGAATAAGCAGGTTCCAAAAAAGTGTTTCATCCACCTTACGCTTGGATGAATAAGTGAGTTCTAAAAAGTGTTTCATCCACCTTACGCTTGGATGAATAACCAGGCTCTAAAAAGGGGTCTCATGCTCCTCATGCTCAGATGAATAAGCATGTTCCAAAAAGTGTTTCATCCACCTTATGCTTGGATGAATAAGCAGGTTCCATTCTCCAAATGCCCGAACGGATAGGCGGGTTCTTTTGCTGAAAGGTCCTTCGTGTACCTAAAAAATGCAATACTTGATGCAATTATAATGTGCATGCCCCTAGGGATGCCTAAAACATGAATGCATGTCTTATTTCTTCTGCTTTTTGAATTCTTTTTCTCAAAATTGATTTTTCCACATGTTTACTCGCTTAAATCCAGATAAGCATTTGTACTTTTTCTCTATTCGTTTCCGACTCATGGAAAACATCTGAACTTTGCTCACTTAATCTAGTGATCTTGCACTCTTGGTTAGAAGAACAAACTCCTTCAATTGTCATTGCTTCGCCATTCTCATTTTTCATATCTCTTTGCTTCATTGGAAACTGTTGGTAATGCTTCAAGAGTTACCAAAGCTATATCCCATATTGGTTGGGAAAATAGCTAGGGAAGGGTATTTATACCCATGCTTCCTCCCTCCCTTGTTGAGTGGGAAAGAACAAGGGAAGTCCTCGCGCGCCGCCGCCGTCCGGCCGGCTCGGCTCGTTCTCGTGTCTTCGACACGTACGCGCGCGTATATATTCTTTTTGGAGAAAATTCGTAGGAATTTTCTTATGAACAAAAGACTATATGTGAAAGATTTTTTTTTATTTATAGGCTTTTGATAACTGTTTGAACCAATCCATATTTATTTGATTCGAACGTTCAGAATATTTATTTGTTTTGATTCGAACGTTCAGAACGGTTTGATTCCAGTGTAGTTTATTCGAATTTATTCGAATATGTACAGTCTGTTCAGTGGATGAATTTAGACTGTTTTTCAGTCAAATTCAAGGTGTAATAGCACTGTTATTGCATGATTATTACAGAATTAAAATGGTGATTATGTGAAGCTGTTACAGCAGATTTAAGATTGCTGTTATACAGATTTAATTCTGTAATTATTTGAGCAGTGAAATGTCAATTATAGACATGATATTCAGCCTATAAATAGAGGTGCTGCATGCACCATTTTATATCATCAAACACATTACAAAGCATTTCTATTCTCTCTGTTTCCTCCACTATTTGTTCGAGCAGTTCCACTGTTGTTCACTCCGGAGTCGAGTGTACGGTTCCAGGAGCGTCCGTGTGCACCTCAGGGGACAGTCTGCCCGTGAAGCGACTACACTGTTCGGGGCAGTTTTGTTTCTAAGGCAGTGGCCACCATACCACGACACGGTTTATACATTTACGTTCTGTTTTTTATATTTTTCCAGTCAGTGCTAACAGCCGGTTTTGCAGTTCATTTTACCAACAATTTAGAAACAAAACTCTTCTCTGATTCTGCAAAATGGCTTCTTCATCCGCACTACTAAGCAAGCTCATTCCAGACCTTTCCAAGCTCGATGCTTTAGATGGCAGCAACTATCGAAGGTGGTCCCAGCGCATACTGATTTTCTTTGAGCAATTGGACCTTGATTATGTGCTGCTCAACGAACCACCAGTTGCACCACCTACCGTTGTTGTTCCTGCCGATAACCAAGGCCAAACTGATGCTGCCTCCGATGCCCTTGCTGCTGCCACCTTTGCCAAATATGAAAAGGACAACAAGACGATCCGTGGCCATCTCCTAAGTCACATGTCCAACAAATTATTTGACATGTATCTAAAGGAGAGGAGTGCAAAGGCGATATGGGATTCCTTGGACACCAAATATGGCACCGACGATGCGGGGATCAAAAAATATGTCGTGGGCGAATGGTTGAAGTTCCAGATGACCGACAACAAGCCCATCATGGACCAAGTCCATGGCTATGAGAATCTTGTCTCGGACATCATAGCGGAAGGCATGCAAATGTGTGAAGTTTTGCAAGCAAATGTCCTTATCGAGAAGTTGCCAAAATCATGGTCCGATTACCGCAACTCCCTCAAGCACAAGAAAAGGGACATACCACTTCAGGAGCTGATCGGTCACATGAAAATCGAGGAGGCCAACCGTTTGAAAGATAAGGTTACGAACAACTTTAGTCACTTATCTTTTAAAACTAACATAGTTGAGTCTGGTGGTGCTTCAGGGTCCAAAAAGCCCTTTAAGAAAGGCCCTCCGAGCAAAAAGCCCAAACCACAGAAGACTACCAACTTCAAGAAGCCCATCAAGGCTAAGCCCGACGTGAAAACCATGAAGTGCTACGTGTGTGGGCAAGCTGGTCACAAGGCGTACTAATGTCAGCACCGCTTGGACCGCCAGAATGAGACTAGACCACGCATGCATGTGACGGAGGACATGGATGATGATGTCATAGCCGCGGTGGTTTCGGAGGTCAACCTCGTAGAGAAGAACACCGAGTGGGTCGTAGACACCAGAGCTTCTCGACATTTCTGCGCAAAGAAAGAGTTCTTCACCGAGTTCGAGGACGTGAAAAATGGTGAACGTGTATACATGGGGAACTCCAGCAGCTCTCAAGTGATGGGCAAAGGCAAGGTTTTACTCAAGCTGACTTCCGGTAAAACTTTGGCCCTTAACAATGTCCTATATGTGCCTGCCCTACGTAGAAATCTGATTAGTGGTGGCCTCTTAAATAAGGCAGGCATTGAGTTAGTTTTTGAGGCAGATAAACTTGTACTTTCCCGTAACGATGATTATGTCGGGAAATGTTTTTTAAGCGAAGGTTTATTTGTCATAGAAACTCAACTTAATGAAAATAATAAAGCTACCACTTCTGCTTATATTGTTGAGTCTGTTGATATGTGGCATGCTAGATTAGGACATGTAAATATTCAATCCCTAAAGAAAATGATGAATATGAATATTTTGCCTAAACTAGACATAACAAACTATAATAAATGTGAAGTTTGTGTAGAAGCAAAGCATGCAAAACCTACCTTTAAAAATGTTTCTAAAAGAAAGACAGAACTGTTAGAACTTATTCATACTGATCTAGCAGACTTTAGAAACACTGAAAGTAAAGGAGGAAAACACTACTACATAACTTTTGTAGATGACTTCTCTAGGTATACAAAAGTTTATCTCCTAAGAACTAAAGATGAAGCTGAAAATTTCTTTCTTATTTATAAGGCAAAAGTTGAAAATCAGTTAGATAGGAGAATAAAACGTGTTAGGTCTGATAGAGGTGGTGAATATGGATCTAATTTTCTAAAAGAGGTTTGTGAGACGAATGGCATAATACATGAAACTTCAGCCCCTTTTTTTCCTCAACAGAACGGTATAGCTGAGAGGAAAAACAGAACTTTAAAAGAGATGATGAACTCATTGTTGATAAGTTCTGGGTTGTCTGACAACATGTTGGGGGAAGCCATTCTATCGGCTAATCATATTCTGAACCGAGTACCTCATAAGAAAATTGATTCTACCCCATACGAATTATGGAAAGGCTATGCCCCAAATTTACAGTACCTGAAAGTGTGGGGGTGTCTGGCCAAAGTGGGGTTACCAGACTTTAAGAAGTCCACCATTGGACCTAAGACCGTTGATGCAGTGTTTATAGGCTATGCTTCTAACAGTGACGCATATAGATTCATGACTCTACAAGACTTCTCTATTTGTGAATCTAGGGATGCTGTTTTCTTTGAAGAAATCTTTCCTCTCAAGAAACCTAGATTAAATGTTGAAACACAAATAGAAAACTTGCCATCCACTTCTTCTAGTGTGCCTGCTAGGTCTTCTCAAGAGATTGAATTTGAGCCTAGAAGAAGTAAGAGACAAAGAGTTGAAACCTCTTTTGGACCATACTTCATAACTTCCTTTATTTCTGAGATAAATGATTTAGACACTCTTTCTGATCCTATAGCTCAAGCATATTTGTTAGATGAGGATCCTAAAACTTACGAAGAAGCTATACGATCTATTGATGCTAGTTTTTGGAAAAGCGCTATAAAAGATGAACTAGAATCAATAATGTCTAATCATACTTGGGAATTAGTTGACTTGCCTAGAGGATTTAAAACCATTAACAGTAAGTGGGTCTTTCGAAAGAAACTTAGACCAGATGGTTCTATCCAAAGGTATAAGGCAAGGCTAGTAGTCAAAGGGTTCACTCAAAGTTTTGGTCAAGACTTCTTTGATACTTACTCTCCTGTCACAAAAATCTCAACGATCCGTGCATAGTTTGCACTAGCCTCTATTCACAAGTTGCAAGTACATCAAATGGATGTAAAGACTGCATTTTTGAATGGGGATCTAGATGAGGAGATCTATATGGAGCAACCTCTTGGCTTCGAGGCGCCTGGTATGGAAGGCAAAGTATGTAGACTTAAAAAGTCACTTTATGGCCTGAAGCAACCTCTTGGTTTTGTTGTGAATGGTTCGGATGCATGCGTGTATTCGAGGATGTTTGGTACTGATTGCGTCATCATAAGCTTGTATGTTGACGACATGCTGATTTTCAGTACTAACATTGAGTCCATTAACAAAACAAAAAGTTTCTTGTCCACTAAGTTTGAGATGACTGACTTGGGAGAAGTCGATGTAATCTTAGGAGTCAAAGTAATCAAATCTGAAAAGGGATTTTCTTTAAGTCAGACACACTATATTGAGAAAGTGTTAAAGAAATTTGACAGTTTTGGTGTCGTCCCTGTTCGAACTCCTTATGACTCTAGCATACATCTCTTCAAGAATGAAGGAAGTAGCGTTTCTCAAACGGAATATGCCAAAATAATTGGCAGTCTGATGTTCTTAATGAACTATACTCGGCCAGATATTGCCTATGCCGTTAGCAGACTTAGTAGATATACTCATAACCCTAGTGGTGAGCACTGGGTTGCTCTTAGACGCTTACTTAAGTACCTTAAGGGTACTATGGACTGGAGACTTGAGTTTGTTGGCTTTCCTGCTACATTAGAAGGATATTGTGACGCCAACTGGGTCTCCGATAGTGATGAAGTAAGCTCTACGAGTGGGTATGTATTTACTTTGGGAGGAGCAGCAATTTCTTGGAAGTCTTCAAAACAGACTTGTATTGCTCGCTCTACTATGGAGTCAGAGTTTATAGCTCTTGACTTAGCTGGGCAAGAAGCTGAGTGGCTAAGGAGTTTGTTAGCCGATATTCCGTTGTGGGGAACTCCGACTCCTCCTGTTTCCTTGTTGTGTGATTCACAAGCCGCGGTTTGTGTTGCCAAAAGTCAAGTTTACAATGGTAAAAGGAGATACATTCGCATAAGGCATGAATCTGTTAGACACTTAATAAGGAATGGAGTACTCTCTTTAGAGTATGTGAAGTCGGAAAGAAACCTAGCAGATCCGCTTACCAAAGGGTTAAGTCGGAAATTGGTCCTTGATTCGTCGAGGGGGATGGGTTTAAAGCCCATAGGTTGAGGAATTCGTGGTGGATACCCAACTTAGTTATCTAAGTTCAATGTGGTCAAACTAAACCATGGAAAGACTCATAGTGTACATTTCTCACTGCCTATCCCTATGACGAATAATGTACATGTCCAGGTTGAGTACTATTACTCTTAATAAATTCATAGCCCAGGTTTTGGGTGGTCTTTGTGAGAAAGACTTGATGAATTTACCAAATCATGGTTGAATACTTATTCTTAATAAAGTTCATAACACAAGTATGAATGTGTTGTCCTATTGAGAAGGACAAGATGAACTTACCGCCAGATAGGTTGAGTTTCAAGAAACTCTTAATGAATTCAAAATTTTAAATGATCCTATTGAGAAGGACATTTTGAATTCACCGACAATGAGGTTGAATATTTATTCTTAATGATTTCTTATCCCAAGACTGGGTGGTTCATTTTAAATGGACTTGAAGAAATCACCATAAGTTTATAAGAGGTTGAGCCATTACAAATGGTTCTTAATTATTTCATAGCCCAGATTCAGGGTGGTTTATATTGAGATAAACTTGATGAAATAACCTATGTAAGTGAGAAGGATTAGCCACCTTCTGTGAAAAACGTTGGGCCGTTTTTCTAAAACACTTACTAGAATCCTGAGGGTAAGATGGCCAAATATACACTTGTGTATATATATCTTACACATCGAGAACTTCGGTGGATGAAAGAGTTAGTTGTGTGTTATGAGTTTACCCCTATCTTAGAAAGTTCAAGACTAGTTTCACTTATCTAAGAGAAGGATCGCTCATTATCACTATGTACTAGTTCAAGATACGTTCACTAGTGCTTAAGCAACTAATTCCGCTACTGCTCGTCTGAGGAGGTCTGTGTTTGAGATACAGATGAATTCTTTCGCATTAGTGGGGGAATGTTGGTAATGCTTCAAGAGTTACCAAAGCTATATCCCATATTGGTTGGGAAAATAGCTAGGGAAGGGTATTTATACCCATGCTTCCTCCCTCCCTTGTTGAGTGGGAAAGAACAAGGGAAGTCCTCGCGCGCCGCCGCCGCCGCCGTCCGGCCGGCTCGGCTCGGGCTCGGGCTCGGGCTCGGGCTCGGGCTCGGGCTCGGGCTCGGGTAACACGTGTCTTCGACACGTACGCGCGCGTATATATTCTTTTTGGAGAAAATTCGTAGGAATTTTCTTATGAACAAAAGACTATATGTGAAAGAATTTTTTTTTATTTATAGGCTTTTGATAACTGTTTGAACCAATCCGTATTTATTTGATTCGAACGTTCAGAATATTTATTTGTTTTGATTCGAACGTTCAGAACGGTTTGATTCCAGTGTAGTTTATTCGAATTTATTCGAATATGTACAGTCTGTTCAGTGGATGAATTTAGACTGTTTTTCAGTCAAATTCAAGGTGTAATAGCACTGTTATTGCATGATTATTACAGAATTAAAATGGTGATTATGTGAAGCTGTTACAGCAGATTTAAGATTGCTGTTATACAGATTTAATTCTGTAATTATTTGAGCAGTGAAATGTCAATTATAGACATGATATTCAGCCTATAAATAGAGGTGATGCATGCACCATTTTATATCATCAAACACATTACAAAGCATTTCTATTCTCTCTGTTTCCTCCACTATTTGTTCGAGCAGTTCCACTGTTGTTCACTCCGGAGTCGAGTGTACGGTTCCAGGAGCGTCCGTGTGCACCTCAGGGGACAGTCTACCCGTGAAGCGACTACACTGTTCGGGGCAGTTTTGTTTCTAAGGCAGTGGCCACCATACCACGACACGGTTTATACATTTACGTTCTGTTTTTTATATTTTTCCAGTCAGTGCTAACAGCCGGTTTTGCAGTTCATTTTACCAACAGAAACATTCAATCTTAATAGGCAAATGTCTCAAGATCTACTATCATTGTAGTTGATACATCAATGTTGAGTGACAGGCTTTCTTGTGTGGTCTTGAATACTTCAAGTCTTCATATGCCCCCTATCAAGCATCTTCAATGCTTCTTGTGAATTCTCAAATTCTTGCCCCTGCAGGACATCTTAAATTGCTTGCATGTGAAAGCTTATTTCCACCTTGAATATCTTCGAATGATGTTGGCGCTTGACTCTCTTTTTCTCATGCCTATTAATACTGAAGGCCTGTAGACTGCCCCAATCTGATGGCATCATTTCCTTATCAAGTGCAATACTTTCTCTTTTCATGCTTTTGAGCTTCTTCATCTTGCATGTGGATCTTTTCTTGACAACACGGCCCACTTCAAACTCTTCATCGCTTGTGCTTCTTCTCATGCAAGGCGATGCCCCCATTCAAATTGAGGTTCAATTGTTTTATGAGGTGATTTGTTCATGGTCTCCTACAATTGAGATCAATACCAAGAAATCTTTTGCTTTATATGAATCTATGTCAGCCTACTTGTAAGATGCAAGAAAAGGCTAGAAATGATAATTCAAAAGAAAAAAGTCAAAGCAAACGCAAGAAAAGGCTAAAAGGATCTTAAGAAAATAGTCATGGCAAACACAAGAATAGGGCTAAGCCAGATGCCCCAAAATTCAAATCATGAATGATTCAAGAATCCATCAATCGGATGATGCCCCATTTTAGTGGCTCTCTTTTCCTCACACACTTCCCAAATTTAAAATTTTCCCACTTTTCTAATCTCAATCAGACATTAGAAGCTCGAGGTCTCTAAAGAAAGTTTAACTCAATTAAGCGGAATGTGTTCTGAAGACGAACTCATTTTCTCAAGTATTCATGTGTGACCCAAATGGTCTTTTAAGGCTTGTAATGTAGGCTAGGCTCAGGTTTCCAAAGAAAGGATATAAAGGCTCAAATTAATATTTTAAGGGTGATTAAACCAAGGATCAACTTTTTCTGATGAAATCTCTGTTCTTCTTCTTTTATTCTTTGGATCACTCTAAACTACTCATTTTGGGTTTTCACCCTAGAGCTCATTTCCTTTTTTGGTACAATCTCGTTTGAAGGATTTCAAAATTTTCTTCGCATTTCTTTTTTTCTTTTTTCTATCTTTTCCTTCTTCTTTTTCTTCTTATATTCTCTTTTCTTTTTTTCTCTTTCCTTTTCTTTTTCTTCTCCTTTCTTTTCTTTTTTTCTTTTTTCTTTTTCTATCCATTTTCTTGTTTTTCCTTTTTGTGTCATTTTCCTTTATAGTTTAAGACATTCAACTTAATCTAACATGTTTCTTTCCAACATATTTTCATTTTCTTTGCCCCTAGTGTGGGGAGTGATCCTTGGTTAGGGTTAAATCACAAGAAGAATAATATCAGACACAAAGGGGGACAACAAATGGATTTTTCTTATTCGTGAAGGGAAATGAAGGAATACCAAATGTCATTTCACACATAATACCGTTGAAGAAAAGCAGTCTTCAGTTGGTAGATGTTTTAGAGTTATCACTTCATTCAAGGACCCTACCAACAATGTCTGCGAGGAAAATATACTCATAATCTGTACATGGGGTTTCCCCATTAATCATGAACACACATTTTTCCCCTCTATCTCAGGATTAGATTCATGAATCATTCATACAATCAATAATAGGGACTCTACAGAGGAGATGTATGCTTGAAAAGAAATGGATAAAAATGCAAAAAAGGGAAAAGGATGAAACAAAAATGATAAACGTTTGCCACTTGAAAAAATGTATCTTTTAAAAAATAAACTGACATAGATGCCCTTACAAAAGATCCCTAATGCTCGCGGGCAAAAGCAAGAGGGTTGGTTCTAAGCATGATCTAAACTGTCTAGAGAAAATTAAGTATTATTCCATGAAAGCACGAATCTCGGCCAATCTTGCATCCAATGACTTCGTAACGAAACTCTAAACGCGCTCGTCCTCGTCATCTTCTTCTCTCTCGAGTCTTCCATTTCTGATGGCTGCCAATATTAACTCTCCATTCATGACCATGTCCGCAAAACCTTCGGTGGTGTGATTTAACATGTATTCATAGAAAGGTCCACTTAGAGTCTCCACAAACATTGAATTAACCTCATTTTCCGACTATGGCGGTTGAACTTGGGCTGCCACATCTCGCCATCTCTGACCATACTGGCGGAAGCTCTCATTGGGCTATTGTTCCAAATTTTTCAATACAATCCTGCTTGGGGCCATGTCTATTACATACTCGTACTGTTTGAGGAACGCTTTTGACAGATCTCTCCAAGTGCATATGTTGGCCCGACTCAATTGAGCATACCATCGGATATCAGACCCATATAGACTATCTTGGAAACAGTGGATCAGCAACTTCTCCTTTTCTAAATGCGGTGACATTTTCCGACAGTACATAGTCAAGTGTGGCAATGGGCATGTAGTTCCATTATACTTTTCAAAGTCAGGGGCTTTAAACTTTGTCGGTGCCACTAAGTCCGAAACTAGACTCAAGTCTCTAGCATCCATGCCACCATAAATGCTTCCTTCTTGATAGAGTTTAAACACTTCCGCCAGCTTCTTGTAGCGGTCTTTCCATTTCTTCTCGACCTTTTCTATGTCAGTTTCTTCATTGAAGTCATGCATCTCGGGGCTGCGAATCTCGTCGGTGTTGTCTTTAGTATGGGCAGAAGATTTTGAGATCTTGACTTTAGGTGAAGCCACCTCCTTTTGTAAGAAAGCCATCCCCGGGAAAGTGTTGGTGTCTTCTCTCGCTTCTGGGTCTTTGAACCCAAGCATGGCTGCGATTTGGCTGACTATTTTCTGGTGTGATATCTAAATTTCTTTCTTTAGATTATTTACCATCTTCTCAAGCTTGTCACAAATGTTCTTCTGATTTGCTTCCAGAGTTGCCAATCTTTCCTTAGTGCTCATGACTCGAGTCGTGTTTGCGCGGGATCTTTAATACTTAAATGTAATTTTCCAAAATTAATCTTTTTATTATTCATGAATGAAGATTGAAACATTATCTAATGCAAACAAAAAACAAATGCATGGAAGCAAATATGTGTGCACAAACGAATTCACAAAAGCAAACAACGAAGCAACCAAAACAATGCAAATGCATGAATGCAGTCGAAGGGCCATAAACTCCATTGAAAATTTGCTCATGAAAGGAAACTCTTTATCAAATTCAAAAGTTTTTATTACATCTTTTGTGAATTACAAATATTTTTCTGCTTGAACGCCTAACTCCTTGATTTCTTCAACTAGCCATACGAGCCTTGGTCCAACTTCTCCAACACGCTTGATGTACCGACAAAGGGTTGTAGCTTCAGTCGCCAATATTGTCACGTGTTTGGTTCTCCTCCTTTTAAAAAAAACTTTTCATTCATAACTTGAACAATTTTCCAGAATCAACCCCTTCTAAATATGGGATGCATGCAATAAATAAATATACTATTCACACACAATAGGTTAGTAATAAACATGCTACAAAACAACACAAAAAGGTTAGTAACAAATAAATATGCTACAAACAATACAAAATTCACGCACACAAAGGTTGGTACTCTTTTTAAATAAAAAAACAGAAACAAAACCTAAAAAAATCAATTACATAATGATTATGGGCTGACACTCCAACATTTCAGGACATGTCTCCATGGATTATTCCCGCGACTCTGACCAGACTCAACACCCTAGGCTTTTTCGCATGGCTCTATTGGGGTAGCTCTAAATTCTCAAACTTGGTTTGGTTCTAAAAAGGTACCCAAGTTGTCCTTGATGTCCTCTACTAAGAGTAGCAAGGCCCTCGATTCTCACCCATTATAGGCTACAAACGAATCGAGTTCAACTCAGGAGGACTCACCACCGAAACCTTCTCGAAGAATCAATATTCTTACGAAGGCAAAGGGATTGAATCCCGAAGGTACTTTGCGATGGTCATACGAAGAATCTATATTCTTACATGAGCAAAGCGTGTTCCACACTTAAACTAACGAGACAAAGCTCGGGAATAGAGCTTGGAATCGAGTCTTAAATGCGTAAAATAGAGCTATATTCATTCAAACGGACAAATAAATAGAACTTATGATGAACTTGCAAATTCCATATTTTTTTTAAAAAAATATTTTTTTGAAAATAATTTAAAACCAATTTGTGGCCTGACCCCTCTTTTGTTTTTCTTTTAAAAAACAAAAACACGTCCCCAGCGGAGTCGTCAAGCTTTCGCAACTGCCTTTTTTAAGGGAGGCTTCGACTATTTTGGAAAACACTTTTAAAATCAACGGAGTAGCCACCAATCTTTTTTGGAAAAAGTGTGATTGGACCACTTTTAAAAATAGGGTTATTTTAATAAAACATTTTTTTGTTTTAATAAAACAACGGTTTTGGTCTGCGAAAATCAGAAAACACGTTTGGGGGTAGGTTAAGCATGGGGAAGGGTTAGCACCCCCACGACGCCCAAAATTGGTACCTAATTGGTTTTAAAAATTGGAATTTGCAAGTTCATAAAGGTTCGAATTTACTTGTACGTTTAATGAATATTATTCTATTTTAACGACCTTATCGTCCGGGAGATGAACTTTAATAACTGCCAACATTTCTGACGCAAACCTGTAATTCCCGTTTGATAAGACACCGCATTGATTAGGTTTTCACTTTTCAAACAACATGGAAATTTAGTGTGTTGAGCATTTTATTTTTATCTAAGTTTTATTATTTAAAGACCCTAAAAACGTCTAAGTCTTTTATTCCTAAATTAAAGTTTAAGTATGCTTAAGTGTATTTTATTTTTTGTGAAGAACATTTTTCAACAAAACAAGTCTCTATCTAAGCTTTAGTCCCTAATCCTAAGTTTTCACCTATTTCTAAAACAAGCAAACAACTTTTTTTTGAGTTTTACCCTTTTTATTATTCATTTTAAAAGCCTTTATTTCTTTTTTACATCTTTTTATTTTCTAAGCCAAAACCCTTTTTTACGTTTTTTTTATTACTTTTTTTGTGTTTTTTTTTACCTTTTTCATTTTATGTTTTTTTACCAAAAAGAATTTCTCTCTTTAAAAAAAAACTCATTTTCATTTTTTTTCATTTTTCTAAAGTTTTTCTTTTAAACGATCCCTTTGAAACTTTATTTTTTCTAAAGAACTTCTTTTTAAATTTTTTCCTTTTCAAAAATTTATTTAAATCCTAGACCTAAACTCTTATTTAAAACCTTTTTACTTTAATTTTCTTAAAAACTTATTTCTTTTTTCTTCTTCTAAAAAACAACTTTATTATTTTTTCTTCTAAAATCATTTTGCCCATTTATTATTTAAAACTAAATTTCACAAAAAAAAATTTATATTTTTTAAAAATCAAGCCCCTTTATTATTTCACGCCTCACTTTATTATTTCTTCTAATTAAATCCATAATTTCATGTTTTTTAATTTAACCACATTTATTCATTTTTATTCATGCATTTAAAATCTAAACATCTTTTAAATTATTTTCCACATTTCTAAAGATCAAAATAACCCTAACAATATTTTTTAAAGCATGCAAAAAATTTAAGATCTAACTAAAATTAAAACAAAATTTTAAACGAAAAAAAGTTACTGGAATCGTGAACGATTTTCCGACCTCGAGAAAGCAACCTAAAAATCACAAACAACACAAGCAAATACACCAGAATTCAACCAAGAAAAAACATGTAATTAACATAAAAAATAAACAAAGAAAAGTTAGAAATATTACCGAGAAATCGACGAAAGACGAAGTCGAATTCAAGCTTCTCGAAATGCTCCAAACCACTTCCAGAAAATTTCTCCAAACTCGAATTTCCACTCTAAAAATTTCCAGCTAACTCAAGAAGAATTCAGAGATTTTTTCGTATTTTTCTTGAATCATGTTTAGTGATTTTTCTCTCAAATTGTGTGTGTTCAACAAGTAAAAGGGAGGGGGTATATATACTAAACTTTAAGCTTCAAAATCAAGCTAATATCTGAATTTAATCCCCAAATTGGAGCCTAAATCAGAGAAACAACTTGATACCCGGTAAAACGCCCAAGAAATCATCCATTTTGATCCAAATTTGGGATATAATTTCCCCTTTAATTCGAATCTAGGGTTTATTATTTAGTTTCGGTTTTTTTTTTTGCAGATTCCGGTAGTTATAGGCAACGGCGGCGAGTGAGGTTGGTGGCATTGGGACGGCGGAGGCGAGGCGGACCAGCCGGCCACCATGAAGTCGCACCGACGGTTTGCTGGGCTGGGATTTTGGGGCTATTTTTGACCCCCCTTTTTGCTTTTTTTTTATCACATTTTCATAATTATTACCTCACTTCATTTCCTTTTTTTCATAATTATTTAAACACCATAATTATTTTTTTCTTTTCACTTTAAAAGTGGGCTACAACATAACAAAAAGGGCTTTATTTTTTATTTAAAAGTGGGCTCTTTTTTTGAAAATGGGTTTTTATTTTAAAAGGTGGGATTTAAAAGGATATATATATATATATATATATATATATATATATATATATATTATTTTTTTGACTTCTTTCATTTTCTGTTTTTTTATTATTAAAGCTAGGGTGAAAATTTAGTGACAACAAAACCCATGAGAGCATCGTGCTTCAAAGTCTTCAAGTCCTTTACCTTGATGATGACGGTTCTTTTCCCATCCCATGACCCGGGAATAGAGTAGAGGAGTTTCTTAACAAGCTTGTCTTCGGGAATGACTTCTCTGAAACCTTTGAGACCATTGACGATGACGGAGAAACGATGGAACATATTTGTGACATTCTCATCGGGCTCCATCTTGAAATTCTTATAGCTCAAATTGAGGAGTCCAATATTGGTCTCTTTTACATCATTGGTTCCCTCATAGGTGGTCTCGAGCGTGTCATACCCCTTCTTTACACTTGTACACGAAGACATCATCGAGTACATATCCGGTCCAAGTGTACAAAAGAGTATGTGCAATGCCTTGTTATTAGCTTGTAGCTTTCTTCTTTCTTCATCCGTCATTTCGTGCTTTGATTTCAGAACTTGCCTATCTCCTTCTTGCTTCATCGGAATGGATGGTCCATCTTCGATTACATCCCAAAGGACATAATCATTTGACTTGATGAATAACCTCATATGATTCATCCAATAGGGATAGTTGTCTCCATTGAAGAAAAGTGGTTTGGAGACTGATTGAAACTCGTACAAGCTATTGTTGGAGGTAGATGCCATGACTTTATTTTTAGATTGATGTATCTCTCCTAGAATCGACTCAAGATGGTGTTAATCCTTCCAATGAGTGTAGCTCTAGTACCAATTGTTGAGATGATCAATCGAATCCAAATGGCCAAGAGGGGCTGAATTGGCAATTAAAAAGATGAAGGGAGCAAGTTGGAAAAATAAAAATGAAGAACAAGAGATTTATAATGGTTCAAGCTTCTAACAAGCTCTACATCCATTACCTTAGCTCCCACTAAGGATTTTCAAGCAATTCACTACTGAATTTGTCCCCTCTTCTAGGCTTAAGAGGAAACCGTTACAAATCGATCAAGCTTTCTACCCAAAGCTTGATCAAAATCACTCTTTACAAGAGAAGTTGTTGGCAAATGAAAATGATCCTCACAATGGTAAAATATTTGCCCCAATTAAAAGTGCACTCTCCCCAATCTTGAAATAAAGAAATACAAATGAATTACACAAGATGGGTATAATGGTTTGACTCTAAAAAGCTCAAAGAGATTGGATTTTTGCTTGAATGCTTCTCTCTTGATGAATTGTTGTTGTTGTAGATTTTGAGACTTGCTTTTATATCTCCTCATTGATTTCTAACCATTTGGGTAGCTAAGATCATAAATAGAGCCGTTGGAGATCATTTTTCCCACAATAAATGCACTTCAAGTGCAGTGCGTATCGGTACACGGGAGCCCCGTATAAGTACCTGTAAGACAAAAAGTAGTCGTTGCAAGAGTAAATGCATGAGCGTATCGATACACGGGAAGGCGTATCAAAACGGTCTTAGTGTAAAATAGGGGTCGTATCGGAACGGGTAGGCCGTATCGGTACGATTTTTGCTCACTAGAATATGATGAAAAAGTCTTGGGAAAAAGGTATCGGTATGGTTTAAGGGCGTATTGATACAGAAAGCTTCTTATTACAAAAGCGTATCGAAATGGACGTCACCCGTATCGGTACGATATAACTGAAATTTGAAGCTTTAACTAACACTCAACGGTCGAAAAATTTAATACAAAGATTTTAAAAATCTTAAGACCCCGTATCGGTACACTAACGTGTCGTACCGAAACTGAGGATCGGTACGCCTAAGACATGTACTGAAACTCATTTGTATAAAACCTAGTTTGAAGGCCGTATCAAAACAGACAAGCTCGTATCGCAACACCGTATCAAAACGGTGTAAGTTGTATCGAAATGTTGTGCTTAATTGAAATTCCAGTAGCCAAAATCCATATCGAAACATTATATGGTGTATCGATACGCCTGGGGGATTTTGTAAAGTTTGGCTTGAAAACAATTAGAAAAAATTTTGGGGTTTTAAGTTTTGACTTTGAGTGAGACTTTTGTGTACATAAAAATTCATTTGCTTTTCCAAATTGGCCCTTAATTAATTCGGTATATCAAAATCAAACATATATTTTACAGTTTTATTTCACGAGCTTTGAATTTAGTGGGTGTGGTTACAATTTAGGCTTTATGGTTAAAATTTAGGGTTTATAGGTTAAAACCTAAATTCCTAATCATATTACCCTAAAAACTAAACCTTAACCTATAAACCTTAAATTCTAATCATTAACCCTAAATTCAAAACCCCTACACTTTAAACCCTATAAACCCTAAAATAGTTCCTTTAAACCCTAAAACTAAGATACTTGTGGAAACTTTTTGTAACGCCCCGGGTTTAGGGGTTGGATGTTACACGGGTAAATCAAGTTTGGGTCGTGAGCTTGATTTAAATTAAACTGGGCCTTGGTTTTAATTAAAAGAGGTTTGAAGTTCATTAAGGACATTTTGGTAAATTTTTAAATAAGGGGAAAAAGGATAAGTAAAAGGGAATTTTTGGAAAATCTTTCTCTTCTTCTTCTTCTTCCTTTCAAATTTCACGTTAAACCTCCCTAAACCCTCTTGTTACTATTCCATCAAATCCTTTCACCATTTCAAATGTTTTCATCAAGATAAGACTATTTTTGACTTGTCCTCTTCATTCCTAACACATTGATGGTTTTAGTTTTTGAAAAACACCATTGTTCAGATTTTCTAGTTTTCAAAATTTTAAAGAAAATGAAGGAGCTTTAGTGTGTTCTTGTTGGATTTTAGTTTTGTAAAGCTTATTTATGTTGAACCCTTGCCCTTAGATGCAATATATTTCAAAATGGATAGGTTTTAACAAGAATCCCGAAATGAGATATGGGTGTTTTAAAAGGGGTGAAAACTAGTGTTTTTGGTGTGGTTTTGTGAAAGAGAGTTGGGATGGGGTTATAGTGATACTAGAAGGTGGTTTTGAAGGTGTTTAGAAGTGTTTTGAGTGTTGAAATCATTGGTCTTTGGCTGGGCTATTGGGGAGTACGAAAATGGGGATTGTTGGTGTTGGCTTTGGTTTGAAATTGTGAGAAATTAGCTTGTAATTGTAGTTTTGGGGTTGTGACAGTGTTTTGTGATATTTTGGCTGAGCAATGTATTGTTTTTGATTGGTTATAATCAAGGGAAACCGTTGGAGAGGTTTCAGGCACGATTCTGGGGAATTTGGAGACTTGAGATCGGTGTTTCGACTTTCGGTTGGGTTTCATTGGTGAGTAGAAATGTTTTGAACTTGTTTTACTTTCGAAATGGGTTCTTGGGTGTTTGGGTGGAGCCTTGTGGGCTAACCTAAAACCAAGTGTAAGTTTACTAATCCTACCTTGATGGTTAAGTGATGATGTATGATTAATTGTTGTGATATCATACGCATTGTGGATTGCTTTTACATCCGTTGTTGTGGTGTAGTCGTTGTTGGTGTCGAGCCTCACGTGATGGTTGTCATAACTACGGTGATGTGTAGTCCCACCGGTAGTGACTAGTAGAAGAGTACGTTGATGTGTAGTCCCATCGGAAAACTAATAGTCGAAACGGTGATGTGTAGTCCCACCGTGTTTTGGTTGTGCTTGTGCAAACCATGTGATTGTGTTGTTGTGCTTCCTTTCGTGCATTTAAATGGCTTACTTAACCTTTAAGAAATGTGTTTTGAAAACTGCATTGTTGATGAGTTTTTAGAGCTTCACTCACAAAGCTATCAAGCTTCACTCAGGTAAGTTAGTTTGAATGGTTGCTTGCTATTGGACGGTGTATGATGCATGTTTTAGTGGCCTTGTTGTTTGTTAAGCGTTAGTCCAAAGTCCCCATTGTTAGGTGTTGTTGTCAAAAAAATGGTTTTTGGTTTAACGAGCTTGAGAACTTGTGTGTTGTATGTTTGTTGTTCTAGATTCTATCTCGATATGGTGAGACCGAGGGGGCGGCCTAGAGCGGGTGACCAGGCACCCGTGGGTGAGCCTCCTGTTCCTCCTACTCCCGATGGTAATGGAGTGGGTGGAGAAGGTAACGTGCCTCAGGCTGGTGCACAAGCCGGAGGTGATGGTAATGAGCCTCAGGCCGGTGTTAATGTTGGAGGTGTTGGGGCTCAGGAGGGTCAGGGTCCAGCGGGCGCGGACATGACCCATTTGATTCAGTCCATAGCCGGAGCTTTTCAGACAGCTTTGGCCGGTATACAAGCGGCACCACCACCTCAGGGTGCAGGTACATGATTACCCCAAGAGAGGTTTCGTAGCTTGGGCGGAGTTAAGTTCCGTGGGTTGACTCCCGATGGTTCAGAGGCGTGGTTTGAGAGTACTACACGCATCTTGGGTCAGATGGAATGCTCAGACGCCCGTAAGTTAGGCTGCATTGTCTCCTTGTTTTAGGAGGACGCATATACTTGATGGACCACTGTTACATCAGGTATGGCCGAAGCAAATATCACGCGGGAGTTTTTCAGAATTGCCTTTAAGAGAAAGTACCTCGGAGTTCGGTATTTGGATGAGAAGAAGAGGAAGTTTATGGCTTTGGTTCAGGGTAACAGAACCGTGTCCGAGTATGAGGTTCAATTTGTGAGATTGAGCCAGTATGCACCTGAGTTGGTTCCTAGTGAGAGGGAACGGTGTGATCGTTTCCGGTATGGGTTGACTAGAGCTTTGAAGACCTATCTGCTTGCCTCTAACTACACCGACTTTGATGTCTTGGTCTCTAAGGCCAAGGACATAGAGCAGAACTTAGGTTCCAATGCTCGTGCTAGTGGGTCCGATTTCGGGAAGAGACACGCGAATTGGGATAGAGACCATGCCAAGAGGCATAGAGATAGGAGGTATCAGCCCGATTCGAGACATAGGGGTGGTAACTATGGGCGGGGCCACTAGGGCCAAGGAGCTGTTGTACACACTCCGGAGTGCACTAGATGTGGGAGGCACCACCAGGGCGAGTGTATAGGTATCTACGGGGCGTGTTGGAACTGTAGCTCCCGAGACCATTTAAGGTGTGATTGTCCACACCCGGCTAGGGGTGGACCAGCTTCAGCTAGGGGTTTTGAGCATCAGAGAGGTCGTGGGCGCGATCATGGAAACTTTTAGCCGAGGAACGAGGGTCAGAGGAACTTAGCTCACGTAGTGGCAGTTCAGTTCGAGGGTGGAGGGCCGGATAGGGTGTATGCACAACGAGAGGATGGGAATGACACAGATGTCATCGCAGGTAATTTCTTGTTACAATCCTTGAGTTTGCTTTCTTTGATAGATTTGGGGTCGACACATTCATACATTTTGGGTGAGCACGCAAGGTCATTAGGGTTACCATGTGAGTGGTTAGAGGTAGGTGTAAATGTCACTAGCTCTTTTGGTGATACAGTGGTAGTTAGGAAAATTTATAGGAGGTGTCCCTTGATGGTTTATTCCGGTTGATATGATGGAGTTACCGTTCTACGGTTTTGACGTGATTTTGGGCATGAATTGGCTCGTAGAGCATAGAGCTAGGGTTGACTTTGAGATCAAGAGAGTCTCCTTGAAGCTTACAGATGATTTTGAGGTTGTGGTAGTTGGCGAGAACGTTAGGTTCTTGTCCAATGTTGTTTCTGCTTTGGAAGCTCATAAATTGTTGAATTCGGGTTGTCAGGCTTATTTGGCGTATGTAATGAATCCGAATATGAGTGAGGTTAGACCACAAGACATCAGAACAATATGTGATTTTCCGAGTGTTTTTCCAGAAGAGTTGTCGGGTTTGCCTCCAGATAGAGCAGTTGAGTTTGCTATTGAGACGTATTCCGATTCTACACCAGTGTTTATTGCTCTGTATAGAATGGCACCAAAAGAGTTGAAAGAGTTGAAGATGCAGCTTCAGGAGTTGTCCGATAGAGGTTTCATTATGTAACGCCCCGGTTTTGGGCTTAGAAGTTTTGGGCGTTGACCGGTTTGGTCAAAGTGTTGTTCGAATCTAAAGAGGTGAAATTAGGAAAGCCTAGTTCGGGTTGCATTAAAAATATGGAAAAATGTTCTAAAATCATCCTTTAATATAATTAAGTGAACTGTGAAATCAATTTTGAAAAATGGGTTTTGGAAGAGTGACATTTTGGTTAGTGACCAAAATGTAATTTTTGAAAGTTTTGTGATTGTTTTATAAAGAGTTGAAACTTTGAATCTTTAAGGAGCTATTATTCCAAAAGTAGTTTCTCCAGATTTTTCTAAGATATTTTGAGATTTATACTGATTTTAAAACATATCAAAAGTGGAGGGAAAGGCCATTTGGCTATTTTCCTAACTAACTTTTCTATTTTCTTTCTCTCATTTTCTCTCAATCCAAACACTTGTTTTCCAGAGAGTTGTTTCTGATTTTCTCACCTAAAATCCTCCTTTCAACATTCTTTTGATTCCTAATCAACATATCTTCAAAACCTCATCATTTGCTAGTTGATTCAACAAGGTTTTTGATTCCAAAAAGTGGAGAAACACAAGTTTGGAGATAAGAACGTCCTTCTCCTCTAAACTATCAGTTCTTTACTGAAATTCCCAAGTTCTTAACTCTTAATTGAAGTTTTATTAAAGGATTTTAAGTGGTGAAATGGATCTTGGTTTATAATGCAAGATTTGGTGATTTTTGATGATTTTCGTTAGATATGATTAATCTGTGATTTGAGGTGTGTTTTTGATGTTAAATGAACTCTAAATTGATAAGGAAATGAGTTTTGATTAATGCAATCCCGGATAGGTTGTGTTTCCTAAGTTTAGCTTGTGATTTTTGGATGTGTTTGTGGTGATCTTGTGGATCTGATGTTGCTGGAGGTATAAGGATGTTTATAGGTTGTTTTTAGATGTTAGATGGTGTTAATGGATGTTAGGTTTTGCTGGTTTATGGCTGGGCTTTGTTGAGAAGTGGTTTTGATGCAATTTCGGTTGTGTTTGGTGGCCGAAATTGGAGTGTGAATGAGAGCAGCGAGTTTGAGTGCTTTCATTGAAGCTTTTGATGCATGATGATGCATTAAATCTCTGCTTTAATGTGTTTAATCAGGGGAGGCATCTTTGGATCCAAGTGGTGGTGATCCGGAGGCTTGATTTGGTGCTTCGGCAAGAGGCGAAGTGGAATCGGTGAGTGAAATTGGGTTTTCGGCTTTGAAACCAATGTCTTGGGAGCTTAGTTTAAGTCTAAACAACTTTGCTAAGCTCAAGTGTAAGTTTTCGGAAATACTCTCTAGTGGTGGCCATGATTTGGTTGTTGTGCAATGTGGTTTATTGCATGATTTAAATTCTGTTTTGAAAGCATGATTTAGCATGGTTAATGCTGTTTTTTGTAAGCCATATGTTGAAGGAAGCTCAAGGTAAGAGTTCCTTGTTTTTGGACATTGTTTTAATGTGGTTTGATGCTTTAAAATGCATGATGTTTATGGCTTGGTTAAATGCTTTAAAACAGTGAAATATTGATGATAAATGATGTATATTGGCAAGTGATGTTTTGAAAAGGTTGAGGTCACTAAGGTGGTTAAAAGTCCTTGAGTGAGCCTTGTTACTTAAGAACATCAAGGTGGTTAAAAGTCCTTGGATGATTCTTGTTACGGACACAAAGGTGTTTAAAAGTCCTTGTGTGGTCCTTTCTATGGTGTTTAAAAGTCCATAGGCCAAGGTGTTTAAAAGTCCTTGGGGTCAAGGTGTTTAAAAGTCCTTGAGGTAACTTATATCATGGTGTTTAAAAGTCCATGGCCAAGGTGTTTAAAAGTCCTTGGGGTCCAAGGTGTTTAAAAGTCCTTGGGGTGAAAGTTGATGAACTTGTTTCCAAAGAAATGAATTGTATCACTTGTGGCCAATATGACATGTAATGAAATGAAGCATGAGATGCTTGTTAAAGTATGCTTTTGAGCATGTGTAAATGATGTTTTGAAGCATGATTTATAAGTGTTTTATAAATGCATTATTGAATGGTTTTACGAGCATTCCTCACTAAGCTTTTGCTTACGCTCTCTTTCGTTTTCTTAATTCAATAATGCAGAACATTAGAGTACTTGAGGGCAGCAAGGAGGGCAAGCATCCAAGTGGAAACAAAGCTCTAAGTATGGAAGGTTTTCTAAGTACATTTTAGCTTTTGGTAATTTGGCAATGGGGGACCTATGTGTATGTTTTGGGAGATGTTTTGAACTCCCTAAGTATGTTGTTTGATGTTGAGAAGGTTGGTTATGGTGTTGGATCTTTACATGCTTGTTTTGGAAGTTTATGCTTGAATGGCTTACTTGTGTAGGAAGCATGCCTATAGATTTGGGGCTTTTTGCTTATGATGTTGTTTTGTTGAGTTGAAGATGCTTATATGTCCCTTCTATGTTTAATTGCATGCTGGTAAAGTTTGGTGGCGTTTGGTGCATGATTGGATGTTTAATTGCATGTTTAACAATGCTTTTTGAGGCAATTTGTGCAGGGTGTTTCGGAACAGCACCTACCGTTTCGGAACGGGTGCCTTATTTGTGCCCAGGCGTCCGAAACGGGAGGGGCCGTTCCGAAACGGAAAGGCTACTGCCAGACCCCCGTTTCGGTACGCGTTGCGGAACGGCCCCGAGTTTCGAAACGGGCTATGCCTGTTTCGGAACGGGTGACCGTTGGGGGCTGACATTGGCAGTTATATGTTTTGGAATGTTTGCGTTTTGGTCCTGAAACTTGTTTGTGCAATTGTATGAGTTTGGGAAGTCCTTTTGAGCTGAAATTTTACAGAGAAGCATGAAACATGATTAATTTCAAGATGGTAACTTCAATTTGGGTTAAGTCCTTATAATTATCAGAATTTACAATTTGGTCCCTAAAGTTGTAAATTGTTCAATTGGGTCCCTGTTAGATCTCTGATGTTTATGATCTTTGAGTATGCTGTTGTATGAACATATCTAAGGCTTAATATGCATCTAGACAAGTTTTAAAAGAAAAAAAAAGGGTCGTTAATCAAGGTTGACTTTCGGGTTGACTTTGGTTTTCCCCGTGTGACTTTCTTAATTCGGGTCAACCGTCTAGGCCGGGTTAAGGGGGTTACACATTATACCTAGTATTTCTCCGTGGGGTGCTCCGGTCTTGTTTTTGTGAAAAAGAAGGACGGTAGTATGAGGATGTGTATAGATTATAGGCAGTTGAACAAGGTGATAGTGAAGAACAAGTACCCTTTGCCTAGGATAGATGACTTGCTTGATCAGTTGAGAGGTGCTTCAGTGTTTTCGAAGATTGATCTGAGGTCTGGGTACTATCAGTTGAAGGTAAAGGATGTGGACATACCAAAGACAACCTTTCGTACACGTTATGGGCACTATGAGTTATTGGTGATGCCTTTCAGGTTGACTAACGCTCCAACAGCTTTCATGGATATGATGAACCGTGTGTTTCACGAGTTCTTGGACAGGTTTGTGGTAGTGTTCATAGATGACATCTTAGTATACTCTAGGACCGAGGAGGAGCATGATAAGCATTTGCGGTTAGTGCTTCAGACCTTGCTTAAGAATCAGTTGTATGCCAAGCTAAGCAAATGTGAGTTTTGGATTAGGGAGGTAGTCTTCCTAGGTCACGTGATCTCGACTAAGGGGATTAGTGTGGATCCCAAGAAGATAGAAGCCATAGTGAATTGGAAACAGCCAAAGTCAGTGAAAGAGATCCGTAGTTTCTTAGGCATGGCGGGATATTATTGAAGATTTGTTGAAGGATTTTCTAGGATAGCAGCTCCGTTGACTAAGTTGCTTAAGAAGAAGGTCCTATATGAGTGGTCAGATGCAAGACAACAAGCGTTTGAGAAATTGAAGAAAGCCTTGACCGAAGCTCCTATCTAGATTCAGCCTGATCCGGGGAGAGAATTTGTGATTTATAGTGATGCATCATACGTAGGTTTAGGTTGTATGCTTATGCAAGAAGGTAAGGTGGTAGCATATGCTTCGAGACAGTTGAAAGTGCACTAGAAGAACTATCCCACTCATGACATAGAGTTAGCCGCAGTACTGACCACAAGAGTTTGAAGTACTTGATGTCTCAGAGGGAGCTGAACCTCAGACAACGTAGGTGGTTAGAGCTTCTTAAGAATTATGACCTCACGATAGAGTACCATCCGGGTAAGGTAAACGTAGTGGTCGATGCTTTGAGTATGAAGGTGGCAGTTGAGTTGCGAGCTATGTTTGCGAGATTGAGTGTGTCCAAGGATGGTGGTTTGATAGCTGAGCTTCAGGTTAAGCCTTCGTTAGTTTAGTTGATTCGAGAGAAGCAGTTGCGAGATGAGTCTTTGGCACCTCACGTGCAAGATATAGCCGAGGATAGGCCTACCGACTTTTGCTTTGGTGAGAATGGGATACTATGTTTCAAAGATAGGATAGTGGTTCCGGAAGATGCCAAGTTGAGACGTATGATCTTGAACGAAGCTCATAACAGTCCTTTTGCTATGCATCCGGGTAGTACGAAGATGTATTGTGGGTTAAAGGAAGAGTACTATTGGGTTGGGTTAAAGAAGGATGTGGCCAAGTTTGTGAGTAAGTGCATGGTATGTCACCGAGTTAAGGCCGAGCTTCAGTTTCCTTCAGGGTTGTTACAGCCGTTGAAGATTCTGGAATGGAAGTGGGAACGTATCACCATGGACTTTGTGTCAGGTTTACCGTTGACTCCTTCGAAGAAGAATTCAGTGTGGGTGATAGTCGATAGATTTACTAAGTGTGCGCACTTCATACATGTTCATACCACTTATACCTTAGATAAGTTGGCCGATTTGTACATTTGTGAGATAGTGAGACTACATGGGGTACCGAAATCAATTGCGTCAGATCGAGATCTGAGGTTTACAGCTAGATTTTGGGAGTGTCTGCATCCTGCCTTGGTACATGGTTGAACTTCAATACTTCGTATCATCCGCAGTCAGATGGTCAGTCAGAGAGGGTGATTCAGGTGTTGGAGGACATGTTGAGGTGTTGTATCATCGATTTTCAAGGGTCTTGGGAAAAACATCTACCGTTAGTAGAGTTTACATACAACAACAATTATTAGGATAGTATTCAGAAGGACCCGTATGAAGCTCTGTATGGTAGGAAGTGTAGGACTCCGATTTGTTGGGCCGAAGCCGGACATAAGCTTGCATCGATGCCCGATTTGCTTAAGGGAACTACCGAAAAGGTAAAGTTAATTTGTGATCGCTTGAAGGAAGCTTCAAACTGACAGAAGTCGTATGCCGACTTAAAGAGAAAAGAGATAGAGTATGTTGTGGGTGAGAAAGTGTTTTTGAAGGTCTCTGTAACACCCCAATTTTGGGCTTGGAAGTTTAGGTTCTGAACCGGACCGGTCTGATTTTCGGTTCGAATATAAAAGGTGGTTTTAGGGAAAGCATAGTTCGGGATGCTTTAAAAATATGGAAAAATATCTAAAAATCCTCTTTTAATATATATGAGAGAGTGGTGAAATCAATTTTACAAAATAAGGTTTGGAAGTGTGACATTTCGAAATGGTGACTAAAATGTAATTTTTGAAAAGTTCAGTGGTGACTGTTTTGTAAGGATTGAAACTTTGAATCTTTAAGGAGCTAATTTACCCAAGAAAGGATTTCTACAGATTTTTCTTATATTTTAATGATTTAATTAATGTTTAATTAATTAAAGGAAAAGTGGAAAACCATATTTTAGACTTTCATAACTAACTTTTGTTAAAACTTTCTCATCTCATTTTCTCTCAAAATTCCCTCAGCCAAACACATTTCTACATCAACATTTCTACTGATTTTCACACTAAATGATGAGGTTTCAATCATCAATTGATTCCTAGTCCTTTCTACATCAAAACCTCTTGATTTGCTTATTGAATTTTAAAGGATTTTGGCTCTAATCAAGGAGAAATCTACATTTAGAGGTAAGGATGTTCTTCTCCTCTAAATACTCAATTCTTTACTGAAATTCCCAAGTTCTCAATCCTTAAATTAAGTTTTATAAAAGGTTTTAATGTTGTGATCTTGATTTTGGCTTAAAACTCAAGATTTGGATTAAATCTTGAAGGAATTCGTGGTGGTTGTTTGGGCTCTGTTTTGAGATGGCTTTTTAATGTATTTTGGATGTTTAATGATGTGTAATTGAGGTTTAATCAATGCAATCCCGAATAGGTTGAATTTCCTAAGTTTTTGCTTATGAAAATGGTGGTTTTGGGGTGATCTTGGTGTTCTATTATAGCTGGAGGTATATGGACGAGTTTAGGTTCTTTTTGGATATTAATTGATGTTTAAGAATGTTTAGAAGTGATGGATCTTGGCTGGGTAATGTTGTGGAAGAGTTTGAAAGTGATTTCGGTTGTGTTTGGTAGCCGAAATGTTAGTTTTGGTGAGAGCGGTGAGTTTAAGTGTAATGGCTAAAGATTTTAATGCATGATGATGCATTAATCCTCTGCTTTGATGTGTTTGAAACAGGGGAGACATCTTCAGATCCTTGTGGTGTTGATCCGGAGGCTTGATCGGCGTTTCGGCAAGCTTGCGAAACGGAATTGGTGAGTGAAGTTGGGTTTTCAGCTTTGAAACCAATGTTTGAAGGTTTTGGGAGCTTAGTTTAAGTCTAAGCAACTTAACTAAGCTCAAGAGTAAGTTTTCGGAGAAACTCTCTCTTTGATGAACCATGAGATGGTTGGATGCAATGTATTAAATTTGCATGTTTAAATTCTGTTTTGAAAGCATGTTTTAGCATGACTAATGCTGGTTTTGAAAGCCATGTGTTGAAGGATGCTCAAGGTAAGAGATCCTTGGTTTGATATTGATAAATGTGGTTTTGATGCATAGTGATGCATGATGGTTTAATGGCTTTGATTAATGCTTTAAAACAGTGGATTGTTGATGATAAATGATGTATATTGGCAAGTGATGTGTTGGTTTTTAAAGTACTTGAATCGGATATAGTTAGCCGGCTATAGGATTGGGTGCACCGTGAATAAAGTCGCCTTGGATGTTGAGGGGTTGTAATTGTACCGTAAACTCCTTCCAAGTACACTAACGAGATGGTTTAGATCACAATGATGGTTAAAAGGCCATGTGTGGATCTTGTGTTGTGTGTCCCGTGTTCTCGTTAGTGATGTTATACAACTACCGATGAGTGATGTGGAGGGGTTGTGATTGTACCGTTAAACTCCATCACGGGTGTTGAGGGGTTGTGATTGTACCAGTAAACTCCACCTTGTGTGTTCGGTAATGTGTATGAAGCGTATAGGATAACGCTTGTAATCCGCGTATCCGATTGTGTTTTATGTTGTAAATGGTTATGGTTTATCACTTGGAAGCCAATATGACATGTTGATGTTAATGAAGCTTGAGGTGCTTGTTGAGTATGCATTGTTGCATGAGAAATGATGTTTATGTGTTAAAGGCCTTATGAAAGGTGTTTTATAAAATGCATTATTGTGTTGTTTCTTTAGAGCATGCCTCACTAAGCATTTGTGCTTACGCTCTCTCTCTCTTGAACTAATAATGCAGATAATTGAGGTGTTTGAGGGCAGCAAGGAGGATAAGAATCAGAAGAAAAGCTAAGCTCATGTATGGTGATGTTTTCACAACACTATTAGTTTTCGATATTTTGGCAATGGGAACCTAGGTTGTGTTTTGGGAGATGTTTTGGACTCCCTAAGTGTGGCATGATGCCTCTGATGTTTGGATTTGTAAATGGCCATTTTGATGCTTATATTGGTGTTTTGATGTTTGGTTGGTTTTGGATATTAGGATGCATGCCTATAGACTTGTGGATTTTCCTAATTGATGCCAAGAATGTGTTTTGATGATGCAAATATGTACCTTATATGTATGATGACTTGTTAGCATGATTAGAAGGTCACTAGAATGTGTTTGAGTGGATAAATGTGTGTTAAACCAGCAAATTCTGCACTTTCTGGGCAATCCGTATCGGAACGGGCACTAGTGTTTTGAAACCGGGGCCTGTAATGGCCTCCGTGTACCGAAACGGGTAGAGGTCGTTCCAAAATGTTTTGGCCACTGCCAGGCCCTGTTCCGATATAGGTCTCGAAACGTACCCGCAATTCGGTACGGTCAACCCCATATCGAAGCAGGTGACCGTTGGGCACTGATTTGAATGGTTTTGGTGGTTTGTATGTTTTACGTTTTAGTCCTGAAATTTGTATTTGCAATTGAATGAGTTTGAGATGTCCGATTAAAGTGAGATTTGACAGGGAAGCATGTAATATGATTAATTTCGAATTGATAACTTAAAAATCAGTTAAGTCCTCCACCTTTCCAGAAATTACAATTTGGTCCCTAACTTTTGTATGTTGTGCAATTGAGTCCCTTAATGTAATCTGATCGTTGTGCTTTTCAAGTATGTGTTTCTCAAGAGTACGCTTAGGATTAATGTGCATCTAAACAAGTTTAAAAAGAAAAAAAGGGTCATTAATCAAGGTTGACTTTCGGGTTGACTTTGGTTTTCCCCGTGTAATCTTCGTAGTTCGGGTCAACCGTCTAGGCCGGGCTAAGGGGGTTACATTTGGTGGTATCAGAGCTGAGTTCTCGAGTAAACGGGAATGATTATGTGGGTGATGTATGTATGATTGCATGATATGCTTTTTAAGTGAAAGTTTGATGTGTGAATTGTAAGTATGTTGCAGTTGTGATGTTATGCTGTGTTGAAGCATGTTAGAGGGACCCATTGCAATATCAAAACTAATGAAAGGAATTTTTTTTTAAAATGAGCTTGAGTGCTTGGATTACTTACCTTGTTGAGCCTAATTATGTTTATTGCATTTGTGTTAGTGCATTGTTTTAGTGAATGGGACCTCATAGAGAGACGAGAGTTAATACGCGAGCCATGGCTCAGAATGAGAATGAGGAGAATGTCGATAATGTTGTGGATTTACCACCTCCTCTTGGTGGTGGACCGCCCGGTGGTGGTGGTGCTGGAGGTGATGGAGCTGGTGTTGGTGCTGGTGCTGGGGTCGCTGGACCTGAAGCTGGGCAGGGGCAAGCTGCTCCTGACATGACAGTGTTGATACATGCTATTGTTGGAGCCTTTCAGGCAGCAGTAGCTAGAGCTCATGGAGCTGGGCATCAGGGTGATGCTAATGCGAGATTACCTTTGGAACGTCTGCGCAGTCTGGGAGGGACTGAGTTCAGAGGTTTATCTGCTGAGGGTTCCGAATCTTGGTTGGAAAGTACCAAGAGGATATTGGGACAAATGAACTGCAATGATGTGCAGAAGTTAGGATGTGTGGTATCGCTGTTACATGATGATGCATATACCTGGTGGACGACCACTGTCTCCGGGATGGAGGAAGTTGATGTGACTTGGACGTTCTTTTTGAACGCGTTCAAGCGAAAGTATCTAGGTGAGCGATACCTGGATGAAAAGAAAAGAGAGTTCATATCTCTTACACAAGGAAGTATGTCGGTGGCTGAGTACGAGATCCAGTTTGTCCGTTTTAGTCAGTACGCACCTGAGCTTATCCCTAATGAGCGGGAGAGGTGTGAACGTTTCCGATATGGTTTGGTGACGGATGTAAAGACCTTTATGCTTGCTGCTGAGTACACTGATTTTGATGTGCTGGTTAGTAGGGCGAAGGACATTGAGCAGAACCTGGGTTTGTCTTCTAGAGGTGCTGGTTCGGGCTCGAGCAAGAGAGCTGCTGAGTATAGTTCCGGTGGTGGACGGAACAAGAGAGGACGAGATAAGAGGTATCAGTCTTTCTCTAGGCGTGGTAGTGGAGGGCATGGTGCGCTTGTTCAGGGAGACAGGGCGAGAGCTGATCAGAACACGTGTTGGGCGTGTAGATCGCGTGGTCATTTGAGGCGTGATTGTCCTCGAGCGGCGAGGGAGGTTCAGGCTCCTGTGGCAGTGACTGGTAATTCGTGTTGGAATTGTGGTTCGGCAGACCACATGAAGAGGGAGTGTCCTCTATTGGCCGGTGGTGGTCAGGGACGTGCTCCTGGAGTTGTTGCACAACAGAGAGGTCATGGGCGCGGCCGTGGTAACTTCCAGCGCAGAGATGATGGCGGAAGGAATATGGCGCATGTGGTGGCTGTCCAACATGAGGGTGGTGGCCAGGCTCGAGTGTATGCGCAGCGAGAGGGGAGGAATGACACAGATGTGATCGCAGGTACCTTCACTTTGCAATCCTTGTCATTACTTTCCTTGATTGATTCTGGATCTACACACTCATACATTTTGCGTGAGCATGCTCAATTGCTTGGTTTACCTGTTGAGTATTTGGATGTTGGTATGCGTGTAACTAGTTCATTTGGTGAGACCGCTGTGACACGAAAGTTGTATAGAAGATGTCCTTTGGTAGTGCAAAACCATGTTTTTCATGTTGATCTCATGGAACTGCCATTCTATGGTTTTGATGTAATCCTTTGTATGGATTGGCTTGTTGAACATCGGGCCGTGGTGGATTTTGAGAACAAGCGAGTTTCGTTGAAGCTTGCGGATGATTATGAGGTAGTGGTGGTTGGTGAGAATGTGAAGTTTCTTGCCAATGTGGTGTCTTCCTTGGAGGCAAGCCGAATGCTGAGGCAAGGTTGTGAAGCCTACCTAGCCTTTGTGATGAATCCTAGCTCTAAGGAGTTACGAGTTCAAGATATCATGACTGTGCGAGAATTTCCTGGTGTGTTTCCGGAGGAGTTACCTGGATTACCTCCTAATCGAGGAGTTTGGGATTGAGCTGTATGAAAATACAACTCCAGTTTCCATTACTCCTTATCGAATGGCACCTAAAGAGTTGAAGGAGCTGAAGACGCAACTTCAGGAGTTGCTTGATCGTGGTTTCATTCGGCCGAGTGTGTCACCCTGGGGTGCACTGGTCTTGTTTGTGAAGAAAAAGGATGGCACTATGAGAATGTGCATCGACTACCGTCAGCTGAACAAGTTGACTATCAAGAATCGGTATCCATTGCCGAGGATTGATGATCTTTTTGATCAATTTCGGGGAGCGGCTGTGTTCTCTAAGATTGACTTAAGGTCAGGTTATTACCAGTTGAAGGTGAAGGATGTGGATGTGCCAAAGACAGCCTTCAGAACGAGGTATGGGCATTATGAGTTCCTT
This sequence comes from Hibiscus trionum, assembly GCA_030270665.1. Taxonomy (NCBI): domain Eukaryota; kingdom Viridiplantae; phylum Streptophyta; class Magnoliopsida; order Malvales; family Malvaceae; genus Hibiscus; species Hibiscus trionum. The sequence goes on from BSYR01000013.1 coordinate 15,969,377, forward strand.
GTGATGCCGTTTGGTTTGACGAATGCTCCTACAGCTTTTATGGACATGATGAATAGAGTGTTCCATGAATATTTGGACAAGTTTGTTGTGGTGTTCATTGATGATATCCTCGTGTACTCTCGTACTGAGGAGGAGCATGAGGGGCATTTGAGGATTGTGTTGCAGGCTTTGTTGGAGAATCAGCTTTATGCTAAGCTAAGCAAGTGTGAATTTTGGCTTAGGGAAGTTGTGTTCCTTGGTCATGTGGTTTCTGCTGGGGGGATTCGTGTTGATCCTCGGAAGATTGAGGCAATGATGAATTGGAAGCCTTCTAAGTCTGTTCATGAAGTCCGTAGTTTCCTTAGTTTGGCAAGATACTATCGGAGGTTCGTGGATGGATTTTCAAAGATTGATGCACCTTTGACGAAGTTGTTTCAGAAAGATGTTAAGTATGAGTGGACGGAAGCGAGACAGCAGGCTTTTGAGAAGCTTAAGGCAGCTTTGACGCAAGCTCCTATATTGGTTCAGCCTGAATCAGGGAAAGAGTTTGTGGTGTACAGTGATGCATCCTATGTTGGTTTGGGGTGTGTGTTAATGCAAGAGGGTAAGGTGGTGGCTTATGCATCGCGCCAGTTGAAGGTGCATGAGCGCAACTATCCTACGCATGACATTGAATTGGTTGCGGTGGTTTTTTCTTTGAAAATCTGGAGACGTTACCTGTATGGTGAGAAGTGTATGGTGTACACGGATCACAAGAGTTTGAGGTATCTAATGTCTCAGAAAGAGTTGAATCTTAGGCAACGACGTTGGGTGGAGTTGCTTAAAGATTACGATCTGACGATCGAGTACCATCCGGGAAAAGCTAATGTTGTAGCGGATGCCTTGAGTAGGAAGGTGGCAGTGGAGTTGAGGGCTATGTTTGCCAGCTTGAGTATTTCGCTAGATGGAGGTCTTGTGGCTGAATTGCAAGTGAAACCATCCTTGGTTCAGTTGATAAAGGATAAGCAGCTGTTGGATGATTCCTTGGTGCCACATGTTCAGGATATTGCTGAGGATAGGCCATCGGATTTCTGCTTTAATGATGATGGAGTTTTATGTTTTTGGAGTCGGATAGCAGTGCCCAATGATGCTGAGTTGAGGCGTGCTATTCTGACTGAAGCTCATAGTAGTCCTTTTGCTATGCACCCTAGTAGTACAAAGATGTATCGTGATCTTCGTGATGAGTACTATTGGGTGGGTTTAAAGAAAGATGTTGCTGAGTATGTGAGCAAGTGCATGGTTTGTCAGCGAGTTAAGGCTGAGCATCAGTTCCCTTCTGGGTTGTTGCAACCGTTGAGGATTCCTGAGTGGAAGTGTGAAAGGATTACCATGGACTTTGTGTCTGGTTTACCTTTGTCGCCATCGAAGAAGAATTCGGTGTGGGTGATTGTGGATCGCCTGACGAAGTGTGCGCATTTCTTGCCTGTGCATACCACGTATACTTTGGACAAGCTTGCGGAGTTGTACATTGCTGAGATTGTGCGACTGCATGGTGTGCCAAAGTCTATAGTGTCGGATAGGGATCCGAGGTTTAAATCACGTTTCTGGGAATGTTTGCATCAAGCTTTGGGTACAAGGTTGAATTTCAGTACTTCTTATCATCCACAGTCGGATGGACAGTCTGAGCGTGTTATCCAAGTGCTGGAGGATATGTTGAGGTGTTGTGTGATTGAGTTTCAGGGTTCTTGGGAGAAACATTTGCCTTTGGTGGAGTTTGCTTATAATAATAGTTACCAGGCAAGTATTCAAATGGCACCTTATGAAGCCTTGTACGGGAGGAAATGCAGAACTCTCTTTGTTGGGCTGAAACAGGTCAGAAGTTAGTTTCAATGCCAGCTTTGTTGAAAGGAACCACCGAGAAGGTGAAGCTCATTTGTGAACGATTGAAGGCAGCTTCTGATCGACAGAAGTCTTACGCGGATTTGAAGCGTAAGGAGATTGAGTATGCGGTAGGTGACCGTGTGTTTTTGAAGGTTTCGCCTTGGAAGAAGGTGATGAGGTTTGGTCGAAAGGGTAAGTTGTCCCCTAGGTACATTTGACCATACGAGGCGATTGAGAGTGTGGGTCCTGTTGCGTATAAGTTGAGGTTGCCACAAGAGTTGGAAAATATTCATGATGTGTTTCATGTCTCCATGCTGCGGAGGTATAGATCTGATCCTTCGCATGTTATGCCTGTTGAGGAAGTGGAGTTGAATCCAGACTTGACCTATGATGAGGAGCCGGTGGAAATTATGGATTCAGACAATAAGGTTCTTCGAGGCAAGACCACTGATTTGGTAAAGGTGCTGTGGAAGCATCGTGGTATAGAAGAAGCCACGTGGGAAAGAAAGGATGACATGTTGAAGCAGTTTCCGTACCTTTTTCCTCCAGGTAAATTTCGAGGATGAAATTTCTTAAGGGGGGAGATTTGTAACACCCCAATTTTGGGCTTGGAAGTTTAGGGTCTGAACCGGACCGGTCTGATTTTCGGTTCGAATATAAAAGGTTGTTTTAGGGAAAGCCTAGTTCGGGATGCTTTAAAAATATGGAAAAATATCTAAAAATCCTCTTTTAATATATATGAGAGAGTGGTGAAATCAATTTTACAAAATAAGGTTTGGAAGTGTGACATTTCGAAATGGTGACTAAAATGTAATATTTGAAAAGTTCAGTGGTGACTATTTTGTAAGGATTGAAACTTTGAATCTTTAAGGAGCTAATTTACCCAAGAAAGGATTTCTCCAGATTTTTCTTAGATTTTAATGATTTAATTAATGTTTAATTAATTAAAGGAAAAGTGGAAAACCATATTTTATACTTTCATAACTAACTTTTATTAAAACCTTCTCATCTCATTTTCTCTCAAAATTCCCTCAGCCAAACACATTTCTACAACAACATTTCTACTGATTTTCACACTAAATGATGAGGTTTCAATCATCAATTGATTCCTAGTCCTTTCTACATCAAAACCTCTTGATTTGCTTATTGAATTTTAAAGGATTTTGCTCTAATCAAGGAGAAATATACATTTAGAGGTAAGGATGTTCTTCTCCTCTAAATACTCAGTTCTTTACTGAAATTCCCAAGTTCTCAATCCTTAAATTAAGTTTCATAAAAGGTTTTAATGTTGTGATCTTGATTTTGGCTTAAAACTCAAGATTTGGATTAAATCTTGAAGGAATTCGTGGTAATTGTTTGGGCTCTATTTTGAGATGGCTATTTAATGTATTTTGGATGTTTAATGATGTGTAATTGAGGTTTAATCAATGCAATTCCGAATAGGTTGAATTTCCTAAGTTTTTGCTTATGAAAATGGTGGTTTTTGGGGTGATCTTGGTGTTCTGTTATAGTTGGAGGTATAAGAACGAGTTTAGGTTCTTTTTGGATGTTAATTGATGTTTAAGAATGTTTAGAAGTGATGGATCTTGGCTGGGTAATGTTGTGGAAGAGTTTGGAAGTGATTTCAGTTGTGTTTGGTAGCCGAAATGTTAGTTTTGGTGAGAGCGGTGAGTTTAGGTGTAATGGCTGAAGATTTTAATGCATGATGATGCATTAATCCTCTGCTTTGATGTGTTTGAAACAGGGGAGACATCTTCGGATCCTTGTGGTGTTGATCCGGAGGCTTGATCGGCGTTTCGGCAAGCTTGTGAAACGGAATTGGTGAGTGAAGTTGGGTTTTCAGCTTTGAAACCAATGTTTGAAGGTTTTGGGAGCTTAGTTTAAGTCTAAGCAACTTAACTAAGCTCAAGAGTAAGTTTTCGGAGAAACTCTCTCTTTGATGAACCATGAGATGGTTGGATGCAATGTATTTAATTTGCATGTTTAAATTCTGTTTTGAAAGCATGTTTTAGCATGACTAATGCTGGTTTTGAAAGCCATGTGTTGAAGGATGCTCAAGGTATGAAATCCTTGGTTTGATATTGATAAATGTGGTTTTGATGCATAGTGATGCATGATGGTTTAATGGTTTTGATTAATGCTTTAAAATAGTGGATTGTTGATGATAAATGATGTATATTGGCAAGTGATGTGTTGGTTTTTAAAGTACTTGAATCGGATATAGTTAGCCGGCTATAGGATTGGGTGCACCGTGAATAAAGTCGCCTTGGATGTTGAGGGGTTGTAATTGTACCATAAACTCCATCCAAGTACACTAACGAGATGGTTTAGATCACAATGGTGGTTAAAAGGCCATGTGTGGATCTTGTGTTGTGTGTCCCGTGTTCTCGTTAGTGATGTTATACAACTACCGATGAGTGATGTGGAGGGGTTGTGATTGTACCGTTAAACTCCATCACGGGTGTTGAGGGGTTGTGATTGTACCGGTAAACTCCACCTTGTGTGTTCGGTAATGTGTATGAAGCGTATAGGATAACGCTTGTAATCCGCGTATCCGATTGCGTTTTATGTTGTAAATGGTTATGGTTTATCACTTGGAAGCCAATATGACATGTTGATGTTAATGAAGCTTGAGGTGCTTGTTGAGTATGCATTGTTGCATGAGAAATGATGTTTATGTGTTAAAGGCCTTATGAAAGGTGTTTTATAAAATGCATTATTGTGTTGTTTCTTTAGAGCATGCCTCACTAAGCATTTGTGCTTACGCTCTCTCTCTTGAACTAATAATGCAGATAATTGAGGTGTTTGAGGGCAGCAAGGAGGCTAAGAATCCAAGGAAAAGTTAAGCTCATGTATGGTGATGTTTTCACAACACTATTAGTTATCGATATTTTGGCAATGGGAACCTAGGTTGTGTTTTGGGAGATGTTTTGGACTCCCTAAGTGTGGCATGATGCCTCTGATGTTTGGATTTGTAAATGGCCATTTTGATGCTTATATTGGTGTTTTGATGTTTGGTTGGTTTTGGATATTAGGATGCATGCCTATAGACTTGTGGATTTTCCTAATTGATGCCATGAATGTGTTTTGATGATGCAAATATGTACCTTATATGTATGATGACTTGTTGGCATGATTAGGAGGTCACTAGAATGTGTTTGAGTGGATAAATGTGTGTTAAACCATCAAATTCTGCACTTTCTGGGCAATTCGTATCGGAACGAGCACTAGCGTTTCGAAACGGGGGCCTGTAATGGCCTTCGTGTATGGAAGCGGGTAGAGGCCTTTCCGAAAAGTTTTGGCCACTGCCAGGCCCTGTTCCGATACAGGTTTTGAAACGTACCTGTGTTTCGGTACGGTCAACCCCGTATCGAAACAGGTGACCGTTGGGCACTGATTTGAATGGTTTTGATGGTTTGCATGTTTTACGTTTTAGTCCTGAAATTTGTATTTGCAATTGAATGAGTTTGAGATGTCCGATTAAAGTGAGATTTGACAGGGAAGCATGTAATATGATTAATTTTGAATTGGTAACTTAAAAATCAGTTAAGTCCTCCACCTTTCCAGAAATTACAATTTGGTCCCTAACTTTTGTATGTTGTGCAATTGAGTCCCTTAATGTAATCCGATCGCTGTTCTTTTCAAGTATGTGTTTCTCAAGAGTACGCTTAGGATTAATGTGCATCTAGACAAGTTTAAAAAGAAAAAAAAGGGTCGTTAATCAAGGTTGACTTTCGGGTTGACTTTGGTTTTCCCCGTGTAATCTTCATAGTTTGGGTCAACCGTCTAGGCCGGGCTAAGGGGGTTACAGTCTCACCTTGGAAGAAGGTGATGAGGTTTGGTAGGAAGGGTAAGTTAAGCCCGAGATTCATTGGACCTTATGAGGTAGTTGAGAGGGTTGGTCCCGTTGCGTATAGATTGAGGCTCCCGACCGAACTAGAGAAGATTCACGATGTATTCCATGTATCAATGCTCCGAAAGTATAGACCAGATCCGTCTCACATAATGCCAATGGAAGAGATTGAGTTGAACCCTGACTTGTCCTATGACGAAGAACCGGTTGAGATTCTTGCTGCGGATAAGAAAGTATTGCATGGAAGGTCTATCGAGTTAGTCAAGGTCTTGTGGAGACACCGAGGTGTGGAGGAAGCAACTTGGGAGAGAAAGGAGGACATGGAAAAACAGTTTCCGTACCTCTTTCTGTCAGGTAATTTCGGGGACGAAATTCCTTAAGTGGGGGAGAGTTGTAACGCCCTGGGCTTAGGGGTCAGATGTTACACGGGTAAATTGGGTTTGGGTCGTGGGCTCGATTTAAATTAAATTGGGCCTTGGTTTTAATTAAAAGAGGTTTGAAGTTCATTAAGAGTATTTTGGTAAATTTTTAAATAAGGGGAAAAAGGATGAGTAAAAGGGGATTTTTGGAAAATCTTTCTCTTCTTCTTCTTCTTCCTTTCAAATTTCACGTTAAACCTCCCTAAACCCTCTTGTTACTATTCCATCAAATCCTTTCACCATTTCAAGTGTTTTCATCAAGGTAAGACTATTTTTGACTTGTCCTCTTCATTCCTAACACATTGATGGTTTTAGTTTTTGAAAAGCACCACTGTTGAGATTTTCTAGTTTTCAAGGTTTTAAAGAAAATGAACGAGCTTTAGTGTGTTCTTGTTGGATTTTCGTTTTGTAAAGCTTATTTATGTTGAACCCTTGCCCTTAGATGCAATATATTTCAAAATGGAGAGGTTTTAACAAGAATCTCGAAATGGGTTTTGTGGGTGTTTTAAAAGGGGTGAAAACTAGTGTTTTTAGTGTAGTTTTGTGAAAGGGAGTTGGGCTGGGGTTATAGAGATACTAGAAGGTGGTTTTGAAGGTGTTTAGAAGTGTTTTGAGTGTTGAAATCATTGGTCTTCGGCTGGGCTATTGGGGAGTACGAAAATGGGGATTGTTGGTGTTGGCTTTGGTTTGAAATTGTGAGAAATTAGCTTGTAATTGTAGTTTGGGGTTGTGACAGTGTTTTGTGAAGTTTTGGCTGAGCAATGTATTGTTTTTGATTGGTTAGAACCAAGGGAAACTGTTGGAGAGGCTTCGGGCACGATTCCGGGGAATTTGGAAACTTGAGATCGGTGTTTCGGCTTCCAGTTGGGTTTCATCGGTGAGTGGAAATGTTTTGAACTTGTTTTGCTTTTGAAATGGGTTCTTGGGGGTTTGGGTGGAGCCTTGTGGGCTAACCTAAACCCAAGTGGAAGTTTACTAATCCTACCTTGATGGTTAAGTGATGATGTATGATTAATTGTTGTGATATCATATGTATTGTGGATTGCTTTTACATCCGTTGTTGTGGTGTAGTCGTTGTTGGTGTCGAGCCTCACGTGATGGTTGTCATAACTACGGTGATGTGTAGTCCCACCGGTAGTGACTAGTAGAAGAGTACGTTGATGTGTAGTCCCATCAGAAAACTACTAGTCGAAACGGTGATGTGTAGTCCCACCGTGTTTTGGTTGTGCATGTGCAAACCATGTGATTGTATTGTTGTGCTTCATTTCGTGCATTTAAATGGCTTACTTAACCTTTAAGAAAAGTGTTTTGAAAACTGCACTGTTGATGAGTATTTAGAGCTTCGCTCACTAAGCTATCAAGCTTACGCTCTTCTTTTTCCAACATGCAGATCGTTAGAGTTTCGGAAGGCATGTGGGAAAGGGATGAGCTTTTTGGAGTTCTCGAGTAGCTCAAGTATGATTTAAGTATTTTTAATAATGCCTAGACAATGGGGGTATAGACTTGTATGGGGTTGGTGTTCAACTCCTTATATTGACTTGTTGATGCTATGTGTTTTGTGTGAGTGTTGTTAGACTCATATGTGCTTGTTTTTAATGTTTATGCCTTGGGCGTGAATTTGTAAACCATGGTTATGATATTGCTTATGTGGTTGTTTGAAAGCATGTGAGACCTTTTATGAAATGGATATGGTGTAGTTATGTATGCTTTCATGTAAGAATCCTACCTAATTGCCTATCTTGTGTTGGATGCCATGTTGTTCGGTTATGTTGAATCGCATGACATGTTTTGGTTGCTAAATGACGTATGAGAGTTGGTGGGTTGCTAGATGAGTCGTAAAATGCATCTAGAGTTGAGTCTTGGTTTGTTTTGCAGCTAAATTGATTCTTGCAGTGCAAGGCGTATCGGTACGCCCAAGGGCCGTATCGATACGGTCCTACACTTTGGGGCTCAGTTTAAGCCTAGCGTACCGGTACACAGGGGGTGTATCGATACGCAAAAGCTCTCTAGAAATCTGAGAAATTGATGAGATTTTGGTGTATCGGTACGAGTCTAGGGTGTATCGGTACGGTCTTTTATTGTTGATCGTGAGAAGTTGACCGTTGAGAGCGTATCGGTACGGTCAATCAGTGTACCGATGCGGTCTCCCTAGGTTGACAATGGGTTGCTGACCAAGTCAAGGTGTATCGATACGGTCTCTCTGAGTATCGATATGGCCAGTTGTAAGAATAAATTGGGCTGTTGAGTTGCTTGTTTTAATTGCTTCGCATCGTTTCATTGTCTTTTCGTTGTCGTTTATCACATAGGATGTATTAAAGCATTTAGACAAGATAATAATTAAAAGAAATTTTCTAGGGTTGCTAACCGAATGGGAGCCTTAACGGGTTTCACTTCAGTTTTCCCCGTGTAACCTACTTGGACCGGTCAGTCGTCCAGACGGGACGAGGAGGTTACACTTTTCATTTTCACCGCCAGTGTATGAGATATTCTCCCTAAAAACAATCTAATTTTTTAATATGTCATATCCAAGTTATTAATACAATATGTATATATATGTTTAAAATCCTATAAAATCCATGACTACTGGTACGAGTTGACCTATACTGATACTGCTTGATTGGCGTACCGATATTGGTTGAAGCCTGTACTGGTACACTACACTCACTTCATCCTTGCTCTTCGTGTTTAACAAGGGGTATCGGTACGACCTCTTGCGTACCGGAGCCCAGAAATGAATTCTAAATGGAAGAGTTTCAACTCGAAATTCTCAAATCGAGACATATAAGTGGTTACATGCTCCCTAAAGTCTATATGGATATTTATTAGCATATTATGACCAATTAAACACCTTTCTAACACAAGGAAAATATCAAGATCAACCAATGACTAACATGCTTGAAAACACCCATCATACATCATGCTTAGAGCAAAGCAATCACTATTATAGAAGGCAAGAAGCATTTCAAAGTAGATGTACAAACCTTACAAAAACCCAAAATCTCTCTTCCAACAAGTTTTCCATCACTTTTTTTTCTTGTTTTTGGTGTTGGACGGCTCTCCAACCTCTTTAACTAATCAACAAGTGTAAAATGAATTTGTTACAGTCTTTAATGATTAGTAACATGTTTTAAACAAATTTATAACTAGAAATACGTCCAAAAATACTCTCCAATTATAATATTCTCTAAAACCTATCTCCCATCTCACCGCCATTTTCAACCTTGTGAAACCTATGTTTGATTTTGATATAGTTAAGTTGTTAAGGATTAAATTGAAAACTTGAAATTGATTTCTAAGTCCCTTTAATAATTTATAAATCACCAACACTTTAAACTGATTTCAAAAACTCAAACTCCAAATATTTTCTAAGTGTTCCAAGGCCAAAGTATTGAAAATCGTCCAGGTGTATCGATACGCTTCCAGCCATATCGATACATTTTTTACAAAGTTGGCTACTGGAAAGACGCATTTCGATACGCTCTTAAACGTATCGAAACAGCGTATCGAAACAGATTCAATCTGTATCGATACGCCCCTCTGCAAAAACTGTAGGAGTTTGAATGGTGAACCAATACGGCTTAACCAGTATCGATACGGTTTTGATTGAATTTTTAATTCGAAGTGTTTTAAATGTTTTCGACCGTTGGTGTCAGTCGTTAGGTAACTAACATTTAAAGTGGCAGTTGATCCATATCGATACGGTAAACCCCTGTATCGAAACGGAGACTTCCAGTGAGCTAAGTTGAGAAAAGGTATCGATACGGTCTCTTCTGTATTGAAACGGTCCCTGTCCCGTACCGATACGCTTACGTGCGTTTCGATACGCCCTCTTTATTATGTACAACGACTCTTTCTGTTTTGAGACATGTATCGATACGGCTCCCCGTGTACCGATACAAATAGCTGCAGAAGTGCATTTATGGTGGAAAGAGAGGGTCCTAACGGCTATAATCAATTTCCTAACCACCCAAACGGCTAGAATTGATAGAGAATGTATAAATTGAAGCTCTTTGAAGACCAACAACAACTATTGCATTAAAAGACAAAACATCCAAGCAAAAATCCAACCTCAAGTGTGCCTATTTTCCAATTTCTTGTAACCCAAAATTGAGTTGTATTCAATTCTTATTCTATCTTCAAATTTGGGTTGAGTGTTGTACTTCAAGGGACAAAATTGTATTTGAGAGATACACTTCTTGTCCAATTTCTTCTTTGTTTATTTGTGAGGGTTTGGTCAAATTTTGGGTAGAAAATTTGACCGATTGTGTAAAGGTTACCTTCTAAGCCTTGAAAAGGGGAAGAACAAATTAGTGAATTGTTGCAAATCCTTAGTAGTAGCTAAGGTAGTGGATGTAGAGTTCATTTGGAACTTGAACCACTCTAAAATCCTTTGTTCATTTTTAATTGTCCATTCACTCCAACAAAGTTTTAAAATCCCAATTCACCCCCTCTTGGTCTTGATCATTCAATCGATCCACTCAACAATTGGTATCATAGCCTACCTCTTTGAAGGATTAACAACCACTAGAGGAGTTCCTAGGAAGAGTGTGATCATCCAAAAATCAAGGCATGGCATCTACCTCCAGATCTAGTATGTATGAGTCTCAATCCACTACAAAACCGCCTTTCTTCAATGGTGACAACTATCCGTTTTGGAAGAATCTGATGCGCCTCTTCATCAAGTCCAACGATTACTTGGTTTGGGATGTCATTGAAGATGGTCCCCACATTCCATTGAAACAAGATAATGAAGAAGGATGGTTCTAAATAAAAAGATGGAGATGAGTGAAGAAGAGAGGAAGAAGATCCAAATAAATGACAAAGCTCTTCACATGCTCTTTTGTTCTTTCGGTCCCGACATCTACTCCAAAGTCTCCTCCATTGAGAGTGCCAAGGAAGTGTGGGATACTCTAGAGACCACCTATGAAGGAACCAATGGTGTGAAGGAAACCAAGATTGGAATTCTCAATCTTAGTTATGAGAATTTCAAGATGGAGCCCGATGAAACGGTGTCCAAAATGTTTGATCGCTTCTCAACCATCGTCAACGGGCTTAAAGGCTTTGGAGAGACTATTCCTGAAGACAAGCTTGTCCGGAAGCTACTCTACTCACTTCCCGAATCTTGGGATGGGAAGAGAATCGCCATCATCGAGGCCAAAAACTTGAAGACTCTAAAACTTGATGAGCTAGTGGGTTCTCTCCTTAATCATGAGATTATGAAGCAAGGAATGGAAGAAGAAAAGAAGAAGGAAGAGAAAAGAGTAGAGAAGCTAGAGGTGGAAAAGAAGAAGAAAATGGGAGTGGCTCCCAAAGCTTCATTACTTGAGAAGAGCTCTTCTAGTGAGGAGGATGACCTTGAAGAATTGGCTATAATAGCCAAAAAGTTCTCTCGATTCATGAGGTCCAACCGTGGAAGGAAAATTCAAAGAAAGATGGACTTCAAAGGTAAAAGCAAAGAAAAAGGGAGGGATCAAATCATTTGCTTCGAGTGCAACAAGCCCGGTCACATTCGTTCGGAGTGCCCTCAACTCAAGAAGAAGGGCTTTGAGAAGAAGAAGAAGCTCAAAGCCAAGCTTGCTACTTGGAGTGATAAGGAGTCATCCGAGGATGACGAACAAGAAGTGGCCAACCTTTGTCTCATGGAACTTGAGGAATTCAATGATGCATATGATGAGTTGCAAGAGGTTTATGATGAGTTAGTTGAGAAATACAAGGAGTCGGTCATTAGGAATAAGAAAATTATTTCGGAATTAAATGATAAAAATGACTCACTTTCTCAAGCTAACTTAAAATTTGAGAAAAAGATTTTAGGTTTGAAAGATGAACTTAAGTTTTTCCAAGATGAAAATGTAGACCTAAATAATCTTCTTTCTCAATGCAATAGTGAACACCAAAAGGTGTTAGGTGAGCTTAACAAGCTCAAAAAGTCTTTTAAATATGTTGGTAGTGTGAAGCATGAAAAAGACGAATCTTCTAAAACAAACCAACCTAGGAGAAAGACTAATAACTACAAACAAAGTAGCTTCCCTAGACATAATAGAACTAAAAAGATTAGAAGTGTATGGGTTCCTAAGGAACTTGTAAAATCTAATAATATTGTTGCTATGTCACCTTGGATTCCTAAGGGAACCAAGCTATTGGGAGCTAACACTCGTGGACCCAAAATGATTTGGGTACCAAAAACAAAAGTTTAATATTTTTGTTTGTAGGGGAAGCATTGCTACAAGGCCAAAGCACAAAGTCAAAATTCATGGTACCTTGATAGTGAATGCTCGAGGCATATGACCGGAGACAAGAGTAGATTCATGGACTTAAAGCCAAAAAGTGGAGGAGTGGTGACATTTGGTGACAACTCCAAAGGCCACATTAAAGGTATTGGCTCCATAGGTAATCACTCTACCATTCTTATTGAAAATGTCTTGTATGTCGATGGTCTTAAACATAATTTGTTTAGCATAAGCCAATTATGTGATAAAGGATTTAATGTATTATTTGATAAAAATGGGTGCAAAATTGTTGACATTAAATCTAATAATATTATGCTCATAGGTCATCGCATAGGTAACATTTACATGGTGCATTTAGATGACATACATACATCCCATGCATGTTTAGTAGCTCAAAATGAAAATGATGAATGGCTATGGCATAGGAAACTAGGACATGCTAGCATTAGTGTTTTAGAAAATTAGTTTCCCTTGATCTAGTTAGAGGTTTACCCAAGATTAAGTTCTCAAACGATAAAATTTGTGATGCATGCTCTAAGGGTAAACAACATAAGTCATCCTTTAAATTCATTAATGATGTTTCTACAAGTAGGTGTTTACAACTTATCCACATGGATTTATTTGGGCCAATTAGGACTATGAGCTTGGGTGGTAAATCTTATGCATTTGTTCTTGTTGATGATTTTTCTAGATTTACTTGGGTTCTATTTTTAAGTACTAAAGATGAGGCTTTAGAAAAATTCATCACATTTTCAAAACTAACCCAAAATGATCTTGAACTTAGAATTTCTCATATTAGAAGTGATCATGGAACCGAATTTCAAAATTTAGGGTTTGAAGAGTTTTTAAATGAAAATGGTATTAGCTAAAAAAATTCGGCTCCTCGAACTCCTCAACAAAATTGGGTAGTTGAGAGGAAAAATAGAACCATACAAGAAATGGCAAGAACCATGCTTTGTGAAAACAATTTACCTAAATATTTTTTGGCAGAAGCCACAAACACCGCTTGCTACATTGTAAACCGAGTAATGATTAGGCCAATTTTAAAGAAAACACCATATGAGATTTTAAAATCTAAAAAGCCTAACATTATCTATTTTCATTCATTTGGTTGCAAGTGTTTTGTTTTAAATAATGGAAAAGACAACCTAGGTAAATTTGATGCAAAAAGTGATGAAGCTATTTACATAGGATATTCTTTAACCTCTAAAGCTTATCGTGTATTTAACAAGAGAAGTTTAGTTGTAGAAGAATCTATACATGTTGTATTCGATGATAATCTCCTTCCAAGGAAGGATTCTTGTGATGATGATGATGTAGGAATCATAAATGCTTTTGATGGAGGACAAACTTCAAAGGAGGATGGATGAGATCCCATCAAAAGAAGAGGATACACAAGATCCACCTCTTGAACCCTTGAAGGACTTGGCTCTTGAGGAAAAGGAAGTGAGCTACCCAAGAGAGTTCAACTATGTCAAAGATGGTGAAATCTTGGGTGATCCATCCAAGGGGGTAACCACTAGATCTTCTCTTAAACTTATGAACCATGTTGCCTTTATCTCATGCATAGAGCCTAAGAATATAAAAGAAGCATTGAAAGATGATTTTTGGATTATGGCTATGCAAGAAGAGTTAAATCAATTTGAGAGAAGTAATGTTTGGAAATTAGTTGATAGGCCTAGTAATCAATCTACTATAGGAACTAAATGGGTCTTTAGGAACAAACTAGATGAGAGTGGTAACATTGTGAAAAATAAAGCTAGATTAGTAGCACAAGGTTACACTCAAGAAGAGGGAATAGATTTTGATGAAACCTATGCACCCGTAGCTAGAATGGAAGCCATTAGGATGTTGCTTGCATATGCATGTTATCATGATTTCAAGCTTTTTCAAATGGATGTTAAAAGCGCATTTTTAAATGGTTTTATAAATGAGGAAGTGTATGTGGAGAAACCACCGGGTTTTGAAGACTCAAAATTTCCAAATCATGTTTTCAAACTTACTAAAGCACTTATGGTTTAAAACAAGCTCATAGAGCTTGGTATGAAAGACTTTCAAACTTTTTAATTGAAAAAGGTTTTGAAAAAGGTAAGGTGGACACTACACTTTTCATAAAAATGTATAGAAATGACATCTTAGTAGTACAAATTTATGTTGATGATATTATTTTTGGTTCTACTAACGAATGTCATTGCAAAGAGTTTGCTAAGTTAATGCAAGGTGAATTCGAGATGAGCATGATGGGGGAGCTCTCATTCTTTTTGGGACTCCAAATCAAGCAAAGGAAGGATGACACCTTCATCAATCAAGCAAAGTACATCAAGGACATGCTCAAGAAGTTTGACTTGGAGAATGCAAAGCCTCAAGCCACACCTATGAGCTCATCTACAAAGCTTGACAAAGATGAATGAGGTAAGTGTGTTGACTCTAAGCTTTACCGTTCTATGATTGGATCATTGCTTTACCTTACCGCAAGTAGACCGTATATCTTGTTTAGTGTTTGCTTGTGTGCTAGGTTTCAAGCTAGTCCTATAGAGTCTCACCTTATAGCCGTTAAGAGAATCTTTAGGTACCTTAGAGATACACCTTGTTTAGGTCTTTGGTATCCTAGAGACTCCACCTTCAACCTTCATGCTTATTCGGATGCGGATTATGGGGGTGTAAAATCGATAGGAAAAGTACTTCGGGAACTTGTCAATTCCTAGGTAGTATGCTCATATCTTGGTTCTCTAAGAAAAAAAATAGTGTAGCCTTATCTACCACCGAAGCCGAGTACATATCCTTAGGGAGTTGTTGTGCTCAAGTCCTTTGGATGAAACAACAACTCTTAGATTATGGTATTAAAGTTGAAACCATACCCCTTAAGTGTGATAACACTAGTGTCATATGTTTAACAAAAAATCTCATCCAACACTCTAGAACCAAACATATAGAAATAAGGCATCATTTCATTAGAGATCATGTCCTTAAAGAAGATGTTGTTATAGAGTATGTTGACACCTTAAATCAATTAGCGGACATCTTTACAAAGCCTTTAGATAAAGAGCGTTTTTGGTCCCTTAGGAGAGAGTTAGGTCTAACTAGCCTATCTTGACCTTTTAGGACCCTTTTTGTGCTTAAATTGCTTGATCTTATGAAATTGCATGCTAATGTGTTGTAACTCTTGAAAATATCCATGCTTATAGCTAGGGGGAGTTTGATTCTGTTAAAATATGCTTAGAACTACTCATTCATCATTTGCATTCCTTTAGGAGGTGTTAGAATCGAGCTTTTGGTTGTTCTTTAGGCCTAAAATGTATTTCTGGGCATAGGGTATCGATACGGTCCTACGAGTATCGATACGAGTACTATATTAGCTTCCCATACTTCATTTTGCCTCAAACGGGTATCGATACGGGTAAACTCGTTTCGATACGAGCTACAATCGTTTCGATACGAATTGCATCCGTTTCGATACGATCCTTCAACGAGCATTTTTATTGGAATTACGTTTTTACCCCCGTATCGATACACCCTCAGGCGTATCAATACGCGATTGCGCAGACAGCTTTAATTTGGCATTTAAGAGTTAAACTTTTACCAAAATTAAAATTTCTCAAAACCCTAAAAACCCTAGCCGTTTTCACTCTATAAATAGTCTCTTCCTCTCTCATATTTTCACACCACAACTCAAAATATCAAGAGGGTTTCAAAATCAATCAAAGCTCTAAGGCTTTTTCATCAATTTGGTGCTAAGCTTTTCTTCCATTCCTCTCTAATCAATATCAAGGTAAAACTCTTTCTTTTTCTTTTTATTTTTCTTATTATTTTTCGTTTTCAAACTTTTTTTGTTTTGTTTTTATTTTTTGTCTTCTCAACCAAACTCTCTTTTCAAAATTTGGTTTTAAATTTTTTTTACCTTGATTCTTGGTTTTTCAATGAGTTGAATGAAGAAATCCTAAGGCATACATTGTTTTCTCTAGTTCATGGCACCTTCTGAGAAGATATCACGTCTTAATGAAGTCGGTGAAGGATCCAATACCGGAGATGGTGCTCGTCCGAATCTCACTCAAATCTATCAACACTTTTTTCAATCCATGGAGTTCTCACATATTTTTATCAATTCCAAAACTATAAGATCCGTCCGGAGAGGGTAATCTCTATTCCTTTTCTTAAGTCGGAGCGATTCAAATTTGCATATCTACATTTGCTCCAAGAATGGAAGTTTATGGATTTTCTCATTATTCCCGAGTTTTACTTTTGCATTTTGGTTTTAATCTTTTATGCTAATGCCAAATGTTGTGCCAATCGAGATGGTGTTGTTACGACTGTTAATTCCTATCTTATGGGTAAAAAGGTCACTACAGATGTTAAATCTATTTGTGATGTCTTTAAGTTGGAGGATGAAGGCCTTGATGATGAGAATGCTCTTGGCCATGTTCTCAGTGGTTCTGTCACCGCCCTAAATGCTCAGGATCGGATCCTCCATTTCATGGTCTCTTGGTGGTTTAGGCCCTCGGGAGGGAAGTATTCTACTATCCGCCAAGTGGATGACTTTTGGATTCAATGCTTCCGTGAGAGAAAACGTCCGAAACTTGCTCGTATCATGTTTACGGAGATCGTCTATCTCGTACAACATCGCCACACCACACTTGTCACTTCCTTCACCTATGGCACGACCCTAAGCTACTTCTTCCAACAAAAGGAGATTGATTGCTCACATGACTTCCCAACTCCCCTCACCGATCCTATCGATGAACGCTCTCTTGCAAGGGGTAAGTTCCATTACTTTAATGGAAATTGGTTACGTCTATCCGAGCTCCCTAGTGAGGCCGCGGAACAAATTGCTAATCCTCAAGTTGAACAAGTTCCTCAAGCTCCTCCTCCTCCACCTTCCATGGATGCTCTAATGACTTTTCTCAATGAGCAATTCACGGGTTTGCGCACGGACATGGCTTCGGGGTTTACCACGATTGATACCCATTTTACAAGCCTTGAAGAACGGATGACGAACGTGGAGACTCGACTCACTTCTCTTGAAGGCGGTCACAATTCAATGAATATCTCTCTCACCGCTTTCCATGACGAGTGGCGTCAAACCTTGAGGAATGATGATCCAATTGAGGAAGATGATGAAGATGATGAAGAAGGCGATGGAGATGCATAGTAGCCTATCTTTGCATACCATTCATATTATCTAGGATATTTATTTTATGCACCTTTGCTTTTATGTTTTTAGGATTAAGTTTGAATTATTTTAAACATATGCTTTGATTTTCTGTTGTTTGGATTTTTAAGTTGATGTTATCCTTTATTTAAACTTAATGATATTTATGTTGATTGCCTATTTATACCTTTTGCCTAATTTATGCACTTTACATTATGTCTCGATTATTTTTTGATCTAACAAAAAGGGAGAGAGGGAAGCTCACAACACTTAAAAATTTTGTTTTTCAACTTAAAAGTTACCTAGCTAATATTAAGGGTGAGTTATGTTGCAAAGTTTTTCAAAGTGTCAAAATTTTCAAGTTTTGGTTTTGTTATATCAAAAAGGGGGAGATTGTGAAACCTATGTTTGATTTTGATATAATTAAGTTGTTAAGGATTAAACTGAAAACTTGAAATTAATTTCTAAGTCCCTTTAATAATTTATAAATCACCAACACTTTAAACTGATTTGAAAAACTCAAACTCCAAATATTTTCTAAGTGTTCCAAGGCCAAAGTATTGAAAATCGTCCAGGTGTATCAATACGCTTACAGCCGTATCGATACCTTTTACAAAGTTGGCTACTGAAAGATGTGTTTCGATACACTCTTAACCGTATCGAAACAACGTATCGAAACAGATTCAATCTGTATCGATACGCCCCTCTACAAAAACTGAAGGAGTTTGAATGGTGTACCGATACGGCTTAACCCGTATCGATACGGTTTTAATTGAATTTTTAATTCGAAGTGTTTTAAATGTTTTCGATCGTTGGTGTCAGTCGTTAGGTAACTAACATTTAAAGTGGCAGTTGACCCGTATCGATACGGTAAACCCTCGTATCGAAACAGAGACTTCCAGTGAGCTAAGTTGAGAAAAAGGTATCGATACGGTCTCTTCCGTATTGAAACGGTCCCTGTCCCGTACCGATACGCTTACGTGTGTTTCGATACGCCCTCTTTATTATGTACAATGACTCTTTCTGTTTTGAGACAGGTATCGATACGATTCCCCGTGTACCGATACGGATAGCTGCAGAAGTGCATTTATGGTGGAAAGAGAGGGTCCCAACGGCTATAATCAATTCCCTAACCACCCAAACGGCTAGAATTGATAGAGAAGGTATAAATTGAAGCTCTTTGAAGACCAACATCAACTTTTGCATTAAAAGACAAAACATCCAAGCAAAAATCCAACCTCAAGTGTGCCTATTTTCCAATTTCTTGTAAACCCCAAATTGAGTTGTATTCAATTCTTATTCTATCTTCAAATTTGGGTTGAGTGTTGTACTTCAAGGGACAAAATTGTATTTGAGAGATATATTTCTTGTCCAATTTCTTCTTTGTTTATTTGTGAGGGTTTGGTCAAATTTTGGGTAGAAGATTTGACCGGTTGTGTAAAGGTTACCTTCTAAGCCTTGAAAAGGGGAAGAACAAATTAGTGAATTGTTGCAAATCCTTAGTGGTAGCTAAGGTAGTGGATGTAGAGTTCATTTGGAACTTGAACCACTCTTAAATCCTTTGTTCTTCATTTTTAATTATCCATTCACTCCAACAAAATTTAAAAATCCCAATTCACCCCCTCTTGGTCTTGATCATTCAATCGATCCACTCAACAAACCTTCTTAGAGGACATTAACATATCTAAAATTAAAATTTCGATTAAAAAGAATAAAGATAAAGTCTGAGTTTTTACCATGGATATTATTGCAATAGAAAGAAAAAAATTGTGAAGAAGAATATAAGTAAACGAGGATGATGTAAAGGAGCAGTTTTTGGTCTATAGGGGATAGGGAAGTGTGCTGCCGACAATTGGAAAAAATACATCTTAAGTCTCTTCTCTTTCAAATTTATACCAACAATGCTCATTCTAAGCCCAAATACCATTACCTAAGGCCCATTTGAGTTTTTACTCACCTCAACCCTAAAGCTCAATACTCGAGTCAACACTAACTCGTTGACTCAAAAATTCAGATGGTTACTGTTGCGTGTAAAAGAGTCTATCGCAATTGTAGTGCAAGTGTACACGACGCAAGTAGTAAAGTGATACGAAGTGTCGGATTATCGTCTCCACAGGGATTGGGCCAATAGCTTCACCTAATTTCACTGCACGAAGTAAAGGAAATAATTGAGAGTTGTCACGAGAATAATAAAGGAAAACGTAAATAAAAGAATAGAGTAATCAAGATAGAGAGAATGGGCTGGTATTGAATTGCTCAGTAGTGCAGGTATTGTATTGCTTAGGAACTCCAGTTCTGTCGTCACGCCTGTCGCCGACAGCACCTGTCGCGGCAGCTGTCCGTTGGTCGTCGCGGCAGCAAACACACCAACTCAGTACGTTCAAGTTTGGCAAGAATCCCAGATCTGCCTCGGCCTATCCCTAGGTCCAAGTCTGTCGATGATCACGTCTTTGACGATACCTCCCGGCGTGAATCGAAGGATGAACACCGATGTGTATGAATTCTTCCTTAGCCACTTAACCTTGCCCTATCCCTAGGCACAAGATAGTTCAACTATAAACTAGAGAACTCGCTCTTATTTCTTTCGTATACTTAACTCTCCCGATGCTAAGTAAATAGATAACCTCACAATGCTCTCCCGATGCTCTTGCAAGATATTAAAACCAAAATAAGAGAACTTGAAGTTTATTTTATTGAACTTGGAAAATCCTAAAACAAAACAACCATTGCAACTACTTTACAAAACAACCCGTGGCCCTAAGGGGAATTTAGAACATGTCGACGACGGGTAAACGACAGAGGGATTTAGGTTATCGGTTATGGGGTATCCTGTGGAGGTTAAATCTATGCCCTTATATAAGCTTTGGGCTCAAGTATTCTAGGTTAACAAGGATTACAACTTTAATGAAAAGTAAGATTCTAATGAATGCTTAATCTCTAAGGATTCCTACTTTTCAGCCGCCTCCTTGTTTCATGGGAATTCCTCTCCTTGAGCTTTGGCTTGACATATCTTTTGATCCGGGGCTTGGAAAAATGTTTGGCTTTCACACGACAGACGAGCAGATTTTTCTCTATCTATCGAGGTCCACTTTACTTTTCCTCTTCATAAGGTTGTTGTCACCTTGCTGTCACGACAGATCCATGGCAGCTTCTTCCTCGTCGTCTGCTTGTCCATTTCAGCTCTCCTGCTTCTCTGCCCTGCGCCTGCCTTCACCGTCTACGATGGCAGCTACCTGCAAAATAAGCCATCTTTTAGTAGAATCCGTGCCTTTAATCCATTTGTGATGTTTTACTGTAAACTAACCTAAATGCAATGCAATGATGCTTGAATGCAGCAGAAATATGGGTTAAAAAGGGTGTAAATAATAGAACTTTTACACACTCAACAGTTACAGTGGTTATGACAAATCACAATTAATTTATATATTGTTTACGCATATATTCAAATATATAATATTGTACTATAACATTAAATATATATATATTAAATTATTTGTGTAAGAATTTTATAAAAGAAATATATACAAATTAAAACTAATAGAAAAAATATATTTCGTATGAATTTTTATACAAATATTTCTACTTTAATATTGAAAGTTCGACTTGTTAAAAAGAAAATATAGCACAAAAATAATTTGTAAAATATGAATTATGGTAATCTTATAATTGACCAACAAAACATACTAATTTTATATTGTTGCCAAACAAAGTTATGTAACATTTCTAGTAATATGTCAGGTAATGAATCATTCTAAAAATCTTATTCCCAAGGACAATGTTACATTCCGTGAACCAAACGCCTCCCAAAAGAAAAAAAATATGATTTTCTTTTAAACATAAAAATTAACTCTTCAAATTTATTTAATCAATGTAATCTTTTAAAAGTAATTATATTAAACAATAGGATTATTATTTCTTTTTAACACTAAAATCTGTGTTCTAGTTCTTTGTTTTATGCCTTGTGGTTTTCAGTTCACATGTTTTTAGAAAAAGGTACAAATTTTACCATGGTTTAGCAGGAGAATATTTCAAATGTTGACAAAAGTCATTTTGTTTCTCTAAGCAACAATGGATTCTTATACTAATAGGA
Organism: Hibiscus trionum; assembly: GCA_030270665.1. NCBI lineage: Eukaryota > Viridiplantae > Streptophyta > Magnoliopsida > Malvales > Malvaceae > Hibiscus > Hibiscus trionum. The sequence goes on from BSYR01000013.1 coordinate 15,990,951, forward strand.
TCGACCATTACCAACATCCAATGAGAGACTGTGAACCTAACTTGGACTTTTCTTAGTCTTATCAATTAAGTAACTTGGAAATTCATGTCTTCACGTATGCCATCTACTTTTGGTATGTTCAATTTTCCCTGCTTTTTACTGGATCAATCAGCAAATTTTATCTGGTGCTAGTATGTATAATCTAGTTTTACTGCACTATGATTTTTACCATAATTAATTAATCATTTAAGCGTCACCCTTTTCTTTTTGACTTGTTATTAACAAGATAATTAGGTGGTATGTGTATATATATATATATATATACAATGTTAAGCTTGTGGTGGTTAATCATATTTCTAGCGTGATATAACATAAAGGTAGCTGAGAGAGTTAGTTCATCAAAATACTTCAAAACAAAACAAAGTATGGGTTCTTTGCCTAATGAGACCTTCTATGTGGAGAAGCACAGCAACCACCATCAGCAGCAAGACGTAGAGGATTCCGGTCGAACCGAGAGAGCTCAGTGGTTGATTAATTCACCCGAGCCTCCTTGTTTATGGCAACATCTTGTTAGTGCTGTCAAAAAAAGTGTCTTTCATCATAGAGGAAAGCACTCTTTACCTGCCTTGTCCTTCTTTCAAGCTCTGTTTCCAATCCTCATCTGGGGGAAAACTTACACTGCTTCCAAGTTTAAAGATGATTTCATGGCGGGTTTAACCCTTGCAAGCCTTAGCATTCCTCAGGTACAGATATAGCTCATTGGTCTGTTTCTCTTATATGTTTATCTTCTTACTCACTAGTACTGTATTTCTTGCAGAGTATTGGATATGCAAGTTTAGCCAAACTTGATCCTCAATATGGCCTCTGTAAGTTTCGCTTTTCTTTCTGCTTCCATCGTCACAAAACGATTGTTGCTGAGATGTTTCTTTGGTGTAGATACAAGCGTCGTCCCGCCTCTTATTTATGCGTTAATGGGAAGTTCAAGGGAGATAGCGATCGGACCGGTGGCTGTTGTTTCAATGCTTTTATCTTCCATGGTCCCAAAAGTGGTGGATCCTGCAGTTGACCCCATTGGATATACAAGGCTTGTTTTCACTGTGACATTCTTTGCTGGGACTTTCCAAGCCATATTCGGATTGTTTAGGTACTGAATCATGTTTTGCAGAGGGATTTACGTTTACATGTACACTTACATGTTATTTTCTGACAAACAATTTGCTACATGCCTATACAGATTGGGGTTCATTGTGGATTTCCTTTCACATGCTGCAATTGTTGGATTCATGGCGGGTGCAGCCATCGTTATAGGCCTTCAACAACTGAAGGGACTATTTGGAATTAGTCATTTTACCACTAAAACCGATGTCGTATCGGTTTTAACATCTGTTATCAAATCGGTTCCACATGAAGTATGTTTGCCATTAAAATTCGGCTGTTTTTGCTGTTTTTTTAGCACATCAAGATTAGATCTCATCCTTTTTTGCTTTGTTTTGAACAGTGGTATCCTCTGAATTTCATATTAGGTTGTTTTTTCCTCGTATTCCTATTGGTTGCTAGGTTTATAGTAAGTAATCAATTCCTTGCTTTCTCATTTTATTAATTGGTTTTTTTTTGGATCAATAAGTCACTAAAACTTGTCTGAACTTTAGGGAAGAAGAAACAAAAAACTGTTCTGGTTCCCTGCAATTGCTCCTCTTTTATCAGTTATATTATCTACACTGATAGTATATCTCACAAAGGCTGATAAGCATGGGGTGAAGACAATAAAGCACATAAAAGGAGGTCTCAATCCAAGTTCACTGCATCAGTTACAATTTAATGGCCCACATGTTGCAGAAGCTGCCAAAATTGGACTAATTTCTGCTGTTGTGGCTCTCAGTGTGAGCAATTACTATTCATCAATCATCATTTTTCTGCAAAAAATTATGATAACATTGATCATCTCAGGAAGACATAGCAGTTGGTCGATCATTTGCTTCAATCAAAGGATACCATTTAGATGGAAACAAGGAAATGAGGGCCATGGGATTCATGAACCTTGCAGGCTCTTTAACTTCTTGCTATGTGGCTACCGGTACGCTAATAAATTCAACTCTACTTGACGCTCCAAATCCAATGCTGATATACTCAAGTAAAATACATCTCTTTTGTATGCATTGGCAGGTTCGTTTTCTAGGACAGCTGTGAGTTTCAGTGCAGGCTGCCAGACTGTAATGTCGAATATAGTAATGGCTATTACGGTCGTATTGGCATTGGAGTTGTTTACCAGGCTTTTGTATTACACTCCCATTGCCATCCTTGCTTCCATCATCCTCTCTGCACTTTCTGGACTTGTTGACATCAATGAGGCTTACTATATCTGGAAAGTCGACAAACTAGACTTCCTAGCTTGTGTTGGCGCCTTCTTCGGTATCTTATTCGCAACGGTGGAGATCGGTCTTCTAGCTGCGGTAAATTCCTCTCATCTTCTTAGCCTTAAGAAACTAAGAATTATAGTGTTGTACTACTTCTAGAATGAAGCATACTTGAAATTTGATGTATATCATTATTCAATTCGATTGTTTCTAATTGGGAAACTTGACATAAATTGCAGGTAACAATATCATTTGCCAAGATATTACTGATTTCCATTCGACCAGGCGTTGAACAATTAGGAAGACTTCCAAGAACAGACATCTTTTGTGAGGTTAATCAGTATCCCATGACTGTTACTACTCCAGGACTCTTAACACTTCGTATAAACTCCGGCTTACTTTGCTTTGCCAACGCTAGTTATCTCCGACAAAAGTACGTGCAACGGTGAAACTATCTCAAATATGAGCATTCACAGCCTTTTCCCTGTTTCCGTTGCATCGAAAAGTGCGGTAACCATAACATTTCATTCCCATTTTCCAGAATTATGAGGTGCGTGACAGAAGAAGATGAAACAAAAGAAACTGCGAAAGACCGAGTGCATGTCTTAATCCTCATGTCCAGTGAGTTTCGCCATCTTCCATTTTAAAACGTACATAGGTCGAAGAGCAAGTTAATCCTATATTGTAAAACTAAGCAATGTAGTCCTATACACTTAGCTTTGAAGTAAGGAATAATTTTCATGCATGTTCAACCTTACTTCCGTTTATAATTTTACTTGCTTGCTTCAAAATTAAATGAAGGACTAAGTTGTTTACTTTTATAGTTGAAGGACTAATCTGCTTATAAGCTCATAGTACAAGGATTTGCCTTGAAGTTTAACTGAAGAACTAAGAGAAAGAAAAGGACTGTCAAACAATGATTTTGGTCCCTCTACTATGATCAATTTTGGAATGCAGTCCCTACACTTTACTTTGACATAATTTGAACCTCTATTTTTTAAAATTTAATTAGTTAGTCCAAATAATTAATATTGGGGAGGTCTCTTACGCTTTTACATCATTGATTGGATATTATGAGCCGGGATTGGGAGGTAACCATTGCCCATATCTATATCATGAAGGTAACAAGTTAGAGCTAATGGCATGGCTAATCTAGTTTGAAAATTTTCTCTCTTTTTTTTAATGTTTTTCATAGACCATTAGATGTGAATCTATCTCTTTTGAATGCCGATTGTAATGGTCAGGATATGACTGATATTGTTCTATCCTAATTGAATACTTTTTTTCTTCATAAAAAAAGTAGGGGTTTCATTCCAAATTAATTTACGGAGACTAAATCTCAAATTTGAGTATAGTAAAAAGACCAAAACTATAATTTAACCAAAAATGAACTAGAGAATAGATTAATTGGGCTCTTCTTTGTGACAGATGTGATGAACGTTGACACTTCTGGTATTTCAGCACTCGAAGAACTTCACAAGAAGCTGGTTTCACTAGGCATAAAAGTAAGCTTTTCGAAGCACGATTCTGATCTTTATAACCTGTGAAAGTATGTGTTCAATCTAATGCCGCACTACATACCTGATACGTCTCCGTAGCGAGGACATATTGGGTATGGCTTGAGTGCTCCTCACTATTTCATCTCCCTATTTTTATTTTTCTATACTCTCACATTTTTTCTGTTTTTTTCTTATTTCTTTTTCGACTTTCTCTTACTCACATGATCTAACTATAAGCATATAAATATGTATGATGTCATGGTCACACCAGTCACATAATTTTTTATAACTATTTTTATTTTTTTAGAATATAAAATTTATTTTATATTTATTGTACCCTTGCTGCTCTCGTACCCAATAATTTTAAAAATTACTATTTCTCATCCTTTTCCGTACTCGTATCCGCATCTATATCAGTGAAACATAGTTTATAACTATCTCATAACCATATAATTTATAGGCATATATACATATGTATGCAGTTGACAGTGGTGAATCTAAGGTGGCAAGTGATCCACAAGCTAATACTAGCAAAATTTTTGGACAAGATTGGAAGAGAATGGATTTTCCTTACTGTTGGCGAAGCTGTGGACGCGTGCCTCGCTTCTAAACTAATATAGGTAAGCTAGGTTTCGAATTCCGATCTGAGTTCTTGATAAATTAATTTTTATCAACAATTTTAGTTAAAATATTTGAATAGAATTTCCTCCCTATATATGCTAGTACATTAGCCAATGCGAAGCTAATAATTGGCAACTTTGATATTATTGAAGAGGTGTTTGGTTTAAAGAATCTTATATATATTATATATATATATATATATATATATATATATATATATATATATATATATTAAAATGTATTTTCATATTTATTTATTTTTTGTCAAAATAAAGTAAATTGCTTTAAAGAACATTACCTGTGACAACGGTCCACATCACACATCAACAAAGCGGATAGCAAGGAAGCAGAAACAACCATAAAGGCGACAAAGAAAAAACAACGCTCGCCAAAAATTTGATTCATAGAATATTATTGAAGTTATCCTTCAGCTGCCGCAAGTTTTAGTCAAAACAACCTTGCTGATTTTTTTTTGTTTTTCAAATTAGATTTTATTGTTATTTTTAGGAATTTGTTGTATCATAAAATATGTTAGTTGCTTGATTCAAGGATGAGTTTGTTGTTTTTCAAGTATTTAAGCAACAATCCAGTTCAATAAAATTGTGTGCTTCCAATCAAATAAAGTAAATCTTTCTTTTTCTCCTAGCTTTATTTTTTGTTCTTCTAAGTCACAACTTAGAACTTTCCAACAAATTGGTATCAGAGCACTCTTCTTGAGGGACCTATGACTTAAATTTTCTCTTTTATATTGACTCTTTTTCTATGAATTTAAAAATACCTTTCACTGCACTTGCACTACCTGTTTTCGATGGTAAAAGTTTTAATGTATGAGCAACAAGGATGAAGGCTCATCTAGAGGTAAATGACATCTGAAAAGCTATAGATGAGGACTACGAAGTTCCTTCATTACCTGCCAACTCAACTATGACACAAGTCAAGAATCACAGGGAGAAAATGTCAAGGAAATTAAAGCCAAAAGCCACATTATTTGTTGTCGTCTCACCTGAGATCTTTCTCAGAATCATGACAATGAAGTAAACCTTCGAAATTTGGAATTTCTTGAAGGAGTACGAATGAGATGAAAGAGTTAAAGGAATAACAACTCTAAAATTGATTAGAGAGTTTGAACTCTTAAAGATAAAGGTGTAACGACTCAAATTTCAGAATTCGTGGGTCAGTTATCTTGAGTGGTGGACATTTCGTGTTGGGCCGAGTTTCAGGGTCCATTAGGTGCTTTAGGGAGCCTTGTGTCACAAACTTATTCTCTCAAACCGATCCGTGCGACGCTAACACTCCCGACACAATGTTAGCAAGTCTTTCCCACGCGAATGCTATGGCTAAACTTACACAAGAATGAAGAAGGCAAGAGAGTTACAAGGAAAGGAACCTTGTATTGAACTCTTAAGAAGGCTTTACAAGAGAGAACTTATGTGAATTGTAGGATTTTTGGGATTTGTGGGATGTGTTACAAATGAGAGGGGTGGCTCTATTTATATGCTCCCACCTCCTCAATGGACGGCTAGGATCTATTCGATCCAACGGTCCTTGTTTCGCCTCCTAAAATATCTTACAACACCTACGAATAACTAGATAATTCCATACTTATCTTGTATTATCCTAAGTGGTCTAAAAGCTCTATCATATTCTAGATTATTCTAGACTTGTCCCTGTAGATCTACACTTGTCTATAGTATTCTAGAATGTTCCGGAGGTGTCCAGACTAGTCTCGAGCCTTCCGGAGTTGTCCTGATGCTTCCCCGAGCTTCTTGAGCCTTCTAGGTCCTTCCCGACGGGCCTAGATGGTTGTGGAGCATCCTGGAACCTCCTAGAACATTTTGGAGACGTTAAAAGAGAGTTTTAGACCTCTCTGGGGCGTTCTAGAACCTTCTCGGGCTCATGTTTTACCTTAAAACGCCCATGGGTGCATTGTGCACGCCCAAAGTTCTTCATTTGGCCTTGGTTGGCCTCGGTGCTTAAGGATGGGGCGTGACATCCTCCCCTACCTATGCTCGTGACGCCCTCGTCGCGTCCTCGCTGGATTGGGATGTTGCCGGAGTGCTTCCCTCGACTCCTAGCTTGCCTCGCCTTTACCCTCGGCTTAGAAGCTCGATCCTGGGCTATCGTACCAGGTTGTGCCTTGCCATCAACTCCTTTGATGAAGGTAACAAGTCACTTTCGTATAGAACATGACCTCATCACATGAGGTCCTTCACACAGGTAGCACTTCACCTTTGTGCTAGCCTTTGGAGAGGACTTAGCCTTCGTGTTGCCACGATTCCCTCTCGTGAGCTTACCCTTGTTGACGCCACCTTGCTTACCCCGTGCAAGCTTGGTTGGTGACTCGGCCATACCTTCGGTCTTTGGAAATGGTTGGTCATCTTCTTGCTCCACGTTGAGCATCGACCCTGGCTTAAGTCCCTCGCCGCCTTGTCCTTTAGGGATGGAACCTCCCTCATTCCTCTAGGTGTCCCCCACTGATTGAAGTGCTGAAATCACTTGCATGGATCCCATTTGTGCACCTTCATCACCACTGTCGGTGTCACTACCTTCTTGGTGCTTGGCTAGGAGTGAACTAAGGGCTTGGCGTTGTGGGCATTCACGAGTCCAATGGTCACCGTCGCAAATGAAGCAACTGCTTGGTGGTGACTTCCTCGTTCCTTGGAACTCCTTGGACTTATCCTTGTCCTTGCCCTTCCAAGGGGACGAGTCTCGGTGCCTTGGTGAGTGGCCTTCTTGATGGCCCTCATTGTGATGGCCCTTGTCTCCTCCACCTTTAGCATGACTGCTCTTCTCATCCCTTGGCTTAGGGGTGGTCTCCTTGTGGCTAGAGTAGTCGATGAGACTCTCGGCCACGACAATTGCATCGGCAAAGGTTTGGACTCCCCTTCGCCTTAGCTCGGTTTTGGCCCAACTTTGGAGACCATCTATGAAGTTGAAGAGTGAGTCTTTCTTGGACAGATCGGGGATCTCGAGCACCAAACTAGTGAACTCCATCACATAGCCGTGGATGCTCCCTGATTGCTTCAACCTTCGTAGGTGAGCTCTTGCCTCATCCTTGGCATTTTTCGGATAGAATTGCCTTTTGAGCTCCCTCTTAAAATCGTTGAAGGTAGAGATGGTGCATGTACCTCTCTCGATGTCCAGATGCCTTCTCCTCCACCATTACATGGCGGTGTCGGTGAGATAAAGTGAGACAGTCTGAACCTTGGATGCCTCATCCACAATACCCATCACGACAAGGTATTGCTCTAAGCCATATAGGAAGTTATCTACTTCTTTCGCATCGTGTGAACCTGAAAATGTTTAAGGCTTGGGCACCTCGACCCTCATAGACTCCACAGTGGTTCTTGGCCCGGCTGCTATAGCACATTTGCACAAGGCAACATCGCCTTGTATTTCCTCAAGCTTGGCATGCATACTGTCAAGTTCTTGTTGGCAAGAATCACATACCTTTAAGAGCTCTCCCATGAGAAGATCACGGATTTGCCCAATCTCCGCGCACAGGGCCTCCTCTAGCTTGATCCTCATTACCCTCACAGTTGTGTGGATCTCGGCATCCTCCGCCTCCAGGCCTTCCACTCGTTGGGTAAGGTCGTCCACCTGGGTTCTCACACCCACCACGTTCTCCTCGACTTGAGTTAGACGGGTCTCCAAGCTAGAGATCGTGTCAATTGACTTGGCCCTTGGCCTTGTCGTCGCAAGGTCGACCATCTTCTCGCGCCCTCGTTGCTCATTCATGACCTCCGTTTCAGATGAGCTTACCACTTTGTTGTTACCCGATTTAGCCATGTCTCGAGCGAATCGAACACGCTCTGATACCAACCGTCATAGACTTATTCTTTCAAATTGATCCGTGCGGCGCTAACATTCCTAACACAATGTTAGCAAGCCTTTCCCACGCGAATGCTATGGCTAAACGTACACAAGAATGGAGAAGGTAAGAGAGTTACAAGGAAAAGAACCTTGTATTGAAATCTTAAGAAGGCTTTACAAGAGATAACTTATGTGAATTGTAGGATTTTTGGGATTTGTGGGATGTGTTACAAATGATAGGGGTGGCCCTATTTATAGGCTCCCACCTCCTCAATGGACGGCTAGGATCTATTCGATCCAACGGTCCTTGTTTCGCCTCCTAAAATATCTTACAACACCTAGGAATATCTAGATAATTCCATACTTATCTAGTATTGTCCTAAATGGTCTAAAAGCTCTATCATATTCTAGATTATTCTAGACTTGTCCCTATAGATCTACACTTGTCTATAGTATTCTATAATGTTCTGGAGGTGTCCAGACTAGTCTCGAGCCTTCCGGAGTTGTCTTGATGCTTCCCCGAGCTTCTTGAGCCTTATAGGTCCTTCCCGGTGGGCCTAGATGGTTGTGGAGTGTCCTGGAACCTCCTAGAACCTCTTGGAGACGTCAAAAGAGAGTTGTAGACCTCTCCGGGGCGTTCTAGAACCTTTTTTGGCTCATGTTTTGCCTTAAAACGCCCATGGGTGCATTGTGCACGCCCAAAGCTCTTCATTTGGCCTCTGTGCTTAAGGATGGGGCGTGACACTTGGTAGACTTGATTGTCTTGGTTTGGTGGGTGTGTAAGAGGATAATGGTGGGTTAGAAGGGTTATATCCCTCATGTTTGAAAGCGGAAAGGGGGCTGGTTTTAATTGCTCTGCAGAAAGCTTCATGGGTGATATCACCCTTGTCTCCACACCATCCACATCTCCTTCTACTTCATTCTTTCTCAAAGACCCAAAGACAAATGTGCAATCTTTGTCATCTTGAGTTGAAATCTAGGATTGTAGCTTGAAATAGTTGTAACCAACATTAAAGGATCTATCTTTCAAGGTAAAAATGTTTGGAAATGAAGGAAAGAGGTTATGGTGGGGTTGGAGAAGATGAACGAGATTAAGGGTTTTAATCATGGTTCTTGTTGGTAAATCCTTCCTTTGTCATCTTTACTCCTTCTAGAAAGGTTGTAACTTGTTTTACAACCTTAGGTTGTAGTTAAGGAGGTTGGAGAGCACTCCAAGGATCATGGAAAGATGAAGGCTTAAGCTATGGGAAAAGGGTTGTTTTTTCAACTTTGAAGGAAGGTTAATACACTCCTGTTTAGATATTTATTTTGATATAACTCAATGAAACATGTTTTTATACTTGAACAAATATTGCAAAATTAATTCAAGGTCCATTCAACTTGAAAAATACATTTGAAAGGTTTTTGAAAAGATTTTTGACTCGAACAAATTTTTAAAATGTCTTAAAAGTTAAAAATTGGCTGCTCGTATCGGTACGGTCTTTCCTCGTATCGATACGTAAAAATATTTTGATTTCCAAAAAGCACTTCACATACTGACACGAAAGCCTCCGTATCGATACCTGAAGCACCATACCGATATAGATGTGTCGTGTACTGGTACGCTCTGCATTTATGTAAAATGGCTCTCTCTTGTTTTGGCAGGTACCGATACCCACTTTTGAGTATTGATACTCAAGGTTGCAGAAATGCATTTATGACTGGAATTAAAGTCCCCAACGACTAGTTTTCCAACAGCTAGTTTTTTATTCCACTCTATAAATACAAGCCAAAGACACTTGAAGAAAAATATGATGGACATCAAAGTTTAAAGATCAAGAGAGTAAAGTTCTTCATTGTCTATTTTGTAATCTCTTATAATTTAGTCCAATTCTAGTGAGCCAAAATGTGTAAACACTCACCTAGAGAGGTAATTAGTTTACATTTTCAAGACCTCGTAATTGAGGGATATATTCTAGTTGATCCTTATAAAAACTAGAGAGAAGGTTCTATCTTAGCCCGTGAAAAGTTAGGGATGTAAAGGTTAGCACTTTAGCATGTAAAAATGAAGAATTCATTGTTAGTGAATTGAGAAATCCTTAGTGTGGATGTTAAGTTAGTGGATGTAGACCTTGGTTAGAAGGTTGAACCACCTTAAAATGGAATGTGTCAAGTTGTCATTTCTTTTTCATTTTTTGTGCTCTCAATTTCAAAAGAAACCTCTACATCCTTCATCGGTGCTAATTTCGGTTGAACACATCGAGCCTATTAACTTCCAACTCTCTTTTTTTCATGCACATCCTAAGGATGATGCCTTGTATGCTTATTTTTGATGATTTGGGTGTTTGAATGCTTAAATATGGTTATTAATGGCAAAACTCAGATTTTGTGTTAATATCCCATAAAAATGGTAATAAACAACCCTAATAACTTCTATAAGGTGTAGGCTTGAGTTTAAGAGTTAAAGGTAGTGTTTTGGGGGCTTGGGAAGTGATTTCCCGAGCCTAGAAAGCCATTTCTGAGCTTTAGTATCGGTACGCGGGGAGGCAGTACCGATACCTTAATGTTCTGGGTTCAAAGAACACTATTTGATTGGATGAACTGAAAGAGGGATACTGGTACGGTGTTCAACTTGTACCGGTATGCCTTACATTTTGGTATCGGTACAGGTTAACCTGTACCGGTACGCTATAGCTTTGAGAAAGTTTAGTGAACTCAAATTGTATCAGTACGTTTGTGAGTACCGGTACCCAAAGGGTACCCGTATTAGTATGTGAGGGCCTGTATTGGTACCCACTGGTCAATCTGCCAAAAATGTTGACTTTCGCCCGGAAGGCTGGAAAATTATATCGTTCGATCCAATAGACTCCTAATGGCCTAAAATGAGTTGTAAAACTAAGAAATCTCCTTATACTCAAGCATAAAACGTAAGAACTTGGTAAAAGTCTTGTGTGACTTATATGTTGGTAGAAACCATAGGATGATATGGTTATGTGATGTTGTTATGAGCTATGTGGGCACTTGTTTGGTGGGATCCAGATACCTAGTGAGAGTGTTGCAACACCATGGTAAGAGAAAAATCGAATAGAGGTTACCGATGCTATGTGAACCGGGCCTCATTCGAATGTACTCGAGGGGGTTCCGAGTATGGGTGTATGTTCCGATGCTAGGTGAACTGGCCTTACCCAGGGTGTATGTTCTGACGCTACGTGACCTGGCCTCACCAATAGATTGTACGTTCCCGATGTTGTGTGACCCGAGCCTCACTCTAGTGTTGTTGTGGTATGGTATGTTTAGGCATTGTGTGCCCCATTAATGATTCTTGATGATGTTATCATGTGTTTAGATGACTAATGTTAGCCCTATGTATCATTTTAACTGCCATATCATCTTATCTAGATACATGTTTATGTGTATGGTTTGCATGAAGCATGGTAGAGTAGAGGTGTATCCACTTAGCTTTATGAGCCCAACATTCAGAATCGTTTTTTCTGTTCGCAGGTTTTTAGGTTCCTGCGTTGCATCAATGGAGCCCCGTCAGAGTAAGACTTCAGCAAATTAATGTGATCAAGAGTACAATACTTAGATTTTTTGGGCAATGTATTAATAGGACCCTTGATTTTATGTCTGTAACTCTAATTTTGTATTTATTGATCATGTTGAATGTTTTTAATTAACTTGGTTTTTTATTAGAGCTCTCATGTAAAAGTTTTAACTATTTTGTATTACATTACCTTATGACATGTTGGATTTTATGAAATGATGGTGTTTTGGGATAAATCTAGTTGACAATTGCTTGCAATTGCAAATAAAGTAAGATTAATTGGTTCTGAATTTTGTTAATCCAGATTAGTTCAAAAAAATTCTTGTAACTGTTCCTGAAAAATTTGAAGCTACCATTTCCACATTGGAAAACACTAAAGATTTTTTCAAAGCTTAGCTTGGCAGATTTGAATAATTCTTTGCATGCACAAGAGAAAAGAAGACTCATGAGTTCTGAACGGTCTATTGAAGGTGCATTAGTTGTAAAAACATAGTACAGTCGAGCAGGAAAGGGAAAGAAAAATGAGAAGAACAAGAATGGAATTCGGGTTCTGATTCTTTCAATACAAATAAAATAGCAAAATTTGATTTTCCACCTTGTAAACATTATGGAAGAAAGGATCATCCACTTTTCAAATGTTGGAGAACGCCATGCTAACAATGTGAAAAATGTCAGAAGATGGGACATCATCAAAGGATTTGCGAAAGTAATACTTAGCAAAAGACTATCACACAAGTGAATTTGCAACCGAAAAATACTGCTCAAGTTGTCGACGAAGAAGAAGAGGAGCAACTCTTTGTAGCCACTTGTTTTTCAGCCAGCCCTTCAAGCGAGAAGTGGCTCATTGATAGTGGTTGTACCAACCATATGTCTTTTGATCGTGATCTCTTCAAAGAACTTGATACATCAGTAACTTCCAAAGTGAAGATGGGCAATGGATATTACGTCGTAGTCAAGAGAAAAGGCACAAGTGCAATTGAGAGCATCTCAGGTACAAAATTTATGAAAGATGTTTTATTTGTACCTAACATCAGCCAAAATTTGTTGAGAATTGGCGAGTTAATTCAAAAGGGTTTCAAAGTTATATTTGAAAAAATCAAAATTTAATCAAAGATGCAAATGGAGATGATGTATTCAAAGTAAACATGACAGAGAAGAGCTTTGCCTTTGATCCATTGGAGGAAGAACAAGTATCATTCTATGCAACAAAACTCCATGCTGAAATTTGACACGAAAGGCTTGGACATTTCAATAATGCAGTTGTTGTTAATTTACAAAGAAAGGAACTGATTCAAGGTCTCCCTTGCCTTGAATCTAAAATTTCAGATTGTTGAGCTTGCCAACAAGGAAAGTTGTCGAGACTTCCATTCACGCAATTAACTTGGAGAGCTATTGAAAAGTTGAAATTGATACACACCGATGTGTCTGGACCTCACAAAACTCCATCTCTCAATGGTAGTAGGTATTACTTGATATTTATTATTGACTACTACAAAATGTGTTGGATCTATTTTCTCAAATTCAAGTCAGAAGTTGCTGGTGTATTTTGACAATTCAAGAAGTGGATTGAAACACAAAGTGGACTCAAAATTCAAATCATGAGATCGGATAATGGCAAGGAGTACACCTTAAATCAATTTGATCTTTTCTGTGAAGAAGCAAGGATTGAGCATCAACTTACTGCTCTGTACCTTCACAATAAAATAGAGTCAACGAGAGAAAGAATCATACCATAATGGAGACGGCTAGATGTTTGATGTTTGAGAAGAATTTACCAAAGGAATATTAGGTAGAGGCGGCGCACACTGTAGTCTTTCTTCTCAACAGGTTCCCTACAAAAGCTTTTTCAAATATAAATCCATACGAAACTTGGTATGATTTTAAGCCATCTTTAAAAAATCTCAAAGTATTCGGATGTTTGTGCTTTGTTTATGTTCCTTGGATTAAGAGGGACAAATTGGATAAAAAGGCAAAAACATGAATTTTCATTGGCTATACAGTTGTTGGGTTTTATGGTGCTCGATTTCCTTCAACCGATGTGTTTGCAGAGTTTGGACAAGATTAGATTTTTAAGTGTAAAAGTGGAAGTTAAAAGATTGGAATTGGACACAAGAATTTATAGTGGTTCGGCCTTCTAACAAGCACCTACATCCACTACCTTAGCTCCCCACTAAGGATTTCAACCAAATTCACTAAGAATTTCATCCCCCTTTCTAGGCTAAGGAGGCAACCTTTACAACCCTCAAAGCTTTCTACCCAAAGCTTTGAGTAAACCCTCTTTACAAGAGAAATTCTAAGCAAACATGAAATCCCTCTAATAGGTGTTTGTTTGCACTATCTAGCTCTCACCCAAAACCTAAACACTTGAGCAAATTTAGCAATGTTTAGCTCATTAGTGTTGTCTATACAAGAAAATGGAAAATCAAGCTCTAAGACAAAATCTTAATCATAGTGTCGTTGACAATTGAAGCATTAGCCTTCTCTTGATGCTTGGAGGTCCCTTTTATACTCCTAATTGAGTTTGTAGCCGTTACTAGTCGTTAGGGTTGAATTGGAGCCGTTAGAGACTTTATTTCCCACCATAAATGCAGTTATGCAACTCCCCGTTTCAAAACACTCGACCCTGTTTCGAAACATCCCTAAAATCGAAAGAGCCATTGCAGTCTGATGCAACACCCGTTTCGGAACAACCTTGACCGTATCGAAACGGCCGTATCGAAATGTTGATTCCCGTATCGAAACTTCATGTAATTTAAAAGGTCGTTGGGGGTTATGACTATTGAGGTTATTGCCATATAGGCGTATCGAAACGGTAGTAGCCGTATCGAAACTCTATGCAAAATTCTCACCCAGATCAAGCCCCATTTCGAAACAGATAAAGATGTATCGAAACGCTTTGTCTCCGTGAAGTCCTGTATCGAAACACCTAGTGGCGTTTCGAAACATCTGGGTGGTTTTTCAATGTTTGACTTTAAAAACACTTTAGAAAACCCTTTAAAATACTTCAAACGTATTTTCAAGATATCTGGACTTAAAAGAAAAATTGAAATCTTTTCAATTTAGTCCAAAACTAATTTTCAATTATTATATCAAAACATTAGTTCTTCAATCTCCCCTTTTTTGATATAATAAAACTATCTTGAAAAATTGTTTTGGATTCTCCATCTTCAAGTTTAAAAATTTGAATAAGAGATGAAAAATATAAAAGTAAAGCCCCCCTTATTCATTTGAAAATGCAATTTTTCAAACCAAACTCTCCCCCTTTTTGTTATATCAAAAAGAGATTAAATAACTTTAAGTTCAAAATAACTTAAGAGGTTTAGAATTTTGATACAAATAAAAAATTGGTTTTAAAATGGCTCCCCTTACTCAAAGCATCGTCAAGGATTGTTAGTTCAACACATGATAATCTAGTTGAATTAAAAGTAAATAAATTGAATTAAACAAATAAAAAAACTAGATTTTACCAACATTTGAACTCCAAGAGAGGATGTGAAGCCTTCCTTCTTCAAGTGTTCTTCCTTGTGTGCATTGAGCTCCCCCTCAAAATAGGACTTGTTGATCAATCTACATCACACCTATCATAAGACAATCAAGTACTTTTTGGTATCCAAATTGCTTTGGATCCATAGACATTAGTATCACAAAATTTAGTCCCCTTAGGAATCCATTTTTCAATTTCATCCTTTTTATGTGAAGTGATTAGTTCTTTAGGAACCCAAACACTTCTAAAATATTTTCCATTTACAAATCTAGGGGCACTAGATTGTCTTTGGTAAAATTTTGATTTTTCAAAATCATTTTTCTTTTCAAGTTCCTTGGAAATCAAATTCTTTTCATTCTTAAGATCATCAACTTCTTTTTGATGATCTTTTTCCATTGTTTGAAGCAAGTTTTGTAAACTAGAAACTTGTTCTTAAAATATTTCAATTTTGCTTCAAACTCAAAATTGGTTTTCAAAAACAAATCATTTTCGTTTTTTAAACTTTGAAATCAACTTTTTGTTTTTTGAAAATTGTAGAAATAATGTTTTGATATAATAATTGAAAAATGTTTTGGACTAATTTGAAAAGAATTTAAAACTTGTATTTAAGTCCAAACAACTTGAATATATGTTTGAGGTATTTTAAATGGTGTTTGGAAAAGTTTTTCATGATTTAAAACAGCCAAACTTGTATTTTCAAGTTGCCCATACCGATACGGTCTTACACGTATCGATACCTTTTTGCCCAAGTTTGGTCATTGCCAAAACCCGTATCGAAACAGGCTTTGCCGTTTCGATACGGTAAGGGATTGTTTCGATACGCCTAGTAAGTGTACCGATCCCCATTTTAACAACCCCAACAGTCTTTTAAATGTCATACCGTACTGATACGCCCTCAAGCGTATCGATACGCCTAGGCTGGAAAGAGCCTAACAGCTAGTTTCTGATGAAGG
This sequence comes from Hibiscus trionum, assembly GCA_030270665.1. Lineage (NCBI taxonomy): Eukaryota > Viridiplantae > Streptophyta > Magnoliopsida > Malvales > Malvaceae > Hibiscus > Hibiscus trionum. The sequence goes on from BSYR01000013.1 coordinate 16,007,177, forward strand.
TCGTACCGATACGGGTCCATGCGTATCGATATGAAAGGCTGCAAAACATCATTATATATGGGAAATAAAGTCTCTAACGGCTCCAATTCAACCCCAACGGCTAGTAACGACTAAAAACTCAAAGAAGAGTGTAAAAGGGACCTCCAAGCATCTAGTAATGGTTAATGCTTCAATTGTCAACAACAAATGATCAAGAAATTGTCTTAGTACTTAATTGTCATTTCTTTGTATAGACAAACACCAGTGAGCCAACATTGTTAGATTTGCTCAAGTGTTTTAGGTTTTGAGTGAGAGCTAAATTGTGCAAACAAATACCTATTAGAGGGATTTGAGTTTGCTTATCTTTTCTCTTTGTAAAGAGGGTTTGATCAAGGCTTTGGGTAGAAAGCTTGATTAGTGTATACGGGTTTCCTCCTAAGCCTAAAAAAGGGGACGAATCAATAGTGGATTGATTGGAAATCCTTAGTGGGAAGCTAAGGTAGTGGATGTAGACCTTGGTTAGAAGGTTGAACCATTATAAATCATTGTGTCCTTATTCTTTTTAGCTTCCACACCACATACACCCAAAATTCCACCACTCCACCACTTGGTGAGCAAGAACGGTTGAAGGAATTGAGCACCGAATAACCCAACAATTGGTATCAGAGCTTGGCTGAAATGAAGAGGATTAACATCCTATTGAGAAGATCCGACAAGCTCGATCATCATTTCAAACTACCGGCTCAATGGCGCAATCCATCGATAAACCGCCCTTCTTTGACGGAACTCACTATGCCCATTGGAAGACAAAGATGAAGTTCTTCATTAAGTCAAGAGACTACAAGCTATAGGACATAGTTGAAGATGGTTTGTTCGTGCCTCAACGAAGCAAAGCGGAATGGAGTGCCGAAGATCGCAAGAAGATGGAGCTTAATTGCAAAGCCTTGCACATCCTATTTTGTGCTTTTGGCCCAACCATCTATGAGAAGATGTCTTCTTGTGAGAGTGCCAAGGAGGTATGGGACAAGCTTGAAGTTACATACGAAGGAAACGATGAAGTAAAGGAGACAAAGATTGGCCTCCTCAATCTAGCGTATGAGAACTTCAAGATGGATCCGGAAGAGAACATCGAGAAGATGTTTGATAGGTTCTCCACTATCACCAATGGTCTCAAAGGCTATGGAGAAACCATCCCAGAAGAGAAGCTTGTCCGAAAGCTCATCTACTCACTTCCCGAGTCATGGGACTCAAAGAGGACCGCCATCATCGAAGCCAAGAATTTGAAGACCTTGAAGCTTGATGAACTCATGAGGTCACTTCTCACTCACCAAATCATGAAGAAAAAAATAAGAGGAGAAGAAGAGGGAAGAAATTAGAGCTATGGGGGAGAAGAAGCTCAAAGGGCTTGACATCAACATTAATGCCATTGCTCTCAAATCCTCCACATGCCATCATGTTGATTCAAGTGAAGAGGAGGATGAAAAAGAAGAGATAGTTCATCTCTTCAAGAAGTGTGCCCCGTTCATGAAGAAAGCATTGAGAGAGCTTGAACGAGAATCCATGAAAAAGAAGAGGGCAAGCACTTCAAGCCATAAGAAGAAGGTATATGTGGCTACTTGGAGTGATGAGGACTCCACCGACGATGAACAAGCCAACATTTGCCTTATGGCCATCGAAGAAGATTCAAGGATAACTTCTAATTCATCTACTTCATGTTCATATTCTTTTGATGAATTACAAGATGCCTATGATGATTTGGTTTTAGAGTTTAAAAATCACATTTTGAAAAACAATAAAATGATTTCAAAGTTGAAAATTCAAAATGATTTGATTTCTAAAACCAAACTTGAACTTGAAGCAAAACTCAAAGAGTTTGAACAAAAATGTTTTGATTTAAAAAAATTGCTTCATAAAGTTCAAGAAGAAAAAGATTTTATATCCAAAGAGATTGAAAAGAAAAATAATTTTGGAAAATCAAACTTTTATATAAGACAATCTAGTGCCCCTAGATTTGTAAATGGTAAATGTTTTAGAAGTGTTTGGGTCCCAAAAGGACTAACCACTTCCACTAAAAATGATGAAATTGAAAAATTGATTCCTAAGGGGACTAAGTTTTGTGCTACTAATGTTTATGGATCCAAAGCAATTTGGATACAAAAATTACTTGATTATCTTTTGCTAGGTGTGATGGAGAGTGATCAACAAGTCAAAAATTGAGGGGGAGCTCCATGCACACAAGGAAGAACACTTGAAGAAGGAAGGCTTCACATCCTCCCTTGAGTTCAAGTGTGATAAAATCTAGTTGCTTTTTGCTTTTATTTGATATATTTTCATTTATGTCAACTAGATGATCATATATGTTGGACTAACATTTTTATGATGCTTTGAGTAAGGGGGAGCCATTTTAAAACCAAACATTTTAAAACTTTCAAAGTCTAAACCTCTATTGTTATTTTGAGCTTAAAAGTGTTTAAATTCTTTTTGATATAACAAAATGGGGAGAAATGGTTTGAAAATTTGAATTTTCAAAGAATAAGGGGAAGCTTTAATTGATTTCAAATTTTTCATCTCTTATTCACAATTTTAAACTTAAAGGGGGAGAATCCCAAACAATTTTTCAAGTTGTTTTTATTATATCAAAAACAGGAGATTGTAGAAATAATGTTTTGATATAATAATTGAAAAATGTTTTGGACTAATTTGAAAAGAATTTAAAACTTGTATTTAAGTCCAAACAACTTGAATATATGTTTGAGGTATTTTAAAAGGTGTTTGGCAAAGTTTTTCATGATTTAAAACAGCCAAACTTGTATTATCAAGTTTCCCGTTACCGATACGGTCTTACTCGTATCGATAACTTTTTGCCAAAGTTTGGTCACTGCCAAAACCGTATCGAAATAGGCTTTGCCGTTTCGATACGTTAAGGGATCGTTTCGATACGCATGGTAAGCGTACTGATCCCCATTTTAACAACCCCAACGACTACTTTCCCAACGGACTTTTAAATGTCATATCGTACCGATACGCCCTCAAACATATTGTAACCCCCTAAACCCGACCTAGAAGAAATAGTCGAATTTAGGAAGTCACAATTGAAAACATTTCCCTCAAGAAATCCAATTTTGAAAATTATATTTTAATGAAAATAAAATAACATAAATTTAAATAAAAATAAAAATATCATAATAAATATTCGAATGATTATATAAAATCTCTGAATTAAAATAACAATAAATGAATACTAAAAATAATCCCAAAACATAAATAGTCTAAAATTACATCCATGTCCCAAAATAATAAATAGAAATCTGAGTAAAGTAAAATAGTTTCATATTGTATAATAAAATAACCGGATAAAATATGAGATTCTCCAAGTACCACGTCGCCTAAAGTCCAAAAATATCTATAAGAGGAAAAACTATGGGGGAATAAGCTAAAGAGCATAGTGTGTTTCTAAAGTGCAAGAAAAATCATAATCGTAAAACATAATAATATTTTCTTAAAATCCTTTACAAAAATATGATACAATATCAAAAGCGTAATGCAATGCACCCAACTACGTCCGCCATAAATGAGGAAGGTTCTCATAAACTCCTCCCTACGTCCGCCAATATGAAGTGAAACTCAGCCCGAAGGGTGGAACCACTGATCCAAAGTGGAATTCAGCCCGAAGGTTGAAACCACTGATGCAAAGTGGAATTCAGCCCGAAGGTTGAAACCACTGAACTTCCTCCATCCAAATCCCAACCCATGATCATACATACATGATGACTAAAAATCAAATTTCATAAACAAAGTTCCATAAATCTGATATTCCGTAAACATACTTCATAAATCATAGTCCATAAGTCCATTAATCATAGTTTATAAATCGTAGTCCATAAATCACGGTTCATAAATCATAGTAAAACACATTCTGAAAACATATGCATGTAATGTCAACCATAAAAATCATAATACATATAAATAATCACATAAAGGGTAAAACACCAACACATAGAAAAATAACATATAAGTTAATTATAGCACCAGAAGAAAACACACCTTAGCCAAGCTATACTCAACCTATAGAATGATGTGATTTTCCATGATCAGAAGTATTGGATCGAACTGTATCGGTACCGGACTAAACTTGGTGTTGAAGGGATTAACGAACAAGAAGGGGTATAGAGCGGTGGAGATTATTACATAGGAATTTAACAAATCAATAAGGGATTTTAGCGGCATGAAACTATATAAAAAAGTAGGGTTCTTGTGATGATCTTATTTGAACTAAGTCTATGCATATATATAGGTTAAACCTAATTTAAGTAAAATAATGAAAGTGATATAAGATAGAAAAGAATAAAAATAAATAAAGTAATTAAAAGAAGACGAGAGGTGGAGGGGATTAGAATTCCATTTAAAATTAAAGAACTATATAATAATAATAATAATAATAATAATAATAATAATAATAATAATAATAATAATAATAATAATAATAATAATAATAATAATAATAATAATAATAATAATAATAATAATAATAATAATAATAATAATAATAATAATAAACAACGATTAAAAAAGATGAAATCACAAATCAAATTGAAATTCAATTTGATAAAGGTTTATTTATGGAGTCGGTCCATAAACTTTTAAGAAATTTCATATTAATTTCCAAATTTGATAAAAATGTTTATTAAGTCCATTCAAAAAAATTTAGGGTTCTTGAATTAAAATTCTCAAATAATTAGGGTTTTGAATTTTGGGATTTTAAAATTAGTTGGAAGAAGGTGTTGAGGGTTGGACGTAGGGGTAAGCTTAGTAAAAGGTTTATTGGACCATACGAAGTGGTGGAGCGTGTTGGTCTTGTTGCGTATCGGTTGAGGTTACCTCCTGAGTTGGAGAAAATTTATGATGTGTTTCATGTTTCGATGTTACGGAGGTATAGGTCGGATCCGTTGCATGTTATGCCGGTTGAAGACATTGAGTTGCGACCAGATTTGTCTTATGATGAGGAACCTGTTGAGATTGTTGATTCTAGTAGAAAAGTTCTTCATGGTAAGACGATTAAACTTGTAAAAATGTTGTGGCAACATCGAGGAGTTGAGGAGGCCACGTGTAATGCCCTGAGTTTAGGGTATGGAAGTTAGCCGGATTTGGTTGAAGGTTCGTTCGAGTTAGTTTTACCTGTTTCGACTAGTTTTGGGATTTATTTTAAATAAAAGGTTTTTGGAGGATCTAAATTAAGGGAAAATAGTTCTAAATCATTATATATATATATATATGACTTTTGGTGGAAACAGTTTTGGAAAATTGTTTTTAGAGAGTGGAAATTTTAGTCTAGTGGCTAAAATGTAAAGTTTCCAAACTGTTTTGGTGACTAGTTTATGAAGGAATCAAAACGTTGAATCTTTAAGGAGCTATTTAGCCAAGTCTAATTTCATACTTTTCCCCTAAATATTTTGGTTTTAAAAAGGATTTTTAAATATAATAAAAGATATTTGAAAGGTTTTCATCTTTACAAGAAAATTGACGTAACATTTTCTCTCCACATTTTCTTTCAAAGTGCTTTCATCCAAACAACCTTCTTCACTCAAGATTTCAAAGGTAAACTCTTATTTACATTGATTTCTCGTCATCAAACTTATTTCCAATGATTTCTCTCTAACACCCAATCATTTTCCTTTAGTTTTCTCAAGGTTTTTCATTGGAAAAAGGGGGAAATCTATCATTAGAGGTGAGCTGCGTTTTTCTCCTCTAATGTAAGTTCTTTATTGAAATTCTCACGTTAATGATTCTTTTATAGTGTTTATTTAAAGATTTTATAATAGGTGTGTGGAAATGTGCTTAATCAAGTTTATATGTGGTACAAACTATATTTTTGATGTTAGATAATGTTGAAATGATGGTTTGATAATGTAAAACCCGAAACTAGTTGAATTGATAGTGTTTAAGATTGAAATTCTTGAGATTTTGGCTTAGTTTTGTGGAAATCAGTGGCTGCTGGTTTCTTTCCTTTGGGTTGATGTTTTTAGTTGCTAATAGATGTGGTTTTGATGATAATTTTGTTGGGTTTAAGCTGGAGTTTGATTAAAGTTGATTTATTGATTTTTTCAGTTGATTTCGGATATGAATCGATGGGCAATTGATTCTAGATGCTGGGTTTTTGAGTTGCAACAAGTTTAAAGGCTTGAAATCACTCTAATACTCTGTTTTGAATTGATTATAAGTAGGGAAAACTGATTTGGGAACTTCGGACGTGATATCGGATGATCCAGAAGCTTGATTTGGGTGTTCGGCTAGCATTTGGGTATTGCTGGTGAGTGGAATTGTTTTATAAAGCCTTAACGTGGCTCAGGACAAGATTTTGGGGGTTTATATTTTGCTTGAAAAGTCAATCTAAGCTCGAGAGTAAGTTTGATTGTTTTCGCCTATGTTTTTCGGCTCTTTACCTTAATCTTGTCGAGCATAAATATGTTTTATTGCAAATGATGAATTTTGATGTTTTCATACATGTTGAGATGTTAAGATGTTGAATCATGTAATCCCATGTTTTGATTTGTGTTTTAAAGAGATATATGTTGTTGAGTACATGTTATGCATGGAAATGTTTTTGGAAATGGGATGAGAAATGTTATGCTTGTGGCCTTGAAAAACTATGGGTAAGTGTTGGCCTCAATTAGTATATTGACACTTGATGAGATCTTATTACCGGATATAATTGGTCGACCAATAGGATGAGAGTGCAGTATAATAGTAAAAGTCACGTGTGGCCTTAGTGATTTTAGATTCCACTACGGAGGAGTACGGTGATTGGCATTCCACCGGAAGTTTATATTTACTAGACGTGTGAGTACGATGATGGGCATTCCACCAAAAGTTTTCTAGTGGTCTTGAATATGGTGATGGGCATTCCACCAGAGATTATCCGCATATCCGAGTAAAAGTGCTAAGATGTCAATATACTCATGATACTCAATTTACTCATTATGCTTTTATTGTGTTGATGATGTTATGTAGCTTTGAGATATATGATCTATGTGGTTATGGATGTTATGCCTTGAATTGTTGTTCAAGCATGTGTTTTTAATGAATATGTTGTGTTGGAAATTCACTTTTGAGAAATGGCTTTGTTTTCAAAAGCAAGCAAAATGGTTTAAAAACTGAATTGTTGTTATTGTTGTTTTGAGCACCGCTCACTAAGTATTCTTGCTTATGCTCTTTCTTTTCTAACAATGCAGATCCATAGGCCTTTCGATGCAGCAAAGAGGGAAGGAGGTGTATCTTTTGCTCAAGTATGGTTTTGGCATCAAATAATAGTATGTTAGCAATGGGATAGGACCTTTATACTTTTGGGATGTTTTGTTTTGAGAATTCCTGTGTTGGACATGTTTATGATGCCTTTTTAGTCTTGTTAATGACCTTTATATGTTGGATAATGGTTTGGTTGACATTTTGGCTATATATGTGAATCCTTTCTCATGTTGAATGTTTAAAGTTTCCTATTTGTGATCCATATTGAATGGTTGTGCAAGGATCCTTTGCCTATATATTGCATGTCTATGATGTTATGATGTTGTTTGAATCATGTTTTAGTGTCCAAAGTTGTTGCAGTAAGTCTTTTTCTAGTATGTGTTTCGAAACAGCTGCAACTATTTTGATACAGTATGCATATTTGGCCTAAATGTTTCCAAACACATAAGGGTCGTTCTGAGACCCTAAGGCCATTTTTAGGCCTGTATCGAAACACGGGGTCGTTTCGATACGCCTCTGTAATATCTGAGGCGGGGGAATCGTCCCAGACATGTTGGTTTCAAAACAGGTGAGCCCTGTTTCGGTACGTTTTGAAACTGGAATTGGTAGTTCCGAAACATGTGTCTGTTTAGTTAGTTATGGAATGTTCTGAAATTTTGTTTCTTTTCGTTTTAGTCTCTAATCGATGTAAAGGCCAATTGGATCTCGAGTCGACGTCCGATTGAGGCGAGGTTTTAACCGCTTCTTGCATGAACATATATGATAACAATGATGCTTGTAGAAAAGAAAAAGGTAATAAAAGAAAAAAATAGGGTTGCTAATCAAAGGGAAATCTTAACGGGTTTTTCTTCGATTTTCCCCGTGTAGCTCACTTGGTTCGGTCTTGCGACTAGACCGGGCTAAGGGGTTTTACATTTGTTGGTATCAAAGCCATGTTTTGCGAATGTTGGGAAGGTAAGTGAGGTAAGTTTTGTGATGTTTTGGGTGTTGATTGTGATGCACGGTGTTTGTAAGCATGTTCCTTGCTTTTGAGTTGTTTGGAGGGTAGATAAAGGCACCCATTGCTATAATACTATTAGTAAAAAATGGTTTTGATTAAAAGACTTGAGCGTCTTGAAATCCTTGTTTTTTGCTGATCCAAATCATTTATGTTGTTTATGTTTGTTGTTGTTAGATTGTATATCTTGTAAGATGAGACCGAGACGAGGGCCTATAGTTGGTAATCCAGGGAATGAGAATGTTGGGCATGTGAATGAAGAGAACTTGCCTCCTCCTCCCCCTCATTCCGAGGGTGGTGTTAGAGCGGGTGTCGGAGGTGTTGGACCTCAGGTTGGCAAGGGACAAGCTAGGATAGATAGATATGACCCCTTTGATTCAGGCTATAGTCGGGGCTTTTCAGACAACCTTAGCTGGTGTACATGTTGCAACACCACCTCAGGGTGCAGGGATTGGTTTGCCTTTAGAGCAACTTCGTAGTTTGGGCGGAGTTGAATTTCGTGGGTTATCTCTCGAGGGTTCAGAGTCATGGCTTTAGAGTACAGTCCATATTTTGGGACATATGGAGTGCCCGGATACAGGTAAGTTGGGTTGTATTGTTTCCTTGCTTCAGGGAGATGCCTATGATTGGTGGACTATTATTACATCTAGTATGGTAGTAGCTTAGGTTACCTGGGAATTTTTCTGAATCGCCTTCCGTAAGAAGTACCTTGGTCCTCGATACCAGGATGAGAAGAAGAGAGAGTTTGTGGCCTTGGTTCAAGGAAGTATGATAGTATCCGAGTACGAGGTACAGTTTGTACGTCTGAGTCAGTATGCTTCTGAGTTGGTTCCCACTGAGACGGAACGATGTGATCAGTTCCGATACGGCTTGGTTTAGGAGGTGAAGACCTTTATGTTGGCTTCATACTTGTTGTCACTAGATTTTCACCCCAGAATTTAAAAATCCAAAAAAAAAACTTTTTTACTTAAATGAATAAAAGACCCTTTTCTAAAATAAAAAACAACAAAAAACGCATTTTTGAAGCCCATTTGAAAAGAGAAAAACCAAAAGCCCGCCTTGAAAAATAAGCTCATCTTTTAAAAAAGAAAAGGAGAAAATGTGATAATAATTAAATAATAATGGTGGAAATAAATGTAGGGAAAAGGGGAGATAAAATGAAAATCAAAATATTATAAATGTAATAAAAACAACACAAAAAGGGTAAACATCAATAAAAATAAATAAACAAAAATAGTAAAAAGGAAATAAAAAATAGAAAATAATAAATAAAAAATGAAAAAGGCGGAAACAGCGTGCGTCACGCGCGTAGGCTGGTTCCCTAGCAAACCCTCCCGTCGAACACCAAAGGAAGCCGACCGACGTCTATAGGCAACGACTTCCATCGTCATTGGTGTCGGTCGATGCGTCTCAACGTCGCTGACCCAACGACACCAACGTTGCTCATCGCCGCCGCCTGTGGTGGCCGGAATCTACAAAAAAAAAAACAGAGACAAATGGTCAAACCCTAGGCTCGAATCAAGGGGAAATTTTAGCTTCAAATCTGAACCAAATCGAATAGGGATTGAGGAGTTTTCTGAGAATCATGTTTCATGTCTTATTTTGGCTTCAATTCGGGGATTGAAATCCAAATTTGACTTGAATTTGAAGTTGAAATTCAAGTATAAATACCTCAATTTCTCCTTGTTCATCACATACAATTTGAAGAGAAAATACAATTGAAAAAGCAAAAGGCTTTAGAAAATTCCGAAAAAAGTCTCTAAAAATTCTCAAGAGTTGCTGAAATTTTGGAGTTGAAGTTCGAGTTTGGAGGAAATTTTCCGGAGGCATTTAGGAGCATTTCGAGAAGTTCATATTCGAGTTCTCCGTTCGTCGTATCGGTAAAATTTCTATCTTTCCTTTTAATTTTTATTTAGAATTCTTTATGTTTGTTGGTTGAATTTTTGTGTTTGTGTTTGTTTATTTTTTGGATTTTAGGTTGTGTGCTCGAAATCGGAATTTGTTTCACGATTCTGGTAATGTTTTCGTTTTAAATTTTTGTCTATTGTTTGGTTTGATCTTTAAAAATTGCATACTTTAAAAAAATATTGTTAGGAATATTTTGATCTTTAGAAATGTAGGAATGAATTTTTAAAAGTGTTTATATTAAAATGAAAGAATAAAATGAGTTAATGTGGTTTTATTAAAAAAGTTAAAGTTAGGGATTTAATTTAGAATAAATAATAATGCATGAGTGGAAATAATAAAAGAGGCTTGATTTTAAAAGGAAAATAATAAAAGGTTTTTCTTAAAATTTAGTTTTAATAATAAAGTGGGTTAAGTAATTAAAAAATGAAAAATAAAAATGTTTCTTTAAAAATAATAAGTTTTTTTTATACAGATGTTTATTTAAAAATAATAAGTTTTTTCCAAGAAAAAAGAAAAAGAAAATAAATTTTAAAAAAATGTTTTAAATAAAAGTTTAGAGTTTTAGAAAAAAAATTAAAAAAGCCTAAAGAGAAATATTGTCTAAAAAATAAGGTTTATTTTAAAAAGCCATGTTTTAAAGAAAAGCTTTAAAAAATAAAAAATGTTTTAAAGAGTAATTCTTTTTTAAATAAAAAATTATAAAAATGTGAAAAAGCATAAAAATGATAAAAGCTAAAAATGTAAAAGGAAGGGTCTTAGTTTTAAGAAGTTTAAAAAAGTGGGTTTTCAAAAGAAATAATAAAAAATACAAAAAAATTTGATTTGCTTGTTTGTTCTTTAGAAATAGGTTAAAACTTAGGATTATGTTCTAAGGCCTAGATAGAGACGTGTTTTGTTGAAAATTTACTTCATAAAAAAAATAAGACACACTTAAGAAAATTTAAACCTTTAATTAGGAATAAAAGACTTAGACCTTTTTTAGGTTAATAATTTCGAACTTAGAATAAATGAAAAATGCTCAACACATTGAATTTCTATGTTGTTTAAAAAACTGAAATTAATTTAATGTGGTGTCTTATCAAACGGGAATGACGAGTTAGCGCCAGAAATGTTGGCGGTCATTAAAGTTCATCTCCCGGGCGATAAGGTCATTAAAATAGACTAATATTCATTAAACGGACAAATAAATTCGAACATTTGTGAACTTGCAAATTCCAGTTTTGAAAACAATTTTAAAATCAATTAGGTACCAATTTTGGGCGGCGTGGGGGTGCTAACCCTTCCCCACGCGTAACCGACCCCAAACCTATTTTTTCTGGTTTTCGTAGACAAAAAAACAGTTGTTTTATTAAAACAAAATGTTTTATTAAAATAACCTCATTTTAAAGTGATCCAATCACACTTTTAAAAAAAAGGTTGGTGGCGACTCCATGATTTTTTTAAGTCGAAGCCTCCTAAAAAAGGGTTGCGACAGCTTGGCGATCTTGCTAGGGACTTGTTTTTGTTTTTTAAAATAAAAACAAAAGAGGGTCGGGCCAAAAACTGATTTTAAATGGTTTTCAAAAAATGTTTTTTTTAAATATGGAATTTGCAAGTTCATAATAGGTTCAATTTATTTGTCCGTTTAAATGAATATAATCCTATTTTACGCATTTAAGACTTAATTCCAAGCTCTATTCCCGAGCTTTGTCTCGTTCGTTTAAGTGGGGGGAAATACGCTTTGCTCATGTAAGAATATTGATTCTTCCTATGAGCCTAGCAAGTACCTTCGGGACTCATTCCTTTGTCTTCGTAAGGATATTGATTCTTCAAGAAGGCATCGGTGGTGAGTCCTCCTGAGTTGAACTCGATTCGTTTGGAGCCTATAATGGGTGAGAATCGAGGACCTTGTTACCCTTAGTAGGGGACAACAAGGACAGCTCGGGTACCCTTTTAGAACCGAACCAAGTTTGAGAATCTAGATCCTACCCCTAATAGATCCATGCAGAAAACCTAGGGTGTTGAGTCACAGGAATAATCTGTGGAGACATGTCCTAAAATGTTGGAATGTCGGCCCAGAATTATTGTGTATTTAATTTGTTTTTGACTATTTTATTTCCCTTTTTCTTGCTTTATTAATTTCTGTTCCCTATCTTGTTTGTTTTGCATGTGCATCATTCCATATTTAAAAGGGGTTGATTCTAGAAAGTTGTTCAATTATGGATGGAAAGCTCTTGAAAAGTGAGGAGGAAAATGCGAAAGTGCATCACTGGTCTGAGGTCAACCAGAGAAAGTATGGAGACAGTTTGGGTGCGGGTCACGAGATAGAAACTTCGGAGTATTCCCATGTTAGTGTTAAGCAAAACAATGTGCATAAGTTATGTGAGATTTGGGACCATTTTGATTATAAGACCAAACATTTGTTCCGTGAGTTTTATGGCGACATAGCGTATCTTCTGTTTGTAAGGGTTGATGAGCCATTTCTAAAGGCTTTGATCCAGTTTCGGAACCCTGGGTATTGCCGCTTTACGTTCAATGGAGAGGACGTGATGCCTACTTTCTAGGAGTACTTGGCCCTATTCAATATGCTCGAAGTGAAGGAGAATTGGGTGTATACAAAGCCGCCCAAGAACAAGAACTCACACTTAAAACTTGCTTCATTTGCTGGAATGAGCGATGAATGGGTTGAAGGGTTGATACAGAAGAGAGGGGAAGTTTTAATTTTCCTTGGTCACGCATTCAAAACATCATTCCAGTTCACCCAGACATAACAAAAAGGGTAGATCTTTTGGCCATTGCAATTTATGGTCTAGTAATTTTTCCAAAGGTGTTTGGAAATATTGATGTGGCCTTATTAGATTTCTTCGAGCAATTGAAGAGGAATGTTAATCCAGTGCCTACAGTGCTAGCTGAAACCTTCATCTCTTTGAATGCTTGTCGAAAAGTTGAAGGTGTGCGTTTTGGAGGATGTGCTCCTTTACTTCAAGTTTGGGCCCTTAGTCATTTCTAGGAGTGTCCAACTTTGGCCTTACTGAACGTGTTTTCTCCGAACTTTTCCCCACTTCAGGAATTTTTGGCACAAGATTGGTCGAGCATCAAGAGAAGCAAGTGGGTAGATATCCTCAGGGATCGTCGTGACGAAGACATCAAGTGGAGGGTACCATGGATGGGACATGCTAAAGTAAGGTATATATGTGGAGATTACAACTTTCTGATGCTGTTAGGATTATGGGGAGGAATTGGTTGTGCACCTTTGTTAGTTTCTCGCCAATACGGATCACAACAATTTGTTCCTTTCACCTCTGAGCTTGGTACATCAGAATTCGAGTTTCAAGGAGAGTTCAGGCGGAAGGTGCAGGAAATCAGTGTTTCATGGAAGAGTTGTTATTATATGAAGTTAGAGTCTGACAAGCATTGCATGTATACTCCTGATTATAATATTTGAAGGCATACAAGGATGAATGACAAGATTATGCTACCTACTCGTGGGCCTGCCAAGTCTATAGAAGAACATTTGAATGTAATTCCACCAGAAGTCGACATTCTGAGAGAAGAGTTAAGACGAGCTAAGTTAGAAATCGAAGCACTCAAGGAATAGAATCTGCGAGACAAGTTTGAAGTCAGTCTTGACGTAGAAAAGCACAAGGGAGAAGCCAGCCGAGTGCATAAAATGTATGAGAATTTAGAAGAAAGGTATGAGATTCAGAGGGTTGACTTCCTTAAGCTTCAAGCTACGATTCGATATGCAGATATTCGAAAAAGCCCAGAACAGTGGACACAAGAGATAGAACAAGTTGTGGGGAAAGAGAAGGAACGCGATAAGAAGGAAATAGAGAAGTTCCGACGGGCCTTGGCCGAAGAAAGAAAGAAGACGAAACAAGCAGTGGAAAATGAGAAAGGTAAAAGGACTCGAGAGGAGTTGAAGGAAGATTCAACTGCATGGAAGAGGAAAGCTCATGACAACAAAATATGTTTGCTAAAGCTACAGTCAGTCTATGATGAAACCACCAGGAAGTTGAAGCAAAGCCAGGCCTTCATCATTGAACTAGAAGCCAAAATAGAAAACTTGAGTCGAACAGTTCACAGGATGCAAAATGATCGTACCTATGAGGAACTCTAAGCTAGTTTGAGCGAGAATGGATTTTTGAAAGAGCGAGTTAAGGAAATGGATAGTCTCCTTCAAGAGTATAGGAAAAAGATCTTAGTTCTAGAAGATATCACCGAAGGAGGAAACGACTATTTGTTCACTCACCTCAGAGATAATGCTCGAAGATTCTGAGAGAGAGATGAGTTCGATATGATGGTAATGACACAGGTCCAAGATGTGGCCAAGCACGTGACAATGTTGGCAACTGAAGCTGCAGCTCTTTGCCAGTATATCAAGCCCATTGGAGAAGTTGAACCAAGGCTCATGTGGCTAGTTGAAAAAAATCAAGGAATTAGGTGTTCAAGCTGAAAAATATTTGTAATTCGAAAAATATGTAATAAAAGCTTTCGTATTCAATAAAGAGTTTCCTTTCATGAGCAGATTTTCAATGGATTTAATGGCCCTTCGACTGCATTTATTCATTTGCACTGTTTTGTTTGCTTTTGTGAATTCATTTATGCATACATTCATTCATGACAAAAACTAACTTAATATAAAAATGACAGAATATCCAAAATTGCTAAGACAACTCATAAATACGGTACACGAGCCCAAACCCGAGCCATGAACTTTGAGGAAAGGTTAACAGCTTTGGAGGCAAACCAAAAGATCACTCAAGATAAGTTGGAGAAAATGGAGATCGACTTGAAACAACAAACTGAGGCAGTTCATCAAAAGATAGTCAGTTCAATAGCTCTCGTGCTAGGGTTCAAGGATCCAGATGTGGTTGAAGAGGGAGGAAACACTACTGCCATTCCATGATTCCAGGAATGACCTTTAGGAAGGAGACTACGGTTAAAGCCAAAAAATCCATCAATGTTGCTGAATCTTCCACTCATGTTCCAAATGGGGAGGCTAATAATTATGAGGTACCTAACCTCGATGAAATTGCTGATAAGGTTCGAATTGAGAAGAAGTGGGAGGATAAGTATGGAAAGTTAGAAGAGATGATCAAATCCTTCCAGAATGGAGTTGCTCATGCTGGAATGGATGCCAAGGATCTGAGCTTGGTAACTAATTTAGTTACGCCACCAAAATTCAAGATCCCAGACTTTGAGAAGTATAATAGGACCACATGCCCATCGGCATATCTAACTATGTATTGTAGAAAGATGTCAATGTACCTCGACAATGAAAAGCTGCTTATTCATTGCTTCTAGGACAGCTTAGTAGGTTCCGCTGCACGTTGGTACTCGCAATTAAGTCGGGTGAACATCAAATCATGGAAGGATCTGTCCATAGCCTATAGTGAGCAATACAAACACATTTCAGACATTGTTTCAACTCGTCTGGTCTTGCAAGGGATGGAACAAAAGCATCATGAGAGCTTTCGACAATATGCACAAAGGTGGAGGGATGTAGCGGCACAAGTGCAGCTATCGTTGCTAGAAAATAAGATCACCCCGATGTTTATGGAAACTCTAAAGGGTCCTTTTTATGATCGCATGCTCAACCATGCTACGAAGAACTTCGCGGACATGCTAATGAACGGTGAACTGATCCTAGCAGCCATGAAGGGCGGAAAGTTGGACAGTGGGGAAACGAAGAAGATGTATAAGAAGAGAGATAATAATGAAGTCAATGCTACGAATGTCTACAACCCCAGTTATTCAACATGTGTGGTGTTCAACAAGCCCAACACCTTCAACAAATCTAACACCTCAGCTCTGACGATTGCAAATGCCTCAAAAGGAGAGCGAAGATATCAAGGAAATTCGAGACCCTATTTTCCTCCCATCTCAATGACGTATGCGAAGTTTTTTGCCGAGCTGGTCAAATCGCAGATGGTGCTACCAAGACACGTCCCTTCGTTCTCACCTCCTTATCCACCGTGGTACGATGAGAAGGCCCAATGCGAATACCATGCAGAAGTAAAGGGGCATACCATTGAGAACTGCACTGCATTCAAAAGGGTGGTGGATGATTTAAGGAAATCCGACATGTTATCATTTGAAAAATCTGAAGAAAAAGGAAATTCGTTGCCAAACCACCAGAAGACAGAGGTGAGTGTCGTGCTCGAGGAAGAAATGAGAGTGATCAAGAAATATGTTGAAGAAATTAAGGCGTCCATGAATTGGGTATGGACTCAATTGGTAGCGGCTGGGATATTAAAGGAAGAAAACTGGAAGATGAAGGTTGATGAAAAACCATACTGCGAGTACCATAAAGTTGAAGAACATGATATCCAGTGTTGCTTAGAGTTTAAACAGATGGTCCAAGCTAAGATGGATAGTAAGTAACTTATGTTCTTCGAGAAGGAAGATGCTAAGCATGTTATGAGTGTATGTGTGACGGAGGAAATTTCATTTGGGAAGCAAGGAAAAGAAGCTAAAGAAAGAAGTCATGGAAAGCCTCGTCCTGTGGTGATCACAGTAAAGAGGGGCCGATTCGGTTTGGGCATTAGGCCCAATAAATGGAAAAAGAAGGATGAGACTAAGAGGCATCAGGAAAGCATGAAGATGAAGCAGAAGGAAGAAGAAGTCAAGTGGGAGCCAATGATGTACCCACCCTTAAGTGACACTTTCAGGGCTGGAGGGCTCCTAGACTCTAATGCCCGCTTCGACAAGGAGGAGAATGGAAAAGATGAATTATGCGAGGTTTATGAGAATTTGAGCATTAACGCCATCACAGGCGAGGAGAAAGGAGAAAACAAATATCTATCCAAGATTTGCCACTGCGCTGAACTGAAGAACTGGACGCTGATGTAGTTCCTGAAGTTTTTAAGACTGCCTCAGAGTAATTCTCAAAACCAACTCTTTTACCCTTAGGCCCTGGGTAATTAGCGAACTTATGTAAAAAGGGTCTATGTCAAAACCATGATTCTTATTTCAATAAAAGATGCATATTTTCCCAATAATATTGTGTGCCAAACTTTCTTTCGCAACTGTAACAAGGTTTTTTTTCACGCAAAGGGTCCCCGCCTTTTTAAAACATTTAAGTAAAAGGGGGAATTTTAAAAACAATTTGAGCTTTGGGAAAAACCTTTTAGGAAAATCTTTTTTTCTCGGTTGGAGTCACCAGCGGCCACTAAGGTAGGTCAGACACCGTAAAAACTAAACCAGAGATTCGTTTGAAAGGGTTCGGGAGTTGGTTACGTGTGGAGAAGGGTTAGCAACCCCATCACGCCCGGAAATCGGTACCAAAACAATTGTAGCTTTTAAATTGATGAAAATTATTCGAAATTTAAAAAGACTTTAATTAGGGATTCTTGATTGAAAATCGGGCTTTAATTATACGAGCTTTATCCAAATTGGTAGTTTCTAATTAATTAAACATTTAATTAAAAAGGATGACGGTACACTGGACCAAAGACTAAACCGACATCATATAAGACTGACTGTCGTGTTAGTTTAGGGTTCGGATCTCGTACGTCACCTTTATACATGATGCAAGCAATTAAAGTATGGTGCTATGGTCTTGTCCGTTTTAATTACGGATTTACCTTTAGACGATTCGAATTAATCCGAATATTCGAGGAGTATCCAATAAGCTAGGCTAGTCGACCCGAATACGCGAATTAATAAGTATCTCCGTTTTATAATTAAAATTAATTATTATGCAACTCTAAACATTAAAGGGTCACATGAATGGAAATTTAAAGTGCAGGTCACATATATTCGAATGACATTAAAACAAACAGGAATGCAACATAAAAAACATATATGCACATACTAACATAAACAATATGGCAAAATATAAATTTGAGACAAACACATGTCTAAATGAGTAAAATGCATGAGTAATATAGCAAAATAAAAATGCTGAATGAATAATTAGAATACAAATTGTCAGAGACCAAAACTGTAATTAAACCAATTTTTAAAAAAACTGATTAAAATACAAAATGGGACCCAATTAAAAGGAAATGAAAAGCCACAGGGACCAGAAAGGGAATTAACCCATCCGAAAGTCGATTACAACGGAACCATGGATGAAATTGAAAAGGTTCGAAAATGTAGGGGGACCTGGGACGGGATTTCCACACGTGGAAGCCCTCCCCGTGCAATTAAAGTGGCACTGGAGGGCTTAAAACGCGATTAAACCATATTTTAAACAAAAAAACGTTATAAATACAAACTTAAAAACATATTTGGCCTTTTTTATCATTTTCAACCCTAAAAACCGAGAGACCCCCCTTTCTCTTTTTTCTCTCCAGCGCCGTTAGGGTTCCGGTCGCCGTTGCCGACGCTAGAACCCTAAAAAACTTTCCTCTTTTTTTTTCCGAAACCAAAACAAACCGAAAAGCCCCTATTTTCACTCCCTTTTCAGAAACCCAAAACCAAAATCAAAGAAACCCTTTTCGAAATCCTTTTTGTTTCAAAACCCTAAAACCAAAGCCGAAAAGAAACAAAAAAACTCCCTCATCGGCTCAAATGCATGGCCTCGGGAAGGGCCACGGAGCTTATCGTCGGCGAGGATGAGTGAAGGACGAAAGGGAGAAGGCTCGAAACGAAGGTAAAAGCTTATCTTTTTATTTTTTGTATTTTTTTGTATCAAAATGAAATATAAATAAACGATATACCTCTGGAACTGAGATCTCTGCTTTGTATTGCTCTTTTGAATTTTTCCGATTACAATTTCTCTCTAAAAACTCTCTAATTCCTCTGAAAAAAACCCTCCTTTACATTGCATTCTACTTGGGCTTTTATAGCCCCATTTTTACATTTTTTTATTTTTCTAAATACATATAATGCTGAGAATGTTGTTGGTTGATTTGTACGATTTCGGTTGTTGAATGCCTCTGAAATTCTGAAACTTTGTTGCATTTTTTTTGCTCTATGCAACCTCTGACGCTTCTGATATTTTTCGTTTGTTGCATGTGAGTGAACAGGCCGGAGGGGGACCAGAGGACGACGCGGCGTGATCCTAGCCGCCACCGAGGGATCTGGACGGTCGCGAGGCATCCGAAAAGCCATGCGTGAGATGCACACGCAAGTGGAAGACGGGGTGACAGACGCGCTGGCGCGTGACGGTTCTGGAGAGCTCTCCGCTTCAATTGTGGTCCGTCAGATCATGCCAGATCTGACGGTCGGAATTTTGTGGCGCCAAGGCAAAGGCAGACGACTCCTAGGGTTTTTTGCTGAGGTGTGATCTGGATCGTCAGATCTCCATCTAGATCTGACGGCTGGCATTGTGCGGCTACAAGACAAAACATAGGGCATTAGGGTTCTGTCTATTAGGGTTTATTATTTGGGCCAAACAGGCCTCGTATTTATTTATTTTTGGGATTTTCATAATGTAATGGACTCTAATATTAACTGTTGGGCTTTTATTATAT
This sequence comes from Hibiscus trionum, assembly GCA_030270665.1. Taxonomy (NCBI): domain Eukaryota; kingdom Viridiplantae; phylum Streptophyta; class Magnoliopsida; order Malvales; family Malvaceae; genus Hibiscus; species Hibiscus trionum. Next base: position 16,026,707 of record BSYR01000013.1, read on the forward strand.
TAAATATTGGGCTTATATTGGTATATTTTTTGGTTTTCAGATTAATAATAATAATAATAATAATAATAATAATAATAATAATAATAATAATAATAATAATAAACATAATAGTGATAATAATAATAATAGATATTAATAATAACACTAATAATAATACGATAATACTAACGGTAATAATAATAATAACTATAAGGATGATATAATATTATGACTAATAATAATATCGGTAACACAAATAATAGTAATATATAGTGAGATAATGATGATAATAATAGCAAATAATATGATGGATAAATATAGTAATAGTAATATATCATAATAATAGCATAATAGATGATAATAAATATTAGTAATAACCATAATAGTACTTATACAATAACTAATAATAATATTGGTAACAAAAATAAAAGTAATAGATAGTAATAGTAAGGTAATGATAGTAATATATTATAGTAAATAATATAGTAAGTAATAACAATAGATATTCTAATAGTAGTAATATATATATGTATATATACTGTTTTTTGATTTTTTTGATTTTTTGTTTTTTATTCACAACATATATACAAATTAACATAAATGCCAAAGCCCATTATTAAAAAGAAAAGGAGACGAGTTTAACCCCCGGACAAAATAGGTGATTACAGCTGCCCCCATTTGCTTATACTTGTGGAACAAAGATAAAGCAAAGGCCATAAACACCAATTTTGTCCGACTTCCCTGTTTGGATCCTGAGTCACCATGCACTTGGACTACTGGCGGTTCGGAAGTCGGTACGGGAAAATGCAACGGTCGCAGAGGCTTGAAGCTGCCCTTCTCATTTTAACATTCTTCAACCCTTCGAGGTCCGAACACATAGACAATTAGCAGAAGCTTCATTCTCAAAGTGCACGAACGGATAAGCGGATTCCATTCTCCAAAAGCCCGAATGGATAGGCGGATTCCATTCTCCAAAAGCCCGAACGGATAGGCGGGTTCCATTCTCCAAAAGCCCGAACGGATAGGCGGGTTCCATTCTCCAAAAGCCTGAATAGATAGGCATATTCCATTCTCCAAAAGCCCGAATAGATAGGCGGGTTCCATTCTCCAAAACCCGAATAGATAGGCGAGTTCCATTCTCCAAGAGCCTGAACGGATAGGCGGGTTCCATTCTCCAAGAGCCTGAACGGATAGGCGGGTTCTATTCTCCAACAGCCCGAACGGATAGGCGGATTCCATTCTCCAAGAGCCTGAATAGATAGGCGGGTTCTATTCTCCAAGAGCCTGAACGGATAGACGGGTTCTATTCTCCAAAAGCCCGAATAGATAGGCGGGTCCCATTCTCCAAGATACCGAACGAATAGGCGGGTTCCATTCTCTAAGAGCCTGAACGGATAGGCGGGTTCCATTCTCCAAATGCCCGAACGGATAGGCGGGTTCTATTCTCCAAGAATCTGAATAGATAGGCGGGTTCCATTCTCCAAGAGCCTGAATGGATAGGCGAGTTCCATTCTCCAAGAGCCTGAACGGATAGGCGGGTTCCATTCTCCAAGAGCCTGAAGGGATAGCGGGTTCCATTCTCTAAGAGCCTGAACGGATAGGCGCGTTCTGAAAGATAAAAGTTCCATTTTCCTTATGCCTTAACGGATAGGCGAGCTTCCTCTTACGAGAAAAGCTTTAATATACCTGTCAAAAATAGGTAAGAATGATATGATGATGTGAGTTAGCATGCCCCTAATCCTAGGGATGATTAACTAAAAATGATGCATGAATTATGACATCAAAAATGCTCGGACGCTTCAACTCTCCGGATCGGTCAATCTCGACCTTCTTCTTGTCTTTTCTTTTTCTCAATTTCTTCGGGCTTTCTCATCTTTGCCAAATCTCAATCTTTTGGTCTCTTCTCGAAAGACGACTGCTGACTTCCACTGGTCAGTCTGGATATAACACTTCTCATAGTGCTTACTCTCAAAACATTGCCCCCTACTAAAACTGGGTGCTCAACTATTCTTTTCTTCTTATCTCAACACGACGCCTTTTCTCTCTTCTCAACATTAGGGGAAGCACATGACCCCAAGCCCCTAAATTTTTCTCTTAAGTTCATTAAGGTCCACTTCTCATCTTCTGAACCCATTAAGGCATTTCGAAAGAAATTCGCTTCAAGTCTCCGAACTGTAGCATGTAGGAACTTACCACAATCCTCACCTTAGCCACTGACAAGTTGTCATTTGTACTCATGGCATTACATTCTAAACTTTATCCCTGAAGCAATGGGAAATTAATTTGTGTTCAAAAAAGATTTAGATTGCATCTTCTAATTTCAAAATGAGATGCATTTTCAAAAACTATACTTTCTTTTCAAATTAGGGATATATCAAGTCAAATTAAATACCTCGAATATCAAGTGCACGAACGACACTGCTATGACTTACCAAGAATTGCCTCAAGCATCATGTGTCTAGGAGACCTCGAAAGCTGAGTTGATGTCTGAAAATGTGACATACTCTCCGAGCTATTTCAGCTTTTTAATCAATTAGACTTACCTTCTATAGGCTTTGCCTTTATCATTACTGCTTCGTCTCAATTCTTTATGAGTTTGGGAAGTCAACTCATCACATTCCTTTGGCTCGAAATAAATGATGGAGAAAACAACAAAACCCCGAGCTACTCGGCATTGTCATCATTTGAAAATATTACCATCTCTCATATAGCTAAAGTGAATGGTGCATAGCAACCTTATTGGTCTTTTGCTACAGCGGAGTGCCCCAAAAATTCCACACTCGTATCCGAAAATGCCTATTACCAGGCTTCAAACATTGGAGGGCTTTTGTTACGCTTTTATTATTCTCTCTCTTTTGTCTCTTTTCTTTTTTTCTCTTTCTCTTTTTCATTTTCTTTTTCTCTCTCTCATTTTCATTTTCATTTTCTTTTTCATTTTTTTCTTTTTCTTCTCTTTTTTCTTCTTTTAGCACGAAAGCTTCCGATTATTCTCCCGAAGGCCCTAATTCTATGTGTACTCAATTAAATGACCAAATTAACTCATAGTGTAAACCACATATTCATCATCTTCAAAGCTTTCGATTTCCACTAGACAAAGGCAGCTCGAAGTCAACCTTTGGGGTCAAGGTCAATGTCCCTTGTGCAATTGATATACAGGGACTCAATAGACAAATATTTACACACAAAATGAAAAGGCAATTGAAACATAATGCATCCTTTCATTGAAATTTAAACAACATGCAATCTTAGGCCCTTACAAAAAAATCTTTGCTACCTTCGGGCAAAGGGTAGCAAGGTTGATTTCATACATTACTTCAGGAAAAAGCTTAAAATGTAATGAAATGAAAACAAGAAAAACCAAGCATAAAGCAAACTTGGATGCATTAGAACTCTTGACTAAGCTGGCCATCCATCCCACCCTTTAAGCTTCTTCGAGGAATTCAACCTCCTTATTGTCCATCAATTCCTGGACCAACTGCTTAAATTCCAGACAACTCTGAACCTCATGCCCCGCAGTCTGATGGTACTCGCAAAATGACTCATGGCTGTCACACGCCCCATTCGGACCCTTCTCAATTAAGCCTGTCGCACACAATTGTTCATATACCCAACTCAGAGGTGACTTAATTTTTGACACTGCCATCCTTACTTTCTTCGCACCTACCACTTCGAGGGCATTCACGCCCCGATCTCTATGGTTAGGAAGTGGATTGGTCGTCATATTGGGCTTATCTAACTCGAGGACCCTGGTGTTAATCATGTTTTGCACGAGCTTCTTGAATGCTGTGCAATTTTCTATCGTGTGTCCTGGTACTCCGCCGTGATACTCACAGTGTGCCTTCTCGTCATACCATGAAGGGTAAGGCGGCTGGAAGGGAGTAACATGATACAGGCGAACTAGATCGACCTCGTATAAGTGCTTGTATACCTCATTGTACGGTATAGGTAGAGGGGTGAAGGTCATTCTCTCTTGTTCCTTCCTGGGAGCCCTATTCACTCTTTGGTTTGAGCCTTGCGCATTCCCGAATGCGGCTTGAGGCGCTGAGACTGTGAAGTGCTTAGAAGCCTCGTAAGTACCGACGTTGTTTACCTCATGATCCTTCTTCTTGAACTGCTTCCGGGCATTCTCTCCTCCATCAATCCTACCACTCTTGATGGCTGCCTCGATCCGCTCACCGGTCATAACCATATCTGAGAAGTTACAGATAGGGTTGCTTATCATGCAGTTATAGAGGGTCCCTTTCAGGGTATCGACAAACATAGGGGAGATCTCATTCTCACGGAGCGGGGGTTGGACCTGTACTGCCACATCTCTCCAACGATGGGCGTATTCACGTAGGCTCTCATCGTGCCTTTGCTCCAAACCTTGTAGCATGAGTCGGTTCGAAACCATGTTGGTTATGTACCTATACTGATCGGTGAAAGCCTTGGCCAAATCCTTCCACGACCCGATCTGAGCATGAGTCAACTGATTGTACCACCTCACTGCGGGCCCCGCTAAGCTGTCTTGGAAGCAGTGAATTAACAACCTCTCGTTGTCGATGAAACCCGTCATCTTTCTATAGAACATGGTTATATGGGCAGTAGGGCAAGTCGTCCCGTCAAACTTCTAAAACTCTGGTGTCTTGAACTTGGGCGGGATTATCAGATCCGGAACCAAGCTGAGGTCTCTGGCATTTATCTCGAATGCCCCCTCTTCTCCTTCTTTTGTAAGGAATTTCTCCTCGAGGTCCTTCTGGGTCTCTTCTAGTTCCTTTGAGAACTCCGCCTTGACCTTGTTCAAATTCTCAATCTCATCCAAGTCCGGGACACTATCCCCGACATTTTCCACATTAAAAACCAGACCCGATGGAGCATGGGTAGAAGCGCCCGCCTGATGCGGTGTTGCCCCATCTCCTTGGGTAGCCGCTCCTTGCGAGGGTTTAGGGGTATCGGTAACAAAACCCGGGGAATACAAAGGGTCACCCTTATACTGACTAGGGTTTCCAACAGCGCCCTTTCCTTTCAAATTGGCTTGTAACAACTGAGATATCTCTTTCATCATATCTTGTTGGGACTTGATGATGGTGTCCTTCAACTCTTGCTGAGCTTATTCTAACTGACCTCTCAAATCAACTTCCAACTTAGCAAAACTCTCCTCCATTTGCTTCCTTTGGTGGCGAGTAAAGTGTGGGTGCGGAATCTTCGGTAGTCACGAATGCTGCCATGACATCAAACAATTAATTCCAAGACTTAATGATGCAATGCTTGTAATGTCGTATGAATAACTGAAACAAATGATTGAAGGTAACAAATTAAAAAACACAAAATTGAATGCAAGGAAATGTTGATTCAACGAACATCCTCATTAAACAACTTCTCATAACGGAGATCAAGCCTTGTTACAACGAGGTAATAAATACGTAAGGTACGATTTTCAACAAATTTTCCTGTCCCTTCCTTTTAAACTAGGGTTCTGGAAACTCCGTTGCTATGGACTCTTTCTCCCGTTGTGAAAGTTTTCAACTTCAGAATGTTCTCGAATCAACACTTCGTATGAAAATGCGATGAATAAGCAAAAATAAGAAAAACAAGACAAGAAGGCAACTGGGTTAGTATCAACAATAATGAATACTGAAATAAAACAAGCAAAAGGAAACACATCAAAGCAGATTAACAATGCAAGACCTATTAGCATGAATTCTAATTCTACGGTTATCCACATGGCTCTAATCGGGGTGGGCTTCTTAAATTCTCACACATGTGGGTTCGGTTCTAACAAGGGTACCCGAACCTATCTTGTCACCTACTAAGGTAACCAGAACCCCAATTCTGGCCCATTACAAGCTTGCGAATTGGTTTCGGTTCGAGGGAAAGCACGACCTAATGACGTGGAGGGCTGCTCACATGTCAAAGGTATGGATTTCGGAAGTGAATTACCGATCCGTGGAGGGAGACTCGCGTGGGTATGGGCGTTTCACTCCCACTTAAGGGACGAAGCTCGGGTATAGAGCCTAATGCGTGATGCAACACATGTCGGTGACCCCTTTAAAATTAAATGAAAAATTAATTCAAAGACCACCAATTATCGAGGCTCGTATAATTCAAGTTCTATTTTCAATGAAGAACCACTCGCTAAAGTCAAATTAAATTTCAAAAATTTCCATCGTTAAAAGCAACAATTATTTCATTGGCTTAACTCTCTTTTGTTTTGAAAAACAAAATTCTCCCCAGCGGAGTCGCCAAACTGTAACAAGGTTTTTTTTCATGCAAAGGGTCCCCGCCTTTTTAAAACATTTAAGTAAAAGGGGGAATTTTAAAAACAATTCGAGTTTTGGGAAAAATCTTTTACGAAAATCTTTTTTTCTCAGTTTGAGTTGCCACCGGCCACTAAGGTAGGCCAGACACCGTAAAAAATAAACCAGAGATTCGTTGAAAGGGTTCAGGAGTTGGTTACGTATGGGGAAGGGTTAGCACCCCATCACGCCCAAAAATCGGTACCAAAACAATTGTTGCTTTTAAATTGATGGAAATTATTCGAAATTTAAAAGGACTTTAATTAGGGGTTCTTGATTGAAAATCGGACTTTAATTATACGAGCTTTATCCAAATTGGCAGTTTCGAATTAATTAAACATTTAATTAAAAAGGATGACGGTACACCGGACCAAAGACTAAACCGACATCATATAAGACTGACTGCCGTGTTAGTCTAGGGTTCGGATCCCGTACGTCACCTTTATGCATGATGCAAGAAATTAAAGTATGGTGCTATGGTCTTTTCCGTTTTAATTACGGATTTACCTTTAGACGATTCGAATTAATCCGAATATTCGAGGAGTATCCAATAAGCTAGGCTAGTCGACCCGAATACGCGAATTAATAAGTATCTCTGTTTTATAATTAAAATTGATTATTATGCAACTCTAAACATTAAAGGGTCACATGAATGGCAATTTAAAGTGCATGTCACATATATTCGAATGACATTAAAACAAACAGGCATGCAACATAAAAAACATATATGCATATACTAACATAAAAAATATGGCAAAATATATATTCGAGACAAACACATGTCTAAATGGGTAAAATGCATGAGTAATATAGCAAAATAAAAATGTTGAGTGAATAATTAAAATACAGATTGTCAGGGACCAAAACTGTAATTAAACCAATTTTTAAAAAACTGATTAAAATGCGAAATGAGGCCCAATTAAAAGGAAATGAAAAGCCACATGGACCAGAACGAGAATTAACCCATCCAAAAGTCGATTACTATGGAACCAGAGACGAAATTGAAAAGGTTCGAAAACGTGGAGGGACCTGGGATGGGATTTCCACACGCGGAAGCCCTCCCCGCGCAATTAAAGTGACACGAGAGGGCTTAAAACGCGATTAAACCATATTTTAAACAAAAAAAACGTCATAAATACAAACTTAAAAACATATTTGGCCTTTTTTTATCATTTTCAGCCCTAAAAACCGAGAGACTCCCCTTTCTCTGTTTTCTCTCCGGCGCCGTCAGGTTTCCGGTCGTCGTTGCCGGTGCCGGAACCCTAAAAAAACTTTCCTCCTTTTTCCGAAACCAAAACAAAACGAAAAGCCCCTATTTTCACTCCTTTTTCCGAAACCCAAAACCAAAATCAAAGAAACCCTTTTCGAAATCCTTTTTGTTTCAAAACCCTAAAACCAAAACCGAAAAGAAACAAAAAAAACTCCCTCACTGGCTCACATGCATGGCCTCGGGAAGGGCCACGGAGCTTATCGCCGGCAAGGATGAGTGAAGGAAGAAAGGGATAAGGCTCGAAACAAAGGTAAAAGCTTATCTTTTTATTTTATTATTTGTATTTTTTTGTATCGAAATGAAATATAAATAAACGATATACCTCTGGAACTGAGATCTCTGCTTTGTATTGCTCTTTTGAAATTTTTTGATTACAATTTCTCTCTAAAAACTCTCTAATGCCTCTGAAAAAAACACTCCTTTACATTGCATTATGCTCGAGCTTTTATAGCCCCATTTTTACATTTTTGATTTTTCTAAATACATATAATGTTGAGAATGCTGCTGGTTGATTTGTATGATATCGGTTGATGATTGCCTCTGAAATTCTGAAACTTTGTTGCATTTTTTTTGGCTCTATGCAACAACCTCTGACGCTTATGATATTTTTCGTTTGTTGCATGTGAGTGAACCGGCCGGAGGGGGACCAGAGGACGACGCGGCATGATCCTAGCCGTCACCGAGGGATCTGGACGGTCGCGAGGCATCCGAAAAGCCATGCGTGAGATGCACGCGCGAGTGGAAGCCGGTGCGACGGACGCGGTGGCGCGTGACGGTTCTGGAGAGCTCTCCGCTTCAATTGTGGACCGTCAGATCATGCCAGATCTGACGGTCAGAATTTTACGGCACCAAGGCAAAGGCAGACGACTCCTAGGGTTTTTTGCTGAGGTGTGATCTGGACCGTTAGATCTCCATCTAGATCTGACGACTGGTGTTGTGCGGCTACAAGACAAAACATAGAGCATTAGGGTTTTGTCTATTAGGGTTTAATTATTTGGGCCAATCAGGCCTCGTATTTATTTATTTTTGGGTTTTTCATAATGTAATGAACTCTAATATTAACTGTTGGGCTTTTATTATATTAAATATTGGGCTTATATTAGTATATTTTTTTGGTTTTCAGATTTATAATAATAATAATAATAATAATATGATAATAACTTAACACTAATAATAACAATAGATAGAGTAACTATAAGGATGATATAATATTATGACTAATAATAATATCGTTAAAACAAATAATAGTAATATATAGTGAGATAATGATGATAATAATAGCAAATAATATGATGGATAAATATAGTAATAGTAATATATTATAATAATAGCATAATAGATGATAATAAATATTAGTAATAACCATAATAGTACTTATACTATAACTAATAATAATATTGGTAACAAATAATAAAAGTAATAGATAGTAATAGTAAGGTAATGATAGTAATATATTATAGTAAATAATATAGTAAGTAATAACAATAGATATTCTAATAGTAGTAATATATATATATATATATATATATATATATACTGTTTTTTGATTTTTCCTTTTTTTTGTTTTTTATTCACAACATATATATAATTAACATAAATACCAAAGCCCATTATTAAAAAGAAAAGGAGACGAGTTTAACCCCTCAGACAAAATAGGTGATTACAACAACGCAAAACCAAAAGCAAAAGATCATAAAAACACCAAAGCAAAAAACAAACCCTTAAAAACATAACAAGTCATGTCATTTCATTCTTTCTTTCTTTCTTGGTATATATTTTTGTCTCTTTTATTTACAGGTTTTTAGATATCAATGGTCCAAACGATTCTGAGTCAAATTCCAAAGTCAATTTTGAGTTACCACTATGTTTAGAGGAAGTTGAGAGTATTAATGATGAAGAAGAGTGTAACTTGCCTGATTATCTTCTTAGAATGGTAGAGGGAGAGGAAAAACAATTTCTCCCCCACAAAGAAGAGTTAGAGGTTTTGAATCTTGGAACCGAAGAAGAGAAGCGTGAAGTAAAGATTGTAACCACCATCTCAGTTAAGACACGACAATGTTTGATTGAGATTCTAGAAGAATATAAAGATATTCTTGCCTAGTCATATCAGGATATGCCTGGTCTTGATACATATATTGCCATGCATAGGCTTCCTATAAGGGAAGGATTGGAACCAGTAAAGCAGAAGCTCAGAAGAATGAAGGCTGGTACACTTTTGAAAATCAGAGACGAGGTTAAGAAGCAGTACAATGCATAATTCCTCGAGGTGGCTAAATATCCAGAATGGGTGGCAAACATCGTCCCAGTGCCTAAGAAGGATGGAAAAGTAAGAATGTGCGTCGACTACATGGATCTTAATAGAGCAAGCCCCAAAGACAATTTTCTGCTCCCACATATTGACACCTTGGTAGACAATACAGCCGGCCACTTCCTTTTCTCATTCGTGGATGGATTTTCTGGATATAATCAAATAAAGATGTGCCTAGAAGACATGGAAAAGGTAATTTTTGTAATGCTTTGGGGAACCTTTTGCTATAAGGTAATGCCTTTTGGATTGAAGAACGCAGGGGCAACTTATCAGAGAGCTATGGTCACTCTTTTCCATGATATGATGTATAAGGATATAGAAGTTTATGTGGATGATATGACTGCCAAGTACAGAACTGAAGAAGAGCATCTAGCGAACTTGAGTAAGCTTTTTCAAAGATTAAGAAAATTTCAGTTGAAGCTTAATCCAACCAAGTGCACATTTGGGGTTACTTCTGAGAAGTTGTTAGGCTTTGTAGTAAGTAGAAGAGGAATTGAAATTGATCCAGACATGATAAAGGCCATACAAGAGCTTCCACCACCCCAAACACATAAGCAAGTTCGAGGATTCTTGGGAAGGTTGAATTACATAGCCCGTTTCATCTCCCACTTAACGAATAAACGTGATCCAATATTCAGGTTGCTTAGAAAGAACAACCCGGGGACATGGAATGAAGAATGCCAAGCAGCTTTAGAAAAGATCAAGGAGCAACTAACTAATCCTCCAGTGTTAATGCCACCTATTTCAGGGAAATCGTTAATACTCTATCTAACGGTGTTTGAAAATTCAATGGGATGCGTATTATGGCAGCATGATGAAACTGGAAGAAAGGAAAGAGGAATATATTACTTAAGCAAGAAGTTTACTAAATGTGAAGCAAGATATACTCCGATTGAAAAGGTATGTTGCGCTTTGGTATGGGACACTAAAAGGCTTAGGCAGTATATGTTGTATCATACCACATGGTTGATCTCACGGTTAGATCCATTAAAGTTTATGATGGATGCTCTAGCCCTATCAGGAAGAATAGCGCGATGGCAGATGTTGCTCTCAGAATATGATATTCAGTATGTGAATCAGAAAGTAGTAAAAGGAAGCGCCATAGCAGATTTTCTTGCAATTCGTGCACAAGATGATTATGAGGCATTAAATTTCAGTTTTCCCGATGAGGATTTGATGTGTATTACGGAAGATGAAGAGTCACCAACAGAATCATGGGTCATGCATTTCGATGGTGTTGTAAATGCTTTAGAACGAGGTATTGGAGCAGTTTTGGCTTCACCGGAATGAGATCATTATCCTTTCACTTGTCGTTCAAAATTCTTCTGCACCAATAATATGGCAGAATACGAGGCATGCCTATTGGGTCTAAGGGAAGCCATTGATAGAAAAATCTGAAATTTGAGAGTCTATGGGGATTTAACATTGATCATCTACCAAATATGTGGCGAATGGAAAAAAAAGATGCAAAATTGATAGTGTATTATAAGTTGGTCCTCGAGTTAACTAAAGAATTCCATGTGATCACTTTTAAGCATCTCCCAAGAAAAGATAATCAGATGGCTGATGCGTTGGCTACTTTGGCTGCCATTTTTAAAGCAAGCGAGAGTTCTAAGATGATGCCCATTAAGTTACAAATGATGGAGTCCCCGGCTCATTGTTACAATGTAGAAGAATAGGCAGATGGTTTATCGTGGTACCATGATATCTTGCAGTGCATAAAGCTTCAACAATACCCAGCACAGGCTTCAGAAAATGATCAGGAAAATGGCATTAGGATACATCCTTGATGGAGAAATCCTTTACAAATGAAGTCGAGACCATGTTCTATTAAGAGGTGTGGATGCAAAAAAAGCACATATGATTTTGGAGGAGATCCATGAGAGAGTTTGTAGAACTCACCCTAGTGGTTTCACTATGGCAAGAAGAATTATGCGTTTTGGAGATTACTGGTCAACGATGGAAAGGGATTGCATAAACTATTCCCGTAAATGTCACAAGTGTCAGGTTTACGCAGACAAGGTTCACGCGCCTCTTCAGTCTCTTCATTTCATGTCGTCTCCATGGTCATTCTCTATGTGAGGCGTAGACATTATTGGGAAGATTCATCCGAAGGCATCAAATGGTCATCGCTTTATTCTGGTAGTTATCGATTACTTCACAAAGTGGGTGGAAGCGGCCTCATAAGCAAATGTAACTAGGTCCACTATTTGCAATTTCTTAAAGAATGAGATCATTTGTCAATATAGTCTAACAAAAAAGCATAATCACCGATAATGCCTCTAACTTGAACAACCGAATGATTATTGGGGTCTGTGAATAGTTTAACATCAAGCACCGCAACTCAGTAGTATATCGTCTGAAGATGAACGGAGCAGTGGAAGCAGCCAATAAGAATATCAAGAAGATAGTTGCAAAGATGACTGATACTTATAAAGATTGGCACGAAAAGTTACCATTTTCTTTGTATGCATATCGTATAGCGGTACGAACATCTACTGGGGCAACTTCGTTCTCACTAGTATATGGAGTAGAAGTCGTGCTACCAATTGAGGTTGAGATGCCATCGTTGCGTGTCTTGATGGAGGCTAAGTTAGACGAAGCATAATGGGTTCAGGTGAGGTATGACCAATTGAATTTAATTGAGGAAAAGAGACTGAAATCCGTATGTCATGGTCAAATGTTCCAAAGGAGAGTGATAAGGGCTTATGAAAAGAAGTTTCGCCCTAGAGAGTTCCAAGAAGATGATCTGGTATTAAAGAAGAAGCTTCCAATTCAAAGTGATCCCTGAGGAAAATGGGAGCCTAATTGGGAAAGACTGTACATTGTGACGAAGGTTCTTTCCGGTGGAGCATTGATTTTAGCTGAGGTGGATGGAGATGAGTTTCAAAACCCGATAAACTCGGATACTGTTAAGAAGTATTATGTTTGAAAAAAAGAAAAGGAAAAAAAAGAGAAAATAAAAGAAAAAAAGAAAAGAAAAAAGAAGAAAAAGAAAAATTAGGGTTAAAAAACCCCCGCAAAGGGCGTTTTGAAACCAAACGAGGGTCTAAGTTGAAAACCCGTAAAGGGCGGCTCAGATAATTCGTAAGACAGTTTTTGGAGCTCCACATATTATGCATTGTACTCAAGGTTTCCTCGACAATGGTGGCATTCAAGATTACTTCTGGCGTTTGATAGGAGAAGTATGGACTATTGATATTTGAATACTTGTTCCCCTTTCTTTTTATAAACCTTTTTATGTTTGCCACAATATTTATAAAATTAGTTTCATGAATTTTTCTTTCTTTCTTGTTTCCTTCCCTATCATTATTAGCATCTTGTATTGAAATGAGGATAAATGGATTTGACAACCATTTAGATATGCAAAAGATTTTTTAGCATTACTTTGAGAATGTTTTGGAAATACAGGGACTGTGAAGTGTTCCATAATTATTGTTTGGGACATGAGACGATAAAATGCTTGAAGTAGAAATAAAGCTTTGTTGCAAAATTCTTAAAAAGAAGAAGAAAAGCCTTACAAGTGTCTTGGCGCTTAGATAGTGTTTCTTAACCACCAGCCTTCCTTACATGATAATGACAGCGGTCTTACAATGTTAGAACTTGACTTAGGTAGTTCATCTTTGAATATTGGTTTAGAAGACATATGATGATTAAGTGTTTCCAATGAAGTGAGAGTAAGATGTAAAGATAAAGTCAGTAAGCAAAAGATAAAAAATGAAGCAAAAGCCAGGGTTTCTCATGACTCGGGGATGAATTCCAAGGCGAGGGAGAGGGCCTTATCCCAAGGAATGGTGAATTCGAAGCTTGAAAGGCAAGAAGAATTGAAAGAGAAGGGAAGCTAGCCTTCTTATCTACGCAAGTTTAGGAGAGAGTTCATATTAATTGGGTTGGCCTCGATAACCAGAATTTCATCAAAATTAAGAAAACGGTCTAAGCAAAAAGTTTTAGAAGCAAAAACATGCCATGCATTCATGTTTTAGACATCCCTAGGGGCATGCATATCATAATTATATTGCATGTTACATTTTGTTCTTATTCAGGTACATGGAAGACCTGTTCAAATAAGAGTTTTCTTATTCATCCTAGCATAAGAAGGATGAAAATTTTCAAGGAAATTCGCTTATCCGTTCAGGCGTAAGGAGAATGGAGTTCGCTTATTCATCCAAGCATAAGGAGGATGAAATTTTTCAGAAGATTCGCCTATCCGTTCGAGCAAGAGGAGAATGGAGTTTTCTTATTCATCCAAGCATAAGGAGGATGAAATTTTTTCAGAAGATTCGCCTATCCGTTCAGGCAAGATGGGAATGGAGTTTGCTTATTCATCCAAGCATAAGGAGGATGAAATTTTTCAGGAAAATTTGCCTATTTGAGCATTTGGGAGGATAGAGCCCAGCTCAGCTATTTAGGCATTTTCGAGAATAGAACCCAGCTCAACTATTCGAGCATAAGGAGAACAGAACTAGCCTATTTGTTCGGGCATTTGGAGAATGGAACCCAGCTCAGCTATTCGAGCATAAGAAGAATAGAACTAGCCTATCCGTTCGGGCATTTGTAGAATGGAACCCAACTCAGCTATTCGAGCATAAGGAGAATAGAACCAGCCTATTCGTTCGGGCTTTTGGAGAATGGAACCCAGCTTAGCTATTCGAGCATAAGGAGAATAGAGCATGTCTATCCGTTCAAGCATTTGAAGAATGGAGCCAACTGGAAAATTAGTGAAAATCAGTGCCTTTTGGTCTTTGCTTTATTTTTGTTGCATAGAGATAAGCAAAGAGAGGCAACTGTTGTCACTAGATTTTCACCCCAGAATTTAAAAATCTGAAAAAAAAATAAAAAAAAAACCTTTTTTTACTTAAATTAATAAAAGACCCTTTTCTAAAATAAAAAAAAACATCAACAAAAAACCCATCTTTAAAAACCCATTTTTGAAGCCCATTTCAAAAGAGAAAAACCAAAAGCCCACCTTGAAATACAAGCCCATCTTTCAAAAAGAAAAAAAGGAGAAAATGTGATAATAATTAAATAATAATGGTGGAAATAAATGCAGGGAAAAGGGATATGAAATGAAAACCAAAAAATAATAAATGTAATAAAAACAACACAAAAGGGGAAATGGCAATAAAAATAAATAAAAAACAGTAAAAAGGAAATAAAAAACAGAAAATAATAAAAAAGTAAAAAGGGGAACCAACACGTCACGCGTAGACCTGTCAAACTTGACCCGAGACCCGAAACTCGAACCGAGACCCGATTTTGACCCAAACATGATGATCCGAAGTTGACCCGAAACCCGAAATAAACCAAACCGAACCGAAATTGGTCCGAAATATTTTGTTGAACTGAAATGGACCCGAATCGATTTGACCCGAACCGAATGGACCCGAACCGATTTTACACAAACCGAATGCTACCCGAACCGAAAGCGGAACCGAATATCAACCGGATTTGAACCCAAAAATTAAGGTAAAATAAATGAATAGTTTATTTTTAATATTGTCTATTTTTAACAATATAATAAATAATAAAATGAAGTATGTTTTATTATCTTTCTGTACTATACCATGGAAGAGACCATTGCTCTTGTCAAAGTTGTGGTATAATAACATTTTATGTCATTTTGGCTAAAAATTAAATCTTAGAAATTAAAATGAACAAAAATATCATTATATTAAATTAATAGACTAAATTACAAATATTAGTTAATTCGACTAAAAGTAAATTTTTAGAGACTAAATATCACTACGGGGATGGGATTTCTATATCCGAAGTCTAAACTACAGGGATACTTGTGACTAAATTAAATTAAACTAAAACTCAAAGTTGAATATTAGTACTAAAATGTAACATTTTAAATGCAACATGACCTAAAAAGTAATTAATCTCTAGCTTAAAAAAATTTGTGGCTTATTTCCCTCCAAAATTTTATATTTTACCTCTCTATTTTTACCAATTGTCTTTTTTTCTTCTTTTTTTTCAATCTAGCTTAAAAAATTGATGGCTTATTTCCCCCCAAAATTTTCTCTTTTCCCTCTCTGTTTTTACCAATTGTCTTTCTCTTTCTCTTTTTCTTAATTTAATTGAGTTTCATTTTAGATAAAATTAATTGAAATTTCACATTTAGTTTTAGAATTATTTTAATTATGTCCATGATTTATGCTTCTAGATTTTAGTTAGCTCAATTAGATTCTAAGTTTAATAAATTAATTCATTTTAGACATTATTATTATTATTATCATTATTACATATAATAAACTTTGATTTAATATAATTATACACAAAAATTTGATATGGATACATGAAGCTTCGATTTAAATATTTATTCAAATTTAAATGCATAGATTAACAAGTTGAATCAGAATTAATCTCATACACCAATAACTCTAAACTAAACCATAAATACTAAACCTCAAACCCTAAACCCAATTCAAACCGAATTAACCCGAAAATTCAAATGTTGACCAGACCCAAAATCAACCCGAACGACCCGATTTTGACCTGAATCGAAAACGAAACGAACGACCCAATTTTAACCCGAACCGAAAGCGATCGATCCGATTTTGACCCGATCCAATACCCGAACCAAATCCGACTCATCACAAACCCGAATTAGACCCGAACCGAACGACCCGATTGCCACCTCTAGTCACGCGCCAGCTTGTAAGCCGCACGCGCGCGGGCTGGTTCCCTAGCGAACCCTCCCGTCGAACACAAAAGGAAGCCGACCGGTGTCTACCACTTGTAGTCGCCGGAATCTGCAAAAAAAACTGAGACAAATGGTCACACCCTAGGCTTGAATCAAGGGGAAAATTCAGAATCAAATCTGAACGAAATCGAATAGGGTTTGATGGGTTTCCCGAGAATCAAGTTTCTTGTCTAAATTTTTGCTTCAATTCGGGGATTGAAATCCGAATTTGACTTGAATTTGAAGCTGAAATTCAAGTATAAATTCCCCTCCCCTTTCTCCTTGTTCATCACACACAATTTGAAGAGAAAATACAATTGAAAAAGCAAAAGGCTTTGGAAATTTCCGAAAAAAATCTCTAAAAATTCTCAATAGTTGCTGGAAATTTTGGAGTTGAAGTTCGAGTTTGGAGGCAATTTTCTGGAGGCAATTAGGAGCATTTCAAGAAGTTCATATTCGAGTTCTTTGTTCGTCGTTTCGATAAAATTTCTATCTTTCCTTTTAATTTTTATTTAGAATTCTTTATGTTTGTTCTTGGTTAAAATTTTGTGTTTGTGTTTTTTTTTTGGATTTTAGGTTGTGTGCTTGAAGTCGAAATTTGTTTCGCGATTCCGGTAATGTTTTCGTTTTAAATTTTCGTTTATTGTTTGGTTTGATCTTTAAAAATTGCATGCTTTTAAAAATGTTGTTAGGAATGTTTTGATCTTTAGAAATGTAAGAATGAATTTTTAAAAGTGTTTATATTAAAATGCAAGAATAAAATGAGTTAATGTGGTTTTATTAAAAAACTTAAAGTTAGGGATTTAATTTAGAATAAATAATAATGCATGGGTGGAAATAATAAAATGGGCTTGATTTTAAAAGAAAAATAATAAAAGGTTTTTCTTGAAATTTAATTTTAATAATAAAGTGGGTTGTGTAATTAAAAAATAAAAAATAAAGACGTTTCTTTAAAAATAATAAGTTTTTTATAAAAATGTTTCTTTAAAAATAATAAGTTTTTTCCAAGAAAAAAGAAAAGGAAAAAAGATTTTAAATAAAAGTATAGAGTCTTAGAAAAAAATAAAGTTTTGAAAAAGCTTAAAGAGAAATATTGTCAAAAAAAATTAAGGTTTATTTTTAAAATGTCATGTTTTAAAGAAAAACTTTTAAAAATGAAAAAGTTTTTAAAGAGAAATTCTTTTTAAAATAAAAAATAATAAAAAGGTGAAAAACATAAAAATGATCTAAAAATGTAAAAGGAATGGTCTTAGTTTTAAGAAGTTAAAAAAAGGGGGGTTTTCAAAAGAAATAATAAAAACAAAAAAGAAATTTGAGTTTCTTGTTTGTTCTTTAGAAATAGGTTAAAACTTAAGATTAGGTTCTAAGGCCTAGATAGAGACGTGTTTTGTTGAAAACTTCACTTCACAAAAAAAATAAGACACACTTAAGCAAGTTTAAACCTTTAATTAGGAATAAAAGACTTAGACCTTTTTTAGGTTAATAATTTCGAACTTGGAATAAATAAAAAATACTCAACACATTGAATGTCTATGATGTTTGAAAAAGTGAAATTAATTTAATACGGTGTCTTATCAAAGATGAATGACGGGTTAGCGCTAGAAATGTTGGCGGTGATTAAAGTTCATCTCTCGGGCGATAAAGCCGTTAAAATAGACTAATATTCATTAAATGGACAAATAAAGTCGAACATTTGTGAACTTGCAAAATCTAGTTTTGAAAATGATTTTAAAATCAATTAGGTACCAATTTTGGGCGACGTGGGGGTGCTAACCCTTCCCCACGCATAACCGACCCCCGAACCTTTTTTTCTAGTTTTCGCAGACCAAAAAACCGTTGTTTTTTTAAAACAAAACGTTTTATTAAAATAACCCCGTTTTAAAGTGATCCAATCACACTTTTCAAAAAAATAAGTTGGTGGAAACTCCGCATTTTTTCTTAATGTCGAAGCATCCTAAAAAAAGGTTGCGACAATACTATGTGGACTTTGATGTTTTAGTCACTAGGGCCAAGGATATCGAACATAGTTTGAGATTGGCTGCTCGTAGCAGTGGATCCAGTTTAGGGAAAATGCCCGTCGAATGGGATAGAGACCGTGCCAAGAGGCACAAGGATAGGAGGTACCAACCTGACCATAGGCGTGGAGGTGGTAACGCGGGACGTGGCCATTAGGGTCAAGGAGATATTATTCGCACACCTGAGTGTGCAAAATGTGGAAGACGTCATTTCAGCGAGTGTTGGGGTAATTATGGCTCTTGTTGGAACTATGGGTCTCAAGCACATTTGAGACGTGATTGTCCACATCTGGCTAGAGATGGACAGGCTCCGATACGAGCCGTTGAGCTTCAGAGAGGTCGTGAGAGCGGTCGAGGTAACTTTCAGCGTAGGGATGATGGTTAGAGAAATGTAGCTCATGTGGTTGCTGTACAGCCCGAGGGTGGTGGTCCAACTAGAGTGTATGTGTATCGCAAGGGCAGGAATGACACAGATGTGAGTGCAAGTAATTTCTCATTACATTCCTTGACTTTGCTTTCCTTGATAGATTCTGACTCCACACATTCATGCATTTTGAGTGAGCATGCGAAGTTGTTGAAAATACTATGCGAGATATTAGATGTGGGTATGAATGTCACATGTTCTTTTGGTGAAACTGTTGTGGTTAGAAAAGTATATAGAATATTTCCTTTGATGGTTCAAGGTCATGTGTTTCCAGTAGATATGATGAAATTGTCGTTCTATGGTTTTGATGTTATTTTGGGTATGGATTGAATTGTAGAACATAAGGCTAAAGTGGATTTTGAGACAAAGCAAGCTTCCTTGAGGCTTACAAATGATTATGAGGTAATAGTAGTGGGTGAGAACATTAAGTTCTTGTCTAATGTTGTTTCAGCTTTAGAGGCTCAAAGGTTGATGTTAGTTCATAATATCTAGCTTATATTATGAATCCGAACATGAATGAGGCACGACTGCAAGACATCAGAATTGTTTGTGATTTTCCAGAGGTATTTTCGGAAGAGTTGTCTGGTTTGCCGCCAGATAGAGAGGTTAAGTTTGCTATAGAGACATATACCGATTTCGCTCCAGTATCCATTGCTCCATATCGTATGGCCCCTAAAGAATTGAAAGAACTAAAGACACATCTTTAGGAATTGTTGGATCGAGAATTCATTCGTCCTAGTATCTCACCTTGGGGTGCACTGGTGTTGTTTGTGAAAAAGAAAGACGGTATCTTGAGAATGTGTATAGATTACCGGCAGTTGAATAAGTTGACAGTGAAGAATAAATATCAATTATCGCGGATTGACGGCCTATTCGATCTTATAAGGGGTGCTTTCATGTTTTCCAAGATAGATTTGAGATCTAGTTACTATCAGATGAAGGTAAAAGATAAAGATGTACTGAAGACAGCTTTTTGCACTCGCTATGGACATTATGAATTTTTGGTGATGCCCTTTTGGTTTGACTAATGCACCAGCTGCTTTTATGGATATGATGAATAGAGTGTTTCATGAATATTTGGATCAGTTCGTAGTAGTGTTTATTGATGATATTTTGATCTATTCCCGTACCGAAGAGGACCACGATAAGCATTTGCCTTTGGTGTTACAGACTTTGTTAGATAATCGAATATATGCTAAGCTAAGCAAGTGTGAATTTTGGATTAGGGAAGTAGCATTTTTAGGGCATGTAGTGCCTTTCGAGGGAATCAGAGTGGACCCTAAAATAGTTGAGGCAGTTGTGAGTTGGAAACAACCAAAGTCAGTGACAGAAATTCATCGTTTCTTGGGCTTGGTATGTTATTACCGACGTTTTGTAGATGGGTTCTCTAAAGTTGTTGCTCCTTTGACAAAACTGTTTTAAAAGGATGTTCGTTTTGAGTGGACAGAAGCGAGACAACAAGCTTTTGAGAAATTGAAAGAAGCTTTAACGAAACCTCGTGTTTTGGTTCAGCCTATGACGGGGAAGGAGTATGTGATCTATAATGGCACATCTTATGTTGGGTTAGGTTGTGTACTAATGCAAGAAGAAAGAGTAGTAGCCTATGCATCTAGGCAGTTCAAAGATCATGAGCGCAATTATCCTACACATTACATAGAGTTGGTTGTAGTGGTGTTTGCTTTGAAAGTTTGGAGACATTATATCTACGGTGAGAAATGTACAGTAGATACGGATCATAAGAGTTTGAAATATCTAATGACACAAAAGGAGTTGAACCTTAGACGGCATAGATGGGTAGAATTGCTTAAAGATTATGATCTTTCGATTGAGTACCATTCGGGTAAAGCTAATGTAGTGGTTGATGCTTTGAGTAGGAAAGTGGCAGTTGAGTTGCGAGCAATGTTTGCTAGGCTAAGTTTGACACATGATGGTGGTCTAGTGGCAGAATTGCAAATTAAGCATTCATCGGTTCAGATGATTAGAGAAAGCAGTTGCAAGATGGAATGTTGGTACCACATGTGCAAGACATAGCAAAAGGTAAACCGTCTGATTTCTGTTATAGTGATGATGATGTTCTATGCTTCAAAGGTAAGATTGTTGTACCAAATGATGTTGATTTAAGGCGCACCATTCTGACCGAAGCTCATAGTAGTCCGTCCGCCATGCATTTGGGGAGTACAAAGATGTATCACGGTCTGAAAGGTGAGTACTACTGGGTTGGCTCTAAGAAAGACGTTGCTGAATTTGTTAGCAAGTGTATGGTTTGCCAGCATGTTAAGGCCAAACATCAGTTTCCTTCTGGTTTGTTACAACCATTGAGAATTCCTGAGTGGAAGTGGGAGAGAATTACTATGGATTTTGTATCAGGTTTGCCTTTGACACCTTCTAAGAAGAATTCTGTTTGGGTAATTATTGATCGTCTTACAAAAAGTGCACATTTCTTGGCTATTCATACTACTTATACATTAGATACGTTGGATGATTTGTATATAGTGAGATTGTGAGATTACACGGAGTACCTAAATCGATTATGTCAGATAGAGATCTGAGGTTCACAGCTACATTTTGGGAGATGTTGCATTATCGATTATCAGGGTTCATGGGAGAAGCATCTACCGTTAGTAGAGTTTGCCTATAACAATAGCTACCAAGCAAGTATTCATATGGCACCCTATTAAGCTTTGTATTGCAGAAAATGTAGAACACATGTTTGTTGGGCCGAAGCGGGACAGAAATTATTATCTCTGCCGAATATGCTTAAGGGTACTACTAAGAAAATGAAGTTGATATGTGATCGCCTCAAGGAAACTATGGATCGACAAAATTCGTATGCAGATTTGAAACGTAGAGAAGTAGAGTATGTCGTGGGGGAAAGGTGATTCTGAAAGTTTCGCCTTGGAGGAAGGTGATAAGATTTGGGAGGAAAGGAATGTTGAGTCCGAGATTCATTGGTCCTTATGAGATAGTTGAACGAGTTGGTTCCGTTGCTTATAGATTGAGTTTGCCACCTGAGTTAGAGAAGATTCATGATGTATTCAATGTTTCGATGCCTCAGAAGTATAAATCAGATCTGTCTCATATTATGCTTGTTGAAGAGATTGAATTGAATCCAAATTTGACTTATGATGAAGAACCAGTTGAGATCTTAGCTTCGAACAACAAAGTACTACGTGGTAGAACCATTGAGCTGGTCAAGGTTAAGTGGCGACAACGAGGTGCGGAGGAAGACACTTGGGAGAGAAAAGGTGACATGGAGAAACAATTTTCATATCTCTTTCCACCAGGTAAATTTCGAGGACAAAATTTCTTAAGTGTGGGAAAGTTGTAATGCCCTAAGTTTAGGTTCCGAAAGTTAGCCAGATTTGGTTGAAGGTTCGTTTGAGTTAGTTTTACCGGTTTAGACTAGTTTTGGGATTTATTTTAAATAAAAGGTTTTTGGAGGATTTAAATTATGGGAAATAGTTCAAAATCATTATTTATATATATATGACTTTTGGTGGAAACAATTTTGGAAAATTGTTTTTGGACAGTGGACATTTTAGTCTAGTGGATAAAATGTAAATATTCAAAACTATTTTGGCGACTAGTTTGTAAAAGAATCAAAATGTTGAATCTTTAAGGAGCTATTTAGCCAAGTCTAATTTCAAAAATTTTCCCTAAATATTTTGGTTTAAAAAATGTTTTAAAAATTAGTTTTAAATATAATAAAATATATTTGAAAGGTTATCATCTTTATAAGAAAATTGACGTAACATTTTCTCTCCACATTTTCTTTCAAAGTGCTTTCATCCAAACAACCTTCTTCACTCAACTTTTCAAAGGTAAACTCTTATTTACATTGATTTCTCATCATCAAACTTATTTCCAATGATTTCTCTCTAAAACCCAATCATTTTCCTTTAGTTTTCTCAAGGTTTTTCATTGGAAAAAGGGAGAAATCTATCATTAGAGGTGAGCTGTGTTTTTCTCCTCTACTGTAAGTTCTTTATTAAAATTCCCACATTATTGATTCTTTTATAGCATTTATTTAAAGATTTTGTATTGTGTTTGGTGGAAATGTGCTTAATCAAGCTATTTAATGTGGATTTGTGAGATTTTCGTATGGGTTTTGTTTTGCTGAGTTTATGTGGTAAAAACTATATTAATGTTAGATAATTTTGAAATGATGGTTTGATAATGTAAAACCCAAAACTAGTTGAGTTGATAGTGTTTAAGGTTGAAATTCTTGAGATTTTAGCTTGGTTTTGTGGAAATCAGTGGTTGATGGTTTCTTTCCTTTGGGTTGATTTTTTTAGTTGCAAATAGATGTGGTTTTGATGATAATTTGCTGGGTTTAAGCTGGAGTTTGATTAGAGTTGATTTATTGATGTTTTCGGTTGATTTCATATATGAATCGATGGGCGATTGATGCTAGATGTTGGATTTTTTTAGTTGCAGCAAGTTTAAATGCTTGAAATCACTCTAATGCTCTGTATTGAATTGATTAGAAGCAGGGGAAACTAATTTGGGAACTTCAGACGCGATATCGGACGATCCGAAAGCTTGATTTGGGTGTTCGGCTAGCATTTGGGTATTGCTGGTGAGTGGAATTGTTTTATAAAGCCTTAACGTGGTTAAGGACAAGATTTTGGGGGGTTTATATTTCGCTTGAAAAGCTAATCTAAGCTCGAGAGTAAGTTTGATTGCTTTCGCCTATGTTTTTTTTGGCTTTTTTACCTTGATCTTGTCGAGCATAAATATGTTTTATTGCAAATGATGAATTTTGTTGTTTTCATACATGTTGAGATGTTAAGATGTTGAATCATGTAATCCCATGTTTTGATTTGTGTTTTAAAGAGATATATGTTGTTGAGTACATGTTATGCATGGAAATGTTTTTGGAAATGGGATGAGAAATGTTATACTTGTGGCCTTGAAAACTGTGGGTAAGTGTTGGCCTCGATGGGTATATTGACACTTGATGAGATTTTATTACCGGATATAATTGGTCGACCAATAGGATGAGAGTGCACTATAATGGCAAAAATCACGCGTGGCCTTAGTGATGTTAGATTCCACTAAGGAGGAGTACGGTGATGGACATTCCACCGGAAGTTTATGTTTACTAGATGGGTGAGTACGGTGATGGGCATTCCACCAAAATTTTCTAGTGGTCTTGAATACGGTGATGGGCATTCCACCGGGGGATTATCCGCATATCCGAGTAAAAGTGCTAAGATGTCAATATACTCATGATACTCATGATACTCAATTTACTCATTATGCTTTTATTGTGTTGATGATGATATGTAGCTTTGAGATATATGATCTATGTGGTTATGGATGTTATGCCTTGAATTGTTGTTCAAGCATGTGTTTTTAATGAATATGTTGTGTTGGAAATTCACTTTTGAGAAATGATTTGAGAAATGGCTTTGTTTTCAAAAGCAAGCAAAATGGTTTAAAAACTACATTGTTGTTGTTGTTGTTGTTTTAAGCACCGCTCACCAAGCACTCTTGCTTATGCTCTTTCTTTTCCAACAATGCATATCTATAGGCCTTTTGGTGCAGCAAAGAGGCAAGGAGGTGTCCAAGAGTTTATCTTTTGCTAAAGTATGGTTTTGGCATCAAATAATAGTATGTTAGCAATGGGATAGGACCTTTATGCTTTTGAAAGGTTTTGTTTTGAGACTTCCTGTGTTGGGACATGTTTGTGATGCCTTTTTAGTCTTGTTAGTGACCTTTATGTGTTGGATAAAGGTTTGGTTGACAGTTTGGCCGTTTATGTGAATGCTTTCTCATGTTGAATGTTTAAAGTTTCCTATTTGTCATCTAATGCGTATTCGATGGTAGTGCTAGGATCCTTTGCCTATAGATTGCTTGTCTATGATGTTATGATGTTGTTTGAATCATGTTTGAGTGTCCAAAGTTGCTACAGTAAGTCTTTTTCTGGTATGTGTTTCAAAACAGCTGCTACCGTTTTGATACGATATGCATATTTGGCCTAAATGTTCCGAAACACATAATGGTCATTTTGAGACCCCCAAGGCCATTTTCAAGCCTTTATCGAAACGTAGTGTCATTTCGATACACCTCTGTAATATTTGAGGCAGGGGAATCGTCCTGGGCATGTTGGTTTGAAACGGGTGTGCCTTGTTTCGGTACGTTTTGCTACTGGAATTGGTAATTCCGAAACAGGCTTGGTATGTTCCGAAATAGGTGTCTGTTTTGTTAGTTATGGAATGTTCTAAAGTTTTTTTTCTTTGCGTTTTAGTCCCTAATCGTTGCGAAGGCCAATTGGACCTTGAGTCGACGTCCGATCGAGGCAAGGTTTTAACCGCTGCTTGCATGAACATATAGGATAATAATGATGCCTCTAGAAAAGATAAAAAGGTAATAAAAGAAAAAATAAGGTTGCTAATCGAAGGGAAATCTTAACGGGTTTTTCTTCGATTTTTCCCGTGTTGCTCACTTGGTTCGGTCTTGCGACTAGAACGGGCTAAGGGGGTTACACCACGTGGGAAAGCAAGGTGGACATGTTGAAGCTGTTTCTGCATTTTTTCCTTCAGGTAAAATTTTGAGGACTAAATTTCCTAAGTGGGGGAGAGTTGTAACACCCCGGTTTTGGGCCTAGGAGTTGTAGAGGTAGTTTAGGGTCCGATGAACCTAGATTAGAGATTTGAGTTAGTTTGGGGTTGGTTCAAAGAAAACTTGGTTCGGGATGTGATAAAATTATGAGAAAATTCCTAAAATCCTCTTTAAATATATATTAAGGAATGGTGAAGCCAATTTTGGAAAATGATTTTTGGAAGGCCGACATTTAGGTTTAGTGACTAAAACACAAAAATAGAAAATTGTTTTTAAAGGATTGTTTTGAAAAAGGGCCAATACTTAGAATCTGTAGGGAGCTAAGCAAAAAGTAATAAGCTATTCCTTTAATTGAGCACATTTTAATGTTGGTTTACTTAAAAGATTAAAAAGAGTTTTATTAAAAGGAGATATAGTTTTACAAATCCATTTTTGACGTAAGTTCCATTTTCTCTCTTTTCTTATCAGCCATACATCTCTTTTCTGTGAAAATTTCCAAAATTTTCATCTTTTCAATTCTTTTTGATTTGCAAATGATTTCCTTGGTGATTTATCCATTTATCTCAAAGGATTCTTGAAGGTTTTCAACAAAATCTTGCTAATTGAAGGAATAGGCAAGGATTAGAGGTAATTTTCGTTCAACTCCTCTAATGAAAATTCTTTATTGAAATTCCCAAGTATTTGGCTCTCTAATTATTTTCTTAACAAGGTTTCATGATTAATTTGATGGAAATGGTTAAATCAAGCTTAAATGGTGATTTTGAATAATTTTCGTATTGGATCTGATTTGGCTGAGTTATGATAGATTTTAATCATGTTTTGGATGTTGAATAATGTTAAAATAAAGGTTTGATCATATTAATCACGAAACAAGTTGGATCTCTAGTTGTTTGGGTTAGTAGATTTGGCTTTTTGTGGTGTAAAAGTGAAAATTTGAGTTGCTGGAGGTATAAGGATGCAAATAGTTTGGTTTGGATGTTAATTGATGATTAAAAATGGATGGAAGAGTTAGGTTTTGGCTGGGCTGAGTTGTAGTGTAATCGAAGGTGTTTTCGATTGTTTCAGATAGGCGTTTTGGTGTTTTTGGGCAGAGCAGCGTGGTAGGTTTGTTTGCTGGAGATTTTAAGGCATTGTGATGCATTAATCCTCTGTTCTTATATGGTATAAACAGGGGAGAACGTATCAGAAGCAATTAGTGAAGTTTCATGAGCTTTGATTGCTTGGATTCGCGTTGACTAGTCGAGGTCGTGCATGTCGGTGAGTGAGAATGTGAATTTCATTTTTGAAAGCTTTAAAAGTTGATTTGGGAACTTAGTGGTAAGCTTGGAACGCTTAACTAAGTTTGGAAGTAAGTGAAAGGAATTTTCTCTCTCGTTTGTGCTATTATGTGATGATTTATGCATTGTTTTAAATTAATGGTTTTACTTACTGTTAAAGCATGTTTAAAAGAATGTGGTTACTATTTTTAATGATGTTATGTTGAAGGATGCACATGGTAAGTGATCCTTGTAATTATATGACTTATACTTGTAATTTTAAGCATGGTTTAATGCTTTGAAATGTGATTTATTGATGATGCTTTGAAAATAGTGAGGTATGTGTTAAATGTGAATTATATTGGCAAGTGATGTTGTGGAAATGGTTTATAAATGATATCAGATATAATTAGCTGGCTATAGGATTGAGTGCACTATAAAAAGTCGCATTGGATGTCGAGGGGTTGGTGTCTCGTATCTCCGTCCAAGTACCCTAACGATCGAGGAGGTTGGTGTCTTGTCTCTCGTTAGTGGTTAAGCATCTAACCGATGATAAGGTCGGTGTCCCTATGGGTTGTAATTGTACCCGGTTGATAGAGTACCTTTGGTTGTGAATGTACCAATTCCAGCTAAGATGGCTTGAAGTGTCGAGTACACACTTGTTGAATCCGTGTATCCGATATAAGATTTTGAGTTGTGAACTTGTTTAATGATCACTTGTAAGCCAATATAATTGATGATGTATCATGGAAAGGTTTATGTTGCATAATGTGGTTTATGCATGTTTTACTCTTTAAGCTTTGCATATGGTAGCTATGCATGGGAAGACTTAAATTAAGTGTGGTTTGGAAATTGTCAATGATTCATGATACATGTAGTATGATTTTTAACATTCTGGTTTTGGTTAAGGAAAGTGCATGGTTTAAAAAGGGCATGGAGGTTTTCAAATGATGTTTTAGTAAATTGAAATGAGATTTCAATGTGGACATGAAAATGGTTTTAATACATTGATGGTGTTCTGCATATGAGCCTCCTCACTAAGCCTTGTGTGCTTACGCTCTCATTTGTCCATCAATGCAAATAATTGAGGTTTTGAAGGCAACAAGTCGCAAGGGATCACAAGAGACATCAATCGCATAAGTATGTTTCGGTTAGACTATGTGTAATAAGGGCAATGGGGGATCCGTTGAGTTGTTGGGAGATTTGGTGTAAACTCCCTTTTGAGCAAGTTTGGTTTTCTATTTTAGACTTGTAAATGGCCTTTGGATTTTGGTTTAAGCTTTACTTTGTATTTTGGTATCTCGCTTGGTTTGACAATAGGTACCATGCCTATAGTTTACCTTTGATGCAAATGCTCATGTTATGATGATGAATATGCCATGAATGATTGAGATTTGATGTTTAGATATGTTGCATGCATGTTAGAAGTATGTTGGAATGATTTTGATTGGATTAAAGTGTGAAAAACTAGCAAAAAGAGTCATTACAGGCCTATGGGTTTCGAAACAGGGAGGAGTGTTTCGGTACGTTTGACTACTGGAATCCTCTGTTCCGAAACACCCTTGAGGGTGTTTCGATACGAGCCCGAGCTTCGAGACGCTTGACCCTATTCTAAAACGGGTGTTTCGATAAAGGGAAACCTGTACCGAAACACCTAGTTGTTAAGTTGGTTATTGGAATCTTCTGAAGTTCTGTTTTTTTACGTTTTGGTCCCTAAAAGTTGTGGATGCAATTAATTGATCTTGGATGATTGTTTTGAGCTGAGGTTTGGAAGAGATGCATGTAATGTGACTAATTAACGGTTGGTAATCTAAATATTGAAGTAGTCCCTATAATTTGATAAAATTATAAAATGGACCTTAAAATATGTTTGCATGCAATTGAGTCCCTAAACATTGTCTGGTCGAGTTGCAAATTGTTCCTCTGCGAATTTTATCACAAAAGATTTTTAAGAGCTTCTAGAAAAGATAAAATGAAAAAAGTAGGGTCGTTTATTGAGGTAAACTTCCCGGTTTATTTTCATATTCCCTGTGTGATCCGTTCGATTCGGTCGTTCGCCCAGACCGGGTTGAGGGGGTTACAAAGCCATAACATGACCCAAATCTTTAATAGTATGAATTTTTTAAAGTTTTAGTTAAGTCACTAAACTTTGAATTTTTTTCAAATTGGTCCATAATAACTAAAATCACAATTGTTTAGACTATGATAAATGGTTCTTAATGATTTGCTTTGATGTTATGTGTGATTGTTATGTTTTCGATTTTCTATTTTAAATTTTGGTGACATCTTCGACTCAATTTTCTTCAACATCGGGTAAGTGGTGTTACGAAACATGTGATCTTACTGCACATTATGTTGGAACATCTTCACGATAAGTTGGTGGACTATTTTAATGTGCAATCCCAAATTTTAAGGATGTTATAGATTCAACTGTAGCGGAAATAGTCTATTTTTCATTAAATGGGGAGGTTTTACATTCCCATGATAGAGATTTTTCTATATAAGACGGGCAATATGAGCATCATTACCTACTAGGCCAATTAATGGATCTCACATTCTATTTTTAAATAAGTTAGAAGCATAATACTAGATACTACAAAAGCGTGAGTCGTAAGACATTGAGGTGATTCGATGTTTAGTAATGGTTAGTGAGTTTTTGTTCTTTAACCCACAATATTGTGCTTATTCAAATGATAATAGGGTTCATAGTTATCATTTTCCAAATCCTGAAGTACGAGCTGAACGGTTTGGTAAAAATTCTAAAAATTTCAAATTTTGAGATTTACTAGAATTTGAAGTTGATCGTAAGAAGTGTAAAGTTTCAAGGCGAATTCATAAATTTTAGAAACTTTTGGCGAAATTTATAAACTTTGGGGGACACATTCTGCGATTATCCTTCAATACAAATTAAATATTTTTTTAAGTTAAATGTACCATTTTATTGAAGGAAAACATACAAGACAAAGAATGAGCCTCATTAAAAAAACTTTCTTAACCTACATGGAGGGAAAAGAGTACACCAATTCATTGTCATTAAAGGAAACTCACCAAAACCCAATACTACAACAAAAACCACATGCATAGATCAAACTAATACAAAAGAAAACAATAGCTAAACCACCAAAAACAAGGAACCCACAGTAGCAACAATGAACCTCCAGCAGCTTACAGATAGTAGTCCCTTGTAGACAACTCAAAATTGTTGCCTAGGGAAGTCACAGCAAAACACACATCAAACATGGATTGGGGCACCATTCACGGCAAGCATACAATTCGATGAAACTAAAAGGTGCTAGCATAGGAGGCCAGCACACACAACTCCCTAAGGAACCGGAAACAAAATTATACTCTCGAGTTGCAGCCTGAATATGCCAATTAAAGCCATTGACAACATTAAGGCAAGACATCACAAGAGGTTTGAACACCAAAGGAGAGAGATGTGGACTTTGAAGCAATTCCACAACTAGATTACTGTCACTTTCGATCAGAAAAGAATGAGAGAAGTGCCAACTAGAGCAACCAAATAGTATAAGAGCTTCTTTAACAGCAGTGATCTCTGTAACACCCTAAAAACTAGCTTAGCTGTAAACCAGATTTCGGTGACCGAAATTTTGATTTTTGGTGAGTCAAAGTAATCATTGATCATTGACCATGTGGTAATTACACATGTATAATTATGTATTGCCAACCATGTGGCTAATTTAACATGAGTAATTATGTGTTGCCACTGACCTTAGATTATTGGTGAACATAGGACCAAAAATAAAAGATTGAAGATTAAAAATTTATTGTGAAGTTATTAAATGTTATAAGTCGATACCAATCTGGCATAGCATGTATCGGTACGATAAGTTAAGGGATAAATAAGGTACCTATATGGAGTAATATGCCAAATGTATGGATATTCTCCATGTTTACGTGGAGGGTTAAGAAGATGTGCATGGTATGAATAAAACCATGTTAGACACAAGGCTTTGTTTCCATGAGCCGCGTCTATATGAACTATGGACACCATAGTTACTATTTTCTCCCACGTGGAGAACTTTATAGATATTTAGTGCCCCCTCTAAACCACGTGGAGAGTATTAAGAAGGACCATTAGTAGTTTTCATTTCTCCAAGCAAATATGCAGTGGATATTAAACAATTATAAATAGCATTTGGGAAGGGGGAATAGGGGGATGACTTACCCTTCGTACTTATCATCTGTCACGAAAGCAAGGCTAAATTTTTTATTGATAGAAATCCCGAAGAGCTACGGATTCAAAATTGATATTTGAGTCGTACAAAAACTCGAATCAAGTACCATTGCATCGAAACCTCTTATGAGGCAACATTGAGGAGGGTTGGTAAGTTCATTGCGATATTGTTACTGTTATTGTTATTGACAATATTACTGTTATTGTTATTAACATTGATATTGTCACCATTATATTTATTGACATTGATATTGTTATTAACACTGATAATGTCACCGTTATTGTTATTGACATAGATATTATCATTGCCACTGAACATTGATGTTGACATCATTGTTATCATCGAAAAATATTGCTATTGATATTGTCATTAACACTGTTACCGACTTCGCTATCAGCATCGTTATTGGCATTGATAAAGACATCGTATTGATAAAATATTGTTTATGAAAAGTCATTGGACACTTTGACATGGTAATTGGTATATTTACTGAGACTACGATCCATGAGCTACGGCTCAAGGGTGACGACCCTAGGCAAGGCGGAGGTTCGGTTGGAGAGAGTACGGGCACCGAAAGCATTGAATCATTGATATCGTATTAAAATAAGTCATTGATTTATGCTTTGAGCTTGTTTATTACCGATCATCGAATCAAGTTACCTATGTCCAAAAGTGTTCCAAAGCGAATGATGCTAGAAGACTAATAAAGACATCAATAAAACTATTAAAGAACTATAATCGAATTATATGTGTAAATATAGCACCGGTAATGCACTCCGACCCGATTTTTGACCAGGCTGAGAATGGGGTGTTACAATCTCTGTAGTTATGGGATCTATTTTACCAATCGACTTGGAAAATATAAAAGATTTTTCGAGGACTCGTTCCGGAGCACACCACGAATACCTGCACTTCCAAAGCTTCCACAAACAGCTCTATCAATATTGAATTTTAAATAACCAAAAGAGGGGGGACACCATTCACTAACAACCAAACGAGTCATGTTGGGTACAATAGAACCAAACTGTTTCGGCCAGTATAGATAATTAGTAAGAGTTTCTCTTTGGTTGTTTTGCACACCATCTACTCCCCTATTATCTTGATGAGCCATTTTTCGAACTTTCTTTTTCAATCTGCGTAAGGTTCGTTCAATTTTTGAGTTGTATGGCTAGTTTTTCGCCTCAGGGCGGTTCCGGGTCATACACAAAACACAACAAACAAATAAAACAAAACAAAACAATAAGCTCTGTTGTAATCCCCGACAACTGCGCCAAAACTTGTTGTGTTTTCTACCGCTTGGCAAAAGATTGAAAATGCAATGTAAATATATAAGAAGTAATGTCAAGAATGAGTCTTTTGCGTGCAAGTGTACACGGTCAGCAAGTAATACATTATTGAGCCGAGTATCGTATCCTAAGGGATTGACCAAGAATTTGATTGTTTTAAGTGTTTACTTGTTAAGGACAAATGTTGGATTGATTTGAAGTTGTTCTAGAAATTAACTTAAAGAACTGTAATATGAATAAAACAGTGTTGCCAAGAAAATGTATTCAAATGAGTGATGAGCTTTGGCAAGGGATGCTTGGTTTTTATGCTAGTTACACCAGCTTCTAATAACGTTCTGCCTTGGGATTATTACCGAGCAAATTCAAGAGTGACATTGCCTCTGTCGAGGGCAATGCCCGAAATTAACCCTGTTAAAACCCTTATATGTCTATAATGAATTTTTCCATTAATTAATTTGATTAAATGTCACTCTATACTCCAAAGGCGTAGATTCACTTCTGAAATAAGCTCATCTACTTGAACATCTTCTGTCGAAGCTTCTCTCCTTAGCATCTAGCAACTAATCGTTACCTATAAAGTCTGTTAAGATATTAAGGTGTAATAAGCAAACAATATCAGTGGTCGCATGGCAAAGAGTTTAGAAAAATGAAGTGCTATCCAGATAGAAAACCATGCCAAGGCATTTCGATTATTAAAAACCAAACATAAATATAGCGTTAAACGCAAACATCCCCCAACCAACTGTAAAAAGCTTAGTTCATGGTTGGGGAGTCCATCCACAAAATATAATCGTATTTTAACATCATCATTTAAATAAAACTAAGAGAATGGGTAAGAAGGAGGTATGTCGATGCAGCCCTTCAATGGCTCCAAGCTCTCGGTCTTAGTTGGTCGAACCACACAACCTTCCTCTTCAACCACGCTCTCCAAGCTTAAGCTCTCCCCCCTTGATCGATCTCTTCTCTTCCTTTAAATTGGCACGTGTGGATACCAAAGATAGGGTTTGGATTTGAATTTTGATTCCGCACTTAGGATAAAGCGCTCTATCATCTTATCTTTATTTTAAATTTTAGGGCTAATGTGTATTGGGTTCAAGGACTACTTTAACCGGGCATCAGACTTCACTTCTATGCCAGCTGAGTTGGTAATCTCTGGTCCAACTTTGTCAACTTCTACTCGACATTCTCTTATGTATTATTACTTCCTACCTTGTTCTGCTCTGCCAAGCCTGCCCTGCTCTGTCAAGCCTGTATCAATGCCAACAAAGCAACTCTTCGCACTGACATAAACACAACTCCCTAACTTCTTATGTAAATGTATGAATTTAACAACTAAATACAAATATCTATACTTAAAGACAAGCAAAAATATTGTAAAATATGCATGAAACTCAGTACTTTCCAGAAGTTAACACACGTTAGTTCACTGCAAAATAGGAACCAATGATTATACTATTGCAAAACACAACAATAGTTTGTTGATGCAAATATGAAATATACCACTACGCAAAAGTTTTGTACAATTACCTCCCTAAGTTGTAGAAGTTGGTCCCTAGTATACCGCACACGTTCTCGACCTTAAAGTTGTGAGTCTCCAACTTACAACAGTAAAGAAATTGATAACTTCAGATTCTATAACACAAAAATATTTCATTATACAGCTTATTGACATTTGATCAACGGCCTAAAGAATAAACCAGGCAGCGAAAAAGGCAAAATACAGGGCATATTCCTAACATGGTAATCAAAAAGTTTAACTTAGTTATCTACATAAACAAAAGCATAAGCTAAAAATATCTTAAGTAACAACCAAAGAATAGGAAACCATAGTGGAAATCTAAAGCTATTTTTCATAAGGATGTTACCACAAGACTCAAACTTTTACCTCCAAAATCCTTAATATGATTTAGTTAAAACTTTGTACACTTTAAAAGAATATTCTTAATCAAATCGGAAGATCACAAAGTAAATAAGTCGCAAATATGTAACTGTAAATTACTATCTTACACAAGAATTAGAGTTTAAAAACTCCATAAGAGTGTTTATTAACAATGTATTGTTAACTCTTTATTTATACATAAACATACATGCTTCAATCGATTAAACCAAGAGAGTTGAAGCACATAAATTTCAACCTACAATTAAGGAAAAGCCAATTACATTATGTTGCATCCAAACAAATCAGAAACAAACATAAAGATTTGCTAACGTTATAAAGGATAAAGATAAGATAAGATAAATTTTAATCAATCTCATTCAAATTTATTTTATCTTATCTTTAACTAAATCTTATCTTGTATTTAATATTTGATTTGCTTTATCCTTGTATATTTAATTGTAATCCTATATATACTCCAATTATAAATATTATGGATTATCAATTGTAACACCCAAAAGTAAGGTTAGATGTTTAAAGGTTAGACCGGGTTTGGTTTGAACCAGAATAGCCGGATCAAGTAATTTTGGGAATTTAATGTTTCAAAATTATAAATGATAGAGATTTAAATGAGTTGTGGGTTTTAGAAAGGTTAATAAATATTATCAAGTATTTTGGTAATTGTAATTGGAGGTTAATTAGTTGTAATTAAGTGACATTGAGTTTTACTGACCAAATTATAAACATTGCAAAACTGTTTTAATAACTATTTTGTAAATGGGTCAATAAAGAATCCATAGAGATCTATATTTACCAAATGTTTTAATCTGAAAATAATCACCTAAATTGAGTAAGAAATTGACGATTAATTGTTTTCTAAATTACTTTTTCCTAATGTTTTGATTTTCCCTCATTTTCTCTCCTTATTTTCTATCACTTTCCATTTTAACTTCCAAACAAAATTCTCTAAAATTCTTTGCTGATTTTCAATGGAGAATCACTACACTAAATTTGGTATATAGCAGTGACTTTCGCGACGTTTTAAGAACAAACACCACAATAGAATGATATATAGCAGCATTTTGTGACAAACGTCACAATAACTCGTACTTTAGTAGCATTTGTGCTACAAACGCTGCAATATGTGTCTGTTTTAGTGGCATTTTGTTACAAACGCCACAACAAGTGTATTTATTGGTGGCGTTTAATTAAAAACTCCGTAAAAGGTGTTATTTTTTAGTTGCGTTTTTTCAAAAACGCTGCAATAATATAATTTTTGGTGGCGTTTTCGTACAACCGTCGCAATAGTGTTGTAATGTGGTGGCGTTTGTTTTAAAAACGCCACAATAGGTTAAACTCACCGTTTTTTTTTTTTTTTTACGGTTTAATACTTCCTCTCACTCTCAGACTCTCCCTCACCCCCTGCGATCCCCAAATCAAATTCCCCCAAATCCCTAACTCCTACAAGGATTTCTCTTTCGTCTCCTTTCCCCTCGTCTTCGTCTTTCGCCGTTCAGTCATGAGATTGTCTCCATCTTCAACAACACACTCGATTTGTCTGCGTTGTAGTGGGAAAGACTCCATCTTTTAAGGATGAATTCACTTTCGATTTGCTTCCCTTTGAAAACCCTTCCTTCTGTTATTTTTTTATTTCCTTATTTTGATTTGTTCTTTCTTCTAATTTAATTCGCAGAATAAAGGCTTGAAGAATCCCGCGATATCATCGCCAAATATCCAAATTGTGTACCTGTAAGTTTTGGTAAAACCCTTGTGTTTTCATATTTCTGCCTTTGAGGTTTTATTTCTCCCCTATAAATATGATAATTTTTTAGTTTTTTAATCTATTGAAATTGTTAATTTATGTTTATTGAAGTTCTAGAATTACACCTCTAGTTTCATTCATCACTGCACCATAAGGATTTTGATTATGTCTGTGTATTTGTTTGATTCTAATTTATGTTTTTTAATCAAATGATTTCTGTTCCTGTAAGTTTACCTTAGAAGTATCATTTTTCTCTATTATTTACTTTTATGTCCACACACGATGTTCTGTTTTGGAGTAAATTTTGCTAATAGATGTTAATTTGTATTGATGCATATGACCCTGCATCTATTCCATTTTCTTCTGATGTATTTAAATCTGTTTGTTTCAGCATGTCCCTATAATCAATGGTGAAATGCCATCAATTGATGAAGCAATGTCTGATCATGAAAGGTTGTTGATTTTGAGGCTTTGAGGAATGTGAATAAGAAATGCATTAATGATTTACTTTTTCATGAAAGGCATTGTTGACTGGCTTGTTAATTTGGTTTTATCAGTTACTTAAGGTTAATTCTAGATATATTTCTTTTTTTATCCAGATTGCACCTTTATGGTTTTGTTGAGCTCAAGGTTCAAGGAGATGGCAATTGTTAGGTGTTTTCTCTTTTATTTTTGGTTTGAATCCCGCATCTAGGCTATAATATTTATGTTTTTTTCTTTTTTAGTTCCGTGCACTGTCACATCAGTTATATCATACACCTGATAATCACAAATATGTGAGACGACAAATTGTGAATCAGGTTTGTTGTCCCGCAATAAATCGTTGGCTTACACTCAACATTAAATTTGTTTATTAAGGCATAATGAGTATATTGGTGTTGTCGTAGTAACTAATAGTAGCTTGTTTTGCCAGCTTAAATCTAACCCAGAGGCATATGAAGGATACGTCCCCATGGATTATGCTGACTATTTGAAGAAGATGTCAAAGTACTTAAACTATCATCTTTTCTTGCTACTGATATTTCAAGCTTTTGGGCAAAGAATAGCTATGTTAACACTCTTTATGAATGTTTCCAGGAGTGGCAAGTGGGGTGATCATGTTGCATTGCAGGCCGCTGCAGACGTGGTATGCATTATAAAATCGGCAAAACATTCTTTGGAAGAATCTTGTATTGTGATTGCCCAATTAACCATAAATTTATTTACAATTGTCTTTTGTTTATTGGTTCATTTATTGCAATGGTTTTTGTCCTCATTCTTGACCTACATGATTTAATATCTTTTCATTTGCCTGAATGTAGTTCTAACTTCTAAGAACATTTTCATTCACTTTCTAAATAAGTGAAGAAATGGAGTACATATCATGATACAATGTGTTTTTCCTAGTGGAGCACCGTTTTTTTCTTTCTCTTTTGATTCGCTTATGATCGAGTTTGATTTGTCTAATACCAGCAAACATTTACCTTTTTGGCAATAAGATCTGAAAATTTTTGTCATAACTTCCATCAAGGACACTTGTTACATCGAGATTCTTCTGAACTCCCAGAAGTCGAAAGGCGGTAAGATTTCCGCCCTTTGCTTCTCCTACAAAGTTACCTCTTTTATATTGAGTTTTGGAGATTTCTTGTAGGTAATAATAGCAATGAACAAACCCCATATGGTGTAAGACTAATGAGTTCTTATGTTACTGATGAAATCATTTTTTTTGAGCTTTTGGTCTGAAGTTCACTACAACTCAATCTATTGCCAAGGAGGTGATCATATAGCACTTTCCACATGAATTTGCTTCATTCATTTGAGAATTTAGAATCCTTCCTTAAAGTTTGTTGTTTCGTGGTTGTAGATCCTCCCTCGGCCGAGGTTTCAATGAAGAAAAAATGGTGGATTTTGACTCAATACCAACCAAAAGAGAACACTAATTGTATATGGGTTTTGATTTGAATAGGTTCTTCCATTCCAATTTTATTTCATGTTAATGTTGCATATATGTTTGTGTAGTATGAGTTTGGGAAATAGATTTGTACTGATGGAAGTTATTTTAAATGTATAGTTCTAACCGTTCCCATGATTAATTATTTATTTGAGAAAAGGAATGTGGATTGAAATTGTGGAAATTGGTGAATGTATTTTAAATTATTCTATAATATATTTTTTATTTGATTTTTTTTGGAAACATGGTGTTTTTAAGGACTGAATAGCTTTTCGCGTTGTTTGTAAACACAAACGTCACTACAGGACAGTCTTTTGCGGCGTTTGTGAAAACCAAACGCCACTACAGAATAGTTTTTCGCGGCGTTTGTTTTTACAAACGCCACTACATATTTTGACCTTTTGCGGCGTTTATAGACAAAAACGCCATGATTTGTTACGACGTTGGTTTAAGTGGCACTTCTTGCAAAGCGCTGGGAAAGATTTTCGCGGCACTAAAAAACGCCGCTAAAGACTTGTTTTGATGTAGTGAATCCATCATTTGATTTCACTTTTGTTTCTTGATGAAACCTTACAAGATTTTTTTAAGGATTTCATCAATTTCACAAGTTGGATTTTAAGAAAAATCTTATGTCAATTTTGGTGGGAGCTTCTTCAAAGTTGAATTTCTTTTCCTCTCTAAGGTTCCTTAATGATATTCCCTAGAATTTGGCTATTATTAGATAGATTTTAATAAAGTTTTGCAATGAATTTTAAGATTTGAGTTGTTAAGTTGATGAAACCTAGAGATTTTAATTGGGTAATTTCAGGTTTTGATAAGGTAATCATAATGTGAAATGAGATTATGAGAATAAATCCTGAAACTATTTAATTGTCTAATTTTTAGATGAGTTTTTGGTAGTTTTTGGGGTTGTTCTATGTGTTTTTGAGTTACTGGACAAATAAGGATGTTTAGAAGGTGTTTTTGGTTGAGTTTTGATGTGGATTAAAGGTTAGATTCGCTAGTTTATGGACTGGAGTTGGTACAACGAAGATTGATGATGTTTTCGACTATTTCGACCAATTTTTAAAAGGGTAATGTTAATGATGAAGGGGATTGTTGCTTGGCTATAAGTTGAATGCATACTGAAGCAATTTCCCTCTGGTTTTATGTGGTTAAAATAGGGGACGATCAAGGCAAGTTGCCTAGTTGCATGTGTCGCTTATTGGAGGCTCGATTTGCATCAGCGAGCTAAGTGAGGTGTATCGGTGAGTGTATAAACACGTTAAAGAACATTAAGGTTTGATCGGTAGATCATGAGAGTTTAGTTAAGGATATTTCGGAAGAGTGGCAACTATATGATGATTCTTTGGTACCGCCTGTTAAAGATATTTCGGATGGTAATATGACGAATTTTCATTTTGATAATAATGAGGTATTGTGCTTTAAGGGTCGAATAGTTGTGCCAAAAGATTCGGAGTTGAGGCGCACTATTTTGACTTAGGCTCCTTCTAATCCTTTTACTATGCATCCAGGTGGTACAAATATGTATCAGGATTTGAAGGATTCGTTATTTTGGGTTGGTTTGAAGAAGTATGTGGCTGATTTTGTTTCTCATTGTATGGTGTGCCAGTGAAATAAGGATGAACATCAGTTTCCTTCTGGGTTGTTGTAACTTGTTCAGATTCCGAAATGGAAGTGGGAAAAGACCACCATGGATTTTGTGACGGGTTTGCCTTTGACATTGTCCAAAAAGGATTCAATATGGGTGATTGTTGATCATTTTACGAAGTGTGCGCTTTTTCTTGCTGCGCATACAACGCATACGTTGGACAAGTTGGTGGAATTGTAAGGTTGCTGAAATTGTAAGGTTGCATGGAATCCCTGGCTTTAAGTACAAACTTTAATTTCACATCAAGGTTTTGGAAAAGCCTTCAGGCGGCTTTAAGTACAAACTTTAATTTTAGTACTTCTTATCATCCTCGGACGGATGGACAGTCTGAGCGTGTTATTCAAATTTTGGAGGATATGTTGAGATGTTGTATGATTGAGTTTCAAGGGACTTGGGAAAAGCAACTACCGCTGGTGGAGTTCGCTTACAATGAT
Organism: Hibiscus trionum; assembly: GCA_030270665.1. Taxonomy (NCBI): domain Eukaryota; kingdom Viridiplantae; phylum Streptophyta; class Magnoliopsida; order Malvales; family Malvaceae; genus Hibiscus; species Hibiscus trionum. The sequence goes on from BSYR01000013.1 coordinate 16,066,624, forward strand.
AGTCATCGGTCGAGTATCCAAATCGCTCTCTATGAGGCTCTTTATGGTTGTAGGTATCATACACCTTTTTGTTAGGCGGAAACAGGCGAGAAGCATGTTGCAGGGACAATTTGCTTAAAGAGTTTGAATGAGAAAGTGAAACTCAATTGTGGAAGTTTTAGAGAGGTTTCGGGTTGGTAAAAAATTTCTCATGCGGATTTGAGGTGAAGACAGAGTTTGAGTGCGAAGTGCGTGATAAAGTGTTTTGAAGACTTCACCTTGGAAGAAGGTGATGAGAGTTAGGCGCAAGAGTAAGCTAAGCCCTTAGGTTCGTTAAACCTTATGAAGTGTTTGAGCGAGTTGATCCGGTTGCGTACGTATGAGGTAATCGATGGAGCTTGGAAAGATACATGTTATTTTCCATGTGTCGATGCTCCAAAAGTATAGATCGGATCCGTCGCTTGTTGTGTTGTTGATGGGTTTGAGTTGCAACCATGGTTGGTTGAGATGAAGAACCGGTAAGGATTTGGATTCGAGTATTAAAGTTCTCTCCATGGTAAAGCTTTTGTGTTGGTTAAGATGTTGTGGCGACATCGAGGAAGTTGACGAAGCAATTTCCTCGTCTATTTCCTTCATGTAAATTTTGGGGACGAAATTTCTTTAGAGGGGGAGAGTTGTAACACCCTTAAGATATGGTTAGATGTTTAAAGGTTCGACCGGGTTCGGTTCGAACGAGATTAGCTGGATCAAGTAGGTTCGAGGGATTTAGTGTTTCAATATTATAAATGATGGAGATTTAAATGAGTTATGGGTTTAAAAAGGTTAATAAATATTATCAAGTGTTTTGGTAATTGTAATTGGAGGTTAATTAGTTGTAATTAAGTGACATTGGGTTTTACTGACTAAAATGTAAACATTGCAAAACTATTTTTAATGGCTATTTTGTAAATGAGTCAATACTAAAAATCCTTAGAGATTTATATTTTCCAAATGTTTTAATATGAAAATACCCACCTTAATTGAGTAAGAAATTGACAGTTAATTGTTTTCAAAATTATTTTTTCCTATTGTTTTTATTTTCCCTCACTTTCAATTTCAACTTCCAAATAAGATTCTCTAAAATTCTTTGTTGATTTTCAATGGAGAATCCATCAGTTGATTTCACTTTTTCTTAATAAAACCTTACAAGATTTTTTCAAGGATTTCATCAATTTCACAAGTTGGATTTTAAGAAAAATCTTACATCAATTTTGGTGGGAGCTTCTTCAAAGTTGAATTTATTTTCCTCTCTTAAAACTAAGGTTCTTTATTGATATTCCCTAGTATTTGGCTATTGTTAGATAGATTTTAACATAGTTTTGCAATGAATTTCAAGATTTGAGTTGTAAATGGTGATTTTTGATGTTTTGCTTAAAGATTGGTTTAAGTTGATGAAACCTAGATATTTTAATTGGGTAATTTCATGTTCTGATAAGGTAATCATATTGTGAAATGAGATTATGAGAATAAATCCCGAAACTATTTAATTAGCTAATTTTTAGATGAGTTTTTGGTAGTTTTTGAGGCCATTCTATGTGTTTTTGAGTTTCTGGACAAATAAGGATTTTTAAAAGGTGTTTTGGTTGAGTTTTGATGTGGATTAAAGGTTAGATTCGCTAGTTTATGTTTGGGAGTTGGTAGAGCGAAGATTGATGATTTTTTCGACTATTTCGGCCAATTTTCGAAAGGGTAATGTGAATGATGAAAGGGGATTGCTGCTTGGTTGTAAGTTCAATGCGTAATGATGCATTTTCCCTTTAGTTTTATGTGGTTTAAATAGGGGATGATCGAGGCAAGTTGCCTAGTTGTGTGCCTCGCTTACCGGAGGCTCGATTCGCATCGGTGAGCTAAGCGAGGCGTACCGGTGAGTGTATAAACACGTTAAAGATATTTAATGGTTTGATCGATGGATCATGGGAGTTTAGTTAAGGATATTTCGGATGAGTGGCAACTATATGATGATTCTTTGGTATCGCATGTTAAGGATATTTCGGATGGAAATCTGACGAATTTTCATTTTGATAATAATGAGGTATTGTGCTTTAAGGGTCGAATAGTTGTGTCAAAAGATTCAGAGTTGAGGCACAATATTTTGATTTAGGCCCATTCTAGTCCTTTTGTTATGCATCTGGGTGGTACAAATATGTATCAAGAATTGAAGGATTCGTAATTTTGGGTTGGTTTGAAAAAGTATGTGGCCAAGTTTGTTTCTAATTGTATGGTGTGCCAATGAAATAAGGCTAAACATCAGTTTCCTTCTGGGTTGTTGTAACTTGTTCAGATTCCAGAATGGAAGTGGGAAAGGATCACCATGGATTTTGTGACGGGTTTGCCTGTGACACTGTCCAAAAAGGTATCAATATGGGTGATTGTTGATCATTTTACGTAGTGTGCACTTTTTCTTGGTGTGCATACAACGTATACGTTGGACAACTTGGTGGATTTCTATGTTGCTGAAATTGTAAGGTTGCATTGAATCCCTAAGTCAATTATAGAGGATAGGGGTCTGCGTTTCACATCAAGGTTTTGGAAAAGTCTTCAGGTGGCTTTGGGTACAAAGTTAATTTCAGTACGTCTTATCATCCTCAGACGGATGGACAGTGTAAGCGTGTTATTTAGATTTTGGAGGATATGTTGAGATGTTGTGTGATTGATATTCAAGGGACTTGGGAAAAGCAACTACCACTGGTGGAGTTTGCTTACAATGGTAGTCATCAGTCGAGTATCAAAATGGCTCCCTATGAGGCTCTTTATGGTTGTAGGTATCATACACCTTTTTGTCAGGCAGAAACGAGCGAGAAACATGTTGCAGGGACAATTTGCTTAAGGAGTTCGAATGAGAAAGTGAAACTCAATTGTGGAAGTTTTAGAGCGGCTTTGGGTTGGTAAAGAAAAGTCCTATGCAGATTTAAGGTGAAGAGAGAGTTTGAGTGCGAAGTGCGTAATAAAGTGTTTTGAAGATTTCACCTTGGAAGAAGCTGATGAGAGTTAGGTGCAAGAGTAAGCTAAGCCCTAGGTTCGTTAAACCTTATGAAGTGTTTGAGCGAGTTGATCTGGTTGCGTACGGTATGAGGTGACCGGTGGAGCTTGGAAAGATACATGATGTTTTCCATGTGTCGATGCTCCAAAAGTATAAATCAAATCTGTCGCTTTTTGTGTTGTTGATGGGTTTGAGTGTCAACCATGGTTGGTTGAGATGAAGAACCGGTAAGGATTTGGATTCGGGTATTAAGGTTCTTCGTGGTAAAGCTTTTGTGTTGGTTAAGGTGTTGTGGCGACATCGAGAAAATTGACGATGCAATTTCCTCGTCTCTTTCGTTCATGTAAATTTTGGGGATGAAATTTCTTCAGATGGGGAGAGTTATAACACCCTAAAGATATGGTTAGATGTTTAAAGGTTCGACCGGGTTCTGTTCGAATTGGATTAGCCGGATCGAGTAGTTTTGAGGGATTTAATGTTTCAAAATTATAAATGATGGTGATTTAAATGAGTTATGGGTTTTAAAAAGGTTTATAAATTTTATCAAGTGTTTTGGTAATTTTAATTGGAGGTTAATTAGTTTTAATTAAGTGACATTGGGTTTTAGTGACCAAATTTTAAAGAATGCATAACTGTTTTTAATGACTATTTTGTAAATGGGCCAATACTAAGAATCCTTAGAGAGCTAGATTTTCTGAATGTTTTAATCTGAAAATAATCACCTTAATTGAGTAAGGAATTGATGGTTAATTGTTTTCTATACCATTTTTCCTATTGTTTTGATTTTCCCTCATTTTCTCTCCTTATTTCCCCTCACTTTCCATTTCATTTTCCAAACAAGATTCTCTAAAATTCTTTGTTGGTTTTCAATGGAGAATCCATCATTTGATTTTACTTTTGTTTCTTAATAAAACCTCACGATATTTTTTCAAGGATTTCATCAATTTCACAAGTTGGATTTCAAGAAAAAACTTACGTCGAGTTTGGTGGGAGCTTCTTCAAAGGTAAATTTCTTTTCCTCTCTTAAAACTAAGGTTCTTTATTGATATTCCCTAGTAGTTTACTATTGTTAGATTGATTTTAACATAATTTTGCATTGAATTTCAAGATTTGAGTTGTGAATGGTGATTTTGATGTTTTGCTTAAAAATTTATTTAAGTTGCTGAAACCTAGAGATTTTAATTGGGTAATTTCTTGTTTTTATAAGGTAATCATATTGTGAAATGAGATTATGAGAATAAATCTCGAAACTATTTAATTGGCTAATTTTTAGATGAGTTTTTGGTAGTTTTGGGGTTGTTCTATGTGTTTTTGAGTTGTTGAAGATATAAGGATGTTTAGAAGGGGTTTTGGTTGAGTTTTGATGTGGATTAAAGGTTAGATTCGCTAGTTTATGGTTGGGAGTTGGTAGAGCGGAGATTGATGTTGTTTTTGGTTGTTTCGGCTAGTTTTCGGAAGGGTAATGTGAAGGATGAAAGGGATTGTTGTTTGGCTGTTAGTTGAATGCATAAAGATGCATTTTCCCTCTTGTTTTATGTGGTTAAAATAGGGGACGATAGAGGCAAGTTGCGTGTGTTGCTTACTGGAGGCTTAATTCGCATCGACGAGCTAAGCGAGGCGTATCGGTGAGTATATAAACGCGTTAAAGCTCTTTAATGGTTTGATTGGCGGATCATGGGAGTTTAGTTATAGCCTAAAAAGCTTAACTGAGCTCAAGCATAAGTTGTTCTTACTTCGCATGTTTAATGCTTTCAGAATGAGCTTGCGGATTTTCATGTTTGGTTTAAACATGGTTGATTTTCATGTTTTGGTTTAAAAGCATGGATTTATTTACTTACTATTTTATGCATCTTTTTAAATGATATGCAATGATTTATCATGTATATGAATGCTTGAGAGCATTGAGAAATGGTTCCTAAATGGAATGTGTTGTTTCCCTGGGCAATGATTTTGCATATGGAAAATGGTTTGATAAATGCATATGGAATAACAATAAGTAAATGTATTTGGAAATGATATATATTGGTTGTGACGTATGAGAAAATTTCAGATAGAGTTGGCTAACCATAAGATTAAAGTGCACTATAAAATGTAAAATCGATTGTGTGAAATTCTTCGGTTACACAATAGGGGTAATGCTATTGTGAAGTGATAGGGGTAGTGCTATCACAACGGGAAAGGGGTATTTCTATTCCCGGCCAAAGATAGTTATGGTGGCGGTAGTACCGCCATGAGAAAAGACTTGATGGGGTAGTGCCATCAAGGGAATCTATGTATCTAAACATGTATGGATAGGGGTAGTGTTATCCGTGGATGAAGATAAGTCTATCGGGTCATTATAAATGCCAATATATGAGAATATTTGTATTAAACGGGATTCATAAATGGTTTTGATGCATATGTTAATTATGCATGATTTGTTTTGAAAACAAATGAGGAAATGCTTGGGTAGTTAAACATGATTTGAAAGCAAGGCGATTTATGGTTCAAATGTTCTTTAAACAATTGTGGAAATGCTTGGGTAGTAAAGCATGTTTTGGAAACAAGTGATTAATGGTTTACAAATGATTTTCAAATGCATCAATGTTTTGTTTTAGATCATCTTCACTAAGCATTTGTGTAACACCCGGGTTTGGGGGTCAAGTGAAATTAAATTATTAAAATATAATTTCAGGCTTTTTTATTTTCAAAACAAATAAATATATGTTGGACTAGTTATCTTTTTAAGCCCAAGCCATGGATTTTATACTATTGAAATTATCCCCATTCATTAAGGGTATTTTTGACCTTTGGCTTTTAAAATAAAACAAAACAAATAAAATACTTTTTATTCTCATCTTCCTCCTTTCCTCTTTCAAAACCAACGATATTTTCCCCTCCCCATTGCAAGTTACTATTCCATTTCCTCATTGCTTGATACTTGAAGATTTTTCAAAGATAAAATCGATTTTATGTTGTCCTTTCTATTTCCTATCTAACCTTGTTCTTCATTGTTCATAAAACTCATGTTTCTATATTTTGGGTTTTCCAAAGATTTTGATAAAGGTTGTAGCTTTATGGATTTTTAGTTATGCTTTAGATTTGTTGTTGTTAGATAAGTTATTTGTAAACCATAAGGTCCAACATATCTAATTTTTACATGGTTTTAACTTGATTTTCGGATATGGGTTTTTGTGGGGTTTTAGAATGTTCAAAAATGGAGTTTGGGGCTGTTTTAGTGTGAGAATTGATGGCTGTTGTTTGGGTTATGTTTGAGGGTTGTTTTGGGTGTGTTAGATGACATTTTGGAGGTTGGAAACATTGGTTATTTGCTGAATTTAAGGGCTGCTCGAAAATGATGTTGTGAGGGTGTTCTTGGGTCGAATATATTTGCTTGAATTGTGTTATGGGTTTGCAGCAAGTTTTGGTGATTGATTATTGGTGTTTTGATTGTGTTGGATGATTAGAGTCAAGGTTTTGTTGGCGAAGCCTCGGGAACGAATCCGGATAGCTTGGTGGATTGATCGGCTAGTATTGAGCTTGGATAGTTGGTGAGTGGTTCTTCGGTTTAAATTGGTTTTCAAAATGCCTTGGTTCGTGCACATAGACCTAGGTCGGGCTTGGTATACCCACCTAGAGTTGGGGTTAGATTGGTAGTCTAATCCCAAGCTTTAGTTTAGAAGACTATGGTTGAACTTGTGAATGTTGTGTCTATGCCTCATGTACTAATTGTGATTGATGTTGCTATGCATATTATGGCTATGTGTTAACGAGGCAAGATGATTTATTTATCCATTGTGATATGCATGTGTTTGATGAAATGTGGGTTGCATGATTGTAAATCATGGTGGATACGTGCCAGGCACGGGTTTTGGTAAGGATATTGTGTTATGATGAGCTTGTGATGAGTTAGTATTGGCACTAGTATGCTTGGGTACAAATGATCGATCATTAGGATGTTAGTGTGCACACGAGTGTCGAAATGCGCGCGTGGTCTTGGTGATGGTAGTCACCAAGATTGAGTACGGGTACGCCCGGAAATCTTCATTTATATTTTAGTCGATGATGAGTGGAATCCCATCGACGGGGCGTGAGGATGAGTGGAATCCCCTCCGCGTGAAACATTGATGAGTGGAATCCCACCGTAAGGTAATGTAATGGTTGAGTTGTTGGATGTGAGTTCCAATGGTTGTTATCCGCGTATTCGGGTCATAGCTAGGTGCCAATACGGTTTGTTAAATGTGTTTCATATGGTTGTATTATGGACATGTTTAGCATGGCATGATATATGAGGTTATGTTCATGCATTTCATATATTTGATTCAAGTGGTTCCGAAGGTAAAGAAACATGCATTCATCCTTGGTTTGATGCTCGTGCTTGGACCCTGCATTGTCGAGGTTTGTTTTATGAGCTTACCCTCACTAAGATTTGCGCTTACGCTCTCCTTTGTTCGACAATGCAGATCCTTAGTTCGTGGGTTGCTTGTGCGAGGAGAAGGGCCTCCAAGTGTGCTATTTCAACCTTCAAGTATGGACTTTTTAGTTGATTGATGTAATAGCTAAGCGGTCATGTGTTTCCTGTTGATATGATGGAGCTTCCGTTCTACGGTTTTGATATCATTTTGGGTATGGATTTGTTTGTTGAGCACAAAGCTAGTGTAGATTTTGAGTCAAAGAGAATTTTGTTGAAGCTTTTTGATGACTACGAGGTAGTAGTAGTAGGCGAGAACGTTAAGTTCTTGTCGAACGTTGTGTCGGCTTTAGAGGCTCATAGGTTGATGGACTCCGGTTGTGGGGCTTATTTAGCGTACGTGATGAATCCGAATATGAGTGAGGTTAGACCGAAAGATATCAGGACAATTTGTGGTTATCCGGATGTGTTTCCAGAAGAGTTACCGTGTTTGCCTCCCGACAGAGATGTAGAGTTTGTGATTAAGACTGTTTCAGGGTCTACTCTAGTTTCTATTGCTCCGTACCGTATGGCTCCGAAAGAGTTGAAAAGTCAGCTTCAGGAGTTGTTAGACCGAGGTTTTATTAGGCCTAGTAGTTCACCTTGGGGGTGCTCCCGTGTTGTTTGTGAAGAAGAAGGATGGCAGTATGAGGATGTGTATCGACTATAGGCAGTTGAACCAGTTGACAGTGAAGAACAAGTATCCGTTGCCGCGTATAGATGACCTGTTTGATCAGTTGAGAGGTGCCTCAGTGTTTTCAAAGATTGATTTGAGATCAGGGTACTATCAGTTGAAGGTAAAAGAATGTGTTGTACCGAAGATAGCTTTTAGGACTAGATACAGTCATTATGAGTTCCTTGTGATGTCGTTTGGGCTGACAAATGCACCGACAGCTTTCATGGACATGATGAACAAAGTTTTTCGAGACTATCTAGACCGATTTGTAGTTGTTTTCATAGACGACATCCTTGTGTACTCGAGATCAGAAGAAGAACATGATAAACATTTGAGACTTGTATTGCAGAGATTGATGAGCAACCAGTTGTATGCTAAGCTGAGTAAATGCGAGTTCTGAATCGTAGAGGTTGTGTTTCTTGGCCACGTTGTGTCAACTGAAGGTATTCGAGTTGATCTGAAGAAGATTGAAGCCATTGTTGAGTGGAAACAACCTAAGTCAGTGACCGAGATTAGAAGCTTCCTAGGACTAGCTGGTTACTATAGGAGATTCGTTGACGGATTCTCTAGGGTAGCTGCTCCGTTGACTAAACTTTTGCAAAAGGGAGTTAAGTTTGAATGGTCAGATGCGAGACAAAATGCATTTGAGAAATTAAAAGAAGCCTTGACGAATGCACCAGTGTTGGTACAACCAGTTTCAGGGAAATAGTTCATAATCTATAGCGATGCTTCCTACGTAGGTTTAGGTTGTGTTCTGATGCAAGAAATGAGAGTTGTTGCTTATGCTTCGAGACAGTTGAAGGTGCTCGAGAAGAACTACCCTACGCACGACAATGAGTTAGCAGCAGTTGTGTTTGCGTTGAAGATTTGGCGACACTATTTGTATGGTGAAAAGTGCACGGTTTACACTGATCATAAAAGCTTGAAGTATCTGATGACTCAGAGAGAGCTGAACTTGAGGCAGAGAAGATGGCTTGAACTGTTGAAAGACTATGATTTGACTATTGAGTACCATCTGGGTAAGGCAAATGTAGTGGCTGATGCGTTGAGTAGTAAAGTTGCAGTTGAGTTGCGAGCTATGTTTGCTAGGCTGAGTGTATCAGAGGACGGTGGTTTGATTATAGAGTTGCAAGTGAAGCCTTCGTTGATTCAGATAATCAGAGAGAAACAGTTGCAAGACGTATCTTTAGCTTCACATGTTCAGGACATTGTAGAGGGCAGACCGACAGAGTACAGTTTCAGTGATGAGAATGTGTTGTGTTTCAGAGACAGAGTGGTAGTGTCTGCAGATGTTGAGTTGAGACGTATGATTCTGAGCGAAGCACATTTGAGTCTTTTTTCTATGCATCCGGGCAGTACTAAGATGTACCGAGATCTGAAAAGTGGTTATTTCTGGGTTGGTTTGAAGAAGGATGTGGCCGAGTATGTGAGCCGTTGCATGGTATGTCAGAGAGTAAAGGCAGAACATCAAGTTCCTTCAGGTTTGTTACAGCCTTTGAAAATTCCAAAATGGAAGCGGGAAAGAATCACTATGGACTTTGTGTTAGGGTTGCCGTTGTCTCGTTCGAAGAAGAATTCTGTCTGGGTGATAGTCGATAGATTTACTAAGTGTGCTCATTTCTTAGCAGTGAACACCACAGATTCATTAGACAAGCTGGCAGATTTGTATGTCCGAGAAATTGTGAGATTGCATGGAGTTCCAAAGTCTATTGTATCAGACAGAGATTCGGGATTCACATCGAAGTTCTAGAGTTGTTTGCATAGTGCCCTAGGTAGTCGTTTGCATTTTAGTACTTTTTATCATCCGCAGTCAGATGGTCAATCAGAGCGAGTAATACAAGTATTAGAGGATATGCTCCCTAGTTGTGTGATCGACTTCCAGGGATCGTGGGAGAAGCATTTACCCTTAGTCGAGTTTGCTTACAACAACAGTTACCAGGCTAGTATCCAGATGGCTCCTTATGAGGCGTTGTATGGTAGGCGATGTAGGACTCCGATCTGTTGGGCCGAAGCTGGTCAGAAGTTGTTACCTATGCCGGATTTGCTTAAGAGGACTACCGATAAAGTGAAGTTGATTTGTGACCGTTTGAAAGGAGCTTCCGATCGTCAGAAATCTTATGCTGATTTGAAGAGAAAAGAGATTGAGTATTCGGTGGGTGAGAAAGTGTTTCCGAAAGTGTCTCCGTGGAAGAAGGTAATCCGATTTGGCCGGAAGGGCAAGTTGAGTCCGAGGTTTATCGGTCCGTATGAGATAGTTGAGCGGATTTGGCCAATAGCTTACCATTTGAGATTGCCTTCAGAGTTAGAGAAGATCCACGATGTATTCCATTTGAGTGGAATCCCCTCCGCGTGAAACGGTGATGAGTGGAATTCCACCGTAAGGTAATGTAATGGTTGAGTTGTTGGATGTGAGTTCCAACGGTTGTTATTCGCGTATTCGGGTCATAGCTAGGTGCCAATACGGCTTGTTAAATGTGTTTCATATGGTTGTATTATGGACATGTTGAGCATGACATGATATATGAGGTTATGTTCATGCATTTCATATATTTGATTCATGTGGTTCCGAAAGTAAGGAAACATGCATTCATCCTTGGTTTGATGCTCGTGCTTGGACCCTGCATTGTCAAGGTTTATTTTATGAGCTTACCCTCACTAAGCTTTGCGCTTACGCTCTCCTTTGTTCGACAATGCAGATCCTTAGTTCGTGGGTTGCTTGTGCGAGGAGAAGGGCCTCCAAGTGTGCTATTCCAACCTTCAAGTATGGACTTTTTAGTTGATTGATGTAATAGCTAAGCAATGGGATTCGAACATGTTGTTTTGTGTTAAGGAGCTTGTTAAGACACCTTTAGTATGTTGATGCTTTGGTTGTGGCTTGCTTATTCCTTGTATGTTGGCCATGTGGCCCTTATCTATATGCTTTTGACATGTTTAATGGTTGGATCTTTAGCTTTTTCTATGGTATGCTATATGGATGTTGTTGATGCTCCGTAGTTCATTTAATTTGTTCCGTATGCTAATTCTTGGTTGCTGAGTGTTGTATGAATGTTTGCTTGTGGCTAGGTGAGTCTTAAATTGCATCTAGAGTTGAGTCTTAGTGCTTTTTGCTACTAATTTGAGTCTTGCAGTGCAGGGCGTATCGGTACGCCCAAGGGCCGTAACGATACGGTCCTACACTTTGGGACTCAGATTAGGCTTAGCGTACCAGTACACGAGGGCATATCGATACGCCAAAGGCTCTCTAGAAATCTGAGATAATGACGAGATTTTGGCGTATTGGTACGGGTCTAGGGTGTATCGGTACGATCTTTTATCGTTGACCGTAAGAAGTTGACCAAGTGAGGGCGTATCGGTACGGTCAACCAGTGTACCGATACGATCTCCCTATGTTGACTATGGGTTGTTGACCTAGTCAAGGCGTACCGATACCCTCTTCTAGTGTATCGATACGGCCTGTTGTATGAACTAAAATGGGATGTTTTAAATTGCTTGTTTGATTGTTTCGCATCGCTTCGTTGCTTCCGCTGTCGTTGTTTCGCATAGGATGTATTAAAGCCTTTAGACAAGATATTAAATAAAAGAAATTTTCTAGGGTTGCTAACCGGAGGGGAGCCTTAACGGGTTTCACTTCGGTTTTCCCCGTGTAACCCACTCGGACCGGCCAGCCGTCTAGACTGGGACGAAGGGGTTACAATTTGTGCTTACGCTATCTTTTTCCCGTTGATTTAGAGAAATATAGTTGAAGGGCAGTGATGGTTTGGCAAGGAAGATCGAAGATCAAGACATTTTCTTGATTTTGGGATGTATTGTGAAGGTTTATATGTGGTTTGATGGATTAGATTGATGACGTTTGTAGCTTGAATGTTGATGACATGCTTATACGAGTTTATGTGTTTAGCTTTCATAGTATGCATATGGTTTGGAAATGTCTATGTTTACATTTGGGTGATTCTAGCATGTTTTAAATGATGCAAATAGGTTGTTGATGCAATGCCTAAGTTGAGATATGCCTTAAATTCCTTTTTGGATTTTGAGTTTGATGAAAATAGGAAGCATGCCTCTACTGTTGTGTTCTTGTAGGATTTATCTCTAGTTTTTCATGCTTCTATGAGCTTTTGGCTTGTTTTAATGCTTGGTTTATTGGTGTATAAGTTTAGGATTCATTGATGTATAATTCAAGCACCAATTAGTTGAAAACCCAGAAAAATTACACATTTTAGGTCCTGAAGTATCGTTACACGGGTTAGTGTATCGGTACAGGTATGTGTAATTTTGGCCTGGGTATATGTACGGGTAGTGGAGTATCGGTAAATGTATGCATAATTTTGGCCTAGGTATCGGTACGGATAGAGGTGTATTGGTATGGGCTTTAGCTACTGGAATTTTGAGAAATCGGTTTGTAGCCCGAGTATCGGTACGCCTAGTGAACGTATCGATATGCCCCTGCGTATCAATACACCTAGGGACTGTATCTGTATGTCTGGCGTTATTTCTGTTAATGTGATGTTAAAGGTTTCTGATTCTTTCGTTTTGAGTTGAAATTTGGCGAGTAAGCATGTAAACTGACTAATTAGGGTTTGGTAACTTAAGTTTTAACTAAGTCCTTGTAGTTTACCAGATTTACGTTTTAGTCCCTAAAATGTGTCAAGATGCAATCAAGTGTCTTTTCGGTGTCTGTTTCTTTTGAGATTTCATCCACTGTCAGTATGCACATCTTAGGCTAATATGTTGCATCTAAAGAAGATAAAAAATGGTCCTAATCTTATGTAATCGTTTCGAGTTTGTTTTGGCAAACCCAATGTTGCTCACTCTGTTCGGTCGGGGGTCTGGGTCGGGTAGATGGGGTTACATAAATAATACTAATCCTTTACATGGTAATCAAAGACAAGTAGAATTTCTCTACTCAATATTTTCCCTCTCTTCCGCTCTTCTTCAAATTGGATCTCCTCTCATGGCTTCATCTTCTACTTCCAACGATCTTATACATCTTAATGCACCGACCAACTTCCCAATCAAACTTACGTCTGCCAATTTTCCTATTTAGCATTGCCAAGTGTAGGCTACTCTCATTGGTTTTCGGCTAATAGGTTATATTGATGGTTCACAACCTTCCATGTCTCAGTTTATCGATGTCGCGGAAACAATTGCTAATCCTGAATATCTGTAATGGTATCGTTAGGATCAAATTCTTATCAGTGCTCTTCTTGGTAGTCGTGGTGATCAAGTTCAACCATTTATTTCATCCGTTGTCACCGCTAAAATTGCATGGGATACTCTTGTCACAAGTTATGTCTGAGCATCTCATGGTCGCATCCTTGCTCTCAAGTCCAAAGTGGCTCGCAATCCACGTGGTTACAGGTCTATCTCCAACTTACATGAAAGACATGCAAGATATTTCCTCTGATCTTGCCTTGGCAAACTATCCTGTCTCTGATGCAAATCCTTGATTTCTATTGTCAATCAATTAGGTGATGATTATCGTCAAATAGTTGTTTCCCTTCGTGTGCGTAACACATCGACAACCATGCTTGAGTTGTCTGAGATCTTAACTGATCATGAGATACTTCTTCAAGAATCTGAACAAACAACACTTCTTGCCACGGCATATTCTGCGTAGCGAGCTAATTCAAATCATGGTATTCCACCAACCACTCTCGAGGGAAGGGTGGTCGCTCTGGTAATTTGGTTTCTGGTGGCGGTCGTAGTCATGTTCCTCAATCTAGCCATTCTAGACGATAAGATGTTGTGTGCAAGTTCTGTAATTTGTCCGAGCATATTTTTTGGGATTGTCATAAGCTTGTTCGATTTCTTCACAACATCAACTTTTATCAGCAACCACCGTTTGATTCACCAGTTGTCAACACTGCTACTGATCTTTCATCATTAGATCCTGCTCCTTGGATGTTTGATAGTGGTGCCTCGCATCACACCTCAATGACCACTACATATCTTTAAGATATTTCCTCTTATGATAGTCACGATACAGTTCATTTGGGTAATGGTAACTCTCTACCTATATCTCATATTGGCTGATGCACTGTTCCCACGGCTACCAAGCCTCTTTCTCTCACAAATATCTTATGTGCTCTTTAGTTACATACAAATTTGGTGTCGTTTTCTAAATTATGTCAGACTAATCATGTGTTTGTCGAATTCTTTGACTCTTATTTTCTTTTTAAGGACAGGCCCACATGAACTCCTCTTCTTCGAGGCAATGAAATTGGTGGTGTCTACTATGCTCCACGATCCTTTTATCCCCAAGTCAACTCCTTCAATTGCTTGTTTGTGCATCAGCTGCATCACAAGTTTGGTCATCCATCCGATAAAGCCTTAGCCTCTATATTACGCACTTGTAATATATCTTATGACTTAACTAGTTGGCAAAATTTCAGTGTTCTTCCTTTCATATTAATAAGAGACATAAATTGCCATTTGGTCGAAATACTATGTCAAGCTCTCGTCCTCTTGAACTACTTTATTCTGATGTTTGGAGCACTAAACATATGTCTTATGATGGATATTTATATTATGTGGTGTTTGTTGATCATTTTACCAAGTATATCAGGCTATATGTTAAGTGTGTAAAAGTACTATATTTTCTACCTTTTTTACTCATATTATTGTTAGAATTATGCTCATTTTAGTTTCATTGTTAGGTATTCATGCATAGCTTCATAGTTTCCTTGTCTATCGAGCTTGGTATTACGTTTTGTTGGTTTTTGTGGAGAAATCAATGTCGGTTTACCTTATTTTGTGCAGGACGAATTGTTGAACCAATTGCCAAGAAATGTCGTGCCAAATGAAGATAAGGATGAAGGAATTGCTGAGCTAATTGTCGAGGGATGATGTGGCAAGTCGCGATAATCTGCAGCATTAATTCAAATGCAAAGGATAATTCTCAGATTCAAATCTCCAATCAGATAGGGATCTCATTACACAGATTCTACACACATTTGGACTCCTCTTCTCACCTATTTAAGGAAGATCACAACACTCAATCAAGGGAGTCAATTTTGGGGAGATCAAATCGCATGTTCCTTCACGCACAACCTCTCCTTCTTCATCTTTGTATTGCGTGATCCATGTATAGGTCTTATTTCTTTGTATTTTCTTTTTACCCAGCCATGAACTAGGTTAATTTGGCTTAGGTTATCGGGTTTTGTTGGTGTAAGAGAAGAATGAATGGTTCTTGGTTTTAATTTAATAAATTTCATTGTTTGTTCATTCTTGGATCTTGATTTGTCGTTTCGAGGGAATTGGGAAAGGAACTCGAGTGTATCCATTTATCTAGGTCTGGGAGAGCTAGATTCATTTAACGAGCGAACACAGTTTCCATTTGAACGATCGTTGGTGGGAACTAATCCGTCTTAAGGATTAGGATCGTATTTTAGTGGCTAAAAGGAGTGCAAGATCGGTGTTGCTCACCCAAGGTTAACGTAGGGATGTATCATCAAGGCATGTGCAATCACCAGTTCTTCGGTTAGGGATAACACAAAGGGATTGAAGAACGCTCTACCAGACAATAAAGGAGGACACCCAGTTGCTACAACATTTATCTAAGCCCATTTACCCCGGCATTTATCTAAATCTATTTGCCACGACATATATCCAAACCCAGTTGCCACAACAATTGTCTTGTCTCAACAATTACAAGCCACGACACTTCTTTTAGCAATCGCATCACTGCTCTCGATAACCCGGCCTAATCTCTCATACCGATTACTCTTTGCTATTTACTTTACTTTTCTCAGTTTATTTTACTTATTATTTATCATCACCTATCACTTTCAATATTATTCTCTTCCGGTGTAATCCCCTTAACCTAGTCTAGACGGTAGACCGAACCGAGCGAGCAACATTGGTTTTGCCGGAACAAACCCGAACGAGTTTTAGGACTAGTTTTGCATCAAGCACACTTTATCCTCTTGCATTCATTAGCTGTTTATAGGTACAACATGAAAAGTGTATACAAACATTAAACTAAAAGATAATTACATGATAAATTAAAATACAAAGATAATAAGAAAGATACATAATGAATAGAAAGATAAACTAGAATAATCAAAACTGATAATGATTCAATTTAATCTTTCTAATTATCCTTTCAACATGAGTTATGAATATTATGTGGCTGCAATATTAAATCCTAACAGAGATACAATCGAATAGAACTTCTCTAGCAAGAAAAGGCATTGAGAACTTAAACAGGTCGCACTTGGTGTTTACTCCCATCAAAATGTATATTGTTAGAATATTTCCATCTCAATTGAAGTTCGAGAAATACCTTTTTACACGAACATAAAATCGATTTTTTTACAAGTATAGACAAAAGCAGTTTCGATACATAAAAATCTCATCGGAATTATAAACAACACGAACAAACAAAGATTCCCTTCAACAGAATTCCAAACACAAATAATAAAATCGAAATGCATAAGCCAAAAGCTGATTCAATTAACAGTTCAGATAACATAAAATAATAATACCATCTCAACATCTTCACATGAAAACTATCCAAGGTGTAACGGAAATCAACAAAAGTCCAAAGAAAAACCTCAGAGCCCCTATTATTCCGTAAAAAAAATAGAGTAAAAGGAGGCAAGGAAAACCTAAAGAAATTGAGTGTCGGGAAAAATATAAAGCGTTGGAGGAGTATATCTGAGGAAGTTGTTGTTGTATCAAGACCAGAAAATCAAACTAATTCTTAAATGTTCAACCTTAAATTTGAAACAAGAACTTCAAAAACGAAATACAGAAAAAGCAAATCTTGAAATTCGACGTGGAGGACAAAAACGAAACGAAGCAAAGAGAAACCAAAAAGGAGAAGGATACCTAGAAATATACTCAACCGTCGGTACACTCTATACCTATACCGACACATATAATTTTCTGTCGGTACAAACTATACCTATACCGACACACAGAGTCAATCGTCGGTATATGATTTACCTATACTGACGGTTAGTATTGTTCATCGCTATAATTTACATCTATATCGACGGTTTTTTATTTTCTGTCGGTATAATTTTTGTCTACACCGACAAATAATATATCCGTCGGTAAAAATCAAAACTTTTAGCGACAACTTTGTTTTCCGTCAGTATATGTTGTCTATATCGTTGATCTTTGTCCGTCGGTATAACTTGGCGTCAATATATGAAAATTGTTTGTAGTGAAAAATTAAAACAAATACGTTCTGTTTTAATTTGAAACTTCAATTTAATAAATAATTGTTGTCACTGAATTTTCACCTTAGTTTTTAATAATAAAAAAGAGAAAGAAAAAGAGAAAGAATATAAAATATAAAAGAGAAAATAAAATAAAATAAAATAAAAAATCATTTTAAAGGCCCACTTTTTAAATAAATAAAGACCCATCTTCAAAAAGCCCATTTTAAAATCTCACTTTTAAATAAAGAGAACAAAGCCTTTTTTATTTTAAAGCCCATCTTTTAAAAGGAAAAAAAAAGAAAAGAAAAAATAATAATTATGGGAAAAAGGAGGAAATAAAGTGAGGTGGAAAACTAAATGTGATACAAAAAACAGCAAAAAACAGCAGCCAAAAATCAGCAAAAAAAAGAAAGAAAGAAAACAAAAAGAAAAGAAAAGGGGGAACCAGCGCAGGCTGGTTCCCCAACAAACCCTTGTCGTGCGATTTCACGGTGGCCGGTCGGCGCCTACAAGCCACGACCGCCGACGCCGTTGGTACCGGCCGGTCCGCCTCGCCGCCGTCGATCCAATTCCACCAACCCCGCTCGCCGCCGTCGCATGTTGTTGAGTGTATAAAAGTTCTATATTTTACCCCTCATTTACCCATATTTCTGCTGCATTCAAGCATAATTCATTGTATTTAGGATAGATTTCTACATATACATCACAACTAGATAAAATGGCACAGTTGCTACTGATTTTGGTTACTTTTGTAGGTATCTGTTGAAGCGGACTCAGGGCAGCAAAGGAACAGAGGTGGATCGTAGAACTGGAGTCGAGAAGCAAACGCTGCCGTGGCAGCCATGACGACAGAATGGTGAGGTGGAAAAGTGAAGTGGAGCTCGACAGATAGAGGATTTCAAACCAGTCTGTCGTGGACCACTCCTATATTTTTCTGAGCCCTAAGGCGGAATGAAGACCAAGCCCAAAGTTCAAGGAAGAAACCCAAGGCAAGAAAAGATGACGAATTAAAGGCATCTACTCAGAAGATTTAATCTTTAATAGAGTTGTACTTTAGTTTAAACTTGTATTCTTGCCATATTAGAAAACTTGGACCCAATGCCTATATAAAGGCATGTAATTCGACCTAGGGAAGGATATCTCATTCCTAGCCGTCTTCCCCAAAACCCTTGTCGTTTTCCCTTTTCCATTATGTTCTAAACTCCCCTAGGGCTAAGGGTTGATTATGTAAAGTAGTTGCAAGGATTGTACTGTTTAGGAATTTTCTGTCAAGCAATAAAAACTTCAAGTTTATTTATTTTAGTTTTCACATCTTACAAGAGCACCGGGAGAGCATTGTGAGGTTATCCATTTGTTTGATATCAGGAGAGTCAAACATACGAACGGAATAAGTATGTGTTTTCCAGTTTATGGTTAAACCATCTCGGCTTAGGGATAAGTACGAGGTTAAGTGGCTAAGGAAGAATTCAACAACATTGGTGTTCACCCTTCGATTCATGCCGGAGGTATCATCTAAGAAGTGTTCATCAATAGAACTTGGGCCTAGGGATAGGACAGGTCATAGCAGGGATTCTTGCCAAGCTTGAAGTATAGAGTTGTGTGATCACTGTCGCAACATCAACAAACTTCTGCCGAGACATGTGCTGCCGCGACAGGGACGACGACAGAAATAGAAGTTCCTCTTACAATGCAACACCTGCACTACTGAGCAAATCAATACCGGCCTATTTCTTAAACCTGATTCCTTATTCTTTTACTTTAGTTGTTTATCAAGATTACTTCACCATTCAATTAAAACTATTTCTCTCTCTTGTGCAGCAATTCCAGGATAGAGTTATTTCCAGTCCCTGTGGAGACGATATCTGATACTCCAGTATCACTTTACTACTTGTGTCGTGTACACTTGCACTATTTGAGATAGTACTCTTTTACACGCAACAAGTTTTTGGCGCCGTTGTCGGAGACTGGCAACATATCTTTACCCTTTCTATTACTGCACTTTTTCCTTTTTATTTTTTTTTGTTTTTAGTAGTGTTATTTACCCCGTGCTTTTCACAAGGTTTGTTGTTTGCTTATGCACAGATCTAGACGAGGCAAAGAACCTGAGTACGAACTAGACCCAGAAATTGAACGCACGTACCAACTCAGGAACCAAGCCCGACTCTTGATAGCAAGAAACAACTATCTTGAGGGGAGACTAGAAGCAATGGTGAACGGAAGGCAAAACAACAGGGTAGATGATCCAAACAACAATAACCAAAGGGTTATTGCTGATCCTCCCCAAGATGCCCGGAACGAACGGCATGCTGCCGCTGCCGCACGGCAATCCTGTCGAGACTACATGGTCAATGACCATGTTGAACTGGAAACCACCTTGCCAGACGTGGAAGCTGAAAACTTCGAGCTGAAAGCTGTCATGTTCAGCATGATAAATTCCGCTGGCCAGTTTAGTGGTTCTGCAACTGAGGACGCCCGAGAACATCTAAAAACGTTCCAAGAAATCTGTGGATCGTTCAGACTACCAGGAATAAATCCAGAAGTACTGAGGCTCCGGTTATTTCCCCATTCATTGAGAGACAGAGCTAAAACTTGTTGGAATAAATTAACGTCGGGTTCAATACGAACTTGGGCAGATCTCTCTCGTGAATTCCTTTCTCGTTTTAATCCTTCTCATTTATCTAAAAGATTGCGTAACGAGATTGCTACTTTTCAACAGGAAGATGACGAACCAATGCACGAGGCGTAGGACAGATTTACAACTCTTTTAAGGAACTGCCCGATGCATGGATTCCTCGTGTGGAATCAGGTCGTCAAATTCTACAACGCTGCCAATGCACACACTCAACTGAGAATAGATTCAGCAGCGAATGGGCTATTACTGGATAAGGAACCAGACGAGGCAATGATAGTGTTGAAGAATTTAGCAAAAAATGATGAGCAATTTCCTACGGCGAGGAGAGGGGCAAACGAGGAATATCTGTAAAGGATTAAGAAACTGATAATTCAATGAAATCACATGTTGCATACCTCACAAAGATAGTGGAAAATCTGCAGCAGAAAGATTCTAAAGTCGTATATTCTGCAGAAGAGGTATGTGAGACCTGTAGTGGGAACCGCAGTTCAGAAGACTGTCCTTTACAGTTGGAAGAAGAGATGTATGTTGGGAACTATAACAAGCCGAGAAACTATGATTCCAACAATTACAATCCCAACTGGAGGAAAGATCCTAAGTTTTCCTGGAGCAATCCTCCAATGCACTGAATCCTCCAATGCAGAAAACCAAAACCAAGGGGTACCCAGAATTCTGTCGTGACAGCAGCAGCTGCAACAGCAGCCGACAGCCGCACCTAGTATACCTGAACAAACCTTGGCAACTTTTATGTCACGGACGGGAGCATACATGGCGAACATGGATCACTTTGTCAAGAAAACTGAGTCATTCATGGACAAGACAAAGATGAGGATGACAAACCATGAGGCCACCCTTAAATCTCTGAAGACAAAAATGGGTCAAGTTTCCCAGTATATTAAGCCAAGGCAGAACGGAGGATTCTCTAGTGATACTAAGGTCACTAGAAAACCCACACATGAGCAGTGTAAAACAATCACAACTAGAAGTGGGAAACAGTTACAAGGGCTGGAGATGAAGGACAACCCGAGTGAGGATCCGACCCCAGAAACACCTACCGTGAACACTGTCCCGGTAGAGGAAGAACAACCTGCTGTCGTCACACCTGCCGCGACAGCAGAAGTGACAGAGGAGAAAACAAAGGATGCTGAAGAACCTAAACCTCCTCAGATCTGAATTCCATGTGAAGGACGTCTTGAAGATTTCCGTCCTCCACCTCTTTTTCCACAGCGATTACAAAAACAGAAAAAGGAGTACCAGCTTAAGAAGATTTATAATATTTTTAAGCAGGTACACATTAATATACCGCTGCTAGAGGCCATCAAGCAGATGCCCGGTTACACGAAGTTTCTCAAGGACGCAATGTCTAAAAGGTCCAGACTTGGGGAATTTGAGACAATGAAGATGACAGAAGGATGCATGACAATCTTACACAGGCATCCACCCCAAAAGAAGAAGGATCCTGGGAGCTTCATTATACCATGCATAATTGGCGATAAATTCGTGGGTAAGGCACTTTGTGATCTTGGTGCTAGCATAAATCTAATGCCCAAAATTAGGTATTGGACGAGCAAGGCCCACGACAGTCATGTTGCAGCTGGCAGACTGCTCTTACGTACAACCAGAATGGAAGATCAAAGATATTCTGGTAAGAGTTGATAAATTTATTTTTCCTGCTGACTTTCTTGTTTTAGACTGTGAAGCAGATGAAAACGCACCGATCATCCTGGGGCGACCCTTCCTAGCTACAGGCAAAATTGTGATCGATGTTGAGAAAGGAGAACTAACCATGAGAGTGAATGATCAACACATTAAACTCAATGTTCTCCAAGCAATAAAATAGGCTGATGCAGAAGAAGAGTGCAAGGCAATCTCTGAAGTAGTCCTTGACCAACCCTGCATCAAGTCGAGCTGCCACAACAGACAGTTTTGTCACTGCCACCGTAGTCACCCGGAAGACTGTCATGGTAGCAACGACGACAGTTACTCCTTAGACACAGAAACATCCGACACTGAAGGTCCTGAGGAGGTAAATTGGATAGGTACACGTCGAGGTAAGTTCTTCGAGCCTTTAAATTATACCTTGAATGAACATATAATCTAGAAGCCTTCCATTGAAAAGCCCTTGTACTAGAACTTAAGCCCATGCGAGGGCAGCTTAAATATGTCTTTCTTGGTTTAAATGATATGTTGCTTGTAATCATCTCTTCCAAGTTGATGCAGGAACAGAAGCAACGACTAATCAGAATGCTACAACAGCATAAGAAGGCCATTGGATGGACTATAGCCGATATCCAAGGCATCAGTCCGACGTTATGCATGCACAAGATCCTTTTGGAAGATGATCATAAGCCGACCATTGATGCCCAGAGACGACTGAACGAGGCTATGAGAGAGGTGGTAAGAAAAGAGATTATTAAATGGCTCGGCGTTGGAATCATATACGCCATCTCAGATAGCAAGTGGGTGAGCCCGGTGCAGTGTGTGCCCAAAAAGGGAGGCATAATCGTGGTAGCCAACGAAGAAAATGAACTAATCCCAACCGGGACTGTGACCGGTTGGAGGGTTTGTATGGATTACCGAAAGCTTAACAAAGCTACCCGGAAGGACCATTTCCCCTTACCTTTTATTGATCAAATGCTTGATAGATTAGTGGGGAAACCTTACTATTGTTTTCTAGATGGTTACTCAGGTTATAATCAAATAACAATTGCACCGGATGACCAAGAGAAAACTACTTTCACATGCCCGTGCGGCACATATGCCTTTCGGAGAATGCCATTTGGGCTCTGCAATGCACCAGCAACCTTCCAACGGTGCATGATGGCAATATTCTCTGACATGGTGGAGGATTTCTTGGAAATTTTCATGGGCGACTTTTCCGTCTTTGGAGATAGCTTTGAAGGTTGTTTAGGCAACTTACAGAAAGTTCTTAAGAGATGCGAAGAGGCGAACTTGGCTTTGAACTGGGAAAAATGCCACATCATGGTGGATGAAGGAATAGTCCTGGGCCACAAGGTAAGCTGTCGCGGCATAAAGGTGGACAGAGCCAAAATAGAGGTCATTAAAAAGTTGCCTCCACCCACCACAGTCAAAGAGATTCGAAGTTTCTTAGGGCATGTCGGGTTTTACCGACGATTTATAGCCAATTTTTCGAAGATTACCAAGCCCCTATGCCACCTACAAGAACAGAATCGGCTCATTGATTTTAATGCTGAATGTACTGAGGCATTCAGAATACTGAAGGAGAAGTTGGTAACAGCCCCGATCGTACAGCCACCAGACTGGAGTTTGCCATTTGAAATAATGTGTGATGCCAGTGACTACGCTGTTAGTGCAGCACTAGGGCAGAGGAAGGACAAGCTCTTTCATGTGATTTACTATGCCAGCAAAACACTAAATGATGCCCAAGTCAACTACACCACGAGAGAGAAGGAGCTGTTAGCAGTGGTGTTCTCAATCGACAAGATTTGTCTGTACATACTTGGAACAAAGGTGATGGTCCACACAGACCATTCAGCACTGAAGTATCTGTTCACGAAAAAGGATGCAAAGCCTAGATTGATATGTTGGATTCTACTGCTGCAAGAATTTGACATTGACATCAAGGATAAAAAGGGAACAGAGAACCAAGTAGCAGACCACTTGTCAAGGCTGGAAACGGGAAGAAGTCAATCCACAGACAAGACTAACATATTGGAGACCTTCCCAGATGACCAGTTGTTTGCTGCCACCAGCACTGCCGCGACGGCCATGGCGGCAGGTAAGCTTTCTGAAACCCCTTGGTATGCTGACATTGTTAATTACATTGTAAGTGGGTTATTACCTCCTGAGCTTAATTACCAAGCAAGGAAGAGGTTCCAAAATGATGCAAAACATTATTATTGGGACGAACCTCTCCTTTTCAAACACTGTGCAGACCAGAGTATTAAGAGATGCGTACCACAGGATGAACAGAAAGCTGTGCTTCACCACTGACATGCTTCCCTTTATGGAGGACACCTAGGAGGAAACAAAATCGCTGCTAAGGTTCTGCAATCCAGTCTCTATTGGCCCACACTGTTCAAGGATGCACAAGCTTTTTACAAAGGCTGTGACAAGTGCCAAAGGACTGGGAACATATCGAGAAGGCATGAGATGCCACTGCAGAATATATTAGAGGTCAAAATCTTCGATGTATGGGGAATCGACTTCATGGGACCATTCCTAGCATCTTGTGGGAATTTGTACATCCTACTGACAGTGGACTATGTGTCAAAGTGGGTAGAAGCGATCGCCGCTCAAAAGAATGATGCCAAGACTGTACAAAGATTTCTTCACAAGAACATCTTCTCCACATTTCGCATTCCAAGGGCAATAATCAATGATGAGGGGAGATACTTCGATAACATGGTAATAGATGATGCCTTAAGAAAATACAGAGTAAAGCACCGGATTGCAACAACATACCACCCTCAAACCAATGGACATGCCGAGATATCCAACAGAGAAGTAAAGAACATACTAGAGAAGATGGTTAAACCCACTCGAAAGGATTGGTCTCTACGTCTCAATGATGCACCATGGGCTTACAGAACATCGTTCAAAACACCATTTGGGATGTCACCGTATAGACTCATCTATAGAAAACCTGCCATTTACCTATTGAGATAGAACACAGAGCTTACTGGGCTATCAAGGCGGTAAATATGGATTGGGACAAGGCAGGACAGAAAAGGCTACTAGATTTGAATGAGATAGAGGAAATTTGAGCAATGGCCTACGACAATGCCAAGATCTATAAGGACAAAACCAAGAAGTGGCACGACAGGAAGCTGCTGCCACGACAGTTCTGCCCAGGCAGCAGGTGTTGTTGTTCAACTCTAGGTTGAAGCTCTTCTCAGGAAAGCTTAAATCTAGGTGGTCTGGTTATTTCCAGGTTGTCCATGTTTTCCCTCATGGTGCCATTACAATCAAATCACTGAAGGATGGGAACCAGTTCAAGGTCAATGGACAGAGGTTGAAGCATTATCAGGGGACTGAAGCCCCAAGGATGCAGGAAGTAGTTACTTTAGGAGATACCCCTTAAGGCATCCCTAATTTAACTTAGTTTTTATTTTATTTAATTTATTTATTAGGAATTAAGATTTTATTTTATTTATTTATTTTAGGATTTTAATTCAGTTTATTTATTTATTTAATTATTTTTAGGAAATAAAGGAAGCAAAGCAAAGAGGAGGAATGAACCAGCCCAACGCATTCATCACAACCCAAAAAACCCAATAGACAAGCCAATCGTCACAGCCTATTCGCGACAACCGCGGAAAAGACAGCCTGTCACGGAGCTGTCGCGACAGACACGCAAACGCGTAACAGACGCGCAGTAGACACGAAAACACATGACACGCGCATCAGAAACCGCGTAACAGCTGGCCCCGTTATTCATGCCTGCCGTTACAGTCCCAACGGGCAGAAAAGCCCCGTTCTATATAAACCCCCACTCCCTTTTCATTTTTCATCTCATTCTAATTCTCTCAACCTGCATCCTTTATTTTAGATCTCAGAAATTTCTTTTCATTTTTGCTATAGTTCCTTGCAATGGCCATCAGAAACACTCGTCGCAGCGCTGCCTCCACCTCTGTCACGGTAGTGTCAACCCCAAGCCACATCAGCATACCAAACCGGTTCGCATCCACAAACTCAGCATCGAGGTACTACCGCTCTTTCCAAAAGAGGGAAAAGTGGGAGGAACGAGGGTTCATCTACACCCAACAAACGGGAGATCTACGGCTAGAAGGTTTCATAGCTAAGAAGATACAAGCCCTCAAGTGGCAGAAATTTGCTGCCCAACTCGAGGAAATGAACGTAACCCTCGTTCGTGAATTCTACGCTACTGTCAACAATAAGGATGCCACGATAGTGACCGTTCGGGGCAAAGAAATCTCTCTCGAGCCGGTGTACATCAACACATTATATGGGATGTACGTGAGCAAGAAGGAGGATGCCCACCGAAGGTTCGTGAATAGTCTGTCGCCAGCAGACTATGACGCTGTCATGGCAGAGGTAACAGAGGAAGGAACAGAATGGAACGATGACCCAAAGCACCGATGGACCGTCCAGAGGACCCAGTTAACCCCACAAGCCAAGTTGTGGAACCACTTTGTCAAGAAACGCCTCATGCCTACCTCCCACAACAGCACTGTCGGCAGACCGAGGTTAGCCGTTGTCCACTCTATTCTAAACGAGAGGCAAATCAATGTGGGCCACTACATCCGGGACGAAATCCTCGAGTGTGCTCTCCGACCGTCAGGCCCCCTCGTCTTCCCCTATCTTATCACCACAATCTGTCGGGGCAACAATGTACCAGAAATTCAAGAGGATGACAAGGTCCAAGGAAAAGGGTGGACGCAGCGGAATATTTACAGTTTGATGGAATTAAAAGCTGTCACTCCTCTGTCGTACATCAACCCCTCTGCCACGATAGAACCGACGACAGGCCCTAGCTCCTCTAAACATGTCGCAGCAGACCCAGAGCAGACGGCAGCAACACAACCGGCAGACATCTCCAGCCAGATCCTGACGATACTGCAAAGAATGGAGGAACGACAGCTCAGCCTGATGGGCTTTTTGAGGGACTTCACTGCCGCAATGGTAAATTTCATTAAGATTGATTTACATTTTACCAATGTGCAATTCCCCTCCTTCCCAGAAAACTTCTTTGCTGCCCATGCTCCTGCTGCGAGCCCCAGAACTCCCTCTGCTGCCTCCACACCCACACCTGCCACGACTGGTAAAGACGGCAGAAAGTCTGCCACTCCAGAGGAGAGAAGAGGAAGGACCCCCTACCGAAGATCGACCCCAAATACTTTGAAGGGTTCTCCTCCTCCTCCTCCTCCGTCTAGAAGGACTCTGACTCCGAGCCTTCCGTAGCCCGAGACATCTCCAGGGACTTCCCTCCGATGAAAAGGAAGAAGCTGAATGAGACTGTCGAAGGACCCTGCCAAGGCAGATCTACCACCACCACCACCACCAGCAGTGATGATGATCTCGAGGTCCTGGACCAGCCCTCACACATCTCACCGACCCGTGTCCAGCCACCTCGAGGGGCTAAGAAGAAAATGGCCTCTACGTCCCCTAGCAACCTGTCAGCCCCTGCCGTTAGGGTTACTGCCCGCCGGCAGCTCCAAGTCAGCAGCAACAGCGACGACAGCTCCTCAACTTAAGTTTCTTTTCTTATATTTTGTTGTCTTTGCTGTTTTATCTATTTTGTGATGTATTTTCTGTTTTTTCTTTTTTATCATTGTCATGAATTGAGGGCAATGCAACCCTCGAGTTTGGGGGTGGGCATCCCTCCAGTAATGAAATTTTTAGTTGTGTCTTAATTTGTGTCTAATTGTTAGTTTAGTTTTTAAGTTTATTTTTGTGTCAAAAATGAAAATAAAAACAAAAAATTGGCTTACGTCATTGAACTGAACTTACCTGCCGCGACATACTCTGCCGTGACAGTGCCTTTAGGAAGTTTTTAGGAACTGTTTAGAGCCTTGCTATAGTTTTGATCTTTAGAACACCCTTGTGACTCTTATGTTGTCTAGACTTCTGTAGTGCACTAGAATAGGAATATTTACCCACTTGAGTTGCCCCTAGAGGTGCCTATCACTGGCTCTAGGAAAAGGAATAAAAGAAAGAAACATTTCAGACTCACTTGCTTGCAACACTGCCTTATAATGATTTTAGGGAGAGTTTTCTTTGAGCTTAAGTTAGAAAAAACTAAAGGAGCCTAAGAATTGCCTCCAAAAAAATTAAAGTTGCGTCAAGAGTCAGAAAAAACTAAAGGAGCCTAAGAATTGCCTCTAGAAAAAATGAATTGGCATAAAACTCAAGTTTGTAAGCATGACTATTCTGGTGAGCTAAGGAAGTCTAGGCACATATCTGTTCACAAAACATGCACACACTGCACAAGAACTATAGCATTGTTCCGGATAAATCCAGAAACGCCCGACAAGGTATTGCTCGTGATAGGGAATGTGTGGTAGGTAGTGAAAAGTTCACTAAATTAAGCCAAGCCAAAAAGTTTTTATTTTTAGTTAGGTCGCATTTGCTTGGGGGCAAGCAAGAACTTGAGTTTGGGGGTGTGTTGAGTGTATAAAAGTTCTATATTTTACCCCTCATTTACTCATATTTCTGCTGCATTCAAGCATAATTCATTGCATTTAGGATAGATTTCTGCATATACATCACAACTAGATAAAATGGCACAGTTGCTACTGATTTTGGTTACTTTTGCAGGTATCTGCTCAAGTGGACTCAGGGCAGTAAAGGAACAGAGGTGGATCGTAGAACTGGAGTCGAGAAGCAAACGTTGTCGTGGCCACTGCCGTGGCAGCCATGACGACAGAATGGTGAGGTGGAAAAGTGAAGTGGAGCCCGACAGATAGAGGATTTCAAGCCGGCCTGTCATGGACCACTCCTATATTTTTCTGAGCCCTGAGGCAAAATGAAGGCCAAGCCCAAAGTCCAAGGAAGAAACCCAAGGCAAGAAAAGAGGACGAATTAAAGGCATCTACTCAGAAGATTTAATCTTTAATAGAGTTGTACTTTAGTTTAAACTTGTATTCTTGCCATATTAGAAAACTTGGACCCAAGGCCTATATAAAGGCATGTAATTTGACCTAGGGAAGGATATCTCATTCCTAGCCGTCGTCCCCAAAACCCTTGTCGTTTTCCCTTCTCCATTATGTTCTAAACTCCCCTAGGGCTAAGGGTTGATTCTGTAAAGTAGTTGCAAGGATTGTACTATTTAGGAATTTTCTGTCAAGCAATAAAAACTTCAAGTTTATTTATTCTGGTTTTCACATCTTACAAGAGCATCGGGAGAGCAGTGTGAGGTTATCCATTTGTTTGATATCGGGAGAGTCAAACATACGAACGGAATAAATACGTGTTTTCCACTTTATGGTTAAACCATCTCGGCTTAGGGATAAGTACGAGGTTAAGTGGCTAAGGAAGAATTCAACAACATTGGTGTTCACCCTTCGATTCACGCCAGGAGGTATCATCTAAGAAATGTTCATCAACAGAACTTTGGCCTAGGGATAGGACAGGTCATAGCAGGGATTCTTGCCAAGCTTGAAGTATTGAGTTGTGTGATCGCTGTCGCGACATCAACAGACTTCTGCCGCGACAGGTGCTGCCGCGACAGGGACGACGATAGAAACAGAAGTTCCTCTTACAGTGCAACACCTACACTACTGAGCAAATCAATATCGGCCTATTTCTTAAACATGATTCCTTATTCTTTTACTTTAGTTGTTTATCAAGATTACTTCACCATTCAATTAAAACTATTTCTCTCTCTTGTGCAGCAATTCAAGGATAAAGTTATTTCCAGTCCCTGTGGAGACGATATCTGATACTCCAGTATCACTTTACTACTTGCGTCGTGTACACTTGCACTATTTGCGATAAGACTCTTTTACACGCAACACCTGTGCTCACCGGAATCTATAAAAAACGAGACAAGAGGTCAAAGCCTAGGCTCGAATCAAGGGGAAAATTCAGCTCGAATATTGGATCAAATCGGATGATAATTGAGGGGTTTTACCGAGAATCAAGCCATTGGTCGGATTTAGGCTCCAATTTTGGGATTAAATCCTGATTTGGCATGAATTTGAAGCTCAAATACAAGTATAAATACCCCCTCTTTTGTTAGAGTAGTCACAATTATGAGATTGTTCTAGAAAATAATTGTGTAACTGAATTTGTTATTCTGTTAGCATTTCTGTTTAGAACCCGTTTGGTTTTGTTGAGTTGAGTGGTGTAAGTGGGTATAAAATCCCACATTTGTTATTGAATGGTCAAGCCATTTTCATGAGATAATAAAGAAAACTTTAATAAAAGTCTTTTATCCTGTCATATCCACTTTCCCCTTTCTCCTATCAATTCCATTTACCTAATATATCAGATTCATCAGAATCTTTCACAATGCCTCCATTCTCATATGGTATCATTCGTCGTCGATCTTGAGGCCGTTGTAATTCCGCTGCCGATCTTGTTCAGATTCTGGTGCTGTTCGTCTTTCGATCTGACGCTGGTTGCTCGTTTCTCATTCTTCGATTGTGCTTATCTTCTCCGATTTTGCTTCGGTGGTCTTGTTCTCCGATTTCTAGTTTTCGTTTTCAAATGTGTTTTGCTGTGGTGATTCATGTGCATCGGTTCTTACTTCTCTTCTTTGCTTCAATCTCATTTTGGCTTCTGGTTTCTAGTACAGCTCGAGGAGGTGATGAAGCGTCCGGCCAGATGTTTTATTTTCTTTCGCGGCTTTCGTTCGTTTCATGCTTTGTTTCTCTTCCGTCGAGTGTTGTTTTTTGTTTCATTATCACCGCTGCCAACGATTGTTTTGGATTTCATATATGACTCTTGTTTTCTCCACATCGACAACTTTCAGATTTCATATTTTTCATCACACAGTGTGGCTGGTGAGATCCTCTGAATTTCTCAGTATTGAGATTTGATTGTTATGTCATTTTGGTTGACTGAATCTGGACATTAATCTCCTCTCAGTCTTCTTTGAATCATGATGTTCCTTGGTAATTCATTCCCTTCAATCGAAGTAACTCATTGCTTAAGCAATTGGTTTTGTTGTTCTCTGATATAGCTTAGCTCTGTTGTCAATTGATGGTTGACTTAGCTTCCATTTGTATATCATGTTATTCAAGGATTGACACTTTCTGCCAAGGTCATTCATATTCGAGTTCAATAATGTCTTTCCATTCTTTATTCTCTGCTTTATTGATCTATTGGAGTATACATTGAAGCCTCTATTTGTTTCGTTTTGGTTAATGAACTCAGTTGACGCTGGTTTGGTAGTTCGTTGGTTGATAGTCAAGTTTTTCCTTTATGGTTCACATATATTAGACCTGGTCATTGATGCATAATATCTTCAGTTTTCTTTCTTCCTTGCGGCTCGATGCTCAATTGGATCTACTATGGTGTTGAGGTTGTGCTCTTTGTATTTGTTGCTATACATGTTGCAAGGGTTTCGACAGCCTTAGTTGGTGAACAATTTGAGGATATTGAATATGGAATGATATTTTGTTGGTGTGTGGGTTATGTATTCATCTGCATCTCATTGGATGGTTGCTGGTTATTGTTCTTCAATTGATTCTAGAAGTTGGTGCTAATTTGTGATACATTGAGTGATATTGATAGTGAAAGCTGAGATTTGTCTTGAGTTGTGTTGGTTGTGTGTATATTGGTTATGTCTCATATTGTTGCCGAAGCTAGTGATGATTTGTTATGGTTAAGTGTTGGTCAATATTTCTACATAATTCTGCTGCTCATGGATCTCTTAGTTGTGTGTTTCCTTCTATCACAATGGGTACCTGAAACTTTGGTTTAACAGCCAAGTTTACATGGGAAGAAAATATCTGGGGAGGGTTAGTGTTTAACAGCCTTGCTCTCTGTTAACCAGGCATAAGATGATGTTTTTCTTGCTCGAAGGTGGGCTTCAGATTGCACCCAGAAGCATGATGCTTAACAGCCTTGCTTCCAACAAAAAGACAGTCTGAATAAGTGAGAAGAAAGACAGTGAAAATGAAAGAGGAAGTTTCAAAAGGAATTTCAGATTAAAAAGTTGTAGGACAGGAAGGTGAGCAAACAAGAACGAAAGGAAAGAAAAAAACTCCTTCGATTCTCGGTAAGCCACCAAGCAAGAAATACAAGTTCTTGAAGGAATTCCGGATAAAATAAGCATCGTTTCGTTTGTGCATCAATTCTTTAACAGCTTGGTTCCAAGAATTTCAGTTCACAAACTACCATCTCAAAATTTCAGGGTATTCAATTAGTCAACTCATAGTTTAATTCATTGAAGAAGTTGAAGAAGATTGAGGAAGTTGAGAAAGCGGGGAGAATGTTAGAGTAGTCACAATTATGAGATTGTTCTTGAAAATAATTGTGTCACTGAATTTGTTATTCTGTTAGCATTTCTGTTTACAACCCGTTGGGTTCCGTTGGGTTGAGTGGTGTAAGTGGGTCATTATAAAAGCCCACATTTGTTATTGAATGGTCAAGCCATTTTCATGAGATAATAAAGAAAACATTAATAAAAGTCTTTTATCCTTTCGTATTCACTTTCCTCTTTCTCCTATCAATTCCATTTACCTAATATATCAGATTCATCAGAATCTTTCACAATGCCTCCATTCTCACACCTTTTTCACTTGTTCATCACACACAAATTGAAGAAAAAACCACTAGAAAAAAGCTTAGGAAAAATCTGAAAAATTCTCTGAATTTTTCAAGAGTTTGCTGGAAATTCTTGGAGTAAAAGTTTGAGTTTGGGAGCAATTTTTCGGAGGTGGTTTGGGAGCATTTCGAGAAGTAGGGATTTAAGTTCTTCGTTCGTCGATTTCTCGGTAAAATTTCTATCTTTTTTTTGTTTATTTTTATGTTGATTTTTATGTTTGTTCTTGGATAAATTTTTGGTGTTTGTGTTTGTGTTGTTTGTGAATTTTTAGTTTGATCTTAATTTTTTTTGCATGCTTAAAAAATGTTGTTAGGATTATTGTGATCTTTAGGAATGAATAAATAAGTTTTAAAAGGTGTTTAGATTTAAAATGCATGAATAAATTGAATAAATGTGGTTAAATTGAAAAACTTGAAATTAGAGATTTAATTAGGAATAATAATAATGTGAGGTGTAAGATAATAAAGGGGCTTGATTTAAAAAATATATATAACGATTTTTTTTATGAAATTTAGTTTTTTAATGATAGATAGGCAAAATGATTATAAAAGAGAAAAATAATTAAGATGTTTTTATAGGGAAATAAGTTTTTAAGAAAAAGAAAATAAAAGTGTAGGGTCTAGGATGAAAGTATTTTTTCGAAAAGGGAAAAAACTTAAAAAGAATTTCTTTTTTTTAAAAGGGGTCGTTTTAAAAGAAAAACTTAAAAAATGGAGAAAAAAAAATGAAAATGAGTTTAAAAAGAGAGAAAATTTTTTGTTTTGAAAAAGGAAAAAATTAAATGGTACAAAACATAAAAAGGAAAAAATAAAAGAAGTAAAAAAGAAATAATTTTTTTTAAAGGAATAATAAAAGGGTAAAAACTCAAAAGAATAAAAAGTTGCTTGCTTGTTTTAGAAATTGGTGAAAACTTAGGATTAGGGACTAAAGCTTAGATAGAGACATGTTTTGTTGAAAAATGTTCTTCACAAAAAAATACACTTAAGCATACTTAAACTTTAAGATTAGGAATAAAAGACTTAGACGTTTTTAGGGTTTTTAAATAATCGAACTTATAATTAAATAAAATGCTCAACACGCCTAAATTTATTTGTTGTTTGAAAAGTAAAAACCTAATCAATGCGGTCTCTTATCAAACGGGAATGACGGATTAGCGCCAGAAATATTGGCGGTGATTAAAGTTCATCTCCCGGGCGATAAGGCCGTTAAATAGACTTATATTCATTAAACGGACAAGTAAAGTCGAACCTTTTGAACTTGCAAATTCCAGTTTTGAAAACGATTTTAAAACCAATTAGGTACCAATTTTTGGCGTTGTGGGGGTGCTAAACCTTCCCCGCGCGTAACCGACCCCCGTACCTGTTTTCTGGTTTTCGCAAACCAAAATCATTATTTTATTAAAACAAAAAAATGTTTTATTAAAATAACCCTGTTTTAAAAGTGATCCAATCACACTTTTTTTCAAAAAAAAAGATTGGTGGCAACTCTATTGATTTTTTTTTAAAAAAACTTTTCCAAAAAGTCGAAGCCTCCTTAAAAAGGGTTGCGACAGCTTGGCGACTCAGCTGAGGATGTGTTTTTGTTTTTAATAAAAACAAAAGAGGGTCAAGCCACAAATTGGTTTTAAATGGTCTTCAAAAAAGTTTTATTTAGAAAAATCTTGGAATTTGAAAGTTCACAATAGGTTCTATTTATTTTTCCGTTTAAATGAATATAACTCTATTTTACGCAGTTAAAATTTAATTCCAAGCTCTATTTCCAAGCTTTGTCATATTCGTTTAAGTGGGGGGAACACGCTTTGCTCATGTAAGATTATTGATTCTTCGTATGACCATAGCAAGTACCTTCGGGACTCATTCCCTTTGCCTTCGTATGGATATTGATTCTTCGAGAAGGCTTCGGTGGTGAGTCCTCCTGAGTTGAACTCGATTCGTTTGTAGCCTATAATGGGTGAGAATCGAGGGCCTTGCTACTCTTAGTAGAGGATAGCAAGGACAGCTCGGGTACCTTTTTAGAACCAAATCAAGTTTGAGAATTTAAATCTTACCCCTAATAGAGCCATGAGAAAAACCTAGGGTGTTGAGTCACATGAATAATCTATGGAGACATGTCCTGAAATGTTGGAATGTCGGCCCAGAATTATCGTGCATTTAAGTTATTTTTTATTGTTACATTTGTTTTTCCTTGCTTTAATAATCTCTGTTATTATCTTGTTTATTTTGCATCATTTCATATTAGAAAGGGTTGATTCTGGAAAGTTGTTCAATTATGGACGGAAAGCTCTTAAAGAATGAAGAGGAAAATGCGAAAGTGCGTCACTGGTATGAGGTCAACCAGAGGAAGTATGGAGACAGTTTGAGTGCGGGTCACGAAATAGAAACTTTGGAGTATGCCCACGTTAGTGTTAAGTAAAACAACATGCGGGAGTTACGTGAGATATGAGATCATTTTTATTATAAGACCAAGCAGTTGTTCCGTGAATCTTATGGCGACATAACATATCTTCTGTTTGTGAAGGTCGACGAGTCGTTTCTGAAGGCCTTAATTTAGTTCTAGAACCCTGGTATTGCTGCTTTACGTTCAACGGAGAAGACATGATGCCAACTTTCGAGGAATACTTGGCATTGTTCAATATGCCTGAAGTGGAGGAGAATTGGGTGTATACAAAGCCGCCCAAGAACAAGACTTCACATTCAAAACTTGTTTCATTTGCCAGAATGAGCGATGAATGGGCCGAAGGGTTGATACGGAAGAGAGGGGGAAGTTTCAACTTTCCTTGGTCACGCATTCGAAACATTATTCCAGTTCATCCAGACATCACAAAAAGGGTACCCCTCTTAGCCATTGCAATTTATGGTTTAGTGATTTTTCCAAAGGTGTTGGGAAACATCGATGTGGCCCTATTAAACTTCTTTGAGCAGTTGAAGAGGAATGTCAATCCAGTGTCTGCAGTGTTAGCAGAAACCTTCATTTCTTTGAACGCTTTTTAGAAAGCGGAAGCCGTGCGTTTTAGAGGATGTGCTCTGTTACTTCAAGTTTGGGCCCTTAGTCATTTCTGGGAGTGTCTAACTTTGGCCTTACCGAATGTGTTTTCCCCAAACTTTTCCCCACTTCAGGAGTTTTTGGCACAAGATTGGCCAAGTATGAAGAGAAGCAAGTGGGTAGATATCTTCAGAGATCGTCGTGACAAGGACATCTAATGGAGGGTGTCATGCATGGGACGTGCAAAAGTAAGGTATAGATGTGGAGATTACAACTATTTGATGTTGTTAGGCTTATGGGGAGGAATTGGTTGTGCACCTATGTTAGTATCACGCCAATATGGATCACGACAGTTTATTCCCTTCACTTTCGAGCTTGGTACGTCAGAATTTGAGTTTCAAGGGGAATTTAGGCGAAAGGTGCAAGAAATCAGTGATTCATGGAAGACGTGCTATTTTATAAAGATAGAGTCTGACAAGCATTACATGTATACTCCCGATTATGATATTTGAAGGCATACGAGGATGAATGACAAGGTTATGTTACCTACTCTTGGGCCCGCCAAATTATAGAAGAACATTTGAAGGTGGTTCCTTTAGAGGTCGACATTCTGAGGGAAGAGCTAAGACGGGCTAAGTTAGAAATTGAAACGCTTAGGGAACAGAATTTGTGAGACAAGTTTGAAGTTAGCCTTGGTGTAGAAAAACACAAGGGAGAAGCCAACCGAGTGCGGAAAATGTATGAGAATCTAGAAGAAAGGTATGAGATCCAGAGGGTTGTTTTCCTTAAACTCAAGCTACAGTTTAATATGTG
The DNA here is from genome assembly GCA_030270665.1 of Hibiscus trionum. NCBI lineage: Eukaryota > Viridiplantae > Streptophyta > Magnoliopsida > Malvales > Malvaceae > Hibiscus > Hibiscus trionum. The sequence goes on from BSYR01000013.1 coordinate 16,102,544, forward strand.
GATCTTCGAAAAAGCCCAGAACAATGGAGACAAGAGATAGAACAAGCTGCCGTGAAGGAGAAGGAACACGGTAAGAAGGAGATATAGAAGTTGCGACGGGCCTTGGTTGAAGAAAGAAAGAAGATGAAACAAGTAGTGGAGAATGAGAAGGGAAAAAAGCCTCGAGATGAGTCAAAGGAAGATTCGATTGCATGGAAAAGGCAGGCCCACGACAACAAAATTCATTTGCTAAAGCTACAATCAGTCTATGACGAAACCACCAAGAAGTTGAAGCAAAGTCAGGCCTTCATCATTGAGCTAGAAGCCAAAGTATAGAATTTGAGTCGAACAGTTCACAAAATGCAAAGGGACCGTACATATGAAGAGCTCCAAGCTAGTTTGAATGAGAATGGCTTCTTGAAAGAGCGAGTTAAAGAGATGGATAATCTCTTTCAAGAGTATAGAACAAAGATCTTAGTTCTAGAGGATATCACCGAAGGAGGAAACGACTATTGGTTCACTCGCCTCAGAGATAATGCTCGAAGATTCCAAGAAAGGGATGAGTTTGACAGGATGGTGATGACACAGGTTCAAGATGTGGCCAAGCATGTGACAGTATTAGCAACTGAAGCTGCAACCCTTCGTTAGTATATCAAGCCCGTTGAAGAAATTGGACCAAGACTCATGTGGCTAGTTGAAGAAATCAAGGAGTTAGGTGTTCAAGCAGAAAAATATTTCTAATTCCAAAAGATGAAAAAAAACTTTCGTATTTAATAAAGAGTTTCCTTTCATGAGCAGATTTTCAATGGAATTGATGGCCCTTCGACTGTATTAATGCATTTGTATTATCTTGTTTGCTTTGTTGTTTGTTTTTTTAATTCATTTGTGCATACATTCATTCGTGTCATAAACTAACTTAATGTAAAAAACGACAGAATATCCAAAATTGCTAAGACAACTCATAAATACGGTACACGAGCCCAAACCCGAGCCATGAACTTTGAGGAAAGATTGACAACTTTGGAGGCGAACCAAAAGAACATTTAGGATAAGTTAGAGAAAATGGAGGTTGACATGAAACAACAAGTTGAGGCCATTCACCAAAAGACTGTCAGTTCTATAGCTGCAATGCTTGGACTCAAGGACCCAGATGAGGTTGAAGAAGAAGGGAATACCACTGCCATTCCATGATTCCCCGGAATGACCTTTAGGAGGGAGGTTGCTGCCAAAGCCAAAACACCCATCCATGTAGCTGATTCTTCCACTCATGTTCCAAATGTGGAGGCCAATAATTACGAGGTGCCTGACCTCGAAGAAGTCGCTGATAAGGCTCGAACTGAGAAGAAGTTGGAGGAAAATTCGAAAAGTTAGAGGGGATGATCAAGTCCTTCCAAGATGGAGTTGCCTATGGGGGAATGCATTCCAAGGATCTGAGCTTGGTAACTGATTTAGTTGCGCCACCAAAATTCAAGATCCCAGACTTTGAAAAATACAATGGGACCATATGCCCATCAACACATTTAACTATGTACAGTAGAAAGATGTCAATGTACCTCGACAATGAGAAGTTGCTCATTCACTGCTTCTAAGACATCCTAGTAGGATCCACTGCACGTTGGTATTCACAGTTAAGTCGAGTGAACATTAAATCATGGAGAGACTTTTCCAGAGCCTTCAGTGAGCAATAAAAACATGTTTCAGACATGGTTACAACCCGTTTAGTCTTGTAAGGGATGGAGCAAAAACACCATGAGAGCTTCCGCCAATACATTCAAAGGTGGAGAGATGTAGCGGCACAAGTGCAGCCACCATTGTTATAAAACGAGATCACTTCGATGTTTGTAGAGACACTAAAGGGTCTATTTTATGATCGCATGCTTAACCATACTACGAAGAACTTTGCAGATATGTTAATGAATAGCGAACTCATCCTGGCAGCCATGAAGAGCGGAAGATTGGACAGTGGGGAAAAGAAGAAGACATATAGGAAGAAGGACAACAATGAAATCAATGTAACTAATGTTTACAACACCAATTACTCAACAGGTGTGGTGTTCAACAAACCCAACACTTTCAACAAGCCCAACACCTCAGCTCCAACGGTTGCAAATGCCCTAAAAGGAGAGCGAAGATATCAAGGAAACTCGAAGCCTTACTTTCCTCTCATCCCAATGATCTATGTAGAGTTGTTTGCTGAGTTGGTCAAATCGCTGATGGTGCTGCCAATACATGTTCCACCGTGGTACGACGAGAAGGCTCGATGCGAATATCATGCGGCAATAAAGGGGAATACCATTGAAAATTGCACTTCATTCAAAAGGGTGGTAGATGATTTAAGAAAATCAGGCATGTTGTCATTCGAAACTTCTAAGGAAAAAGGAAACCCTTTACCAAACCACCAAAAGACGGAGGTGAATGTCGTGCTTGTGTAAGAGAAGAGAGAAATCAAGGAATATGTTGAAGAGAATAAAGTGCCCATGAATTGGGTATGGGCTCAATTAGTAGCGGGTGTGATATTAAAGGAAGAGAATCCAAAGATGAAGGTCATTGAAAAACTATATTGCGAGTACCATGAAGCTGAAGGACATGAGATCCAGTGTTGCCTGGAGTTTAAACGAATGGTTCAAGCCAATATGAATAACAAGGAACTTGTGTTCTTCGAAAAGGGAGATGTTGAGCACGAATCAAATGTATGTGCTACGGAGGAAATTTCCTTTGGGAAGCAAGGAGAGGAAGTTAAAGAAAAAAGATGAGGAAGGCTTTATCCTATGGTGATCCCGGTGAAGAGGGATCGATTCAGTTTGGGCTTTAGGCCCGATAAATGGCAAAAGAAAGCTGAGAAGCAGCAGGAAAGCATGAAAATAAAGTAGAAGGAAGAAGAAGTTGAAGGAGAGCCAATGACGTACCTACCCCTCAGCATTACTTTAAAGGTCGGATGGCTTCTAGACCCTAATGCCCACTTTGACGAGAAGGAGAAAGGGAAAATGAATTATGCAAAGTTTTTGAGAATTTGAGCATTAACGCCATCACAGACGAAGAGGAAGAAGAAAACAAATATCTGTCCAAGATTTGCCCCTACGCCGAATTCAAGAACTGGACCGCGGAAGTAGTCCCTGAAGTTTTTAAGACTGCCTCAGAGTAATTCTTAAAACAAACTCTTTTACCCTTAGACCCTGGGGTAATTAGAGATCTTATGTAAAAGGGTCTATTATCAAAACCATGATTCAAATTCCAATAAAAGATGCCCTTTTTTCTTCTTGTGGCAAACTTTCTTTCACCACCAAAAACCAAAAGATCATGAAAACCCAAAAGGCAAAAACAAACCCTTAAAACATAACATAACAAATCATATCATTTCATTTATTCTTTCTTTTTTGGTATATATATATATTGCCTCCTTTTATTTGCAAGTTTTTAGATATTAATGGTCCAAATCACTCCGAATCAGATTCTAGGGTTAATTTTGAATTACCACTATGTTTAGAGGAAGTTGAGAGTATTAGTGATGAAGAAGGGTATGACTTGTCAGATGATTTGCTTAGAATGGTAGAAGAAGAGGAAAAGCAAATTTTGCCCCACAAAGAAGAATTAGAGGTTTTGAATCTTGGAACCGAAGAAGAAAAGCGCGAAGTAAAGATCGGTACCACTATCTCAGTTGAGATACGACAGCATTTGATTGAGCTTCTACAAGAATACAAGGACATCTTTGCCTGGTCATATCAGGATATACTTGGTCTCGACACAGATATTGCCATGCATAGGCTTCCTATAAGAGAAAGATGAGAGCCAGTGAAACAAAAGCTTAGAAGAATGAAGGCTGATAAACTTTTGAAAATCAGAGATGAGGTCAAGAAGCAGTATAATGCTAGATTCCTCGAAGTAGCTAAATATCCAGAATGGGTGGAAAACATCGTCCCAGTGCCCAAGAAGGATGGAAAAGTAAGAATGTGCGTCGACTACAGGGATCATAATAAAGCAAGCCCCAAAGACAATTTTTCGCTTCCACATATCGACACCTTGGTCGACAATACAGCTTCCCATTCCCTTTTCTCGTTTATGGATGGATTTTCTGGTTATAGTCAAATAAAGATGTGCCCAGAGGACATGGAGAAGACTACTTTTGTAACGCTTTGGGGAACCTTTTGCTATAAGGTAATGCCCTTTGTTTTGAAGAACGCAGGGGCAACGTATCATAGAGCTATGGTCACTCTTTTTCATGACATGATGCATAAGGAAATAGAAGTTTATATGGATGATATGATCTCCAAGTCCAAAACTGAAGAAGAGCATCTAGCAAACTTGGGTAAACTTTTTCAAAGATTGAGAAAGTTTCAGTTAAAACTTAATCCTGCTAAGTGCACATTTAGGGTTACTTCTGGGAAGTTGTTAGACTTTGTAGTAAGCAGAAGAGGAATCGAAATCGACCCAGACAAAATAAAGGCCATACAAGAGCTTCCACCTCCTCAAACACAGAATAAAGTTTACTGACTGTGAAACAAGGTATACTCCAATAGAAAAGGTATGTTGTGCTTTGGTATGGGCCACTAAAATGCTTAGGCAGTATTTTTTGTATCACACCACATGGTTGATCTCACGGCTAGATCCCTTGAAGTATATGATGGAAGCTCCAGCCTTATCAGAAATAATAGCGCGATGGCAAATGATGCTCTCAGAGTACGACATCCAGTATGTGAACCAAAAAGTAGAGAAAGGAAGTGCCATAACGGATTTTCTTGCAAGTCGCACACAAGACGATTATGAGGCATTAGATTTCAATTTCCTCGATGAAGACTTGATGTGTATTATGGAAGATGAAGAGTCACCAATAGAATCCTGGGTTATGCATTTTGATGGTGATGTAAATGCTTTAGGACGAGGTATTGGGATAGTTTTGGTTTCGCCAGAAGGAGGTCATTATCCTTTTACTTGTCGTTTGAAATTCTTTTGCACCAATAATATGGCAAAATACAAGGCATGCATATTGGGCCTAAGGGAAGCCATCGACAAAAAAATTCGAAATTTGAGTCTATGGGGATTCAGCATTGATCATCTACCAAACACGTGGTGAATGGGAAACAAAAGATATAAAATTGATAGAGTATCACAATTTGGTCCTTGAGTTAACTAAAGAAATCGAGGTGATTACTTTTAAGCATCTTCCGAGAGAAGATAACCAGATGGCTGACGCGTTAACTACTTTGGATGCCACGTTTAAGACAAGCAAGGGTTCGGAGATGATACCCATTAAGTTACAAATTATGGATTCCCTAACATATTGTTATAATGTATAAGAAGAAGAAGATGGTTTATCGTGGTTCCATGACATCTTACAGTACTTAAAGTTGCAACAATACCCAGCACAGGCTTCAGAAAATGAAAAGAAAATGATCAGGAAAATGGCATCATGATACATCCTTGATGGGGAGATCCTCTACAAACAAAGTCGAGACCAGGTATTACTAAGATGCGTGGATGCAAAAGAAGCGTAGTTGATTTTGGAAGAAGTCCATGAGGGAATTTGTGGAACTCATCCTAGTGGTTTCACTATGGCAAGAAGAAGTGCGTTTCAGATATTATTGGTCAACGATGGAAGGGGATTGCATTAATTATTCTCGTAAATGCCGCAAGTGCCAGGTTTATACTGACAAGGTCCATGCGCCTCCTTAGTCTCTTCATGTCATGTCGTCTCCATGGTCGTTCTCTATGTGAGGCATAGACGTCATTGGACAGATTCATCCGAAAGCAACAATTGGTCATCGCTTTATCTTGGTAGCTATTGATTACTTCACAAAATGGGTAGAAGCGGTCTCATATGCAAATGTAACTAGGTCTACTGTTTGCAATTTCTTAAAGAACGAGATCATTTGTCGATATGGTCTGCCAAAAAGCATAATTACTGATAATGCACCACGTTCAAGGCTTCCTCATACTGGTGGCATTCAAGTTTACTTATGGCGTTTGAAAGGAGAAGTTTGGACTATTGATATTTGAATACTTGTTTCCCTTCCTTCTTATAAACCTTTTTTGTGTTTGTCACAATGTTAATAAATTTGTTTCATGAATTTATCTTTTTGTTTCCTTCCCTATCTTTGTTAGCATCTTGCTTTGAAATAAGGATTAATGGATTTGACAATCATTTATATATGCAAAAGATTTTTTAGCATTACTTTGAGAATGTTTTGGAAAGTTCAGGGACTATGAAGTGTTCCATAATTATTATTTGGGGCATATAGTGTTAAAATGCTTAATGAAGAAAAAGTAAAGCCTTGTTCCAAAATTCTTTGAGAGAAAGAAAAGTTATATGAATGTCTAGGCGCTTAAACAGCGTTTCTTAAACCAGCAGCCTTCCTTACATGATGATAAAAGCAACCTTGCAAGATTGAAACTTGACTTAGGGAGTGCATCCTTGAATACAAAAGTAGATTAGGAAGATAAATAACGATTAAATGTTTTCAATGAACTGAGAATGGGATGTAAAGATTGAACCAATCAGCAGAAGATAAGAAAATAAAGAAAAAGCCTGAGTTGTTCATTATTCACGAGTGAATTCCAAAGCAAAGGAGATCGCCTTATTTCAGAGAAGGGTGAATTCGAAGCCAAAAAGCCAAGAAGTGTTGGAAGAAGAGTGAAGGAAATCGTCTTACCTATGCAAGTTTAGGAGAGAGTTCATGTTAATCGGGTTGGCCTCGATAACCAAAATGTCATTGAGAAAATGGTCTAAGCAAAAAGAGTTCTAAAAGAAAAAAACTTATCATGAATTCATATTTTAGACATCCCTAGGGGCATGCACATCATAAATGTATTGCATGTTGCATTTTGTTTTTTTCAGGTACATGGAAGACCTGTTCAAATGAGAGCTTGCTTATTCATCCAAGCATAAGGAAGATGAAGTGTTTTAGAAGATTCACCTATCCGTTCGGGCATAAGGAGAATGGAGTTTGCTTATTCATCTAGGCATAAGAAGGATGAAGTGTTTAAGAAGATTCGTCTATCCGTTCGGGCATAAGAAGAATGGAGCTTGCTTATTCATCCAAGCGTAAGGAGGATGAAAGTTTTTAGAAGACTTGGCCTAATTGAGCATTTGGGAGAACAAAACCCTGCTCAGCTGCTTAGGCATTTTAGGAGAATAGAACCCAGCTCAGCTATTCGAGAATAAGGAGAATAGAGCACTTCTATTTGTTCGTGCATTTGGAGGATGGAACCTAGCCTAGCTATTCGAGCATAGGGAGAATAGAGCACGCATATCCGTTCGGGCATTTGGAGAATGGAACCCAGCTCATCTATTCGAGCATTAGAAGAATAGAACACGCCTATCTGTTCGGGCATTTGGAGAATGGAGTCAACCAGTAAATCGGTGAAAATTAGTGTCTTCTTGTCTTTCCTTTATCTTTGTTGCACAAAGATAAGCAAAGAGGGGCAGATGTTGTCACTTAATTTTAACTTAGATTTTAATAACCAGAAAATAAAAAAAGAAATAAAAAGAAAATATAAAAGAGAAAAGAGAAAAGAAAAAAGAAAAAAGAAAAAATCCTTTTAAAGGTCTACTTTTTAAATAAATAAAGACTCATCTTCAAAAAGTCCATTTTAAAAGTCCACTTTTAAATAAAGAGAACAAAGTCCATTTTTTATGTTGAAACCCATCTTTTAAAAGGGAAAAAAGAAAAAAATAAAAAATAATAATTATGGTGTATAATAATTATGGTGGAAAAGGGGAAATAAAGTGAGGTGGAAAAATAAATGTGATGCAAAACACAGCAAAAAATAACAGCTAAAAATCAGCAAAGAAAGAAAGAAAGAAAAAATAATAATAAAAAAGAAAAGGGGGAACCAGCGTGCGGGTTGGTTCCCCAGCAAACCCTTGTCGCGCGATTTCACGGTGGCCGGCCGGCGCCTACAGGCCACGACCGCCGACGCTGTTGGTACCGGCCGGTCCGCCTCGCTGCCGCCGACCCAATGCCACCAACCCCGCTCGCCGCCGCCTGTGCTCGCCGGAATCTACAAAAAAACCGAGACAAGAGGTCAAACCCTAGGCTCAAATCAAGGGGAAAATTTAGCTCAAATATTGGACCAAATCGGATGAGGATTGAGGGGTTTTACCAAGAATCAAGCCATTGGTCGGATTTAGGCTCCAATTTGGGGATTAATCCCGATTTGGCTTGAATTTGAAGCTCAACTTCAAGTATAATATACCCCCTTTTCACTTTTTCATCACACACAAATTGAAGAAAAAAAACTAGAAAAAAACTTAGAAAAAATCCGAAAAATCCTCTAAATTTTTCAAGAGTTTACTGGAAATTTTTGGAGTAAAAGTTCGAGTTTGGGAGCAATTTTCTGGAGGCGGTTTGGAGCATTTCGAGAAGCCCGGATTCGAGTTCTTCGTTCGTCGATTTCTCGGTAAAATTTCTATCTTTTTTGTTTATTTTTATGTTTTTTCTTGGATGAATTTTTGGTGTTTGTGTTTGTGTTGTTTGTGAATTTTTAGGTTGCTTTCTCGAAGTCGGAAAATCGTTCACGATTCCGGTAACATTTTCGTTTTAAAATTTTGTTTTAATTTTAGTTTGGTCTTAATTTTTTTGCATGCTTAAAAAATGTTGTTAAGATTATTGTGATCTTTAGGAATGAATAAATCAGTTTTAAAAGGTGTTTATATTTAAAATGCATGAATAAATTGAATAAACGTGGTTAAATTGAAAATTTTGAAATTAGAGATTTAATTAGGAAAAATAATAATGTGAGTTGTAAGATAATAAAGGGGCTTGATTATAAAAGAAATATAAAAAGATTTTTTTATGAAATTTAGTTTTTTAATGATAGATAGGCAAAATGATTATAAAAGAGAAAAATAATTAAGATGTTTTTTTAGGAAAAAAAGAAAAAGAAATAAGTTTTCAAGAAAAAAAAATAAAAAGGTTTTAAATAAAAGTTTAGGGTCTAGTATAAAAGTATTTTTTTTTTTGAAAATGGAAAAAAATTTAAAAAGAAGTTCTTTCGGAAAAAATAATTTTTTTTAAAAGGGATCGTTTTAAAAGAAAACTTAAAAATGGAAAAATGAAAATGAGTTTAAAAAGAGAGAAAATTCTTTGTTTTGAAAAAGAAAAAAATAAAATAGTAAAAAACATTAAAATGAAAAAAGATAAAAATAAAAGAAGTAAAAAAGAAATAGTTTTTTAAGGAATAATAAAAGGGTAAAAACTCAAAAGAATAAAAAGTCGCTTGCTTGTTTTAGAAATGGGTGAAAACTTAAGATTAGAGACTAAAGCTTAGATAGAGACATGTATTGTTGAAAAATGTTCTTCACAAAAAAATAATAAAATATACTTAAGCATACTTAAACTTTAAGATTAGGAATAAAATACTTAAACGTTTTTTAAGGTTTTTAAATAATTGAACTTATAATTAAATAAAATGCTCAACACACCTAAATTTCTTTGTTTGTTTGAAAAGTGAAAACCTAATAATGACGTGTCATATCAAACGAGAATGACGAGTTAGCGCCAGAAATGTTGGCGGTGATTAAAGTTCATCTCTCGGGTGATATCATACCCTTGATAATTCAGGTGCAAAGTCTGGTCCAAGTAAATTCTTAGCTATTGTTGCGTGTTTTGAGTGCAACGCAAACGGTACACGTACACACGTCGCAAGTAATAAAGTGATATGATAAGTATCGAGTATCGTCTCCACATGGATTGGTTTGGGCTACTTTGCTTTAGTTATCGCACTGTAAAAATAAATAGAATTGATGGTGATGAATATCAACTAAAATAAAGTAAATAAAGTAAATAAAGATAAGATAATAATCGATTTAAGAGAGTAGGTCAGGTTATCGTGAGTCATGGTATGATGATTGAATGGACCACTGTGGTAATTGATTGCAAGCGTAGCTCAATCGCCTTAAACAAATAACGTCAGTCAAATTACCTGGGCAACTAGGAATGGTGTGATTGCCTGGGCGACTTCCTTCAAAGCTCGGCAGAGCATTCTTCAATGTCTCCTTGTTATTTCTATCCCGGAGAACTAGTCAATTGTGCACGCTTTGGTGATACATCCTTGCGTTAACTTTGGGTAAACAACAACCAATCTTATGTTCCTCTTAGCCGTTGAAATTCAAATCTTATCCCTAAGTTGGATTAACCTCCATTAACGCCTTGTTGAATGAAGATCATGCTCATTTGTTTCTTGAATCTAACTCTTCCGATATTAGATAAATTGATAAATTGAAACTAACAAACAAAATTAAGAACCAAGAATGAACAAATTTTGAATTAAAATTGCAAACTCAAATACCTAAACAAATCCAATTGTTCTCACAACCACAAAAATACAATAACCCAAGCCAAATATAATTAGTTCATGGATGTGTTCGAAAGATATACAAAGAATAATCTCCCTAGCATGAATCTAATCGAACAAAGAGGAAGAAGAAGAAGAAGAAGAAGTTAACGAATGAGCATCCACATAAAAACTTCTCCTAAAACTTCTCCTAAAACTCTAAGATTTTAATCTTCCTTTGACCTCTTCATGGGACTTCAACTCTTTTTAGGATATATCCTTGCTTCTTCATGTTTATCTCGAATTAAATAGGTTTATCCTATCAAATTCGGCAGCTTCCTTCTTCTTTCCTCAGTTGCTTCGGTAATTTCTAGCTTGCTTGGGCAATCAATCCTGCACACATCCACAATATCTTTTCCCACAAAAATCAACCAAATTATGAAATCAAGCATGACGGTGGAAGAAATCATTAAAACATGCATAAATGTCTAATAACACAACTAAAATAAGCTTAAATCTAACAATAATATGAGTAAAAATGTAATAAAAATAATATTTTTAAACACTTAACAGCTATATCAGGCGAAAGCGTTCTACCAAGCCAAATAACAAAGCGGAAACCATCATCATATATATAAAGGCTCTTGAATCTAGGCTTTCAGCAACCAAAGGCATCCTTTTCATGATGTTTTTGAAATTGTCTGCTTGAGCAAACGGCTGCAAATATGAGACATAAGTGATGTTCAGTTGAAAGCTCAACATCCTTATTCAAATATTTTAAAGGTTTAAAATCTTTCACCTTCAAAAGATACTTATCAATTCGAATCAAAGCTGGGATGTAAAATCTTCAACAACACAAGGAAGCTATGGAAACTAAGTTCAAAGCTTGGAGGAATTGCAAAATTGGAGTATAGAGAATGATCCGAAAGTTTATTGGTTTTCACTTGAAATACAACTAAATTGATTAAATTTATAAATATAGAGGACTAAACGTGTTATTATCTAAATTTTTATAATTACAATGTTGTCCCATTAACGGCCGAGTTAACCATTCGTTACAAAACATAAAGTTTAATTGTCATTTTGTAACATTTAAAAGTTTGGTTACCGTTTTATTTTGGCTTAATACACTTTTCTCCATTAACTTTACTCGTTTTCCCAACTTGCCCCTTAAACTACGCTTTGTCCACTTTTTTCCATATAACCCCAAAAAGTTAACACCGTTAAAAAAATTTGTTTTGACCAATCAGAACGTGCCATGTCATTTTCTTTATTTATTTTTAAATTTTAAAATAAAATAAATATATTAAAATATTTATTAATTTAATTATAACTCCTAAAATACTCAAAACACCCCATGTTTTTCATTTTCTCTTCTTCTTCACAAATTTAGTTCGTCGGTGCCACCAACTTCCTCATTTTGCCATTTCGCAAAGCCGCCATATCTCATCCCTATCCGGTCGCCGGTGCCACCAACAAATTCCTCTTGGCTTTTTTTCTCCTTTCTCTCAGTTTAAATTTTCTCGAAACTCTCCTAAATTTTATGAAAAAAACTTTAATATTCGAACCTTACTGGCGTCGGATTTGTATCGTCCACTGTTGGATGGATTTGGTTTTGAGATATATGATTCTCCTCGCCATGGAGAACACCCCACCATTGGGATCGTCGGTCAAAGACTCTGGCCGTCGGAAACCACCATGGCCGAAATGGGTAAGCTTTTTTTTTCTTTTTTTTAATCTTTGATTGTTGAATGTGGGTCGCCAATCCGAGTTCTTTGCACTGAGTTTTGAGTATTGAAATGGAAGGTTTGGTGACTGATTTTTTAGGGTAAAGCGGGCGATGAATGATTTTTTGGTTCAGAGTGGGATTAAAGGATCGGTAATGGAAGAGGACTACCAAGGGGATGTTGTTGGATCGATGATGGTTTTTTGCCAACCCTTTAATCGATGATCGGTAATGATTTTTTTTTCAATCCAAATTCTTGTTTGGTGTTGTTGGATCGATGATGGTGATAGAAGATGACGTTTTGAGTGTTTTGGTATGAAGATGGGTTTTTTTAGGAGATGATGGGATGAAGATGGGTGTTTTTGGTAGTTTAAAATATTTATTTTATTTTATTTTAAAATTTAAAAATAAATAAAAAAATGACGTGTCGCGTTCTGATTGATCAAAATAAATTCTTTTAACGGTGTTAGCTTTTTGGGGTTATATGAGTAACGGTGAAAAGTTTAGGAGACAAGTTGGAAAAACGGGTAAAGTTTAGGGGAAAAAGTGTATTAAGCCTTTTATTTTTTTAAACAAAGTTCAGTGACCATTTCGGCACTTTACCCTAATTTTGTTCTCGTTTGCTCAACGAGCATATGTTAACATAATTTAAAAAAGCTTAATTATCGAAAAAGTGTTCAAATTATACAATTTTTTTTCAAATAGGTTCCTAAACTATTTTTTTGGGCTCAAATACATGCCAACATTAAATATTTTAAGAATATTTTCATCAAATGGCCATTAAAAAATTTATCATCCAGTCCTTGCATGACTGTGGCCTATTTCTTTATTTTCATTTATTTTTTGTTTTAAAAAATCAAAACATCATTAACTTCTTCAAAAAAATCTCAAAACTTTAATGTTTTTTTTTTTTAAAAAACCCTCAAATCCTTAAATCTCTCCTCTACCGCTATCAAACACTATGTCGTCGCCGCCACAGTGAGATCTTCACCTCTCGTTGCACGACTTGCAAGGCACGGTTCATTGTTTGTCTATTCGATGTTCGTCGTTCGATTGAAGATTTCATGTTTGATGTTTGTGGTTCGTTTAGTTGCTCATTTGTTGATTTTGACGATGTAAGGTTGGGGTTATCTAGGGAGGGGTGGCTGGTGGTGGTTGAATCGACGATCGAAGGAGAGAAATTTAGGGATATATATGGTTACAGATTGAGGGTCGTTTTGAGAAATTAAAGACCTTAGGAGTTTTTTTTATAATATTAAAGATTTTCTGTTTTTATAAAAGAAAATTACAAAAATAGGCCATATGTCCGTATATAATTGGATAACAAAAAATTTTAACGTCGGTGACGAAGAGGCCTTGCAAAGATTAGGAAATGAAACATTAATCACTTATTTGGATAAAAAATAGTATAGACACATATCTAAAAATATATATATATATAGTTTGAAATTTTTTATGGTTAAGCCATTTTAAAAGTTTGAGTTTTTCGGATGGTTTTGACGAGGAAATTATTGACCTTGTTTGGTAATTATGACGGTAGCTAATAGTGGATAGCTGATAGCATTAGTTGATTTAACTAACGGACTGCATTATATGATTGTATAAAAGTGTTTGGTAAAATTAACTAATAACTGATAGTTGTTTGATTATTTGAACATGAAAAATGACATGGTTGTTTACCAAACATTTAAGTTAGCGGATTTGACTAATCAAACCTCTAAAAATACTTTAAACCTCTAATTTTGGATAAAAAGTTGTTTACCAACTAGGATTGTTTATTCTAAAACGATTTAAGATGAATTAGTTTATTTTTCCTTCTTTAATCAATAACATGTAATTGAATTGAACAGCGGCTTAACAAATAAGAAGAAAGAAATAAGCAAATTCACTAGATTTTATTCATAAAGACCAGTCTCTTCAAAGACTTTAGACCCAAACACAATGATTGAAAGTAACAAAGAAAAGAAACAAGTCCAGCCCTTTCCCTTATTCCATTTATTAAAATCAAGCACGGCAGAACATGGATGTGCTCTTCCGGACCACCTTTCAAATACCCCATCGTCTACCATGGATGTGCTTTTGGGTTTAACCTGCTTCAATAGCTGCACAATCAGTCGATTTCTGTCCAGCAATTATACAAACAAAGGGTTAGGGTTAAAGGATTTACTGACCCAGTTTCTTCTGCAAGTTTTGGATCTGTTGACGAAGTATATTGATTTCACGTCGAATCTCCTGAGTTGAAACAATTTTGTTTTGTTTACTTTTTGCTTCATGAACAAGTAATCAATTCTTTGGAAATAAACATATATTATATATTACCTCCGCTCTCCTTTCAAAGGTGCAACAGTGAGGCAGAAATAGAGACCAAAGGAGAAAAAGAAGCAAATTAATATATACAAATAATGGGGGGGAGGAGAGAATTGAAAAGGGTAATTAATTAGCGGAAAGACAAACCAGTGCAGCATATTTGCTCGTTGTCGATTTCTGTGGAGTTCAACCAGCCGGTTCCTTATTTCCTGTTTCACGTAACGCCACCATGCAAGAGGTAATTATTGTAACATTATTTATGGAGTACTTAATAAAAAAAGAGAGACAATTAATCTGTCACCACCTCATCCAGGTCGTCTTCAGAATCCTCATCTCCAGAATATGCATCATCATCGTCATCATCACTATTATCACTGCTGTTTAGATCAAAACAAAATATCAAGGATTTGCTTCTTTTCATTTTTGTTTTTTAACTTCCAAAAACTCGAATAAAAGTTCAATACCTGCTTGAGTCTGAATCTGAAAAATCTTCAGAGACCAACACAAATTCATCAGGCCTACAGAAAAGGGGTTACACAAAATTAAAATAAAATAACTTGGTAGGCTATAAATGGCAGCCAAATCCAGGAATTTTTTGTCGGGCTTAAGATAAATATTATATTAAAAAATTGTGTTAAAAAGGTATAAATTAAAATATTAATTTTGGAGAGGATTCAAGAAATAATTTCTCCATTGTCACCTGCATGGCTTTTGGATCTGACCCCATGTATAAAATCAAAACTATTTCCATAGCCTTTTGAACGCATAAAGGAAAGAAGAATACCTATTTGTGGGATGTCGAGGTAGTTGAAGGTGTATGGTAAAGTTAGGCCGCCGCCGCTGTTCTGAAGGAGAGTTCTCCTCCTTGCTATTGGCCGGTGGCTCACCCATAAATGAGAATGGACAACTTAAGAAGAGAAGAGAAAGGCTGAGGCTATGTGAGTGAAGCGTAGTTGCCCTTGCTTTTATAGCAGAAATGAAATGTCGAGCTTTGACAGGTGTTTGCTTTGCATGGTAAGTTCCACATGCGACCTGCCCATTTTCCCACATCGGCTTGGGGCCACTCCTCAAATTCTTTTTGAAACGTTTTCCATGATAAGTAAGAGATTATATGTACTGGAATTCAAATATTATATTGCATATGTTAGTTTAAGTGATGAGCAGTTTGGTATCACTTAAGTATGTTTCGAATTTGAGACTTTATGTATATTAAAAATCTTCGTTGTAGACTCATTCATTAAGTGAGCAACGTGTGTCGGTTCGAGTTAGTCAGAGTAAAATCCTGGAACCGAAGACAACAAAAAAATTATGCCAATTAGATTAAATTCAAATCTATTAACTTTGAAATTACTACTAAATTCTTTTGTGAACTTCTATGCATTTAGAAAGTACAAGTTTAAATTATTTAGTGCTTTCTTTTCACCAAATTTGTATTTTTGGAGATTGACAATCTATCTTTTTTTTATATATAAAATTGTAATGCAAATTACTATCTTTGTTCATTCATTCATAGTTTGTTCTTAAAATTACACATGCCTATGGAAGACGGATAGTATAATTTTATTTAATTTATAGGGTTTAAATATAAAGCATATCTTCATTTTTTCCATAGGCAGTGAATAGAATTACTCGTGATTATGAAAATCAATAGTAATTTATTAGGTTCAAATACAAATCATTGTCAATTTTTAAAGTTATACGTGTTTGTGAAGATCGACGCTCTAATTTATTTGATTTACAAAATGTAGATACAAATCATTGTCTTCGTCCGTACATATGTAATTCTTAAATTTACATGTGTCTGTGAAGATCGTTCGCCTTATTCATTTGATTTGTCAAATGTAAATGCAAATCATTGTCTTTGTCCGTTCATATGCAGTTCTTAAGTTTACACGTGTCTGTAAAGACCGTTTATCTAATTTAGTTAATTTACATTATTCAAATACAAACCGTTGTGTTCATTTATTTATATGCGCGCAGTTCTTAAAATTACACGTGTTTGTGAAGGTAGATAATATAATCTATTTAATTTGTAAGGTTCGAATTCAAGTACATCTTTCCTGTGCAGTTTTTAGACTTACATGTAAAAATTAATAAATTTGAATTTGAATTTAATAAAATTAATGAGGTAATGAAAAATAAAATAAAGCTACTGATTATGTACAATATAATCAATTTCATACACACTTGTTAATCTAACCCAATAAATTAAATATGTATAATTATATTGAATAGAATTAGTTCAAAATTTCAAAACCCCTTTTTTATAATTTTATTATACCAAAATAAATCATCAACATTACATAGTGGTACCTCAACCAGACTGAGACATATGTCGGTCATGGAGGCATATTATAACAGCCTTTACTCTAACGTTATTTGGTTTTGTTTCTATATGGAAATGAAATTAAGCTGTGTACTGTAGTAGGTGGTTTTTTTGGTGAAATTGTGTGGGTTCCACAGGTTTTTGATATATACAAATATTAGCTGAGTTGGCTAGGCGTTTTGAACCTATCTAAGGAAACATGTTAAATACTTATGGACCTCCCTATATGGAATGTGGCTATCAAAATATCTGGCTAATTAATTTTAGGCAACTCTACCAATAATAGCTAGATTCATGCACTATAAAGTAAAAAAAAGAATTAATTTACTTTTTATCAGGTATTTAAATAGTGGTTCGTGACCGTTATTTAAAAATTTTGGCACTGTCTAAAATCGTGATGCATGTAATCGTGATGTCTGCAATAATATTTGTTTTTTTGAAAAATTCGCGCTTAGCAGCAATGATCATAATAGTATCCGTTAGGTTCACAATCGTGATAAACGCAACGCGGCCGCAACCGCAATTTAAATCTCTGTCCTTTATTTTAAATGCCCGAAAAATTATATGGTTTTCTATTTTGTTCATATGGATAGACTTGAAAGTATTGGTGTATGAATTTTTTTAGTTGTTTCGAATTTTTTATAATTCACTATAAAATTGATGTTTTTATTATTAAGGGTAAAGTATACATATGGTCACCGAATTTTTTAGAGTACTTTCATTTTGGTCACCGAACTGTTAATTTTTATTGGGGTCACTCAACTTTCATTTCGGTTTCATTTTGGTCCCTCCCTTTAACTTTCGTTAGTAAATGATGTTGTGGCAGTTAACTCTCTCTCTCTCTCTCTCTCTCTCTCTCTCTCTCTCTCTCTCTCTCTCTCTCTCTCTCTCTCTCTCTCTCTCTCTCTTTCTCTCTCTCTCTCTCTCCCCCTTCAGTTTCCTTTTCTCCATCCCCACAATTTGCATTCTCGAAGTCAAAATATACTAGGAAGAAAAGTCTGTTAAAAATAGTGCATCTCAATAGTTTATGCTTACTTTGTTGTTTACGTTTCTATTTTGCTTGGTCAAGTGTTTTGTTCCTAAAATCTAGGGATAAGTTGCTTAGTTGAAGTCAGTAAAGTATCTTATTGCTTCCTTAATTTTCTAGAGTAGTTAGAGTCTTTAGGAACATTTTGTTACGTTCTTTATGTATTTAAACCCTTTGCAGCATGTCAATAAAGTGCGTTCAGTTTTCCTCAACTATTTCTCTTGTTAACTACAAATTGATTGCATCTCTGTTTTTTTACATGGTATCAGTGCCAGGTTGAAAAAAATTGTTATCTATTTTTTTTTCTTTCTCTTTGTCTATCAAGTCGCATGTTTTGTCTTGTTGGAAGAGATTCGAAGCTGAAAATAGAGATGGAGTTAGCAAATGGGGGAAATAGTTCTAACACTCAGTATGGTGTTGAGAAACTTGTAGGGACGAACTGCAAGTATTGGAGGATGTGTATGGAGGCATTTCTTCAAGACCAGGATCTATGGGATCTGGTTACAGGAGTAGATGCAGATATTCCTGCAGACACTCATGAGAATGTTGAAGTCCGGAGGAAATGGAAGATTAAATGCGGATAAGCTCTCTTTGCATTGAGAACTTCCATTAGTAAGGAGTTCATTGATCATGTTCGTGACGTTAATTCACCAAAACAATTATGGGAAACACTTGAGCGGTTGTTTTCTAAAAAGAACACAACTCGTTTGCAGTTTTTGGAGAATGATCTTGCATCCTTAACTCAAGGTAATATGTCTATTTCTGAATATTTCATGAGAGTTAAAAGTGTTTGTTTTGAAATTTCAGAATTAGATGTTGAGGAGAAAATCAGTGAAGCAAGAAAATGTCGGTTTCTAATTCGAGGATTGAAGAAGGAGTATATTCTCTTTGTTACTTATATTCAAGGCTGGGCGAATCAACCTTCAGTTGAAGAATTAGAAATCCTACTTTCCAATCAGGAGGCGTTGGCGAAGCAGATGGCGAAGAGTCATGATCCCGAAGCTGTTCTCTTCTCAAATGGGAAGCATTACAAGAAAAATACATGGCACACGAGCAACAAAGAAGAAACAGATAAAGGGAAGGCTACTGTCAGTTATAATCAAAATGTTGTCAAGTGCTATAGATGTGGTAAACTTGGGCATATAAAGAAAAATTGCAGGGTGAAGCTTTCTAAAGCTAATGTCGCAAATGAAAAAGATGGCGATGATCGAATAAAGTGGGAGCAGTGCTTCACTGTAGAAGTAAATGATGGGTCAACTCAAATGCAGGCTCTTACCAGTACTGCAAAATATAAAGAGGAATGGATCATAGATTCATGTTGTTCTCATCATGTCACTGGAAATGGTTCACTTTTTTTAGAGTCGCGTCAACACAAACAAGATCGTGTCATTGTTACGGCCGATGATTCAGCTTATCCTGTGGCAAAAAAAGGAGATGTGCAGATTGGCATAGATGCTAGAAGTTCAATCAAATTGAACAATGTTTTCCATGTTCCAGGTTTGAAAAGAAATTTAGTTTCCGTTGCTCAAATTACCGATTCTAGGAAATATGTATTGTTTGGGCCTAAAGATGTAAAAATTCTCGACAACATGAAAAACATTTCTGCTGATATTCTTACCACTAGAGAAAAGAAGGGTTCTTTGTATGTCTTGTCAGCAGGAGAAGCTTATGTGAAGAAAACAAGCCAAACTGATAGTGCAGAAGTTTGGCATGCTCGATTGGGTCACTTAGGCTACCAACTGCTGCAGCAGATCTCTTCTAAGAAATTGCTAGATGGCATACCAGTGCTGTGTGATGTTCGTGAATATATAATTTGTCCAGGGTGTCAATTTGGCAAGTTACATCGTCTTCCTTTCATGGAATCCTCAAATCGTAGAACAACTATGTTTGAATTGGTTCACACCGACTTAAAGGGGCCAGTAAACACTCCTAGCTACGGTGGATATCATTATGCCATGGTGCTAATAGACGATTATTCGAGGTACACCTAGGTGAAATTCTTGAAGGAGAAAAGTGAAGCACTTTCAAAGTTTGTTGAATTCAAAAGTGCTGTAGAGAATGAATTTGGGAAGAAAATTAAATGTCTACGGAGTGACAACGGGGTTGAATATATGTCTGATGAGTTTTCTTAATTTTGCGATGATAATGGCATTCTACAGAAGATGACATGTCGAAAAACTCCTCAGCAAAATGGTGTTGCTGAAAGGAAATTGGCTCATCTTGATTCAATGAGCCTTTCATGGCTGCATGATAAAAATCTGCCTCAAGAGCTTTGGGTCGAAGCTTTTCAATGTGCATGACACGTCATAAATCGCCTACCTCCATGGCCAGGTAAGGAAAATTATTCATTTTGATTTTTATATGGCGAAAAGTTGAAAGTAAATTATCTTCGGGTATTTGGTTCGATTTGTTATGTTCATGTTCCAAAAACTGATCAAACTAAACTTGATCTGAAAGCAAAGAAATGTATTTTTGTTGGTTACGATTCATGTAGAAAAGGCTGAAGGTGCATGGATCCAGAAACAAAGAAATTTGTTGTCTCTAGAAATGCGGTGTTCGATGAAGTGTCATTTTATTTCTCCCCACATAAAACTTCTCTTCAACTTCATTTTGATGCTGATAGTGATCAGATGTGCCTAGAAAAACAACCAGAAGATCACTTGCAGGCGTCAAATAATGATGAATCTTAAGCTTCAAACTCTAAATCAGTGTTGAGGAAGTCTTCAAGGGAAACAAGATTGCCGAGTCATCTTCGAGATTACGAGGTGCAACTCAACCAATACATTGTCGTATCTTGTTTTTTTACTGCAGGAATGGATGAGGAACCCACAAGTTTTGAAGAAGCCAAAGGCTATCCAGAATGGAAATCAGCGATGGATGAGGAGATTAAGGCTTTAAATAAGAATCAAACATGGGAATTAGTGCCTAAACCAGAAAATTGTATGCCCGTCACTTGTAAATGGGTGTACCGTTTAAAGAGAAAATCTGATGGGACAGTTGATCGATGTAAAGCACGACTCGTAGCTCGTTGATTCTCTCAAAGTTACGGGTTAGACTATGAGGAGACGTATAGCCCTATTGCAAAAATGATAACTTTGAGAACCATTTTTTCTCTTGCAGCCATGAGAACTTGGAAAGCATGGCAACTTGATGTGAAAATGCCTTTTTATACGGAGAGTTAGATTGTGAAGTGTTCATGGAACAACCTGCTGGCTATGTTTCAGAACAATATCCTCATCATGTGTGTCATTTAAAGAAGGCATTATATGGCCTCAAACAAGCACCGCGTGTTTGGTACGATAAAGTCGCTCAATTTCTGATTTTTTGTGGATTTAGAGTTTTTGAGGCTGACTCTAGTTTTTTTATTAAGTTGGAATCAAATGCACATTTGCTAGTTCTCTTGTACATGGATGACATGATAATTATGGGGAACAATGAGGCTGAAATTTCTATGTTGAAAAATGAACTCTCGGTTCGTTTTGAAATGAAAAACTTGGGAGATGTTGGTTGTTTTCTTGGTTTAGAAATTAAAAAAAATAAACCAAGGATATTTCATTTGTCAACATAGATATGCAAACCAAATGTTGCAGCTTTTTAATATGGGAGAATCCAAGGAAAAATCAACTCTAATGGAAATATGTCTCAAGTTGAAGAAAGATGAAGGGCAGTTGTTAAAGGATGTCAGAAAATTCAGGCAACTTGTTGGTAGTTTAATTTACTTAACTATCACACGACCTGAGATTTCGTATGCAGTTGCCGCTGTTTCTTAGTTTATGCAAGCTCTAAGAACTCCACAACTGGATGCTGCAAAGAGAATTCTACGGTACATCAAGGGAACTAGTGAGTTTGGTATTTTCTACAATAAAGGAAATGATTTTTCATTGCAAGGATACACTGATGCAGATTGGGCTGGAAACATAGAGGATCGTCGATCAACTTCAGGGTACTGTTTCAGTTTTGGTTCTGCTGCTATTTCTTGGTGCAGTAAAAAGCAACCGATTGTCACACTCTCCAGCACTGAAGCTGAATATATGGCAGCAACAATGGCAGCACAAGAGTGTGTTTGGCTGAAGCGTTTGATGAAAGATATTCGTTGTGCAATAGATTCTCTTGTACAAATTTATTGTGACAACCAAAGCGTTGTCAAGCTTGCTTCAAATATGGTCTTTCATGCACGAACGAAGCACATTGAAGTTCGTCATCATTTTATTCGTGAGAAGGTGTTGAAACAAGAAATTGCGCTGGAGGGGATATCTTCTAATCAGCAAATTGTAGACATATTCACCAAAGCGTTAGGAAAGCCTGAGTTTGAACGCTTTAGAGCAGCTCTTGGTGTCGTTAACCCTGAGTATGCTCTAAGGGGTGGTGTTAAAAATAGTGCATCTCAGTAGTTTATGTTTACTTTGTTGTTTACGTTTCTATTTTGCTTGGTCAAGTGTTTTGTTCCTAAAATCTAGGAATAAGTTGCTTAGTTGAAGTCAGTAAAGTATCTTATTGCTTCCTTAATTTTCTGGAGTAGTTAGAGTCTTTAGGAACACTTTGTTACATTTTTATGTATTTAAACCCCTTGCAGCATGTCAATAAAGTGCGTTCAGTTTTCCTCAACTATTTATCTTGTTAACTACAAATTGATTGCATCTCTGTTTTTTTACAAAGTCATACATCGCTCAGCCTGACCAAGCTGACTTTGGAAAAGCTATAATGAGAGAAGGAAAGTGGCTATCAAATTCCAAAATGAATGAGATAGTTTGGTGAAAAATCCAGCCGAGTTTACGACGAGGAATTGATTTCCAGGCAGTAGTGTTTTGAGGCCATTTATTTTCTTCAATACATGTTGATCGATTCGGTCGGCCAGATAATTAAAATGTATGTAGATCCTTTAGTTAATAAACAATTGGTATTGGTTTCTTTGTTTGGTGGTATACATAAACTTCATCGTTAGTTCCCTCACTTCACGGTAATGGCAATGGAAGTTCACGGTTAGGATTTTGGAACGTGGGCGCCAATGGTCGTAGTAAAAGAGTTTATATTGGCTGATCATGCGTGTTCTTTCCTGAACAAACCTTGTTGTCGATATCTTGGGACTTGTCCTTGTTAGACTAGAGAAATCTAGAAACTGATAGAAGAGTTTTACAAATGGACTGATAGGAAGAAAGGAATGAAGGCCTCAATCTTTTGCTCCATTGGGCCAGAGTCTCAGACTCTTATTTATATACCCAGCAAGTAACAACCAACAAATGGGTATAACTAAAACCCAGTTAGTTATCCTTAACGGGATGATGGTTATAACGGGCCAATCAGTTATAACCAACTAAGGGTTTAATAACCTCCAATATTCTCCCTGCTCCTCACCAGAGCTCTCAGCCTACATCCTTATCGCTCCTTCTCAAACCAAAACAGAAGAGCAGACTTCACTCATTCAAAAGCATAAACACCCATCTTGCATCTAAACATCTGAAAGTATGATTTGGACAACGCTTTGGTTAAGCCATCTGCAGCTTGATGTTCAGCTGGAACGTAATTCACATGAATCTTTTCTTGAGCCACCTTTTCTCGAACAAAATGAACATCAAGTTATACGTACTTGGACTTGTAATGTAGTATAAGATTGGCCGAGAGTGCAACATCACTTGTATTATCGCTCCAAACAACAGGAACTGTCCGAGATGACAATCCTAGGTCATGTAGAACAGAATTGATCCACGTTTCTTCCGCAACTGTGTCAACAATACTTCTATACTCTGCTTCAGTTGTGGAGCGCGATACAGACTTTTGCTTCTTCGAACTCCAAGCTACAAGACACTTATCAATGTAAACACAATATCCGACCGTTGAACGCCGATCATCGAGGTCACTTCCCCAATCAGCATCTGTATAAGCAACAACATTCGAAGAATCGTCTGCTGAACCAACAAATAATAGACCAAAATCTAAGGTACCAGCAAAATATTTCAATATCTGCTTTGCGGCTGCAAGATGCCCTTCACATGGCTGATGCATGAATTGGGTGACTTTATTGACACTAAACGAGATGTCGGGTCGAGTGTGACATACATATAGCAAAGCTCCGACAATAGATTGATATTCTTGAGGATCAACCAAAGGACTGCCAGCATCTTGTACTAGTTTTGTCGAGGGTAACATGGGCGTGGGAGTTGGTTTATCTTGTGCCATCTTTGTTCTTTGAAGAAGTTCTAAGATATACTTCCTCTGACTAAGATGAATAGAGTTTCCAGTTCTTCGTGCTTCAATTTCGAGAAAAAATTTAAGTTCACCAAGGTCTTTCAAGGCAAACTCAGAACGCAGACTGCCTATTACACTCTCAACTGCAGTTTTAGATTGGCCGGTGACAATAATGTCGTCAACGTACACTAACAGATACGTAACATCATTGAGTTTGTCACAAATAAACAAAGAAGGATCAACCTTTGATTCTCGGAAATCAATCTTTAACAGAAGAGCACGAAATTTGTTGTACCAGTTACGTGGGGCTTGACGAAGACCATACAATGCCTTCTTTAATCTACAAACAAGAGGCACACCACTTTCAGACTGTTATTCAAATCCAGGAGGTTGAACCATGTACACCTCCTCATCCAAATCCCCATTAAGAAACATGTTATTAATATCAATTTGCCGAAGTTTCCACTTATTTAAAACAACAAGAGCCAATATAATATTCAAGGTAGGGAACCTTACTACTGGACTAAATGTATCGCTATAATCTTGGCCAGGAATTTATGAAAAACCTTTCGCAACTAGATGTCCATTGTATCTAGTAACTGTTCCATCGGGATTCTTTTTAACTCGAAATATCCACTTGCACCCTATTGGTTTCCGACTTTCAGGTAGACTAACCAAATCCCAAGTATCATTGTCAACCAAAGCCTGATATTCAGCAACTGCAGCCTCCTTCAAAACAGGGGAATCCAAAGCTTGTTAAATTGTCTCAGGAACTTGCTCATCAAAACTGAGATCTGCAGAGTAGACCTTAGGCTTGAAAATGCCCATTTTACTTCTTGTCACCATCGCATGTCTATTCCCAACAGAGGGTGCAACAATCTGCTCAACTTCAACCCCTGTAGAAGGAACTGCAACATCATCTTGATCGAAGGTAGTTGCAGCACCATGTGACACACAATCTTTAGCACTGTGAGAATTTGAACCAGCTTCAACCTCATCAACTACTGGAGAAGGAATGTGAGGAAATGAGGTGTCCTGCAAGTCAGCAGAAGCACTTGGAGAAACAAAATTTGGAGAGAAAGTGTGTTGCCCTTCAGCAGATGCAACTAGAGAAGTGGACTGACCAGAATTCGACATTGAGTTGGCAACATCAATGTCACCAGAAATTCGAACACCACTCGAGGACAAAGGAGTATCCACATTAGAACCACTGGACACCCTAGCTGTAGGCAAGGACTGATCTTCACTTAACTGAATCTCATTCATAGGCTGAATTACAACAGGCTGTGTTTCATGAGCACCACCAGCACTATGTGAAGAATCTGAGGAAGGAGGTGCAGCAGAAGTAGAAATCCGAGAAACATCAGTCACCACTACCAGAGGAGGAGACTTGCAAGTGTTCTGCTTGAAGGCAACTGATGGTTGCACCTCTGCTGCAAATGGAAAAACACTCTCGTTAAAGACCACATGACGAGAAATGATTATTTTACCTTCTGGTGTTAAACACTGATAGCCCTTATGATGAGGACTATAACCAAGAAATGTACACTCTTGAGACCGGAATTCTAATTTGTGTCTTTGAAATGGTCGTAGGTGAGAAAAACACAAGCATCCAAACACACGCAAAAGAGTGTAGTCAGGACTGCTGCCAAGAAGCTTTTCTGCAAGAGAAACACCACCAAGAACTTTAGTAGGGAGCCTGTTAATCAAATATACAACTCTCATAACAGCATATGACCAAAACCGAAGGGGTAAGGAAGCTTGAGCAAGGAGAGTAAGAGCAAGCTCAATTATGTGCCGATGCTTGCGTTCGACAACACCATTTTGTTCAGACGTGTGAGGACACGTAACTCTATGTCGAATACCTGCTTCTTCCAATACTGGGGAAAGACTGCGAAACTCACCACCCCATTCACTTTGCACTTCCTTAATGACAGCACCAAATTGAGTGAAGACAAGCTTAGAAAACAACTGAAAAAAAGTGCACTGCCTGAGACTTATCCTTTAACAAATAAACCCAAGAATGACGTGAGTATGCATCAACAAATGCCACATAATAATAGAAACCAGTAGAAGTCACATGAGCAGGGCCCCAAAGATCAGTAAATATCAATTGAAAATGTGCAATATATGTGGTACTAGAATCTGCAACAGGCAGCTTGTGGCTCTTGCCAATCTGACAAGCTGAACAAAGATCAATTTTATTCTTAACAAAAGAATCAGAAACGTTACACTTCTTCAAGACACTAAGCAACATCGAATTAGCTGGGTGCCCTAGACAACGATGCCACAGTTCATACAATGTGGAATTCAACTGAACCAAATTTGACTGAACTGGAGTACTAGAATTAACAAACCTAGTACTACCCTTATTGAAAGCATAAAGCCCACCCGTTTCAGTACCACGAAGTAATTCAACACTTGTTTTCTCATCACGAACAATACAGTGGGTTGCATGAAACTGGAAGAAAACCCCATTATCTCTAGCAAACTGAGATACCGACAGAAGATATTTTGTTATTTTAGGAACAACCAATAGATTATGCAGTGTCAAAATTCTTGAATCAGATGCAAGATAAGAATCACCAATTTTTGAAATAGTAAGTCCCTTACCATCACCAACTAGGAGCTTACATGGACCTGAGTACTCCGATGAGTGATGAACACCTGAGTCCTCCAGAGTAACATGATGAGTGGCCCCAGTATCTGCAAACCACTGATCAGAAGTGCTAGAGGTAGAGGCACTGTGTTTGTGAGTGCACTGAGTGCGGTTAGCAAGAGGAGTGGTCATCCCTGCAGAATGATGTGAAGAAGTACCATTAGTGTCAAGAGAACACAAATTGACATTAGATGAAGATCCACCAGTGGAAGAAATCCTGTAGGACGAAACAGTGACCCCTGGAAATTTTTTATCAAATCGTCGATAGCATCGATCGACCAAATGCCCCATTTTACCGCACAGCTGACATTGAAATCGATTACGCCCACGACCTCTGCCATTGGAACCAGATTGAGATTGAGGACGAGACTCCCTTGAATCAACTTCACCACTGGATCTCCCAGTTGAACCATGAGCCCCCGAGGAAAACTGAACCGAGTGAACACTCATAGGCAGAGACCGTTCATGATCAAACAAGGACTGTTGAGCCTCCGCATCAACAAGGATGGACGTGACCCCTTCCAACGTATGTGGCTCACGGCTTGCTATGATGACAGCAACAAAAGGGCTTATACTCGATAGACAGGCCATTCAGAATAGATGCGATCTGCTCAGTGACTGACACTAGATTGCCACACGACGCAAGCGCGTCACAGATCTCCTTCACCTTGGAGATGTAGAGACGCATACTCATCTCCCCTTTCCTCATAGATCGAAGACAGAAATGAAGACTCATAACCGTCGTTGTGGATTTGCTACTGAAAAATTCAACAACCTTTTTCCACACTTCAACAGAAGTTTCGGCACCGACAAATTGTGAGAGAAGGTGTGGACTCATCGTGGATAGAAGCCAGGAGGCCAGTGCACTATCCCGAGCCACAAAATCCTCACATTTCTCATTTTCAACCTCAGTACCATCAGCAGCTTTGACCGTATCCGGCGGAGCAGTGACCGCACCGGTGATGAACTTTTCAAGGCGATGACTACGCACAGTGAGGAGAACATGTTGTTTCCAGACGAGAAAATTGGTTTCGTCAAGAAGAACATTCACCCGCTTGTTGGTGAACATCTTGCCGGAGTGAGACGACGATCCAGATCCAAGAAAATTATCACCGAAAACAAGATCGAAAACAGAAGGCATCAGCAAGAAAGGAGACAAGAAGGAACGAAACGAAGCAAGAGAAAGAAACGGAAGATAAAACCCAAAGGATTTGGCCGGAATGAAACAGAACGACAACGGAAAAAGACGTAATCAAGATCGTCCGGCGACTGATACCATGTTAGACTAGAAAAATCTAGAAACTGATAGAAGATTTTACAAATGGACTGATAGGAAGAAAGGAATGTAGGCCTCAATCTTTTACTTCATTGGGCCAGAGTCTCAGACTCTTATTTATATACCTAGCAAGTAAGAACCAACAAATGGGTATAACTAAAACCCAGTTAGTTATCCTTAACGGGCTGATGGTTATAACGGGCCAATCAATTATAACCAACCACGGGTTTAATAACCTCCAATAGTCCTCCTCGAGAAGCTCCTAAAATGGCTACTGATTTCTCATATCCGATGCTTGTTTCAAACGGATCTGCTCTTCCTAGAAGAACCATCATTCAATCGTAAAAATCCATTTGTGATTATGTTTGTACTGTTTTCGGGACATTGACATGCATGTATTTTTAAAACAGATGGATCTTTTTTCGTTGTCTACAACAACCCCGCCATCACGTAGAGTCCCCTTCAAGCCAAAAAACCTTATCATCACAACTACATATCTACATTGTTTCCTGCGGAAGACAAGGCAAGTGCATGCAGGTTTAATGTTTCGATTTTATTTTATTTGTCATGTTTGTCTTAATCAGACATATAATTCTCCATTTACTTGACTGTTTTAATGAACCTAAAAATCTACAGTGGATTCCTTTTCTTTTCTTCTTGTTAAATATACATAAATTTGCTTATTTGGAATTAGATAACGGGCACCAAGCGGCCAAGGCCTAGTTTTCCCATCGAGAACTAGCTGTCGACGCCTCCTCGAATGCCATTTCAACCTATCCGTCCTCAGATTTCCAGGCTCGATCCTTTATTGTCTAACCGCAATGGTTTCCAGGCTTAGTTTCCTTGGCTCACTTCCTAGTTCGACAATTTGAAATAATTTAGGGAATTAGTTCGAATATTTAAACTAAATGGATTAATATCCTATACACTGGCGGTGGAAACTGAAAGTTTTCACAAGTGCCTTAGTTTTATGTATAGGGAGTTAGTTTAGGGTTTAGGGTTTAGGGGTTTAGGTGTAGGGGTTTAGAATTTAGGGATAGTTGTTTCAATTTAAGGTTTACAGTTATAATTTAGGGCTTATAGGTTAGGGTTTAGTTTTTAGGGTAATATGGTGAGGATTTAGGTTTAACCTATAAATCCTAAATTATAACCTTAAACCTTAAATTGAAACAAATATCCCTAAATTCTAACCTCCTACACCTAAACCCCTAAACCATATACCCTAAGCTAACTACCTATACCCTAAAACTAAGGCGCTTGTAGAAACTTCCAGTTTCCACCGCTTGTGTATAGAATATTTATCTTAAATGGATTAATATCCTATACACTGGCGGTGGAAACTGAAAGTTTCCACAAGCGCCTTAGTTTTAGGGTATAGGGAGTTAGTTTAGGGTATAGAGTTTATAGGTTTAGGTGTAGGGGTTTAGAATTTAGGGATAGTTGTTTCAATTTAAGGTTTACAGTTATAATTTAGGGCTTATAGGTTAGGGTTTAGTTTTTAGGGTAATATGGTGAGGATTTAGGTTTAACTATAAACCCTAAATTATAACCCTAAACCTTAAATTGAAACAACTATCCCTAAATTCTAACCCCCTACACCTAAACTCCTAAACCATATACCATAAGCTAACTACCTATACCATAAAACTAAGGCGCTTGTGGAAACTTCCAGTTTCCACCGCCTGTGTATAGAATATTTATCCTTTGTAATTATGAGTATTCATCTTTACTTTTTTTTGAATTTTTGTGTGATAGTTTTGTTATATTTTATTTTTAATATTGGTGTATTCGTTTCATAGGTGTGTGGATATCCAAACATACCGAGATTTTTAGTATCATTTTGCGGACAAAGATACCATATACACTTTAGAGATTGGTGAAATGTGATTGAGCGAAGTATTATTAAGGGAAAGAAGAATTATTTAATATGAGACATTCTTTTGTTCGAAATGTGATTGAGCGAAGTATTGGTATGTTGAAAAATAGATTTGCTATATTGAGAGATATGCTCAATTATCCTCTTAGAAAACAACGTTGTATACCGAAAGCATGTTGTGTTGTGCATAATTTTTATTAGGTTGAAAGTTGAAAAGGATAAATTGTCTGAAGAAGGTGAAAGAGAAAATGAACAAGAACTTGACAATATGTAAGCAACTTCTTCTGGTTCGAACGAGGAACATGTCACACTTAATAGGAACACATGTTATATTATTCTTATTAAGAATAAAAATTATTTTTTATTGATTTAAAACTTTTATCTATTTAATTATATTTTTAATATTTTAATTTTTCACCTAAAAATATTTTTATTTTGATTTAATTATTTAATAATTATTTGTTCATTTTTATTTTGAAAAACTAGATACCAAATACATTTTCACTATTTTTATTTTTAAAAATAAATTCACATTTATATTAACCAAATGTGTTTTCTATTTTTTAAAAACTTGAAAATGAAAATATTTTTTTAAAAATAAAAATAGAAAATGAAAACAAAAAACATTTTTTAGAACCAAACAAGCCCTAAATTCTTTCTACTCATCTTAAATAATCATAACATTAATCTTTATCCTCTAATTTGATAACTCATTTAAACCCTAAAATCATCATTGTCATGGGAAAATCTGATCAAAGGAGAACATTGAAGGGTTCACAGAGAAAAAATTGAAACGAGAAAAAACCCTCAAAAAAAGAAGATTAGAAAAATAAAAAAATGTAAGCAAAACAACAAATAAGAGGATTTCAAAACCTTATCTCTAGGCCAATGATCCTTTTTGATGACGGGAATTTTCGTTTGTAAATTCGAACAGTGAAGAGAAGCGCAACAACGAGGAGAACATCAAACGTTCAAACTAAGTCAATCAAACGATTAAATAATGGTGACTGAAGTAGATAGATTTCGAATATATTTTGTATATCTATGTATTTTGGGTGCTTTTTAGATAAAAAAAAAAGTTTCTATTTGGAATCAAGGGTTCAAAAAAACTTCATAAATTTCTGGCTTCGTCAGTCATTGTTGACGACCGGCGACATGGTGGCCGACAAACGATAGTGCGATAATCGAGGATCAAACTATAACTGAATTCTAAATAGAAGAAAAGAACAAAAAAAAAGGTTTTGTCCTAAGGTGGTGCGACTAAAATGAGAAGGCATCACACAAATTTTTACTCAATTAAGGTTATAATATAAAAATTTATGTAATTACACAAATTCTTAACTAGTTAATAAGAATTTCTGTTTTACCTAAATTATTATTAAGTCTTACATAAATTCGTAAAATTTTGTATATGACCGCATTTTAGCCGCACACCAAATGTCGCACCTTAGCATGTCCCATAAAAAAAGAAAAAAGTGTAGAAAAAAAAAGAATAAAAGAAAATGTTTTTAGCCCCTCCGAAACGATAACATTTTGGGAGGACTCTACCTATCCAAATGAACATCGTTGTCGATTAAAGCTCTATTCGGTAGAACTTTTTCACTAGTTTTTGAAGAAGTATTACTGAATGAGCTGCTTTTGGCGCTTTCGTATCCTGTTTCTCTGTTGATTTTGTTCTCAACAACTGTATTTGAAGAAGCCAGAAATTTTAACTTTTCTCCAAACGTGAATTTTCAACCCAACTCAAAATTTTAGCAGTCGCGCGCTGAATGGAGCCTAATTAAGTTGTACCGGAGATTCGAGGATGTTCTATTCGTTGTAACCCAAAAAATTCATGAAAAAGCAAAACTCCATATCAAATATTGAAGTCCATAGATAACGCTTAAGTTATAAAAGGAAATTAAAACTCCAACACAACACTTGATGCAAATATCATCCATAACTTGACAATGTCATTTCTAATATTCAGAAGAAAATTAAAACTAGAGTTCTGAAATATTGAAGCCCACGTTCCTTGACCCCACATATCATGCCTGAAAAAATACGATAAATAATCAATTCGGCATTTCCATGGATTAGTGTGATTTTTGTTTATAACGGAAGAAATTACCAGATGATTAAATGGTGGCAAAGATCCTCAGATGGGGATCAATTGGGAGTCCAATCCCCTCATATATTGGATCATACACTGCATTTTTTATTGGCCTGAAATCATACAACTTTTTTAGTAAGGATTCCAAGATTGAAGAAAATGAAATATGCAGATAGAACAACCTTGGACCCAAAAGTCTGTCTGTGATGGAACTAGTGCCAGCTTCATTCCCATTCTCTTGTTCAGCACTTACTGATTGTGGCAAACTGGAGGCTCTCTGTGATTCATCAAATCCAGAAATGATTAGCTTGAATACATTCTTAAATTTTGCACACAAAATCATGTGTTTATACCCTGAACTGTTTGAAAGGTGAGGATGATGATTCCCCCGGTTCAAATCTCCTCCTTGAATGGCCTCGTCGACGTCCCGAATTTCCTCGCTGAATCAATTTGAAAATTGGAATTCAAAAGGGAAGGAAACAAATTATGTATAAATGTTGGCGAGATGTACCTCTCTATGGCCTCTTAGTGATGTCTCCATTCGATGAGGAGCAGATGTGTCACCAGTTTCCTGCAATTACATAATTAATTCATTGGTCAATGGAAAATGTATTGTTCACATGTATTCTTCTTAGTGATAAAAAAAAAGATGTTACTTTTGGAAGCAATGAGTTCAAAACAGTGCTTGACAAACAAGTCCCCGAGGTAGGAAATGTAGCACCGGGTCTAGCAGTTTGATTCTGCAATCCTTGTTGTTGAAGCCTGCAAGTGAAATTAAACCTAAATCGGATCACACACATCCATAAAATTATAAAACGGATTGCCGATTTACCTAGGCAGAAATGAAGTTTCAGTCAACATAGGATTATGATTGTCTGAATTTGGTAAACCAGACATCATTGAGAACTGACTGCTTGCTTGCTGATGAGCAGGCAATTTATAGGAACTGCAATTCAGGCAGAGAGTGATTATGTTTAAAATGATTTCAACAACAATACAATTAAAGCAAGAAACTATAGGGGTAAAAAAAGGATACCTTGAATGCATTAGAGCTTCTTGCAGCATGGAGTTGGAACTATGTGTACCAAATTGATTTCTCATCGGACTGAATGGGTCAAATTGATGGTGTCGCTGCTCATTTGAATCTTCCAATATGGATCTCCCACTGAATACAATAGGTTGAATAGATAATTCTTTGAATCATATCATTGCAAAACCCTTGACATATTGAACAGGATGGAAAGTACCTTGGAAGCATGGTGACTTTGGATTGCAAAGAGTTAAGATACTGTAAATCCGATACTCCGAGTGGATTGGTTTGACCAGTAGGACGTATTGGGGTCCTAAATTCAGCAAAGACGGTCAACATTTTTCTTCTTGGTTAAGTTCCTTGACATATTAAAAGGAAAGATAAAAAGTACCTCAAACGCATGGAAGATTCAGGTAGTCTAGTGCTATAAGTTTGTGGATTATATGCTCTGGGTGCGATCGCGACTTGATTACGTTGATAGGAGAAAAGTCGAGGCCTGAAATTAAAAGGAAACAGCAACAAAGGTTCACATTGCAAGATATAATGAAGAGAGATAAAAGAAAGTCAAATACGTATGCTGAAAAGGCAGTCTACATAAACTGCAGAAGTGAATTAGATGCATTCGGCATATTGGGGACTTGATTAAGCAGTTGTCGTGGATTGTTTAACTGCTTGGCCCTGGATATGATATATGTAAACTCAATAGAGAAATGTTTCTAAATATCATGTATGCATATAGTTACTCCGAATATTTTTGTACCTTAAAGATGCTGAAGGTCTAGGTGGCTCGAAGTTGTGACGTTGAGGATCAGAATTGTCAGTTGCTTGGAACTGAAGAAACTGTTGCCTGAAATTCAAAGAAAGAGAACATACATGTTGCAGTTTCAATTTTCTTAATCCTAGAAAGAAGATTATAAATTGGTGGGTATTCGATGAATCCAATACCCTGCAGGAGCCAAAGGCCTATAAAAGTGGTTGTCCTTATTTGAGACCCAAGTTGGTGCTTGCTGGTTGATTTGTCTAGATCCTCCATTTAGATATCCAATCTCACTCTGTTGAGTCCAAAAAGAATGCATATAATGGCACAATAAAGACATACCTATATCAATGTCGAGTTAACGAATTCAATACTCACTGAGCTTTGAGTTAACGAATTTGGGTGATGAATGTCGCTGAAATTATTGTTTTCATTGTTTTGTTGAAACCGATCAGCCAACATTATTGTCTTGCCTTGATTAGATGATTCTACCCTTTGAGACCTAATATCAATGTTAGAAACATGTTCTGTTGTACAATAATATTTCATAGTAGTTGGGAAAAAATCAACATACCCTAGAAGCTCAGCTTGGAGGCTACTTCCAGATTGAACTGAATGGGATGCTTGAGTCGGAAGATCTTCATTTGTTTGACCTAAGTTGACCCCATACTCGGAGTGTAATGGTTGAGTCGAATAACCTGCCTGATTGAGATAAGAGACAAATTAATTAAGAAATAGAATATAAAGTAAATGGTTTTTATGTAATAGGCAAAGGGTTGGAGGTTACTAGTCCAATATGATCATTGACTTGATTCGTTTGGATTGAGTTAGTCCCATGTTCCGAACCGAATGATTGCATCGAATAACTTCCATTCTCTAGGGAGTTTTTTGCCTGATCAAGATGAGATATAAATTGATTTGTTTGAACCGAGTTTATCCCATGCTCTGAATGGAATGATTGAGTCGAATAATCTCCATTTTGTGCCTGGTCATGATGAAACAATAAATCAACTACTGTGGTGTAAATGATAGGCTAAGGGTTGGAATGGAGCTTACCAGTCCAACATGACCATTGACTTGATTTGTTTGAAGTGAGTTAAGGACATGCTCCGAGTGAAACGATTGAGTCGAATAACCTCCATTTTCCGCCTGATCAAGAAGGAGATAAACTAACTAAGAATTATATGATGTAGTGCAAATGGATGGAAAGAGTCTAATATGACCATTCACCTGATTTGTTTGAACTCCATGCTTGGAGTGAAACGATTGAGGCGAATAATCTCCATTTTGTGGGAGCTTTTCTGCCTGTATAAATTAATTAGTAATTATATATTGTAGTGTAAATAATTTATATATGAATGGCATAGAGTTGAAGGTTACTACTTACTGGTTCAATATGACAATTGACCTGATTGGTTTGAATCGAGTTGAATGATTGAGTCGAAAAACCTCCGTTTTGCGGGAGCTCTTTTACCTGATCAAGATAGAGAAATAAATTAAGTAAGAATGATATATGAATGGCTACAAGTCTAATATGACCATTCACCTGATTAGTTTGAACCGAATTGAATGGTTGAGTCGAATAATCTTCATTTTGCCCGAGTATTTCCGCCTACTCAAGATGAGACATAAATTATATACAGAGCATAAATGGATTATATTTGATGGGCTTAGAGTTGGAGGTTACCAGTGCCATAGGGAATGAATGTGTTTGCTCCATTATAAGAGGACTGAAAACAGGTGATGCTGCATCATAATGGCCAAGTGAGGAACCATTGCCTCCAAACCCTGAATAATCTGCCTGCCCGGGGTTCGGTTTCGGAAGGAAAGAGTCATTAGTACTTCCAGGTGACGATACCAACCGATCCTGTTGAAAGTGGTGTAATTTATGTTAATAGAAACTAATAGTACTACAACACGCAACGTAATGGAAGAAGTGGTCAGAATTATGATCCACAATACATGCAAAGGAATTGAGCCATAATGGCATACATTTCCTAATCCGAATGTGCCCGGATTGGCGTTCATTGGATCGAGCGGAGGCCGGTCGTCTCTTGTTGATGGAGACTGAAATTCCATTTGTTGAGTACAAGGATTAAGGATAAGTTAAGTAAATGAAGTGAAAACAGAAACAAGAGGGAGATCATTTACTGGTGCATTGGGCATGTTGGGTGCTTCAGCTAATGTAGGATTACCAGAGCCAATCTCCTGAAAAAGAATAAATGAATAAAGAAAATTAATGAGGTTTAGAGTATCAGGTATTTCAATTCTTATTTACCTTTGAGAAATTTGCAGCTGTTTCATTGTGCTCATAGTTTTCCAGCATAATATCATTGGCATTGCCCATGAACTCTACATCACTAACGTCAAACAACGCGAACTCCATATCACCACCTTTACAACTGCTCTCCATTATCTTCTTCTGCTCAAAATAAATATGCAAATTGTCAATCTATGCCAAATTAATACATGAGCTGAACCAACTTCAACTCTTTAGGGGCTTCGTTGTTTTATTATTTTTAAACAAAAGAAAGAAAATTCAATTGATAACAAATTAATTCCAATTAGTAAAGCTAATTAAGCATTATTTTTTTGAAACTACACACGTTTTATTTTAATTGAATATATATAGACTTGTCGATTCGACTTTGTACCAAAAATCTGAACTTGATCATAAAAATTCAGCAGTCTAAACCTTTCAACTTAAAACGACGAAAATTATCAAAACTTAAAATTTGATAAATCTAAAACAACTCAAATTTTATTTTATTTTTAGCGTGGACCCTAGTGAAGTCACGTTCTTACATTTGCCATCATAGCAAAGGAGGAATAATTTGAATTAATTGAAACCAATAAGGATTGAATTTCATTACAGAATGTGAAGTCTTGAATTGAGAAGAAAACAAGACCATGTTTAATAACGTTGTCTGAAAAACGTGTGCTTATTGACTGAGAGCATGTCCCCACCCCATTCCCAAGCTCAAACTCGGAATATAAAAGGCTTTCCAAGGTCAACGCCTACTCTACAAATTCAACACAAAGCATATATTTTATTGGCATTTTAGCTAGATTTTAAGGTTTCTATTTGAAAAGCAAAAGACCGATACAATTTAGCACGACTCTATATCTATTATTAAAATAATTTTTTTAATCTACCTGTAATTTTTTTCAAAAAGGCATGCAATATACTTATTTGGTAACTGACAGTAAATATTGTTATTTTCTCTCAAGTATTCTTCTTAAATATTGTTAATACAATGTCTAAATATTTTTTAAATAATTTAAAGTAGTTAAAAATTAAATTTATTCTTTTTATTATTATATTATGTAAAGAGAAATACATTTTTGAAAATCCTTATTTTTAAATAACTTTAATTTTGTATAAAATACAACGTATAATTATTGGTTTTTCATAAAACCATTATAAAAAAATTAATTTGAATTACATTAAGTCTTCCTTAATTTCTTTTCCCTTAGAGAGGAGAGAAAATCTATTTACAACCGAGAAAAATTATGAGAAAAGATTGCGGTCGTATCTATGTCTGTATGCCACGTTTTTAGATCTGAAAGATATAATCGTTATTTCGTACAAATTATGATGTATAGTGAATATTTTTCTTTGTATCGACATGATTATGAAGAAAGATTTAAATTTACTACATCCAAACATCTTTATTTCTCTCTAAAAGAAGAGAGACAGAATCAAAATTAAAAGTGGGGACATCGATCGCATCAATAAGAAACGCGTGACACGTTTCTAGATCTGAAGATATATATGTAATTCCCGACCGAATACGAAATATACCAATTAATTTTTTTGTATTGACGCGACTTTAAGCAAGGATTTAAGTTGTAGTACATGAAATCATACTGATTTTTTTCCTCGGGCATGAGAGGGAGAAATTGAACTTCCCAAAAGAACCCAAATTAAAAGCGAGGGTTAAGGACAATATTTAACACTTTCAAAAGCCCCATTTTTTAATAAAAATCGAAAAAGAAAATTGTAGGATGTAGAGATGAAAATGCACCATAATCAGACTAAGGCTTCAAACTAAAGGAGCTTAGAATGTAGAGATTTTAAAAAGGGTCATTTTACCTGCAGGACGAGGGTATCCTTAGTTGAGAAAGGAGGTAGTAGAAAAAGACAGCCAAAGCATGAGACTGGAAAGGAATTGAGGAATATTGATAAGACCCAAGTTTTTTTCTGTTTTTTTTGGGGGGTAGGCTAGAAGTGAAAAAATGGAAGATTATTTATAGGGTAAAATTGTCATGAATGTGTATATATACATATGTGTCACAAAGTTTAAAGATGCTTAGATAATCAATGGCTTAGAGATACTTTGAAATGTGTAAGAGTAATCTTAACTTTTATGATTTTTTTTTTAAATGTAATTTTTTTTAAAATATTCTGAAATCAATGTGAACTACGACTTATATGTCTGAATCGTAAGTTGTTTAACAGTAAAATCTCTGGGCAGTATTTTGTTCTACATTCAATTTACTTAAGAGATTAAGAGTACAAGTTTGCTTGATAAATGATGACTACATTTATAAGTAGCAACACTCAACTTACTTGTAAGTAGAAATATTTTTAATGACTTATATCATATAAATTGTCAAAAAAAAAATCAAATATATGTGTATGCGTTTCCATGTTAAGCATTGTAAAATTATCGAAGATAATACTGTTGAGCTAGCAGTGAAAAGTTACTTGACCACGTGTAATTATTTGATTCGTTCCAAGCAAGATAGTAACCGCATGGCGCGCGTGTGTGAAATGATTAGGAGATAGGCAATTTATTAAAAAAATGGTAACAGAAACAGAAGTCTCCTGCCTGGCATTGCCACGCTATTCTTGCAGTGATTGGGTGACTATTAAAGTGTTGCCATTCATGCAGATGCTTACCATAAAGTCAAGCTCCATCTATGGTTGTATTAGTAATGTAACCGTCTTCAACTAGAATTTCAAAACCATGGGCATTTCCAACTACTGCTTTAGTCAAAACACAAAACCACCAACACAATTATAATTACCGGATTTTATCACATCCGTCTTTGGTTAGGATGAAAGGTAGAATCTGTTTACACAGTATACGAATTTTTAAGTTTTTTTCGCTTTTGGATCGTTGAATGAGTGATATTAACATTAGGATATGTGAAAATTTTTACTTGGAAAAAAATAAAGAGTTAATCTTAGTCATCCATTTCACTCATCTAACAATCCAAAAAATGAGTAAAACTCAATTTTACATTATGTGCAAATAAAACACTATTTTTTCCGGATAATGAATTAGTTGGTTTTTAAAAATAAATTAGTTGATCGGGATAATGAATTCACTCACGGCGCACATTAGCTAGTCTGATGAGGACTGAGAGTTTTTACGGTATTGCTTTCCCGTTCCGTTTTGCTTCTTTTTGTTGCTCTTTCATTTCTCGATCGCTATTCTTCTACTCTCACGTCCTCTCTGATTGATTGGAGGAAGTTGTCCATTGGGTGTGATGAGCAATCCCTCACTTTTCACCCACCATCTCAGTTTAATGGTTCCTTGGTCATCCAGCCGCCAAAGCAGATTTTTGGGACTGGAGTTGCCGATTGGAAGAATGCCCTAGTTGGGCAATTTATCGGTGGAGCCCCTAATTTTGGCACCTTACAGAAGATAATTTCGCTGCTCTGGGGAAATCTGCGAAGGCGAAGGTAAGTCTCGCAAGCTCGAATGTTTATGTGTTTTTGTTCTCAAACGCAACTGAGCGTGATTGGGTTCTCGAGCATGGTCCTTGGCATATTCAGCATAAGCCTCTTATCATGCGTAAATGGGAGCCTAATCTCCCTAATTTAGAGTTCGAGTTGGATAAAATGCCTGTTTGGGTTAAGCTCCACAATGTGCCACTGGAATTGTTTAGTAGGGATGGTCTGAGTTATATCTCCAGTGCTCTCGGTAATCCACTCTACATGGATTCTGTAACGGCTTCTCGAGAACGATTAGAATTTGCAAAGGTTTGTATTGAACTTGAAGCTACTATGACTATTCCTGCAACTGTTTTGGTCCTTATGCCTGATGAGAAAACTCACACTGTTCGTGTCACTGTTCCATGGTTACCACCGAGTTCCTCAAAGTGTAAGCTTTATGGTCACTGGAGTAAACAATGTGTTTCTACTGTGCCTAAAGTGATTCAAATTTGGCAAAAGAAGACAGCTACTGAGGCGGTTTCTCATGCAATTGACACTGCTACTGCAACTACTGAGGTAGTTCCTACTGGTGCGATGGATTTGCAAGAAGTTTCTGCTGATTCTGGCAATTCTTCACCGCCAGCTACTATTGCTAATACCGAGGTAGTTGTAGAACAAGACATTGGGAATGTATCTCCTACGCAGACTGATGCTGAAACTTCCCTTGTTGGGGCAGCAAATCCCCACTGTGCTCCTATCAACTCGGAAGATGTTGTAACATCTACGGATGCACTTGCTGTTGCAAGTTCTCCAATCGTTGGATTCGTGGATGAAGCTAGTGCTAGGGAGTTTCCTCCCTTGCAAAAAAAAAAGGTCGGAGAAGGCCGCCAAAAGATGTTAGAAAGGCTACTGGTTCCGCGTCCAAACATCAAGCTCTAAATGCCAAGAGTGGGTCGGCTTTGGTACAGGATATCAAAATTAAGAAGCAAGATCATATTGACAAGTCTAAGGCTACAACAAGTGATGCTATGGCATCTAGAGGTACTCCCCTACCTACTTCTTTATGTTAGTAGCGTTCTGGAATGTTAGAGGATTCAACAATCCCTCTAAACAAGTAGCTATTGTTAAACGGTGCAATAGATTAAAGGTTGATATTTTGTGTTTATTGGAGACTCGAATAAGGCATAGCAATGTAGCAACAATAATGTCCAGGTACACTGATGAATGGAATTGTTTCTCAAATCATGAGTTTGCTGGTAATGGTAGAATTTGGTTATTTTGGAAATCATATACGCAATGCTCACTTGTGCAACATGCAGACCAATCAGTCACGATTAGGGGAGAGTGGGCAGGGCAGCAGTATTTTCTTACTGCAATTTATGGTAGCAACAGTGGTGAGCAAAGGAAGTTACTTAGGGACCAACTTAGGAGCCTTGAACAGGTGGTTGGATCTCATTCCTGGCTCTTGGGTGGAGATTTCAACATTATTGCTCGAGCAGAAGAAAGTTCAGTTTTCGAGGTACAAGAGCATTATCATTCTGCGGAAATGGAAAACTTTCAGGATTGTCTCACAGACCTACAGCTCTTTGACCATCCTTACACTGGCCCAGTTTTCACTTGGTCGAATAAGTAGGGGGTGGATATGTTGCTCGCAAGTTGGACAGAGTTCTTATTAACCACTCTTGGGTCCGGAACTTCCCTGACTCTTATACAGAATTTCAGGCTCCATGAGTGTCGAGATTCATGCTTTCAACATCAAGATTCGAGATTATCAATTTACAGATATAATTTATGATTTGGTTCTAAAACTTATTTAATAGACATGGTTCTAATCATAATGGGCATCCACATAAATAAAATATTCATAACAATTTGTAATTTGAATTGAAAAAATAATAAAAATTTGATTGAAAAAAACACTTGTTTCACCAAGGTTTTTAAAGGAGAATATGAGTGATTCGAAAATTTTCAAATTATATTAATTTTAAATTTTTGTTTTGTCAGAACAATGAATTTTATTTTTAAAACATTGGATGTCTCCCTACAAATAAACTTTCTCATTGAAATCTTTCGTCTGAAACAAAACCTCAATATCCGGTTGAACTTAGTTCAGTTGCCATCATTTTCGGTCCAACATACATAGGATGTTATATCGAATATATTTAAGTGTTCAATATCTTTTAATTTAAACACGTGAAGTGATCTGGATTAGGGTTGTATATGAGAAGAGATAGATCATGAGCTATTAGAACTCGACTCGATCAAAGATCCTTCAAAACTCGACTTAATTTGACTCGACTTGAGATCGACTAGACTCGAATTTATAACGAGCCGAGCCGAACTACTTGATACCCGACTCGAAAAGCTCGCGAGCTACTCGAAAATATAATGTGTTATTTTTTAATCTTTTAAAATTAAAGTGAACTAAAATGTAGGTTGAGTGTTTTTTGTTGTTATGTTATGTTAGTTTAATTTTTAGTTTAACTTTCTATATATTTTCATGTGTACTCTTTTCCTTGGAGTAAGATTGAGGGTTTTAATGAGGCACATGAAAATATGTCTTTTGTATTATTCTACAATGAAAAAATTATTATTATTATTATTATTATTATTATTATTATGGTTGTAAATAAAACGAGACAGATCTCAAGTTACTCGAGTTTGACGCGGTCAATGCTCGACTCGATTGGACTCGACTCGAGTTCTTAACGAACCAAGTCGAGTCCAGCACACTCAAGCTCGAACTCGATTCAAATTCTTAACGAGCCGAGTCGAGCTCAGCACTACTCGGACTCGACTCGACTCGTTTACACTCATAATCTGGATATTTTAAATATTATATAAAAAAGAAATCTCAATATGCTTAAACTAAATAATGATTAGTTTTGTGTGTAATTTTTTAATTAGCGGATCCAAATAAATTACTTCTAATTATGTTTTTGTTTCACAAAAGTATAAAAGAATTAATCTTTTATTTAATTATAATTATTACTTTGTAATTACTTTTTATTGCGAGTTTTTTATGTCGCATAAATAAAACTTACTACAAAGTTCATGTTAGATAAAATTGATAATTTATTTTAATTAGTATAATTTTTAAATTTTAATAAAATAATTTTTAAATAATGCCTAGTTTATATTAAACAAAATTTTTACTTGGTATTTAGAGGGCGTAAGGTATGAATCATACCTTGCAAACTTGACCCGAGACCCGAAACCCGAACCGAATTACTCGAACCGAAACCTGATTTTGACCCGAACATGATGATTTGAAGTTGACCCGAAACCCGAGCCGAACCAAAATTTTTTGTTGAACCGAAATGGACCCGAACCGAATGGACCCGAACCGAATGCTACCCGAACCGAAAGCTGAACCGAAAGCTGAACCGATTTTAACCCGATTTTAACCCGAATATCTATTTTTAACAATATAATAAATGATAAAATGAAGTATAGAAATTTGAGATCTTGGTGACCAATTTTATAATTTCATCAGAAAATATAGCATAAAATTGAAATTGTAGACTAAATTGACAATTTGGAAGTGGAGAAATTTGAGAGTCCAATGACCAATTTTGTAATTATAACATATAAATAAATAGGGGTCAATTTTGGCTAAAAATTAAATCTTTGAAATTAAAATGAACGAAAATATCAATACATTAAATTAATAGACTAAATTACAAAGATTAGTTAATTTCAACTAAAAGTAAATTTTTAGAGACTAAATATCACTACGGGGAGGGGATTTCTATATCCGAAGTCTAAACCGTGGGAATACTTGTGACTAAATTAAATTAAACTAAAACTTAAAGTTGACTAAAATGTAACATTTTAAATGCAACATGACCTAAAAAGTAATTAATCTCTAGCTTAAAAAATTGGTGGCTTATTTCCCTCCAAAATTTTGTCTTTTCTCTCTCTATTTTTTCCAATTGTCTTTTTCTCTTTTTTTTCAATCTAGCTTAAAAATTTAGTGGCTTATTTCCCTCCAAAATTTTGTTTTTTCCCTCTCTATTTTTTACCAATTGTCTTTCTCTTTTTCTTAATTTAATTGAGTTTCAATTTAGATTAATTTAATTGAAATTTCACATTTAGTTTTAAAATTATTTTAATTATGTCCGTGATTTATGCTTTTAGATTTTAGTTAGTTCAATTAGATCCTAAGTTTAATAAATTAATTCATTTCAGACATTATTATTATTATTATTATTATTATTATTATTATTATTATTATTATTATTATTATTATTATTATTATTATTATAAACTTTGATTTAATATAATTATACAAAAAAAATTATATGGATACATGAAGCTTTGATTTAAATATTTAATCAAATTCAAATGCATAGATTAACAAGTTGAATCAAAATTAATCTTATACACCAATAACTCTAAACTAAACCATAAATACTAAACCTCAAACCTTTAACCCAACTCAAATCGAATTGACCCGAAAATTTAAATGTTGGCCCGACCCGAAATTGACTCGATTTTAACCCGAACCGAAAGCGACCCGAACGACCCGATTTTGACCCTAACCGAAAGCAACCGATCCGATATTGACCCGACCCGAAAACAACCGATCCGATTTTGACCCGATCCAATACCCGAATCGAATCCGACTCATCACAGACCCGAATTAGACCCAAATCCGAACCGAACCGACCCGAACCAAATCTAAACCGATTCTAGATAGACCCGAAATGACCCGAACCGAAACGACCTGAACCGAACCCGAACCGAATGACCCGATTGCCACCTCCAGGTATGATGATAAATAATTATTTTACGAAATTTGATTGGTGGGAGAGTGATCTCTTATGTTTGGTATCTAGATTCTCAAAATAGAAAATGAGAAAAATTATTAAATAATTAAAATAAAATATAGTTAGAAAATATTATTATAATAATAAATAAATAAATAAATAAAATATGATTAAATAAACCAAATTTTAAAAAAATGACATTAGAAAGATTCGAACCCGAGTTAAAATGAGTTATAATTAAAAAACTATTGTTTTTTATATTTTCCATTTTTCCAAAACATTTTCAATGAAAACATCTTTTTTATGTTTTCAAATTTTTACTTATTTTTGTTTTTATTTTCTAAAAATCATTTTTTAATTTTATAACTAAATAGGTTTTTTTTCACCGTTTTCCATTTTCTAAAAAATAGAAAATGAAAACAAACTCCATTCTCTAGAACCAAGCGGATCCTAACTTTCTCATATATGTGAAAAGTTAAAAAAAACGTTTGAGACAAAAATACAATTTTTTTTTATCAAAGATAAAGTCAACTTCAATAAAAAGGGCAAGAGTAATACAACCACCAATGCCGAGCAACGTCAAACAAAACAACATGCATAAGCATGCAACCCTAAGCATGGGTTGCTAAAACCCTCAACCGACCGAGTCAACGACTGTAAACAATAATAACGTCGGCAAAAACCACACAACCTAAAGGCTTAAGGCCAACAACAACAAACACAAGGACCAGGATGAATCCTACACGCAGGATCATCTCAAACACAAGGAAAGAT
This sequence comes from Hibiscus trionum, assembly GCA_030270665.1. Taxonomy (NCBI): domain Eukaryota; kingdom Viridiplantae; phylum Streptophyta; class Magnoliopsida; order Malvales; family Malvaceae; genus Hibiscus; species Hibiscus trionum. The sequence goes on from BSYR01000013.1 coordinate 16,147,265, forward strand.
AACATAAAGGAAAGAAAAATGACTAACTTTTCCCGGCAAAGGATTATGGACACGATCCCGTAATCCTAGTGAGAGCTCTATTCGGATGCAGGGTCCCTCGTCGTCCGACGAAGGTCTTGTCAACTGGGACAGGGAAGACGTCAGGCCATGCAACGGGAAATAAAGAGCAAGATAAGAGACTCCAGCAATCATCAATGCCTTGCACTTGGGTCTGGGATAACCAGGGAACTCAAACTTGAAACCAGAAAACCTTGGATTAACAACGCCACGAATGCACCATCTGATCCTAGGGGGAGGTTCAGATAATGCCAACGTCTTCCACACCTTCCTTGTGAAAGAGGTGTTGCAAGTGGGATTCATGGAGACTGCAGATAGCCCCCTAAGGAGCTATCCGCTTGGCCAGTGATGGTGTAGCTTGATTCGCCTAGGGGCGTGACCTGTTCCAGTGAGGTAGAAGCTTCCTCATCACTGAGAACTATTTCTTCATTGAGAGAGCAATCATTTTCAACAAACATGGAGGCCATTTTTGTTATTTTCCCCTGAATGGGTCAATCCCAAGTTCGATAATGCCCACACGATCAAGCATCGCTATTGTCTTTTCCATTGCATGTTTGCGTCTTGCTGCCTATTTGATCAGAGAGACGATTCGAGCCACAAGAGTATCCTCTTTTTTGTCTTTCGATGCTATTGATGATGGGAGAAGCATTGGTGAAGGAATTTGGGAACAATGCAATTTTTAGCATTTCTTCATTAGCAACCGCTCCAAAGTTATTTGCTCCCCAGTTTCCCAGAGAGATTTGGAAGATTCCATCAGTAATGTAGTTCCAAATCTCCCTTTTTCGCAACGAAGAACGATTCTTCTTGTGGCTCGTCTCTTTTCCTTTTTAGCTTGTTTGAGACGTCTAAGTTGCCTACTCCTTCAATGATCAAGTTGTTTAAGATTTCGACTGGTTGAATACTCTTTGGATTGGACTAGGCATAGGTGAGATCTGCAGTATCCTCAATCTTCCTAGTCTCCATAGGTGTTAGCTCGTCTTGAAAGGTGAGGGAGTTTTGGAAGTCAAATGTAGATTTACCATCAAAGGAAATAACCTCTTTCCTATCCTTTCCTTTTTTGTAATGACTTGTTTAGTTGGTGAAGAAATTTCTCCCCTCATTGGTTTTGGTAACCTTGTACCCTCGTGGGAGAAAATGAGGTAACCTTGGATTTGCTACCCTGTTCCGCAAGGTTGTCCTTTTTGTTTCTCGCTTCCGACGAGGGGGTGATCACGGGAGTGCTACCTGATGCGTTATTTCGGCGAAGCTGGCTTGACAGTCTGGTAGATTTCTTCTCCAAAGTAGGGGATGCTCTTAACCAGGGGCCAAATCTTCCTGTATTCTTAAATAACCTGGTATCGTGTCAACATTCTCTTTCGCCATGGCCAATTCTACCATACTTATAACAAAACTTGGGCAGTCGTTCATACTTGAAGGACACCTCAACAGGTTTGTAGTTTTTTCTGTTGAGCATGAAGCTCGTCCTTAGGGGATCTTCAACTCTTACATCAACTCGCAAATTGAGTTGGCCATCTCACTTGACCTTACTCTTACCATCGAAATTGGATCTGAAACATTTAGGGAATAAGTTCCCTATTTTCTTAAAGTTTTCCTGCGTGATAAGGGTTAAAGAGAGGTTGTGGATTTTGATCCAAAACTCTTTCAAAGAAAAGTCAAGCTCCTCGAATGCCACTTCTAGTAGCCACTCTTTGAGGATTAGAAGATGATCATGGACTACCCAATGTCTATTTCCAAGGATCCTGAGTCTATCTTCCGGAGATTGAAAAACGAAGAGGAATATGTTGTTTCCCAGATCATGGCATTCAAGGTTAGGGCATTTCCATGCTTTCTCGAGGATGACGTTCATAGTGTAAGGCTTCGCTGCAGTATCAGAGATGACTTTGCCTACGAGTGCTTGGTTCTTAATTGCAAAGTTAACTTCGCCATCTTCGTTTAAATCCAAGGATTCAAGAACGTCACTTTCCTTGTTTTCTGAAGGAGACAAAAGTTGGTGTGTGTGATCCGAGATAGCATTTGTGCATTCAATGTCTTGTGGGAAAATTAATACCATGGTTAAGGAGGGAAGGTAGTTAAGGATTGGTAGTTGGTGATGAGTAAAGGAAAGGGGAGAGATCTTTGCGAGGGAGGAGATTACTTGGTAGCTACGAAAATTGAATGGCAAGGAAGGGAAAGGAGAAACTTGTCAAGGAAAGCTGATGCAAGAAGAAGAGGGGTGTTGGAAGAACAGTGACTCGAAGAACTACTCAGCTAACTGGTTAAAGCAAAGATACTAGCCATGACGAGAAAGCCTTCAATTGTCGAAAGAATCAACGCCCTTGAGAATGTATTTTGCCATTTTCCAAATAGTTTTGAGAGGAGTTTACTCTTAAAAGATTGGGACAAAAATACAACTTTATTTTTCACTATTTATATACATTTTAATTATAAAATCATAAAATTTATTTCATTTTTTAAATTTGTTTTAAATACATCAAATTAAAATTTTAATTTATATATTCTATGTAAAATATATATCAAAATTTTATAATTTATTTTATATTGAGACGAGTGTATTAACTTGTTTTTATTTAAAATAAATATATTTATAAATAAATAAATTAAATTATGTGTTTGTTAATAATAAACAGGGTTTTATAAATGCCTTGATTCTGTAGATTCTTTATAGATGAGAAATTATATCATGGTCCTTCTCATCACGTCTTCTATGGTACCAACCAATAAAACTAATTCATTTCATTAATTTTTGTTCTATATAATCTTTTTATCAAGTGAAGATTCAATTGGTAAAAACTCTTCACTTAATAAAAAGATGACATGAAAAAAATTAATAAAATGAATGAGTTTTATTAGTTAGGACCATAAATGACGTGGTGGGAAGGACCCATGATATAATTTATCCTTTATAGATATATCCTATTCTATTTATTTCCTTTTGTTAAGAGAAATTTTTGTAGGATTTTATTATTTTACTTTACTAGTGAACATAAAATTTTCAAGCATCTATAAATCTCTTTCCTCACATTAAAACAATGTTATGAACCGAAAATTATCATGCGAAGGAGACCACTTGATTTAGTTAGTTTTTATATTATTTAGATGGTAATATCATTAGTGTAAATAAGTCAAGAGGCTATAAAAGAAAAGGTGCTGAATTTTACAAACATTAGTTGCGGCTATTTTATTCCCAAGGTTCAGCGTCTATATTGAAATCCTTCTTTTTCTCCCTATCCCCTTTCTTTGTTTCTTCTGTTTAAGTATCAGAAATTATTATATTATTTTATTACATTGGTGGTTTAAATAGATGATGAAAGAAAGAATCTGAGGAGAAAGAGGCAGTTAAGGTGAATAACCCTTCCATGTTTCGACTTTTGTTGATAGAGAGAAGGGTGAAATGACATGAAAGAAACTCAATTAAAATGTCAACAACAAATAGAGCAAAACACATATGGGATGTTGTATCAATTGTAATCCAAAGCAAGTGGTGTCTTTATTTTGACATATAGTTACAATCTAGGTGGACGTAATGAGGATTTCAAAATCATTTATAAGATCCATGAGAAAACGTTTTTAACCGCAGAAAAAGTGCTCAAGAAGAATGCGACTTTTTGTGAGCCAGTAGACTGCAATCTACAAGATCATACGTCTGATGCAGAACTGACTATTTATGATGTCCATGTTGTTGATGATAAAGTAGACCTTCTGAAATAGGAAAATACCAAACAAAACTTGCAGCTCAGAAAGACTTTTGAGATTATTGCAGAAATTGGTTTCTCATGATCTGATGTCAAGCTTTTGTCATGCGCACACGTGCTTTTGATGTATGATTTGAAGAAATGGTTCTTTAATATTATGGCTAGTGTTTTCTTATGCTTTTCATTGCTGTTGGAAGCTGGATCCTTCTACTACATTGTTCCTTAGCTAGTATAGTATATTGCTTTGGGTCTTCACCTGGTATTAAAAGCTATGGAATTACTCTTTGAGTTATGTGGAAATTGGTTCTCAGTTGGTGTTGCTGTTGAAAATTACCTAAAATTCTTTGTCGTCTGTTTTGCTTCTTCAACAAAGGTGCATGGTACTTGGTGCTTAACAACCAAGTATCTATGGTAAAAAGTTATCTGGGGAGAGTTTAAGAGTTTGATAGATAGCCTTGCTTTCTTTAACCAGATATAATAGGGTGCTTTCTTGACAAAGTTTCTGATTGCATTCGGGAGTTTGCAGCTTAATCATCTTGCTCCTAACAAAAAGAAGGATCGAATAAGTGATGAAGGAAGACAATGAAAATGAAAGAAAAAATTTCGGATAAAAGAAATTGTAGGACAGAAAAGTGAGTAAAGAAGAACTAAAGGATAAAGAGCACCTTCGATTCTCGGTAAATCACTAAGTAAGAAATACAAGTTCTTATTTTGAATGGCTTCTGAATGAAAATGCTTGACTAGCATTTCACAGTTTCAACTTGCTGAACCAACCCATGAACGCTGCTCACTAAAAAAGTTTGAGGAAATTTGAAACGAGAAAAAGAATATTGAGAAAGCAGAGTGAATGTTAAAGTATTATCCGCAATTAGTTTGTTAATTACTATTAGTAGTCTGTTAATCAGCTGGGCCTTAGCTGTCAGTTGATAGTTTGTTAGTTAGGCTAAATACACTTGGGCTATAAATAGATTGTATTGGGTCATTGCCCGCATCTTATCTTTCTGTAACCCAATCATTTTATAATTTAATAAAGATTTCATATCACTCTTTTATTTCATATCTAAATCCCTAATCACCTTCTCATCCTTTTTTATATTTCACCAATGTTCATTTACTTCGGTCACAGTACCGGAGTTCTCACAAAATTAAAGAACTCAAAGAGGAAAAGAAAGGCTTGGCTAAAAAGCTTCAGGTTAAAGAAAACAACGTAGAGAGCCTAAAAAGGAAAAAACATCAACAGGCAAGTTGCTAAGAGGAACAATTAAAAAATATGAAACAAAACTTGCAACTCAGAATGACTTCTATACAAATGTTCTAAATGCTGCAAAGGAGATTTTGGTGATGATAATATTTTTTCCCAAGGTTCAATGTCTCTACCGAAATCTTTCTTTTTCTCCTTACCCCATTTTTTCTATTTCTTTTAAGGTTAAATTTCACAGATTATCACTCAATAATCTTTTCATTTTTATTTTGGTCACTCAACTTTCAATATTTTTAATTTACTAACTCAACTTTCAATATTTTTAATTTACTAACTCAACTTTCAACATTGGTTTTTTCATCACTCCACCGTCAACTAAGTAACGACGTTGTGACATGGCTTTTTTAAAGCCAATTTTAATTAAATATTTTACAGGTATGAAAAAATACGCCATTTTTCAAATAAAACCCAATACGCAGCGCATTGGCTCTGTCTTAATAAACTTTCTGACAAATTGTAAAGTGCTCATTATTCTTATATTTTATATACATTCCATCTCATATTATTGCTGTTCTTAAGTACATTTTAGGCATAATTAGGTTCATGCATTGCATATTTACAATATTCTTTACTTTGCCATGATTTTATTGATTATCTTTTATTTGGTAAGGAAAAGACGATGTTTTAGTTTAGTTAGAATTTCAGGGCTAGAAGCTGTTAGGAGGAGGACAGACTAGAGGAGAGGATGTAGAGGCAGCAGACCAGGGAGATGTACGGATGCAGTTCCAAGCAAAGAAAGCCGCTCCTGAGTACCTGCCGCCACCATACCTGCCGTTCAGGGCAGCAAGCTGAGGAATTGCAGAATTAGAGTGCGATCTGTAGAGCAGAAAATCTTGATTCCAACAATGTCAACCACTTAATTTTCTGATGCCTGAAGCAGCGGACAGAGCCACCGAAGGAGGAAATCAAGATAACTTGCGGTGCAAGGCAACGAGAATGAGTCCACATTCAACTCAAAGAAGTTAGAATTAAAGGTTGCATTTAAAGCAAAAGCTACTTTGAAGACTTCTACTCCAAAAAGGACTTGACCTAGCTAATGCCTATATATACTTGACATATTTTGTAATTTAGACAACTTAGGTTTTCCATTAGGCATAGTTTAGGTTTTCTTTCCGCCATTTTGTTCTAAATTCTCTCTTGGGTTTGGGTTATGTTGTAAACTAGTGTGAGAACGATTGTTTAGGAATTAAGTTTATTTTTACAATAAAACTTCAAGGTTTTCTTATTCCACGCTCTTCATAGTTTTCAATTAAGTTCGAAAGATTAGTTGTCAACTATCTATTTGTTCGGTATCGAGAGAGTCGAACTCACGAAAGGGATAAGTACGATCCTCATCATAATCAGGTGTTGATAAATTCGGCCTAGACATAGGTACAAGTTTAAAGTGGCTAATAGAGGACGAACCAAAGTTGTTGTCTTTGCAAGATTCACGCTGTGATGGGTATCATTTACAGTGGGCAACAACAATATTCTGACTTAGACATAAGCGGGATCAATATCGAAGTGTTCTGCCGAGCCTTGAAGGTATGTCGAGTTTGCCGTCGAGCCAATCTTCCGTTCCACTATCGAGGCAGCGAAAGCATCAAAGCAACCAATCTATCATCCTCCGCCGAGGTAGCAAAGTCTGGCAGCGCAAAGCATCTTAACCTATTCAACACAGTTTCACACTAGGGAGCAGCATAACCTGACCCATCCTATCACCCTGATCTTTTCTATAAGTTACTTGTGTTTTATTTACTTTCAATTCTTTTATAAACTAAACTTACTTGTGCATTTAATTTTCTTTGTGCAGGAATTTCAATTCGAGTAAGCTGTCCAATCCCTGTGGGAGGCAATATCTTTTATACCATAACTTGACAAGAGTGTGCACTTGCACTCATATTTAGAGAACACCCAAAAGCTTTACAAGTTTTTGGCGCCGTTGTCGGGGATTGGCAGCAGTAAATTCATTTTTATATTTCTACACTTTTATTTTAATTTGCATTTAGTTTTTATTTTTCTATTATATTCGAAAAAAGAATTTTACAGTTTCCTTTGCTAGTACATGACTAGAGCAAATCCAAAGGGCGAAATCGTTTTCTTTGACGACATCGAATGAAGAGCAAGAGAAATTAAGAAAGAAGTCAGAGAAGCCCTAGGAAAAGCAAAGGAAGAGGTAAAAGCAAAAGCAAAAATGGTTAACGGCCAAGACGATAACCCTGCCATCGATGCCCGTATCGGTAAGGATGGGCAGCAAGATCTTCCACCCAGACAACAACAGCAAGTTCCATCTAGACAACAACCCCCAATTCTACCCAGGCAGCAACAATATGTAAGAACCACCAGGGACTATTTGGAGCATGACTTCAGGGGATTTGACCCAACTGTTGCAGAGCCTGAAATTGAAGCGGACCATTTTGAGTTAAAGCCTGTGATGTTCAACATGATCAACACATTGGAGCAATTTGGAGGAACTGCCATAGAAGATGCTCGGCAGCACTTGAGAGGATTCCTAGACATATGCAGAGCATTCAAGATACACGGAGTCCATCAAGATGTGCTAAAGCTGAGGTTATTCCCATATTCACTGGGGGATAAGGTGAAGAAGAGGTTGAACAACCAGCCGACAGGTTCATTTAGCACATGGACGGAGTTGTGCAAAGACTTCTTGGATCGTTTCATCCCATCTAATGTCACAGACAGGCTACGAAAAGAGAACACAACCTTCCGACAAGGGGATGACGAGCGAATGTATGAAGCATGGGAGCGGTACCAACAGATGCTCAATAACTGCCCGCTTCATGGTTTTCCAGCCTGGATGCAGGTGTCAATGTTTTACAATAGAGTGAACTACCCAACTCGAATGATGCTCGATGCGTCCGCCAACGGGATAATCCTCGACCAACCACCTGAGGAGGCACTACAGATTCTAAATAAGATTGCTAAGAACGACTACAAGTTCCTTGCAGCCCGCCGCGGTGGCATAAGACAGCCAGCTGTTGCAAATGAGGTAGAGGCCACAGAATCTGTTAATGCCCGTTTAGATAAGCTAACAGAGTTGGTGATGAACATGGCCAAGGGAAAGATATATGAGGCCAAAGTTATGGAGCCTTTTTGCGATGAGTGTTGGGGCAATCATGATTCCTCTGAATGCAGCGAATCTGCCAACTTCATGGGAACTTATGAGAGGAATAACAGGCCCAACACCAACACTTACAACTTCGGCTGAAAGAAGCATCCAAACTTCTCCTGAAGCAATCCAAACACAGCTGCAAACCCAACTCAGAAACTATGAGGATACCAACAGAACCTGTCCAGACAACCGCCTCAGCAACAACAGAATACGAGCAATAACTCACTTGAAAATACTTTACACACTTTTATATCTCGAACTAGTGATTTTATTGTTCGTACTAATAAATTTATTGATAAAACTGAGTCGTTTATAGACAGGACTAAGATGAGGATGAATAACCAAAAAGCTGCGATAAAGAACCTAGAAACTCAGTTTGGGCAATTCACGGAAATAATAAGCAGCATGACAATGGGTGATCCAGCAGTACAAATGCCGCAGCTCAACCCACGTACGAGCAATGCAAAGCCATATCAACCAGAAGTAGGAAACAATTGGATGAACCCAGAATGGAAAAGCAGCAGATGAACAGCCAACACATAAAGAACTACCTGCCACGACAACATCAATACCAGCTGCCTCGACAGATGATCCTCTACAGATCACATACCCATGCAAGGAGCGTATAGAGGACACCCGCCTGCCGCCACCTTTCCCCCAGTAGCTTAAGCAACAAAAGCAGGAGCACCAGTTCCGGAAATTCCTGGATATTCTGAAACAGGTGCACATAAATATCCCTCTCATCGAAACCATCCAGAACATGCCCAATTATGCGAAATACCTAAGGGACATGGTTTCTAAGAGGAAGGGAATTGGGAAGATCGAAACCATAGCTGTGACAGAAGAGTGTATGGCTATGCTGCAGAACAAACTGCCAGCCAAAAAGACAGATCCAGGCAGTTTCGTTATACCATGCAGAATCGGCAACAACCATGCAACGAGAGCCCTGTGCGACTTAGGAGCCAGCATCAACCTGATGCCCAAGGCAGTTTTCGATAAGCTAGGTATTGGGCAAGCCAAACCTACCTCCATTATGCTGAAACTTCATGATCACTGATTCGTACAACCGGAGGGTAAAATCGAAGGCATCTTAGCTCGAGTAGACAACCTTATTTTTCCAACAGACTTCCTCATCCTAGACTGTGAGGCCGATAAAAACGCCTATATCATCCTTGGGCGACCATTCTTGGCCACGGGCAGAATGTTAATAGATGTAGATCACAGGGAGCTGATAATGAGGGTGGACAATCGAAGCATTAAGCTAAATGTTCTACAGCCCCCCAAAAAGGAAAAACCAAGATGCCCAGACATTCAAGCTTCTAAGGTTAGCACTGAGATAGGGCATGACAGTAGTTGCCAGGGCAGGCCGCCGGATAGACAGAAGAACCCCAAAGAACAAGAGGACCCCCCAGGATGGAGAACAACATATCACCTCAGGAAGTGGTTATGTTTGGGAGATGCACCCCAATGCACTCCCAACATAACTTAATTAATTTTATTTTCTCTTTTTATTAATTTTCTTGTTTTAGGAATAGAATTAATTTATTGCAATTTATTTTCTTTTAGGATTAGATTTTAATCTAGTTAAATTTATTCTCCACATTTTTTCTTATTTTTAGAATTTATTTTAGTATTTAATTTTTTTTTATTTTTTAGGTTTTAGGTATAAAAGAGCCGGACCAAGAAGAAGGCTCAACAAGGAGCCCGCCCACCATCTCGCCAAGACAGCTTAGGGTGGCCCAGCGCAGAAATAGCGTAACGGCTAGTTGACCGCTAACGCCTAGCTGCCAACGACTACAAAATAATGGGCAGTAAACATGTAACGTGTGCAAAGAAATCTGCCCGTTGGGAATTTAATGCTGCCACGGCATCTCTCGGCACCATCTATATAAACCCCACTTCTCCCATTCATTTACTTTACTTTCATCTTCTTGTTATCCTATTCTTGAATCCACTACTCTCTTTTTCATTATCTTCTCTTTAGTTTCACATTACAACAAAACCCGTCTCACACATGGCATCAGCATCACAATCCAAAACCACCTTCCAAAGGTTCTACTCCTATAAAGATGCAAAACGGTACCGAACCCAGTTCACAAAGCAAGCAATATGGGAGGAACAAGGGTTCCATTACTCCACATAGACATGTGATCTAGGCCTTCAGCCTACTCTATTTGAGAAAATCCACAGCAAGGATTGGGAAATATTTTCACGACATCCAGAGGCGGCAAATATCAAGTTGGTTAGAGAATTCTATACCCACCACCCCCGATCAGAGATACCATTCGCATTTGTCTGAGGAGAGCCTGTCAAGTTAAACGATGTCGTCATCAACAGTTTCTATGGGCTCGAGATGAACGACAACCCACACGAAGAATGGAGGCAGTCACTGACGGTTGTCGACTATGACATAATCAAAGCTTGGCTGTGCGAACCCAACACCCCTTTATTGGCAGGAAAACATGGCGGCTCGATGTAACGCCGCTGAGTTCTACTTGAGCCGATGTTGTGGAACACCTTCATTAAAAGGCGTATGCTGCCTACCTCCCATAACTCCACCGTAGATCGGTCGCGTCTTGCTCTCATCCACTCCTTCATGGTGAACATGCCAATAAATGTTGGAGAAAAATCTGCAAGGAAATCCACAACTGCTTTTGGAAATCAAAGGGCCATATGTACTTCCCATCTCTCATCATAGGCCTATGTGCCAACTTCAACGTTCCCTCGGATCCAAACGATGAGATGACAGCCGCCAAAGAGGGCTGGACCAGAAAAGTCCGCCTGCAGATAATGTAGGCCCAAGAGACATAACCAATCACACCGAGCCAGCTACACCAGCAGCCTCAGGCAGTATTGACGCTGCCCAGAATAATGGAGTCATTGCCCTAGTCCGCACTCTTATCGACAACAACAAACGCATAGAGCAGCATCAATTGACATTCATGAAGTACGTGAGAGAGGTCCAAGAGGCTTTTGTGACCTATCTTCTTCAAAAATTTCCCAATGACGCCCCCACCCTGCCCACATTCCCTGTAGATCTAGCCGCCATAGCCGAGCCCAAAAAAGGAACTCCATCAGAAGCAGATGCCCGCCACGCCACCTTTCACCGTTAGATGCCCTCTCCAACATATTACCCGTCCTACTCCGCCACCTCCACCTCCAACACAGTGGCAGACACTCCCGAGAGGCATCAACAACATTTCTCTCCATCCTACACATCATAAACGGTGGCAAATAGCTCCCAGTCCAATGAGGTTGAGTAGCCGACAGTAGCACCAACAGAACCCATGGCGACAGAGGATCCACCGGCAGAACCCATGGCAGAAGCAACCAGAAAGAGAAAATGGCACATCATCTCCGCCGAGCCAGAGGAAGAGGAGTTTGAATCGGAGCCAAACCAAAGTGCAGCTCCTCACCCCACTCCTAAGAGAGTCATGCCGCCGCGGACAACAAAGATATCACCTGCCAAGTCTACCGTCTGGACACCCGCCAGCCGCCACCTTGTCATCTAGTCTTCATCCTCTTCCTCCTTCGTAGAGAAGACCCCAGCTTCTTCTCAGCCTTCCGCCAACTTCTGGCGTTATTTCTTTTCTTTTCTTTATTTTACTTGCTTATTTTTATGTTTTAATTATCTTACTTGTATTTAATTTTTCTGTTTTTCTTTTGTAATTTATTTTGTGCATTGAGGGTAATGTCCATCTCGAGTTTGGGGGGGGGGGGTTAGCACTCATATTGTCTAGATCATATTCTAGTAGCATATAGATTACATTGTACTTGCCTTAAAAATTAATCAAAAAAGAAAAATTTTGTTAGAACTTGTGCCTATGATAGGATAGCCGACTCTAAATTTTCGCACCAGTTAAAAAGAACTTAATTTTGGGGAAAGCATGAAGTAAACTTAGAATTTTTCTATAATTGCCAAAAATTAAAAACACTAATGTTACTTGTTGAATCTGTTAGAATTTCTGATAAACACTGTCTGCTTGAATTATTTGCAAAATTCTAACACTGGTTGCAGGTAGCCACTGAGGCAGGCAACAAAAAGAAAAAGAAAAGCACTGCCACGGCAAGAAAGAAAATTTTATGCGGTCTTTCCTTAGAGGTGCCCGAAACCGGCTCTAGGAAGAATCATGTGCAAGGACACTCCTGTGCTATCAAAGTCCATGCATATGAAAATCCTTGAAGTGACGGAAAAATTAGCATGGGTGAATGAAAGTCTTCACGGGATGACTCTGCTCAAAGGGTTCGGTGTAGAACTAATGTTTTGATATAATAATTGAAAAATAGTTTTGGACTAAATTGAAAAGATTTCAAAAATGCCTTTAAGTTTAAACAACTTGAAAATAAGTTTGTGGATGTTTTAAATGGTTTTGGCAATATTTGAAATGTTTTTAAATAGCCAAACTAGGTTTTTCAAGGTACCCGTTTCGATACAGGATAACTTGTTTCGAAACAGTTTGAAATTGCTAAAACTCGTACCGAAATAGGGCTTGCCCGTTTCGTTACGGAGGGTTTCGGTTTCGAAACACCCCTTTGGTGTTTCGATATGCCCAACGGTCTAAACCTCCCCAACGGTCAAATTTTCCCAACGACTTTTTAAATACAGCTCAATGGTAACTCGTACCGAAACGGTTTGTAACCGTTTCGATACATCTGAATACCGTTTTTGATATGGCTATAGGCGTTTTGATATGGCTTGCTGCATCAGGCTTCAATGGCTAGTTCTGAAGAAGGCCATTCCGATACGGGCACGCTTGTTCCTAAACAGACAGCACCATAACTGCAATTAATAAGGGAAATAAAGTCTAGAACGGCTCCAAAACATCCCTAACGGCCCCAAAACATCCCTAACGGCCACAAGCTCAATTGGGACTATAAATTGAAGGCTGGAACAATTGAAGAAGTTTCGAGACAACATCTAAGCAATATGGTCAAGAGAATTAAAGTCTAAATCTTTATCTTACTATTCTCTTGTACATAGTCTTTAGAGAGTGAACTTTATTGTAAATCCTTTTACTCTTGTGAGCTTAAATTTGTGTAAACACCTACCTTGTGAGGTATTAAGTTTACCAAACCAATCCCTTGTAAAAGGAGAGATTCTAGTTTAGCCTTGAGAGAAAAACTAGAGTTGGTTCTATCTTAGCCAAGTCCAAAAGATAGGGTTGTAACGGTTTCCTCCTAAACTGGGAAAAGGGGACGAATTCATTGTTGAGTGAATTGAGAAATCCTTAGTGGTGTGCTAAGGTAGTGGATGTAGGTGCTTGTTAGAAGGTCGAACCAATCTAAAATCATTGGGTCACTGTAATCACTAATTTTGTCCATACCTTAAACCCTTTGTGTTTACTCTAGGGCTTATAACTGGGCTATGAAAAATAAAAGAAAAAAGAAAAGAAAAAGAAAAAGAAATAATAAGAAAAAAATCCTAAACATTATCTTTACTATATTTGTTAGTCTAATATGTACACCATGCTTTGGTTATTATATTATTGCTATTACTTTGGCCTTATATTTATGTATGTTTTTATTATTAGTATTATGTGATTTATCTCTTTTAGTCTTTACTTTGTATATTTATTATTATTATTATTATTATTTATATCATCTATTTATCATTATATTATCGTTACTTATTTATTGTTATTATTTATATTATTATTAACTATGATTACTATAACTAATGTATATAAATAAACAAAACCCAACACACAAATAAATCAACCCATGAATAATGAATAAGCCCGAATTGTTTATTTAAGTCAGTCCATTACAAACCAATATATATATATACATAAGACCCAAAAGCCCGTACATACTCAACCCAACTTGAGCGAAACCCTAACACTCTAATTTGTTTTCGCGCAACCAACCAACGACCTTAGATCTGGCGGCGATCTAACGGTCCAAGATCGAGCCCTCCAAAAACCCTAGCTAGGGTTACCATCAGGCCAGACGCCGCACAGGCTTGTAGCCGTCAAATCTGTTTTAGATCTGACGGTCCAGATCTCGTCTCGGTTTGAAACCCTAGCGTTCTGTCTCCCGTTTAGTGCCGCACGGGTCCCTGGCCATTAGATCAAACGCCATCAACGGCTCAGATTTGGCCTCAGATATAACCCTAGAAGCAAACCCTAGCTGATCTTTGGAGCGCCGCGCCGCATCAATCTTAGCCACAGATCCGAGACGCATCGAATGACTGCGACCGCACCACGAGCGTGAACGTTACACGCGCGCCCTTTCACATGCCTCATGCACGCGTGCCAAGACTATGCTTGACCACCACCACGCCTCTTTCCCGTTTCGGCAAGACGGGCATGCACCAACAAAAAACACAAAAGTCAGAAGACTGAAAACAATTCACGGACAAAAAACCCCCTAAGGTCAACTAGACAAAGGCAGAAATCAGAGATGAAAAAGAGGATATTGTACTTGTAATTTTATTTTACTTTGATATAGTCTCGATATAAAAGAAAAATGAGAAAACGAATGTAAACCCTTAGAGAGAAAAGGGGGAAACTTTCGAATTCAAAGCAATACAATCATTTCCAGAGGTATCCTCTCTTCCTTTTCAGATTTGTTGCATGCATACAAAAAAAACTAAGAAAGAAGGGGTTCGTGGGTTTACCTTTTGGAGGTCGTTTCGAGACCCTTCCGGCAAAAATCCCTTAGGGGTGAGCCCTAGGGTTTCGTACTCTAAAATAACAGAGAGGGATCAATCTTCTTCCTTTTTTTCCTTGCCGACTCGTTTTCCAAGGCGCGACGCTTCAGGCCTTCTCCGATGACAAGCCTGTGGCCTTCACGGCCGGCGTGGGTGAACCGAAAGGCTGATTTTGCGGCGTTTTCTTCTCCAGTGTTTTCCCGAGAGAGTAAAAGGGAGAGGGGGCTTTATTTTTTGCTTTGGGGCGGATTGCTCAAAAGAGAAAAAAAAAACTAAAAAAGCTTGGTTTTTATATTACCGCAATGTTTTAAAATTGGTCTTAATTCACATTTGAGCCTCTCGTGTTTGAGAAATCATGTCCACAGCCCTTATGTTTTTCCAAATCATAACAATTTCACCCTTATTTAATTAAACAATTCATTTCCTTTTTAAGGATAAACCCTTTTGAACCCTTAAAATCTCGATTTCTATTAAATTTTCGTTCCTAAATCTGTGGTTTAATTGCATAATCAATCTTGTAATTTACGCATGTTTAGATTTCAGTTTGTCTACTGTTCATGCTTATTTGATCTGATTGTATTGTGACTTTGGTGAGAATGTGGTTGCGCATATTATATGAATTTTGTTTAGGGATGTCACATGATTACGTATGTGTATCTATATGATATATAGTTCTCATGTAGCCATAGATATATTTTATGATTTCGTAGGGTTGTGCATATATATATATATATATATATATATATATATATATATATATATATATATATATATATATATATGTTTTTGTGCATGGTTATATGAATCGTATAATTTACGTGAAATATTGAATCTGCATACCTATCATGTTTTTATGTATGTCCATTTATGTCATTTATGCCATTACATGCCATGTCTCTTGCTCTATATGCCTCGTTTAATTCTTTTTATTAGTCGTATGATTTAATGTCTCGTTTATTATTCCCATAAGGCGCATCCAGAATATAAAATCGTAATGCGATGTCTTTTTATTCGGGAACGAATGAGGCCAGTACCAATCGTAGTGGTGGTTGTTCAGACGTTCTTTCTCGAATACTAAGACTTTTTAAATCTACTCACACGTATAACCAAATTTCGTTACGATTCGTCACTTTAATTCACAAAATTTAATATTAATTAAGCGGTAATGATTTTGGTATCAATTTTGGGCACGACGGGGGTGCTCATCATTCCCCGCGTGTAATCGACTCCCGAACCCATTTTTCAAAGGAAAATCTCTGGTTTTAATTTCGGTGTCCAGTCTACCATTTTTAAATGGCCGGTGGCGACTCCTCTTTATTTTTAAAACTCAATTTCTTTAATCCGATTAAATTTTCAAAAACCAACTAAAATCCGATTCTTCCAAGTGACACCCATATTTTTTAATTTTAGTCGCTACAGTCACTTGTCTACCTTTATTTCGATTTTAGCCAATTCAACCACCAAACATTTACAACCCTCCATGACGGTTTCGGTGATCGATTTGAGCGTGCTATAAACCCAACATTCGGGGTTTTGTAGTTTGCTCCTATCTTAATTTCAGACTAAGAGAGTAGTTGTGATGAGCTGAATCCCTTATTGCCATGATTAAATAACCGTGCTTAATTATGTTGCCTCGGCAACAACTTTATATACCATGACAACATCCTTGTTTACTTAGATATTCTTCAGATTCAGCCTGTACACCATTTCTGCACACACTGCAGTGAATTGTAGTTTAATTTTGAGGTAATTTATGCTCTTCTTCTCTTACTAATCTAATGTAGGTGCCACGACCTTGAGGTGTTAAATCAAGTTTAAAACAGGTTTATCTTTCTGATTAAGTTCAAAGGGCAAGTATGTTTAGGTTTGCATTGCTTGAAGACAAGCAATAGTTCGAGTTTGGGGGGTGTAAAGTGCTCATTAGTCCTATATTTTATATACATTGCATCTCATATTATTGATGTTATTAAGTACATTTTAGGCATAATTAGGTTCATGCATTGCTTATTTACAGCATTATTTACTTTGCCATGATTTTATTGATTATCTTTTATTTGGTTAGGAAAAGACAATGTTTTATTTAGTTTGCATTTCAGGGCTAGAAGTTGTTAGGAAAAGGACAGACTAGAGGAGAGAATGTAGAGGCAGTAGACCAGGGAGCTGTACTGATGCAGTTCCAAGAAGAGAAAGCCGCTGCTGAGTACCTGTCGCCACCATACTTGCCGCCCAAGGCAGCAAGCTGAGGAATTGGAGAATTGGAGTGCGATCTATAGAGCAGAAAATCCTGATTCAAAAGATGCCAACAACTCAATTTTCTGACGCCTGGAGTAGCAGACAGAGCTTTCGAATGAGGAAATCAAGATAACTTGTTGTGCAAGGCAACGAGAAGGAGTCCACATTTAACTCAAAGAAGTTAGAATTAAAGGTTGCATTTAATGCAAAAGCTACTTTGAAGACTTCTACTCCAAGAAGGACTTGACCTAGCTAATGCTATATATATTTGACATATTTTGTAGTTGTAGACAACTTAGGTTTTCTCTTAGGCATAGTTTAGGTTTTCTTGCCGCCATTATGTTCTAAATTCTCTCTTGGGTTTGGGTTATGTTGTAAACTAGTGTGAGAACGGTTGTTTAGGAATTAACTTTGTTTTTGCAATAAAATTTCAAGGTTTGCTTATTTCATGCTCTTCATAGTTTTCAATTAAGTTCGAAAGATTAGTTGTCAACTATCTATTCGTTCGGTATCGAGAAAGTCAAACTCACGAAAGGGATAAGTACGATCCTCATCCTAATCAGGTGTTGATCAATTCGGCCTAGACATATGTACGAGTTTAAAGCGGCTAAAAGAGGATGAACCAAAGTTGATGTCTTTGCAAGATTCACACCGTGACGGGCATCATCTGCAGTGGGCAAGAACAATATTCTGACTTAGACATAAGCGGGATCAATATCGAAGCGTTCTGCCGAGCCTTGAAGGTCTGTCGAGTTTTCCGCCGAGCCAATCTTTCGTTCCTCTGCCGAGGTAGCGAAAGCGTCAAAGCAGCCAATCTGCCATCCTCCGACGAGGCATCAAAGTCTGGCAGCGCAAAGCATATTAACCTATTCAACACAGTTTCACACTAGGGAGCAGCATAACCTGACCCATCCTATCACCATGATCTTTTCTATCAATTACTTGTGTTTTATTTACTTTCAATTCTTTTATAAACTAAACTTACTCGTGCATTTAATTTTCTTTGTGTAGGAATTACATTTCGAGTAAGCTGTCCAATCCCTGTGGGAGACGATATCTTTTATACTATAACTTGACAAGAGTGCACACTTACAATCATATTTAGAGAACACCCAAACCCTCTGCATGAACCATTACCCTAATCTCTTTATATTTCTCAAAACATTTGGGGATTACGATCTGAGAGAAAGTGCAAGGGATTTTATATCTGAAACTCAAAATCGTATGGGTTTAGGAAAATCAGTGAAAAGGGTAGTTTAACTTTAAGTTTGTTTGCGACATTTAGAAGTTGCTTAAAAATTTAGGATTCTATTGATTTCTAAAAGAGTAAATTTGTTGAGCAATTTGTCCCAAAATTTTTATTTGTTGCTGTGGAATCAGAGTAACGGAGAGTCGTATTCTTCGTACGAGGAGTATGGCAAGCATGACATATGGTGAGTTATTTACCCTTTTTTTATTTGTTCGATAGGTTTAGGGATAAATGATTGTTCCATTGAAATCAATTAACAACAATATTTGAGGGTTCTTTTTTGTGTTTAATGTTTCAATACATTGAAATAACTGTATGTGTGTTTTTTTGTCTTGTTGTGCCACTTTGTGTATTGCTTTCATTGTTTATTCTGTCATATTAAGGTTTTTTGTCTTGTTGTGCCACTTTGTTTATTCCTTTAGTCGTTATGTTATGTCACATTGTGTTTGTTGTAGACATTAAAATAAGCGTTGGTGGGGTAGCATAAAATATTATATTGCATTCATATTCATGACTTTGTGTTCGTGGGACCATATGCTATATTAAATTTGTTTTGGACTTGTGCTGGTGGGGGCTACAATGACGAGAGAAAACAAACACATTAAAATGCTTGTACCTAATAGGTAAAGATACGTAGACCTAAATTAAGAAACATATAAGATCTTGAATGCACATAATTAAAAGTTTATTATATTTTTTATTAGTAGTAAAAACTATTAGTTTATAATTTTTTTAGTATATTAGATAAGATAATGTTATAATGTTATATAATGTTATAATACGAGTATTAAAAATTAACAAATATATATTCATTATTTTACAAGTACTTTTTCAGAGTATTGCACATTAATTTTTCATCATGGTGGATATGTTATGAATCATCCCAAACTGGAGTATACTGATAATAAAGTTAACTTTTTTGATATGTGCTTTATTGACAGCATGTCTATGCTTGAATTGTATGATATGGTTAAAGAGTTAGGATATTCTACCCCACTTAACATGTATTGGAGACAATCAGGGGGTATGTTAAGGGTTAGTCCACTAAAAACTGACAGTGATGTGTTAAGCATGTTAGGTTCTTTGTCAAGAACAAATATGTACATGTTTACATAGAAGAAAATATGGGACAATTTGCTGATATAAATATTGAAACTAAAATCAATGCTGAATTTTTTTTGAAACTTCTTGGATTGATAAAGATGAAACTATTTGATTTGATGAAGTTGATTTTGTTGACATTAGTTCTAGGAATGGTGAAACTCTTAGAAATGATGAACCTGTTAGAAACTGTTAGGAATGATGCATCTGTTAAGAATGATGACAATATTAGTGATGATGAAGAATCAAATTATTTACCTTCTAATAGCCATGATTCTGACAGTCCATCAGAAGACAGTGACAATGATTTAGCTGATGGTGATGATGAGGTATGTGATGTGCATATGAAAGTTGGTAGGGATATTCTTGGATTTAATACATCCACAGGGAATGACAATGAGAAAAATGACAGTGAAGCATGTGACTGGCTGTTAGAGAAGAAGAATCATGCACAATGGTCAAAATCGCATTTTTCAACAGATTGTAAATCTGACATGCTCCTCAACAAATTTTGTGAAAGCTTTAACAAGGTAAAAATTTAAACTTTTAATTTCTAATTTATTCAACATCTAATTTTGGTTTTGTGAAAGCTTTACTAACTGGCAATTTTTTTTATTTTTGTTACATGTGAAGATGATTTTAGAATCAAGAGACAAACTAATTTTGACTATGATGGAGATGATCAGATGCAAAATTATGAATAGAATTGCCACAGAGACTGAGGCTGCTAAGAAAAATGTTGGGTCACTTTGTCCAAAAATTCAGAAAAAAATGATGCAGCTATTGTTCAATCATTAAGGTATTTAGTAGATTATGTTTTCAATAATTTATTTAAATGTCATATTCTATTTTAAATATACCAAAAATCTTATATCTATGTTTGTTGTAGATGTTGGCCAAGGAATGCTGGTAACAATATGTATAAGGTCCCTGCTGGACTTGAATATCAACATGTTGTAGATTTAGGATCACATACATGTAGCTGTAAAAAATGGGATCTTACAGGTATGATTCTTTTAATTTAAAAAAATAATCTTATCTTACCATGTGACTTAAGTTGAAGAAGCTAATTATATTAGATGTTCTTTATAGGAATTTCTTGCATGCATGCATGCTGTAGCTACCATTTTTATGTGAGAAGAAAGGCCTGAATTTTATGTTGACAATTGCTACTCTAAAGAGACTCAATTGATGATATATTCTCACCATGTAAGACCATTAAGAGGACCAAAGCACTGGGCTCACATTCAGACAAATGATCTCATCTTGTCATCTGTAATTAGAAGACTTGTTGGAAGACCTCAAAGAAATAGAAGAAAAAAGGTAGAAGAGATATTAGCAACAATTGACATACTGTCAAAAAAAAAGAATTATTCGAATGACTTGTAGGAAATGTGACAATACATGCCACAATAAGAGGTCTTGTAGAGGACCAGTTGGTGGTAACATACCTTTTCCTTCCAATGTCAATGCAAAGGTTCCAACAAAAAAGACTACAAGGGCTGCCACTTTTAATGCCCCTCAATCAACACCTACAAATGTGCCTGCTACATCCAATGTCTCTGTCTCTACTGCCCATGTTGCACCAGCACAAAGAATTTCTAAACTTCATGTAAGTGTATTATTAACTCATTATTATACGTATTTTTAATTTTGTTTCATGAACTCATCCACTGCTTATACTATTCATTGTAGGTTAGGAGATCAACAAAGTTCAATGCATCAAGTTCGAGCCAAAATCTTCAACCAGAGAGTCAACACGTTGAAGGCTCAGTCAACACTATCAGATGGATGCTTTCGGGCCAAAATCATCAATCAACGAGCCAACCTCTTCAACTAGAGGACAAAACAGTCAAGTTTCAGCCACAATTGTTAGATGGATGCCTTCTCAATGCCAAGCTCAAACACAAGAGGATCCTGCTTCAAAGAGGTCAAGATGGAGATGACCAACTTTAAGTACATCGGTGAATGCCATTTTATGATATTTTTGTGAATGTGACTAGTATTTTATGAATACTATTTTTTAAAATGGCATTTTCATTTGAAACTGAATGTTACTGTTACTTAGTTGGAACTGGCCAACTTTGAGTACATTGATAAATTTCATTTTATGATATTTTTGTAAATGTGACTGGTATTTTGTAAATAGTATTCTGCGAATACTATTTTTTGAAATGGCATTTTTATTTGAAACTGAATGTTATTGTTACTTAGTTGGAACTGGCCAACTTTGAGTACATTGGTGAATGCCATTTTATGTAAGTCTTTAGGTACTTTGTGATCATTTGAGGTTTTTTGTTAAAGGTATTTTATGGTCATTTGAGGTCATTTAAAGGTACTTTGTGATCATTTTAGGGATAATGGCACAAAAGCCCCCTACAGTTTACAAAATTTGTCAATGTGGACATTTATGTCATTATCCTATCATTTTATAATAGTTTTTTTTCTTCTTATTTTGCTTCTTTGAACCTGTTACCATTTCATTTTGAGTTCTGTTAACATCAAACCATTCGCAACAGAAATGATAGTAAAACTATTTTATTTTATGCTCCGTTAAGACTAATCCATTCATAATAAAAAGCTCTATTAATGAAACAAAACTAAAAAAAAATTAACATTCACACTAATCCATTCATAATAAAAATCTCTATTAATGAAACAAAACTGAAAAAAATCCTAACATTCACAAAATTGGAGTACCCATTAATCCATTCATAATAAAAATGTTCTGTTGACACTAATCATACATTCACAACAGAAATAGTACAATTTCATAAAACCAACATAGATTAACATATCGTTTGTTCAACAAAATACTACATCATATCATAATGTCATACAACACCTAACATTTCATACTATAAAAAACATAGCTTAACCAGCTCTATTTTTAACCTTTGAAGTACCCACTAAAAAAAAACCCTTTTATCTTCAACCTTTAAAATACCCACCAAAAAATTTCTCTTATCTTCAACCTTGCATCATTTCTTATCCATGAAAAAGTAGTCAGAATAATAGAACATATAAGTGCAAGAAACCAAGTTATTCTCTCATTTCTTCTTTCCCTATCATTAGCCCTAATTTTTCTTAGGAGTCCAACAAGAAAAAAATTTGCACGCGGATTCACTAGAGATTCATACCATCGAAAAAATGATAAAAAATTTTAAATGGGTTACCGTAATTGCTACAACCAAAAAATTATCTTATAGGATTGTCATATGACCATGACGTCTTTAACATCGTCGGCTTTCCACAACGGCAGAACGAAATGATATCGGACTGACTCGTTTCTTCCATCTCTTTCATCCTTCTAGCTTCCTGTTGGCCCCCTACTCTCTTTCTACCGTGAATGAAAAATGAACGTTAGATTTAGGGGTTCTAATTAGTAAATAGGGGCTTTATATACCAACATCATTTTTTAAAATTATTTTAATAAAATATCCACGTTGGCATGCCTACATGGCACATAAAATATTAAAATAAGCAATGTCACAACAAAATCGTTAAGTTGACGGTGGAGTGATGAAAAAAACCAATGTTGAAGGTTGAGTTAGTAAATTAGAAAAATTGAAAGTTGAGTGACCAAAATAGGAGTGAGAAGATTGTTGAGTGATGATCAGTGCAATTTACCCTTCTTTTAATTTTTATTGGTTATACACATGTTGTCTTACAATACTTTCCATGTTCGGGGTGCGAGGCTACCTCTTTCAACTATATCATCTCTAAGGTTTGAACCCGCGTTCTCTCTTTAAGAGTGTAATTTACCTTACCAATATATACACCCAACACTTGTTGGTTTTATTTCTTATAATTTTATTAGCAAGAATTGTTATATTATTTCATTACAAGACTCGTCTCACTATGAGTGATGGGTTGATTTGTACAAGTATTGAAATTTATATGCAACTAGGAATTGGTAGCGGAGGTCTCTTCCATTAGAATTGGCACCCTGAAATTGTGGAGATTTGGTCTCCATTAAAATTTGGTAAATTAAATTTAGCTCTTTAAAAATTTAAAATTTTTTATTTTGATATGTTCAAAGTTTTTTAAAATGTTGTCATATTTCAAAAATTTTAAATATCTTTACTTAAGTCATCTTTTAAAATTTTTAAATTTCTCATTAAATCTTAAACATTTTGGAAAATTTAAATCAAGTAACTAAAATTTTAAATAAACACTCTCACATCTCGACGACCACCAACAACAACATCGAAACAACAATGACTACGTTGTTGCTTTCTGTAAGCTTCTCATCTGATTTTTTTTTCTTACCATCATTTTCCTTGAATTTGAAAAACAATATATATATATATATATAGGGATAGGATTCAGTTACACAGTGTAAAACTCTTTAAGTTTTACACATTTTTTGGTTCATTGGATGAGTGAAACGGGTGGATAAGATTAACAGTAGAATATGTGAAGATTATCACTTGGGGAAAAAAGTAAGGAGTTAATCTCAGCCATCCATTTCCCCCATCCAACGATCCAAAAAACGTGTAAAACTTAAAGAGTTTTACACTGTGTAAGTCGATCCTAACTTATATATATATATATATATATATATATATATAATGTAACCCTCTCGTCCTGGGCTAGCCGACAGACCGGTTCGAATAGGTTGCACGGGGAAACCGAAGCGAAACCGTTAAGGCTCCACTCCGATTAGCAACCCTAAAAAATTTTCATTTAATTATCTTGTCTAAATATTACATTTAGTCCTATGTGCGAAAACGTCAGCGAATAACGATATAGAAAACATCCAAGCAGACATAAGATAACTTAATTTACCAAGTGACATGTTAGTCCAATTACATGCTTACAAAACCAAACCATACATAAAAGATACACACGAACCTGACAAGGAAGCTTACAAACAATCGGGACTAAAACACAACATCCGAGAACCTTTGAAGATGCCAAAAAGCCAATTTACAGGCCTGTGTTTCGTAACAGGCTTGCCCGTTCTGAAACGCAGGCTCCAGTTTAAAAGTCAGACCAGGCCGTACCGATACGGTCCACTTCGTTCCGGTACGAGGGTCTACAATGTCAAAACGTTTCGGAACTGGTTTTGAAATAGGCACTCATAGTGGCAAATCGTATCGAAACGCGTACCGAAAGAGGAGCTCACGGTGTCAAATCGTATCAAAACGACACCACCCCCATTCCGATACGAGTATCCCTGGAGCTACAACCGTTATGAAACAACCACGAGCGTTTCGAAATGCCTGCACACAAAGTGACCCGAAAACAGTTTTATGCATCTTCAAACATCCCCAAACTTGCCCCAAACACCAAAGATCACAAGCAACCAATCATACAACAATATCTAGTGGCAAACACATCCTACAAAGAGCATATTTAAACGATCAAGCATGCATATGAGACGTTTAACTATCAAGGAACATACATCCACATAAGCATTACATAAATAAGGTTTACATGCCTTTCACACAAAAACATAATCATCTCATAAAACATGGGTTACAATTCTTCAACACAAAATCATAGGCATTTAACAACATTAAAGCTAACATAGGAGTCTAACAAACGGTCCTACAACACATAGCATCCCCATTGCTATCTATTATATTATTTAAGAAAAACCATACTTGAGCAGCAACAAACGCTCTTGGGTGCCCCTTTCTTGCTCCTTGCTAACTTTCACACTAATGATCTACATTGTCGAAATGAGAGCGTAAGCTTGAAAGCTTAGTGAAGGAGCTCAAAAACAAAACATCGACAATGCAGGGTCCAAAGCATGGTATCTATAAGACATTCACAAGGCATACATTAGCACTCACACAACAACATAACCAAACGCTACAAGGATGCATGAACATGACATCTTACCTCATGTTATGCTAAACCAGGATGTAACAAATCATCTTACACATCAACCAAACATTAAATGAAGTATATTGGTAACTATATAGCTTACTCAGATATGTGGATAACTTTCGTTGGGATTTTCGCCCCAACGTACTCAAACAACAATATTACCTTATGGTGGGATTTCACACATCACTGTTTCTTTACGGATGGGATTCCACTCATCATCACACACATACATTTTTCGGTGGAATATTACTTCACCGTACTCTTCCTTGGTGACTACACATCACCAAGGCCACGCGCGAATTCGACTCTTATTGTGTGCATACTCATCCTAATGATCGATCATTTATACCCGGTAATTATAACTAGTGCCAACATACTAACCAAGTCTCAATATGATTTCACAATCATGCAGCACAACACACCAATCACCATCATGGAACATCAATATATCGCAACATGCATAAACGAACATGTATCACACAAACCACATTTGCACATTTAACAAGAAACTCATAAAGTCAAACAAGAGATTAAGCTACCAACTTAATCTCCACATTAGATTGGCCTACCAAGCACAATCTAATACCTCAACCACACACTTTGAACCAATTTAAAACCATTTTTAAACAATCCACTCACCAAACACCTTCAATACAAGCTAAGAATGCAGATCAAGCCTCTAAATTTCTCGGAATCGAGCTCGAAGCTTCTCCAACGGTTTCTCTTGTTTCTAATCAACCAAAAACAGCGTATTACTCAACGAATCATCCACAAAACCACTGCCACAAATCAGATTACAATCTCAAGACCATTTCACTACATTTCCAAACCAAGAACTAACCCAAAATCTCCATTTTCGGACTTACACACAACCCAGCAAAAATCCATCGATTCCAACACCCAAAATCATCACTAAACATGCTCAAAACAAACCTCAAGCATAACCACACCATCAGCCCAACTTTCCCTCACAAAACTACCTCAAAAACTCAAGTTTTCTACCCTTTAACACACCCACAAATACCCATTTCGAGATTTCCACAAAATCTGACTATTTTAAGATATGATACACCTAAGGGCATGATTATAACATATATTAACTTTACAAATAAAAAACCCAATGAAAAACTATTAAAGCTTCCACCTTTTTCTTAAAACTTGAACATTGAAATATCACAAAAATGGAGTTTAAGAAAAACTAAAACCATAAAAGCGTTAAGGATGATGAGGAGAAGTCAAAAACACGTTTACCTTGATGAAAGCTCTTGAAATCGTGAAGGGAAGAGATGGAATAGTGACTTGGGTTGGGGAGGTTTTTGGTGTCGTGAGTTTTAGAGCAGGGAAGAAGATGATAGCTTTTTCTCAAACATGTCTTTTACTTGTCTCATTTCAATTATTTAGAAAATTATAATTTTGCCCTTAATGAAATCTCATGGCCCTTTTAATTAAAACCAAGCTCATTTTTATTTAAAACAAGCCCAACGACGCGAACCCGATTTACACACTTAACACCCGACCCCCAAACTCGGGTGTTACATAAAAGGTTAGGATCCACTTACACATAATGTAAACTTAATAATTTTACACGTTTTTATTGGATCGTTGGATAGAGGAAATGAATGGTTAAGATTAACTCCTTACTTTTTTTTCAAGTGATAATATTCGCATATCCTACTATTAATCCCAACCATCCACTCCACCCATCCAACGATCTAAAATAAACGTATAAAACTTTAAAACTCTTACACTGTGTAATTGGATCATATTATTTTTCATATAAACTTCAATTTCATCATTTTGCTTATCAAAGATTATTCCTCCCGTTTATATATAAATCGATTTGTGAATTGTGGATACATGTCATAACTCATAAATTAGTATTTTATATAGATAAAAAGATATAATCAATTTTTTGTTAATTTAAAAAATGGCTAAATTAGACCAACGGAGTTGATCTAAGTGGTAAGTAGTTTTGTATTGCTTAAACAGGTCTCGAGTTTAAAGTGTTGTATATGCATAAAATCTTCATTAAGAAACTTACTCATCAAATTTAAGTGTGTGATTCGAATCAATTCAAATTAATCAAAGGTAAAATTCTAAAAATTAGGAGTGCAACAAAAAAAAAGGCTAAATTAAATACGGAAACCGAAATAAAACGCACGAAGAGGTGCAAAATCTTCGAAGGTAACTGCAAAAAAATCAGATGCTTCCGTAATTTGTCATCCTTCCTTGTTAGAGGATTTTTTTTATAAAAAACAAAAAAAACTCAACAAACTTGTTTAATTATAGGATAATTATTTGATATACTGGCGATAGAAACTAAAAGTTTCTACAAGCATCTTAGTTTTAGGGTTTAGGGACTTACTTTAAGGCGTATGGTTTAAGTGTTTAGGTGTAAAGGTTTTAAATTTAGGGATAGTGGTTGAAATTTACAATTTATGGTTATAATATAGGGTTTAGATTAAAACCTAAATCCTACCATATTAACCTAAACACTAATCCCTAACTTCTAAACTCTAAATTTTAACCATTATCTCTAAATTCTAAATCCCTACACCTTACACCCTAAACTAAGCCCCTAAACCCTAAAACTAAGGCGCTTGTGGAAACTTTTAGTTTCCACAACCAATGTATAGGATAATAATCCTTAATTATATAATAATTAAACTTTTTAAATTTTAAAAACATAAAATAGTATGTATTTAAACGCATCTTTCTAAATAGCCTAAAAATGATTATAAGGTAGTATTTGTTCATGCATACTCTAAATTTTTTGGCAATAGACACACACCTTGTAAACAAAGCGATTTGAACTTGAGTCTTTTAGGATGAACAAATTCGTTTTTCAACTGACACTATTTGTTAGGTTCATATTTAAACGTATTAAAATCATATTCTTCTGAATATTGAAATAACTATTGTATAATTGATATTAGTCCGATTTTCCTCTAAATTTAACCATATTTATGGATGTTTTAATTATTAATAAGTATTTTTTTTTTAATTTTGTAGGATATGCATTGTTGAATATCCTTAACACAGAGTATAAGAAGAGTCGCAAATGGAGTAGGCATTTGAAGTTTTTTCTAGGAGAAAATATAAAATATGTAAAAAAAACACATCTTGTTTTATTTATTAACTTTTTATTTTATATATTATTTTTATTAATTTTCTAATTTATTTTATTTTATTGAATTTTATATAATTTATATTATTATTATTATAGTTAAATATTATATTAACCATGTTTGATAAACAACTTTTTGAGTTAAGAATAAAAGTTTGAATCATTTTTAAAGGTATGACCGGTCAAATCTGTTAATTTAGATATTTAATAAACATCGAAATTAGATGGAAGCTCTCAAATTGAATATAAAAGTTGTAAAGACTTGTGTGTCCTTATCAATTATAAATTTTTTTTAAATAATTTAAATTTAAATAACTAATAAAATTAAAAAATAATTTCATAAATAAAAAATTTATATATACATTTTCCATTGATATGTTTTTTCAACTACCAAATTGATTACCTCGGACCTCGTGTAAAAAGATATTTTTATTGATTTTTTTAAAAATATAAAGTATTAATTACATTTCCCATTGATATGTTTTAGTTAATTTCATTAAATACTAATTAAAATTTTGTGTATATATTTAGCAAAGAAGAGATTCTGAAAATCTAGGTAGAGGCCACAGATGTAAAACCCAATCTTGATGTCAATGCACACAAATATTAGCTGTCATCTTATCACCACAGGTAATGTACATTTTGGATGTTGAACTTATCTTCAACTTTTAATTTTTACCAAATTACACCATTTAATTTTTATTTTATTAAATTAAATCATTTATAATAAAACCATTAATTAATTCTAAAAAATTAAAATTAACACATTTTTTCGCATATTACCATCAAATAATGTTTAATTAAAATTTAATTACATTTTGTTAAAATTAATAAAAAATATTAGTTATTTTTTAAATTTATTCAAATGAAATGAAGTAAAAGTGTCAATTTTAATTTTTACGAAAAAAAATATTTAACAGTGTTAGTATTAAATAACTTAATTTATTGGTAATAAAAGTTGACTGGTGTTATTTAAAAAGATTAAAGATTTGTAATCTAAATGAAAATAAATGTTAAATTTAGTGGTCTAAATTTTAAATTACACCTTTACCACTCACTCTTTTTTCGAGTTAAATTACCCCCACACACAATTTTGTTTGATGATACTTTAGTAACCCTAAAACCAAAATCCCCTGATTGTTTTGCTATGCAGTTAGGTATTGAAGCCTTAACCCTATGTCCAAAGAAGAACCAAAGTGAAAAGCACTGCGATTTCTGTATGATGGGTTCAAGCTTTGTTTCCCCATTGCCGGATGCTTCTTGGGTCGTTGGTGATTACATTGGCATGGAAAGTTGCTTTGATCTCTATAACAACGAACAGGTTTCCGGCGGTGAAAGGCGCGTGAAGCGCCGAGACCAGCCGAGGAAGATGGAGAAGAGGGAGGTTCCTCCGCCGTTACCATCGCTTGGTCGCAGCCAGAATCAGGCATCCCATATGGCTTGGGTGCTTAAAAGATATTACACGGACGATGGGCGGTTGGTTCTTAGAGAAGAGAAGGCTAAACAGCATGACTATTTACGGGCTCATCGATCCAATGGTCGTTTGACATTGCAGCTTGTTCCCTTAGATGGCGTTGAGGATAAGGAAGAAGAAAAGGAAGAGTCCATTGCTGAGACTGGGAAGTGCATGAACTACAGCAGTGTAAGAACAAGTCCCACATGTTATCTGGGTATGCCAGTGCCAGTTCACTCTTCTTAGCTACCAATTTCTTCTGTTTTGGGTGGTCATTTTCATAAGCGTGTGAGTTGTCGTTTTTATGATATTGTTGGGGTTTCGTTTTCTTTCCCTAGAGATGGTTGTTGTTTGGATTTTCGTATTCTTTGATTGGGTTTTTCTAGCTGCCCATTCTCATTATCTCCAAATCATAAGACGGATTTCTTTTTATGCAAAACCATTTGCTTGCCCTTTTCTCCATTATAATTTTGGATGTATTTTAATGGGGAGGGGGAAGGGGAAGGGGAAGGGGAATGGGTTATATCATATATGGCATTTGCTTTCTGCCCAAATTTAGCTACATCCAACTCATCATCATCATATTATAGAATGTAGATAACATATGAAGTTTGAAGTACAGCTACCTCCTAATATTGTCAGTTCTGAATGACATGATTACCCTTTACTTCATGTTGGAAAAGATTTATATTAATTTAGGTTTATTTCTTTTACAGAAACTGTAGAATGACATGATTACCCTTTACTAATTAATTAACTTTTTTTTTTCTGGAATTGGGTTATCCAACCTGAAAATATAAATTGTATACCCAAACCGGATTCAACACATGGTAATTTTTCACCTAACTTAAACTTTACCCAACCTGACCCAAACAAATAAAAAATATATTTTCCTATTTTTATTAAAAAATATAGGGGATAATAGGAATATATATATATATATATATATATATAGTAATTATCTATATTCTCCTATTTTTTATTCAATAAAATCAAGAATTTAATTGAAAAAAATATAAATAAAGACATCATAACAATTATTCCTAAATATATAAAAAATTATATAAATACTTTGGGTCGAATAAAATTATAAAATTTTCACCTTAAACTTGAATTTGAAACTCTTTAGAGTCAACTTAAAACCCATTAGATCCGGGTACGTGCACATCCCTAGTTATACCCTCAAAGGAACGCGATAACTGTTTACAAGCTCCCAATGTATTTTAGTCGTCAAACGTAATGATTAAATTGCGGTAATAAAAAATAATCTTTTTGTTTTGCACTTGTGTGTAGGGTTGAATAAAATTTCATGAAAATTTTGAATTTTTTACTTGATGCAGAAAATTTTGAATCGTAGTTTTAAAACCTCGACTAGACTAAAAAAATTTATATAAAATTTGAGTTATAAAATGAGACTACAAATAAATCAAAATTTTTAATAATTAGTAGATCATTATTAAGTTCGAGTTGAATCTCTCAATATATTTTTTTGATATATGTATATCAAATATGAAAAAAATATATGTATATCGTCAATGGTTATAGAAAGTTGTTTAAATTGGAACCAATTAGTACCATAATATTATAAATATTTACAATTAAATTTGAACAACTTTGACTCGAAATTTTTTTAAAATAATATTTCAATTATAAAATAAGACTTATCAAATCGACTAATTGAATTTTTTTTTTTTACTCAAGGCGATAAAGTGTTCACCCCTACTTGCGTGTAGGTAAAGAGTGAAATTACTTTTTAGCATAATTCTTCCGGTTTATCTACACCATACTCTATTCTTGTAATACAACATTACCAACAATTTCTCTTTTTGGGTTTTTATACCGGGAATCCTATTCCCTCTAATTTCTTTGGTATTTGACAATTCCTTCCCTTTAGGATAAATTTACCCTCATAAAATATGAAAATTTCAGCATAGTCTTTCCCTACAATATGAAAATATGAACCCTAAACCCTAAAAATTAAAAAGTATAATTTTTCATCGTATTTTTTAAATTTCTTTTTAAAAACTATTATCGTTTGATACGTAAACCCTAAACCCTAAAATTTAAAAAGTATATTTTTCATCGTATTTTTCAAATTTCTTTTTAAAATTATTATCGTTTGATATGTAAACCCTAAACCCTAAAAATTTAAAAGTATAATTTTTCATTGTATTTTTAAACTTCTTTTTAAAAACTAATATCGTTTGATCCGTAAACCCTAAACCCTAAAAATTAAAAAGTATATTTTTCATCGTATTTTAAACTTCTTTTTAAAAACTAATATCGTTTGATACGTAAAACCTAAACTCTAAACCCTAAACCATAAACCCTAAAAATTCAAAAGTATAATTTTTCATCGTATTTTTTAAACTTCTTTTTAAAAACTAATATCATTTGATACGTAAACCTAAACCCTAAAAATTAAAAGTATAATTTTTCATCGTATTTTAAACTTCTTTTTAAAAACTAATATTGTTTGATAGGTAAACCTTAAACCCTAAAACCTAAAATTTAAAAACCATACCTTTTCATCGTATTTTTTTAAAATTCTTTTTAAAAACTAATATCGTTTGATACGTAAACCCTAAACCCTAAACATTAATTTTTTTAACTCTAATATAATAATCTCAACATATTTACACCGTTGTAAATAAATTATATTTTCTCAAACTTAATTACAATTTACACCGGTGTAAATCTGCTATTTTGACAATATATATCACAAAGATAATTTGGTAAAATATACATTGAAGTAATATTATATTCCTCCAACCAAACATTGTCATCTTACATTCCTACTAAATAAACTAAACAAGTGAATATATATTGACAAAATAGGTAATCATCTTTTCCGTGAACCAAAATAGATAATTAGGTAATGTTACATTTCAGTAATCTTATTCTCATAGGTAATCATCTTCTCCGTGAACCAAACATATCCTAAATTTTTTTTCTTCTCGTATATGTATAGGCTAATCCGAGGGTTCCATATAATATTGAATTCAAACCATTTAGTTACTGTTATTACTTCCGTTAATTTGATGTATAACGCTGGTTGAGATGGCCTTTATAGGTGAAATTCAATGCATATTTAACAAAAGGATAATTAGGGTTGTAAAAATAGATAATCGGATGTGTTTCAGGTCGGGTCAAATGAAATACAGGTTAATTTAGGTCATTTTTTTACTCGACTCGAGTCGGGTGCGGGTCAGTAGCAGGTCGGGTCCATTTCAGTTCGGGTTCATTTCAGGTCGGGTCCATTTCAGGTCGGGTTTATTTCAGGTCGGGTTTATTTCAGGTCGGGTTTATTTTAGGTCGGGTTCAAACAAATCAGGTCCGAACCAGGTAATTGCCAGGTTAATTTGGGCTCGGGTATACTTCAGGTCGATTTCATTTCAGGTCGGGTTAATTCGGGTTTTGAATTTGTATTATTTTTTTAGTTCGGTACAATTGTACAAGTAGTCGATATTTATTTCGAGTTAATTATTTAACGTCTTTCATGGATCGGAATCACATTAAAAATAAAATTTTGACACTAGAATGAATAAACATATCATAAATGATTCATATTTAAAATAATAAAGTAAATTAAAAACTTGAAATAGGGTCAATTTCGAGTAAAAACAAAGTTTTAGGGACTATAATGAACAAAAAATAATAAATAAGAGTCAATTTGGACTAAAAATAAAGTTTTAAGGACTTAATTGAATTGAACTAAAAGTTAAAGACTTAAATGAAAAACATCTAAAATTTAAAGGGCTACAAAATATTTAGCCCATCTAAAATGAATAGGTGGTGGGATATGAGCCCAAAGCCCCAAACTATTAATAATTATTATTTATTATTAATTATTATACATTATATAACTTATAAGTTTTAATATATATATATATATTATATGTTATATTAATTATTATGTACTTATACATATAATATATATGTATATATTTATATGTTATATTATAAGTTCATATTAGAGTGTTTAGGGTTTATGGTGTTGCATTATGGTTTATGAGTTATCATTATAGTTTATGGCTTAAGGTTTAAGGTTTGTGGTTTGTGGCTTATGGTTCAGAGTTTGAGAGTTAGGGTTTATATTTGATGGTTTAGGGTGTTGCATTAGGGTTTATGAGTTATCATTATTGTTTATGGTTTAAAGTTTAAGGGTTTAGGCTTTAGGGTTTATGATTTAAGAGTTAGGGTTTATATTCGAGGGTTTATGGTTCATATTAGAGTGTTTTGGGTTTAGGATGTTGCATTAGGGTTTATGAGTTATCATCATTGTTTATGGTTTAGACTTTATGATTTAGGGTTTAATGTCTGAGAGTTAAGGTTTATATTCGAGGGTTTAGGGTTTAGGGTGTTGTATTAGGGTTTACGAGTTATCATTATTGTTTATGGTTTATAGTTTAAGGGTTTAAGGTTTAGGTTTTAGGGTTTATGGTTTAAGAGTTAGGGTTTGTATTTGAGGGTTTGTGGTTCATATTAGAGTGTTTAGGGTTTATGATGTTGCATTATGGTTTATGAGTTATCATTATTGTTTATAATTTAGGGTTTATGGCTTAGGGTTTATGGTTTATATTAGAGTGTTTAGGGTTTAGGGTGTTGCATTAGTTTTTATGAGTTATCATTATTGTTTAGGGTTTATGGTTTAGGGTTTATGATTTAGGGTTTATGGTTCATATTCGAGTGATTAGGGTTTAGGGTGTTGCATCAGGTTTTATGAGTTATCATTATATTTATGGTTTAGAGTTTAGAGTTTAAGGTTTATAATTTATGGTTCATATTTGAGTGTTTAGTGTTTAGGGTGTTGTATTAGCGTTTATGAGTTATCATTATCGTTTATGGTTTAGAGTTTAAGGTTTAAGGTTTAGGGTTTATGATTTAAGAGTTAGAGTATATTCAAGGGTTTATGATTTATATTTGAGAGTTTAGGGTTTTAGGGTGTTACATTAGGGTTTATGAGTTATCATTATTTTTTATGCTTTAGAGTTTAGGGTTAAGCTTTAGGGTTTAAATTTTTGGTTTTTAAGGGTTTATGGTTTAGGATTGTATACATACATACATACATATATGCGAAGATATATTATAAAATATAAAAACTCTAAACCCTAATGATAAACTTTAAACCCAAACAATAAACATTAAACCCTAAACCCTAAACCTAAAATTATCAGTTAACACCCCTAACTTGTATTTTTAAATTATCAGTTTGTACAATTGTAAGTTTAAAGAATACTAACTTGAATTATGTTGTAATACATTTCTGTTTAATGTTTATGTTCATTTGCACTTGTATTTTAGTTTATTATCAAGTGTTCATTTTTTTCTTAAGTTTATTATCAAGTGTTCAAATACGCAAGCACAAATATCTAATGGGCAGTTAACAGAAATCAATAATTTAGCACAACTTATAAATTTTTTTGTACAACTTATAAACAATTTGACTTGAAGTATAAATATGTACAATATTTTAATTTATTTAAAAATCAAGTTTATATTTTAAGTTTGTGTGAAAACAATTACATTGAAAGTATAATAATACGTATAATATTTTAAGTCAAATAAAAATTAATTTAAATTTTAAGTTAGTTAAAAATCAAGTAATAATATGTATAATATTTTAAGTTAATTAAAAATTAATATATATCACATTTATGTATATTGTATACGTTATATATATTATGTATATAATTTGTAATATATGTATATTGTATATTGTATGTATTATGTATTATGTTATATATATTATGTATGTAATCTGTAATATATGTTATATATAATATTGTAGGAAATCAGAGTAATTCACTTATTTTATTAGAAAGATCTGTTACATATTTATATACAAGCTATATCTCTATCTTAGAAAACTTTAAATTAGGAAAGAGACTAATTCTAGGAAAAGATATAATCCCTTAAAGTAAGGGATTGTAAATACAAGAAATATTCTCGTAATCCTTAATTTACTCTGCACGTATATTCCTACATAACTAACACTCCCCCTCAAACTGTGTATATGTTGTATATACCCAGTTTGGATGTAAACTCATCAAAAATAACTCTTGGAAGTGCTTTAGTAAAGATGTCAGCTATCTGGCTCCTGGTAGGAATATAATTTAGCTGTGCAATACCACCATTCACTTTCTCATAGATAAAGTGCCTATCTATTTCAATGTGTTTGGTTCTGTCATGTTGCACTGGATTCTTAGCAATACTCATTGCTGATTGGCTGTCAATATAGACCTCGAACTCAGTCTTTTCATCCAACTCCAGCTCTTTGAGAAGCCTCTTTATCCACATTCCTTCACATATTCCAAGAGCTAATGCTCTAAATTCTGCCTCAGCACTGCTCCTTGACACCACAGCCTGTTTTTTGCTTCTCCAAGTAACCAAGTTACCCCAAACATAAGCACAATATCCACTAACTGACCTTCTATCAGTGAGCTCTCCTGCCCAGCTTGAATCCGTGTATACCTTCACTGTTCTGTCTGAATTTTTCTTGAAAATTAGCCCAGCACCAGGGGTGAATTTTAGGTACCTCAGAATTCTGTTAACAGCCTCCAAATGTTCTTCTCGAGGATCACTCATGTGTTGGCTTATAACACTCACTGAGTATGCAATGTCTGGCCTTGTTAGAGAAAGATAAATCAGTTTTCCAACTAACCTTTGATAGGGTTCTTTGTCAACTGGATTACTAGCTTCTTCTTTGTTGAACTTTAACCCTGGGTCCATGGGTGTCTCGGCTGGCTTGCACCCAAGCATCCCAGTTTCTGTAAGAAGATCTAGGATGTACTTCCTTTGGTTGATGACTAAACCTTCACTTGACCTTCCTACTTCCATACCCAGAAAGTACCTTAGACTCCCCAAGTCCTTTGTTTCAAACTCTCGGGCAAGAACAGCCTTCAAATTCTCAATTTCTCCACTATTATCCCCTGTAATAATTATGTCATCAACATACACAATTAATAAGGTCATTTTACCAGTTGCTGCAACCTTTCTGAACAGGGTGTGATCAGCCTGACTTTGTTTGAATCCATTCTTTACCATAGCCTTTGCAAACCTCTCGAACCAGGCTCTTGGAGATTGCTTAAGTCCATACAGTGATTTGTTGAGTTTGCACACTGTATTTCTAGTTGTTTTACCTTCTAGACCAGGTGGTATTTGCATATATACTTCCTCCTCGAGCCTCCCATTGAGAAAGGCATTTTTGATGTCTAGTTGGTGTAATTTCCAGTCCTTGTTCACAGCTATGGACAACAAGACTATAATGGTATTCAATTTAGCCACTGGTGCAAAGGTTTCTTGATAATCCACCCCATAGGATTGTGTAAAGCCTTTAGCCACCAGCCTTGCCTTATACCTCTCAATGCTCCCATCTGAGTTGTACTTGATAGTGAACACCCACTTGCATCCAACAACTCTCTTTCCCTCTGGTAGATCTGTCAAACACCATGTCTCATTTTTCTCAAGTGCCCTTACTTCTTCTTCTACAGCTTTCTTCCATTTGGGATTCTTTAAGGCCTCCTCCACAGTTTTAGGAATCTGCACACTGTCTAGGCTGGCTGTAAAGGCCTTAAAAGTGGGCTGAAGTCTACCATAGGCAACAAATTTGTTAATTGGGTGCATAGTACATTTTCGTACTCCCTTTCTAATAGCAATAGGAAAGTCACCAAGGTCACTAGAATCTTGAGGAGTAATGTTACCTTCAATCTCAGCAGTAGCAGGATTTAAGCTCGGTTCAACAGCAACAGGACTTGAGTCTGGTTCTTGACAAGTGCTAGGCTGGTTATTTACTTCATTAGGGACTCTTCTTCTCTTGGTATACACCTTAATTTGACTGTCAGCCGGTTGTGGATGCACAGAAGTAGGGGAAATTTGTGCTACAGCCCTAGGTGCTGGAAGAGGTGTTGTACAAGGACTTGGTGATTTGTTGGTCCGAGGAGAGTGCATTTCTGTTGGCATAGTGTTTTCTTTTCTGGTGGTTTCAGGATGGGATATGAGAGGAATGTCTGGTAGAGGAGAAATGATGGAAGGTGGAAAAACAAAGGGCTGAAATTCCTCATTTTTCTCCCCCTGAAGTTCAGTCCCTGCAAAATATGGGTTATCCTCAAAGAAAGTGACATCGAAAGAGACATAGGTCTTTTTAGAAATAGGAGAATAGCATTTGTAACCCTTTTGACTAGAGGAATATCCTATAAACACACACCTGATTGATTTAGGGTCCAACTTACTTCTATTTTTATCATGCACATGAACAAAAGCTGTGCTGCCAAATACCCTAAGAGGAAGAACAGATGACAGTGGTTTAAAGTGAGGAAAATGTTTGAATAAGGCTTCTGTTGGTGCTACAAAACCCAAGGTTTTGCTGGGCATTCTGTTGATAAGGTAGGTGGCAGTAAGTAAGGCTTCCCCCCAAAGATATTTAGGTGCTTTGGCTGAAAAAAGAAGAGACCTCGTAACCTCTAGTAGATGTCTGTTTTTTCTTTCGGCAACTCCATTTTGTTGTGGAGTGTTGACACAGGAAGTAAGATGGACAATACCTTTTTCCCGAAAATAACACCCAAGAGATTGACTAAGGTATTCACGCCCATTATCACTCCTCACAACCTTAATATGTTTGTCAAATTGATTCTCAATCATTTGATAAAAAGTTTTGAAAATTGACTCAACTTCCGTCTTTTCCCTCATTAAAAAAGTCCAAGTAGTCCTAGAATAGTCATCAATAAAGGTAATAAACCACCTAGACCCAGATAAGCTTCTGACCTTAGACGGACCCCAAATATCACTGTGGATTATAGAAAAAGGAGATGTGGGTGTAAATGAGGAAGGAGCATATGTTTGTCTGGTATGTTTAGCAATTTGACATACTTCACACTTAAAAGAATGAGGCTTTTTATGGCTAAATAAATTGGGAAACAATTTTGAAAGATACACAAAATTTGGATGTCCTAGCCTACGATGCCACAACATAATCTCATCAGGGTTACTTAAAGAAGAAGAAGATGAAGTCTTAAAACAACGTGAAACTGAAAAAATCTGAGTTGGTAATTCATCAAGGATATAGAGACCATTGGATAGCCTAGCACTGCCAATCACCTTCTTCGAGCCCTGTTCCTGAAATACACACCCATTAATTCCAAAGTGAGCATCACATTTAATATCTTGAACTAACTTACTAACTGATAACAAGTTACAGGCAAGATTAGGAACATATAGCACATTAGGCAAAACCAGTTTATCACCCACTTGAATAGTGCCACTTCCTTTTACTTGGGAGAGAGACCCATCTGCAACTTTGATGGAGGTTTTAGAGTTGCAATGGTTAAAGGTGCGAAATAGCTGAAGGTTGCCTGTCATATGGTCAGAGGCACCAGAATCTATAATCCAGGAGAGAGGATTAGAAGTGGCCAAACAGGAAATTCTACCTTCTGTAGCAGAAAATACAGTAGAATCTGATTGGGAGGAAATTGGACCAAACATCTGTTGGAGCTCCACAATCTGTTGCTTACTGAAATTGCTGGAAGGACTATCATGTGTAGTAACATCTGCTGGTCTCGCTGATTGAGACGGAATGGGAGAAAGAGACGCATCCGAAAGAGTAAAATTAGATGGACGAGGGCTCACTGGAGAGCTAATTGCAGAAGCAGCAGGTTCTGCTGTACCCATATTTTCTAAATAAGGAAGAAAGGTCGAGAGAAAAGGGAAAAAAGAAAAAAATTGAAATTTGGAAGAGAGGATCGACCCGCTCTGATACCATGTAGGAAATCAGAGTAATTCACTTATTTTATTAGAAAGATCTGTTACATATTTATATACAAGCTATATCTCTATCTTAGGAAACTTTAAATTAGGAAAGAGACTAATTCTAGGAAAAGATATAATCCCTTAAAGTAAGGGATTGTAAATACAAGAAATATTCTCGTAATCCTTAATTTACTCTACACGTATATTCCTACATAACTAACATAATATGTAATACATAATTATGTATTATGTATTATGTATATGTATATGTTATATATATATATTATATTTTTATATATGTTATATATATATATTATATATGTATGTATCATGATTCATGTATGTGTATATATATAATATGTATGTGTATGTGTATATATACTAATATATATGTATTTATGTATTTTGTGTATATATATATATATGTAACCCCCTCGTCCCGGCCTGGCCGGATGGCCGGTCCGAGTGGGCCACACGGGGAAAACCGAAGCGAAACCCGTTAAGGTTCCCCTCGGTTAACAACCCTAATTTTTTTTCATTTTAAACCTTGTCTAGAGGAGTATTAAATCCTAAGTGATCATACAGCGGAACAACATTCACGAAACAATCAAACGAACTCAAACTAGCATGTTACAGCCCAATTTTAAACTTTAACTGCAGGCAGTATCGATACACCTAAGGGGTGTATCGATACCCCTTGACTAGGTCAACTGGTCAGAGTCAACCAGTGGAGACCGTATCGATACGCGCAAGGAGTGTATCGATACCCTCCCCAACGGTTGACTTCTCACGGTCAACGCCAAGATAACCGTATCGATACGCCAGAGACCCGTATCGATACCAAAATGGACAGTAGCTTCAGTGACCAAAAAGGTATCGATACGCTCCCTCGCGTATCGATACACGAGGCCTGAAACAAGAAGGCCGTATCGATACGGGACCAACCGTATCGATACTCCTGCACTGCAAAAACTTCCTAACTCAGCTAAAACGAACAAGACTCGGACCTAGATGCAAATTAGGACTTCCCTAGACCCAAACAAGCATTCATACAACATTCAAAGGTCATTGCTCAATCATACAAACACCCAATCATGTATAAACATCAAGGAAATCATGCAATAGACCCAAGATGGTATTTAAGCATTAAAAGTTCATACTTCAACATTCAAACATAAAGGCAACCTCTAAGGCATATAGCAAACATTAATACTAGGCAATCTAGGCATGGGAAACAATTCAAACGTGGCATCACAAGCCATACAAAAGCAAGATCACATGGAGTCTAAGCAAGCTCCTAAACAACCAACAACCATCCATCAAAAATAACACATGTCCCATTGACTAAACTATTACATGTCCAACATTTAAAAGTCATACTTGATGTACTCAAGCCAACAACCACACTTGGAGGCCCTCCACTTGCTCAAGCAACCCACGAACTAAGGATCTGCAATGTTGAACAAAGAGAGCATAAGCAATGATGCTTAGTGAGGGTAAGCCCTTAAAACAAACCTCAACATTGCAGGGTCCGAGCACGATCTAGCCAAGGCATTACACAAATATACCAAGGATCCACAAACCACAAGATAGAGATGCGTGAGCACTATACAATATAAATGCCATGACCTTAAGCTCAATTTCCACAATACATGTAATCACATTTAAACATCCAATTAAAGCTCATACATCTCAACACATTGATACGCATATCAATCAACATTGGCACCTAGCTATGACCCGAATACGCGGATAAACATGTTGGAACTCACATCCAACAACCACATTACCTCACGGTGGGATTACACTCATCACCGGTCTCGCGGAGGGGATTCCACTCATCCTCACGCCCCGTCAATGGGATACCACTCATCATTGACTATATTTAAATACAATTTTCGGGCGAACCCGTACTCCTCCCTGGTGACTCAATGCCACCAAGGCCACGCGCGACTTTTGACTCATATGTACACACTAACATCCTAATGATCGATCATTTGTACTCAAGCATACTAGTGCCAACATTTTACTCATTCCACATTACTCATTTCAATCGATTCCGTGCTTAGCACGTACTCACCATAAACCATCATCATGCATGTCTCAAACATCACAAATCATGCCTCATCTCACATGTATAACACAATATACATAAGCATTCATATCACATTTCATACGAGACATACACAACCACATATATGAGTTCATCCAAAGGTTCTAGATCAAGTTTAGGATTAGGCTACCACCCTAATCCTAACTCTAGGTGGGTCTACCAAGCCCGACCTAGTCCACATACTCGAACCAACCATTTTAAAACCAAGTAAAACAATTAACCACTCACCTAAGCTCCCAAGCTTAAAGACCAAGCAAGCGACCACCTTCAACTTCCCGGATTTACTTCCGATGCCTCACCGATGTCCAACCTCGATTCTAATCAATCCCAAACACAAACAAAACATCCACAATCAATAGCTCATCATCGGAACTAACCCAAAATAACATTTTCAAGCATCCAACACTCAAAACAAGCCCAAAACAGAATTCCCGAGCAACCCACAAAACCCACTGAAATCTTCCAATTCAAGCATCCAAACAATCATCAAACACACCCAAAGTGACCCTCATATATCATACTAACACCAGCCCTCAAAAACCAACATTAAACCACCCCAAAAACCACTTTAAAACTCTCCAAAAACCCCATTGAAACCCAAATCCGAAAATTGCTCAAAATCATTTGAAATTCACATATGTTATACCATTTGACCTCTATACACCATAACTAAACATATTAAATCAAAATACTTCACTTAACCACATAAAGATCTCATTTTTAATCAAAACATTCAAAACTTCCATTTTCCAAAACCTTCATGAAAATCAAAATAAATGGTACTTTTAAAGAGGGGAGTTGAGGGGAAGTCAAAAACGTCCTTACCTTTCAAAATGGAGTTGAAATGAGGGAGCTTTGAAATGGAATAGTAGATTAGGGAGGTAGAGCTCTTCTAACGTTGAAGAAGAAGACAATGAATAGTGAATGAGTGTTTTATTTGAAATAAGGGGATTTAATTTGGAAAGATGGGTAAATTACAATAAGGCCATTAATGAATGGCTATTCCCTTGTTTTTAAAATAGCTCTTCAATTTTGAAACTAAATCAATTTGGTCCATTTCAAATGTTTATTTTGAAACTCAGAATTTTAAAAGGATCGTTTTAATTACAAACCCGAGCCCAAATAATATTAAAATATTATTTTCATCTAACCCCTAAACCCGGGTGTTACAACTCTCCCCCACTTAAGGAATTTCGTCCCCGAAATTACCTGGTGGAAACAAATACGGAAACTGCTCAACCATATCCGCTTTTCTCTCCCACGTGGCCTCTTCCACACCTCTATGTCTCCACAACACTTTAACCAACTCTATGGTCTTGCCACGCAACACCTTGCTATCAGAAGCAAGTATCTCAACGGGCTCTTCATTATAGGACAAATCCGGATTTAACTATATCTTCTCAACAGGCATCACATGAGAAGGATCTGATCTATATCTCCTAAGCATAGACACATGAAAGACATCATGGATCTTCTCTAACTCAGAAGGTAACCTCAAGCGATAAGCTACAGGCCCAATCCGCTCAACTATCTCATACGGACCAATGAACCTCGGACTCAACTTGCCCTTTTGGCCAAATCTCATTACCTTCTTCCACGGAGATACTTTCAGGAACACTTTCTCACCCACAGAGAACTCAATTTCTTTCCTCCTCAAATCTGCATAAGACTTCTGACGATCGGAAGTTGCTTTCAAACGATCACAAATCAACTTCACTTTGTCGGTAGTCCCCTTAAGCAAGTTCGGCATAGGTAACAATCTCTGACCTGTTTCAGCCCAACAAATTGGAGTCCTACATCGTCTACCATACAAAGCCTCATAAGGTGCCATCTGAATACTAGACTGATAACTGTTGTTGTAAGCAAACTCAACCAACGGTAAGTGCTTCTCCCAAGAACCCTAGAAGTCAATCATACAACAACGAAGCATATCCTCTAGAATTTGTATCACTCGCTCTGACTGCCCATCGGACTGCGGATGATAAGACGTGCTGAAATGCAAACGGCTACCTAGAGCACTATGCAAGCAACCCCAGAACCTTGAAGTAAATCTAGGTTCCCTATCTGAAACAATGGACTTCGGAACTCCATGAAGTCTCACAATCTCACGGATATACAAGTTTGCCAACTTGTCTAAGGAATCCGTAGTGTTCACTGCTAAGAAGTGAGCACACTTAGTGAACCTATCAACAATCACCTAAACGGAGTTCTTCTTCGAAGGAGACAAAGACAACCCCGATACAAAATCCATGGTGATCCTCTCCCATTTCCATTCCGGAATCTTCAAAGGTTGTAGCAAACCTGAAGGAACCTGATGTTCTGCCTTCACTCTCTGACAAACCATACAACGGCTCACATACTCGGCTACATCACTCTTCAAACCAACCCAGAAGTAATCATTCTTCAAATCTCGGTACATTTTGGTACTACCCGGATGCATAGAAAAGGGACTCGAATGTGCTTCACTCAGAATCTGACGTCTCAACTCAACATCTTCTGGTACAACAATTCTATCTCTAAAGCACAACAAGCTCTCACCACTGAAACTGTAATCGGTCGGTCTTCCTTCGGATATGTCCTGAACATGAGGAACTAAACTCACATCTTGCAACTGCTTCTCTCTAATCAACTGAATCAAAGAAGGCTTCACTTGCAACTCGGTGATCAAACCACCATCATCGGACACACTCAATCTAGCAAACATAGCTCTCAACTCTACGGCCACTTTTCTACTCAAAGCATCGGCTACTACATTTGCTTTACCCGGATGGTACTCGATGGTCAAATCGTAATCTTTTAGCAACTCTAACCATCTTCTTTGTCGCAAGTTCAACTCTTTCTGTGTCATCAAGTACTTCAAGCTCTTGTGATCGGTGTAAACTATACACTTCTCACCATACAAATAATGACGCCAAATCTTCAATGCAAACACAACTGCAGCTAGCTCTATATCATGAGTAGGATAGTTCTTCTCATGAACCTTCAACTGC
Organism: Hibiscus trionum; assembly: GCA_030270665.1. Lineage (NCBI taxonomy): Eukaryota > Viridiplantae > Streptophyta > Magnoliopsida > Malvales > Malvaceae > Hibiscus > Hibiscus trionum. The sequence continues at coordinate 16,191,889 of BSYR01000013.1, forward strand.
CTAGAAGCATAAGCAACTACTCTCCTTTCTTGCATCAAAACACATCCTAAGCCTACGTAGGAAGCATCACTATAAATCACAAACTCCTTACCTGAAACAGGTTGTACTAACACTGGAGCATTTGTCAAAGCTTCTTTCAATTTCTCAAAGGCCTTCTGTCTTGCATCTGACCATTCAAACTTGACTCCTTTTTGCAACAATTTAGTCAAAGGAGCAACTACTCTAGAGAAACCATAAAAAAATCTCCTATAATAACCGGCTAATCCTAGGAAACTCCTAATCTCGGTCACGGACTTAGGTTGTTTCCACTCAACAATCGCCTCAATCTTCGATGGATCCACTCGGATACCTTCGACCGAAACAACATGGCCAAGAAATACAACCTCTCGAATCCAGAACTCACATTTGCTAAGCTTCGCATACAACTGGTTGCTCAACAATCTCTGTAAAACAAATCTCAAGTGCTCATCATGCTCTTCTTCTGTCTTCGAGTACACAAGTATGTCATCAATGAAAACAACTACAAAACGGTCTAGATAGTCTCTAAAAATTCTGTTCATCATGTCCATGAATGCTGCAGGTGCATTCGTGAGCCCAAACGACATCACAAGAAACTCATAGTGACCATATCTAGTCCTAAAAGCTGTCTTCAGAACATCACACTCTTTCACCTTCAACTGATAGTATCCGGATCTCAAATCTATCTTCGAGAATACTGAAGCACCTCTCAACTGATCAAACAAATCATCTATACGAGGCAACGGATACTTGTTCTTCACAGTCAACTGATTTAACTGTCTATAGTCAATACACATGCGCATGCTACCATCTTTCTTTTTCACAAACAACACGGGAGCACCCCACAGAGAACTACTAGGCCTAATGAAACCACGGTCTAATAATTCTTGCAACTGACTCTTCAATTCTTTCAACTCTTTCGGAGCCATGCGATACGGAGCTATCGAAACCGGATTAGACCCTGAAACTGTCTCAATCACAAACTCAACATCTCTGTCAGGAGGCAAACCCGGCAATTCCTCAGGAAACACATCTGGAAAGTCACACACTGTTCTGATATCTTTCGGTCTAGCTTCACTCATATCTGGATTCATAACATAAGCTAAATAAGCCCCACATCCAGAGTCCATCAACCTATGAGCCTCTAAAGCTGACACTACATTAGACAAGAACTTAATGTTCTCGCATACTACTACTACCTCGTAGTCATCAGAATGCTTCAAAGAAATTCTCTTTGTCTCAAAATCCACACTAGCCCGGTGCTCAACTAACCAGTCCATGCCCAAAATAATATCAAAACCATAGAAGGGAAGTTCCATCATATCGACTGAGAACACATGACCCTGAATCTTCAGTGGACATCTCCTATACATACGTCTAACCACAACTGTCTCACCAAAAGAACTAGTAACATGCATACCTACATCTAAGATCTTAACAGGGATATCTAACTTCTGTGCATGCTCACAAAAATGTAGGAATGCGTAGAACCCGAATCAACCAAAGAAAGCAAAGACATAGAATGTAACTCGAAATTACCTGCTATCACATCAGTGTCGTTCCCGGCCTCTCTCTGAGCATGGACTCTCGCTGGTCCTCCCGTTGCACTGCCACAACATGAGCAAGGTTCCTCTGAGCATCTACTCTAGGTGCATCAGCCCTAGGCTGGAAGTAGCCACGACCGCGCCCACGGCCTTTCTGAAAATCATTCGTTCTCGTAGGAGCCTGAGCAATGTTCGGTGCCTGAGCCGCCTGATGCGGACAATCCCTCCTAAAGTGGTCCCTCGAACCACAGTTCCAACAAGCATGCAAATTACCCCAACACTCACCAGCATGCTGTCTCCCACAACGGGTACACTCGGGCAAACGCCCTCCTCCTCTATGGCCCTGATGGCCCCTTCCACCTCTGTAGGAACCAACTCTGGTGCATACTGACTCAAGCGAACAAAGCGGATCTCATAGTCAGTCACAGAAGCCTCTCCCTGAGTAAGGGCCATAAACTCTCGCTTCTTCTCATCTAAGTACCTCGGTCCCAAGTACCTCTTCCGGAAAGCGGTCTCAAAGAAATCCCAGTCAATCTCTGCCTCTGGAACCCCGGTAGTAATGGTGACCCAACAGGTGTAGGCATCACCCTGAAGCAACGAGATCACACAACCCAATCTACGTGCGCCCGCACAACCCATCTGAGCCAAGATACGAACTGTCTTCTCCAACCATAACTCCGACCTCTCCGGAGTAGATCCTCTAAACTCCTCGGCCCCAAGCTACGGAGCCTCTCCAAAGGTAGACTGGCATCGTCACACCTAGGCTGAGCTGCAGCTTTAGCTCCCGCAACTGCGGCCTGAAATGCCCCCGCTATCGCTTGCACTAGCGGAGTCATATCAATTCCAGCTGGGCCTTGGCCACCTTGAGGTCCATCTCCCCCGGCTCCATCCTCGCCCCCAACTCTAGGCGGAGGAGGTGGTGGTCGTGGAGGTGGTGGAGGAGCGCCAACTCCCGCGGCCACCGGCCCTTCTAGGTGAGCCTCTACACCAACTGCCAGCTCAACAGGAGCCGCAACACGTGGTTCCTGACGAACCACCCTCGGCCTACCTCTCAGTCTAGACATCGCTGTCACAGATATCAACTACAACCACAACAACAAAACATACAAGATGGGTTAGCAAGGCAAGGCTTCCAAGTGTTCAAGTACGTTCCCTCACTTAAAAAAAATCATTTTTCCAATGTAATAGTAGCAATGGGACTCTTAAGCACATGCTTTGAATTGAAGCAATCAACATACTTGTCACACAAGCAATCATTCTTGCAAAGCAAGCAAACACCGTGCATATTAATCAAAATTTAAAGTTACCTCACTTACCTGCCCAAGGTCTCGGTAACCTTAGGCTCTGATACCAACAAGTGTAACCCCCTCGTCCCGGCCTGGCCGGATGGCCGGTCTGAGTGGGCCACACGGGGAAAACTGAAGCGAAACCCGTTAAGGTTCCCCCTCGGTTAACAACCCTAATTTTTTTCATTTTAAACCTTGTCTAGAGGAGTATTAAATCCTAAGTGATCATACAGCGGAACAACATTCACGAAACAATCAAACAAACTCAAACTAGCATGTTACAGCCCAATTTTAAACTTTAACTGCAGGCAGTATCGATACACCTAAGGGGTGTATCGATACCCCTTGACTAGGTCAACTGGTCAGAGTCAACCAATGGAGACCGTATCGATACGCCCAAGGAGTGTATCGATACCCTCCCCAACGGTTGACTTCTCACGGTTAACGCCAAGATAACCGTATCGATACGCCAGAGACCCGTATCGATACCAAAATGGACAGTAGCTTCAGTGACCAAAAAGGTATCGATACGCTCCCTCGCGTATCGATACACGAGGCCTGAAACAAGAAGGTCGTATCGATACGAGACCAACCGTATCGATACCCCTGCACTGCAAAAACTTCCTAACTCAGCTAAAACGAACAAGACTCGGACCTAGATGCAAATTAGGACTTCCCTAGACCCAAACAAGCATTCATACAACATTCAAAGGTCATTGCTCAGTCATACAAACACCCAATCATGTATAAACATCAAGGAAATCATGCAATAGACCCAAGATGGCATTTAAGCATTCAAAGTTCATACTTCAACATTCAAACATAAAGGCAACCTCTAAGGCATATAGCAAACATTCATACTAGGCAATCTAGGCATGTGATACAATTCAAACGTGGCATCACAAGCCATACAAAAGCAAGATCACATGGAGTCTAAGCAAGCTCCTAAATAACCAACAATCATCCATCAAAAATAACACATGTCCCATTGCCTAAACTATTACATGTCCAACATTTAAAAGTCATACTTGATGTACTCAAGCCAACAACCACACTTGGAGGCCCTCCACTTGCTCAAGCAACCCACGAACTAAGGATCTGCAATGTTGAACAAAGAGAGCGTAAGCAATGATGCTTAGTGAGGGTAAGCCCTTAAAACAAACCTCAACATTGCAGGGTCCGAGCACGATCTAGCCAAGGCATTACACAAATATACCAAGGATCCACAAACCACAAGATAGAGATGCGTGAGCACTATACAATATAAATGCCATGACCTTAAGCTCAATTTCCACAATACATGTAATCACATTTAAACATCCAATTAAAGCTCATACATCTCAACACATTGATACGCATATCAATCAACATTGGCACCTAGCTATGACCCGAATACGCGGATAAACACGTTGGAACTCACATCCAACAACCACATTACCTCACGGTGGGATTACACTCATCACCGGTCTCGCGGAGGGGATTCCACTCATCCTCACGCCCCGTCAATGGGATTCCACTCATCATTGACTATATTTAAATACAATTTCCGGGCGAACCCGTACTCCTCCCTGGTGACTCAACACCACCAAGGCCACGCGCGACTTTTGACTCATGTGTACACACTAACATCCTAATGATCGACCATTTATACTCAAGCATACTAGTGCCAACATTTTACTCATTCCACATTACTCATTTCAATTGATTCCGTGCTTAGCACGTACTCACCATAAACCATCATCATGCATGTCTCAAACATCACAAATCATGCCTCATCTCACATGTATAACACAATATACATAAGCATTCATATCACATTTCATACGAGACATACACAACCACATATATGAGTTTATCCAAAGGTTCTAGATCAAGTTTAGGATTAGGCTACCACCCTAATCCTAACTCTAGGTGGGTCTACCAAGCCCGACCTAGTCCACATACTCGAACCAACCATTTTAAAACCAAGTAAAACAATTAACCACTCACCTAAGCTCCCAAGCTTAAAGACCAAGCAAGCGACCACCTTCAACTTCCCGGATTTACTTCCGATGCCTCACCGATGTCCAACCTCGATTCTAATCAATGCCAAACACAAACAAAACATCCACAATCAATAGCTCATCATCGGAACTAACCCGAAATAACATTTTCAAGCATCCAACACTCAAAACAAGCCCAAAATAGAATTCCCGAGCAACCCACAAAACCCACTGAAATCTTCCAATTCAAGCATCCAAACAATCATCAAACACACCCAAAGTGACCCTCATATATCATACTAACACCAGCCCTCAAAAACCAACATTAAACCACCCCAAAAACCACTTTAAAACCCTCCAAAAACCCATTGAAACCCAAATCCGAAAATTGCTCAAAATCATTTGAAATTCACATATGTTATACCATTTGACCTCTATACATCATAACTAAACATATTAAATCAAAACACTTCACTTAACCACATAAAGATCTCATTTTTAATCAAAACATTCAAAACTTCCATTTTCCAAAACCTTCATGAAAATCAAAATAAATGGTACTTTTAAAGACAGGGAGTTGAGGGGTAGTCAAAAACGTCCTTACCTTTCAAAATGGAGTTGAAATGAGGGAGCTTTGAAATTGAATAGTAGATTAGGGAGGGAGAGCTCTTCTAACGTTGAAGAAGAAGACAATGAATAGTGAATGGGTGTTTTATTTGAAATAAGGTGATTTAATTTGGAAAGATGGGTAAATTACAATAAGGCCATTAATGAATGGCTATTCCCTTGTTTTTAAAATAGCTCTTCAATTTTGAAACTAAATCAATTTGGTCCCATTTCAAATGTTTATTTTGAAACTCGAAATTTTAAAAGGATCGTTTTAATTACAAACCCGAGCCCAAATAATATTAAAATATTATTTTCATCTAACCCCTAAACCCGGGTGTTACAATATATATATCATATGCATATTTATGAACTTTTTTAATTCATTAAGTCATGGATTTCGGGTCAATATCAGTTCTGGTCAGTAACAGTTCGGGTTCAAAACAGGTCGGGTAAAATCGAATCTCGGGTCGATTCAGTCGGGTAATATCAGGTAATTTGCCAGGTCGGTCTCGGGTTCAGGTTCGTTTCAGTCGGATGCAGGTCGGATTTCAGGTAAAAATTAACAGGTCAGATTCGGGTTCGAGTCGTTTTCAGTCGAACGCAGATCGAGTTTAGTTGCTACCGTAACAAGTTCAACTCGGGTTCGGGTCAGCAACAGTCAATTACATTTCGGGTTTGAGTCATCGAAATCTCAAATTAAATTAAATTCTGACTCGAGTATATTTCAAGTAAATTTTCAGGTTCTGACTTGTTTTTACATCCTAAAGATAATTGCCATAATGGGCAAGTTTTTAACGGCAACTTTTGGATGTAGTATTCTAGATTTTATGTTGTTTTTTTTAATGTTATTGATTGCCCATAATTGGTGCAATTTACAACATAATATTTGAACGGTTTTGGATAAGTTCAAAAGCTAGAATTGTATTGCAGTAACCTTGGTTTTAAATGTCTTAATTACCAAATTCAATCTTTAAAATTGACTGTCATATTACACGTTATCCTTTTAGGACGATTATACCCTAAGTTCTTTTGCCAATAAATATAAACAATTTTTCTTCAATTTGATATACTCAAGCAAATAAAATCATTCGTCTATACACATTTTATTTCCAAATAAAGATTTCAAAGTGTTTTTTCTAAGTGTTTTATACAAAGCTTTCTAAAGCTTTTTATAAATTCCGAGATTTATTAGAGAATAGTTGTACCACCAAAGTCCGCTCTGGGTTTTCGGGTATACAAACCTTTGGAGAGACCGTGCTAACCTCATGCAGTGTTCGTCCATTGTAGCGATTACACACATCGGGGCGAATTCGCTTAAGACAATAGTTTACCACGACACGGTTATTTATTTATATTCTGTAAAACCTAATTTGATTTTGATATAACAAACTGTCTAAGGACCTATTTGTAAAAGTAAATAAATTTTTAAGTATTTCAATGTCCTACAAATTGACAAGCAAACTTGAACCAAAATTGTTTTTAAGTCAAATAAAATTTTCAAACAAATTTTTTTCTAAGGGATCAAGCCCAAATTTTACTTGTACGCAAAGGCGTATCGATACGCTCTAGTCGTATCGATACGCTCTAGTCGTATCGATATTGTTTTAAGGTTATGGAATTTTAATTGACAAAAGCGTACCGATACGGTTATACCCGTATCGATATGACATTCTATATGTGGCTAATTTTAAGGCATATCGTAACGATACGGTTGTCCCGTATCGATACGATTTGATTTAATTCGATAAATCTTTGCATTTAAAGTTTTCGACCATTGCTTGTCAGTTATGATTTCAGCAAAATTTTAAACGGTCGTTGGACCGTGTCGATACGCCCATATAGCGTATCAATACACTTTTTGCTAAAATTTTCCTCAGGATTCTAATGAGCAAAAATCGTATCGATACGGTCTTTGAGTATCGATACACCCCTGTTTTTTTACACTATAGTACTGATACGCCTATACGTGTATCGATATACCCCTCTTAAATGTGCACAATGACTCTTTTGTTTTGAGACAAGTATCGATACGGTTGTTTGAGTACCGATACGGTAGGTTGTAGAAGTGTATTTATTACGGGAAAAATAGAGCCCAACGGTTCTATTGATGATCTTAACACCATAATGGCTAGAAATCAATGCAAGTGTATATAAGCAAGCCTCTAAAGCTACAACAACTATTGAACCTATTTGCAACAATCCAAGCATATATCCAAACCCTTGAGCTTAAAGAGTCAAATTATTGTAACCCAACTTGTGTAATTCTCATTGTATTATTTTCTTTCAAGTTTGGGGAGTGATTAAGTGTAAATTGAGCAATACATCAACCTAGTGAGAGATATTTTTTCAGATTGCCAAACCTTCTTTGTATTTGAGAGAGTCTTGGTTAATCTGTGGGTAGAAAGATTAACCGATTTGTAAGGTTTCGTCCTAATTCGAGAAAAGGGGACGGATTTCTAGTGAAATTTGTTGAAAATCCTTATTGGGAGCTAAGATAGTGGATGTAGAGCTTGTTCTAAGCCTGAACCACTATAAATTGCTTTGTCTTCAATTTTCTCATTTTCAATTTGCTCCCTTCAATTTTAAAAAACCAATTCACCCCCTCTTGTTCATTTTTGATTCAATTGATCCAATTATCAATTGGTATCAGAGACTAACTCTTTGAGGGACTCACATCCACAAGAGAAGATCCTAGAAGAAGATCAATCAACCTTCGAATCAAGCCATGGTATCTACCTCCGGATAAAACCTCTTCGAGTCACAATCGATCACCAAGCTGCCCCTTTTCAATGGGGATAACTATCCCTATTGGAAAAATAGAATGAGACTCTTCATCAAGTCAAATGACTATGTCCTTTGGGATGTGGTGGAAGATGGACCAACCATTCCTATGAAGAGAGGTGAAGAAGGAAGGCTCGTTCCAAAGACAAGAGCAGAGATGACCGATGAAGATTGTAGCAAGCTTCAAGTGAATGACAAGGCTCTTCACATCATCTTTTGTGCATTTGGACCCAACATGTATGCAAAGATGTCATCGTGCACATGTCCAAAGGAAGTATGGGACAAGTTAGAGACTACCTACGAGAGCACCAATGATGTAAAAGAGACCAAGATTGGGATCCTTAATTTGAGTTACGAGAACTTCAAGATGGAGTCAGATGAGAGCGTCTCCAAAATGTTTGATAGGTTCTCCGTAATTGTAAATGGTCTCAAGAGCTTCGGTGAGATCATTCCCAAAGACAAGCTAGTCCAAAAAGTTTCTTTATTCTCTTCCCAAATCATGGGATGAGAAGAGAACCGCAATCATCGAGGCCAAGAATTTGAAGACACTGAAGATCAATGAGTTGGTGGGATCTCTCCTTACTCATGAGATCATGAAGCAAGGAAGGGAAGAAGAAAAGAAGAGAGAAGAGAAAAGAATTGAGAAGTAAGAGGTAGAGAAGAAAAAGCAAGAAATTGCTCTCAAGGCTTCTCAAGATGAAAGCAATTCTAGTAAGGATGAGTTTGAGGAATTGGATATGATGGCCAAGAGATTCTCTTGGTTCATGAGGTCTAACCGAGAAAGAAAGTTCCGAAGGAGAAAAGACTTCAAGAACAAGAACAAAGAAGATGAGAGGGGTCAACTCATTTGTTATGAGTGCAAGAAGACGGGGCACATAAGATCCAATTGCCCTTAACTCAAGAAGAAGGGATTCGAGAAAAAGAAGAAGCATAAAGCCCACATTGCCACTTGGAGTGATGAAGAACCATCATCTAATGAAGAGCAACTCGAAGTGGCTAATCTTTGTCTCATGGTTATTGATGATGATCCTAAGGTAAACCCTAACTCATCTACTTTTGATTTCACATTTGATGAACTTCAAGATACAAATGATGAGTTGCAAGAGGTTTACGATGAGTTGGTGGAAAAATATAAGGAATCAGTTTTGAAAAACAAGAAAATAATTTCTGATTTGAAAAACCAAAACGATTCCCTTTCTACAACCAACTCGGAACTTGAAAAAGAAGATTTTGGTTTTACAAAATGACTTAAAATATTTTCAAGATGAAAATGTTGATTTGAACAATCTTATTTCTAAAGATTATGATGATCACCGCAAAGTGGTGAATGATCTTAAGGCTTCTCTTAATGCAGTTGGGAAACGAGATTTTGAAAAAACAAGTTCTTCAAAACCCAACTATGTGAAGAGGAACTTTAATGGCTAAAAACAAAGAAGCTTTCAAAGGCATCCTAAAGGTAAAAAGGTTAGAAATGTATGGGTTCCTAAGAAAGTAGTTTCTAATAATATTAATGCTATTGCTTCTTGGATTCCCAAGGTAACCAAGTATTTGAGAGCTAACTCACATGTGCCCAAAATGATTTGGGTACCAAAAAATCAAGAACCAATCTTTGTTTGTAGGGGGAGCATTGCTACAAGGCTAAAGCTTCAAGTCAAAACACTTGGTACCTTGATAGTGGATGCTCAAGATACATGACCGGCGACAAGAGTAGATTCATATAGATAAAGCCAAAAAGTGGTGGAGTGGTGACATTTGATGACAACTCCAAAGGCCATATTGAGGGTATTGGTCATTGGTAATCTCTCTTTTATTTTTATTAAAGATGTGTTATATGTTAATGGTCTTAAATATAACTTGTTGAGCATTAGTCAATTATGTGATAAAGGTTTTAATGTTCTTTTTGATATTAATGTTTGCAAAATTGTGGATAAAATTCTCTTTAGATAAAATTTGTGATGATTGTGCTAAGGGTAAACAAAAACGAACCTCATTTAAATCCATTAGTGATGTTTCAACTAGTTGGGTATTACAATTGATCCATACGGATCTCTTTGGGCCTATTAGGACAACTAACTTGGGTGGAAAATCATATGCCTATGTTTTAGTTGATGATTTCTCTAGATACACTTGAGTTCTCTTTTTAAGTACAAAAGATGAGGCTTTAGAAAAACTCATCACATTTTCGAAAATTACTCAAAATGACCTTGGTCAAAACATTACTCATATTAGAAGTGACCATGGAATGAGATTTCAAAATCTAGGTTTTGAGGATTTTTGTAACACTAATGGTATTAGCCACAATTTTTCCGCACCTCGCACTCCTCAACAAAATGGGGTAGTTAAGAGGAAGAACCGTACTTTAGAAGAAATGGCTAGAACCATGCTTTGTGAAAACAATTTACCTAAGTATTTTTGGGCGGAAGCCACAAACATCACTTGTTATATTATAAATCGTGTAATGATTAGGCCAATTTTAAAGAAAACTCCTTATGAGATTTTAAAATCAAAGAAGCCTAACATTAGCTATGTTCATCCTTTTGGATGCAAGTGTTTTGTTTTAAACAATAGAAAAGATCATTTAGGTAAATTTGATGCAAAAGGTGATGAAGCTATTTCTTAGGATATTCTTTAAACTCTAAAGCCTATCGAGTGTTTAACAAAAGAACCTTAGTTGTAGAAGAGTCTATTCATGTGGTTTTCGATGATAACCTCCTTTCGAGGAAGGATTCTTGTGATGATGATGATGTAGGAATTATTGAAGCCAATGGTGGTGGACAATCATCAAAGGTGGATGAGTTTCCAACCAAAGAAAAAGAAGCACAAGATCCTCTCGAAGAATCCTTAAAGGGCATGAATCTTGGTGAGAATCCTTAAAGGACATGAATCTTGGTGAAAAGGAAGTGAGCTACCCAAGGGAACTCAGCTATGTCAAAGATGGTGAAATCTTGGGTGATCCATCAAAGGGGGTAACCACTAGATCCTCTCTTAGATTGCTTAATAATGTTGCATTCATTTCATGCATTAAGCCTAAAAATATCAAAGAAGCATTAGAAGAAGATTTTTGGATATTGGCCATGCACGAAGAACTTAATCAAATTGAGAGGAGTAAAGTTTGGACATTAGTTGATAGGCCTAGTAATAAGTCTACTATAGGAACTAAATGGGTCTTTAGAAAGAAACTAAATGAGAGTGGTAACATAGTGAGGAACAAGGCTAGACTTGTTGCTGAAGGTTATACTCAAGAAGAGGTAATCAATTTTGATGAAACCTATGCACCTGTAGCTAGAATGGAAGCAATTAAGATGCTTCTTGCATTTGCATGTTATCATGAATTCAAACCTTTTCAAATGGAGGTTAAAAGTGCATTTTTAAATGATTTTATTAATGAAGAAGTATATGTTGAACAACCACCTGATTTTGAAGATCCGAATTATCCAAACCGAAGGTTGAGTACCAATCCTTGAGGAGACGATACTTATATACTTATCCCTATATTACTTGCGTCGTGTATACTTGCATAAATTGCGAAGCACTATTTACACGCAATAAGTTTTTGACGCCGTTGCCGGGGATTGACAACTTTTGTTTTTATTTTCTTGTACTCTTTCTTTTATTTAGTTTATTTATTTTTATTTATTTTATTACTAAAAAAATTTAGTCTTGTTTCAGTGCATGACCAGAGCTAACACAGGAAGCCCATTGCGAGATCCAGAAATCGAACGCACTTACCGAAAGCTTAGACGAGAAAACGAAGCCACAATGCAGGATCCTGAGGACTCACCCCGAGGCCGCGACCTCAACCAAGTGCCGCCGAGACACAATGTTAATGGGCAATATCTTGCTAATGGATAGCCACTTATTGAAGAACAACAGATCCTGTAAGGAGATGGAGCAAATATGCAAGCTCCATTTGCACCAGTACGACACCCAACAGTCCGAGACTACCTTGAAGAGAACTTAAACGGACTAAACCCCGGAATTGTTACCCCAAAAATCGAGGCCGCCCACTATGATCTGAAGCTCGTGATGTTTAATATGATCAACACGATATGGCAATTTGGCGGCTCCGCAACTGAAGATGCCAGACAACACCTCAAGTCCTTCCTCCAGATCTGTAACTCATTCAAAATTTAGGGAGTACATGAGGATATTCTGAGATTGAAGCTGTACCCTATTCATTGAGGGATAGGGAAAAAACCTGGCTCAACAGTATCCCATCATGATCAATTGGATCCTGGAGTGACCTTTGTCGTGATTTCTTAGCTCGTTTTAATCTTACAAATTTAACTGACATATTACGTATCAAGATCACTTCTTTTCGACAGGCTAATGATGAGTCTATGCATGAGGCTGGGGAGCGATATCGAGAGCTATTACACAAATGCCCCTTACACGGATTCCCAATATGGACGCAAGTGACCATGTTTTACAATGCGGTAAACACGACAACTAGGATGATGCTAGATGCCTTAGAAAACGGCGTACTCTTGGACAAGGAGCCAAAAGAAGCCATGGATATTTTAAACAAGATGGTCAAAAATGATTATCAGTTCCCCACGGCCGGAAGGGGAGGAGTCCACCGTCAAACCACAATTAATGAAATAGAGTATGAGGGCTCAATTTCATCCCAGATCGCCACCTTGACGAAGCTAGTTATGAACTTGCAGTCGCAAAGCAATCAACAGAAGGTCAAGGTAATTGATTTATTTTGCGAAAATTGTGAGGATAACCATGTTTTTTCTGAATGCCTGCAGAACCCAAAGTCCTCTTGCTATATTGGAAACTTCAACCGCAACAATCAGATGTTCAACAACTATAACCCAGCCTGGAAAAAGCACCCCCAAATTCTCGTGGAGCAACCCTATCAATGCCCTAAATCCGCAACACCAGAATGCTACAGCCCCAGGATACCAACAATCCATGCCGCCACCGCAGCACATACAAGCCCAATAGCCAATTCAGTGTAGTTCTCTTGAAAACACCTTAAATGCTTTTATGAATCAAACTAGTGCACATATGGCTAATACTGACAAGTTCATATAAAAGAATGACGCTTTTATGGACAGGACCGAGACACGGCTACAACATCATGAGGCAACATTGAAATCCTTGGAAACCCAAGTGGAGCAGTTTGCGCAAATTATGATCTCCAGACTAAAAGGTGCAACACATGAACAATACAAGGCAGTCAGAACTAGGAGATGTAAGCAGCTGAAGGAATCCTAGACCAGTGTAAAAGTTGAGGAAAATGAAGCCTCCACGACAGCAGGTCATGCCGCGACAGTACCTAACAACCCTGCCCCGGTAGAACCAATCGATCCGTCCAATGACAACCAGAAAGACGTGGATAACCCAGATCCACTACCACAAATCAGATTACCAGGCAAGGAACAGATCGAGGATATGCGATCCCCACCACCATTCCCATAAAGGCTGAAACGTCAGAAGCAAGAATATCAATTCAAGAAATTCCTGGATATTGTAAAGTGCTCATTAGTCATATATTTTATATGCATTCCATCTAATATTATTGCTATTCTTACGTACATTTTAGGCATATTTAGGTTCATGCATTGCATATTTACAATATTCTTTACTTTGCCATGATTTTATTGATTATCTTCTATTTGGTAAGAAAAAGATGTTTTAGTTTAATTTCCATTTCAGGGCTAGGAGTTGTTAGGAGGTGGACATATCATAGGAGAGGATGCAGAGGCAGCAAAACAGGGAGTTGTACCGATGCAGTTCTAAAAAGAGAAAGCCGCTGGCGAGTACCTGCCGCTCAGGGCAGCTAGCTGAGGAATTGAAGAATTAGAGTGTGATCTGTAGAGCAGAAAATCCTAATTCCAACGATGTCATCCACTCAATTTTCTTACACTTTGAACAGCAGACAGAGACGCCAAAGAAGGAAATCAAGATTACTTACGCTACAAGGCCACGAGAAGAAGTTCACATTCAACTTAAAGAAGTCAGAATTAAAGGTTGCATTTAATGCAAAAGCTACTTTGAAGATTTCTACTCCAAGGAGAACTTGACCTAGCTAATGTCTATATATACTTGACATATTTTGTAATTGTAGACAACTTAGGTTTTCCCTTAGGCATAGTCTAGGTTTTCTTGCCGCCATTATGTTCTAAATTCTTTCTTAGGTTTGGGTTATGTTGTAAACTAGTGCGAGAATGATTGTTTAGGTATTAAGTTTGTTTTTGCAATAAAACTTTCAAGGTTTGCTTATTCCATGCTCTTCATAGTTTTCAATTAAGTTCAAAAGATTAGTTGTTAACTATCTATTTGTTCGGTATCAAGAGAGTCGAACTCATGAAAAGGATAAGTACGATCCTCATCCTAATCAGGTGTTGATCAATTTGGCCTAAACATAGGTACGAGTTTAAGGTGGCTAAAAGAGGATGAACCAAGGTTACCGTCATTGCAAGATTCACGCCGTGACGGGTATTATCTAAAGTGGGCAACAACAGTATTCTAACTTAGACATAAACAAGATCAATATTGAAGTGTTATGCCGAGCCTTGAAGGTCTGCCGAGTTTGCCACCGAGCCAATTGTCCGTTCCACTGCCAAGGCAGCAAAAGCGTCAAAGCAACCAATCTGCCATCCTCTGCCGAGGTTGCAAAGTCTGGCAGTGCAAAGCATCTTAACCAATTCAACGCAGTTTCACACTAGGGAGCAGCATAATTTGACTCAGCCTACCACCCTGATCTTTTCTTCAATTACTTGTGTTTTATTTACTTTTAATTCTTTTATAAACTAAACTTGTGCATTTAATTTTCTTCATGCAGGAATTACAATTCAAGTAAGCTGTCTAATCCCTGTGGGAGACGATATGTTTTTTTACTGTAACTTGACAAGAGTGTGCACTTGCGCTCATATTTAGAGAACACCTAAACGCTCTACAAGTTTTTGGCACCATTGCCGGGGATAGGCAACATTAAATTCGTTTTTATATTTCTGCACTTTTATTTATTTGCATTTAATCTTTAGTTTTTATTTTATTTGATAAAAAGAATTTTACAATTTCCTTTGCTAGTGCATGACTAGAGGAAATCCAAAGGGCGAAATCGTTTTCTTTGACGACATCGAATGAAGAGCAAGAGAACTTAAGAAATAAGTCAAAGAATCCCTAGGAAAGGTAAAGGAAGAGGGGAAAAAGCAAAAGCAACAATGGTTAACGACCAAGACGATAACCTAGCCAACGATGCCCGTATCGGCAGGGATGTGCAGCAAGATCCGCTACCGATGACAGCAACAGCAAGTTCCACCTAGACAGCAATCCCCAATTTTGCCCAGGCAGCAACAATATTTACGAACCACCAGGGACTACTTAGAGCATGACTTCAGGGGATTTGACCTAACTGTTGCAGAGCTTGAAATCGAAGTGGACCATTTTGAGTTAAAGCCCGTGATGTTTAACATGATCAACACTTTGGGGCAATTTGGAGGAACTGCCACAGAAGATGCTCGACAGCACTTGAGAGGATTCTTAGGCATATGCATAGCATTCAAGATACACAGACAAATTAGCATGAGTGAATGAAAGTCTTCACGGGATGACTCTACTCAATGGGTTCAGGATTTTGTAGTTTGCTCATATCTTAATTTCAGACCTAGAGAGTAGTTGTGATGAGATGAAGCCCTTATTGCCATGATTAAAGAAATGTGCTTACTTATGCTGCCTCGGCATCAACCTTATATACCATGACAACATCTTTGTTTACTTAGAATGTTCTTCAAATTCAGCCTGTACATAGTTTCTTCACACACTGCACTGACATTATAGTTTAATTCTGAGTTAATTTATGATCTTCTCCTTTCACTAATATAATGTTGGTGCCACAGTCTTGAGGTGCTAAATCAAGTTTAAAACATGTTTTTCTTTCTGATTAGTTTAAAGGGCAAGTATGTTTAGGTTTGCATTGCTTGAGGACAAGCAATAGTTCAAGTTTGGGGTGTGTGTAAAGTGCTCATTAAACCTATATTTTATATACATTCCATCTCATATTATTGATGTTCTTAAGTACATTTTAGGCATATTTAGGTTCATGCATTGCAGACTTACAATATTCTTTACTTTGCCATGATTTTATTGATTATCTTCTATTTGGTAAGAAAAAGATGATGTTTTAGTTTAGTTTTCATTTTAGGGCTAGGAGTTGTTAGGAGGAGGACAGATCAGAGAAGAGGATGCAGAGGCAGTAGAACATGGAGCTGTACTGATGTAGTTCCAAGAAGAGAAAGTTGCTGCCGAGTTCCTATCATCGTCGTACCTGTCACCCAGGGCAGCTAGCTGAGGAATTGGAGAGTTGGAATGCGATCTGTAGAGCAGAAAACCCTGATTGTAACGATGCCATCCACTCAATTTTCTGACGCCTGGAACAACAAACAGAGCTGCCGAAGAAGGAAATCAAGATTACTCGCGGTACAAGGCAACGAGAAGAAGTCCACATTCAACTCAAAGAAGTCAGAATTAAAGGTTACATTTAATGCAAAAGCTACTTTGAAGATTTCTACTCCAAGGAGGTCTTGACCTAGCTAATGCCTATATATACTTGACATATTTTGAAATTGTAGACAACTTAGGTTTTCCCTTGGGCATAGTTTAGGTTTTCTTGCCGCCATTATGTTCTAAATTTCTCTCTTGGGTTTGGGTTATGTTGTAAACTAGTGTGAGAACGGTTGTTTAGGTATTAAGTTTGTTTTTGAAATAAAACTTTCAAGGTTTCCTTATTCCATGCTCTTCATAGTTTTCAATTAAGTTCGAAAGATTAGTTGTTAACTATCTATTTGTTCGGTATCGAGAGAGTCGAACTCACGAAAGAGATAAGTACAATCCTTATCCTAATCAGGTGTTGATCAATTCGGCCTAGACATAGGTACGAGTTTAAGGCGGCTAAAAGAGGACGAACCAAGGTTGTTGTCTTTGCAAGATTCACGCTATGACAAGTATTATCTGTAGTGGGCAACAACAATATTCTGACTTAGACATAAGCAAGATCAATATTGAAGCGTTCTGCCGAGCCTTGAAGGTCTGCCGAGTTTGCCATCGAGCCAATCGTCCATTCCACTGTCGAGGCAGCAAAAGCGTCAAAGCAACCAATCTGCCATCCTCTGCCGAGGCAACAAAGTCTGGTAGCGCAAAGCATCTTAACCTATTCAATGCAGTTTTACACTAGGGAGTAGCATAATCTGACTCAGCCTACCACCCTGACCTTTTCTTCAATTACTTGTGTTTTATTTACTTTTAATTCTTTTATAAACTAAACTTACTTGTGCATTTAATTTTCTTCGTGCATGAATTACAATTCGAGTAAGCTGTCAAATCCCTGTGGGAGACGATATCTTTTATACTATAACTTGACAGGAGTGTGCACCTGCGCTCATATTTAGAGAACACCTAAACGCTCTACAGATATCTTGAAATAGGTTCATATCAACATCCCCTTTGTGGAAGCAATAGAGAAAATGTCAAATTACGCCAAATTCCCCAAGGACATGGTATCCAAGCGAACAAAGATAGGGGATTTGAGACGGTTTCCGCAACAGAAGGATGTATGTCCATGTTATAGAACCGAGCACCACCTAAACTTAAAGATTTGGGGAGCTTCACAATACCATGTGCCATCAGAAATCACTATGTGGGGAAGACATTGTGCGATTTGGGGGCAAGCATAAATTTAATGCCCAAATCTGTGTTTCAGAAGCTAGGAATAGGTAAAGCTAAACCTACAACAGTAATGCTCCAGTTGGCCGATCGCTCCTATGTTCACCCAGAAGGAAAAATAGAAGACATTCTGGTAAGAGTGGATAAATTTATTTTCCCTGCTGATTTCCTTGTTCTTGATTGTGAGGCAGATGAACATGCACCTATCATTCTTGGGGCGACCATTATTAGCCACTGGGAGGACCTTGATCGACATAGAAAATGAGAACTAACAATGAGGGTAAACGATCAACAAGTCTAGCTCAACGTTCTCCAGACTCTAAAACGTGCTGACAATCAGGAAGATTGTCAAGTGATGTAAGCCACGACAGAATTCAATTTTGACATTAATGCACCCTGCCTCGGTAAGCACTACCTCGACAATGATCATGGCCACTGCCTCGGCATGCACTTAGACGAATGCCTCGACAATATTTTGGACAACCTCGACGAAGCTGAAGAGATCGGTGAAGCTGATATTGAGGAAGCACACTGGGCAGCCTCTCATCCAGGTAAGTACTTTGAACCCCCCAATTATTCTGCAGAAGAACGAAAAATTGAGAAACCACCGGTTGTTGAATTAAAACAATTGCCTGATAAATTAAAATATGTTTATTTGGGAACCAATGATACTTTGCCCGTAGTCATCTCTTCTAAGTTGTAGCCAGTACAAGAACAAAGCCTGATGAACATGCTGCGGCGGCATACGAGGGAAATAAGGTGGACGATGGCTGATCTGAAGGGGATAAGCCCAGCGATATGTATGCACAAAATCCTCTTGAAGGACAATCATAAACCTACCATTGAGGATCAAAGAAGACTTAACCTGTCAATGAAAGAGGTGGTGCGAAAGGAAATTATGAAATGGCTTGATGCCAGAATTATCAACCCCATTTTCGATAGTACATGGGTGAGCCCGGTGCAATGTGTGCCAAAGAAAGGTGGAATGACCATGATAACCAACAAAAATAATGAGTTAATCCCAACCAGGACGGTGACCAGTTGGAGGGTTTGTATGCATTATCGCAAGTTGAACAAGGTAACTCAAAAGGATCCCTTTCCCTTACCTTTTATTGATCAAATGCTAGATAGACTTGCCGGTAAACCATTTTACTATTTTCTTAATGGTTATTTAGGTTATAATCAAATTGCCATAGCCCCAAACGACGAGGAAAAAACGACCTTCACATGCCCTTAAGGTACGTATGCATTTAGAAGAATGTCGTTCGGCCTTTGCAATGCCCCGACAACATTTTAACGGTGCATGATGGCAATTTTCTCCGATATGGTGGAAGATTTCCTAGAGATATTCATGGATGACTTCTCGGTCTTTGGTGATGACTTCAACAACTGCCTCGGCAATTTGGACAAGGTGCTTCAAAGATGTGAGGATTTCAACCTAGTCCTAAATTGGGAGAAATGCCATTTCATGGTAGACAAGGGCATAGTGCTAGGCCATAAGATTTCATCAAAGGGGATTGAAGTAGATAAAGTGAAGATTGATGTGATCGAAAAACTACCTCCACCAACCACAGTCAAGGGCATCCGCAGCTTTTTGGGACATGCAGGTTTTTACAGAAGATTCATTGCATTTTTTTCTAAAACTTCTAAACCCCATTGCCATTTTCTTGAACAAGATAGAGCCTTTGACTTTAATGACGAATGCACTGAGGCATTCGAGACACTCAAACAAAAGATGGTATCTGCACCTGTTGGCGTACCGCTTGATTGGACGCAGCCATTCGAACTTATGTATGATGCCAATGACTATACCGTCGGGGCAGTGCTTGGCCAAAGAAAAAGCAACCTCTTCCATGTGATCTACTATGCTAGCAAAACGCTGAATGAGGCCCAGATTAATTATACAACCACTAAAAAAGAATTGCTAGCTGTAGTTTTCGTCTTTGAAAAGTTTCAATCATACCTAATCGGAACTAAGGTGACAATTCACACAGACCACTCGACAATAAAGTATATGTTCTCCTAAAAGGATGCAAAGCCGAGATTGATTCGATGGATTCTCTTTCTGCAAGAATTTGATGTCGAAATCAAGGATAGAAAAGGAATAGCAAACCAGGTTGCCGATCACCTCTCAAGACTGGAAATATGAAGAAAGGAGGCCACTAGCATAGAGATACAAGATTCTTTCCCAAATGAGCAACTATTACTTACCTCGGTAGTGGAAGATGATCCTGCCGCGGCATTGGAAGCAAGCCTTGTCGCAGAATTGACGGACTGCATCACCGCGACATTACCCCTAACAGTCATGACGGTCGAGACAACACAATGGTATGCTGATATTGCTAATTTTATGGTTAGTGGTGTATTGCCTTATAATCATAACTATCAAGGAAAGAAGCAGTTCCAACATGATGCTAAGCATTATTTTTGGGACGAGGATCTTTTGTTCAAACAAAGAATAGGTCAAGTTATAAGGAGATGGGTCCCCGAGGAGGAACAAAGAGAAGTGCTTCAACGGTGCCACGACTCACCATATGGAGAACACTTGGGAGGGACCAGAACCGCAACCAAAGTACTTCAGTCGGGACTCTATTGGCCAACACTCTATAAAGATGCCCAAGATTTCTTTAAGCAATGTGACTGATGTCAACGAACCGGCAACATCTCCAGGCGTAATGAGATGCCCTTGCAAACCATATTGGAGGTGGAACTATTTGATGTATGGGGTATCGATTTCATGGGACCATTCCCATCATCCTGTGAGAACCTTTACATTTTGCTAGCAGTTAACTATGTGTCCAAGTGGGTCGAAGCAATTGCCACCCCAAACAATGATTCCAAAACTGTGCAGAAATTCATGCAAAAACATATATTCACACGGTTTGGGATACCAAGAGCCATAATCAGTGACGAAGGCAAGCAGTTCGATAACAAACTCATTGTTGCGGCATTAAAGAAGTATGACATCACACACAAGCTCACCACGACATACCACCTACAATCGAATGGGAAGGTCGAGATATTAAACAAAGAATTAAAAGCAATCTTTAAAAAGGTGGTTAATTCCTCTCGAAAGAACTGGTCTCTTCAAATCGACGATGCATTGTGGGTGTACAGAACGACCTTCAAGACTCCATTAGGAATGTCCCACTATAGACTTGTATACAGGAAAACATGCCATTTACCAGTGGAAATTGAACACAAGGCATATTAAGCTATCAAAACAATTAACATGGATTGGGAGAATGCCGAGCAGAAACGACTCTTAGACCTCAATGAGATAGAGGAGTTTTGAGCTGCAACATATGATAATGCGAGAATATACAAGGAAAAAACTAAACGATGGCACGACAGCAAAGTCTTGACGCGACAGTTCTTTTCTGGGCAGCAAGTGTTGCTTTTCAATTCTCGCCTTAAACTATTTCCGAGAAAACTCCGATCATGATGGTCTGGGTCATTTTAAGTTGCAAAAGTCTTCCCACATGGAGTAGTAACAATTAAGTCCAGCAAGGATAAGCATGAGTTCAAAGTCAATGGGCAAAGACTGAAGCACTACTTGGGACCACAAGCCATGATGGATAGGGAGGAAATCACTCTTCGAGATGCACACACATGCACCCCTTGAGTATTCAGACTCTTTCTCTTTATTTCATCTTTTGCTTTTATTTTTAATTTTTCTTTTGCATTCCCGCATTTTTGAATTCTTAGGAATAAATTACTCTTTTCTCTCATTTTAAGGCAAAGAAGTAACTCCCCCGGCAGCAAAGCCCACCCCACCATCACGTGTCCAACCACCTTGAGACTCCAAACGAATCAAGCGAGCAACTTCTAAGCCAACGAAGAGGCTAGTTTTGTAGTCTGACAGTGAAGAGGAGGATGATTCTGCCACCTCTAAATCCATTTAAATTCATCTTCAATTTTTTGCTGCTTATCTGTTTATGCCCTCATATTTTTATGTGCTAAATTTTTTCTATCTTATATATGAAATTTAAGCATTGAGGGCAATGCTTGGTTCGAGTTTGGGGGCGTAGGTTGAGAGGCCAAGGCACTTCCATGCCATGACAATATAAATATAATTGCCATGTAGTTTTTGATATTTTACTTGTCAAAATTTATTTTTTAATTGCACTACCTTAACTAAATTTTGCTTATGCCGCGACAGTACTTTCTATCAATTGCCTTAGTTTAGTTTTAATTAAATCTTCTTACTTGGCAATAGAACTCTCTCTTCCTACCATTGTTTAGAACTGTTTAAAGCCTTTATTTTTAGGATGCTTAAAGAAAGATAACTTAGGATCACACTATGAGATTAGAACTTTAAACACCTTTGTGACTTGCATGATTAAAGGAATTCTAGTACATTTATGACATAAACTAGCTTAGAAAGAAAATTGGGTAAAAGTTAGAGGTGCCACCACTGGCTCTAGCTTAAGGAAGCCTTAGCGGTGCCCAAATCTGGCTCTAGGCTAATCACTAGAGGTGCCCAAAATTGGCTCTAGTTTGTTAGGTTGCTTGCAAAATAAATTTTAACTACACAAGTTAAGTTAGTTAATGCTTAAGTGTTTACTTAGAATCCTTGTAATCATCTTGTTCACAATGCATGCACACACTCACAAATCTTATAGTTTGATTCCAGGGAATTCCTAAAGTATCCAAAGATCTAAAGGCCAAAGCGTTCTTCTCCATGGTTTGGAGAGAGAAGGAAAAGTGAGACCAAGGAGACGGTTTATAAAAACTAAGGTTTGGCAATTGATGGTTTGCATTGCTTGAGGACAAGCAATAGTTCGAGTTTGGGGGTGTGATAAGTGCCCAAAAGTCCTAGATTTTAACCCTTTTAAATGGCAATTATCACTCAACCTACACCCATTTGAGCTGCATTGTAGCATTTCATGCATAGATTTCATAATTAATGCCTTTGAGCTTTAAAATTTGTTTATTCTATAAAAAGGTATTATTTGATGCATGTTTGGCCTTTTGAAAATTTGACCACTGCTGGAGCGGGATGATGCCGCCACAACATAGAAAGCAGGAGGAAAGATGAGGCAGATGTAGCGGATAACAGACCCTGATCGAGCCAAGCCACATGACAACTTCTACTGAGGGAAGATGAGGAAGCCTTACTGAGTAGAGCAGGCAGATGCCGAGGCAACAAAAGCCAGGCCACGACAACATTTCGCTAGAGGGAAAAATGAGCAAAGTGGTAACCGACTTGTAGAGCCTTTAACGCTGGATTTTTCTACACACTTTGAGTGGCAGCTGGAGCTCGAGAAGAGGAGGAAAAAATGGAAGGAAGTATAAAGTTGGACTCTTGGACAAAAGTGTATATTGTAATAAATTAAAGAGATTTAATTTTTTAATAAAGTCTAGTCCAAGTCCAACTTAACTTCCTCTCCAAGAAGGATTTGTGCCTACACCTTCCCCTATATAAGGGCTTGTCGCCATGAAGAACACAATAGAGGATCGAGAAGAGAGATTGAGCTTAGTATTTGTTTCATTATGTTCTAATTTTCTTAGGGTTAGGATTGGTTTGTTTAGTAGTTGCGAGAAAACTCTTTTTACTTAGTTTTTTTCTTAATGCAATAAAAGTTAAGGCTTGCTTATTCTGGCTTTATTCATTTTTGCATTCTACTCGAGAGAGGGTTTGTGAGATCATGTATTTGTTTAATATCGGGAGAGTTGAGCTCACGAAAGGAATAAGTACGGTTTTCTCCCCACGTGGTGTTAACTAACTCGGCCTAGGGATATGTTAGAGTTTCAACGGCTTAAAGAAGTGTATGAAGAGTTGGTGTTTGCCTTTGATTCACGTCGAGATGTATCATCAGAGTTTAGTCATCAACCATTGTTTCGTGGTTAGGGATAAGGCGGAACCACCCAAGGACACTTTGCCGAGCCTTAACTGCATCTACCCACGAGCAAGGGATTGTCGCGGCAGGGCAGCCATTGCAGTCGCGGCAGGGATTTAGGTCACTGCCACATCAGTATTGCGTTGATGCATTCAAGAAAGAAACATAGTCAATAGGATTCCATAATACGACACACTCTAATCCGGCCCATCTTCTCATCTTGATTACTTCTTTGTTTTATTTACTAGATTTCCTTAGTTTCGATATTTTTAGATTACCTCAAATCACCCAACTAAATTGTGTTTTTACTTTATTTATTTTGCAGTGCGAGGTAGTAGAATCGAAGGCTGAGTACCAATCCTTGAGGAGATGATACTCATATACTTATCCCTATATTACTTGTGTCGTGTATACTTGCACAAATTGCAGAGCACTATTTACACGCAACACAATGCAAGGGAAATTAATGAGATCATTTCAAAACTATCTAGGAATGGATGTTTCCATTTGCTTTTATTAATTTCTTGTATTAAAATGATGATGATTTCTATTATCTTTCTTCTAGTGCAGAAATATTGTTGAATGTTGACTTGAATTTTTTATGAAGTTTTCTTTCTTTTTTCAATTATGGATTTGAATGTTATTTTGCACGAAACTGTTGAATGTGACCACTATCACTCGAAGGTGGTGTGACAATTCAAGTTACCGAGCACATCAATAAAAATTGAGTAGAATTGCATGTGTAAGTTTCTAATTGCGATTTGGAAGAAAGCGAGTAAAATGAGCTAGTGCTTCGTTGCTTAAAAATCATCTATTATTTTATCCTTGAAACATTTGGTTATTTGCTAAGTTTCACAAAGGGGATCCTAATTTTACCCCCCCCCCACACATATATATATCATCTTATTATTTATGAGTTATTGTTTTCTCATCGCTTCTCACAATTATATGTCTTTTCATTTTATTGCTCCAACAACTACTCTCACATTTAAATCTTATATACAATATTAATGCACTAACAATCCTAGATAGACAAAGTCCCGTCCTCGTGGGATCTATATCTGATAGAGTTGAACCTATCAACTATACTTGCTTTGACATGTGTACGCTTGCACAATCGATGTGCCAGTATACAGCCGATCACTATTGAAACAGGGGAACCTACACTACCTTTAAAAGAAAACATGTAACTAATAATTATAGTTCCAAATCATGACCAATTTGTTCTAAAAGGAACAAGATTCAATAATCTTTTTGGTCATATAAATTACCTCTTCTAATTTTAATCGTACGATTTATGACGAATTTCTGAAGTCACTATCATTGTTGTTTTTGGAAACAATTTGCTACCTTTTTTTGAGCTTTGCTTACTCAAAATTTAATAACTCCTAATATATAACTTGAAATCAAGAATCATTTGTTTTAAACGAATCTAGACTTATGTATGATTATAGAGATATAAGGCTAACTTCCTAATTTATCTTGTAGAAATTTTGGCGATTCCTCAAAGTCACTACTAAAACTATTTTCTAAGAAATATGCTGCCAAAGTTTATGACTTTTCAACATTCAAATATTGATATCTTTTGAAATATATATCAAAATTTATCACCATGTGTTTTAAATAAAAATATATTGAATCACATTTACAACGATGTATAAACCACTTCCAAATTATTTTTATGAAATATACGAAAAATTTCCAAACTTATTCCAACCGACCATACTCAAGGTATGGGAGAATAGATTTTTGTTAAAAAGGGGTAAATTACTCTTTTGACCATCAAACTTTGTAAAATATTGTAAAATGTCAGGAGGGGATCTATGTGGATATTTTCTGGGATCCCTATGATGATTTATACGGTATGGTTCAATTATCTCCACGATTTTTATATAATGATCCCAATCTCCATCCCCATTTGAGCTTTGGTCATAAAACTTCCACCGTCCTCGTCCCTGTGGGTGAAGATTTCAGTTATTCCCCGTACCCGTCAGTTTGGATCCCAACGGTTTTGGGTTATTCCCCACCGGATTGCCACTCTTACAAGCAAGGCATCATTTTTAGGATAGACAATAAGCATTTTGAGATAGTGATGTACTGACCTTTAGCAAGAATCCCAAAAGGATATATCACACTTAGCTTCCTCAAGCTTTCTCCTTGTTCAAGCTTAGGTAGACTCTCCACTCACTTCGTCTTGTCACACAAACATGGAAATTAAATCAAAACTTGAACTACATGTTAGGGAAGGTTTACCTATGAATTTTTTACAATAAAAATGTATATAAGTTCTTAAAATGCTAAATCCTTTAAAACCCATCAATAGCTAATCTTACATTTTTACCACAAGAATGATATTTTCTTGAAGCTCTAAAAATGGAGAATAACAACCTCTAAATCTTGCATATTGGATGAGAAACTTGGGAGTAAAAAGCATGAGGTTTTAGTGTAGAGAAAACAATTTTGAGGGAGAAAAAATAGGTGTGTGAAAGAGAGAAAAATGAAGGGAGAAAGGTGATCTAAGCATGTCTCCCCCTCTCCATGTAAAGACAAGATGTAATTAAGGGAGATCATCCTTCAAATTTAAAAGCGGTAAATTGCAATGCAAAACATCTAATTTTAACTCTTGTGAGAAAATAGTCCATTTCCACACTTCTTAAAAAGAAATTTGTAGTGAAAATAACCCTTGTCAAGCAAATAACCCAAGGTAAATTGCACCATAAAACCTCTATTAAAACCCAAATTTGGCCCAAAGGGTCCAATTAACCAATCTAACTTGTCAAGCAAATAATCTAAGTCAACACTTGTGTGCTAACTTGAAAATTCGCGTCGTTACCTCCCTCCCTCTAAAAAAGAAATTATGTCGTCAAAATTAACTGAGGAAAATAGTTGCGACTACCGCAGTTCCCACACTACATTCGTCTCGCCCGTAGCGACCTTAACTCCGAGGTTCATCCAAAAAACTCCACAAGTAGAAAGCTCTTAATATGAAGTTTACCTTAATTCCTCCCTCCCGAATCCTTAGCGACTCATTTTGAAAGGTCAAATCAACACTCACCTCGATTTTTTGATTGAGATATCATGGAATGGATCCAAATGGTATCATCAAAACATTGATACATTAAACACATTGCGGGTGTGCTTCAACTCAAATGACAATGCTTAATGGTGAACCCCGATCCAATCCTCTCTACCATCCTTTACGATCAAATAACTCATGGAATCAACTTTCCTTTGCATCTGGAACGCAACACCTTCTTTCAATGTGACAACACGAGGGAACCTTCACGCCCACAAGAAAACTTGATATCTTTACGTTTCAAATAACTCATGGACTCAACTTTTCTCTACATCTAGAACATAACAAATTCTTTCAAAGTGACACCACAAGGAAACCTTCTCGTCCTTGAGAAAACTTGATGTCTTTACGTTTCAAGTATGCATAAGTCTTCTGAAATTCAAACGCTACCTTTAATCTACCCTGGATTACTAACATTTACTTCTTAGTTTATCTAATCCAAACAAAACCTACAATCTTACATCTACCTAACTCGGTCTAAACCAAATGGAACCTTAACTTATGATCGCACAATGCCACAAATAGAGCCATCTAAATGCTAGACTGAAAATGTAACACTCCTTCCCGGTCTAGTCAAGAACCGGGTCGAAATATAACACCCCAGTTTTGGGCCTAGGAGTTTGTAGGTTGGTTTCAAGGTCCGTTGGACCGAGACTATCCGTGTTAGTTCATGATTGGTACAAGGAAAACCTAATTCAGAAAGTGATAAAAATATGAGAAAATTTTCTAAAAACCTTTTTAAATGTATATAAGGGTTTGGTGAAGTCAATTTTGGAAAATGATTTTTGGAAGGTGGGCATTTTGGTTTAGTGACTAAATCGTAAAAATGAAAAAAAAACTATTTTTAATGGCTATTTTGTAAAAGAGCCAAAACTTAGAATCTTTAGGGAGCTAAAGTATATGTAATAAGCTATTCCTTCAATTTGACATGTTTTAAACATGTTTAATTAAAAAGATTAAAAAGGGCTTTGATTAAAAAGAGAATTAAGCTTTACATACTTATTTTGACATAACTTCCATTTCTCTCTTTTCTCATCAGCCAACCACCCATTTTCTTTCAAAACTTTCAGAGATCTTTTCCTTTTCATTTTACTTTGATTTCTACATGATATCCATGGAGTTTTGAATGCATTGAGATGTATTAATCCTCTGTTCTTATGTGGTTAAAACATGGGAGAATGTTTCGTAAGCAACCCGTGAAGTTTCGGGAGCTTTAAGCGCTTAGTTTGGTGTCGGCTAATCAAAGTTTTGCATGTCGGTTAGTGAGAACATGAATTTCAGCTTTGAAATGTTTTAAAGGTGGTTTCAGGAACTTAGATGTAAGCTTGAAACGTTTGTCTAAGTTCGAAAGTAAGTATAAGGAATTTCTCTCTCGGTTGTGCTATTATAAAATGGTTTTATGCACTTGGTTTTCGATGCATGTTACCTACTGTTAAAGCATGTGGTTTACTATTTTTAATTATGTGACGGTGAAAGATGCACATGGTAAGTGATCCTTGTAATTATACGTTTTATACTTGTGATTTAAAGCATGGTTTAGTGCTTTGGAATATGATTTAAATCAAGAATCACATTTTCCTTTATTCTTCTTCCTCTGTCCAACTCGTTCCAATTTTTATTTTCACTCCAATGGATTCTTCATCATTTACTTTCAAGAGGTTTTTCAACAAGGAGATCCAGAAGAAGTTTGAAGCAAACTTTGCTTCGAGATCCTTTTGATTAGAGAAGCACTTCGACTTTGAGACTGAGGCAACCATTGAATTTCCTCCCGAGTTCACGGCTTTAGTCGACCAACACAAGTGGAACAAGTTCTGCTAGCAGAAAGGGGAGAATTACGCCACCCTTGTTCAAGAATTCTACGCTCATCTTGTGACCAAAGATTCACACATCTTGATGATTCGAGTTACATGTGTGCGTTTTGATGAAGGGTATATTAAAACAATATTTGAGTTGGAAGGTGCAGGGGATGAACGTTTCGAGTTCGCCGAATCGTTGAGTGCCACCAAGAAAAAGAAGCTGTTGACAGATTTGTGCGAGCCTGGCACTGCGTTGATCGTATCGTCAAAGGGACACCGAACGGTGAAACAATTTGCATTGAAGCCTTAGGTGAGAGGTTGGAACAACTTCTTAAAGGCAAATCTGATGCCAACATCACAGAACAAAATCGTACCGGAGGAGAGGCTAGCATTATTGCACTCGATCATCGTCGGCCGAAAAATTAATGTTGCCTGGCTCATCATTGAAGAAACCTATAAATGTGCGGAGAGAGGTAATAGTAGTTTGTTTTCCCTCTTTCAATTTCTAACATTTGCATGCAACATAGTTTTCCCAAGCTTGATACAGATAAGGGCCAAACAATCAAGGGAAATACAATCACAACTACTATTTGGAAAAACCTTACCGCTATCGAGGCCAAGGACAAAGGCAAAGGGAAGGCAAAAGTGCCAACGCCAAAGCCAAAGGTGCCGAAGGCAAAGCCAGCTCCCATGCCAGCTAATGCAGTTGCATTGCTCTCTCAGATCTACCAGCGCCAAGAGATTATTCTCCAAAAATTGGAGACAGTTGAGGAGTGGAATCTCAAGTTCTGGCGTTATGCTCATGTCAGGGATGTTGCCACCAAAGAAACTCTTAAAGGCCTTTACCCAGGTGTCTTTCTAGACTTCCCAGATTTCCTTGCCAGGATTTTTGCCAGCGATGAGGCCATGCCAGCCAGTTAATAATTAGTTCATACCCCATCTGATGCCACAGTCCTGTTGTCTCTAATTCAGGTTGAATCTGCCAGTTCTGAGTCCCAAGTTGATTTGAAGGAACCCAAAGCTAAGTCTGCTGCAAAGCGTGTCACTACACCTAGTGCACCTGCTCAGTTCGATGCCACCGCTACTCCTGCCGCATCGGACCCTGTCAAGATTGTGGAGGAAGTTCTCTGAGATGTTGGAGCCTCCACTGCCACCGCTAAGCCAAGCATGAAGGGAAGGAAAAGGATGGCATTGAGGACCGTGTATATATATGTTGTTTTCATGCATTGAGGACAATGCACATCTTGGTTTTGGGGGTGTGCATTTTCTCGCATTTATGCCATGCATCCCATGTTTAAATTTTGTTGCCATTCCATGTAGTTCATAAAGTTTAGTTGCATACCGAACCATAAAAAAAGTGAAAAGGAAAATTTTGTCTCGGCCGAATTTTGAAGTTTGTTAACAATTAGTTAGACAAGCTTAATTTGATCTAGTTGTTTGCCCGATGATGAAATTTAAAATCTTTAGTTTGCCATTCTAGCAGAATAGTTATGCCAAGTTTGCTTGGCAATTGATATCTAGTTTAGGGAAATGAACTTTCACTTAACACGTAGTATGCATCTAGTTCCCTAGCAAAACTTAGACTTTTTGAAACTAAGCTTAGATTTAAAAAAAACGATGCCATGGTAAAAAGAAACTAATAAGGCAGCAATGTTCTGCCATGGCAATGAAAAATATAAACTCTCCTCTACCTTAGGGATAATAAGTTACTTGGGGCTTTGTGGTTTGCTCCCTTTTTGTTCTCATGTCCAAATCCTTAGGGTATGAGTTGAAGAGAAAGCCTAGTGATATTTGGATTAACGTGGGGGTTCGTGGTATGCTCCCTCTTACTTATCATGCCAAACAATGTCACGAAGCGAAGTTATTAATGCCAATAAAAACACTTAGCAAGAAGAAAACAAAATGAAATTTGAGTTTAGGTAGTAAAATTGACTAAGGGAGTAAAAGGATACTTGATGCATATTGCCAACACATTATGCACTCTTCATGCCCTTAGACTAGAGTTATATTGCTGCACTTGAATTACTACCTGCTTGACATTGTTGCACTAAGATATTTAAGGGAATAAATAGAGCCAACTTCTTCTTGCCAGCATTTGTTGGCATTCCGACCAAAATTTTGCCGAGGTACTATTTTCACAATTTTTGATTTTCTTTGCGTTACTTGAGGACAAGCAATGAGATGGGTTTGGGGGGTGTGTTACCTCCTCAAAAGTACCGATTTTTATGCCTTTCTTACAATACTTTTGCTTGTTTTTAGTACATTTAGTTGCACTTAGATGTTAAATTCATGCATTTGCATAAGGAGTTTAGATTTTTTTCTATGCCAGTGTGAAGGGTTGTTTTGTTGGCAATTTTGTAGATTGACATAGCAATCGGAAGAAAAGAGCAGCGCAGGAATGAATGCCAGAGTGAATGCTAAGATGCCGTTGGAACAGATGAACCAAACAATGCCAAGCACCGGTTGGCAGAGAAGAGGAATTTGATGCCAGGCCAAGAAGCTGTTAAACCAGAAAAAATAGGACTAGATCAGGCTGCGAGAAAATAGCAATTTGATCAATCTTTGAAAAATAGCGAATAATTTGTGCCAAGCTTGGTTGGCAGGACTATGCCAAGCCTGGTTGCAAGAAGACGAAAAATGACGTCAGCCCTAGCTTGATCAGCTTATCACTTCAAATCTGGATAAAGGTGATCACAAGCCTCATCCCTTACGCATTCAAATTTCAAATGCAAGGGCTTATCCTAGTCTTCCTTGCACGCCTATTTAAAGATCGATTGAATAAAAAATTGGAAGATGACTTTTGAGGGAGACGATCAACAACCAGCTGCACCAAGGAGACGTGGTTTGACCCACTTGACTAAGAGTATGGATCTTGAAGGGCTGCATCGAGAGACCCCTTCTCACCCATTCTCATTGTCTAGTTATTTTATTTTATTTTTAATGATGATGTGTTTGAAAAACGTTGAAGGTGTTCAAGTAGATGAACTTACTTCAGAAGTGAAATCTACTCCTTAGGAGTACAGATTGGATCTTAATCAAATTGGTTTCTAAAAGACATTCACTATAGAGATATAAAGGTTTTTACACAATCAATTTACGGCAATGACCATCGAGAGGGGCTTTGCCAATATAAAACTGCTTGGTAAAAAATGCCAATGCGTGAAATTATTAGAAGCTAGCATGGCATGAATAGTGTGAAAACCATGCATGGCTTGCCAACACTCATCATTCATTTGACACTTTCCTTGCCAACACTGTTTCATTTTCATTTATTTTCTTTAAACTATTTTCAAAACCACTTTCAAATCAAATCAACCTTTTCCTCAACAAGTAAACATTCAAAGCAATCGAATTCCAAGTCAATCTATGTGGGATCGATACTCAGCTTACTGTTGCATTACTTGCCGACCGTGTATACTTGCATGCAAAATACTCAACCTTGGCACTGTTTTTATACATTTCCAATATATTTTCTGTCCCTTTTTCCAAGCACTCACACGACTCAACAACAATTCTCCCCTTTAAGAAAAATTCGTCCTCGAATTTTACATAAACCGAAGAGAAGAGGGTATTGCTTCTTTATTGTCTCCTCCGGTTCCCAGGTTGTCTCTTCAACGGTGTGGCTCTTCTAGAGCACATTAACCAATGGGACAGATTTGTTGCAGATCCTTTTAACTTCCTTTGCAAGAATTTGCAGTGGTTCTTCTTCATAGGACAAGTTAGGTTGAATATCTACAGATTCAGGCTCAATGATATGCGAAGGGTCAAAACGGTATTTTCGGAGTATTGATACATGGAACACATCGTAAATCTTGCTCAGTTCTGAGGGTAACGATAATCGATAAGCTACATGGCCAACTATCTCGATGACTTCAAAGGGTCCAATGAATCAGGGACTCATGTTCCCCTTCTTACCAAACCTCAAAACCTTCTTCCACGGTGAAACCTTGAGGAAGGCTTTCTCACCAACCTTGTACTGCATATCCCTTCGCTTAAGATTAAACTTCCAGAAAAACCCCTTCAAACATCTAAGAGATTTGAAAACACATTTCCACTCACCGACAACGCAAAGCTTTCCCCGCCTATGCGAATTCAAGCTTCTGACGCCTCCAAATATTCTTCAATCGCTATAAAATTAATCTTCCTTGTTTTATTCACATAATAACTATTGATTAATGCATCATTGTGCATCCATAATCCCAACAACATTAACCCTCAACAAAACCTCGCTAAAAACTATCAACCGCCTTCCAAAAACAACCAAAACACCTCCAATTTCATCATAAACAAAGCCCATCCATATACTAACAATATGAATCACATAACATCATCAATTAACATCCAAAAAGCCCCCACATCACCACCTTATACCTCCAGCAACTTAATAACACTATAAACACCAAAAAATACAACTATTCACAACCTAAAAAATTAGCAATTCAATTAGTTTCAGGATTCCTATTACAAAACCAAATGTACAACATTTAATCACATCATTATTATGATCTAACTCAGTCCAAATCAGCACAAAACAGATCCATAACAAGACCCAATCAATTTTCTTGATAAAACTCACTTTAAACTTTTTATACTTGATTTAATCATCAACACATATCAAAATCATTTGTAAAGGATCAAGAACTTGAGAATATCAGTAAAGAACCTTTGATTAGAGGAGAGAAACAAAAATCACCTCTAATAGTTGACTTTCCCCTTAATTAGCATGATTTGAGTGAAATATCCAAGAAAACAAGTAAAGCTTGATGTAGAAAACCAAGGAATCCATTGAGGAATAAAAAAAGAGTTGATTCCTGATTATTTTAAGTTAAGAAAAGTAGTTTTTATGGGAAAATTTGAGAGAAAAGTTGAGAGCAAAAGTAGTTACGTAAGAAAAGTGATTTAATACATAAAGCTCATTTTATTAAATCTATTTTTTCTTTAATAACAATTTTAAAACCATTTAAAAATAACATAAACTAAAGTAAAAGTCTGATTAAAAACATTGGTAGATTAGCTCTTCAAAGATTTAAAGTTTTCACCCTTTTAGAATTTAGTCACCAAAACAATATTTTCCCATATTTTTACTTTAGCCCAAAACCATTTATTCAAATTTATTTCCCGAAACCAACTCGATCTAACTAAAAAAGTTCACCCAAACTGTCTAACCTATCTAGCTAAATCCTAGGCCCAAATTCAGCGCGTTACACGAATTCATATGCCTCGCCAAATGACCAATATCATATCCATCCCTCCGCCTCGCTACAATATAGGTCGTAGCCAAGGACCGTAGTCCACCCGTACCAATGAGCTCATGAATTCTATGACATGCCAATTGTACCCAATGTCCTTTTCGAATCCAATGTCCTGTTCGATGTGATATCCTTAAGCATAATGTTAACTAGAAAAAAAATCAATATCAATGAAATCAAGAAAAGCACCTAGCCTATTCCCGAGACTCCGACTACACTCACCTTGACATCCGAAGCTTCTACGGCTCTCGGATAACAACTCCTTTGCTTCTATCTTTCAGTGGAGATGGTAACTCCTCCTTCGCCAACACTTGAGCTAGATAGAAATAATAGGAAATGTTATAATCAATAAAACGATATAAAAATGTTATTTAAACTTGAAATATCTATTAACTAATAGATTTCTGTGGGTTAAAGCCTTGAAGATTGTAACCCCCTTAACCCGGCCCAGACGGTTGAACCGAATTAAGAAGTTTACACGGGGAAAACCAAAGTCAACCCGAAAGTCAACCTTGATTAATGACCTTTTTTTTCTTTTTAATCTTATCTAGATGCACGTTAACCCTAGTTATGTTCATACAAACATCATACTCAAAGATCAGCGCAAACGGAAAACGTTCAAGGACTTAATTGAACAAAACACAAACTTAGGGACCAAAATGTAAATTCTGGAAATTACAAGGACTTAACCCACTTTTAAGTTACCAATATGAAATTAGTCATATTTCATGCTTGTCTGTCAAATTTCAGCTCAAACGGACATCACAAACTCATTTAATTGCATAAACAAGATTCAGGACCAAAACGCAAATAATGCAAAACATTTAACCAACAATTTCAGTGCCCAACGGTCGAGTGTTTCGGAACGGGGAAGACCCGTTCCGAAACGCGGGACCGTTCCGCAACTGGTTCCGAAACAGTGCCTGGCAGTGGCATATCCGTTCCGGAACGGTTGCTTCCGTTTCGGAACGCCCAGGCCATTTCAGGCCCCCGTTCCGATACGGTAGCACCTGTTCCGAAACAGGCTGCCCAGATTGCAGAAAAATTGCTGGTTTAACACACAATTGGCCTATCAAACATGCTCCAAAGGCAACCATACTTTACCAGCAAGTCATTCAACAAACAAAGAACATAATTGCATCAACCATTCATCAACATGGCATCAATTATGAAAATCCCCAATTCTATAGGCATGCATCCTACTTAGCAATCCATTCAAGCATCAAAACATCAATCCAAACACATAATGGCCAAATACAAGTTCCAACGACATTAACAACATAATACCAACTTAGGGAGTCCAAAACATCTCCCAAAACAACAACATAGGTCCCCCATTGCCAAATGCCCATAAGCTAATAGTGTTTAAGAAACCTTCACCATACATGAGCTTTGTTCACCACTTGGATTCTTGTCTACCTTGCTGTACTCAATGCACTTTAAGGCTCTGCATTATTGGTTTAAGAAAAGAGAGAGCGTAAGCAAACGCTTAGTGAGGAATGCTCGTTAAAACCACACAATAATGCATTTATAAAACACCTTTATAAATCATTGTTCAAAACCACAATATACATGCTCATAAGCATTTAAAACAAGCAAACCATGCTTCAAGATCATAACATGTCATATTGGCCACAAGTGATACAATCAACATAAGATCCACACATGGACTTTTAAACACCATTGTGATCTTACAATTTTCCAAGGACCACACATGGACTTTTAAACACCATTGCGTCCTTAACAAGAATCATCCATGGACTTTTAAACACCATGACAAGGACCACACAAGGACTTTTAAACACCTTTGTGTCCTTAACAAGAATCACCCAAGGACTTTTAAACACCTTGGTGTTCTTAAATAACAAGGCTTACACAAGGAATTTTAACCACCTTGAACCTTAACCAAGAACCAACCATGGACTTTTAAACTCCATGTTGTTCTTAAATAAACAAGGCTCACACAAGGACTTTTAACCACCTTTGTGACCTTAACCATCACTTGCCAATATGCATCATTAACAACAATATTCCACTGTTTTAAAGCATTTAACAAAGCCATAAACATCATGCATCTTTAAGCATCAAACCACATTAAAACAATGTTCAAAAACAAGGATCTCTTACCTTGAGCATCCTTCAAAACATGGCTTACAATCTCAGCAAATAAACATGCTAAATATGCTTTCAAAACAGGATTTAAAACATGCAAACAAACCACATTGCATACAACCAATCCATGGTTCATCATCAAGAGAGTTTTTCCGAAAACTTACTCTTGAGCTTAGCTAAGTTGCTTAGACTTAAACTAAGCTCCCAAACCTTCAAAACATTGGTTTCATAGCTGAAATCCAAAAATCCACTCACCGATTCCGTTTCGCCTCTTGCCGAAACACCAATCAAGCTTCCGGATCAACACTACTAGGATCCAAAGATGTCTCCCCTGTTTTAAACACATCAAAACAGTAGATTAATGCATCATCATGCATTAATATCCTCAATGAAAGCACCTAAACCCGCTGCTCTCATCCACACTCCATTTTCGGCTACCAAACACAACCGAAAATGCATCCAAACAACTCCACAACACTACCCAGCCAAGATCCATCAAATCTAAACATCCTTAAACATCAATTAACATCCAAAAAGGATCCTACCACGTCCTTATACCTCCAGCTATAACAGATCATCAAGATCACTCCAAAAACAACCAAGAACACAAGCTAAACTTAGGAAATTCAACCTATCCGGGATTGCATTAATTAAACCTCAATTTAACATTCATCTAACACCAAATTGACACCTCAAAACACTGCCCAATCAGATCATACGGAATTTCATCAAAATCAATCAAATCTTGCATTTAAAAGCCAAAATCAAGAACACATCTATAAAACCTTTTATAAAACATAAATCAAGGATTGAGAACTTAGGAATTTCAGTAAAGAACTGAGAGTTTAGAGGAGAAGGACGTTCTTACCTCCAAACTTGAGTTTTCTCCCTTTTTTTGGAACCAAATTCTTGAAAATCCACTTAGCAAATGCAAAGGTTTTGTTGAAAAGATGATTGAAGATCAAAAGAGAATTGAAATGAGATATTTAGATGGAAAAATAAGAGGGAAAAGCTCTGGAGAAATGTGTTTGGTTTGAGAGAAAAGATGAGAGAAAATGAAAATAGAAAATGTGGAAAGTTAGTTGGAAATTTAGGAAAATATCTTCCCTCCCTTTTCTTTTATTTAAAATCCATTTATTAAACCTTTAATACTTTAGAAAAATCTGGAGAAACTCCCATTGGGTAAATAGCTCCTTAAAGATTCAAAGTTTCAATCCTTTTTAAAACAGTCTCACAGTTTTCGAAAATTACATTTTGGTCACTAACCAAAATGTCACACTTCCAAACCTCATTTTGTAAAATTGATTTCACCAAACTCTTATATATAATAAAAGAGGATTTTAAGACATTTTTCCATATTTTTAATGCAACCCGAACTAGGTTTTCCTAAATTCACTCTTATATATTCGAACCGCGATCCGACCGAACCGGTCCGAATCCCAAAACTCCTAAGCCCAAAATTGGGGCGTTACAACTCTCCCCCCCTTAAGAAATTTCGTCCTCGAAATTTACCTGAAGGAAATAGATACGGGAACTGCTTCAGCATGTCATCCTTCCGTTCCCACGTGGCTTCCTCAACACCACGATGTTTCCACAACACCTTTACCAGCTCAATGGTCTTGCCACGAAGAACCTTACTATCCGAATCCAGAATCCTCACCGGTTCCTCATCATAGGTCAAATCCGGATTCAATTCCACTTCTTCCACAGGCATCACATGCGAAGGATCCGATCTATACTTCCGAAGCATAGAAACATGAAACACATCATGAATTTTCTCCAACTCTTGAGGTAACCTCAACTTGTACGCAACAGGACCCACACGCTCAACCACCTCGTACGGTCCAATGTATCTAGGGCTCAACTTACCCTTACGGCCAAACCTCATCACCTTTTTCCAAGGCGAAACCTTCAAAAACACACGGTCACCCACCGTATACTCAATCTCCTTACGCTTCAAATCCGCGTAAGACTTTTGCCGATCAGAAGCTGCCTTCAAACGCTCACAAATGAGCTTCACCTTCTCGGTGGTTCCTTTCAACAAAGCCGGCATCGAAACCAACTTCTGACCCGTTTCAGCCCAACACAAAGGAGTCCTACACTTCC
Organism: Hibiscus trionum; assembly: GCA_030270665.1. Classification (NCBI taxonomy): domain Eukaryota; kingdom Viridiplantae; phylum Streptophyta; class Magnoliopsida; order Malvales; family Malvaceae; genus Hibiscus; species Hibiscus trionum. The sequence continues at coordinate 16,229,966 of BSYR01000013.1, forward strand.
TCCCGTACAAAGCCTCATAAGGTGCCATTTGAATGCTCGCCTGATAACTATTGTTATAGGCAAACTCCACCAAAGGCAAATGTTTCTCCCAAGAGCCCTGAAACTCAATCACGCAGCACCTCAACATATCCTCCAAAATCTGGATAACACGCTCGGACTGACTATCCGACTGAGGATGATAAGATGTACTGAAATTCAACCGTGTACCCAAAGCTTGATGCAAACACTGCCAGAACCGCGATGTAAACCTCGGATCCCTATCTGACACAATCGACTTTGGCACACCATGCAGCCGCACAATCTCAGCAATGTACAGATCCGCAAGCTTATCCAAGGAATACGTAGTATGCACAGGCAAGAAATGCGCACACTTCGTCAGGCGATCCACAATCACCCACACCGAATTCTTCTTCGTTGGTGACAAGGGTAAACCAGATACAAAATCCATGGTAATCCTTTCCCACTTCCATTCAGGGATTCTTAACGGTTGCAACAACCCTAAAGGAACCTGATGCTCAGCCTTAACTCGCTGACACACCATGCACTTACTCACAAACTCAGCAACATTCTTCTTCAAACCCACCCAATAGTACTCATCAAGAAGATCTCGATACATCTTAGTACTACCTGGGTGCATAGCAAAAGGACTACTATGACCTTCAGTCAGAATAGCACGCCTCAACTCAGCATCATTGGGCACTACTACCCGACTCCCAAAACACAACACACCATCATCATTAAAACAGAAATCCGAAGGCCTACCCTCCGCAATATCCTGAACATGAGATACCAAGGAATCATCCAGCAACTGCTTTTCCTTGATCAACTGAACCAAAGATGGTTTCACTTGCAACTCAGCCACAAGACCACCATCACGCGAAATACTCAAACTGGCAAACATAGCCCTCAACTCAACAGCTACCTTCCTACTCAAGGCATCCGCTACAACATTAGCCTTCCTAGGGTGATACTCAATCGTCAAATCATAATCCTTGAGCAACTCCACCCAACGCCGCTGCCTAAGATTCAACTCCTTCTGAGACATCAGATACTTCAAACTCTTGTGATCCGTGTACACAGTACACTTCTTACCATACAGGTAATGTCTCCAGATTTTCAAAGCAAAAACCACCGCAGACAACTCTATATCATGCGTAGGATAGTTGCGCTCATGCACCTTCAGCTGCCGCGATGCATAAGCCACCACCTTACCCTCTTGCATCAACACACACCCCAAACCAACATAGGACGCATCGCTATACACCACAAACTTTTTCCCTGATTCAGGTTGAACCAAGATAGGAGCTTGCGTCAAAGCTGCCTTAAGCTTCTCAAAAGCCTGCTGTCTCGCTTCCGTCCACTCATACTTAACATCTTTCTGCAACAACTTCATCAAAGGTGCAGCAATCTTAGAAAACCCATCCACAAACCTCCGGTAGTATCCCGCCAAACCAAGGAAACTACGAACCTCATGAACAGACTTAAAAACCTTCCAATTCATCACTGCCTCAATCTTCTGAGGATCGACAGGAATCCCTTCGGCAGAAACCACATGCCCAAGAAACACCACTTCACTTAACCAGAACTCACACGTGCTCAGCTTAGCATAAAGTTGATTCTCCAACAAAGCTTGCAATACAATCCTCAAATGCTCTTCATGCTCCTCCTCAGTACGCGAGTACATGAGGATATCATCAATGAATACCACAACAAACTTATCCAGGTATTCATGAAATACACGATTCATCATGTCATGAAAGCTGCAGGAGCATTTGTCAAACCAAACGGCATCACAAGGAACTGATAATGCCCATACCTCGTCCTAAAAGCTGTCTTAGGCACATCCACATCCTTTACCTTCAACTGGTAATACCCTGACCTCAAGTCAATCTTAGAGAACACAACTGCTCCCCGAAATTGATCAAAGAGATCATCAATCCTCGGCAAAGGATACCGATTCTTGATAGTCAACTTGTTCAGCTGACGATAATCAATGCACATTCTCATAGTGCCATCCTTCTTCTTCACGAACAAGACCGGTGCACCCCAAGGCGACACACTCGGCCGAATGAAACCACGATCAAGCAACTCTTGCAACTGCGTCTTCAGCTCTTTCAGCTCCTTAGGTGCCATTCGATAAGGGGTAATGGACACAGGAGTTGTATTCTCATACAGCTCAATCCCAAACTCCACCTCGCGATTAGGAGGTAAACCAGGCAACTCCTCAGGGAACACACCAGGAAACTCTCGCACAATCCTGATATCTTGCACACGCAACTCCTTAGAACAAGGATTCATCACAAAAGCTAGGTAAGCTTCACAACCCTGCCTCAGCATCCGGCTCGCCTCCAAAGAAGACACCACATTGGCAAGAAACTTCACATTCTCACCAACAACAACAACCTCATAATCATCCGCAAGCTTCAACGAAACTCGCTTATTCTCACAATCCACAACAGCACGATGCTCAGCAAGCCAATCCATACCAAGGATTACATCAAAACCATAGAAAGGTAACTCCATAAGGTCAACATGAAAAACATGATCTTGCACGACCAAAGGACATCTTCTATAAAGCTTTCGAGTCACAACAGTCTCACCAAAAGAACTAGTGACACACACACCAACATCCAAAGACTCAACAGGCAAACCAAGCAATTCAGCATGCTCACGCAATATGTATGAGTGCGTAGATCCAGAATCAATCAAGGAAAGTAATGACAAGGATTGCAAAGTAAAAGTACCTGTGATCACATCCGCGTCATTCCTTCCCTCTCGCTGAGCATACACCCTGGCTTGGCCGCCACCCTCAGGCTGAATAGCCACAACATGAGCCACACCCCGACCACCTTCCTCTCTCCGCTGGAAGTTACCACGGCCGCGCCCACGACCTCTCTGTGGTGCAGCAACAACAGGAGCACGCACTTGGCCACCAGCCAACATAGGGCACTCTCTCCTCATGTGATCCGTAGATCCACAATTCCAGCACGCATTACCAGCTGCCACAACAGGAGCTTGCACCTCCCTCTCAGCACAAGGACAATCACGTTTCATATGGCCACGCGAACCACATGTCCAACAAGCACTCGGATCAACTCTAGCATTGCCTCCCCGAGCAGGCGCACCACCACCTCGCTTAGCTGAGGACTGATACTTCTGATCACGTCCCCTCTTGTTCCGTCCACCACCGGAACTATATTCAGCAGCTCGCTTCCCAGCACCAGAACCAGCACTTTTAGAAGATAAACCCAAGTTCATCTCAATATCCTTTGCTCGGCCCACCAGCACATCAAAATCATCATACTCGGTAGCCAGCACATACATCTTTACATCCGTCACCAAACCATAACGGAACCTTTCACACCTCGCTCGCTCATCCGGAACAAGCTCAGGTGCGTATTGACTGAGTCGAACAAATTGTACTTCATACTCAGCCACGGACATGCTTCCCTGGGCAAGAGACATGAACTCCCTTTTCTTCTCATCTAGGTACCTCACACCTAGATACCTTCTCTTGAACGTGTTCTGAAAGAACGTCCAAGTTACGTCAGCTTCAGCCATCCCAGCGATAGTGGTTGTCCACCACGTGTAAGCATCATCCTGTAGCAAGGATACTACACAGCCCAACTTCTGCACATCAGTGCAACTCATCTGACCCAAGATTCTCTTGGTACCCTCTATCCAAGACTCCGAACCTTCAGCAGACAACCCTCTGAACTCAGTCCCTCCTAGACTGCGCAAACGTTCCAAAGGTAGTCTAACTCCAGCATCTCCCTGATGCACAGCTCCTTGAGCTCCAGCTACTGCTGCTTGAAAAGCTCCAGCAATAGCTTGTATCAACACTGTCATGTCAGGAACAGCTTGCCCCTGACCAGCCTCAGGTCCAGCGACCCCAGCACCAGCTGCAGCTCCAGCTCCTTCACCCCAGCACCACCACCACTAGGTGGAGGAGGTAAATCCACCGCACTCTCAACATTCTCATCATTCTCGTTCTCGTTCTGAGCCGTAGCTCGCACATTACTCCTTAACTCTCTACGAGGTGCCATACTCTAACAATGCAATCACAATGCAAATAAACATAGTCAGGCCCAGCAAGGTAAGCAATCCAAGTACTCAAGCTCATTTTCAATTAAAAACAATATCATTTCATTAGCTTTGATTTGGCAATGGGTACCCACAACATGCTTCACCACAGCATACACTACAATTGTAACATACTTACAATTCACACATCATGCTTTCACTCAACAAGCATACAAAGCATACATACTTTAATCACACACACAACCATTCCCAATTACTTGAGAACTCAGCTCTGATACCACCAAATGTAACCCCCTTAACCCGGCCCAGACGGTTGAACCTAATTAAGAAGTTTACACGGGGAAAACCAAAGTCAACCCAAAAGTCAACCTTGATTAACGACCCTTTTTTTTCTTTTTAATCTTATCTAGATGCACATTAACCCTAGTTATGTTCATACAAACATCATACTCAAAGATCAGCGCAAACGGAAAACGTTCAGGGACTTAATTGAACAAAAAACAAACTTAGGGACCAAAATGTAAATTCTGGAAATTACAAGGACTTAACCAACTTTTAAGTTATCAATATGAAATTAGTCATATTTCATGCTTGTCTGTCAAATTTCAGCTCAAACGGACATCACAAACTCATTTAATTGCATAAACAAGATTCAGGACCAAAACGCAAACAATGCAAAACATTTAACCAACAATTTCAGTGCCCAACGGTCGAGTGTTTCGGAACGGGGAAGACCCGTTCCGAAACGCGGGACCGTTCCGCAACTGGTTCCGAAACAGTGCCTGGCAGTGGCATATCCGTTCCGGAACGGTTGCTTCCGTTTCGGAACGCCCAGGCCATTTCAGGCCCCCGTTCCGATACGGTAGCACCTGTTCCGAAACAGGCTACCTAGATTGCAGAAAAATTGCTGGTTTAACACACAATTGGCCTATCAAACATGCTCCAAAGGCAACCATACTTTACCAGCAAGTCATTCAACATACAAAGAACATAATTGCATCAACCATTCATCAACATGGCATCAATTATGAAAATCCCCAATTCTATAGGCATGCATCCTACTTAGCAATCCATTCAAGCATCAAAACATCAATCCAAACACATAATGGCCAAATACAAGTTCCAACGACATTAACAACATAATACCAACTTAGGGAGTCCAAAACATCTCCCAAAACATCAACATAGGTCCCCCATTGCCAAATGCCCATAAGCTAATAGTGTTTAAGAAACCTTCACCATACATGAGCTTTGTTCACCACTTGGATTCTTGTCCACCTTGCTGTACTCAATGCACTTTAAGGCTCTGCATTATTGGTTTAAGAAAAGAGAGAGCGTAAGCAAAAGCTTAGTGAGGAATGCTCGTTAAAACCACACAATAATGCATTTATAAAACACCTTTATAAATCATTGTTCAAAACCACAATATACATGCTCATAAGCATTTAAAACAAGCAAACCATGCTTCAAGATCATAACATGTCATATTGGCCACAAGTGATACAATCAACATAAGATCCACATATGGACTTTTAAACACCATTGTGATCTTACAATTTTCCAAGGACCACACATGGACTTTTAAACACCATTGCGTCCTTAACAAGAATCATCCATGGACTTTTAAACACCATGACAAGGACCACACAAGGACTTTTAAACACCTTTGTGTCCTTAACAAGAATCACCCAAGGACTTTTAAACACCTTGGTGTTCTTAAATAACAAGGCTTACACAAGGAATTTTAACCACCTTGAACCTTAACCAAGAACCAACCATGGACTTTTAAACACAATGTTGTTCTTAAATAAACAAGGCTCACACAAGGACTTTTAACCACCTTTGTGACCTTAACCATGACTTGCCAATATGCATCATTAACAACAATATTCCACTGTTTTAAAGCATTTAACAAAGCCATAAACATCATGCATCTTTAAGCATCAAACCACATTAAAACAATGTTCAAAAACAAGGATCTCTTACCTTGAGCATCCTTCAACACATGGCTTACAATCTCAGCAAATAAACATGCTAAATATGCTTTCAAAACAGGATTTAAAATATGCAAACAAACCACATTGCATACAACCAATCCATGGTTCATCATCAAGAGAGTTTTTCCGAAAACTTACTCTTGAGCTTAGCTAAGTTGCTTAGACTTAAACTAAGCTCCCAAACCTTCAAAACATTGGTTTCATAGCTGAAATCCAAAATCCACTCACCGATTCTGTTTCGCCTCTTGCCGAATCACCAATCAAGCTTCCGGATCAACACCACTAGGATCCCAAAGATGACTCCCCTGTTTTAAACACATCAAAATAGTAGATTAATGCATCATCATGCATTAATATCCTCAATGAAAGCACCTAAACCCGCTGCTCTCATCCACACTCCATTTTCGGCTACCAAACACAACCGAAAATGCATCCAAACAACTCCACAACACTACCCAGCCAAGATACATCAAATCTAAACATCCTTAAACATCAGTTAACATCCAAAAAGGATCCTACCACGTACTTATACCTCCAGCTATAACAGATCATCAAGATCACTCCAAAAACAACCAAGAACACAAGCTAAACTTAGGAAATTCAACCTATCCAGGATTGCATTAATTAAACCTCAATTTCACATCAATTTAACATTCATCTAACATCCAATTGACACCTCAAAACACTGCCCAATCAGATCATACGAAATTTCATCAAAATCAATCAAATCTTGCATTTAAAAGCCAAAATCAAGAACACATCTATAAAACCTTTTATAAAACATAAATCAAGGATTGAGAACTTTGGAATTTCAGTAAAGAACTGAGAGTTTAGAGGAGAAGGACGTTCTTACCTCCAAACTTGAGTTTTCTCCCTTTTTTTGGAACCAAATTCTTGAAAATCCACTTAGCAAATGCAAAGGTTTTGTTGAAAAGATGATTGAAGATCAAAAGAGAATTGAAATGAGATATTTAGATGGCAAAATCAGAGGGAAAAGCTCTGGAGAAATGTGTTTGGTTTGAGAGAAAATGAAAATAGAAAATGTGGAAAGTTAGTTGGAAATTTAGGAAAATATCTTCCCTCCCTTTTCTTTTATTTAAAATCCATTTATTAAACCTTTAATACTTTAGAAAAATCTGGAGAAACTCCCATTGGGTAAATAGCTCCTTAAAGATTCAAAGTTTCAATCCTTTTTAAAACAGTCTCACAGTTTTCGAAAATTACATTTTGGTCACTAACCAAAATGTCACACTTCCAAACCTTATTTTGTAAAATTGATTTCACCAAACTCTTATATATAATAAAAGAGGATTTTAAGACATTTTTCCATATTTTTAATGCAACCCGAACTAGGTTTTCCTAAATTCACTCTTATATATTCGAACCGCGATCCGACCGAACCGGTCCGAATCCCAAAACTCCTAAGCCCAAAATTGGGGCGTTACAAAGATCATGAGTGTACTTGAGTATTCAATAGCTTTTCTTTGAAATTAAACATCAATTGTCCATGGAATTGAGCAATAGATTAGGGGTTATAGCTTACCCAACCTCTAACTATTCAATGGGATTGGTGGTCCGAAGAAAGCCTAAGCTTTGCAAAACTCAAAAATGGAGGTTCTTGCTTGTGGAAAGAAGAGAACAATGATGGTGCAGTTAGTTTGGGAAAGATGTTAACCGGGTAAACATATCTTTTCCCAAATTCTTTATTTCCAATAGCTTTATGACTTCCTTAGGGTGAAGGAAACTAATTCCTATCATCCACGTAAGTGGTGATTAAGCTTAGAGAGGGGCTAATTACAAAATTAGTCCCCTATCTTTTTAATCTTTAAGATTTCGCCCCAAACTTTTAGTTTTGACAGTTGAATCACTAAGTTACTTTCAAAGTATTCAATAAGGCCCTTAAACAATAAATTGACTCAATTAGAGTCCAATATCGATGTAATTGACCACACAGTCAAACTCAATGTAATATTTGGACCTTTATGGTGTAGGGTTTTCGATCGCCGAGACCCAATCCCAACTAAACCAGTTTTCGGGGTGTTACAAACCCACTCTTGCAATTTAATCCTCACTCTTTAAGTTTGGTTAGTGCTATGTGATAGAGAGATCGACATCGATGTCGTACTCGACATTAACTCCATATTAAAACTCTAACTCTTTTATTTAGGAGGTTAAATTCGCAACTCAAAGAAAACACAACTCTTCACCCTTTTGCAAGTTCTCGAGCTTTATACCCTCATATCTCTTACATAGCTTAAGAATGCCTCATAATCACACTGAATCATCTTTGAACCAACAATATAGTGGTCAATTCAATCGCACTAGTAAGGTAATGGTTTCTTACGACCTTTTTCAAAAAGTTGGTCTCATTGGGGTCACGAAGATTTGAGACATCCTCTCGATGTTTAAGAGACACTTCGTGCTCCAACGACTAGTCCATGCCCAAAATAACATCAACTCTTGGTAAAAAAACTCTCTCAAGTTTGTCGGAAGCAATTAATCTTGATTCCTAATGGGCATCTATGGTAAATCTTATCTACAAGCACGTTCGAACCTAAAGTACAAGTCACTCAAACCTCAATCCTCGATATTTCATTAGAATATCCCATTGTTGGGAAAACTCACTACAAATGCATGAAAAGGGTGGATCATACTTCCACCAATGCAAAACTTAGAACTCTACCATGATATCCTAACGATGCTTTAGCACCGGCTCTAACAAAACCACGGCCACTTTGTATGAAAAGAGTCAACTTCTAAGAGTGACCTAGAATTGTGTCACCTAAGTTCAGACAATCTTACACTAAGTGTCTTGGTGCCCTACACCCATAGCAAACCCTACACAACATGAAACGTACTCCTAAGTGGTGTCAGGCTCTTCCCATAAGTAATTGTCTCCAACAAACATGAGAGAGTTTTCTTACCAATGACTAGTCCATGCTCAAAATAACATCAACTCTTGGTAAGAAAACTCTCTCACAAATTGATGGAAGTTATGTCTTGTTCGAAGCAGTCGTGCTCATACCAAAAGTAGAAGTTAACAACCTTCTACGGAACCTCGATATAGATCCTTAACCAACTTGTTATGAGTGATTCAAAGCAACTCTACCTAAACCCATCAAATCACGAGACCTCTTAGATGAAGCCTGAGTAGGAACCAATATGTCATGAGCCCTCCAAATCTAAACTCTAGAGTCTTTAGTTTAACACAGTGTCAAGCTTCCAACACGCTCAAGTTCCTTAGCCTCTATGGCTAATTTAGAGAATGTCCCAAGTGGACCCATGATTAGAAGTTTTTGTAAGTCACGTTGCAATACATGTCTAAACCTCAGACAACTTAGCTCTTTGGTAGCAACTATATTTTGTGAATATCTACTCAATTGTAGAACCTCTTGCTCATACTCAAATATTAATTTTTCCTCCTGAATTAGATTCGTGGATTGGTCTCTCAACTCATCCATGTGGTCCTCTCCTATGTACTTCTTCTTGAACTCATCCAAGAAGTACTCTCATGATGGAAGGGCATGTTGTAGTCATAGCTCTATAGTTTCCCACCATTCACGAGTATTAACCTTCAAAAGAGTGGTAATAAATGCAAAATTGTCATCGAAACTCAATCACATATTTCTCAGAATCCATTAAGTGTCTCTTAATCACTAGTTAACTTTGATTGGGTCATCCTAACCTGAACCGTTGAAGCCCTTAACGATGTATTGATGAAGTCTCTCCACTAGAGTCTCACATGGTGCGTCAAAAGGTCTAATTATCCGCCAATTTTCACCCTTGTCATAAAATAATCCATTTCCATATCTACAAGGTCTAATTCTCATCTATTAAAGTCCAAATTTGGCCCAAGTGGTCCAATTAACCAATCAAGCTTGTCAAACAATTAACCCGGGTCAATGCTCGTCCATTGACTCAAAAATCTAGGTTGCTACATTAGTGCTCAGGATATTTTAGTAATTTAAGAAATAATGATTTTTTAGTTATTTTGGCTTTCCAAGAGTATTGTGGTAGCTACACAAGCCGATGGTAATTTTTTCATTTCACAAAACTATTACTATTTGAACAACATGACATGAATATATATATAACAAAAAAACTTCACATTTACGAAAATCATGAAACACTTCAAAGTTCGAGGTATACTACCTTAAATTCTTAAACTTGTTATCCCTAGACTTTGATTCTACTTGTTATCATTTCCCTTGAAGATATAAAATCGTGTACACGAACTTGACTCCTCAATTAATGTTCCTAAAAATGAGATCACATTACTCTTTTATCATCTAGGGACTTAATTGCCAAAAATTAAAACTATTAAGTCTGAAATCACAATTAAAACATGAATTCAGGACTAAATTGACATGCAATTCAAACTTTAAAGGGCTAAAAGCATAATTACTCCCAATTTCTAAAATGAACGTGGATCCTGGACCGATGGGATACGTCACGAATCGGATTACCTCAAACAACGCCGTTTTAGCCTTTCTCTGACTACCCCCAAAATTATGTCATATTGAGGAAGTTTATAAACCCTTTATTCCATTCTCTTTATTACATTCTTCATTTCTCATTTTCTTAATTTTTCACAAATTTTCCCATTTCATTTCGCTAAAATGCTCCTAACATCTATGTTTTGTCTATCACAATGGTGGGTCATCAAACACCACCGAAAACCATCACCAACAACCTTTTTCGATAAAAGAGGAAAAATCCCTTATTTCTATACCACCATCTCCAATCTGACCTCATTTTTACCAAAAAATGTCTCAACCGTCGTAGATCTAGCCAAAACATTTCAGATTCTTTGACCTAAACTCTTTTGTTCATCGTTCATGCTTCGTTTGATGGTTTTGCATGTGAGATAAGTAGTTCGACATGATACCATGATGCTTCTCACCATTGAGATCCTTGAACCAACTCTTCAATCATAAAAAATAAAAACTGAATTTTTTCAACCTTTCAACTTCATTTTGTTATTTTCACTACTACTTATCTTTGTTATCTGGTTTGTAGGTTACAATCGAGTTGTTTGGGTGGACATACTATTTCATAGGATTTTTCGTGGGATTTTGAATTCTTCAAAATATTTCTTTGAAGCAAACCTAGGGCTTTAGACTTGACGAAGAAAGATAGGCGTGAGTTCTTGAGATTTCAAGATGAACTAGTTTGGTGTTTCTTGAAATTCTAAAAAATAAGAACAAAAATTAAACAAAGTGAAGAATGGAGATTAGATGAAGACTAACAAGAATTAAACAAAAAAATATTGAAAAAGATAAAATATAGGATAAATAAGTCAAAACTAAAATTCCATCCCTAATTTTGGAGATTGAGTCAATAGAGGATGTTCTAGAAGATGAAGATGTCGTGATGAATTGCTAGATGTCGTGATGAATTGCTAGATGTCTCATGAAACCTTTCTAACTGCAATTATCTAGACAACCTTCGCTATACAACTCTAACTGACCCTCATAATTGCAATTGGGTAAGCAAGTCGGAGTGTGAAGATTCCCCCTCACATAAACTTTTCGAAACGCGTTAAAGAAGACTTCTAAGGCACAAGCTTTATCAACACTTGCAAACATGTACTCAAAGAATACTTTTATTAACAAATCAAATCTATCTAAATTACAATGTGGGAAAAGTCTCCTTTAAATAGGCTAAAGACTTGGCCAACAAGTATAGTTCATCTCCTAAAAATAAGGCTAAAATCAAGGCTCATAAGGAGGAATGAAATTTTATCCTATGTAGAAAAACTTGGGCAGCAAGTATCCTAAAAACAAAAATTAAGGATAAACAATACTAATATAAGGTTTAAAATAAAATAACAAATAAGGATATAAAATGCCTCTAGTTGGACTAATAATTCGACCAAGGCCTTTACATAAGAGTCATTGGACTGAATTTAAACTATATGTACCAATTAGGCTTCATAGTTCTCGATTATGAATTTCTTCATGCAATGTCTTCGCTAAAATAGATATATCTTGAGTTCCCGACATTGAATCGATACGTTAGAAATCTAAGAGACAAACAGTTGTGTTTGAAGAAGACATGTCGACACAGAAATCCTCGAATCCCATCAAAAAAATTGTCGCAAGTTTGATGTCGTTCCAGACTTGTCAAGCTGTTTCAACTTCTTATCAAAATCCATTGTTTCACACCTCTTATGCATGCATCATTCTGGGCTTCGTTGCTTGCATCAAACATCTTTGACTTCTTTTTCAAAAAAATAATTTTACCCCTCTCATGCATGTATCATTCCCCCTCTCCTCAAAAGGATTGGCCCTTGAATCTGAACTGGTAAAGGAAGGAAGTTCAATCATGGCAATCTAAAATGAGTCTTTGCCAATGGTGGAGTGGTCCAATTTAGCCCCTTGTAATGGATCAACAACTTTCTATATAAATAAGACAACACTACTCGAATATTTGTTATGATTAGTCAAAACAAAATCACTTGCTTTCTTTTTATTGTCTTTTTTCTTTTGGGCTTTGTTCAACTTTTACCTCATGTGTGTTTTCACTCAACAAGTTTGAGCCAATAATTTGACTTTTATTCTCTTGGCCTCTTTACTCCTTGTGTTTTATAACTCACATATCATGTCCCTCTCACAAAAAATATCATCTAAGTAAAATTGCTTTAGAGGAGATAATGTTTCTAACAATTTGGTAGGACAAGAATCGACATCCAATTGCGTGCATATGTAATTTTGGGACCAAATTGCAAATTTGGAAAATTATGAGGGCTTACTTAAATTTGGGGTTACCAATCCTCAATTAGTCAGGTTACATGCATACGCGTTCATTTCAGCTAAATCAGATCATTAAAACACATCCAATTACAGACATAAGGAAATATGGACCAAAATGAAAGAAGCTAAAATCCAACAACACACTAGGTATCAATATGCGGGCACCCATATCGATCCCTGACTTAATATTACAAGGTTGTACTGATACCGTAAAACATGCATCGATACGTATACAATTTTACAAGAGGCCCGTATCGATACTCCTTCCCAAGTATCGATACACAGGCCATTATGGCCAAATTCCAAATTCCAGTAGCTAAAACCCATATTGATATGCCTCACCCTGTACCGATACTCGGTCCAAAATTTTCACCTTTAAGATCTGATACATGCCCCGCGTATGGATACTAAAGGTACCATATCGATATCGAGAGGCTTGTAATGACATTTTTATCTAATATTGACATCTAAACCCACTCATACATGTCCCAAACATCATAGCATGCTTACTAACTTTTTCAACATAAAAAGGTACATCCAAGACATAAAAAATCATGACATATGCACTTTCAAACATTGGAACATAACCTATAGGAATGCTTCCTATGTAAATCACTCAACATATCCAAATTGAAACGAAACATAGAGTTAGCAAGCCACGTATCAAATATAAGTCACAATCCATCAAATAACTTGATGAGTAACGCCCTGGTTTTGGGCCTAGGAGTTGTAGATGTGGTTTAGGATCCGATGAACCTAGACTAGAGATTCAGATTAGTTTGGGGTTGGTTCAGGGAAAACGTGGTTCGATTGGTGATAAATTATGAGAAAAATTCCTAAAATCCTCTTTAAATATATATTAGGGAATGGTGAAGCCAATTTTGAAAAATGATTTTTGGAAGGTTAACATTTCAGTTTATTGACTAAAACACAAAAATGGAAAATTGTTTTTAAAGGATTGTTTTGAAAGAGGGCCAATACTTAGAATCTTTAGGGAGCTAACTCAAAAGTAATCAGCTATTCCTTTAATTGAGCACATTTTAATTTTGGTTTACTTAAAAGAGTAAAAAAGAGTTTTATTAAAAAGAGATTTATTTTTACAAATTCACTTTTGACTAACTTCCATTTTCTCTATTTTCTCTCCAGCCAAACATATCTTTCTCTCAAAACTTCAAGAGATTTTCATCTTTTCAATTCTTCCATTTATCTCAAAGGATTCTTGAAGGTTTTCAACAAAATCTTGCCAATTGAAGGAATAAGCAAGGATTAGAGGTAATTTTCATTCAAATCCTCTAATCAAGGTTCTTTATTGAAATTCCCAAGTGTTTGACTCTCTAATTATGTTTCTTAACAAGATTTCATGATTAAATTGATGAAAATGATTAAATCAAGCTTAAAAGGTGATTTTGAATGATTTCGTATTGGATCTAATTTGACTAAGTTATGATTTATTTTAATCATGTTTTAGATGTTGGATACTGTTAAAATAAAGGTTTGATCATATTAGTCCCGAAACAAGTTGGATCTCTAGTTGTTTAAGTTAGTAGATTTGTGTTTTTGTGGTGTTTAGGTGAAATTGAGGTTGATGGAGGTATAAGGATGCAAATAGGTTGATTGGATGTTATTTGATGATTAAAAATGGATGGAAGTGTTAGGTTTTGGTTGGGCTGAGTTTATAGTGTAATCGAAGGTGTCTTCGGTTGTTTCAGATAGGCATTTTAGTGTTTTTGGCAGAGCAACTATTTAGGTTCGTTTGCTGGAGATTTTAATGCATTGTGATGCATTAATCATTTGTTCTTATATGGTATAAATAGGGGAGAACATATTGGAAGAAATTAGTGAAGTTTCATCAGGTTTGATTGCTTGGATTCGCGTCGGCTAGTCAAGGTTGTGCGTGTCGGTGAGTGAGAACGTGAATTTCAGTTTTGAAAGCTTTAAAAGATGATTTGGGAACTTAGTGTTAAGCTTGAAATGCTTAACATAGTTTTGAAAGCTTAAAAAGATTATTCCTTCCGGGCTTTTGCAACCTTTGAAGATACCAAAATGGAAATGGGAGAGGATTACAATGTATTTGTGTCCGGTTTGCCTTTGACCCCGTCAAAGAAGAACTTTATTTGAGTGATTGTTGACCGTCTTACGAAGTGTGCGCATTTTATAGTTGTGCATACTACATATACGTTGGATAAGCTGTTTGAGTTGTACATTTCGGAAATTGTGAGGTTGCATGGTGTACCTAAATTTATAGTTTCAGATAGAGATATGAGGTTTACAAAAAGGTTTTGGGAGTGTTTGCATAGAGCTTGCTGTACGCGGGTTAATTTGAGTACCTCGTATCATCCTCAGACGAATGGTCAGTCTGAGTGAGTTATACAAGTGCTTGAGGATATGTTGAGGTGTTGTGTTATAGATTTCCAAGGTACTTTAGAGAAATAGTTGCCTTTGGTGGAGTTTGCTTATAATAATAGCTATCAAGCGAGTATACAAATAGCTCCGTATGAAGCCTTGTATGGTAGGAAGTGTAGAACGCCTCTTCGTTGGGCAGAAGCAGGGCAAAAGTTAGTTTCCTTGCCAGATTTGTTTAAGGGACCGACAGAGAAGATAAAGCTTGTTTGTGAACGATTGAAGGCAGCATCGAATCGTCAAAAGTCTTACGGAGATTTAAAGCGTTAAGAGATTGAGTTTGCGGTTGGTGATCGCGTGTTTTTGAAAGTATCACCTTGGAAGAAGGTGATGATGATGTTTGGGAGTTAGGGTAAGCTTAGTCCAAGGTTTATTGGACCATACGAAGTGGTGGAGCGTGTTGGTCCTATTGCGTATCGATTGAAGTTACCTCCTGAGTTGCAAAAAATTCATGATGTGTTTCATGTTTTGATGTTACGGAGGTATCGGTTGGATCCGTCCCATTATATGTCGGTTGAGGATATTGAGTTGCGACTGGATTTGTCTTAAGATGAGGAACCTGTTGAGATTCTTGATTCTAGTAGCAAAGTTCTTCGTGGTAAGACGATTGAACTTGTAAAGGTGTTGTGGCGACATCGAAGAGTTGAGGAGGCCATGTGGGAAAGCAAGGCAGACATGTTGAAGCAGTTTTAGCATCTTTTTCCTTTAGGTAAAATTTTGAGGACGAAATTTCCTAAGTGGGGGAGAGTTGTAACGCCCCGTTTTTGGGCCTAGGAGTTGTATAGGTGGTTTAGGGTTCGATGAACCTAGACTAGAGATCCGAGTTAGTTTGGGGTTGGTTCAGGGAAAAATTGGTTCGAGATGTGATAAAATTATGAGAAAAATTCCTAAAATCCTCTTTAAATATATATATTAAGGAATGGTGAAACCAATTTTGGAAAATGATTTTTGGAAGGTCGACATTTCAGTTTAGTGACTAAAACACAAAATTGGAAAAATATTTTTAAATGATTGTTTTGAAAGAGGGCCACTACTTAGAATCTTTAGGGAGCTAAGTCAAAAGTTATCAACTATTCCTTTAATTGAGCACATTTTAATTGTAGTTTACTTAAAAGAGTAAAAAGAGTTTCATTAAAAACATCTATTTTCTCTCAAAACTTCAGAGATTTTCATATTTTCAATTCTTTTTGATTTGCAAATAATTTCCTTGGTGATTCATCCATTTATCTCAAAGGATTTTTTAAGGTTTTCAACAAAATCTTGCCAATTGAAGGAATATGCAAGGATTAGAGGTAATTTTCGTTCAAATCCTCTAATCAAGGTTCTTTATTGAAATTCCCAAGTATTTGTCTCTCTAATTATGTTTCTTAAGAAGGTTTCATGATTAAATTGATGAAAATGGTTAAATCAAGCTTAAATGGTGATTTTAAATAATTTTCGTATTGGATCTGATTTGGATGAGTTATGATTGATTTAAATCATGTTTTGGAAGTTGGATAATGTTAAAATAAATGTTTGATCATATTAATCCCGAAAAAAGTTGGATCTCTAGTTGTTTAGGTTAGTAGATTTGGGTTTTTGTGGTGTTTAGGTGAAATTGAGGTTACTGAAGGTATAAGGATGCAAATAGGTTGATTTCGGATGTTATTTGATGATTAAAAATGGATAGAAGTGTTAGGTTTTGGATGGGCTGAGTCTTTAGTGTAATCGAAGGTGTTTTCGGTTGTTTCAAATAGGCGTTTTGATGTTTTTGGGCAGATCAACGTGGTAGGTTTGGTTGCTGGAGATTTTAATGCATTGTGATGCATTAATCCTCTTTTCTTGTGTGGTATAAACATGGGAGAACTTATCGGAAGCAATCAATGAAGTTTTGTGAGCTTTGATTGCTTATGTAACACCCCAATTTTGGGCTTAGAAGTTTTGGGTTTGGACCGGACCGGTCGGTTCGCGGTTCGAATATAAAAGAGTGAATTTAGGAAAGCCTAGTTCGGGTTGCGTTAAAAATGTGGAAAAATGTCTTAAAATCCTCTTTTATTATGTATAAGAGAAAAGTGAAATCAATTTTACAAAATGAGGTTTGGAAGTGTGACATTTTGGGTTAGTGACCAAAATGTAATTTTCGAAAACTGTGAGACTGTTTTAAAAAGGATTGAAACTTTGAATCTTTAAGGAGCTATTTACCCAATAGGAGTTTCTCCAGATTTTTCCTAAATATTAAAGGTTTAATAAATGGTTTTTAAATAAAAGAAAAAGAGAGGGAAGATATTTTGGCATTTTCCAACTAACTTTTCCTAAAATTCTATTTTCATTTTCTCTCATCTTTTCTCTCAAACCAAACACATTTCTCCAGAGCTTTTTCCTCTGATTTTTGACATCCAAACATGAGATTTTAATTCTCTTTTGATCTCTAATCATCTCTTCAACAAAACCTCACCATTTGCTACTTGGATCTTCAAGAATTTTGATTCTAAAAAGGGAGAAACTCAAGTTTAGAGGTATGAACGTCCTTCTCCTCTAAATTCTCAGTTCTTTACTAAAATTCCCAAGTTCTCAATCCTTGATTTGTGTTTAATTAAAGGTTTTACAATTGTATTCTTGATTTTGGCTTTAAAATGCAAGATTTGTTTGATTTTGATGAAATTTCGTATAATCTGATTGGGCAGTGTTTTGAGGTGTCAATTTGATGTTAAATGAATGTTTAATTGATGAGAAATTGAGATTTAATCAATGCAATCCCGTATAGGTTGAATTTCCTAAGTTTTACTTGTAATAGTGATGGTTTGTGGAGTGACCTTGACGATTTGTTATGGCTGGAGGTATAAGGATGTGTTGAGATCCATTTTGGATGTTAATTAATGTTTAAAGATGTTTAGAGTTGATGAATCTTGGCTGGGTAGTGTTGTGGAGTTGTTTGGTAGCCGAAAATGGAGTGTGGATGAGAGCAGCGAGTTTAGGTGCTTTCATTGTAGATATTAATGCATGATGATGCATTAATCTACTGTTTTGATGTGTTTAAAACAGGGGAGTCATCTTTGGGATCTTAGTGGTGGAGATCCGGAAGCTTGATTGGTGTTTCGGCAAGAGGCGGAACGGAATCGGTGAGTGGATTTTGGTTTTCAGCTTTGAAACCAATGTTTTGAAGGTTTGGGAGCTTAGTTTAAGTCTAAGCAACTTAGCTAAGCTCAAGAGTAAGTTTTCGGAAAAACTCTCTTGATGATGAACCATGGATTGGTTGTGTGCAATGTGGTTTGTTTGCATGTTTTAAATCCTGTTTTGGAAGCATATTTAGCATGTTTATTTGCTGAGATTATAAGCCATGTGTTGAAGGATGCTCAAGGTAAGAGATCCTTGTTTTTGAACATTGTTTAAATGTGGTTTGATGCCTAAGGATGCATGATGTTTATGGCTTTGTTAAATGCTTAAAAACAGTGGAATATTGTTGTTAATGATGCATATTGGCAAGTGATGGTTAAGGTCACAAAGGTGTTTAAAAGTCCTTGTGTGAGCCTTGTTTATTTAAGAACAACATGGTGGTTAAAAGTCCATAGTTGGTTCTTGGTTAAGATCACAAAGGTGGTTAAAAGTCCTTGTGTGAATCTTGTGTATTTTAAGAACAACATGGTGTTTAAAAGTCCATGGTTGGTTCTTGGTTAAGGTTACAAAGGTGGTTAAAATTCCTTGTGTAAGCCTTGTTATTTAAGAACACCAAGGTGTTTAAAAGTCCTTGGGTGATTCTTGTTAAGGACACAAAGGTGTTTAAAAGTCCTTGTGTGGTCCTTGTCATGGTGTTTAAAAGTCCATGGATGATTCTTGTTAAGGACACAAAGGTGTTTAAAAGTCCTTGTGTGGTCCTTGTCATGGTGTTTAAAAGTCCATGGATGATTCTTGTTAAGGACACAATGGTGTTTAAAAGTCCATGTGTGGTCCTTGGAAATTATAAGATCACAATGGTGTTTAAAAGTCCATGTGTGGATCTTATGTTGAATGTATCACTTGTTGCCAATGTGTCATGTTATGAACTTGAAGCATGAATTGCTTGTTTTAAATGCTTTAGTGCATGTGCAAATGATGTATGATTTAAGGTTTTTTAAAGGTGTTTCATAAATGCATTATTGTGTGGTTTTAAATGAGCATTCCTCACTAAGCTTTTCGCTTACGCTCTCTCTCTCTTTTCTTAAACCAACAATGCAGAGCATTAAAGTGCATTGAGGGCAGCAAGGAGGTGAAGAATCCAAGTGGTGAACTAAGCTCATGTATGGTGAAGGTTTCTTAAACACTATTAGCTTTTGGCATTTGGCAATGGGGAACCTATGTTGATGTTTTAGGAGATGTTTTGGACTCCTTAAGTTGGTTTTATGTTGTTAATGTTGTTGGAACATGTAAATGGCCTTTATGTGGTTGATTTGGTATTTTGATGCTTGAATGGTTTATGAAATAGGAAGCTTGCCTATAGAATTGGGGATTTGCTTAATTGATGCCATGTTTGAGTATGATTGAAGCAATTATGTTCCTTGATTGTTGAATGACTTGCTGGTATATTTTGGTGGCATTTGGAGCATGTTTGATGGGTCAAATATGTGTTAATTCAGCAAAAATCTGCAAATCTGGGCAGGCCGTATCGGAACGGGTGCTACCGTTTCGGAACAGGGGCCTGAAATGGTCTAGGCGTTCCGAAACGGGAGGAACCGTTCCGGAACGGAAATGCCACTGCCAAGCCTCGTTTCGGAACCAGTTTCGAAACGGTCCCGCGTTTCGGAACAGGTCCTCCCTGTTTCGGAACACTCGACCGTTGGGCTCTGAAATTGATGGTTATATGTTTTGAAATGCTTGCGTTTTGGTCCCGAAATTTGTTATTGCAATTGAATGAGTTTGGAATGTCCGTTTGAGCTGAAATTTGGCAGAGAAGCATGAAAGATGATTAATTTCAAGTTGGTAACTTCTAATTGGGTTAAGTCCTTATAATTTTCAGAATTTACATTTTGGTCCCTAAAGTTGTAATTTGTTCAATTGAGTCCCTGAATGTTCTCTGATTGTTTTGATCTTTGAGTATGATTATCTTGTGAACATATCTAGGGTTAATGTGCATTTAGACAAGATTAAAAAGGAAAAAAGGGTCGTTAATCAAGGTTGACTTTCGGGTTAACTTTGGTTTTCCCCGTGTAAACTTCTTAATTCGGGTCAACCGTCTAGGCCGGGTTAAGGGGGTTACATTTGGTGGTATCAGAGCTGAGTTCTCGAGTAATTGGGAATGATTATGTGGGTGATTGATGTATGTATGCTTTGTATGCTTGTTGAGTGAAAGCATGATGTGTGAATTGTAAGCATGTTACAATTGTGGTGTATGCTGTAGTGAAGCATGATAGGGAAACCCATTGCCAAAACAAAGCTAATGAAATGATGTTGTTTTTAATTGGGAAATGAGCTTGAGTACTTGGATTGCTTACCTTGTTGAGCCTGACTTTGTTTATTTGCATTGTGATTGCGTTGTTAGTAAATGGGACCTCGTAGAGAGACGCGGGGTAATGTGCGAGCTACGGCTCAGAATGAGAATGAGAACGATGAGAATGTTGAAAGTGCGGTGGATTTACCTCCTCCACCTGGTGGTGGTGGTGCTGAGGGTGAAAGAGCTGGAGCGGCAGCTGGTGCTGGGGTCGCTGGACCTGAAGCTGGTCAGGGGCAAGCTGTACCTGACATGACAGTGTTGATTCAAGCTATTGCTGGAGCTTTTCAAGCAGCAGTAGCTGGAGCTCAAGGAGCTGGGCATCAGGGAGATGCTGGAGTTAGACTACCCTTGGAGCGTTTACGCAGTCTGGGAGGGACTGAGTTCAGGGGTTTGTCGGCAGAAGGTTCTGAGGCTTGGTTGGAAAGTACCAAGAGAATCTTGGGTCAAATGAGTTGCACTGATGTGCAGAAGCTGGGGTGTGTGGTGTCATTGCTGCAGGATGATGCATACACGTGGTGGACAACCACAATCGCTGGGATGGCGGAAGCTGATGTAACTTGGACGTTCTTCCGGAGTGTGTTCAAGAGAATGTATCTAGGTGTGAGGTACCTAGATGAAAAGAAAAGGGAGTTCATGTCTCTTACCCAGGGGAGCATGTCTGTGGCTGAGTACGAGGTCCAGTTTGTTCGACTCAGTCAGTATGCACCTGAGCTTATCCCGGATGAGCGGGAAAGGTGTGAAAGGTTCCGTTATGGCTTGGTGACGGATGTAAAGATGTATGTGCTGGCTACCGAGTATAATGATTTTGATGTGCTGGTTGGCCGAGCAAAGGACATTGAGATGAACTTGGGTTTATCTGCTAGAAGTGCTGGGTCAAGTGCTGGTAAGCGAGCAGCCGAATATAGTTCCGGTGGTGGACGGAACAAGAGGGGGCGTGATCAGAAGTATCAGTCCTCAGCTAAGCGAGGTGGTGGTGCGCCTGCTCGGGGAGGCAACGCTGGAGTTGATCTGAGTGCATGTTGGACATGTGGTTCGCGTGGCCACATGAAACGTGATTGTCCTCGAGCTGTGAGGGAGGTGCAGGCTCCTGTTGTGGCAGCTGGTAATGCATGCTGGAACTGTGGATCTACAGATCATATGAGGCGAGAGTGTCCTATGTTGGCTGGTGGCCAAGTGCATGCTCCTGTAGTTGCTGCACCACAAAGAGGTCGTGGGCGCGGCCGTGGTAACTTCCAGCGTAGGGAGGATGGTGTTCGTAATGTGGCTCATGTTGTAGCTTTTCAGCCTGAAGGTGGTGGTCAGGCTAGAGTGTTTGCTCAAAGGGAGGGGAGGAATGACGCGGATGTGATCGCAGGTACTTTCACTCTGCAATCCTTGTCATTACTTTCCTTGATTGATTCTGGCTCTACACACTCATATATATTGCGTGAGCATGCTGAGTTGCTTGGTTTGCCTGTTGAGTCTTTGGATGTTGGTATGCGTGTCACTAGTTCTTTTGATGAAACTGTTGTGACTCGAAAGCTTTATAGAAGATGTCCTTTGGTTGTTCAAGATCATGTTTTTCATGTTGATCTTATGGAGTTGCCTTTCTATGGTTTTGATGTAATCCTTGGTATGGATTGGCTTGCTGAGCATCGTGCTGTATTGGATTGTGAGAATAAGCGAGTTTCTTTGAAACTTGCGGATGATTATGAGGTTGTTGTGGTTGGTGAGAATGTGAAGTTTCTTGCCAATATGGTGTCTACATTGGAGGCGAGCCGGATGCTGAGGCAAGGTTGTGAAGCTTATCTAGCTTTTGTGATGAATCCTTGTTCTAAGGAGTTGCGTGTGCAAGATATCAGGGTTGTGAAAGAGTTTCCTGGCGTGTTTCCTGAGGAGTTGCCTGGATTGCCTCCTAATCGTGAGGTGGAGTTTGGGATTGAGCTGTATGAGAACACAACTCCTGTGTCCATTACTCCTTATCGAATGGCACCTAAGGAATTGAAAGAGCTGAAGACTCAATTACAAGAGTTGCTTGATCGTGGGTTCATTCGACCGAGTGTGTCACCTTGGGGTGCGCCAGTCTTGTTTGTGAAGAAGAAGGATGGCACTATGAGAATGTACATTGATTATCGTCAGCTGAACAAGTTGACTATCAAGAATCGGTATCCTTTGCCGAGAATTGATGATCTCTTTGATCAATTTCGGGGAGCAGCTGTGTTCTCTAAGATTGACTTGAGGTCAGGGTATTACCAGTTGAAGGTGAAAGATGTGGATGTGCCTAAGACAACTTTCAGGACAAGGTATGGGCATTATGAATTCCTTGTGATGCCGTTTGGTTTGACAAATGCTCCTGCAGCTTTCATGGACATGATGAATCGTGTGTTTCATGAATACATGGATAAGTTTGTTGTGGTGTTCATTGATGATATCCTCGTGTACTCGCGTACTGAGGAGGAGCATGAAGAGCATTTGAGAGTTGTGTTGCAAGCTTTGTTGGAGAATCAGCTTTATGCTAAGCTGAGCAAGTGTGAGTTCTGGCTTAAAGAAGTGGTGTTTCTTGGGCATGTGGTTTCTGCTGAGGGGATTCGTGTTGATCCTCAGAAGATTGAAGCGGTGATGAATTGGAAGGTTCCTAAGTCGGTTCATGAAGTCCGTAGTTTCCTCGGTTTGGCAGGATACTACCGGAGGTTCGTGGATGGGTTTTCGAAGATTGCCGCACCTTTGACAAAGTTGTTGCAAAAGGATGTTAGGTATGAGTGGACGGAAGCGAGACAGCAGGCTTTTGAGAAGCTTAAGGCAGCTTTAACGCAAGCTCCTATCTTGGTTCAACCTGAATCAGGGAAAGAGTTTGTGGTGTATAGTGATGCATCCTATGTTGGTTTGGGTTGTGTGTTGATGCAAGAGGGTAAGGTGGTGGCTTATGCATCGCGGCAGTTGAAGGTGCATGAGCGCAATTATCCTACGCATGACATTGAGTTGGCTGCGGTGGTTTTTGCTTTGAAGATCTGGAGGCATTATCTGTATGGTGAGAAGTGTACTGTGTACACGGATCACAAGAGTTTGAGGTATCTGATGTCTCAGAAGGAGTTGAACCTTAGGCAGCGACGTTGGGTGGAGTTGCTCAAGGATTATGATTTGACGATTGAGTATCACCCTGGGAAGGCTAATGTTGTAGCAGATGCCTTGAGTAGGAAGGTAGCTGTTGAGTTGAGGGCTATGTTTGCCAGTTTGAGTATTTCGCATGATGGTGGTCTTGTGGCTGAGTTGCAGGTGAAACCATCTTTGGTTTAGTTGATCAAGGAAAAGCAGTTGTTGGATGATTCCTTGGTATCTCATGTTCAGGATATCGCGGAGGGTAGGCCTTCGGATTTCTGCTTTAATGATGATGGAGTGTTGTGTTTTGGGAGTCGGATAGTAGTGCCCAATGATGCTGAGTTGAGGCGTGCTATTCTGACTGAAGGTCATAGTAGTCCTTTTGCTATGCACCCTGGTAGTACTAAGATGTATCGTGATCTTCGTGATGAGTACTATTGGGTGGGTTTGAAGAAGGATGTTGCTGAGTTTGTGAGCAAGTGTATGGTGTGTCAGCGAGTTAAGGCTGAACATCAGTTTCCATCAGGTTTGTTGCAACCGTTGAGAATCCCTGAATGGAAGTGGGAAAGGATTACCATGGATTTTGTATCTGGTTTGCCCTTGTCACCATCGAAGAAGAATTCGGTGTGGGTGATTGTGGATCGCCTGACGAAGTGTGCGCATTTCTTGCCTGTGCATACTACGTATACCTTGGATAAGCATGCGGAGCTGTGCATTGCTGAGATTGTGCGGCTGCATGGTGTGCCTAAGTCGATTGTGTCGGATAGGGATCCGAGGTTTACATCGCGATTCTGGCAGTGTTTGCATCAAGCTTTGGGTATGCGGTTGAATTTCAGTACGTCTTATCATCCTCAGTCGGATGGTCAGTCCGAGCGTGTTATTCAGGTTTTGGAGGATATGTTGAGGTGCTGTGTGATTGAGTTACAAGGCTCTTGGGAGAAACATTTGCCTTTGGTGGAGTTTGCCTATAACAATAGTTATCAATCAAGTATTCAAATGGCACCTTATGAGGCTTTGTACGGGAGGAAGTGTAGGACTCCTCTTTGTTGGGCTGAAACAGGTCAGAAGTTGGTTTCGATGCCGGCTTTGTTGAAAGGAACCACCGAGAAGGTGAAGCTCATTTGTGAGCGTTTGAAGGCAGCTTCTGATCGGCAAAAGTCTTACGCGGATCTGAAGCGTAAGGAGATTGAGTATGCGGTGGGTGACCGTGTGTTTTTGAAGGTTTCGCCTTGGAAAAAGGTGATGAGGTTTGGCCGAAAGGGCAAGTTGAGCCCTAGGTACATTGGACCATACGAGGTGATTGAACGTGTGGGTCCTGTTGCGTACAAGTTGAGGTTACCTCAAGAGTTGGAGAAGATCCATGATGTGTTTCATGTTTCTATGCTTCGGAGGTATAGATCGGATCCTTAACATGTGATGCCTGTGGAAGAAGTGGAATTGAATCCGGATTTGTCCTATGATGAGGAACCGGTGAAGATTCTGGATTCGGATAGTAAGGTTCTTCGTGGCAAGACCATTGAGTTGGTAAAGGTGTTGTGGAAGCATCGTGGTGCTGAGGAAGCCACGTGGGAACGGAGAGATGACATGCTGGAGCAGTTTCTATATCTCTTTCCTTCAGGTAAATTTCGAGGACGAAATTTCTTAAGGGGGGGAGAGTTGTAACACCCCAATTTTGGGCTTAGAAGTTTTGGGTTTGGATCGGACCGATCGGTTCGCGGTTCGAATATAAAAGAGTGAATTTAGGAAAGCCTAGTTCGGGTTGCGTTAAAAATGTGGAAAAATGTCTTAAAATCCTCTTTTATTATGTATAAGAGAAAAGTGAAATCAATTTTACAAAATGAGGTTTGGAAGTGTGACATTTTGGGTTAGTGACCAAAATGTAATTTTCGAAAACTGTGAGACTGTTTTAAAAAGGATTGAAACTTTGAATCTTTAAGGAGCTATTTACCCAATAGGAGTTTCTCCAGATTTTTCCTAAATATTAAAGGTTTAATAAATGGTTTTTAAATAAAAGAAAAAGAGAGGGAAGATATTTTGGCATTTTCCAACTAACTTTTCCTAAAATTCTATTTTCATTTTCTCTCATCTTTTCTCTCAAACCAAACACATTTCTCCAGAGCTTTTTCCTCTGATTTTTGACATCCAAACATGAGATTTTAATTCTCTTTTGATCTCTAATCATCTCTTCAACAAAACCTCACCATTTGCTACTTGGATCTTCAAGAATTTTGATTCTAAAAAGGGAGAAACTCAAGTTTAGAGGTATGAACGTCCTTCTCCTCTAAATTCTCAGTTCTTTACTAAAATTCCCAAGTTCTCAATCCTTGATTTGTGTTTAATTAAAGGTTTTACAATTGTATTCTTGATTTTGGCTTTAAAATGCAAGATTTGTTTGATTTTGATGAAATTTCGTATAATCTGATTGGGCAGTGTTTTGAGGTGTCAATTTGATGTTAAATGAATGTTTAATTGATGAGAAATTGAGATTTAATCAATGCAATCCCGGATAGGTTGAATTTCCTAAGTTTTACTTGTAATAGTGATGGTTTGTGGAGTGATCTTGATGATCTGTTATGGCTGGAGGTATAAGGATGTGTTGAGATCCATTTTGGATGTTAATTAATGTTTAAAGATGTTTAGAGTTGATGAATCTTGGCTGGGTAGTGTTGTGGAGTTGTTTGGTTGTGTTTTCGGTTGTGTTTGGTAGCCGAAAATGGAGTGTGGATGAGAGCAGCGAGTTTAGGTGCTTTCATTGTAGATATTAATGCATGATGATGCATTAATCTACTGTTTTGATGTGTTTAAAACAGGGGAGTCATCTTTGGGATCCTAGTGGTGAGATCCGGAAGCTTGATTGGTGTTTCGGCAAGAGGCGGAACGGAATCGGTGAGTGGATTTTGGTTTTCAGCTTTGAAATCAATGTTTTGAAGGTTTGGGAGCTTAGTTTAAGTCTAAGCAACTTAGCTAAGCTCAAGAGTAAGTTTTCGGAAAAACTCTCTTGATGATGAACCGTGGATTGGTTGTGTGCAATGTGGTTTGTTTGCATGTTTTAAATCTTGTTTTGGAAGCATATTTAGCATGTTTATTTGCTGAGATTATAAGCCATGTGTTGAAGGATGCTCAAGGTAAGAGATCCTTGTTTTTGAACATTGTTTAAATGTGGTTTGATGCCTAATGATGCATGATGTTTATGGCTTTGTTAAATGCTTAAAAACAGTGGAATATTGTTGTTAATGATGCATATTGGCAAGTGATGGTTAAGGTCACAAAGGTGTTTAAAAGTCCTTGTGTGAGCCTTGTTTATTTAAGAACAACATGGTGGTTAAAAGTCCATGGTTGGTTCTTGGTTAAGATCACAAAGGTGGTTAAAAGTCCTTGTGTGAATCTTGTGTATTTTAAGAACAACATGGTGTTTAAAAGTCCATGGTTGGTTCTTGGTTAAGGTTACAAAGGTGGCTAAAATTCCTTGTGTAAGCCTTGTTATTTAAGAACACCAAGGTGTTTAAAAGTCCTTGGGTGATTCTTGTTAAGGACACAAAGGTGTTTAAAAGTCCTTGTGTGGTCCTTGTCATGGTGTTTAAAAGTCCATGGATGATTCTTGTGAAGGACACAAAGGTGTTTAAAAGTCCTTGTGTGGTCCTTTTCATGGTGTTTAAAAGTCCATGGATGATTCTTGTTAAGGACACAATGGTGTTTAAAAGTCCATGTGTGGTCCTTGGAAATTATAAGATCACAATGGTGTTTAAAAGTCCATGTGTGGATCTTATGTTGAATGTATCACTTGTTGCCAATGTGTCATGTTATGAACTTGAAGCATGAATTGCTTGTTTTAAATGCTTTAGTGCATGTGCAAATGATGTATGATTTAAGGTTTTTAAAGGTGTTTCATAAATGCATTATTGTGTGGTTTTAAATGAGCATTCCTCACTAAGCTTTTCGCTTACTCTCTCTCTCTCTTTTGTTAAACCAACAATGCAGAGCATTAAAGTGCATTGAGGGCAGCAAGGAGGTGAAGAATCCAAGTGGTGAACTAAGCTCATGTATGGTGAAGGTTTCTTAAACACTATTAGCTTTTGGCATTTGGCAATGGGGAACCTATGTTGATGTTTTAGGAGATGTTTTGGACTCCTTAAGTTGGTTTTATGTTGTTAATGTTGTTGGAACATGTAAATGGCCTTTATGTGGTTGATTTGGTATTTTGATGCTTGAATGGTTTATGAAATAGGAAGCTTGCCTATAGAATTGGGGATTTGCTTAATTGATGCCATGTTTGAGTATGATTGAAGCAATTATGTTCCTTGATTATTGAATGACTTGCTGGTATATTTTGGTGGCATTTGGAGCATGTTTGATGGGTCAAATATGTGTTAATTCAGCAAAAATCTGCAAATCTGGGCAGGCCGTATCGGAACGGGTGCTACCGTTTCGGAACAGGGGCCTGAAATGGTCTAGGCATTCCGAAACGGGAGGAACCGTTCCGGAACGGAAATGCCACTGCCAAGCCTCGTTTCGGAACCAGTTTCGGAACGGTCCCGCGTTTCGGAACAGGTCCTCCCTGTTTCGGAACACTCGACCGTTGGGCTCTGAAATTGATGGTTATATGTTTTGAAATGCTTGCGTTTTGGTCCCGAAAATTGTTATTGCAATTGAATGAGTTTGGAATGTCCGTTTGAGCTGAAATTTGGCAGAGAAGCATGAAAGATGATTAATTTCAAGTTGGTAACTTCTAATTGGGTTAAGTCTTTATAATTTTCAGAATTTACATTTTGGTCCCTAAAGTTGTAATTTGTTCAATTGAGTCCCTGAATGTTCTCTGATTGTTTTGATCTTTGAGTATGATTATCTTGTGAACATATCTAGGGTTAATGTGCATTTATACAAGATTAAAAAGAAAAAAAGGTCGTTAATCAAGGTTGACTTTCGGGTTGACTTTGGTTTTCCCCGTGTAAACTTCTTAATTCGGGTCAACCATCTAGGCCGGGTTAAGGGGGTTACAGCTTAGATTCGCGCCGGCTAGTCGAGGATGCCCGTGTCAGTGAGTGAGAACGTAAATTTTAGTTTGAAAGCTTTAAAAGATGATTTGGGAACTTAGTGTTAAGTTTAAAACGCTTAACTAAGTTCAGAAGTAAGTGAAATGAATTTTCTCTCTCGGTTGTGCTATTATGTGATGATTCATGCACTGTTTTGAATTAATGGATTTACCTACTGTTAAAGCATGTTTAGAAAATGTGGTTACTATTTTTAATGATGTGATGTTGAAGGATGCAAATGATAATTGAACCTTGTAAGTATATGATTTATACTTGTACTTTTAAGCATGGTTTAATGCTTGGAAATGTGATTTATTGATGATGCTTTAAAAACAGTAAGGTAGGTATTAAATGTGAATTGTATTGGCAAGTGATATTATGGAAATGGTTTATAAATGATATAGGATATACTTAGATGGCTATATGATTGAGTGCACTATAAAAAGTCGCCTTGGATGTCAAGGGGTTGTTGTCCCATGTCTCCGTCCAAGTACCCTAACGATCGAAGAGATTGGTGTCTCGTCTGTCGTTAATGGTTAAGCATATGACAAATGATATGGTTGGTGTTCCTATGGGTTGTGAATGTACCAATTCTGGTTAAGATGGCTTGAAGTGTCGAGTTGACACTTGTTGGAATCCGTGTATCCAATATGAGGTTTTGAGTTGTGAACTTGTTTAATGATCACTTGTAAGCCAATATAATTAATGATATATCATAGAATGGTTTATGTTGCATAATTTGGTTTATGCATGTTTTACTCTTTAAGCTTTGCATATGGTAGCTATGCATGGGAAGACTTAAATTGAGTGTGGTTTGGAACTTGTCCATGATTCATGATACATGTAGTATGATGTTTAATATGCTGATTTTGGTTAAGAAAAGTGCATGGTTTAAAAAGGGCATGATGATTTTCAAATGATGTTTTAGTAAATTGAAATGAGATTTCAATGTGGACATGAAAAAATAGTTTTAATGCATTGATGGTGTTTTGCTTATGATCCTCCTCACTAAGCCTTCTGTGTTTACGCTCTCATTTTTCCAACAATCATATCCAAATACAAATTCACTTGTTCTCATATATTGGCAATTAATGTGACCTTTAGATAAATCATTGTTTCATCAAAAACCTCATCGGATACACGGATATCCTAGTTGTCTTACCTCCACCAACTCATACCTTGCGTAGTTAAACTACAAGATACCATCAACATAGGTTGCCTAGTTAAACTGCAAGCCCAAGTGATAACCCAACAGTCCGAGTAGCCTAGTTAAACCACTTTCCTCAAAGATTGTGGTGCGATTGAATTTATATATTATAGTTCATTTTAAACCTTATGGCATGCCAACTATATCAGATACTTTCTTTCATTGTCACATAGCCAATATACACATTTAAACCACATGTACTTACTATTATTCCATATGCATTTACTAAACCATTTTCCATATGCAAAACTCATTGCCCAAGGCAAACACATTCCAATTAGGAATCATTTCTCAATGCACTAAAGCATTCTCTCAATTAATAAATCATTGCATATCTTTATTTGATGCATAAGAACAATAAGTAACTTCAATCCATGCTTTTAGCCCAAAACTTGTCAACAAATCACATATCAACCTATATTCAAATGAGAGTTTAGGAAGAACTTACTTCCGAGCTTAGTTAAGATTTCTAGGATTACACTAAACTCCCAACTTCTTATTCAAACCTTTACGAGTGTCTGAAACACAACTACACTCACTGATGCACAACGCCTTGCTTGCTGCTGCGTCCCAAGCCTCCGAAACGAGTCAATATCCACCAAACGAGCTAGGCCTGAGTATCCCCTGATTTGGTAACACAAAACCAGAGGCAAAATGCATTAAAAATTCATTTCATTATAAGTCTACAATCACCCCTGCAACCTCTACGAAAATGCATTCAAAAACCCATCCAAAAACCACTCCAAACAACTTCCGCAAGACCTCCAACCACAACCTAATGATTCTAACATCTTTTTGACATCAAATAACATCTAAAAAAACTTCCCAACCTTCCTTATACCACCAGCAACATCATAACACCACAACCACCTCAAAAAATAACAATTATCAACCTAGAAAACTAGCAATTTCATTAGTTTCGGGATTTTTTTTAGTAAATCTCACTGCACCATATTAAAATATACTTCAAATGTTATCTAACACAATCAAGGCCACAAGAATTCAGACCCATAACAAAACTCATCCAATTTCTTAATAAATCAACCATTAAACATGTATGTCTTGAGTTAATTGTCAAAACATATAAAAAACCAATAACAAAGGATCAAAAACTTTGAATTTCAATAAAGAACCTTTAATTAGAGGAGAGAAACGAAAATCACCTCTAATTGTTGACTCATTCCTTAATTGGCATGAATTGGAAAAAATCTCCAAGGTTGAAGTAGAAGATTTGATGTAGAAACAAAGGAATCAATTGCTGAAATCAAAAGTAGAATAAAAAATGTTGATCCCTGAGATTTTTGAGAGGAAAAAGGTAGTTTGGTTGCTGAGAATTTGAGAGAAAAGGATTAAGAGATAAGTAGTTACATAAGAAAGTAAAATCTCATTAGTTAAAACCCTTTTTAATTCTTTTATTAAATCTTCATTTAAGAACCATTTTAAAATAGCCAAAATTAAGGAAAAAAGTACGATGAAATCAATGGGTTTAATAAATCCTTAAAGATTCTAAGTTTTGACCCTTTTACGATTTAGTCACCAAAAATGTTTTGACATCTTTACATTTTGGTCACCAACTCAAAATGTCAATTAATCAAAAAAATTCTATCAAATTGAATCCTCATTTATGTTTAATACATTAAATAAAAATTTTAGGATATTTTCCCATATTTTATTTTAACCAAAAACATTTATTAGAATTTATTTCCAGAAACTAGTCGAACTAGATAATCCGGTTCACCCGAACCGTCTATCCCAATCCTCTAATCTTCTAGGCCCAAAAATTAGGGCGTTAAAACTCTCTCCCGCTTAAGAAATTCCGTCCCCAAAATTTACCTGAAAGAAAAAGATGAGGGAACTGCCTCATCATGTCTTCCTTTGTCTCCCATATGGCTTCCTCAACTCCTTGATGTCGCCACAACACTTTGACCAACTCTATGGTCTTTCCGCGAAGAACCTTTGTTCTAAAATCTAACACCTTAACAGGATCCTCATCATAAGATAAATCTAGACACAACTCTATTTCCTCAACCGACACCACTTGCGACAGATCGAACCTATATCTCCGAAGCATAGACACATGGAAAACTTCATGTATCTTCTCCAACTCGGCTGGTAATTTCAATCTATAAGCCACTACACCAACACACTCAAGCACTTTATAAGGTCCAATGAACCTAGGACTCAACTTACCCTTACGTCCAAATCTCATAACCTTTTTCCTAAGGGAAACTTTTATGAACACTTTATCCTCAACATCATACTCAATCCCCCTTCACTTCAAATCCGCATAGGACTTCTGCCGATCCGAAGCGGCTTTTAAAAGATCACTAATGAGCTTCAGCTTATCATTCGTACCTCTAAGAATATTAGGTCCTGTGACATGCTTTTCGCCCGCCTCCGCTAAACAAAGTATCGTCTGACATCTACGTCCATAAAGAGCCTCATAGGGAGCCATATGTATACTTGCCTGATAACTATTATTATAAGAAAACTCCACCAATGGAAGTTGCTTTTCCCAAGTCCATTGAAACTCAATGATACAAC
Source organism: Hibiscus trionum (assembly GCA_030270665.1). Classification (NCBI taxonomy): domain Eukaryota; kingdom Viridiplantae; phylum Streptophyta; class Magnoliopsida; order Malvales; family Malvaceae; genus Hibiscus; species Hibiscus trionum. Next base: position 16,262,461 of record BSYR01000013.1, read on the forward strand.
ACCGTAACATGTCCTTCAAAATCTGAATGACACGCTTAGATTGTCCATACATCTGAGGATGATATGAGGTACTGAAATTAAGCCTAGTTCCCAAAGCCTTCTTTAAACTTTCCCAAAACCTTGATGTAAAACGAGAATCTCTATCCGATATAATAGACTTTGGAACCCCATGCAACTTTACAATCTCGGGAATATACATCTCTGCCAACTTATCCAACATATATGTTGTATGCACATCCAAGAAATGTGCACACTTCGTAAAACGGTCAACAATCACCCAAAAAGAATTCTTTTTGGACGGTGTCAAAGGTAACCTTGTCACAAAATCCATAGTGATCCTTTCTCATTTCCATTCCAGAATTCGTATAGGCTGTAACAATCCAGCATGAAACTGATATTTAGCTTTAACTCGCTAATACACCGCAATATCCTTTTTCAAACCAACCAAGAAATAATCTTCCTTCAAATCATGATACATCTTGATACTACCATGGTGCATAGAAAAAGGACTCGAATGAGCTTCAGTCAAAATAGTGCGCCTCAACTCCAAATCTTCCGGCACAACTATTCAACCGTTAAAACATAAAACGTCATCGTCATTAAAATGAAAATCCGTCAGATTGCCATCCGAAATATCCTTTACATGTGGAACCAACGCATCATCATATCATTGTCTTGCTTTAATCATTTGAGACAACGTAGGCTTAACTTGCAATTCTGTCAGCACACCACCATCTTGTGTCACACTTAACGTAGGCTCAACAGCTGCCTTACGACTTAAAGCATCCGCTACAACAGTAGCTTTCCCAGGATGATACTAGGTCGATAGATCATAGTCCTTAAGCAACTCAACTCACCTCCATTGCCTAAGATTCAACTCCTTTTGAGTCATCAAATACTTCAAAATTCTATGATCGGTGTAGACAATACACTTCTCACCATAAAGGTAATGTCTCTAAATCTTGAGAGCAAACATAACTTCCGCAAGCTCTAGATTCTGAGTCAGGTAGTTGCACTCATGAACTTCTAATTGCCTTGATGCATAAGCCACAACCTTCTTGTCTTACATCAATACACATTCCAACCCAACATAAGGCGCATCACTGTAGACCACAAACTCCTTACCAAACTCGGGCTGAATCAAGATAGGAGCATGAGTCAACACCTCCTTCAACTTTTCAAAACTACGATGCTGGCTCTTTGTCCATACATAAGGAACATTCTTTTGCAACAATTTCGTCAGCAGCAATACTAGAAAATCCATCCACAAAGCGATGATAATATCCAGCTAATCTAAGAAAACTACAAACCTCATATACCGACTTAGGTTGTTTTCAATAAAGAATTGCCTCAATCTTCTGCGGATCCACACAGATACCATCTGCTGAAACCACATGATCAAGAAAAATTACTTCCCTAAGCCAGAATTCACACTGACTTAATTTAGTATACAACTGATTATTCTTTAAAGCTTACAACACAATCCCCAAATGTCGATTATGTTCCTCCTCAGTACGGGAGTACACAAGGATATCATCGATAAACACAACCACAAATTGATCGAGATACTCATAAAACACCCTATTCATCATATCCATGAAAGAAGCGGGGGAATTTGTCAATCCAAATGACATCACCAAAAATTCATATTGCCCATACCTTGTGCGAAACATGGTCTTTGGCACATCCACATCCTTAACCTTTAATTGGTAATATCTCGACCTCAAATCAATCTTTGAAAACACAACCACCTCACAGAATTGATCGAACAAATCATCAATCTGGGGTAACAGATATCTTTTCTTAATTGTCAACTTGTTCAATTTTCGTTAATCAATGCACATACGCATTGTTCCATCCTTCCTTTTCACAAAAAAGATTAATGCACCATAAGGTGAAACACTAGGCTGGATGAACCCTCGATCCAACAACTCCTTAAGTTGAGTCTTCAACTCTTTCAACTTCTTCAGCGCCATATGATAAGGAGCGATGGACACCAGAGTCACGCCTGAGTACGTCTCAATCCGATGGTATCCCGGGTAATTCTTCTGGGAATACTTCCGAAAAATCACATACCATTCGAATCTCCTATACTCAAACTCCCTTGGTACCTGGATTCATTACAAAAGCCAGAAAAGGCTTGACAACCCCTGTTCATCAACTTTTTATCTTCTATTACCGAAATGACATTAGACAAGAATTTGGCATTCTCGTCTACTACGACAACAACATAGTCATCGACAAACTTCAGGGAAATCCGTTTGGTTTCAAAATCCATAATACCTTTTGCTCGCTAAGCCAATCCATACCCAAGATGACGTCAAAACAATGAAACGACAACTCCATTAATTCAACAACAAACACATGACCTTGAACCACCAACGAGCATCTGCTATACATTCTTCTAACAATAACAATTTCTCCAAGAGAACTTGTTACTAGGACACCCACATTTAAAATCTCAACAGGAATATCCAACAATTGTGCATGCTCACATAGAATGTATGAATGTGTGGAACCAGAATCAACCAAAGAAAATAATGACAAAGATTGCAAAGTAAAGGTACCTGCAATCACATTGGTGTCATTGCAGCCCTCACGATGCGCATACACCCTAGTCTACCCTTTGTTCTCTGGCTGAATAGCCACAGTGTGAGCAACATTCCTTTTTCTCCCGTCACGCCTCTGGAAATTACCCCTGTCACAGCCTCGACCCCTAGAACGTGCAACCACAACAACTTCGAGTGTTCCCTAACACTTCCCTAAGTGGTGTCTACCACAACGCTCACAATCGACTACAACGGTCAGCGAAGGTTGAGCATATTGTACGCGTCTACCATTACCACCTCACCTGCGATCCGACTTGAAACGTTTATCCCTGAACCTCTTTTTATTCCCACTAGAAGAGTCAGACTCAACGACTCTCTTTCCTAAATTCACATTCCCAAACTCAAAAGTTGTACCTGTAAAGTGCTTAAAAGTCCTATATTTTATGCCCATTTTATCTCATATTGTCGCTGTTCTTAAGCTCATTCTTCACTCATCTTATTTAAGTGTTTATGATTATTTGTTGAGAAAAGATATTTGTTTTTGGTTGCATTTGCATTACAAGTTACATGAGACTGCCGCAGAAACCCACCGCGGCAACAGGGGAGAAGAATGATAAGAGAGGAGGAGAAAGCAAAATGATCACATCTAGTCACACATGACCAACCATCATTGCAGAGAAGAACTGTACTTATGCAGTTCAAAGAATAGCCCACCGAGACAGACTACAGCCAGCACTACAGCTGCGACGTCACATTGGAGAATGACCAAAAAGGAGTACGATCTTAAGAGGAGACTTTACTAAATCAACAGAACCAAGTCACGTGAAGAATAAAGTCCAGGAGCATCCAGAGATGACGTAAGAAGACCCAAACAAGGAAGAAGCTTGCAGCCCAAAAGAGGAGTTATTTTGGAATAAAATATTCAGACATTTAATTGCATTTAATTCCAACTCAACTTCCTCCCAAAGAGAGACTTCTTCCCCAAGTAGGGTTTTACATGTAACCGCCTATATAAAGGCAAGGCTTGACCAATTGGAGAGAGGGAGATTAGGGTTTTGAGTTTATTCTTGTGTTTTCTTTATTTTCATCATGTTCTAAACTTTCCTTAGGGTTAAGTTGTTTTCTTTAGTAGTTGTGAGAACGATTGTAATTAGTTAAAGTTTTTATTATGCAATCAAATTCAAGGTTTGTTTATCCTATGTTTTTAATCTTTGTTTGCAATAGAATCGAGAGATCTTTGTGAGCGCATCTATTTGTTTCAATTCGAGAGAGTTAAAACTCAAGAAAAGGGATAAACACGATTCCCATCAACTATGGTGAGAATCAACTTAGCTTAGAGATAAGTCTAGGTTTAAGACGGCTAAAAAGGAACGTGGGAAAATTATTGTCCAACCTAGGTTTACACCGAGAGGTATTGTCAAAGAGTGAGCATCAATAGTATTCGAACTGTAACCCCCTTAGCCCGGTCTAGCGGCCGGACCGAACTAAACGTGTTACACGGGGAAAACTGAGGAAAACCCGAAAGGATTCCCTCCGATTAGCAACCCTAATTTTTTTTCTTAAAACTTATCTTATCTAGATGAACATTTAAATCCTATGTGAAAGGACTCGTAGCGGAAAATAAGCATTAACCAGACAATCGAACAACGAAGGACCAAAATGCATATCTAGCATACTATAGGGACCTAGCATGAAATTGGGCTTACCAATAATCAATTAGTCCGGTTTCATGCTCGCATGCCAAAATGCAGCTCAAAACAACCATCCAAACTCAAACAAACGATAGCACATCAAAGAAGAACCAAAACGCAAGAAAATAGAACTTCAAAGATGACATTAACCAACTTAACTACTAGGTGTTTCAAAACACCCTTGCCCGTTTCGAAACACGGGCTCCCAGTGATTTTCCAGAATCTAAAAATACCAAGCCGTTTCGAAACACTCGGGAGTGTATCGAAACGGGTGCTAAAAATGTAAAGCCATTTCGAAACAGATAGCCTTGTTTCGAAACACCTGGGACTTAAATTGTTCAAAAGTCAATCTTGGCATCTCCAAACTTTGCCAAAACTATACAAACAAGATAAAAACAACAACACAACATGAAAAGCAAACAATCTATAGGCAAAGGGTCCTAGCACAACCATTAAACATGCTTTGGATCACCAACACAAGACTAAAGGCATTTAGCTTAAAAAAGCATTCACATAAAAGGTCAAATTCAAAACAAAACCAAGATTCAACATAACAAGGTCATTTACAAGCCAAAGAGAGTATTTAAAACACGTCTCAACACAGGGAGTCGCAAACACAACCTCCCAAAAGCATAAAGGTCTTATCCCATTGCTATCCATACTATTATTAAACTCCAAAACAATACTTGAGCTTGGAGTAACCTCTTGGACACCTCTCTTGCTCTCTTGCTTTCCTGAAAGGGTTACGGATCTGCATTGTTGGAAAAGAGAGCGTAAGCTAGAAAGCTTAGTGAGCAGCGCTCAAAACCAAAGCAACAACAATGCAGTTTAAAACCCATATGATTTGAACATGAAGACAAGACCTTTCTTTAAATCATTTCAAAGGAAATGTTTCATCAAAACATGCTTATCTCAATTCATGCTTGAGCCACAAGGCATAGCCTCAATATTCAAAACCACAAATTCGCAACATATACATTATCGATGCATAACAAACATCAAATTACCATGCTTGTTCTCTTAAGCATTAAACAACAACCAAAGCATGTGTAAATCATCATACCAACTCAAATAACATGGTATAAACAAACTCTTATATTGGCTACAAGTGATCCGGGTTGCCACTACCCGTATTGCCCATTAGTGATAGCACTACCCCTATCACTCACAATTCGGATATATGAACACCTTGATGGCACTATTCCCATCAAGTCACATGGTGAAACAACCCTCACCATTATCTCACTTCAGCCGGGATGCCACTACCCGCATTGTCCGTTGGTGATAGCACTACCCCTATCACTCGCATCACAATAGCACTACCCATATTGTGAAACCAAAGAATTTATCTCACGCGCGAATTTTGTATATTATAGTACACTTCACATCCTATTGGTCGACCAACATATCTGATAAATAGAATCTCATCACTTGCCAATATACACATTACAACCATGCTTACCTACTGTTTTGAATGCATATTCATGATCAAACCTCATCCCATTTCAAAAACATAAACAATGCATAGCATTTTCTAAACATGATATCAACTCTTTGATATCATGACCTTACCTCATGGGATCACATGAAACAACAATTAAATAGCTCAATATGCATGAAACAGTAGGATTTAACATAATATCCGTGCATAAGCATAATCACCATATCTAGCAGAAATAGTCGAAAACAAGGCGAAAACAAAGGCAAAACGACCAAACTTACTATTGAGCTTAGATTGGCTTTTCAAGCACAATCTAAACCCCCAAATTTTGTCCTTAACCAAGTTAAGGCTTTTAAAACAGTTCCACTCACTAGCAACACACAAACGCTAGCCGAAACACCAAATCAAGCCTCTGAATCACCCAAAATCGCGTTCAAAGTTTCCAAACCCAAATCCCCTGCTTCTAAACAATTCAAAACAGAGCATTAAAGCTTATTTCAACCCATAAACTTGCAGCAACATAGAAATCCAACATCTAGCAACATTCGCTCATCGATTCGTATCCAAAATTAACCGAAAACATCAAGTAAATCAACCCAAACAATCTCCAGCTTAAACCCAACAAGATTATAACCAAAAACACATCTAATAACATCCAAAAACATTAACCCATCATCATATAACCATCAGCTACTGATTTCTCACAAATCTAAGCCAAAACTCAATCCAGGCTGGAGGAAACATCCAAACTTCTCATGAAGTAACCCTAACATTGCAGAAAATCCTACCAATAAAAATACGAGATATCATAGGAACCCGTCTCGACAGTAGATGCAACAACAGCAGCCAACAACAAACAATTCTCTAGAGGCTACTTTAAATACTTTTATGTCTCATACTAGTGCCTATATTGCTAATTCTGATAAGTTTGTTAGCAAGGTTAATGCTTTCTTGGACACGGCTGAAATGCGGACGCAGAAGCAGAAAGCACCATTGAAACACTAGAAACTCAAGCAGGTTAATTTGAACAGATTTTAAATACACGACCAGTAGGAGGTTTACCTAGTGATACTGAGGTCGCTAGAAAAAAAAACCCATGGGTAGTGTAAAACAATCACCACCAGAAGTGGAATTCGCTTGCAGGAACCAAAGGGTCAGGCAAAAAAAAGGAAAGCACCAATGGAACAACCTACCCAATCTACAACACACGTCGAGAAGGATGTTGCGGCAGGTCCTGATACTGTGGTAACTCCTGACACATCTAAATTGGCCAAACATGAGGAAAATCATCCTGAGGAAACTCCCACCCCTCAGATCAAATTTCCCTACAAAGAAAGAATTGAAGATATCAAACTACCACAACCATTCCCACAAAGGCTAAAAAAGCAGAAGCAAGATTACCAATTCAAGAAATTTCTTGATATCTTGAAACATGTCCACATTAACCTGCCTTTGGTGGAACTCATTGAACAAATAACTAATTATGCCAAGTTCCTCAAGGACATAGTTTCTAAGAGAACACGGATCGGTGACTTTGAAACATTGGCAGTTACAAAGGGATGCATGGCCATGATGCACAATAGAGCCCCACTAAAGAGAAAAGATTCAGGCAATTTTATCATTCCTTGTGTAGTTGGCAGCAATTATACTGGGTAGGCATTTTGTGATCTAGGGGAAAGTATCAACTTGATGCCGAAATATATTTTTCAGAAACTAGGGATAGGAAGGGTCTGCCAACTACTGTCATGCTCCAACTGGCTGACAGGTCTTACGTTCAACCAGAAGGGAAAATCGAAGACATACTGGTAAAATTTGATAAGTTTATTTTTCCTGCTGATTTTTTGGTTTTAGATTGTGAAGCAGATGAACAGGCGCCTATTATACTTGGAAGACCATTCCTAGCTACTGGAAAGACGCTGATCAACATCGAAAAAGGAGAACTTACAATGAGGGTAAACGATCAATAGATAAAATTGAATGATTTCCAAACCTTAAAACAAAATGATGACTCAAAAGAATGTAAAATGCTTCATGCCACATCTAAGTTTGAGTTCGACGTTGATAAACCATGCCTGGGTAAATATTGCCTCGGCAGTGATTCTGGTGATTGCCTTGGCAATCACTTAAAGAACTGCCCTGACACCCACCTCGGCGGCCAGCGAACATAAGTTGAAGATGAGGTAGAGACAGAGGAGCGGGATGAAGTACACTAGATGGCAACAAGGCCATGTAAGTATTTCGAACCTTTAGATTATACTGATAAGGGAGGTAAAGTTCACAAACCATATATAGAGGAACCCCCTATACTTGAGTTAAAACCCTTACCTGGGCAACTCAAATATGTTTTTTTGGGACCCAATGATACGTTGCCCGTAATTATCTCCTCCAAGTTGCAGGCTAAACAGGAACTCAAGTTGATAGATTGTAGAGCGTTTGTGTGTTCTCTAAATATGAGCGCAAGTGCACACTCTTGTCAAAGTATAAAAGATATCGTCTCCCACATGGATTGGACAACTTAACTCGAATTGCAATTCCCGCACAAGGGAATTTAAATGCACAATTCATTTTATTTTGTAAAAGAATTAAAAGTAAATAAAACACAAGTAATTGAGGAAAAGATCAGAGTGATAGGATGGGTCCGATTATGCTGCTCCCTAGTGTGAAACTAGGTTGAATATGTTAAGTTGCTTTGCGCTGCCAGACTTTGCTGCCTCAGCGGGGAATGGCAGATTGGCTGCTTTGACGCTTTTCCTGCCTCAGCAGTGGAACAGGCGTGTGTCTCAGTGGTAAACTGGGCACACCTTCAAGGCTCGGCAGAACGCTTCGGAAGTGATCCCGCTTATGTCTAAGTCAAAATGTTGTTGTTGCCCACTGCAGATAATACCATTCGCGGCGTAAATCTTGCAAAGACAGCAATGTTGGTTCGTTCTTATTTAGCCGCCTTAAACCGTAACCTATTTCTAGGCTAGATTGATCAACACTTGATTAGAGTGAGGACCGTAGTTACTCCTTTCATGAGTTCGACTCTCTCGATACCAAACAAATGGATAATTAACAACTAATCTTCCGAACTTAGTTGAAAACTATGAAGCGCGTGGAATAAGCACACCTTCAAAGCTTTATTGCAAAAACAAACTTAATACCTAAACAACCATTCTCACACTAATTTACAACATAACCCAAACCCAAAAGAGAATTTATAACATAATAGCGGCAAGAAAACCTAAACTATGTCTAAAGGAAAACCTCATTTGTCTTGAAATACAAAATACATTGAGTATATATAGGCATTAGCTAGTTCAATTCCTCTTTGAAGTTGAAGTCTTCAAAGTAGCTTTTGCATTAAATGCAACCTTTAATTATGACTTCTTTGAGTTGAATGTGGACTCCTTCACGCTGCCTTGCTCCGCAAGTTATCTCGAATTCCTCCTTCATCGACTCTTTCTACTGCTACAACCATCAGCAAGTAGAGTGGATGTCCTCGTTAGAATCAGGACTAAAATTCTAAGTTTACTTCATGCTTTCCCCAAATTTAAAGTCTTTTTAATTGGTGCGAAAATTTAAAGTTGACTATCCTATCATAGGCACAAGTTCTAACAAAACTTTTCATTTCCGATTAATTTTTAAGGCGATTACATTATGCAACCTAATATGCAATAGTTATGCCTAAACAAAATGAGTGATACCCCCCAAACTCGAGATGGGCATTTCCCTCAATGCACAAAATACAAAAGAAAAACAGAAACAGAAAGATAAAGATAAATACAATTATGAGAATAAAAAACAAAAAAAACAAACAATTAAATAAAGAAAAGAAAAGAAAAACTCTAGAAGTTGGCTGGGAGATGAAAGGAGGCTTGGGTCTTTACGGCAGAGGAGGAAGATGAAGATTGAATAACTAGGCGGCGACCGGCAGATGTTCGGGCGGTAGACTTGGTGGGTGATACTTTTGCTGTTTGCGGAGGCTGGACTCTGTTAGAGTGGGGCGAGGTTCTTCACGAGGTGCTTCACTCTTTAACATTTCGGATTTTGACTCCTCGTCCCCTGACTTGGCGGAGATGATGTGCCGCTTCCTCTTCCTTTTTGCCTCCTCTGTTGGTTCTATCGGAGGGTCTGTCACCAAAGGGGTTGTTGTTGCTGCTGCTGTCGACTGTTGTTCGACCTCATTGGATGTAGAGGTGTTTGTCACTGTTTCTGTTGTATGGGCTGGGGAAAGATGTTGTTGATTCCTCTCGAGGGTGTCTGCCACCGTGTTCGAAGCGGAGGTGGCGCAATATGATGGGTAGTGCGTCAGAGAGGGCATCTAGCGGCGGAAGGCAATGTGGCGATATACTGCTTCTGATGGTGTTCCTTCGCGGGGTGCAGTTGCGGCGGCTAGATCTATAAGGAACGTAGGAAGGTGGGGCCTTCATTGGGAAATCTTTTAAGGAGATATGCGACAAAGGCATCTTGGACCTCCCCCATGTATTTCATGAACGTTAATTGTTGCTGCTCTATCCTTTTGTTGATGTCGAGAAGTCTACGGAGTAGGGTAATAACTTTATTATTCTGGGTAGCGTTAGTAATGCTTTTGGCGACTGGTGTGGCTGGCTGGGCGGTGGAGGGCTGGGTGGGAGTGATGGGTTCTGTCTCTTGGGCTTGCATCATCTTCAGGCGGACTTTTCTGGTCCAACCCTCCTTGGTAGCTGTCATCTCATCGTTTGGGTCGGAGGGGACCCTAAAGTTGGCACATAAGCCGGTGATGAGAGACGGGAAGTACAGCCGACCCTTGGATTTCTAGAAACAGTTGTAGATCTCCTTGCAAATTATTTCCCCAATGTTGATGGGCTGGTTCACCATGATGTTGTGGATGAGGGCTAGACGTGGCCTGTCTACGGTGTAGTTATGAGAGGTAGGCAGCAAACGCCGTTTGATGAAAGTGTTCCACAGCACCGACTCGGGCAACAATCAGCGGCGTTGGACTGAGCCGCCATGTTTGCCTGCCAACCAAGGAGTGTTGGGTTCGCACAGCTGAGCCTTGATCTTGTCATAGTCGGCAATCGTCAGTGACTGTCTCCACTCTTTCTACTACTACAACCATCAGCAAGTAGAGTGGATGGCCTCGTTAGAATCAAGATTTTCTGGTCTACATATTTCACTCTAGTTCTCCAATTCCTCAGCTTGCTGCCTTGAGCAGCAAGTACGACGGCGGAAGCTACTCGGTAGCGGTTGTCTCTGTTTGGAACTGCATCAGTACAACTCTTTGGTATGCTGCCTCAGCATCATGTCCTCAGCTACTCTCTCCTTCTGCCGGCTTCTAGTACATGAAACTAGACTAAACTACAACATTATCTTTTCCTTACCTAATAAAAGATAATCAATAAAAAGCATGGCAAAGTAAATAATACTGAAAAATGCAATGCATGCACCTAATTATGCCTAAAATGTACTTGAAAACATCAATAATATGAGATGGAATGTGCACAAAATATAGAACTTATGGACACTTTACACACCCCTAAACTCGAACTATTGTTTGTCCTCAAGTAATGCAAATCTAAACATACTGGCCCTTTAACCTAATCAGAAAGAAAAACCTATTTTAAACTTGATTTAACAGCTCAAGGTCATGGCACCTATATTATATTAGTGAGAGGAGGAGCATAAATTACCTCAGAATTAAACTATAATGTCAGTCCAGTGTGTGCAGAAACTGTGTACAAGCTGAATATGAAGAACATTCTAAGTAAACAAAGATGATGTCATGATATATAAGGTTGCTGCCGAGGCAGCATAAGTAAACACATTTATTTAATCATGGCAATAAGGGCTTCATCTCATCACAACTACTCTCATAGGTCTAAAGTTAAGATAGGAGCAAACTACAAAACCCCGAACCCATTGAGTAGAGTCATCCCGTGAAGACTCTTATTCACTCAGGCTAATTTGTCCGACACTTCAAGGATTTTCAGATTCATGGACTTTGATAGCAGCGGAGTGTTCTTGCACGTGATTCTTCCTAGAGCTGGTTTCGGACACCTCTAGGGAAAGACAACATAAAAATTTCTTTCTTGTCGTGGCAGTGCTTCTTTTTCTGTTTGTTGCAAGCCGTGGTAGCTTCTTGCAACTAATGTTAGAATTTTTCAAATAATTCAAGCAGGAAATGTTTACCAGAAATTCTAACAAATTCAGAAAGTAACAATAGTGTTTTTAATTTTTTTGCATTAATAGGAAAATTCTAAGTTTACTTCATGCTTTCTTCAAATTTAAAGTCTTTTTAATTGGTGCAAAAATTTAAAGTCGACTATCCTATCATAGGCACAAGTTCTAACAAAATTTTTCATTTCCGATTAATTTTTAAGGCGGTTACATTATGCAACCTAATATGCACTAGTTATGCCTAAACAAAATGAGTGCTACCCCCCAAACTCGAGATGGGCATTTCCCTCAATGCACAAAATAAAAAAGAAAAACAGAAACAGAAAGATAAATACAATTATGAGAATAAATAAACATAAAAACAAACAATTAAATAAAGAAAAGAAAAGAAAAACTCTAGAAGTTGGCTAAGAGCTGAAAGGCGGCTTGGGTCTTTACGGAAGAGGAGGAAGATGAAGATTGAATAACAAGGCGGCGGCCGACAGATGTTCAGGCGGCAGACTTGGCGGGCGATAATTTTGCTGTTCGCGGCGGCTGGACTCTGTTAGAGTGGGGCGAGGTTCTTCACGAGGTGCTTCACTCTTTTCCATTTCGGATTCTGACTCCTCGTCCTCTGACTTGGCGGAGATGATGTGTCGCTTCCTCTTCCTTTTTGCCTCCTCCGTTGGTTCTACCGGAGGGTCTGTCACCAAAGGGGTTGTTGTTCATGTTGTTGTCGATTGCGGTTCGACCTCATTGGATGTGGAGGTGTTTGCCACTATTTCTGCTGTGTGGGCTGGGGAAAGATGTTGTTGATGCCTCTCGGGCGTGTCTGCCACCGTGTTAGAAGCGGAGGTGGCAGAGTGTGATGGGTAGTGCGTCGGAGAGGGCATCTAGCGGCGGAAGGCAATGTGGCGGTCAACTGCTTCTGATGGTGTTTCTTCGCGGGGTGCAGTTGCGGCGGCTGGATCTATAAGGAACGTAGGAAGGTGGGGCCTTCATTGGGAAATCTTTTAAGGAGATATGCGACAAAGGCATCTTGGACCTCCCCCACGTATTTCATGAACGTTAATTATTGCTGCTCTATCCTTTTGTTGATGTCGAGAAGTCTACGGAGCAGAGTAATAACTTTATTATTCTGGGCAGCGTTAGTACTGCTTTGGGCGACTGGTGTGACTGGCTGGGCGGTGGAGGGCTGGCTGGGAGTGATGGGTTCTGTCTCTTGGGCTTGCATCATCTTCAGGCTGACTTTTCTGGTCCAACGCTCCTTGGTAGCTGTCATCTCATCGTTTGGGTCGAAGGGGACGCTAAAGTTGGCACATAAGCCGGTGATGAGAGACGAGAAGTACAGCCGACCCTTGGATTTCTGGAAACAGTTGTGGATCTCCTTGCAAATTATTTCCCCAATGTTGATGGGTCGGTTCACTATGATGTTGTGGATGAGGGCTAGACGTGGCCTGTCTACGGTGTAGTTGTGAGAGGTAGGCAGCAAACGCCGTTTGATGAAAGTGTTCCACAGCATCGACTCGGGCAACAATCAGCGGCGTTGGACTGAGCCGCCATGTTTTCCTGCCAACCAAGGAGTGTTGGGTTCGCACAACTGAGCATTGATCTTGTCATAGTCGGCAATCGTCAGTGACTGCCTCCATTCTTTGTATGGGTTGCCGTCAATCTCGAGCCCATAGAAGCTGTTGATTGTTGTCGGGTTGAGCTTGACTGGTTCCCCTCGATCAAACACGAATGGAAGCTCAGGGCGGGGGTGGTGGGCATAGAATTCTCTGACCATCTCGATGTTTTCCGCCTTTGGCTCTCGTGCAAATATTTCCCAATCCTTGTTGTGGATCTTCTCAAATAGGGCGGGCTCAAGGCCGACGTCCATGTCTTCTGGGAGTAATGGAACCCTTGTTCCTCTCATATTTCTTGTTTTGTGAACTTGGTTTTGTACCACTTTGCATCTTCATGAGAGAAGAACCTTTGGAAGGTGGGTTTAGCTTGCGATGTTGATGCCATGTTTTAGACGATTTTTGTAATCTGAAACTAAAATAAGAAAATGAGAAAGAGAGGAGTGGATTCAAGAATAGGATAACAAGGAGATGAAAGCAAAGTAAATGAATGGGAGAAGTGGGGTTTATATAGATGGTGCCGAGAGATGTCATGGCGGCATTAAATGTCCTATGGGAAGATTGCTTTGCGCACGTTACGGGATTTTTGCCTGTTACTTTTGTAGCCGTTGGCAGCTAGCCGTTAGTGGTCAACTAGCTGTTACGTGATTTTTGTGATGGGCCGCCCTCGGCTTTCTCGGCGAGATGGTGGGCGAGCTCCTTGTTGGGCCTTCTTCTTGGTCCTGCTTCATAATTCCTAAAAACAAATAATTAAATGCTAAAGATAAAATAAGAAAATTCTAAAAAACAAAAATATGGATAAATTAAAATTTATTCCTAAAAATAAAAATAAAAATAAAGGAAATAAAAATAAAAATAATTAAATTAAGTTATGTTGGAGTGCAGTGGGGTGCATCTCCAAACATAACCACTTTCTGAGGTGGAGGGTCGTTTCCGATACTTCATGTAGTTTACCCGCACCCTCCATCGCGTGATTATTCTCAAGGTGGGGGAGTCCTTCTTCCTCGTTCCCTTGTAACCTATGCGAACCTTCCTTCTTGTTCCTATTCTTGAAGGCATGAACATGTGATTAGGAAAAATTATATTACTACCTAACCATGTACTTACCTCCTCTTTGTCGAAGTTTGTCATAGAGAAATATTTCTTTTACTGCTGCATTAGTCTTCTGTCATAATGTTGTGCATATAAAGGGGAAACTCTGTATGCTCCTCGAGAATCTTCATCAGAAGAGATTTTGATGGCCCTATCTCTACCAGCATTGGCACCTCTAGATATATGTACTCCGTAATTACCGAGGCTGCTGCTGAGGTGGGCATAGTTGTTGAGGCATGGGATGTTGTCATGGCATCCTCAATTCCTTTATTGGCCTCACTAGGTGTTGTTGTCCTTTCACTGATCAGTTCTTCATCAGGGCAGGCTTCATGGCAGTTGTCAGAACAACTGTCCATCTTGCTGCTCGAGCAGTGTTATGCATCCTCCTGGCTTGGAGTTTCCAATTGCTCCTCACACTTCGGAGATCCTCCCTCGCTTAATTCTTCGTCCTCTTGTCTTGGGTCATCAGTATCCCTCCGACTTAATTGTTCAGGTTCATCCATCGCATTGATGAGGGCTGAACTTCTCATACGTGCATTCATCTTAGCAATGCTGTCATTCATGGCGACATACACTTTATCTGTGAGCACGAGTAAGGTTTGAAGTGTGTTCTCCAATGATGTTGTTTGTTCTTGCGGATGACTTTGTTGCCAAGGCATGTCGATTTCTGCAGCAAGACTGTTATGGTAAAAAAATTGGGGTTTTTGATCATACCCTTGAGAGTTTCGTTGCTGCGGTAGCAACTGTGGTAGTGGCATCTGCTGTTAGTATTCAGGAAACCGTTCATGCGTTGTTTTCCTCGACATGTCCTTTGCAAAAAGTTGATGGCAACTTTCGAATGCATGATTGCCTTCATAAAATTCGCAAGAACTTCCCCAAATATTGCTGCCCTTAACTCGTGGGGCACCTGAATAAGCACTTTCCCACATAGTTTTTTTCAACTAAAATTAAATGAAAGTAGAATTAAGAGTGCAGAAAAATTAAAATGAATTTCGTTGTTACCAATCCCCGACAACTGTGCTAAAAACTTGTAGAGCGTTTGGGTGTTCTCTAAATATGAGTGCAAGTGCACACTCTTGTTAAGTTATAGTATAAAAGATATCGTCTCCCACAGGGATTGGACAGCTTAACTCGAATTGTAATTCATTCACAAGGAAATTTAAATGCACAATCAATTTTAGTTTGTAAAAGAATTAAAAATAAATAAAACACAAGTAATTGAGGAAAATATCAGAGTGATAGGATGGGTCAGATTATGCTGCTCCCTAGTGTGAAACTGCGTTGAATAGTTTGAGTTGCTTTGCGCTGCCAGAATTTGCTTCCTGGGCAGGGCATGACAAATTGGCTGCTTTGACGCTTTCGCTGCCTCGACAGTGTAAAGGACGTGTGTCTCGGTGGCAAACTCGGTAGACCTTCAAGGCAAGACAAAACGCTTTGAAAGTGATCCCACTTATGTCTAAGTCAGAATGCTGTTGTTGCCCACTGTAGATGATACTAGTCGCGGCGTGAATCTTGCAAAGACAACAATGTTGGTTCATTCTTCTTTAGCCACCTTAAACCCTAACCTATGTCTATGCTGGATTGATCAACACTTGATTAGAGTGAGGGTCGTACTTACTCCTTTCGTGAGTTCAACTCTCTCGATACCGAACAAATGGATAGTTAACAACTAATCTTCCGAACATAATTGAAAACTATGAAGAGCATGGAATAAGCAAACCTTGAAAGCTTTATTGCAAAAACAAACTTAATATCTAAACAGCCGTTCTTACACTAGTTTACAACATAACCCAAACCCAAAAGAGAATTTAGAACATAATGGCGGCAAGAAAACCTAAACTATGCCAAAAGGAAAACCTTAGTTGTCTTGAAGTACAAAATACATTTAGTATATATAGGCATTAGCTAGGTCAAGTCCTCCTTGAAATAGAAATCCTCAAAGTAGCTTTTGCATTAAATGCAACCTTTCATTCTGACTTCTTTGAGTTGAATGTGGACTCCTTCACGTTGCCTTGCTCTGCAAGTTATCTCGAATTCCTCCTTCGGCGGCTCTTTCTGCTACTACATGCATCAACAAATAAAGTGGATGACCTTGTTAAGTTCAGGATTTTCTGCTCTACAGATCGCACTCCAGTTCTCAAATTCCTCAGCTTGCTACCTTGGGCGGCAGGTACGGCGGCGGTAGCTACTCGGCAGTGGTTGTCTCTGTCTAGAACTGCATCAGTACAGCTCCTTGGTATGCCGCCCCAGCATCATGTCCTCATCTCCTCTCTCCTTCTACCAGCTTCTAGTACCTAAAACTAAACTATACTAAAACAATATCTTTTCCTTACCTAATAAAAGATAATCAATAAAAAGCATGGCAAAGTAAAGAATACTGAAAAATGCAATGTATGCACCTAATTATGCCTAAAATGTACTTGAAAATAACAATAATATGATATGGTATGTGCACAAAATATAGAACTTATGGACACTTTAGATAGGCCTTCTGCAGCGACATAAGAGGGTAGTAGGATGAACCATTGCCGATCTCAAGGGAATTAGCCCAGCAGTGTGCATGCACAAGATCCTGTTAGAAGAAGACTGTAAACCCACTATCAATGCTCAAAGAAGGCTAAATGAGGTAATGCAAGAAGTTGTCAAAAATGAGATCATCAAGTGGCTCGACGTAAGCCTCATTTATCCTATATCAGACAGTGAGTGGGTAAGCTTGGTAAAATGTATACCCAGGAAAGGAGGAATCACGGTGGTAAGTAACAAAAATAATGAACTAATCCCAACCAAGATTGTGACCGGTTGGAGGGTTTGCATGGACTATTGTAAGCTAAACAAGGCAACTAAAAAGGATCATTTTCCATTACCTTTTATTGATCAAATGCTTGACCGCCTTACTGGCAAACCTTTCTATTGTTTTCTTGATGGCTATTTAGGGTATAATCGGATTGCCATAGATCCCTATGATTAAGAAAAGACCACCTTCACCTGCCCCTACGACACATATGCTTTTAGGAGGATGTCGTTCGGGTTGTGTAACGCACCAGCCACGTTCTAGCACTGCATGATGGCCATATTTTTCGACATGGTAGAAGATTTCCTGGAAATCTTCATGGATAATTTGTCTGTCTTCAGCAGTAACTCTGACAGCTACCTCGGCAACATAGAAAAGGTGCTAACGAGATGTGAGGAATCTGATTTAGTGCTAAACTAGGAGAAGTGCCATTTTTATGGTGGGTGGAGGGATAGTCATCGGTCACAAAATATCTGCCAAGGGGATTGAGGTCGACAAAGAAAAAATTGAAGTGATAAAAAACTAACACCGCCGACCTCTGTCAAGGGCATCAGACGCTTTATTGAAATTTTTTCAAAGATTACTAAACCTCTGGGTACCTTGCTTGAACAGGATAAAACCTTCAAGTTTGATGACTCGTGCACTAAAGCAATCGAGACACTGAAGAAGAAGCTAGTTTCCGCCCCTATTGTAGTCCCACCCGACTGGACCGTACCCTTTGAACTAATGTGAGATGCCAGTGATACTGCCGTAGGAGCCGCCCTTGGCCAGAGAAAGGGCATAACATTCCATGTGATTTATTATGCCAGTAAAACCCTAAATCCTTCCCAAGTCAACTACACCACCACCGAGAAAGAACTGTTAGCAGTGGTTTTTGCCTTTGACAAATTTCGACCACACTTAGTAGGAACAAAGGTAATTGTCCACACAGATCTCTCAGCTCTCAAGTACTTATTCGCAAAGAAAGATGCCAATCCACGATTGATTCCCTAGATCCTGTTACTACAAGAGTTCCACGTTGATATCAAGGACAGAAAGGGTATAGAAAACCAAGTTGCCGATCACCTGTCACGCCTGAAACAGGGCGGGGGCACCACCACCAGTGCAGAAATCCAAGATGCATTTCTAGATGAGTAGCTGCTACTAGCATCCACCATTATAGAGAGCATTGCCGCGACATTGACTAATGTGCATGCCGTCGTGCCAGACACATCAGCGGTAGCTATTCCCTCAGCACCCTGGTATGTTGATATTGTGAATTATTTAGTTACTAGTGTTTTACCTTATAACCTGAACTATCAAGGCAAGAAGCGGTTCCAACATGATGTTAAGCATTATTTTTGGGACGAGCTTCTTTTATTTAAACATTGTGCAGATAAGGTTATAAGAAGATGTATCTCAGAAGAAGAACAACATGTGGTGCTCTACCAATGCCATGCCGCCCCTTATGGAGGATATTTTGGGGGTACACAGACAACAACAAAAGTACTTCAATCCGGTTTCTATTGGCCTACTCTTTACAAAGATGCCCAAGTTTTTTACAAGTAATGTGATAAATGCCAAAGAACCGGGAATATTTCAAGGAGGAATGAGATGCCCCTAAAAACCATTCTAGAGGTTGAGTTATTTGATGTTTGGGGGATATATTTCATGGGACCTTTCCCATCATCATGTAGTAATTTATACATCCTCCTTGCTGTCGATTATGTGTCCAAATGGATTAAAGCTGTGGCAACTCCCAAGAATGATGCCAAGACCGTCCACCAATTCCTTCAAAAGAACATATTCACCAGGTTTGGAATCCCAAGGGCAATAAATAGTAATGAAAGTAAACATTTCGATAACAAGCTCATCGCTAAAGCTTTAAAAAGACTTGGTGTTTGTCACATGGTTTCCACGGCATACCATCCACAGACTAATGGGTAGGCCGTCATTTCAAACAGAGAATTGAAGAACATCCTAGAAAATGTAGTCAACCCAACTAGGAAAGACTTGTCCCTTAGACTAGATGATGCACTATGGGCATAACAGACAACATTCAAAACACCTCTAGGTATGTCACCCTATAGACTTGTGTATGGAAAAGCATGTCACCTACCTGTCGAGATCATATACAAGGCCTATTGGGCGATAAAAGCTGTCAATATGGATTGGGACCAAGCTGGGAAAAATAGACTTCTAGAACTTAATGAGATGGAAGAATTCATAAGGGAAGTATATGGGAATGCCAAGTTTTACAAATAAAAAAATGGCTTGATAACAAGATCCTGTCGCGGCAGTACCTATAAGGGCAGCTAGTATTACTGTTCAACTCCCGCCTGAAGCTATTTCCCGGGAAGCTGAAGTCCAGATGGTCCGGGCCCTTTGAAGTTGTCAAGGCTTTCCCACATGGTGCTGTTACAATCAGATTGACAACAGATGGGCAGCAGTTTAAGGTCAATGGGCAGCGACTTAAGCACTACAATGGAGCACCAATCCGAAGGGACAAGGAAGTACTTACTTTAGGAGATGCAATCCCATGCACTCCTATTGTAACATGAGTTTTATTTATTTCCATATTTTCTTGCTTTTATTAGGATTAGATTTTCAATTTCATGCACATTTTAATTTCAGTTTTATTTTCTTTTAGTTGATTAATAATTTATTTTTCACATTGTTTTTATGCTTAGGAAGAGATTAAGATTTTAAGGAAGCAGCCCATTAACCCTGCCTAATAACCGCATAACAGCCCGCCCAAAAGGTCATAGTCTGCCTACGGCTATAATCTACTCGTTACGACAGTCGTCCCGCCTGCTGGAAATCTGACCGTTGGGCATTAACTGCCGCCTCAGCACCATTCCCACCCACTATATAAACCTTACTATTTCACTTCATTATATCATCTTCAACCTTTGCTTTCTTAATTCTTGAAGCTCTCCCAGTTTTCTTTATTTGCATTTTTAGATTTTCTTTACAACCGCCTCTCAAGAATGTCGACCACCAGAATCACGCCTCCTTTCAAAAGATTCTTCTCCCCCAAAGGACGCCACCCGCTACAAAAAGAAATTTTCTTCTTGGCAAGTTCTGGAAAAAGAAGGATTTTTTTACACCTCATCTTCTTTTTAAAATGTAAACTATTTCTTTTGTCCTTTTATTTTCTGTCTTGTTGTTTTTATTTCATGTGTTTTGCATTGTGGGAAATGCCCGCGTCGATTTTAGGGGAGGGAGAGTCCACCTTAGTATAGTTCATATTTAGTTTCATATTAATTCACCATCTTAGTTGCATTGTACTTATCTCATCTTGAATGAAAAGAACTTGTTAAACAACTTGTGCCTATGATAGAATAGCCGACATCTCGCACCATCAAAAAGTACCTTTAATTTTTAGTTAGTATGAAGATGACTTAGAAATTTACTATAGTGTTGTTTATCCTTAACACAATAGTGGAAGGTTGATTGATAGAATGAAGTAGTGAACATAGACTGTTTAATTATCTGGTACTTTTAATTCACATGCTTAACATGTCGCCGCCTCGGCAGTAGAAATTGTCAAAACTGCAAAAAAAGGCTGTCGCAACAGGTAAGAAGACAGAAAATTATACCCTAGAGAGCCCGAAACAGGCTATAGTGGATAAAAAATGCTGGAGGAGCCCGAAATTGGCTCTAATCAAATAAAAAAATCACTGCTATGTTCCCTAAAAGTGCCCGAAATTGGATAAAGTCTTTTGTTCACTTAAAAAATTCTTGAAAATTAACTTGTACACAATTCAGCACACACTTGATCACAAGCATTATAGTTTGTTTCCGAGAAAATTCAGGTTATCTTACACACTAAAATGATATAGGTGCTACGGCCTTGAGGCATGAAATCAAGTTAAAAACATGTTTCATTTTGTTGGAGTAGGGGTAAGTACTTATTAGGTTTTCATCGCTTGAGGATAAGAAATAGTTCGAGTTTGGGGGTGTGTAAAGTGCTTAAAAATCCTATATTTTATGCCCATTTTAGCTCATATTGTCGTTGTTCTTAAGCTAATTCTAGTTCATATTTAGGTTTTCATGAATGCTTTACAGTATCTTTGCTTCACTAAGCTTATTACAGTGTTTATGATTATTTGTGGAGAAAAGATACTATTTTTGGTTGCTTTTGCATTACAGGTTATGGGAGACTGCCGCTGGAACACGTCGCAGCAGCAGGGGAGAAAAATGATCAGAGAGGAGGAGAAAGCAGAATGATCACGACTAGTCACACATGACCAACCATCATTGCAGAGAAGAACTGTATTGATGTAGTTCAAAGAATAGCTCATCGAGACAGATTGTTGCCAACACTACTGTCGTGGCGGCACATTGGAGAATGACCAAAATGAAGTATGATCTGAAGAGGAGAATTTACTGAATCAACAGAACCAAACTGCTTTAAATCTAAAATCGTACTCAAAATCTGATAGTCTTGGGATCTCATCGCTCCAAATGCCTTCTCAAGCCTCAATTCTCTACAAAGAAGAATGAGAGCGTAAGCAAACATATGCTTAGTGGAGTCGCTCTTCCAAATTCATCAATGCATAAAGATGAGTATAAATCCATTTTCATTGAAAATCACATTTCAAAGCATGATATGCATAACAATCATATGCAAATACAAATTCACTTGTTCTCATATATTGGCAATTAATGTGACCTTTAATTAAATCATTGTTTCATCAAAAACCTCATCGGATACAAGGATTTCCCGATGGTCTTACCTCTACCAACTCATACCATGCCTAGTTAAACTGCAAGATACCATCAACATGGGTTTCCTAGTGAAACCACAAGCCCAAATGATAATCGAACAGTCCGAGTAGCCTAGTTAAATCGCTTTTCCTCAAGAAACATGGTGTGATTGACTTTACATATTATAATGCACTTTAAACCCTATGGCATGCCAACTATATATGATACTTTGTTTCATTGTAACATAGCCAATATACACATTTAAACCACATTTTCTTTGTAACCCCCTCGACCCGATCTGGGCGAAAAACTAAACCGAACATATCATACAGGGAATATAGAAGTAAACCGGGAAGTTTACATCAATAAACGACCCTGGTTTTTTTTTCATTTTATCTTGTCTAGATGCTCATTATGATCCTTTGTGATAAACATTGCAGCGGAACAAAAAGCAACTCGGTCAGACAACGTTTTGGGACTTAATTGCATACAAACATGTTTTAGGGACCATTTTGTAACTTTTCCAAATTTCAGGGACTTCTTCACTTTTTAAGTTACCAACCTTTAATTAATCACATTACATGTATCTCTGTCAAATCTCAGCTCAAAACAATCATCCAAGCTCATTTAATTTGTATCCACAACATTCAGGGATTAAACGTAAAGATACAGAACTTCAAAAGATACCATTAACTAACATAATCTCTATCTCATCATGCTCTTTCTATCTCATGCTTGAAGCTATTTTCAAAGCAAAAACCCCATCATTTAAATCACATGTACCATCTATCTCATGCATTAATCAAAATGCAAAGTCACATGGCAAAGCCATACATGCTTGAATCTCATAAAGCATATCTCAAAACATGATCTCATATGCAATCTCATTTCAATAAATAATTTATAAACAAGGTACATGTGAATCTCATATATTGGCATTTAGGCAACATTACTCAGATATGTGGATAGCTTGCCAAAATCTCACATTGCCAAGTCTTACCTCGATGGAATCTCACATCACTGAACTCTCATGTCGGTATCTCTAATCGCCATAAAGCTTGATGGAATCTCACATCATCAAGACCAACCGTGGTGGAATCTCACATCACTACACTCTCGCTTTGGAACGGGATGGCACTACCCCTATTGCCTGAACCAAAGAGCACGTGCGAATTTTGTATATTATAGTGCACTTTTCATCCTATTGGTCAACCAATTATATCCGGTAACAATAATCTCATCTCATGCCAATATACTCATTTTAAACATCATTACCTACTTTTTTTAATACATAAATATATACCATATCTCATCCCATTTCAAAAGCATAAACAATGCATAGCATTTTCTCAATAAGTTCTATCTCTTTGAAATAACAAATCTATCTCATGGGATCATGTAAAACATCATATCATTTCTCAAAACATGCATAAAACAATAGGTTTAAATCTATCTTCAAAACATGAGCATGGTCATAAAATCAATGGGTTAAAACCGAGAAACGAGAGCAAAACATCTCAAACTTACTTCTGGGCTTAGGTTAGTGTTTCAAACTCAACCTAAACCCCCAAATCTTGCTTTCAAGTCTTTGAAAGGCTTTTAAAACCAATACCACTCATCGATGACGCCTCGCTTGCTTGCTGAAACGTAATCAAGCTTCCGAAGCTCCTAGAACTTCATCGGTCTCTTCTGATATGTTCTCTCTGTTTATACCACACAAGAACAGAGGATTAATGCATCTCAATGCATTAAAAACACCAGCAACCAAAGCCACTTCATTGCCCTGCCCAAAAACACCAAAACACATATCTAAAACAACCGAAAACACCTCCGGTTACTCTACAAACTCAACCCAGCCAAAACCTAACACTTCTATCAAATTTTAATCATCAATTAACATCCAAAAACAATCTATTTGCATCTTTATACCTCCAGAAATACCAAAACCACATTATCACCACAAAAATCCAAAATCTAACAACCTAGCAACTAGAGATCCATATAATTTCGGGATTCTAATGTTAAAACTTTAATCTCAACATCATTAAACATTCAAATCATTATCAAAATCAATTAGAAACCCTCCAAATCAGATTCAATCCAAAAATCATAAGATTTCAACCAATAATCCTCAATTTAACAAACCTTCCATGATTAACTCATCAAAGCAATTTAGAAAACACATGTAAAGGATTGATAACTTGGGAATTTTAGTAAAGAACTGATCATTAGAGGAAGAGAACGAACCTTACCTCTAATGGATGAAATCTCTCTCAACTGTATGTGTTTTTTCTTGAAAACAAAGGAAAACAATAAGGTTTAATAAATCAAGATTAAAGAATCCTTTAGAAATAAAAAGTTTAGTAAATCAAGAGCTTTACCTCAAGTTTCTTGGACATGGAGAGTGTTTGGCTGAGGGAAAACTTTGAGAGAAAATGACGTAAAATGATTTTTAATGAAATAACCAACTCTCCATTTATTAAATCCTTTTCAATCATTAATTAAAACCCTTTAAAATGATCCTAATTGAGAGAAAAATCTTATAAAAACAAGTAGTTCAAATAGCTCCTTAAAGATTCAGAGTTTCAATCCCTTTACAAAACAATCATTAAAAATAGCTTTGTAAAAATCGGGTTTTAGTCACTAACTCAAAATGTCCCGCTTCCAAAGTCCTTTTCTTAAAATTGATTTTACCAAAATCATTTATATAATTAATAATTATTTTAAGGATTTTCTCATATTTTTATCTCACATAAAAATATTTAATCCCGAAATTATATTCGAATCTCTTACCCAATTCCCCTAACCGTCTATTCTATTCTTCAAACTTCTAAGCCCAAAACTGGTGCGTTACAACTCTCCCCCACTTAGGAAATTTTATCCTCAAAATTTTACCTGATGGAAAAAGATAAGGAAACTGCTTCTTGATGTCGTCCTTCCTTTCCCACGTGGCTTCCTCAACACCACGATGTCGCCACAAGACCTTGACCAACTCAATGGTCTTACCACGAAGAACCTTGTTGTCCGAATCTAAGATCTCAACTGGTTCTTCATCATAGGACAAATTCGGATTCAACTCAATCTCCTCAACAGGCATAACATGAGACGAATTCGATCTATATCTTCGAAGCATGGATACATAGAAAACATCATGTATCTTCTCCAACTCGAGAGGCAACCTCAACCTATAGGCAACAGGTCCAACACGCTCAAGCATCTCATACGGTCCAATAAACCTCAGACTCAACTTGCCCTTCCGAAAAAATCTCATCACCTTCTTCCAAGGTGAAACCTTCAAAAACACCTTATCACCTACAGCATACTCAATCTTCTTACGCTTCAAATCCGCGTAAGACTTTTGCAGATCTGAAGCCGCTTTCAACCTCTCACTAATAAGCTTCATGATCAGTGCTTAAAAGTTCTATATTTTACCCATCATTTATCCTTATTTTTGCTACACTCAAGCATGTTTAACTGCATTTTAGGTTAAGTTTTGCATCAACATCACATTTAGATAAAACTACGCAGAAACTGCTAAATTTGGTTACTTTTGCAGGTATCCGCTGTGACAGCACCCAGGGCAGCAGTCGTGACAGTACCCAGGGCAGCAGCCGTGACAGCACCCAGGGCAGCGATCGTGGCAGGCGCTGGGCAGCGATGCAGAAAAGCTGGAATGAGCAGTCAAGGAGGACGATGCTGCCATGGTCGCCGCCGTGACAGCAGAGGACGACAACAGTTTTGTGGAGAAGAAGCAAAGTGGACCTCGATAGATGGAGAAAATTCAGCCCGTCTGTCGTGTAAAACCACTATATTTTTCCAAGCCCTAGATCAGAAGATATACCAAGCCCAAAGTTCAAGGAGAGAAAATCCCAAGCAAGAAGGAGGACGACTTAAAGATAGATTCTCTAAAGATTTAGTCTTTATTAGAGTTGTACTTTAATTTAAAGTTGTAATCCTTGCTAAATTAGAAAACTTGGACCCAAAGCCTATATAAGGGCATGTATTTCGACCTAGGGAAGACACAACCTATTCTCTAGCCTTCTTCCCAAAACCCTAGCTGTTTTCCTTCCCCCATCATGTTCTAAATTCCCCTTAGGGACACGGGTTGTTTTGTTTTAGGAATTTTCAGTTCAATAAAATAAACTTCAAGTTCTCTTATTCTTGTTATTAATATCTTGCAAGAGCATCGGGAGAGCAATGTGAGGTTATCAATTTACTTAGCATCGGGAGAGTTAAGTATACGAAAGGATTAAGAGCAAGTTCTCTAGTTTATAGTTGAAGTATCTCGGACCTAGGGATAGGACGAGGTTAAGTGGCTAAAGAAGAATTCAACAACATCGGTGTTCATCCTTCGATTCACGCCAGGAGGTATCATCAAAGACGTGTTCATTGGCAGACTTGGACCTAGGGATAGGCCAAGGCACAGCAGGGATTCTTGCCAAACTTGAAGTACTGAGTTGGGTAATCGATGTCGCGATAACCAACGGACTGCTGCCGCGACGGGAACGACGACAACGCTGATATTCCTAAACTTAGCAATACCTACACTACTGAGCAATTCAATACCAGCCCATTCTCTCTATCTTGATTACTTTACTTCTGTTTTCCAGTACTTTTTATATTTCTCATGACAAAATATTAAATCATTCTTTTTCCCCTTGTGCAGATAGCGAAGGAAAGGGTTAGCTCAGTCCCTGTGGAGACGATATATGATACTTCCGTATCACTTTACTACTTGCGTCGTGTACACTTGCACTATAATTGCGATAGACACTTTTACACGCAACAAGTTTTTGGCGCCGTTGCCGGGGACTGGCAACACACTCTTACCCTAGCTTCTGCACTTTTCTTTTCTTTTTCTTTTTATTTTTTATTTTTTATTCTTTTTCTTTTTCTATTTTTATCAAAAAAAAAACTCAGGTGAAATACAGGTTTAAGGAGCATCAACATGCCAGGAAAAACCATTCGAGAGCTGATGTGGGAAAGTTCTTGCAATTACCGTAAAGGTAATCATGCATTCGAAAGCCGTCCTTATTTTTTCGGTGAATATATGGAAAACCAACGATGGAACCAACAAGAACAAGATATGCTGCCACAACAGCAATAGGGACAGCAAATGCCGATGCCGCAGCAGCAAAATTTTTTATGGTACGATCAAAACCCGCAAAATTTTTTATACCATAACAGTTTTGCTGTAGAACCCGACCTGCCCTATCAATGTCATCATCCTCAAGAGCAGTCAAAATCCTTAGAAGACACGCTGCAAGCCTTCATGGCACTCACTCAAGAATTGTCAGCTTCTATGGACGCAAGTATCGCCAAGATGGATGAAATCTTGAGCAGACCGGCCCTCATTCATGCCACAGATGAACCTGAAATCCTGAGGCAAGGTGACGAGGATGCCCATGTGAAGGAATACCCAACATATGATGAGTTTGAACAACAACATGCCATGGAAATGATTGAGGAACCGGAATGGAGCAACACCGCAACAACGCTGAGTGAAATTCAAGAGAATGTCATTGCAGCAACCACTTCTGAGGCAAACTCTCAACCCACTACCTTGATTATGTCTGACCAAGATTGCACACATCCATCCCTGTCATGGCACTCGCACGACCACCTAGAAGAGCTACCCAATGACAATGCCTCGCCGATGGAATATGAGCAGGTAATAAACGAACCTTTTGAATTATATGAAAACTCACCAATTCCATTGCAGGTATTTGAGGAACCAACGCCGGTGGATTTAGAATCATCGAGATCTCTACTGATGGAGACCTTCGAGTGGCCAACAGAATTTGATATGGAGAGTTATGGCACTTTCCAATGTCCCCTTGACCTGCAAAGTAACCTGACAACGGACTGTCAAAATAACTGGCTGCCGCAGCAGCAGACACGACAGCAAGGGCTACATTAAAAAACAACAACATTCAACGAAAACAAGGTAAGTTTGTGGCCGAATGTCAATTTGATTTTTTCTAATCATATATTCATGCCCTCAGAAACATTACCAAGAAGGGAGGACTTCATGGACTACAAAGGGAAGAGAAAGAAATGAGCCCCCACCATGAGAATAATCACCAGATGGAGGGTACGGATGGACTTCAAGAAGTACTTGAAACGACCCCTCAAGCATCAATAGAACATGGAGCAGTTACTTTAGGAGATGCCCCTCAAGGCACTCCTAATTTAACTTAATTTATTTATTGTATTCTATCTTTATCTTATTCTATCTTTATTATTTAGGATTTAGAAATTTGATATTAGTTTTTAGTTTGTTTTTGTTATTAGGTAAATAGAGAAAAACCCTTGAAATAACGATACAAGCAACTCGAGGAAGCTCTGCCTCCACCCCTGCCGCGGCAGCACTCATACTCTCAGGGCAGCACCCACAGCTCCTCCGACAAAGTTCAAGGAGACTGCCCGCCGACAGCTCCTCATCCAAAGCTCCAGCAGCAGCGACGACAGCCGCACAACTTAAGTTTTCTTTTTCTTTTTCTCTGTCGCCTGCTATATATATTATCTTTTTGTGATGTTTAACTTTTCTGTCATTTTTTTTCTCTTTCTATTTTTCATCTTTTGTGTCATGCATTGAGGATAATGCAACCCTTGAGTTTGGGGGTAGGCAGTCCTCCTAATTATTAATATAATATTGCATTTATTTTTAATTGTGTCGCATTTATTTTATGCAAAAAAAATTGAAAATTTTGGCTTAAGTCTTTGAACTGAACTTACCTGTCGTGACAGCTCTGTCGTGGCAGCGCCTTTAGGATAGTCTTAGGAGCAGTTTAGAGCCTTTCTATAGTTCTGAAACTTAAAACACCATTTGTGACTGTTATACTGCCTAGAACTCTATTAGCTAACTAGAATAAGAAGCTTAGCACTTGAATAGCCCCTAGAGGTGCTAACACTGGCTCTAGGAAAGAAGTTTAGCAAAATAGACTCAATAGCCCTAGAGGTGCCCGAAACCGGCTCTAGTGAAACTTTAGCTTAAAAATAATAATAATAAAATCAAGTCAAAACAAAAAAATCAAAGGAGCATAAGAAGTGCCTTCAAAAAGATAAACTTTGGCATAAAAATTCAAGTTAGAGGCTGAAATATTCTAGTGAAACTAAGAGAGTCTTGGCATATAATTGTTCACAAGCATGCACACACTGCACGAGGACTATAGTGAGAATCCGGACAAATCCTAAGTTATCCGACAGGGTGCTGCCGTCAACAGAGAACGAATGAAGGGTAAGGGAAAGTTCACTGTTTTAAGCCAAACAAAAATAATATATATATATATATATATATATATATATATATATATATGTATGTATGTATGCATGCATGTTAAGTTAGGTTGCATTTGCTTGAGGACAAGCAAAGATTCGAGTTTGGAGGTGTGATCAGTGCTTAAAAGTTCTATATTTTACCCATCATTTATCCTTATTTTTGCTGCACTCAAGCATGTTTAACTGCATTTTAGGTTAAGTTTTGCATCAACATCACATTTAGAAGAAACTGCTAAATTTGGTTACTTTTGCAGGTATCCGCTGTGACAGCACCCAGGGCAGCAGTCGTGACAGCACCCAGGGCAGCAGCCGTGACAGCACCTAGGGCAGCAATCGTGGCAAGCGCTGGGCAGCGATGCAGAAAAGCTGGAATGAGCAGTCAAGGAGGACGATGCTGCCATGGTCGTCGTCGTGACAGCAGAGGTCGACAACAGTTTTGTGGAGAAGAAACAAAGTGGACCTCGACAGATGGAGAAAATTCAGCCCGTCTGTCGTGTAAAACCACTATATTTTTCCAAGCCCTAGATCAGAAGATATACCAAGCCCAAAGTTCAAGGAGAGAAAATCCCAAGCAAGAAGGAGGACGACTTAAAGATAGATTCTCTAAAGATTTAGTCTTTATTAGAGTTGTACTTTAATTTAAAGTTGTAATCCTTGCTAAATTAGAAAACTTGGACCCAAAGCCTATATAAGGGCATGTATTTCGACCTAGGGAAGACACAACCTATTCTCTAGCCTTCTTCCCAAAACCCTAGCCGTTTTCCTTCCCCCACCATGTTCTAAATTCCCCTTAGGGCCACGAGTTGTTTTGTTTTAGGAATTTTCAGTTCAATAAAATAAACTTCAAGTTCTCTTATTCTGGTTATTAATATCTTGCAAGAGCATCAGGAGAGCATTGTGAGGTTATCAATTTACTTAGCATCGGGAGAGTTAAGTATACGAAAGGAATAAGAGCAAGTTCTCTAGTTTATAGTTGAACTATCTCGGACCTAGGGATAGGATGAGGTTAAGTGGCTAAAGAAGAATTCAACAACATCGGTGTTCATCCTTCGATTCACGCCGGGAGGTATCATCAAAGACGTGTTCATCGACAGACTTGGACCTAGGGATAGGCCAAGGCACAGCAGGGATTCTTGCCAAACTTGAAGTACTAAGTTGGGTAATCGCTGCCGCGATAACTGTAACGCCCCGGTTTTGGGCTTAGAAGTTCTGGGCGTTGACCGGTTTGGTCAAAGTGCTGTTCGAATCTAAAGAGGTGAAATTAGGAAAGCCTAGTTCGGGTTGCATTAAAAATATGGAAAAATGATCTAAAATCATCTTTTAATATAATTAAGTGAACTGTGAAATCAATTTTGAAAAATGGGTTTTGGAAGTATGACATTTTGGCTAGTGACCAAAATGTAAATTTTGAAAGTTTGGTGACTGTTTTATAAAGATTTGAAACTTTGAATCCTTAAGGAGCTATTAATCCAAAGATGATTTCTCCAGATTTTTCTAAGATATTTTAAGTCTAAAATCTGATTTTAAAGGTCATTAAAATTGGAGGGAAGCCATTTTGGCTATTTTTGGATTTTGTAACCAACTTTGCTAAACTTTCTTTCTCTCATTTTCTCTCAAACCAAACACTACTTTTCCAACTCTCATTTGATTCCAAATAATTGTATCTTCAAATCTCTTCAATTGCTAAGTGTTTCAACAAGGATTTTCATTCCAAAAAGTGGAGAAACACAAGTTTGGAGGTAAGAACGTCCTTCTCCTCTAAACTATCAGTTCTTTACTGAAATTCCCAAGTTCTCAACTCTTAATTGATGTTTAATTAAAGGCTTTTGAGTTTGGAATTGTATCTTGGCTTATAATGCAAGATTTGATGGTTTTCATGATTTTTCGTTAGATCTGATTGATCTGTGATTTGAGATGTGTTTTTGATGTTAAATGAACTCTAAATTGATAAGGAAATGAGTTTTGATTAATGCAATCCCGGATAGGTTGAGTTTTCTAAGTTTAGCTTATGTTTCTTGGATGTTTTTGTGGTGATCTTGTGGATCTGTTGTTGCTGGAGGTATAAGGATGTTTGTAGGTTGTTTTTAGATGTTTTATGGTGTTGATGGATGTAGAGTTTTGCTGGTTTATGGCTGGGCTTTGTTGAGAGGTGGTTTTGGTGCAATTTCAGTTGTGTTTGGTGGCCGAAATTGGAGTGGGAATGAGAGCAGCGAGTTTGAGTGCTTTCATTGAAGCTTTTGATGCTTGACGATGCATTAAACCTCTGCTTTAATGTGTTTAATCAGGGGAGGCATCTTTGGATCCAAGAGTTGTTGATTCGGAAGCTTGATTTCGTGCTTCGGCAAGTGGCGAAGTGGAATCGGTGAGTGAAATTGGGTTTTCGGCTTTGAAACCAATGTCTTGGGAGCTTAGTTTAAGTCTAAACAACTTTGCTAAGCTCGAGCGTAAGTTTTCGGAATTTCTCTCTAGTGGTGGCCATGATTTTGTTGTGATGCAAAATGATTATTTGCATGTTTTACATACTGTTTTGGAAGCATGTTTTAGCATGGTTTTTGCTGATGATGTAAGCCATATGTTGAAGGTAACTCTAGGTAGGAGTTCCTTGCTTTTGTACATTGAAATGATGTGGTTTAATGCTTTTAAATGCATGATGAATATGGCTTGGTTTTATGCTTTAAAACAGTGATGTAAGTGATGAAAATGATGTATATTGGCAAGTGAGGTTTTAAAATGTTAAGGTCACTAAGGTGGTTAAAAGTCCTTGAGTGAGCCTTGTTACTTATGAACATCAAGGTGGTTAAAAGTCCTTGGATGGTTCATGTTGTGGACACTAAGGTGGTTAAAAGTCCTTAGGTGATCCTTTTCCATGGTGGTTAAAAGTCCATGGGGCCAAGGTGTTTAAAAGTCCTTGGGGCCAAGGTGTTTAAAAGACCTTGGGGTGATTCAAGCTATGGACACAAAGGTGGTTAAAAGTCCTTGTGTGGTCCTTATTCATGGTGTTTAAAAGTCCATGGCCAAGGTGTTTAAAAGTCCTTGGGACCAAGGTGTTTAAAAGTCCTTGGGAAGTTGATGAACTTGTTTTAAGAAATGAAATATATCACTTGAGCCAATATGACATGTTAAGTATATTATGAAGCATGAGATGCTTGTTTTAATGTTTATGTTGAAGCATGAAATTGCTTGTTTTAAGTAAGGTTTTGAGCATGAGCAAATGTGGATTTGAAGCATGTTTTGTAAATGTTTTAAGTTGCATTATTGGATGGTTTTTAAGAGCATTCCTCACTAAGCTTTTGCTTACGCTCTCTTCGTTTTCCTTAATTCAATAATACAGAGCATTAGAGACCTTTTGAGGGCAGCAAGAAGGGCAAGAATTCAAGTGCAAGTAAAGCTCAATGTATGGAAGGTTTTTGTTAAACACTTTAGCTTTTGGGTGATTTGGCAATGGGGAAACAATGTGTATTTTTTGGGAGGTGTTTTGTACTCCCTAAGTATGTTTCTTGATGTTAAGATTGTTGGTCTTTGGATTGGATCTTTATATGCTTGTTTTGTAAGTTTGGTGCTTGAATAACTAGCTTGTGTAGGAAGCATGCCTATAGAATTGGGGCTTTTTGCATATGATGATGTTTGGTTGAATTGATGATGCTAATATGTTATATATATGTTGAATTGCATGCTGGTAAAGTTTGGTGACATTCGGAGCATGATTGGTTGTGTAATTGCATGTTTAAAGTGGAGTTTTGGAGCAATCTGGGCAGGGTGTTTCGGAACAGCACCTACCGTTTCGGAACGGGTGCCTTAATCGTGCCCAGGCGTCCGAAACGGGAGGGGCCGTTCCGAAACGGAAAGGCTACTGCCAGACCCCCGTTTCGGTACACGTTGCGGAACGGCCCCGCGTTTCGAAACGGGCTATGCCTGTTTCGGAACGGGTGACCGTTGGGGGCTGACATTGGCAGTTATATGTTTTGGAATGTTTGCGTTTTAGTCCTGAAACTTGTTTGTGCAATTGTATGAGTTTGGGAAGTCCTTTTGAGCTGAAATTTTACAGAGATGCATGAAACATGATTAATTTCAAGATGGTAACTTTAATTTGGTTTAAGTCCTTATATTTATCAGAATTTACAATTTGGTCCCTAAAGTTGTAAATTGTTCAATTGAGTCCCTGTTCGATCTCTGATGTTTGTGATCTTTTGGTATGATGTTTGTGTGATCACAATTAGGCTTAATATGAATCTAGACAAGTTTTAAAAAGAAAAAAAAGGGTCGTTAATCAAGGTTGACTTTCGGGTTGACTTTGGTTTTCCCCGTGTGACTTTCTTAATTCGGGTCAACCGTCTAGGCCGGGTTAAGGGGGTTACATTTGGTGGTATCAGAGCTAAGTTCTCGAGTAATTGGGAATGAATGTATGCATGATTGAAGTATGTATGCTATGAATGCTTGTGGTTTGAAAGCATGTTCAGTGATTTGAAATGTTGATGCAGTTGAGTTGTATGCTCTGATGTTGCATGTTGAGGGTACCCATTGCCAAACAAAAGCTAAACTAATGATGTTGATTTTGAATGAAAATTGAGCTTGAATACTTGAATTGCTTACCTTGCTGGGCCTGACTTGTTTAATTTACATTGTTGTTGCATGGTAAAAGTATGGCACCACGTAGAGAGTTAAGAGGTAATGCGAGAGCTATGGCTCCTAACGAGAATGAGAATGAAGAGCACACTGGTAGTGCTGTGTTACCCCCTCCTCCGCCTGGTGGTGGTGCTGGAGGTGCGAGAGCTGAAGCTGCAGCTGGTGCTGGTGCTGGAGCTGCTGGACCAGAGGTTGGTCAGGGGCAAGCTATGCCTGATATGTCTGTTTTGGTACAAGCTATTGCGGGTGCTTTTCGAGCAGCAGTAGCTGGAGCTCAGGGAGCTGGGCATCAGGGAGATGCTGGAGACAGATTGCCTTTGGAGCGTCTGCGCAGTCTTGGAGGGACTGAGTTTAGAGGTTTGTCAGCTGAGAGTTCTGAGGCTTGGCTGGAAAGTACCAAGCGTATCTTGGGTCAGATGAGTTGCACGGATGTGCAAAAGCTGGGCTGTGTTGTGTCCTTGCTGCAGGACGATGCTTATACATGGTGGACGACTACCATTTCTGGAATGGCTGAAGCTGATGTTACCTGGACATTCTTTCAGAATGTGTTTAAAAGAAGATATCTGGGAGTGAGATATCTGGATGAGAAAAAGCGGGAATTCATGTCTCTTACCCAAGGAAGCATGAGTGTAGCTGAGTACGAGGTACAGTTTGTACGGCTCAGTCAGTATGCACCGGAGCTGATACCTGATGAAAGGGCTAGGTGCGAGAGGTTTCGTTACGGTCTTGTGACGGATGTTAAGATGTATGTGCTGGCCACTGAATATGATGATTTTGATGTTTTGGTGGGCCGAGCCAAAGACATTGAGATGAATTTGGGTTTGTCCGCTAGAGGTGCTGGAGCAAGTGCTGGGAAGAGGTCAGCAGAGTTTAGTTCCGGTGGTGGACGGAACAAGAGGGGACGAGATCAGAAGTATCAGTCCTCAGCCAGGAGAGGTGGTGGTGTGCCTGCTAGGGGTGGCGGTGCTAGAGCTGATCCTAGTGCTTGTTGGATCTGTGGTTCCCGTGGTCACTTGAAGCGTGACTGTCCTCGTGCTGAGAGAGTGGCACAAGCTCCTGTTGCAATAGCTGGTAATGCTGGGAATGGGTGCTGGAATTGTGGTTCTGCGGACCACTTGAGGCGAGATTGTCCGAGGATGGCTGGTGAGCAGGTGCGTGCTCCTGTTGTTGCTGCACCACAGAGAGGTCGTGGGCGCGTCCGTGGTAATTTCCAGAGGAGAGAGGAAGGTGGCCGAGGGGTAGCTCATGTTGTAGCTATTCAGCCTGAAGGTGGAGGCCAAGCGAGGGTGTATGCTCAGAGAGAGGGCAGGAATGATGCAGATGTGATTGCAGGTTCCTTTACTTTGCAGTCCTTGTCATTGCTTTCTTTGATTGATTCTGGATCTACGCATTCATATATTCTTCGTGAGCATGCTGAATTGCTTGGTTTGCCTGTTGAGTCTTTGGATGTTGGTGTTCGGGTCACTAGTTCTTTTGGTGAGACTGTTGTGACTCGAAAGTTGTATAGAAGGTGCCCTTTGGTTGTTCAAGAGCATGTCTTTCATGTTGATCTTATGGAGTTGCCCTTCTATGGTTTTGATGTGATCCTTGGTATGGATTGGCTTGCTGAGCATCGTGCTGTTGTGGACTGTGAGAATAAGCGTGTTTCGCTTAAGCTTGCGGATGATTATGAAGTTGTGGTGGTTGGTGAGAATGTGAAGTTTCTTGCCAATGTGGTATCTTCTTTGGAGGCGAGCAGGATGCTGAGGCAAGGTTGCGAAGCCTATCTAGCTTTTGTGATGAATCCTAGCTCTAAGGAGTTGAGGGTGCAAGATATCAGGGTTGTAAAGGAGTTTCCTGGTGTTTTTCCTGAGGAGTTGCCTGGTTTACCTCCTAACCGCGAGGTGGAGTTTGGAATTGAGCTGTATGAGAATACAACTCCTGTGTCCATTACTCCCTATAGAATGGCACCTAAGGAGCTGAAGGAGCTGAAGACGCAGTTGCAAGAGTTGCTTGATCGTGGTTTCATCCGGCCGAGTGTGTCACCTTGGGGAGCACCGGTCTTGTTTGTGAAGAAGAAGGATGGCACTATGAGAATGTGCATTGATTACCGTCAGCTGAACAAGTTGACTATCAAGAATCGGTATCCTTTGCCGAGGATTGATGATCTCTTTGATCAATTTCGGGGAGCTGCTGTGTTCTCTAAGATTGACTTGAGGTCAGGGTATTATCAGTTGAAGGTGAAAGATGTGGATGTGCCTAAGACAGCTTTCAGGACAAGGTATGGGCATTATGAGTTCCTTGTGATGCCGTTTGGGTTGACAAATGCTCCTGATGCTTTCATGGACATGATGAATCGTGTGTTTCATGAATACCTGGACAAGTTTGTCGTGGTGTTCATTGATGATATCCTCGAGTACTCTCGTACTGAGGAGGAGCATGAAGAGCATTTGAGGATTGTTTTGCAAGCTTTGTTGGAGAATCAGCTTTATGCTAAGCTGAGCAAGTGTGAGTTCTGGTTAAGAGAGGTGGTTTTTCTTGGGCATGTGGTCTCAGCTGAGGGGATTCGTGTTGATCCTCAGAAGATTGAGGCGGTGATGAGCTGGAAGGTTCCTAAGTCTGTTCATGAGGTCCGTAGTTTCCTTGGTTTGGCGGGATACTACCGAAGGTTTGTGGATGGTTTTTCCAAGATTGCTGCTCCTTTGTCGAAGCTGTTGCAAAAGGATGTTAGGTATGAGTGGACAGAAGCGAGACAGCAGGCTTTTGAGAAGCTGAAGGCGGCTTTGACGCAAGCTCCTATCTTGATTCAGCCTGAATCAGGGAAAGAGTTTGTGGTCTACAGTGATGCGTCCTATGTTGGTTTGGGATGTGTGCTGATGCAAGAGGGTAAGGTGGTGGCTTATGCGTCGCGGCAGTTGAAGGTGCATGAGCGCAATTATCCTACGCATGGTATTGAGCTGGCTGCAGTGGTTTTTGCTCTGAAGATCTGGAGGCATTATCTGTATGGAGAGAAGTGTACTGTGTACACAGATCACAAGAGTTTGAGGTATCTGATGTCTCAGAAGGAGTTGAATCTTAGGCAGCGGCGTTGGTTGGAGTTGCTCAAGGATTATGATCTGACGATTGAGTATCATCCTGGAAAAGCTAATGTTGTTGCTGATGCCTTGAGTAGGAAGGTAGCTGTTGAGTTGAGAGCCATGTTTACTAGCTTGAGCATATCGCGTGATGGTGGTCTTGTGGCTGAGTTGCATGTGAAGCCGTCTATGGTTCAGTTGATCAAGGATAAGCAGTTGTTGGATGATTCCTTGGTGTCTCATGTTCAGGATATCGCGGAGGGTAGACCTTCGGATTTCTGTTTCAATGATAATGGTGTGCTGTGTTTTGGGAGTCGGATAGTAGTGCCCAATGATGCTGAGTTGAGGCGTGCTATTCTGACTGAAGGTCATAGTAGTCCTTTTGCTATGCACCCTGATAGTACTAAGATGTATCGTGATGAGTACTATTGGGTTGGTTTGAAGAAGGACGTTGCGGAGTTCGTGAGCAAGTGTTTGGTGTGTCAGCGAGTTAAGGCTGAACATCAGGTTCCTTCTGGTTTGTTGCAACCGTTGAAAATCCCTGAATGGAAGTGGGAGAGGGTTACCATGGATTTTGTATCTGGTTTACCTTTGTCTCCATCGAAGAAGAATTCGGTCTGGGTGATTGTGGATCGCCTGACGAAGTGTGCGCATTTCTTGCCTGTGCATACTACGTTCTCGTTGGATAAGCTGGCAGAGCTGTACATTGCTGAGATTGTGAGGCTGCATGGTGTGCCTAAGTCGATTGTGTCGGATAGGGATCCGAGGTTCACATCGCGTTTTTGGCAGTGTTTGCATCAAGCTCTGGGTACGAGGTTGCATTTCAGTACCTCCTATCATCCTCAGTCGGATGGTCAGTCTGAGCGAGTTATCCAGATTTTGGAGGATATGTTGAGGTGCTGTGTGATTGAGTTCCAAGGTTCTTGGGAGAAGCATCTGCCTTTGGTTGAGTTTGCTTATAACAACAGTTATCAGGCGAGCATACAGATGGCACCTTATGAGGCTTTATACGGGAGGAAGTGTAGGACTCCTCTTTGTTGGGCTGAAACTGGTCAAAAGTTGGTTTCGATGCCTGCTTTGCTGAAAGGGACCACTGAGAAGGTGAAGCTCATTTGTGAGCGGTTGAAGGCGGCCTCTGATCGGCAGAAGTCTTACGCGGATTTGAAGCGTAAGGAGATAGAGTATGCGGTGGGTGACCGTGTGTTCTTGAAGGTTTCGCCTTGGAAGAAGGTGATGCGGTTTGGCCGGAAGGGCAAGTTGAGCCCTAGATACATTGGACCATATGAGGTGGTTGAGCGTGTGGGTCCTGTTGCGTATCGGTTGAGGTTACCTCAGGAGTTGGAGAAGATTCATGATGTGTTTCATGTTTCTATGCTCCGGAAGTATAGATCTGATCCTTCGCATGTGATGCCTGTGGAGGGAGTGGAATTGAATCCGGATTTGACCTATGATGAGGAACCGGTGAAGGTTCTGGATTCGGATAGCAAGGTTCTTCGTGGCAAGACCATTGAGTTGGTGAAGGTGCTGTGGAAACATCGCGGTGTTGAGGAAGCCACGTGGGAGCGGAAGGAAGACATGCTGAAGCAGTTTCCTTATCTCTTTCCTTCAGGTAATTTCGAGGACGAAATTTCTTTAGGGGGGGAGAGTTGTAACGCCCCGGTTTTGGGCTTAGAAGTTCTGGGCGTTGACCGGTTTGGTCAAAGTGTTGTTCGAATCTAAAGAGGTGAAATTAGGAAAGCCTAGTTCGGGTTGCATTAAAAATATGGAAAAATGTTCTAAAATCATCTTTTAATATAATTAAGTGAACTGTGAAATCAATTTTGAAAAATGGGTTTTGGAAGTATGACATTTTGGCTAGTGACCAAAATGTAAATTTTGAAAGTTTGGTGACTGTTTTATAAAGAGTTGAAACTTTGAATCCTTAAGGAGCTATTAATCCAAAGATGATTTCTCCAGATTTTTCTAAGATATTTTAAGTCTAAAATCTGATTTTAAAGGTCATTAAAATTGGAGGGAAGCCATTTTGGCTATTTTTGGATTTTGTAACCAACTTTGCTAAACTTTCTTTCTCTCATTTTCTCTCAAACCAAACACTACTTTTCCAGAGAATTGGATCTGATTTCTTCACCTAAATCCCTCCATTCAACTCTCATTTGATTCCAAATCATTGTATCTTCAAATCTCTTCAATTGCTAAGTGTTTCAACAAGGATTTTCATTCCAAAAAGTGGAGAAACACAAGTTTGGAGGTAAGAACGTCCTTCTCCTCTAAACTATCAGTTCTTTACTGAAATTCCCAAGTTCTCAACTCTTAATTGATGTTTAATTAAAGGCTTTTGAGTTTGGAATTGTATCTTGGCTTATAATGCAAGATTTGATGGTTTTCATGATTTTTCGTTAGATCTGATTGATCTGTGATTTGAGATGTGTTTTTGATGTTAAATGAACTCTAAATTGATAAGGAAATGAGTTTTGATTAATGCAATCCCGGATAGGTTGAGTTTCCTAAGTTTAGCTTATGTTTCTTGGATGTTTTTGTGGTGATCTTGTGGATCTGTTGTTGCTGGAGGTATAAGGATGTTTGTAGGTTGTTTTTAGATGTTTTATGGTGTTGATGGATGTAGGGTTTTGCTGGTTTATGGCTGGGCTTTGTTGGGAGGTGGTTTTGGTGCAATTTCGGTTGTGTTTGGTGGCCGAAATTGGAGTGGGAATGAGAGCAGCGAGTTTGAGTGCTTTCATTGAAGCTTTTGATGCTTGACGATGCATTAAACCTCTGCTTTAATGTGTTTAATTAGGGGAGGCATCTTTGGATCCAAGAGTTGTTGATTCGGAAGCTTGATTTCGTGCTTCGGCAAGTGGCGAAGTGGAATCGGTGAGTGAAATTGGGTTTTCGGCTTTGAAACCAATGTCTTGGGAGCTTAGTTTAAGTCTAAACAACTTTGCTAAGCTCGAGCGTAAGTTTTCGGAATTTCTCTCTAGTGGTGGCCATGATTTTGTTGTGATGCAAAATGATTATTTGCATGTTTTACATACTGTTTGGAAGCATGTTTTAGCATGGTTTTTGCTGATGATGTAAGCCATATGTTGAAGGTAACTCTAGGTAGGAGTTCCTTGCTTTTGTACATTGAAATGATGTGGTTTAATGCTTTTAAATGCATGATGAATATGGCTTGGTTTTATGCTTTAAAACAGTGATGTAAGTGATGAAAATGATGTATATTGGCAAGTGAGGTTTTAAAATGTTAAGGTCACTAAGGTGGTTAAAAGTCCTTGAGTGAGCCTTGTTACTTATGAACATCAAGGTGGTTAAAAGTCCTTGGATGGTTCATGTTGTGGACACTAAGGTGGTTAAAAGTCCTTAGGTGATCCTTTTCCATGGTGGTTAAAAGTCCATGGGGCCAAGGTGTTTAAAAGTCCTTGGGGCCAAGGTGTTTAAAAGACCTTGGGGTGATTCAAGCTATGGACACAAAGGTGGTTAAAAGTCCTTGTGTGGTCCTTATTCATGGTGTTTAAAAGTCCATGGCCAAGGTGTTTAAAAGTCCTTGGGACCAAGGTGTTTAAAAGTCCTTGGGAAGTTGATGAACTTGTTTTAAGAAATGAAATATATCACTTGAGCCAATATGACATGTTAAGTATATTATGAAGCATGAGATGCTTGTTTTAATGTTTATGTTGAAGCATGAAATTGCTTGTTTTAAGTAAGGTTTTGAGCATGAGCAAATGTGGATTTGAAGCATGTTTTGTAAATGTTTTAAGTTGCATTATTGGATGGTTTTTAAGAGCATTCCTCACTAAGCTTTTGCTTACGCTCTCTTCGTTTTCCTTAATTCAATAATGCAGAGCATTAGAGACCTTTTGAGGGCAGCAAGAAGGGCAAGAATTCAAGTGCAAGTAAAGCTCAATGTATGGAAGGTTTTTGTTAAACACTTTAGCTTTTGGGTGATTTGGCAATGGGGAAACAATGTGTATGTTTTGGGAGGTGTTTTGTACTCCCTAAGTATGTTTCTTGATGTTAAGATTGTTGGTCTTTGGATTGGATCTTTATATGCTTGTTTTGTAAGTTTGGTGCTTGAATAACTAGCTTGTGTAGGAAGCATGCCTATAGAATTGGGGCTTTTTGCATATGATGATGTTTGGTTGAATTGATGATGCTAATATGTTATATATATGTTGAATTGCATGCTGGTAAAGTTTGGTGACATTCGGAGCATGATTGGTTGTGTAATTTCATGTTTAAAGTGGAGTTTTGGAGCAATCTGGGCAGGGTGTTTCGGAACAGCACCTACCGTTTCGGAACGGGTGCCTTAATCGTGCCCAGGCGTCCGAAACGGGAGGGGCCGTTCCGAAACGGAAAGGCTACTGCCAGACCCCCGTTTCGGTACACGTTGCGGAACGGCCCCGCGTTTCGAAACGGGCTATGCCTGTTTCGGAACGGGTGACCGTTGAGGGCTGACATTGGCAGGTATATGTTTTGGAATGTTTGCGTTTTAGTCCTGAAACTTGTTTGTGCAATTGTATGAGTTTGGGAAGTCCTTTTGAGCTGAAATTTTACAGAGATGCATGAAACATGATTAATTTCAAGATGGTAACTTTAATTTGGTTTAAGTCCTTATATTTATCAGAATTTACAATTTGGTCCCTAAAGTTGTAAATTGTTCAATTGAGTCCCTGTTCGATCTCTGATGTTTGTGATCTTTTGGTATGATGTTTGTGTGATCACAATTAGGCTTAATATGCATCTAGACAAGTTTTAAAAAGAAAAAAAAAAGGGTCGTTAATCAAGGTTGACTTTCGGGTTGACTTTGGTTTTCCCCGTGTGACTTTCTTAATTCGGGTCAACCGTCTAGGCCGGGTTAAGGGGGTTACAATAACCAACAGACTGCTGCCGCGACAGGTGCTGCCGCGACGGGAACGACGACAACGCTGATATTCCTAAACCTAGCAATACCTACACTACTGAGCAATTCAATACCAGCCCATTCTCTCTATCTTGATTACTTTACTTCTATTTTCCAGTACTTTTTATATTTCTCGTGGCAAAATATTAAATCATTCTTTTTCCCCTTGTGCAGATAGCGAAGGAAAGGGTTAGCTCAGTCCCTGTGGAGACGATATCCGATACTTCCGTATCACTTTACTACTTGCGTCGTGTACACTTGCACTACAATTGCGATAGACACTTTTACACGCCACACTTCACTTTTTCCGTAGTGCTCTTAAGCACATTAGGCAAAGAAACCAAATTCTACCCTGCTTCCACCCAACAAAGAGGCGTTCTACACATCCTTCCATACAAGGCCTCATAAGGAGCCATTTGAATGCTCGCCTAATAACTATTATTGTAACCAAACTCCACCAAAGGCAATTGTTTCTTCCAAGAACCTTGGAAATCAATGATGCAACACTTCAATATATCCTCCAACACCTGGATAACCCGTTTAGAATGACCATCCGTCTAAGGATGATACGAAGTACTGAAACTCAAACGCGTACCCAACACTTTATGAAGACATTACCAAAACCTCGTTGTGAAACGCGGATCTCGGTCCAAAACAATAGAATTAGGCACCCCATGCAACTTCACAATCTCAGAGATGTACAAATCTGCCAACTTGTCTAACGTACGCGTAGTATGCACTGCAAGAAAATGTGCACACTTCGTAAAACGATCAACAATAACCCAAATGGAATTCTTCTTGGAAGGTGTCAAAGGCAAACCCTTCATAAAATCCATGGTGATTCTCTCATATTTCCATTCTGGAATCTTCAATGGTTGCAACAATCCAGAAGGGACTGATGCTCATCTTTAACACGTTGACAAACTATGCACTTACTAACAAAGTTAGCCACGTCCTTCTTTAAGCCAACTCAATAATACTCATCCTTCAACCCACGATACATATTTTTACTACCATGATGCATAGAAAAAGAACTGCTATGAGCCTCAGTCAAGATAGTGCACCTCAGCTCAATATCCTCTGGCACAACTATTCGACTCTTAAAACACAAAACACCATCATCATTGAAACAAAAGTCCATTGGATTTCCTTCTGCAATGTCCAGAACATGTGGTACCAACAAATCATCCAACAACTACTTCTCCTTAACCAATTCTACCAACAAGGGTTACACTTGTAACTCAGCCACTAAACCACCATCTTGCGATATACTCAACCGAGCAAACATCACCTTAACTCTACAGCCACCTTCCTACTCCAGGCATCGGCTACAACATTAGCCTTCCCCGGATTTTAGTCAATCGTCAAAATGTAAACTTTAAGCAGCTCTAGCCACATTCATTGCCTAAGATTCAACTCTTTTTGAGACATCAAGTACTTCAAACTTTTGTGGTCCGTGTACGCCGTACACTTTTCACCATAAAGGTAACGCCTCTAAATTTTCAAGGCAAACATCACTGCAACCAACTCGATGTCATGCGTAGGGTAATTACGCTCGTGCACCTTCAACTGTCGAGATGCATAAGTTACCACCCTACCTTCTTGCATCAACACACATCCCAAACCAACATAGAATGCATCACTATAAACCACAAACTCTTTACCCGATTCAGGTTGAATCAGGATAGGAGCTTGTGTCAACGCTTCCTTTAACTTCTCAAAAACTTGTAGCCCAACCTCCGCCCACTCAAACTTAACATCCTTTTGTAACAACTTTGTCAAAGGAGCAGTAATCCTTGAAAAACCATCCACGAACCTACGGTACTATCCCGCCAAACCAAGGAAACTGCGCACCTCATAAATCGATTTATGTGATTTCCAATTCATCACCGCTTTAACCTTTTGAGGATCGACCCGAATCCCTTCGTTCGACATTACATGACCAAGGAAAATAATTTCCTTAAGCCAAAACTCACAATTGCTCAACTTGGCATAAAGCTTATTTTTCAATAACTTGCAACACAATCCGCAAATGCTTATCATGATCCTCCTCGGTACGAGAGTACACGAGAATATCTTCGATAAACACAACCACAAACCTATCCAAAAACTCATGGAACACACAATTCATCATATCCATGAACGAAGAAGGGGCATTAGTCAAACCAAAAGGCATCACCAAGAACTCATAATGTCCGTAACTTGCGTGAAAGGC
This sequence comes from Hibiscus trionum, assembly GCA_030270665.1. Classification (NCBI taxonomy): domain Eukaryota; kingdom Viridiplantae; phylum Streptophyta; class Magnoliopsida; order Malvales; family Malvaceae; genus Hibiscus; species Hibiscus trionum. The sequence continues at coordinate 16,306,525 of BSYR01000013.1, forward strand.
AATCTTAGGCACGCCCACATCTTTTACCTTCAATTGGTAATATCTGAATCTTAGATCAATCTTGGAAAACACCGAAGCACCTCAGAACTGATCAAAAAGATCATCAATCATTAGCAAACAATACTTGTTCTTGATTGTCAACTTGTTCAATTGACGTTAATCTATACACATTCGCATCGTGTCATCTTTCTTCTTCACAAACAAGACCAGTGCACCCACAAGGTGAAACACTAGGCCTAATGAAGCCTCGATCAAGCAAATCCTGAAGTTGCATCTTCAACTCATTCAATTCTTTCGGGGCCATTTGATAGGAAGTAATTGACACTGGAGTTGTGTTTTCATACAACTCAATGTCAAATTCAGCCTCTCTATTCGGTGGCAAACCATGCAACTCTTCCAAAAATACACTCAGAAACTCACATATTGTACGTATGTTCTGTACTCGCACCTCCTTTTTACTTGGATTCATCACATAAGCTAGGAATGCTTCAAATCCCAAACGCATCAACCGACTCGCTTCAAGAGCTGAAACCACATTAGACAAAAACTTCACAGTCTCACCTAGTATCACCACCTCATAATCAACGGCAAGTTTCAACGAAACTCGCTTGTTCTCATAATCAACCATAGCCCTATGCTCAGATAACCAATCCATACCAAGAATTACATCAAAACCGTAGAAAGGCAACTCCATAAGATCAACCTCAAACACATGACCTTGAACAGACAAAGGACATCTCTTGTACATCTTCCTTGTAACAATCGTTTCACCAAAAGAACTAGTTACACGTATACCAACATCTAACAACTCAACAGGCAAACCAAGCACTTGTGCATTTATGAATCAGTAGAACCAAAATCAAATAAAGAAAGTAATGACAAGGATTGCAAAGTAAAGGTACCTACGATCACATCTGTATCATTCCTTCCCTCTTGGTGTGCATACACCGTAGCCTTTCGACCTCCCTCAGGCTGAACAGCAACGACATGAGTAAAATTCCTCTGTCCATCATCTCTACACTGAAAATTACCATGACCGCGCCCATAGCCTCTCTGTGGCTCAGCAGCTCGCACCGGAGCTTGTCCATATCTAACCGGTTGTGGACAATCACGCTTCATATGTCCTCGTGATCCACAATTCCAACACTGACCCAGATTACCGCAACATTATCGTGTGCCTCCTACCGCACCCGTTGCATTATGGAGTACGAATGAAGGTATTCTAGCCTTGATGACCAGGACCGGGGTTACCACCACCACGCCTTGGATACGGTTGATACCTCCTATCTTTATGCTTCTTGTAACGATCCTTACCAGCATCAAACTCAGTCGACCTCTTTCCAGAACTAGAACCACCCGAATGAACAACTAAGCCCAAATTATGCTCGATGTCCTTAGCCCGAGTGAATAAGACATCAAAGTTGGTGTAGTCCAAAGCCAACATGTATGTCTAAACATCCTTCACAAGCCCATAGCAAAAATGATCACATCTATTTTGTTCATCGTGAACCAGCTCAGGAGCATACTGGCTTAACCGAACAAATTGAACCTCATATTCGGAAACAGTCATGTTTCCTTGCACCAAAGACATAAACTCTCGCTTCTTTTCATCAAGATAGCAAACACCCAGATGCTTCTTCTTGAAAGCATTTCCAAAGAACTCCCAAGTAACATCGGTAGGTTCCATACCCACAGTGATGGTCATCCACCACGTATAAGCATCTCCGTGAAGCAAAGATACAACACAACCCAATGTTTGCACATCACTGCAACTCATCTGACCAAGAATCCTTTGGATGCTCTCAAACCAAGCCTCAGAACCCTTAGGAGACAAACCTCGAAACTCAGTTCCACCCAAACTGCGTAAACGCTCCAAAGGTAAACCAGCATTAGCACTAGAATGAGTTGCAGCCACATGCATACCCGCTATCGTTGCCTAAAGAGCCCTAGCTATATCTTGAATCAACGATGTCATATCAACAACATCTTGCCCTTGCACTGCTTGAGGTCCAACACCTCCTACGCCAACTCCCGCTCCAGCTCCATCACCACCAGGAGGAGGAGGCAGCGGTGAATTCTCAACATTATCATTAATCTCATTCTCAACCACACTACACACATTTCTAGTCTCTAAGCTCTCGTCCCGGTCCTATTATCAAAACGGTATAGCTAAAAAGAAAGCAACAATAAAAACAATAAGGCTAGACAAAGTAAGAATATAACCATTAGTAATAATATGGCAATGGGTACCCTTAACCTCTCCCCCAACAGCATATAACCATCATAATTCATGTTATCAAACACCGTGCATCTCACACAAATTAAACAATGGTCAAAACATGACATAATCAATCACCGTACATAGCATTCATCAAGAAATCAACCAAACAACAACATTACATCAACCTTACCTCCCAATTCTTTAAAAACCTGTCTCTGATACCACCAAATGTAACCCCCTCGACCTGGTCTGGGCAAAATATCGAACCGAACAGATCACACGAAAAAAAATTGAAGTAAATCGGGAAGTTTACCTCAATAAACGACCATATTTTTTTCATTTTATCTTGTCTAATTGCTCATTATGATCCTATGTGATAAATATCGTAGCGGAACAAAAAGCAACTCGATCAGACAATATTTTGGAACTCTCTTGCATACAAACACATTTTAGGGACCATTTTTGTAATTTTACCAAATTTCAGGGACTTCTTCACTTTTTAAGTTACCAACCTTTAATTAATCGCATTACATGCATCTCGGTCAAGTTTCAGCTCAAAACAACCATCCAAGCTCATTTAATTTGCATCCACAACATTCAGGGATTAAAACGTAAAGAAATAGAACTTCAAAAGATACCATTAACTCACATAACAGGAGAAATCTGTATCGATACGCCCTTGATATGAAAAGGTCTCCAGTTTCAAAATCAATAGCCCGTATTGAAACACTTCTAGGTCGTATCGATACACAAATTTCCAGTAGCTCAATACTGTATCGATACGCCTCCTGTATCGATACACAAATAGTTACGTAATAAAGTAAAATCTCATTAGTTAAAACCCTTTTTAATTCTTTTATTAAACCCTCATTTAAAAATCATTTTTAAAATTGCCAAAAATAAGGGTGAAATCCAATGAAACCAATGGGTTTAATAGATCCCTAAAGATTCTAAGTTTTGACCCTTTTACGATTTGGTCACCAAAATAGTTTTGACATCTTTACATTTTGGTCACCAACCCAAAATTTCAATTAATCCAAATTTGTTTTATCAAATTGACTCCTCAATTATGTTTAATACATTAACTAAACATTTTTAGTATACTTTCCCATATTTTATTTTAACCAAAAGCATTTATTAGAATTTATTTCCCAAAACTAGTCGAACTAGTTAATTCGATTCACCCAAACTGTCTATCTCGATCCTCTAATCTTCTAGGCCCAAAAATCGGGGCATTGCAGACATGAAGGATCTAAAGCATCATCTTTCTGAGTAATGGGGTCAAGTATCTCTATGTCAAAAACATCAACTTCCAATGTTTTCTCTAAATCGAAAAAAAAAAGTGCAAGATCTATGGTTCAACTTGGTGTTTTGAAAAACTTCATAGCAATGTCTTATGTGGATAATTTAGTATCAGGTTTGGGAAGAACTTTCATGTTATCATAGTATGAATAGCCTCTCAAACAACACTTGTCTTTACATAGGAGTTAGCTCTCAATATGTTGGGTTTGTAGCACGCTCGAATTGACCACCGAAACCGTCAAGGAGGGTTGTAAATGTTTGGTGGTTGAATTGGCTAAAATCGAAACAAAGGTAGACAAGTGACACAATGATTTTAGAGTGGTTCGGCCTATTAACTAAGCACCTACATCCACTACCTTAGCACACCACTAAGGATTTCCCAATTCACTCAACGATGAATTCGTCCCTTTTTCCCGGTTTAGGAGGAAACTGTTACAACCCTATCTTTTGGACTTGGCTAAGATAGAACCAACTCTAGTTTTTCTCTCAATGCTAAACTAGAACCTTTCCTTTTACAATGGATTAAATTGGGTAAACTTAATACCTCAGAAGGTGGGTGTTTACACAACTTAAGCTCACAAGAGTACAAGGATTTACAATTTAGCACTCTCTCTAAAGACTATGTATAAGAGAATAGTAAAATAAAGATTTAAACTCCAATTCTCTTGATCATGTTGCTTGGATGTTGTCTCTAACATTCTTCAAGTGTTCCAGCCTTCAATTTATAGTCTCAATTGAGTTTGTGGTCATTACTAGCACTTGGGGATGTTTTAGAGCCGTTGGAGACTTTATTTCCCACCATAAATGCAGTTCTGCAGCCTACCGTATCGGTACACTTGGAGGCGTATCAGTATGCCCTTCTTCAGAACTAGCCATTGGGCTCTTTGTCAGCCTATCCGTATCGATACGCTTGAGGGTGTATCGGTGCAGTATGTCATTTAAAACACCGTTGGGAAATAGTCATTGGGGTTGTTAAAACAGGGATCGGTACGCCTAATATGCGTATCGAAACGATCCCTATTCGTATCAATACGGCAGAGCCTGTATCGATACGGGTTTTGGCATATTCAAAACTTGGGGAAAAGGGTATCGATACGGGGTATACCGTGTCGGTACGGGCTTGCTGAAAAGTCAAGTTTGACTACTTGAAAGCATTAAAACCTTTGCCAAAAACCTTTTAAAAAGCTTCAAACTTATTTTCAAGTTTCTTGGACTTAAAGACATATTTTAAAATCTTTTCAACTTGTCCAAAACATTTTTCAATTATTATATCAAAACACTAGTTCTACAATCTCTCCTTTTTTGATATAATAAAACCAACTTGAAAAATTGTTTGGGATTTCTCCCCTTTTGTGAAATAAATTTTAAATAAGAGAATTAAGATTCAAAATCAATTAAAGCCCCCCTTATTCATTTGAAAATTCAAATTTTCAAACCATTTCTCCCTTTTTTTGTTATATCAAAAAGAATTTAAAACACTTTTAAGCTTAAAATAACAATAGATGTTTAAATTTTGAAAATATTAAATGTTTGGCTTTTAAAGTGGCTCCCCCTTACTCAAAGCATCATCTTAGGCTTAACAAATAATTCAAGACTTTAAACAAAAGTTAGATAACCAAATGTATAAAATAAAAGCATTAAGCTTAGAGGTTACCTAGTCTTCTTCTCATGTGTGATTTGAGCATTCTTTGATTTTGCTTTGCTTGCCATTGCTCCAACACACCTACAAAAGACATTCACTTGATTTTTGGTATCCAAATTGCTTTGGTACCATTTACGTTAGTTACAATGTCTTTAGTTCCCTTGGGAACTCATACTTGTCTAATCCTATAAGATTTTCACTTCTTAATAGGACAAGTATGTAAGGAATGACCATGATAATGGCAATGTGAGCATTTTGCCATTATGTGACAAGATGAATTATTGAAAACAATTTCTTTTTCTTTTTTTAAGCTTTCAAGCTTCACTTTCAAATCAAGATTTTGTTTTTCTAAAACATCTTTACTTGTTTTTAGGAACTTTAAATCATTTTTCAAAATTTCATTTTGATTTTCAAAATCCACTTTTGTTTTCAAAAGAAAATCATTTTCAAATTCAAGTTTTGAAATCATTTTCTTAAATTTGGAATTCAAGGTCTCAAATTACAAAAATAATTAATCGAAAGCATCTTGAAACTCATCAAAAGAGTAAGAATAAAGCTCACTTGAGTTAGAAGATACCTTAGTGTCACGGACTTATTCTCTCAAACCAATCCGTGCGGCGCTAATACTCCCGACACACTGTTAGCAAGCCTTTTACACGCGAATGCTATGGCTAAACACACACGAAAATGGAGAAGGCAAAAGAGTTACAAGGAAAGGAACCTTGTATTGAACTCTTAAGAAAGCTTTACAAGAGAGAGCTAAACTTATGAAGTTGTAGGATTTTTTGGATGGTTTACAAATAAGAGGGGTGACCCTATTTATAGGCTCCCACTTCCTCAATGGACGGCTAGGATTTATTTGATCCAGCGGCTAGGAGTTTGCCTCCCAAAATATCTACTACATCTACACCTAGATATCTCTAGATAAGTCACCATGTATCTACACATGTCTACATCTATCTAAAGTATTCTAGAATATTTCGGAGATGTCTGGAGTTGTTCGAGCCTTCCAGACTAGTCTCGAGCCTTCCCGAGTTGTCCTGATGCTTCCCCGAGCTTCCTGAGCCTTCTAGGTCCTTCCGGGTTGACCTAGATGGCCGAGGATCGTCTTCGAACCTCCTAGAACCTTTTAGAGACGTTGAAAGAGAGTTGTAGGCCTTTCTGGGCGTTCTAGGACCTTTTTTGGCTCATGATTTTCCTTAAAACGCCCATGGGTGCATTGTGCACGCCCAAAGCTCTTCATTTGGCCTCCGTTGACCTCGGTGCTTAAGGATGGGGCGTGACATCCTCCCCCACCTAAGCTTGTGATGCCCTCGTTGCGTCCTCGTTGGATTGGGATGTTACTAGAGTGCTTCCCTCGACTCCTAGCTTGCCTCGCCTTTACCCTCAGCTTAGCAGCTCGATCATGGGCTATCGTACCAGGTTGTGCCTTGCCATCAACTCCTTTGATAAAGACAACAAGTCGCTTTCGTATGGGACATGACCTCATCACATGAGGCCCTTCACATAGGTAGCACTTCACCCTTGTGCTAGCCTTTGGCGCGGACTTAGCCTTCGTGTTGCCACGATTCTCTCTCGTGGTCTTACCCTTGTTGACGCCACCTTGCTTACCCCGTGCAAGCTTGGTCGGTGACTCAGCCTTACCTTCAGCCTTTGGAGATGGTGGGTCATCTTCTTGCTCCGCGTCGAGCATCGAACCTGGCTTAAGTCCCTCGGTGCCATGTCCCTTATGGATAGAACTTCCCTAGTTCCTATTGGTGTCCTCAACCGATCGAAGAGCTGAAATCATCTGCATGGATCCCATTTGTGCACCTTGCCCATCCTCGGCATCACTACCTTCGTCGGCATCACTTCCCTCTTGATGCCTGGCTAGAAGAGAACTAAGGGCTTTTCGTTGTGGGCATTCACGAGTCCAATGGTCACCATCGCAAATGAAGCAATTGCTTGGCGGTGACTTCCTTGTTCCTTGGAACTCCTTGGACTTACCCTTGTCCTTGCTCTTCCAATGAGATGAGTCTCGGTGCCTAGGCGAGTGGCCTTCCTGATGGCCCTCCTTGTGATGGCTTCACTCTCCCCCACCATTTGTATGGCCATCCTTGTCATCCTTTGGCCTGGGGGTGGACTCCTTGTGGCTTGAATAATCAATAAGACTCCCGGCTACGGCGATGGCATCAGCAAGGTTTTGCACCCCACGACGCCTTAACTCAGTCTTGGCCCACGTTTGGAGTCCATCGACAAAGTTAAAGAGTGAGTCTTTGTCGGAGAGGTCGGGGATCTCAAGCACCAAGCTTGTAAACTCCTTGATATAGTCTTGGATGCTCCTCGTTTGCTTGAGTCGACGGAGGCGTGCTCATGCCTTGTCTTCGGCATTCTCCGAATAGAATTGCCTTATGAGCTCCTTCTAAAAATCACTGAAGGTAGAGATGGTGCACGTACCTCTCTCGATATCCAGACGCCTTCTCCTCCACCATAACATAGAAGTGTCAGTGATGTAAAGTGAGGCAGTTTGAACCTTGGATGCCTCGTCCACAATACCCATCGCGGCAAGGTATTGCTCTAAGCCATATAGGAAGTTATCAACTTCCTTAGCGTCACGTGATCCCGCAAAGGTTTGAGGCTTGGGCACCTCGACCCTTCTAGCCTCCACGGTGGTGCTTGGCCTGGTTGCCATAGCACGCTTACACAAGACAACATCGCCTTGTAGTTCCTCAATCTTGGCACGCATACTGTCAAGCTCTTGTTGGCAAGAATCACGTACCTTCGAGAGCTCTCCTATGAGTAGATCGTAGATTTTCCCAATCTCCGCGCGCAGGTCTCCTCTAGCTTGTTCCTCATTGCCCTCACAGCTGTGTGGATCTCGTCATCCTCCGCCTCTAGGCCTTCCACTCGTTGGGTAAGGTCATCCACCTGGGTGCTCGCACCCACAACGTTCTCCTCGACATGGGTTAGACGGGTCTCCAAGCCAGAGATCATGTCTCTTGACGTGGCCTTTGGCCTTGTCGTCGCAGGGTCGACCATCTCCTCGCGCCCTCGTTGCTCATTCATGACCTCCGTGTTAGATGAGCTTACCACTTTGCTCTTGCCAGTTTTTTCCATATCCCGAGTCTCGTAACACGCTCTGATACCAACTGTCATAGACTTATTCTCTCAAACCAATCCGTGCAGCGCTAACACTCCCGACACAATGTTAGCAAGCCTTTTCCACGCGAATGCTATGGCTAAACACACGCGAAAATGGAGAAGGCAAGAGAGTTACAAGGAAAGGAACCTTGTATTGAACTCTTAAGAAAGCTTTACAAGAGAGAGCTAAACTTATGAAGTTGTAGGATTTTTGGGATGGTTTACAAATGAGAGGGGTGGCCCTATTTATAGGCTCCCACCTCCTCAATGGACGGCTAGGATTTATTTGATCCAACGGCTAGGAGTTTGCCTCCCAAAATATCTACTACACCTAGATATCTCTAGATAATTCTACATGTATCTACACATGTCTACATCTATCTAAAGTATTCTAGAATATTTCGGAGATGTCTGGAGTTGTCTTGAGCCTTCCAGACTAGTCCCGAGCCTTCTCGAGTTGTCAGGATGCTTCATCGAGCTTCTTGAGCCTTTTAGGTCCTTCTAGGTGGGCCTAGATGGTTGTGGAGCGTCTTGGATACATCACAAATGGATTGAACATCGATGGTGATCTTTTTACCCATTAGATAAGAATTAACGGCCGTAACAACACCCGCTTTATTGGCGACACACTTGGCATTAGTATAGAAAATCAAGACTAAAGTGCGATAGAAAAAACTAGGAATTTGTAAAAATATCAATAAATTTCCATTCTTGGAGCAATGGTAAGTAAACAAATTGAAAGCGCTCCGAGTTGAGAAAAGGAACGGAAATTACCCTCTCCGGACGGATTTTGTAGTTTTGAAATTGACGGAAATATGTGAGATCTCCGGAAGTCTTGAAGCATTGTTGATAGATAAGAGTGAGGTTCGGGCGAGTACCATCTCCGGCATTAGAACTTTCACCAGCTTCACTAGTATGTGCTCTCTTTTTAGGTGTCATTAACTAGAGAAAAGATCAAAAACAGTGTATGCATTAACTTTCTCATTCAACCCATTGAAAATCAATAATCAAATTTTTAAAAAAATGTTGTTGAGAAAAACAAAACAAAATCAAAAGAAAATTCAAAACGAAAATCAAAAGAGAATAAAAGAGATTTATACATTGATATTGATAGAGAGGAATGAGAGAAGAACTCTGCACCAAATTGATGAAAAGCTTGAAAAGCTTTGCTTGATGTTGAAAACCCTCAAGAGATTTTGAGTTGTGGTGTGAAAATATGAGGACTTGAGTGGCTTTTTATAGAGAGAAAACGGCTAGGGTTTTGAAATTGCAATTTTGGTAAAAGTGGAAATCTTTAAATGCCATTAGGAAGCTGTCTGCGCAATCGCGTATCGATACGCCTGAGGGTGTATCGATACGGAGGTAAAATCATAATTTCCTTTGAAATGCCCGTTGAAGGTCCGTATCAAAACGGATGTAATCTGTATCGAAACAGGTTTAACCGTATCGGTACCTATTTTAGGCAAAATGCAATCTGGAAAGCTAAAACAGTACTCGTATCGATACGCACAAAGTCGTATCGATACCCTATAATAAGAAATGCATTTTAGGCTTTATGAACAACCAAAGACTCGATTTTAGCACCTCCTAAATGAATGCAATTGATGAATGAGATGTTCTAAGCATATTCTAACAGAAGCAAACTCCCAGTAGCTATAAGCATGGATATTTTCAAGAGCAACAGCACATAAACATGCAATTTCACAAATTCAAGCAATTTTAACCTCAAAAAGAGTCCTAAAGGGTCAAGGAAGGCTAGTTAGACCTAACTCTCTCCTAAGGGACCAAAAAAGCTCTTTATCCAAAGGCTTTGTAAAGATGTCCGCTAGTTGGTTTAAGGTGTCAACGTACTCTATAACAACATCTTTCTTAAGGACATGATCTCTAATGAAATGATGACATATCTCTATATGTTTGGTTCTAGAGTGTTGGATGGGATTTTTAGTTAAGCATATGGCACTAGTGTTGTCACACTTAAGGGGTATGGTTTCAACTTTAATACCATAATCTAAGAGTTGTTGCTTCATCCAAAGGACTTGAGTACAACAACTCCCTAAGGATATGTACTCAGCTTCGGTGGTAGATAGAGCTACACTATTTTGTTTCTTAGAGAACCAAGATATGAGCATACTACCTAAGAATTGACTTGTTTCCGAAGTACTCTTCCTATCGATTTTACACCCCTCATAATCCACATTCGAATAAGCATGAAGTTAGAAGGTTGAGTCTCTAGGGTACCAAAGACCTAGACAAGGGGTATCTCTAAGGTACCTAAAGATTCTCTTAACGGCTATAAGGTGAGACTCTCTAGGACTAGATTGAAACCTAGCACACAAGCAAACACTGAACAAAATATTCGATCTACTTGTGGTAAGGTAAAGCAAAGATCCAATCATAGAGCGATAAAGCTTAGAGTCAACACACTTACCACCTTCATCTTTGTCAAGCTTTTTAGATGAGCTCATTGGTGTGGCTTGAGGCTTTGCATTCTCCAAGCCAAACTTCTTGAGCATATCCTTGATGTACTTTCCTTGATTGATGAAGGTGCCATCCTTCCTTTTTTTGATTTGGAGTCTCAAAAAGAATGAGAGCTCCCCCATCATGCTCATCTCGAATTCACCTTGCATTAACTTAGCAAACTCTTTGCAATGACACTCATTAGTAGATCCAAAAATAATATCATCAACATATATTTGTACTACTAAGATGTCATTTTTATACATTTTTATGAAGAGTGTAGTGTCCACCTTACCTTTTTCAAAACCTTTTTTCAATTAAAAAGTTTGAAAGTCTTTCATACCAAGCTCTAGGAGCTTGTATTAAACTATAAAGTGCTTTAGTTAGTTTGAAAACATGATTTGGAAATTTAGAATCTTCAAAACTCGGTGGTTGTTCCACATACACTTCCTCATTTATAAAACCATTTAAAAATACGCTTTTAACATCCATTTGAAAAAGCATGAAATCATGATAACATGCATATGCAAGCAACATCCTAATAGCCTCCATTCTAGCTATGGGTGCCTAGGTTTCATCAAAATATATTCCCTCTTCTTGAGTGTAACCTTGAGCAACTAATCTAGCTTTATTTCTCACAATGTTACCACTCTCATCTAGTTTGTTCCTAAATACACATTTAGTTCCTATAGTAGATTGATTACTAGGCCTTTCAACTAATGTCCAAACATTACTTCTCTCAAATTGATTTAACTCTTCTTACATAGCCATAATCCAAAAGTCATCTTTTAATGCTTCTTTAATGTTCTTAGGATCTATGCATGAGATAAAACCAACATGATTCATGAGTTTAAGAGAAGATCTAGTAGTTACCCCCTTGGATGGATCACCTAAGATTTCACCACCTTTGACACAGTTTTACTCCCTTGGGTAGCTAACTTCCTTTTCCTCAAGAGCCAAGTCCTTCAAGGCTTCAAGAGGTGGATCTTGTGTATCCTCTTCTTTCGTTGGAATCTCATCCTCCTTTGAAGTTTGTCCTCCATCAAAGGCATCAAGGATTCCTACATCATCATCATCACAAGAATCCTCCCTCGGAAGGAGGTTATCATCGAATACAACATGAATAGACTCTTCTACTACTAAAGTTCTCTTATTAAATACACGATAGGATTTAGAGTTTAAGGAATAACCTAAGAAAATAGTTTCATCACTTTTAGCATCAAATTTACCTAAGTTATCTTTTCCATTGTTTAAAACAAAACACTTGCAACCAAATGGATGAAAATAGCTAATGTTAGGATTTTTAGATTTTAAAATCTCATATGGTGTTTTCTTTAAAAGTGGCCTAATCATTACTCGATTTACAATGTAGCAAGCGGTGTTTGTGGCTTCCACCCAAAAATATTTAGGTAAATTGTTTTCACAAAGCATGGTTCTAGCCATTTCTTGTAAAGTTCTATTTTTCCTCTCAACTACCCCATTTGTTGAGGAGTTCGAGGAGCCGAAAAATTGTGGCTAATACCATTTTCGTTTAAAAACTCTTCAAAACCTAGATTTTGAAATTCGGTTCCATGATCACTTCTAATATGAGAAATTTTAAGTTCAAGATCATTTTGAGTTAATTTTGAAAATGTGATGAATTTTTCTAAAGCCTCATCTTTAGTACTTAAGAATAGAACCCAAGTAAATCTAGAATAGTCATCAACAAGTACAAATGCATACAATTTACCAGCCAAGCTCATAGTTCTAATAGGCCCAAATAAATCCATGTGAATAAGTTGTAAACACCTACTTGTAGAAACATCATTAATGGATTTAAAGGATGATTTATGTTGTTTACCCTTAGAGTATGCATCACAAATTTTTTCATTTGAGAACTTAATTTTGGGCAAACCTCTAACTAGATTTAGGGAAACTAATTTTTCTAAAACACTAATGCTAGCATGTTCTAGTTTCCTATGCCATAGCCATGCATCATTTTCATTTTGTGCAACAAAACATGCATGAGATGTATGAATGTCACTAAATGCACCATGTATATATTACCTATGCGATGATCAATGAGCATTATATTATTTGATTTAATGTCAACAATTTTGCACCCATTTTTATCAAACAAGACATTAAATCCTTTGTCACATAATTGACCAATGCTCAATAAATTATGTTTTAGACCATCGACATATAAAACATTTTCAATGAGAATAGTAGAGTGATTACCTATGGATCCAATACCTTTAATGTGGCCTTTGGAGTTGTCACCAAATGTCACTACTCCTCCACTTTTTGGCTTTAAGTCCATGAATCGACTCTTATCTCCAGTGCCTCGAGCATCCACTATCAAGGTACCATGAATTTTGACTTTGTGCTTTGGCCTTGTAGCAATGCTCCCCCTACAAACAAAAATATTAAGCGTTGGTTTTTGGTACCCAAATCATTTTGGGTCCACGAGTGTTAGCTCCCAAGAGCTTGGTTCCCTTAGGAATCTGAGGTGACATAGCATCAACATTATTAGACTTGACGAGTTCCTTAGGAACCCATACACTTCTAATTTTCTTAGTTCTATTATGTCTATGGAAGCCACTTTGTTTGTAGTTATGTCTTTCTCCTAGGTTGGTTTGTTTTAGATGATTCACCTTTTTTTTATGTTTCACATTACCAACATTTTTGAAAGACTCCTTGAGCTTGTTAAGCTCATGTAACACCTTTTGGTGTTCACTATTGCATTGAGAAATAAGATTATTTAGATCTACGTTTTCATCTTGAAAGAATTTAAGTTCATCTTGTAATCCTAAGATCTTTTTCTCAAATTTTAAGTTAGATTGAGAAAGTGAGTCATTTTTAGCATTTAATTAGGAAATAACCTTTTTATTTCTTATGACCGACTTTATATTTCTCAACTAACTCATCATATACCTCTTGTAACTCATCATAAGCATCATGTAATTCATCAAATGTAAAATCAAAAGATGATGAGTTAGAGGTTACCATGGAGGAATCCTCCTCAAGTGCCATGAGGCAAAGGTTTGCCACTTCGTGTTCCTCATCCTCGGATGACTCCTCGTCACTCCAAGTAGCAAGCTTGGGTTTGAGCTTCTTCTTCTTCTCAAAGCCCTTCTTCTTGAGTTGAGGGCACTCCGAACGAATGTGACCCGGTTTTTTGCACTCGAAGCAAATGATTTGATCCCTCTCTTCTTCTTTGTTTTTGGTTTTTAAGTCAATTTTTCTTTGAATCTTCCTTCTTCGGTTGGACCTCATAAACCGTGAGAACCTTTTGGCTATCATAGTCAATTCTTCTAGGTCTTCCTCCTCACTAGAAGTGCTCTCCTCATGTAGTGAAGCTTTGAGAGCCACTCCTATCTTCTTCTTCTTTTCTACCACTAGTTTCTCCACTCTTCTATCTTCCTTTTTCTTTTCATCTTCCCTTCATTGCTTCATTATCTCATGAGTTAGAAGTGAACCCACTAGCTCATCAAGCTTGAGTGTCTTCAAATTTTTGGCCTCAATGATGGCGGTTCTCTTCCCATCCCAAGACTCGGGAAGTGAGTAGAGTAGCTTCCAGCCTAGTTTGTCTTCCGGGATTATCTCTCCAAAACCTTTTAGCCCGTTGACGATAGTTGAGAAATGATCAAACATCTTTGATACGGTTTCGCCGGGCTCCATTTTGAAATTCTCATAACTAAGATTGAGAATTATAATCTTTGTCTCCTTCACATCACTTGTTCCTTCATAAGTTGTCTAAAGTGTATCCCACACTTCCTTGGCACTTTCGATGGAGGAAACTTTAGAGTAGATGTCGGGGCCGAAAGAGCAAAACAACATGTGGAGAGCTTTATCATTGATTTGAATCTTCTTTCTCTCTTCTTCACTCATCTCATGTTTCTTCTTTAGCACTAATCTTCCTTCGTCGTCTCTCTTCATCGGAATATAGGGACCATCTTCAATGAAATCCCACAATAGATAATCGTTGGATTTAATGAAGAGGTGCATCAGGTTCTTCCAAAAGGGATAGTTATCACCGTTGAAGAAGGGTGATTTGGTGGTCGATTGAAACTCGTACATGCTTGACACGGAGGTAGATGTAATGGCTTGATTTTTGGATGATCACACTCTTCCAAGGAACTCCTCTTATGGTTGTTAATCCTTCAAAGAGGTAGGCTCTGATACCAATTGTTGAGTGGATTAATGGATTGATCAAAGCCAAGAGGGGGTGAATTGGGTTTTTAAAAATTGTTGGAGTAAGTGGAATAGCTAAAAATGAAGAAGAAGGAATTTTAGAGTGGTTCAAGTTCCAAATGAACTCTACATCCACTACTTTAGCTACCGCTAAGGATTTCCAACAATCCACTAATTGTTCTTCCCCTTTTCAAGGCTTAGGAAGTAACCTTTACAATACCAATCAAATTTTCTACCCAAAATTTGACCAAACCCTCCCAAGAGTACAAAGAAGAGTTAAAGGTAAGAAAGATATCTCTCAATACAAGATTGCCCCTTTAAGTACAAACACTCAACCCAAATTTGATAACAAGATTAGAATTGAACACTAAATAATTTGGGGTTTTACAAGAGATTGGAAAATAAGCACTTTGAGCTTGGATTTTTGCTAGGATATTTATCTTTGATGCAATAGTTGTTGATGGTCTTCAATTAGCTTCAATTTATACTTTCTCTATTAATTCTAGTTGTTTGGGTGGTTAGGGTATTGATTATAGCCGTTGGGACCCTCTATTTCCACCATAAATGTACTTTTGTAGCTTACCGTATCGGTACGCGATGACCTATATCGATACATGTCTCAAAACAGAAAGAGTCATTGCATAATAACAAGAGGGTGTATTGATACGCGGGTAAGCGTATCGGTACGGGACAGGGACCGTTTCGATACAGGGAACAACCGTATCGATGCAATTTTTCAACTAAGCTCACTGAAGTTTCCGTTTCGATACGGCTAGAAGCGTATCGATACGGGACAACCACCACTTTAAGTTTCAGTTACCTAACAACTGACATCAACGGTCGAAAACATTAAAAGCTTTTCGAATTTAAAATTCCATTTAATTCGTATCGATACGGGTGGAACCGTGTCGGTACGCCATTCAAACTCCTTCAGTTTTTACAGAGGGAGCGTATCGATACAAATTCAATCTGTTTCGATACGCTGTTTCGATACGGTGAGGGGCGTATCGAAACGCGTCTTTTCCAGTAGCCAACTTTGTAAAAAAGGTATCGATACGGCTGCAAGCGTATCGATACACCTGGACATTTTTCAATACTTTGGCATTGGAACACTTAGAAAATATTTGGAGTTTGAGTTTTTCAAATCAGATTAAAGCCTTGATGATTTATAAATCATTTGAGGGACTTAAAAGTCCATTTCAAGTTTTCAGTTTAATCCTTAACAAACATTGTTATATCAAAATCAAACATAGGTTTTACAATAGTCGGCTCATCAATCACTACATCCCAAAGCAGGTAGTCATTAGACTTGATGAATAGCCTTATCCTATTCTTCCAATAAGGGTGGCTCACTCTATTGAAGTATGGTGGCTTAGAGATGGATTGAGATTCCTCGACGAAGTAGTTGCCAGAAGTAGAGGCCATGGCTTGACTTGTAGATTTATTGAGCAACGGTTGGATCTAATCAAGAGGATGTGAAGTCTTTCAATGAGTGTAGCTCTGATACCAATTGTTGAGATGATCAATCAATGAAGATAGCCAAGAGAAGGGTGAATTGGCAATTAAAATTTTGGTGAAGAAAAGGGAAAAAAGAAAGAAAATTTACACAAGTAGTTAGAGTGGTTCAACCTTCTAAAAATGTCTACATCCACTACCTTAGCTATTCACACTAAATTTTTTTACAAATTCACTAATTTGTTTACCCTTTTCGGCTAAAGGAGATAATCTCACAATCACCTAGACAAATACCCCAAAGTCTAGTAATCTTTTTTCCTAAAGGTATATACAAAGAAGCAAACTATGAAATTCCTCTAAAGGAAGATTGTTTGCATAATTAAAAGTTCACTAAAACCTCAAACTTAATGAAAATGAAATAAATCAAAATCACACAAGTGTGTTACAAGAATATAGCAATTTGAGCTGAAAGAAGTTGGATATGTTCTTGAATGCTTTTGAATAGTTGTCTTGTAGTTGAAGAAGCTTCGGAGACTTGTTTTTATATCCATTCATTGAATTCTAGTAGTTTGGGTTGTTGGGGAATTGAATAGAGCCATTGGGCTGCAATTTTCCTGCATTAAATGTTGTTTGGAGAGCTGGGTATCGGTACACGAGCATCCGTATCGGTACCTGCTCAAAATAAAAATAGATGTTGCAACAAAGGGGTACCGATACGCGGGTAGGCGTATCGGTATAGACTGAAAGATTTACAAAGGGTCTCGTTACGGGCCGTACTGTACTGGTACACGTTTTGCTCACTGAAATCTTTGAACAATTTAGTTAACATATCGTATCGGGACACGTATATATGTACCGGTACGAATATTAAAATGTTTAAATTTTGGTTCCAAGTAATCTGACAAGGCTAACGGTCAAAAACCAATTTGAAAATATTAAACCTCCGTATCGGTACTCAATAGGCAACACATTTTGGATTACAGCTTCAAAAGATCGTACCGGTACGCGTATAGCTATATCGATACTCGTAAGGCATTAAGTTTAATTCAGTTTCCAATAACAAAAACCAGTACTGGTACGTCATAGGTCGTACCGGTACTAAGTTACCAAAATGGTTGGTTTGATTACCAAAACACTTAGAAAAATTTTGGAGATTTAAAAGTTGTCTTAAAAAATCATTTAAGTTGGAAAGCTTGTCAATTTAGTGAGAAAACTCAAGTACCTTAAAAAATTATTTGTTTACAATTAAGTTCTTGTTATATCAAAATCAAATATTAATTTAACCAATCCCATACACGTAAAAAAAGTTTTAGAAAGAATAGTAAAATTTTCTTATAGTGTTTTCAGCCAAAGAAATTATCTCCCCAACTAATCATCAGTTTCCCTTTTACCAACCTTACAAGGAAACAAAAGAAAATAAATTTGAATGACCTCTAATATTTTCAGTTAAAATATAAGATTTGATTGCCAAATCAATAATATATGTAATGCTTTTAATACCATAATAAACCCATGTTTAAAATCAAATATCAAAATAAATAAATAAAATTAAATAAGAGTATACACCTTTAGAATTTTTCCCACAATACAAATATCACAAAGATATATCCGTACAAAAACGTCAACTATCCAAGTTAATTTAAAATAATATTTGATTTTCGGATCAACAAATTTCAAGAATTTCAAATATCTATCTTGTAATTCCTTCAAATAGCTACATTCAAATTATAACTAGAGCAATCAATCGTCTTAAAAATAACATAGAAACCGATGGATTAGAACAAAGCAAATTTCAGGGCCTTACAACTGGACCACTAGACCAACTATCTGTTGGTAAAGAGATATATTATTCATATCATATAAAACTTTTTTTTTCTAATTAGAATATGAACATACTCCTTTATTTAGTTTTAAGCCATCCACTTTTATTACAGTCCTTTTGTTTTCTTAAAAAAATTCTCTCCTATTTAGAGAGTTCAATTTTTGTTTAAAAAATTTAGTTCGATTAATCGGTCGATTAGTTGCGTATTCAGTCAGTTAATAGTTATCGTTTTTTTAAAATATGGTTATTGGTTATTCGGTTCAAACTGATTAACTGATCAAATGAATTGAATTAACTAAAATTTTAATGTATAATTACTATATTTTAAATTTAATCCCAAATTTCATCAATGACTCATAATATTTAAAATTCAATATTTGTATTTTAATCTTAATATTTGTATTTTCTCTCTCCTCGTTAGTAGTCCATGTGTTATTTTTAAGGTAAATAACATCATTGGTCATTAATTTATTTTTGTTTTTCTATTTTGGTCACCGACTATTAACAATTAAATCGCTCAAAAGGGTGAATAAAGGTTCGAACCCTAACCATCATGCAAAAAAATGAAACACCTAACCATTAAACCAACCCATGAGTTTATTATAATTTCACCAAAATTTATATTTAAGCTATACTTTTAGTTGAATAAAATCAAAGAAAATAAAAGTGTACAAGTTAGTAGTAAGGGAATCAAACATGAGACATATAGGTAGAGGTGGCAATCGGGTCATTCGGTTCGGGTTCGGTTCGGGTCGTTTCGGTTCGGTTCGGTTCATTTCGGGTCTATCTAAAATCGGTTTAGGTTCGGTTCGGGTCGGTTCGGTTCGGGTCTAATTCGGGTCTGTGATGAGTCTGTGATGAGTCGGATTCGGTTCGGGTATTGGATCGGGTCAAAATCGGATCGATTGTTTTTGGGTCGGGTCAATATCGGATCGGTCGCTTTCGGTTCGGGTCAAAATCGGGTCGTTCTGGTCGCTTTCGGTTCGGGTTAAAATCGGCTCAATTTCGGGTCGGGTCAACATTTAAATTTTCGGGCCAATTCGATTTGAGTTGGGTTAAAGGTTTGAGGTTTAGTATTTATGGTTTAGTTTAGAGTTATTGGTGTATGAGATTAATTTTGATTCAACTTGTTAATCTATGCATTTGAATTTGATTAAATATTTAAATCTAAGATTCATGTATCCATATAAATTTTTTTGTATAATTATATTAAATCAAAGTTTATAATAATAATAATAATAATAATAATAATAATAATAATGTCTGAAATGAATTAATTTATTAAACTCAGGATCTAATTGAACTAACTAAAATCTAAAAGCATAAATCACGGACATAATTAAAATAATTTTAAACTAATTGTGAAATTTCAATTAAATTAATCTAAATTGAAACTCAATTAAATTAAGAAAAAGATGAAGACAATTGGTAAAAATAGAGAGAAAAACAAAATTTTGGAGGGAAATAAGCCACCAATTTTTTAAGCTAGATTGAAAAAAAAAAGAAAAAGACAATTGGAAAAAATAGAGAGAGAAAAGACAAAATTTTGGAGGGAAATAAGCCACCAATTTTTTAAGCTAGAGATTAATTACTTTTTAGGTCATGTTGTATTTAAAATGTTACATTTTAGTCAACTTTAAGTTTTAGTTTAATTTAATTTAGTCACAAGTATTCCCAAGGTTTAGACTTCGGATATAGAAATCCCCTCCCCGTAGTGATATTTAGTCTCTAAAAATTTACTTTTAGTTGAAATTAACTAATCTTTGTAATTTAGTCTATTAATTTAATATATTGTTATTTTCGTTCATTTTAATTTCAAAGATTTAATTTTTAGCCAAAATTAACCCCTATTTATTTATATGGTATAATTATAAAATTGGTCATTGGACTCTCAAATTTCTCCACTTCCAAATTGTCAATTTAGTCTACAATTTCAATTTTATGCTATATTTTATGATGAAATTATAAAATTGGTCACCAAGATCTCAAATTTCTATACTTCATTTTATTATTTATTATATTGTTAAAAATAGATATTCGGGTTAAAATCGGGTCAAAATCGGGTTAAAATCGGGTCGATATTGGGTTCAGCTTTCGGTTCAGCTTTCGGTTCGGGTAGCATTCGGTTCGGGTCCATTCGGTTCGGGTCCATTTCGGTTCGGATCCATTTCGGTTCAACAAAAAATTTCGGTTCGGTTCGGGTTTCGGGTCAACTTCGAAACATCATGTTCGAGTCAAAATCGGGTTTCAGTTCGGGTAATTCGGTTCAGGTTTCGGGTCTCGGGTCAAGTTTGCCAGGTCTACATATAGGTAAGAGGTCTAAATGCCTAACCACTAAGCCAAGCCCCAGGTTTGATATATTATAACCAAAATTTATATTTAACTTAACCATTTAATTATCTAATACAAATTTAAATCCAACATATATGTCAACTAATTAAATGTTAATATATATTTTACTTGGCGCACATACATGTCACCAATTAAATGCTATTTAAAAATTAAAATAATAAATGTAAATCAAAATATTTATTTTTAGTTAATTTAAAATTTGTATTGTATCTTAAATAAATATTATAAATATAATTCTTAGAATTAGAATGATTTAGTATTAATTTTATGAAAATAAATAAATAAATAGTTATTTAATAAGTTTATTTTATTCTCAAATGAAGTGGGAAAATATTTATAATTTGCCTTTCAATTTTTTATTCACAATTTAAGTTAAATATTATTTTGGTTAAATAAGTATTGGTTGTATAGTTTGATTCAGTGACTAAGTTAAATATAAAATTTGGTAAAAAAAATTGGGGTTTGGTTTAATAGCTAGGCACTTGAGCCTTTTACATAGAGGTATGAACCGCTTCTAAGTACTTTTTAGATGTCGAAAGTAATCCTCAAATTATTTCTTAATATGCTCATATCACCCCTTGAAGCACCGTTAACAATGAATTTCAGAAAACCAGGAGATACTAACATGGAGACTGTAACACTCAAGTTTAGGGGTCGAAAGTCGAGTGGGAGAATCGGGTTCGAGTCGTGGGTTCGTTTTAAGATTTAATTAAGCTTTGGTTTAATTTAAAAAGGGTTTGATTTTTATTAATGGCAAACTTGTAATTTTTGAAATAAGGGGAAAGATGAGTGAAAAAGGGGTCTTTTGAATTTGTTCCCTTCATCTTCTTCCTCTAACTTTTCACGTCCAAACCCCCCCTTAACCCCTAAATATTATTCCATAAAACTTCTTCATCTTTTCAAGAGCTCTCTTCAAGTTAATTACATATTTAACTTCTCCTTTTTATTCCAAGCGTTTTCATGGTTCTAGTTTTACTTAAATCCCATTGTCAAAGTTTTCAAGTTTTCAAGTTTTAAAGAAAAAGGAAGAAGCTTTAAGGGTTTTTCGTTTAGCTCTTTATTTGATAAGTTTATTTATATTTTAATCTAGTTCTTAGATGTATTATACCTCAAAATGGAAGGGTTTTATCAAGAATCTCGAAATGGGTTTTCATGGGTATTTTTAAAAGGATCAAAACTTGTGTTTTTGGTGTGGTTTTGTGAAAGGTTGTTGGGCTGGTGTTATAGTGATATTAGGAGGTTGTTTTGAAGGGGTGTAATGGTGTTTTTGGTGTTGGAATCATTGATTTTCTGCTGGATTGTTGGGGAGTACGAAAATGGAAATTTTTTGTTGTTAGCTTTGGCTTGAAATTGTGGAGAAATGGGTTGTGGTTGAAATCTGAGTAATAGCAGTGTATTGTGGATGTTTTGTGTAGTAATGTGTTGTTTTTGATTGGTTAGAATCAAGGGGAACCGTTGGAGAAGCTTCGGGCACGATTCTGGAAGTTGTGGAGGCTTGATTCGGCTTTTCTCAGTTTGCTTAAGGAATTGTGGTGAGTGGAATCATTTAAAATGGTTTTAATTGGTTCAAGTGTATGGTTGAGGAGTTGGATTGTGCTTGGTAGGCCAATTCAAGGTAGAGGTTAAGTTGGTAGCTTAATCACTTGTGTGTTTTACGAGTTTGCTTAATATGCATGATGTAGACTTGTGAAGCATGTGTTAAAACGGACCCCTGTACCGAAACGAGGTGAGCTGTATCAGTACGGCTGGTCTAGCTTTTTAAACTGGGGCCCGTGTATCGAAACGGGCAAGCATGTTTCAAAACACAAGCTTGTAATTTGGGCTTTTGGCATCTTTAAAGGTCCTGTTTGTTGTAAACTTTCCTGTGAGCCTTGTTTGTATTCGTTATGTATGTTTTGGTCGCATATGTAAGAAATCAAACTAACTTGAATATGTGGTAAATTTAAATTAACTTACGTTTTGTCTGCTCGGTCTTGTCTTTGTTTATCCGATGTCGTTTCACGTATAGGATTTAATGATCCATCTAGACAAGATAATTGAAGAAAATTTTCTAGGGTCGTTAACCGAGGCGAAGCCTTAACGGGTTTCACTTTGGTTTTCCCCGTGTGACCTACTCGGACCGGTCAGTCGTCCAGACCGGGACGAGGGGGTTACATTTGTTGGTATCAGAGCCTGAGGTTTCCGAGACATCGGGTAGGTAAGTGAGGTAAGTTTGAAGTGTTATGTTGTTGCTATGTCTCGGTGAATGTTTTGCCATGTATGCTTGTTGTTTGCTTGTTCGCATGGTGTTTGGAAACATGATTCTGGAGTCGAGGCGTAGTGTCAGGTTCTCATTGCTACTATTACTTATTTGAAAAGATTTTGTAAAGGAATATAATTGAGCACTTTGGACCCTTGCCTTTGCTAACTTAATCCTTATATGTTTGTTTGTTGTAGTTGTTACCTTGCTAGCTGTGAAATGAGACCTAGAGGGAAGCCTAGGATTGTTTATCCGGAACCACGGGCAGCAACTCCGGGAGTTGAGCCAGTTGTTGAGGCGCATGCTCCTCCACCTCCTCCTCCTCCTCCTCTTCCTCGTCAAGAGGGAGGTAAGGCGAGAGCCGAGGGTGTAGAACCTCAAGTTGGTCAAGGACCGGCCGAAATAGATTTGGCTCCACTAGTTCAGGCGATAGCCGAGGCTTTTCAGGCAGCAGTGGCTGGGGGTCAGGTAGTGGCACAACCTCATGGTGAGGGCACCGGTTTGCCACTTGAGAGGCTTCGCAGTTTGGGAGGCGAAGAATTCAGAGGGTGGCACCCGAGAGATCCGAGACTTGGTTTGACAAGATTATCCGTATTCTATCACAGATGGGTTGTACTGGAGAGCGCAGACTATGGTGTGTTGTATCTTTGCTTCAGGGTGATGCCTACACTTGGTGGGTCACCATTACTACGGGCATGCCAGAGGCCTAGATCACTTGGGAGTTCTTTGAGTCAGCTTTCCGCAAGAAGTATCTGGGTCCCCGTTACCTCGATGAGAAGAAGAAGGATTTTATGGCTTTGCTTCAAGGTAACTTGACTGTAACCGAGTATGAGATACGATTCGTCAAGTTGAGTCAGTATGCATCTGAGCTTGTTCCTACTAAGAGGGAACGTTGTGACCATTTCCGCTATGGGTTGAGTGAAGAGATCAAGAGGTACACTTTGGCTACTAACTACACGGATTTTGATATCTTGATCGCTAGGGCCAAGGACATAGAGCACAATTTGGGTTTGACCAAACGCTCTGGTGGTTCTAGTTCCGGAAAGAGGTATGGCGACTTTGAGAGAGGTGATGCCAAGAGGCATCGGGACAATAGGCATCACTTTGACCATAGACATGGTGGTGGTAACCACAGTAGGGGTCATCAGGGCCAGAGAGCGGGTGGGTGTTTGACCGAGTGTACTCGATGCGGGAGGAATCACACTGGTGAGTGTTGGGGGAATTTCCACTCGTGTTGGAGCTGTGGAGCTAGAGATCACATTAGCCGTGATTGTCCACATCAGGTGGGGCAGACACCGGTTCAGGCTCAGGCTCCTGCTAGAGCTAATGATTTTCAGAGAGGCCGTGGGCGCGGTAGAGGTAACTTCCAGCCGAGGCAGGATGGTCAGAGGAACATAGCACATGTGGTTGTTGTTCAGCCAGAGGGCGGAGGTCAGGCTAGAGTTTATGCTCAGCGTGAGGGTCAGAACGACACGGATGTGATTGCAGGTAATTTCTCGATACAGTCTCTGAGTTTTCTTTCTTTGATTGACTCCGGGTCTACGCATTCGTATATATTGAGTGAGCATGCAAAGTTGTTGAATTTACCTTGTGAGGTATTAGAGGTAAGAGTTAGTGTTACTAGTTCCTTCGAGGATACGATAGTGGTTAGGAAGATGTACAGAAGGTGTCCGTTAATGGTTCAAGGGCATGTGTTTCCAGTGGATATGATGGAGTTACCGTTCTATGGCTTTGATGTAATTCTGGGTATGGACTGGCTTACAGAACATAGAGCTAGGATAGATTTTGAGACTAAGAGGGTTTTCTTGAAACTTGCAGATGATTATGAGATTGTGGTAGTAGGTGAGAACGTGAAGTTCTTATCGAATGTTGTTTTAGCTTTAGAGGCTAAGAGGTTAGTTGAGTTGGGTTGTGAGGCGTACTTGGCCTACGTGATGAATCCAAACATGAGTGAAGTTAGACCTCAAGATATCAGAATAGTGTGTGATTTTTCGAGTGTGTTTCTGGAAGAATTGCTGGGTTTACCGCCTGATAAAGAGGTAGAGTTTGCTATAGAGACTTATTCAGATTCAGCTCATGTTTTGATTGCTCCGTACCGTATGGCACCGAAAGAACTAAAAGAGTTGAAGACTCAGTTGCAAGAGTTGACAGATAGAGGCTTTATCCAACTGAGTTCTTCGCCTTGGGGCGCTCCGGTTTTGTTTGTGAAGAAGAAAGACGGAAGTATGAAAATGTGCATTGACTATAGACAGTTGAATCAGTTGACAGTGAAGAACAAGTATCCTTTGCCGCGTATTGATGATTTGTTTGACCAGTTGAGAGGGGCATCAGTCTTTTCGAAGATTGACTTGAGATCCGGTTACTACCAGTTGAAGGTAAAAGAGGTGGATGTACCGAAGACAACTTTTAAGACTAGATATGGTCATTATGAGTTCTTAGTTATGCCTTTTGGGTTGACTAATGCACCGGCTACTTTCATGGACATGATGAATAAAATTTTCCATCAGTACTTAGACCAGTTTGTAGTTGTTTTCATAGATGACATTTTGGTGTATTCGCGTACCGAGGAAGATCATGACCGACACTTGAGGTTAGTTTTGCAGACTTTGTTAGACAACCAGTTGTATGCAAAATTGAGTAAGTGTGAGTTCTGGATCCGAGAAGTAGTCTTCCTAGGACATGTAGTGTCAGTCGATGGGATTAGAGTTGATCCGAAGAAGATAGAAGACATCGTTGAGTGGAAGCAACCGAAGTCCGTAACAGAGATTCGTAGCTTTCTAGGCTTAGTCGGCAACTATAGAAGGTTTGTGGAATGTTTCTCGAAGATAGCCGCTCCTTTAACGAAGTTACTTCATAAGAATGTTCAGTTTGAGTGGTCAGATGCGAGACAGCAAGCCTTTGAGAAGTTGAAGGAAGCTTTGACCAATGCACCGATTTTGATTCAGCCAGAGTCGAGGAAGGAATATGTAGTCTACAGTGATGCTTCGTATATAGGTTTAGGTTGTGTTCTCATGCAAGACAGAAGAGTGGTGGCTTATGTCTCAAGACAGTTGAAGACTCATGAGCGTAACTATCCGACCCACGACATAGAGCTAGCCGCAGTAGTGTTTTCCTTGAAGATTTGGAGACATTACATGTATGGTGAGAAATGCACAGTGTACACGGATCACAAGAGTCTGAAGTATATCATGACACAGCGAGAGTTGAACCTTAGACAGTGTAGGTGGCTAGAGTTGTTGAAGGACTAATCTTATGATTGAGTACCATCCGGGTAAAGCCAATGTGGTGGCAGATGCTTTGAGTAGAAAGGTATCCGTTGAGTTGAGAGCCATATTTGCTAGTTTGAGTTTGTCCGGGGATAGTGGTTTAGTGGCCAAGCTTCAGGTTAGACCTACTTTAGGCTAGTTGATTAGAGAGAAACAACTCTTAGATAGATCTTTGGCACCTCACGTGCAAGACATTGCCGAGGGTAGACCGCCAAACTACAGTTTCAGTGTTGGTGGGGTCTTGTGTTTCAGAGATAGGATAGTTGTACCAGATGACAGTGATTTGAGGCATACAATCTTGACCGAAGCACACAGTAGCATGTTTTCCATGCATCCTAGTAGTACAAAGATGTACCGTGATTTGAAGAATGAGTACTATTGGGTTGGTTTGAAGAGAGACGTAGCCGATTATGTGAGCAAATGTATGGTATGTTAGAGAGTGAAGGCGGAACATCAGGTTCCTTCAAGTTTGTTGCAACCGTTGAGGATTCCGGAATGGAAATGGGAGAATATCACCATGGATTTCGTTTCGGGTTTGCCTTTGACTCATTCGAAGAAGAACTCAGTTTGGGTTATAGTTGACCGTTTCACGAACTGTGCTCACTTCCTAGCTGTTAATACTACTTACTCTTTAGATAGATTGGTCGATTTGTACGTCGGTGAGATTGTGAGGTTGCATGGTGTGCCGAAGTCGATTGTGTCTGATAGAGATCCGAGATTTATAGCCAGATTTTGGGAGTGTTTTCATACAGCTTTGGGTACCCATTTGAATTTGAGCACATCGTACCATCCTCAGTCAGATGGTCAGTCAGAGAGGGTTATACAGATTTTAGAGGACATGTTGCGTTGTTGCATCATTGATTTTCAGGGTACTTGGGAGAAGCTCTTGCCTTTAGTCGAGTTCGCATATAATAATAGTTATCAGTCGAGCATTCAGATGGCTCCGTATGAGGCCTTGTATTGTAGAAAATGTAGGACTCTGATTTGTTGGGCCAAAGCGGGTTAGAAGTTGTTACCTATGTCGGATTTGCTTAAGAGGACTATCGATAAGGTGAAATTGATTTGCGATCGTTTGAAGGCAGCTTCGGATAGGCAGAAGTCCTATGCCAACTTGAAGAGGAAGGAAGTTGAGTATTTTGTAGGAGATAGAGTGTTCTTGAAAGTCTCTCCATGGAACAAAGTTATGAGATTTGGCAGAAAAGGGAAGTTGAGTCCGAGGTACATTGGGCCGTATGAGATTGTAAGGCGAGTCGGTCCGGTTGCTTATCAGTTACGTTTGCCATCCGAGCTAGAGAAGATTCACGATGTGTTCCACGTTTCGATGCTTCATAAGTATAGGTCAGATCCGTCGCATGTTATTCCTGTAGAAGAGATAGAATTGAATCTGGATTTGACATATGATGAGGAACCAGTGGAGATCTTAGCCTCAGACAGCAAGGTGTAGCG
Source organism: Hibiscus trionum (assembly GCA_030270665.1). Lineage (NCBI taxonomy): Eukaryota > Viridiplantae > Streptophyta > Magnoliopsida > Malvales > Malvaceae > Hibiscus > Hibiscus trionum. The sequence continues at coordinate 16,334,023 of BSYR01000013.1, forward strand.
TGGTAGATTAATTAAGTTGGTCAAGGTAAGGTGGCAACGTCGAGGAGTGCACGATGCCACTTGAGAGAGGAAGGAGGATATGGAAAGGTAGTTTCCTTATTTCTTTCAGTCAGGTAATTTCGAGGACGAAATTCCTTAAGTGAGAGAGAGTTGTAACACCCGATTTTAGGGGTCGGGAGTCGAGTGGGAAAATCGGGTTCGAGTTGTGGGCTCGTTTTAAGATTTAATTAAGCTTTGGTTTAATTTAAAAGGGGTTTGATTTTCATTAATGGCAAGCTTGTAATTTTTGAAATAAGGGGAAAAGATGAGTCAAAATGGGTCTTTTGAATTTGTTCCCTTCATCTTCTTCCTCTAGCTTTTCACGTCCAAAAACCCCCCTTAAACCTTAAATACTATTCCATCAAACTTCTTCATCTTTTCAAGAGCTCTTTTCAAGGTAATTACATATTTGACTTTTCCTCTTTATTCCAAGCGTTTTCATGGTTCTAGTTTTACTTAAATCCCATTGTCAAAGTTTTCAAGTTTTCAAGTTTTAAAGGAAAATGAAGAAGCTTTAAGGGTTTTTCGTTTAGCTCTTGATTTGATAAGTTTATTTATGTTTTAATCTAGTCCTTAGATGTATTATACCTCGAAATGGAAGGGTTTTATCAAGAATCCCGAAATGGGTTTTCATGGGTATTTTTAAAAGGGTCAAAACTTGTGTTTTTGGTGTGGTTTTGTGAATGGTTGTTGGGCTGGTGTTATAGTGATACTAGGAGGTTGTTTTGAAGGGGTGTAATGGTGTTTTGGGTGTTGGAATCATTGGTTTTCTGCTGGGTAGTTGGAGAGTACGAAAATGGAAATTTTTTGTTGTTAGCTTTGGCTTGAAATTGTGGAGAAATGGGTTGTGGTTGAAATCTGAGTAGTAGCAGTGTATTGTGGATGTTTTGTGTAGTAATGTGTTGTTTTTGATTGGTTAGAATCAAGGGGAACCGTTGGAGAAGCTTCGGGCACGATTCCGGAAGTTGTGGAGACTTGATTCGGCTTTTCTCGGTTTGCTTAAAGAAGTATGGTGAGTGGAATCATTTAAAATGGTTTTAATTGGTTCAAGTGTATGGTTGAGGATTTGGATTGTGCTTGGTAGGCCAATTCAAGGTAGAGGTTAAGTTGGTAGCTTAATCACTTGTGTGTTTTATGAGTTTGCATAATATGCATGATGTAGACTTGTAAAGCATGTCTTGATTATGTATGTTGTTATATACATTGATGTATGTGGAGTTTGATAATGGTTATATACATGATGGATTATCATGGTGACTTGATAGTATGATTGACACTAATTAAATTACCGGGTATAAATGATCGATCATTAGGATGAGAGTGTGCACACAGTTGAGTCAAATTCGTATGTGGCCTTTGTGGCGTAAAGTCATCAAGGAGGAGTACGGTGATGTAATATTCCACCAGAAATTATATATTATTACGTGATGATGAGTGTAATCCCATCCATGCAAGGACTGGCGATGAGTGTAATCTCACCGAAGGTAACGTTGTTGTTGAGTACGTTGGAGGTGAAAACCCCAACAGAAGTTATCCGCATATCTGAGTAAGCTAATAGTTGCCAATATACTAGAACATGTGTGGTTGTTGTTAAGACATTTGTTATATCTTGTTGAGCATAACATGAGGTAAGATGCCATGTTAATGCATTCTTGTGATGTTAGCTATGTTGCTAAGTTGGTGCTTATGTATGCTTGTGAGTTTTCTCAAGGATGATATGCTTGGACCCTGCATTGTCGTTGTTTTTGTTTTAGAGCACCCTCACTAAGCTTCTAGCTTACGCTCTCGTTTTCGACAATGTAGATCATTAGCGTGGAGTTAGCAAGGAGCAAGGAGAAAGGGCATCCAAGCTTTTAGTAGTTGCTCAAGTATGGTTTAGTAAATAATGTGGTAGTTTAGCAATGGGGATGCTATGTGTTTTGTATGAGCGTTGTTAGACTTCTACGTGTTGGTTTGATGTTAATGTCTTTGATGTGGATTGTAAACCATGTTTATGATGTTGCCTAAATGTTTGTGTTTGAAGGCTTTTGACCGTGTTCTATGATGTTTACGTGGTTGGTTTAAAGGCATGTAAACCTTGTTATGCAATGCAAATTGGTGAATGTTTGATTCCTTATATGAATGGTCTTTCCATGTATGTTAAGTGTTTAAGCATGTTTGAAGTAAGGTGAATGCCTCTAGAGTATGTGTATCCATGTTGTATTTTGTTCCTCGATGTTTGAGGCATATTGGGAACTTTTACAGACTGCAGGCGTTTCGGAACGGATAAGGTGGTTTCAGAACGGGTGTAGTTCCAGGGATACCCGTATCGGAACACGTTTCGGTACGGTTTGAAATTGTGAGCCCATGTTTTGATACGCGTACCGAAACGGTTTTGCTTCTGTGAAGGCCTGTTCCGGAACGTGTTTCGGAACGCCTAGGCAAAATGGACCCATGTACCGAAACGAGGTGGGCCGTATCGGTACGGCTGGTCTAGCTTTTTAAATTGGGGCCCGTGTATCGAAACGGGCAAGCCTGTTTCGAAACACAGGCCTGTAATTTAGGCTTTTGGCATCTTTAAAGGTCCCTAAGTGTTGGGCTTAGGTCCTGTTTGTTGTAAGCTTTCCTGTGAGCCTTGTTTGTATTCGTTATGTATGTTTTGGTCACGTATGTAAGAAATCGAACTAACTTGAATACGTGGTAAATTTAAATTAACTTACGTTCCGTCTACTCAGTATTGTCTTTGTTTATCCGTTGTCGTTTCACGCATATGATTTAATGATCCATCTAGACAAGATAATTGAAGAAAATTTTCTAGGGTTGCTAACCGAGGCAGAGCCTTAACGAGTTTCACTTCGGTTTTCCCCGTGTGACCTACTCGGACCGGTCAATCGTCCAGACCGGGACGAGTGGGTTACGAAGACCCATCTTAGCAAGAGAAGGATCCATAACTAACTCCTCAATGGAAAGAGAGGACGTGGGGAATTTAGCCTTGAACCACTAAGGTGAAGCAATTGCAATTCATTATTATTAAAAAAAACTCATTTCTTAAAAGCCAAATAGACAAATAGATGTTCGAAAGATCATAGACCAAACCTATTTGATTATATGATGGACACTTCAAAGATTAAAGAGTTGATGTTTGGTGTGTTTGTAATTTCATATGTTTAATGTCGCAACCCTTTCGAGCCCGACATTTTTAAAAACTAAAACGCAGAGTCGCCACCAATCTTTTTTCACAGTGTGATTGGATCACCTAAAACGGATCATTTTAGTGAAATTATTTTGTTTTTATTAAAACGACGATTTTGGTCTGCGAAAACCACAAAAAACGGGTTCGGGAGTCTGTTACGCATGGGGAATGATTAGCACCCCACAACGCCCAAAAACTGGTACCTTATCGGTTACAAAAGGTTTTAAAAGTCAGATTTTGCGAATTTACATAGAGCTTGAATTTATTGTCCGTTTGTAAATTTAATTCTACTTTAACGGACTTACTATTCGAAAAATGAACTCCAATCACCGCCAACACTTCTGGCGCTAACCGGTCATTTTCGTTTAGTAAGGCATCGCATTTATATGTTTCTTTAATTAAACAAGCAAGCAAAAAGCAATTTAAAAAAATAACAAGATAATTAAAATACAAAGATTACATACATAAAAAATGTGAATTAGAGTGTGATTTAACTTTAAGAGAAGTGTATCCTTCCCGGTTCAAGTCAACATCTTTACTTATTTTAAGAACATTTTTAAAAAAAGTTTTTTTATTAATAAAAATGAATATTTATTTTTTTTAAAAAAAAATTTTATTTGTTTCAAAAGTGAGTAACTACTTTGTGAGATTTTAAAACTTATTTCCGAATTTTAAAAAGATATAAGAAATGTGTCTTTAATGAATGTGATTGACCCAAAAAAGGTTTTGAGTATAAAATCCTTTTTTCTACAAACACAATCTTTTCTTCTTTTTAGAATCAAATGGATCAAACAACCCTTCTTTGAAAATAAAAAAAAACGTTCTTGATAAGATCCTCCATTTTTATTTTTATTTTTCGAACAAAACAACCTCATAAAACACCCAAAAAATGATTCTTGACTCAAATAATCAATCTGGGTTTCAGCCAACATGTAGTTTCATCATAACAAAGCAAAAGCAACAACCCAAATTAATTAAAATTGAAAAAAAAACATGAATAAAAGAAGAACATCATACCTAAAGAGAAGGAAAATGCTTCCTTTAATTCAACAAATTTGGATATAAAACTACTGGAAAATTCAGGCTTCTTACTTCTCAATTCTACTCACAATTCTTCAAGCTTTTTCTTGTGATTTTTCTAGTGTAATTCGGATCTTGAATGGTGTGTTACAATGGGGAAAAGGGATTTTTTATAGGGTTTCAAAACCTTGATTTGCAAGGAAATTATAGAGACAAAATCCCCAATTTTGGTTTGAAATCAGCTCTAAAATAACTCTTGATTGCTTGACTATCTCTATCAGCTCTAATTTCATCCAATTTGGCTCAAATTCGAACAAATTTGGGATGATTTTTGACTAATTTCAAGCTTAGCGTTTAATCACTTTCCCTTTATTTTGTAGGTTCAATCGGCGGCAGCAAAGAACGGCGGCGGTAACGGTAGATCGGCCGGGACGTGGTAGTTCAGCCGGTACCATCGGCGACAACTATCGCGGCATAAACGGCGGTGGAGGGGCTGCGACGGCAGCTGGTTCTAAAGCATGAAGGTTTGGGGGAGAAACCTCGCGCACGTGCAGTGCACACGCCAGCCGCGTGGCGGCGCGGGTTCCTCCCTACCCTCTTTTTTTTTTGCTTGATCCAATCTAGTCCCTTGATCTCGTTGCCCTAGATCCAAAGGCTCCTGTTAAATCTGCACAAAAAAATTAATTGGGTTTGTTGGGCCAAAAATGGGTTTTTATTGTATCAAATATATTTAAAATATGGGCTAATTATTAATGGACACCATATTTAAATCAAATAGACCTTTTTATTATTTCTATTGAATTTCATTAATAGGACCAACACTAGCATAATAATAATAATAATAATAATAATAATAATAATAATAATAATAATAATAACATATAAAAGGATAATAGTATAATATAATACAACAATAACAATTTAAAAAACGAAAATGATGAATTTAGGTAAAAATTCAGTGACAACAGTTGCCCCTCTTTGTTCATTCCGGTGAAACAGGAATAGAACCAAAAACAAAAGGACACTAAATTTTACCAATTACCAAACCGTCAAGATTCTTTTGCCCGAACAAACTAGCTGATTTCTTTCTCCTTACGGTCGAATGGATAAGCGGGTTCTGAAAGATAAAGGTTCCATCCTTCTTATGCCAGGACGAATAGGCAAGTTCTAAAAAAATGGGTTCCACTCTCCTCATGCTCGAATGGATAAGAAGGTTCTATTCTCCTTATGCTTGAATAGATAAGCAGGTTCTAAAAAAGGTTTCATCCTCCTTACGCTTGGATGAATAAGCGGGTTCTGGAAAAAAAAAGATTCCATTCTCCTCATGCTTGAATGGATAAGTATGTTCTGAAAAGGGGTTCTATCATCCTTATGCTCAGATGAATAAGCGGGTTCTATTCTCCTTATTCCCGAATAGATAAGCATATTTTATTCTCCTTATGCCCGAATAAATGAGCAGATTCTATTCTCCGAACGCCCGAACGGATAGGCGGGTTCTATTCTCCTTATGCCCGAATAGATGAGCAGATTCTATTCTCCAAACGCCTGAACGGATAGATGGGTTCTTTTCTCCTTATGGCCGAATAGAGGAGCAGATTCAATTCTCTGAATGCCCGAACGGATAGGCGGGTTCTATTCTCCTTATTTCCGAATAGATGAGCAGATTTCATTCTACAAACGCCCGAACGAATAGTCGGATTCTATTCTCCTTATGCCTGAATAGATGAGCAGATTCCATTCTCCAAACACCTGAACAGATAGGCGAGTTCTATTCTCTTTGTACCCGAATAGATGAGCATATTCTATTCTCCAAACGTCCGAACGGATAGGCGGGTTCTATTCTCCTTATGCTCGAATAGATGAGCAGATTCCATTCTCCAAACGTCTGAACAAATAGGCGAGTTCTATTCTCCTTGTGCCCGAATAGTTGAGCATGTTACATTCTCCAAATGCCCGAATGGATAGGCAGGTTCTATTCTCCTTATGCTCGAATAGATGAGCAGGTTCTTTTGCTGAAGGGTTTTTGTATACCTGCAAAAACCTGATATATGATACAAATATGATAGACATGCCCCTAAGGATGTCTAAAACATGAATGCATGTCTCATTTCTTTTTCTTTTTATATTTTTACCCTCATAATTACTTTTCCTTTGATTTTTTGAATTCACGCGTTTGCTCGCTAATCTAGATAAATAATTGTGCTTTTTTCACTGTATTTCTTTGACTCATGGAAAACATCTGATCTTTGCAAATTTGCTCGCTTAATCCAGTGATCTTATATTCCTGGTTGGAAGGACAGACTTCTTCAACTTTCATATCTTCGCCATTCTCATTATTTATATCTCTTTGCTTCATCGAAAATATCTGATCTTCTTAGGCAAATGTCTCATGATCTACTATCATTGTAGTTGATACATCAATATTGAGTGAAAGGCTTCCTTGTGTGGTCTTGAAAGCTTCAAGTCTTCATATACCCCTTATTAAGCACCTTCAGCGCTTCTTGTGAGTTTTTAAATTCTTTCCCCTACAGGGCACCTTGAAGTGCTTGCATATAAATCCTTGCAGCAAAGCTTATTTCTACCTTGAATGTCTTCAAATGGTTCTGGTATCTTATTCTCTTCCTCTTGCATTTATTAACGTTGAGGGCCTTGAATCCCTGGCCAACATAAAATTGCCCCAATATGAGGGCATGGCTTGCTCTCTGTGCGTAACTCTATCCCTTTTCGTGTTTTAGGGATCTTTCATGTCAACATGGTCAACCTTACATTTTTCAACACATGCGCTTTTTACCTCCTCACGCCAGGTGATGCCCCCATTCAATTTGAAGTTCAATTGTCGTCTCTTTTAGTGGGTAGCCACTTCATTATTTCTTGAAGTGATCTAAACACTCGTTCTTAGTTCCATACAACTGGGATCAATACTAAGAAATATTTTGTTCTTTATGAATCTATGTCACCCTACTTGTAAGATGCAAGAAAAGGCTAGAAATAAGAATTAAAATGTGGGATAAAGTCATGGAAACCACAAGAATAGGGCAAAGCCAGATGCCCCAAATTCATAGTATGAATGATTCAAGAATCCATCGACCGGATAGTACCCCGCTTTTAGGTGGCTCTCTTTTGCTCACGCACTCCCCAAATTTCAATTTTCCCACTTTTCTAATCTCAAGCATTAGAAGTTTTGAGGTCCTTGAAGAAAGGTTGACTCAATGAGGCGGAATGTGTTCTAAAGACAAACTCATTTTCTTAGATATTTATGTGTGATCCAAATGGTCTTTTAAGGCTTGTAATGTAGGCTAGGCTCAAATTACCAAGAAAATGATATATGGGTTCAAATACATGTTTTAAGGGTGATTAAACCAAGGATCAATTTTCTTTGATTAAATCGGTGTTCTTCTACTTTGGATCACTCTAGACAGCCCATTTTGCGTTTTCACCCTAGAGTACATTTCCTTTTCTTGCATGTGTCTCATTTGAAGGATTTGTTTTAAATTTTCTTCACACCTCAACTTTCTTTTCTTCTTTTTCTTTTTTCTTTTTCCTTATTTTCTTTTTTCTTTCTCATTTTTCCTTTATTCCTTTTCTCTTTCTTTTTTCTTTTACTTTTCTTTCTCCTTATTGTGTCCTTTACATTTTCAATTTAGGACATTCAACTTGATCTAACATGTTTTTCCTTTGTTTGCAAACAACTTTTCATTTTCTTTGCCTCCCTGTGTGGGGAGTGATCCTTGGTTGGGGTTTAATCACAAGAAAAATAATATCAGGCTCAAAGGGGGAGAACAATGAATTTTGTTTCTTTTCGTGAAGGGAAATGAAAGAATGCTAAATGTCATTTCACACACAAACATCGTCGAAGAGAAATAGTCTTCAGTTGGTAGATGTTTTAGAGTTATCACTTCATTCAAAGACCCGAACAACAACGTCTGAGAGAAAAATTCACTCATAATCTGTATATGGGATTTCCACATTAATCTTGAACACACTTTTTGCCCCTCTATCTCGGGATTAGATTCCAGAATCATTCATACAATCAATTTAGGGACTCTACAAAGAATATGTATTCTGGAAGAGAAATGGAAAATGGAAGGGAAAATGAAATGTTTGCCACTTAAGAAAAAAAAGATGCATCTTTGAAACAAGTAGAACAACATAAAAGCCCTTACAAAAGATCCCTAATGCTCGCGGGCAAAATTAAAAGGTTTGTTCTAAGCATGATCCTAATACCGTCTAAGAATATCTTTTACTGTCTAAGCATTATTCTAGGAAGGCATGGGTGAATTGCGGCCAAGCTCGACCCGTCCATTTCGCGACAAGATATTTCAAGCATTCGTCATATTCTTCTTCCTTGAGTCTCCCACTCTTGATGGCTATTCTCTAAAGTTGTCAATCTGTCTTCCATGGCTATTGCTCTGGACTGCGAACGAGTATCGTACTTGTAAGATGTTCTTTTTTTTAATTTTATCATATGATTTGTCTAAATTAAATTATTATTATGTGTGAATGTATGCAGTGATTATAACATAAATACAAGAGAAAAAATGCAAATGCATGAATGTAAATGTATGAATGCAAGAGGAGGGCCATCAATTCCAGTAAGGTATTGCTCTAGAAGTACCTTCCATCCATAGAAAAAAATTTCTGTTTGAGCAACTTGCTTTAGAATCAACCCCTTCTAAGTAAGAGATGTATGCAACAGACAAATATACCAAAAAAAAGAAGACACATACTCAAAAAGGTTAGTACTCTTTAAAAACATAAATAAAACTTAAAAGGTCCAAAATAATTTCATTGTACGAATAATTCTGGGCAGCACATTCCAACACTCCAGGACAAGTCTCAACGGATTATTCTTACGAAATATTTGTGACCAGACTAAAATCCTAAGGTTTTCCGCATGGCTCTTTTGGGGTGGGCTCTAGATTCTCAAACTTGGGTTGGTTCTAAAAGGTTACCCGAGTTGTCCTTGATGTCCCCTACTAAGGGTAGCAAGGCCCTTGATTCTCACTCATTATAGGCTACAACCAAACCAAGTTCAACTCAGTGAGCCCTCCACTTATGCCTTCTCGAAGAATCGATATTTTTACGAAGACAAAGGTCATGAGTCTCGAAGGTACTTGCTAGGCTCATACGAAGAATCAGTATTCTTACATGAGCAAAGCGTATCCCCCCCCCCCACTTAAGCGAACGGGACAAAGCTCGGGTTTAGAGCTTGGAATTAAGTCTTAAATGCGTAAAATATAATTAAACTTATAAATGGACAATTAAGTTCATCTTTAAATGAATTCGCAAATTCTGACATTAAAACCAGATGTAACTGACTTGTGGCCTGACTCTCTTTTTGTAAAAACAAAAAATTTCCTCAGCGAAGTCGTCAACCTGTCGCAACCCTTTCGAGCCCGACATTTTTTAAAACTAAAACGCGGAGTCACCACCAATCTTTTTTCACAGTGTGATTGGATCACCTAAAAACGGGTCATTTTAATGAAATCATTTTTGTTTTATTAAAACGAAGGTTTTGGTATGCGAAAACCACAAAAAACAGGTTTTGGAGTCGATTACGCGTGGGGAAGGATTAGCACCCCACAACGCCCAAAAACATGTACCTTGTCAGTTACAAAAGGTTTTAAAAGTTGGATTTTTCGAATTTACGTAGAGCTTGAAATTATTGTCCCTTTGTAAATTTAATTCTATTTTAACGGCCTTACTATTCGAAAAATGAACTCCAATCATCGCCAACACTTCTGGCGCTAACTCGTCATTCTTGTTTAGTAAGGCACCGCATTTAAATGTTTCTTTAATTAAACAAGCAAGCAAAGAAGCAATTAAAAAACACCAAGATAATTAAAATGTAAAGATTACATACATAAAAATGTGCAATAGAGTGTCATTTAACTTTAAGAGAAGTTTATCCTTCCCGATTCAGGTCAACACTTTTATTTATTTTTAGAACATTTTTTTAAAAAAAGATTTTTTTATTAATAAAAATGAATGTTTGTTTTTTAAATAGAAATTTTATTTATTTCGAAAGTGAGTGCCTAATTTGTGAGATTTTTAAAACTTATTTCTAAATTTTAAAAAGATTTAAGAAATGTGGCTTTAATGAATGTAATTGACCTAAAAAAGGTTTTAAGTATAAAACTCTTTCTTTTCTATAAACACAATTTCTTCTTCTTTTTAGAATCAAATGGATCAAACAAACTCTCTTTAGAAATAAAAAAAAAAGTTCTTGATAAGATCCTCTCTCTTTTTTTGAACAAAACAACCCCATAAAACACCCAAAAACGAGTCTTGATTCGAATAATCAATCGAGATTTCAACCAGCATGTAGTTGCATCATAACAAAGCAAAAGCAACGACCCAAATTAATTAAAATTGAAAATAAAAAACATGAATAAAAGAAGAACATCATACCTAGAGATATGGAAAATGCTTCCTTTAATTCAACAAATTCGGATACAAAGCTATTGGAAAATTCGGGCTTCTTACTTCTCCATTATACTGACAATTCTTCAAGCTTTTTCTTATAATTTTTCTAGTGTAATTCGAATCTTGAATGGTGTGTTACAATGGAAAAATGGGGTTTTATAGGGTTTCAAAACCTTGATTTACAAGGAAATTAGGGAGACAAAATCCTCAATTTTGGTTCGAAATCAGCCCTAAAATAACTCTTGATTGCTTGACTATCTCTATTAGCTCTGATTTCATCCGATTTGGCTCAAATTCAAATAAATTTGAGATGATTTTCTTCTAATTTCGAGCCTAGGGTTTGATCGCTTTCCCTTATTTTGCAAGTTGAATCGGCGACGGCAAAAAACAGTGGCAACGGTGTTGGATCGGTCGGGACGTGGCAGTTCAGCCAGTACCATCGGCAACAACTGCAGCGGCGTGAACGCTGGTAGAGGGGCTGCGGTAGCAGCTGGTTCGAAAGCATGGAGGTTTGGGGAGAAACCTCGCGCACGTGGCGGCGCGGGATCCTCCCCACCCTCTTTTTTTTTTTGCTTGATCCAATCCGGTCCCTTGATTTCTTTGCCCTAAATCCAAAGGCTATTGTTAAATCTGCACAAATAAAGATTAATTGGGTTTGTTGGGCCAAAAATTGATTTTTATTGTATCTTATATATTTAAAATATGGGCTCATTATTAATGGACACCTTATTTAAATCATATGGACCTTTTTATTATTTTTATTGGATTTCATCGATAGGACTAATAATAATAATTTAAAAAACGAAAATAATAAATTTAAGTGAAAATTCAGTAGCAACAGTTTAAATGATTCGATTTCATCTTGTCTTAATCACGTTTTAAGTAAATTCCAGCCACCTAGTGTCATAATTTAGTATTTTGGATTTTTAGAATAATTAATATTTGTGTTGTTTTCGCATGATAAGGTAACGTTTGGACTTATTTTGTACTTGTTGATTTGAGGCAAGGAATGAAGATTTGATGCCAAGATGAGGTACCTTACAATGTTGCGCATAATATCACAACATCAGAAGCGGTGATGTCGCCACATAACTCATTGCCATTTAGTGAGCATCACCCAGAATGTCACCACGTTACAAAGCTTGTCGCTGCATCATCGCAAGGAAAAATTATCAGATGAACTGTCTCACTATATTATCTATGATCTCACCCAATAATATTTTTTCATGTCATTTATTTTTAAGGTGATTTTTCACTTTTTTTTAACATGTAATCAAGGAGTAAGTAGTTATTTGGAAGTTACATTGACATATATGAATATTATTTAGAAGTTACACTGACATAAATGAATATTATTGGATGAAACCATAGATGGCGTAGTGAATCGGGTCCATCTAATAACTTCTCCACAGCAAAGGAGTTGAAGAGTTGAACATTTGCCTACATTCATGGACGGAACGGAGGTAAATGTCAGGTGGGAATAGTAGTTTTCAAATTTTGATTAGTTAATTGCATTTTAGGCCTTAATAGCTTTGAAACTATTAAAATTAAGTTTTTTGTCTCTTCCAAAAAAATTTGATTTTATAATTAATAAAATTAAACTTTAATATCTTAACTTTCAGGTTTAATTTTTCTTTAAGATGTTTTAATATTAAAATTAGAAAAACTAAACCTTAACAACTTTAATTTTTATGGTTTAATTATTTTTTAAGACCATAATTGATCTGTCTCCCTCTAATTTAATCCCAACTCTGTACTTTACTACAATGTTGCAACATTGCGTATTTGATGTCGCGACGTTGCTGAAATTCCAAGAGTCGAACATCAGAATATTATTGCCCGCAATGTTGAAACATTGATCCGGATCTACTTGAGATTGAGAATTACAAAGGGCAACCAAGCAGCATTCCGACATTTTTGTCATTTCACAATTCCTTGTCTTAAACAATAAATTAAGGCCCAACACCATTTATAAGGGACTAAAGTAGGGATTAGACATTTTTAGAGATCTAAACTTTGTAAATTTCAGAGTTTTGATTTTGTCTTTTTTTTTTGTTCTTTTAGTAAAGTGAATACTAGTGTGTAAATAGATTGAAACTTTAACATTTTAGGCTTATTGTAAGAGGAGTGCTTCGCTTTCAATTACTTGAGTTTGTATTGTATGAATTATGCTACCCAACAAGAAGATCCTCAAATCAAAATTAAAGACATATGGACTCAAAAGTCGATGATTATTCCTTCATTCTCGTGCACCATCAACTCCCTCGAATTTTCGTATTGGAATTATCACAATTTTGATCAATATCAACAAATTAGCAATTTAAAATCAAATTAGATTCCCATGTATTGTATATGTAAACAGTTTTTTCTTCTTTTTTTTAAAAAAAAAAGGGTTTTTGCTAACTTATTAAAGTTATTGCGTTGGCATTTTTAATGCATAGGAACTCGGGGACCGTAGTTGCCTAATTTAAGGTGTGGGTTTAGCTTATTTGTTAACATAAAAGAAAATTGAAACTGCTATCGAAGAGTATGGGATTAATCAATAAGCAAGGCTAGCCATAGCCAAACCAAAGTGCGTGGAATTTGGATTATTATAAGCCATGTCAACTAACTGATTTGCTCCAATCATCTCAACTTCAGAATCCAAACTAACACCCAAACCAAAAAAAAAAAAAAACTACTGACCATGCAAAATTAGGAGGCTTCAACTTCCTGCCACCCTAAATTTCCTGCAAAATAAATCACTACAAGTGAGGACAGTACAACAGAAAATGATGGCAATATAAAACTACACATCAAAATATTATGATACACGACAGTTTTACACCAACATTATGAAACTAGAATCAAGTACAGTTTGATAGAGCAGAACCATGCTAAAAGACCAATAATAGATAATCAGTAACCTTAAACAACCTTCAAGTTTGCTTACTAAGCTCTTTTGTGGCAGTTTTTGAATTGCTGTCCCTCGCCGTAAAAGAACTCATAAAACAAACCAGTTTTCTCAAAATCTAACAAAGGGTTTTGTCGGTACCACATATCGTGGGTGATTTTTCGAGAATTTTTCTATGCCTCCAATCAGAGCCCCAGGTTTTGATGCTCCACCCATTCCTACGTCACCTCTTTAGTCTGGCTTTCACAATGTTGCTAAAGAACAAGGGAACTATTTGGTTTGATACTCATTCTTTATAGGCAGTCAGCAGAGGCCAGAAAGAACTAAAAACAGTTACGCATCCCAGTGTTCGTTTTGAAAAGATGCGGGTATGAGCCTAGTGAAAACTGATATATATTCCGTTTAATCTTTATAATCGTAAACATCAATATAAATTTAAAACAAGGCAACCTAAGAGAATGATCTATAACCACGGTAACATAACAAATTAACAACACAAAATAGAGCATTTCTAGCAGAACATGATGCCCAATAGATAAAGCTTTATAGTGTCCAGGCCACACAAATGGTAAGGTAAATCATGTAAAATCAAATATAATACAAAAGGCAAATAAATTTCTAAAACTTAGACAATATAAACAACACATTTATGCATCCAATGAAAATAGTAGAATTATTAACTTGTGAAATCCAATCAGAGAAACAATACCTAAACAGTTACTCGTTTGCATGATGTGGCCACTGGCCATAGATTCATTCAAAGAGAAAAGCCTTTGAAAGCTGAAGCTCTATCACATTGGACGTCTATCCTGTCAAGCACCTTCGAAAAGCCAAAAGTTGAAGAAAGATCTAACGTGTTCTTTTCACTCACAGCTTCATCATATCTTTGACCACTATCATCTTCCATGCTACCAACATTACCAAATATGCTTCCAACAGGATGAATTATCTGGCCAAACAATTGAAATGAACTAACACCTACTTTGCTCGAGCTGCAACCAACATTTTCAGTAAATTCTGTGCTGAATGAAACCATGCTGCTCTGGCTATCTGGTGACAAGTTATCGGACTGTGAACTGCCAATGTTAAGCTCAGTGGATATCCTATTCAACTTGGGCAGCCAATAGTTGCAAGAGAAACTATCAATGGACATCATTGGGGTATTCTCACTAGCATAGTTGGTTGAACCTTGCATGTGAAAATGATTTTGCCTGGCTCCCTGCATGCCAGCAGGAAAACAATTGTAGTTCAACAGTGATGGATTCATGTACCTCATTGTTGAATTGGTTAACCCTGTCATAGGGAAGAAGATTTCTCCATCTGAATCAGCCAGCCCAGACTCCAGAGAAAGCTTGGACTTCTTTGCCAAGGGAAATGAGGAATGAAGCGGTAAGGAGGAAGCAATTTCGACTTGCCATGGACTCACTCTCCTTGCATTCTGGAGAACATCAGGATCATCCCATGCAACCTAATGATATATAAAGATAATGAAACCATGAGTCAGCAAAGGTAAAGTGGAAGATATTTTATAAGTAGCAAAATGGATAAAAACCTAATACCTCTCAAATACCTAAATGTAAGATTAAATAAACCACATCCCATCCTAGCAAAAAACTCAACCCCCAAATTGCGGCCTCTGAAAGAGAGAAAACATAGAACTAAGAAGAAACTATTCCGCCATTATTACTAGTCATAAACACCATGGATGAAAGTGCAGATGAAACCAGACCTCTATCAAACCACCAAAGGTTCACTAGTTCCCTACTAAGAAGGTCGGATTACACAGAGAGTACCACAAGATACATTTCAACCGAGCATCACAACTAAAAATTGCCAAATTGATGCAAACTGAAGTTATTAAACTATATTTTTCTTGTTAGTCAAGTGGCTAAACGTTTAAAACATAAGCACTTTATTCTTTTAACAAATATAAAGTAATCTTAGATTCACACACAACAAAATATCAAGACGAATATATAACATGTTACTCCTAAGGTGAAAGCACTACATAAAATGCCACTCAAAACTCACATGATACGCCACTCAGAAGTCAAACACAGCATATAAGAAAAGAACGAAATTGATGAAAATCATTCCCAATCTAAATCAATCACTAAAAATCTGAATTGCACCACCCCCAACGTTGTATCTTGACCAACTTTCTATGGAGACTAACTCCAAGATTTATTATACATTTTTTCTGGTTTCTGTATCTCCAATCTCATTAAAAGGTTAAATTAATGACTGTGATAACCTCGGTATAGAGCACTGGTTTTAGAGGAAAATAAGCAAAAACTAAGATATACGAAAGTAAAATGTAGCCTCGCTCCATCAATCTACCATTACAACTTGTTCTAAATACGTATTTTGACTTATCCAATTTTAGGTCAATGTTTTAATCATACAGAAAACTTGGTACCTTCTGGGTTAATAACCAATAAATTGCTAACGTTGAAGTTATACTTATCAGCAAATGCATTCTATTTAACAACCCCAATTCAAACTGAGTTCAAAGCAGTTTTACCAGAAGCATTCGCCAAGGAGAGGCAATCCAGGGGCCAGAATCCGATGAAGCAGCAGAAATAACAGTCCCTTGAAAGCAGGACATTCTCGAGGAATCCTCTGTTTCAACTGCCATCTTCACTCTGGTCCCAGCAGACCAGTATATACTGAGTCCAGCCTCCACCAACTCCGATCTCACGACGAAATCAGTCCAACCGGGCCGAGGATAGTACACAACCTCGAATGGCAACCCCTTCGCGGCCCTCTCTGCTGCTTCCGCAACCGCCTCAGCTGTCATCCTCCCCCTTCCTTCCTCTTTCATTGCTCCTCCGTCACTTGGCTCTCTCCACCTCCCAGAATCCCCTCCACCTTCTCCTTTCTTCATCGCCCGACGGACTCCAATAAACATTTTCCCATTTCCATCCCTCATGAAGACTACGGAATCTCCGGCGATGAGCTTCTTTTGATTAACGAATTTGCTCCATCCCGTAGTGAGCAGATGCCGACGCGGCGTTCCTCGGTAAATATGGCGAAACTCCCAAGTCCCGCCGCGAACGTCGGTGATG
Source organism: Hibiscus trionum (assembly GCA_030270665.1). Taxonomy (NCBI): domain Eukaryota; kingdom Viridiplantae; phylum Streptophyta; class Magnoliopsida; order Malvales; family Malvaceae; genus Hibiscus; species Hibiscus trionum. The sequence continues at coordinate 16,350,641 of BSYR01000013.1, forward strand.
GAGAGAGTCTGAACCGGTGGGTCAGCATTGTAGTCGAGAGGCGGAAAAATAGAGTCGGCGCAAAACCGCGGGACCGAGAATCCGCCGCCATTGTTAGCATCGGACGGCGTTAAAATCTTGGCAAACGATACGATCTTATCAGAATCTTCAACTTCACTATTATTGTCGAGAAATTGATTAGGAAGTCTAGAAGGTTGGACAGGGACGAGGAAGAGTTTCACGAAGACTTCGTCAGTTATGGGATCGGCGAGGCAATGAACGTCGGAGATAACGCAAGCGATTGCGGGCCTGGAGAGTACGAGAGAAGATAGTAACTGCACCGAACCGCAGGATTGTTCCACGTGTCCTTGAGGAAAGTAGTGAACTCTGGAGTTAACAGTGGGGATTCGAACGGAGGAGCCAGCGCAAGCTCGCCAGATCCTTAAATCGACGTGGCGGACCTCTGCAGTAGGCTGCCGTGGAGGCGGCATCGGTGGGCTTAGGGTTTTAAAAAAAGATATACAGAAAGTACGGTATGTTGAAAAAGGGCAGAATCGGGGGAAGAGAGTGAGGGTCGGAGACGCAGGCAGGAAACCAAAATTCTGTTAGCATCACCAAATATACTAATAGGGTATTCTTTCTTTTATTGCTTACAAATTTACAGTTTTAGCCCACGACCAACCTAAATTAAAACAGCTTCTACCCTCCTACCTCACTCTTCTACTCCATTGCGTGTTCTTCACTCGCTTTCTTTCTCTTTTTTTTTTATTTCCCTCTTGGTTCCTCTGGGATTTATCTTGATTAATCTAGACCGATTTACGTCTCACACCTGATTTTGATAGATGAATTTCTCATCAAAAAAAAATTATATGCACAAAGTATCAAACTCGCAACATACTTAAGCGATAATAAAATATATTTAATCACTTGCTCTCTTTTTTATTCATTCATAGTACTATTTATTTTTTGTTTATAAAACATCAAGTACACATAAGTTTACCATAAATCATAAATATTTGAATGAAAATTATATAATTTAAGCGAATTCAAATATTTACCATATATAATTTATTTTTACATTCTATTTTAAAAAGCACGGTTAAATCTAACAAATGGTATTAATAGGAAAAAAATAATATCCATTCTAAGAAATCCGAGTTCAACTCGTTTTGTCTGTAAAGTAAAGTGCGTGTGCGCTATAAAAGAGTTAAGAATATATATAAACAGATACTATCTTATAAAGCAGATGATGTTCATCCTAAAAGATACGGGTTCAAAAAGTTAAGAATTTGTATACCTTATAATTACCTTTAGACTATTAAAAAACACAATACTATTAATCCCGACTTCTATTCAAAACTGATAAAATCATTCCTAATTTTAAGCATTGAAATAAATAAAACATGAAGTTGCCATGTTGTCCTAGTATTAAAGTGCGAAAAAAAAATACCCTTTTAGGATTATTGCGAAAAGGAGTGAATGAGTCAATCTGTGCTGTTTTTTCTTATATGGTATTATCTCTTGTTTGTTTTGTTTAATTAATGTCCTATCAATACCGAACTCAACAACTCATTTTTATTTTTAATTTTTGGGTGTACTGTATTAGTAGTTTCTGAATTTTTATGACACTTTTAATATAAATTATTAAATTTTTAAAATTAATTTTTATTTATTTTTTACTACTATTACAGTTAATTTTCGTTAAAAATTGACGTAACACGTTAATTTTTCATTCTATTATAATTTTTTTCTTCTTCTTCTGGCCATCACACCGTAAACAAATGTTACACACAGAGAGGGTAACGTTATTCACCAAAACATCGCCGAAAAAATCGCCACAAAAGCCAGAAGACAAGCTGGCCAAAAAATTAGCAGGCGGTGGCTCTAAGTTTTGAAAGTTGCAACTTGCAATCCTACTTTTTTCACCATCAATACCAGCACTATATTTCTCTTCAACGTCATCGAGAGGCAACTGAAAATCATTTACAACACCTTCTCCACTATTTTTGTTTTCTGTTCATGTAATAAAAGCAAAAAGAAGTTACAATTATATACATTATTCAACCATTATAATTAAGAATTTATAACATCAAACATAATTAAGTGGAAAGAAATTAATTAAAACGCGTTGGGGTTAGTAGTTATTATCTCATTTGGAAATTATCGTATCAGCTAGCTAACATTTCGATTTTTAAATCATTTTTATTATAAAGCAGTAGATATTGATAATAACTTTTTTATTTATAAAAAAATATCTTTCAAAATATCTCTTTATAGGTTTGCCGCTAAACATGTAAGTTTAGCAGCAGCCAGACTCTCAGGGGCGGAGCTACATGGTTGGGGTCGATTTTTTTTCATATTTGTCTCTTATATATATATATATATATATATATATATATATATATATATATATATATATATATATATATTTAAAGTTTGATTTATTTGTAAATTTACTCTCACTTTTAAATATTTATGTTTTGTACCCACCAATTCTAAATCCTAGCTTCATCCCTCCGGCACTTGCTGCACAAATTCACACTACGTCTGAAAAGAACATCACTAACCTCACCATAACAAAGAAAAACACCACAGAATTAAAGTGCAGCAGAAATAAGAGGCTAAAATTCTGCAAAAGCACACCAGACCAAAACATATCTCCAGTACAAAAATCCGTTAACAAGACATTAATATCATGAACCATAACTTTTTTTGAGCGTATGAGCTGAAACTTCATTATTTAGAAAATAAGCAGTGTAAACTAATATTTAAGACAAAAATAATAAATAATTATAAAGTTTTACATTTTATATGGTTAAGATGTGTTTTTTAGGTAAGTCGACGTTTTAACATTTTTTTTCTTTCAAAAGCTTGTTTGAATACATGAAAAATAAAAATGTAGCAAAATGGAAGTTCTAAATATTAGTAGTAAATAATTTACAAAGAAAAGAGTGTAATACCGTTTTCTTTCTCTATTTTCAGAGCAACAGAAAGCTGAGTTAAAAAGAAGAACAGAAATGAAAAAGTGCAAATAAATGCTAACATTTAAAATATACTTTTTAGCAAACAGGGAGAGAAGGGAAAAGAAATGGCAAAATATAAAGAGTAAAAGGCATCCAGTTTCAAGGATAATTTTGAAGGAGACACGTTGTTTGGATTACGGGAAAATGAGAGAAAATAAAAGAGGAGAGGACGGGAGGAGATGATATTACTGCAGCGGAGGAGACTGATTTCTTTCTCGATGTATTGGGTGCCGAAAGAAGAAGAAGAAAAAAAAAAGAAACATGAGATTAGAGAGATGAAAAATATTATTTTATAATAATAAAAAAGTTAATATGTCACTTCATCTTCTTTTAATGATAAGTAACAACAGTAACTTAAATAAAAAAGAATTAAAAGTTTAATGACTAATAAAATTTTAAAATATCGATGACCATATTGAAAACGACTTAAAAGTTCACTGACTACCAATGTAGTTTACTCTCATTTTTTCATACGATTTTAAATAGAAGTGTGGGTATTAAATCGTAATTGTTAACTGATATAATAATTATATATTACAGGTTAATTAACTAAACCGTTAAGGCTAAAGAGTTTCGATTAACCGAACCGAACTATTAATACTAAACAGTTTTTATTAATCTAGCCGCTAAAAATGATGGTTATTAGTTAGCCGTTATTAAATTATTTATACATATATTTTGTTCACAAGATTGACTATGTCAATCTCGAGGCTTTCTTATAATATAATATTTATCAGAAAGATAATTTCATTGTTCTTAAATGAAACGGTGAATATGTGAAAAAAAAATTATAATAGGTTACATGTTAACATGTAACCGAACCATTAATAACAATTAGCCGTTAGCGATTAAAACGATCAACTGTTTCTTAGATTACTATTTAATAAGCATAATAACAGTTAATCGACTACTTAAACTAAAAGGTACTTAACTTACCCTAATTTTAGGCGACAAAACTTAACACTCATAGTGTTGGATTAAAATCCGCAAATGTGAGTACATATGTAAAATGTATGATGCTGTTATAAAGTATGACACAAAATTAAGTGACCAATTATGTTAGGCGTGTCATGGGTATTAAAGTGTAGATACCATAAGATATATTTATAATTCAACGAGGGACAAAGTTATAAATATTTAATAGTTGATTTAATAATCAATTGTATATAGAGGTAGTGGTCCCTAAGAAATAGGTTAACTTGTATCACTCTTGTCCCGTCAGAGAGATTTTACGGCAAGGGCTAACCCATCTTGTTGGAAGATTAATACCAAAGATTTGGGATTTCAACATGAAGATTTAAGGTTTTCAATCTATCGATTAATTCAGGTATGCTTCCGCATTCAGTTTATTGTTCTTGATAATTTGGCATGATAAATCTTGAGTTTAGATTTCATATCTATTATGGTTTGGTTCTAACAAGTGACATCAGTACCTCGCCGTGTTGAATCATTGAGAACTGATTAATTTTATATATAGGGTAAACTATACCAATGACCACCAAATTATAGGGTTGGTGTCGATTTGACCACTATATTTTTAATTGTGTCAAATATACCACTTAACTATTTAAATGGTTCCAATTAAGCCACTCGCACTTAAAAAATGAAAAAGTTGACGGAACTGTTAAAAAATTAATATAATTACACATTTAGTCCTCTATATTTATCAACATATCAATTTAGTCCTAATTTTAATCTAATAAAATAAATTAATTATTCAATAAGATGGTGACACGTGTCACCACCTTATTGGAAGTCTTTAATTATTTTTATTTAATTTATTTAATTAATTTTTCACCTCCAATCAGGTGGTGACACGTGTCACAACCAATTGGAGGTAGAAAAATGCTAACATGTAGATTACTTCTAGAAGGAATCAAACATGAGACCTTAGAATGCAAGGGGCGGGTGCTTGCCACTAGGCCAATCACTTTTTTGTGCTATGAGAGACAATCTTTGATATATATTTAAATAGTATTTGTGCCCAGAAAAATTGAAGAAGAAAAAATGATGTTAGGTGGATTCAAACTTGAAACATTAAAGTGAAAAATCACATATGCTTACCACTAAGCCAACCTTATTTTCATAATATAAAACCCAACATTTAATATATGTCATATATGGATTTTCATTTAGTCCGTAAATATCTGAAATTTTCTCTCTTCCATCTGGGGAAACGCCCTCCTGCAGTTTCCTTATCATAGCAAATTTGAGTACTGAATCTTTCCCGGGCACAACCTTCCCAATTCCAGATTCTGCAGAAGAAACCTCAGGAAATCCGTTCCTATATGTGGTAAGATTTTTCCAAAATTTAGCAAAATATCCAGCTGCAGCTGCCACAACAAACAATGAATCCATTTCTGCTCGTCCACGGAAATTTCGAAAACTACCCGAGGTTGACACCACAAAAGTTGACCTTTATATCAATCCTCAACATCCAAAACCTCAAAGCAAAAATTTCCAAGAAGCTCAACATGGAAAAGAAAAATACGGTCTCTCAAGTTAAACAGCCTTTAGCACTCCAACACAACAGTTAACTAACTAGAGACTGAAACATCGAAACCTTCTTGAATTACAAATCTGACACCTGAAACAAACTTTATCCTTTGTCTCCCTGAACCTAAATTCTCATAAAACACAAAGCAATGTGCAAAGCTAATATGAAAATTCCTACAACAATCCCAAAAATTTACAAAGAAACTTGATATCAAATAAGCCAAATAGAAAACTAAAACTACAAACAAATATCATTTTATTCAATCTACAATTTTCAGGCAATCAAACACTACATAAACAAGAGCACCCTAAATAACTGTGTAGAACTAATGTTTTGATATAATAATTGAAAAATATTTTGGACTAAGTTAAAAAGAATTCAAAACTATTTTCAAAGTCCAAATAACTTGAAACTATGTTTAGGGGATTTTTTCCAGAGGTTTTTACATGTTTTCAAAGCCAAACTAAACAACTAAGTTAAAAAGAATTCAAAACTATTTCCAAAGTCCAAATAACTTGAAACTATGTTCAGGGGATTCTTTCAGAGGTTTTTACATGTTTTCAAAGCCAAACTAAACAAAACCTTCCATGCGTTTCGAAACACCTAGGGATGTTTCGATACGGGGTCATCCAATGTCAAAACGTTTCGATACGAGTTTCGAAATGGGTCCTTTCTGAAAGAGGATTTTGCCAAGCGTTTCGATACGCCTACGTGGCATCGACCACAACGGTCATAAACCCCAACGGCTATTTCCCAACTAACATTTAAATGCAGATCGTTTCGGTACGGTACTAGGCGTTTCGATACGACCAACAATGTTTCGATACGGGTGTTGCAACAGCTCTTTCTACTTGAAGAGTGTATCGAAACGAATTCGAGTGTTTCGATACAAGTAGCAGCAAAACTGCATTTATGGTGGGAATTTATGTCTCCAATGGCTCCAATTCAACCTCAACGGCTAGTAACGACTACAAACTCATTAAGGAGTATAAAAGGGACCTCCAAGCATCAAGATATGGTTAATGCTTCAATTGTCAATCAACAAATGATCAAGAATTGTCTTTGTACTTAAATTGTCATTTCTTTGTATAGACAAACACTAGTGAGCCAAAACTGTCAAATTTGCTCAAGTGTTTTAGGTTTTGGGTGAGAGCTTATTTGTGCAAACAATCACCTATTAGAGGGATTTAAGTTTTCTTATCTTTTCTCATTGTAAAGAGGGTTTGATCAAGGCTTTGGGTAGAAAGCTTGATCGGTGTATAAGGGTTTTCCCCTAAGCCTAGAAAAGGGGACGAATCAATAGTGGATTGATTAGAAATCCTTAGTGGGAAGCTAAGGTAGTGGATGTAGACCTTGGTTTGAAGGTTGAACCACTCTAAAATCATTGTGTCATTTATCTTTTAGCTTCCACACCACATCCACCAAAAATTCCACTTCTCCACCACTTGGTGAGCAAGATCGGTTGAAGGAATCGAGCACCTTAAAACTCAACAATTGGTATCAGAGCTTGGCTCAATCGAAGAGGATTAACATCCTATTGAGAAGATCCGGCAAGCTCGGTCACCATTTCACACAACCGGCTCAATGGCGCAATCCATCGACAAACCGCCCTTCTTCGACAAAACTCACTATGCCCATTGGAAGACAAAGATGAAGTCCTTCATCAAGTCCAAAGACTACAAGCTATGGGACATAGTTGAAGATGGTCCGTTCGTGCCTCAACGAAGCAAAGCAGAGTGGAGTGCTGACGATCGCAAGAAGATTGAGCTAAACTGCAAAGCCTTGCACATCCTCTTTTGTGCATTTGGCCCAACCATATATGAGAAGATTTCTTCTTGTGAGAGTGCCAAGAAGGTATGGGACAAGCTTGAAGTCACATACGAGGGAACAGATGAAGTTAAGGAGACCAAGATTGGGCTCCTCACCTTAGAGTATGAGAACATCAAGATGGATCTGGAAGAAAACATCGAGAAGATGTTTGATAGGTTCTCCACTATCACCAATGCTCTCAAAGGCTATGGAGAAGCCATCCCGAAGGAAAAGCTTGTCCAAAAGCTCATCTACTCACTTTACGAGTCATTGGACTCAAAGAGGACCGCCATCATCGAAGCCAAGAATTTGAAGACCTTGAAGCTAGATGAACTCATGGGGTCACTCCTTACTCATCAAATCTGAAGAAGAACAAAGAAGATGAGAATAAGAGGAAAGAAATTAGAGCTATGGGAGAGAAGAAGCTCAAGGGGCTTGACATCAACACCAATGTCATCGCTCTCAAATCCTCCACTTGCCATCATGTTGATTCAAGTGAAGAGGAGGATGAAGAAGAAGAGATAGTTCATCTCTTCAAGAAGTGTGCCCTATTCATGAAGAAAGCCTTGAGAGAGCTTGAACGAGAATCCATAAAAAAGAAGAGGGTAAGTACTTCAAGCCATAAGAAGAAGACATATGTGGCTACTTGGAGCGATGAGGACTCCACCGACGATGAACAAGCCAACCTTTGCCTTATGGCCATCGAAGAGTATTCAATGGTAACTTCTAATTCATCTACTTCATGTTCTTACTCTTTTGATGAATTACAATATGCCTACGATGATTTGGTTTTAGAGTTTAAAAATCACATTTTGAAAAACAATAAATTGATTTCAAAGTTAAAAATTCAAAATGATTTGATTTCTAAAACCAAACTCAAACTTGAAGCAAAACTCGAAGAGTTTGAACAAAAATGTTTTGATTTGCAAAATTTGCTTCAAAAAGTTCAAGAAGAAAAAGATTTGATTTCCAAAGAGCTTGAAAAGAAAAATAGTTTTGGAAAATCAAAATTTTATATAAGACAATCTAGTGCCCCTAGATTTGTGAATGGTAAATGTTTTAGAAGTATTTGGGTCCCAAAAGGACGTAGTACTTCAACTAAAAATGATGAAATTTAAAAATGGATTCCTAAGGGGACTAAATTTTGTGCTACTAACGTTTATGGATTTAAAGCAATTTGGATACCAAAAATCACTTGATTGCCTTTTGCTAGGTGTGATGGAGAGTGATCAACAAGTCAAACTTTGAGGGGGAGCTCCATGCACACAAGGAAGAACACTTGAAGAAGGAAGACTTCACATCCTCCCTTGGGTTCAAGTGTGGTAATATCTAGTTGTTTTTTGCTTTTATTTGTTTTACTTTTCATTTATTTCAACTAGATGATCATATATGTTGGACTAACACTTTTTTTATGCTTTGAGTAAGGGGGAGCCATTTTAAAACCAAAATCTTAATTGTCATTTTTTTTACTTCTATTGTTATTTTGAACTTAAAAGTTTTTTTTAATTCCTTTTGATATAACAAAAATGGTGAGAAATGTGGTTTGAAAAATTGAATTTTCAAATGAATAAGGGGGAGCTTTAATTGATTTCATATCTTTAATCTCTTATTCACATTTTTAAACTTAAAGGGGGAGAATCACAAACAATTTTTCAAGTTAGTTTTATTATATCAAAAAGGGGAGATTGTAAAACTAATGTTTTGATATAATAATTGAAAAATATTTTGGACTAAGTTAAAAAGAATTCAAAACTATTTCCAAAGTCCAAATAACTTGAAACTATGTTTAGGAGATTTTTTCAGAGGTTTTTACATATTTTCAAAGCCAAACTAAACAACTAAGTTAAAAAGAATTCAAAACTATTTCCAAAGTCCAAATAACTTGAAACTATGTTTAAGGGATTTTTTCAGAGGTTTTTACATGTTTTCAAAGCCAAACTAAACAAAACCTTCCAAGCGTTTCGAAACTCCCTAGGTGTTTCGATACGGGGTCTTCTAGTGTCAAAACGTTTCGATACGGGTTTCGAAACGGGTCCTTTCTAAAAGAAGATTTTGCTAAGCGTTTCGATACGGGTTATGCCATTTCGATACGCCTACGTGGCATCGACCATAACGGTTATAAACCCCAACGGCTATTTCCCAACTAACATTTAAATGCAGATCGTTTCGATATGGTACTAGGCGTTTCGATACAGGCATTTCTATACGGCCAACAACATTTCGATACGGGTGTTGCAACGACTCTTTCTACTTGAAGAGCGTATCGAAACGAATTCGAGCATTTCGATACGAGTAGTAGTAGAACTGCATTTATGGTGGGAATTTATGTCTCCAACGACTTCAATTCAACCCCAACGACTAGTAACAGCTACAAACTCATTAAGGAGTATAAAAGGGACCTCCAAGCATCAATATATGGTTAATGCTTCAATTGTCAATCAACAAATGATCATGAATTGTCTTTGTACTTAAATTGTCATTTCTTTGTATAGACAAACACTAGTGAGCCAAAATTATCAAATTTGCTCAAGTGTTTTAGGTTTTGGGTGAGAGCTTATTTGTGCAAACAATCACCTATTAGAGGGATTTAAGTTTGCTTATCTTTTCTCTTTGTAAAGAGGGTTTTATCAAGGCTTTGGTTAGAAGGTTGAACCACTCTAAAATCATTGTGTCATTTATCTTTTAGCTTGCACACCACATCCACCCAAAATTCCACTTCTCCACCACATGGTGAGCAAGATCAGTTAAAGGAATCGAGCACCTTAAAACTCAAAAAACTGTAAAAAAATCAATTGGAACAAACTATATCAGCTTCCTCAGTCTATAATAAAAAGAGAATCGAACATATATCATAAACGACAACAGCCAAAATAACTGTCGGTACTCGGGAAACCCAAAATTTATTCAACCGAAAGCAAATTACAACCAAAACCATAAATGAACGAAATCCCATTTCTTGAGACAAACATCTTATATGTCAACAAAAACAACAACAACCTCAAAAGAAATACCAGTTCTGAAAACGATGTGAAAATCCAAGCTTTACCCATTTGAAAACAATCTAAGAAAGAAAATGCAGGTTTAGTGGTGTGATAAGTTTTTTTTTTCTTACCACTAAAAAGGTCCCCGCTTTTTTGAAAACATTTAATTAAAACGAAATTTTTAAAAAATTCGAGCTTTAGAGAAAAAAACCCTTTAAAATAATTCTTTTTCGGTTGGAGTCGCCACCGGCCATTAAGGTAGGCCGGACACCTTAAAAACAAAACCAGAGATTCATTTGGAAGGGTTCGGGAGTTGGTTACATGTGGGGAAGGGTTAGCACCCCCATCACGCCCGGAAATCGGTACCGAAACAATTGTTGTCTTTAAATTGATGGAAATTATTTGAAATATAAAATAAATTTAATTAGGGGTTCTTAATTGAAAATTGGACTTTAATCGTACGAGCTTTAACAAATTGACGGTTTCAAATTAATTTTCCATTTAATTAAAAAGGATGACGGTACACCGGACCAAAGACTAAACCGACATCAAATAAGACTGACTGCCGTGTTAGTTTAGGGTTCGGATCCCGTACGTCACCTTTATGCATGATGCGAGTAATTAAAGAATGATGTCATGGTCTTGTCCGTTTTAATTATTTACGGGTTTACCTTTAGACGATTCAAATTAATCTGAATATTCGAGGAGTATCCAATAAGCTAGGATATTCGACCCAAATACGCGAATTAATAGGTATCTCCGTTTTATAATTAATACTAATTATCATGCAAATTTAAACATTAAGGAGTCACATGGATGACAATTAAAATGCATGTCACAAAAAACATATTCAAACATCATTAAAACAAATAGGCATGCCACATTAAAAAACATATATGCACATACTAACATAAACAATATGGCAAAACATAAATTCGATGCAAATAGGTAACATGCATGTATAACAAAAAAAAACATAATAAAATGCTAAATAAAAATAGAGCAAACTGGTAGGGACCGCAATAGTAATAACACCATAAAAGAAAACTGATTGAAAAAGCAAAACATGACTCGTTTGAAAAGACTCGAAAAACCATAAGGACCAAAGAGGTGATTTGACCACCCGAAAGTGGATTAAAATCAACCAAAAACGCCACGGGGACGAGATTGAAAATAGTTGAAAAGACGCAGGGACTACGGTAGGGGTTTTAAAACACGGAAACCCTGCCCGCGTAATTACAAAAACACGGAGGGATTAAAATGGTGATTAAACCAATTTAAACACTCCAAAAAGCTATAAGATCCGGATTAAAACAAAACTCAACCCTTTTTTATTTTCATTAACCCTAAACCTATATAGAGCCCTTACCCTCTCTCTGAAAAGCCGTCACCATCACCCACTCCGGTCGCCGTTGTCGACGCCGAAACCCTTAAAGAATTTCAAAAGCCCTTTTTTGACTCTTTGAAACCCCTAAAAAAAGAAGCCCTTCATTCGTGAAACCCAAAACCCCAAAAACCTTTTCAAAATCATTTTTTAGTTTCAAAACCCAAAACTTTTTTGAAAACCCTCTTTTGCGTTCACTCCCCACCGATTCACCACTTATGGTCTCGGAAGAGACCACATGGCTTGTCACCGGCGAGGGGAAACGACGCGATGCAAAGGTAAGAAAGAAAACCCTAGAGTTTTTTCTTTTTTTATTTTACGATTCGAAATGAAAAAGGGGAAGGCGATAATACCTCAGAAAACGTTGAGGTTTCAGCTTTGTATTCTCTGAAAATATTTTAATTACAACTTTTCTCTCTGAAAAGCTTCCTCTCTCCTAAAAAAACCCTCCTTTTACATTGCATGTTTTCGGGTATTATATAGCCCGAGAAATTACACATTTTTTAATTACATGTAATTTTCTAAAATCTGCTGTCGGTTGCTGATTTCTGTTGGTATTCGTCTGCTTGTGATTCTGATTTTTTTGCCTCTGATTTTTGGTATTTTGCGCGTTTTGCCTCTAACGTCCTTTGGTTTTTGTTTGCATATGAGGCCTTCGTACGAGGGGGGACCAGAGGAGGCCGGCCGGACGACGTGGAGTAATCCGTGCCATCGATAGGGATCTGGAGAGACTCGGGCGTGCCTCGTACGCGTGTGTGAAGGAGACAGACGGTCCCGCGTGGACCTCACGCGCGAGGTAGGTTGCTCCTGGCCCTCCGATCGTGCTCGATCTAACGACCTTGGTCGATGCGGCGCCCAGACTCGGGGAGGGCTTCTAGGGCTTCTTGGCTGAAGTCAGATCTGGACCATTAGATCTATCCCTGATCTAACGGCTGGGATTGGGCGGCTGCAAAACATTAGGAGATGATGCATTAGGTTTTTTTCTTCTGATTAAGGCTTAATTATTTGGGCAAACGGGCCTTGTACCCTGATATATAAATAATAATAATTTTGTTGGGTTTCAATATGTAAACGGACTCTCATAAATAAATTGGGCTTTTATTATTTAATTGGGTCTTTATTTATTTTAGGCTTAAACGTCAGATAGGTGCCCAAACTATACTCTTTTTTCCAGTTAGGTGCCTAACGTTTGTTTCGGGCCACTTAGGTGCCCAACGTTTCATTCCGTAACCCATTTAAGGTTTTAGCCGTGACGGACGTTAAAATTTTCCGTTAAGGGACACGTGGCACATTTTTAGTGCTTCTGATATTAAAAATAATAAAATAAATTAATTAAATTAATTAAAAATAAAATTAACCCTTAACCCATCTTCTTCCTCATCACCATTCCCCCTCTTCCCCCTTCAGTTAATAAAATAAAATTAACAAAGGCTTGTTCAGATATTCACTCCATTTCATTTCTTCCGCTTGGTTTTCCATCAATCCCCAAGAAAACCCGTTGTTGCTTTGCAGCTCAGCGCTGGATGCGTACGTTGCCGCCATTGAAGGACCATCGAAGAGGAATGCAGTTGTCAATGGTGGCAGAAGGGTTGAACTCGAAGAAAACTCAGTGCTGATATCGAAAGCTTTGGTGGTTTGGTTGAACCAGTGAGTCGGAACATAGTTTTGTTGCTTCATATCAAAATGACCCACCAAATCAGATGGCTAAGTCTTGCAACTGGGTTTAAGGTTGTCGGTTTTAAGGCTCAGTTCATTAGATGTCGGTTGAGTCTTGTTGCTTTCTTCACCATTTTCGACCTCCGAGAGCGGCTTGTGCGTGACAGGGTCGATTCCCCAGCTATTTGTGACCACCTGAACAAGACCAAAACAATTCTTACACAGCTCTGCAATAAAAACACACACGAGATAAATACAATAATAATAATAATAATAATAATAATAATAATAATAATAATAATAATAATAATAATAATATTAATCATACCGATTCCCCAGAACTGCATGAAGTTCAATTATCATACTTTCCTCTTCCTCAGAGAATGTGTCTCTCTTTAAATCAGGCCTCAAATAATTAATCCACCTTAATTTGCAACTCTTCCCACACCTCTGCAGATTTGCAGATCTGCAAATTAATCCACCTTAACCGGCCCGGAAGAAACTGAAGGGGGAAGAGGGGGGATAGTGATGGGGAAGAGGATGGGTTAAGGGTTAATTTTATTTTTAATTAATTAATTTTATTATTTTTAATATCAGAAGCACTAAAAATGTGCCACGTGTCCCTTAACGGAAAATTTTAACGTCCGTCACGGCTAAAACCTTAAATGGGTTACGGAATGAAACGTTAGGCACCTAAGTGGCCCGAAACAAACGTTAGGCACCTAACTGGAAAAAAAAGGTATAGTTTGGGCACCTATCTGACGTTTAAGCCTTTATTTTAATATGCATTTTTATATATATATATATATATATATATATATATTGTATCTTCAGATTCGATCCAAAGCAATTAATAGTAATAATAATAATAATAATAATAATAATAATAATAATAATATACGGTAATAATATAAATAACTATAATGATAACATAGTAATAATAGGTAATAATAATAATATAATAAGTAATACTAATAATAATAGGTAGTAAGTAATAATGATAATAATAATAATAAATAATATGATAGATAAATATAGCAATATTAATATTTGATAATGGATAATAAGCAATAATAATATACGATAATAGTATATATAATAGTAAATAGTAATAATAGATATTCTAATAGTAATAATATATATATATATACTTTTTTTGTTTTCCTTTTTTTTAATTTTTAATTTTTATCACAACATATATATATATATATATATATATATACATATAATTAACAAAAGTATCAAAGCCCATTACTAAAAAGAAAAGAAAGTGGGTTTAACACCCCAGAAAAAATAGGTGATTACAGCTGCCCCTTTGCTTATACTTGTGGAACAAGAATAAAGCAAAGGCCATAAGCACCAATTTTATCCGACTTCCCTGTTTGGATTCCGAGTCACCATGCACTTGAACTATCGGCGGTTCGAAAGTTGGTACGGGAAAATACAAGGGTCGCGGAGGCTTGAAGCTGCTCTTCTCATTTCAACATTCTTCAACCCTTCGAGGTCCGAACAAAAAGTAAAAGCTCCATTCTCAAAGTGTCCGAACGGATAAGCGGATTCCATTCTCCAAAAGCCCGAACGGATAGGCGGGTTCCATTCTTCAAAAGCCCGAACGAATTGGCGGGTTCCATTCTCTAAAAGCCCGAACGAATAGACGGGCTCCATTCTCCAAAAGCCTGAACGGATAGGCGGATTCCATTCTCCAAAAGCCCGAACGGATAGACATGTTCCATTCTCCAAAAGCCTGAACGGATAGGCGGATTCCATTCTCCAAAAGCCCGAACGGATAGGCGGGTTCCATTTTCTAAAAGCCCAAACGGATAGACGGGTTCCATTCTCCAAAAGCCCGAACGGATAGGCAGGTTTCATTCTCCAAAAGCCCGAACGGATAGGCGGGTTCCATTCTCCAAAAGCCCGAACGGATAGGCTTGTTCCATTCTCCAATAGCCCGAACGGATAGGCGAGTTCCATTCTCCAAAAGCCCGAACAGATAGGCAGGTTTCATTCTCCAAAATCCCGAACGGATACGCGGGTTCCATTCTCCAAAAGCCCGAACAGATATGCAGGTTCCATTCTTCGAAAGCCTGAACGGATAGGCAGATTCCATTCTCCAAAAGCCCGAACGGATAGGCGTGTTCCATTTTCCAAAAGCCCGAACGGATAGGCGGGTTCCATTCTCCAAAAGCCCGAACGGATAGGCAGGTTCCATTCTCCAAAAGCCCGAACGGATAGGCAAATTCAATTCTCCAAAAGCCCGAACGGATAGGCGGGTTCCATTCTCCAAAAGCCCGAACGGATAGGCGAGTTACCTTTTACTGGAAAAGCTTTAATATACCTATCACAAGTAGGTAAAAATGATATGATGATGTGAGTTAGCATGCCCCTAATCCTAGGGATGCCTAACTACAAATGATGCATGAATTATGACATCAAAATCGCTCAGACGCTTTCACTCTCCGGATTGGTCCATCTTGACCTTCTTCTTCTTCTTAATATCTTCTGGCTTGTTCGTCCTTGCCAAATCTCAATCTTTTGATCTCTTCTCGAAAGATAACTGCTGACTTTCGCTG
Source organism: Hibiscus trionum (assembly GCA_030270665.1). Taxonomy (NCBI): domain Eukaryota; kingdom Viridiplantae; phylum Streptophyta; class Magnoliopsida; order Malvales; family Malvaceae; genus Hibiscus; species Hibiscus trionum. The sequence goes on from BSYR01000013.1 coordinate 16,366,540, forward strand.
GTTAGACTGGACATAACACTTCTCGTAATGCTCGTTCTCGAAACATTGCCCCCTACTTAAACTGGGTGTTCAACTATTCTCGACGACTTTTCTCTCTTCTCAACATTAGGGGGAAACACGTGCCCCCAAGCCCCTGAACTTTTCTACTAAGTTTATTAAGGTCTATTTCATTTTCTGAACCCATCAAGGCATTTCGAAAGAAATTCGCTTCAAGTCTCTGAACTGTAGTTTGTAGGAACTTACTACAATCCTCACCATAGCCACTGACAAGCTGTCATTTGTATTCATGGCATTGCATTCTAAACTTTATCCCCGAAGCAATGGGAAAAATTATTGTGTGTTCACAAAAAGATTTAGATTGCATATTCTAATTTCAAAGCGAGATGCATTTTTGAAAACTAGACTTTCTTTCTAGATTATGGATATATCAAGCTAGATTAAATACCCCGAATATCAAGTGCACGAACGACACTACCATGGCTTACCAAGGATTGCCTTAAGCAACATGCGTCTAGAAGACCTCGAAAACTGAGATGATGTCTGAAGATGTGGAATACTCTCCGAGCTATTTCAGCTTTTTAATCAATTAGACTTATCTTCTATAGGCTTCCCCTTTTATCATTATTACTTTGTCTCAATTCTTTATGATTTGGGGAAGTCAACTCATCACATTTCTTTGGCTCGAAATAAATGATGGAGCAAACAACAAAACCCCGAGCTACTCGGCATTGTCATGATTTGAAAATATTACCATCACTCATGTAGCTAAAGTGAATGGTGCATAGCAACCTTATTGGTCTTTTGCTACAGCGGAGTGCCCCAAAAATTCCACACTCGTATCCGAAAATGCCTATTACCAAGCTTCGAACATTGGAGTGCTTTTGTTACGCTTTTATTATTCTCGAATTTTCTTCTTTTCTTTTTTTTCACTTTTCACTTTTCACTTTTTCTTTTTTTTTCTCTTTTCCTCTTTCTCTCTCTCTCTCTTTCTTTTTCATTCTTCTTCTTTTGTTCTTTTCTCTCTTTTTTCTTTTTCTTTATTCTTCTTTCTTTTTCTTTCTTTTTCTCTTTTCTTTTCTTCTTTTAGCACAGAAGATTTCTTGTTATTCTCCCGAAGGTCCTAATTCTATGTGTACTTAATTAGATGACCAAATTAACTCGGAGTGTGAACCACATGTTCATCATCTTCACAACTTTCGATTTCCACTAGACACAGGTTGCTCGAAATCAAACTTTGGGGTCAAGGTTAATGTCCCTTGTGCAATTGATATACGGGGACTCAATAGACAAATATATACACACAAAATGAAAAGGCAATTGAAACATAATGCATCCTTTCATTGAAATTTAAACATGCAATCTTAGGCCATCCATTACTTGGATGCATAAAACTCTTGACTACTGCTAGGCTGGCCATCCATCCCACCCCTTAAGCTTCTTCGAGGAACTCAACCTCCTTATTGTCCATCAATTCCTGAACCAACTGCTTAAATTCTGGACGAATCTGAATCTCGTGCCCCACAGTCTGATGGTACTCACAAAAGGATTCATGGCCATCATATGCCCTCTTCGGACCATTCTCAAATTGGCTTCTAACTTAGCAAAACTCTCATCCATTTGCTTCCTTTGGCGGCGAGTAAAGTGTGGGTGCGGAATCTTCGGTAGTCATGAATAGTGTCATGACCCCGAGCAATTAATCTCATGACTTAATGATGTAATGCATGAAATGTCGAATGCATGACAGAAGCAAATGATTTAAGGCAACAAATTAAAAAAGGAATCAAATGCAAGGAAATGTTGATTCGACGAACATCCTCATCAAACAACTTTTCATAACGGAGATCAAGTCTTGTTAAAATGAAGCAAGAAAATAAATACATTTTGCCCCCCTTTAAACTAGGGTTCCGGAAACTCCGTTGCTACGGACTCTCTCTCCCGTTGTGAAAGTTTTCAAATTTAGACTGTTCTCGAATCAACACTTCGTATGAAAATGCGATGAATATGCACAAATAAGCAAAACAAGGCAAAAAGGAAACTGGATTAGTAACAACAATAATGGAGACTAAATACAACTAACAAAAGGAAACACATCAAAGCATATTAACAAAGCAAGACCTACTAGCATGAATTCTAATTCTACGGTTATCCGCATGGCTCTAGTCGGGGTGGGCTTCTTAGATTCTCACACATGTGGTTCGGTTCTAACAAGGGTACCCGAACCTATCTTATCACCTACTAAGGTAACAAGAACCCCAATTCTGGCCCATTACAAGCTTACGATTTGGTTTCGGTTCGAGGGAAAGCACAACCTAGTGACGTGGAGGGCTGCTCACATGTCAAAGGCGTGGATTTCGGAAGTGAATTACCGACCCATGGAGGGATGCTCACGTGGGTATGGGCGTTTCAATCCCACTTAAGGGACAAAGCTCGGGTATATAGCTTAATGATCGTGATGCAACACATGTCGGTGATTCCTTTGAAATTAAATGAAAAATTAATTCAAAGACCACTAATTATCGAAGCTCGTGTAATTAAAGTTCTATTTTAAAGGAAGAAACACCTAGCTAAAGTCAAATTAAATTTAAAAAATTTCCATCATTAAAAGCAACAATTATTTCTTTGGCTTAACTCTCTTTTGTTTTCAAAAATAAAATTCTCCCAGCGGAGTCGCTAGACTGTGATAAGGTTTTTTTCTTACCACTAAAAAGGTCCCTGCTTTTTTGAAAACATTTAATTAAAAGGGGGATTTTTAAAAAATTCGAGCTTTAGAAAAAGACCCTTTAAAATAATTCTTTTCGGTTGGTGTCACCACCGGCCACTCAGGTAGGCCGGACACCGTAAAAAAAAACCAGAGATTCGTTTGAAAGGGTTCGGGAGTTGGTTACGTGTAGGGAAGGGTTAGCACCCCCATCACGCCCGGAAATCAGTACCGAAACAATTGTTGCCTTTAAATTGATGGAAATTATTTGAATTTAATTAGAGGTTCTTAATTGAAAATTGGACTTTAATCATATGAGCTTTAACAAATTGACGGTTTCAAATTAATTTGCCATTTAATTAAAAAAGATGACGGTACACCGAACCAAAGACTAAACCGACATCATATAAGGTTGACTACCGTGTTAGTTTAGGGTTCGGTTCCAGTACGTCACCTTTATGCATGATGCGAGTAATTAAAGAATGATGTCATGGTCTTGTCCGTTTTAATTATTTACGGGTTTACCTTTAGACGATTCGAATTAATCCGAATATTCGAGGAGTATCCAATAAGTTAGGATATTCGACCCGAATACGCGAATTAATATTTATCTCCGTTTTATAATTAATACTAATTATCATGCAAATTTAAACATTAAGGAGTCACATGGATGACAATTAAAATGCATGTCACAAAAATCATATTCAAACGTCATTAAAACAAATAGGCATGCCACATTAAAAAACATATATGCACATACTAACATAAACAATATGACAAAACATAAATTCGATGCAAATAGGTAACATGCATGTATAACACAAAAAACATAATAAAATGCTAAATAAAAATAGAGCAATATGGTAGGGACCGCAATAGTAATAACACCATAAAAGAAAACTGATTGAAAAAGCAAAACGGGACTCGTTTGAAAAGACTCGAAAAACCATAGGGACCAAAGAGGTGATTTGACCACCCGAAAGCGGATTAAAATCAACCAAAAACGCCACGGGGACGAGATTGAAAATAGTTGAAATGACGCAGGGACTACGACAGGGGTTTTAAAACACAGAAACCCTGCTCGAGTAATTACAAAAACACATAGGGATTAAAATGGTGATTAAACCAATTAAACACTCCAAAAGCTATAAGATCCGGATTAAAACAAAACTCAACCCTTTTTTATTTTAATTAACCCTAAACCTATATAGAGCCCTCACCCCCTCTCTAAAAAGCCGGCGCCGTCACCCACTCCGGTCGCCGTTGCCGGCGCCGAAACCCTAACGAATTTCGAAAGCCCCCTTTTTTGACTCTCTAAAACCCCTAAAAAAAGAAGGCCTTCGTTCGTGAAACCCAAAACCCCAAAAACCTTTTCGAAATCATTTTTTTTGGTTTCAAAACCCAAAATCTTTTTGAAAACCCTCTTTTGCGTTCACTCCCCACCAATTCACCACTTATTGTCTCAGAAGAGACCACAGGGCTTGTCACTGGCGAGGGGAAACGACGCGATGCAAAGATAAGAAAGAAAACCCTAGACTTTTTTATTTTTTTTATTTTACAATTCGAAATGAAAAATGAAAATGGGGAAGGCGATAATACCTCAGAAAACGTTGAGTTTTCAGCTTTGTATTCTCTGAAAATATTTTGATTACAACTTTTCTCTCTGAAAAACTTCATCTCTCCTAAAAAAAATCCCCTTTTACATTGTATGTTTTCGGGTATTATATAGCCCGAGAAATTACACAATTTTTAATTACATGTATTTTTCTAAAATTTGCTGTCGGTTGCTGATTTCTGTTGGTATTCGTCTGTTTGTGATTCTAATTTTTTTGCCTCTGATTTCTGGTATTTTGCGCGTTTTGCCTCTGACGTCATTTGGTTTTTGTTTGCATGTGAGGCCTTCGTACGAGGGGGGACCAAAGGAGACCGGCCGGACGACGTGGAGTAATCCGTGCCATCGATGAGGATCTGGAGAGACTCGGGCGTGCCTCGTACGCGCGCGTGAAGGAGACAGACAGTCCCGCGTGGACCTCACGCGCGAGTTGGGTTGCTCCTGGACGTTCGATCGTGCTCGATCTAACGGCCCTGGTCGATGCGGTGCTCAGACTCGGGGAGGGCTTCTAGGGCTTCTTGGCTGAAGTCAGATCTGGACCGTTAGATCTATCCCAGATCTAACGGCTGGGATTAGGCGGCTGCAAAATATTAGGAAAGGATGCATTAGGGGTTGTTTTTTTCTTTTCTGATTAGGGCTTAATTATTTGGGCCAACGGGCCTTGTACCTGATATGTAAATAATAATAATTTTTTTAGGTTTGAATATGTAAACGAACTCTCATAAATAAATTGGGCTTTTATTATTTAATTAGGTCTTTATTTATTTTAATATGCGTTTATATATATATTTTGTATCTTCAAATTCGATCCAAAACAATTGATAGTAATAATAATAATATACGGTAATAATATAAATAACTATAATGATAACATAGTAATAATAGGTAATAATAATATAATAAGTAATACTAATAATAATAGGTAGTAAGTAATAATGATAATAATAATAATAATAGTAAATAATATGATAGATAAATATAGTAATAGTAATATATGATAATGGATAATAAGCAATAATAATAGCATAATAGATAATAATAATATACGATAATAGTATATATAATAGTAAATAATAATAATAGATATTCTAATAGTAATAATATATATATATATATTTTGTTCTTTTCTTTTCTTTTTTCTTTTTTTAGTTTTTAATTTTTATCACAATATATATATATATATATATAACAAAAGTATCAAAGCCCATTACTAAAAAAAAGAAAGCAGATTTAACACCCCGAACAAAATAGGTGATTACAAGTGGTAATCATGTGCAGTTTCCACTTTAATGTTTCAGGTTCAAATTCACTCAACATCATTTTCTCTTCTTCAATTTTTCTGGGCACTAATACTGTTTAAATATATATCAAAGATTTATCTGAAGCACAAAAAAGTGATTGCCCTAGTGGCAAGCACCTGCCCTTGCATTCCAAGGTCATAGGTTTGATTCCTCCTAGAAGCAATCTCCATGTTAGCATTTTTTCACTTCCAATAAGGTGGTGACACGTGTCACCATCTTATTGAATAATTAATTTATTTTATTAGATTAAAATTAGGACTAAATTGATATGTTGTATAAATATAGATGATCAAATGTGTAATTATACCAATTTTTTAACAGTTCTGTCAACTTTTTTCGTTTTTTTAACGGCGGGTGGTTTAATTGGAACCATTTAAATAGTTAAGTGGTATATTTGACACAATTAAAAATATAGTTGTCAAATCGACACCAACCCTATAGTTTGGTGGTCATTGGTATATTTTACCCTTATATATATTACCACAATCATATTTTTTTCTATTACTGTTGAAGCGCTGCGTGAATTCCGATTGCTTTCCCTTAATAATTTAGGGGGCCATTATGTTTTTGAGGTATTTCTTCAATTTAGATTATTGACAATTAAGATTCAATGGTCGGCAGATCATTTTTTAATGATTAAGATTTTCATGTTCTTTTCAGCAGCTAATTTAGGGTTTCTAGTAGTGATAAATATCAGTGCCCCTATCATGAATTCATTAATAACAGTAAACTACTTACATTATACGAATTTTCTTTAATCCTTGTATTGCTTTTGCTTCTTTCGGTAATCGCATATTTGGTTTACAGTTTTGATATATATATATATATATATATATAATTTTGTTTCATCAAATTTTTAATTTTGATTGTTAGTAATCAAAAGAAAAATAAATTTAATCTGGGTCTTATCGTGGTAAATTTACCGTGACTTAAAAATTTTATAATCAGATTAACTCTCGAAGCTTTTTATTCGGTTTATGTCTAATAAATTATGGTTGGATTTTGTTGAATGATGTTTAGTTTTGTACAAAATATTTTGCTTAAATTTGTTTGACATTATGCTTAATTACGTCGTTAATGTTATCTACGGAATATACATATTTTCATTTATTATTGATGTATATTCGATTTGGGTTGATTAAAATTTCAGTTTTGATCATTATGTTATTATGGATATTTTAAGGTTTTATGTGATTATTATATGAATTACTCTTTTATATGATACTTTTGATTTTGGCTTTTAGTTAAAGATTGAATGTTTTGAATTCGACTTTGATTTTTGGAAATGCATGATTAAGATTTAAGACATTTTTTTTGTTAAGAGACAAGTCAAAGATTTGAGTTTTTCGATTTCTGATAGCCCCATTTAGACAACCTTATTTTGGGTTATTTCAGAAATTTAAGTTCTGACTATTACAAATTTTTAGTATTGAATATCGGTATATTTATATTATATATTTTGAGACAAATTAATTGAAACATTATGTCACTAAAGTGACCTATATTGTGGAAATTATTTTATTTTAAAATATAGAAGGTTTTGTGCATGTAAGTCGGATTATGTTAATATTAACCGATCCAAATGAAGGTTAATAATTGACATTATTACATGTGCAATTATGGTAATAAACATGTGTTAATTATTCAATTTTATATGTGAGCAATAAATCGGCCCAAATGAAGATTTCTGTTTGACATGTTCTTATTATCATTGTTTGATTACTGCACCAAGATATCACTTGCAAGTTAATGTTTTGTCCAAAGATGTAATATTAATGGAGTGTCCGATATCTTGATATGAAGTTTACCTTTATTCAAATTTATTATTATTTTGGTTATCTTTTAATTTGATTGGAAGATAATTTTAAGACAAACATTTTGAAACAATTAAATTCATATTTTGGCTTCGAATGTCTAATATTTTAATGGATTAATTGAAACATATTGTCACCAAAGTGACCGCTTTTGTGTGGATTAATTTATTTACAATATCAAAGATGATTATGAGTTTTTGTAATTCATGCGTTTATTAATTAGCCCAAAGGAAAGTTAATATTTGGCAGAATTACAACGACAACTGTGGCGATAAATGTGTGACAATTATAAGGTATTTTTATGTGAGCAATACGTTAGTCCAAAGATTAATCTATTGTTTGACATAATTTATTGTCAATGTTTGATTGCTACAACAAGAGTACCACTTACAATTAATATTACTGTCCAAAGACTTGATATTAATGTTGTGCTTGGTATCTTGAGGGGAACTAGCCATTATTTTGAATTTATTTGTTTACTTATGAATATCTATGTGAGCTTGTTTTATTTTATTTTATTTTATTTTTGTTCTATATTTAGGTAATTTATCTTTATTATCACAATATCTGTTAAATACATTCTACACTCATATTTAGTGAAACTAATTTCAAGGAATAAAAGGGTTTCCTCGACGAAATTAAGAAATGTTTTACCCAAAACATTACGGTTAAGATAACATCACTTATGTCTTCTTTGATGTCTATGAAGTATAAGGGTTAAGGAAATGTGAGGGAGTACATTATGAAAATGTTTAATATTGCTTCAAAATTGAAGGCACATAAGATCAAACTTTCTAACAATTGTTTGTTCTTATGGTTTTGGTACCGCTCCTAAACAATTTAACCAATTCAAAATTAGGTAGAACTGTCAAAAGGAGAGGTAGGCTCTAACTGAGCTCATTTCTCATTGGGTTAAAGAGGAAGAAAAGTTGAAGCATTATAAGTGTAAAAGTACTTATTTGGTTAGTGCTAATTTTGTATAAGTTAGGATACATGTAAAGAAATTAAATTTTAAAAGCGAGCAACTACTTCGGTTATTTTGAGTGATCCATGGGCTGTAAATTTTATGATCCCACAATTAAGATTATTTTAAGGATATATTTATAATTTTTTAGGATGTTGAGTTTGGAGGGAGAAATAAGGTTAGATACATTGTTATCGAGGAGGAATTGAATTATAATTTAATTCCTACTATTACTTTTGATGATGTTTAGGTTTTCACACCTATCATTAATCAAGAAGTGAATCAAGTACCTCAACAAAATAATGTTGAACAACTCCCATTCAAGATAAGGTAATTGGTTCAGAAGAACAAACTCAACAACCTAAAAAAACAAGTGTCGTTAAAGAGGTCCACGAGAGGAAGATGAAATACTATTCAATATTATTATATTGTATTTCCTCAAGAAAATAAGGATAACAATGGAATGATAGAAAGTGACTCAATTATTTTTTATCAATCCATAAAAGTTCTAACTCTCAAAAGTGGATTGATGTCATTCAAGAAGAGTATACTTTTATGCAAGACAATAAAGTTAAGGAACTTGTCTCATTACCTTAAGGTGCAAACCAATTGGTTGTAAATGGATATTTAAAACCAATAGGGATGGAAATGGTAACGTGGATAAGTATAAAGCACGCCTTATATTTAAAGGATACACTCTAAAAGAAGACATTAATTTTGTAGAGACTTTCTCTTCAGTTTCATTGAAAGACTCTTCCAGGATAATCATGACGCTTGTTGCTTATTTTAATCTTGAGCTATATAAGATGGATGTTAAGCTTGTGTTTTTCAATGACGACATTGAAGAAATGAATTATATGACACACTCATAGATTTGTGTCTAATGATACAAAATCAATGATATATAAATTAAAGAAATTCATCTATGTGCTTAAGTATGACTCTCATTAATGAAATTATAAATTTCATATTGATTATCTCATTCGGTTTTGAGATAAATTTGGTTGAAAATTGTATATACTACAAGTTCAGTGAGAGTAAAACCAAGTGATACTCATATTGCTAAAGATGACAAATATTGTCTTACTCAATGCCTTAAAAGTAACCTTGAAATTTAGAAAAATACAAATGATTCCATATGCATGAGCTATTGAGAATCTAATTAATGTTCAAGTATGTATGTGTTTGGATATTGAGTACATTGTTGGAATGTTAGACAGATATTTAAGAAAATCTAGTACGGACTATTGGATAGCAACCAATAGGGTTATGAGATATTTTCAGAGAACAAAAATTACATGCTTACATGTCGGAGTTCTGGTAAGTTAGAGATCATCAAGTTTACAGACTTCGATTCTAATAGAATATTAATGCAAAAGAATTTTGTCACTTGACCTGCTAATTGTAGATTGAATAGAAAGACCACTTCAGTTATTTTGTGACAATAAATATGCATTCATTTATTCTATAAACAATAGGAACACTTCAAATTTGAAGCACATAAATATTAAGTTCCTAGTTGTTAAAGAAAATTCGGAGTGGTTGTGTGTCTATAGAGCATGTTGGTACAAACTCCATAATTGCTCGCATATTAAGAAACTATCACCCTAGGTCTTTCATGAGCACACAAATCGTGTGAGTGTAATGTTATTTAAGGATATTCAGTTTTAGTGGGAGTTTGCAATTTTGAAAAATGCTTATTTGGTTTAGACACAATTTTGGTTACTTCAGTTTAAAGTTATTTTAGATTATTTTCTACAAAAATAAAGTTCTTTTGGTTTATGCAGACTCTGAATTCACTAAAGTTGATCTCACTAAGGTTTAGGAGGACCAGTTGGAAATAGACATGTTCGGTTCACATTTCATGTAATTTTCCATGTTAGCATCCATGATTGATCTATGTCATTTGATTATGTTCGTATACGTGACCATTGATGGGTCTAGTCATGATTGATATGGCAAAGACCGCTTTGATCCTATATGGATATAGTTGATGGATGAGATTGTTATAGAATACCTATTATATAATAGCAAAAATTTGAGCTCATAAGGTTGTACATTTATCAGGAAACATATGTAGCCCAAGTAGGAGATTGTTGGATTAAAATCCGCAAATGTGGGCACATATGTAAAATGTATGATGCTATTATAAAGTATGACACAAAATTAAGTGACCAATTATGTTAGGCGTGTCATGGGTATTAAAGTGTCATGGAAATAAAAGTGTAGATAACATAAGATATATTTATAATTCAATGAGGGGCAAAGTTATAAATATTTAATAGTTGATTTAATAATTAACTATATAAAGAGGTAGTGGTTCCCAAGAAATAGGTTAACTTGTATTACTCTTGTCCCCGTCAGAGAGTTTTTACGGCAAGGGCTAACCTATCTTCTTGGAAGATCAATACCAAAGATTTGAGATTTCAACATGAAGATTCAAGGTTTTCAATCTATCGATTAATTTAGGTACGCTTCCGCATTCAGTTTATTCGGTTTATTGTTCTTGATGATTTGACATGATAGATCTTGGGTTTAGATTTCATATCTATCATGGTTTGGTTCTAACACATAGAATATAGATCTCGATCATTTTTTCCTCTAAGGTAGTTATTTTTTTTAAAAAATATCCTTGAGTTCTTCTTCTTCTTCGTCAAAATCTTCTCCGACGACGACCTTCATACCGTCAGCTAGTTTCTAGTGTTTACGCTAGTTGTATATAAATAAGATTCTTCTCTTTGAATGAGGAATCATTTGTTTCTTTTTAGTTTCGTTTTTTCTTTGTTTTGCTTTTTCAGAAGTCATTTTACATCTGCTTATCTGGCTATTTTTCGTTTGCCTGTATGTTAGTTTGTTTGTCTATTTTTTGTAGGATTTGTCTGTCGTTGTGACAGTATTATCTGATGTTATGGAAATTTAACATTAGATAACAAGTATTATCAAGCGTTTCAAGTCACAAGATAATCGATGGTCTGTTAATTTTTGAATTCCCTTGTGATAGTTAGCCGATGTGCCAAGAACTCGCAGCGAAAAGAATGCTTGATACATGAAGCTTTCTAGTTAAAGTTTATATTTGCTAAATTTTATTTGGAAGACGGAAAAAATTTTCTTAGGAAGGAATGCGTTTAAATTTATCTTTCATGCTCTTTAATTTTCTGATATTTTTTTATCTCCATAAATATTCATGGTTTAAAATGTGTTATGCTTTGTAATTCTTCCTTTTGATTAATGAAATTTAGTTAAAAATTTTCTTTCAAAAAATATATATAGATCTTGATTGTCATACTTAAAGTAATATATTTAATTTTTTATTTCTGCGTTAAATCGGGGCAATGTACAATTGCATCATTTTATTTACTCTAAGGTGTCACACTAATATTACGATTACCCTACATAACCGAAACCTATGGCTAAACACAATACTTCTTTTATCTATATTATTTCGAAATAGGGTAGGAATCAGATAGGGCGGGGACAGTTTTGTATCCTCCACTTCGTCCTCAACACTAGCAGTTACGATTTTGGGGAATACCCATTAAATGATTCGGGGGTTTTTCGTCCCCATACCCTCCCTGCACGGATCCTCACATTTTTGGGGAATCCTCATGTAACGACCCGAATTTCAGAATCCGTGGGTCAATTGAACCCGAACCTTGGGCTTTGTTTTTGGGCAGAGAGTTTGGGTTTTTGGATGACCATGAGAGCCTTTGTAGGCTTTTTTGTTGTTGTTGGGCTTGAGTTTGTGGGTTAGGGATGAATTGGGAGGATGAAGGGAGGGTAGAGAGGTAATTACATCATTTTTTAAGAGGAAAAGGAATAACCTCTTTAATTCCTTTGCAGAAACAAAAGGGATGATCTCACCTTTTGTCTCATTGTCTTCCTATCAACCATTCTCATCTATATTATTGTGACTTGATATTTATGAGATGTATGATGGCGTTTAAGAATATTTTAAGACTCGTAGAAATTTTAAGGATCGTTTAGGGTCACTCGATAAGTATGTAAATACTGACGATTGATTGATTGATTACTGTTATGATGCCATGTGTGCTAGTTTAAATGGTTTGGAATTTTTAATGAATACTATGTTAAAAGAAATAAGTATCGATAATTGATATTAAATAGATAACGCGTTAGTAATTGAACCTTAATGACTTCTATAAGCTTTAGGGGGTCAAATAAAGCATTGTAATTGTGTATTTCGCTAAAATGGTACGAACTCGTAAGTAGGGTATCAGTACGGGCTTTGGCTATACCGGTACACTATTGAAGGTCGTATCAGTACGGGCCGACCCGTACCGATACTTGGAAATTTTAAGATTTTTAGTAAGCCGTTTTAGTATCGGTACGCGTGTGAGTACTGGTACCAAAGGTACCGTACCGTTACTCGTGTTTGAGTACTGGTACCCACTGAACTACATAATTTATAATGCCAAGGATGGGAATTAACATATATGATTAATAAATTGGTTAATGTCTTAATTAATGAGATAACGTGGATTAGTGGAGATAATTAATGAGAACAATTATGTACTCTTCCATAATGTATTAAGAACTCGGCAATGTATAATTAATGATGTGTTAGCGATTAGAAACAATAAGGAGATCCTTAGGATCATAATGCTTGTATGCCGGGTAGGCATATGCTTGGTAGATTCGTTGGTTGATGAGATCAAGATACCAGTGAGAATGTTGCAACAACATGGTAAGCGAAACCGAATGTAGGTTACCGATTCTATGTGACCTGGGCCTCATTTGAAGATAATCGAGAGATGATTCTAAGTATATGTGTATGTTCTGATGCTGTGTGACCCGACCTCACCCAAAGTGTATGTTCCCGAGGTTGTGTGACACCGAGTCTCACTCAGAGTGTACGTTCCCGAGGTTGTGTGACACTGGGCCTCACTCCATGTTTGTGGTTATGACTTTGTGTGATGTTTCCTAGATGATCTGTTAAGATCTCGGGTATGGTTGGGCCTTGTGTTCCATGTATGATGATTTTCATGGTGTGAGCATGTGTTTAGACGACTAGTGGTAGCGTCACATGTTTATTATTCTGTCTTATCGCTCGTACTAGCTTGCATGCTTATATTTATGATTAGCATGAATTATAATAGAGTAGATGTGTACCAATAAGCTTTGTAAGCTTAGCGCTCAGAATCATTGTTTTCGTGCATAGGTTGGTAGATCGATAGGGAGTTCGAGGAGCACTATTAATATGGGATATCAACAAGCAATGATTACCAGAGTACGATACTTGTATTAGTAGGTTGTGTATTCATAGGACCTTACCAAGTGGAGCCTGTAAATATTTTGATATATTCGAATCTTTAGTTTGTAAGTTGTTGAATTGGAAACACATGTTTTATAAACTAAATGTTAATTGTCCAAATACGAATGTTTTATAATGGAAATGGTTTTGATTTCATGGCTTAATGACGATTTAAATTTTGGCGAGTTGGGTCGGCGATTCAATATGATGCTTCGGATCCTCGGGTTGGACTTGGGTGTTACACGTTGCACGCCTGGCTTTGGTGGGTGAGTCTCATAGCAGAGATTTTTTTTGCATATACAAGATCTCAAACTCGAAACATACTTAAGCGATACCAAACTGCCTACCACTTGGATCGTGCTTGTTTATTTGCAGTATACTTAAACATTTTTTCTATTTTAACCAATAATATATTATAGGTTACAATGGCAAAATTTGTTTGATAATATTATTCCAAATTAAAATTTGGTTTATAGGGTTCTTCCACCAATATTTTGGAAAATAGGCCAAAAACTACAGTACCCAAGGGACCTCTCCATATCCACATGGTGTTGTGGACCATGCCATATAAACATGGCGTTGTGCATGAGAGATGGCATATGGCTCAGCGAGCCAGGCCTGCTCGAGCCAGCGCTGTCATGCAGCCTTTATATATCAGTTTGATTAAAGCTGAAGCAACAAGGGCAGAACGCCACCTCTAGGTGGCGAGGTCATGTAGCTGTCAGTCATGCATGCACACAAACCAGCTTTCACATGAAAGCTGGTCAGGTCATTTTTTTTTGTTTAAATGTTTTTTCTTAAATGTTGTACTTGTGTGTGTGTATAGGTTATTAAGTAGAAGGGGTGTGTATAGGATTTGAGAGAAAAAAATGATAGAGTTTGAGTTAAAAATTAAGAGAGATTGAGTAAAAAAATATATTCGAAGACGGTGAAGATTGTTGAATTATATTTTTTTGTAAATCTTCTCGGTTTCTTAGAAGTAAGTAAGTAATTTGTTTGTTTAAATATGTTGTTTTTTAAATTATAGAGGGTTTGTAGATTTTTTTCTGTGATTAAAGATATATTTGAATAATAATTATTTTATATTGTTGAATGATTTAAAGCATATATTTACACAGTTTACCGTCTAATCCGGTAGGTTTTTGTATTTTTTAATTTTTAATTAGTTTATTTTTTTATTTTTAACGTTATTGTTGTTGTTACATATATGTAGTTTTTGTATTTACAAATTTAATAAGAAAGTTTTAATCTATGGTTATGAATGTTTTTTTAATATTTAGAGAGAATGAGTTCATCAACATATTGTGACACTGAAAACATAGTTGGTCGTTGGGGCGAGTCGCTTGATGATTTCAGTGAGGATGAAGAAAATATTGTGTCTATTATGGAAGATGATGACATGCACTTAATCAATGCTGATGATGTTGAGGCTGTTATGACAGATGCGACTCAGGGTAATGGTCTGGATGTTGAAGATGATGTTTGGGCCGCGACTGTCACTAGGCTTGGGTTGGGAAATGAGCAGCCAGTTTGAGATTATGTTGAACTAGAGCCTGAGCAACCGGAACCCATTTATCCAGCTTATGAACCTCCAACCTGCATGTATGAGGTGAACTATACTGCAATGCGAGATCCGGAACATAAAGCTCACGTATTTGGTTCTTTATCATCTTCCAAGTATGTGGAGTTGGTACTGAAGGCTCAATTCGAAACAAAACAAGCTGTCCAACTGGAAGTTAAGGAGTACTGCATCAAACACCGTACGACATTTTGTGTTGCTATGTCTAATACACAAACATATTGCGTAAGGTGTATTAGTTGGAGGAGCAAATGTCCTTGGTGGGTAAGAATTTCATACAAGAGGAGGAGTCAGGTGTGAGAGGTGTCACGATTCATTGAGCAGTTGTAACGCCCCGATTTTGGGCTTAGATGTTTTGGCGAGTCGGGTTGGACCGATGGAACCGATGACGGTTGTTCGAACCGTTTAAAAGGTGGTTTAGGGAGATCGGAGTTCGGGATAGGATAAAAATGTGATAAAAATTTCTAAAATCATATAAAATGGTGTTTAAGAGGTTGGTCAAATCAATTTTACAAAACGAGTTTTCGAAAGAATACATTTTGGGTAGTGACAAAAATGTAAAGATTTGAAAGTTGAAAAAAATGGTTTTTCAGGAAGAGTCAAAATCTTAGAATCTTTAGGGAGCTACATGGAAATTATGCCCTTTCCCAAATTTGACATGTGTTTTAAATGCTATTAAAAATTAAAAGGCTTTTTAATTTGATTAATAAAAGGAAGTAGTTAAACGGTTAATGAAAAGTTTCCACGAGCTTTTATTTTTCTCACTTTTGCATCAGCCAAACACCCTTCTTTTCTCTCAATTTTCCAGAAATCTTTTGCTCTCAAATCCTATTTTGATTCCTATCATTCTCCATTGATTTCTCTCACTTTCCTTCAATTTTCTTCAAGCAAAACTTGCGAAATTAGAGGAGAAACAATGATTGGAGCTAATTTTTGTGCTATCCCTCTAATCTAAGTTCTTTAATGAAATTCTAAAGATATTTGACTCTTTAATACTGATTTTGATTGAGGTTTTATTGTTAGAATACTAAACTCTTGAAATCTTGATGAAAAATTGGTTTAAAATGTGATTTTTGGACTTTAATTGATTTGGCTGTTTTGAGGTTGATTTTAAATGTGTTTTAAAAGGTTTTTGGTGTTGAAGTGGAGTCTTAGTCATGTAGATCCCGAAATTCTTGAGACCCTTAGTTTTCTAAGTGTTTTTCGGTGAGTTTTTGATGTGTTCTTGGGGAATTCAAGTTGCTAGAGGTATAAGGTTGGTTTTAGGTCGATTTTGGATGTTGATTAATGCTTATAATGTTTTGGATGAGTTGGGTAATGACTGGGCTGAGGTTTGAGGTTAATCGTTTGAGTTTTCGGTTGTTTCAGATAGGTATTTTGTTGCTTTAGAGCAGGGCTGCTGGATTTCTTCTGTGTGCTAGGGTTTTGGATGCATTTTAATGCATTGAAACTCAGTTTTGATGTGTTGAAAATAAGGGATATCAATCTGGAAGTAAACGAAGTGTTTTTGGAGGTTTTAGAACATTGATAGTTGTGTTGGCAAACATGGTATTGCGAGTCGGTGAGTGGAATTTGATTTTCCAGCGTGGAAACATTTTAGAAAAGGTTTTGGGAACTTAATAAGAGCTTGAAATGCTTTATTAAGTTCGAAAGTAAGTAAATCGAAATTTCTCCCTCGGTTGTGCTAGTTGTGAGCCTTTGTTTGCACTTGATTTTAAATACATTTACCTACTGTTTTAAAGCATGTTTTTGAGGATATGAATTGTGTATGATGATGCCATGTGGTTTAAGGATGCACTAGGTAAGTGGTACTTGTATGCATGTGTTGATGTATGAGGTTTTAAGCCTGATTTAATGCTTGTTGGTGGCATATAATGAATACTTTGTAAAAACAGTGAGTTATGCATTTGTTATGGACTATATTGGCAAGTGATGTAATTTAAAGTGTTTTATAAATGAAATCGGATATAGTTAGTCGGCTATAGGATTGAGTGCACTATAAACAAGTCACCTTGGATATTGAGGGGCTGTGATTGTACCGAATACTCCATCCAAGTACCCTAACGATTGAGGATAGTTTAAGGTTGCAACGGTTGAGGGCAGCTCCCGGGTGCGAACCTTGTGTTTTGTTCCGTCTCTCGTTAGTGGATTATACACCTACCGATGAGTGGTGTTGAGGGGTTGTTATTGTACCGAATACTCCACCACGAGTGTCCCAACGATGGAGGGTCGCTCTCATGTGTGAACCTTGAGATGCCGGTAAGGGGTATGAAGGGTGTGAGACAACCCTTGGTAATCTCTGTATCCGATACTTTGTTTTTGAGATTGTTTTTATCACTTGTGAGCCAATATAATGGAATTGTATAACGTGGAAAATGTTGCTAATGCATGTTTTGAAATATGCATGTTTTGGTTTAAGCTTAGCATAATGGTGTTTATGCTTGGAAAGCTTGGAAAGTGAGTAGCAATTGTATAATTGCTGGTTTTGATTTGGATCATGTTGCATGATGTTTAAATCAGTGAGTTTGATGAAAAAGTAAATGGTTTATCAAGAAAGGCATGTTGGTTTTGAAAAGAGTGAAAAACGATTTTGTGCATTGATGATGTTTGTGGTTTTGAGCAACCCTCACTAAGCTTGTATGCTTATGCTCTCTTTGTTTCTTCAATACAGATAATTAGACTTTTGGAGGCAACCTGTTCAAGGAACCACACCAAGACATTTTGGTAAAAGTATGTTGTGCTTTTGAAACTAGCGTAAGAAGGGCAATGGGGGTGTCCGATGCTTTGAACGTTATTGAATTGTTGTTATCTGGTTTTGAGCTAGTTTATGATACAAATTTGGATTTGTAAATGGCCATTGAGTATGGGTTTATGCTTCCAATTGGTTTTTAGCCTTTTTGTGCTTTTGACATCTAGGGAGCATGCCTTTAGTATCATAGTTTTGGGAAATGATGCTTTGATGATGCTTGTGCTTCGTATATGTGACCTTTGATATGTATACAAGTTCTATGTTTGTTGAGGCATGTGTCAGGATGATTCCGGAGGGTGAAAACAGTTTAAAACAGCTTTTCAGGAAGTTACAGGTCCAAACATTTTGGAACGCCTTTACCTATTTCGGAACTGTGGCCTGTAATGGCGTTGGTGTTTCAGAACGGTGAGGCACGTTCCGGAACATTTTGCTTCTGTGGACTTCTGTACCGAAACCTGTTTAGAGGGGTTTCGGAACGGTCCCGCGTTTCGGAATGGGTACTTATGTTTCAAAATGGCTATATCAAAACATGGGTATCCTTTTCCGGAACACCAGAGCGTTGGATGAGGAATTTGAATTATTCTGAGTTTCCACTTCTTACATTCTGGTCCCTGTTCCTCTAGTATGCAATTGGATGAGTTCTAAATGTCATTTTGTGCAGAGCTTTCACCAATAAGCATATAACGAACTTAATTAAAGGTTGATAACTTGAATTTGACAAAAGTCCTTAAAGTTTTTCAAATTTACAAAATGGTCCCTAAACTTTATTTAGGTGTAATTAATTGGCGAACATGTTGATGTTTATCTGCTGCTTGTGTACGTACACATAGGAACCTAAGACGCATCTAGACAAGATAAAAAGAAAAAAAAGGTCGTTTATTGCGGTAAACATTCTCGGTTTACTTAAATATTCCCCGTGTGATCCGTTCGGTTCGGTGCATCGGCCAGGTCGGGTCGAGGGGGTTACATTTGGTGGTATTAGAGCCAGGTTACGAAAGGTTGGGATGATGGTAAGTTGTTGGTAAGCGAATTGCAATGTGGATATGTGGTTTGGTGGTATTTGCTTTGTCTGGTGAATGTTTAAGCTTGCTTATGATTGACCGTGTGATAGTAATGTTGAAAGTGATGAGTGAATGTGGATGTGAATTGTTCTATAATGTTGTCTGGACTGAATCTAGATATTTGAGTGATATGATGGTTGAAGTATGTATGATGTATGCTTTATGCTATGTTTGGGGGGGGGGGAGTTGGAACGCCCATTGCCTTATTACGTAGTGAAATGTTTTAAATTGGTTTTTAAAATCTTGGGATCCTTGTTAAGAGCTGGCCTGATTATTTGTTTGTTCTATATTCATGTTTAAATGTTAACTAGCACAATGGGACTGAAGCGTGAGTTACGTTCTGGAGCGATAGCTCCTGTTGAGGGCAGCGAGGCCAGGAGAATGGGGTTCCACATGGTTGAAACCTACCTCCTCCTCCTCCACCACCACCTGGGGGTGATGAGCAGGGCCAACACGGATAGACTGGTCCGGTGTTGGGAGATTTGACGCCTCTGGTGCAGGCAATGACTGGGGCATTCTCGGCTGCTTTTCCCGGAGTGCACGTACAAGCTTCATCTGCTGGGCAAGTGGGATTGCCATTGGAGCGATTGAGGAGTTTATGAGGAGTAGAGTTTCGAGGATTATCTCCCGAGGCGTCTGAGGCGTGGCTGGCCAGTATGATCCAGATATTGGATCAAATGGGGTGCAATGATGCACGAAAGTTGGGTTGCGCAATATCATTGTTGCACGGTGATGCATATACGTGGTGGACGACTGAAACCGCGGCCTTGGAGCCGGAAGAGATGGATTGGACGTTCTTCCCGTCTGCTTTCAAAAGGAAGTACCTTGGAGTTAGGTACTTGGGCGACAAAAAGAGAGAATTTATATCTCTAGTTAAGGGGAATATGACTGTAGCTGAGTACGAGGTCTAGTTCGTACGATTAAGCCAGTATGCTCCGGAGTTAATGCCAAGTGATAAGCATTGATGCGGCCGTTTTTTCTATGGCCTGGTGCAAGATGTGAAGACATATATGCTTGCGATAGATTATACGGATTTTGATGTGCTCGTGACTTGAGCCAAAGATATAGAGCAGAGCTTGGGCCTGTCTTCGCGTGGAGGTGGTTCTGTTTTAGGCAAGAGAGCTGTTGAAGCTGGCCCTAGTGGGGTGCAGAACAAGAAGAACTGGGACCATCGATATCAGCCTGCAGCTAGGCGTGGTAACTTCGGGCATGGCGCACTGGTTCATGGCAACAAACAGAGGGTTGAACAGAACTCGTGCTGGACGTGTGGATCACGAGAGCATATAAGGAGGGATTGCCCTCGTACGGCTCGTGAGGTGCAGGCTCATGTGGCTGGAGCTAATTCATGTTGGAACTGTGGATCGACTGACAATATGAGGAGTGAGCATCCCCTGTTAGCGGGAGGTGGACAGGGTCATGCACCAGCTGTTGCACAACAGAGAGGTCGTGGGTGCAGCTGTGGCAACTTTCAGAGGAGATAGGATGGCCAGAGGGGTGTGGCCCATTTCGTTGCTATTCAACCAGAAGGGGTGGTCCGGCGAGGGTGTGTGCACATCGCGAGGGACGCAACGACACTGATGTGATCGCATGTACCTTCACTTTGCAATCCCTATCCTTGTTAGCCTTGATTGATTCTGAATCTACGCATTCATACATCTTGAGGTACCATGAGCATTTGCTTGATATTCCTGTTGAGATGCTAGATGTAGGAATGCAAGTTACAAGTTCTTTTGGTGAGACTGTGGTTACAAGGAAATTATATAGAAAGTGCCCGTTGTCTGTTCAAGGTCATGTATTTTTTGTTGATTTGATGGAACTACCTTTTTATGGCTTTGATGTGATTCTCTGGATGAACTGGTTGGTTGAACACCGAGTTGTGGTGGATTTTGATGTTAAGCGAGTCACCCTGAAGGTTGCAGATGATTACGAGGTAGTAATCGTAGGTGAGAACGTGAAGTTCTTCTCTAACGCAATTTCGGCTCTTGAAGAAAGTCGGATGTGGAGTTGGGGTGCGAAGCTTTATTAGCGTATGTGATGAACCCTGGCACGAAGGAAGTACGTGTGCAAGACATACGGACTGTATGTGAGTTTTCAGGTGTTTTTCCGGAAGAGTTGCCAGGGTTGCCACCCAACCGGGAGGTTGAGTTTGGTATAGAGTTGTACGAGAATATGACTCTGGTGTCCATTGCTTCTTACTGCATGGCACCTAAAGAGTTGAAGGTGTTGAAGGCGGAACTTCAGGAGTTGCTTGACCGAGGGCTCACAAGGCCAAGTATTTCACCTTGGGGTGCACCGATTTTGTTTGTGAAGAAGAAGAATGGTACCATGCATATGTGCATTGATTATCGACAACTGAACAAGTTGACGATTAAGAACAAGTATCCTTTGCCGAGGATCGAAGATTTGTTCGATCAGTTTCATGGAACTTTAGTGTTTTCAAAGATAGTTTTGAGGTTTGGGTACTATCAGCTTAAGGTTAAAGATGTAGATGTACCTAAGACAACTTTTCGGATGAGGTACGGTCACTATGAGTTCTTGGTGATGCCATCTGGTTTGACGAACACACCGACTGTATTCATGGACATGATGAATAAGGTGTTCCATGAGTTTCTGTATCAGTTTGTGGTGGTGTTTATCGATAATATTCTTGTGTACTCGCGTACCGAGGAGGATCATGATAGACACTTAAGAATTGTCTTGTAGGCGTTGTTAGAGAATCAACTTTATTCTAAGCTGAGCAAGTGTGAGTTTTTGCTCAAGGAAGTGGTTTTTTTAGACAAATGGTATCACCCAAAGGTATCCGAGTTGACCCATACAAGGTTGAGGCGATGATGGGTTGGAAGACGCCTAAGTTAGTGACGGAAGTGCGTAGTTTCCTTGGGTTGGCAGGTTACTACCGAAGGTTTTTTGAAGGTTTTTCTAAGATTGCTACTTCTTTGACTAAGTTGTTACAAAAGAATGTTCGTTTTGAGTGGATGAATGTTAGGCAACAAGCTTTCGAGAAGTTGAAGGAAGCTTTGACGCAAGCTCCAGTCTTGATTCAACCAGAGCCAGGTAAAGAGTTTGTGGTCTATAGCGATGCATCATACGTTGGTTTGGGTTACGTGTTGATGGAAGGTGGGAAGGTTGTGGCTTATGCGTCTAGACAGTTGAAGGTGCATGAGCGCAACTACCCTACGCATGATCTTCAGCTCGCGGCAGTGGTTTTTTCTCTAAAAATTTGGAGACATTACCTTTACGGTGAAAGGTGTGTAGTTTATACCGGCCACAAGAGTTTTAAGTACATTATGTCTAAAAAAGAGTTGAATATTAGGCAACGAAGGTGGTTGGAGTTGCTTAAGGATTACGATTTGACCATTTAGTATTATCCTGGGAAGGCCAATGTTGTGGCCGATGCTTTGAGTAGAAAGGTGGTTGTTGAGCTGAGAGCTATGTTTGCTCGTTTAAGTATATCACGAGATGGTGGCTTGATAGCCGAGTTACAATTGAAACCTTCTTTAATTCAGTTGATTAAGGAGAAGAAATTGTTGGATGATTCGTTGGTGCCTAATGTTAAGGATATAGCGGATGGTAAGGCTATGGATTTCTGCTTTAATGATGATGGAGTCCTATGTTACAAAAGTCGAGTAGTGGTGCCAGAAGATGTTGAGTTGAGGCGCACCATCTTAACTGAGCCCTATAGCAGTCCTTTTGCTATGCACCCTGGTAGTACTAAGATGTATCGAGGCTTAAAGGATGAGTAATACTGGGTGGGTATAAAAAAGGATGTGGCCGATTTTGTTAGCAAGTGTATGGTTTGTCAACGGGTGAAGGCTGAGCATTAGGTTCCTTCCGATTTGTTACAACCTTTGAGGGTACCAGAGTGGAAATGGGAAAGGATTACGATAGATTTCGTATCGAGGTTACCTTTGTCACCATCGAAGAAGAACTCTATGTGGGTGATTGTGGATCGCCTTACGAAGTGTGCATATTTCTTGGCTGTGCATACTACGTATACATTGGATAAGTTGGCAGAGTTGTACATTGCTGAGATTGTGCGTTTGCACGATGTGCCCAAGTCTATAGTGTCAGATAGAGATCCAAGGTTTACAGCAAGGTTTTGGGAATGTTTACATCAGGCGTTGGGTACGCGGTTGATTTTTAGCACTTCATATCATCCTCAGTCAGATGGGCAGTTGGAACGAGTTATCCAGGTGCTTGAGGATATGTTGCGATGCTGTGTGATTGATTTCT
This sequence comes from Hibiscus trionum, assembly GCA_030270665.1. Taxonomy (NCBI): domain Eukaryota; kingdom Viridiplantae; phylum Streptophyta; class Magnoliopsida; order Malvales; family Malvaceae; genus Hibiscus; species Hibiscus trionum. The sequence continues at coordinate 16,389,823 of BSYR01000013.1, forward strand.
AAGGCTCTTGGGAGAAGCATCTGCCCCTGGTTGAGTTTGCCTATAATAACAGCTTTCAGGGAAGTATTCAAATGGCACCGTATGAGGCCTTGTATGTGAGGAAGTGTAGAACGCCTCTGTGTTGGGCTGAGGCGGGGAAAAAGTTGCTTTTCCATGCCAGATATGCTCAAGGGAACAACAGAGAAGGTGAAGCTCATTTGCGAGCGGTTGAAGGTTGCATCGGATCGCCCGAACTCTTACACGGATTTAAAGCGTAAAGAGGTTGAGTTCGCGGTTGGTGATCGTGTGTTCCTTAAGGTATCGCATTGGAAGAAGGTGACGAGGTTCAGACGTAAGGAAAAGCTTAGTCCGAGATTTATTGGACCCTATGCGATTGTAGAGCGAGTTGGTCCCGTGGCTTATCGATTGTGGTTGCCTCCTGAGCTGAAAAAGATCCATGACGTGTTTCATGTAACTAAGTTGCGGAGATATAGATCAGACCCTTCGCATGTGATGTCGGTTGAGGAAATAGAGTTGAATCCAGATTTGTTCTATGATAAGGAACCGGTGAGAATTTTGGATTCGAGTAGCAAAGTTCTTCATGGCAAGACGATTGAGCTTGTGAAGGTGTTGTAGCGACACCGAGGAGTTGAGGAGGCCACGTGGGAAAGCATGGCAGACATGCTGAAGCAATTTCCGCATCTTTTTCCTTCAGGTAAAGTTTCGAGGACGAAATTTCCTAAGTGGGGGAGAGTTGTAATGCCCCGATTTTGGGCTTAGATGTTTTGGCAAGTCGGCTTGGACTAGTGGAACGGGTGACGGTTTTTCGAACCGTTTAAAAGGTGGTTTAGGGAGATCAGAGTTCGAGAAAGGATAAAAATGTGATAAAATTTTCCAAAATCCTCTAAAATGGTGTTTAAGAGGTTGGTCAAATTAATTTTACAAAACCTGTTTTCGAAAGTATACATTTTGGGTTGTGACCAAAATGTAAAGATTTGAAAGTTGAAAAAATGGTTTTTCAAGAAGAGTCAAAATCTTATAATCTTTAGGGAGCTACTTGGCAATGAAGCATTTTCCCTAATTTGGCATGTGTTTTAAATGCTATTAAAAATTAAAAGGCTTTTTAATTTTATTAATAAAAAGGAAGTAGTTAAACGGTTAATGAAAAGTTTTCACGAGCTTTTATTTTTCTCACTTTTGCCTCAGCCAAACACCCTTATTTTCTCTCAATTTTCCAGAAATCTTTTGCTCTCAAATCCTATTTTGATTCCTATAATTTCTCCTTTGATTTATCTCATTTCATTCAATTTTCTTCAAGCAAAACTTGCCAAATTAGATGAGAAGCAAGGATTGGAGGTAATTTTCGTGCTATCCCTCCAATCTAAGTTCTTTAATGAAATTCCAAAGATATTTGACTCTTTAATACTGATTTTGATTGAGGTTTTATTGTTAGAATACTAAACTCTTGAAATCTTGATGAAAAATTAGTTTAAAATGTGATTTTCGGACTTTAATTGATTTGGCTGTTTTGAGGTTGTTTCTAAACAGGTTTTAAAAGGTTTTTTTGTGTTGAAGTGGAGTCTTAATCATGTAGATCCCGAAATCCTTGAGATCCTTATTTTCGAAGTGTTTTTGGGTGAGTTTTTGAGGTGTTCTTGGGGAATTCGAGTTGCTGCAGGTATAAGGTTGATTTTAGGTTGTTTTTGGATGTTGATTAATGCTTAGAATTTGTTGGATGAGTTGGGTAATGGCTGGGCTGATGTTTGAGGTCAATCGTTTGAGTTTTTGGTTGTTTCAGATGTGTGTTTTGTTGCTTTAGAGCAGAGCTGTGGGATTTGTTGTGCGTGCTGGGGTTTTGGATGCATTTTAATGCATTGAACCTCTTTTTTGATGTGTTGAAAACGGGGGATATCAATCCAGAAGCAAACAAAGTGTTTTTGGAGGTTTCAGAAGATCGATAGTTGCGTCGGCAAGCGTGGTATCGCGAGTCGGTGAGTGGAATTTGGTTTTCCATCGTGGAAACATTTTAGAAAAGGTTTTGGGTACTTAATAAGAGCTTGAAACGCTTTATTAAGTTCGGAAGTATGTAAATCGAAATTTCTCCCTCGGTTGTGCTAGTTATGAGCCTTTGGTTGCACTTGATTTTAAATGCATTTACCTACTATTTTAAAGCATGTTTTTAAGGATATGAATTGTGTATGATGGTGCCATGTGGTTTAAGGATGCACTAAAGTGGTCCTTGTATGCATGTGTTGATGCATGAGGTTTTAAGCATGGTTTAATGCTTGTTGATGGCATATCATGAATGCTTTGTAAAAACAGTGAGTTATGCATGTGTTATGGACTATATTGGCAAGTGATATGGTTTAAACCATTTTATAAATGAAATCGGATTTAGTTAACCGGCTATAGGATTGAGTGCACTATAAACAAGTCGCCTTGGATGTTGAGGGGTTGTGATTTAACCGAATACTCCATCCAAATACCCTAACGATTGAGGATTGTTTAAGGTTGCAACGGTTGAGGGCAGCCCCGAGTACGGACCTTGTGTTTCGTCCTGTCTCTCGTTAGTGGATTATACACCTATCGATGAGCGGTGTTAAGGGGTTGTGATTGTACCGAATACGCCACCACGAGTTTCACAACGATGGAGGGTCGCTCTCGTAGGGGGTATGAAGGGTGTGGGACAACCCCTGGTAATCCGTGTATCCGATACTTTGTTTTTGAGATTGTTTTTATCACTTGTGAGCCAATATAATGGAATTGTATAACGTGGAAAATGTTGCTAATGCATGTTTAGAAAGATGCATGTTTTGATTTAAGCTTATCATAGTGGTGTTTATGCTTAGAAAGCTTGGAAAGTGAGTAGCAATGGTTTAATTGCTGGTTTTTATTTGGATCATGTTGCATGATGTTTAAATCAATGAGTTTGATGAAAAAGTGCATGTATTATCAAGAAAGGTATGTTGGTTTTGAAAAGAGTGAAAAACGGTTTTGTGCATTGATGATGTTTGTGGTTTTGAGCAACCCTCACTAAGCTTGTATGCTTATGATTTATTTGTTTCACCAATGCAGATAATTAGACATTTGGAGGCAGCCTCTTCGAGGAACCACACCAAGACATTTTGTTAAAAGTATGTTGTGCTTTTGAAACTAGCGTAATAAGGGCAATGGGGGTGTCCGATGCTTTGAACGTTATTGAATAGTTGTTTTCTGGTTTTGAGCAAGTTTATGATGCAAGTTTTGATTTGTAAATGGCCATTGAGTATGGGTTTATGCTTGCAATTGGTTTTTAGCGTTTTTGTGCCTTTTACATCTAGGGAGCATGCCTTTAGTATCATAGTTTTGGAAAATTATTCTTCGATGATGCTTGTGCTTCATATATTGATCTTTGATGTGTATACAAGTTGTATGTATGTTGAGGCATGTGTTGGGATGATTCAGGAGGGTAAAAATAGTTTGAAACCAGCTTTTTGGGAAGTTGCGGGTCCAAACATTTTGGAACGCCCTTACTTGTTTCAGAACAGGGGCCTGTAATGGCCTTGGTGTTTCAAAACGGTGAGGCATATTCCGGAACATTTTGCCTCTGTGGACTTCTGTACCGGAACCTATTTAGAGGGGTTTCGTAACGGTCCCACGTTTTGGAACGGGTAATTATGTTTCAAAATGGCTGTATCGAAATGGGGGCTTCTTGTTCCGGAACACCAGACTGTTGGATGAGGAATTTGAGTTGTTCTGAGTTTCTACTTCTTACATTTTGGTCCCTATTCGTCTAGTATGCAATTGGATGAGTTCTAAATGTCATTTTGAGCTGAGCTTTCACCAATAAGCATGTAACGAACTTAATTAAAGGTTGGTAACTTGAATTTGACAAAAGTCCTTAAAGTTTTCCAAATTTACGAAATGGTCCCTAAACCTTATTTGACTATAATTAATTGGCGAACGTGTTGATGTTTATATACTGCTTGTGTACGTACACATAGGAACCTAAGACGCATATAGACAAGATAAAAAGAAAAAAAAGGTTGTTTATTGAGGTAAACTTTCCCTATTTAGTTCAATATTCCCTGTGTGATCCGTTCGGTTCGGTCTATCGGCCAGGCTGGGTCGAGAGGGTTACATTTGGTGGTATCAGAGCCAGAGGTTAGGATGATGGTAAGTCGTTGGTAAGTGAATTTCAATGTGGATATGTGTTTTGGTGGTATTTTCTTTGTCTGGTGAATGTTTAAGCATGCTTATGAGTGACTGTGTGATAGTAATGTTGTAAGTGATGAGTGAATGTGGATGTGAATTGTTCTATAATGTTGTCTGGACTGAATTTGGATATTTTAGTGATATGATGGTTGAAGTATGTATGATGTATGCTTTATGCTGTGTTGGGGGGAAATTGGAACGCCTATTGCCTTATTACCTAGTGAAATATTTTAAATTGGTTTTGAAAATCTTGGGATCCTTGTTAAGAGCTGGCCTGATTATTTGTTTGTTCTACATTCATGTTTAAATGTTAACTAGCACAATGGGAATAAGGCGTGAGTTACATTCTGGAGCGATAGCTCCTGTTGAGGGGCAACGAGGCCAGGAGAATGAGGTTCTACCTGGTGGAAACCTACCTCATCCTCTGCCACCACCACCTGGGGGTGATGAGCAGGGCCAATACGGACAAACTGGTCCGGTGTTGGGAGATTTGACGCCTCTGGTGCAGGCAATGACTGGTGCATTCCAGGCTACTGTTGCCAGAGTGCATGTACAAGCTCTTGCTGCTGGGCAAGTGGGATTTCCACTGGAGCGATTGAGGTGTTTTTGAGGAGTAGAGTTTCGAGGATTATCTTCGGAGGCGTCTGAGGCGTGGTTGGCCAGTACGATCTGGATATTGGATCAAATGGGGTGCAATGATGCACGAAAGCTGGGTTGCATAGTATCGTTGTTGCACGGTGATGCATATACGTGGTGGATGACAGCAACCGCGGCCTTGGAGACGAAAGAGGTGGATTGGGCGTTCTTCCGGTCTGCTTTCAAGAGGAAGTACCTTGGAGTTAGGTACTTGGATGACAAAAAGAGAGAATTTATGTCTCTAGTTCAAGGAAGTATAAATGTAGCTGAGTACGAGGTCCAGTTTGTACGGTTAAGCCAGTATGCTCCGGAGTTAATTCCAAGTGATAAGCATCAATGGGACCGTTTTTGCTACGACCTGGTGCAGGATGTGAAGAGTTATATGCTTGCGACAGATTATACGGATTTTGGTGTGCTCGAGACTCGAGCCAAAGATATAGAGCAGATCTTGGGCCTGTCTTTGCGTGGAGGTGGTTCTGTTTTGGCAAAGAGAGCTGCTGAAGTTGGCCCTAGTAGGGGCATAACAAGAAGAACCAGGACCGTCGATATCAGCCTGCAGCTAGGAGTGGTAACTTCGGGCGTGGTGCACTGGTTCATGGCAACAGACAGAGGGTTGAATAGAACTCGTGCTGGACGTGTGGATCACGGGAGCATATGAGGAGGGATTACTCTCGTGCGGCTCGTGAAGTGCAGGATCCTGTGGCTGGAGCTAATTCATGTTGAAACTGTGGACCGGCTGACCATATGAGGCGTGAGTGTCCCCTATTAGCGGGACATGGACAGGGTCGTGCACCAGCTGTTGCACAGTAGAGAGGTCGTGGGTGCGGCCGTGGCAACTTTCAGATGAGAGAGGATGGGTAGAGGGGTGTGGCCCATGTCGTTGCTATTCAGCCATAATGGGGTTGGTCCTGCAAGGGTGTATGCACATCGCGAAGGACGCAACAACACCGATGTGATCGCAAGTCCCTTCACTTTGCAATCCCTATCCTTGTTAGCCTTGATTGATTCTGGATCTACGCATTGTATAGGAAGTGCCCGTTGTCTTTTCAAGGTTATGTATTTTCTGTTGATTTGGTGGAACTACCTTTTTATGGCTTTGATGTGATTCTTGGGATGGACTGGTTGGTTGAACACCGAGTTGTGGTGGATTTTGATGTTAAGCGAGTCACCCTGAAGCTTGCGGATGATTACGAGGTAGTAATCGTAGGTGAGAACGTGAAGTTCTTGTCTAACACAATTTCGGCTCTTGAAGCAAGTCGGATGATGGAGTTGGGGTGCGAAGCTTTCTTAGCATATGTGATGAACCCTGGCACGAAGGAAGTACGTGTGCAAGACATACGAACTGTATGTGAGTTTTCGGGTGTTTTTCCGGAAGAGTTGCCAGGGTTGCCACCCAACCGGGAGGTTGAGTTTGGTATAGAGTTGTATGAGAATACGACTCCGGTGTCCATTGCTCCTTACCGCATGGCACCTAAGGAGTTGAAGGCGGAACTTCAGGAGTTGCTTGACCGAGTGTTCATAAGGCCAAGTATTTTGCCTTAGGGTGCGCCGGTTTTGTTTGTGAAGAAGAAGTACGGTACCATGCGTATGTGCATTGATTATCGACAACTGAACAAGTTGACGATTAAGAACAAGTATCCTTTGCCGAGGATCGATGATTTGTTTGATCAGTTTCATGGGGCTTCAGTGTTTTCAAAGATAGATTTGAGTTTTGGGTACTATCTGCTTAAAGTTAAGGATGTAGATGTACCTAAGACATCTTTTCGGACGAGGTACGGTCACTATGAGTTCTTGGTGATGCTGTCTGGTTTGACGAACACACCGACTACATTCATGGACATTATGAATAGGGTGTTCCTTGAGTTTCTGGATCAGTTTGTGGTGGTGTTTATCAATGATATTCTTGTGTACTCGCGTACCGAGGAGGATCATGATAGACACTTGAGAATTTTTTTGCAGGTGTTGTTGGAGAATCAACTTTATGCTAAGCTGAGCAAGTGTGAGTTTTGGCTCAAGGAAGTGGTTTTTTTGGACATGTGGTGTCAGCCGAAGGTATCCGAGTTGACCCATACAAGGTTGAGGCGGTGATGGGTTTGAAGATGCCTAAGTCAGTGACGGAAGTGCGTAGTTTCCTTGGGTTGGTAGGTTACTACTGAAGGTTTGTTGAAGGTTTTTATAAGATTTCTACTCCTTTGACTAAGTTGTTACAAAAGAATGTTCGTTTTGAGTGGACGAATGTAGGCAGCAAGCTTTCGAGAAGTTGAAGGAAGCTTTGACGCAAGCTCCTATCTTGATTCAACCAGAGTCGGGTAAGGAGTTTGTGGTCTATAGTGATGCATCATACGTTGGTTTGGGTTGCATGTTGATGCAAGGTGGGAAGGTTGTTGCTTATGCGTCTAGACAATTGAAGGTGCATGAGCGCAACTACCCTACGTATGATCTTGAGCTTGTGGAAGTGGTTTTTTCTCTGAAGATTTGGAGACATTACCTTTATGGTGAAAGGTGTGTACTTTATATCGACCACAAGAGTTTGAAGTACCTTATGTCTCAAAAAGAGTTGAATATTAGGCAACAGAGGTGGTTGGAGTTGCTTAAGGATTACGATTTGACCATTGAGTATCATCTTGGGAAGGCCAATGTTGTGGCTGATGCTTTGAGTAGAAAGGTGGCTGCTGAGCTGAGAGCTATGTTTGCTCGTTTGAGTATATCACGAGATGGTGGCTTGATAGCCGAGTTACAAGTGAAACCTTCTTTAATTCAGTTGATTAAGGAAAAGAAATTGTTGGATGATTCGTTGGTGCCTCATGTTTAGGATATAGCTGATGGTAAGGCTACAAATTTCAGCTTTAATGATGATGGAGTGCTATGTTTCAAAAGTCGAGTAGTGGTGCCAGAAGATGTTGAGTTGAGGTGCACCATCTTGACTGAGGCCCATAGCAGTCCTTTTGCGATGCACCCTAGTAGTACTAAGATGTATCGAGGCTTGAAGGATGAGTACTACTGGGTGGGTTTGAAAAAGAATGTGGTCGATTTTGTTAGCAAGTGTATGGTTTGTCAACGGGTGAAGGCTGGGCCTCAGTTTCCTTCCGATTTGTTACAACCTTTGAGGGTACCGTAGTGGAAATGGGAATGGATTACGATGGATTTCGTATCGGGGTTACCTTTGTAACCATCGCAAAGGAACTCTATGTGGGTGATTGTGGATCGCCTTACGAAGTGTACACATTTCTTTGCTTTGCATACTACGTATACGTTGGATAAGTTGGCAGAGTTGTACATTGCTGAGATTGTGCGTTTGTACGGTGTGCCCAAGTCTATAGTGTCGGATAGAGATCTGAGGTTTACAGCAAGGTTTTAGGAATGTTTACATCAGGCGTTGGGTATGCGGTTGAATTTCAGCACTTCATATCATCCTCAGTCGGATGGGCAGTTGGAACCAGTTATCCAGGTGCTTGAGCATATGTTGTGATGCTGTGTGATTGATTTCCAAGGCTCTTGGGAGAAGCATCTGCCGCTGGTTGAGTTTGCCTATAATAACAACTTTTAGGGAAGTATTCAAATGGCACCGTATGAGGCCTTGTATGGGAAGAAGTGTAGAACGCCTCTTTGTTGGGCTGAGGCGGGGCAAAAGTTGCTTTCCTTGCCAGATATGCTCAAGGGAACAACAGAGAAGGTGAAGCTCATTTGCGAGCGGTTGAAGGTTGCATCGGATTGCCAGAAGTCTTACGCGGATTTAAAGTGTAAAGAGGTTGAGTTCGCGGTTGGTGATCGTGTGTTCCTTAAGGTATCGCATTGGATGAAGGTGATGAGGTTCGGACGTAAGGGAAAGCTTAGTCCGTGGTTTATTGGACCCTATGAGATTGTAGTGCGAATTGGTCCCGTGGCTTATCGGTTGTTGTTGCCTCCCGAGCTGGAAAAGATCCATGATGTGTTTCATGTAACTAAGTTGCAGAGATATAGATCGGACCCTTCGCATGTGATGCAGGTTGAGGAAATAGAGTTGAATCCGGATTTGTCCTATGATGAGGAACCAGTTTTTCAAGAAGAGTCAAAATCTTAGAATCTTTAGGGAGCTACTTGGCAATTATGCCTTTTCCCTAATTTGGCATGTGTTTTAAATGCTATTAATAATTAAAAGGCTTTTTAATTTGATTAATAAAAGGAAGTAGTTAAACGGTTAATGAAAAGTTTTCACAAGCTTTTATTTTTCTCACTTTTGCATCAGCCAAACACCCTTCTTTTCTCTCAATTTTCCAGAAATCTTTTGCTCTCAAATCCTCTTTTGATTCCTATCATTTCTACATTGATTACTCTCATTTTCCTTCAATTTTCTTCAAGCAAAACTTGCCAAATTAGAGGAGAAGCAAATATTGGAGGTAATTTTCGTGCTATCCCTCTAATCTAAGTTCTTTAATGAAATTCCAAAGATATTTGACTCTTTAATATTGATTTTGATTGAGATTTTGTTGTTAGAATACTAAACTCTTGAAATCTTGATAAAAAATTGGTTTAAAATGTGATTTTCGGACTTTATTTGATTTGGCTGTTTTGAGGATGTTTCTAAATGGGGTTAAAAAGGTTTTTTGGTGTTGAAGTGGAGTCTTAATCATGTAGATCCCGAAATCCTTGAGATTCTTAGTTTTCGAAGTGTTTTTGGGTGAGTTTTTGATGTGTTCTTGGGGAATTCGAGTTGCTGGAGGTATAAGGTTGATTTTAGGTTGTTTTTGGATGTTGATTAATGCTTAGATTGTGTTGGATGAGTTGTATAATGGTTCGGCTGAGGTTTGAGGTCAATCGTTTGAGTTTTCGGTTGTTTCAGATGGGTGTTTTGTTGCTTTAGAGTAGGGCTGCGGGATTTCTTGTGTGTGCTGGGGTTTTGGATGCATTTTAATGCATTGAACCTATTTTTTGATGTGTTGAAAATAGGGGATATCAATCCAGACGCAAACCAAGTGTTTTTGGAGGTTTCAGAAGATCGGTAGTTGCGTCGACAAGCGTTGTATCACGAGTCGGTGAGTGGAATTTGGTTTTCCATCATGGAAACGTTTTAGAAAAGGTTTTGGGAACTTAATAAGAGCTTGAAACGCTTTATTAAGTTCAGAAGTAAGTAAATCGAAATTTCTCCCTCGGTTGTGCTAGTTATGAGCCTTTGGTTGCACTTGATTTTAAATGCATTTACCTATTATTTTAAACCATGTTTTTGAGGATATGAATTGTGTATGATGATGCCATGTGGTTTAAAGATGCACTAGGTAAGTGGTCCTTGTATGCATGTTTTGATGCATGAGGTTTTAAGCATGGTTTAAAGCTTGTTGATGGCATATAATGAATGCTTTGTAAAAATAGTAAGTTATGCATGTGTTATAGACTATATTGACAAGTGATGCGGTTTAAAGTGATTTATAAATGAAATCAAATATAGTTAGCCGGCTATAGGATTGAGTGCACTATAAACAAGTCGCCTTGGATGTTGAGGGGTTGTGATTGTACCGAATACCCCATCCAAGTACCCTAATGATTGAGGATTGTTTAAGGTTGCAACGGTTGAGGGCAGCTCCTGGGTACGAACCTTGTGTTTTGTCCCGTCTCTCGTTAGTGGATTATGTGAAACCGATATTTTAATTTTGATATAACTAAAGAACCTAAGGACTAAATTGAAAATGTCAAAACGAATTTTTAAGTCCTCAAACATCCCCATATGATTTTAAGAATATGCCAAAGTTTAAAACTAAGATTTTCAAATATTTTCTATGTGTTCTTAAAGCTGAAACAGTGTTCTTCAAGTCCCTGTTTCGAAATGGCCTAAGGTGTTTCGAAACGATTTCACCACTGCCAACTCCTGTTTCGAAACGGGTATCGAAACGGCTTTAGAACATAAGAACCCGTATCGAAACAACTTCAAGTGTTTCGAAACGGTTCTTCATTTTGATTTGAAAAATATGACCGTTGCAAAGTTTTTAACTGATTTTTCAGAAACCGTTAGGGTGTTTCGAAACGGGCTCAAGCTATTTCGAAACGACCCTTGACAGTGGCAAAAGTGTTTCGAAACGAGTTCAATCCGTTTCGAAACGGGCTCTTAAATGCACCCCAACGACTCTTTCTATTTTGGTCCGTTTCGAAACAGGTTCCCGCGTTCCGAAACGGGTGGTTGTAGACTGCATTTATGGAGGTGAGATAACACCCCCAACGGCTCTATTGATGAATGCAACAACCACAACAGTTAGAAATCAATGAGAAGGTATAAAAGGGACCTCTAAAAGCTCCAGCAAAAACTATTGATCCAAAAGCAAACATCCAAACATCAAATCCAAGCATTTGTGCTTAAATCCCAAAATTGTCTAGAAACCCCAATTGTAATTTTAATTCTTATCTTTCTCAATTGGGTTGGGCGCTTGTAATTGGGCTACAATTTGTATTGATAGATACTATCTTAGCCATCAAACTCTTTGTTATCTTTGTGTGAGGATTGGGTTAAATTTTGGGTAGAAAATTTAACCGAAATTGTAAGGGTTGCCTCCTTAGCCTAGAAAAGGGGAAGAGCAATTAGTGGAATTGTTGCAAATCCTTAGTTAAGCTAAGGTAGTAGATGTAGAGTTCATTTGGAACTTGAACCACTCTAAAATTCCTTGTCCATCTTTTTAATTTGCAATTTCCACCACCTAAACCTTTAAAAATCCAATTCACACCCCTCTTGGTTCATATCGATCATTCGATCCACTCAACATGTAACGCCCCGGTTTTGGGCTTAGAAGTTTTGGGCGTTGACCGGTTTGGTCAAAGTCCTGTTCGAATCTAAAGAGGTTAAATTAGGAAAGCCTAGTTCGGGTTGCATTAAAAATATGGAAAAATGTTCTAAAATCATCTTTTAATATAATTAGATGAACTGTGAAATCAATTTTGGAAAATGGGTTTTGGAAGGTTGACATTTTGGCTAGTGACCAAAATGTAATTTTCGCAAGTTTGGTGGCTGTTTAATAAAGAGTTGAAACTTTGAATCTTTAAGGAGCTATTAATCCAAAGATGATTTCTCCAGATTTTTCTAAGATATTTTAAGTCTAAAATCTGATTTTAAAGATTATTAAAATTGGAGGGAAGTTATTTTGACTATTTTCTCAACTAACTTCCATTTTTCTTCTCTCATTTTCTCTCAAACCAAACATTGCTTTTCCAGAGAATTTGATCTGATTTCTTCACCTAAATTCCTCCTTTCAACTCTCATTTGATAGCAAATCATTGTATCTTCAAAACCTCTTCATTTGCTACAAGTTTCATCAAGGTTTTTCATTCCAAAAAGTGGAGAATCACAAGTTTGGAGGTAAGAACGCCCTTCTCCTCTAAACTATCAGTTCTTTACTGAAATTCCCAAGTTCTCAACTCTTAATTGATGTTTAATTATAGGCTTTTGGGTTTGGAATTGGATCTTGGCTTATTATGCAAGATTTTGATGATTTTTGATGATTTTCGTTAGATCTGAGTAATCTGGGTTTTGAGAGGTGTTTTTGATGTTAAATGATCTCTAAATTAATGAGGAAATGAGTTTTGATCAATGCAATCCCGGATAGGTTGAGTTTCCTAAGTTTAGCTTGTGTTTTAAGGTAGTTTTTGAGGTGATCTTGTGGATCTGTTGTTGCTGGAGGTATAAGGATGTTAATAGGTGGTTTTTAGATGTTATATGATGTTAATGGAAGTGAGGTTTTGCTGGATTATGGCTGGGCTTTGTTTAGAAGTGGTTTAGATGCATTTTCGGTTGTTTTTGGTGGCCGAAAATGGAGGTTGGATGAGAGCAGCGAGTTTAGGTGCTTTCATTGAAGTAATTGATGCATGGTGATGCATTAATTTACTGCTTTGATGTGTTGAAACAGGGGAGGCATCTTTGGATCCAAGTTTGGTTGTTTCGGAAGCTTGATTTCGTGCTTCGGCAAGTGGCGAAGTGGAAATCGGTGAGTGCAATTATGGAAATTGGATTTCAGCTTTTTAACCAAGGTTTGAAGGTTGTGGGAGCTTAGTTTAAGTCTAAACAACTTTGCTAAGCTCAAGTGTAAGTTTTCGGATTTTCTCTCTAGTGGTGGCCATGATTTTGATGTGATGCAAAATGATGATTTGCATGTTTTAATTACTGTTTTGAAAGCATGTTTTAGCATGGTTTTTGCTGATGATGTAAGCCATATGTTGAAGGTAACTCTAGGTAGGAGTTCCTTGATTTTGTACATTGAGATGATATGGTTTGATGCTTTGAAATGCATGATGAAAATGGCTTGATTTAATGCTTTAAAACAGTGGATTAAATGATGGAAATGATGTATATTGGCAAGTGATGTTTTTAAAAGGTTAAGGTCACTAAGGTGGTTAAAAGTCCTTGAGTGAGCCTTGTTTACTTAAGAACATCAAGGTGGTTAAAAGTCCTTGGATGATTCTTGTTACGGACACAAAGGTGTTTAAAAGTCCTTGTGTGGTCCTTTCTATGGTGTTTAAAAGTCCATAGGCCAAGGTGTTTAAAAGTCCTTGGGCTCAAAGTGTTTAAAAGTCCTTGAGGTGATTCAATTCATGGTGTTTAAAAGTCCATGGCCAAGGTGTTTAAAAGTCCTTGGGATCAAGGTGTTTAAAAGTCCTTGATGTGATACTTCATGGTGTTTAAAAGTCCATGGCCAAGGTGTTTAAAAGTCCTTGGGAAGTTGTTGAACTTGTTTTATGAAATGGAATTTGTCACTTGAGCCAATATGACATGTTAAGTATGTAAGAAGCATGAGATGCTTGTTTTTGATATATGACATGAAGCATGAGTTTGCTTGTTTTAAAGTATGCTTTGGGCATGTGCAAAGGTTGACTTTAAGCATGATTTATAAATGGTTTTAATTGCATTATTGAATTGTTTTTAATGAGCATGCCTCACTAAGCTATTGCTTACGCTCTCTACGTTTTCTTAATTCAATAATGCAGAGCATTAGAGTACCTTGAGGGCAGCAAGAAAAGGCAAGCAATCAAGTTCAAGTGAAGCTCAAAGTATGAAGGTTTTATAAGTGCAATTTAGCTTTTTGTATGTTTTGGCAATGGGGGACCAATGTGTATGTTTTGGGAGGTGTTTGAGGCTCCCTAAGTATGTTGAATGTTGATGTGTTTGCTGGTTTTTGCATTGGAACCATATATGCTTGTTTTGGAAGTTTGGTGTTGAATAGCTAGCTTGTTAGGAAGCATGCCATTAGAATTTGGGGCTTTTCATATGTGTTGGTTATATGTTGAATTGGTGCTGCATTTATGGTCCTTGCATGTTGGTAGACTGTGTGGTATGATTTGGTGTTGTATAATTGAGGTTGGATGCATGTATGTTGCTGTTTTAAGTCGATTTCTGGCAGGAGTATCGATACTCGGGCTTGCGTATCGATACGCAAGAGCCAAATATGCAGATTTCTGCCCAGGCGTATCGATACGGGCTGGGTATCGATACTCGTCTTAGTTACTGTCATACCCGCGTATCGATACGACTCCAGGCGTATCGATACGTGACCGTTAATTTGGTTGAAAGTATCTTTTTATGTTTTGTTTTGTTTACATTTTGGTCCTGAAATTTGTTTGTGCAATTGTATGAGTTTGGGAAGTCCTTTTGAGCTGAAATTTCACAGAGAAGCATGAAATCTACTTAATTTCAAGATGGTAACTTCAAATTGGGTTAAGTCCTTATAATTATCAGAAATTACAATTTGGTCCCTAAAGTTGTAATTTGTTCAATTGGGTCCCTGTTTGATCTCTGATGTTTGTGATCTTTTAGTATGTTGTTTGTATGATCACACATAGGTGTAATGCGCATCTAGATAAGATTAAAAAGAAGAAAAAAAAGGGTCGTTAATCAAGGTTGACTTTCGGGTTGACTTTGGTTTTCCCCGTGTGACTTTCTTAATTCGGGTCAACCGTCTAGGCCGGGTTAAGGGGGTTACATTTGGTGGTATCAGAGCTGAGTTTGCGAGTAATTGGGAATGTTTGTATGCATGATTGAAGTATGAATGCTATGAATGCTTGTTGTTTGAAAGCATGTTCAGTGGCTTGAAATGTTGATGCAGTTGAGTTGTATGTTGTGATGTTGCATGCTGAGGGTACCCATTGCCAAACAAAAGCTAAAGGAAGGATGTTGTTTTGAAATGAAATTGAGCTGAATACTTGGATTGCTTACCTTGCTGGGCCTGATTTTGTTTTTATTTGTGTTGTGATTGCATGATAAAAGTATGGCACCACGTAGAGAGTTAAGGAGTAACGTGAGAGCTACGGCTCCTAATGAGAACGAGAATGAGGAGAGTGCGGTTCTACCTCCTCCACCTGGTGGTGGTGGAGCTGAGGGAGGTGGGGCTGAAGCGGCGGCTGATGCTGGAGCTGCAGGACCTGAGGCTGGTCAGGGGCAAGCTATGCCTGACATGACGATGTTGGTTCAAGCTATTGCGGGTGCTTTTCGAGCAGCAGTAGCTGGAGCTCAGGGAGCTGGGCATCAGGGAGATGCTGGAGTCAGATTGCCTTTGGAGCGTCTGCGCAGTCTGGGAGGGACTGAGTTTAGAGGTTTATCAGCTGAGAGTTCTGAGGCTTGGTTGGAGAGTACCAAGCGTATCTTGGGTCAGATGAGCTGCACGGACGTGCAAAAGCTGGGTTGTGTTGTGTCCTTGCTGCAGGACGATGCTTATACATGGTGGACGACTACCATTTCTGGTATGGCGGAAGCTGATGTTACCTGGACATTCTTTCAGAATGTGTTTAAAAGGAGATATCTGGGAGTGAGATATCTGGATGAGAAAAAGCGGGAATTCATGTCTCTTACCCAAGGGAGCATGAGTGTAGCCGAGTACGAGGTACAGTTTGTACGGCTCAGTCAGTATGCACCGGAGCTGATACCTGATGAGAGGGCTAGGTGCGAGAGGTTTCGTTACGGTCTTGTGACGGATGTCAAGATGTATTTGCTGGCCGCCGAGTATGTTGATTTTGATGTATTGGTGGGCCGAGCAAAGGATGTTGAGATGAACCTGAGTTTGTCTGCTAAGGGTGCTGGCAAGCGAGCTGCTGAGTATAGTTCCGGAGGTGGACGGAACAAGAGGGGACGAGATCAGAAGTATCAGTCCTCAGCCAGGAGAGGTGGTGGTGTGCCTGCTAGGGGTGGCGGTGCTAGAGCTGATCCTAGTGCTTGTTGGATCTGTGGTTCTCGTGGTCACTTGAAGCGTGATTGTCCTCGTGCTGAAAGAGTGGCACAAGCTCCTGTTGTGACAGCTGGTAATGCTGGTGGAAATGGGTGCTGGAATTGTGGTTCTATAGACCACATCAGGCGAGATTGTCCGAGGTTGGCTGGTGAGCAGATGCGTGCTCCTGTTGTTGCTGCACCGCAGAGAGGCCGTGGGCGCGGCCGTGGTAATTTCCAGAGGAGAGAGGAAGGTGGCCGAGGGGTAGCTCATGTTGTAGCTATTCAGCCTGAAGGTGGAGGCCAAGCGAGGGTGTATGCTCAGAGAGAGGGCAGGAATGATGCAGATGTGATTGCAGGTACCTTTACTTTGCAGTCCTTGTCATTGCTTTCTTTGATTGATTCTGGATCTACGCATTCATATATTCTTCGTGAGCATGCTGAATTGCTTGGTTTGCCTGTTGAGTCTTTGGATGTTGGTGTTCGGGTCACTAGTTCTTTTGGTGAGACTGTTGTGACTCGAAAGTTGTTTAGAAGGTGTCCTTTGGTTGTTCAAGAGCATGTCTTTCATGTTGATCTTATGGAGTTGCCCTTCTATGGTTTTGATGTGATCCTTGGTATGGATTGGCTTGCTGAGCATCGTGCTGTTGTGGATTGTGAGAATAAGCGTGTTTCGCTTAAGCTTACGGATGATTATGAAGTTGTGGTGGTTGGTGAGAATGTGAAGTTTCTTGCCAACGTTGTGTCTTCTTTGGAGGCGAGTAGGATGCTGAGGCAAGGTTGTGAAGCTTATCTAGCTTTTGTGATGAATCCTAGCTCTAAGGAGTTGAGGGTGCAAGATATCAGGGTTGTAAAGGAGTTTCCTGGTGTTTTTCCTGAGGAGTTGCCTGGTTTACCTCCTAATCGCGAGGTGGAGTTTGGAATTGAGCTGTATGAGAATACAACTCCTGTGTCCATTACTCCCTATAGAATGGCACCTAAGGAGCTGAAGGAGCTGAAGACGCAGTTGCAAGAGTTGCTTGATCGTGGTTTTATCCGGCCGAGTGTGTCGCCTTGGGGTGCTCCTGTTTTGTTCGTGAAGAAAAAGGATGGCACGATGAGAATGTGCATTGATTACCGTCAGCTGAACAAGTTGACTATCAAGAATCGGTATCCTTTGCCGAGGATTGATGATCTCTTTGATCAATTTCGGGGAGCTGCGGTGTTCTCTAAGATTGACTTGAGGTCAGGGTATTATCAGTTGAAGGTGAAGGATGTGGATGTGCCTAAGACAGCTTTCAGGACAAGGTATGGGCATTATG
This sequence comes from Hibiscus trionum, assembly GCA_030270665.1. Classification (NCBI taxonomy): domain Eukaryota; kingdom Viridiplantae; phylum Streptophyta; class Magnoliopsida; order Malvales; family Malvaceae; genus Hibiscus; species Hibiscus trionum. The sequence goes on from BSYR01000013.1 coordinate 16,407,079, forward strand.
AGTTCCTTGTGATGCCGTTTGGTCTGACAAATGCTCCTGCTGCTTTCATGGACATGATGAATCGTGTGTTTCATGAATACCTGGACAAGTTTGTTGTGGTGTTCATTGATGATATCCTCGTGTACTCGCGTACTGAGGAGGAACATGAAGAGCATCTGAGGATTGTTTTGCAAGCTTTGTTGGAGAATCAGCTTTATGCTAAGCTGAGCAAGTGTGAGTTCTGGTTAAGGGAGGTGGTTTTTCTTGGGCATGTGGTTTCTGCTGAGGGGATTCGTGTTGATCCTCAGAAGATTGAGGCGGTGATGAGCTGGAAGGTTCCTAAGTCTGTTCATGAGGTCCGTAGTTTCCTTGGTTTGGCGGGATACTACCGGAGGTTTGTGGATGGTTTTTCCAAGGTTGCTGCTCCTTTGACGAAGCTGTTGCAGAAGGATGTTAAGTATGAGTGGACGGAAGCGAGACAGCAGGCTTTTGAGAAGCTTAAGGCGGCTTTGACGCAAGCTCCTATCTTGATTCAGCCTGAATCAGGGAAAGAGTTTGTGGTTTACAGTGATACATCCTATGTTGGTTTGGGGTGTGTGCTGATGCAAGAGGGTAAGGTGGTGGCTTATGCGTCGCGGCAGTTGAAGGTGCATGAGCGCAATTATCCTACGCATGATATTGAGCTGGCTGCAGTGGTTTTTGCTCTGAAGATCTGGAGACATTATCTGTATGGTGAGAAGTGTACTGTGTACACGGATCACAAGAGTTTGAGGTATCTGATGTCTCAGAAGGAGTTGAATCTTAGGCAGCGGCGTTGGTTGGAGTTGCTCAAGGATTATGATCTGACGATTGAGTATCATCCTGGAAAGGCCAATGTTGTTGCGGATGCCTTGAGTAGGAAGGTGGCTGTTGAGCTGAGGGCGATGTTTGCTAGCTTGAGCATATCGCGTGATGGTGGTCTTGTGGCTGAGTTGCAAGTGAAGCCATCTTTGGTTCAGTTGATCAAGGATAAGCAGTTGTTGGATGATTCCTTGGTGTCTCATGTTCAGGATATCGCGGAGGGTAGACCTTCGGATTTCTGTTTCAATGATGATGGTGTGCTGTGTTTTGGGAGTCGGATAGTTGTGCCCAATGATGCTGAGTTGAGGCGTGCTATTCTGACTGAAGGTCATAGTAGTCCTTTTGCTATGCACCCTGGTAGTACTAAGATGTATCGTGATCTTCGTGATGAGTACTATTGGGTTGGTTTGAAAAAGGATGTTGCAGAGTTTGTGAGCAAGTGTTTGGTGTGTCAGCGAGTTAAGGCTGAGCATCAGTTTCCTTCTGGTTTGTTGCAACCGTTGAAAATCCCTGAATGGAAGTGGGAGAGGGTTACCATGGATTTTGTATCTGGTTTACCTTTGTCTCCGTCAAAGAAGAATTCGGTCTGGGTGATTGTGGATCGCCTGACGAAGTGTGCACATTTCTTGCCTGTGCATACTACGTTCTCTTTGGATAAGCTGGCAGAGCTGTACATTGCTGAGGTGGTGAGGCTGCATGGTGTGCCTAAGTCGATTGTGTCGGATAGGGATCCGAGGTTCACATCGCGTTTCTGGCAGTGTTTGCATCAAGCTCTGGGTACAAGGTTGCATTTCAGTACATCCTATCATCCTCAGTCGGATGGTCAGTCTGAGCGAGTTATCCAGGTTTTGGAGGATATGTTGAGATGCTGCGTGATCGAGTTCCAAGGTTCTTGGGAGAAGCATCTGCCTTTGGTTGAGTTCGCTTATAACAATAGTTATCAGGCGAGCATACAGATGGCACCTTATGAGGCTTTGTACGGGAGGAAGTGTAGGACTCCTCTTTGTTGGGCTGAAGCTGGTCAAAAGTTGGTTTCGATGCCTGCTTTGTTGAAAGGGACCACCGAGAAGGTGAAGCTCATTTGTGAGCGGTTGAAGGCTGCTTCTGATCGGCAGAAGTCTTACGCGGATTTGAAGCGTAAAGAGTTAGAGTATGCGGTGGGTGACCGTGTGTTCTTGAAGGTTTCGCCTTGGAAGAAGGTGATGAGGTTTGGCCGAAAGGGTAAGTTGAGCCCTAGATACATTGGACCATATGAGGTGGTTGAGCGTGTGGGTCCTGTTGCGTATCAGTTGAGGTTACCTCAGGAGTTGGAGAAGATTCATGATGTGTTTCATGTTTCTATGCTCCGGAAGTATAGATCTGATCCTTCACATGTGATGCCTGTTGAGGATGTGGTTTTGAATCCGGATTTGACCTATGATGAGGAACCGGTGAAGGTTCTGGATTCGGATAGCAAGGTTCTTCGTGGCAAGACCATTGAGTTGGTGAAGGTGCTGTGGAAGCATCGAGGTGTTGAGGAAGCCACGTGGGAGCGGAAGGAAGACATGCTGAAGCAGTTTCCTTATCTCTTTCCTTCAGGTAAATTTCGAGGACGAAATTTCTTAAGGGGGGGAGAGTTGTAACGCCCCGGTTTTGGGCTTAGAAGTTTTGGGCGTTGACCGGTTTGGTCAAAGTCCTGTTCGAATCTAAAGAGGTTAAATTAGGAAAGCCTAGTTCGGGTTGCATTAAAAATATGGAAAAATGTTCTAAAATCATCTTTTAATATAATTAGATGAACTGTGAAATCAATTTTGGAAAATGGGTTTTGGAAGGTTGACATTTTGGCTAGTGACCAAAATGTAATTTTCGCAAGTTTGGTGGCTGTTTTATAAAGAGTTGAAACTTTGAATCTTTAAGGAGCTATTAATCCAAAGATGATTTCTCCAGATTTTTCTAAGATATTTTAAGTCTAAAATCTGATTTTAAAGATTATTAAAATTGGAGGGAAGTTATTTTGACTATTTTCTCAACTAACTTCCATTTTTCTTCTCTCATTTTCTCTCAAACCAAACATTGCTTTTCCAGAGAATTTGATCTGATTTCTTCACCTAAATTCCTCCTTTCAACTCTCATTTGATAGCAAATCATTGTATCTTCAAAACCTCTTCATTTGCTACAAGTTTCATCAAGGTTTTTCATTCCAAAAAGTGGAGAATCACAAGTTTGGAGGTAAGAACGCCCTTCTCCTCTAAACTATCAGTTCTTTACTGAAATTCCCAAGTTCTCAACTCTTAATTGATGTTTAATTATAGGCTTTTGGGTTTGGAATTGGATCTTGGCTTATTATGCAAGATTTTGATGATTTTTGATGATTTTCGTTAGATCTGAGTAATCTGGGTTTTGAGAGGTGTTTTTGATGTTAAATGATCTCTAAATTAATGAGGAAATGAGTTTTGATCAATGCAATCCCGGATAGGTTGAGTTTCCTAAGTTTAGCTTGTGTTTTAAGGTAGTTTTTGAGGTGATCTTGTGGATCTGTTGTTGCTGGAGGTATAAGGATGTTAATAGGTGGTTTTTAGATGTTATATGATGTTAATGGAAGTGAGGTTTTGCTGGATTATGGCTGGGCTTTGTTTAGAAGTGGTTTAGATGCATTTTCGGTTGTTTTTGGTGGCCGAAAATGGAGGTTGGATGAGAGCAGCGAGTTTAGGTGCTTTCATTGAAGTAATTGATGCATGGTGATGCATTAATTTACTACTTTGATGTGTTGAAACAGGGGAGGCATCTTTGGATCCAAGTTTGGTTGTTTCGGAAGCTTGATTTCGTGCTTCGGCAAGTGGCGAAGTGGAAATCGGTGAGTGCAATTATGGAAATTGGATTTCAGCTTTTTAACCAAGGTTTGAAGGTTGTGGGAGCTTAGTTTAAGTCTAAACAACTTTGCTAAGCTCAAGTGTAAGTTTTCGGATTTTCTCTCTAGTGGTGGCCATGATTTTGATGTGATGCAAAATGATGATTTGCATGTTTTAATTACTGTTTTGAAAGCATGTTTTAGCATGGTTTTTGCTGATGATGTAAGCCATATGTTGAAGGTAACTCTAGGTAGGAGTTCCTTGATTTTGTACATTGAGATGATATGGTTTGATGCTTTGAAATGCATGATGAAAATGGCTTGATTTAATGCTTTAAAACAGTGGATTAAATGATGGAAATGATGTATATTGGCAAGTGATGTTTTTAAAAGGTTAAGGTCACTAAGGTGGTTAAAAGTCCTTGAGTGAGCCTTGTTTACTTAAGAACATCAAGGTGGTTAAAAGTCCTTGGATGATTCTTGTTACGGACACAAAGGTGTTTAAAAGTCCTTGTGTGGTCCTTTCCATGGTGTTTAAAAGTCCATAGGCCAAGGTGTTTAAAAGTCCTTGGGCTCAAGGTGTTTAAAAGTCCTTGAGGTGATTCAATTCATGGTGTTTAAAAGTCCATGGCCAAGGTGTTTAAAAGTCCTTGGGATCAAGGTGTTTAAAAGTCCTTGATGTGATACTTCATGGTGTTTAAAAGTCCATGGCCAAGGTGTTTAAAAGTCCTTGGGAAGTTGTTGAACTTGTTTTATGAAATGGAATTTGTCACTTGAGCCAATATGACATGTTAAGTATGTAAGAAGCATGAGATGCTTGTTTTTGATATATGACATGAAGCATGAGTTTGCTTGTTTTAAAGTATGCTTTGGGCATGTGCAAAGGTTGACTTTAAGCATGATTTATAAATGGTTTTAATTGCATTATTGAATTGTTTTTAATGAGCATGCCTCACTAAGCTATTGCTTACGCTCTCTACGTTTTCTTAATTCAATAATGCAGAGCATTAGAGTACCTTGAGGGCAGCAAGAAAAGGCAAGCAATCAAGTTCAAGTGAAGCTCAAAGTATGAAGGTTTTATAAGTGCAATTTAGCTTTTTGTATGTTTTGGCAATGGGGGACCAATGTGTATGTTTTGGGAGGTGTTTGAGGCTCCCTAAGTATGTTGAATGTTGATGTGTTTGCTGGTTTTTGCATTGGAACCATATATGCTTGTTTTGGAAGTTTGGTGTTGAATAGCTAGCTTGTTAGGAAGCATGCCATTAGAATTTGGGGCTTTTCATATGTGTTGGTTATATGTTGAATTGGTGCTGCATTTATGGTCCTTGCATGTTGGTAGACTGTGTGGTATGATTTGGTGTTGTATAATTGAGGTTGGATGCATGTATGTTGCTGTTTTAAGTCGATTTCTGGCAGGAGTATCGATACTCGGGCTTGCGTATCGATACGCAAGAGCCAAATATGCAGATTTCTGCCCAGGCGTATCGATACGGGCTGGGTATCGATACTCGTCTTAGTTACTGTCATACCCGCGTATCGATACGACTCCAGGCGTATCGATACGTGACCGTTAATTTGGTTGAAAGTATCTTTTTATGTTTTGTTTTGTTTACATTTTGGTCCTGAAATTTGTTTGTGCAATTGTATGAGTTTGGGAAGTCCTTTTGAGCTGAAATTTCACAGAGAAGCATGAAATCTACTTAATTTCAAGATGGTAACTTCAAATTGGGTTAAGTCCTTATAATTATCAGAAATTACAATTTGGTCCCTAAAGTTGTAATTTGTTCAATTGGGTCCTTGTTTGATCTCTGATGTTTGTGATCTTTTAGTATGTTGTTTGTATGATCACACATAGGTGTAATGCGCATCTAGATAAGATTAAAAAGAAGAAAAAAAAGGGTCGTTAATCAAGGTTGACTTTCGGGTTGACTTTGGTTTTCCCCGTGTGACTTTCTTAATTCGGGTCAACCGTCTAGGCCGGGTTAAGGGGGTTACACAACAATTGGTATCAGAGCCTACCTCTTTGAGGATTAACAGCCACAAGAGTAGTTCCTAGGAAGAGTGTGATCATCAAATATCAAGAGATGGCTTCAACCTCCGGTTCGGGCATGTATGAGTCTCAATCCACTACAAAGCCTCCCTTGTTCAATGGTGACAACTATTCTTTTTGGAAGAATAGAATGCGTCTATTCATCAAGTCCAATGACTACTTAGTTTGGGATGTCATTGAAGATGGCCCTTACATTCCATTGAAGCAAGATAGTGAAGGCAAGATGGTCTTGAAGAAAAAGGTGAAGATGAGTGAAGAAGAAAGGAAAAAGATTCAAGTAAATGACAAAGCTCTCCACATGCTCTTTTGTTCATTCGGTCCGGACATCTATTCTAAAGTGTCATCCATTGAGAGTGTCAAAGAAGTGTGGGACACTCTTGAGACTATCTATGAGGGAACCAACGATGTCAAAGAAACTAAGATTGGAATTCTCAATCTTAGTTATGAGAATTTCAAGATGGAGCCCGATGAGACGGTGTCCAAGATGTTTGATCGGTTCTCCACTATAGTCAATGGGCTCAAAGGTTTTGGAGAGATCATACCGGAAGACAAGCTTGTCCGGAAGCTACTCTATTCACTTCCCGAATCTTGGGATGGGAAGAGAACCGCCATCATAGAAGCTAAAAATTTGAAGACTTTAAAGCTTGATGAGCTTGTGGGTTCTCTCCTTACTCATGAGATTATGAAGCAAGGAAGGGAAGAAGAGAAGAAGAAAGAAGAGAAAAGAGTAGAAAAGCTAGAGGTTGAAAAGAAGAAGAAGATGGGAATAGCTCTCAAAGCTTCACTACATGAGGAGAGCTCTTCTAGTGAGGAGGATGAGCTAGAAGAATTGGCTATGATAGCCAAATGATTCTCACGCTTTATGAGGTCCAACCGGGGAAAAAAATTCAAAGGAAGATGGACTTCAAAGGCAAGAACAAAGAAGAAGCAAGGGATCAAATCATTTGCTTCGAGTGCAATAAACCCGGCCACATACGTTTGGAGTGCCCTCAACTCAAGAAGAAGGGCTTTGAGAAGAAGAAGAAGCTCAAAGCCAAGCTTGCTACTTGGAGTGATGAGGAGTCATTGGAGGATGACGAACAAAAAGTGGCCAACCTTTGCCTCATGGCACTTGAGGAAGATTCCTCTATGGTAACCTCTAACTCATCAACTTTAGATTTTACATATGATGAATTTAATGATGCATATGATGAGTTACAAGAGGTCTATGATGAATTAGTTGAGAAATATAAGGAGTCGGTCATTAGGAATAAGAAAATTATTTTGGAACTAAATGAGAAAAATGACTCTCTCTCTCAAGCTAATTCAAAATTTGAGAAAAAGATATTAGGGTTGAAAGATGAACTAAAATTTTTTCAAGATGAAAATGTTGACCTTAATAATCTTTTGTCTCAATGTAATAGTGAACACCAAAAGGTGTTGAATGAGCTAAATGAGCTCAAAAATTCTTTTAAAAATGTTGGTAATGTCAAGCATGAAATAGGTGAATCTTCAAGAACAAACCAACCTAAGAAAAAGACCAACTACTACAAACAAGGTAGCTTTCCTAGACATAGTAGAGCTAAAAGAATTAGATGTGTATGGGTTCCTAAGGAACTTGTAAAATCTAATAACATTATTGCTATGTCATCTTGGATTCCTAAGGGAACCAAGGTTTTGGGAGCTAACACTCATGGACCCAAAATGATTTGGGTACCAAAAACAAAAGCTTAATATCTTTGTTTGTAGGGGGAGCATTGCTACAAGGCCAAAGCACAAAGTCAAAACTCATGGTACCTTGATAGTGGGTGCTCAAGGCATATGACCGGAGACAAGAGTAGATTCATGGATCTAAAGCCAAAAAGTGGAGGAGTGGTGACATTTGGTGACAACTCCAAAGGCCACATTAAAGGTATTGGCTCCATAGGTAATCACTCTACTATTCTCATTGAAAATGTCTTGTATGTCGATGGTCTTAAACACAACTTATTGAGCATAAGTCAATTGTGTGATAAAAGATTTAATGTTTTATTTGATAAAAATGGATGCAAAATTGTAGACATTAAATCTAATAATATTATGCTCATAGGTCATCGCATAGGGAACATATACATGGTGCATCTAGATGACATTCATACATCTCATGCATGCTTAGTAGCACAAAATGAAAATGATGCATGGTTGTGGCATATGAAACTAGGACATGCTAGCATAAGTGTTTTAGAAAAACTAGTTTCCCTTAATCTAGTTAGAGGTTTACCCAAGATAAAATTTTCAAATGATAAAATTTGTGATGCATGCTCTAAGGGTAAACAACATAAGTCTTCCTTTAAATCCATTAATGATGTTTCTACTAGTAGATGTTTACAGCTTATCCATATGGATTTATTTGGGCCAATTAGGACTATGAGCTTGGGTGGTAAGTCTTATGCATTTGTTCTTGTTGATGATTTTTCTAGATTTACTTGGGTTCTATTTTTAAGTACTAAAGATGAGGCTTTGGAAAAATTCATCACATTTTCAAAACTAACCCAAAATGATCTTGAACTTAGAATTTCACATATTAGAAATGATCATGGAACCGAGTTTCAAAATTTAGGGTTTGAAGACTTTTTAAATGAAAATGGTATTAGCCACAATTTTTCGGCTCCTCGAACTCCTCAACAAAATGGGGTAGTTGAGAGGAAAAATAGAACTTTGCAACAATTGGCTAGAACTATGCTTTGTGAAAATAATTTACCTAAATATTTTTGGGCGGAAGCCACAAACACCGCTTGCTATATTGTTAATCGAGTAATGATTAGGCCAATTTTAAAGAAAACACCTTATGAGATTTTAAAATCTAAAAAGCCTAACATTAGCTATTTTCACCCTTTTGGTTGCAAGTGTTTTGTTTTAAATAATGGAAAAGACAACTTAGGTAAATTTGATGCAAAAAGTGATGAAGCTATTTTCATAGGATACTCTTTAACATCTAAAGCCTATCGAGTATTTAACAAAAGAACTTTAGTAGTAGAAGAATCTATACATGTTGTATTTGATGATAACCTCCTTCCAAGGAAGGATTCTTGTGATGATGATGATGTAGGAATCATAATTGCCTTTGATGGAGGGCAAACTTCAAAGGAGGATGAGATTCCAACAAAAGAAGAGGACACACAAGATCCACCTCTTGAAGCCTTGAAGGACATGGCTATTGAGGAAAAGGAAGTGAGCTACCCAAGGGAGTTCAACTATGTCAAAGATGGTGAAATCTTGGGTGATCCATCAAAGGGGGTAACCACTCGATCTTCTCTTAAATTAATGAATCATGTTGCATTTATCTCATGCATAGAGCCTAAGAATATTAAAGAAACATTGAAAGATGATTTTTGGATTATGGCTATGCAAGAAGAGTTAAATCAATTTGAGAGAAGTAACGTTTGGACATTAGTTGATAGGCCTAGTAATCAATCTACCATAGGAACTAAATGGGTCTTTAGGAACAAGCTAGATGAGAGTGGTAACATTGTGAGAAATAAAGCTAGACTTGTAGCACAAGGTTACACTCAAGAAGAGGAAATAGATTTTGATGAAACCTATGCACCCGTAGCTAGAATGGAAGCCATTAGGATGTTGCTTGCATATGCATGTTATCATAATTTCAAGTTTTTTCAAATGGATGTTAAAAGCGCGTTTTTAAATGGTTTTATAAATGAGGAAGTGTATGTGGAACAACCACCTGGTTTTGAAGACTCAAAATTTCCAAATCATGTTTTCAAACTCACTAAAGCTCTTTATGGTTTAAAACAAGCTCCTAGAGCTTGGTATGAAAGACTTTCAAACTTTTTAATTGAAAAAGGTTTTGAAAAAGGTAAGGTGGACACTACACTTTTTATAAAAATGTACAAAAATGACATCTTAGTAGTTCAAATTTATGTTGATGATATTATTTTTGGTTCTACTAATGAATGTCATTGTCAAGAGTTTGCTAAGCTAATGCAAGGTGAATTCGAGATGAGCATGATGAGGGAGCTCTCATTCTTTTTGGGACTCCAAATCAAGCAAAGGAAGGATGGCACCTTCATCAATCAAGAAAAGTACATAAAGGATATGCTTAAGAAGTTTGACTTGGAGAATGCAAAGCCTCAAGCCACACCTATGAGCTCATCTACAAAGCTTGACAAAGATGAAGGAGGTAAGTGTGTTGACTCTAAGCTTTACCGTTCTATGATTGGATCATTGCTTTACCTTACCGCAAGTAGACCGGATATCTTGTTTAGTGTTTGCTTGTGTGCTAGGTTTCAAGCTAGTCCTAGAGAGTCTCACCTTATAGCCGTTAAGAGAATCTTTAGGTACCTTAGAGATACTCCTTGTTTAGGTCTTTGGTACCCTAGAGACTCCACCTTCAACCTTCATGCTTATTCGGATGCGGATTATGGGGGTTGCAAAATCGATAGGAAAAGTACTTCGGGAACTTGTCAATTCCTAGGTAGTATGCTCATATCTTGGTTCTCTAAGAAACAAAATAGTGTAGCCTTATCTACCACCGAAGCCGAGTACATATCCTTAGGGAGTTGTTGTGCTCAAGTCCTTTGGATGAAGCAACAACTCTTAGATTATGGAATTAAAGTTGAAACCATACCCCTAAAATGTGACAACACTAGTGCTATATGTCTAACAAAAAATCCCATCCAACACTCTAGAACCAAACACATAGAAATAAGGCATCATTTCATTAGAGATCATGTCCTTAAAGAAGATGTGGTTATAGAGTATGTAGACACCTTAAATCAACTAGCGGACATATTTACAAAACCTTTAGACAAAGAGCGTTTTTGGTCCCTTATGAGAGAGTTAGGTCTAGCTAGCCTATCTTGACCTTTTAAGACCTCTTTTGTGCTTAAAATTGCTTGATCTTGTGAAATGCCATGTTTATGTGTTTTGACTCCTAATTTCATCCATGCTTATAGTTAGGGGGAGTATGTTTATGTTTGCATATGTTTTGCCTGCTCATTCATGTTATTTATGCAAGTTAGGCCTTAGAAAAACTCAATTTTCTGCATTTTTAGAGCCTCATCTCACTTCCAGGCCCAGGTGTATCGAAACGGGTAAACCTGTTTCGATACGGATGCTTTAAAATCTTGTCTGAGAGAAAGGCGTTTCGAAACGCCTCAAAAGGGTTTCGAAACGTTTTTACTACTGCCAAGGGGTGTATCCAAACACGTTTCGATTCGAGTCAACGGGGCTTCGATACGGTGAACACCGTATCGAAACGGTCAACTGAAATTCCAAAAACGGTCAAACTCTCGTGCTCGCGTTTCAAACGGTCAGGACCGTTCCGAAACGGTTTCACGGACAGCTTTAAGTAGGGCTTTTAATGATAAAGTTCTCTTTAAATTAAAACTCTTTAAAACCCTAACCGGCTTTTTCCCTATAAAACCCCTCTAAACCTCCTTGTTTTCACCAAATCTTGAGGGGTTTTTCTCTAAAACACTAGTCTAAGCAAGATTCATCAACATTGTGCAAGGATTTTCATCCATTCATCCAAAATCCCAAACTAAGGTATTTTTCCTCTTTTTCTTTTTTCTTCGATTTATGTTCGAATCTTAGGTTAGAAAATTTTATTTTTGTATAGTTTATATGTTTTTATGCTTGGGTTTTTAATATCTTGTAAAAAAATTTCAAAATCTTAAATTTTCTGATTCAAATATAAAAATTTTCAGTCGTATTTTCTTTTACTGTTTTTTTATTATTATTTCTTTGTTTTAAATTTTTTTTTAAAAAAACCTAAGTGAGATTTATCCTTGGATTGAATTTAGAAATCTATGCATACACTCAATTTTTTAAAAACTTGCTTGCTTAATGTTTTAGGATGGCGTTGGAAAATGTTAGCAAAAAGCGTAAGTCTGTTCAATCCGGTGGCTCGAGTGTGCGTCCAAATCTCGCTCAGACCTTTCAAAAATCCCTTCGAACTCCAGAGATGCGAGCTCGTTTCAAATATGTCAAGGATTTCGAAGTTCGTCGTGAGCGTGTCATTGATCTCGAATTTCTTAACTCCGAGCGATTCCTTTTCCGTTACCTCGAGCGTTTGAGCGAATGGAATCTTCTTCCTTTGTTGAGCATCCCGGACATTCGCTACAAACACACGGTACTCATCTTTTACTCCAATGCTCGTCTTATTAATGATGAAACAAATACCGAGGTTGTTGGGATTGAATCTTATATTTTATGGAAAAAGTTTATTGTTAATGTTGCTCTCTTGGAGTCTACTTTTTCCCTTAAGGATGAAGGAATTGAGAATGAACGTCACTTTGGTACTAATACCGGTCAAGTGCTTACTTTGGATGCGCACGATCGTTTTCTTCACTTGATGGTTTCATGGTTCCTTCGCCCCTCCGGAGGTAAATATTCTCATATCCGTCAAGTTGATTACTTTTGGCTTGAATGTTTCCGTCGTGGTGAGCGCCCTAATGTTGCTAAGATCATATTTTCCGAGATGGTTAATAATGTTAAGCTTATTGACACCGATGCCTTGAAATCCTTTACTTATGGCACGATTTTAAGTCACATCTTTAGCAAGATTGGTCTCAATTGCACCTACGACTCTCCGGAACCCCGCAAGTCCAAGATTGGTGAGTCCTCTCTTCGCAAGTCCGGTTTTCACTATGTGAACCATGTTTGGGAACGTGTTGATAGAGCCGCACCTCCTCCTCCTCCTCCCGTTGAACCTCAAGCTCCAGTTGCAAACAATGAAGCTCTCACGGCTTTGATTACCGAGCAGTTCAATGCCATTGACACTAACATGGCTTCGGGTTTTGGTGCCATCAACACTCGCTTGCAAAGTGTAGAGGATCGACTCCAATCCCTTGAGGCTTCCCACTCGAACATGGATTTGTCCTTCTCTACCCTTTATGGCCAATGGACGAAGTTTCGCCGTTCTCAAGTCAAGAGCGATGATGAGACTTCGGATGATGATGATGGTGGTGACGAGGCCTAGGATATTCATATCATATCATATTATCTATGCATTTTAGGTTTAAGTTTGCATTTTTATATTTCATTATGTTTTAGGAACCTATGCTTTTGATCTTATTTGGGATTATGTTTTGAACTTAATGTTGATTTATGTTTTGGATATTTTAATTTTATGAATTAATATTATTGTTGCTTATTACTTAATGCTTATTGGTACTAACCCTTTCTCTTCTCTATGAGCCTTATTTATTATTTTTGATCTAACAAAAAGGGGGAGAAGAAATTTAAGAGCCAAAAATTCGTTTTAAATGTTTAAAGAGTTTTTAAGTTTTAAAACTTGAATTTCAAAGTTAAAACATTTTTAAAAAACTATAAAAACCTATCTTAAATTAAGGGGGAGTTAGAATATGTTCAAAATTTTCAAAACTCTTAAAAATTCTAACTTTGGTTTTGTTATATCAAAAAGGGGGAGATTGTGAAACCGATATTTTAATTTTGATATAACTAAAGAACCTAAGGACTAAATTGAAAATGTCAAAACGAATTTTTAAGTCCTCAAACATCACCATATGATTTTAAGAATATGCCAAAGTTAAAAACTAAGATTTTCAAATATTTTCTAAGTGTTCTTAAAGCCGAAACAGTGTTTTTCAAGTCCCTGTTTCGAAACGGCCTAAGGCGTTTCGAAACGATTTCACCACTGCCAACTCCTATTCCGAAACGGGTATCGAAACAGCTTTAGAACATAAGAACCCGTATCGAAACGACTTCAAGTGTTTCAAAACGGTTCTTCATTTTGATTTGAAAAATATGACCGTTGCAAAGTTTTTAACTGATTTTTCAGAAACCGTTAGGGTGTTTCGAAACGGGCTCAAGCTGTTTCGAAACGACCCTTGACAGTGGCAAAAGTGTTTCGAAACAAGTTCAATCCGTTTCGAAACGGGCTCTTAAATGCACCCCAACGGCTCTTTCTATTTTGGTCCGTTTCGAAACAGGTTTTCGCGTTCCGAAACGGGTGGTTGCATACTGCATTTATGGAGGTGAGATAACACCCCAACGGCTCTATTGATGAATGCAACAACCACAACGGTTAGGAATCAATGAGAAGATATAAAAGGGACCTCTAAAAGCTCCAGCAACAACTATTGATCCAAAAGCAAACATCCAAACATCAAATCCAAGCATTTGTGCTTAAATCCCAAAATTGTCTAGAAACCCCAATTGTAATTTTAATTCTTATCCTTTTCAATTGGGTTGAGTGCTTGTAATTGGGCTACAATTTGTATTGAGAGATACTATCTTAGCCATCAAACTCTTTGTTATCTTTGTGTGAGGATTGAGTTAAATTTTGGGTAGAAAATTTAACCGAAATTGTAAGGGTTGCCTCCTTAGCCTAGAAAAGGGGAAGAGCAATTAGTGGAATTGTTGCAAATCCTTAGTGAAGCTAAGGTAGTGGATGTAGAGTTCATTTGGAACTTGAACCACTCTAAAATTCCTTGTCCATCTTTTTAATTTGCAATTTCCACCACCTAAACCTTTAAAAATCCAATTCACCCCCCTCTTGGTTCATATCGATCATTTGATCCACTCAACAGATTATACACCTATCGAAGAGTGGTGTTGAGGGGTTGTGATTGTACTGAATACTCTACCACGGGTGTAACAATGATGAAGGGTCGCTCTCGTGTGTGAACCTTGAGATGCCGATAGGGGGTATGAAGGGTGTGAGACAACCCTTGGTAATCCGTGTATCTGATACTTTGTTTTTGAGATTGTTGTTATCACTTATGAGCCAATATAATGGAATTGTATAACGTGGAAAATGTTGCTAAAGCATGTTTTGAAAGATGCATGTTTTGGTTTAAGCTTAGCATAATGGTGTTTATGCTTGGAAAGCTTGGAAAGTGACTAGCAATGGTTTATCAAGAAAGAAATGTTGGTTTTGAAAAGAGTGAAAAACGATTTTGTGCATTGATGATGTTTGTGGTTTTGAGCAACCCTCACTATGCTTGTATGCTTTTGCTCTCTTTGTTTCATCAATTCAAATAATTAGAGTTTTGGAGGCAGCCTCTTCGAGGAACCACACAAAGACATTTTGTTAAAAGTATGTTGTGCTTTTGAAACTAGTGTAATAAGGGCAATGGGGGTGTCCGATGCTTTGAACATTACTGAGTTGTTGTTTTCTGGTCTTGAGAAAGTTTATGATGCAAATTTGGATTTGTAAATGGCCATTGAGTATGGGTTTATGCTTGCAATTGGTTTTTTACCTTTTTGTGCTTTTGACATATAAGGAGCATGCCTTTAGTATCATAGTTTTGGGAAATGATGTTTTGATGATGCTTGTGCTTCGTATATGTGATCCTTGATGTGTATACATGTTGTATGCATGTTGAGGCATGTGTTGGGATGATTCCGGAGGGTAAAAACAGTTTAAAACCAGCTTTTCGGGAAGTTGCAGGTCCAAAAATTTCGGAACGCCCTTACCTGTTTCGGAATAGTGGCCTGTAATGGCCTTGGTGTTTCGGAACGGTGAGAAACGTTCCGAAACATTTTGCCTCTGTGAACTTCTGTACCAGAACCTGTTTAGAGGGGTTTCAGAATGGTCTGCATTTCAGAATGGGTACTTATGTTTCGAAACGGCTGTATCGAAACAGGGGCTTCCTGTTCCATAACACCAGACCGTTGGATGAGGAATTTGAATTGTTCTGAGTTTCTACTTCTTACATTTTGGTCCCTATTCGTCTGGTATGCAATTGGATGAGTTCTAAATGTCATTTTGAGCTGAGCTTTCACCAATAAGCATGTAACGAACTTAATTAAAGGTTGGTAACTTGAATTTGACAAAAGTTCTTAAAGTTTTCCAATTTACAAAATGGTCCCTAAACCTTATTCGACTGTAATTAATTGGCGAATGTGTTGATTTTTATCCGCTGCTTGTGTACGTACACATAGGAACCTAAGACGTATCTAGACAAGATAAAAAAGAAAAAAATGTTGTTTTTTGAGGTAAATTTTCCCAGTTTACTTCAATATTCCCCGTGTGATCTGTTCGGTTCGGTCTATCGGCCAGGCCTGGTCGAGGGGGTTACAGCAGCACACCTGTTCAAATATGTTTTTGGTTGAAAAGGAACTAAGGATTTTGATTGCAATGTTAGAAGCATCCATCTGGAATCAGCTTGGATATATTCCATCTTACTACAAGGCATGGATGGCAAAGCCAAAGGCGATGGCGCAGGTGTATGGTGATTACGGTAAATCGTATAATGAGCTACTAGCTCTTTTACGAGCAATGCAAATATTCATCCTAGGAACCATGGTAGAATACGAAACAAAACCAACGTGCAACTTACAAGGCGAACTAATTCTTGGTAAAAGGATATTTAGTAAGTTATTCTGGGCGTTCAATGCGTGCATTGAAGGGTCCCCATTCTACAAACGCATGATTCAAGTGGATGGTACCTGGTTGTATGGGAAGTACGATCATATATTACTCGTTGTTATTGCTCAAGATGGAGACAGTAATATGTTCCCAATTGCCTTTGCCATAGTTGATAAGGAAGACGCGGATGGATGAGAATTCTTTTTGAAGCATTTACACAACCATGTGGTAAAAGAAGATGGGATTTGCATGATTTCTGATAGAAGGACTGCACTCGTATCAATAATTGATAGAATGATCAGATCCAGAAAGAGAGTTTATGGAAGCCTCCACATGCATATCTAACATATTGTGTACGACATATTGCGGCAAATGCAAAAATGTATTTCGGAAATAATCAGATCCAGAAAGAGATTTTAGGATCGGGTAAATTTTTATTCTTTGTTTATAAAAATAGTAATTTATTTTTGAGTTGATCATGTTGATTTATTTAACTTAATTTTTTTAAATAGGGTATGAACTAGTTTACCCAAAATTTGACACGAGGATAAGAAGATTGAAGCAGTAAGATCAACATGTATTTAATTATGCAAATGACATCCCCATGGAAAGATGGTCATAAGCCTATGATGAAGGTCGGCGTTATGACCATATGACAACTAACCTTGCTGAGGCTATAAACTCGGTGTTTAAAGGAACACGACATCTCCCAATTGCAAGTATTGTGTGGGAGACTTACTTCAGATTGGGTAAAGTTTGGTCTGACAAAGGGCAAGAAGTTAACGCCCGGATAAATAGCGGACAAATTTGGTCTAAAACCCTACATGATAGAATGATCACTCTTCAAGTGGATGCCACCTCTATGCGAGTCAGAAAATTCGACCCAAATGATTTTGAATTTTCTGTTGAAGCTAAGGTTCGAGGTCAGCAAAGAATGTTCACCGTAAACCTTCATCAGAGATGGTGTGATTGTGGTGAATTCAAGCATTTAGATACCCCTGCTCTCACGCACACGCCACATGTATGCATTTTCGTATGGACCCTTACAGGTTTGCGGATGAGTGTTATAACCTAGAGATTATGGCAATTATATAGAGAATTCGGTTCAACACGATCCTGAACCAAGATTATTGGCCGTTAGAGCCAATATACGAAGAATGATTACTAAATCCAGAGCTTCGTAGAAAGTTAAAGGGTCGACCAAGTTCTACTCGCATTCATACGAATATGGATGATCCAGATGAAAGAGATGGGGGTTCAAGTTAAACATTGTACTCTTTGCAGGGGACTAGGTCACACAAGAAACAAGTGTCCAAACAAATCCAATCTTTCCAACTATTGTGTCGGACCATCAACCTAAATTTTGTGTTAATGTAAATACAATTTTTTCGTTATTTACTCTTACCACAAATGTGTTAATATTTTTTAATACCCCAATTACCACAAATATTACCTCATTCCCGAACCAAATGCACAAATTACACAGTTACTAATCAAAATTAACCATTTATTTTCCCGTTATTTACTATTCCTATTAACCATTTAATATTTAAAATTAATACCTACCCACCCACCCCTAGCCTGGTGTGGGCAGGATTCCCTGCCACCACCCCTCCCCTCAGTCCCACGTATTCATTCATTCAATTTTGATTGAATTGATTTTTTTTTGAAATTGATGCTGCCCACTTTTTTTTTAATTTTAATTGCATTCTATTTTTTTCAAATTCAATTCAATTATTTTCTCTTTTAATTGAGATTAAAATTTTAATTTTTTTTTTGAAATTGCAATTACAAATTATGCATCACATAAAATTAAAGAAATTATAAAATAAATAAAATTAAAGAAATTATAAAATAAAATAAAGTATTAAATTTGAATTGGAAAGCTAAACTAGAATTGGAATTAACATTTGAAACGAAAAAATAGAAATATATTGGAAAAATAAATTGGAATTTGAATTGGAAAACTAAATTGGAATTGACATTAAAATTGAATTCACAAATAAATAAGTAAACCTTGTTTACTATTTCTACCTTATCCACACTAATTCCTACCGGTGAAAGGATGATGTTTGATCGTACCGTCTAGGGGGTCGAACTAGTCTTCGTGGTTGATCTGGAGTCTACTCATCATGGAAAAAGTGATCAACCATCATTTGCATAGAAGGTGGTGTACTATACATATCTTCTGGATGAAATGCTGAGTTTCTAGCGGTCGTAGTCGGCAACAAAGATGTCAAACTACCAACGCCTATACCTTCCCCATAAACAGATGTTTGAGGATACTGAAATTGTGTTATGTATCCTCCATCATCTTTGTAAGCCGACTGAGAAGATGAACCGCCACCAACTACAAAATTGATTGGTGATTGTTCCGGAACATTACCAAATCCAAATGTTTGATGAAATGATGAGATGTCTCTAAATGGTGGTTGTTCCGAAACATCACCAAATGGTGGATATTGTTGAGGTATTCAATCGATGACAAGTGGCCAAGAGGGGGTGAATTGGAAATTAAAATTTTGAAGGGATGAAATTAAAATGATAAAAATGATGGACAAGAGATTTAGAGTGGTTCAAGCTTCTAACAAGCTCTACAACCACTACCTTAGCTCCCCACTCAGGATTTTAAACAATTCACTAAGGAATTCATCCCCTTTTCTGGGCTTAGGAGGAAATCGTTACAATTCGATCAAGCTTTCTACCCAAAACTTGATCAAGATCACTCTTTTAAAAGAAGTTGTGGCAAACAAAAATTGACCTCTCAAAAAGCTAATATTTTCCCCAAATTACAATTGCACTCTCCCCAAACTTGAAATTAAAGATTACAATGAAATTACACAAGTTGGGTACAAGGGTTTGACTCTAAAAGTCTCAAAGAGGTTGAATTTTTGCTTGAATGCTTTTCACTTGATCAATAGTTGTTGATGTAGCTTTGGAGGCTTGCTTTTATATCCCAGTATTGATTTCTAACCGTTTGGGTAGCCGAGATCATAAATAGAGCCCTTGGAGACCATTTCCCTCGCAATAAATGCACTTCTTAGGCAGAACGTATCTGTACATGCGAGCCCCATTTCGGTACCTATAAGACGGAAACTAACCGTTGCAAGAGTAAATGTAGGGGGCGTATCGATACGCGAGAAGGCGTATCGAAATGATCACAGTGTAAAATAAGGGACGTATCGAAACAATTAGGTCGTATCGGTAAGATATTTGCTCACAGGAATTTGAGGAAAAAGTCATTGGAAAATTGCATCAGTACGCGTAAAGGGTGCATCGAAACTGATAACTTGTTTTTACAAAGGCGTATCGAAACGGATATAATCGTATCGGTACGAGTTGACTGACTTTTGAAGCTTTAACTGACATTCAACGATTCAAAAATTTAATGCAAAGATTTTAAAAATCTTAAAACTCCGTATCAGTACGCTGACATATCGTACCGAAACTGAGGATCAGTACACCTAAGACATATACCAAAACTCATAAGTATAAAACATCCTAGATTGAAGGCTGTATCAAAACGGGCAAGGTCGTATCAAAACGGTATGTTCACTTGAAATTCCAGTAGCCAAAACTCGTATCGAAACGCTATAGGCGTATCGATATGCCTGGATGATTTGGTTAAGTTTGACTTTGAAACACTTAGAAAATTCTTTGGGGTTTAAGTTTTGACTTTGAAACAATTTTTCCTTGTCATGTGTGAGACTTTTGAGTACTTAAAAATCTATTTACTTTTGCAAATTGGTCCTTGAATAATTTTTTATATCAAAATCAAACATAGGTTTTACAATCTCCCCTTTTTGATATAACAAAACCAAAGTAAATTTTTTAAGTATTATGAAAAATACCCCCTTACTTTATGCTAGGTTTTGAAAAAATTTAGCTCTATAATTATTCTCCCCCTTTTTGTTAGATCAAAATCAAAGGAATAAGCAAGATATTAACATTGAAGAAATATAAAGCAAACAACATAAATATTATTAAGCACTTAAAGCATAAAAGTTCAAAGCAACATAGATCCAAACTCAAATCCTAATCCTAAACATAAATCAAAGCATAAGTTCATAAGCAAATAACATTGGTGCATAAAAATTAAAATCCTAATATGATATGATATGAGATGCATAAGCCTAAGACTCGTTCCCATTTTCGTCATCCTCATCTTCATCACTGGCTTGTTTTGCTTGAGATTGGAGTCATGCACCATGGAAAGTGGTGAGAGAGATGTCCATTGAGTTTTGTTGATTTTCAATGGAAGTAACTCGATTCTCAATGGTATTCATGCTTTCCTCCAAGGATGTGAAGCGAGTGTCGATAGCAGCAAAACCAGAAGTCATGGTTGTATCCAAAGAGGCAATATTGTTGCCCAAAAAAGTAAATTGCTCATTGAGATAGGCTATGAGAGCATCCATAGAAGGTTGGGCCACTGGAGCTTGAGGAGCCACCGAATCGGGTTCAACACCTTGAGGAGGACCTGCGAGACGAACTCATTCTCCATCAATATAATGGAATTTAGCACAAGAGAGAGCGCTCGTCAATAGGATCGGTGAGGGGATTGGTATAATCTTGTGAACAATTAGTCTCCAACTTTGAAAACAAATAGGTCAAAGTGGTGTCATATGTGAAAGATGTGACAAGGGTGGTGTGGCGATGTTGCATGAGGTAGAAAATTTCCACAAACATAATTTAAGCTAGATTCGGGCGCTTACCCTCACGAAAGCATCAGATCCAAAAATTATCAACTTGTCAGATCGTTGAGAACTTCCCTCCATTTGAGGTGAAGGATGTGATCATGTGGACCGAGGACGATTACAGAGCCGCTAAGAACATGCTCTAAGGACTTTTCATCATCTATCTCAATATTCTCATTCCCAAAAACATTTGTTAAAACGGTTTGATCAATCCAAAATTTCTTTCCCATGAGATAGGATTCAATAGCTATAACCTCGGTTCTATGAGGATTGTAACCCCCTCGACCCGGTTTGGGCGATAGAC
The DNA here is from genome assembly GCA_030270665.1 of Hibiscus trionum. Lineage (NCBI taxonomy): Eukaryota > Viridiplantae > Streptophyta > Magnoliopsida > Malvales > Malvaceae > Hibiscus > Hibiscus trionum. The sequence continues at coordinate 16,428,088 of BSYR01000013.1, forward strand.
CGAACCGAACGAGTCACACTTTTAAAAGCAAAGAAAGAATCCAAGGTGCTCAAGTTTACTTTTAAAACCAAAATTCTCTTTACATTAGTAATAATACGACAATGGGCATCCTTAACCTCTCCCCTAATAGCACATAATAATCATAAATCATAAATCATGTTATCATACATCGTGCATCACACACAAATCAAAACAACGATCATTTCATAGCATAAAATACCACCGAGCATGACATTCATCATTAAATCAACCAAGAAACAATATCACATCAACCTTACCTCATAATTCTTTCGTAATCTGGCTCTAATACCATCAAATGTAACCCCCTCGACCCGGTCTAGGTGACAGACTGAACCGAACGGGTCACACGGGGAATATTAAAGTAAACCACGAAGTTTAGTCCAATAAAGGGCCCTATTTTTTCATTTCTTCTTGTCTAGATGCTCATTGTTATCCTATGTGATAAACTCGCAACAGAACGATTTGCAACTCAATCAAACAACAATTAGGGACCCAATTGTATAGAAACACATTTAGGGATCATTTTGTAATTTTAATAAATTATAGGAACTTATGCCATTTTTAAGTTGCCAACTTTTAATTAATCACATTACATGCCTCTCTGTCAAATCTTAGTTCAAAACAATCATCGAAGCTCATTTAATTGCATCCACAACATTCAAGGACCAAACCGTAAAGAAACAGAACTTCAAAAGATTCCAACAACCAACTTAACTGCAGGGCGTTTCGGTACATATTGCCATGTATCAAAAAAACCGTATCGGAACAGGGTCAAGTTTCTTGAAGCTCGGGCCCGTGTCGAAACAGCCTCAAAGGTGTTTCAAAACACGTGATTCCAGTAGCAAAATGTATCGAAACACCCCTTCCCAGTTTTGAAACCCCTAAGCCATTTCAGGCACACCGTTTCGGTACAGGCTTAGGTGTACCGAAACACTTGGGCCTGTAATGACGCTTTTTGCTGGTTTTTCATACTTTAATCTATACAAAAACATTCCAACATGCATACAACATACCTAAACATCAAATCTCAACCATACATGGCAATCTCAACAACATAACATGACAATATGCATTAAGGAAATCTATAGGCATGCAACCTATGCAAAATATCCACTTAAGAGTCAAAATTCAACCAAAAGCAAATACCAACAAGTAAAGACCATTTACAAGTCATTACAGGCAACACAAACTTGCCACAAAATAGGAAGTGTCAAAACAAGCACTCGCAAAACATTAAGGCATCCTCCCATTGCCGATTATTACTAATAGGTAAACATAAAACCATACTTGAGCAAAGCCTCATTCCTTTTTTCCCTTCTTGCTTCTTCACTGCCCCAAAGATGCTAATTTTCTACATTGTTGGAAAAGAGAGCGTAAGCAAAAATGCCCAGTGAGGGATGCTCAAAACAAACCAACAACAACAATGCATTTTAAAACCATTTCTCAAGTACAAAACTCTATCTCATCATGCTCTTTCTAACTCATGCTTGAATTCATTTTCAAAGCAAAACCACACCATTAAAACTACATGTACCATCTATCTCATACATTAACCCAAATGCATAATCTCAAAGTAAAACCACACATGCTTGTTTCTCAAAACCAATTCTCAAATTATGTTATCATATGCCAAACACAATGGATAAAGTCATTTATTATCAAGGTACATGTGAATCTCATATATTGGCATTTTAGCAACATTACTCGGATATGCGAATAGCTTGACGAAATCTCACATCGCCAAGTCCTACCTCGGTGGAAACCAACATCATCGAACTCTCATGGCCGTATCTCTCATCGCCACAAAGCTTGGTGGAATCTCTCATCATCAAGACCTACCGTGGTGGAATCTCTCATCATCATACTCTCACTTTGGAACGGGATGGCACTACCCCCATTTCCCAAACCAAAGAGCACGTACAAATTTTGTATATTATAATGCACTTCTTATCCTATTGGTCGACCAATTATATCCGGTAACAATTATCTCATCTTATGCCAATATACTCATTTTAAACATTATTTACCTACTATTTTTCAATGCATAAACATAAATCTATCTCATCCCATTTCAAAATCATAAACAATGCATAACGTTTCTCAACAAGTTCTATCTTTGCAAAACCACAAAACTATCTCATGCGATCATATAAGTCATTAAATCATTTCTCAAAACATGCATAAAACAGTAGGTTTGCATCTATCTTCAAAACATGAGCATGATCATAAAAATCAACGGGATAAAACTGAGAAACGAGAGCGAAACATCTCAAACTTACTTCTGGGCTTATATTAGTGTTTCAAACACAATATAAACCCCCAAAACTTGATTTCAAGTCTTTAATAGGCTTTAAAACCAATTCCACAACCGACAATGCCTCACTTGCTTTGCCGAAGCAAAATGAAGCTTCCAAAGCTCCCGGAACTTCACCAATTTCTTCCGATATGCTCTCTTCTATTTACACCACAGAAGAACAGAGGATTAATTCATCTCAATGCATTAAAATCACCAGCAACTAAAGCCACCACACTGATATACCTAAAAACACCCAAACACCTATCTGAAACAACTAAAAACACCTTCGATTACTCTACAAACTCAACCCAGCCAAAACATAACACTTCCATCCATTTTTAATCATCAATTAACATCAAAAAACAATCTAATTACATCTTTATACCTCCAGCAACACCAGAACCACAATATAACCACAAAACCCCCAAATCTAGCAACCTAACAACTAGATATCCAACTCATTTCGGGATTACTATGATAAAACCTTTATTTCAACATCATTTAACATCCAAATCATGATTAAAATCAATCTCAAAATAGTACCATTCCATAAATCTTGAGAAATCATCTTTTAAAGCTTGATATATCCATTTTTAACAAATAGATTATAAAACTTTTGTTATTAAACACACTTAGAGAGCCAAATACTTGAAAATTTTATTAAAGAACCTTGATTAGAGGAGAGAAAAGAATGATCACCTCTAACCCAAGCTTTTCCCTTTTATTGCAATGATTTAGATAAAAACCTTCAAGAAATCTATAGCTAGTTGATGTAGAAATCCACGAGAATTATTTAAAAATCAAAAGTGGATGAAAAGAGATAAGTCGCTGGAGATTTTAGTGATGAAAAGATAGTTTGGTTGATAGGAAAGTTGAGAGAAAAGTTTAGGAGAAAAGTAGTTATGTAAGAAAATGTTTTAGCATTTAAAATCCTTTTTATTAAAACTAATTTAATAAATCAATTAATTAAATCTTTTAAAAACAAAAAATCAAGGGAAAAGACTGATAACACCTTGGTGTAATATCTCCCTAAAGATTCTAAGTTTTGGCCCTCTTCAATTTAGTCATTAAAACGTATTTGCAATTTTTACAATTTAGTCACCATTTTCAAAATACCAATTAAATCGGTCCAATTTCATCAAATTGAATTCTCCAAAACCTTATAAACATTATTTTAAAATTATAAAATATTTTCCATATTTTATCTCCACCAAAAACCATTTATTTCAAATTAATCCTGAAACTAGCATAACTCGCTCGAGCCGGTTCACCCGAACCTCTTAGTTGAACCCGACTAACTCTTAAGCCCAAAATTGGGGCGTCACAGAGATTGTAGAGACATCGGGCATTGCCATAAAAGATAAGGACAAGGTTACGGTATAAAATGTTGGGTATGCTAAAAAATTGCATAAATTTCCATTGATGCAATAAACCAAGGTATTTGAATTTAAAACGCTCAGAATTTAAAAAAAAAGGAATAGAGGTAATATGCTCACGACGAATTTTTTAGTTTTGGTATTGTTTAAAGTGAGCCATACCAGTGGGACTTGTAAAACATTTTTGGAGGATAAGGGTGAGGTTTGGTCTTGTACCATCATTTTCGGAAGATTCTCCAACCTCCCTAATTCTTGGTCTCTTTTTAGGGGCCATGAGAAAACATGAAATAAAAATCAAACCAAAACAATATGTATACATAAATCATCACATTCAATCCAAATAATTAATCCAATGATCAAGGTATTGTAAAAACATATACAAGTATAAAAAGAATTTTTGGTAAAACTAATTTTGAAAAATAGTTTAGAAAAATATATGGTATAATTTCATATTCGAACAAAAAAAGTTCATGTTTTGAATTTTTTTTACAAAATCTAGGAAATCCATGTTATATACATACTAAAATTACAAAATTTGATTAAAAACAATATATAGATAATAACGAAATTGAAAAGAAAAGAAAAAGGGTTTAAACCTTGAATATGGAATTATGGATGAATGAAGGGATGATAATGCACCAAACTTGATGATATAGCTTAGGCTTGATTTGAAAAACAAAAACCCTCAAAATATTGTGTGAAAAACAAAATATTTGAGAGGATTTATGGGAGAAATTTGTATTAGGGTTTTGGGAGAAAAAGGAGTGTTTGAATTAAAGTGAATTTTGGTCTTTAATGCTCATTTAAACTCCCAGCGGCCGCGCATACCGATATGCCATGTGGCATATTGAGACCATGTATCAGAATGCTTTTTAAGCCGTACCGAAACACGTGACCGTACCGATACAAGCTTGCTTGTACTGAAACATGTCCAAGAACCCGTATCGAAACACAAAGGGTTGTTTCATTACACTTGTGCTGGATATGCATTTGGGGAAACAAGGAGCTCGAAAATTCAATTTTAATCGAATCGAAATGTAACACCCCAATTTTGGCCCTGGAGGTTTTTGAGATGGTTTTGGGGTCCGTTGGACCGAGATTAGAGAATCAGGTAAGTTTCGGGATGACCTCAGGGAAAACATGTTTTGGAAGGTGATAAAAATATGGAAAAATTATCTAAAATCCTTTTTAAATATATAAAAGGTTTTGGTGAAATCAATTTTGGAAAAAAGTTTTGGAAATGTGATATTTTAGACTAGTGACCAAAATGTAAAGTTTGAAAATTGGTTTTAGTGATTGTTTTGTAAAGAGTCAAAACTTTGAATCTTTAAGGAGCTTTTTGACCAATTGGTTAAATCTGAGTTTTCCCTTAATTCTACTTATTTTAAATGTGATTTAATTAAGGAAGATGATTATTTTCTAAAATCACAATTTGACGTAACTTTCATTCTCTCATATTTTCTCTCAAAATCCTTTCAGCCAAACAACACTTTTTTCATCAGAGATTTCTAGATAATGATCTTGTTTTCCTTAATCTTTGATTTCCTAAATGATTCTTCAATTAGATTTCTAAACATCTTATTAAATCTCATTGTTTTTCAAGAGAAAATAACCAATTAAGGGGAAACACAATCATTGGAGGTAAGGTTCGTTCATATCCTCTAATGAAAGGTTCTTTATTGAAATTCCTAAGTTCTTGACTCTTTAAATGTTGTTTCTATTAAGGTTTTGTGATTTTATTGGAGGAAATGATGAAATCAAGATTTAATTGATGGATTTACATGATTTTTGGATTGAATCTATTTTTCTGGGTTTATGATTGATTTTAATCATGATTTTGAAGTTTAATAATGTTAAGATAAATGTTTTAACATTGTAATCCCGAAATTATGTGAATCTCTAATTGTTTAGGTTGCTAGATTTGAGTTTTTGTGGAGTTGTGGTGATTTTATAAATTCTGGAGGTACAAGGATGATAATATATGGACGTGTTAGGTTTTGGCTGGGTTAAGTTTGGAGGTCAATCGATGTTGTTTTTAGTTGTTTTGGATAGACGATTGATAGTTTTTATCAAGGCAATGTTGTGGAATTGCTTGCTGGGATTTTGAATGCATCGAGATGCATTAATCCTTTGTTATTATGTAGTTAAAATAGGGGAGAACAATCCATTAGCAACCAGTGAAGCTTTGGAGGCTTCATATGTTTAGTTTTGCATTGGCGAATCGAGTTTTCGCGTGTCAGTGAGTGAGAATGTGTATTTCAGCTTTGAAATGTTTTAAAGGTGGTTTTAGGGACTTATATTTAAGCTTGAAATGCTTGTCTAAGTTTGGAAGTAAGTATAAGTGGTTTTCTCTCTCAGTCGTGCTATTATGAAATGGTTTATGCACTTGGTTTTGATTATATTATACATATTGTTTATGTACGTTTTTAAGTATGTGATATACTATTTGTAATCATGAGATGATGATGGATGCACGTCGTAAGTGATCCATGTAAGTATGTGTTTTATACTAGTGTTTAAAGCATGGTTTGATGGTTTGGAAAATGATTTTATGTTGATGCATATGAAAACAATGAGGTATGTGGTTATATTGGATTATATTGGCAAGTGATGTGGTTTTAAAAATGCTATCGGATATAGTTAGCCAGCTATAGGATTGAGTGCACTATAAACAAATCACCTTAGATGTTGAAGGGTTTATACGGTGTACCGAATACTTCATCCAAGTACCCTAACGATCGAGGAAGTGTAGTGTTCCGTCTCTCGTTAGTGGGGTTATACATCTACCGTTGAGTGGTGTTGAGGGGTTTATACGGTGAACCGAATACTCCACCACGAGTGTCACAACGATTGAGGGGTTTATATTGTGTACCGAATACTCCCGTATGTAAACCTTAAGATGCCGGTGAGAGTGTATGAAGTGTTGGGACAACACTTGTGAATCCGTGTATTCGATGTTGTGTTTTGGAAATGGAACTTGGTTAATTATCACTTGTAAGCCAATATAATTGTTGATGTATTATGTGATGTATAATGAGATTTATACATGTTTACTCTTTAAGCTTTGCATATGGTATGTTATGCATATTAAGGCTTAAATTGAGGCTAACAATGTGAGTTGTTGTGGTTTTATAATACATGTTGCATAAGGTTTAATATGATGGTTTTTGAATGGATTAAGCACATGGTTTAAAAAGCAATGATGTTTCAAATGATGATTTGAAGTGATTGAAATGAGATTTCAATGTGGTTTGGAAAATGGTTTTAAAATGCATTGATGGTGTTTTGTTTTTTTATCACTCCTCACTAAGCCTTGTGTGCTTACGCTCTCTTTGTCCATCAATGCAAAGAATTAGAGCTTGGAAGGCAGCGGGAAGCAAGGGATCAAGAAAGACTTTGCTACTTGAACATATGTTTTTGTATTAGATTATAAGTAATAAGGGCAATGGGGAAACTGTTGTGTTTTTGGGAGATATGTGTGAACTCCCTGTTTGTACAAGTTTTAATTGCCTATTTGGACTTGTAAATGGCCTTTACTTACCAGTATTTGGTTTGATTTGTGTTTTGGTGTTCAAATGGTCATTTTGCATAGGAAGCATGCCTATAGTTTAGAATGAGTTTAAGCATTCTTTGGTGATTATTGTCTTTGGATATATGTTCTAAGTGATTGATTATGTCTTGGTAACATGCTGGAATGGTTTCGAATGAGTTTAAGCATGAAAAACCAGCTTTTGGGGGCATTTCAGGCCCATGTGTATCGAAATGGTCGAAGGTGTATCGATACTGATGTGTATTTTTCGACCTCGTATCGATACGAGTGAAGGTGTATCGATACACCCATTGGTTACAATGGTTCTGGAAAATCTCGTTTCGATACCCTATTGGACTGTATCGATACACCCTCGTGTATCGATATACTATGGAGCCATTTCGAAATGCCTGGTAGGTAAGTTGGTTATTTAGGTTGTTAAATGTTTCTAATTTCTTCCGTTATGGTCCCTAAAGGTTATGCAATCAATTGAATAAGTTCGAATAGTCGGTTTGAGTTAAAATTTGACATGTGAGTACGAAACCAGATTAATTAAATATTGGTAACCTCAATTTCACAATGAGTCCCTATACTTTGTAAAAATTACATTTTGGTCCCCAGAACATGTATGTTGTCAAATGAATGCCTAATCGATGTCTGATTAAATTAAAGCTTGTTCCGCTACGAGTTCAAATCACATAGGACGATATTGTGCATCTAGATAAGATAAAAAGGAAAAAAATAGGGTCGTTTAATGAGGTAAACCTTCATGGTTTACTTCATTATTCCCCGTGCGACTCACTCGGTGCGGTCGGGGGTCTAGACCGGGTCGAGAGTGTTATAAAAAATGCATGTATATGACATATGAACTACATGTATGGACTAAAACAGATACATACTCCCCCTAGCAACAAGCATAGATGCATAAAGGAGCAAAATCACAAGATAATGGTAATCAATCAAATTCAAGAAAATTTTGATACCAAAAAGGCTCTAAGGCTCAAGAAATACTAGTCAAACCTAACTCTTTCCTAAGAGACCAAAAAAACTCTTTATCTAATGGTTTGGTAAAAATGTCCACTAATTGGTTCAAGGTGTCTACATACTCTAGAATTAGATCATATTTCAAGACATGATCTCTAATGAAATGATGTCTAATTTCTATGTGCTTGGTTCTAGAATGTTGGATGAGATTCTTAGTGAGACAAATTCCACGAGTGTTGTCACACTTAAGGGGTATGGTACCTACATCAGTTCCATAGTCTAAAAGTTGTTGCTTCACACAACAACTTTCGGCGGATATGTATTTCGCTTCGGTAGTAAAGAGTGCTACACTATTTTGTTTCTTAGAGAACCAACATATAAGCATACTACCTAAGAATTGACAAGTGCCGAAGGTACTCTTTCTATCTATCTTACAACCTCCATAATCTGCATCTGAGTAAGCATGTAAATCAAAGGAGGAATTTCTAGGATACCAAAGGCCTAAGCAAGGTGTGTCTCTAAGGTATCTAAAAATTCTCTTAACAACTATAAGGTGTGATTCTCTAGGACTAGATTGAAATCTAGCACACAAGCAAACACTAAACATAATTTCGGGTCTATTGCGATAAGAAAAAGCAAAGAGCCAATCATAGATCGATAAAGTTTAAGATCAACACACTTACCTCCTTCATCTTTGTCAAGCTTTGTAGAAGAGCTCATTGGTGTGGCTTGAGGTTTCACATTCTTCAAGACAAACTTCTTGAGCATGTCCTTGATGTACTTAGCTTGATTGATGAAGATGTCGTCATTCCTTTGTTTAATTTAGAGTCTCAAACAGTATGAGAGCTCTCTCATCACGCTCATCTAAAATTTACCTTGCATCAACTTAGAAAAATCTTGGCAAAACATTTTGTTAGTAGAACCGAAAATTATATCATCAACATAGATTTGGACTACTAATATGTATTTTCCATTTTTTAATAAAGAGTGTAGTATCCACCTTTCTTTTGTTAAAACATTTTCAATTAGAAAACTAGATAACCTTTCATACCAAGCTCTAGTAGCTTGTTTCAAACCATATAAAGCCTTTGAAAGTTTGAAAACATGGTTTGGGTATTTTGGATCCTCAAAACCGAGTGGTTGTTCTACATACATTTATTCATTAATAAAACCATTTAAAAATGTACTTTTAACATCCATTTGAAAAAGCTTGAATTCATGATAACATGCAAATGCAAGAAGCATCCTAATAGCTTCCATCCTAGCTACGGGTGCATATGTTTCATCAAAATCGATTCCCTCTTCTTGAGTATAACCTTGAGCAACAAGTCTAGCCTTGTTCCTCACTATGTTACCACTCCCATCTAGTTTATTTCTAAAAACTCATTTAGTTCCTATAGTAGACTTATTACTAGGCCTATCAACTAATGTCCAAACTTGACTTCTCTCAAATTGATTTAGTTCCTCTTGCATGGCCAATATCCAAAAGTCATCTTTTAATGCTTCTTTGATATTTTTAGGCTCAATGCATGAAATAAATGCAACATTGCTAGCAATTCTAAGAGAAGATCTAGTGGTTACCCCTTTGGATGGATCACCCAAAATCTCACCACCTTTGACATAGTTGAACTCCCTTGGGTAGGTGACCTCCTTTTCCTTTAGAGACATGTCCTTCAATGCTCTTAGAGGTGGATCTTGTGCTTCTTCTTCTTTGGTTAGAGCCTCATCCAACTTAGATGTTTCCCCACCATCATTAGCTTCAAAATTCCATACATCATCATCATCACAAGAATCCTTCCTCGGAAGGAGGTTATCATAAAAAACCACATGTATAGATTCTTCAACAACTAAAGTTCTTTTATTAAATACTCGATAGACTTTAGAGTTTAAAGAGTACCCTATGAAAATTGCTTCATCACTTCTTGCATCAAATTTACCTAAATTGTCTTTTCCATTATTCAGAACAAAATACTTGCATCCAAATGAATAAAAATAGCTAATGCTAGGCTTCTTGGATTTTAAAATCTCATAAGGAGTTTTCTTTAAAATTAGCCTAATCATTACTCGATTTATAATGTAGCAAGCCGTATTTATGTCTTTCGCCCAAAAATAATTAGGTAAATTGTTTTCACAAAGCATGGTTCTAGCCATTTCTTCTAAAGTTTAGGTTTTCCTCTCAACTACCCCATTTTGTTGAGGAGTGCAAGGAGCGGAAAAATTATGGCAAATGTAACCCCCTTAACCCGGCCTAGACGGTCGACCCGAATTAAAAAAGTCACACGGGGAAAACCAAAGTCAACCTTGATTAACGACCCTTTTTTTTTCTTTTTAACCTTGTCTAGATGCACTTTAGACCTAATTGTGATCACACAAACATCATACCAAAAGATCACAAACATCAGAGATCAAACAGGGACTCAATTGAACAAATTACAACTTTAGGGACCAAAATGTAAATTCTGATAAATATGAGGACTTAATCCAAATTAAAGTTACCAACTTGAAATTAATCAGGTTTCGTGCTTCTCCGTAAAATTTCAGCTCAAAAGGACTTCCCAAACTCATACAATTGCACAAACAAGTTTCAGGACCAAAACGCAAACATTCCAAAACATGTAACTGCCAATGTCAGCCCCCAACGGTCACCCGTTCCGAAACAGGCATAGCCCGTTTCGAAACTCGGGGCCGTTCCGCAACGCTTACCGAAACGGGGGTCTGGCAGTAGCCTTTCCGTTTCGGAACGGCCCCTCCTGTTTCGGACGCCTGGGCACAATTAAGGCACCCGTTCCGAAACGGTAGGTGCTGTTCCGAAACACCCTGCACAAATTGCCTCAAAAAGCATTATTAAACATGCAATTAAACATCCAATCATGCACCAAACGCCACCAAACTTTACCAGCATGCAATTAAACATAGAAGGGACATATAAGCATCTTCAATTCAACAAAATAACATCATAAGCGAAAAGCCCCAAATCTATAGGCATGCTTCCTACACAAGTAAGCCATTCAAGCATAAACTTCCAAAACAAGCATGTAAAGATCCAACACCAAAACCAACCTTCTCAACATCAAACAACATACTTAGGGAGTACTAAACATCTCCCAAAACATATACATTGGTCCCCCATTGCCAAATTACCAAAAGCTAAAATGTACTTAGAAAACCTTCCATACTTAGAGCTTTGTTTCCACTTGGATGCTTGCCCTCCTTGCTGCCCTCAAGTACTCTAATGTTCTGCATTATTGAATTAAGAAAACGGAAGAGAGCGTAAGCAAAAGCTTAGTGAGGAATGCTCGTAAAACCATTTAATAATGCATTAACAAAACATTTATAAATCATGCTTCAAACATCAATTGTACATGCTTAAAAGCTTACTTAAAACAATCATCTCATGTTTCATGTCATAACATGTCATATTGGCAACAAGTGATACAATTCATTTCTTTGAAAACAAGTTCATCAACTTTCACCCCAAGGACTTTTAAACACCTTAGACCCCAAGGACTTTTAAACACCTTGGCCATGGACTTTTAAACACCATGAATTAAATCACCTCAAGGACTTTTAAACACCTTGATCCCAAGGACTTTTAAACACCTTGGCCTATGGACTTTTAAACACCATAGAAAGGACCACACAAGGACTTTTAAACACCTTTGTGTCCGTAACAAGAATCATCCAAGGACTTTTAACCACCTTGATGTTCTTAAGTAAACAAGGCTCACTCAAAGACTTTTAACCACCTTAGTGACCTTAGCCTTTTCAAAACATCACTTGCCAATATACATCATTAACATCATTTAATCCACTGTTTTAAAGCATTAAACCAAGCCATACTCATCATGCATTTAAAAGCATTTAACATCATTTAATCAATGCCCAAAATCAAGGAACTCTTACCTTGAGTTTCCTTCAACATATGGCTTACAACAACAGCAAATACCATGCTAAACCATGCTTTCAAAACAGTAATTAAAACATGCAATAAACCACTTTGCATCACACATAGTCATGGCCACCACTAGAGAGAATTTCCGAAAACTTACACTCGAGCTTAGCAAAGTTGTTTAGACTTAAACTAAGCTCCCAAGACATTGGTTTCAAAGCCGAAAACCCAATTTCACTCACCGATTCCACTTCGCCTCTTGCTGAAGCACCAAATCAAGCCTCCGGATCACCACCACTTGGATCCAAAGATGCCTCCCCTGATTAAACACATTAAAGCAGAGATTTAATGCATCATCATGCATCAAAAGCTTCAATGAAAGCACTCAAACTCGCTGCTCTCATTCACACTCCAATTTCGGCCACCAAACACAACCGAAATTGCATCAAAACCACTTCTCAACAAAGCCCAGCCATAAACCAGCAAAACCTAACATCCATTAACACCATTTAACATCTAAAAACAACCTATAAACATCCTTATACCTCCAGCAACATCAGATCCACAAGATCACCACAAAAACATCCAAGAATCACAAGCTAAACTTAGGAAACACAACCTATCCGGGATTGCATTAATCAAAACTCATTTCCTTATCAATTTAGAGTTCATTTAACATCAAAAACACACCTCAAATCACAGATTAATCATATCTAACGAAAATCATCAAAAATCACCAAATCTTGCATTATAAGCCAAGATCCATTTCACCACTTAAAATCCTTTAATAAAACTTCAATTAAGAGTTGAGAACTTGGGAATTTCAGTAAAGAACTGATAGTTTAGAGGAGAAGGACGTTCTTACCTCCAAACTTGTGTTTCTCCACTTTTTGGAATCAAAAACCTTGTTGAATCAACTAGCAAATGATGAGGTTTTGAAGATATGTTGATTAGGAATCAAAAGAATGTTGAAAGGAGGATTTTAGGTGAGAAAATCAGAAACAACTCTCTGGAAAACAAGTGTTTGGATTGAGAGAAAATGAGAGAAAGAAAATAGAAAAGTTAGTTAAGAAAATAGCCAAATGGCCTTTCCCTCCACTTTTGATATGTTTTAAAATCAGAATAAATCTCAAAATATCTTAGAAAAATCTGGAGAAACTACTTTTGGAATAATAGCTCCTTAAAGATTCAAAGTTTCAACTCTTTATAAAACAGTCACAAAACTTTCAAAAATTACATTTTGGTCACTAGCCAAAATGTCACTCTTCCAAAACCCATTTTTCAAAATTGATTTCACAGTTCACTTAATTATATTAAAAGATGATTTTAGAACATTTTTCCATATTTTTAATGCAACCCGAACTAGGCTTTCCTAATTTCACCTCTTTAGATTCGAACAGCACTTTGACCAAACCGGTCAACGCCCAAAACTTCTAAGCCCAAAACCGGGGCGTTACAACTCTCCCCACCTTAAGAAATTTCGTCCTCGAAATTTACCTGAAGGAAAGAGATAAGGAAACTGCTTCAGCATGTCTTCCTTCCGCTCCCACGTGGCTTCCTCAACACCGCGATGCTTCCACAGCACCTTCACCAACTCAATGGTCTTGCCACGAAGAACCTTGCTATCCGAATCCAGAACCTCCACCGGTTCCTCATCATAGGTCAAATCCGGATTCAAAACCACTTCCTCCACAGGCATCACATGCGAAGGATCAGATCTATACCTCCGGAGCATAGAGACATGGAACACATCATGAATCTTCTCCAGCTCCTGAGGTAACCTCAACCGATATGCAACAGGACCCACACGCTCAACCACCTCATATGGTCCAATGTACCTAGGGCTCAACTTGCCCTTTCGGCCAAACCGCATCACCTTCTTCCAAGGCGAAACCTTCAAGAACACACGGTCACCCACCGCATACTCCATCTCCTTACGCTTCAAATCCGCGTAAGACTTCTGTCGATCAGAAGCAGCCTTCAACCGCTCACAAATGAGCTTTACCTTCTATGTGGTCCCTTTCAACAAAGCCGGCATCGAAACCAACTTTTGACCAGTTTCAGCCCAACAAAGAGGAGTCCTACACTTCCTCCCGTACAAAGCCTCATAAGGTGCCATCTGTATACTTGCCTGATAACTGTTGTTATAAGCAAACTCAACCAAAGGCAGATGCTTCTCCCAAGAACCTTGGAACTCAATCACGCAGCACCTCAACATATCCTCCAAAATCTGGATAACTCGCTCAGACTGACCATCCGACTGAGGATGATAGGATGTACTGAAATGCAACCTTGTACCCAAGGCTTGATGCAAACACTGCCAGAAACGCGATGTGAACCTCGGATCCCTATCCGACACAATCGACTTAGGCACACCATGCAGCCACACAATCTCAGCAATGTACAGCTCTGCCAGCTTATCCAAAGAAAACGTAGTATGCACAGGCAAGAAATGCGCACACTTCGTCAGGCGATCCACAATCACCCAGACCGAATTCTTCTTCGATGGAGACAAAGGTAAACCAGATACAAAATCCATGGTAACCCTCTCCCACTTCCATTCAAGGATTTTCAACGGTTGCAACAACCCTGAAGGAAACTGATGCTCAGCCTTAACTCGTTGACACACCAAACACTTGCTCACAAACTCCGCAACATCCTTCTTCAAACCCACCCAATAGTACTCATCACGAAGATCACGATACATCTTAGTACTACCAGGGTGCATAGCAAAAGGACTACTATGACCTTGAGTCAGAATAGCACGCCTCAACTCAGCATCAGCAGGCACTACTATCCGACTCCCAAAACACAACACACCATCATCATTGAAACAGAAATCCGAAGGTCTACCCTCCGCGATATCCTGAACATGAGACACCAAGGAATCATCCAACAACTGCTTATCCTTGATCAACTGAACCATAGACGGCTTCACTTGTAACTCAGCAACAAGACCACCATCTCGCGATATGCTCAAGCTAGCAAACATAGCCCTCAGCTCAACAGCTACTTTCCTACTCAAGGCATCCGCAACAACATTAGCTTTTCCAGGATGATACTCAATCGTCAGATCATAATCCTTGAGCAACTCCAACCAACGCCGCTGCCTAAGATTCAACTCCTTCTGAGACATCAGATACCTCAAACTCTTGTGATCTGTGTACACAGTACACTTCTCACCATACAGATAATGTCTCCAGATCTTCAGAGCAAAAACCACTGCAGCCAGCTCAATATCATGCGTAGGGTAATTGCGCTCATGCACTTTCAACTGCCGCGACGCATAAGCCACCACCTTACCCTCCTGCATCAGCACACACCCCAAACCAACATAGGATGCATCACTGTAAACCACAAACTCTTTCCCTGATTCAGGCTGAACCAAGATAGGAGCTTGCGTCAAAGCCGCCTTAAGCTTCTCAAAAGCCTGCTGTCTCGCTTCCGTCCACTCATACTTTACATCCTTTTGCAACAGCTTCGTCAAAGGAGCAGCAATCTTGGAAAAACCATCCACAAACCTTCGGTAGTATCCCGCCAAACCAAGGAAACTACGGACCTCATGAACAGACTTAGGAACTTTCCAATTCATCACCGCCTCAATCTTCTAAGGATCAACACGAATCCCCTCAGCTGAGACCACATGCCCAAGAAACACCACCTCCCTTAACCAGAACTCACACTTACTCAGCTTAGCATAAAGCTGATTCTCCAACAAAGCTTGCAAAACAATCCTCAAATGCTCTTCATGCTCCTCCTCAGTACGCGAGTACACGAGGATATCCTCAATGAACACCACAACAAACTTGTCCAGGTATTCATGAAACACACGATTCATCATGTCCATGAAAGCAGCAGGAGCATTTGTCAACCCAAACGGAATCACAAGAAACTCATAATGCCCATACCTTGTCCTGAAAGCTGTCTTAGGCACATCCACATCCTTCACCTTCAACTGATAATACCCTGACCTCAAGTCAATCTTAGAGAACACAGCAGCTCCCCGAAATTGATCAAAGAGATCATCAATCCTCGGCAAAGGATACCGATTCTTGATAGTCAACTTGTTCAGCTGACGGTAATCAATGCACATTCTCATAGTGCCATCCTTCTTCTTCACAAACAAGACCGGTGCTCCCCAAGGTGACACACTCGGCCGGATGAACCCACGATCAAGCAACTCTTGCAACTGCGTCTTCAGCTCCTTCAGCTCCTTAGGTGCCATTCTATAGGGAGTAATGGACACAGGAGTTGTATTCTCATACAGCTCAATTCCAAACTCCACCTCACGGTTAGGAGGTAAACCAAGCAACTCCTCAGGAAAAACACCAGGAAACTCCTTCACAACTCTGATATCTTGCACCCTCAACTCTTTAGAGCAAGGATTCATCACAAAAGCTAGATAAGCTTCGCAACCTTGCCTCAGCATCCTGCTCGCCTCCAAGGTAGACACCACATTGGCAAGAAACTTCACATTCTCGCCCACCACAACAACCTCATAATCATCCGTAAGCTTAAGCGAAACCCGCTTGTTCTCACAATCCACAACAGCACGATGCTCAGCAAGCCAATCCATACCAAGGATCACATCGAAACCATAGAAGGGCAACTCCATAAGATCAACATGGAAAACATGCTCTTGAACAACCAAGGGACACCTTCTATAAAGCTTACGAGTCACAACAGTCTCACCAAAAGAACTAGTGACTCGAACACCAACATCCAAAGACTCAACAGGCAAACCAAGCAATTCAGCATGCTCACGCAAAATGTATGAATGCGTAGATCCAGAATCAACCAATGAAAGTAATGACAAGGATTGCAAAGTAAAGGTACCTGCAATCACATCCGCATCATTCCTTCCCTCACGCTGAGCATACACCCTCGCTTGACCTCCACCCTCAGGCTGAATAGCCACAACATGGGCCACTCCACGACCACCTTCCTCTCTCCTCTGGAAATTACCACGGCCGCGCCCACGACCTCTCTGCGGTGCAGCAACAACAGGAGCACGCACCTGATCACCAGCCAACCTAGGACAATCACGCCTCAAATGGTCTGCGGATCCACAATTCCAGCACCCATTACTAGCTACCGCAACAGGAGCTTGCACCTCTCTCACAGCACGAGGACAGTCACGTTTCATGTGACCACGGGAACCACAGATCCAACAAGCACTTGGATCAGCTCTAGCATTGCCTCCTCTAGCAGGTGCACCACCACCTCTCTTAGCAGAAGACTGATACTTCTGATCACGTCCCCTCTTGTTCCGTCCACCTCCAGAACTATACTCAGCAGCTCGCTTGCCAGCACCCTTAGCAGATAAACTCAAGTTCATCTCAACGTCCTTGGCTCGACCCACCAACACATCAAAATCATCATACTCGGCGGCCATCAAATACATTTTCACATCCGTCTCTAAACCATAACGGAACCTCTCGCACCTTGCCCGCTCATCAGGTACCAGCTCCGGTGCATACTGACTGAGTCGCACAAACTGCACCTCATACTCAGCCACACTCATGCTCCCTTGGGTAAGAGACATGAATTCACGCTTCTTCTCATCTAGATATCTTACACCCAGATATCTCCTTTTGAACACACTCTGAAAGAATGTTCAAGTCACATCAGCTTCTGCCATCCCAGCAATAGTGGTTGTCCACCACGTATACGCATCCTTCTGCAGCAAGGACACAACACAACCCAGCTTCTGCACCTCAGTGCAACTCATCTGGCCCAAGATTCGCTTGGTACTCTCTAGCCAAGCTTCAGAACTCTCAGCAGACATACCCCTGAACTCAGTCCCACCAAGACTGCGTAGACGCTCCAAAGGTAGTCTGACACCAGCATCTTCCTGATGCCCCGCTCCACGAGCCCCAGCTACTGCTGCTTGAAAAGCACCAGCAATAGCTTGTACTAACATCGTCATATCAGGCATAGCTTGCCCCTGACCAGCCCCAGGTCCAGTAGCTCCAGCGCCAGCTGCAGCTCCAGCTTCCTCAGCCCCAGCACCACCACCACCAGGTGGAGGAGGAGGTAACACCGCACTACCCGTGTTTTCCTCATTCTCGTTCTCATTAGGAGCCGTAGCTCGCACATTACCTCGTAACTCTCTACGTGGTTCCATACTTTTACCATGCAATCACAACACAAATAAAACAAAGTCAGGCCCAGCAAGGTAAGCAATCCAAGTATTCAAGCTCAATTTCATTTCAAATCAACATCTTTCCTTTAGCTTTGATTTGGCAATGGGTACCCACTACATGCTACATCACAGCACATACTTCAATTGCATCAAAATCACAAGCCATTAAACATGCTTTCACTCAACAAGCATACAAGGCATACATACTTCAGTCATGCATACATACATTCCCAATTACTCGAGAACCTGGCTCTGATACCACCAAATGTAACCCCCTTAACCCGGCCTAGACGGTCGACCCGAATTAAGAAAGTCACACGGGGAAAAGCAAAGTCAACCCGAAAGTCAACCTTGATTAACGACCCTTTTTTTTCTTTTTAATCTTGTCTAGATGCACTTTAGACCTAATTGTGATCACACAAACATCATACCAAAAGATCACAAACATCAGAGATCAAACAGGGACTCAATTGAACAAATTACAACTTTAGGGACCAAAATGTAAATTCTGATAAATATGAGGACTTAATCCAAATTAAAGTTACCAACTTGAAATTAATCAGGTTTCGTGCTTCTCCGTAAAATTTCAGCTCAAAAGGACTTCCCAAACTCATACAATTGCACAAACAAGTTTCAGGACCAAAACGCAAACATTCCAAAACATGTAACTGCCAATGTCAGCCCCCAACGGTCACCCGTTCCGAAACAGGCATAGCCCATTTCGAAACTCGGGGCCGTTCCGCAACGCGTACCGAAACGGGGGTCTGGCAGTAGCCTTTCCGTTTCGGAACGGCCCCTCCCGTTTCGGACGCTTGGGCACAATTAAGGCACCCGTTCCGAAACGGTAGGTGCTGTTCCGAAACACCCTGCACAAATTGCCTCAAAAAGCATTATTAAACATGCAATTAAACATCCAATCATGCACCAAACGCCACCAAACTTTACCAGCATGCAATTAAACATAGAAGGGACATATAAGCATCTTCAATTCAACAAAATAACATCATAAGCGAAAAGCCCCAAATCTATAGGCATGCTTCCTACACAAGTATGTAAAGATCCAACACCAAAACCAACCTTCTCAACATCAAACAACATACTTAGGGAGTACTAAACATCTCCCAAAACATATACATTGGTCCCCCATTGCCAAATTACCAAAAGCTAAAATGTACTTAGAAAACCTTCCATACTTAGAGCTTTGTTTCCACTTGGATGCTTGCCCTCCTTGCTGCCCTCAAGTACTCTAATGTTCTGCATTATTGAATTAAGAAAACGGAAGAGAGCGTAAGCAAAAGCTTAGTGAGGAATGCTCGTAAAACCATTCAATAATGCATTAACAAAACATTTATAAATCATGCTTCAAACATCAATTGTACATGCTTAAAAGCTTACTTAAAACAATCATCTCATGTTTCATGTCATAACATGTCATATTGGCAACAAGTGATACAATTCATTTCTTTGAAAACAAGTTCATCAACTTTCACCCCAAGGACTTTTAAACACCATGGACCCCAAGGACTTTTAAACACCTTGGCCATGGACTTTTAAACACCATGAATTAAATCACCTCAAGGACTTTTAAACACCTTGATCCCAAGGACTTTTAAACACCTTGGCCTATGGACTTTTAAACACCATAGAAAGGACCACACAAGGACTTTTAAACACCTTTGTGTCCGTAACAAGAATCATCCAAGGACTTTTAACCACCTTGATGTTCTTAAGTAAACAAGGCTCACTCAAGGACTTTTAACCACCTTAGTGACCTTAGCCTTTTCAAAACATCACTTGCCAATATACATCATTAACATCATTTAATCCACTGTTTTAAAGCATTAAACCAAGCCATACTCATCATGCATTTAAAAGCATTTAACATCATTTAATCAATGCCCAAAATCAAGGAACTCTTACCTTGAGTTTCCTTCAACATATGGCTTACAACAACAACAAATACCATGCTAAACCATGCTTTCAAAACAGTAATTAAAACATGCAATAAACCACTTTGCATCACACATAGTCATGGCCACCACTAGAGAGAATTTCCGAAAACTTACACTCGAGCTTAGCAAAGTTGTTTAGACTTAAACTAAGCTCCCAAGACATTGGTTTCAAAGCCGAAAACCCAATTTCACTCACCGATTCCACTTCGCCTCTTGCCGAAGCACCAAATCAAGCCTCCGGATCACCACCACTTGGATCCAAAGATGCCTCCCCTGATTAAACACATTAAAGCAGAGATTTAATGCATCATCATGCATCAAAAGCTTCAATGAAAGCACTCAAACTCGCTGCTCTCATTCACACTCCAATTTCGGCCACCAAACACAACCGAAATTGCATCAAAACCACTTCTCAACAAAGCCCAACCATAAACCAGCAAAACCTAACATCCATTAACACCATTTAACATCTAAAAACAACCTATAAACATCCTTATACCTCCAGCAACATCAGATCCACAAGATCACCACATAAACATCCAAGAATCACAAGCTAAACTTAGGAAACACAACCTATCCGGGATTGCATTAATCAAAACTCATTTCCTTATCAATTTAGATTTCATTTAACATCAAAAACACACCTCAAATCACAGATTAATCATATCTAACGAAAATCATCAAAAATCACCAAATCTTGCATTATAAGCCAAGATCCATTTCACCACTTAAAATCCTTTAATAAAACTTCAATTAAAAGTTGAGAACTTGGGAATTTCAGTAAAGAACTGATAGTTTAGAGGAGAAGGACGTTCTTACCTCCAAACTTGTGTTTCTCCACTTTTTGGAATCAAAAACCTTGTTGAATCAACTAGCAAATGATGAGGTTTTGAAGATACGTTGATTAGGAATCAAAAGAATGTTGAAAGGAGGATTTTAGGTGAGAAAATCAGAAACAACTCTCTGGAAAACAAGTGTTTGGATTGAGAGAAAATGAGAGAAAGAAAATAGAAAAGTTAGTTAAGAAAATAGCCAAATGGCCTTTCCCTCCACTTTTGATATGTTTTAAAATCAGAATAAATCTCAAAATATCTTAGAAAAATCTGGAGAAACTACTTTTGGAATAATAGCTCCTTAAAGATTCAAAGTTTCAACTCTTTATAAAACAGTCACAAAACTTTCAAAAATTACATTTTGGTCACTAGCCAAAATGTCACTCTTCCAAAACCCATTTTTCAAAATTGATTTCACAGTTCACTTAATTATATTAAAAGATGATTTTAGAACATTTTTCCATATTTTTAATGCAACCCGAACTAGGCTTTCCTAATTTCACCTCTTTAGATTCGAACAGCACTTTGACCAAACCGGTCAACGCCCAAAACTTCTAAGCCCAAAACCGGGGCGTTACAGCTTATACCATTTGAGTTACAAAAATTCTCAAAACCTAGATTTTGAAATTCAGTACCATGGTCACTTCTAATATGAGAAATTGATTGAACAAGATCATTTTGAGTAATTTTTGAAAATGTGATGAACTTTTCTAAAGCCTTATCCTTGGTACTTAAAAATAGAACCCATCTGTATCTAGAGTAATCATCAACTAAAAATAATGCATATGATTTTTCGCCCAAGCTCATTGTCCTAATAGGGCCAAAAAGATCCATGTGGATCAATTGTAAAACTCTACTAGTTGAAACATCATTAATATGTTTAAAAGAAGTTCTTTTATGTTTTCCTTTTACACATGCATCACAAATTTTGTCAAGAGAAAACTTTATTATAGGCAAACCTCTAACTAGATCTTTTGAAACCATTTTTTCTAAAACACTCATGCTTGCATGCCCTTGTTTTCTATACCATAGCCATGACTCATGTTCATCTTTTGCAACAAAACATGCATTTGAAATGTGTATGTCATCTAAATGCACCAGATAAATATTTCCTATGAGATGACCAATGAGCACTATTTGATTTGTTTCAATGTTCAAAATTTTGCAACCATTTAAATCAAAAAGAACATTAAAACTTTTATCGCACAATTGACTAATGCTCAATAAATTATACTGTAATATCCTTATACCCGGATTAGAAGATAAACCAAGTAAGGTGGTGTTACTAAATAAACATACCAAGAAAAATAAAGAAGTTTTAATATTTCTCAACGAATTAGGAAATTGGTAATCAGAGTAATTTAAAACTTTCTTAGACAAGACCGATGGATACTTATCACCCAACTCAATTATAAATATAAGATGAGAAAACACATCAGCACCCAAAGCCAAGAACATTCTCAAGTGTGACATAACTAACAATCAATCACCTAGTTCGTGGCCAAGCAATATTAATTATTTTATTTATGAACATTTATCAGACAATAACATGATTAACCATATAACAAGCCCAGGGTCTAACAATTTTATTGGATGTCAATTAACACCAATTAATCAAAGTTAACAAAATATCCAAACATGGATACTAACCGCTCATGTCAACATAGCAACAACCTTATTAATCAAGCATGCTACCTCTTTTATCAACAAATTTACCTAATCTAGCTATGAGAATTGAATTCACATTTCAAAATGAGTATAACCGATTAGCTCACCAAAACATTCAATCACGTTGACATTTTGATGACACTGCAATAATATTTACCAGTCTAATATGCCTAACACTTAGTAGATTTACCAATTGTTTAGGAACTAAACCCTTAACTTAAACCTAAATGAATTTTATAACTTTGTTTGTACTAATCTCCCGGGTGTATTTTTACTTTTCAATACAATGATATTACAACAATTATCACCCAAGCTAAAAGATATAATCCATTTATACATTTAGTATACCATGCCTACTAGTCGACAATGTTAACTGATTTTTCGAACATAAGACCTCACATAAAAATAATCAATTGAGCAATCAAACAAACAAGCTACTATACTACTCATACAACATGCAATCCAAAAGAATAAATACATAGAGGCCCGATACAACAAGATTGCTCCTTGAAGCTTAAATTAGATACATACATAAATAAAAACTCACTAATGCATGATGCCTACAATATAATGCATGATGCCATCAATTATCAGCCAAGTGACTAATGTGCTTCTCAACGCTTCGAAACACGATATGCCACGATAGGCTCTTGTAAAGATTGTTATCCTGAAAAGTAACAAAAGAGTAGAGTAAGCTCATGCCTAGTGAGGTAGAATTTGGATCTTATTCAATTGTTATAATCAAACTAGCTTATTCGCTCTAAAGTCATATATTATCAAAACTTAAATAAGCCCCGAAGTGGTTAAAATATCACATTTCCATTTTTCTCCTGTTTCTATTTAATTCCTACAAGCATTATAACATTGATTAATTACTTCATTTGGCATGTAGTGATGGTTTCTAACAAGCACCTAACAACATTTTATTTACAAGATTCGTTCGCGCAAACCATTAATTATAAAAAAACAACTTAATGATTTATTAAAGCACAAGGCATAATGTTACGGATTTACAAGGGACTGTAACGACCAAGAATGATCAAGCGTCCACCCAGACTGTGGAGGGATTGCACAGAAGCTCCAGGAGAGGAGGACACCTGGAAGGCTAACCGATTTTGTCATTTCTTAGTTTGAGAAGTTATAAATAAGTTGTTTTGTAAAGAGGGTGGCATGAAAAAACATCTGGAATTTTTATCCCAAACTTCTATCTAAAATTTCTTTCATCTGTTATTTTTCCTTCATCGTTCCTATTTGCATATCACCAACCCTAACATTGGTGCTTTCATTGATCTCATTCACCATGGTTAATCACTCTGAGTCTATCAAGTCCCTCCAAGATACAACCAGTCAGTTGCAAACCCACGCCGAGGATCAGAAACGCTGGAACACGAGCACTGAAAAGATGTTGCAAGAAATGGCCCATCAATTGCAAACGATCTCTGCACAACTTCGTGGTTCAGCTACGACGTCCGGGAGCAGCGAAGCGGCATCAGCTTGTACAGTCAATCACAGAAAAGCTAAGCTTCGTGCAGAATCTGAGGATCTGTTTCCGTTTGCACCAAAGCTTGTTAAGGTTGAACTCCCTGTCTTCACTGGTTAAGATCCAGAGGAATGGATTGCATCAGCGCAAGATTTTTTCGAGTTCTATGGGACCGAGGACCATCACCGGGTCACGATGGCCTCTTTTCGGATGGATGTCACTGCTCGAAAGTGGTACCGTTGGATGCAGCGTCAACGTCAGTTGGCCGACTGGACTCGCTTGGTTGAGGCCATTTGCAAACGATCCGCCGTTATGGAGGTTGAATCCCCAGAAGGTCAGTTGTCCAAGCTAATCTAGACATCGACGGTGGAAGATTATCATACGCGTTTTGAGGAGCTTGCCCTGCGCACCACATGTTTGACAGATGATTTCTTGGCGCAATGCTTCATTCCTGGGTTACGCCATTATATTAAACATGAAGTTTTGAGTCACTGTTCTTCTTCCATGGTAGAAATTGCAGCATTGGCACGTTTTCATGAAGCCCGATTCAACGAGAAGTGTGTCATGAGTCGACACAACAATTTTAAAATGCCCCCACCGTTACCTACTTCTTCAGGGGTCATACCGAGACCACGAGTTCAGCCGGGTCGTCCGCCTCCTCCAGAGTCACCTTCTTTGCAGCCTCGCCGTCTCTCCTCTGCGGAAGCTCAAGCTTGACGGGAGAAAGGTCTTTGTTATTATTGTGACGCAAAATATGTCCCTGGTTATAAGTGTCGTGATCCGCAGCTGTTTTGTCTCGATGATGACTGTTCCGACTTCCCATCTCCGCTGCCGATCCTATCAGATACATCAGACCCTCTTCCATTGGACAACACTACCGGCGCAAGTAAGGAACAATCTTTGGTCTCTTTCAATGCTTTGGCTGGGTGTTTTCATCCAAACACGATTCAAGTGGTGGGGAACATCCAAGGCAAGCCGATTCGCATCTTGATCGACGGGGGTAGCACACATAACTTTGTGCAGTCCCGAGTTGCCAAATTTCTTGGCCTGCCGGTCATAGCCGCGCCTAATTTTCGTGTCATGGTGGGGAATGGTGCTAGACTTCCAAATGAAGGGTGTGTCCATAACCTTCATCTCTACGTACAAGGCACCGATGTGTGCACTGATTTTTATGTTTTACCATTGGAAGGCACGAAGATGGTGCTCGTTGTTGCTTGTATGGCCACTCTCGGGCCGATCACAATGGACTTTTCGACACTATAGTTTCAGTTTCGCATTGGGGATCACGTGCATTTTTTTGCAGGGTGAAAGTTTTTCCAGTCCTCAACCAGTGCAACTTTAGTCACTCCAACGTGTTTCCACAACACATGTCGTGGCTGACTACTATTATCTCTGACTACAATGCGATTCTAAGGATACAATGGATGATATGCCTTCAGATATGACTAATCTGTTGTTGGAGTTTGCGTCTGTTTTTGAAGAACCACATGACCTGCCACCTATTCGACAGAATGATCATTCTATTCACTTGGAACCGTTAGCTAAGCCAGTGAATGTTCTTCCTTACCGTTATCCGTACTTCCAAAAGACTGAAGTTGAGAGGCAGGTGCAAATCATGCTCAATAATCACTTGATCCGAAGAAGTACTAGTCCCTTTTCTTCTCCGGTATTACTTGTTAAAAAAGGATGGGACATGGCGTTTTTGTGTGGATTATAGAGCTTTGAATGCTGTCACCGTGAAAGATAAATTTCCAATTCCCATGGCTGACGAGTTGTTCGATGAATTGGGTTCCTCTCGTTTTTTCTCTAAGCTTGACCTTTTGGCTGGGTATCATCAGATTCGTGTCAAGGAATCTGATGTCCATAAAACTGCATTTCTTACCCACGAAGGTCATTACGAGTTCCTTGCCATGCCCTTCGGCTTGACAAATGCGCCATCAACTTTTCAAGCTACTATGCATGAGATGTTTAGGCCCTATCTACGAAAATTTGTGCTTATTTTTATTGACGACATTCTGATTTATAGTGCTTCTTGGTCGATTCATTTCCATCATGTTTGGTTAGTTTTGCAATATTTACAGGACCATGGCTTTGTGGCCAAGCGAAACAAGTGCACACCTTTGGCTGAACATCTGTTGACTATTTAGGACATGTGGTGTCGGGTGACGGCCTTCAAGTCGATCATGGTAAAGTGGCAGCCATTCGTTCGTGGCCTACTCCGACAACCGTGAAGAATGTCCGCAGTTTCTTGGGTATGGCAAGCTATTACCGCAAATTTATTAAAGGTTTTGCTTCGATTGCTTCTCCGATTTCTGACCTGTTGCGCAAAGGTGTGCCATTCCTATGGACTGCCGAGGCTCAAGCTGCAATGGACCATTTAAAATCTTGTTTGTGCACTGCTCCTGTGCTTGGTCTACCAAACATTGAGTTGCCCTTTCAGGTTGAAACTGATGCGTCTGGTACAGGGGTCGGGGCTGTTTTGTTGCAGGCTGGTCAACCGTTGGCGTTTTTCAGCCAGAAATTATGTCCGCGCATGCAACATGCTTCTACCTATAGCAGGGAAATGTTTGCTATTACCCAGGCCGTAGCAAAATGGCATCAATACCTTGTGGGTCACGGATTCGTTATTGTTACCGACCAACGTTCCTTGCGTTAGCTGAATCAACAAACCATACACACCCCTGAGCAACAACGTTGGCTGTCCAAGCTTGTTGGGTACGATTTCGACATTCAATATCTCCCGGGTAAATTGAATAATGTAGCGGATGCTTTGTCCAGGGAACCAGAGGCTATGTTGTTGTCTTTCTCTCGCCCTCTGCTGGGTATTCTTGACGCTATTCTAGCAGCAACAAATACTGATCCTGCACTTCAACACATTCGTACCACCATGACTTTGGGTGGCAGTGAGTTTCCTGGTTATGAAGAACATGAGGGTTTACTATTGCTGCGTGGGCGTGTTGTGGTTCCTAAGGAGACGGCGTTGCGGACTTTGTTATTACGATAATTTCATTGTTCGGTTGTAGGACGACATGCTGGCATTAGTCGAACCTTTCACCATTTGGCTGCAATTTTTTATTGGGATGGTATGCGTATGGATGTTCGTGTCTTTGTGATTGAATGTCAGGTTTGCTAGCCTATGAAGAGCACAAGTTTGGCTCCTGCCAGTTTATTACAGCCATTGCCAATTCCGAAACGGGTTTTCGAGGATATTTCGATGGATTTCATTGTTGGTTTGCCAACATCTGACGACAAGGAAGTTATTTTTGTGGTGGTTGATCGCTTTACTAATTATGGACATTTCTTTGCCCTTCCTTGTCACTTTGACAGCGTTTTGGTTGCTCAAGTTTTGCTCCAAGGGGTCATTAAGCTGCATGGTATTCCTCGAACCATTGTTAGCGACCGTGATCGTGTTTTCGTGAGCGATATGTGGACTGAATTAGCTAAGTTACAAGGTACTGAGCTGTGTTTCTCTTCCGCCTATCATCCTCAATCCGACGGGTAAACCGAGGCTTTGAATCGTTACCTTGAGATGTATTTACGTTGTATGGCTGCTGATGATTCCCGTAAATGGTGTAAATATTTGCCTTGGGCGGAGTATTGGTATAACACGGCCTATCAATCTTCTGCTGGAATGACTCCTTTTCGAGCTCTCTATGGTCGCGACCCTCCTACGATTCTCTCCTATGTTGAAGGTGGTTCGCGGCAGGATCAGTTGGCTCAAGAGTTATTGGACCGTGATGCTGTTCTTAAGGAATTGAAACGCAACTTAGAGGCTGCACAGAACCGTATGAAGCTTCAGGCAGACAAGCATTGTCGGGAATTGACTTTGGATGAAGGGAGTTGGGTCTTTGTTCGTCTTCAGCCATATCGGCAATTGTCTCTTCATTTACAACGACAACATAAACTCAGCCCTCGTTATTTTGGCCCTTATCGCATTCTGAAACGGATTGGTCAGGTCGCTTACAAGCTTGAATTACCCGACTCTACTCGCATTCATCCTGTTTTCCACATTTCACAACTCAAGCCGTGCAAGGGTGTGCCATTACAGCAGATTACACCCTTGCCGTTGCTCCGCGAGGATGTGGGTCCGTTGGTTTCTGCTCTACACCTTGCGGACAAGGTTCATTCTTCAGGAGGGGGTGATGTTACGAATTTAGAAGGGACTGCAACGACCAAGAATGATCAAGCGTCCACCCAGACTGTGGAGGGATTGTGCAGAAGCTCCAGGGAGAGGAGGACACCTAGAAGGCTAACCGATTTTGTCGTTTCTTAGTTTGAGAAGTTATAAATAAGTTGTTTTGTAATGAGGGTGGCATGAAAAAACCTCTGGAATTTTTATCCCAAACTTCTATATAAAATTTCTTTCATCTATTATTTTTCCTTCATCGTTCCTATTTGCATATCACCAACCCTGACACATAATCCATAACATTTCAAACATAAGATTTATTTTCAATCATTAAGCAAATACATTTGTTCAATCATTTTAACAAATGGTTGGTATTTATTCATATGTGAACTTATCGGTTTACTTATAAACAATATTCAATGTCTGCACAAATTTCGTTCACTTAACAATGAAGTTATTACTATAACCTCCATTCATATCTTATAAACTTTCTTGGATTCTTTAATCATGGTATCCCATCTTTAACTTTTTTTTATTCGTCAAAACAAGTTTTATAATAATAGCTTAAAAGCTCGCTCTCACGTTGTGTGCCTCGTTAAAAACCTCTCTAAACCTAATTAGAGGAAAAGAATACACCCAACATGTAACCCCCTTAACCCGGCCTAGACGGTTGACCCGAATTAAGAAGTTTACACGGGGAAAACCAAAGTCAACCCGAAAGTCAACCTTGATTAACGACCCTTTTTTTCTTTTTAATCTTGTCTAAATGCACATTAACCCTAGATATGTTCACAAGATAATCATACTCAAAGATCTAAACAATCAGAGAACATTCAGGGACTCAATTGGACAAATTACAACTTTAGGGACCAAAATGTAAATTCTTAAAATTATAAGGACTTAACCCAATTAGAAGTTACCAACTTAAAATTAATCATCTTTCATGCTTCTCTGCCAAATTTCAGCTCAAACGGACATTCCAAACTCATTCAATTGCAATAACAAATTTCGGGATCAAAACGCAAGCATTTCAAAACATATAACTATCAATTTCAGAGCCCAACGGTCGAGTGTTCCGAAACAGGGAAGACCTGTTCCGAAACGCGGGACCGTTCCGAAACTGGTTCCGAAACGAGGCTTGGCAGTGGCATTTCCGTTCCAGAACGGTTCCTCCCGTTTCGGAACGCCTAGACCATTTCAGGCCCCTGTTCCGAAACGGTAGCACCCGTTCCGATACGGCCTGCCCAGATTTGCAGATTTTTGCTGAATTAACACTTATTTGACCCATCAAACATGCTCCAAATGCCACCAAAATATACCAGCAAGTCATTCAACAATCAAGGAACATAATTGCATCAATCATACTCAAACATGGCATCAATTAAGCAAATCCCCAATTCTATAGGCAAGCTTCCTATTTCATAAACCATTCAAGCATCAAAATACCAAATCAACCACATAA
Source organism: Hibiscus trionum (assembly GCA_030270665.1). Classification (NCBI taxonomy): domain Eukaryota; kingdom Viridiplantae; phylum Streptophyta; class Magnoliopsida; order Malvales; family Malvaceae; genus Hibiscus; species Hibiscus trionum. Next base: position 16,457,852 of record BSYR01000013.1, read on the forward strand.
AGGCCATTTACATGTTCCAACAACATTAACAACATAAAACCAACTTAAGGAGTCCAAAACATCTCCTAAAACATCAACATAGGTTCCCCATTGCCAAATGCCAAAAGCTAATAGTGTTTAAGAAACCTTCACCATACATGAGCTTAGTTCACCACTTGGATTCTTCACCTCCTTGCTGCCCTCAATGCACTTTAATGCTCTGCATTATTGGTTTAAGAAAAGAGAGAGAGAGCGTAAGCGTAAAGCTTAGTGAGGAATGCTCATTTAAAACCACACAATAATGCATTTATGAAACACCTTTAAAAACCTTAAATCATACATCATTTGCACATGCACTAAAGCATTTAAAACAAGCAATTCATGCTTCAAGTTCATAACATGTCACATTGGCAACAAGTGATACATTCAACATAAGATCCACACATGGACTTTTAAACACCATTGTGATCTTATAATTTCCAAGGACCACACATGGACTTTTAAACACCATTGTGTCCTTAACAAGAATCATCCATGGACTTTTAAACACCATGACAAGGACCACCCAAGGACTTTTAAACACCTTTGTGTCCTTAACAAGAATCACCCAAGGACTTTTAAACACCTTGGTGTTCTTAAATAACAAGGCTTACACAAGGAATTTTAACCACCTTTGTAACCTTAACCAAGAACCAACCATGGACTTTTAAACACCATGTTGTTCTTAAAATACACAAGATTCACACAAGGACTTTTAACCACCTTTGTGATCTTAACCAAGAACCAACCATGGACTTTTAACCACCATGTTGTTCTTAAATAAACAAGGCTCACACAAGGACTTTTAAACACCTTTGTGACCTTAACCATCACTTGCCAATATGCATCATTAACAACAATATTCCACTGTTTTTAAGCATTTAACAAAGCCATAAACATCATGCATCCTTAGGCATCAAACCACATTTAAACAATGTTCAAAAACAAGGATCTCTTACCTTGAGCATCCTTCAACACATGGCTTATAATCTCAGCAAATAAACATGCTAAAGATGCTTCCAAAACAGGATTTAAAACATGCAAACAAACCACATTGCACACAACCAATCCATGGTTCATCATCAAGAGAGTTTTTCCGAAAACTTACTCTTGAGCTTAGCTAAGTTGCTTAGACTTAAACTAAGCTCCCAAACCTTCAAAACATTGGTTTCAAAGCTAAAAACCAAAATCCACTCACCGATTCTGTTTCGCCTCTTGCCGAAACACCAATCAAGCTTCCGGATCTCCACCACTAGGATCCAAAGATGACTCCCCTGTTTTAAACACATCAAAACAATAGATTAATGCATCATCATGCATTAATATCTACAATGAAAGCACCTAAACTCGCTGCTCTCATCCACACTCCATTTTCGGCTACCAAACACAACCGAAAACACAACCAAACAACTCCACAACACTACCCAGCCAAGATTCATCAACTCTAAACATCTTTAAACATTAATTAACATCCAAAATGGATCTCAACACATCCTTATACCTCCAGCCATAACAGATCATCAAGATCACTCCACAAACCATCACTATTACAAGTAAAACTTAGGAAATTCAACCTATCCGGGATTGCATTGATTAAATCTCAATTTTTCATCAATTAAACATTCATTTAACATCAAATTGACGCCTCAAAACACTGCCCAATCAGATTATACGAAATTTCATCAAAATCAAACAAATCTTGCATTTTAAAGCCAAAATCAAGAATACAATTGTAAAACCTTTAATTAAACACAAATCAAGGATTGAGAACTTGGGAATTTCAGTAAAGAACTGAGAATTTAGAGGAGAAGGACGTTCATACCTCTAAACTTGAGTTTCTCCCTTTTTAGAATCAAAATTCTTGAAGATCCAAGTAGCAAATGGTGAGGTTTTGTTGAAGAGATGATTAGAGATCAAAAGAGAATTAAAATCTCATGTTTGGATGTCACAAATCAGAGGAAAAAGCTCTGGAGAAATGTGTTTGGTTTGAGAGAAAAGATGAGAGAAAATGAAAATAGAATTTTAGGAAAAGTTAGTTGGAAAATGCCAAAATATCTTCCCTCTCTTTTTCTTTTATTTAAAAACCATTTATTAAACCTTTAGTATTTAGGAAAAATCTGGAGAAACTCCTATTGGGTAAATAGCTCCTTAAAGATTCAAAGTTTCAATCCTTTTTAAAACAGTCTCACAGTTTTCGAAAATTACATTTTGGTCACTAACCCAAAATGTCACACTTCCAAACCTCATTTTGTAAAATTGATTTCACTTTTCTCTTATACATAATAAAAGAGGATTTTAAGACATTTTCCACATTTTTAACGCAACCCGAACTAGGCTTTCCTAAATTCACTCTTTTATATTCGAACCGCGAACCGACCGGTCCGGTCCAAACCCAAAACTTCTAAGCCCAAAATTGGGGTGTTACACAACATAGGAAATACGCTGCATCGAAGTTCAAAATTCATCACCCATGCCACACTACAAATATCCCCTAAACCCAAAACTATACCATCACCGAGAATACCGCCACACAACTCAACTCCTAAAAACAACAAATTACCAAACCAGCATCTCCCTTAATAGAGTATGAAGGTAAATAATCCCAACATAATCTACAAGAGCAAAAAGAACACTAGAAACACTTTAAACTTTGCATCACTTATTTTTCATGCTCAACATCTAGCAGTACTTGATTACCTGCAGATTGACAAACTTCCAAAACCTCCAGCTCTAAAATTGTTAATATGACCAAAAGCAGCCCCATCTCCAAAGGTTTTGAGGATTGCACCTGTAACCCCCTTAGCCCGGCCTAGACGGTTAACCCGAACTACGAAGATTACACTGGGAAAACCAAAGTCAACCCGAAAGTCAACCTTGATTAACGACCCTTTTTTTTTCTTTTTAAGCTTGTCTAGATGCACATTAACCCTAGGTGTACTCTTGAGGTAAGCATACTCAAAAATCACAGCAATCGGAAAACAATAAGGGACTCAATTGCACAACATACGAATTTAGGGACCAATTTGTAAATTCTGGAAATTAAGAGGACATTACCAATTTTTGAGTTACCATTATGAAATTAATCATGTTTCATGCCTCTCTGCCAAATTTCACCTTAAACGGACATCTCGAACTCAAGCAATTGCACATACAAAAATCAGGACTAAAACGTAAAGCTTGCAAACTTCAAAACCATTCAAATCAGTGCCCAACGGTCAAGTGTTTCGAAACGGGAATAGACCGTTCAGAAACGGGGCTTGGCAGTAGCCAAAGTGTTTCGAAACACCTCTACCCGTTTCGAAACACCCAGGCCAAATCCAGCACCTGTTTCGAAACAGGCAAGGGTGTTTCGAAACACGCTGCCCAGAAACAGCAGAAAAGCATGTTTTAACTCGTCTAAACACCATCGAACATACTCTAAATCAATCCTCAACAAATCAACAACATGCCAAGCATCATAACTACCAAATTGCATTAAAATCTAGATACAAAACAACCCCTAGGTGCACCAACTCTTTCAACACATCCAACACTTAATCATGCTTTTTAAAACAAGAAGCATAGCATAACGACTTATGAATAAGAAGATTCAAACGTTGCAAGCGTTAAACCACATAGTTCAAATCATAAACCAAACTTTCCCAACATACACAATCTCATTACACATCAATATAAAAGACTCTCCCCCCCATTGCCTTTATTATCTATAGCTATTAACCGAGACATACTTCTCAAGTGGAGCTCTCCTTGAATCCCTTGCTTCTTGCTGTCCCAACTTCAATTATCTGCATTGATGGACAACAAGAAGCGTAAGCACATAATGCTTAGTGAGGAATGCTCAAAACCAAAACACCATCAATGCAGCGAATCACAAAACCTTCTTAAAAAGCAGATACAATTCGATAAACCAAAGCATTGTTTGAAAACTCCTTTTTAAACAACATGCTTTAAATCATGCATTGCTCAATCATAAAAACCAACCCTTAGCTTAGAAAAGCTAAAAACTCACTTCAAAGCACATTCTCGCAAAACCATCAGTTAAGACCTTTCCAAGCATGAACACCTTATGCAAAGTTAAACTCAAATACCTTGAAAAACATTTCCTCTTCATAACATGCTTTTCTCATGCTTAATGATCCATTCAAGCAAAATCTTTGGAAAACCATTTATTCCCTCTAACTATCTCATGTATTCAACAAATGCACAACACATGATCTACCAAAGCAACATTTACATTTCATGCCTTTCTAAACAAGTCTTCACAAGACTTCGATGCATTTAAGAGATTCCTTGCACATAAACACCATTCATAAAAGAAGATAAACACTTGTTCAAGCTTAACAAGTAATACATGCATTCTTAGAACATCACACACTTCCCATGCAACCTTGCATCATTTCAAGCATCGCATGCTTCATTACATCCAAGAACATTATATTGGCTTCCAAGTGATAATTCACAAACCATCACAACACAAGACACAATCGGATACGCGGATTACAAGCGTTGTCCCACACGCTTCATACACACAACCGAACAACACAAGGTGGAGTTTACCGGTACAATCACAACCCCCTCAACACCCGTGATGGAGTTTAACGGTACAATCAAAACCCCTCAACATCACTCATCGGAAGTTGTATAACACACTAGCGAGAGCCGGGACACATCAAAAGGCTTACACATGGAAGCTACCACAACCATTGTAATCACCTTAACCAAGCTCCCACACGGGAGCAACCCTCCACCGTTGTGACACTTAACAAAGTCCACCTACGAGAGCCATCCTCCATCGTGGTGACGTTTAACAAGGTTCACCCACGAGAGCCATCCTCCATCGTGGTGGCACTTAACCAAGCCCACCCACGAGAGATATCCTCCATCGTGGTGGCACTTAACAATGCCCACCCACGAGAGCCATCCTCCATCGTGGTGACACCATCTATCTCAATCGCTAGGATTCTTGGATGGAGTTTACGGTACCATTACAACCCCTCGACATCCAAGGCGACTCAATTCACGGTGCACCCAATCCTATAGCCGGCTAACTATATCCGATTAAAGTAACCAACAACCACTTACATCACTTGCCAATACCATCAATTACCATCATCAATTCACTGTTTTAAAGCATTAAACAAAGCCATTAAACAACTTGCAACACTATGCATCAATTCCACAATTCCAATGTACAAAACCAAGGATCTCTTAGCTTGAGCATCCTTCAACACATGACTTTCAAAACTAGCATTAAACCATGCTAAAACATGCTTTCAAAACAGAATTTAAACATGCAAATCACATACATGCATCCAACCATCTCAAGTGCATTAAAACCAATTCATAACACAAACCAAGAGAGAAATTCCATTTACTTACTCTTGAGCTTAGCTAAGTTGCTTAGACTTAAACTAAGCTCCCAAAACCTTCAAACATTGGTTTTAAAGCTGAAAACCCCAACTTCACTCACCGATACACAAAACTACGCTAGCCGTTAAGCCTTCCAAGCATCTGAAACCCTCCAACGCTACCTCTATTGCTTCCGGATCATTCTCTCCTATTTTAAACACATAACAACAGAGGATTAATGCATCATCATGCATTAAAAACACCAGCAACACAACTCAACTCGCTGCTCTACATAAATCCAACATTTCGGCTACCAAACACAACCGAAAACACCTCCAAACTCTTCCAAAACTTAACCCAGCAAAGATCCATCACTTCTAACCATTTTTAAACATCAATTAACATCCAAAATGAACCCAAACTCGTCCTTATACCTCCAGCATTAACAGAACACCAAGATCACCCCAAAACGACCATTTTCACAAGTAAAAACTTAGGAAAATCAACCTATTCGGGATTGCATTGATTAAACCTCCATTTCACATCATTTAGACATCCAAAATACATCAAAAAGACATCTCAAAACAGAGCCCAATCATCTATTACGAATTTCTTCAAAATTAAATCCAAATCTTGCATTTTAAGCCAAAATCAAGATCACAACATTAAAACCTTTAATAAAACTCAATTTAAGGATTGAGAACTTGGGAATTTCAGTAAAGAACTGAGTATTTAGAGGAGAAGGACGTTCATACCTCTAAATGTGGATTTCTCCTTGTTTAGAGCCAAAATCCTTGAAAATTCATTAAGCAAATGGTGAGGATTTGATGTAGAAATGATTAGGAATCATTTAGGAATTGAAATCTCAACTTTAGGTGTGAAAATCAAAGGAAACGTTTCTGTGGAAATGTGTTTGGCTGAGGGAATTTTGAGAGAAAATGAAATGAGAAAATTTTGTTAAAAGTTAGTTATGAAACTAAAAATATCTTTTTCCCTCTTTTCTTTTTATTAATTAAACATTAAATGAGTCTTAAAAATCAAGAAAAATATGGAGAAATCCTCCCTTGGGTAAATTAGCTCCTTAAAGATTCAAAGTTTCAATCCTTTTAAAACAGGCACGAACTTTTCAAAAATTACATTTTAGTCACTAACTCAAAATGTCATATTTCCAAACCTCATTTTGTAAAATTGATTTCACCACCCTCTTATATATATTAAAAGAGGATTTTTAGATATTTTTCTATATTTTTAATGCATCCCGAACTAGGCTTTCCTTAAAACCACCTTTTATATTCGAACCGAAAATTCGACCGGTCCGGTTCAAACCCAAAACTTCTAAGCCCAAAATTGGGGTGTTACAACTCTCCCCCTCTTAGGAAATTTCGTCCTCGAAATTTCAACCGGCGAAAAGAGCACAACCAAACTTCTCAAAGCAACCCACAAAGCAACACATGAGACTTAACCACCACTGAACACTCTCCACACAAAACTCCACCAAACCAACTTCTCCACAAATCAACTTATACTATAACCAAACCCAACACCACCGCATACTGATCACAATTTCCAGAACACTCAGATGTTAACCACAGCTTAACCTTTCACACTTTCGAACTGCGCATAGCCCCAACAACCCGAAGAACCTCCAAACTTTTACAACATACACCACCTTAACTCATAACTCCCAAAACTCGTACACACGGTGACACTAACCCATCCAGTTTCAGCCACCATGTGACCCACAACCTTCACTGCTTCAAAAACCCCTTGCAAAACTGCTCAACTTCTTCCAAAGGTTACCACATCAAGCAAAAATTCTTAAGCATCAACTGCTTACTCAAACTTCTCAACGTATTGATGACATTCCTTCACATCCGCCACTATCATTACCATAACGACTCACCAGGACTACTCACCCAACATCCGAAATTCACGTCACAAAACCCCAACCTTGGCTCCGCCAGCCGTTCCACATACCACTAGCTGACTACAGAAGGGATTTACTTACACGCGACTAGCCAAACACTTCTCACAAGAACCCGTCCAACCAACAATGGCCCCTAAACTTACATTGCCTTTCCAACTCAAGCTTTGACTACAACAATAGCCTTACCAGGACATCGCCCATTCTATACATACATATTAAGATTATGAAACTTCTATTCACCCTAGGCCAACCCTTTTCTACAGCCCTCAACACAACCTCTTCTCAACTCTTCGAAGGTTGCTACGAACCATCACCTACAAAAACAACCCTTCTATTACAACATCAATGCCAAGTTACCTCAGCACTCTGGAACACATCCACTAACTTACTACATCACTTAACACCAAGAAACTACCACTTCTACCAGCTATTCACAACCACTCTGACCGATTCTAACTTCAACCGGTAATCTCCTCACCACCACACCGCTAAACTCTTTAAGCACCAAAACACTTTCCTTCTGCCAACATGCTATATCGCACTCACTATTACTGACAGCTCGCTTAATACCCTCCATTACTTCTAACATTCTCCCAGCACCAAAACAACTTTTAAAACCCATCATCCAACCTAACCCTATCCCAACACTAACGGACCCAACTAGCTATTAGCAAGTGTGAACGTTCGTATGCATGGTCACCAATATGCCCTATCAATGCCTGTGTACATGTATGCAAAACCTCTAATGTCATGTCACATGTATGCATGTACCAACACATATATATAATATAGTATATAACAAATGGTTTTAACTGTGCATGTATGTCAGTTCACACCCACCAATAACATCCTCAGGATCCGCCTAAGAACTACCTCCTATCTCACTTCCAACTTGTCCAACCCTACCATTCTAACGACCCACTAACCATAAAATACCCACTAATGCCCTCTTCACACTAAAGTTGTTTTCAAAACAACACCAACTACTACCCCAAACTTGCTAGCTATAAGACCATACCACTACGCAAGGGAAAACCAAACCGAAACCAAACTAAGATAACTAGGGTAAAGGTTACTTAACAAGGTTACCTGTAAACATCTCACTTCCTTGGGGCTTCAACATACAAACTCTCTTCTTCGCAGAACCATCATTCTATAGCCGCACCACCGAAGCATCAGCCAACACCTTAAGATCATCACCATCTTCCTGCGGTAAAGAACCCTGACTACCCCGAGCCAACTTCAAACAATTACGTCTCAAATGTCCAACAGACCCACAATTCCAACAAGATTCATTCCCCAAGCTCCTCACACCTTTCTGCCCTTCCTGCCACCTTCGAACCTTGTCTCGGCCGTGCCCACGACCCTTCTGAGACCCTTTTTGCTACCACTGAAGCTGATCTCACCACTTGAGGACAATTTCTCTTCACATGCTCCTTAGAACCACAGTTCCAACAAACTCTCGCGCCCTGACAACCTACAACATGACACCTTCCACAACGGTCACACTTCGGCAACCAAACTACCACTCCTTGATCATACCGCACTTGACCTACGTCTGCACCACCACCCAGACTTCGATTCAAGCAAAACCTTCTATCACGTAGCCTCGTACGCTGACCGCTCCCGAGGTCAGTACCCACAACTCTCTTGCTTAAACTTTTCTCACCTTCATAATCTGAAGCCACACCCCCACGCTGCTTAACCCTTGGAAATTTCTCTCCAAGGTACCTTTCATAAAAGGCAGACACAAAGAAGTCCCAATCTATATCGTGGATATGCGATGCCACCGCCACAGATGTCCACCAAGCACAAGCGTCCTCCAACATCAATGAGACAACACTTCCTAGCTTACAGGCGTAGTCACAACCTTCCTGATCCAAAATCAGAATTACACTGGCCAACTAGGCCTCGAACGTCTCAGGTGTCGAACCATGATACTCCATAGCTCCCAAATCATGTAAACGCTGTTTCGACAAACTCGCACGTCCCACAGTCAGCACGTCTACAGGCCTCACTTTCGCCACAGCCTGAGATGTTCCCGACACCTCTTGAACTATAGGTGATGAACCCTTCATCACAAAACCAACTTCTTCGTCCTGCCTCACTACCTCAATTCCAGGCACTGAAGACTGAGACGAAACACCTCCACTAAAAGGTGAATTCCACGCCCTAACAACCTGCTCTAAAGCAGCAACCATCTCACCCAACTGCCATTCTCTCATCGATTTCACCATGCTATTAACAACAAACAATCATAACAAAACAAACAAAACGATCAGGCCAGCTTCAAGCAAGGATTCAAAACTCCAACTCCAACATAACACAATAGCTATAATAATAAGGCAATGGGTATCCCGAATTCTCCCCTTTTACACAACATAACAATCAATAAAAACATGATTATCACAACATCGAGCATATCAATCAACATACTTCGATCATGCTCTCCTCAAACAACATTCACCCGCAACAGCATAACATCAACATATCATACCCATCACACTTTCATCATTCATAAAATCAGCTCACATCACCAGCATATCATCAGCACAAATCTACATTAGCTCAATGAAGATTCACAACCAAAAAGCATGATAAAAACATCAACAATTCGCTCAAAGACACACATTTCAACCGACTTTCAACCACACATCAGAATAAACATCAAACACTTATTACAACAATTTACCATTTCCCCAAGCATTCACAAATCAGCTCTGATACCACCAAATGTAACCCCCTTAGCCCGGCCTAGACGGTTGACCCGAACTACAAAGATTACACGAGGAAAACCAAAGTCAACCCGAAAGTCAACCTTGATTAACGACCCTTTTTTTTCTTTTTAAGCTTGTCTAGATGCACATTAACCCTAGGTGTACTCTTGAGGTAAGCATACTCAAAAATCACATCAATCGGAAAACAATAAGGGACTCAATTGCACAACATACGAATTTAGGGACCAATTTGTAAATTCTGGAAATTAAGAGGATATTACCAATTTTTGAGTTACCATTATGAAATTAATCATGTTTCATGCCTCTCTGCCAAATTTCACCTTAAACGGACATCTCGAACTCAAGCAATTGCACATACAAAAATCAGGACTAAAACGTAAAGCTTGCAAACTTCAAAACCATTCAAATCAGTGCCCAACGGTCAAGTGTTTCGAAACGGGAATAGACCGTTCAGAAACGGGGCTTGGCAGTAGCCAAAGTGTTTCGAAACACCTCTACCCGTTTCGAAACACCCAGGCCAAATCCAGCACCTGTTTCGAAACAGGCAAGGGTGTTTCGAAACACCCTGCCCAGAAACAGCAGAAAAGCATGTTTTAACTCGTCTAAACACCATCGAACATACTCTAAATCAATCCTCAACAAATCAAGAACATGCCAAGCATTATAACTACCAAATTGCATTAAAATCTAGATACAAAACAACCCCTAGGTGCACCAACTCTTTCAACACATCCAACACTTAATCATGTTTTTTAAAATAAGAAGCATAGCATAACGACTTATGAATAAGAAGATTCAAACGTTGCAAGCGTTAAACCACATATTTCATATCATAAACCAAACTTTCCCAACATACACAATCTCATTACACATCAATATAAAAGACTCCCCCCCATTGCCTTTATTATCTATAGCTATTAACCGAGATATACTTCTCAAGTGGAGCTCTCCTTGAATCCCTTGCTTCTTGCTGTCCCAACTTCAATTATCTGCATTGATGGACAAAAAGGAGCGTAAGCACATAATGCTTAGTGAGGAATGCTCAAAACCAAAACACCATCAATACAGCGAATCACAAAACCTTCTTAAAAAGTAGATACAATTCGATAAACCAAAGCATTGTTTGAAAACTCCTTTTTAAACAACATGCTTTAAATCATGCATTGCTCAATCATGAAAACCAACCCTTAGCTTAGAAAAGCTAAAAACTCACTTCAAAGCACATTCTCGCAAAACCATCAGTTAAGACCTTTCCAAGCATGAACACCTTATGCAAAGTTAAACTCAAATACCTTGAAAAACATTTCCTCTTCATAACATGCTTTTCTCATGCTTAATGATCCATTCAAGCAAAATCTTTGTAAAACCATTTGTTCTCTCTAACTATCTCATGTATTCAACTAATGCACAACACATGATCTACCAAAGCAACATTTACATTTCATGCCTTTCTAAACAAGTCTTCACAAGACTTCGATGCATTTAAGAGATTCCTTGCACATAAACACCATTCATAAAAGAAGATAAACACTTGTTCAAGCTTAACAAGTAATACATGCATTCTTAGAACATCACACACTTCCCATGCAACCTTGCATCATTTCAAGCATCGCATGCTTCATTACATCCAAGAACATTATATTGGCTTCCAAGTGATAATTCACAAACCATCACAACACAAGACACAATCGGATACGCGGATTACAAGCGTTATCCCACACGCTTCATACACACAACCGAACAACACAAGGTGGAGTTTACCGGTACAATCACAACCCCCTCAACACCCGTGATGGAGTTTAATGGTACAATCACAACCCCTCAACATCACTCATCGGAAGTTGTATAACACACTAGCGAGAGCCGGGACACATCACAAGGCTTACACATGGAAGCTACCACAACCATTGTAATCACCTTAACCAAGCTCACACACGGGAGCAACCCTCCACCGTTGTGACACTTAACAAAGTCCACCCACGAGAGCCATCCTCCATCGTGGTGACGTTTAACAAGGTTCACCCACGAGAGCTATCCTCCATCGTGGTGGCACTTAACCAAGCCCACCCACGAGAGCCATCCTCCATCGTGGTGGCACTTAACAAAGCCCACCCACGAGAGCCATCCTCCATCGTGGTGACACCATCTATCTCAATCGCTAGGATTCTTGGATGGAGTTTACGGTACCATTACAACCCCTCGACATCCAAGGCGACTCAATTCACGGTGCACCCAATCCTATAGCCGGCTAACTATATCCGATTAAAGTAACCAACAACCACTTACATCACTTGCCAATACCATCAATTACCATCATCAATTCACTGTTTTAAAGCATTAAACAAAGCCATTAAACAACTTGCAACACTATGCATCAATTCCACAATTCCAATGTACAAAACCAAGGATCTCTTACCTTGAGCATCCTTCAACACATGACTTTCAAAACCAGCATTAAACTATGCTAAAACATGCTTTCAAAACAGAATTTAAACATGCAAATCACATACATTGCATCCAACCATCTCAAGTGCATTAAAACCAATTCATAACACAATCCAAGAGAGAAATTCCATTTACTTACTCTTGAGCTTAGCTAAGTTGCTTAGACTTAAACTAAGCTCCCAAAACCTTCAAACATTGGTTTTAAAGCTGAAAACCCCAACTTCACTCACCGATACACAAAACTACGCTAGCCGTTAAGCCTTCCAAGCATCTGAAACCCTCCAACGCTACCTCTATTGCTTCCGGATCATTCTCTCCTGTTTTAAACAAATAACAACAGAGGATTAATGCATCATCATGCATTAAAAACACCAGCAGCACAACTCAACTCACTGCTCTACATAAATCCAACATTTCGGCTACCAAACACAACCGAAAACACCTCCAAACTCTTCCAAAACTTAACCCAGTCAAGATCCATCACTTCTAACCATTTTTAAACATCAATTAACATCCAAAATGAACCCAAACTCGTCCTTATACCTCCAGCATTAACAGAACACCAAGATCACCCCAAAAACGACCATTTTCACAAGTAAAAACTTAGGAAAATCAACCTATTCGGGAATGCATTGATTAAACCTCCATTTCGCATCATTTAGACATCCAAAATACATCAAAAAGACATCTCAAAACAGAGCCCAATCATCTATTACGAATTTCTTCAAAATTAAATCCAAATCTTGCATTTTAAGCCAAAATCAAGATCACAACATTAAAACCTTTAATAAAACTCAATTTAAGGATTGAGAACTTGGGAATTTCAGTAAAGAACTGAGTATTTAGAGGAGAAGGATGTTCATACCTCTAAATGTGGATTTCTCCTTGTTTAGAGCCAAAATCCTTGAAAATTCATTAAGCAAATGGTGAGGATTTGATGTAGAAATGATTAGGAATCATTTAGGAATTGAAATCTCAACTTTAGGTGTGAAAATCAAAGGAAAATTTGCTGTGGAAATGTGTTTGGCTGAGGGAATTTTGAGAGAAAATGAAATGGGAAAATTTTGGTAAAAGTTAGTTATGAAACTAAAAATATCTTTTTCCCTCTTTTCTTTTTATTAATTAAACATTAAATGAGTCTTAAAAATCAAGAAAAATCTGGAGAAATCCTCCCTTGGGTAAATTAGCTCCTTAAAGATTCAAAGTTTCAATCCTTTTAAAACAGGCACGAACTTTTCAAAAATTACATTTTAGTCACTAACTCAAAATGTCATATTTCCAAACCTCATTTTGTAAAATTGATTTCACCACCCTATTATATATATTAAAATAGGATTTTTAGATATTTTTCCATATTTTTAATGCATCCCGAACTAGGCTTTCCTTAAAACCACCTTTTATATTCGAACCGAAAATCCGACCGGTCCGGTTCAAACCCAAAACTTCTAAGCCCAAAATTGGGGTGTTACAGCACCAAATACACAAGGCCCCAAACTATTAACAACAACCTCATCTACAACACCTTCTAACAACAATCTCATCAAAATTAATAATATAGTCGATTTGACAAGTAAAGAAACCACACAAAGTCGTCCCCTCCTCATCCTCGTAAGTTGACTGCTAACACTTTTGCTTGCCTTGGCACGAAATCATACTTTACATATCCTCTCAAACGAGATAGACCATTTACGTCAACAAGTATCAGCTACCAGCGCCATGGACAGAGCAACGGATTAATCAACCAATTTAAGTCTACCTTGGATTCTATTTCAACAAACCACATTGCTTTCCCATGCCATATAGCTTCCACAAAAACTTCCAGCTCATTCTTGATTGCAACTAATTCTATATAAACTACCTCGAAACCATCCGTAGGACTGGAAAACATGAAACGGTTCTCAAGGCACCACCGCACCCGACAGATTCATCCTTGTATGTTACATCGACAATAAAACTTGACACATCCAGGATTTGGTGGGAACCAATTAACATCATTTATATTCAATGGTCCCATCTTTCTCCAAAACACTCCATGGCTTTCCCGCCATCCATCCAAATTTGAACTCCATTATTCTGTGTTGCATTGAGCCAAAACAAGGGAGAGAGACTCTAGAAAAGTTGTAAGAAAAAACAGTTTACAAAAAGATGATTGAATCCTCCTGAAATTCTTCATGCCAACAACATAAAACTTTGTTGATCCTCTAAATGCACCCCACGACCACACAAAACTTCTTTGTTGGAGCCTTCAAGCTCTACAACTTCCTAAAATCAAAATTTGAAATCTGTAATTACTGCAATGTACACCGTACCGATTTCTTTACTTTTAGCAAATCTGTACAGTCGACCAATTTGTTACTCAAAGGCTTCTCACCACAGCACAAGTCCTTCCAAAACAAAACTGAATTACCATCACTTACCATCCAACGAAGAGCATCATCTTCCACCCAATTCCTCACACCTTAATTATTCCAAAATTTTCACAATGCCTTTTCATACTAATGACTTATTCTTAAAAGTTCCAAATTGCATTTGTCAACCCTTCCCTAATTTGAAAAACAACAATTTGTTTTATCCAATAAAACAAAATCCTTGACTATCTGCTCCTCGTCTCCTTCAAATTGAATTCCAAGCTTTTTTCCAAGTTTGATAGCTTTCCTTGCTTCCTTAGTAAGAGACTCCCACTTCGCCACCATGTCTGAGTCTGATAAAGATCTTCCTGAAAGTTCAGAAGCTTCTAGTGATTTTGATTTCTTCCTCTCCCTTCTCTTCGCTCAATCCATCTTCTTTCTCTCTATCGCGGACAAAACAACATCCTGAAAGTCACTTAAGGAGCAGTACCTCTTCTCCTTTGCACTTCTGTTTGCTAATTCTGGGAAGAAATCCAACGCTTCCTCTCCTCCATCTAGGGTTACCACCCTAACAGAGCTTTTACGATTTCGAGATTTTCCCCAATTTTCTTTTGCCCCGTTAAGCATATCCACATCATTTTCCCACGCAGATTTTTTATTATTGAGCTTTGAAACCCCGACCTTAGGCTTTTTTATATTAGATGGAAAGAGGCTCATGTATCTCAAATCATCAACTGCCTTATCTGACAAAATAGTAGGGTCCACCTTAAAAGTCTATCATCCACAGGCTTGACCCCAGAAGTAGGTTGGTCCCGGTTCTCCTTACTTGTCTTATTTGACACATCAACCTTTATAATCTCTGCCTCAGACAAGTGATCTACCTTAAATGTCTTTTGTTCCATAAAGCTTCTTCCATTCCCAAGAGTCTTCTCATTATTATTTCGCTTGGTTCCAGCATGCTCAATGCCTTTTATATCGTGTTCCCCAATACATCTCTCGGGTTCCGATCAGCCTGGGTGTCACCTTTAATACCTTCTTCTCCAATAAGCACTGCATTTAATGAGTCGTCTTCCTTAGCATGTTTGATCTCTGAACTCATCGACGGTGAAGCACTCCGAATAGAACCAGATGAAGAATTTGATGAGCTCTCATCCTTCGATTGAATAGGCAATCCCCCATTCTTCTCCTTATTCACTGGCTTTAAAACAAAAGTAGACTCATCCGAGAAACCTACTTCGATTACTCTAATGACATGAGTAAAATCACCAACTTCTACTTCCACTAATTTCTCAATTTTTAGAGTATTATCAGCAGAGATAAGAAGAGATACTTTTTCACAATCCTTACTCGGCACATGGTAACTTATGCACATGGTAACTTATACCTTATCACTTAAAAATTTCTTATTTAATCTTCCAAGACATTTCCTCTATTTAACCATTGTTACAATCTTTCAATGATCATTAGATTACTAACCATTATCATGGCATATATACAATTTGCTTACTTCATATCGTTTCCTCAACTATTGTTTAATAGTAAGGATGATCTATGAGGTTCAGATTCTTAAGCTTACCAATCAATCTATATTTTTATTCAAGCTTTTACCAAAGGATTACCATTCATACATCAGATTACCCATCGATTAATTAGATGTATACATGCATGTAACTTGCTAATAAGATCATCTTAAGGCCTACTCAAATTTCCTTCATCTATACACTCATTTTATTCTATTGCTAGTATTATATCGAGTTATATAATGCTAATCCTATAATTTTCCCCTTATTAGCTTATAAGAGTATTACATTCTATTTCAAGCATTTTACCAAGCAATCCAGCATACACGAATTCATATTACGAAGTTTTAACATAGAATCCCTAGACTCTTTATATAATCATTGATCTTGTGTGAAATCTTTAATTCTAGCACCGTCCTAACTTTAGGAAGAATCCACAAGTTCAAAACCGGTGTTATTGCTCTAAGCATATCTACTCGAATCCAAATATCTTCATGATTAGGGCATATAACGAATCCTTACTTAGGACACATAGTCCATTCCATACTAAGTGATTTCAATCCATTAATCATCAAGGGTTCATAGTCCAAAACTCTCATTTCACATTCTAAAGATTTATTATTATGAATTTTTAATTTAATCTTAGCCTTGACCGACAAGTTACTAGACACTCGAATCCAAAAAAGTGGTTACAACAAGGGCACACAAAGTACCAGAACAAGGGTAAAACTAGTACCAATAATGCCAAAAAAGTGTTTTTTATAGAAGAAGGGAACACGATTTCGATGGCGTCGGGGAAGAGAGCAAATGGCGTTGATGCCAAAACGCAGAGGGAATTAGATCGAGGAAGGGTCTAGTCACTGTTTGTCTACAACCTTCCAGATCATTTACATTGGAAGGGTATCTGGCAGGTTTTCGACCGCCATGGAGTTGTGGTGGATGTCTTTATCCTCGCGAAACGTTCGAAAGATTGAGCTCGATTTGGTTTTGTACGGATGGAATCAAGAAAAGACGCGGGAAGGGTTATTGAGCGATTCAACGGGTTTTGGCTTTATGGATCGAGAATCCGGGTATCTATGGCTAGGGATGGTGGCCGCGATTACTGGCATCGTAAGGGGACGAAGGGGAATTCTGCCCAGGTTAGGGACGGCGGTAAGAGTGACCTACGATCGCAGGAGAATAAGCCGCGCCCTGATCGGATGGAGGGAATTGGAAATTCGTTTCAGACGGAACATCTAGGTTCCCACAAACAGGTGTGGGGAATTGTCGACAAGGAGAAATGGCAGGTCTTACAATCTTGTGCAGTGGGATTTTGTTGAAACTGATGTTCGAGAATTGCCTGCTACGAGAATCGATGATCAAGTCGGGTAAATTGGAGCGATGGCTAGAGAATGTTATGGAATGGTCACATTCGATTGTTATCCCGAATCGACGAACGTGGCTATCAATCAGCGGGCTGCCAATTCACTTATGGTCGGATGAGACCTTCCGTAGTATTGCGAATTTATGGGGAGAGCTGGTGCGTATAGATTCAGAGACAATTGCCCCATCTTCATTCGAACGAGCTAGAATCTTGATTGAGACGGATTGGATTTACCGGATAAGTGAGATGGTCGAAATCAAGGAAGGGGAATCAACTTTTTCAATACGTGTTTCTGAATTTGATGAGGTCTTAGGCACGAAACGAGATTGTAATTGTAACATGGGGTCGTGCTCGGAAGAGGAGGAGAGTCTTAGGAAGGGAGATGTCGAGTGGAAATCAAATTCGATGTTTGCACGGGATGATGAATCCGACGCCACAATAGTGCCTAACTCAATCGAAAGGGAGGAGTATCAAGATGGGACGACTAATGGATTTGGGATGGACAAGAATTTCATTGATCACATTTGGGAGGATAATCGTAGGGAGGATGATCGGGTGTGATCGACGGAGAGTTGGAGGGAAGAGGAACAATTGGTGATGGTGAATAGAGAGTTAGAGAATTCTATGCCTTGCGATGCAAGTTTGCGAATGGATGAGATTGAGAAGGGGTATGTGCATCGGGAAGAATTGTCTCCACTATCGCCCGCGCAAGGTAACGATAATGTGGAGGAATCATTAGGGATGGTGAATCGCGACGTGGGGGAACAACCGGGCAATGAGGATAGATGTAGCTTGGACGATATTGCGTTAGGGGGGTGTGCAGCGGTGAACCAGCACTGGAAACGGTCGAGCGGAGTGCTGATTGTGCACCAGACCATGTGAGCGTTGGGCCTCGGGGAGTGGTCAGTAGGGCTTCTAAGGCAAGCCTTATTGAATTAAATGGGGAACTGAGGAGAGTTCGTTCAACGGTGATTGACACAACGACAGTGAACAAAATTTCAAAACGAGGCCGTGGCCGTCTGAGAAAGAATAAGGAGGAAGGGAAGCAGGCCCCGATAGAGATTGCTAATGGGTCACTGTCCGATTCGGATTTTGTTTGTCGTAAGCAGGCGATACTTCGCGAGGCCACAGAAACGGTGAGGGTGGGAAATCTGATCAGGGCAGTGACAACAGGTAGGGAAGAAGAATTTATACAAGACATTGCACCCTTATTGGAGGCGCGAGAGGAATTGAAATAGCGGCGAATGAGGCTGTTGTCGTGGAATGTGCGGGGTCTTAGGGCAGTGGCGAAACGACGGTCAATAGGGCGAGTCTTACGACAACAGCGGTGTGGAGTGGCTCTCTTCCAGGAGACAAAGATGGAGAGCATTTCAGAAAGGTTAGTTAGTCAATTATGGTTTTTAGATAATTTTAATTTTGTGTTTGCTCCCTCTGAGGGCCGGTCAGGAGGGGTTTTAGCGATTTGGGATCCGACGGGCTTTCATGTGTCGGTATCGGAGGTACGTAGGAATTTAGTTGTGCTTGTGGGAACTTGAGTAAGGGAAGATTGGGCATGTGGGATCGTTGGGGCTTATGCACCTTGTGGGACGGCGGAGCAGACGGTTTTTTGGGAGGGGATTGTAGAGGTCGTGCGAGCAAGGCCGATCGAATGGTGTGTGGGGGGTGACTTTAACGTAGTGAAGTGTCATGTGGAGAGGAGAGGATGTGGTCATGGGTACACGGGTAAGGATGCATTTTGTGCGTTTATTGAGCAGATAGCTTTGATTGATGTCCCGGTAAATGGGAAACAATTCACGTGGTTCGGCCCAGGGGGAAAGTGTAGTCGGCTTGATAGGTTTTTGGTCTCAGACGGGTGGTTGCAGCGTTTTGAATCTTTAGTTGTACTACATCTTCCGAAGGAATTGTCAGATCACTCGCCTATTGTTTTGGTTAGTGAAGTGGAGGATAGTGGTTCGAAACCTTTCCGATTTGTTAATGCGTGGTTGAATTCTATTCCGCTGTTCGAAAAGGAATGGAAGCGTTTGTCATCAGGGGTGGAGTCTGTGTCAATTCGGATGAAATTGAAGGGACTAAAACAGGTTTTAAAGGGCTGGAACCGGACGCAGTTTGGCGACATTGATACAGTAAGTGGTGATCTATCGAATCAGATTGAGAGCTTTGATGCTCGGATTGGTGAAGGTGTTTTGTCCAGGGGTGAGGAAGTGGAATATCGGGAATTGATTTCTAAATTATGGAAGGTGGCTAGCTTAGGAGAATCTCTATAGAGACAAAAGTCGAGGGCACTATGGCTAGCCGAGGGTGACCATAATACGTTGTTCTTTCACAAAGCTGCGAAAGTTAGACAAGCTCAGAATGCTATACGAGGAATTCAATTCGGAGAGGAATGGTTACGGAACCACATAAATTAAAAAATATAGTAAGGAGGGCTTTTACCCAACACTTTGGGAACCGATCGAGAGGTGAGGTATTAGTGCCGGATGTGTCATTTAATTGTTTATCGAATGAGCATCATAACGTATTGGAGAGGAATTTTTCTGTGGAAGAAGTCAAAGCAGCATTATGGAGTAGTGAGGGGGCTAAAGCACTGGGTCCGGATGGGTTCCCGTTTGAGTTTTTCCGGAAGGGGTGGGATTTTGTTCGTGGTGATATAATGCAATTCATGAAGGAGTTTCATGCAACGGGTAGGCTGTCGAGGGGATCCAATTCGACCTTCGTTGTGTTAATAGCGAAGAAGGAGCACCCACGTATGTTAGGGGACTACCGGCCGATTTGCTTATTGAACTCCGTGTACAAAATCTTGGCCAAATGCTTAACTCGTCGGTTACAAGAGGTATTGCCGCAGCTTATTAGTGATGTTCACGCTGCGTTTATTAATGGGCGTCAGATACTAGATGGTATTCTTTTAGCTAATGAAGTGATACACTCAATGAAGAAATCAGTTGGTCGAGTTGGTAGTTATGTGCTGAAGCTCGACTTTGCTAAGGCCTACGATTGTATCGATTGGGGCTGCTTGAAGCTTGTTCTGATAAGAATGGGGGTTGGGAAGAAATGGTGTCGCTGGATTACTAAGTGTGTGGAAACGGCAATTCTATCTGTTCTTATTAACGGTAGCCCGACTGAGGAATTTCAAATGAGGCGGGGGCTGCGACAAGGTGATCCGATTTGCGGAAGTTCTACATATTTTTTTGGTAAACGCGGAACAAGTGGGTTTAATTGCTGGTGTTCGGGTGGTGGGGGACATATCGGTGTCGCATCTCCAATTTGCGGATGATACAGTGCTGTTCATCCAGTGATATTAAGATGACTCGAAACCTGAAACGTGTGCTCACTTGTTTCGAACTTACTACGGGTCTACAAATCAATTATGATAAGTCTTGTATCATTGGTGTTGGCTTAGAGGATTCGTTACTTGACAGTGTGGGAAGTATTCTGGGTTGTCCGAGGGGGGAGTTGCCGTTGAAGTACTTGGGAATTCCTCTAGGTGTAGGTCCGAGAGGATTGGAAATTTGGGATCCGCTGATTCAACGGTTTCGAAAGTGGCTGGCGGGGTGGAAGAGAGATTTTCTTTCTTTCGCTGGGCGATTAGTGTTGGTTAACTCGGTTCTCTCGGCTTTACCTGTGTATTACATGGGTGTATTCTTGGTTCCGAAGCGAATTATCTTGAAAATTGATCGCATCCGGCGGAATTTCTTATGGGGGAAAAGAGGAGCGTGCTAAATTAAGTCGGGTTAGTTGGGAAGTTGCATGTCGGCCGAAGTGTCTGGGAGTGGTTAATTTGCATGACCAAAATTTGGCATTATTGGCCAAGTGGGCATGGAAATACGCAGAAGCGAAAGGTTCTCTTTGGAGAGGGATTGTGGACGCCAAGTATGGGACAGAGGTGCTACAATGGCGGATTCACCATAGAAGCAAGAGGGCCATGTCGTCCATGTGGAAACAGATTGTCGATGTACAGCAAAATGAGTATGTGGCATGGTATATGAATGTGACACAATTATTTTGGATAGTCGGGAATGGTGAGTGTGTGTTGTTCTGGCATGACTGTTGGTGTATTTCCAAACCTCTGAAGTTTGCTTTTCCGCGTTTATATGGTTTGGAAGTGGATAAGTTAGTGCGAATCTGTGATGCGTTGGGGCGGCCTTTGGACGAGTGGGGCAGGTATTTTCGCAGGGACTTGCGAGCCTTTGAGTGGGGTATGTTGCGGGATTTGCTGGCTTGTATGCAGGGTTGCTCGCTGCGATATGAGGTGGCTGATCGTCTCGTTTGGGTCTATGAGCCGACGGGTGGTTTTTCGGTGAGGGCGTTGAACAAATTGATGTCGTCATTTGGCATTTCGGATATGTCCGAGGTGAGTTGGCCTTGGCGATTACCGGTGATGCTGAAGTTACAGTGCTTCATATGGTTTATCTTGCTTGATCGTTTGCCAACGCTACAAATGTTGGCAGCTCGAGGACTGTCGCTGGGTGAGACGTCACTGTTATGCCGTAGTTGTGGGGGAGATGAGGATGCGATTGATCACATCCTTTGGCAATGTGAGATGGCTTGGCGTGTTTGGGACTGTTATTTCACATGGTGGGGGGTGACGGTGGCGCGTCCGAGGCAGGTGAGGGAATTTATCAAAGTGTGCTTCCACAACTTTTTCACTAGTGATTTGTGATTTTGGTGGCTAATCGGCTGTACTAGTGTGCTTTGGTCTCTTTGGCTAGCTCGTAATGAACTGATGTTTAAAGACAAGCGTCTTTCGCATCAGGGAATATTTTTCTTAGTCCAGCTACGGTCGTTCCATTGGACGCGGATACGGTATGATCAAGTGGACATAAGTGAAGCGGCATGGTGGAAGTGTCCATTGCTTTGTCTGAGCGGATCAAAGGTTGGGTTGTCGTTAAGACGTGATGTGGTATGGTCGCCCCCTCGGAGAGGGGTGTGGAAGTTCAATTTGGATGGGGCAGCTCGGGGTAAACCGGGGTTGGCGGGATGTGGGGGAGTGTACTTGATTGGGAGAGCCGGATTATGGGATTGTTTTCCGGGGTGATTAGGGTGGCGGACTAGAATGAGGCCGAGGTTTAGGCGATTGCTTTTGCTCTGATGATGTTGCGGGAGTTGTCATGGGAGGGGATTCAATCTGTGATTATTGAGTCAGACTCGATGGTGGCAATCGCGTGGATTCAGGGTGTAGAGCGCAGACCATGGCGTTTGTGGCGTTGGTTTTTTCAGATTGACGATGCATGCGAGGCTTGTGTGTTTCTCGCATTTGCTCCGGGAGGGTAACCAATTGGCGGATGCCCTTGCAAAGGGTGGTGTCGATAGGGTGTCTTGGTTATGGGTACGGGCTTGTTGATTGTTTCGTGTTTTTGACGCAACTGATGGCACTCTTTTCCCCCATTTAGGATTAGGGGGTTTTTAACGAGGCTATTGGTTGTGTTTTGTATGATTTTTCGTTAATAAAATCATGCTTGCTGTTAAAAAAAAACTAGTACCAATAGATCAATCGATCTTAATTAACAAGGGACCGTAGTACAAACTAGCAAGCTCGACGGACTCTATGGCATTCCAATTGTGTCTATACTAACTCGAATCAAGGCTTGTAGTTTAAATCTCATCACGATGTATGCTTTTATGCTTAATAAATAAAATCATACAGTTGCTGATAAAAAAACATTATATGCATTACAAACATAACTCAATATTTCAATTATATATATATATATATATATATCAAAAAAATTCTTTATCCCTTATCAATTTAGGGATCTGGTCACCAACTGTGACTTTACAATATAACACATCAAATCTAGAGTCATCATAGCCCAAATTAATATCCCACGTGTTACTTACCCGATCTTTTATTAGAAACACTGTCATATACTTGTATTGGATATCACCAATAAAATAGGTTGTTCCTTTTATCAAAATAAGGATATAGATTCATATACATATATATGTACATACATTGCCTAAAACACCTTGCTATTATTCAACTGGTCCATAGCAAGAATTACCCTCAATTATGTCTCTAAGTTCCCTTTTATGATCTTAATCGATTACAACTTAGTAATGTCTTATTAGTCGAGCAAGTAAATACATACAATGGGATTCTCAACAATTATATCTTTAATTCGAATTTAACCATATATCATTTTTTGAAATGAGTGATCATAGTTACACTTACATATTATCACACAAAGAAAGCTTGTGAAATTACAAATTCAGCATATTCAACCAAAACGACATATGAAAGTTCGAACATTGACTGTGTTTAGCAAGGGTTACTACCAATTGAAACCGTTCTATCAAACTCTCAATTCACTTAGCTCACTCACACTTAACCACAATTATTCTTACAATATATACGTACCTTGCCATCCAAGCTTTATTAACTCAATTTCAGTGAATCTATGTGGGCAGTCCAATAATTAAAACAATTAAAACATTCTCGGGATAGTGTAAATCTATCCCGAGACTTTAAATTACACTCACTTCTTATCCCAAAGTTACGGAATACCTGAATCCCTAACCAACTTGTTACATATCCAAATCCCTCCTAGTTCCTTCTTGGTCTATGTTCAAACAAGAATACAATTACACATATATTAGAGACAATTCAATTCTTCAATCATACACCAAATAGGGCAGTTTACTCAAACACATTTGATCCTTTGATTTTTCCAATTTTAACATGTATACCTATAATTTACTCACAACAATCATTTTCAAATTTTTATACATAGGAAGAATCGGTTTATAATCATTCTAAAGGTTCAGCACTCCAACAATCCATTTTAAGCTATTTTTACAACTAGACATAACATAAGAACTAAACACACATTCATCCTCTTACATACACCAATCGAATAGGAGAAATCATTCTAACAACCAAAATATGATCCATGGATAATTTTAACAAATAGTCAAGTTTCTAGAAATAGCTAAATTTATGAGATGGAAAGGTTGCTTACTTCTCTTGAAGTTATTCGAAGGAAAGATCCATGGAGCATCCAAAAACAATTTAAACCTTCAATTCTTATGATGCTTATTTCTATATATGTTACATGCAATCCTCCTATTATTTCAAGCCATCTATTTGGTCCATTCTAATTTGGTTATTAAACTATTAGACTTTCATATTTTAGTGTTTGGTTCACATAATACTACCAAGTCTTGATTCAATTTAAAACGGTTCAAACAATTTAATTAACACCCAAGACTCAACAAAGTTCTAGACCGGTGTTTGGGGTATTACAATCCCCCTAAAAAGAAATTCATCCCCGGATTTCTTTAAGGTTAATAATTTGTGACACTAAACTCAGAATATTTATGTGTATTCTAAATTTCATACAAAGTAGTTACAACACCCCTTTCTCGGTCTGGTCGAGATCCGGGTTGGAAGTTGCTACCGGTGAACGGTGCAACGATCGTCACGATAAAATTTCATTTTATAATCAACACTTGAACAATATTATACAATAACACATTACCGAGATGTATCTTAATCCATTATGAAACATTAACCAATCATTTAGGAACAAATCATAGTTATTACAATTTTTAGGGACTAAACCATAAATTTGCTAAATTAAGGGTCCTTCAATGCAATTGATCATACTACAATGAAATTCAATGCAATATTAATATGTATGTAAATTTTCATTCAATTTAAACCTCCAAAATACAGTGACCGAATTGTGAATAATGTAAACCTTTAGTTTATGCCTTTTAACCAACTTAACTAACCCTGTATCGAAACACCTTGCTGTTGTTTCGATACGGATGAATGATGGTCAACATGAGTTGACTTTTCCCTTTATACCGTATCGATACACACAAGCCTTGTACCGGTAGGGGTTGACTCTCTTTGACCTTGACTTTGACCCGTTTCTATACATGTTAGACCTGTATCAAAATAGAGGATTCTAGTGGCAAGATGTTCCGGTACGACTCTAGACCGTTTTGATACGCCCTACTTCTTAAGTCCAATTATACCTACCCGTATCGATACACCATTACCTCGTATCGATACAGCCTGACCTGTAATGACAAATCTTTGCTAGTTTTTAATCGAATCGACCTACCAAACGATTTTCAAATGCAATGAAACTTTACTAACAATATTTCAATGCTATAAACTAATGGCATGTCAAATTTTATGATCATTCGAATCCGTTTACTATGTTTTCACCTTTTAAGCCAAATATGCAATTTAGGCCATCTTTATGCAATCTTTAACAAGTCATTTATAGCACTTAAACCATACATATCACATGACCCTTATACACATAGACAAAATATCAAAATGAACTAGTTTAACTACTTTTTCACCACAATAAAGTTGATAGAGACAAATACTTTACTTTAGGCTCGAGGTGACTTGTCGTTTTACCAACTAGCTTCGATCTTGAAATGATAACTCTTAACCTGAAATGTATGGACAATGGATGCATTAGAGTTATTTATTCTAAGTGAGTTAGCCAATAACAATGAATGAACATAGTATGCCATTTATCATGCTTTGATGACAATTATAATATCAATTGCATGAATACATATGGCATGCTCTTCATTCATATTATAAACATAATATCAATCATTATATCATCCATGATTATATCATTATCAAAGCAATATCAATAATCAATAATTTTCCTTAGATCGATTCACGGTATATGGATACACGAATTCGACCTCTTCACCAAATCAATGAATGGTCAACCCGCCGACATCACCAATAAGACAAATACACAATACATCCCTCCGCCTCGCCAAATCAATATAGGCCGTAGCCCTAGGACCGTAGTCCACCTGAACACTGAGCTCATGAATTCTATGTCATGCCAATTGTATCCAATACTCTCGAATCCAAGGTTCAACAATCAATGGTTCAAAAACAGTGGTTTAATAACAATAATTCAATATCAATGATACAATAGCAATAATTCAATGCCAATAATTCAATATGAATGATACAATAGCAATAATTCAATGCCAATAATTCAATATCAATGATTTGATGACAATATGCATATATCAACACCAATATCTCAATAGCAATATGCAATGACCAATGTACAATAGTCAATGTTTGCTGCTTAATGATTCATTTGGCAATGTTTCAATGACTTTGATGACAACAACAACAATGCTTCGGACACGATTTTAATGCAAGACTTACCCCGGCTTACCAATGGAGTCTACCAAGAGATTCGATGCAATTTACCTTAAGACAATGTTAGCTATTCAAACAAAATCAATAATGATGAATTCGGAAAGGCTCCTCGCCTAATCTTGAGACTCCGACTACACTCACCTCGATAATCTGAAGCTTCTACAGCTCTTGGATAACAATGCCTTTATCCCTAGCTTTTGACGATGATGGTGGATGATCTTTCTCCACTTCTTGAGCTAGGTAAACAATAGGAAATTATTAGAATTAATATGATGATATTGATACTTGGAATATCTATTATCTATTAAACAAAAGCTTATCTCAAGGCTTTTAACTTGAATTTGGATATTCAATGACAAAGAGAATAGATAATTGATTTAGGGTTTTCACTTACCCGATCGGTAGCTATGTATTGATATTCTTAAATCAATGAAAGCTTAAGCTTAAGGATCACAAATTGAGAGGTGTGTGCTTGATCTTGGGTGAGAGGATGACAATGGAGGTGTGTGCTTATTCTTTTATAACTAAGAGATGAAATTGGCCTTGGTGAAAACAAATCAAGAATGAGAGTTTTCGTTTTTTATTCAATAAATGAATCTATAACCCTGGTCATATCCCACCTCACTCTTAGCCAAAAGAAAGCTTACCCCAACTGAAGGGTTTTCTTAAACAAATTTTTTCTAACAATTATACCCTTTATCATCTCAAGGAGAATGTTGACTATTTAGCCATCCCTTCAAACCAGCTTCTACGTGGGAAGGACAACAATAAGCAGGTGAGTCATCACCTTCTCATTTCCTTTCAAATTAACCTTCGAACATATTCGAATCAGGGGACCAATTTTGAAACACGTGAAGTTGTATCGAAATGGCTAAGCAAAATTCCAAAAGTTAGTTAATACCCTTGGAACTGTATCAGAACGCCATATAATCGTTTCGAAATGCCCTACCTAGGCCGTTTCAGTACGAGTTTTACTGTATCGAAACACCTAGCTCAAAAACATCATTTTAGGCATTTCCAAGGAAGTCCTTAACTAAGAATAAGTTCAATTAGGGTCCCTTAACAATATAATATATAATTTAGGCGTTAAAGATACGATATTTGAAAATTTTAAAATCAATACTCTGATCATCGGAATCCAATTTCGAGTAGCCCCATTTTTGGGGTGTTACAACTCTCCACCCTTAAGAAAAATTCGTCCTCAAATTTTTATCTAGAATAATTTCGTGATCATCCACTTGTTTCGTGCCTCTTACATGGTACATCTATGCAAAAGCTTTAGATTCAGGTCGGTACGATGCTTTGGATGAAACTCCAGATTTTCCGAAGGATCCTTCTCTTGTTTCCTTGCCTCAAAAAGATTGAGCAAGGGATGGATTAGTTGATACAGAAGCAGGCTTGTTAGGGTTCTTGGGGCATTCTCGAATTAGGTGACCCATCTCTCCACAAAAGAAACATGCACCAGATTTCTTACGGCATTGTCCTTCGGGGTGCCGACGTTGACAAAAATTACACTTCAGAATTCATGTCTCTTTTTTAGAGCCAACAACGCTCTCAATGGGTTTTAAACCTAAGGGGGAATGAGCTACAACTTGAGGTTTAGCAAAATACTCAAACTGGGAAGGTTGTGAATACATATTCTGCTCCGAACCATGATGCTTCCCTTTCTTGAAAGATTCAGAGAAATGAGGATCATCTCGATTTCTCGTTTCAGACTTGTTGGACCCACTAGTCCTCTGAGTCCTTTGTGCACATTCAGTAGCTTTAACCCTATTCACAAGGTCTTGGAAATTAGTGATACACAATGCTGTGAACATAGGACGTAACTCATCGTGAAGTCCAGCAATGAACATCCGACACTTCTCTTCCTCCTACTTAATATATTCAACACCATATCTACGGTATTTTCAGAAGTCATGGATATATTGCTCGATCGGTCATCCACCCTGCTTGAGATGGAGAAAGATGCTTGCCTCTCGGCAAGATAGAATACACTTATGTATTTCTTACGGAATTCTTTAAAGAAGAACTCCCAATTCACAATGTTCTCATAGATAGTAAGGATGGTAGTCTCCCACCAATGTAGAGCTTCATCAGCAAGTAACGCAAGGTTGCATTCAAGATTATGTTCATCCGAACACTGTAATTGCTTATTCAAGATTCTTAAAGTATTGTCCAACAATTACTCAGCAACTTCAGGATTGTCATCATCCTGACCAGAAAAGGTGTAGGCTCAGTATTGAGATAGCCTATCAATAGGGGCTCGAGTAGGTTGAACAACAGATGGCGTAGGTTGCACAAATTGAATAGTTCTTATTACGTTCACAAATTTCTTGAACATGTCAGCCGTGTTCCGATAACGCTCTGCCTGAGCCGTGGGTGCTTCAGGCTCCACTCCCTGAATAGGAGGGTTCTGTGGATTTGGGAAAATTTAGAGGATCCCTCCTTCGAACTTCGAATCAACGATATGATCATCTATTTGAGCTTAATTAGAGTTAGACATCTATAAATAAAAGATCAGATTAGCCCGCAAGTTACAATACACAATAAAAAACTCCTAGGTGGAAAAGTAACATAATATACAATACAGACAAGCATAGATTTAGTCCAGAACCGACTAAACTCTAACTCTGATACCACAAATGTAACACCCCTTTCTCGGCCTGGTCGAGAATCGGGTCAAAAGGTGCTAACGATGAATGGTACAATGATCGGTGCAATAAAATTTCATTTTATAATCAACACTTGAACAATATTATACAATAACACATTATCGAGATGTATCTTAGTCCATTATGAAACATTAACCAATCATTTAGGACCAAATCGTAGTTGTTACAAGTTTTAGGGACTAAACCATAAATTTGCTAAATTAAGGGTCCTTCAATGCAATTGATCATACTACAATGAAATTCAATGCAATATTAGTAAGTATGTAAATTTTCATGCAATTCGGTATTCATTTACTCATTCAATTTAAACCTCCTAAATACAATGACCACATTGTGAATAATGTAAACCTTCAATTTATGTCTTTTAACCAACTTAACTAACCATGTATCGAAACACCTAGATGTTGTTTCAATAAAAATGAATGATGGTCAACATAAGTTGACTTTTCCCTTTATACCGCATCGATACGGACAAGCCCTTTATCGGTACATGTTGACTCTCTTTGACCTTGACTTTGACACGTTTCGATACATGCTAGACTTGAATCAAAACAAAGGATTCTAGTGGCAAAATGTTCCGGTATGGCTCTAGACCGTTTTCATACGCCCTGCTTCTTAAGTCCAATTATACCTACCCGTATCGATGCACCATTACCTCTTATTAATAAAACCTGACTTGTAATGACAAATCTTTACTAGTTTTTAATCGAATCGACCTACCAAACGATGTTCAAATGCAATGAAACTTTACACACAATATTTCAATGCTATAAATTACTGGCATGTCAAATTTTCTAATCATTCGAATCCTTTTACTATGTTTTCACCTTTTTAAGCCAAATATGCAATTTAGGCCACCTTTATGCAATCTTTAACAAGTCATTTATAGCACTTAAACCACACATATCACATAACCTTTATACACATAGACAAAACATCAAAATCAACAAGTTTAACTACTTTTCCACCATTCTAGAAGTTCATAGAGACAAAATACTTTACTTTAGGCTCGAGGTGACTTGTCGTTTTACCAACTAGCTTCGATCTTGAAACGATAACTCTTAACCTGAAATGTATTGACAATGAATGCATTAGACTTATATAGTCTATGTGAGATAACCAATAACAATGAATGAACATAGTATGCCATTTATCATTCTTTGATGACAATCATAATATCAATTGTATAAATACACATGGCATGTTCTTCATTCATATTACAAACATAATATCAATCATTATATCATCCATGACTATATCATTATCAAAGCAATATCAATAATCAATCATTTTCCTTGGATCGATTCACGGTATATGGATACAAGAAATCTACCTCCTCACCAAATTAATGAATGGTTAACCCATCGACATCGCCAATAATACCAATACACAATGCATCCCTCCGCTTCGCCAAATCAATATAGGCCGTAGCCCTAGGACCGTAGTCCACCCGTACACCGAGCTCATGAATTCTATGGCATGTCAATTGTATCCAATACTCTCGAATCCAAGGTTCAACTATCAATGGTTCAACAATAGTGGTTTAATAACAATAATTCAATATCAATGATACAATAGCAATAATTCAATGTCAATAATTCAATATCAATGATTTGATGACAATATGCATATATCAACACCAATATCTCAATAGCAATATGCAATGACCAATGTACAATAGTCAATGTTTGCTGCTCAATGATTCATTTGGCAATGTTTCAATGACTTTGATGACAACAACAACAATGCTTCGGACATGATATCAATGCAAGACTTACCCCAGCTTACCAATGGAGTCCACCAAGAGATTCGATGCAATTTACCTTAAGACAATGTTATCTATTCAAACAAAATCAATAACGATGAATTCAGAAAGGCTCCTCGCCTAATCCCGAGACTCTGCTACACTCACCTTGATAATCTGAAGCTTCTAAAGCTCTCGGATGACGACTTCTTTATCCCTAGCTTTTGACGATGATGGTGGATGATCTTTCTCCACTTCTTGAGCTAGGTAAACAATAGGAAATTATTAGAATCAATATGACGATATTGATACTTGGAATAGCTATTAGCTATTAAACAGAAGCTTATCTCATGGCTTTTAACTTGAAATTGGATATTCAATGATCAAGAGAATTTATAATTGATTTAGGATTTCCACTCACTCGATCGGCAGCGATGAATTAATATTCTTAAATCAAGGAAAGCTTAAGCTTAAAAATCACAAATTGAGAAGTGTGTGCTTGAGCTTGGTGGAGAGGATGACAATGGAGGTGTGTGCTTATTCTTTTAAAACTAAGAGATGAAATTGGTCTCGGTGAAAACAAAGAAAAAATGAGAGTCTTCTTTTTTATTCATTAAAGGGATCTATAACCTTGGTCATATCCCACCCCACTATTAGCAAATAGGAAGCTTACCCTAAGTGAAGGGTTTTCTTAAACAAATATTTTCTAACAATTATACCCTTTATCATCTGAAGGAGAAAGATGCCTATTTAGCCATCCCTTCAAACCATCTTCCACGTGGGAAGGACATTAATAAGCAGGTGAGTCATCACCTCCTCATTTCCTTTCAAATTAACCTTCGAACAGATTTGAATCAGGGGACCCATTTCAAAACGCGTGAAGCTGTATCGAAACGACTTAGCAAAAGTGTAAACGTTAGTTAATATCCCTGGAACTGTATCAAAACGCCCTATAATCCTTTCGAAATGTCTTACCTAGGCCTTTTTGGTATGGGTTTTACTGTATCGAAACGCCTAGCTGAAAAACATCATTTTAGGCATTTTCAAGGAGGTCCTTAACTAACAATAAGTTCAATTAGGGTTTCTTAACAATATAATCTATAATTTAGATGGTAAAGATACAATATTTGAACATTTTAATTTTATTACTCCGATCATTTGAATTCAATTCCGACTAGCCCCGTTTTTGGGGTGTTATAGTAATCAAATTGTATTGGACGTAAATTACCAATACAAAGCTTATGTGGTGTAAAATCCCTATACCCGGTTTAGAAGATAAATCAAGTAAGGTGGTGTTACTGAACAAACACACCAAGAAAAACAAAGAAGTTTTAATATTTATCAACCAATTAGGAATTTGGTAATCGGAGTAATTTAAAACTTTCTTAGACAACACTAATGGATACATATCATCCAACTCAATTATAAATATAAGACATGAGAAAACACACCTGCACCCAAAACCAAGAACATTCTCAAGTGTGACATAACTAACAATCAATCACCTAGTACGCGGCCAAGCGATATTAATTGTTTTATTTATGAACGTTTATCAAACAATAACATAATTAACCATATATCCAGCCCATGGTCTAACAATTTTATCGAATGTCAATTAACATCAATTAATCGAAGTTACCAAAATATCCAAACGTGGATACTAACAGCCCATGTAAACATAACAACAACCTTGTTAATCAAGCATGCTACCTCGTTTATCAACAATTATCAATGACATTTAACAACTTTACCAAATATAGCTATAAGAATTGAATTCACATTTCAAAATGAGTATAACAGATTAGCTCACAAAAACATTCAATCACGTCGATAGTTTGATGACACTACAATAACATTTACCAGTCTAATACGCCTAACACTGAGTAGATTTACCAATTGTTTAGGAACTAAACCCTTAACGTAAACCTAAATGAATTCCATAATTTTGTTTGTACTAATCTACCGGTTGTACTTTCACTTTTCAATACAATGGCATTACAACAATTATCACCCAAGCTTAAAAACATAGAGGCCCGATACAACTAGATTTCTCCTTGAAGCTTAAATTAGATACATACGTAAATAAAAACTCACTAATGTATGATACCTACAATAAAAACATGTGCCACTGTTATAGTTTAGAGTGTGAGTTGTACAAGTGGACTGTGATGAGCTGGCAGGAGTGGTTAGGAAGTTAGGGAGTTGTTAGGTTGTTGTTAGTCTGGTAGTTAGCCGTTCCATGCTAGTTCCCATAAGTCATTTCCTTGTATAAAATACACATGGTCTCAATTGAGATATTACAGGTTTCATTAATAAATTGACGAGAGCATTGACTCTCTTTTCTAAATCCAGAATCATCTTCCAAATCTTTTCATGGTATCATTCGCCAAATCCTGGTGACCTACGCTTCTTTTTCGCTGTTTCTTTTCTCTCTGAATCCTTGTTTTCTCTCTGAATCCTTGATCTCTCTTCAAATTCTTGTTTTCACAGAGAAGATTCGCCAAATCCTGATAAGCTACACTTGCAGATTGTACCAATGAATCAATAATCAACTCCTATCCTTCCCTCAGTCTTGGCGTTCTGGTGTTCATCGCAGACTGATCTGGATTGGTGAGATTTATGTACTCGTTGTTCTTTCAATCTGCGTTTGATTTTCTGTTTTTCAATTTAAGATAGTCATTTCGAATCATAAGAATCTCTGTCTCATGTTGCTAATTGAAGTAGAACAGAGTAGTGATTTCCATTATATCTTTAAAATCAGAAAATTGTATCTCCGTGATTGTTTGCGTTGAGATTTGCGTAGCTCTGTGTTGCTTATATGTGTTTGGTAGTGTGGTTTTTCTCTTCTCTGAATTGATATTGTTGTGATGATTCTTGGCAGTGATTGATTGATTGTTTATCGGTTGTTGTCTATGTGGTTTGTTCTAATTTGTTTTGTACACACTTAGTGTTCGACGTTTTTCCTGTGAGAGCTTTAGTTGTCTGTTGCAAAAGCTTTCGTTTCCATGGTTGTTGAGTCTACATCTTTAGATCTAGATCCTAGGGATTCTACATCCACTGGGGATGTGATGTCTTCTGTTTCTTCTCCTCAAAAACTTCCTAAGCTTGAGACAATCAAACTTTCTGAAAAACGTATATCCTATGGAAGCATCAAGTGATGCTTATCAATGAAGGCTATGGTTTTCTTGATTTTCTCTCTGAGCATACACCTCCACCGAAGGAAACTACAAATGATGTTGGTCAACGTGTTGTCAATCCTCTGTTTTCAGTGTATTTGAAGCAGTATAAGCTTCTTGCTTCCTGGCTCATGTCCATTGTTAGTCCAGATGTTCTTCCACATCTTACAGGATTGACTACTGCTCGAGCCATTTGGAGCTCTCTTTCACGGTTGTTTGCTGCTCGGTCTACAACAAAACAATCTTCTTTAAGACATAGTTTGCATTCTCAAAAGAAGAGAGGTCTAACTGTTACTGAATATCTTGCGAAAATTAAGTTGATTTGTGATTCATTGAATCCCTCTGGGAATGTTGTTTCAGAACAAGAACAAGTGAGTGTTGTTCTCTCTGGCCTCACAGCTGAGTTTGAATCGGTTCTTGCTATTGCTTCGAAGGAACCTCTGTCTCTTGAGAGTTTGAATGAGATGTTGATTGACTGTGAGATGCAGCAGAAGGATTTTTTGTCTGCTGATTTCTCTGTTCAAGCCAATATTGCTGTTCAACAAGAATCCAAGGGTGCGACCGTAGATACTGAGGAAGAATTCTTGGTTGCCAATGCTTCTTTACATAATTCTGGGTTTTCTAAAGATCAACACGGTGGAAACTCCTATCGAGGTCGAGGGCATGATCGAATGAACTCCAATCGACCTCAATGTCAGATTTGTGAGCGTTTTGGCCATCTTGCTCAAAAGTGCTGGTACAGGTTTGACCAGGGATATCTAGGGAACAATTTTGGTAATAGTGGTCCTAAACAAAACTATAATGTGCAGCGTTCATCTTCCTTTGGGTTTAACTCTCCTGGAAATCAATTTTTTCCTATGGTACACACTTTGAGGTTTTCTCTTGCTCCAGCACAAGTGTTTTCTCATTCTTTTTCCAATCCTTCATCTGGTTTCATTGCTCCAGTGTCCTCCCCTAGCTTTGTCACTCCTCATTGTTCCTTTGGGTCTTATGGTCTTTCTCCTTCTGTTTCACAAATGCAACATCACTCTCCATATGGTGGTTCCACTGGTTCGAGTGTTGTTTCGAATGCTTCTGGTGTGGTTCCCTCAGCTCCTTTTGGTTCTCCTATGGTTTTTGGTGCAGGACCTTCATTTTCGGGAAGTTACCCTGGGCAATCTAGGTCGCGAGAGGTAGTGTGGTTTGCTGATTCTGGAGCTACTCACCACATTACGAATGATAGAGCTAATTTGCAGACTGACACTCCATATTCAGGTATGAGTTCTGTTCTTATAGGGAATGGGTCTGCTGTTCCGATAACACATGTGGGTTCTGGGTTGGTTTCTTCTCCTAGTACTCCCTTATATTTGCATAATCTTCTTTGTGCTCCTGATGTTAAAAGGAATTTGTTATCTGTTTCTCAGTTTACTCGAGATAACGGTGTGTATTTTGATTTTCATTCTCATAGTTGTTTTGTTAAGGATGCACAAACTTCAGCTGTTCTTCTGGAAGGGAGGCTCACTCCTGAAGGTCTGTATGAACTCAGCTCAGTGTCTCCTAATGTTGGTCGAGCAAGGACTGCTTCGTCCTCATGTGTTTCTCCTACAGTGTTGAATATTTCTTCGAAAGACTTGTCTTTAGATGTGTGGCATAAACGCCTTGGACATCCTTCCTTGGCCACTCTTCGGAGTGCTTTACACTCTAGTAATATTGTTGTAAGTAATAATGTTTTACCTGCTGTTTGTTCGTCGTGTTTGCAAGGAAAAGTGCACAAGTTGCCTTTCTCATGGTCTTCAACTACCTATACTTCTCCTTTTCATCTTGTTGTCTCGGATGTTTGTGGTCCTTCCCCGGTTGTTTCCGATGGTTTCTCATATTATGTTTCGTTCATTGATGTGTTTAGTAGATTCACATGGCTGTACTTGATTAAGAAAAAATCTGATGTTTTTGATTGTTTTCTCAGCTTTTATAAAATAGTTGAAGTTCAATTTGGTGTGAAAATTAAGGTTCTTCAAACTGATGGTGGGGGTGAATATCAAGCTTTAGTTGCTTGGATGGGTCGAAATGGTATTTTACATCGTGTGTCATGTCCTATCACTTCGGAACAAAATGGCAAAGCCGAGCGCAAACATCGTCACATTATTGATATGGGGCTTACCTTACTTGCTCAAGCGGTGTTGTCAACTAAATTTTGGAGTTATGCCTTTGTCACAACAGTTTTTCTAATCAATTGTTTACCCACAGTGGTACTGCAAGACTGTTCACCGTTTGAGGTTCTATATAAAAAAACCGGATTATAATTTTCTGCGGATTTTTTGTTGTGCATGTTATCCTCTCCTTCGGCCGTTTAATTCTCACAAGTTTGATTTTCGGACTCATCAATGTGTTTTTCTAGGCTATAGTCCGTGTCACAAGGGGTATCGTTGTCTTGATCAATCAGGGAAAATTGTTGTCTCTCGACATGTCATATTCGATGAAACGGTATTTCCTCGGTTAGGAACTTCTTCTCCCGGGTCAAATTCAAATTCTAACAGCCCTAGTCTTGGGCAAAGTGATTTTCCGTTGGTGATTTTTCCGTCCGTTGAGAGATGTGTTACTTCTGCTCAGTGTGGTGCTCAACCTGGACCTGGGGTTGGTGGTGTTAATATTTCAGCCCAGACGGATGTTTCAGCCCATTGTTTGGAGAGGCCCGGTATGACTGTGTCACCGTCTGTTCGGTGTGATGCTCAACCTGGGCCTGGGACAGATGCTGTGATCGCAGCCCAACCTTCTGAGAGGCCTAACTTGGTAGGCTCACCTGTTGATGGACCTGTTACTTCTCCTGAGGAGCTAGTCCGACCTGTATCGTTATTTGAGGAGCCCGTTCGGTCTGCCTCCTCATTTGACGCGTCTATATTATCGAGGAATGGTTCTCTTCCAACATCAGAGGCCTTGGGCTTCCCTGAGTCACAGCCCACTTTGTCATCTGGTGAACCGGCCCAGACGGTGGGGGCTCAGTCTCCAGCTCTACACCTGATCGAGCCTGTTGTGGTTGAGCCCGGGATTAATGGTCCGTTGATTGGCTCGTGTTCTGGGTTCTCTTCTCCGGCTGGCTCTCTTGGGTTATTTGATGAGTTTCAGCCCATGGTTCCGGGTGACCCGACTCCGTTCTCCACTAGTAGTCTTGATAATGACCCGCATTCAATTTCTGCCCTAGTTGACTCGTCTAATCTCTCTCAGCCCCCTCTTCCTTCTCATATCTCTGGCCTAACTGACCCATCTAATCTTTCTCGGCCGCCTCATCCTTCTCAAAATCTTCCAGTTACTCTTGCAGATCTTGATTCTCAATTTGGTGCCCGAGGTCGATGTGCCGTCTGGTGTTAGTACGTTTCCTGGTGTGGCTGCTTCTTTTGCTTTGTCGGTTACTGGAAATGCCAATCCGATGCTCACACGGAGTAAAAATGGTATTCGTAAGCCGAAAAATTTTCACACGGTTGTTTGCGGTTATGTGGATGATCTGGTGGAGCCTCGGACGATCAGGGAAGCGTTGAAAAGTGACCACTGGGGCAAGGCGGCTCAGGAGGAATATGATGCCCTAATTCGGAACAATACGTGGTTTGTTGTTGGGCTCCCTCTAGATCTTCGTGCAGTTCAGTGTAAGTGGATTTTCAAGATCAAGAGGCATCTTAATGGTTCAGTATCACGGTTTAAGGCCCGTCTAGTCGCTAAGGGGTTTCTGCAACAAGCCGACTGTGACTTTCATGAAATGTTAAGTCCGATGGTTAAACCGGTCACGGTTCACAATTCTGTCACTTGCTGTTACTCGAAATTGGGTTCTTCGTCAACTTGATATCAACAACGCGTTTTTAAACGGCGATCTTGCTGAAGATGTGTACATGACTCAGCCGTCGGGATATGAGCAAGGTGACAAGTCGCGGTTTGTCTACAAGTTGAATAAAGCGATCTACGGCTTGAAGCAGGCTCCTCGTGCCTGGTTTGAGACTTTAAAGTCTCATATGGTGTCCATTGGTTTTGTCATGTCCAGGTCTGACTCTTCGCTGTTTATTAAACACTCGGCGTGTAAGGTAATGTATCTCTTAGTCTATGTTGACGATATTATCTTAACTGGTGATGATCCCTCTTCTATTCAAGTTGTTGTTGATGAGTTGAATAAGGTATTCTCTTTAAAATATTTAGGTGTGCTTTCCTATTTCTTGGGGATTTAGGTGTCTTTTACTGCTAATGGGCTTATTCTGAGTCAGCAGAAATACATTCGTGACTTGCTGCACCGTTGTGGTTTGGAGATAGCCAATGGGTTGCCTACCCCTATGGTGTCTAATTGTCACCTTTGCTTGGCTGATGGGAGTCCTATTGATAATGTTACAGAATACAAGAGCATTGTTGGTGCTCTCCAGTATTTTGTCATCACTCGTCCTGAGATTGCTTTTTCTGTTAATCGAGTCTGACAGTTTATGCACTCCCATCTAGATACTCATTTTCAGGCAGTTAAAAGGATACTTCGTTATTTACTGGGTACTATTGATTATGGTCTTCGTTTTACTGCTTCTTCTTGGTTAACACTTACTGCTTTTGCTAATGCCAATTGGGGCTCCGATTTAGATGATCGACGTTCTACCTCTGGGTTTTGTGTATTTTTTGGTGGCAATCCTGTTTCATAGGGATCCAAGAAGCAGGCGGTGGTGTCACGATCCACAGCTGAGGCTGAGTATCGCAGTGTGGCTTGTTCTACTACAGAGGTGTTGTGGCTTGAGTCTCTCCTTCGAGAACTGCATGTTTCTCTTGATGGGAAATCCACTCTTTGGTGTGATAATTCCAGTACTGTTGCTATCTCGGCTAATCCTGTTTTTCATGTTGGGTCATGCTGAAAAACATTCCCCAACTTGGACAAACCTAACCACCTAACTAACAATGCAACCGTTTCTAACTTCAACACTCCCCCTCAAGTTGGGTCTTGCTGAAAAACATTCTTGATCCCCAACTTGGATGTCAAGTAATAGTGTTGTTGACTCCCCAATGCCTTTGTCATGATATCTGCCAACTGTTCATGTGTTGAAATATGTTCAGCTTGTAAAATTCCTTGTTGCAGCTTCTCCCTTACAAAATGACAGTCGATTTCTATATACTTTGTCATTTCATGGAACACTGAATTTGCAGCTATCTGCAGTGCTGTTTTGCTGTCACAGTAGAGTTTCACAAGTTCTAGTTTCTTCAAGTTCAGTTCTTCCAGTAGACCTCTTAGCCAAACTACTTCAGAAGTGACCATTTCCATAGTTCTGTATTCTGCTTCTACAGAAGATCTTGCCATTACATTTTGTTTCTTCGATTTCCATGAGATTAAGGATTCCCCAAGCTTAATGCAAAAACCTGTAACTGACTTCCTGGACATTGGGCAAGAAGCCCAATCTGAATCACAGTATGTTGTCAACTTGCAATCAGCAAAGGCTTTCAACAAAATTCCCATGCCAAGTTCTTTCTTAATGTATATGACCACCCTTAAAGCAACTTCCATGTGAGATTTCTTTGGCTGATGCATAAATTGGTTCAATGTGTTAACAACAAAGGTGATGTCAGACCTTGTGTAAGTTAGATATATCAATCTTCCTATGAGCCTTTGATAGGCTGACTTATCCTCCATTAATCCATCTTCAATATCAGGCTGCAAATCCTGATAAAAAACTACTGAAGTTAACTTCAAACTTTGCTCTAATGGAGTCAATGCACACTAAGAATTTTCTAACCCAACATCTTTGATTAATTCAAGGGCATACTTTCTTTGATTCATTAGTATCCCCTCTTCTGACCGAAATACTTCAATATCTAGAAAATACCTCAGGTGTCCCAAATCCTTCATCTAAAAATGATCATTTAGAATTTGTTTCAATTCTTGTACTAGAACTTCATCATTTTCAGTAATCAACATATCATCAACATAAACTAGAATCACCACAATTTTATTCTTCTGTTTTTTGATGAACAGAGAATAGTCATTCTTACTCTGAATATAACCAGCAGAAGTAAGAGCTTCAGTAAGCTTCAAATTCCATTGCCTTGAAGCCTGTTTGAGTCCATATAAGGATTTTTGCAGTCTACACACCAAATTCCCCCTAACTGTAAAAACCATCAAGAAGGTCCATGTAAACTTCCTCATACAGATCACCTTCGAGAAAAGCATTGAAGACATCCATCTGGTAGACATGCCATTGAAAAATATAAACAAGAGACAAAATGGTGCGAATAGTGACCACTT
The DNA here is from genome assembly GCA_030270665.1 of Hibiscus trionum. Lineage (NCBI taxonomy): Eukaryota > Viridiplantae > Streptophyta > Magnoliopsida > Malvales > Malvaceae > Hibiscus > Hibiscus trionum. The sequence goes on from BSYR01000013.1 coordinate 16,498,538, forward strand.
TTACCACAGGGGAAAAAGTCTCCACAAAGTCAATGCCTTCCTTCTGATTGTAGCCTTTTGCAACAAGTCGAGCTTTGTACCGTTCAACCTCACATGTTGCCTTGTACTTAATCCGATAAACCCACTTGCATCCAATTACAACTTTTCCAGGAGGCAATGGAACAAGAGACCAAGTATTGTTTGATTATAAAGCATGAATTTCATCAGCCATTGCCTTGACCCAAAGAGGATTTTGACTGGCCTCAGAAAAAGGCTGAGGCTCAGAGGATGCAGAAATGGAAGTAAAAAAAACTTGAGAATGAGATGGTAAATGAGAAAAAGACAAAGAAGAAGGATATTTAACAAATGAGGAAGAAGAGGAGGAGTGACACATATTAGTGTAATTTTGTAACCATGGGGGAGGTTTAGAGACACGAACAGACCTCCTAGGTACAACAAATGGTGCACTTACTGAGTCAAATGGTGATGTAACAGAAGATTCAACTGGAACAGAGTCAACAGGGTCAGTTGGAAGCGCATAATCAGGTTTAGTATCATTCAAAAAACTAGGATCAGATATGGGAGCTAATGTAGGATCAGGTTCAGGGGTAGTATCAGAAGTAGGAGCAGTAGGAATAGCATGGGTAGTATTAGAAGGAGAAACATTGGAAATAACAAGAGTAGTATTAGAAGGAACACCAGCTGTAGGAACATGTGTAGGATCAGGGGTAGATACAGGGAGATGCAATACCAAAAAATCAGAATTTGGAATAGAGACAGATGAAGGAAAAAAAGAAGAAACAGTAGGGAAAAAAGGAGAAGATGAATGAAAACGAAACTGACTTTCAAAAAACCTCACATCACGACTAACAAAAAAAACTTTAGAGACAAGGTTGAATAGAATATAACCCTTCTGAGTAGGGGCATAGCCCAAAAAAATACAAGGAGAAGCACAGGAAGCAAATTTATCAGAAGGTGTAAAATTTGTAGCAAAACATAAACAACCAAAAATACGAAAATGATCATAAGATGGAGATTTATTGTAGAGAAGCTCAAAAGGTGTTTTCCAATGTAACACATAAGAGGGAAATCTGTTGATAATGTAACAAGCAGTTAAAACGCATTCACCCCAGAATTTTAAAGGAATTTGAGACTGAAAACGAAGGGCTCTAGCAACCCGGAGAAGGTGTTTATGTTTTCATTCAGCAACTCCATTTTGCTGAGGAGTGTGAACACAAGATCTTTGGTGGATAATTCCTAGGGACATAAACAAGGAGGAACATTCTGAGTTAAAAAACTCACGGCCATTATCACTTCTAATTACTTTGACAGTGGTGGAAAATTGAGTTTGAACCATTGAAAGAAAGGTTTTTAGGGAAACAACATCATCACTCTTTAATCTGAGTAAGTACACCCAAGTCATCCTAGAATAGTCATCAACTATAGTTAAAAAAATCTATGTCTAGCATGAGTAGATATCATATAAGGGCCCCATATATCTATGTGTATGGGACTAAAAAGAGTAGCAGAAGAGGAGGCACTAACAAGGAAGGGCGGTCTAGATTGCCTAGACAAAGGACATATAGTGCAAGCATGTAAATCAGTGAGATCAAAAGAGAAATTAGAAAAAATTAGACAAATGAGACAATTGAGGAATGTGAACATGCCCTAAACGAGCACGCCAAGTTGCAATTTCAATAGAATTCAAGGATTTACATGTATGAGCTTGAGTAATTGAATGCAAAACATTAGAATGAGAAACAGACTTACAAACAGAATCAAGCAGAAAAAAAGAAGATTGAAGGAAATAAAGTCCCCTAAATTTCCTACCAATCTCCCTCATCATGCCACTTGAGAGATCCTGCAAAGTCCAGAAGTAAGAAAAGAAATGAACAACATAATTCAAGTCTTTGGTGAGTTTAGAAATAAAGATCAAGTTATGAGTGAAATTGGGAACAAACAAAACATCAGATAACACATACCATTTGGCAAATTGATAGAACCAATGTGAGACACATAAGAGGATTTGCCATTTGGAAGTTGAACAAAATGAGAGTTAGGTATGCAAGGGCGAGAATCAACTAAACTAGACAACGCAGACACTACATGATCAGTCGCACCAGTGTCTAGGATCAATTGCAAAGAGGAATTAACAAGTGAGAAAAAAGGAGATGTACCTGCCAAATTCACCGAGGAATTGGAAATGGAGCTCCGATTCAAAAGCTCAAGAAGCTGGGAATGTTGATAAGAAGTAAACGCTGGTGGAGAAGAACCATCAACAGCAAACAAATCACCAGAAGCCACATTCATTGCAGCCTGAGAACCATGCTTTTTGCTAAACTTGAAATCAAAGGGGAATCCTATAAGACGATAACATGACTCCTTCTTGTGCCCTTTAATTTTGCAGTAATCACATATCCCCGAGAACTTCTTCCTTGTGTTGGAGACATTAGAATAAAGTGTAGTAGTGTCGAAAGAAAGAACTACACCAGACATATGAAGACGATGCGACTCCTCACGAACGATCATGGAATAGGCATTGTTGACAGAGGGCAAGGGTTGCATCAACAGAATCTAACTTTGCAAAGCAGCGTAAGACTTGTTGAGGCCCATCAAGAATTGAAACAATTGTTGATTAGCAATATGTGTCGAATTGCGTTGAGCCAAATCACAATTGCAGGTAGAATAGGGCACCAGAACAGAATATTCATCCCACAATAATTTCAATTTTGTGAAATAAACTGAAACAGAAGATTCACCTTGCGTGAGTGTCGCAATTTCGCGGTGAAGGAAAAACACGTGTGAGCCATCAACCTTGTTGAATCTCCCCTTGAGATCATCCCACACCAAGGCAGAACTAGAGGAAAAGACAATGCCCGCCGAGAGTTCCTTGCTAACAGAGTTGATGAGCCACGAGAGCACTATCGCGTTGCAACGATCCCATTGCGCCTGGAGAGAAGGCTGAGAATAGTTTGTTCGCTTGCAATCACTGTCAATGAAACTGAGCTTGTTCTTCGCGAGAAGAGCTATGCGTAAGGAACAGCTCCAAATAGTGTAGTTCTCGATTCCAGTCAATTGGTGAGAAATGAGAACCGTCCCTGGCGTATCAGAGGGGTGAAGGAACAACGGATGGTTGAAGTCGATGACGGAATCGGAATCGGTCGAAGAAGTTGGTGGTGAAGGCATCGTGAAATTAGGGATTGAAGAATCAGAGAATTTGGGGAAAAACGAAGGAAACGAAGTAAACTAGTAGAAATGAAAAAAACGGATAGCCAAAAGAAGGCCCAAATCACCTGTGAAAAAAAAACCCTGAGACTCGTGATACCATGTAAAAATGTATATCTGTATTATATTCATTCACAACTGAATAATACAACACTATTATGTACAACCCTTAATATATAGAAATATTTACAACTGACTAACAACACTTTAACAAACCTAACCACCTAACTAACAATGCAATTGTTTCTAACTTCAACATAAAATCCATAGACTCTTTATATAATCATTGATCTTGTGTGAAATCTTTAATTCTAGCACCGTCTTAACTTTAGCAAGAATCCACAGGTTCAAAACCGGTGTTATTGCTCTAAGCATATCTACTCAATCACACAAAGGAGATTTAAACACTATAACTTAATACCTAGCTTCCAATATACTAAACCATACAATTAGCATGCTCTTGCTAGTCACGCATAAAACATTATATAAGCAATTGGACCACTTGCATTCTTAGTTATACTTTCTAGCAAATAAATTTATCCTTTCATATAGTTCTTATTTAAACATAACAGTCTAGGGCAAACAACCATTGGTTGTTCATTATGTAACACCTTTAGTAATTTCTTCATGCGCAAACTCGAAGGAAGAATTCGTGTATTTCTTATCTAAATCAAGCAAACATGAAGGCATTCGACCTAGCACATTCGTGTGCTCAAATCTATAATACCTTTCGTAACAATTCTATGTCAATAGATTTGTAAACAATGGTATCAAGTGATTTTTAAACAATGAGGTCTATTTAGATTATCCAAATATCATCACGATTAAGGGCATATAAAGAATCCTTTCTAGGGACACATAGTCCATTCCATACCAAGGGATTTCAATCCATTAATCATCAAGGGATCATAGTCCAAAAATCTCAATTCACATTCTCAAGATTTATTATTATGAAATTTTAATTTAATCCTAGCCTTGATCCACAAGTTACTAGACACTCGAATCCGAAAAAGTGGTTACAACAAGAGCACACAAAGTACCAGAACAAAGGTACAACTAGTACGAATAGATCAATCGATCTTAATTAACAAGGGACCAGAAGTCCAAACTAGCGAGCTCAACGGACTCTATGGCATACCAATTGTGTCTATACTAACTCGAATTAAGGCTTGTAGTTTAAATCTCATCACATCATATGCATTACAAACATAACTCAATATTTCAATTATATATATATATATATATATCAAAAAATTCTTTATCCCTTATCAATTTAGGGATGTAGTCACCACCTGTGACTTCACAGTATAACACATCAAATCTAGTGTCATCATAGCCCAAATTAATATCCCACGTGTTACTTACCTAGTCTTTTATTAGAAACACAGTCATATACTTGTATTGGATATCACCAATAAAACAGGTTGTTTCTTTTATTAAAATAAGGATATAGATTCATATACATATATATGTACATACATTGCCTAATACATCTTGCTATTATTCAACTGGTCCATAGCAAGAGTTACCCTCAATTATGTCTCTAAGTTCCCTTTTATGATCTTAATCGATTACAACTTATTAATAGCTTATTAGTCGAGCAAGTAAGTAAATACAATGGGATTCTCAACAATTATATCTTTAATTCGAATTTAACCATATCTCATATTACGAAATGAGTGATCATAGTTCCACTTACCTATTATCACACAAAGAAAGCTTATCAAAGTACAAATTAAGCATATTCAACCAAAATGACATATGAAAGTTTGAACATTGACAGTGCTTAGCAAAGGTTTTTACCAATTCAAACCAATATATCAAACTCTCGATTCACTTAGCTCAATCACACTTAACCACAATAATTCTTACAACATATACATGCCTTGCAATCCAAGCTTGATTAACTGAATTTCAGTGAATCTATGTGGGCAGTCCCATAATTAAAACAATGAAAACATTCTCGGGATAGTGTAATTCTATCCCGAGACTTTAAATTACACATACCTCTTATCCCAATGTTACGGGATACCTCAATCCTTAACCAACATGTTACATATCTAAATCCCTCCTAGTTCCTTCTTGGTCTATGTTCAAACAAGATTACAATTACACATATACTAGAGTCAATTCAATTCTTCAATCATACACCAAATAGGGCAGTTTAATCAAACACATTTGATCCTTTGATTTGTCCAATTTAAATATGTATACCTATAATTTCCTCACAACAATACCTTAATCTATATATTTATCATTTGCAAGATAGTATTTTGCATATCTTGTCATATATACATTCACCAACCATCCCCTTTTTATAATAATTCAAAGTAAAATAGTTTGTACACTAGCATTCATATTTAAGTATTTCAAGCAATCCTTAATCTTATTAGACAACTCCCCTTCTTAAAGCATATGAATGTTTTCCCAAAACCATTTTTTCCCATGTCCTAATGACACCGGAAACTGTCCATTACTAGAATATATACTTTGCACACGATCTTAATCCATTTACTTAGGTTCCAAACAAACCAGTTTACTATTCGATTTAAACCACCTCTCTAGCATACACATATATATACATATGAACATTCATTGATTTCACTATAATCATGTTGCTTACTCAAACAGGTTACAATACTTATACCCTTTTCTAACCAATCAGTTTCGACTTTTTATACCCAGGAAGAATCAGTTTATAATCATTCTAAAGGTGCAGCACTCCAACAATCCATTTTAAGCAATTTTTACAACTAGACATAGTATAAGAACTAAACACACATTCATCCTCTTACATACACCAATCGAATAGGAGAAATCATTCTAACAACTAAAACATGATCCATAAATAATTTTAACAAATAGAAAAGTTTCTAGAAATAGCTAAATTTATGAGATGGAAAGGATGCTTACTTCTCTTGAAGTTATTCGAAAGAAAGATTATGGAGTATCCAAAAACAATTTAAACCGTCAATTCTTATGATGTTTTTTACACTCTATCACTCTTTTCCATTGATTCGGCAATTGAGGAGCCAAGAAGAAATATGATAAACAAAATTGTGGTTATCCTCCACCGAAGCCGAGAGTCCCACTCTCTTACCTACACATGTTTCTTTCACCGTGACACTTGTATGTATCCTTAGATTTCTATATATGTTACATGCAATCCACCTATTATTTCAAGCCTTCTATTTGGTCCATTCTAATTTGGTTATTAAACTATTAGACTTTCATATATTTAGTCCTTGGTTCACATAATACTACCAAGTCTTGATTCAATTTAAAACGGTTCAAGCAATTTAATTTACACTCAAGACTTAACATAGTTCTAGACCAGTGTTTGGGGTATTACATGTTAAGTTGATCAAATGATTGCAAATGATCAAGAGGGGGTGAATTGGAGATTAAAAATTTGAGGGTGGAAATTGGATGAAAGAAAATTTGACACAAGACAATTTATAGTGGTTCAAGTTCCTAAATGAACTCTACATCCACTACCTTAGCTCCCACTAAGGATTTTCAACCAATCCACTAATTGATTCTTCCCCTTTTTCTTGGATGAGGAGGAAACCTTACAAAACTGATTAAGCTTTCTACCCAAAGCTTAATCCAACACACTATTTACAAAGTAGTAATTTTGGTAAACTTTACAAGTACCTCTCAAAGGATAATGTTTACCCAAATACAATCAAACACTCTCTAAACTCTTAATAAAAATTACAATGAAGAACACACTTGAGTTGGGTACATGATTTGACTATAAAATATCAAGGTTTGGATTTGAATGCTTTGATGTTACTTGAAGGCTCAATAATTGTTGTTGTAGCTTTAGAGACTTGTTTTTATACCTTCTCATTGATTTCTAGACGTTTGGGTGGTTGAGATCATCAATAGAGTTGTTGGATCTATCTTTTCCCTCCATAAATGCAGTTCTGCAACTACCCGTATTAGAACACGAGACCCCTGTATCGAAATGAACACTAAAAAAAGAAAGAGTCGTTATGTGTAAAATAGGGCCTGTATCAAAACGACTATAGGTCGTATCGCAACAGCAAGTGTAAAAAGAAGGTCGTATCGAAACAGATAAGAGATGTATCGAAACATTTTGAAACTGTAATTTAGTGTTTCGAAACAGGTTAGGGGTGTATCGAAACACTTAACCAAATCTTTAAAATTCAGTTTCTGACAAGTAACGGCTAGTTCATTTAAAGCCCAATTTTAAAATTGCTTAACCCTTGTATCGAAACGGGTGTTAGCCATTTCGAAACGATGCTTAAAAATCAAAGGCCCAGATAAAGGTCGTTTCGAAACAGGTATGAGCCGTTTCGAAACACGTGCTTACAGTGGCAAAACGTATCGAAACACTTTGAGAGTGTTTCGAAACGCCTAGGCGATTTTGTATATTTTGGCCTGAAAACACTTAGAAAATTTATGGGGTTTAAGATTTGACTTGAAAACATTTTTAACTACAATTTGTACTTGTCAAAATCAAATATTTTGATTACTTAAAAATTTATGTACTTTGCAAATTAGTCATTGAATTACTTGTTATATCAAAATCAAATGCTAGTTTTACAATCTCCCCCTTTTTAATATAACAAAACCAAACTAAATTTTTAAGTAAACTCCCCCTAAGTTTAAGCTAGGTTTTGAAAAAAAGTTTAAAATTTTAGCTTAACCCTTCTCCCCTTTTTGTTAGATCAAAATCAATGAAGGAGTATAAAAATATTACACAAGTCAAACCACAATGAGAGCAACATAGTATCATTAAACAATAAAACCAAAGCAAATTAAGTTCATAAATTCAAAATATAATATCCAAACCGTAACATTCAAAACTTAATATCAAAGCATAGGTCTTAAACTTAAAACATAAATATGTGCATGAAAATAGGGAAATCCTAAGCTAGATGAGATGAAACGGAATGCAATGATCTAAGGCTCATCATCCTCGTCATGTTCATCGTTGGCATTGCTCCTACGGAATTTCCTCCATTCGCCATAGAAACCGGTAAATGACATATACATAAAAGTTTGTTGAGATTCAACCGAGGTGAGGCGAGTCTCAACATTTTGGATACGTCCCTCCATGGTTGTGAGGCGAGTACCAATAGTAGCAAAGGTTGAGTCCATGTGAGTATGCATTCTGTTAAATTGCTCGGTGATGAAGGTCATGAGGGCTTCGTTGTTTTGTAGAGAAACTTGAGGTGGAGGTTCGGGGGCAGCAACATGTGGAGGATTCTCAACACGAGTCCATTCTCCATCAATGTAGTGAAACTTGCTTCGGGGAAGTGTGCGCTCACCGATGGGATCTTTGAGTTATTTTGCATAATCAAGCGAGCAATCAATTCCCATGTAACCCCCTAAACCCGACCCAGAAGAAATGGGCCAAATTTAGGAAGTCACACTTGAAAATCTTTCCCTCAAGTAATAGATTTTAGGTTTAAATAATTTATAAAACAAAATAATTATAAAATAATAATAATTACCGTAAAATACCACAATCGTTTACAAAACCTAAACTTTAAAAAATATTATGATTATCTAATAAATATCTGAAATAAAATCTGTAAATACATGCTGAAACATAATCCAAAAATATAAAGTTCCTCAGTCTAAAATACGTAAATGTCCCAAAACATAAAATAATACTCCCTCCGTCCCACAATTTTTGTCCCTTATTGACTTCTTTAGTCAATTTTTTTTCAACTTTGACTCATAATTATTTAAAATGTATCATTGATAAAAATATGAAAAAATATATTTTAAAAACCTCTAAACGAGTAGTTTTCACATATATATTTTATAAAGATTAATTATTTAAAATATTCAATATAATAATAGTCAAAGTATAAAAAATTTGACTTTCAAAAAGTCAATAAGGGACATATTTTATGGGACAGAAGAAGTAATAATCTGATAGTCTAAAATAAGTTCATACTGAATAATAAAATAATCGGATAAAATCTGAGATTCTCCAAGTACCGAGTCGACTAAAAGTCGTAGTATATCTGAAAGAGAAACTAAGTGGGTAAGTTAAAGAGCTTAGTGTGTCTCTAAACTGCAAGAAAAATCTCATTCTCAAAAACATATATATTTCGATAAAGTCTTTAAATTCACAAAATATGATGCACAATTCAAAATCTTTAACTTATAAAAACAATTTAATGAATCCCAACTACAACACCATTCGAAGAGTAAGGTTCCCCAGAACTACTCTCCACATCCACCAATCGATGTGTGGTAAAAACCACTGCTTCCACTGTATAATCCCAACCCATGAAGACAATGATGTAAAATCACATTCGCAACAGTCTTTAAACATAGTCTGATATGTCCGATATTTCATAGTTTGATAAATCTAATATTACACAATTCGATAAATCTGATATTTAGTTAAATAAAAAATCCAGTAAAAATACATGAAAAATTCACCATGACACATCACATGTAAAAATATGCATACAATGTAAAATAATATCACACGGTAAAAATCATTATTATTTAACACAGAAAGAAAACACACAGAAAAATAATTTATATATGTAACATAGTAAGAAACACACCTTAGCCAAAGTAAAATTCAACCTATTAAATATCGTGTCTCCCACGATCAAAAGCACTGGGTTTAGCTGTACCAGAACCTATATGAATAATTCCTATATTAGTACTATTATCACTATGACAAAGGAGTTATTCCTATATACTTATCTAATGAAATTTAATGATACAGAAAAAAAATACTTATCTAATTCGAATAGTTGATCATCAAATCAACCGAAGACATAGTTGAATTGAGCGATGCTAGAGGTTCAGCGAGGTTTGATCGAATTAAATAAAAGAATATGAAAAGGAAGATGTGTTTTGAATATAAATCGAGATAGGGAGAGGGAAAACCGACTGCGGCAAAAACAAAATCATAGGGAAAGAGGTAAACGTGGGTTATATAACCAAAATTATGGATAAATTACAAGGTAAGACCTTGTACTTTTCTCAGGTTCACAAAATAGGTACCTAATATCAATTCTTTATAAAAAGGTCACTAAATTTGTTTAAAAATTCAATTAATTCCCAAATCACTCAATTAGAAATTCATATTTAAATTCCCAGTTTCTAGGGTTTTGAATTTTAGGGATTTCAAAATTAGGGACATTTCGAATCTAGGGATTACAGTTTGGGCTTAATTTTTGGAGTGTTACAACTCTCCCACCCTTAAAAGAAATTTCGTCCTCGAAACTTTAAAACCTAGCGATGGATCCTTAAAAATAAAAATATTTTGGTAAAAACTTCTTAGATCATTTCAGATCGAATATGAATGATATAAGAAGACTTGAAAACACTTTTGATCTTAGATTCATAAGGATGTGTATGATCACGATCGATCGTTACTTTAGAACTGCTATGAGATGACATAATAGTCTATCTACAAAGAGAAATTAACCTAGATTCAGAGTTGGTACTTGGAGACTTTATTCAAAACATATCTTTAATTCTTTAAAATAATAAATTTATCAGAAAGTCTCTTTTTGCCCAAAAATATTTAATATGCATGTGAAATCATTTTAGGTTTAAAATTTTATGTGAGGCTCACAGTCCGAGGGATACTTAGCTCTGAGACCACTAAATATAACCCCCTAAACCCGGCCCAGAAGAAATTGGCCGAATTTAGGAAGTCACGCTTGAAAACCTTTCCCTCAAGTAATAGATTTTAGGTTTAAATAATTTAAAAAACAAATAATTATTAAATAATAATAATTACCGTAAAATACCACAATTGTTTACAAAATCTAAACGTTATAAAAATATTCTGATCATTTAATAAATATCTGAAATAAAATCTGTAAATACATGCTGAAACATAATCCAAAAATATAAACTTCCTCAATCTAAAATACATAAATGTCCCAAAACATAAAATAATAATAATCTGATAGTCTAAAATAAATTCATACTGAATAATAAAATAACTGGATAAAATCTGAGATTCTCCAAGTAACGAGTCGCCTAAAAGTCAGAGTATATTTGAAAAAGAAACTAAGGGGGAGTAAGCTAAAGAGCTTAATGTGTCTCTAAAGTGCAAGAAAAATCTCGTTCACAAAAACATATATATTTCGATAAAGTCTTTAAATTCACAAATGACGATGCACAATTCAAAAGCTTTAACTTATAAAAACAATTCAATGAATCCCAACTACAACACCGTCCGAAGAGTAAGGTTCCCCAAAACCACTCTCTACATCCACCAATCGATGTGTGGTAAAAACCACTGCTTCCACCGTACAATCCCAACCCATGCAGACAATGATGTAAAATCACATTCGCAATAGTCTCAAAACATAGTCTGATATGTCCGATATTTCATAGTTCGATAAATCTGATATTACACAATTCGATAAATCTGATGTTTAGTTAAATCACAAATCCAGTAAAAATACATGAAAAATTCATCATGCCACATCACATGTAAAAATATGCATACAATATAAAATAACATCACACGGTAAAAATCATTATTATTTAGCACAGTACGAAAACACACCGAAAAATAATTTATATATGCAGCATAGTAAGAAACACACCTTAGCCAAAGCAAAACTCAACTTATTAAATATCGTGTCTCCCACGATCAGAAGCACTGAGTTTAGTTGCAATAGAACCTATACGAATAATTCCTATATTAGTACTATTATCACTATGACCAAGGAGTTATTCATATATAATTATCTAACGAAATTTAATGATACAGAAAAATACTTATCTAATTCCAATTGTTGATCATCAAATCAACCGAAGACATAGTTGAATTGAACGATGCTAGAGGTTCGGCGGGGTTTGATCGAATTAAATAAAAAAAGAAAAAAAGGAAGATATTTTTCGAATATAAATCGAGAGAGGGAGAGGGAAAACTGACTGCGACAAAAACAAAATCACAGGGAAAGGGGTAAACGTGGGTTATATAACCAAAATTGTGGATAAATTACAAGGTAAGACCTTCTAATTTTCTAGGGTTCACAAAATAGGCACCTAATCTCAATTCTTTATAAAAAGGACATTAAATTCATTTAAAAATTCAATTAATTCCCAAATTTCTTAATTAGGGTTTCAAATTTAAATTCCCAATATCTAGGCTTTTGAATTTAAGGATTTCAAAATTAGGGACATTTTGAATCTAGGGATTAAAATTTGGGCTTGACTTTTGGGGTGTTACATCCCACCTTAGAAAACAAGTAGCTCAAATCCATGACATAGGTGAAAGACGTAACAAGATCGGTGTGGCGATTTTGAACAAGGTACACCATCTCGGCAAACATAATTTGACATAGATTCAGACGATGTCCCTCACGAAAGCACCTAATACAAAAGTCATCTACTTGTCTAATGTGAGAGAACTTGCCTCTGGAAGGGCGAAACCACCACGATACCATAAGATGGAGGATGCAATCATGTGCGTCAAGAAATGTGACGGAGCCACCAAGGGTATTACCCAATGAGTTCTCATCCGAGATTCCCTCATCTTCAAACCCAAACACATTGCAAAAACCTTCCGGATCAACCCTAAATTTCTTTCTCGTGAGATAGGACTCAATAGCAACCACTTGACCGGTATTGGAGATGCAACGAGCATTGGCATAAAAGAGAAGCACCATGTTACGGTACAAGGTACTGGATAAGCTCAAGAAAGTCATAAAGTTCCAACGCCTCAAGAGATCAAGATAGCGTAATTGAAAATGCTCGGAATCCAAAAAGGGAAGAGAAACGACATGCTCACGTCGAATGGTATGATATTGGAATAGCTTAAAATTGGTGTAGGCATCTTTGTTGCGAAGAGACTTTTGGTAGAGCGAATTAAGATTTGGACGAGTAGAATCATCATCAACATTGGAGCTCCCACTAGCCTCATTAGTTCTAACTCTCTTCCTAGAAGTCATGTTTGAAATTTGGTGAAAAGAATTTTAAAAATATATAATCAAGGTATTAATAAAAACCTATACAATATAGTTTTAAAAACTATACAATATAGTTTTAAAAACTATACAATATAGTTTTAAAAATATATATAAACATTGGAGCTCCCACTAGCCCCACGAGTAGAATCATCATCAACATTGGAGCTTCCACAATCCTATAATCAAGGTATTAATAAAAACTATACAATATAGTTTTAAAAATATATATAAACATAAAAAGAATTTTTGGTGAAAGGAATTTGTAAAAAATAGACTAAAAATTATACGATATAAAATTTATATTCGATTTAAAAAGTTTTAGATTTTGGTTTTTTTTTTCAAAAACTTGAAAAACTATACTAGATGTATATGTTTTATACAAAAAGAAATTGAAAACTACCTATAAATTTAAACGAAAAAGGAAAATAAAGAGAAAATGTTTTATACCTTGATATTGGATAAGGATGAATGAAGGATGATTGATGCACCAAATTACTTGCAAAACACTATCCTTGATGTGTAGATTGAAAACCCTCAAAAAATTTAGGTTTTGATGTGAAAAATCAAGTGATTGGAAGGATTTTTTATAAGGGTTTTGCGGCTAGGGTTTTGATGAAAAAGAAGTTGGTGTTTTAATTAAAGCTTGATGCCTATTTAAAGCTATCTACGCACTCGTATTTCGATACGCCACTTGGCGTATCAGAATGCCCGTTTCGAAACATTGTCGAGTCGTTTCGATACTAGACTCGTTTCTATACAGGTTGACCTTGTTTCAGAACGACGCCACTAACCCGTATCGAAATGTGAAGAGCCTGTTTCGATACAATTCACTACTGAAATCTCCCCAATTAATCCCGTATCAAAATAAATTTAGCTGTTTCGATACACCCTTACCAAAAACTGTAGTTTGGGCAGTTTTATGTTCAAGAAGCCAACTTAGATCGAGCCAAAATGCATGTGAATGATATATGAGCACGATTTAATGGCTACAATTGATGCATACTCCCCTAACAACATGCATAGAAACAAAATGATGCAAATTAACATAAGCATGAATATCAACCAATTTCAAGCAAAATTTTGACCATTTGGGACCTAAAAGGATCATAGAAGGCTTGCTAAACCTAACTCTCTCCTAAGGGTCCAAAAAAGCTCTTTATCTATGGTTTGTTATGTAACCCCCTTAGCCCGGCCTAGACGGTTGACCCGAACTACGAAGATTACACTGGGAAAACCAAAGTCAACCCGAAAGTCAACCTTGATTAACGACCTTTTTTTCTTTTAATCTTGTCTAGATGCACATTAACCCTAAGTGAGATCCCACATAACTTAATTGAAAAAGGCACAGTGATTGGGTAACAAACAAGGACTCAATTGCACTTATTACAAGAATAGGGACCAAAATGTAAATTCTGTAAATAGGAGGGTCTTTACTGATTTTTATGTTATCATTATGAAATTAGTCGTGTTACAAGCTTCCCTGTCAAATTTCACCTTAATTGGACATCTCAAACTCATACAGTTGCAACTCAACTTTCGGGACTAAAACGTAAAGCTTGTAAACTTCAGCACCATTCAAATCAGTGTCCAACGGTCACCTGTTTCGAAACGGCATTGATCGTTCTGAAACGTGGGTTGGTTATGAGACTGGTTCTGAAACAGGGCATTCCAGTAGCCAAATCATTTCGAAAAAGCCTCCAGCCGTTTCGAAACACGAATGCCATTACAGGCCCCCGTTTCGAAACGCCAGAGAGTGTTCCGATACGGTTTGCCCAGAAGCTGCAGATTTTGTTGGTTTTTCATACATAAATCTATTCAAACTTATCCTAATAACTTTCCAAACATACCAACAAGTAATCAAACCTATAAGGTGCATGTTTAGAACTCCTAAACACATTCATAGCATCAAACATGTAATTTCACATGTCAAGAGGCATGCTTCCTATTATGCAAAACCAAATAAGCAAACAACTTCAAAACAAACATTTAAAGGCCATTTACAAATTCAAACCAACAAAGGCAACATGCCACAACTTAGGGAGTTCAACACATCTCCCAAAACAAAGTTTAGATTCCCATTTCCAAATTACCAAAACTAATATTGTACGAAAACATCACCATACACGAGCTTGGATTCCCTTGGACACACTTAGCTCCCTTGTTGCCCTTTAACACCTCAATTACATGCATTATTGGTATAAGAGAGAGCGTAAGCACAAATGCTTAGTGAGGCATGCTCTAAGTAAACCAACACAATAATGCATTTTTAGAAAACACCTTCAACAAAGCTTCTAAACCATATATTCATCTCATTCTCATGTTACCATGCATACTTTACAAGCATCTCATGCTTCATTATATTCAATACAATATATTGGCTTTCAAGTGATAGTTCATAATCATTTCAACACAAAACACAATCGAATACGCGGATTACAAGCATTGTCCCACACGGTTCATACACACTACCGGACTACACAAGGTTCACACTCAAGAGCAATCCCTCCATTGATGTGACACCCGTGGTGGAGTATAACGGTACAATCTCAACCCCTCAACACCACTCATCGGTAGTTGTATAATTCCACTAACGAGAGTACGTGACACATAACACAAGATCAACACACGGACTTTAAACCACCGTTGTGATCTTACCTCAATCGTTAGGGTACTTGGATGGAGTTTACAGTACAATCACAACCCCTCAACATCCAAGGCGACTTTACTTACGGTGCACCCAATCCTATAGCCGGCTAACTATATCTGATTCAAGTACTTTTAAACCAATTCATCACTTGCCAATATACATCAAATACCATAATCAATTCACTGTTTTAAAGTATTAATCAAAGCCATTAAACATCATGCATCTCCATGCATCATTACCAAACTAATAACATGTCAAACCAAGGATCTCTTACCTTGAGCATCCCTCACCACATGGCTTTCAAAACCAGCATTAACCATGCTAAAACATGCTTTCAAACCAGAATTTAAACATGCAATTTATAACCAATGCATCAAGCCACTTCATAGCACATCCGAGGGAGTTTTCCCGAAAACTTACTCTTGAGCTTAGCTAAGTTGTTTAGACTTAAACTAAGCTCCCAAAACCTCCAAATAATTGTTTCAAAGCTGGAAAACCATCTCCACTCACCAATTACGTTTCGCTTGTTTGCTGAAACGCCAATCAAGCCTCCAGATCAACTCCAAAAGTGTCCGAAGATGTCTCCCCTGTTTTAGACACATCAAAGCAGAGGATTAATGCATCATCATGCATTGAAATCTTCAGCCAACACACCTAAACTCGCTGCTCTACCTAAAACCAACATTTCGGCTACTAAACACAACCGAAATCACCTCCAAACTCTTCCAAAACATAACCCAGCCAAGATTCATCACTTCCAATCATTTCTAAACATCAATTAACATCCAAAATAAACCTAAACTCGTCCTTATACCTCCAGCTATAATAGAACACCAAAAACACCTCAAAAACCACCATTTTCATAAGCAAAAACTTAGGAAATACAACCTATTCGGGATTAGATTGATAAAACCTCATTTTAAAAATCAGTAGACATCCAAAATGATTATGAAACAATGAGTGATGGAAATCTCATCAAATGAGGTGAAGATCAAAGTGATTTGTGCTGGAGAAAATATGTTTGGATGATGGGATTTTGAGAGAAAAAGGAATGAGAGAAAATTAGGAAAAGGTAGTTTTGAGAATCCAAAAGTAGTTTCCATCTTTATTTAATTTAATTAAAACATTAATTAAATCACCCAAATTAAGGAAAAATCTGGAGAAAAACATTTTGGGTAAATTAGCTCCTTAAAGATTCAAAGTTTCAATCCTTTATAAAACAGTCACCACTAAACTTTTCAAAAATTGCATTTTGGTCACTACACCCAAATGTAGTATTTCCAAACCTTATTTTGTAAAATTGATTTCACCACTCTCTTATATATATTAAAATAGGATTTTTAGATATTTTTCTATATTTTTAAAGCATCCCGAACTAGGCTTTCCCTAAAACCTCCTTTTATATTCGAACCGTTTCTCAGACCGGTCCGACCAAACCCTAAACTTCTAAGCCCAAAATTGGGGTGTTACAACTCTCCCCCTCTTAAGAAATTTCGTCCTCAAAATTTACCTGGAGGAAAAAGGTAAGGAAACTGCTTCTTCATGTCATCCTTTCTTTCCCACGTGGCTTCCTCAACACAATGATGCCTCCACAACACCTTAACCAATTCAATGGTCTTGCCTCGAAGAACTTTACTGTCCGAATCCAGAATTTCAACTGCTCTTCATCATAGGTCAAATTTGGATTCAACTCCACTTCCTCCACATGCATAACATGCGAAGGATCCGATCTATACCTCTGAAGCATAGAGACATGAAACACATCATGTATCTTTTCCAACACTTGCGATAACCTCAGCTTGTACGCAACAGGACCTACACGTTCAATCACCTCGTATGGTCCAATATACCTAGGGCTCAACTTACCCTTCCGGTCAAACCTCATCACCTTCTTCCAAGGCGAAACCTTTAAAAACACACGGTCACCCACTGCAAACTCAATCTCTTTATGCTTCAAATCTGCGTAAGACTTCTGTCGATCAGAAGTTTCCTTCAACTGCTCACAAATGAGCTTCACCTTCTCGGTGGTTCCTTTCAACAAAGCCGGCATTGAAACCAACTTCTGACTTGTTTCAGCCCAGCAAAGAGGAGTTCTGCACTTCGTCTCATACAAGGCTTCATAAGGTGCCATTTGAATACTTTCCTGGAAGCTATTATTATAAGCAAACTCCACCAAAGGCAAATGCTTCTCCCAAGAGCCTTGAAACTCAATCACACAGCACCTCAACATATCTTCAAGCACTTGAATAACACGCTCAGACTGTCCATCCGACTGTGAATGATAAGAAGTACTGAAATTCAGCCACGTACCCAAAAACTTGATGCAAACACTCCCAAAAACGTGATGTAAACCTCGGATCTCTATCCGACACTATAGACTTTGGCACACCATGCAGTCGCACAATCTCAGCAATGTACAGCTCTGCAAGCTTGTCCAAGGTATACATAGTATGCACAGGTAAGAAATGCGCACACTTCGTAAGGTGATCCACAATCACCCACACTGAATTCTTCTTCGATGGCGACAAAGGCAAACCAGACACAAAGTCCATGGTAATCCTTTCCCACTTCCACTCAGGAATCCTCAACGGTTGCAACAATCCTGAAGGAAATTGATGCTCAGCCTTAACCCGCTGACAAACCATGCACTTACTCACGTACTCCGCAACATCTGTCTTCAAACCCACCCAATAGTACTCATCCCTCAGATCACGATACATCTTTGTACTACCAGGGTGCATAGCAAAAGGACTACTATGAGCTTCAGTTAGAATAGTACGCCTCAACTCCGCATCATTCGGCACTACTATCTGACTTCCAAAACATAGAACTCCATCATCATTAAAACAGAAATCTGATGGTCTATCCTCAGCAATATCCTGAACATGTGGCACCAAAGAAACATCCAGCAACTACTTATCCTTTATCAACTAAACCAAAGATGGTTTCACTTGCAATTCAGCCACAAGACCTCCATCTTGCGAAATACTCAAGCTGGCAAACATAGCCCTTAACTCCACTGCCACCTTCCTACTCAAGGCATCCGCTACAACATTAGCTTTTCCCGGATGGTACTCGATCGTCAAAACGTAATCCTTAAGCAACTCCACCCAACGTTGTTGCCTAAGATTCAACTCTTTCTGGGACATCAGATACTTCAAACTCTTGTGATCCGTGTACACCGTACACTTCTCACCATACATGTATTGTCTCCAAATCATCAAAGCAAAAACCACCGCAGCTAAGTCAATATCATGCGTAGGATAATTGCGCTCATGCACCTTCTTGCATCAGCACACACCCCAACCCAACATAGGATGCGTCACTGTACACCACAAACTCTTTCCCTGATTCAGGTTGAACCAAGATAGGAGCTTGCGTCAAAGCTGCCTTAAGCTTCTCAAAAGCATGTTGCCTTGCTTCTGTCCACTCATACTTGACATCCTTTTGCAACAACTTCGTCAAAGGGGCAGCAATCTTTGAAAATTCATCCACAAACCTTCGATAATATCTGCCAACCCAAGGAAACTACGGACTTCATGAACAGACTTAGGAGGCTTCCAATTCATAACCGCCTCGATCTTCTGAGGATCAACATGAATTCCCTCTGCCGAGACCACATGACCAAGGAAGACAACTTCCTTTAGCCAAAACTCACACTTGCTCAGCTTAGCACAAAGCTGATTTTCCAGAAGCGCTTCCAAGACAATCCTCAAATGCCCTTCATGCTCCTCCTCAGTACGAGAGTACACAAGGATATTGTCAATGAACACCACAACAAACTTGTCCAGGTATTCATGGAACACTCTATTCATCATGTCCATAAAAGCTGCGGGTGCATTCGTCAAGCCAAACGGCATTACAAGGAACTCATAATGCCCATACCTCGTCCTAAAGGTTGTTTTTGGCACATCCACATCCTTCACCTTAAGCTGGTAGTAACCTGACCTTAAGTCAATCTAAGAGAACACAGCTGCTCCCCGAAATTGATCAAAAAGATCATCAATCCTCGGAAAAGGATACCGATTCTAGATAGTCAACTTGTTCAGTTGACGATAATCGATGCACATTCTTATAGTGCCATCCTTCTTCTTCACAAACAAGACCGGTGCACCCCAAGGTGACACACTCGGTCGAATGAAACCACGATCAAGCAACTCCTGAAGTTGCGTCTTCAACTCCTTCAACTCCTTAGGTGCCATTCGGTAAGGAATAATGGACACTGGAGTTGTGTTTTCATACAGCTCAATTCAAAACTCTACCTCTCGACTAGGCGGCAATCCAGGTAACTCCTCCGGAAACACTCTAGGAAACTCTCGCACAGTCCTGATATCTTGAACGCGCAACTCCTTAGAGCTAGGGTTCATCACAAAGGCTAGGTAAGCCTCACAACCTTGCCTCAGCATTCGGCTTGCTTCCAACGTAGACACCACATTGGCAAGAAACTTCACATTCTCACCAACCACCACTACTTCGTAATCATCCGCAAGTTTCAACAAAACTCGCTTGTTCTTGAAATCCACTACAGCTCGATGTTCAGCAAGCCAATCCATACCAAGGATTACATCAAAACCATAGAATGACAATTCCATGAGATCAACAAGAAAAACATGGTTTTGAACTTCCAAGGGACATCTTCTATACAACTTCCGTGTTACGACTTTTTCCCCAAAGGAACTAGTCATACGCATACCAACATCCAAAGACTCAACGGGTAAACCAAGCAATTGAGCATGTTCACGCAATATGTACGAGTGTGTAGATCCAGAATCAATCAAAGAAAGTAATGACAAGGATTGCAAAGTAAAGGTACCTGCAATTACATCCGTATCATTCCTCCCCTCACGCTGAGCATACACTCGAGCCTGGCCACCACCCTCAGGTTGAACAGCCACAACATGCGCCACATTCCTCCCACCATCGTCTCTGCGCTGAAAGTTACCACGGCCGCGCACACGACCTCTCTGCTGTGCAACTACCCCAGGAGCACGTCCCTGACCACCACCGGCCAACAAAGGACACTCCCTCCTCATGTGGTCTGCCGAACCACAATTCCAGCATGAATTACCTGTCACAGCAACAAGAGCCTGAACCTCCCTCGCTTCTCGAGGACAATCTCGCCTCAAATGACCACGAGATCCACACGTCCAGCACGTGTTCTGATCAGCCCTCATCCTATCTCCTTGAACAGGTGCACCATGTCCTCCATTACCACGCCTAGCAGAAGACTGATATCTCTTATCTCGTCCTCTCTTGTTCCGTCTACTACCAGAACTATGATCAGCAGCTCTTTTGCCCGAGCTAGAACTAACGCCTCTGGAAGACAAACCCAAGTTCTGCTCGATGTCCTTCGCTCTACTCACAAGCACATCAAAATCTGTATACTAATCCGCAAGCATAAAGGTTTTCACGTCCGTTACCAATCCATAACGGAAACGTTCACACCCCTCCCGCTCATCAGGGATTAGCTGAGGTGCATACTGACTAAGGCGGACAAACTGAATCTAGTACTCAGCTACCGTCATGCTTCCTTGCACAAGAGACATAAATTCTTTTTTCTTCTCATCTAGGTATCACACACCCAGATACTTCCGCTTGAACGCATTCAAGAAGAATGTCCAGGTCACATCATTGTCCTCCATTCCAGAGACAGTGGTCGTCCACCACGTATAAGCATCATCATGCAGCAGTGACACCACACAACCCAACTTCTGCACATTATTGCAGTTCATTTGCCCCAAAATCCTCTTGGTGCTTTCCAACCAAGACTCAGACCCTTCCAGACATAAACCTCTGAACTCAGTCCCTCCCAGACTGCGAAGACGTTCTAAAGGCAATCTCGCATTAGCATCACCCTGATGCGCAGCTCCGTGAGCTCCAGCTACTGCTGCCTGAAAGGCTCCAGCGATAGCCTGAATCAACACATTCATGTCAGGTGCAGCTTGCCCCTGCACACCTTCAGGTCCAGCGACCCCAACACCAGCACCAACACCAGCATTATCACCTCCAGCACCACCACCACCGGGTGGTCCACCACCATGGGAGGAGGTAAATCCACAACATTCTCAGCATTCTCCTCATTCTCATTCTTAGCCATAGCTCTTGTATTCATTCTCATCTCTCTACGCGGCCCCATTTACAAGAAAACAATGCACTGACACAAATGCAATAAAAATAATTAGGCTCAACAAGGTAAGTAATCCAAGTACTCAAGCTCTTTTTCGAAAACAATTCTTTTTATTAGTTTTGATATGGCAATGAGATCCCCTAACACATTCCAACATAGCATATGATCACAATTGAAACCATGCATCACAATTCAAACAACATTCTTTCACCCAAAAGGCATATCATACAAATGTACATACATCAACCACATAACAAATCCCAAAGATACGAGAACTAGGCTCTGATACCACCAAATGTAACCCCCTTAGCCCGGCCTAGACGGTTGGCCCGAACTACGAAGGTTACACGGGGAAAACCAAAGTCAACCCGAAAGTCAACCTTGATTAACGACCCTTTTTTTTCTTTTTAAACTTGTCTAGATGCATATTAACCCTAAGCGTACTCTTGAGAAACACATACGCGAAAAGCACAGCGATCAAACTATAATAAGGGACTCAATTGCACAAATCACAATATTAGGGACCAAAATGTAAATCTGGAAAAAAGGTCTTAACTGATTTTAAGGTTACCAACATTAAATTAGTCATATTACATGCTTCCCTGTCAAATTTCACCTTAATCGGACATCTCGAACTCATGCAATTGTGAATACATATTTCAGGACTAAAACGTAAAGCTTACAAACCTCAAAACCATTCAAATCAGTGCCCAACGGTCACCCGTTTCGAAACGGTGTTGACCGTACCGAAACGCGAGTTCGTTTCGAGACCTGTTTCGAAACATGGCCTTCTAGTGGCCAAACCGTTTCGATACGGTCACCAGCCGTTTCGAAACACCAAGGCCATTACAGGCCCCCGTTTCGAAATGCCTGTGAGTGTATCGATACGGGTTGCCCAGAAGCTGCAGAAATTACTGGTTTAACATGCATTTAACCACTCAAACACATCCTAATGACTTCCTAATCATGCCAACAAGTCATCATACATATAAGGTACATGTTTGCAACATCAAAACACGTTCGTGGCATCAATCAAGGAAATCAACTAATCTATAGGCATGCAACCTAATATCCAAAACCAACCAACCATCAAAACACCAAAATAAGCATCAAAATGGCCATTTACAAATCCAAATCATCAAAGGCATCATGCCACAATTAGGGAGTCCAAAACATCTCCCAAAACACAACCTAGGTTCCCATTGCCAAATATCAAAAACTAATAGTGTTGTGAAAACATCACCATACATGAGCTTAGCTTTCCCTTGGATTCTTAGCCTCCTTGCTGCCCTCAAACACTTCAATTGTCTGCATTATTGGTTCAAGAAAGAGAGCGTAAGCACAATTGCTTAGTGAGACATGCTCTAAAGAAACAACACAATAATGCTTTTTATAAAAACACTTTTAACAAAGCTTTCATCACATAAACATCATTAGTCATGCAACCTTGCATTCTTAAACAAACATCTCATGCTTCATTGGAATCAACATGTCATATTGGCTTTCAAGTGATAATCCATAACCATTTACAACACAAAACACAGTCAGATACGCGGATTACAAGCGTTGTCCTACACGCTTCATACACACTACCGAACACACAAGGGGGAGTTTACCGGTACAATCACAACCCCTCAACACCCGTGATGGAGTTTAACGGTACAATCACAACCCCTCAACATCACTCATCGGTAATTGTATAACATCACTAACGAGAACACGGGATACACAACACAAGATCCACACATGGACTTTTAACCACCATTGTGATCTTAACCATCTCGTTAGTGTACTTGGATGGAGTTTACGGTACAATTACAACCCCTCAACATCCAAGGCGACTTTATTCACGGTGCACCCAATCCTATAGCCGGCTAACTATATCCGATTCAAGTACTTTTAAACCCACACATCACTTGCCAATATACATCATTTATCATCAACAATTCACTGTTTTAAAGCATTTAATCAAGCCATTTAACAACATGCATCACTATGCATCAAATCCACATTTTCAACATATCAAACCAAGGATCTCTTACCTTGAGCATCCTTCAACATATGGCTTTCAAAACCAGCATTAACCATGCTAAATCATACTTTCAAAACAAAATTTAAACATGCAATTTAACAACAAATGCATCGAACCACTCCATGGCTCATACAAGAGAGTTTTTCCGAAAACTTACTCTTGAGCTTAGTTAAGTTGCTTAGACTTAAACTAAGCTCCCAAAACCATCAAATATTGGTTACAAAGCTGAAAACCCAACTTCACTCACCAATTCCGTTTCGCAAGCTTGCCGAAACGCCGATCAAGCCTCCGGATCAACACCACAAGTACCTGAAGATGTCTCCCCTATTTTAAAAACATCAAAGCAGAGGATTAATGCATCATCATGCATTAAAATCTTCAGGCAACACACTTAAACTCGCTACTCTACCTAGAGCCAACATTTCGGCTACCAAACACAACCGAAATCACCTCCAAACTCTTCCAAAACTTAACCCAGCCAAGATCCATCACTTCTAACCATTTCTAAACATCAATCAACATCCAAAATGAACCTAAGATCGTCCTTATACCTCCAGCTATAACAGAACACCAAGATCACCTCAAAAACCACCATTTTCATAAGCAAAAACTTAGGAAATTCAACCTATTCGGGATTGCATTGATAAAACCTCATTTACACATCATTAGAAATCCAAAATACATTTAAGAAACATCTCAAAACAGAGCCCAAACAATCACCCCGAAATTCTTCAAGATTCCATCCAAATCTTGAGTTTTAAGCCAAAATCAAGCTTCTACCATTAAAACCATTTATAAAACTTAAATTAAGGATTGACAACTTGGGAATTTTAGTAAAGAACTTAATATTTAGAGGAGAAGAACAACCTTACCTCTAAATGTAGATTTCTCCTTGATTAGAGACAATTTTCTTGAAAATCCAATGAGCAAAACAAAAGAATTTGATGTAGAAAGGATTAGGAATTAATTGTTGATTGAATCCTCATCAATTGAATTGAAAACCAATGGAAAAGATGCTGGAGAAAAGTGTTTGGATGAGTGAATTTTGAGAGAAAATTAGATGAGAAAGTTTTAAGAAAAGTTAGTTATGAAAATCTAAAAATTGGTTTTCTCCTTTTCATTTAATTAATTAAACATTAATTAAATCATTTAAATCTAAGAAAAATATGGAGAAATCTTCCTTGGGTAAATTAGCTCCCTAAAGATTCAAAGTTTCAATCCTTACAAAATAGTCACCACTGAACTTTTCAAAAATCGCATTTTAGTCACTATTTCAAAATGTTGCGTTTCCAAACCTTATTTTGTAAAATTGATTTCACCACTCTCTTATATATATTAATAGAGGATTTTTAGATATTTTTCCATATTTTTAAAGCATCCCGAACTAGGCTTTGCCTAAAACCTCCTTTTATATTCGAACAAAAAATCAGATCGGCCTGGTTCAGACCCTAAACTTCCAAGCCCAAAATTGGGGTGTTACAACTTGCCCCCCCTAAAGAAATTTCGTCCTCGAAATTTACCTGAAGGAAAGAGGTACGGAAACTGCTTCTTCATGTCATCATTCCTTTCCCACGTGGCTTCCTCAACACCACGATGCTTCCACAACACCTTTACCAAATCAATGGTCTTGCCTCGAAGAACTTTACTGTCCGAATCCAGAATTTCCACCGGCTCCTCATCATAGGTCAACTTTGGATTCAACTCCACTTCCTCCACAGACATAACATGCGAAGGATCCGATCTATACCTTCGAAGCATAGAGACATGAAACACATCATGAATCTTTTCCAATTCTTGCGGTAACCTCAGCTTGTACGCAACAGGACCCACACGTTCAATCACCTCGTATGGTCCAATGTACCTAGGGCTCAACTTACCCTTTCGACCAAACCTCATCACCTTTTTCCAAGGCGAAACATTCAAAAACACATGGTCACCTACCGCAAACTCAATCTCCTTACGCTTCAAATCCGCGTAAGACTTCTGTCGATCAGAAGCTGCCTTCAGTCGCTCACAAATGAGCTTCACCTTCTCGGTGGTTCCTTTCAACAAAGCTGGCATTGAAACCAACTTCTGACCTGTCTCAGCCCAACAAAGAGGAGTTCTGCACTTCCTCCCGTACAAGGCTTCATAAGGTGCCATTTGAATACTTGCCTGGTAGCTATTGTTATATGCAAACTCCACCAAAGGCAAATGCTTCTCCCAAGAACCATGAAACTCAATCACACAGCACCTCAACATATCTTTCAGCACTTGGATAACACGCTCAGACTGTCCATCCGACTGTGGATGATAAGAAGTACTGAAATTCAGCCGTGTACCCAAAGCTTGATGCAAACATTCCCAGAAACGCGACGTAAACCTCGGATCTCTATCCGAAACAATAGACTTTAGCACACCATGCAGCCGCACAATCTCAGCAATGTACAACTCAGCAAGCTTGTCCAATGTGTACGTAGTATGCACATGCAAGAAATGAGCACACTTCGTAAGGCGATCCACAATCACCCACACCGAATTCTTCTTCGATGGCGACAAAGGCAAACCAGACACAAAGTCCATGGTAATCCTTTCCCACTTCCACTCAGAAATCCTCAATGGTTGCAACAACCCAGAAGGAAACTGATGCTCAGCCTTAACTTGCTGACAAACCATGCACTTACTCACATACTCAGCAACATCTTTCTTCAAACCCACCCAATAGTACTCATCCTTAAGATCACGATACATCTTAGTACTACCAGGGTGCATAGCAAAAGGACTGCTATGAGCTTCAATCAGAATAGCACGCCTCAACTCAGCATCATTGGGCACTACTATCCGACTCCTAAAACATAAAACTCCATCATCATTAAAGCAGAATTCCGATGGCCTATCCTCAGCAATATCCTGAACATGTGGCACCAAGGAATCATCCAACAGCTGCTTATCCTTTATCAACTGAACCAAAGATGGTTTCTCTTGCAATTCAGCCACAAGACCTCCATCTCGCGAAATACTCAAACTGGAAAACATAGCATTCAACTCCACTGCCACCTTCCTACTCAAGGCATCCGCTACAACATTAGCTTTTCCCGGATGGTACTCGATCGTCAGATCGTAATCTTTAAGAACCTCCACCCAACGTCGTTCCCTAAGATTCAATTGTTTATGTGACATCAGATACTTCAAACTTTTGTGATCCGTGTCACAGTACATTTCTCACCATACAGGTAATGTCTCCAAATTTTCAAAGCAAAGACCACCGCAACTAACTCAATATCATGCGTAGGATAATTACGCTCATGCACCTTCAACTGGCGCGATGCATAAGCCACCACCTTACCCTCTTGCATCAACACACACCCCAAACCAACATAGAATGCATCGATGTATACCACAAACTCTTTCCCTGATTCAGGCTGAACCAATATAGGAGCTTGCGTCAAAGCTGCCTTAAGCTTCTCAAAAGCCTGCTATCTCGCTTCTGTCCACTCATACTTGACATCCTTCTGCAACAACTTCGTCAAAGGTGCAACAATCTTTGAAAATCCATCCACGAACCTCCGGTAGTATCCTGCCAAACCAAGGAAACTACGGACTTCATGAACGGACTTAAGAGGCTTCCAATTCATCATGGCCTCAATCTTCTGAGGATCAACACGAATCCCCTCAGCAGAAACCACATGTCCAAGGAAAACAACTTCCCAAAGCCAAAATTCATACTTGCTCAGATTAGCATAAAGTTGATTCTCCAACAAAGCCTGCAACACAATCCTCAAATGCCCCTCATGCTCCTCCTCAGTACGAGAGTACACAAGGATATCATCAATGAACACCACAACAAACTTGTCCAAATACTCATGGAACACTCTATTCATCATGTCCATAAAGGGTGCAGGAGTATTCGTCAAACCAAATGGCATCACAAGGAACTCATAATGCCCATACCTCGTTCTGAAGGCTGTTTTTGGCACATCCTCATCCTTCACCTTCAGCTGGTAATAACCTGACCTTATGTCAATCTTAGAGAACACAGCCGCTCCCCGAAATTGATCAAAAAAATCATCAATCCTCGGCAAAGGATACCAATTTTTTATAGTCAACTTGTACATCTGACAATAATCGATGCAAATTCTCATTGTGCCATCCTTTTTCTTCACAAACAAGACCGGTGCACCCCAAGGTGACACACTGGGCCGAATGAAACCACGATCAAGCAACTCCTGAAGTTGTGTCTTCAGCTCCTTCAACTCCTTAGGTGCCATTCGGTAAGGAGTAATGGATACTGGAGTTGTGTTTTCATACATCTCAATTCCAAACTCCACCTCTCGGTTAGGAGGCAAACCATGTAACTCCTCTGGAAACACACCAGGAAACTCTCGCACAGTCCTGATATCTTGAACTCGCAACTCCTTAGAGCTAGGATTCATCACAAAGGCTAGGTAGGCCTCACAACCTTGCCTCAACATTCAGCTTGCTTCCAATGTAGACACCACATTGGCAAGAAACTTCACATTCTCACCAACCACCACTACCTCATAATCATCAGCAAGCTTCAACGAAACTCACTTGTTCTCAAAATCCACCACAGCTCGATGTTCAACAAGCCAATCCATACCAAAGATTACATCAAAACCATAGAATGGCAATTCCATGAGATCAACAAGAAAAACATGGTTTTGCACTATCAAAGGACATCTTCTATACAACTTCCGTGTCACAACAGTCTCACCAAAAGAACTAGTTACACGCATACCAACATCCAAAGACTCAACAGGTAAACCAAGCAATTGAGCATGTTCACGCAATATGTACGAGTGTGTAGATCCAAAATCAATCAAGGAAAGTAATGACAAGGATTGCAAAGTAATGGTACCTGCGATCACATCCGTGTCATTTCTCCCCTCTCGGTGAGCATACACTCGAGCCTGGCCACCACCCTCAGGTTTGACAGCCACCACATGTGCCACGTTCCTCCCACCATCCTCTCTACACTGGAAGTTACCACGGCAGAGCCCACGAACTCTCTGTGGTGCAACAACCCCAGGAGCACGTCCCTGACCACCACCGGCCAACAAAGGACATTCCCTCCTCATGTGGTCTGCCGAACCACAATTCCAGCACGAATTACCAGTCACTGCCACTTGAGCCTGAACCTCCCTAACTACTCGAGGACAATCACGCCTCAAATGGCCACGCGATCCACACATCCAGCACATGTTCTGATCAGCTCTCATCCTGTCTCTCTGAACAGGCGCACCATGCCCTTCATTACCACGCCTAGCAGAAGACTGATACCTCTTATCTCGTCCTCTCTTGTTCCGTCCACCACTGGAACTATTCCCAGCAGCTCTTTTGCCCGAGCCAGAACCAACACCTCTAGAAGACAAACCCAGGTTCTGCTCAATGTCCTTTGCCCTACTCACCAGCACATCAAAATCCGTGTACTCAGCAGCAAGCATGAAGGTCTTCACGTCCGTCACCAACCCATATCGGAAACGCTCACACCTCTCCCGCTCATCAGGGATAAGCTCAGGTGCGTACTGACTAAGATGGACAAACTGAATCTCGTACTCAGCCACCGTCATACTTCCTTGAACAAGAGATATAAATTCTGTTTTCTTCTCAACCAGGTATCGCACACTCAGATACTTTCGCCTGAACGCGTTCAGAAAAAACGTCCAAGTCACATCAACTTCCTCCATGCCGGAGACAGTGGTCGTCCACCACGTGTACGCATCATTATGTAACAACGATACTACACAACCTAACTTCTGCACATCATTGCAGTTCATTTGTCCCAAAATCCTCTTGGTGCTTTCCAACCAAGATTCAGAACCTTCAGGAGATAAACCTCTAAACTCAGTCCCTCCCAGACTGCGAAGACATTCCAGAGGTAATCTCGCATTAGCATCACCCTGATGCACAGCTCCGTGAGCTCTAGCTACTGCTGCCTGAAAGGCTCCAGCAATAGCATGTATCAATACAGTCATGTCAGGAGCAGCTTGCCCCTGCCCAGCTTCAGGTCCAGCGACCCCAGCACCAGCACCAACACCATCATTTTCACCTCCAGCACCACCACCACCTGGCGGTCCACCACCAGGAGGAGGAGGTAAATCCACAACATTATCGACATTCTCCTCATTCCCATCATGAGCCATAGCTCTCGTATTCATCCTCGTCTCTCTACGAGGTCCCATTACAAGAAAAACAATACACTGACACAAATGCAATAAACATAATTAGGCTCAACAAGGTAAGTAATCCAAGCACTCAAGCTCATTTTTCAAAAACAATTCCTTTCATTAGTTTTGATATGGCAATGGGTTTCTCTAACATGCTTCAACATAGCATACATCACAATTGCAACATCCTTTACAATTCACACATCATACTTTCATTTAAAAAGGCACATCATGCAAACACACATACATCACCCACATAACCATTCCCGTTTACTCGAGAACTCAGCTCTGATACCACCAAATGTACCCCCCTTAGCCCGGCCTAGACGGTTGGCTCGAACTACGAAGGTTACACGGGGAAAACCAAAGTCAACCTAAAAGTCAACCTTGATTAATGACTCTTTTTTTTCTTTTTAAACTTGTCTAGATGCATATTAACCCTAAGCGTACTCTTGAGAAACACATACGCGAAAATCACAGCGATCAAACTATAATAAGGGACTCAATTGCACAAATCACAATATTAGGGACCAAAATGTAAATTATGGAAAAAAGAAGGTCTTAACTGATTTTAAGGTTACCAACATTATATTAGTCATATTACATGCTTCCCTTTCAAATTTCACCTTAATTGGACATCTCAAACTCATGCAATTGCGATATACAAATTTCAGGACTAAAACATAAAGCTTACAAACGTCAAAACCATTCAAATCAGTGCCCAACAGTCACCCGTTTCGAAACGTTGTTGACCGTACCGAAACATGGGTTCATTTCGAGACCTGTTTCGAAACATGGCCTTCCAGTGGCCAAACCGTTTCGATACGGTCACCAGCCGTTTCGAAACACCAAGGCCATTACAGTCCCCCGTTTCGAAACGCCTATGAGTGTATCGATACGGGTTGCCCAGAAGCTGCAGAAATTACTGGTTTAACATGCATTTAACCACTCAAACACATCCTAATGACTTCCTAATCATGCCAACAAGTAATCATACATATAAGGTACATGTTTGCAACATCAAAACACGTTCGTGGCATCAATCAAGGAAATCCACTAATTTATAGGCATGCAACCTAATATCCAAAACCAGCCAACCATCAAAACACCAAAATAAGCATCAAAATGGCCATTTACAAATCCAAATCATCAAAGGCATCATGCCACAATTAGGGAGTCCAAAACATCTCCCAAAACACAACCTAGGTTCCCATTGCCAAATATCAAAAACTAATAGTGTTGTGAAAACATCACCATACATGAGCTTAGCTTTCCCTTGGATTCTTAGCCTCCTTGCTTCCCTCAAACACTTCAATTGTCTACATTATTGGTTCAAGAAAGAGAGCGTAAGCACAATTGCTTAGTGAGACATGCTCTAAAGAAACAACACAATAATGCTTTTTATAAAAACACTTTTAACAAAGCTTTCATCACATAAACATCATTAGTCATACAACCTTGCATTCTTAAACAAGCATCTCATGCATCATTGGAATCAACATGTCATATTGGCTTTCAAGTGATAATCCATAACCATTTACAACACAAAACTCAATCGGATAAGCGGATTACAAGCGTTGTCCCACACGCTTCATACACACTACCGAACACACAAGGTGGAGTTTACCGGTACATTCACAACCCCTCAACACCCGTGATGGAGTTTAACGGTACGATCACAACCCCTCAACATCACTCATCGGTAGTTGTATAACATCACTAACGAGAACATGGGACACACAACACAAGATCCACACATGGACTTTTAACCACCATTGTGATCTTAACCATCTCGTTAGTGTACTTGGATAGAGTTTACGGTACAATTACAACCCCTCAACATCCAAGGCGACTTTATTCACGGTGCACCCAATCCTATAGTCGGCTAACTATATCCGATTCAAGTACTTTTAAACCAACACATCACTTGCCAATATACATCATTTATCATCAACAATTCACTGTTTTAAAGCATTTAATCAAGCCATTTAACAACATGCATCACTATGCATCAAATCCACATTTTCAACATATCAAACCAAGGATCTCTTACCTTGAGCATCCTTCAACATATGGCTTTCAAAACCAGCATTAACCATGCTAAATCATGCTTTCAAAATAGAATTTAAACATGCAATTTAACAACAAATACATCGAACCACTCCATGGCTCATACAATAGAGTTTTTCAAAAAACATACTCTTGAGCTTAGTTAAGTTTCTTTGACTTATTCTTCAAAAAAAAGTTTCTTAGACTTAAACTAAGCTCCCAAAACCTTCAAACATTGGTTACAAAGCTGAAAACCCAACTTCACTCACCAATTCCGTTTCGCAAGCTTGCCGGAACGCCGATCAATCCTCCGGATCAACACCACAAGTATCCGAAGATGTCTCCCCTGTTTTAAACACATCAAAGCAGAGGATTAATGCATCATCATGCATTAAAATCTTCAGCCAACACACTTAAACTCGCTGCTCTACCTAGAGCCAACATTTCGGCTACCAAACACAACCCAAATCACCTCCAAACTCTTCCAAAACTTAACTCATCCAAGATCCATCACTTCTAACCATTTCTAAACATCAATCAACATCCAAAATGAACCTAAACTCGTCCTCATACCTCAAGCTATAATAGAACACCAAGATCACCTCAAAAACCACCATTTTCATAAGCAAAAACTTAGGAAATTCAACTTATTCGGGATTGCATTGATAAAACCTCATTTACACATCATTAGACATCCAAAATACATTTAAGAAACATCTCAAAATAGAGCCCAAAAAATCACCACGAAATTCTACAAGATTCCATCCAAATCTTGAGTTTTAAGCCAAAATCAAGCTTCTACCATTAAAACCATTTATAAAACTTAAATTAAGGATTGACAACTTGGGAATTTTAGTAAAGAACTTAATATTTAGAGGAGAAGAACAACCTTACCTCTAAATGTAGATTTCTCCTTGATTAGAGACAATTTTCTTGAAAATCCAATGAGCAAAACAAAAGAATTTGATGTAGAAAGGATTAGGAATTAATTGTTGATTGAATCCTCATCAATTGAATTGAAAACCAATGGAAAAGATGCTGGAGAAAAGTGTTTGGATGAGGGAATTTTGAGAGAAAATGAGTTGAGAAAGTTTTAAGAAAAGTTAGTTATGAAAATCTAAAAATTGGTTTTCTCCTTTTCATTTAATTAATTAAACATTAATTAAATCATTTAAATCTAAGAAAAAATCTGGAGAAATCTTCCTTGGGTAAATTAGCTCCTTAAAGATTCAAAGTTTCAATCCTTACAAAACAATCACCATTGAACTTTTCAAAAATCGCATTTTAGTCACTATTTCCAAACCTTATTTTGTAAAATTGATTTCACCACTCTCTTATATATATTAAAAGAGGATTTTTAGATATTTTTCCATATTTTAAAAGCATCCCGAACTAGGCTTTCCCTAAAACCTCCTTTTATATTCAAACCAAAAATCAGACCGGCCCGGTTCAGACCCTAAACTTCCAAGCCCAAAATTAGGGTGTTATAGTTGACCCGAACTACGAAGATTACACGGGGAAAAACAAAGTCAACCCGAAAGTCAACCTTGATTAACGACCCTTTTTTCTTTTAATCTTGTCTAGATGCACATTAACCCTAAGTGAGATCCCACAGAACTTATTTGAAAAAGGCACAGCGATTGGGTAACAAACAGGGACTCAATTGCACTTATTACAATAATAGGGACCAAAATGTAAATTGCTGTAAATAGGAGGGTCTTTACTGAATTTTATGTTATCATTATGAAATTAGTCGTGTTACAAGCTTCCTTGTCAATTTTCACCTTAATTGGACATCTCAAACTCATACAGTTTCAACTCAACTTTCGGGACTAAAACGTAAAGCTTGTAAACTTCAGCACCATTCAAATTAGTGCCCAACGGTCACCTGTTTCGAAACGGCATTGACCGTTCCGAAACGCGGGTTGGTTCCGAGACTGGTTCCGAAATAGGGCATTCCAGTAGCCAAATCGTTTCGGAACAGCCTCCAGCCGTTTCGAAACACGAAGGCCATTACAGGCCCCCGTTTCGAAACGCTAGAGAGTGTTCCGATACGGTTTGCCCAGAAGCTGCAGATTTTGCTGTTTTTTCATACATAAATCTATTTAAACTCATCCTAATGACTTTCCAAACATACCAACAAGTCATCAAACCTATAAGGTGCATTTTTAGAGCTCCTAAACACATTCATAGAATCAAACATATCTAGAGGCA
The DNA here is from genome assembly GCA_030270665.1 of Hibiscus trionum. Lineage (NCBI taxonomy): Eukaryota > Viridiplantae > Streptophyta > Magnoliopsida > Malvales > Malvaceae > Hibiscus > Hibiscus trionum. Next base: position 16,532,925 of record BSYR01000013.1, read on the forward strand.
TGCTTCCTATTATGCAAAACCAAATAAGCAAACAACTTCAAAACAAACATTTAAAGGCCATTTACAAATTCAAACCAACAAAGGCAACATGCCACAACTTAGGGAGTTCAACACATCTCCCAAAACAAAGTTTAGATTCCCATTGCCATATTACAAAACTAATAGTGTATGAAAACATCACCATGCATGAGCTTGGATTCTCTTGGACACACTTAGCTCCCTTGTTTCCTTTTAACACCTCAATTATCTGCATTATTAGTATAAGAGAGAGTGTAAGCACAAATGTTAGTGAGACATGCTCTAAGTAAACCAACACAATAATGCATTTTTAGAAAACACCTTCAACAAAGCTTTTAAACCACATATTCATCTCATTCTCATGTTACCATGCATACTTTACAAGCATCTTATGCTTCATTATATTCAATACAATATATTGGCTTTCAAGTGATAGTTCATAATCATTTCAACACAAAACACAATCGGATATGCGGATTACAAGCTTTGTTCCACACGCTTCATACACACTACCGAACTACACAAGGTTCACACTCAAGAGCAATCCCTCTTTTGATGTGACACCCGTGGTGGAGTATAACGGTACAATCTCAACCCCTCAACACCACTCATCGGTAGTTGTATAATTCCACTAACGAGAGTACGAGACACATAACACAAGATCCACACACGAACTTTTAACCACCGTTGTGATCTTACCTCAATCGTTAGGGTACTTGGATGGAGTTTACGGTACAATCACAACCCCTCAACATCCAAGGCGACTTTACTTACGGTGCACCCAATCCTATAGCCGGCTAACTATATCTGATTCAAGTACTTTTAAACCAATTCATCACTTGCCAATATACATCAAATACCATCATCAATTCACTATTTTAAAGCATTAATCAAAGCCATTAAACATCATGCATCTCCATGCATCATTACCAAACTAATAACATGTCAAACCAAGGATCTCTTACCTTGAGCATCCCTCACCACATGGCTTTCAAAACCAGCATTAATCATGCTAAAACATGCTTTCAAAACAGAATTTAAACATGCAATTTATAACCAATGCATCAAGCCACTTCATAGCACATCCGAGGGAGTTTTCCCGAAAACTTACTCTTGAGCTTAGCTAAGTTGTTTAGACTTAAACTAAGCTCCCAAAACCTCCAAATAATCGTTTCAAAGCTGGAAAACCATCTCCACTCACCAATTACGTTTCGCTTGCTTGCCGAAACGCCAATCAAGCATCCGGATCAACTCCAAAAGTGTCTGAAGACGTCTCCTGTGTTTTAGACATATCAAAGCAGAGGATTAATGCATCATCATGCATTGAAATCTTCAGCCAACACACCTAAACTCGCTGCTCTACCTAAAACCAACATTTCGGCTACCAAACACAACCGAAATTACCTCCAAACTCTTCCAAAACTTAACCCAGCCAAGATCCATCACTTCCAACCATTTCTAAACATCAATTAACATCCAAAATAAACCTAAACTCATCCTTATACCTCCAGCTATACCAGAACACCAAAAACACCTCAAAAACCACCATTTTCATAAGCAAAAACTTAGGAAATACAACCTATTCGGGATTAGATTGATAAAACCTCATTTCAAACATCATTAGACATCCAAAATACATTAAAGAATCATGTCAAAACAGAGCCCAAACAATCACAACGAAATTAAGGATTGCCAACTTGGGAATTTCAGTAAAGAACTGAGTATTTAGAGGAGAAGAACAATCTTACCTCTAAATGGTGATTTCTCCTTGATTTGGGCCAAATTTCTTGAAAATTCAATGTGGAAATCAAAAGGTTTTGTTGCTAGATTGATTATGAAACAATAAGTGATGGAAATCTCATCAAATGAGGTGAAGATCAAAGTGATTTGTGCTGGAGAAAATGTGTTTGGATGATGGGATTTAGAGAGAAAAAGGAATGAGAGAAAATTAGGAAAATGTAGTTCTGAGAATCTAAAAGTAGTTTCCATCTTTATTTAATTTAATTAAAACATTAATTAAATCACCCAAATTAAGGAAAAATCTGGAGAAAAACATTTTGGGTAAATTAGCTCCTTAAAGATTCAAAGTTTCAATCCTTTACAAAATAGTCACCACTAAACTTTTCACAAATCGCATTTTGGTCACTACACCGAAATATAGTATTTCCAAACCTTATTTTGTAAAATTGATTTCACCACTCTCTTATATATATTAAAAGAGGATTTTTAGATATTTTTCTATATTTTTAAAGTATCCCGAACTAGGCTTTCCATAAAACCTCTTTTTATGTTCGAACCGTTTCTCAGACCGGTCTGACCAAACCATAAACTTCTAAGCCCAAAATTGGGGCGTCACATGGTAAATATATCCACTAATTGGTTCAAATCAACATATTCTAGAACAACATCATTTTTCAAAATATGGTCTATAATGAAATGATGTCTAATTTCTATATGTTTGGTTCTAGAGTGTTGGATGAGATTCTTAGTGAGACAAATGGGACTAGTGTTGTCACACCTAAGGGGTATAGCTTCTACTTGAACACCATAATCTAAGAGTTGTTACTTCATCCAAAGGACTTGAGCACAACAACTCCCTAAGGATATGTACTCTGCTTCGGTGGTAGATAAGGCTACACTTTTTTGTTTCTTAGAGAACCAAGATACGAGCATACTACCTAAGAATTGGCATGTTCCGGAGGTACTTTTCCTATATATCTTGCATCCCCCATAATCCGCATCCGAATAAGCATGAAGGCTAAAGGAAAAATCTTTAGGATACCAAAGACCTAAGTTAGGTGTGTATCTAAGGTATCTAAAAATTCTCTTAATAGCTACTAAGTGTGATTCTCTAGGACTAGCTTGGAACCTAACACACAAGCAAACACTAAACATAATATCCGGTCTACTTACGATAAGGTAAAGAAAGAACCTATCATAGATCTATAAAACTTAGAATCAACACACTTACCTCATTCATCTTTGTCAAGCTTTATAGAATAGCTCATAAGAGTGGCTTGAGGCTTTACATTTTCCAAGCTGAACTTTTTGACCATATCATTCACGTACTTTGCTTGATTGATGAAGGTGACATCCTTACTTTGTTTGATTTAGAGCCCCAAGAAGAATGAGAGCTCCCCCGTCACGCTCATCTCAAACTCACCTTGCATTAGCTTAGAAAATTCTTTGCAATAACATTCATTAGTAGAACCAAAAATAATATCATCAACATAAATTTGCACTACTAAGATGTCATTACAATATATTTTTATGAAAAGTGTAGTGTCCACCTTGCCTTTTTCAAGTTTGAAAGCCTTTCATACCAATCTCTAGGAGCTTGTTTTAAACCATAAAGAGCTTTGGTTAATTTAAAAACATGATTTGGAAATTTTGGATCCTCAAAACTCGGTGGTTGTTCAACATACACTTCTTCATTTATAAAACCATTTAGAAAAACACTTTTTACATCCATTTGAAAAAGCTTGAAATCATGGTAACATGCAAATGCTAGAAGCATCCAAATAGCTTCCATTCTAGCTATGGGTGCATATGTTTCATCAAAATCAATTCCCTCTTCTTGAGTGTAACCTTGAGCAACGAGCCTAGCCTTGTTTCTCACTATGTTACCACTCTCATCTAATTTATTCTTAAAGACACATTTAGTTCCTATAGTAGATTGATTACTAGGCCTTTCAACTAGTGTCCATACTTTACTTCTCTCAAATTGATTTAATTCTTCCTGTATGGCCAAAATCCAAAAATCATCTTTTAATGCTTCTTTGATATTTTTAGGCTCAATGCATGAATAAAATGCAACATGGTTCATTAATTTGAGAGAGGATCTAGTAGTTACCCCCTTGGATGGATCACCCAAGATTTCAACACCTTTGACATAGTTGAACTCCCTTGGGTATGTCACCTCCTTTTCCTCAAGAGCCAAGTCCTTCAAGGCTTCAAGAGGTGGATCTTGTGCATCTTCTTCTTTGGATGAAATCTCATCCACTTTTGATGTTTGTCCCCCATCAATGGCTTCAATGATCCCTACATCATCATCATCACAAGAATCCTTCCTCGAAGTGAGGTTATCATCGAAAATAACATGTATAGACTTTTCAACAACTAAAGTTCTTTTATTAAATACACGGTAGGCTTTAGAGTTTAGGGAATAACCCAAAAATATTGCTTCATCACTTTTAGCATAAAAAATACCTAAGTTGTAACGCCCTGGATTTGGGCCTAGATGTTTTAGACGTTTGATCGGGCTGGTCGAGAACGGTTCGAATCCTTGAGGTTGGTTTAGGGAAAACCTAGTTCGGGATGTTTTGAAAATATGGAAAAATGTCTAAAAATCATTATTTAATATGTAAATGATTATGTTTAAAACAATTTTACAAAATGAGCTTGGGAAATATTACATTTTGGTATAGTGACCAAAATGCAGTTTTTGCAAAAGTTGACTAGTGACTGTTTTGTAAAGGATTGAAACTTTGAAACTTTAAGGAGCTAATTTTACCATTTGTTTTCATCAGATTTTTCTTTAATTTGGGGGTTTTTAATAATGATTTTATTAAAGGAATAAAAAGGAAATTAAATGTTGACTTTTCATAACCAACTTTACGATAGATTTTTCTCTTCTCATTTTCTCTCAACTTCCAATCAGCCAAACATTTTTCTCTCATCAAAGAACCTCTGATTTTCATCTTGTTTGCTGATATTTCATCTTCCTAAAGGATTTCCTATCTTTGTTTCATCAAATCCTTTTGATTTTGCTTTGGTTTTTCAAGGAAAATTGCCCAAATTAAGGAGAGATCAACCATTAGAGGTAAGCTTTGTTCTTCTCCTCTAATGATCAGTTCTTTACTGAAATTCCCAAGTTATCAAATCCTTTGTTAATAGTTTTTGAGTTGTTTTAATGTTATAAACATGGAATAGTTGTTAAATTCAAGATTCTTAATTAGATCTTGGTGATTTTCGTATTTTTATGTTAAGCTCTAGGTTGAGGTTGATTTTTAACATATTTTGGATGTTATTTGATGTTGAGAATAAGGTTTTAACAAATAAATCTCGAATAGGTTTGGGTTCCTAAGTTTAAGATGTTAGATTTGCGGGTTTTGGGGTGTTTTTGATGATCTGCTATTGCTGGAGGTATAAGGTCGTGTTTATGTTGATTTTTTATGTTAATTGATGATTAGAAAAGGTTAGAATTGATAGATCTTGGTTGGGATTTGTTTGGTGAATATTTGGGGATGTTTTCGGTTATTTTGGGTAGTCAAAATGCTAGTTTTATGTAGAGCAGCGGGTTGGATTGAGAGGCTGGTGATTTTAATGCATGGTGATGCATTAATCCTCTGCTCTTATGTGCTAAAAATAGAGGAGAGTAATCCGGAAGCAAATGAGGTAGCGTTGAAGGCTTCAGACGCTTGGTTGGCTCGTTGGCTAGCGTAGTGTTGCGTATCGGTGAGTGAGAGCATGTTTTTTTCCATCTTTGGAATGATTTTGAAAAGAGGTTTGGGAACTTAAACCTAGGCTTGAAACGCTGGTTTAAGTTTGGAAGTAAGTGAAGTAGATTTCTCTCTCGATTGGTGCTATTATGGTTTTGAGAATATCAAAATTTGTTTTGATGTACCGGTTTAGCAATGTGGTTTGATTTGTTGTTTAAGCATGATTTTTAAGCATGAGAGTTGGTTATCAAACTTGGTTTGATGAAGGAAGCATGGAACTGATGATCTTTGAGAGTATGTGGTGGTAACTTGTGTTTTAAAGGCATGGTTTAACATTTGTACCTTGATGATGTTGCATGCTTTGAAAACAGTAGATGTGTTAATGATTTTTATATGATATATTGGCATAAATGATGAGATGTTACCGGATATAATTGGTCGACCAATAGGATATAAAGTGCACTCTAAACAATAAAATTCGTACGTGTCCACATGATTGGTTAAAGCATGTTCATTCTAGTTGCATATGCTATATGAGTTGATGTGCTAAATGCTCGCAATGTGACTAGTTTTTGATGCAAATATGTTAGAGTTGATGCTATAGACATGTCCACATGATTGGGTGATGATTTGTTGATGTTAAACATGAATTTGGGTCTGTTCTTGGGGCACTTCTGGTATGTGTATCGATACCCGGGCTTGCGAATCGATACGCATAAGCCAACCTTGTGCAAATTTGTACATGGGTATCGATATAGTTGGGAAGTGTATCGATACGGGTATGCCAAGTTTGAAGGGTGTATCGATACACGGGAGAGCGTATCGATACCTTTTTTCCGAGTTTGGTCACTGTCTCCCCGCGTACTGATACGTACCCTCGGCGTACCGATACGCGACCGTTAAAAACAATTATAAGCATCTTTAAAAGCTTTGGAATGCTACATTTTAGTCCCTAAATGTTGTGTGTGCAATTGAATGAGTTTGGATGATCCGTTTGACATGAAAATTGGCAGAGAAGCATGAAATGTGATTAATTGGATAATGGTAACCTTAAAATCTAAAAAGCCCTAGTAATTTGCAGAAATTACGTTTTGGTCCCTAAAAGCTTAAATTGTGCAATTAAACCCCTAAACGAATCCCGATCGCTGTGTCGTTTCTTCATATGCTCTTTGGTGATAACATAGGACTTAATTTACATCTAGAAAAGATAAAAAGAAAAAAGGTCGTCAATCAGAGTCGGCTTTAACGAGTTGGCTTCAGTTTTCCCCGTGTAATCACCTTAGTTCGGGTCAAACGTATAGACCGAGCTAAGGGGGTTACATAAGTTGTCTTTTCCATTGTTTAAAACAAAACATTTACAGCCAAATGGGTGAAAATATTTTAGGCTTTTTGGATTTTAAAATCTCATAAGGTGTTTTCTTTAAAATAGGCCTAATCATTATTCTATTAATAATATAACAAGCAGTATTATTGGCTTCCGCCCAAAAATACTTATGTAAGTTGTTTTCACAAAGCATAGTCCTAGCCATTTCTTCTAAAGTTCTATTTTTCCTCTCAACTATCCCATTTTGTTGAGGAGTTAGAGGAGCCGAAATGTAACACCCTAGTTTTGGGCCTAGATGTTTTAGACATCGGATCAGACCGGTCGAGTACGGTTCGAATCGCGTAAGGTGATTTAAGGAAATCAAGGATCGGGATAGGATAAAATTGTGATAAAAATTGCTAAAATCCTCTAAAAATATTTTTAAGAGGTTGGTCAAGTCAATTTTACAAAAAGGGTTTTGGAAAATGGACATTTTGAGTAGTGACCAAATTGTAAAGTTTCACAATTGGGAAAAATGTGATTTTTAAGGTGGAAGCCAAAATATTAGAATCTTTTGGGGGCTTAAAGTCAATTTGACATTTTCTTAATATGACATGTGTTTTAAAAGGGGTTTTTAAATAAATGATTTTATTTGTATTTATATTAAAATAATTAAAAGGTAGTTAAAGGATTTCAATTATGTAACTACCAAAATACCTCTCATTTTCAGCTAAACACAAATTCACTCATCTTTTTCTAGAATTCTCACTTCCAAAAACTCTCTCAACATTTCCTAAATCATTTTCAAGATCTCTCTCTTAGTTCTTCAAGATTTCACCAAGGAAAACTTATCATCCATTGAGAAAAGTAAGGATTGGAGGTAAATCTCGTTCTAAAACACAAGACATTTAAGCAACAATACGAACATGGTTTACAATCCACGACATAGAAGCATAACCATATTCAACGATGTATCATCACTCAACATGCTAAAACATCAACAAAATCAAACTAAAGAGTTTGGCACCAACTCCGTACAAGTATGGTACCCCCCATTGTCTAGGCATTATTACAAAGACTTAAACCATACTTGAGCTACTTGAGAACTCCGTAAAGCTCCTCCCTTGCCCACTTGCCTCCCGTAAATCTAACGATTTGCATGTTGAAAAAAGGAGAGCGTAAGCTTGGAAGCTCTAAAAACTCATCAATCATGCAGTTTTCAAAACACATTTCTTAAATGATAAGTAAACCATTTAAATGCACGAAAAGTAACACAACAACTACATGGTTTGCACATGCACAACCAAAACACGGTGGGACCACACATCACTGTTCAACTAGTAGTTTTTCGATGGGACCACACATCACCTTACTCTTCTACTAGTCACTACTGGTGGGACCACACATCACCGTAGTTACGACAACCATCACGTGAGGCTCGACACCAACAATGACTACACAACAACATCAACGAAAGTAAAGAAAATCCACAAACCACACATAATATATCAACAATTGATCATGCACCAACACTTAACAATCAAGGTAAAGTTAGCAAACTTACTCTTGGGTTTAGGTTATCCCTCTAGGCTCCACCCAAACCCCCAAGAATCCCTTTTTGAATTCAAAACATTTTCACTCGACGATGAAACTCAACGGGAAGCTGAAACACCAAACTCAAGTCTCCAAATTCCCTGGAATAGTGCCCGAAGCTTCTCCGATGGTTTCCCTTGATTCTAGTCAATCAAAAACAATACATTACTCAAATGAATCATCACCAAACACTGTCAAAACTACAAGCTACTACCACAAGCCAAAATCTTACAATTTCAAACCAAAACTAATACCATAAACCCCATTTTCGCACTCCTATCAAACCCAGCAGAAAACTACTAATTCCAACACCCAAAACACCTTCAAACACCTTCAAAACAATCTTATAATCTTTAGGGAGCTACTTGGAAATTATGCATTTTCCCTAATTTGGCCTGTGTTTTAAATGCTATTAAAAATTAAAAAGGATTTTTAATTTGATTAATAAAATGAAGTAGTTAAACGGTTAATGAAAAGTTTCCACAAACTTTTATTTTTCTCACTTTTGCATCAGCCAAACACCCTTCTTTTCTCTCAATTTTCTAGAAATCTTTTGCTCTCAAATCCTCTTTTGATTCCTATCATTATGCATTGATTTCTCTCATTTTCCTTCAATTTTCTTCAAGCAAAACCTGCCAAATTAGAGGAGAAGTAACGGTTGGAGCTAATTTTTGTGCTATCCCTGTAATCTAAGTTCTTTAATGAAATTCTAAAGATATTTGACTCTTTAATACTGATTTTGATTGAGGTTTTATTGTTAGAATACTAAACTCTTGAAATCTTGATGAAAAATTGGTTTAAAATGTGATCTTCGGACTTTAATTGATTTGGCTGTTTTGAGGTTGATTTTAAATGTGTTTTAAAAGGTTTTTGGTGTTGAAGTGGAGTCTTAGTCATGCCGATCCCGAAATCCTTGAGATCCTTAGTTTTCAAAGTGTTTTTGAGTGAGTTTTTGAGGTGTTCTTGGGGAATTCAAGTTGCTAGAGGTATAAGGTTGGTTTTAGGTCGATTTTGGATGTTGATTAATGCTTAGAATGTTTTGGATGAGTTGGGTAATGACTGGGCTGAGGTTTGAGGTCAATCGTTTGAGTTTTCGATTGTTTTAGAAAGGTGTTTTGCTGCTTTAGAGCAGGGCTGCGGGATTTCTTGTGTGTGCTGGGGTTTTGGATGCATTTTAATGCATTGAAATTCAGTTTTGATGTGTTGAAAATAGAGGATATCAATCTGGAAGTAAACGAAGTGGTTTTGGAGGTTTCGGAACATCGATAGTTGCGTTGGCAAGCGTGGTATTGCGAGTCGGTGAGTGGAATTTGATTTTCCAGTGTGGAAACGTATTAGAAAAGGTTTTGGGAACTTAATAAGAGCTTGAAATGCTTTATTAAGTTCGAAAGTAAGGAAATCGAAATTTCTCCCTCGGTTGTGCTAGTTGTGAGCCTTTGTTTGCACTTGATTTTAAATACATTTACCTACTGTTTTAAAGCATGTTTTTGAGGATATGAATTGTGTATGATGATTCCATGTGGTTTAAGGATGCACTAGATAAGTGGTACTTGTATGCATGTGTTGATGCATGAGGTTTTAAGCCTGATTTAATGCTTGTTGGTGGCATATAATGAATGCTTTGTAAAAACAGTGAGTTATGCATTTCTTATGGACTATATTGGCAAGTGATGTGGTTTAAAGTGTTTTATAAATGAAATCGGATATAGTTAGTCGGCTATAGGATTGAGTGCACTATAAACAAGTCACCTTGGATGTTGAGGGGTTGTGATTGTACCGAATACTCCATCCAAGTACCCTAACGATTGAGGATAGTTTAAGGTTGCAACGGTTGAGGGCAGCTCCTGGGTGCGAACCTTGTGTTTTGTTCCGTCTCTCGTTAGTGGATTATACACCTACCAATGAGTGGTGTTGAGGGGTTGTTATTGTACCGAATACTCCACCACGAGTGTCACAACGATGGAGGGTCGCTCTCGTGTGTGAACCTTGAGATGCCGATAAGGGGTATGAATGTTGTGGGACAACCCTTGGTAATCTCTGTATCCGATAATTTGTTTGTGAGATTGTTTTTATCACTTGTGAGCCAATATAATGGAATTGTATAACGTGTAAAATGTTGCTAATGCATGTTTTGAAATATGCATGTTTTGGTTTAAGCTTATCATAATGGTGTTTAAGCTTGGAAAGCTTGGAAAGTGAGTAGCAATTGTTTAATTGATGGTTTGGATTTGGATCATGTTGCATGATGTTTAAATCAGTGAGTTTGATGAAAAAGTGCATGGTTTATCTAGAAAGGCATGTTGGTTTTGAAAAGAGTAAAAAACGGTTTTGTGCATTGATGATGTTTGTGGTTTTAAGCAACCCTCACTAAGCTTGTATGCTTATGCTCTCTTTGTTTCATCAATGCAGATAATTAGACTTTTGGAGGCAGCTTGTTCAAGGAACTACACCAAGACATTTTGTTAAAAGTATGTTGTGCTTTTGAAACTAGCGTAATATGGGAAATGGGGGTGTCTGATGCTTTGAACGTTATTGAATTGTTGTTATCTGGTTTTGAGCTAGTTTATGATACAAATTTGGATTTGTAAATGGCCATTGAGTATGGGTTTATGCTTCCAATTGGTTTTTAGCCTTTTTGTGCTTTTGACATCTAGGGAGCATGCCTTTAGTATCATAGTTTTAGAAAATAATGCTTTGATGATGCTTGTGCTTCGTATATGTGACCTTTGATGTGTATACAAGTTCTATGTATGTTGAGGCATGTGTCTGGATGATTTCGGAGGGTGAAAACAGTTTAAAACCAGCTTTTCAGGAAGTTATAGGTCCAAACATTTCGGAACGCCTTTACCTATTTCAAAACTGTGTCCTGTAATGGCCTTGGTGTTTCAGAACGGTGAGGCACGTTCCGGAACATTTTTCTTCTGTGGACTTTTGTACCGAAACCTGTTTAGAGGGGTTTCGGAACGATCCCACGTTTCGGAATGGGTACTTATGTTTCAAAATGGCTGTATCAAAACAGGGGTATCCTTTTCCGGAACACCAGAGCGTTGGATGAGGAATTCGAATTATTCTGAGTTTCTACTTCATACATTCTGGTCCCTAAACCTTATTTAGGTGTAATTAATTGGCGAATATGTTGGTGTTTCAGAACGGTGAGGCACGTTCCGGAACATTTTTCTTCTGTGGACTTTTGTACCGAAACCTGTTTAGAGGGGTTTCAGAACGGTCTCGCGTTTCGGAATGGGTACTTATGTTTCAAAATGGCTGTATCAAAACAGGGATATCCTTTTCCGGAAGACCGGAGCGTTGGATGAGGAATTCGAATTGTTCTGAGTTTCTACTTCTTACATTATGGTCCCTAAACCTTATTTAGGTGTAATTAATTGGCGAACATGTTGATGTTTATCTGCTGCTTGTGTACGTACACATAGGAACTTAAGACGCATCTAGACAAGATAAAAAGAAAAAAAAAGGTTGTTTATTGCGGTAAACATTCTCGGTTTACTTAAATATTCTGTGTGTGATCCGTTCGGTTCGGTCTATCGGCCAGGCCGGGTTGAGGGGTTACATTTGGTGGTATCAGAGCCAGGTTACGAAAAGTTGGGATGATGGTAAGTTGTTGGTAAGCGAATTGCGATGTGGATATGTGGTTTGGTGGTATTTGCTTTGTCTGGTGAATGTTTAAGCTTGCTTATGATTGACCGTGTGATAGTAATGTTGAAAGTGATGAGTGAATGTGGATGTGAATTGTTCTATAATGTTGTCTGGACTGAATCTAGATATTTGAGTGATATGATGGTTGAAGTATGTATGATGTATGCCTTATGCTATGTCGGGGGGGGGGGGAAATTGGAACGCCCATTGCCTTATTACGTAGTGAAATGTTTTAAATTGGTTTTGAAAATCTTGGGATCCTTGTTAAGAGTAGGCCTAATTATTTGTTTGTTCTATATTCATGTTTAAATGTTAACTAGCACAATGGGACTGAGGCATGAGTTACGTTCTGGAGCGATAGCTCCTGTTGAGGGCAGCAAGGCCAGGAGAATGGGGTTCCACCTGGTTGAAACCTACCTCCTCCTCCGCCACCACCACCTGGGGGTGATGAGCATGGCTAACACGGATAGACTGGTCCGGTGTTGGGAGATTTGACGCCTCTGGTGCAGGCGATGACTGGGGCATTCTCGGCTGCTTTTGCCGGAGTGCACGTACAAGCTTCATCTGCTGGGCAAGTGGGATTGCCATTGGAGCAATTGAGGAGTTTATGAGGAGTAGAGTTTCGAGGATTATCTCCCGAGGCGTGGCTGGCCAGTATGATCTGGATATTGGATCAAATGGGGTGCAATGATGCACGAAAGTTGGGTTGCGTAGTATCATTGTTGCACGGTGATGTATATACGTGGTGGACGACTGCAAACACGGCCTTGGAGCCGGAATAGATGGATTGGACGTTTTTCCCGTCTTCTTTCAAGAGGAAGTACCTTGGAGTTAGGTACTTGGGCGACAAAAAGAGAGAATTTATATCTCTAGTTAAGGGAAGTATGACTGTAGCTGAGTACGAGGTCTAGTTCGTACGGTTAAGCTAGTATGCTCCGGAGTTAATGCCAAGTGATAAGCATCGATGCGACCGTTTTTGCTATGGCCTGGTGCAAGATGTGAAGACGTATATGCTTGCGATAGATTATACGGATTTTGATGTGCTCGTGACTCGAGCCAAAGATATAGAGTAGAGCTTGGGCCTGTCTTCGCATGGAGGTGGTTCTGTTTTAGGCAAGAGAGCTGTTGAAGCTGGACCTAGTGGGGTGTAGAACAAGAAGAACCAGGACCGTCGATATCAGCCTGCAGCTAGGCGTGGTAACTTCGGGCATGACCCTAGAGGGTTGAGCAGAACTCGTGCTGGACGTGTGGATCACGAGAGCATATGAGGAGGAATTGCCCTCGTGCGGCTCGTGAGGTGCAGGCTTCTGTGGCTGGAGCTAATTCATGTTGGAACTGTGGATCGGCTGACCATATGAGGAGTGAGTGTCCCCTGTTAGCGGGAGGTGGACAGGGTCGTGCACCAGCTGTTGCACAACAGAGAGGTCGTGGGTGCGGATGTGGCAACTTTTAGAGAAGAGAGGATGGCCAGAGGGGTGTGACCCATGTCGTTGCTATTCAACCATAAAGGGGTGGTCTGGCGAGGGTGTATGCACATCGCGAGGGAAGCAACGACACTGATGTGATCGCATGTACCTTCACTTTGCAATTCCTATCCTTGTTAGCCTTGATTGATTCTGAATCTACACATTCATACATCTTAAGGTAACATGAGCATTTGCTTGATATTCCTGTTGAGATGCTAGATGTAGGAATGCAAGTTACAAGTTCTTTTGGTGAGACTGTGGTTACAAGGAAATTGTATAGAAAGTGCCCGTTGTCTGTTTAAGGTCATGTATTTTTTGTTGATTTGATGGAAATACCTTTTTATGGCTTTGATGTGATTCTTGGGATGGACTGGTTGGTTGAACACCGAGTTGTGGTGGATTTTGATGTTAAGCGAGTCACCCTGAAGCTTGCGGATTATTACGAGGTAGTAATCGTAGGTGAGAACGTGAAGTTCTTGTCTAACGCAATTTCGGCTCTTGAAGCAAGTCGGATGATATAGTTGGGTTGCGAAGCTTTCTTAGCGTATTTTTGATGAACCCTGGCACGAAGGAAGTACGTGTGCAAGACATACGAACTGTATGTGAGTTTTCGGGTGTTTTTCCGGAAGAGTTGCCAGGGTTGCAACCCAACCGGAAGGCAATTGTTGTGGCCGATGCTTTGAGTAGAAAGGTGGTTGTTGAGCTGAGATATATGTTTGCTCGTTTGAGTATATCACGAGATGGTGGCTTGATAGCCGAGTTACAAGTGAAACCTTCTTTAATTCAGTTGATTAAGGAAAAGAAATTGTTGGATGATTCGTTGGTGCCTAATGTTCAGGATATAGTTGATGGTAAGGCTATGGATTTATGCTTTAATGATGATGGAGTGCTATGTTTCAAAAGTCGAGTAGTGGTGCCAGAAGATGTTGAGTTGAGGCGCACCATCTTAACTGAGCCCCATAGCAGTCCTTTTGCTATGCACCCTGGTAGTACTAAGATGTATCGAGGCTTGAAGGATGAGTACTACTGAGTGGGTATGAAAAAGGATGTGGCCGATTTTGTTAGCAAGTGTATGGTTTGTCAACGGGTGAAGGCTGAGCATTAGGTTCCTTCCGGTTTGTTACAACCTTTAAGGGTACCGGAGTGGAAATGGGAAAGGATTACAATGGATTTCGTATCGAGGTTACCTTTGTCACCATCGAAGAAGAACTCTATGTGGGTGATTGTGGATCGCCTTACGAAGTGTGCATATTTATTGGCTGTGCATACTACGTATACATTGGAGAAGTTGGCAGAGTTGTACATTGCTGAGATTGTGCGTTTGCACGGTGTGCCCAAGTCTATAGTGTCAGATAGAGATCCAAGGTTTACAGCAAGGTTTTGGGAATGTTTACATCAGGCGTTGGGTACGCGGTTGATTTTGAGCACTTCATATCATCCTCAGTCAGATGGGCAGTTGGAACGAGTTATCCATGTGCTTGAGGATATGTTGCGATGTTGTGTGATTGATTTCCAAGGCTCTTGGGTGAAGCATCTGCCGCTGGTTGAGTTTTCCTATAATAACAGCTTTCAGGGAAGTATTCAAATGGCACAGTATGAGGCCTTGTATGGGAGGAAGTGTAGAACGTCTCTGTGTTGGGTTGAGGCGGGGCAAAAGTTGCTTTTCCATGCCATATATGCTCAAGGGAACAACAGAGAAGGTGAAGCTCATTTGCGAGGGGTTGAAGGTTGCATCGGATCGCCAGAAGTCTTACGCGGATTTAAAGCGTAAAGAGGTTGAGTTCGCAGTTGGTGATCGTGTGTTCCTTAAGGTATCGCATTGGAAGAAGGTGACGAGGTTCAGACGTAAGGGAAAGCTTAGTCCGAGATTTATTGGACCCTATGAGATTGTAGAGCGAGTTGGTCCCGTGGCTTATCGATTGTGGTTGCCTCCCGAGCTGGAAAAGATCCATGATGTGTTTCATGTAACTAAGTTGCGGAGATATAGATCGAACCCTTCGCATGTGATATCGGTTGAGGAAATAAAGTTGAATCCAGATTTGTTCTATGATAAGAAACCGATGAGAATTTTGTATTCGAGTAGCAAAGTTCTTCGTGGCAAGACGATTGAGCTTGTGAAGGTGTTGTAGCGACACCGAGGAGTTGAGGAGGCCACGTGGGAAAGCAAGGCGGACATGCTAAGGCAATTTCCGCATCTTTTTCCTTCAGCTAAAGTTTTAAGGACGAAATTTCCTCAGTGGGGGAGAGTTGTAACGCCCCGATTTTGGACTTAGATGTTTTGGCGAGTCAGCTTAGACCAGTGGAACGGGTGACGGTTGTTCGAACCGTTTAAAAGGTGGTTTAGGGAGATCGGAGTTCGAGAAAGGATCAAAATGTGATAAAAATTTCTAAAATCCTCTAAAATGGTGTTTAAGAGGTTGGTCAAATCAATTTTACAAAACCTATTTACGAAAGTATACATTTTGGGTAGTGACCAAAATGTAAAGATTTGAAAGTTGAAAAATGGTTTTTCAAGAAGAATCAAAATCTTAGAATCTTTAGGGAGCTACTTGACAATAATGCATTTTCCCTAATTTGGCAAAATGGTTTTTAAATGCTATTAAAAATTAAAAGGCTTTTTAATTTTATTAATAAAAGGAAGTAGTTAAACGGTTAATGAAAAGTTTTCACGAGCTTTTATTTTTCTCACTTTTCCATAAGCCAAATACCCTTCTTTTCTCTCAATTTTCCAGAAATCTTTTGCTCTCAAATCCTCTTTTGATTCCAATCATTTCTCCTTTAATTTGTCTCATTTCCTTCAATTTTCTTCAAGCAAAACTTGCCAAATTAGAGGAGAAGCAAGGATTGGAGGTAATTTTCATGCTATCCCTCTAATATAAGTTATTTGATGAAATTCCAAAGATATTTGACTCTTTAATACTGATTTTGATTGAGGTTTTATTGTTAGAATACTAAACTCTTGAAATCTTGATGAAAAATTGGTTTAAAATGTGATTTTTGGACTTTAATTTATTTGGCTGTTTTGAGGTTGTTTCTAAAATGGTTTTAAAAGGTTTCTGGTGTTGAAGTGGAGTCTTAATCATGTAGATCCTGAAATCCTTGAGATCTTTAGTTTTCGAAGTGTTTTTGGGTGAGATTTTGAGGTGTTCTTGGGGAATTCAAGTTGCTGCAGGTATAAGGTTGATTTTAGGTTGTTCTTGGATGTTGATTAATGCTTAGAATATGTTGGATGAGTTGGGTAATGGTTGGGCTGATGTTTGAGGTCAATCGTTTGAGTTTTTGGTTGTTTCGGATGTGTGTTTTGTTGTTTTAGAGCAGTGCTGCGGGATTTCTTGTGCGTTCTGGGGTTTTGGATGCATTTTAATGCATTGAACCTCTTTTTTGATGTGTTGAAAATGGGCGATATCATTCCAGAAGCAAATGAAGTGTTTTTGGAGGTTTCAGAAGATCGATAGTTGCGTCGGCAAGCGTGGTATCGCGACTCGGTGAGTGGAATTTGGTTTTCCACCATGGAAACGTTTTAGAAAAGGTTTTGGGTACTTAATAAGAGCTTGAAACGCTTTATTAAGTTCGGAAGTATGTAAATCGGAATTTCACCCTCACTTGTGCTAGTTATGAGCCATTGGTTGCACTTGATTTTAAATGCAATTACCTATTATTTTAAAGCATGTTTTTGAGGATATGAATTGTGTATGATGGTGCCATGTGGTTTAAGGATGCACTAAAGTGGTCCTTGTATGCATGTGTTGATGCATGAGGTTTTAAGCATGGTTTAATGCTTGTTGATGGCATATCATGAATGCTTTGTAAAAACAGTGAGTTATACATGTGTTATGGACTATATTGGCAAGTGATATGGTTTAAACTGTTTTATAAATGAAATCGAATTTAGTTAGCCGGCTATAGGATTGAGTGCACTATAAACAAGTCGCCTTGGATGTTGAGGGGTTTTGATTGTATCGAATACTCCATCCAAATACCCTAACAATTGAGGATTGTTTAAGGTTGCAACAGTTGAGGGCAGCTCCCGAGTACGAACCTTGTGTTTTGTCCTGTCTCTCGTTAGTGGATTATACACCACCTATCGATGAGTGGTGTTAAGGGGTTTTGATTGTACCGAATATGCCACCACGAGTGTCACAACGATGGAGGGTCACTCTCGTGTGTGCACGAAAGCTGGGTTGCGTAGTATCGTTGTTGCACGATGATGCATATACGTGGTGGACGACTGCAACTGCGGCCTTGGAGCCGGAAGAGGTGGATTGGACGTTCTTCTGGTCTGCTTTCAAGAGGAAGTACCTTGGAGTTAGGTACTTGGACGACAAAAAGAGAGAATTTATGTCTCTAGTTTAAGGGAGTATGACTGTAGCTGAGTATGAGGTCCAGTTCGTACGGTTAAGCCAGTATGCTCCAGAGTTAATTCCAAGTGATAGGCATCGATGGGATCGTTTTTGCTACGGTCTGGTGCAGGATGTGAAGACGTATATGCTTGCGACAAATTATATGGATTTTGATGTGCTCGTGACTCGAGCCAAAGATATAGAGCAGAGCTCGGGCCTCTCTTCGCGTGTAGGTGGTTCTTTTTTGGGCAAGAGAGCTGCTGAAGTTGGCCCTAGTGGGGGCAGAACAAGAAGAACTAGGACCGTCGATATCAGCCTGCAGCTAGGCGTGGTAACTTCGGGCGTGTTGCACTGGTTCATGGCAACAGACAGAGGGTTGAACAGAACTCGTGCTAGACGTGTGGATCAGGGGAGCATATGAGGAGGGATTTCCCTCGTGCGGCTCGTGAAGTGCAAGCTCCTGTGGCTGGAGCTAATTCATGCTGGAAATGTGGATTGGCTGACCATATGAGGCGTGAGTGTCCCCTGTTAGCGGGAGGTGGACAGGGTCGTGCACCAGCTGTTGCACAGTAGAGAGGTCGTGGGTGCGGCCTTGGCAACTTTCAGAGGAGAGAGGATGGGCATAGGGGTGTGGCCCATGTCGTTGCTATTCAGCCAGAATGGGGTTGGTCCTGCGAGGGTGTATGCACATCGCGAAGGACGCAACGACACCGATGTGATCGCATGCACCTTCACTTTGCAATCCCTATCCTTGTTAGCCTAGATTGATTATGGATCTACGCATTGTATAGGAAGTGCTCGTTGTCTTTTCAAGGTCATGTATTTTATGTTGATTTGGTGGAACTACCTTTTTATGGCTTTGATGTGATTCTTTGGAAGGACTGGTTGGTTGAACACCGAGTTGTGGTGGATTTTGATGTTAAGCGAGTCACCCTGAAGCTTGGGGATGATTACGAGGTAGTAATCGTAGGTGAGAACGTGAAGTTTTTGTCTAACACAATTTCGGCTCATGAAGCAAGTCAGATGATGGAGTTGGGGTGCGAAGCTTTCTTAGCGTATATGATGAACCCTGGCACGAAGGAAGTACATGTGCAAGACTTACGAACTGTATGTGAGTTTTCGGGTGTTTTTCCAGAAGAGTTGCCAGGGTTGCCACCAAACCGGGAGGTTGAGTTTGGTATAGAGTTGTATGAGAATACGACTCTGGTGTCCATTATTCCTTACCGCATGGCACCTAAGGAGTTGAAGGCGGAACTTCAGGAGTTTCATGACCGAGTGTTCATAAGGCCAAGTATTTCGCCTTGGGGTGCGCCGATTTTGTTTGTGAAGAAGAAGTATGGTACCATGCGTATGTGCATTGATTATCGACAACTAAACAAGTTGACGATTTAGAACAAGTATCCTTTGCCGAGGATCGATGATTTGTTTGATCAGTTTTATGGGGCTTCAGTTTTTCAAAGATAGATTTGAGGTTTGCGTACTATCATCTTAAAGTTAAGGATGTAGATGTACCTAAGACATCTTTTCGGACGAGGTACGATCACTATGAGTTCTTGGTGATGCCGTCTGGTTTGACGAACGCACCAACTGCATTCATGGACATGATGAATAGGGTGTTCCATGAGTTTCAGGATCAATTTGTGGTGGTGTTTATCAATGATATTCTTATGTACTCGCGTACCGAGGAGGATCAGATAGACACTTGAGAATTGTGTTGCAGGTGTTGTTGGAGAATCAACTTTATGCTAAGCTGAGCAAGTGTGAGTTTTGGCTCAAGGAGGTGGTTTTTTTGGACATGTGGTGTCAGCCGAAGGTATCCGAGTTGACCCATACAAGGTTGAGGCGATGATGGGTTTGAAGATGCCTAAGTCAGTGACGGAAGTGCGTAGTTTCCTTGGGTTGGCAGGTTACTACCGAAGGTTTGTTGAAGGTTTTTCTAAGATTGCTACTCCTTTGACTAAGTTGTTACAAAAGAATGTTCGTTTTGAATGGACTGATGTTAGGTAGCAAGTTTCCAAAAGTTGAAGGAAGCTTTGACGCAAGCTCCTGTCTTGATTCAACCAGAGTCGGGTAAGGAGTGTGTGGTCTATAGTGATGCATCATACGTTGGTTTGGGTTGCATGTTGATGCAAGTTGGGAAGGTGGTTGCTTATGCGTCTAGACAGTTGAAGGTGTATGAGCGCAACTACCCTACACATGATCTTGAGCTCGTGGAAGTGGTTTTTGCTCTGAAGATTTGGATACATTACCTTTATGGTGAAAGGTGTGTACTTTATACTGACCACAAGAGTTTGAAGTACCTTATGTCTCAAAAAGAGTTGAGTATTAGGAAAGGGAGCTGGTTGGAGTTGCTTACGGATTACGATTTGGCCATTGAGTATCATCCTGGGAAGGCCAATTTTGTGGCTGATGCTTTGAGTAGAAAGGTGGTTGTTGAGCTGAGAGTTATGTTTGCTCGTTTGAGTATATCACGAGATGGTGGCTTGATAGCCGAGTTACAAGTGAAACCTTCTTTAATTCAGTTGATTAAGGAAAAGAAATTGTTGGATGATTCGTTGGTGCCTCATGTTCAGGATATAGCTGATGGTAAGGCTACATATTTCTGCTTTAATGATGATGGAGTGCTATGTTTCAAAAGTCGAGTAGTGGTGCCAGAAGATGTTGAGTTGAGGCGCACCATCTTGACTGAGGCCCATAGCAGTCCTTTTGCTATGCACCCTAGTAGTACTAAGATGTATCGAGGCTTGAAGGATGAGTACTACTGGGTGGGTTTGAAAAAGAATGTGGTCGATTTTGTTAGCAAGTGTATGGTTTGTCAACGGGTGAAGGCTGAGCA
The DNA here is from genome assembly GCA_030270665.1 of Hibiscus trionum. NCBI lineage: Eukaryota > Viridiplantae > Streptophyta > Magnoliopsida > Malvales > Malvaceae > Hibiscus > Hibiscus trionum. The sequence goes on from BSYR01000013.1 coordinate 16,553,576, forward strand.
TCAATTTCCTTCCGACTTGTTACAACCTTTGAGGGTACCGGAGTGGAAATAGGAATGGATTACGATGGATTTCGTATCGGGGTTACCTTTGTCACTATCGAAAAGGAACTCTATGTGGGTGATTGTGGATCACCTTACGAAGTGTGCAAATTTCTTGGCTGTGCATACTACGTATACGTTGGATAAGTTGGCAGAGTTGTACATTGCTGAGATTATGCGTTTGCACGGTGTGCCCAAGTCTATAGTGTCGGATAAAGATCTAAGGTTTACAACAAGGTTTTAGGAATGTTTACATTAGGCGTTGGATACGCGGTTGAATTTCAGCACTTCATATCATCCTTAGTCGGATGGGTAGTTGGAACGAGTTATCCAGGTGCTTGAGCATATGTTGTGATGCTGTGTGATTGATTTCTGAGGCTCTTAGGAGAAGCATCTGCCGCTCGTTGAGTTTTCCTATAATAACAACTTTTAGGGAAGTATTCAAATGGCACCGTATGAGGCCATGTATGGGAGGAAGTGTAGAACGCCTCTTTGTTGGGCTGAGGCGGGGCAAAAGTTGCTTTCCTTGCCAGATATGCTCAAGGGAACAACAGAGAAGGTGAAGCTCATTTGCGAGCAGTTGAAGGTTGCATCGGATCGCCAGAAGTCTAACGCGGATTTAAAGCGTAAAGAGGTTGAGTTCGCGGTTGGTGATCGTGTGTTCCTTAAGGTATGGCATTGGATGAAGGTGATGAGGTTCGAACGTAAGGGAAAGCCGTATCGAAACACAAAGGGTTGTTTCATTACACTTGTGCTGGGATATGCATTTTGGGAAACAAGGAGCTCGAAAATTCAATTTTAATCGAATCGAAATGTAACACCCCAATTTTGTCCCTGGAGGTTTTTGAGATGGTTTTGGGATCCGTTGGATCGAGATTAGAGATTCGGGTAAGTTTCGGGATGACTTCAGGGAAAACATGTTTTGGAAGGTGATAAAAATATGGAAAAATTATCTAAAATCCTTTTTAAATATATAAAAGGTTTTGGTGAAATCAATTTTGGAAAAAAAAAGTTTTGGAAATGTGATATTTTAGACTAGTGACCAAAATGTAAAGTTTGAAAATTGGTTTTAGTGATTGTTTTGTAAAGAGTCAAAACTTGAATCTTTAAGGAGCTTTTTGACCAATTGGTTAAATATGAGTTTTCCCTTAATGCTACTTATTTTAAATGTGTTTTAATTAAAGGATTTAAAAAGATTTAATTAAGGAAGATGATTATTTTCTAAAATCACAATTTGACGTAACTTTCATTCTCTCATATTTTCTCTCAAAATCCTTTCAGCCAAACAACTCTTTTTCATCAGAGATTTCTAGATAATGATCTTGTTTTCCTTAATCTTTGATTTCCTAAATGATTCTTCAATTAGATTTCTAAATATCTTATTAAATCTCATTGTTTTTCAAGAAAAAATAACCAATTAAGGGGAAACACAATCATTGGAGGTAAGGTTCATTCATATCCTCTAATGAAAGGTTCTTTATTGAAATTCCTAAGTTTTTGACTCTTTAAATGTTGTTTCTATTAAGGTTTTGTGATTTTATTGGAGGAAATGATGAAATCAAGATTTAATTGATGGATTTACATGATTTTCGGATTGAATCTATTTTTCTGGGTTTATGATTGATTTTAATCATGATTTTGAAGTTTAATAATGTTAAGATAAATGTTTTAACATTATAATCCCAAAACTATGTGAATCTCTAATTGTTTAGGTTGCTAGATTTGAGTTTTTGTGGAGTTGTGGTGATTTTATAAATTCTGGAGGTATAAGGATGATAATATATGGAAGTGTTAGGTTTTGGCTGGGTTAAGTTTGGAGGACAATCGGTGTTGTTTTTAGTTGTTTCGGATAGGCGATTGATAGTTTTTATCAAGGCAATGTTGTGGAATTGCTTGCTGGGATTTTGAATGCATCGAGATGCATTAATCCTTTGTTATTATGTAGTTAAAACAGGGGAGAACAATCCATTAGCAACCAATGAAGCTTTGGAGGCTTCATATATTTAGTTTCGCGTTGGCGAATCAAGTTTTCGCGTGTCAGTGAGTGAGAATGTGTATTTCAGCTTTGAAATGTTTTAAAGGTGGTTTTGGGGACTTATATTTAAGCTTGAAATGCTTGTCTAAGTTTGGAAGTAAGTATAAGTGGTTTTCTCTATCGGTCGTGCTATTATGAAATGGTTTATGCACTTGGTTTTGATTATATTATACATATTGTTTATGCATCTTTTTAAGTATGTGATATACTATTTGTAATCATGAGATGATGATGGATGCACGTGGTAAGTGATCCATGTAAGTATGTGTTTTATACTAGTGTTTAAAGCATGGTTTGATGCTTTGGAAAATGATTTTATGTTGATGCGTATGAAAACAATGAGGTATGTGGTTATATTGAATTATATTAGCAAGTGATGTGGTTTTAAAAATGCTATCGGATATAGTTAGACAACTATAGGACTGAGTGCACTATAAACAAATCACCTTAGATGTTGAAGGGTTTATATGGTGTACCGAATACTTCATCCAAGTACCCTAACGATCGAGGAAGTGTAGTGTTCCGTCTCTCATTAGTGGGGTTATACATCTACCGATGAGTGGTGTTGAGGGGTTTATACGGTGAACCGAATACTCCACCACGAGTGTCACAATGATTGAGGGGTTTATATTGTGTACCGAATACTCCCGTGTGTAAACCTTAAGATGCCGGTGAGAGTGCATGAAGTGTTGGGACAACCCTTGTGAATCCGTGTATTCGATGTTGTGTTTTGGAAATGGAACTTGGTTAATTATCACTTGTAAGCCAATATAATTGTTGATGTATTATGTGATGTATAATGAGATTTATACATGTTTACTCTTTAAGCTTTGCATATGGTATGATATGCATGGAAAGGCTTAAATTGAGGCTAACAATGTGAGTTGTTGTGGTTTTATAATACATGTTGCATATGGTTTAATATGATGGTTTTTGAATGGATTAAGCACATGGTTTAAAAGGCAATGATGTTTCAAATGATGATTTGAAGTGATTGAAATAAGATTTCAATGTGGTTTGGAAAATGGTTTTAAAATGCATTGATGTTGTTTTGTTTTTTATCACTCCTCACTAAGCCTTGTGTGCTTACGCTCTCTTTGTCCATCAATGCAAAGAATTAGAGCTTGGAAGGCAGCGGGAAGCAAGGGATCAAGAAAGACTTTGCTACTTGAACGTATGTTTTCGTATTAGACTATAAGTAATAAGGGCGATGGGGAAACTGTTGTGTTTTTGGGAGATATTGTGAACTCCCTGTTTGTGCAAGTTTTAATTGCCTATTTGGACTTGTAAATGGCCTTTACTTACAGGTATTTGGTTTGATTAGTGTTTTGGTGTTCAAATGGACATTTTGCATAGAAACCATGCCTATAGTTTAGAATGAGTTTAAGCATTCTTTGGTGATTATTGTCTTTGGATATATGTTCTAAGTGATTGATTATATCTTGGTAACATGCTGGAATGGTTTCGAATGAGTTTAAGCATGAAAAACCAGCTTTGGGGGCATTTCAGGCCCATGTGTATCGAAATGGTCGAAGGTGTATCGATATGGATGTGTATTTTTCGACCTCGTATCGATACGAGTGAAGGTGTATCGATACACCCCTTGGTTAAAATGGTTCTGGAAAATCTCGTTTCGATACGCTATTGGGACTGTATCGATACACCCTCGTGTATCGATATACTATGGAGCCGTTTCGAAACGCCTAGTAGGTAAGTTGGTTATTTAGGTTGTTAAATGTTTCTAATTTCTTTCGTTATGGTCCCTAAAGGTTATGCAATCAATTGAATAAGTTCAAATAGTCGGTTTGTGTTGAAATTTGACATGTGAGTACGAAACCTAATTAATTAAATATTGGTGACCTCAATTTCACAATGAGTCCCTATACTTTGTAAAAATTACATTTTGGTCCACTGAACATGTATGTTGTCAAATGAATGCTTAATCGATGTCTAATTGAGTTAAAGCTTCTTCCGCTATGAGTTCAAATCACATAGGATGATATTGTGCATCTAGATAAGATAAAAAGGAAAAAATAGGTCGTTTAATGAGGTAAACCTTCCTGGTTTACTTCATTATTCCTTGTGCGACTCGCTCGGTGCGGTCGGGCGTCTAGATTGGGTCGAGGGGGTTATAAGAAATGCATGTATATGACATATGAACTACATGTATGGACTAAAATAGATACATACTCCCCCTAGCAACAAGCATAGATGCATAAAGGAGCAAAATCACAAGATAATGGTAATCAATCAAATTCAAGAAAATTTTAACACCAAAAAGGCTCTAAGGCTCAAGAAATACTAGTCAAACCTAACTCTCTCCTAAGAGACCAAAAAAAACTCTTTATCTAATGGTTTGGTAAAAATGTCCACTAATTGGTTCAAGGTGTCTACATACTCTAGAATTACATCATATTTCAAGACATGATCTCTAATGAAATGATGTCTAATTTCTATGTGCTTGGTTCTAGAATGTTGGATGAGATTCTTAGTGAGACAAATTACACCAGTGTTGTCACACTTAAGGGGTATGGTACCTACATCAGTTCCATAGTCTAAAAGTTGTTGCTTCACACAACAACTTTCGGCGGATATGTATTTCGCTTTGGTAGTAAAGAGTGCTACACTATTTTGTTTCTTAGAGAGCCAACATATAAGCAAACTACCTAAGAATTGACAAGTGCCGAAGGTACTCTTTCTATCTATCTTACAACCTCCATAATATGCATCTGAGTAAGCATGTAAATCAAAAAAGGAATTTCTAGGATACCAAAGGCCTAAGCAAGGTGTGTCTCTAAGGCATCTAAAAATTCTCTTAACAACTATAAGGTGTGATTCTCTAGGACTAGATTGAAATCTAGCACACAAGCAAACACTAAACATAATTTCGGGTCTATTGCGGTAAGAAAAAGCAAAGAGCCAATCATAGATCGATAAAGTTTAAGATCAACACACTTACCTCCTTCATCTTTGTCAAGCTTTGTAGAAGAGCTCATTGGTGTGGCTTGAGGTTTCACATTCTTCAAGCCAAACTTCTTGAGCATGTCGTTGATGAACTTAGCTTGATTGATGAAGATGTCGTCCTTCCTTTGTTTAATTTAGAGTCTCAAACAGTATGAGAGCTCCCTCATCACGCTCATCTCAAATTTACCTTGCATCAACTTAGAAGAATCTTGGCAAAACATTTCGCTAGTAGAACCGAAAATTATATCATCAACATAGATTTGGACTACTAATATGTATTTTCCATTTTTTAATAAAGAGTGTAGTATCCACCGTTCCTTTGTTAAAACATTTTTCAATTAGAAAACTAGATAACCTTTCATACCAAGCTCTAGTACCTTGTTTCAAACCATATAAAGCCTTTGAAAGTTTGAAAACATGGTATGGGTATTTTAGATCCTCAAAACCGAGTGGTTGTTCTACATACATTTATTCATTAATAAAACCATTTAAAAATTTACTTTTAACATCCATTTCAAAATGCTTGAATTCATGATAACATGCAAATGCAAGAAGCATCCTAATAGCTTCCATCCTAGCTACGGGTGCATATGTTTCATCAAAATCGATTCCCTCTTCTTGAGTATAACCTTGAGCAACAAGTCTAGCCTTGTTCCTCACTATGTTACCACTCCCATCTAGTTTATTTCTAAAAACTCATTTAGTTCCTATAGTAGACTTATTACTAGGCCTGTCAACTAATGTCCAAACTTGACTTCTCTCAAATTGATTTAGTTCCTCTTGCATGGACAATATCCAAAAGTCATCCTTTAATGCTTCTTTGATATTTTTAGGCTCAATGCATGAAATAAATGCAACATTGCTAGCAATTCTAATAGAAGATCTAGTGGTTACCCCTTTGGATGGATCACCCAAAATCTCACCACCTTTGACATAGTTGAACTCCCTTCGGTAGGTGACCTCCTTTTCCTTTAGAGACATGTCCTTCAATGCTCTTAGAGGTGGATCTTGTGCTTCTTCTTCTTTGGTTAGAGCCTCATCCAACTTTGATGTTTCCCCACCATCATTGGCTTCAAAAATCCCTACATCATCATCATCACAAGAATCCTTCCTCGGAAGGAGGTTATCATAAAAAACCACATCTATAGATTCTTCAACAACTAAAGTTCTTTTATTAAATACTCGATAGACTTTAGAGTTTAAAGAGTACCCTATGAAAATTGCTTCATCACTTATTGCATCAAATTTACCTAAATTGTCTTTTCCATTATTCAGAACAAAACACTTGCACCCAAATGGATGAAAATAGCTAATGCTAGGCTTCTTGGATTTTAAAATCTCATAAGGAGTTTTCTTTAAAATTATCCTAATCATTACTCGATTTATAATATAGCAAGCCGTATTTATGTCTTTCGCCCAAAAATAATTAGGTAAATTGTTTTCACAAAGCATGGTTCTAGTCATTTCTTCTAAAGTTTGGTTTTTCCTCTCAACTACTCCATTTTGTTGAGGAGTGCAAGGAGCGGAAAAATTATGGCTTATACCATTTGAGTTACAAAAAATCTCAAAACCTAGATTTTGAAATTCAGTACCATGGTCACTTCTAATATGAGAAATTAATTGAACAAGATCATTTTGAGTAATTTTTGAAAATGTGATGAACTTTTCTAAAGCTTTATCCTTGGTACTTAAAAATAGAACCCATCTGTATCTAGAGTAATCATCAACTAAAAAGAATGCATATGATTTTCCGCCCAAGCTCATTGTCCTAATAGGGCCAAAAAGATCCATGTGGATCAATTGTAAAACTCTACTAGTTGAAACGTCATTAATATGTTTAAAAGAAGTTCTTTTATGTTTTCCTTTTACACATGCATCACAAGTTTTGTCAAGAGAAAACTTTATTATAGGCAAACCTCTAACTAGATCTTTTGAAACCAATTTTTCTAAAACACTATGCCCTAGTTTTCTATACCATAGCCATGACTCATGTTCATCTCTTGCAACAAAACATGCATTTGAAATGTGTATGTCATCTAAATGCACCATATAAATATTTCATATGAGATGACCAATGAGCACTATTTGATTTGTTTCAATGTTCAAAATTTTGCAACCATTTAAATAAAAAAGAACATTAAAACTTTTATCGCACAATTGACTAATGCTCAATAAATTATATTGTAATATCCTTATACCAGGATTAGAAGATAAACCAAGTAAGGTGGTGTTACTAAATAAACATACCAAGAAAAATAAAGAAGTTTTAATATTTCTCAACCAATTAGGAAATTGGTAATCAGAGTAATTTAAAACTTTCTTAGACAAGACCGATGGATACTTATCACCCAACTCAATTATAAATATAAGATGAGAAAACACATCAGCACCCAAAGCCAAGAACATTCTCAAGTGTGACATAACTAACAATCAATCACCTAGTTCGTGGCCAAGCAATATTAATTATTTTATTTATGAACATTTATCAGACAATAACATGATTAACCCTATAACAAGCCCAGGGTCTAACAATTTTATCGGATGTCAATTAACACCAATTAATCAAAGTTAACAAAATATCCAAACATGGATACTAACCGCTCATGTCAACATAGCAACAACCTTGTTAATCAAGCATGCTACCTCTTTTATCAACAAATTTACCTAATCTAGCTATGAGAATTGAATTCACATTTCAAAATGAGTATAACCGATTCGCTCACCAAAACATTCAATCACGTTGACATTTTGATGACACTGCAATAATATTTACCAGTCTAATACGCCTAACACTGAGTAGATTTACCAATTGTTTAGGAACTAAACCCTTAACTTAAACCTAAATGAATTTCATAACTTTGTTTGTACTAATCTCCCGGTTGTATTTTTACTTTTCAATACAATGACATTACAACAATTATCACCCAAGCTAAAAGATATAATCTGTTTATTCATTTAGTATACCATGCCTACTAGTCGACAATGTTAACTGATTTTTCGAACATAAGACCTCACATAAAAATAATCAATTGAGCAATAAAACAAACAAGCTACTATACTACTCATAAACATGCAATCCAAAAGAATAAATACATAGAGGCCCGATACAACAAGATTGCTCCTTGAAGCTTAAATTAGATACATACATAAATAAAAACTCACTAATGCATGATGCCATCAATTATCAGCCAAGTGACTAATGTGCTTCTCAACGCTTCGAAACACGATCTGCCACGATAGGCTCTTGTAAAGATTGTTATCCTGAAAAGTAACAAAAGAGTAGAGTAAGCTCATGCCTAGTGAGGTAGAATTTGGATCTTATTCAATTGTTTTTTTTATCAGCAAATGTATGATTTTATTTATTAAGTATAAATGCACACAGCGTGACAGATCCTACGCCTCGTTAAAAACCTCCCTAGTGGAGGAAAAGAGCACGATAAGATCCATCAAAGAACATAGAAAAAACCAGGCCTATCATAAACAAGCCACAAAAAGTGAACATCGATCCACGCCTTCATTCGCTAGTACATCAGCAAAACCATTTGCCTCCCTAGGCACATGACAAAACTGTATCTCATACGAGACCTGACAAGCCTGATCGATCATTGTAAATACCTCCCACAATCGCCAAGGATGTTTCGCCGAACGTGTAGCCCAAATCAAAGTGACTTGCGAATCTGACTCTATAATCACACAACTTTCACGCCACTCTCTGTCCATAACCAAACTCAACGCAAATGCTATCGCCTGCACTTCAGCTTCATTTGAGTCCATCACACCTAACGGTCCCGAAAACAATCCCAAAATCTTGCTCCCCCCGTCACGCATCACTCCACCAAACCCCGCAGGACCCGGTTTACCCCGTGCCGAACCATCAGTATTAAATTTTAAAACACCCTGCATTGGCGGCTGCCAACATACCCCTGCCCTCACCTTCCGCGATGAATGACTAACTACAAACGCAGACGGACATGACCACCAAACCAATTCGTACAACAACTCACCCTCGGCATCAACCTTAATCCAGTAAAAAGACCGCAGCTTAACCAAAAAGCACAACTCATCCATCGACATACATTTACTACGAAAGATGAACACGTTTCTAGCTAACCATAATGACCACAACAAAGCACTAACACTCGCCACCCACCATTTTCTCATACAACCAGTAAAAGAACAATGAAAGTTTACAACAAAAAAATCGTCGAAACTCACCGGGAACGATATCGCTACACCCCATCAATGTCGCAACCACTCCCAAACTTTCCACACACACGGGCATTCATAGAAAAGATGTGCGATACATTCCTCCGATGATACACACCATGGACATCTTCCTTGCTCGTCGCACAATGGCACCCCCCGTGCTCTCCAGAAATCTACCATGGGCAACCTTCGTAACCATATAAACCAAAGAAACGCCTGGACTTTAGGCGGGACCAGCACTTGCCAAGCAAAACAGTCGCCAATAGCATCATCGCCAACCTTATCATACATCAACAATTCCGACAATGCACTAACTGAGAATTCCCCATGTGTGTCCGGTCTCCAAATTAGAGTATCAAGGCGAAATTCCCATAAGCGAACCTCGCTAACCAAGTCACATAACTCCCGCAACTACTCAAGTTCGAACACCCTCAAGTGACGCCTAAAGAACCTTTCCCATTGCCGATGCTCGAAATATGCACCCTCCGAATAATCACTAACCCATGCTAGCTTATTTATCGCCAATGAAAACAGTCTCGGAAACGTATCTTTCAAAGGTTGCTGCGTTATCCACGGATCAAACCAAAACAGTGTTGTCCGCCCATTGCCTATTTTCCATTGAAAACCCAACATCCCCAAGTGTTTATCAATTATCACGGAACAAGAATTGACCACGATCTGTCGCCACACAATCGACATAGTTGACAGCTTCTCCGTGTTAAACCGCCACCACTGAGTATGTTCACCATACTTAGCTACAATTAACCGTCTCCACAGCGAATCGCGATCACGAGCATATCGCCAAACCCACTTAGATAATAATGCCATATTTTCACCTATAAATCTGCCACTCCCAGGCCTCCCAAATGCCACAGTCTGTACACAACCTCCCACCCTACCCTACTCATCCTCCGTTCAAGGCCAACGCCTCCCCAAAGGAATGCTCTACGTATCTGATCCAATTGCGCAATCACCCCCTTTGGAACCACAAACAAGCCAATGTAAAAAATAGGCAAAGATGAAAGTACTGAATTTACCAAAATAATTCAGGCAGCAAAAGACAATGAAGTTCGCTTCCACCCGGCTAGCTTGCGTCGGAAGTTAGCGATGACTGGTTCCCACATCGATAACAGCCTCGGATTAGCCCCTACAGGAAACCCAAGGTAAATTAACGGCAGCATACCTTGTCGACATCCCAGCACTTCGGCCAAAACTCCTCCCAAATCCTCTTCCACGCCAATTGTGTATAGCGAACTCTTAGAAAAATTAATCCTTAATCTAGAGCATACTTGAAAACAGTGTAAAATACGCTTGATATTACGTGCAACTTCCAATGAAGTCTCGAAAAATAGGATTGTATCATCAGCAAACCGTAGGTGGGTTAGAAACACATCCGACACCACCTCGACCCCCCGAATTAATCCCTATGACTCTGTTTTACCCATCATCAAATGTAACGCCTCCGCAACCACAACGAACAGTAAAGGCGATAAGGGACAGCCTTGGCGCAAACCACGACCCATCCTGAATTCCTTAGTCGCACTTCCATTCAGTAATACCGATAGGCGGGCAGAACTGATGCATTCCCTAACCCAAGCTCGCCAAGTCACACAAAATCCCATCCGAGTTAATACTGAGTCTAAAAAATACCAACTTACACAGTCGTAGGCTTTAGCGAAGTCCAGTTTCAAAAGAAAACCACCAACGCCTCTTTGCTAAGCGAATGGACAACCTTAGTAGCCAATAAGACCACGTCCACTAACTGTCGCCCTTTAATGAACGCTGATTGTGTGTCGCTAATTAAATCACCCAGCACTGATTGTAGCCGATTCACTAAACATTTTGCCAACAATTTATACATCGAATTGACCAAACATATTGGACGATACTCACCTAATGATTGAGGAGCTGACACCTTAGGTAACAGCACGATGAAAGCACAATTCACACCTTTTGGCAACAAACCACTAGCGTGGAAACTCACAAAGAATCTGATAACGTCACCACTCACCACCTCCCAACCTTTCTTGTAGAAATCTAATGTGAATCAAATGTGTAAATGGCGCGATCAAATTTTTCCTATCAATGTCAGATAACTGTCGAAATCCACCCTCAAAATGTCACTCGCTCTCCCGAACATCACAAGCGAAATGATTTGTGAATTCAGCAAACACGAAACTACGCATCTTCGACGGCGATGTAGTCCACTGTCCATTAATCAAAAAACCTGGGATATAGTTTCTAGCTGCACACAATTTTGCCGATCTGTGGAAATAAGCAGTGTTGCGATCTCCCAAACGTAGCCATGTAGCTCTCGATTTCTATCGCCACATAGATTCCTTGTTGCGCATAGCCCTCCATAATGCCTGCATCCACTGTCGTCTCTCATTCTCCATCCCCTCGACATCCCCATTCTCACCAACGGACTCGTCCGCCTTAACAATCCTATGTTGCATATCAGCTATAATTTTGTTCACATCACCGAAACTATCTCTGTTCCGCCGTTTCAAAAACGTTTTTAAGTGTCGCAATTTCACCATGATATTACCATTACCGACGCCCATACCTGTCAAACGACACCATTCTTCAGCTATCTGTCGTAGATTATAACGTCCATCCATCCAGCAATTAAAGAACTTAAATGGTCGAGGCCCCCAATCACAATCATCGCATTTCAGAATTAGCGGAGTATGATCAGATACACCCCTCGCCAAAGCTTCCTGTTGTATAGAACTAAAACCATCCAACCAAGCTGAAGATATCAGAAAACGGTCTATTCTACTGCATCGATTCCCTGGACCAAACCAAGTAAAACGTTTGCCCAACAACGACAAATCCACTAGTCCCGCGCTATGCACAAAATCCCCAAACGCTTCCATTTCTGCACCCCTATTCGACACCCCTATTCGATCCGAATTGTGTAAGATAGCATTGAAATCGCATGTGATGCACCACGGCCCCTCAAAACCACTCATCCGAGCTAAATACGACGCCCAAACTACGCTCTATCCAGCTACATCCGATGGGGCATACAATGCAACAATGCAGCAGACCACGTCCTCGTGTTGCCACCTCCCCTGAATCACAATGTAATTACGCTCAACCTCAACATTTTCCATACAGAAACGCTTACCTTCCCATACAGCCAAAATTCCGCCCGAAGCACCGATTGATGGTGAAAACACCATCTCAAAACTATTGGAACACCACATATTAGCAACCCACAACAACGGTATCTCCTCAAGCTTTGTCTCCTGTAACAACGCCATATCTATACTATTTTTCCGTATCACCTCGCGAACATTACGTCGCTTTGCGCTACCGCCCAAACCCCTGACGTTCCACAATAGAAGTTTCATCAGTCAGAAACCTCGACAATCCCCGGTGATAATCCGAGAAATGTCTCTTATGATATCTTCCTCTCGTCCACTTGATTTAACTCCAATAAGGGAACCTAATTTTACCGTTGCTGCTGCCTCACTAGCTATATCTCGTGTCACTGTATAACCACTTTCGTTTACCCCTTCCCCGTTCGTTTTAATCTCGCCTTTCTTCGTTCGACCACCACCTACCTTGTTGCCCTTCTTCGCGTGAGACTCACGACCACCACCGTTAGAATGCTCACTTCCAATTACCTTCCTAATTTTGCAATATGCATGTCCCACACGGAACAATTATGTTTTGCCAAGACCCGATTGTGATGTGATCGTGTGTAGGATAGGATAAGAACTCTGCTCCTCTTGCAAGTTATCTATTGTAGGCAATAAAGCTCCCGGTCCCACTTCATCCATAGGATTTGAATTAACAATCCCAGCTATAGATAAACTCTCACAACTTGGGATATTTTCAACCACCTCTAGAGTCCTACTCCCACCGTCCTTCTCACCTATCGGATTACCAACAGTCACCGGTGCTAGCAGCTGCTGTACCGGCAACCGATCCTCCATATGATCAAAATTCACACCATGTTCAATGTCTGCCGATCGGGTCCTTGTCCCTTGAGGACCATCCCATGCGTTATTCACCATCCAATTCACTTGATCTTCTCCATGATAGCCTTGAAGCCTCGCCCCAACCATCCTCCTATCGGATTTATTGTCAGCCTCCTTCCCATCGCCCCCATCGTTGTCAACTTCAGAGCCCCGTGCAGAACTCTCCCCTTCCTCTGACGTCTCACATTCGAAGCAATCACATTCTACCTCCGGACCTTTGCCATCCAATTCCAATACCCGGACAGAGTATACCTCTACATCTACCTTAACTCTAATTCGTTCCTCTATGCGATCGAACGAGGTTGTCTCCACCATGATTTTGCCACAATTAAACGACGTGGGCGTTTCCGTGTCATCATCTATACAAATTAACGATCCCCACAGATGAGCGATGTTCATAAAAGTTTGCTTGTGCCAGAGGTGTATCGGCAAACCCACTATAGATAGCCATACGCGACACGACTCAACTGTGATCGATGGCGACCAAGCCTCCACCCTAGCAAAACATTCCTTAACGCAATCCAGGTTCATCACCCGTTCCCGAACATTCGCCGATGTACACATCAATAAAATCATGGATCCCGACAATCTCATGATTGAAAATCCCTCTTGTTTTTCTACCTCCAACCTCTCTGCCAGGGCCTTTATGCTACAAGGGTTCAAACACCACCCAACCGCACACCACTGGAGAACCGCCCACTTGTCCTCGTCCACGATGCCCGTGATCACTCTGCAATTATCACTCACCTCTTCCCTCACCGGCATTGTTGACGCTCGTGTATCCTTTGTTCGATCGGACTCCAACTCCCCACGTTGCTCCCTACTTGCCCAACGCTACCTTTCCTCTTGATCAATTCCGTTCGTCCCTTCCATGCCATAGCAACTCTCAGGCGAGCACCATATATCCATTTGTCGCGTAATCTCTCGATCACCCGGTTGGCATCCTCTTGTGATGCCATCTGAACAAAACCAAATCTCTATCTGTCACGAGCCATTCGATTGGGGATTAAGACATCTTTGACAATCCCATGTCTATCGAATACCTGCCATAGACCTTTCCAATGGATTGTCCGAGAAAGTCCTCCCACATATAGAGTCCATACCCGTTGTGCAACCTGATCGCTGTCAGTAGAACGCTGTCCCGGTTGGCTATCCCTATTTTTGCACGTTGCTCGCCGGCTATTTGGTGTTCCGCTGCCTGTTCCCGCGCTAGGCGTTTCCACAATCCCGTGGAGAGCGTTTGGATCTTATTCAATTGTTATAATCAAACTAGCTTATTCGCTCTAAAGTCATATATTATCAAAACTTAAACAAACCTCGAAGTGGTTAAAATATCACATTTCCATTTTTCTCATGTTTCTATTAATTCCTACAAGCATTATAACATTGATTAATTATTTCATTTGGCATGTAGGGATGATTTCTAACAAGCACCTAACAACGTTTTATTTACAAGATTCGTTCGCGCAAACCATTAATTATAAAAAAACAACTTAAGGATTTATTAAAGCACAAGGCATAATGTTACGGATTTACAAGGGTGTAACCCCCCCTTAGCCCGGCCTAGACGATTAACCCGAACTACAAAGATTACACAGGGAAAACCAAAGTCAAAACGAAGGTCAACCTTGATTCACGACCCTTTTTTTCTTTTTAATCTTGTCTAGATACACGTTAACCCTAAGTGAGTACTCACGAAACATGATTGAGAAAGGCACAGCGATCGGATATCATATAGGGACTCAATTGCACTTCACACAAGTTTAGGGACCAAATTGTATTTTCTATAAATTAGAGGGACTTCAATTGTTATAAGGTTACCATTATGAAATTAGTCATGTTACATGCTTCTCTGCCAAATTTCAACTTAAAAATACATCTCAAGCTCAAGCAATTGCAATCTCAACATTTAGGACCAAATTGCAAAGCGTGCAAACATCAAAACAATTCAAATCTATGTCCAACGGTCACCCGTTTCGGATCACTCACCTGCCGTATCGAAACGCTGAATCGAAACAACGTTGACCATTTCGATACGCGGGTGCGTTCTGAGACCAGTTCCGAAACATGGCATTCCAGTAGCCAAATCGTGCAGAAACAGCCTCCATTGTTTCGAAACACGAAGGCCATTACAGTCCCCCGTTCCGAAACGCTAGAGGGTGTTTCGATATGGTTTACCCAGAAACAGCAGCAAATGCTGGTTTTTCACTCAAAAACCTACTCAAACATATCCCAACGACTCTCTAATCATACCAACAAGTCATCAAACATATAAGGAACATATTTGGAACACTCAAACACAATCATAGCAACAAACACAAAATCCCATTAGTCTAGAGGCATGCTTCATAATATCAAAATCCAAATCGGCAATCCAACCTCAAAACAAGCAGTTAAGGCCATTTACAATCCAAACAAGCCAAAACAAACATGCCACAACCTTAGGGAGTTTAACACATCTCCCAAATACAATTCTTGGTTTCCCATTGCCAATCTATCAAAGCTAAAGTGTATGAAAACTTCACCATACATGAGCTTGGGTTTCCTTGGATGAACTTAACTTCCTTGATGCCTAGAAACACCTCAATTATCTACATTATTGGTAAAAGAGAGAGCGTAAGCACAAATGCTTAGTGAGGCATTCTCTAAAGAGAACCAACCCAATAATGCACAACTTGAAAACACTTTCATTAAAAGCTTTTAAACCACATGCTCATTTCTATCTCTTGCTTGGAAATCTTTCAAAGCAATTTTCATTGAAACCACATGTACCTTCATTCTATCTCATGCATTTAAACCAATGCAAAACTCATGGCAAGGCCAAAAACATGCTTATACTCTAAAGCATTTCATAAACAAACCACATATGCGTTTCTCATAGCATAAACCATTACATCAAGGTACATGTGAAACAAAAACCATAACATGTTTTATATTGGCATTTCCAATCTATTCATTACTCGGATATGCGGACATCTCACTAGACACTTCCGGTGGCATCTCTCATCACTGTACTCACTCGTCTAGCAACATAGTTTCCGGTGGAATCTCTCATCACCGTACTCACATGGCGAAATCTCTCATCGCCACAAAGCTTGGGTATTTCACCAAGTCCTACACGATGGAATGCCCATCATCGGTTCTCTCCCTTTGGCTTAACCAAAGAGCACGTACGAATTTTTAGTTTATAGTGCACTCTCATCATATTGATCGATCAATTATATCCGGTAAGTATCTCAACGTCTATGCCAATATATTATGTCAAATCATCATCTCACCTACTATTTTTCATGCAGTAAAGCTCAACATTCTCATCTCATTTCAAACTCATAACATTTGCCATACTTTAACATAAAAGCTCAAATCTCAAATATGCAACATGTTACTTTATAAAATCATTTCAAGCATCATCTCATGCTATAATTCATGTATAAAAACAGTAGGAATTTATCAATCTAAAACCATGAGCATGCAAAAGCATTTAAGGGGCAATCACCACATTCTAGAGAGCAACCTATCCAATACTTACTTCTGCACTTAAGAAGGTGTTTCAAACCTTTCCTAAATCCCCAAACCTTGATTCTTTGTCCCTCAAAGACTTCTAAAACCATACGCACTCACCGATTACGTTTTGCTTGCTTGCCGAAACGCTATCTACGCTTCTGGATCAACTCCAAAGGTGTCTGAAGATGTCTCCCCTGTTTTAAACACATAAGAGCAGAGGATTAATGCATCATCATGCATTGAAATTATCAGCCACACACCTAAACTCGCTGCTCTACACATTATCCACATTTCGGTTACCAAACACTACCGAAATCACCTCCAAACTCTTCCAAAATCAAACCCAGCTAAGATCCATCACTTCTAATCATTTCTAAACATCAATTAACATCAAAAACTAACAAAACCACATCCTTATACCTCCAGCTATAGCAGAACACCAAAATCACCCCAAAAACCATCATTTCAACAAGCAAAAAACTTAGGAAAAACAACCTATTCGGGATTGGATTGATAAAACCTCATTTCTAACATCATTTAACATCCAAAATACATTAGAAAACCATCTCAAAACAGAGCTCAATCAATCACCACAAAAATCTTCAAGATCTCTTCTAAAATCTTGAGTTTCAAGTCAATTTCTTGTTTCTAACATTAAAACCTCTTCAAAAACATTAATAAAGGATTGATAACTTGGGAATTTCAGTAAATAACTAATCATTAGAGGAGAAGGACGAAACTTACCTCTAATGGATGATTTCTCCTTGATTTGGGCAAGTTTTCTTGAAAATACAATGTAGAAATCAAGTGGATTTGTTGAAGGATTGATTAGGAATCAATGAGTGATGGAAATCTCATCAAATGAAGTAGAAATCAAAGTAAATTTGCTGGAGAAAAAGTGTTTGGTTGATAGGATTTTGAGAGAAAATTAAATGAGAGAAAATTAGAGAAAAATGGTTATGAAAAGTCAAAGGTAGTTTTCTCTTTTAATCACCTTTCATTTCTTTAATTAAAACATTAATTAAGTCACCCAAATTAAGGAAAAATCTGATGAAAACATTTTTGGTAAAATTAGCTCATTAAAGATTCAAAGTTTCAATCCTTTACAAAACAGTCACTACTAAACTTTGCAAAAACTGCGATTTGGTCACTACACCGAAATGTAGTATTTCCAAACCTTATTTTGTAAAATTGATTTCACCATTCTCTTTGATATATTAAATGAGGATTTTTAGATATTTTCTATATTTTTAAAGCATCCCGAACTAGGAGTTCCCTAAAGCCCCCTTTTAGATTCGAACCATTTTCCAAACCGATCCGGTTCAGACTCTAAACAACTAGGCCCAAATTTGGGGTGTTACAACTCTCCCCCTCTTAAGAAATTTCGTCCTCGAAATTTACCTGGAGGAAAAAGGTAAGGAAACTGCTTCTTCATATCAACTCTTCGTTCCCACGTGGCTTCCTCAACACCACGATGCCTCCACAACACCTTAACCAACTCAATGGTCTTACCTCGAAGAACTTTATTGTCCGAATCAAGAATCTCAACCGGCTCCTCATCATAGGTCAAATCGGGATTCAACTCAACTTCCTCCAAGGGCATAACATGCGAAGGATCCGATCTATACCTTCGAAGCATGGAGACATGAAACACATCATGTATCTTTTCTAACTCTTGTGGTAGCCTCAGCTTATAAGCAACAAGACCCACACGCTCTATCACCTCGTATGGTCTAATATACCTAGGGCTCAACTTACCCTTCCGGCCAAACCTCATCACCTTCTTCCAAGGTGAAACCTTTAAGAACACACGATCACCCACCGCAAACTCAATCTCCTTACGCTTCAAATCCGCATAAGACTTCTGCCGATCAGAAGCTGCCTTCAACCGCTCACAAATGAGCTTCACCTTCTCGGTGGTTCCTTTCAACAAAGCCGGCATCGAGACCAACTTCTGACCTGTTTCAGCCCAGCAAAGAGGAGTTATGCACTTCCTCCCATACAAGGCTTCATAAGGTGCCATTTGAATACTTGCCTGGTAGCTATTATTATAAGCAAACTCCACCAAAGGCAAATGCTTCTCCCAAGAGCCTTGAAACTCAATCACGCAGCACCTCAACATATCCTCAAGCACTTGGATAACATGCTAAGACTGTCCATCCGACTGCGGATGATAAGAAGTATTGAAATTCAGCCGCGTACCCAAAGCTTGAAGCAAGCACTGCCAAAATCGCGATATAAACCTCGGATCTCTATCCGACACTATAGATTTTGGTACACCATGCAGACGTACAATCTCAGAAATGTACAGCTCTGCAAGTTATCCAAGGTATACGTAGTATGCACAGGTAAGAAATGCGCACACTTTGTAAGGAGATCCACAATCACCCACACCGAATTCTTCTTCGATGGCGACAAAGGCAAACCAGACACAAAGTCCATGGTGATTCTTTCCCACTTCCATTCAGGAATCCTCAACAGTTGCAACAACCCTGAAGGAAACTGATGCTCAGCCTTAACCCACTGACAAACCATGCACTTACTCACATATTTCGCAACATCTTTCTTCAAACCCACCCAATAGTACTCATCCTTCAAATCACGATACATCTTTGTACTATCAGGGTGCATAGAAAAAGGACTATTATGAGCTTCGGTCAGAATAGTACGCCTCAACTCCACCTTATTCGACACTACTATCCGATTTCCAAAATATAGAACTCCATCATCATTAAAACAAAAATCCGATGGTCTACCCTCAGCGATATCCTGAACATGTGGCACCAAAAAATCATCCATCAACTGCTTATCCTTTATCAACTGAACCAGAGATGGTTTCACTTGCAATTCAGCCACAATACCTCCATCTCGTGAAATGCTCAAGCTAGCAAACATAGCCCTTAACTCTACCGCCACCATCCTGCTCAAGGCATCCGCCACAACATTAACCTTTCCCGGATGGTACTCGATCGTTAGATCGTAATCCTTAAGAAACTCCACCCAACGTCGTTGCCTAAGATTCAACTCCTTCAGAGACATCAAATACTTCAAACTCTTGTGATCCGTGTACACAGTACACTTCTCACCATAAAGATAATGTCTCCAAATCTTCAAAGCAAAAACCACCGCAGCTAACTCAATATCATGCGTAGGATAATTGCGCTAATACACCTTCAGCTGTCGCGATGCATAAGCCACCACCTTACCCTCTTGCATTAGAACACACCCCAAACCAACGTAGGATGCGTCACTGTACACCATAAACTCTTTTCTTGATTCAGGTTGAACCAAAATAGGAGCTTGCATCAAAGATGCCTTAAGCTTCTCAAAAGCTTGTTGTCTTGCTTCCGTCCACTCATACTTAACATCTTTTTGCAACAACTTCGTCAAAGGGGCAAAAATCTTTGAAAACCCATCCACAACCCTCCGGTAATATCCTGCCAACCCAAGGAAACTACAGACTTCATGAAAAAACTTAGGAGGCTTCCAATTCATCACTGCCTCAACCTTCTGAGGATCAACACGAATCCCCTCAGCCGAAACCACATGACCAAGGAACACAACTTCCTTTAGCCAAAACTCACACTTGCTCAGCTTAGCATAAAGCTCATTTTCCAGCAGCGCTTGTAAGACAACTCTCAAATGATCTTCATGCTCCTCCTCAGTACGAGAGTACACAAGGATATCGTCGATGAAAACCACAATGAAATTGTCCAAGTATTCATGGAACACCCTATTCATCATGTCCATGAAAGCAGCAGGAGCATTCGTCAAGCCAAACGACATTACAAGGAATTCATAATGCCCATACCTCGTTCTAAAGGCTGTTTTCGGAACATCCACATCTTTCACCTTAAGCTGATAATACACTGACCTCAAGTCAATCTTTGAAAACATAGCCGCTCCCCGAAACTAATCGAAAAGATCATCAATCTTCGGCAAAGGATACATATTCTTGATAGTCAACTTGTTCAGCTGACGATAATCGATGCACATTCTCATAGTGCCATCCTTCTTCTTCACAAACAAGACCGGTGCACCCCCAAGGTGACACACTAGGCCGAATGAAACCACGGTCAAGCAACTCCTGAAGTTGCGTCTTCAACTCCTTCAGCTCCTTAGGTTCCATGCGATAGGGAGCAATGGACACCGGAGTTGTGTTTTCATACAGCTCAATTCCAAACTCCACCTCTCGACTAGGCGGCAATCCAGGTAACTCCTCCGGAAACACTCCAGGAAACTCACGTACAGTTCTTATATCTTGAACACGCAACTCCTTGGAACTAGGATTCATCACAAAGGCTAGGTAAGCCTCGCAACCCTGCCTCAACATTCGACTTGCTTCCAACGTAGACACCACAATGGCAAGAAACTTCACATTCTCGCCCACAACCACCACTTAATAATCATCCGCAAGTTTCAACGAAACCCGCTTGCTTTCGAAATCCACCACTGCTCGATGCTCAACAAGCCAATCCATACCAAGGATTACATCAAAACCATAGAATGGCAATTCCATGAGATCAACAAGAAAAACATGATTTTGCACTTTCAAGGGACATCTCCTATACAACTTCCGTGTTACAACCATCTCACCAAAAGAACTAGTCACACGCATACCAACATCCAAAGACTCAATAGGTAAACCAAGCATTTGAGCATGTTCACGCAATATGTACGAGTGTGTAGATCCAGAATCAATCAAAGAAAGTAATGACAAGGATTGCAACCTAAAAGTACATGCGATCACATCTGTATCATTCCTTCCCTCACGCTGGGCATACACTCGAGCCTGTCCGCCACCCTCAGGTTGAACGGCCACAACTTGTGCTACATTCCTGCCACCATCATCCCTACGCTAAAAATTACCACGGCCGCGCCCGCGACCTCTTTGTGGCTTAGCTGCTCTCACCGGAGCTTGTCCCTCTCTGAGAGGCTGAGGACAATCTTTCTTCAAATGTCCACGGTTCCCACAATTCCAGCATGTCCCAAGGTTACCCCAACACTCGCCACCATGCCGTCTACCACAACAGTTACACTCAGGAGTCCTCAGAACAGCATTAGGTCCTTGCTGACTTCTACCAGGGTTACCACCCCCACGCCTAGCATCATAATGCAGCCTTCTATCCTTATGCCTCTTCCCGGAGCTAGATCCACGCGCTCGACTAGCCAGACCAATATTCGACTCAATGTCCTTGGCTCTAGTGACCAAGACATCGAAATCTGTATAATCAGCCGCAAGCATAAAAGTCTTTACATCCGTTACAAGCCCATAACGGAATCGTTCGCACCTCTCCCGCTCATTAGGGATTAACTCAGGTGCATACTGACTGAGGCGGACAAACTGAATTTCATACTCAGCTACAGTCATGCTACCTTGCACAAGAGACATGAACTCTCTTTTCTTCTCATCTAGGTAATGCACACCCAGATACTTTCGCTTGAACGCATTCATAAAGAACGTCCAAGTCACCTCATCATCCTCCATCCCAGAGATAGTGGTCGTCCACCACGTATAAGCATCACCATGCAGCAGCGATACAACACAACCCAACTTCTGCACATTATTGCAGTTCATCTGCCCCAAAATCCGCTTGGTGCTCTCCAACCAAGACTCAGATCCTTCCGAAGATAAGCCCTTGAACTCAGTCCCTCCTAGACTGCGAAGACGTTCCAAAGGCAACCTCACATTGGCATCATCCTGATGCGCAGCTCCATGAGCTCCAGCTACTGCTGCCTGGAAAGCTCCAGCAATAGCTTGAATCAACATGGTCATGTCAGAAGCAGCTTGCCCCTACGCACCCTCAGGTCCAGCGACCCCTGCACCAGCACTAGCATTCCAAGTTCCAGCACCACCACCACTGGATGGTCCACCACCAGGAGGAGGAGGTAAATCTTCAGCATTCTCAGTATTCTCGTTACCAGCGGTCGATCTAGTATTGATTCTTAGCTCTCTATGTGGCCCTAATATTTAGAAAACAATGCACTGACAAAAAATGCAATAAACACAATTAGGCACAATAAGGTAAGTAATCCAAGTGCTCAAGATCATTTTCGAAAACAATTCCTCTCATTAGTTTTGACATGGCAATGGGATCCCCTATCACACTTCAAACATAGCATAGCATCACAGAACATCTCAATTGAATCATACACCACTATTCATACATCACACTTTCACCAAGGAGTCGCCATCATGCATAAACACATACAACAACCACATACCAAACCCCAATTATACGAGAACCAAGCTCTAATACCACCAAATGTAACCCCCTTAGCCCGGCCTAGACGATTGACCCGAACTACGAAGATTACACGGGGAAAACCAAAGTCAACATGAAAGTCAACCTTGATTCACGACCCTTTTTTCTTTTTAATCTTGTCTAGATAAACGTTGACCCTAAGTGAGTACTCACGAAACACGATTGAGAAAGGCACAGCGATCGGATATCATATAGGGACTGAATTGCACTTCACACATGTTTAGGGACCAAATTGTAATTTCTATAAATTAGAGGGACTTCATTGGTTTTAAGGTTACCATTATGAAATTAGTAATGTTACATGCTTCTCTGCCAAATTTCAACTTAAAAAGACATCTCAAGCTCAAGCAATTACAATCTCAACATTTAGGACCAAATTGCAAAGCGTGCAAAGATCAAAACAATTCAAATCTGGGTCCAACGGTCACCCGTTTCGGATCACTCACCTTCGTATCGAAACGCTGGATCGAAACAGCGTTGACCGTTTTGGTACGCGGGTGCGTTCCGAGACCAGTTCTGAAACATGGCATTCCAGTAGCCAAATCGTTCCGAAACAACCTCCATCGTTTCGAAACACAAAGGCCATTACAGGCCCCCGTTCCGAAACGCTAGAGGGTGTTTTGATACGGTTTACCCAGAAACAGCAGCAAATGCTGGTTTTTCACTCAAAAACCTATTCAAACATATCCCAACGACTCTCTAATCATACCAACAAGTCATCAAACATATAAGGAATATATTTGGATCACTCAAACACAAACATAGCAACAAACACAAAATCCCATTAGTCTAGAGGCATGCTTCCTAATATCAAAATCCAAATAGGCAATCCAACGTCAAAACAAGCAATTAAGGCCATTTACAATCCAAACATGCCAAAACAAACATGCCACAACCTTAGGGAGTTTAACACATCTCCCAAATACAATTCTTGGTTTCCCATTGCCAATCTATCAAAACTAAAGTGTATGAAAACTTCACCATACATGAGCTTGAGTTTCCTTGGATGAACTTAGCTTCCTTGATTCCTGAAACACCTCAATTATCTGCATTATTGGTAAAAGAGAGAGCGTAAGCACAAATGCTTAGTGAGACATGCTCTAAAGAGAACCAAACCAATAATGCACAACTTGAAAACACTTTCATTAAAAGCTTTTAAACCACATGCTCATTTCTATCTCATGCTTGGAAATCTTTCAAAGAAATTTTCATTGAAACTACATGTACCTTCATTCTATCTCATGCATTTAAACCAATGCAAAACTTATGGCAAGGCCAAAAACATGCTTATACTCTAAAGCATTTCATAAACAAACCACATATGCATTTCTCATAGCATAAACCATTACATCAAGGTACATGTGAATCAAAAACCGTAACATATTTTATATTGGCATTTCACATCTATTCATTACTCGGATATGCGGACATCTCACTAGACACTTCCGGTGGCATCTCTCATCACCGTACTCACTCGTCTAGCAACATAGTTTCCGGTGGAATCTCTCATCACCGTACTCACATGGCGAAATCTCTCATCGCTACAATGCTTGGGTATTTCACCAAGTCCTACCCGATTGAATGCCCATCAACGGTTCTCTCCCTTTGGCTTAACCAAAGAGCACGTACGAATTTTTAGTTTATAGTGCACTCTTATCCTATTGATCGATCAATTATATCCGGTAAGTATCTCAACATCTATGCCAATATATTATGTCAAATCATCATCTCACCTATTGTTTTTCATGCATTAAAGCTCAACATTCTCATCTCATTTCAAACTCATAACATTTGCCATACTTCAACATAAAAGCTCAAATCTCGAATATGCAACATGTTACTTTATGAAATCATTTCAAGCATCATCTCATGCTATAATTCATGCATAAAAACGGTAGGAATTTATCAATCTAAAACCATGAGCATGTAAAAGCATTTAAAGGGCAATCACCACATTCTAGAGAGCAACCTAGCCAATACTTACTTCCCGACTTAGGAAGGTGTTTCAAACCTTTCCTAAATACCCAAACCTTGATTCTTTGTCCCTCAAGGACTTGTAAAACCATACGCACTCACCGATTACGTTTCGCTTGCTTGCCGAAACGCTATCTACACTCCCGGATCAACTCCAAAGGTGTCCGAAGATGTCTTCCCTGTTTTAAACACATAAAAGCAGAGGATTAATGCATTATCATGCATTGAAATCATCAGCCACACACCTAAACTCGTTGCTCTACACAAAATCCACATTTTGGCTACCAAACACTATCGAAATCACCTCCAAACTCTTCCAAAATCAAACCCAGCCAAGATCCATCACTTCTAATCATTTCTAAACATCAATTAAAATAAAAAACTAACACAACCACGTCCTTATACCTTCAGCCATAGCAGAACACCAAAATCACCCCAAAAACCATCATTTTAACAAGCAAAAACTTAGGAAAAACAACCTATTCGGGATTGGATTGATAAAACCTAATTTCTAACATCATTTAACATCCAAAATACATTAGAAAACCAGCTTAAAATAGAGCCCAATCAATCACCACGAAAATCTTCAAGATCTCTTCCAAAATCTTGAGTTTTAAGCCAATTTCTTGTTTCTAACATTAAAACCTCTTAAAAACATTAATAAAGGATTGATAACTTAGAAATTTCAGTAAAGAACTGATCATTAGAGGAGAATGATGAAGCTTACCTCAAATGGATGATTTCTCCTTGATTTGGGCAAGTTTTCTTTAAAATACAATGTAGAAATCAAGTGGATTTGTTGAAGGATTGATTAGGAATCAATGAGTGATGGAAATCTCATCAAATGAAGTGGAAATCAAAGTAAATTTGCTGGAGAAAAAGTGTTTGATTTATAGGATTTTGAGAGAAAATGAAATGAGAGAAAATTAGAAAAAAGTGGTTATGAAAAGTCAAAGATAGTTTTCTCTTTTAATCACCTTTAATTTCTTTAATTAAAACATTAATTAAATCACCCAAATTAAGGAAAAATCTGATGAAAACATTTTTGGTAAAATTATCCCATTAAAGATTCAAAGTTTCAATCTTTTACGAAACTGTCATTACTAAACTTTGCAAAATCTGCGATTTGGTCACTACACCAAAATGTAGTATTTCCGAGCCTTATTTTGTAAAATTGATTTGACCATTATCTTTTATATATTAAATGAGGATTTTTAGATATTTTTCTATATTTTTAAATCATCCCAAACTAGGTGTTCCCTAAAGCCCCCTTTTAGATTCGAACCATTTTCCAAATCGATCCGGTTCAGACTCTAAACGTCTAGGCCCAAATTTGGGGTGTTACAAAGGGACTGCAATGACCAAGAATGATCAAGCGTCCACCCAGACTGTGGAGGGATTGCGCAAAAGCTCCAGGAGAGGAGGACACCTGGAAGGCTAACCGATTTTGTCGTTTCTTAGTTTGAGAAGTTATAAATAAGTTGTTTTGTAATGAGTGTGGCATGAAAAAACCTCTGGAATTTTTATCCCAAACTTCTATCTAAAATTTCTTTCATCTGTTATTTTTCCTTCATCGTTCCCATTTGCATATCACCAACCCTGACATTGGTGCTTTCATTGATCTCATTCACCATGGTTAATCACTCTGAGTCTATCAAGGCCCTCCAAGATACAACCACTCAGTTGCAACCCCACGCCGAGGATCAGAAACGCTGGAACGCGAGCACTGAAAAGATGTTGCAAGAAATGGCCCATCAATTGCAAACGATCTCTGCACAACTTCATGGTTCAGCTACGACGTCCGGGAGTGGCGAAGCGGCATCAGCTTGTACAGTCAATCACGGCAAAGCTAAGCTTTATACAGAATCTGAGGATCCGTTTCCGTTTGCACCAAAGCCTGTTCAGGTTGAACTCCCTGTCTTCACTGGTAAAGATCCAAAGGAATGGATCGCAATAACCGCAATATTTTTTCGAGTTCTATGGGACCGAGGACCATCACCGGGTCAGGATGGCCTCTTTCCGAATGGATGGCATCGCTCGAAAGTGGTACCGTTGGATGCAGCGTCAACGTCAGTTGGCCGGCTGGACTCACTTGGTTGAGGCCATTCGCAAACGATTCGCCGTTATGGAGGTTGAATCCCCAGAAGGTCAGTTGTCCAATCTGATCCAGACATTGACGGTTGAAGATTATCAGACGCGTTTTGAGGAGATTGCCCTGCGCACCACATGTTTGACATATGATTTCTTGGCGCAATGCTTCATTTCTGGGTTACGCCGTGATATTAAACATGAAGTTTTGAGTCACCGTTCTTCTTCCATGGTAGAAATTGCAGCATTGGCACGTTTTCATGAAGCCCGATTCAACGAGAAGCATGTCGTGAGTCGACCCAACAATTTTAAAACGCCCCCACCGTTACCTACCCCTTCAGGGGTCATACCGGGACCACGAGTTCAGCCGGGTCGACTGCCTCCTCCAAAGTCACCTTCTTTGCAGCCTCACCGTCTCTCCTCTGCGGAAGCTCAAGTTCGACGTGAGTAGGGTATTTGTTATTATTGTGACAAAAAATATGTCCCTAGTCATAAGTGTTGTGATCCGCAGCTGTTTTGTCTCGATGATGACTATTTCGACTTGCCATCACCGATGTCGATCCTATCAGATACATCAGACCCTCTTCCATTGGACGACACTACCGACGCAAGTAAGGAACAATCTTTGGTCTCTTTCAATGCTTTGGCTGGGTGTTTTCATCCAAACACGATTCGAGTGATGGGGAACATCCAAGGCAAGCCGATTCGCATCTTGATCGATGGGGGTAGCACACATAACTTTGTGCAGTCCCGAGTTGCCAAATTTCTTGGCCTGCCGGTCACAGCCGCGCCTAATTTTCGTGTCATGGGGGGGATGGTGCTAAACTTCCAAATGAAGGGTGTGTCCGTAACCTTCATCTCCACGTACAAGGCACCAATGTGTGCATTGATTTTTATGTTTTACCATTGGAAGTCACGAAGATGGTGCTCGGTGTTGCTTGGATGGCCACTCTCGGGCGGATCACAATGGACTTTTCGACACTATAGTTTCAGTTTCACATTGGGGATCACGTGCATTGTTGGCAGGGTGAAAGTTTTTCCAGTCCTCAACTAGTGCAACTTCAGTCACTCCGACGTGTTTCTACAACACATGTCGTGGCTGACTACTATTATCTCTGACTACAATGTGATTCTAAGGATACAATGGATGATATGCCTTCAGATATGACTAACATGTTATTGGAGTTTGCGTCTGTTTTTGAAGAACCACATGACCTGCCACCTATTCGACAGAATGATCATGCTATTCACTTGGAACCGTTAGCTAAGCCAGTGAATGTTCGTCCTTACCGTTATCCATACTTCCAAAAGACTGAAGTTGAGAGGCAGGTGCAAATCATTCTCGATAATCACTTGATCCGAAGGAGTACTAGTCCCTTTTCTTCTCCGGTATTACTTGTTAAAAAAAGGATGGGACATGGCATTTTTGTGTGGATTATAGAGCTTTGAATGCTGTCACCGTGAAAGATAAATTTCCAATTCCCACGGCTGACGAGTTGTTCGATGAATTGGGTTCCTCTCGTTTTTTCTCTAAGCTTGACCTTTTGGCTGGGTATCATCAGATTCGTGTCAAGGAATCTGATGTCCATAAAACTGCATTTCTTACCCACGAAGGTCATTACGAGTTCCTTGCCATGCCCTTCGGCTTGACAAATGCTCCATCAACTTTTCAAGCTACTATGCATGAGATGTTTAGGCCCTATCTACAAAAATTTGTGCTTATTTTTATCGACGACATTCTGATTTATAGTGCTTCTTGGTCGGATCATTTACATCATGTTCGGTTAGTTTTGCAATGTTTACATGACCATGGCTTTGTGGCCAAGCGAAGCAAGTGCACCTTTGGCCGAACATTTGTTGACTATTTGGGACATGTGGTGTCGGGTGACGGGCTTCAAATCGATCTTGGTAAAGTTGCAGCCATTCGTTCGTGGCCTACTCCGACAACCGTGAAGGATGTTCACAGTTTCTTGGGTATGGCAAGCTATTACCGCAAATTTATTAAAGGTTTTGCTTCGATTGCTGCTTCGATTTCTGACCTGTTGCGCAAAGGTGTGCCATTCCTATGGACTACCGAGGCTCAAGATGCAATGGACCATTTAAAATCTTGTTTGTGAACTGCTTCTGTGCTTGGTCTACCAAACTTTGAGTTGCCCATTCAGGTTGAAACTGATGCGTCTGGTACAGGGGTCATGGCTGTTTTGTCGCAGGCTGGTCGACCGTTGGCGTTTTTCAGCCAGAAATTATGTCAGCGCATGCAACATGCTTCTACCTATAGCAGGGAAATGTTTGCTATTACCCAGGCCATAGCGAAATGGCGTCAGTACCTTGTGGGTCGCCGATTCGTTATTGTTACCGACCAACGTTCCTTGCGTGAGCTGAATCAACAAACCATACAGACCCCTGAGCAACAACGTTGGTTGTCCAAGCTTGTTGGGTACAATTTCGACATTCAATATCGCCCGGATAAATTGAATAATGTAGCGGATGCTTTGTCCAGGGAACCAGAGGCTATGTTGTTGTCTTTCTCTCGCCCTCTGTTGGGTATTCTTGACGCTATTCGAGCAGCAACAAATACTGATCCTGCACTTCAACGCATTCGTACCACCATGACTTTGGGTGGCAGTGAGTTTCCTGGTTATGAAGAACATGAGGGTTTACTATGGCTGCGTGGGCGTGTTGTGGTTCCTAAGGAGACGGCGTTGCGGACTTTGTTATTACGATAATTTCATTGTTTGGTTGTGGGAGGAAATGCTAGCATTAGTCGAACCTTTCATCGTTTGGCTGCGGAATTTTATTGGGATGGTATGCGTAAGGATGTTCGTGTCTTTGTGACTGAATGTCAGATTTGCCAGCGTATGGAGAGCACAAGTTTGGCTCCTGTCGGTTTTTACAGCCATTGCCAATTCCGAAACGGGTTTTCGAGGATATTTCGATGGATTTCATTGTTGGTTTGCCAACATCCGACGACAAGGAAGTTATTTTTGTGGTGGTTGATCGCTTTACTAAGTATGGACATTTCTTTGCCCTTCCTCGTCCCTTTGACAGCGTTTTGGTTGCTCAAGTTTTGCTCCAAGGGGTCATTAAGCTGCATGGTATTCCTCGAACCATTGTTAGCGACCGTGATCGTGTTTTCGTGAGTGATATGTGGACTGAATTGGCTAATTTACAAGGTACTGAGCTGTGTTTCTCTTCCGCCTATCATCCTCAATCTGACAGGCAAATCGAGGCTTTGAATCGTTGCCTTGAGATGTATTTACGTTGTATGGCTGTTGATGATCCTCGTAATTGGTGTAAATATTTGCCTTGGGCGGAGTATTGGTATAGCACGACCTATCAATCTTCTGTTGGAATGACTCCTTTTCGAGCCCTCTATGGTCGCGACCCTCCTACGATTCTCTCCTATGTTGAAGGTGGTTTGCGGCAGGATCAATTGGCTCAAGAGTTATTGGACTGTGACGCTGTTCTTAAGGAATTGAAATGCAACTTAGAGGCTGCACAGAACCGTATGAAGCTTCAGGCATACAAGCATCGTCGGGAATTGACTTTGGATGAAGGGAGTTGGGTCTTTGTTCGTCTTCAGCCATATCAGCAATTATCTCTTCGTTTACAACGACAATACAAACTCAGCCCTCGTTATTTTGGCCCTTATCGCATTCTGAAACGGGTTGGTCAGGTCGCTTACAAGCTTGAATTACCTGACTCTACTCGCATTCATCTTGTTTTCCACATTTCACAAATCAAGCCGTGCAAGGGTGTGCCATTACATAAGATTATGCCCTTGTCGTTGCTCCGCGAGGATGTGGGTCTGTTGGTTTCTGCTCCAAACCTTGCGGACAAGGTTCATTCTTCAGGTGGGGGTGATGTTACGGATTTACAAGGGACTGCAACGACCAAGAATGATCAAGCGTCCACCCAGACTGTGGAGGGATTGCGCAGAAGCTCCAGGGAGAGGAGGACACCTGGAAGGCTAACCGATTTTGTCGTTTCTTAGTTTGAGAAGTTATAAATAAGTTGTTTTGTAATGAGGGTGGCATGAAAAAACCTCTGGAATTTTTTTCCCAAACTTCTATCTAAAATTTCTTTCATCTGTTATTTTTCCTTCATCGTTCCTCTTTGCATATCACCAACCCTGACACATAATCCATAACATTTCAGACATAAGATTTATTTTCAATCATTAAGCAAATACATTTGTTCAATCATTTTAACAAATGGTTGGTATTTATTCATATGTGAACTTATCGGTTTACTTATAAACAATATTCATAGTCTGCACAAGTTTCGTTCACTTAACAATGAAGTTATTACTATAACCTCCATTCATATCTTATAAACTTTCTTGGATTCTTTAATCATGGTATCCCATCTTTAACTTTTTTTTGCTCGGCAAAACAAGTTTTATAATAATAGCTTAAAAGCTCGCTCCCACGTTGAGTGCCTCGTTAAAAACCTCTCTAAACCTAATTAGAGGAAAAGAATACACCCAACATAGGAAATACACCGCATAAGAGTTCAAAATTCATCACCCATGCCACACTACAAATATCCCCTAAACCCAAAAACTATACCAACACCGAGAATACCAGCACACAACTCAACTCCTAAAAACAAAAAATTACAAAACTAGCATCTCCCTTAATAGAGTATGAAGGTAAATAATCCCAACGTAATCTACAAGAGCAAAAAGAACACTAGAAACACTTTAAACTTTGCATCACTTATTTTTCATGCTCAACATCTAGCAGTACTTGATTACCTGCAGATTGACAAACTTCCAAAACCTCCAGCTCCAAAACTGTTAATATGACCAAAAACAGGCCCCTCTCCAAAGGTTTTGAGGATTGCACTGAATACACAAGGCCTCAAACTATTAACAACAACCTCATCGACAACACCTTCTAACAACAACCTCATCGAAATTAACAATAGAGTCGATTTGATAAGTAAAAAAACCACACAAAGTCGTCCCCTCCTCATCCTCGCAAGTTGACTGCTAACCCTTTTGCTTGCCTTGGCACGAATTCATACTTTACATATCCTCTCGAACGAGACAGACCATTTACGTCAACAAGTATCAGCTACCAGTGCCATGGACAAAGCAACGGATTAATCAACCAATTTAAGTCTACCTTGGATTCTATTTCAACAAACCACATTGCTTTCCCATGCCATAAAGCTTCCACAAAAACTTCCAGCTCATTCTTGATTGCAACTAATTCTGCATAAACTACCTCGAAACCATCCGTAGGACTGGAAAACATGAAACGGTTCTCAAGGCACCACCGCACCCGACATATTCATCCTTGTATGTTACATCGACAATAAAACTTGACACATACATGATTTGGTGGGAACCAATTAACATCATTTATATTCAATGAACGCATCTTTCTCCAAAACACTCCATGGCTTTCCCGCCATCCATCCAAATTTGAACTCCATTATTTTGTGTTGCATTGAGCCAAAACAAGGCAGAGAGACTCTAGAAAAGTTGTAAGAAAAAGCAGTTTACAAAAAGATGATTGAATCCTCTTGAAATTCTTCATGCCAACAACATAAAACTTTGTTGATCCTCTAAATGCACCCCACGACCACACAAAACTTCTTTGTTGGAGCCTTCAAGCTCTACAACTTCCTAAATCAAAATTTGAAATCTGTAATTACTGCAATGTCCACCGTACCTATTTCTTTACTTTTAGCAAATCTGTACAGTCGACCAATTTGTTACTCAAAGGCTTCTCACCACACAACAATTCCTTCCAAAACAAAACTGAATTACCATCACTTACCATCCAACGAAGAGCATCATCTTCCACCCAATTCCTCACACCTTAACTATTCCAAAATTTTCACAATGCCTTTTCATACTAATGACTTATTCTTAAAAGTTCTAAATTGCATTTGTCAACCCTTCCCTGATTTGAAACTCAACAATTTGTTTTATCCAATAAAACAAAATCCTTGACTATCTGCTCCTCGTCTCCTTCAAATTGAATTCCAAGCTTATTCCAAGTTTGATAGCTTTCCTTGCTTCCTTAGTAAGAGACTCCCACTTCGCCACCATGTCTGAGTCTGATAAAGATCTTCCTGAAAGTTCAAAAGCTTCTAGTGATTTTGATTTCTTCCTCTCCCTTCTCTTCACCTGATCCTTCTTCTTTCTCTCTATCACGGACAAAGCAACATCCTGGAAGTCACTTAAGGAGCAGTACCTCTTCTCCTTTGCACTTCTGTTTGCTAATTCTGGGAAGAAATCCAACGCTTCATCTCCTTCATCTAGGGTTACCACACTAACACAGCTTTTACGGTTTCGAGATTTTTCCCAATTTTCTTTTGCCCCGTTAAGCATATCCACATCATTTCCCACGCAGATTTTTTATTATTGAGCTTTG
This sequence comes from Hibiscus trionum, assembly GCA_030270665.1. Lineage (NCBI taxonomy): Eukaryota > Viridiplantae > Streptophyta > Magnoliopsida > Malvales > Malvaceae > Hibiscus > Hibiscus trionum. The sequence continues at coordinate 16,587,036 of BSYR01000013.1, forward strand.
AAACCCCGACCTTAGGCTTTTTTTATATTAGATGGGAAGAGGCTCATGTATCTCAAATCATCAACTGCCCTATCTGACAAAATAGTAGGGTCCACCTTTAAAAGTCCATCATCCACAGGCTTGACCCCAGAAGTAGGATGGTCCCGGTTCTCCTTACTTGTCTTATTTGACACATCAGCCTTCATATTCTCTGCCTCAGACAAGGGATCTACCTTACATGTCTTTTGTTCCATAAAGCTTCTTCCATTCCCAAAAGTCTGCTCATTATTATTTCGCTTGGTTCCAGCATGCTCAATGCCTTTTATATCGTGTTCCCCAATACATCTCTTGGGTTCCGATCAGCCTGGGTGTCACCTTTAATACCTTCTTCTCCAATAAGCACTGCATTTAATGAGTCGTCTTCCTCGGCATGTTTGATCTCTGAACTCATCGATGGTGAAGCACTCCGAATCGAACCAGATGAAGAATCTGATGAGCTCTCATCCTTCGATTGATCAGACAATCCCCCATTCTTCTCCTTATTCACTGGCTTTAAAACAATAGTAGACTCATCCGAGAAACCTACTTCGATTACTCTAACGACATGAGTAAAATCATCAACTTCTACTTCCACTAATTCCTCAATTTTTAGAGTATTATCAACATAGATAAGAAGAGATACTTTTTCGCAATCCTTACTCGGCACATGGTAACTTATGCACATGGTAATTTATACCTTATCACTTAAAAAATTTCTTATTTAATCTTCCAAGACATTTCCTCTATTTAACCATTGTTACAATCTTTCAATGATCATTAGATTACTAACCATTTCCATGGCATATATACAATTTGCTTGCTTCATATCGTTTCCTTAACTATTGTTTAATAGTAAGGATGATCTATGAGGTTCAGATTCTTAAGCTTACCAATCAATCTATATTTTTATTCAAGCTTTTACCAAAGGATTACCATTCATACATCAGATTACCCATCGATTTATTAGATGTATACATGCATGTAACTAGCTAATAAGATCATCTTAAGGCCTACTCAAATTTCCTTCAACTATACACTCATTTTATTCTATTGCTACTATTATATCGAGTTATATAATGCTAATCGTATAATTTTCCCCTTATTAGCTTATAAGAGTATTACATTCTATTTCAAGCATTTTACCAAGCAATCCAACATACAAGAATTCATATTACGAAGTTTTAACATAGAATCCCTAGACTCTTTATATAATCATTGATCTTGTGTGAAATCTTTAATTCTAGCACCGTCCTAACTTTAGGAAGAATCCACAGGTTCAAATCCGGTGTTATTGCTCTAAGCATATCTACTCGAATCCAAATATCTTCATGATTAGGGCATATAATGAATCCTTACTTAGGACACATAGTCCATTCCATACCAAGTGATTTCAATCCATTAATCATCAAGGGATCATAGTCCAAAACTCTCATTTCACATTCTAAAGATTTATTATTGTGAATTTTTAATTTAATCTTAGCCTTGATCGACAAGTTACTAGACACTCGAATAAAAAAAAGTGGTTACAACAAGGGCACACAAAGTACCAGAACAAGGGTACAACTAGTACCAATAGACCAATCGATCTTAATTAACAAGGGACCGTAGTCCAAACTAGCAAGCTCGACGGACTCTATGACATTTCAATTGTGTCTATACTAACTCGAATCAAGGCTTGTAGTTTAAATCTCATCACATTATATGCATTACAAACATAACTCAATATTTCAATTATATATATATATATATATATATATATATCAAAAAATTCTTTATCCCTTATCAATTTAGGGATCTGGTCACCAACTGTGACTTTACAGTATAACACATCAAATCTAGAGTCATCATAGCCCAAATTAATATCCCACGTGTTACTTAACCGGTCTTTTATTAGAAACACTGTCATATACTTTTAATGGATATCACCAATAAAATAGGTTGTTCCTTTTATCAAAATAAGGATATAGATTCATATACATATATATGTACATACATTGCCTAAAACACCTTGCTATTATTCAACTGGTCCATAGCAAGAATTACACTCAATTATGTCTCTAAGTTCCCTTTTATGATCTTAATCGATTACAACTTAGTAATGGCATGTCAAATTTTATGATCATTCCAATCTGTTTACTATGTTTTCACCTTTTTAAGCCAAATATGCAACTTAGGCCATCTTTATGCAATCATTAACAAGTCATTTATAGCACTTAAACCACACATATCACATAACCCTTATACACATAGACAAAACATCAAAATCAACTAGTTTAACTACATTTCCACCACAATAGAAGTTCATAGAGACAAATACTTTACTTTAGGCTTTAGGTGACTTGTCGTTTTACCAACTAGCTTCGATCTTGAAATGATAACTCTTAACCTGAAATGTATGGAAAATGGATGCATTAGACTTATATAGTCTAAGTGAGGTAGCCAATAACAATGAATGAACATAGTATGCCATTTATCATGCTTTGATGACAATCATAATATCAATTGTATGAATACATATGGCATGCTCTTCATTCATATTATAAACATAATATCAATCATTATATCATCCATGACTATATCATTATCAAAGCAATATCAATAATCAATAATTTTCCTTGGATCGATTCACGGTATATGGATACACGAATTCCACCTCCTCACCAAATCAATGAATGGTCAACCCGCCAACATCACCAATAAGACCAATACACAATACATCCCTCCGCCTCGCCAAATCAATATAGGCCATAGCCCTAGGACCGTAGTCCACCTGAACACTGAGCTCATGAATTCTATGTCATGCCAAATGTATCCAATACTCTCGAATCCAAGGTTCAACAATCAATGGTTCAACAACAGTGGTTTAATAACAACAATTCAATAACAATGATACAATAGCAATAATTCAATTCCAATAATACAATAGCAATAATTCAATGCCAATAATTCAATATCAATGATTTGATGACAATATGCATATATCAACACCAATATCTCAAAAGCAACATACAATGACCAATGTACAATAGTCAATGTTTGCTGCTTAATGATTCATTTGGCAATGTTTCAATGACTTTGATGACAAAAACAACAATGCTTAGGACACGATTTTAATGCAAGACTTACCCCGGCTTACCAATGGAGTCTACCATGAGATTCAATGCAATTTACCTTAAGACAATGTTAGCTATTCAAACGAAATCAATAATGATGAATTCGGAAAGGCTCCTCGCCTAATCTCGAGACTCCGACTACACTCACCTCGATAATCTGAAGCTTCTATAGCTCTCGGATAACGACGCCTTTATCCCTAGCTTTTTACGATGATGGTGGATGATCTTTCTCCACTTCTTGAGCTTGGTAAACAATAGGAAATTATTAGAATTAATATGACGATATTGATACTTGGAATATCTATTAGCTATTAAACAAAAGCTTATCTCAAGCCTTTTAACTTGAATTTGGATATTCAAGAATGAGAGTTTTCTTTTTTTATTCAATAAAGGGATCCATAACCCTGGTCATATCCCACCTCACTCTTAGCCAATAGAAAGCTTACCCCAAGTGAAGGGTTTTCTTAAACAAATATTTTCTAACAATTATACCCTTTATCATCTCAAGGAGAATGTTGACTATTTAGCCATCCCTTCAAACCAGCTTCTACGTGGGAAGGACAACAATAAGCAGGTGAGTCATCACCTCCTCATTTCCTTTCAAATTATCCTTTGAACAGATTCGAATCAGGGGACCCATTTTGAAACACGTGAAGTTGTATCAAAATGGCTAAGCAAAAGTCCAAAAGTTAGTTAATATCGTTGGAACTGTATCAGAACGCCATATAATCTTTTCGAAATGTCGTACCTAGGTCGTTTCAGTATGAGTTTTACTGTATCGAAACACCTAGCTCAAAAACATCAATTTAGGCATTTCCAAGGAGGTCCTTAACTAAGAATAAGTTCAATTAGGGTCCCTTAACAATATAATATATAATTTAGGCGGTAAAGATACGATATTTGAACATTTTAAAATCAATACTCTGATTATCGGAATTCAATTTCAAGTAGCCCCATTTTTGGGGTGTTACAACTCTCCATCCTTAAGAAAAATTCGTCCTCAAATTTTTATCTAGAATAATGTTGTGATCATCCACTTGTTTCGTGCCTCTTACATGGTACATCTATGTAGAAGCTTTAGATTCAGGTCGGTACGATGCTTTGGATGAAACTCCAGATTTTCCAAAGGATCCTTCTCTTGTTTCCTTGCCTCAAAAAGATTGAGCAAGGGATGGATTAGTTGATACAGAAGCAGGCTTGTTAGGGTTCTTGGGGCATTCTCGAATGAGGTGACCCATCTCTCCATAAAAGAAACATGCACCAGATTTCTTATGGCATTGTCTTTCGGGGTACCGACGTTGACAAAAATTACACTTCAGAATTCTTGTCTCTTTTTTAGAGCCAACAACGCTCTAAATGGGTTTGAAACCTAAAGGGGAATGAGCTACAACTTGAGGTTTCGCAAAATACTCAAACTGGGAAGGTTGTGAATACATATTCTGCTCCGAACCATGATGCTTCCCTTTCTTGAAAGATTCAGAGAAATGAGGATCATCTCAATTTCTCTTTTTAGACTTGTTGGACCCACTAGTCCTCTGAGTCCTTTGTGCACATTCAGTAGCTTTAACCCTATTCACAAGGTCTTGGAAATCAGTGATACACAATGTTGTGAACATAGGACGTAACTCATCGTTAAGTCCAGCAATGAACATCCGACACTTCTCTTCCTCCTACTTAATATATTCAACATCATATCTACGGTATTTGCAGAAGTAATGGATATATTGCTCGATCGGTCATCCACCCTGCTTGAGATGAAGAAAGATGCTTGCCTCTCGGCAAGATAGAATACACTTATGTATTTCTTACGACATTCTTTAGGGAAGAACTCCCAATTCACAATGTTCTCATAGATAGTAAGGATAGTAGTCTCCCACCAATGTAGAGCTTCATCAGGAAGCAACGCAAGGTTGCATTCAAGATTATGTTCATCCGAACACTGTAATTGCTTATTCAAGTTTCTTAAAGTATTGTCCAACAATTACTCAGCAACTTCAGGATTGTCATCATCTTGACCAGAAAAGGTGTAGGCTCAATATTGAGATAGCTTATTAATAGGGGCTCGAGTAGGTTGAACAACAGATGGCGTAGGTTGCACAACTTGAATAGTTCTAATTGCGTTCACAAATTTCTTGAACATGTCAGCTGTGTTCCGATAACGCTCCGCCTGAGCCGTGGGTGCTTCAGGCTCCACGCCCTGAATAGGAGGGTTATGTGGATTTGGGAAAATTCAGAGGATCCCTCCTTCCAACTTCGAATCAACGACATGATCATCTATTTGAGCTTAATTAGAGTTAGACATCTATAAATAAAAGATCAGATTAGCCCGCAAGTTACAATACACAATAAATAACTCCTAGGTGGTAAAGTAACATAATATACAATACAGACAAGCATATGTTTAATCCAGAACTGAATAAACTCTAGCTCTGATACCACAAATGTAACACCCCTTTCTTGGCATGGTCGAGAATCGGGTCAAAAGGTGCTACCGGTGAATGGTACAATGATCAGTGCAATAAAATTTCGTTTTATAATCAACACTTGAACAATATTATACAATAACACATTATCGAGATTTATCTTAGTCCATTATGAAACATTAACCAATCATTTAGGACCAAATCATAGTAAACCATAAATTTGCTAAATTAAGGGTTCTTCAATGCAATTGATCATAATACAATGAAATTAAATGCAATATTAATAAGTATGTTAATTTTCATGCAATTCGGTATTCATTTACTCATTCCATTTAAACCTCCTAAATACAGTGACCAAATTGTGAATAATGTAAACCTTCAGTTTATGTCTTTTAACCAACTTAACTAACCCTGTATCAAAACACCTTGATGTTGTTTCAATACGGATGAATGATGGTCAACATGAGTTGACTTTTCCCTTTATATCGTATCGATACAGACAAGCCCTGTATCGGTACATGTTGACTCTCTTTGACCTTGACTTTGACACGTTTCGATACATGTTAGACTTGAATCAAAACAAAGGATTCTAGTGGCAAAATGTTCAGGTACGGGTCTAGACCATTTTCATACGCCCTGCTTCTTAAGTCCAATTATACCTACACGTATCGATGCACCATTACCTCGTATTAATACAGCCTGACTTGTAATGACAATTCTTTACTAGTTTTAATCAAATCGACCTACCAAACGATGTTCAAATGCAATGAAACTTTACACAAAATATTTCAATGCTATAAACTACTGGCATGTCAAATTTTCTAATCCTTCGAATCTTTTTACAATGTTTTCACCTTTTTAAGCCAAATAACAAGTAATTTATAGCACTTAAACCACACATATCACATAACCTTTATATACATAGACAAAACATCAAAATCAACTAGTTTAACTACTTTTCCACCATTCTAGAAGTTCATAGAGACAAAATACTTTACTTTAGGCTCGAGGTGACTTGTCGTTTTACCAACTAGCTTTGTTGAGTGTGTAAAAGTTCTATTATTTACACCCTTTTTAACCCATATTTCTGCTGCATTCAAGCATTATTCATTGCATTTAGGTCAGTTTACAGGAAAACATCACAAATATATTAAAGGCACAGATTCTACTAAAAATGGCTGTTTTTACAGGTATCCGCCATAGCTGACGGAGAAGGCAGGCGCTGGGCAGAGAAGCAGAAGAGCTGAACTGGACAAGCAGACAAAGAGGACGATGCTGCCATGGTGCCGCCGTGACAGCATGATGACAGCAGTTTTGTGGAGAGAAAAAGCAAAGTGGACCTCGACAAATAGAGAAAATTCAGCCCGTCTGTCGTGTGAAAACCTCATATTTTTCCGAGCCCCAAATCAAAAGATATGTCAAGCCCAAAGTTCAAGGAGAGAAAATCCCAAGAAACAAGGAGGACGGCTGGAAAGTAGATTCTTTGAAGATTAAGTCTTTATTAGAATCATACTTTTAATTAAAGTTGTAATCCTTGTTAACTTAGAATACTTGAGCCCAAAGCTTATATAAGGGCATGTATTTTAACCTAGGAGATATCTCTCATATCCCATAGCCGAATACCCCATAACCGATAACCAAACCCCTATGCCGTTTACCCGTCGTCGACATGTTCTAAAAACCCCCTAGGGCCACGGGTTGTTTTGTAAAGTAGTTGCAAGGGTTGTTTTGTTTTAGGATTTTCCAAGTTCAATAAAATAAACTTCAAGTTCTCTTATTTTGGTTTTAATATCTTGCAAGAGCATCGGGAGAGCATTGTGAGGTTATCTATTTACTTAGCATCGGGAGAGTTAAGTATACGAAAGAAATAAGAGCGAGTTCTCTAGTTTATAGTTGAGCTATCTTGTGCCTAGGGATAGGGCAAGGTTAAGTGGCTAAGGAAGAATTCATACACATCGGTGTTCATCCTTCGATTCACGCCGGGAGGTATCATCAAAGACGTGATCATCGACAGACTTGGACCTAGGGATAGGCCAAGGCAGATCTGGGATTCTTGCCAAACTTGAAGTACTGAGTTGGTGTGTTTGCTGCTGCGACGACCAACGGACAGCTGCCGCGACAGGTGCTGCCAGCGACAGGCGCGACGACAGAACTGGAGTTCCTAAGCAATACAATACCTACACTACTGAGCAATTCAATACCAGCCCATTCTCTCTATCTTGATTACTCTATTCTTTTATTTACGTTTTCTTCACTATTCTCGTGACAACTTTCTCAAATATTTTCTTTACTTTCGTGCAGTGAATTTAGGTGAAGCTATTAGCCCAATCCCTGTGGAGACGATATCCGATACTTCGTATCACTTTACTACTTGCGTCGTGTACACTTACACTACAATTGCGATAGACTCTTTTACACGCAACAAGTTTTTGGCGCCGTTGCCGGGGATTGGCAACATAACTACACCTTTCTTTTATTGCACTTTTCATTTTTGTTTTTGTTTTTTTTTCTTTTAATTTTTCTTTTTCTATTTTTCGTTAGTGCTTTCAACTCTTGCTTTTCACGAGGTTTTTTTGTTTATGCGCAGATCTAAAAGAGGCGAAGATCCTGAGTATAAATTAGATCCGGAAATTGAACGTTCCTTCAATCTCAATAAACAACTTCGCCACCTTTTAGACATGAACGAGTACCTTGAGGAACAGCTAGAGAAGATGGCCCGTAACCCACCCGCTGGTGATGGTATACCGCCTGGCGGTGACCCGCCTGCAGCAGCCGGGTGATGGTCCTGTCGTGATTACATGTTGAATGATCATGTAGAGCTGGAGACCACGCTGCCGGATATTGAAGTTGATAACTTTGAGCTTAAACCTGTCATGTTTAGTATGATCAACAATGCCGGACAGTTTAGTAGTGTTGTGACAGAAGATGCTAGAGAGCATCTCAAAACGTTCCAGGAAATCTGTGGTTCGTTTAGACTGCCAGGAGTTAATCCGGAGATACTGAGGCTTCGGTTATTCCCCCATTCATTGAGGGACAGAGCAAAAACTTGGTGGAATAAACTTACGCCGGGTTCAATCGTAACTTGGGCAGATTTATCTCGTGAATTTTTATCTCGTTTTAATCCTTCGCATTTATCTGAGCGATTACGTAATGAAATTGCTACTTTTCAGCAGGAAGATGACGAGCCGATGCACGAGGCCTGGGACAGATTTACTACTCTTCTTCGGAACTTCCCAATGCATGGATTCCCCGTCTGGAATCAGGTAACTAAGTTCTATAATGCTGCTAACCTACAAACTCGTATTCGAATTGATTCTGCAGCAAATGGACTATTATTGGATAAAGATCCAGACGAGGCATTGCATGTTTTGAAAAATCTGGCAAAGAATGAGGAACAGTTTCCTACCGCAAGTAGAGGGGGTAAACGGGTACTTGGTGTCAAGGATTATGAGGCCGACAGCACGATGAAATCACAGGTAGCATTCCTTACTAAAGCAATGAAAAGGTTATTGAATGATGATGGATTACAAGTATTTGATGTTGAGGAAGTATGTGATATCTGTGAGGGAAATCATAGTCGGGATGAGTGCCCAATACAAGTAGAATAGGGAAAATATGTTGGAAATTACAAGCCAAATTACAATTCCAACAATTATAATCCAAATTGGAGGAAGGATCCCAAATTTTCCTGGAGTAATCCTAACAATGCCCTGAATCCTCAAGCACACAATTAGAATCAGGGAGGACCTAGATTACTGACGCGACAGCAACTGCCACCGCACCTGCTGCCGCAGCAGCAACAGCAGCCACCACCTACCACGAGCAGTATACTGGAACAGACTCTGGCCACCTTTATGTCTCAGACAGGTACTTATATTGAGAATATGAATCAGTTTGTCAAGAAGAAAGAGAATTTCATGGATAAAACAGAGATGAGAATGACAAATCATGAGGCTACTTTGAAATCTCTGGAGACACAAATGGGTCAGGTTTCCCAACATATTAAGCCGAGGCAGAATGGAGGATTCCCTAGTAATACTGAAAATGCTAGGCAGCCCACACATGAGCAATGTAAGGCCATTACTACTAGGAGTGGGAAGAAACTACCAGGGCCGGAAAAAGAAGTTGAAACAGTAAAGGAACCAGCCTTGGACAAACCTGCCGAGGAAGCTGCCCCGACAGGTGATAAACAGACTACTGCCGATGAGCCTGTCACGACAGCAGAAGCGACATAGGAGAAAATTGATGAACCTAAACCTCCTCAGATTCGTATGTAGTGGGAAGGACGTATTGCTGATTATCGTCCCCCACCTCCTTTTCCTCAACGGATACAACAAGCTAAGCAAGAATCTCAGCTCAAAAAGATTTATGATATTTTTAAACAGGTTCATATTAATATTCCTCTGTTAGATGCCGTTAGGGAGATGCCCGGTTACGCCAAATTTCTCAAGGATGTCATGTCAAAGAAATATAAACTTGGGGAATTTGAAACGGTAAGGATGGCAGATGGTTGCATGAGTATTCTTCATCGGCAGCCACCCAAGAAAAAGAAGGATCCGGGGAGCTTCATCATACCTTGTGTAATCGGAGACAAATACGTGGGTAAGGCACTTTGTGATCTTGGTGCTAGTATTAATTTAATGCCAAAATCTGTTTTTTAGAAATTAGGTATTGGAAAGGCGCGACCCACGACAGTAATTCTGCAGCTGGCAGACCGCTCTTACGTTCATCCAGTAGGAAAAGTTGAAGATATTCTGGTAAGAGTGGATAAATTTATATTTCCTACTGACTTTCTTGTTTTAGATTGTGAAGCAGATGAAAACGCACCAATCATCCTTGGGCGACCCTTCTTAGCCACGGGAAGATCACTTCTTGATGTGGAGAAAGGAGAACTCACCATGCGAGTGAATGATCAAGAAATTAAGTTGAATGTTCTCCAATCTATGAAGCATGCTGATGCAGATGAGGGATGCAAGGTCATCACTGAAGTTACCCTTGATCAACCCTGCATCAGGTCGGGCTGTCACAACATAAAAATTGGTCACTGCCGCAGCAGCCACCTACAGGGCTGTCACGACAGCACTGACGACAGCAACTCCTCTGACTCCGATACATCTGATACTGAAGATCAGGAGGAGGTAAACTGGATAGGCGATCGTCCAGGTAAGTTATTCGAACCTTTGAATTACACTTCGGATAACCATGCAATCCAAAAGCCATCTACTGTTGAACCACCTGCCTTAGAATTAAAGCCCCTGCCAGGGCAGCTAAAATATGTTTTTCTTGGTTCAAATGATACGTTGCCCGTAATCATCTCTTCTAAGCTGCCACAGGAACAGGAACGGCAGCTAGTAGGCATGCTGCGGCAGCACAAGAAGGCAATTGGATGGACGATAGCTGATATTCAAGGCATTAGTCCGGCATTATGCATGCACAAAATCCTTTTAGAGGAAGATCATAAGCCGACTATAGATGCTCAAAGGCGGCTAAACCATGCGATGAAAGAGGTGGTCCGTAAAGAGATAATCAAATGGTTAGATGCTGGTATTATTTACGCCATCTTTGACAGCAAATGGGTGAGCCCGGTGCAATGCGTTCCCAAGAAAGGAGGAATGATCGTGGTGACCAATGAAAACAACGAGTTAATCCCAACCAGGACTGTGACCGGTTGGAGGGTTTGTATGGACTATCGGAAGCTTAACAAAGCTACCCGAAAGGACCACTTTCCTTTACCCTTTATTGATCAAATGCTTGATAGATTAGCGGGTAAACCTTACTATTGTTTTCTTGATGGTTATTCAGGTTATAATCAAATTGCTATCGTACCGGAGGATCAAGAAAAAACGACCTTCACATGCCCCTATGGAACATATGCTTTTAGGAGAATGCCGTTTGGATTATGCAATGCACCCGCCACCTTCCAAAGGTGCATGATGGCTATATTCTCCGATATGGTGGAGGACTTCCTTGAGATATTTATGGATGATTTTTCAGTCTTTGGAGACGATTTTGAGAGCTGCCTTGGCAACTTACAAAAGGTACTTGAAAGATGTGAAAAAGCAAATCTTGTTTTGAATTGGGAAAAATGCCACTTTATGGTGGATGAGGGGATAGTCCTTGGCCATAAGATAAGCTGCCGTGGGATAGAAGTCGACAGGGCTAAAATAGAAGTAATTGAGAAGCTGCCGCCTCCGACCACAGTCAAGGGCATTAGAAGTTTTTTAGGGCATGCTGGTTTTTATCGAAGGTTTATTGCAAATTTCTCAAAAATCACCAAGCCCCTATGTCATCTCTTAGAGCAGAACCGACCCTTTGACTTTAATGAAGAATGTACTGAAGCATTCAAGGTTCTGAAGGAAAAACTAGTAACAGCCCCCATAGTACAGCCACCAGACTGGACACATCCATTTGAGATTATGTGTGATGCTAGTGACTATGCTGTCGGGGCAGCACTTGGGCAGCGCAGAGATAAGCTATTTCATGTCATATATTATGCCAGCAAGACTTTGAATGACGCCCAAGTAAACTACACCACCACAGAAAAGGAGCTATTAGCTGTGGTGTTCTCCATTGACAAGTTTTGTTCTTACATACTTGGGACGAAAGTGATAGTGCACACAGACCATTCTGCCCTCAAATATTTGTTCGCGAAAAAGGATGCAAAGCCTCGATTGATACGGTGGATCCTGCTATTGCAAGAGTTCGACCTTGAGATCAAGGACAAAAAAGGGACAGAAAATCAGGTGGCAGATCACTTGTCAAGGTTGGAGAAGGGAAAGAGTCTGCCAATCGACGAGACAAATATACTGGAGACCTTCCCAGATGAGCAGCTCTTTGCTGCCGCAATTGTTGTCGCGACAGCCATGGCGGCAGGTAAGTCTTCTGAACTCCCCTGGTATGCTGATTTTGTTAATTTTATAGTTAGCGGAATACTTCCTTCTGATCTTAATTATCAAGCCAGGAAGAGGTTCCAAAATGATGTTAAGCATTATTATTGGGACGAACCTCTTCTTTTCAAACTATGCGCAGATCAGGTTATAAGGAGGTGTGTACCACAAGAAGAGCAAGAAGACATTCTCCATCACTGCCATGCTTCACAATATGGAGGTCACTTAGGAGGCAATAAAACTGCTGCCAAGGTGCTGCAGTCAGGGTTCTACTGGCCGACACTGTATAAAGATGCACAGAACTTCTACAAGAACTGTGACAGGTGCCAGTGGACAGGTAACATCTCAAGGAGAAACGAGATGCCATTGCAGAACATACTAGAAGTCGAGATCTTCGACGTTTGGGGGATTGATTTTATGGGACCTTTTCCATCTTCATGTGGAAATCTATACATCCTCCTAGCAGTGGATTATGTCTCTAAGTGGGTTGAAGCTATCGCCACACAAAGGAATGATGCCAAGACAGTCCAAAAATTTCTACACAAAAACATCTTTTCTAGGTTCGGCATCCCTAAGGCAATTATCAGTGATGAAGGGAGACATTTTGACAATAGGGTTATTGATGCCGCCTTGAAGAAATATGGTGTCAAGCATCGGATTGCGATAGCATACCACCCACAGACCAATGGACAAGCTGAAATATCCAATAGGGAAGTTAAGAACATTCTTGAGAAGATGGTTAAGCCAACTAGGAAAGATTGGTCTTTACTTCTAAATGATGCATTATGGGCATATAGGACAGCATTCAAAACTCCATTGGGCATGTCTCCATACCGATTGATTTATGGGAAAACCTGTCATCTTCCTGTCGAGATAGAGCACAGGGCGTACTGGGCAATCAAGGCAGTGAATATGGACTTGGACAAGGCAGGCCAGAAGAGGCTGTTAGATCTGAACGAGATTGACGAAATAAGAACAATGGCCTACGACAATGCAAGAATTTACAAGGAGAAAACTAAGAAGTGGCATGATAGGAAGTTACTGCCACGACAGTTCTGCCCAGGGTAGCTTGTATTGTTGTTCAATTCTAGACTGAAACTCTTCCCAGGGAAGCTAAAATCTAGATGGTCTGGCCCATTCCAAGTCGTACAAGTTTTTCCCCATGGTGCCATCACAATCCGATCATTAAAAGACAGGCACCAATTCAAAGTCAACGGACAACGCCTCAAGCATTATCAAGGGACTGAAGCCCCAGGAATACAGGAAGTGGTTACCTTAGGAGATGCCCCACAAGGCATCCCTAATTTAACCTAAATTTTAATTTTATTTATTTCTATTATTTATTACTTATTAGGAAATTAGGTTTATTTTAGTCGAATAATGTTTTTATGTTTTATGTTTTTAGGAAATAAAGGAGTCAAGAAGAATAGGAGAAGTGACCCAAGCCCACCACCCATCCATCAGCCCAACAAAGCCCAATATTGATGCCTGTCGTTCCAGCTGCCGCCGCAGACACGGATAAGACAGGTTGTCATCAGACTGTCACGGCAGACGCAGAAACGTGTGACAAACGCGTAACAGACACATAAATGCGCGTCAGACACGCTAAAGCTCAACAGTCGCTCCGTTATTCACGCCTGCCGTTACAGCATTAAACGGGCAGAAACTCTTCCTCTATAAAACCCCGTTTCATTTTCATTTTCCTCACTTCTGCTGATTTTTACTTGCTCTCCCCTTAGTTTTTCTCTGTTTTCTTTACTTTCAAACAAACCCTTGTAACTAACATGTCTTCCAGAAGAACCCGCCGCAGTGCTGCCTCAGCCTCTTCGCCAGCAGCACCGACATCCAGGTCGTAGAGCAACCAGTCCAGCCTGCCCCACAGCCCAGAATCCGCCGCCAAATCCGCCTCAGCAGCAGCAATGAAGACAGTGCCTAAAAATTTTAGTCTTTTATTTTCTTCTTATTGCTGCCTGCTTTATCTATATTTTGTGATGTACTGCCTTCATTTTTTCTGTCATTTGCATTGAGGGCAATGCAACCCTTGAGTTTGGGGGTGGCAACCCTCCATTTTAATGGAGTCTAAGTACATCTTTTAAATTAATTGTTGTGTCTTTTTTTAGTTTTTTTTCTCTAAAAAAAATTGAAAGTTTTGGAAATTTTGGCTGAAAACTGTGAACTGAACTTACCTGTCGTGACAGCTCTGTCATGGCAGAAACTTTAGGATAGTTTTAGGAGAAGTTTAGAGCCTTTCTATAGTTATGAAAACTTAAACACCATTGTGACTGTTAGACTGCCTAGATTTCTTTTAGCCAAACTAGAATAGGAAGCTTAGCACTTGAATAACCCCTAGAGGTGCCTAACACTGGCTCTAGGAAAGAAGTTTAGCAAAAGAGACTCAATAGCCCTAGAGGTGCCCGAAACCGGCTCTAGGAAGTTAGCTAGAGGTTCCCGAAACCGGCTCTAGTGAAACTTTAGCTTAAAAATAAGAAATCAAGTCAAAACAGAAAATCAAAGAAGCATGAAAATGTGCCTTCAAAAAGATAAACTTTGGCATAAAAATTCGAGTTAAGAGTTGAATATTCTAGTGAAACTAAGAGAGTCTTGGCATATAACTGTTCACAAGCATGCACACACTGCACGAGAACTATAGTGAGATTCCGGACAGATCCTAACTTATCCGACAGGTTGCTGCCGTCACAGGGAACGAATGACAGGCAAGGGAAAGTCCACTGTTTGAAAGCCAAAACAAAAATATTTCATTTTTCTTTTAGATCTTAGTTGCTTGAGGGCAAGCAAAAACTTGAGTTTGGGGGTGTGTTGAGTGTGTAAAAGTTCTATTATTTACACCCTTTTTATCCTATATTTCTGCTGCATTCAAGCATTATTCATTGCATTTAGGTCAGTTTACAGCAAAACATCACAAATATATTAAAGGCACAGATTCTACTAAAAATGGCTGTTTTTACAGGTATCCGCCATAGCTGACGGAGAAGGCAGACGCTGGGCAGAGAAGCAGAAGAGCTGAACTGGACAAGCAGACAAAGAGAACGATGCTGCCATGGTGCCGCCGTGACAGCAGTTTTGTGGAGAGAAAAAGAAAAGTGGACCTCGACAGATAGAGAAAATTCAGCCCGTCTGTCGTGTGAAAACCTCATATTTTTCAGAGCCCCAGATCAAAAGATATGTCAAGCCCAAAGTTCAAGGAGAGAAAATCCCAAGAACCAAGGAGGACGGCTGGAAAGTAGATTCCTTGAAGATTAAGTCTTTATTAGAATCATACTTTTAATTAAAGTTGTAATCCTTGTTAACTTAGAATACTTGAGCCCAAAGCTTATATAAGGGCATGTATTTTAACCTAGGAGATATCTCTCATATCCCATAGCCGAATACCCCATAACCGATAACCAAATCCCTCAGCCGTTTACCCGTCGTCGACATGTTCTAAAAACCCCCTAGGGCCACGGGTTGTTTTGTAAAGTAGTTGCAAGGGTTGTTTTGTTTTAGGATTTTCCAAGTTCAATAAAATAAACTTCAAGTTCTCTTATTTTGGTATTAATATCTTGCAAGAGCATCGGGAGAGCATTGTGAGGTTATCTATTTACTTAGCATCGGGAGAGTTAAGTATACGAAAGAAATAAGAGCGAGTTCTCTAGTTTATAGTTGAGCTATCTTGTGCCTAGGGATAGGGCAAGGTTAAGTGGCTAAGGAAGAATTCATACACATCGGTGTTCATCCTTCGATTCACGCCGGGAGGTATCATCAAAGACGTGATCATCGACAGACTTGGACCTAGGGATAGGCCAAGGCAGATCTGGGATTCTTGCCAAACTTGAAGTACTGAGTTGGTGTGTTTGCTGCTGCGACGACCAACGGACAGCTGCCGATACAGGTGCTGCCAGCGACAGGCGCAACGACAGAACTGGCGTTCCTAAGCAATACAATACCTGCACTACTGAGCAATTCAATACCAGCTCATTCTCTCTATCTTGATTACTCTATTCTTTTATTTACGTTTTCTTCATTATTCTCGTGACAACTTTCTCAAATATTTTCTTTACTTTCGTGCAGTGAATTTAGGTGAAGCTATTAGCCCAATCCCTGTCGAGACGATATCCGATACTTCGTATCACTTTACTACTTGCGTCGTATACACTTGCACTACAATTGCGATAGACTCTTTTACACGCAACAAGCTTCGATCTTGAAACGATAACTCTTAACCTGAAATGTATTGATAATGAATGCATTAAACTTATATAGTCTATTTGAGATAGCCAATAACAATGAATGAACATAGTATGCCATATCATGCTTTGATGACAATCATAATATCAATTGTATGAATACATATGGCATGCTCTTCATTCATATTATAAACATAATATCAATCATTATATCATCTATGACTATATCATTATCAAAGCAATATCAATAATCAATCATTTTCCTTGGATCGATTCACGGTATATGGATACAAGAATTCTACCTCCTCACCAAATTAATGAATGGTCAACCCACCGACATCGCCAATAAGACCAATACACAATACATCCCTCCGCCTCGCCAAATCTATATAGGCCGTAGCCCTAGGACCGTAGTCCACCCGCACACCGAGCTCATGAATTCTATGGCATGTCAATTGTGTCAAATACTCTCGAATCCAAGGTTGAACAATCAATGGTTCAACAATAGTGGTTTAATAACAATAATTCAATATCAATGATACAATAGCAATAATTCAATGTCAATAATTCAATATCAATGATTTGATGACAATATGCATATATCAACACCAATATCTCAATAGCAATATGCAATGACCAATGAACAATAGTCAATGTTTGATGCTCAATGATTCATTTGGTAATGTTTCAATGACTTTGATGACAACAACAACAATGCTTCGGACATGATATCAATGCAAGAATTACCCCAGCTTACTAATGGAGTCCACCAAGAGATTTGATGCAATTTACCATAAGACAATGTTATCTATTCAAACAAAATTAATAACGATGAATTCAGAAAGGCTCCTCGCCTAATCCCGAGACTCTGCTACACTCACATTGATAATCTGAAGCTTCTAAAGTTCTCGGATGACGACGTCTTTATCCCTAGCTTTTGACGATGATGGTGGATGATCTTTCTCCACTTTTTGAGCTAGGTAAACAATAGGAAATTATTAGAATCAATACGACGATATTGATACTTGGAATAGCTATTAGCTATTAAACAAAAGCTTATCTCATGGCTTTTAACTTGAAATTGGATATTCAATGATCAAGAGAATTTATAATTGATTTAGGGTTTCCACTTACTCGATCGGTAGCTATGAATTGATATTATTAAATCAAGGAAAGCCTAAGCTTAAGAATCACAAATTGAGAAGTGTGTGCTTGAGCTTGGTGGAGAGGATGACAATGGAGGTGTGTGCTTATTCTTTTAAAACTAAGAGATGAAATTGGTCTCGGTGAAAATAAAGAAAAAATGAGAGTTTTCTTTTTTATTCAGTAAAGGGATCTATAACCTTGGTCATATCCCACCTCACTCTTAGCAAATAGGAAGCTTACCCTAAGTGAAGGGTTTTCTTAAACAAATATTTTCAAACAATTATACCCTTTATCATCTGAAGGAGAAAGATGCTTATTTAGCCATCCCTTCAAACCAGCTTCCACGTGGGAAGGACATTAATAAACAGGTGAGTCATCACCTCCTCATTTCCTTTCAAATTAACCTTCGAACAGATTCGAATCAGGGGACCCATTTCAAAATGCGTGAAGCTGTATCGAAACGGCTTAGCAAAAGTCTAAACGTTAGTTAATACCGTTGGAACTGTATCAAAACGCCCTATAATTGTTTCGAAATGCCTTACCTAGGCCATTTCGGTACGGGTTTTACTGTATCGAAACGCCTAGCTGAAAAACAACATTTTAGGCATTTCCAAGGAGGTCCTTAACTAAGAATAAGTTCAATTAGGGTCTCTGAACAATATAATCTATAATTTAGGCGGTAAAGATACGATATTTGAACATTTTAATTTTATTACTCCGATCATTGGAATCCAATTCCGACTAGCCCCGTTTTTGGGGTGTTATAGTAATCAAATTGTATTGGACATAAATTACCAATACAAAGCTTATGTGGTGTAAAATCCTTATACCCGGTTTAGAAGATAAATCAAGTAAGGTGGTGTTACTTAACAAACACACCAAGAAAAACAAAGAAGTTTTAATATTTATCAACGAATTAGGAATTTGGTAATCAGAGTAATTTAAAACTTTCTTAGACAAGACTAATGGATACTTATCATCCAACTCAATTATAAATATAAGACATGAGAAAACACATCAGCACCCAAAGCCAAGAACATTCTCAAGTGTGACATAACTAACAATCAATCACCTAGTACGTGGCCAAGCAATATTAATTGTTTTATTTATGAACGTTTATCAAACAATAACATAATTAACCATATAACCATCCCAGAGTCTAACAATTTTATCGGATGTCAATTAACATCAATTAATCGAAGTTACCAAAATATCCAAACGTGGATACTAACAGCCCATGTAAACATAACAACAACCTTGTTAATCAAGCATGCTACCTCGTTTATCAACAATTAGCCATGACATTTAACAACTTTACCAAATAAAGCTATAAGAATTGAATTCACATTTCAAAATGAGTATAACAGATTAGCTAACCAAAACATTCAATCATGTTGATAGTTTGATGACACTACAATAACATTTACCAGTCTAATACGCCTAACACTGAGTAGATTTACCAATTGTTTAGTAACTAAACCCTTAACTTAAACCTAAATGAATTCCATAATTTTGTTTGTACTAATCTACCGGTTGTACTTTCACTTTTAAATACAATGGCATTACAACAATTATCACCCAAGCTTAAAAACATAGAGGCCCGATACAACTAGATTTCTCCTTGAAGCTTAAATTAGATACATACGTAAATAAAAACTCACTAATGCATGATACCTACAATAAAAACATGTGCCACTGTTATAGTTTAGAGTGTGAGTTGTACAAGTGGACTGTGATGAACTGGCAGGAGTGGTTAGGAAGTTAGGGAGTTGTTAGGTTGTTGTTAGTCTAGTAGTTAGCCGTTCCATGCTAGTTCACATAAGTCCTTTCCTTGTATAAAATACACCTGGTCTCAATTGAGATTTTACATGTTTCATTAATAAATTGACGAGAGAATTGACTCTATTTTCTAAATCCAGAATCATCTTCCAAATCCTTTCATGGTATCATTCGCCAAATCCTGGTGACCTACGCTTCTTTTTCGCTGCTTCTTTTCTCTCTGAATCCTTGTTCTCTCTTTGAATTCTTATTTTCACAGAGAAGATTCGCCAAATCCTGGTGAGTTACGCTTGTAACACCCCAATTTTGGGCTTAGAAGTTTAAGGTCTGAACTAGACCGGTCTGTTTTTCAATTCGAATATAAAAGATGGTTTAAGGGAAAACCTAGTTCAGGATGCTTTAAAAATATGGAAAAATATCTAAAAATCCTCTTTTAATATATATAAGAGAGTGGTGAAATCAATCTTGCAAAATAAGGTTTGGAAATACTACATTTTGGAGTAAGGACTAAAATGCAATTTTTTAAAAGTTTAGTGGTGACTGTTTTGTAAGGATTGAAACTTTGAATCTTTAAGGAGCTAATTTACCCAAATATGATTTCTCCAGATTTTTCCTTAATTTGAGTGAATTAATTAATGTTTTAATTAATTAAAAGAGAAAAGAAACTACCTTTTGGAAAAATCATAACTACCTTTTCCTAAAATTTTCTCATTTATTTTTCTCTCAAAATTCCATTATCCAAACACTTTTCTCCAGAAACCTTTTCATTGATTTCCACTTCAATTGATGAGATTTCTATCATCAATTAGTTCCTAATCAATCTTGCATCAAATCCTCTTGATTTCCTTATTGAATTTTCAAGGAAATTGGCTCAAATCAAGGAGAAATCACCATTTAGAGGTAAGATTGTTCTTCTCCTCTAAATACTAAGTTATTTACTGAAATTCCCAAGTTGTCAATCCTTAATTTAAGTTTTATAAATGGTTTTGATGGTAGAAACTTGATTTTGGCTTAAAACTCAAGATTTGGAAGAAATCTTGAATAATTTCGTTGCGATTGTTTGGGCTCTGTTTTGAGATGATTCTTAAATTTATTTTGGATGTCTAATGATGTGTAAATGAGGTTTTATCAATGCAATCCCAAATAGGTTGTATTTCCTAAGTTTTTGCTTATGAAAATGGTGGTTTTTGAGGTGATCTTGGTAATCTGTTATAGATGGAGGTATAAGGACGAGTTTAGGTTTATTTTGGATGTTGATTGATGTTTAGAAATGGTTAGAAGTGATGGATCTTGGCTGGGTTAAGTTTTGGAAGAGTTTGGAGGCGATTTCGGTTGTGTTTGGTAGCCGAAATGTTGGTTTTAAGTTGACCAGCGAGTTTGAGTGTGTTGGCTGAAGATTTCAATGCATGATGATGCATTAATCCTCTGCATTGATGTGTTAAAAACAGGGGAGACATCTTCGGACACTTTTGGAGTTGATCCGGAGGCTTGATCGGCGTTTTGGCAAGCGGGCGAAACGTATTTGGTGAGTGGAGTTTGGTTTCCATCTTTGGAACAATTATTTGAAGGTTTGGGAGCTTAGTTTAAGTCTAAGCAACTTAACTAAGCTCAAGTGTAAGTTTTCGGAGAAACTCCTTTGAATGAGCAATGAAGTGGTTGAATGCATTGGTTATGATTTGCATGTTTAAATTCTATTTTGAAAGCATGTTTTAATATGGTTAATGCTGGTTTTGAAAGCCATGTAATGAAGGATGCTCAAGGTAAGAGATTCTTGGTTTAACATATTGTTAATATGGTTTTGATGCATAGTGATGCATGATGTTTAATGGCTTTGATTAATGCTTTAAAACAGTGAATTGTTGATGGTAAATGATGTATATTGGCAAGTGATGAATTAGTTTTAAAATACTTGAGTCGGATATAGTTAGCCGGCTATAGGATTGGGTGCACCGTGAATAAAGTCGCCTTGGATGTTGAGGGGTTGTGATTGTACCGAAAACTCCATCCAAGTATCCTAACGAGAGAGGTAAGATCACAACGGTGGTTAAAAGTCCGTGTGTGGATCTTGTTAAGGTCACAACGGTGGTTAAAAGTCCGTGTGTGGGCCTTGTGTTATGTGTCCCGTATTCTCGTTAGGAAGTTATACAGCTACCGATGAGTGATGTGGAGGGGTTGTGATTGTACCGTAAACTCCATCACGAGTGTTGAGGGGTTGTGATTGTACCGTAAACTCCACCTTATGTTGTTCGGTAGTGTGTATGAAGCGTGTGGGACAACGCTTGTAATCCGTGTATCCGATTGTGTTTTGTGTTGTAAAAGAGTATGAATTATCACTTGAAAGCCAATATGTTGAATTGATGTAATGAAGCATGAGATGCTTGTAAAGTATGCAAGGTAGCATGAAAAGAGTTAAGCTTGTGTTTTTAAGCTTGTTGAAAGTGTTTTCTAAAAAGGCATTATTGTGTTGTTTTCTTTAGAGCATACCTCACTAAGCTATTGTGCTTACGCTCTCTCTTCTGTACCAATAATGCAGACAATTGAAGTGTTTGAGGGCAACAAGGAAGCTAAGAGTCCAAGGGAAACTAAGCTCATGTATGGTGATGTTTTCATACACTATTAGTTTTGGTAATTTTGCAATGGGAACCTAAAGTGTGTTTTTGGGAGATGTTTTGGATTTGTAATTGGCCTTTTAATGCTTGTTTTGGAGATTGATTGATTGCTTGGTTTGGATAATAGGGTGCATGCCTATAAACTTGTGAAATTCCATATTTGATGCCATGAATGTGTTTAGAAGTTGTAAACATGTACCTTATATGTAAGATGACTTGTTGGCATGGTTAGGAAGTCATTAAGATGTGTTTGATTGGTTTAAAGTTTGAAATACCAGAAAAATCTGCAGCTTTTGGGCAAACCGTATCGTAACGGGCACTAGCGTTTCGAAACGGGGGCCTGTAATGGCCTTCGTGTTTTGAAACGGCTGGAGGCTGTTCCGAAACGTTTTGCCTACTGTCAAGCCCTGTTTCGAAAAAGGTCTCGAAATGAACCCGTGTTTCGGAACGGTCAACACCGTTTCAAAACAGGTGACCGTTGGGCACTGATTTGAATGGTGTAAAGGTTTGCAAGCTTTACGTTTTAGTCCCGAATGTTGTAATTGCAATTGCTTGAGTTTGAGATGTCCAATTATGGTGAAATTTGACAGGGAAGCATATAATGTGACTAATTTAATATTGGTAACTTAAAAATCAAATAAGACCTACAAATTTCCAGAATTTACATTTTGGTCCCTAATATTTATATTTTGTGCAATTGAGTCCCTTATTTGAATCCGATCGCTGTGCTTTATATGTAAATGATTCTCAAGTGTTCGCTTAGGGTTAATGTGCATCTAGACAAGATTAAAAAGAAAAAAAAGGGTCGTTAATCAAGATTGACTTTCGGGTTGACTTTGGTCTTCCCCGTGTAATCCTCGTAGTTCATGTCAGCCGTCTAGGCCGGGCTAAGGGGGTTACATTTGGTGATATCAGAGCTGAGTTCTCGTGTTAATGGGAATGGTTATGTGGGTGATGTATGTGTATTTGCATGATATGCCTTTTGGATGAAAGAATGTTGTTTGAATTGTGAGGTATGGTTGCTATGCTATGTTGAAACTTGTTAGGGGGACCCATTGCCATATCAAAACTAATGAAAGGAGTTGTTTTTGGAAAATGAGCTTGAGTACTTGGATTACTTACCTTGTTGAGCCTAATTATGTTTATTGCATTTGTGTTAGTGCATTGTTTTTCTTGTAAATGGGGCCTCGTAGAGAGACGAGGATGAATACGAGAGCTATGGCTCAAAATGAGAATGAGGAAAACGCTGATAATGTTGTGGATTTACCTCCTTCCCCTGGTGGTGGACCACCTGGCGGTGATGGTGCTGGGGGTGAAAATGCTGGTGTTGGTGCTGGAGCTGGGGTCGCTGGACCAGAAGGTGTGCAGGGGCAAGCTGCTCCTGACATGACTGTATTGATTCAGGCTATTGCTGGAGCCTTTCAGGCAGCAGTAGTTGGAGCTCACGGACCTGCGCATCAGGGTGATGCTAACGTGAGATTACCTTTGGAACGTATTCGCAGTCTGGGAGGGACTGAGTTCAGAGGTTTATCTCCTGATGGTTCTGAATCTTGGTTGGAAAGCACCAAGAGGATTTTGGGGCAAATGAACTGCAACAATGTGCAGAAGTTGGGTTGTGTCGTATCTCTGTTGCATGATGATGCATATACGTGGTGGACGACCACTGTCTCCGGAATGGAGGAAAATGATGTGACTTGGACGTTCTTTCTGAACGCGTTCAAGCGAAAGTATCTAGGTGTGCGATACCTAGATGAAAAGAAAAGAGAATTTATGTCTCTTACGCAAGGAAGCATGACGGTGGCTGAGTATGAGATTCAGTTTGTTCGCCTTAGTCAGTACGCACCTGAGTTAATCCCTGATGAGCGGGAGAGGTGTGAACATTTTCGATATGGTTTGTTGACGGACGTGAAGACTTTCATGCTTGCTGCTGAGTACACGAATTTTGATATGCTGGTGAGTAGAGCGAAAGATATTAAGCAGAACTTGGGTTTGTCTTCCAAGGGTGTTGGTTCTAGCTCAGGCAAAAGAGCTGCTGATTATAGTTCCGGTGGTGGACGGAACAAGAGAGGACGTGATAAGAGGTATCAGTCTTCTGCTAGGGGTGGTGGAGGACATGGTGCGCCTGTTCAGGGAGACAAGTTGAGAGTTGATCAGAACATGTGCTGGACGTGTGCATCTCGTGGCCATATGAGGTGAGATTGTCCTCGAGCAGCGAGGGAGGTTCAGGCTCCGGTAGCAGTGACCAGTAATTCATGCTGGAATTGTGGTTCGGCAGACCACATGAGGAGAGAGTGTCCTTTGTTGGCCGGTGGTGGTCAGGGACGTGCTCTTGGGATAGTTGCACCACAGAGAGGTCGTGGGCGCAGCCGTGGTAATTTCCAGTGCAGAGATGATGGTGGGAGGAATGTGGCTCGTGTGGTGGCTTTTCAACCTAAGGGTGGTGGACAGACCCGAGTGTATGCTCAGCGTGAGGGGAGAAATGATACGGATGTGATCGCATGTACCTTTACTTTGCAATCAATATCATTACTTTCCTTGATTGATTCTGGATCTACACACTCATACATATTGCGTGAACATGCTCAATTGCTTGGTTTACCTGTTGATTCTTTGGATGATTACGAGGTGGTGGTGGTTGGTGAGAATGTGAAATTTCTTGCCAATGTGGTGTCTTCGTTGGAGGAGAGCCGAATGTTGAAGCAAGGTTGTGAAGCTTACCTGGCCTTTGTGATGAATCCTAACTCTAAGGAGTTGCGAGTTCAAGATATCAGGACTGTGCGAGAGTTTCCTGGTATGTTTCCGGAGGAGTTACCTGGATTGCCTCCTAGTCAAGAGGTGGAGTTTGGAATTGAGTTGTATGAAAATTCAACTCCAGTGTCCATTACTCCTTACCGAATGGCACCTAAAGAGTTGAAGGAGCTGAAGACGCAACTTCAGGAGTTGCTTGATCGTGGTTTCATTCGGCCGAGTGTGTCACCTTGGGGTGCACCGGTCTTGTTTATGAAGAAGAAGGACGGCACTATGAGAATGTGCATCGATTATAGTCAGCTGAACAAGTTGACTATCAAGAATCGGTATCCTTTGCCGAGGATTGATGATCTTTTTTATCAGTTTCGGGGAGCGGCTGTGTTCTCTAAGATTGACTTAAGGTCAGGTTATTACCAGCTCAAGGTGAAGGATGTGGATGTGCCAAAAACAACCTTTAGAACGAGGTATGGGCATTATCAGTTCCTTGTGATGCCGTTTGGCTTGACGAATGCTCCTGCAGCTTTTATGGACATGATGAATAGAGTGTTCCATGAATACTTGGACAAGTTTGTTGTGATGTTCATTGATGATATCCTTGTGTACTCTCGTACTGAGGAGGAGCATGAGGGGCATTTGCGGATTGTGTTACAGGCGCTGTTGGAGAATCAGTTGTATGCTAAGCTGAGCAAGTGTGAATTCTGGCTTAGGGAAGTTGCTTTCCTTGGTTATGTGGTTTCTGCTGAGGGGATCCGTGTTGATCCTCAGAAGATTGAGGCGGTGATGAATTGGAAGCCTCTTAAGTCTGTTCATGAAGTCCGTAGTTTCCTTGGGTTGGCAGGATACTACATGAGGTTTGTGGATGGATTTTCAAAGATTTCTGAACCTTTAACAAAGTTGTTGCAGAAGGATGTCAAGTATGAGTGGACGGAGGCAAGACAACAAGCTTTTGAGAAGCTTAAGGCAGCTTTGACGCAAGCTCCTATCTTGGTTCAACCTGAATCAGGGAAAGAGTTTGTGGTGTACAGTGACGCATCCTATGTGGGTTTGGGATGTGTGTTGATGCAGGAGGGTAAGGTGGTGGCTTATGCATCGCGTCAGTTGAAGGTGCATGAGCGCAATTACCCTACGCATGATATTGAGTTAGCTGCGGTGGTCTTTGCTTTGAAAATTTGGAGACATTACCTGTATGGTGAGAAGTGTACTGTGTACACGGATCACAAAAGTTTGAAGTATCTGATGTCTCAGAAAGAGTTGAATCTTAGGCAACGACGTTGGGTGGAGTTGCTTAAAGATTACGATCTGACGATTAAGTACCATCCGAGAAAAACTAATGTTGTAGCAGATGCCTTGAGTAGAAAAGTGGCAGTGGAGTTGAGGGCTATGTTTGCCAGCTTGAGTATTTCGCGAGATGGGGGTCTTATGGTTGAATTGCAAGTGAAACCATCTTTGGTTCAATTGATAAAGGATAAGCAGTTGTTGGATGATTCTTTGGTGCCACATGTTCAGGATATTGCTGAGGATAGACCATCAGATTTCTGTTTTAATGATGATGGGGTTCTATGTTTTGGGAGTCGGATAGTAGTGCCGAATGATGCTGAGTTGAGGCGTACTATTCTGACGGATGCTCATAATAGTCCTTTTGCTATGCACCCTGGTAATACAAAGATGTATCGTGATCTTAAGGATGAGTACTATTGGGTGGGTTTGAAGAAGGATGTTGCAGAGTATGTGAGTAAGTGCATGGTTTGTCAGCGGGTTAAGGCTGAACATCAGTTTCCTTCTGGGTTTTTGCAACCGTTGAGGATTCCTGAGTGGAAGTGGGAAAGGATTACCATGGACTTTGTGTCTGGTTTGCCTTTGTCGCCATCGAAAAAGAATTCGGTGTGGGTGATTGTGGATCGCCTTACGAAGTGTGCGCATTTCTTGCATGTGCATACTACGTATACGTTGGACAGGCTTGCAGAGTTGTACATTACTGAGATTGTGCGACTGCATGGTGTGCCAAAGTCTATAGTGTCGGATAGAGATTCGATGTTTACATCACGTTTCTGGGAGTGTTTTCATCAAGCTTTGGGTACGCGGTTGAATTTCAGTACTTCTTATCATCCACAGTCGGATGGACAATCTGAGCGTGTTATCCAAGTGCTGGAAGATATGTTGAGGTGTTGTGTGATTGAGTTTAAAGGTTCTTGGGAGAAACATTTGCCTTTGGTAGAGTTTGCTTATAACAATAGTTACCAGACAAGTATTCAAATGGCACCTTATGAAGCCTTGTACGAGAGGAAGTGCAGAACTCCTCTTTGCTGGGCTGAAACGGGTCAGAAGTTGGTTTCGATGCCGGCTTTGTTGAAAGGAACCACCGAGAAGGTGAAGCTCATTTGTGAGCGATTGAAGGCAGCTTCTGATCGACAGAAGTCTTACGCGGATTTCAAGCGTAAGGAGATTGAGTTTGCGGTAGGTGATCGTGTGTTCTTGAAGGTTTCGCCTTGGAAGAAGGTGATGAGGTTTGGCCGAAAGGGTAAGTTGAGCCCTAGGTACATTGGACCATACGAGGTGATTGAACGTGTGGGTCCTGTTGCGTACAAGCTGAGGTTGCCGCAAGAGTTGGGAAAGATACATGATGTGTTTCATGTCTCTATGCTTCGGAGGTATAGATCTGATCCTTCGCATGTTATGCCTGTGGAGGAAGTGGAGTTGAATCCTGACTTGACCTATGATGAGGAGCCGATTGAAATTCTTGATTCGGACAGTAAAGTTCTTCGAGGCAAGACCATTGAATTGGTTAAGGTGTTGTGGAGGCATCGTGGTGTTGAGGAAGCCACGTGGGAAAGAAAGAATGATATGATGAAGCAGTTTCCGTACCTTTTTCCTCCAAGTAAATTTCGAGGACGAAATTTCTTAAGGGGGAGAGTTGTAACACCCCAATTTTGGACTTAGAAGTTTAGGGTCTGAACCGGACCGATCTGTTTTTCGGTTCGAATATAAAAGGTGGTTTTAGGGAAAGCCTAGTTCTGGATGCTTTAAAAATATAGAAAAAATTCTAAAAATCCTCTTTTAATATATATAAGAGAGTGGTGAAATCAATTTTCCAAAATAAGGTTTGGAAATACTACATTTTGGAGTGGTGACTAAAATGCAATTTTTGAAAAGTTTAGTGGTGACTGTTTTGTAAGGATTGAAACATTGAATCTTTAAGGAGCTAATTTACCCAAATATGATTTCTCCAGATTTTTCCTTAATTTGAGTGAATTAATTAATGTTTTAATTAATTAAAAGAGAAGAGAAACTACCTTTTGGAAAAATCATAACTACCTTTTCCTAAAATTTTCTCATTTCTTTTTCTCTCAAAATTCCATTATCCAAACACTTTTCTCCAGCAACTTTTTCATTGATTTCCACTTCAATTGATGAGATTTCTATCATCAATTAGTTCCTAATCAATCTTGCATCAAATCCTCTTGATTTCCTTATTGAATTTTCAAGGAAATTGGCTCAAATCAAGGAGAAATCACCATTTAGAGGTAAGATTGTTCTTCTCCTCTAAATACTAAGTTCTTTACTGAAATTCCCAAGTTTTCGATCCTTAATTTAAGTTTTATAAATGGTTTTGATGG
This sequence comes from Hibiscus trionum, assembly GCA_030270665.1. Classification (NCBI taxonomy): domain Eukaryota; kingdom Viridiplantae; phylum Streptophyta; class Magnoliopsida; order Malvales; family Malvaceae; genus Hibiscus; species Hibiscus trionum. The sequence continues at coordinate 16,615,557 of BSYR01000013.1, forward strand.
TAGAAACTTGATTTTGGCTTAAAACTCAAGATTTGGAAGAAATCTTGAAGAATTTCGTTGTGATTGTTTGGGCTCTGTTTTGAGATGATTCTTAAATGTATTTTGGATGTCTAATGATGTGTAAAAGAGGTTTTATCAATGCAATCCCGAATAGGTTGTATTTCCTAGGTTTTTACTTATTAAAATGGTGGTTTTTGAGGTGATCTTGGTGCTCTGTTATAGCTGGAGGTATAAGGACGAGTTTAGGTTTATTTTGGATGTTGATTGATGTTTAGAAATGGTTATAAGTGATGGATCTTGGCTGGGTTAAGTTTTGGAAGAGTTTGGAGGCGATTTCGGTTGTGTTTGGTAGCCGAAATGTTGGTTTTAAGTTGAGCAGCGAGTTTGAGTGTGTTGGCTGAAGATTTCAATGCATGATGATGCATTAATCCTCTGCTTTGATGTGTTAAAAACAGGGGAGGCATCTTCGGACACTTGTGGAGTTGATCCGGAGGCTTGATCGGCGTTTCGGCAAGCGGGCGAAACGTATTTCGTGAATGGAGTTTGGTTTCCAGCTTTGGAACAATTATTTGAAGGTTTGGGAGCTTAGTTTAAGTCTAAGCAACTTAACTAAGCTCAAGTGTAAGTTTTCGGAGAAACTTTTTTGAATGAGCCATGAAGTGGTTGAATGCATTGGTTATGATTTGCATGTTTAAATTTTGTTTTGAAAGCATGTTTTAGCATGGTTAATGCTGGTTTTGAAAGCCATGTAATGAAGGATGCTCAAGGTAAGAGATCTTTGGTTTAACATATTGTTAATATGGTTTTGATGCATAGTGATGCATGATGTTTAATGGCTTTGATTAATGCTTTAAAACAGTGAATTGTTGATGGTAAATGATGTATATTGGCAAGTGATGAATTGGTTTTAAAGTACTTGAATCGGATATAGTTAGCCGGCTATAGGATTGGGTGCACCGTGAATAAAGTCGCCTTGGATGTTGAGGGGTTGTGATTGTACCGAAAACTCCATCCAAGTATCCTAACGAGAGAGGTAAGATCACAACGGTGGTTAAAAGTCCGTGTGTGGATCTTGTTAAGGTCACAATGGATGTTAGAAGTCCGTGTGTGGGCTTTGTGTTATGTGTCTCGTACTCTCGTTAGGAAGTTATACAGCTACCGATGAGTGATGTAGAGGGGTTGTGATTGTACCGTAAACACCATCACGGGTGTTGATGGGTTGTGATTGTACCGTAAACTCCACCTTATGTTGTTCGGTTGTGTGTATGAAGCGTGTGGGACAACACTTGTAATCCGCGTATCCGATTGTGTTTTGTGTTGTAAAAGAGTATGAATTATCACTTGAAAGCCAATATGTTGAATTGATATAATGAAGCATGAGATGCTTGTAAAGTATGCAAGGTAGCATGAAAAGAGTTAAGCTTGTGTTTTTAAGCTTGTTGAAAGTGTTTTCTAAAAAGGCATTATTGTGTTGTTTTCTTTAGAGCATACCTCACTAAGCTATTGTGCTTACGCTCTCTCTTATGTACCAATAATGCAGACAATTGAAGTGTTTGAGGGCAACAAGGAAGCTAAGAGTCCAAGGGAAACTAAGCTCATGTATGGTGATCTTTTCATACACTATTAGTTTTGGTAATTTGGCAATGGGAACCTAAAGTGTGTTTTTGGGAGATGTTTTGGACTCCCTAGTTTGTGGCATGATGCTTTTGATGTTTTGGATTTGTAATTGGCCTTTAAATGCTTGTTTTGGAGATTGATTGATTGCTTGGTTTGGATAATAGGGTGCATGCCTATAAACTTGTGAAATTCCATGTTTGATGCCATGAATGTGTTTAGAAGTTGCAAACATGTACCTTATATGTATGATGAATTGTTGGCATGGTTATGAAGTCATTAGGATGTGTTTGATTGGTTTAAAGTTTGAAAAACCAACAAAATCTGCAGCTTATGGGCAAAACGTATCGGAACGGGCACTAGCGTTTCGAAACGGGGGCCTGTAATGGCCTTCGTGTTTCGGAACGGCCGGAGGCTGTTCCGAAACGTTTTGGCTACTGTCAAGCCCTGTTTCGAAAAAGGTCCCGAAACGAACCCGTGTTTCGGAACGGTCAACACCGTTTCAAAACAGGTGATCGTTGGGCACTGATTTGAATGGTGTAAAGGTTTGCAAGCTTTACGTTTTAGTCCCGAATGTTGTAATTGCAATTGCTTGAGTTTGAGATTTCCGATTATGATGAAATTTGACAGGGAAACATGTAATGTGACTAATTTAATACTGTTAACTTAAAAATCAGATAAGACCTTCAAATTTCCAGAATTTACATTTTGGTCCCTAATATTTGTATTTTGTGCAATTGAGTCCCTTATTTGAATCCGTTCGCTGTTCTTTATATGTAAACGATTCTCAAGTGTTCGCTTAGGGTTAATGTGCATCTAGACAAGATTAAAAAGAAAAAAAGGGTCGTTAATCAAGGTTGACTTTTGGGTTGACTTTGGTTTTTCCCGTGTAATCCTTGTAGTTCGGGTCAGCCGTCTAAGCCGGGCTAAGGGGGTTACAACTCTTGCAGATTGTATCAATGACTCAATAATCAACTCCTATCCTTCTCTCAGTCTTGGTGTTCTGGTGTTCATCGCAGACTGATCTGGATTGGTGAGATTTATGTACTCGTTGTTCTTTCAATCTGCGTTTGATTTTCTGTTTTTCAATTCAAGATAGTCATTTCGAATCATAAGAATCTTTGTCTCGTGTTGCTAATTGAAGTAGAACAGAGTAGTGATTTCCATGATATCTTTAAAATCAGAAAATTGTATCTCCGTGATTGTTTGCGTTGAGATTTGCGTAGCTCCGTGTTGCTTATATGTGTTTGGTAGTGTGGTTTTTCTCTTCTCTGGATTGGTATTGTTGTGATGATTCTTGGCATGGATTGATTGGTTGTTTATCGGTTGTTGTCTGTGTGGTTTGTTCTAATTTGTTTTGTGCACACTTAGTGTTCGACATTTTGCCTGTGAGTGCTTTAGTTGTCTGTTGAAAAAGCTTTCGTTTCCATGGCTGTTGAGTCTACATCATCAGATCTAGATCCTAGGGATTCTGCATCCACTGGGGATGTGATGTCTTCTGTCTCTTCTCCTCAACAACTTCCTAATCTTGAGACAATCAAACTTTCTGAAAGTACGTATATCCTATGGAAGCATCAAGTGATGCTTATCACTGAAGGCTGTGGTTTGCTTCATTTTCTCTCTAAGCATACACCTCCACTGAAGGAAACTACAAATGATGCTGGTCAACGTGTTGTCAATCCTCTGTTTTCAGTGTATTTGAAGTAGGATAAGCTTCTTGCTTCCTGGCTCATGTCAACTGTTAGTCCAGATGTTCTTCCACATCTTACAGGATTGACTACTTCTCAAGCCATCTGAAGCTCTCTTTCACGGTTGTTTGTTGCTCGGTCTACAGCAAAACTATCTTCTTTAAGACATAGTTTGCATTCTCAGAAGAAGAGAGGTCTAACTGTTACTGAATATCTTGCGAAAATTAAGTTGATTTGTGATTCGTTGAATGCCTCTAGGAATGTTGTTTCAGAACAAGAACAAGTGAGTGTTGTTCTCTCTGGCCTCACAGCTGAGTTTGAATCGGTTCTTGCTATTGCTTTGAAGGAACCTCAGTCTCTTGAGAGTTTGACTTAGATGTTGATTGACTGTGAGATGCGGCAGAAGGATTTTTTGTCTGCTGATTTCTTTGTTCAAGCCAATATTGTTGTTCAACAAGAATCCAAGGGTGCGACCGTAGATACTGAGGAAGAATTCTCGGTTGCCAATGCTTCTTTACATAATTCTGGGTTTTCTAAAGATCAACGCGGTGGAAACTCCTATCGAGGTCGAGGGCGTGGTCGAATGAACTCTAATCGGCCTCAATGTCAGATTTGTGAGCGTTTTGGGCATCTTGCTCAAAAGTGCTGGTACAAGTTTGATCATGGATATCTAGGGAGCAGTTCATGTAATAGTGGTCCTAAACCAAACTATAATGTGCAGCGTTCATCTTCTTTTGGGTCTAACTCTCCTGGAAATCAATATGTTCCTATGGTACACACTTCAGTGTTTTTTCCTGCTCCAGCACAAGTGTTTTCTCATTCTTTTTCCATTCCTTCATATGGTTTCATTGCTCCAGTGTCCTCCCCCAGGTTTGTCACTCCTCATTGTTCCTTTGGGTCTTATGGTCTTTCTTCTTTTGTTTAACAAATGCAGCATCACTCTCCATATGGTGGTTCCACTGGTTCGAGTGTTGTTTCGAATGCTTCTGGTGTGGTTCCCCCAGCTCTCCTTTAGGTTCTCCTATGGTTTTTGGTGTAGGACCTTCATTTTCGGGAAGTTCCCTTGGGCAATCTGGGTCCCGAGAGGTAGTGTGGTGTGTTGATTCTGGAGCTACTCTCCACATTACGAATGATAGAGCTAATTTGCAGACTGACACTCCATATTCAGGTATGAGTTCTGTGCTTATGAGGAATGGGTCTGTTGTTCCGATAACACATGTGGGTTCTGGGTTGGTTTCTTCTCCTAGTACTCCCTTATATTTGCATAATCTTCTCTGTGCTCCTGATGTTAAAAGGAATTTGTTATCTGTTTCTCAGTTTGCTCGAGATAACGGTGTGTATTTTGAGTTTCATTATCATAGTTGTTTTGTTAAGGATGCACAGACTTCGGTTGTTCTTCTGGAAGGGAGGCTCACTCCTGAAGGTCTGTATGAACTCAGCTCAGTGTCTCCTAATGCTGGTCGAGCAAGGACTGCTTCGTCCTCATGTGTTTCTCCTACAGTGTTGAATGTTTCTTTGAAAGACTTGTCTTTAGATGTGTGGCATAAACGCCTTGGACATCCGTCCTTGGCCACTCTTCGGAGTGCTTTACACTCTAGTAATATTGTTGTAAATAATAATGTTTTACCTGCTGTTTGTTCGTTGTGTTTGCAAGGAAAAGCGCACAAGTTGCCTTTCTCATTGTCTTCAACTACCTACACTTCTCCTTTTCATCTTGTTGTCTCGGATGTTTAGGGTCTTGCCCCGGTTGTTTCCGATGGTTTCTCATATTATGTTTCGTTCATTGATGTGTTTAGTAGATTCACATGGCTGTACTTGATTAAGAAAAAATATGATGTTTTTGATTGTTTTCTCAACTTTTATAAAATGGTTGAGGTTCAATTTGGTGTGAAAATTAAGGTTCTTCAAACCGATGTTGGGGGTGAATATCAACCTTTAGTTGCTTGGGTGAGTCGAAATGGTATTTTACATCGTGTGTCATGTCCTAGCACTTCGGAAGAAAATGGTAAAGCTTAGCGCAAACATCGTCACATTGTTGATATGAGGCTTACCTTACTTGCTCAAGCGGGGTTGTCAACTAAATTTTGGAGTTATGCCTTTGTCACCGCAGTTTTTCTAATAAATCGTTTACCCACAGTGGTACTGCAAGACTGTTCACCGTTTGAGGTTCTATATAAACAAAAACCGAATTATAATTTTTTGTGGATTTTTGGTTGTGCATGTTATCCTCTCTTTCGGCCGTTTAATTCTCACAAGTTTGATTTTCGGACTCATCAATGTGTTTTTCTAGGCTATTGTCCGTGTCACAAGGGGTATCGTTGTCTTGATCAATCAGGGAAAATTGTTTTCTCTCGACATGTCATATTCGATGAAACGGTATTTCCTCACTTAGGAACTTCTTCTCCCGGGACAAATTCAAATTCTAACATCCCTAGTCTTGGGCAAAGTGATTTTCCCTTGGTGATTTTTCCGTCCATTGTGAGATGTGTTACTTCTGCTCAGTGTGGTGCTCAACCTGGACCTGGGGTTAGTGGTGTTAATATTTCAACCCAGACGGATGTTTCAGCCCATTGTTTGGAGAGGCTCGGTATGACTGCGTCACCGTCTGTTCGGTGTGATGCTCAACATGGGTCTGGGACAGATGCTGTGATCGCAGCCCAACCTTCTGAGAGGCCTAACTTGGTAGGCTCACCTGTTGATGGACCTATTACTTCTCCTGAGGAGCTAGTCCGGCCTGTATCGTTATTTGAGGAGCCCGTTCGGTCTGCCTCCTCACCTGATGCGTCTGTATTATCGAGGAATGGTTCTCTTCCAACATCATATGCCTTGGGCTTCCTTGAGTCGCAGCCCACTTTGTCACCTGGTGAACCGGCCCAGACGGTGGAGGCTTAGTCTCTAGCTCTACACCCAATCGAGCCTATTGTGGTTGAGCCCGGGATTAATGGTTCGTTGTCTGGCTCGTGTTCTGGGTTCTCTTCTCCGGCTGGGTCTCCTGGGTTATTTGATGAGTTTCAGCCCATGGTTCCGAGTGACCCGACTCCGTTCTCCAGTAGTAGTCCTGATAATGACCCGCATTCAATTTCTGCCCTAGTTGACTCGTCTAATCTCTCTCAGCCGCCTCTTCCTTCTCATATCTCTGACCCATCTAATGTTTCTTGGCCTCCTCATCCTTCTCAAAATCTTCCAGTTGCTCTTGCAGATCTTGATTCTCAATTTGGTGCTTGAGTGGTGCCCGAGGTCGATGTGTCGTCTGGTGTTAGTACTTTTCCTGGTGTGGCTGCTTCTTCTGCTTCGTCAGTTACTGGAAATGCCCATCTGATGCTAATAAAGAGTAAAAATGGTATTCGTAAGCCAAAAAATTTTCACACGGCTGTTTGCAGTTCTGTGGATGATCTGGTGGAGCCTCGGACGATCAGGGAAGCGTTGAAAAGTGACCACTGGCGCAAGGCAGATCAAGAGAAATATGATGCCCTAATTCGGAACAATACGTGGTCTATTGTTGAGCTCCCTCCAGATCGTCGTGCAGTTCAGTGTAAGTGGATTTTCAAGATCACGAGGTATCCTGATGGTTCAGTATCACGGTTTAAGGCCCGTCTAGTCGCTAAGGGGTTTCTGCAACAAGCCGGTTATGACTTTCATGAAATGTTCAGTCCGGTGGTTAAACCGGTCACGGTTCGCACAATTCTGTCACTTGCTGTTACTCAAAATTGGGTTCTTCGTCAACTTGATGTCAACAACGCGTTTTTAAACGGCGATCTTGCTGAAGATGTGTACATGACTCAGCCGCCGGGATATGAGCAAGGTGACAAGTCGCGGTTTGTCTACGAGTTGAATAAAGCGATCTACGGCTTGAAGCAGACTCCTCGTGCCTGGTTTGAGACTTTAAAGTCTCATCTGGTGTCCATTGGTTTTGTCATGTCCAGGTCTGACTCTTTGCTGTTTATTAAACACTTGGCGTGTAAGGTAATGTATCTCTTAGTATATGTTGACGATATTATCTTAACTGGTGATGATCCCTCTTCTATTCAAGTTGTTGTTGATGAGTTGAATATGGTATTCTCTTTAAAAGATTTAGGTGTGCTTTCCTATTTCTTGGGATTGAGGTGTCTTATATTGCTAATGGGCTTATTCTGAGTCAGCAGAAATATATTCGTGACTTGCTGCACCGTTGTGGTTTGGAGACAGCCAATGGGTTGCCTACCTCTATGGTGTCTAATTGCCACCTTTCCTTGGCTGGTGGGACTCCTATTGATAATGTTACAGAATACAGGAGCATTGTTGGTGCTCTCCAGTATGTTGTCATCACTCGTCTGGAGATTGCTTTTTCTGTTAATCGAGTCTGTCAGTTTATGCACTCCCCTCTAGATACTCATTTTCAGACAGTTAAAAGGATACTTCGTTATTTACTGGGTACTATTGATTATGGTCTTCGTTTTACTGCTTCTTCTTGGTTAACACTTACTGCTTTTGCTGATGCCAATTGGGGCTCTGATTTAGATGATCGACGCTCTACCTCTGGGTTTTGTGTATTTTTTGGTGGCAATCATGTTTCATGGGGATCCAAGAAACAGGCTGTGGTGTCACGATCAACAGCTGAGGCTGAGTATCGCAGTGTGGCTTGTGCTACTACAGAGGTGTTGTGGCTTGAGTCTCTCCTTCGAGAACTGCATGTTTCTCTTAATGGGAATCCACTCTTTGGTGTGATAATTCCAGTGATGTTGCTGTCTCAGCTAATCCTGTTTTTCATTCCAAATTTAAATATGTTGAACTTGATTTGTATTTTGTTCGTGAGCAGGTTGCTGCAGGGAAGTTGTCAGTCAATGAGATTCCATCGTCTGAGCAGTTGGCTGATATTCTAACCAAGCCCCTCTCCACAGCTTCCTTTTCTCTGTTTCGGGATCGATTATCTGTTGTTCAGATATCTACTGTTACTTGATTTCTATATGCTTTGTTATATGTTTGGCTTCTGTGTGTTCTTTTTGGTTGCAGGTTCCAGGTGTTCATTTTGTTTGATGAGGTCTCGATCAGCAGGGTGAATGTTATAGTTTAGAGTGTGAGTTGTACAAGTGGACTATGATGAGCTGGCATGAGTGGTTAGGAAGTTAGGGAGTTGTTAGGTTGTTGTTAGTATGGTAGTTAGCTGTTCCATGCTAGTTCACATAAGTCACTTCCTTGTATAAAATACACCTGGTCTCAATTGAGATATTACATGTTTCATTAATAAATTGACGAGAGCATTGACTCTCTTTTCTAAATCCAGAATCATCTTCCAAATCCTTTCAGCCACCATCTAGGAGTGTACGAGGAGTGACTATTGTGCTTCTCAATGCTTCTAAACATGATTTGCAATGATAGGCTCTCTTTAAAGATTGTTATCCTAAAAGGTAACAAAAGAGTAGATTAAGCTCATGCCTAGTGAGGTAGAATTTGGATCTTATTCAATTGTTATAATCAAACTAGCTTATTCTCTCTTAAGCCATATATTATCAAAACTTAAACAAGCCTCAAAGCGGTTAATAGATTGCATTTCCATTTTTCTCTTGTTTCTATTTAATGCCTACAAGCATTATAACATTGATGATTACAATGTTAAGGATTCATTTGCGCACCTAACCACATTTTATTTACAAGATTCATTTCCGCAAACCATTAATTATAAAAAAACAACTTAAGGATTTATTAAAGCACAAGACATAATCTATAACATTTCAGGCATAAGATTTATTTACAATCATTAAGCAAATACATTTGTTCAATCATTTTAAAAAATGGTTGGTAATTATTCATATGTGAACTTATCGATTTACTTATAAACAATATTCATAGTCTGCACAAGTTTCGTTTACTTAACGAGGAAGTTATTACTATAGTCTCCATTCATGTCTTATAAACTTTCGTGGATTCTTTAATCATGGTCTCCCATCTTTAACTTAATTAACCTAATATTCATTATTGACGGGTTATTAAACATGATCGGATCTTACTCGGCACATGGTAACTTATACCTTATCACTTAACAAATTTCTTATTTAATCTTCCAAAACCTTTCCTGTATTTAACCATTGTTACAATTTTCAATGATCATTAGATTACTAAACCATTATCATGGCATGTATACAATTTGCTTACTTCATATCGTTTCCTTAACTATTGTTTAATAGTAAGGATGATCTATCAGGTTCATATTCTTAAGCTTACCAACCAATCTATATTTGTATTCAGGCTTTTACCAAAGGATTACCATTCATACATCAGATTACCCATCGATTAATTGGATGTATACATGCATATAACTTGCTAATAAGAACATCTTAAGACCCACTCAAATTTCCTTCATCTATACACTCATTTTATTCCATTCCTTGTATTATACCAAGTTATATAATGCTAATCCTATAATTTTCCCCTTATTAGCTTACAAGAGTATTACATTCTATTTCAAGCATTCTACCAAGCAATCCAGCATACAAGAATTCATATTACGAAGTTTTAACATAGAATGTAAAAATGTATATCTGTATTATATTCATTCACAACTGAATAATACAACACTATTATGTACAACCCTTAATATATAGAAATATTTACAACTAACAACACTTTAACAAACCTAACCAGCTAACTAACAATGCAACCGTTTCTAACTTCAACACTCCCCCTCAAGTTGGGTCTTGCTGAAAAACATTCTTGATCCCAGCTTGGATGTCAAGTAATAGTGTTGTTGACTCCCCAATGCCTTTGTCATGATATATTCCAACTGTTCATGTGTTGAAATATGTTCAGCTTGTAAAATCCCTTGTTGCAGCTTCTCCCTTACAAAATGACAGTCGATTTCTATATGCTTTGTCCTTTCATGGAACACTGGATTTACAGCTATCTGGAGTGCTGCTTTGTTGTCACAGTAGAGTTTCACAGGTTCTAGTTTCTTCAAGGTCAGTTCTTCTAGCAGACCTCTTAGCCAAACTACTTTAGAAGTGACCACTGCCATAGCTCTGTATTCTGCTTATGCAGAAGATCTTACAATTACATTTTGTTTCTTCAATTTCCATGAGATTAAGGATTCCCCGAGCTTAATGCAAAAACCTGTAACTGACTTCCTGGACATTGGGCAAGAAGCCCAATCTGAATCACATTATGTTGTCATCTTGCAATCAGCAAAGGATTTCAACAAAATTCCCATGCCAGGTTCTTTCTTAATGTACCTGACCACCCTTAAAGCAGCTTCCATGTGAGATTTCTTTGGCTGATGCATAAATTGGCTCAATCTGTTAACAACAAAGGTGATGTTAGGCCTTGTGTAAGTCAGATATATCAATCTTCCTATGAGCCTTTGATAGGCTGACTTATCCTCCATTAACCCATCTTCAATATCAGGCTGCAAATCCTGATCAAAAACTACTGAAGTTAACTTCAAACTTTGCTCTAATGGAGTCAATGCACACTAAGCATTTTCTAACCCAACATCTTTGATTAATTCAAGGACATACTTTCTTTGATTCATTAGTATCCCCTCTTCTGACCGAAATACTTCAATGCCTAGAAAATACCTCAGGTGTCCCAAATCCTTCATCTTAAAATGATCATTTAGAATTTGTTTCAATTCTTGTACCAGAACTTCATCATTTTCAGTAATCAACATATCATCAACATAAACTAGAATCACCACAATTTTATTCTTCTGTTTTTTGATGAACAGAGAATAGTCATGCTTACTCTGAATATAAAAAGCAGAAGTAAGAGCTTCAGTAAGCTTCAAATTCCATTTCTTTGAAGTCTGTTTGAGTCCATATAAGGATTTTTGCAGTCTACACACCAAATTCCCCACTGACTGTAAAAACCATCAAGAAGGTCCATGTAAACTTCCTCATACAGATCACCTTGGAGAAAAGCATTGAAGACATCCATCTGGTAAATATGCCATTGAAAAATAGAAGGAAGAGACAAAATGGTGTGAATAGTGACCATTTTTACCACAGGGGAAAAAGTATCCACAAAGTAAATGCATTTCTTCTGATTGTAGCCTTTAGCAACAAGTCGAGCTTTGTACCGTTCAACCTCAGCTGTTGCCTTGTACTTAATCTGATAAACCCACTTGCATCCAATTACAACTTTTCCAGGAGGCAATGGAACAAGAGACCAAGTATTGTTTGATTGTAAAGCATGAATTTCATCAGCCATTGCCTTGACCCAAAGAGGATTTTGACTGGCCTCAGAAAAAGACTGAGGCTTAGAGGATGCAGAAATGGAAGTAAAAAAAACATGAGAATGAGATGGTAAATGAGAAAAAGACAAAGAAGAAGGATATTTAACAAATGAGGAAGAAGAGTCGGAGTGACACGGATTAGTGTAATTTTGTAACCATGAGGGAGGTTTAGAGACACGAACAGACCTTCTAGGGACAACATGAGGTGCACTTATTGAGTCAAATGGTGATGCAACAGAAGATTCAACTGGAACAGAGTCAACAGGGTCAGTTGGAAGCGCAGAATCAGGTTCAGTATCATTCAAAAAACCATGATCAGAATTGGGAGCTGATGTAGGATCAGATATGGGAGCTGATGTAGGATCAGGTTCAGGGGTAGTATCAGAAGTAGGAGCATTAGGAATAGCAGGGGTAGTATTAGAATGAGAAACATTAGAAATAACAAGAGTAGTATTAGAAGGAACACCGGCTGTAGGATCAGGGGTAGATACAGGGAGACGCAAAACCAAAAAATCAGAATCTGGAATAGAGACAGATGAAGGAAAAAAAGAAGAAACAGTAGGAAAAAAAGGAGAAGATGAATGAAAAGGAAACTGACTTTCAAAAATTCTCACATCACGACTAACAAACAAAACTTTAAAGACAAGGTTGAATAGAATATAACCCTTATGAGTAGGGGCATAGCCCAAAAAAATACAAGGAGAAGCACAGGAAGCAAATTTATCAGAAGGTGATAAATTTGTAGCAAAACATAAACAACAAAAAATACGAAAATGATCATAAGATGGAGATTTATTGTAGAGAAGCTCAAAAAGTGTTTTCCAATGTAACACAGAAGAGGGAAGTCTGCTGATAATGTAACAAGCAGTTAAAGTGCATTCACCCCAGAATTTTAAAGGAATTTAAGACTGAAAACGAAGGGCTCTAGCAACCTAGAGAAGGTGTTTATGTTTTCGTTCAGCAACTCCATTTTGCTGAGGAGTGTGAACACAAGAGCTTTGGTTGATAATTCCTAGGGACATAAATAAGGAGGAACATTCTGAGTTAAAAAACACACGGCCATTATCACTTCTAATTACTTTGACAGTGGTAGAAAATTGAGTTTGAACCATTGAAAGAAAAGTTTTTAGGGAAACAACAACATCACTCTTTAATCTCAGTAAGTACACCCAAGTCATCCTAGAATAGTCATCAACTATAGTCATCAAAATCAACAAGTTTAACTACTTTTCCACCATTCTAGAAGTTCATAGAGACAGAATACTTTACTTTAGGCTCGAGGTGACTTGTCGTTTTACCAACTAGCTTCGATCTTGAAACGATAACTCTTAACCTGAAATGTATTGACAATGAATGCATTAGACTTATATAGTCTATGTGAGATAGCCAATAACAATGAATGAACATAGTATGCCATTTATCATTCTTTGAAGACAATCATAATATCAATTGTATAAATACATATGGCATGTTCTTCATTCATATTACAAACATAATATCAATCATTATATCATCCATGACTATATCATTATCAAACCAATATCAATAATCAATCATTTTCCTTGGATCGATTCACGGTATATGGATACAAGAAATCTACCTCCTCACCAAATTAATGAATGGTTAACCCACCGACATCGCCAATAATACCAATACACAATGCATCCCTCCGCTTCGCCAAATCAATATAGGTCGTAGCCCTAGGACCGTAGTCCACTCGTACACCGAGCTCATGAATTCTATGGCATGTCAATTGTATCCAATACTCTCGAATCCAAGGTTCAACTATCAATGGTTCAACAATAGTGGTTTAATAACAATAATTCAATATCAATGATACAATAGCAATAATTCAATGTCAATAATTCAATATCAATGATTTGATGACAATATGCATATATCAACACCAATATCTCAATAGCAATATGCAATGACCAATGTACAATAGTCAATGTTTACTGCTCAATGATTCATTTGGCAATGTTTCAATGACTTTGATGACAACAACAACAATGCTTCGGACATGATATCAATGCAAGACTTACCCCAGCTTACCAATGTAGTCCACCAAGAGATTCGATGCAATTTACCTTAAGAAAATGTTATCTATTCAAACAAAATCAATAACGATGAATTCAGAAAGGCTCCTCGCCTAATCCCGAGACTCTGCTACACTCACCTTGATAATCTGAAGCTTCTAAAGCTCTCGGATGACGACTTCTTTATCCCTAGCTTTTGACGATGATGGTTGATGATCTTTCTCCACTTCTTGAGCTAGGTAAACAATAGGAAATTATTAGAATCAATATGACGATATTGATACTTGGAATAGCTATTAGCTATTAAACAGAAGCTTATCTCATGGCTTTTAACTTGAAATTGGATATTCAATGATCAAGAGAATTTATAATTGATTTAGGGTTTCCACTCACTCGATCGGCAGCGATGAATTGATATTCTTAAATCAAGGAAAGCTTAAGCTTAAAAATCACAAATTGAGAAGTGTGTGCTTGAGCTTGGTGTTGAGGATGACAATGGAGGTGTGTGCTTATTCTTTTAAAACTAAGAGATGAAATTGGTCTCGGTGAAAACAAAGAAAAAATGAGAGTTTTCTTTTTTATTCATTAAAGGGATCTATAACCTTGGTCATATCCCACCCCACTCTTAGCAAATAGGAAGCTTACCCTAAGTGAAGGGTTTTCTTAAACAAATATTTTCTAACAATTATACCCTTTATCATCTGAAGGAGAAAGATGCCTATTTAGCCATCCCTTCAAACCATCTTCCACGTGGGAAGGACATTAATAAGCAGGTGAGTCATCACCTCCTCATTTCCTTTCAAATTAACCTTCGAACAGATTTGAATCAGGGGACCCATTTCAAAACGCGTGAAGCTGTATCGAAACGACTTAGCAAAAGTGTAAACGTTAGTTAATAGCCCTGGAACTGTATCAAAACGCCCTATAATCCTTTCGAAATGTCTTACCTAGGCCTTTTTGGTATGGGTTTTACTGTATCGAAACGCCTAGCTGAAAAACATCATTTTAGGCATTTTCAAGGAGGTCCTTAACTAACAATAAGTTCAATTAGGGTCTCTTAACAATATAATCTATAATTTAGATGGTAAAGATACGATATTTGAACATTTTAATTTTATTACTCCGATCATTGGAATTCAATTCCGACTAGCCCCGTTTTTGGGGTGTTATAGTAATCAAATTGTATTGGACGTAAATTACCAATACAAAGCTTATGTGGTGTAAAATCCCTATACCCGATTTAGAAGATAAATCAAGTAAGGTGGTGTTACTGAACAAACACACCAAGAAAAACAAAGAAGTTTTAATATTTATCAACCAATTAGGAATTTGGTAATCGGAGTAATTTAAAACTTTCTTAGACAACACTAATGGATACATATCATCCAACTCAATTATAAATATAAGACATGAGAAAACACACCTGCACCCAAAGCCAAGAACATTCTCAAGTGTGACATAACTAACAATCAATCACCTAGTACGCGGCCAAGTGATATTAATTATTTTATTTATGAACGTTTATCAAACAATAACATAATTAACCATATAACCAGCCCAGGGTCTAACAATTTTAATGGATGTCAATTAACATCAATTAATCGAAGTTACCAAAATATCCAAACGTGGATACTAACAGCCCATGTAAACATAACAACAACCTTGTTAATCAAGCATGCTACCTCGTTTATCAACAATTATCCATGACATTTAACAACTTTACCAAATATAGCTATAAGAATTGAATTCACATTTCAAAATGAGTATAACAGATTAGCTCACAAAAACATTCAATCACGTCGATAGTTTGATGACACTACAATAACATTTACCAGTCTAATACGCCTAACACTGAGTAGATTTACCAATTGTTTAGGAACTAAACCCTTAACGTAAACCTAAATGAATTCCATAATTTTGTTTGTACTAATCTACCGGTTGTACTTTCACTTTTCAATACAATGGCATTACAACAATTATCACCCAAGCTTAAAAACATAGAGGCCCGATACAACTAGAATTCTCCTTGAAGCTTAAATTAGATACATACGTAAATAAAAACTCACTAATGTATGATACCTACAATAAAAACATGTGCCACTGTTATAGTTTAGAGTGTGAGTTGTACAAGTGGACTGTGATGAGCTAGTAGGTGTGGTTAGGAAGTTAGGGAGTTGTTAGGTTGTTGTTAGTCTGGTAGTTAGCCGTTCCATGCTAGTTCCCATAAGTCCTTTCCTTGTATAAAATACACATGGTCTCAATTGAGATATTACAGGTTTCATTAATAAATTGACGAGAGCATTGACTCTCTTTTCTAAATCCAGAATCATCTTCCAAATCCTTTCATGGTATCATTCGCCAAATCCCGGTGACCTACGCTTCTTTTTTGATGTTTCTTTTCTCTCTGAATCCTTGTTTTCTCTCTGAATCCTTGATCTCTCTTCAAATTCTTGTTTTCACAGAGAAGATTCGCCAAATCCTGATAAGCTACACTTGCAGATTGTACCAATGAATCAATAATCAACTCCTATCCTTCCCTCAGTCTTGGCGTTCTGGTGTTCATCGCAGACTGATCTGGATTGGTGAGATTTATGTACTCGTTGTTCTTTCAATCTGCGTTTGATTTTCTGTTTTTCAATTTAAGATAGTCATTTTGAATCATAAGAATCTCTGTCTCATGTTGCTAATTGAAGTAGAACAGAGTAGTGATTTCCATTATATCTTTAAAATCAGAAAATTGTATCTCCGTGATTGTTTGCGTTGAGATTTGCGTAGCTCCGTGTTGCTTATATGTGTTTGGTAGTGTGGTTTTTCTCTTCTCTGAATTGATATTGTTGTGATGATTCTTGGCAGTGATTGATTGGTTGTTTATCGGTTGTTGTCTATGTGGTTTGTTCTAATTTGTTTTGTACACACTTAGTGTTTGACGTTTTGCCTGTGAGAGCTTTAGTTGTCTGTTGCAAAAGCTTTCGTTTCCATGGCTGTTGAGTCTACATCTTTAGATCTAGATCCTAGGGATTCTACATCCACTGGGGATGTGATGTCTTCTGTTTCTTCTCCTCAACAACTTCCTAAGCTTGAGACAATCAAACTTTCTGAAAAACGTATATCCTATGGAAGCATCAAGTGATGCTTATCAATGAAGGCTATGGTTTTCTTGATTTTCTCTCTGAGCATACACCTCCACCGAAGGAAACTACAAATGATGTTGGTCAACGTGTTGTCAATCCTCTGTTTTCAGTGTATTTGAAGCATGATAAGCTTCTTGCTTCCTAGCTCATGTCCATTGTTAGTCC
The DNA here is from genome assembly GCA_030270665.1 of Hibiscus trionum. Taxonomy (NCBI): domain Eukaryota; kingdom Viridiplantae; phylum Streptophyta; class Magnoliopsida; order Malvales; family Malvaceae; genus Hibiscus; species Hibiscus trionum. Next base: position 16,632,397 of record BSYR01000013.1, read on the forward strand.
AGATGTTCTTCCACATCTTACAGGATTGACTACTGCTCGAGCCATTTGGAGCTCTCTTTCACGGTTGTTTGCTGCTCGGTCTACAACAAAACTATCTTCTTTAAGACATAGTTTGCATTCTCAAAAGAAGAGAGGTCTAACTGTTACTGAATATCTTGCAAAAATTAAGTTGATTTGTGATTCATTGAATCCCTCTGGGAATGTTGTTTCAGAACAAGAACAAGTGAGTGTTGTTCTCTCTGGCCTCACAGCTGATTTTGAATCGGTTCTTGCTATTGCTTCGAAGGAACCTCTGTCTCTTGAGAGTTTGAATGAGATGTTGATTGACTGTGAGATGCGGCAGAAGGATTTTTTGTGTGTTGATTTCTCTGTTCAAGCCAATATTGCTGTTCAATAAGAATCCAAGGGTGCGACCGTAGATACTGAGGAAGAATTCTCGGTTGCCAATGCTTCTTTACATAATTCTGGGTTTTCTAAAGATCAACGCGGTGGAAACTCCTATCGAGGTCGAGGGCATGGTCGAATGAACTCCAATCGACCTCAATGTCAGATTTGTGAGCGTTTTGGGCATCTTGCTCAAAAGTGCTGGTACAGGTTTGACCAGGGATATCCAGGGAACAATTCTGGTAATAGTGGTCCTAAACAAAACTATAATGTGTAGCGTTCATCTTCCTTTGGGTCTAACTCTCCTGGAAATCAATTTGTTCCTATGGTACACACTTTGAGGTTTTCTCTTGCTCCAGCACAAGTGTTTTCTCATTCTTTTTCCAATCCTTCATCTGGTTTCATTGCTCCAGTGTCCTCCCCTAGCTTTGTCACTCCTCATTGTTCCTTTGGGTCTTATGGTCTTTCTCCTTCTGTTTCACAAATGCAACATCACTCTCCATATGGTGGTTCCACTGGTTCGAGTGTTGTTTCGAATGCTTCTGGTGTGGTTCCCTTAGCTCCTTTTGGTTCTCTTATGGTTTTTGGTGCAGGACCTTCATTTTCGGGAAGTTACCCTGGGCAATCTAGGTCGCGAGAGGTAGTGTGGTGTGCTGATTCTGGAGCTACTCACCACATTACGAATGATAGAGCTAATTTGCAGACTGACACTCCATATTCAGGTATGAGTTCTGTGCTTATAGGGAATGGGTCTGCTGTTCCGATAACACATGTAGGTTCTGGGTTGGTTTCTTCTCCTAGTACTCCCTTATATTTGCATAATCTTCTTTGTGCTCCTGATGTTAAAAGGAATTTGTTATCTGTTTCTCAATTTACTCGAGATAACGGTGTGTATTTTGATTTGCATTCTCATAGTTGTTTTGTTAAGGATGCACAGATTTCAGCTGTTCTTCTGGAAGGGAGGCTCACTCCTGAAGGTCTGTATGAACTCAGCTCAGTGTCTCCTAATGCTGGTCGAGCAAGGACTGCTTCGTCCTCATGTGTTTCTCCTACAGTGTTGAATATTTCTTCGAAAGACTTGTCTTTAGATGTGTGGCATAAACGCCTTGGACATCCTTCCTTGGCCACTCTTCGGAGTGCTTTACACTCTAGTAATATTGTTGTAAGTAATAATGTTTTACCTGCTGTTTGTTCGTCGTGTTTGCAAGGAAAAGTGCACAAGTTGCCTTTCTCATGGTCTTCAACTACCTACACTTCTCCTTTTCATCTTGTTATCTCGGATGTTTGGGGTCCTTCCCCGGTTGTTTCCGATGGTTTCTCATATTATGTTTCGTTCATTGATGTGTTTAGTAGATTCACATGGCTGTACTTGATTAAGAAAAAATCTGATGTTTTTGATTGTTTTCTCAGCTTTTATAAAATAGTTGAAGTTCAATTTGGTGTGAAAATTAAGGTTCTTCAAACTGATGGTGGGGGTGAATATCAAGCTTTAGTTGCTTGGATGGGTCGAAATGGTATTTTACATCGTGTGTCATGTCCTATCACTTCGGAACAAAATGGCAAAGCCGAGCGCAAACATCGTCACATTATTGATATGGGGCTTACCTTACTTGCTCAAGCGGGGTTGTCAACTAAATTTTGGAGTTATGCCTTTGTCACAACAGTTTTTCTAATCAGTTGTTTACCCACAGTGGTACTGCAAGACTGTTCACCGTTTGAGGTTCTATATAAAAAAAACCGGATTATATTTTATGCGGATTTTTGGTTGTGCATGTTATCCTCTCCTTCGGCCGTTTAATTCTCACAAGTTTGATTTTCGGACTCATCAATGTGTTTTTCTAGGCTATAGTCCGTGTCACAAGGGGTATCGTTGTCTTGATCAATCAGGGAAAATTGTTGTCTCTCGACATGTCATATTCGATGAAACGGTATTTCCTCGGTTAAGAACTTCTTCTCCCGGGTCAAATTCAAATTCTAACAGCCCTAGTCTTGGGCAAAGTGATTTTCCGTTGGTGATTTTTCCGTCCGTTGAGAGATGTGTTACTTCTGCTCAGTGTGGTGCTCAACCTGGACCTGGGGTTGGTGGTGTTAATATTTCAGCCCAGACGGATGTTTCAGCCCATTGTTTGGAGAGGCCCGGTATGACTGCGTCACCGTCTGTTCGGTGTGATGCTCAACCTGGGCCTGGGACAGATGCTGTGATCGCAGCCCAACCTTCTGAGAGGCCTAACTTGGTAGGCTCACCTGTTGATGGACCTGTTACTTCTCCTGAGGAGCTAGTCCGACCTGTATCGTTATTTGAGGAGCCCGCTCGGTCTGCCTCCTCACCTGATGCGTCTGTATTATCGAGGAATAGTTCTCTTCCAACATCAGAGGCCTTGGGCTTCCCTGAGTCACAGCCCACTTTGTCACCTGGTGAACCGGCCCAGACGGTGGGACCTCAGTCTCCAGCTCTACACCCGATCGAGCCTGTTGTGGTTGAGCCCGGGATTAATGGTCCGTTGTCTGGCTCGTGTTCTGGGTTCTCTTCTCCGGCTGGGTCTCTTGGGTTATTTGATGAGTTTCAGCCCATGGTTCCGGGTGACCCGACTCCGTTCTCCACTAGTAGTCTTGATAATGACCCGCATTCAATTTCTGCCCTAGTTGACTCGTCTAATCTCTCTCAGCCCCCTCTTCCTTCTCATATCTCTGGCCTAACTGACCCATCTAATCTTTCTCGGCCGCCTCATCCTTCTCAAAATCTTCCAGTTACTCTTGCAGATCTTGATTCTCAATTTGGTGCTCGAGTGGTGCCCGAGGTCGATGTGTCGTCTGGTGTTAGTACGTTTCCTAGTGTGGCTGCTTCTTTTGCTTCGTCGGTTACTGGAAATGCCAATCCGATGCTCACACGGAGTAAAAATGGTATTCGTAAGCCGAAAAATTTTCACACGGCTATTTGCGGTTATGTGGATGATCTGGTGGAGCCTCGGACGATCAGGGAAGCGTTGAAAAGTGACCACTGGGGCAAGGCGGCTCAGGAGGAATATGATGCCCTAATTCGGAACAATACGTGGTTTGTTGTTGAGCTCCCTCCAGATCTTCGTGCAGTTCAGTGTAAGTGGATTTTCAAGATCAAGAGGCATCCTAATGGTTCAGTATCACGGTTTAAGGCCCGTCTAGTCGCTAAGGGGTTTCTGCAACAAGCCGACTGTGACTTTCATGAAATGTTAAGTCCGGTGGTTAAACCGGTCATGGTTCGCACAATTCTGTCACTTGCTGTTACTCGAAATTGGGTTCTTCGTCAACTTGATATCAACAACGCGTTTTTAAACGGCGATCTTGCTGAAGATGTGTACATGACTCAGCCGTCGGGATATGAGCAAGGTGACAAGTCGCGGTTTGTCTACAAGTTGAATAAAGCGATCTACAGCTTGAAGCAGGCTTCTCGTGCCTGGTTTGAGACTTTAAAGTCTCATATGGTGTCCATTGGTTCTGTCATGTCCAGGTCTGACTCTTCGCTGTTTATTAAACACTCGGCGTGTAAGGTAATGTATCTCTTAGTCTATGTTGACGATATTATCTTAACTGGTGATGATCCCTCTTCTATTCAAGTTGTTGTTGATGAGTTGAATAAGGTATTCTCTTTAAAATATTTAGGTGTGCTTTCCTATTTCTTGGGGATTTAGGTGTCTTTTACTGCTAATGGGCTTATTCTGAGTCAGCAGAAATACATTCGTGACTTGCTGCACCGTTGTGGTTTGGAGATAGCCAATGGGTTGCCTACCCCTATGGTGTCTAATTGTCACCTTTGCTTGGCTGATGGGAGTCCTATTGATAATGGTACAGAATACAAGAGCATTGTTGGTGCTCTCCAGTATTTTGTCATCACTCGTCCTGAGATTGCTTTTTCTGTTAATCGAGTCTGACAGTTTATGCACTCCCATCTAGATACTCATTTTCAGGCAGTTAAAAGGATACTTCGTTATTTACTGGGTACTATTGATTATGGTCTTCGTTTTACTGCTTCTTCTTGGTTAACACTTACTGCTTTTGCTAATGCCAATTGGGGCTCCGATTTAGATGATCGACGCTCTACCTCTGGGTTTTGTGTATTTTTTGGTGTCAATCCTGTTTCATAGGGATCCAAGAAGCAGGCGGTGGTGTCACGATCCACAACTGAGGCTGAGTATCGCAGTGTGGCTTGTTCTACTACAGAGGTGTTGTGGCTTGAGTCTCTCCTTCGAGAACTGCATGTTTCTCTTGATGGGAAATCCACTCTTTGGTGTGATAATTCCAGTACTGTTGCTGTCTCGGCTAATCCTGTTTTTCATGTTGGGTCATGCTGAAAAACATTCCCCAACTTGGACAAACCTAACCACCTAACTAACAATGCAACCGTTTCTAACTTCAACACTCCCCCTCAAGTTGGGTCTTGCTGAAAAACATTCTTGATCCCCAACTTGGATGTCAAGTAATAGTGTTGTTGACTCCCCAATGCCTTTGTCATGATATCTGCAAACTGTTCATGTGTTGAAATATGTTCAGCTTGTAAAATTCCTTGTTGCAGCTTCTCCCTTACAAAATGACAGTGGATTTATATATACTTTGTCATTTCATGGAACACTGAATTTGCAGCTATCTGCAGTGCTGCTTTGCTGTCACAGTAGAGTTTCACAAGTTCTAGTTTCTTCAAGTTCAGTTCTTCCAGTAGACCTCTTAGCCAAACTACTTCAGAAGTGACCATTGCCATAGTTCTGTATTCTGCTTCTGCAGAAGATCTTGCAATTACATTTTGTTTCTTCGATTTCCATGAGATTAAGGATTCCCCAAGCTTAATGCAAAAACCTGTAACTGACTTCCTGGACATTGGGCAAGAAGCCCAATCTGAATCACAGTATGTTGTCAACTTGCAATCAGCAAAGGCTTTCAACAAAATTCCCATGCCAGGTTCTTTCTTAATGTATATGACCACCCTCAAAATCAAATATTTTGATTACTTAAAAATTTATGTACTTTACAAATTAGTCATTGAATTACTTGTTATATCAAAATCAAATGCTAGTTTTACAATCTCCCCCTTTTTAATATAACAAAACCAAACTAAATTTTTAAGTAAACTCCCCCTAAGTTTAAGCTAGGTTTTGAAAAAAAAGTTTAAAATTTTAGCTTAACCCTTCTCCCCTTTTTGTTAGATCAAAATCAATGAAGGAGTATAAAAATATTACACAAGTCAAACCACAATGAGAGCAACATAGTATCATTAAACAATAAAACCAAAGCAAATTAAGTTCATAAATTCAAAATATAATATCCAAACCATAACATTCAAAACATAATATCAAAGCATAGGTCTTAAACTTAAAACATAAATATGTGCATGAAAATAGGGAAATCCTAAGCTAGATGAGATGAAACGGAATGCAATGATCTAAGGCTCATCATCCTCGTCATGTTCATCGTTGGCATTGCTCCTACGGAATTTCCTCCATTCGCCATAGAAACCGGTAAATGACATATACATAGAAGTTTGTTGAGATTCAACCGAGGTGAGGCGAGTCTCAACATTTTGGATACGTCCCTCCATGGTTGTGAGGCGAGTACCAATAGTAGCAAAGGTTGAGTCCATGTGAGTACGCATTCCGTTAAATTGCTCGGTGATGAAGGTCATGAGGGCTTCGTTGTTTTGTAGAGAAACTTGAGGTGGAAGTTCGGGGGCAGCAACATGTGGAGGATTCTCAACACGAGTCCATTCTCCATCAATGTAGTGAAACTTGCTTCGGGGAAGTGTGCGCTCACCGATGGGATCTTTGAGTTATTTTGCATAATCAAGCGAGCAATCAATTCCCATGTAACCCCCTAAACCCGACCCAGAAGAAATGGGCCAAATTTAGGAAGTCACACTTGAAAATCTTTCCCTCAAGTAATATATTTTAGGTTTAAATAATTTATAAAACAAAATAATTATAAAATAATAATAATTACCGTAAAATACCACAATCGTTTACAAAACCTAAACTTTAAAAAATATTATGATTATCTAATAAATATCTGAAATAAAATCTGTAAATACATGCTGAAACATAATCCAAAAATATAAAGTTCCTCAGTCTAAAATACGTAAATGTCCCAAAACATAAAATAATACTCCCTCCGTCCCACAATTTTTGTCCCTTATTGACTTTTTTAGTCAATTTTTTTTCAACTTTGACTCATAATTATTTAAAATGTATCATTGATAAAAATATGAAAAAATATATTTTAAAAACCTCTAATCGAGTAGTTTTCACATATATATTTTATAAAGATTAATTATTTAAAATATTCAATATAATAATAGTCAAAGTATAAAAAAATTGACTTTCAAAAAGTCAATAAGGGACATATTTTATGGGACAGAAGAAGTAATAATCTGATAGTCTAAAATAAGTTCATACTGAATAATAAAATAATCGGATAAAATCTGAGATTCTCCAAGTACCGAGTCGACTAAAAGTCGTAGTATATCTGAAAGAGAAACTAAGTGGGTAAGTTAAAGAGCTTAGTGTGTCTCTAAAGTGCAAGAAAAATCTCATTCTCAAAAACATATATATTTCGATAAAGTCTTTAAATTCACAAAATATGATGCACAATTCAAAATCTTTAACTTATAAAAACAATTTAATGAATCCCAACTACAACACCATTCAAAGAGTAAGGTTCCCCAGAACTACTCTCCACATCCACCAATCGATGTGTGGTAAAAACCACTGCTTCCACCGTATAATCCCAACCCATGAAGACAATGATGTAAAATCACATTCGCAACAGTCTTTAAACATAGTCTGATATGTCCGATATTTCATAGTTTGATAAATCTAATATTACACAATTCGATAAATCTGATATTTAGTTAAATAAAAAATCCAGTAAAAATACATGAAAAATCATAGGGAAAGAGGTAAACGTGGGTTATATAACCAAAATTATGGATAAATTACAAGGTAAGACCTTGTACTTTTCTCAGGTTCACAAAATAGGTACCTAATATCAATTCTTTATAAAAAGGTCACTAAATTTGTTTAAAAATTCAATTAATTCCCAAATCACTCAATTAGAAATTCATATTTAAATTCCCAGTTTCTAGGGTTTTGAATTTTAGGGATTTCAAAATTAGGGACATTTCGAATCTAGGGATTACAGTTTGGGCTTAATTTTTGGAGTGTAACAATTCTCCCACCCTTAAAAGAAATTTGTCCTCGAAATTTTCAAACCTAGCGATGGATCCTTAAAAATAAAAATATTTTGGTAAAAACTTCTTAGATCATTTCAGATCGAATATGAATGATATAAGAAGACTTGAAAACACTTTTGATCTTAGATTCATAAGGATGTGTATGATCACGATCGATCGTTACTTTAGAACTGCTATGAGATGACATAATAGTCTATCTACAAAGAGAAATTAACCTAGATTCAGAGTTGGTACTTGGAGACTTTATTCAAAACATATCTTTAATTCTTTAAAATAATAAATTTATCAGAAAGTCTCTTTTTGCCCAAAAATATTTAATATGCATGTGAAATCATTTTAGGTTTAAAATTTTATATGAGGCTCACAGTCCGAGGGATACTTAGCTCTGAGACCACTAAATATAACCCCCTAAACTCGGCCCAGAAGAAATTGGCCGAATTTAGGAAGTCACGCTTGAAAACCTTTCCCTCAAGTAATAGATTTTAGGTTTAAATAATTTAAAAAACAAATAATTATTAAATAATAATAATTACCGTAAAATACCACAATTGTTTACAAAATCTAAACGTTATAAAAATATTCTGATCATTTAATAAATATCTGAAATAAAATCTGTAAATACATGCTGAAACATAATCCAAAAATATAAACTTCCTCAATCTAAAATACATAAATGTCCCAAAACATAAAATAATAATAATCTGATAGTCTATGTAACCCCCTTAACCCGGCCCAGACGGTTGACCCGAATTAAGAAAGTCACACGGGGAAAACCAAAGTCAACCCGAAAGTCAACTTTGATTAACGACCTTTTTTTTCTTTTTTTATCTTGTCTAAATGCACGTTAACCTTAGATGTGATCTCACAACAACATACTCGAAGATTACAAACATCAGAGATCAAACAGGGACCCAATTGAACAATTAACAACTTTAGGGACCAAACTGTAAATTCTGAAAACTTTAAGGACTTAACCAGATTTTAAGTTACCAACTTAAAATTAATCAAGTTTCATGCTTCTCTGCCAAATTTCAGCTTAAACGGACATCCCAAACTCATACAATTGCACAAACAAGTTTCAGGACCAAAATGCAAACATTCCAAAACATTTAACTGCCACTGTCAGCCCCCAACGGTCACGTGTTCCGAAACAGGCAGAGCCCGTTTCGAAACGCGGGGCCGTTCCGCAACGTGCACTGAAACAGGTGGCTGGCAGAATGCTTTCCGTTTCGAAACGGTGTCTACCGTTTCGGACGCCTGGGCTGATTCAGGGCATCCGTTCCGAAACGGTAGTCCCTGTTCCGAAACGCCCTGCACATAATGCAGAAAAAGACATGCCTAAACACGCAATTGACCATCCGAACATACTCCAAAAGCCACCAAACTTTACCATCATGCATTTCAACATATAAGAGACATACTTGCATCAACAATTCAACATATTATCATCATATACGTAAAGCCCCAATTCTATAGGCATGCTTCCTACACAAGCAACCATTTAAACACAAAATCTCCAAATCCATCTCATATAAGCCAAAACATGATCCAACAACATTAACAACAACATATAACCATCCTTGTCCGAACATATACGAACACATAAACATTAACCCAAGAGATTCTACCCCAATGCCTTTATTAACTATAGCTATTCACCGAGACATACATCTCAAATGGAGTCCTCCTTGAATCCCTTGCTTCTCGCTGTCCAAACTTCAAGAATCTGCATTGATGGACAAAAAGGAGCGTAAGCACATAATGCTTAGTGAGGAATGCTCAAAACCAAAACACCATCAATGCAGCGAGTCATAAAACCTCTTTGAAAAGCAACTCGATTTGTTTACCAAGCAAAGTTTGAAAACCCCTTTTCAACAACATGCTTAAACCATGCATTGTTCAAACATGAAAACCAACCCTTAGCTTAGCAAGCTAAGAAAACCTTTTCAAAGCATAATTTGCAAAATCATCCATTTAACCATTCCATGCATAAACCCATATGCAAAGTTAAATTCATACTTTGGAAAACACTTCCATTTCATAACATACCTTTCTTATACTTGAAAATCATTCCAAGCAAGAAACCCTTTAAAACCATTTACTCAATCAATCCAACACATGCATTAAACAAAGGCAACTTATGAACCACAACGTCATCATCACATGCCTTTTAAAACAAGTCTTAACAAGACTCCAATGCATTAAAGAGATTTCATGCACACATGCATCATTTACCAAATGATAAGCAACACTTGTTCAACTTAACAAGTAAACATGCATTCACAAGCATTAAACACTTTTCATGCAACCATGCATCTTTTCAAGCATCTCATGCTTAAACATAATCAAGAACATTATATTGGCTCCCAAGTGATCAACCACATCCACTTTTCAACTCAACATCCAATCGGATACGCGGATCACAAGCGTTGTCCCCACGCTTCATACACACTACCAATCCAAGGTCCCCAAATGGACTTTTAAACACCATTTGACCTCAACATTCACAAGGTTCCCATGTATGGACTTTCAAACACCATACAACCTTAACTTTTCACAAGGTTCCTATGTATGGACTTTTAATCACCATACAACCTTAACTTTCCTAAGGTTCCCATGTATGGACCTTTAATCACCATACAACCTTAGCATGCACAAGGTTCCCATGTATGGACTTTTAAACACCATACAACCTTAGCATCATCGATTGGTAGTTGTATAACATCACTAACGAGATCCGGGACACCCAACACAAGATCCACACATGGACTTTACACCACCATTGTGATCTTAACAAGCACAAGGTTCCCATATATGGACTTTTAACCACCATATCACCTTTGCTTAACCAAGGTCCTCGAATGGGCATTCAACCTCCATTATGACCTTAACCATCTCGTTAGGATACTTGAAGGGAGTTTACCGGTTGACTCTTAACCACTCCACCTCCAAGGCGACTTAATTCACGGTGCACTCAATCCTATAGCCGGCTAACTATATCCGATCAAAGAAACCAAGAACCATTTACATCACCTGCCAATATAACCTACTTACCACATTAGTCCAATGATTCACATGCATAATCATAATGCAAAAACCATCATTTACCATCATCAATCCACTGTTTAAAAGCATTACACAAATCCATTGAACAACATGCAACACCATGCATCAAAACCACATTTTCAATGTATAAAACTAAGGATCTCTTACCTTGAGCATCCTTCACATATGGCTTTCAAAACCAGCATTAAACCATGCTTAAAATATGCTTTCAAAACAGAATATAAACCATGCAAATCACATGCATTGCAACCACAAAACACAATTGCTTTTAAAGCCAATTCACAACACAAACCAAGAGCGAAAATCCATATACTTACTCTTGAGCTTAGCAAAGTTGTTTAGACTTAAACTAAGCTCCCAAAACCTCCAAACCTTGGTTTAAAAGCTGAAAACCCAACTTCACTCACCGATACACAAAACAAGGCTAGCCAACAAGCCTTCCAAGCATCCGAAACCTTCCACACCACCTCAAATGCTCACGGATCTTCCTCCCCTGTTTCAAGCACATAACAACAGAAGATTAATGCATCACTATGCATTAAAAACACCAGCAACACAACCAAACTCGCTGCTCATCACAAATCCAACATTTCGGCTACCAAACACAACCGAAATCACCACCAAACACTTCCGAAACTTAACCCAGCCAAGATCCATCACTTCTAACCATTTTTAAACATCAATTAACATTCAAAATGATCACAAACACGTCCTTATACCTCCAGGTATAACAGATCACCAAGACCACTCCAAAAACAACCAAAAACTCAAGCAAAACTTAGGAAATTCAACCTATCCGGGATTGCATTAATTAAACCTCAACTTCTAATCAATTTAGCATTCATTTAACATCAATTTGACACTTCAAAACACTGCCCAAACAGATCACACGAAAATTTCACCAAAATCAAGCAAATCTTGTATTTTAAGCCAAAATCAAGATTTCAATTGAAAAGCCTTTAACAAATCACAAATCAAGGATTGAGAACTTAGGAATTTCAGTAAAGAACTGAGAGTTTAGAGGAGAAGGACGTTCTTACCTCCAAACTTGAGTTTCTCCCTTTTTGGAACCAAAAAGCTTGATGAAACAACTTGGAAATGGTGAGGTTTTGTTGTAGAGATGATTAGGAATCCAAAGAGAATTGTAAAGGAAGATTTGAGTGACAAAATAAGAAGTAAATCTCTGGAGGGAAAGTGTTTGGGTTGAGAGAAAAAGAGAGAAAATGAAAATTGGAAGAAAATGGAAAGTTGGTTACAAAATAGTAAAATGATTTCCCTCCACTTTTCTTAAGCTTTAAAATCAGAATTATACATCAAAATATCTTAGAAAAATCTGGAGAAACTCTTTTTGGAATAATAGCTCCTTAAAGATTCAAAGTTTCAACCCTTTATAAAACAGTCACGCAACTTTCAAAAATTACACTTTGGTCACTAGCCAAAATGTCACCCTTCCGAACCTCATTTTCCAAAATTGATTTCACAGTTCACTTTTATATATTAAAAGATGATTTTAGAACATTTTTCCATATTTTTAATGCAACCCGAACTAGGTTTTCCTAATTTCACCTTTATATATTCGATCAGCACCTTGACCGAACCGGTCAACGCCCAAAACTTCTGAGCCCAAAACCGGGGCGTTACAACTCTTCCCCCCTTAGGAAATTTCGTCCTCGAAATTTCAACTGGCGAAAAGAGAACCACAACCTTCCCAAAGCAACACACACGGCAACACAAAAGCCCCCAACCACCACTGAACACATTCCACACAAAAACTCCACCAACTCAACACCACCACATACTGTTCATAAAATCAAGAACACACAAAAATAGCCATAACTTAACCTTTCACATATCCGGACTGTACACAGCCCCAACATCAACCTGAAGAACTTCAACTTTTACAGCACACATCACCGTAACACACAACTCCCAAGACTTGATTACACAGCGACACTAACCAATCCAATTCAGCCACTTTGCAAACTTCTCTGCTTCTAAAACTCTTGCAAACTCCCAAACCTCTTCCAAGGATTTCCCAACAAGCAAAAATCCTTAAGCAACAACCGTTTACCCAAACTCCTCAACGAATGCTGATAATCCTTCACATCTGCCACTAACATTACCATAACGACTCACCAGGACTACTAACCCACCATCCAAAATTTACATCACAACCCCAACTCAACTCCGCCAACCGTATCACACACCACCAGCTGACTACAAAAGAAATTCACATACCCACAACCAGCCAACCACTACTCACAAGAACCCAACCAACAAACAATGGCATTTGACCCTTCATTGCCTATCCACCGCAAGCTTTGACCACAATACTTGCCTTACCAGAACATCGCTTATCCTAACATACATAACAACTCCTCAACTCCTCAAAAGGTTGCTAAGAACCAACACTTACGAACCAACCCTTCCACAACAACTTAAATGCTAAGCTACCTCAGCACTTGGGAACACAACCACTAAACTGCAACATCACTTAGCACCAAGGAACTACCCCTTCCACTTAGCTATTCAAACCACTTGACCGATTCTAACCTCAACCGGTACTCCTCACCACCAAACCACTAAACTCTTTAAGCATCAAACACTATCCTTCTACCAACAGGCTATACCACTCTCACTATTACTAGCAACTAGCTTAATATACTCCATTACTTCTAACTCTCACCCAACACCAAAACAACCTCTAAAGAACCCATCATCCAACCTAAACCAACCACCATACTAACAGATTCGATTAGTTATTAGCGAGTGTGAACATCGTATGCATGATTACCAACATGCCTTATCAATGCCTGATGTACATGTATGCAAAACCTCTAATGTCATGCCACATGTATGCATGGACCAGCACATATATAATATAGCATATAACAATGATTTTAACTGTGCATGAATGCCAGTTCACACCCTCCAATAACATCCTCAGAATCCGTCTAAGGACAATCTCCTTCCTCACTTCTAACTTATATAACTCCATCATACCATCATACCAACAACCATTAACCACAAAACTCACTAAAACCTTCTTCACACCAAAGATGTTTCCAAAACTACAACTATTACCTCAACATGCTGGCAACAAGACTAAACTTACCACGCAAGGAAAACCAACAGAAACCCAACTAAGGTAACTAGAGCAAAGATTACTTAACAAAATTACCTGAAAACAAATCACCACCCTGAAGCTTCATCAGACGAGCTATCTTCCTCGCGGAACCATCATCCTCCTGCCGCACCGCTGCAGCACCAGCTAACACTTTAAGGTCATCACCATCTCCTTGCGGTAAAGAACCATGGCTATTCCGAGCCAACATCAAACAATCACGTCTCATATGTCCAGCAGACCCACATTTCCAGCACTTCTCATTTCCCAAACTCTTCACAACCTTCTGCTCTTTCTGCCACCTCTGAACCTTGCTTCGGTCATGTCCACGACCTTTCAGAGAACCTTTGGCTATCACCAAAGCTGACTTCACCCCAAGAGGACAATCGCGCTTAACATGCCCTTTAGAACCACAGTTCCAGCAAGCACCCGCGCCCCAACAACCTCCAACATGACGCCTTTCACAACGGTCACATACCGGTGGCTGAGCTTCCACTCCTTGCTCAAGCAACACTTGCTCCACAACAGCACTACCTTCACATTGCTTAACCCTTGGAAACTTCTCTCCAAGATACCTTTCATAAAAGGCAGATACAAAGAAATCCCAGTCAATATCATGTATATGTGACGCCACTGCCACAGATGTCCACCAGACACATGCATCCTCCAACATCAAAGAGACAACACTTCCCAGCTTACAAGCATAATCACAACCTTCCTGATCCAGAATCAGAATCATACTGGCCAACCAAGCCTCAAATGTCTCAGGTGAAGAACCATGATACTCCACAGCACCCAAATCCAACAAACGCTGCCTCGGCAAACCCACACATCCTACAGCCAGCACATCCACTGACTTTACCCTTGCTACAGCCTGAGATGTTCCCAACACCTCTTGAGCAACAGGTGATGAACTCTTCATCACAGAACCAGCTTCTTCCTCCTGCCTTACCACCTCAACTCCAGGCACAGAAGACTGAGACGAAACACCTCTACAGAAGGGTGAATTCCAAGCCTTAACAACCTGCCCTAAGGCAGCAACCATCTCACCCAACTGCCATTCTATCAACGACTTCGCCATACTACTAACAACAACAAACAATCACAACAAAACAAACAAACCAGTTAGACCAGCTTTAAGCAAGGATTCAAACTCCAACTCCAAAATAACACAATAGCTATAATAATAAGGCAATGGGTATCCCGAATCCCCCCCTCTATTACATGACATAACAGTCAACACGAACATGGATATCACAACATCAAGCATATCAAACAACATACTTCAATCATGCTTTCATCAAACAACATCCACTTGCAACAGCATACTATCCACATAACATACTCATTTCACTTTCATCATGCATTAAACCAACTCACAACATCAGCATATATCCACGTAAGCTCAACCAAGATTCTTAAACACAAAGCATGCTTGCAAATATCAACAACTTACTCAGAAACACGTGTTTCAACCAACATTCAACCAACTTTCATCCACACAACAAGGTAAACATCAACACACATCACAACAATTTACCGTTTTCCCCAAGCATTCGCAACTTAGCTCTGATACCACCAAATGTAACCCCCTTAACCCGGCCCAGACGGTTGACCCGAATTAAGAAAGTCACACGGGGAAAACCAAAGTCAACCCGAAAGTCAACTTTGATTAACGACATTTTTTTTCTTTTTTTTATCTTGTCTAAATGCATGTTAACCTTAGATGTGATCTCACAACAACATACTCGAAGATTACAAACATCAAAGATCAAACAGGGACCCAATTGAACAATTAACAACTTTAGGGACCAAACTGTAAATTCTGAAAACTTTAAGAACTTAACCAGATTTTAAGTTACCAACTTAAAATTAATCAAGTTTCATGCTTCTCTGCCAAATTTCAGCTTAAACGGACATCCCAAACTCATACAATTGCACAAACAAGTTTCAGGACCAAAATGCAAACATTCCAAAACATTTAACTGCCACTGTCAGCCCCCAACGGTCACGTGTTCCGAAACAGGCAGAGCCCGTTTCGAAACGCGGGGCCGTTCCGCAACGCGTACCGAAACAGGTGGCTGGCAGAATGCTTTCCGTTTCGAAACGGTGTCTACCGTTTCGGACGCCTGGGCTGATTCAGGGCATCCGTTCTGAAACGGTAGTCCCTGTTCCGAAACGCCCTGCACATAATGCAGAAAAAGACATGCCTAAACACGCAATTGACCATCCAAACATACTCCAAAAGCCACCAAACTTTACCATCATGCATTTCAACATATAAGAGACATACTTGCATCAACAATTCAACATATTATCATCATATACGTAAAGCCCCAATTCTATAGGCATGCTTCCTACACAAGCAACCATTTAAACACAAAATCTCCAAATCCATCTCATATAAGCCAAAACATGATCCAACAACATTAACAACAACATATGACCATCCTTGTCCGAACATATACGAACACATAAACATTAACCCAAGAGATTCTACCCCAATGCCTTTATTAACTATAGCTATTCATCGAGACATACATCTCAAATGGAGTCCTCCTTGAATCCCTTGCTTCTCGCTGTCCAAACTTCAAGAATCTGCATTGATGGACAAAAAGGAGCGTAAGCACATAATGCTTAGTGAGGAATGCTCAAAACCAAAACACCATCAATGCAGCGAGTCATAAAACCTCTTTGAAAAGCAACTCGATTTGTTTACCAAGCAAAGTTTGAAAACCCCTTTTCAACAACATGCTTAAACCATGCATTGTTCAAACATGAAAACCAACCCTTAGCTTAGCAAGCTAAGAAAACCTTTTCAAAGCATAATTTGGAAAATCATCCATTTAACCATTCCATGCATAAACCCATATGCAAAGTTAAATTCATACTTTGGAAAACACTTCCATTTCATAACATACCTTTCTTATACTTGAAAATCATTCCAAGCAAGAAACCCTTTAAAACCATTTACTCAATCAATCCAACACATGCATTAAACAAAGGCAACTTATGAACCACAACGTCATCATCACATGCCTTTTAAAACAAGTCTTAACAAGACTCCAATGCATTAAAGAGATTTCATGCACACATGCATCATTTACCAAATGATAATCAACACTTGTTCAACTTAACAAGTAAACATGCATTCACAAGCATTAAACACTTTTCATGCAACCATGCATCTTTTCAAGCATCTCATGCTTAAACATAATCAAGAACATTATATTGGCTCCCAAGTGATCAACCACATCCACTTTTCAACTCAACATCCAATCGGATACGCGGATCACAAGCGTTGTCCCCACGCTTCATACACACTACCAATCCAAGGTCCCCAAATGGACTTTTAAACACCATTTAACCTCAACATTCACAAGGTTCCCATGTATGGACTTTCAAACACCATACAACCTTAACTTTTCACAAGGTTCCTATGTATGGACTTTTAATCACCATACAACCTTAACTTTCCTAAGGTTCCCATGTATGGACCTTTAATCACCATACAACCTTAACATGCACAAGGTTCCCATGTATGGACTTTTAAACACCATACAACCTTAGCATCACGGATTGGTAGTTGTATAACATCACTAACGAGATCCGGGACACCCAACACAAGATCCACACATGGACTTTACACCACCATTGTGATCTTAACAAGCACAAGGTTCCCATATATGGACTTTTAACCACCATATAACCTTTGCTTAACCAAGGTCCTCGAATGGGCATTCAACCTCCATTATGACCTTAACCATCTCGTTAGGATACTTGAAGGGAGTTTACCGGTTCACTCTTAACCACTCCACCTCCAAGGCGACTTAATTCACGGTGCACCCAATCCTATAGCCGGCTAACTATATCCGATCAAAGAAACCAAGAACCATTTACATCACCTGCCAATATAACCTACTTACCACATTAGTCCAATGATTCACATGCATAATCATAATGCAAAAACCATCATTTACCATCATCAATCCAGTATTTAAAAGCATTACACAAAGCCATTGAACAACATGCAACACCATGCATCAAAACCATATTTTCAATGTATAAAACTAAGGATCTCTTACCTTGAGCATCCTTCACATATGGCTTTCAAAACCAGCATTAAACCATGCTTAAAATATGCTTTCAAAACAAAATATAAACCATGCAAATCACATGCATTGCAACCACCAAACACAATTGCTTTTAAAGCCAATTCACAACACAAACCAAGAGCGAAAATCCATATACTTACTCTTGAGCTTAGCAAAGTTGTTTAAACTTAAACTAAGCTCCCAAAACCTCCAAACCTTGGTTTAAAAGCTGAAAACCCAACTTCACTCACCGATACACAAAACAAGGCTAGCCAACAAGCCTTCCAAGCATCCGAAACCTTCCACACCACCTCAAATGCTCACGGATCTTCCTCCCCTATTTCAAGCACATAACAACAGAAGATTAATGCATCACTATGCATTAAAAACACCAGCAACACAACTAAACTCACTGCTCATCACAAATCCAACATTTCGGCTACCAAACACAACCAAAATCACCACCAAACACTTCCGAAACTTAACCCAGCCAAGATCCATCACTTCTAACCATTTTTAAACATCAATTAACATTCAAAATGATCACAAACACGTCCTTATACCTCCAGGTATAACAGATCACCAAGACCACTCCAAAAACAACCAAAAACTCAAGCAAAACTTAGGAAATTCAACCTATCCGGGATTGCATTAATTAAACCTCAACTTCTAATCAATTTAGCATTCATTTAACATCAATTTGACACTTCAAAACACTGCCCAAACAGATCACACGAAAATTTCACCAAAATCAAGCAAATCTTGCATTTTAAGCCAAAATCAAGATTTCAATTGAAAAGCCTTTAACAAATCACAAATCAAGGATTGAGAACTTAGGAATTTCAGTAAAGAACTGAGAGTTTAGAGGAGAAGGACGTTCATACCTCCAAACTTGAGTTTCTCCCTTTTTGGAACCAAAAAGCTTGATGAAACAACTTGCAAATGGTGAGGTTTTGTTGTAGAGATGATTAGGAATCCAAAGAGAATTGAAAAGGAAGATTTGAGTGACAAAATAAGAAGTAAATCTCTGGAGGGAAAGTGTTTGGGTTGAGAGAAAAAGAGAGAAAATGAAAATTGGAAGAAAATGGAAAGTTGGTTACAAAATAGTAAAATGATTTCCCTCCACTTTTCTTAAGCTTTAAAATCAGAATTATACATCAAAATATCTTAGAAAAATCTGGAGAAACTCTTTTTGGAATAATAGCTCCTTAAAGATTCAAAGTTTCAACCCTTTATAAAACAGTCACGCAACTTTCAAAAATTACATTTTGGTCACTAGCCAAAATGTCACCCTTCCGAACCTCATTTTCCAAAATTGATTTCACAGTTCACTTTTATATATTAAAAGATGATTTTAGAACATTTTCCCATATTTTTAATGCAACCCGAACTAGGTTTTCCTAATTTCACCTTTATATATTCGATCAGCACCTTGACCGAACCGGTCAACGCCCAAAACTTCTGAGCCCAAAACCGGGGCGTTACAGTCTAAAATAAGTTCATACTGAATAATAAAATAACTGGATAAAATCTGAGATTCTCCAAGTAACGAGTCGCCTAAAAGTCAGAGTATATTTGAAAAAGAAACTAAGGGGGAGTAAGCTAAAGAGCTTAATGTGTCTCTAAAGTGCAAGAAAAATCTCGTTCACAAAAACATATATATTTCGATAAAGTCTTTAAATTCACAAATGACGATGCACAATTCAAAAACTTTAACTTATAAAAACAATTCAATGAATCCCAACTATAGCACCGTCCGAAGAGTAAGGTTCCCCAAAACCACTCTCTACATCCACCAATCGATGTGTGGTAAAAACCACTGCTTCCACAGTACAATCCCAACCCATGCAGACAATTATGTAAAATCACATTCGCAATAGTCTCAAAACATAGTCTGATATATCCGATATTTCATAGTTCGATAAATCTGATATTACACAATTCGATAAATCCGATGTTTAGTTAAATCACAAATCCAGTAAAAATACATGAAAAATTCATCATGCCACATCACATGTAAAAATATGCATACAATATAAAATAACATCACACGGTAAAAATCATTATTATTTAGCACAGTAAGAAAACACACCGAAAAATAATTTATATATGCAGCATAGTAAGAAACACACCTTAGCCAAAGCAAAACTCAACTTATTAAATATTGTGTCTCCCACGATCAGAAGCACTGAGTTTAGTTGCAATAGAACCTATACGAATAATTCCTATATTAGTACTATTATCACTATGACCAAGGAGTTATTCATATATAATTATCTAACGAAATTTAATGATACAGAAAAATACTTATCTAATTCCAATTGTTGATCATCAAATCAACCGAAGACATAGTTGAATTGAACGATGCTAGAGGTTCAGCGGGGTTTGATCGAATTAAATAAAAAAGAAAAAAAGGAAGATATTTTTCGAATATAAATCGAGAGAGGGAGAGGGAAAACTGACTGCGACAAAAACAAAATCACAGGGAAAGGGGTAAACGTGGGTTATATAACCAAAATTGTGGATAAATTACAAGGTAAGACCTTCTAATTTTCTAGGGTTCACAAAATAGGCACCTAATCTCAATTCTTTATAAAAAGGACATTAAATTCATTTAAAGTTTCAATTAATTCCCAAATTTCTTAATTAGGGTTTCAAATTTAAATTCCCAATATCTAGGCTTTTGAATTTAGGGATTTCAAAATTAGGGACATTTTGAATCTAGGGATTAAAATTTGGGCTTAACTTTTGGGGTGTTACATCCCACCTTAGAAAACAAGTAGCCTAAATCCATGACATAGGTGAAAGACGTAACAAGATCGGTGTGGCGATTTTGAACAAGGTACACCATCTCGGCAAACATAATTTGACATAGATTCAGACGATGTCCCTCACGAAAGCACCTAATACAAAAGTCATCTACTTGTCTAATGTGAGAGAACTTGCCTCTGGAAGGGCGAAACCACCACGATACCATAAGATGGAGGATGCAATCACGTGCGTCAAGAAATGTGACGGAGCCACCAAGGGTATTACCCAATGAGTTATCATCCGAGATTCCCTCGTCTTCAAACCCAAACACATTGCAAAAAACTTCCGGATCAACCCTAAATTTCTTTCTCGTGAGATAGGACTCAATAGCAACCACTTGACCGGTATTGGAGATGCAACGAGCATTGGCATAAAAGAGAAGCACCATGTTACGGTACAAGGTACTGGATAAGCTCAAGAAAGTCATAAAGTTCCAACGCCTCAAGAGATCAAGATAGCGTAATTGAAAATGCTCGGAATCCAAAAAGGGAAGAGAAACGACATGCTCACGTCGAATGGTATGATATTGGAATAGCTTAAAATTGGTGTAGGCATCTTTGTTGCGAAGAGACTTTTGGTAGAGCGAATTAAGATTTGGACGAGTAGAATCATCATCAACATTGGAGCTCCCACTAGCCTCATTAGTTCTAACTCTCTTCCTAGAAGTCATGTTTGAAATTTGGTGAAAAGAATTTTAAAAATATATAATCAAGGTATTAATAAAAATTATACAATATAGTTTTAAAAACTATACAATATAGTTTTAAAAACTATACAATATAGTTTTAAAAATATATATAAACATTGGAGCTCCCACTAGCCCCACGAGTAGAATCATCATCAACATTGGAGCTCCCACAATCCTATAATCAAGGTATTAATAAAAACTATAAAATATAGTTTTAAAAATATATATAAACATAAAAAGAATTTTTGGTGAAAGGAATTTGTAAAAAATAGACTAAAAATTATACGATATAAAATTTATATTCGATTAAAAAAGTTTTAGATTTTGATTTTTTTTTCAAAAACTTGAAAAACTATACTAGATGTATATGTTTTATACAAAAAGAAATTGAAAACTACCTATAAATTTAAACGAAAAAGGAAAATAAAGAGAAAATGTTTTATACCTTGATATTGGATAAGGATGAATGAAGGATGATTGATGCACCAAATTACTTGCAAAACACTATCCTTGATGTGTAGATTGAAAACCCTCAAAAAGTTTAGGTTTTGATGTCAAAAATCAAGTGATTGGAAGGATTTTTATAAGGGTTTTGCGGCTAGGGTTTTGATGAAAAAGAAGTTGGTGTTTTAATTAAAGTTTGATGCCTATTTAAAGCTATCTACGCACTCGTATTTCGATACACCACTTGGCGTATCAGAATGCCCGTTTTGAAACGTTGTCGAGTCGTTTCGATACTAGACTCGTTTCGATACAGGTTGACCTTATTTCAGAAAGACGCCACTAACCCGTATCGAAATGTGAAGAGCCTGTTTCGATACAATTCACTACTGAAATCTCCCAAATTAATCCCGTATCGAAATAAATTTAGCTGTTTCGATACACCCTTACCAAAAACTGTAGTTTGGGCAGTTTTATGTTCAAGAAGCCAACTTAGATCGAGCCAAAATGCATGTGAATGATATATGAGCACGATTTAATGGCTACAATTGATGCATACTCCCCTAACAACATGCATAGAAACAAAATGATGCAAATTAACATAAGCATGAATATCAACCAATTTCAAGCAAAATTTTGACCATTTGGGACCTAAAAGGATCATAGAAGGCTTGCTAAACCTAAATCTCTCCTAAGGGTCCAAAAAAGCTCTTTATCTATGGTTTGTTATGTAACCCCCTTAGCTCGGCCTAGACGGTTGACCCGAACTACGAAGATTACACTGGGAAAACCAAAGTCAACCTGAAAGTCAACCTTGATTAACGACCTTTTTTTCTTTTAATCTTGTCTAGATGCACATTAACCCTAAGTGAGATCCCACAAAACTTATTTGAAAAAGGCACAGCGATTGGGTAACAAACAAGGACTCAATTGCACTTATTACAAGAATAGGGACCAAAATGTAAATTCTGTAAATAGGAGGGTCTTTACTGATTTTTATGTTATCATTATGAAATTAGTCGTGTTACAAGCTTCCCTGTCAAATTTCACCTTAATTGGACATCTCAAACTCATACAGTTGCAACTCAACTTTCGGGACTAAAACGTAAAGCTTGTAAACTTCAGCACCATTCAAATCAGTGTCCAACGGTCACCTGTTTCGAAACGGCATTGATCGTTCCGAAACGTGGGTTGGTTCTGAGACTGGTTCCGAAATAGGGCATTCTAGTAGCCAAATCGTTTCGAAAAAGCCTCCATCCGTTTCGAAACACGAATGCCATTACAGGCCCCCGTTTCGAAACGCCAGAGAGTGTTCCGATACGGTTTGCCCAGAAGCTGCAGATTTTGTTGGTTTTTCATACATAAATCTATTCAAACTTATCCTAGTAACTTTCCAAACATACCAACAAGTAATCAAACCTATAAGGTGCATGTTTAGAACTCCTAAACACATTCATAGCATCAAACATGTAATTTCACATGTCTAGAGGCATGCTTCCTATTATGCAAAACCAAATAAGCAAACAACTTCAAAACAAACATTTAAAGGCCATTTACAAATTCAAACCAACAAAGGCAACATGCCACAACTTAGGGAGTTCAACACATCTCCCAAAACAAAGTTTAGATTCCCATTTCCAAATTACCAAAACTAATATTGTACGAAAACATCACCATACACGAGCTTGGATTCCCTTGGACACACTTAGCTCCCTTGTTTCCCTTTAACACCTCAATTACATGCATTATTGGTATAAGAGAGAGCGTAAGCACAAATGCTTAGTGAGGCATGCTCTAAGAAAACCAACACAATAATGCATTTTTAGAAAACACCTTCAACAAAGCTTCTAAACCACATATTCATCTCATTCTCATGTTACCATGCATACTTTACAAGCATCTCATGCTTCATTATATTCAATACAATATATTGGCTTTCAAGTGATAGTTCATAATCATTTCAACACAAAACACAATCGAATACGCGGATTACAAGCATTGTCCCACACGGTTCATACACACTACCGGACTACACAAGGTTCACACTCAAGAGCAATCCCTCCATTGATGTGACACCCGTGGTGGAGTATAACGGTACAATCTCAACCCCTCAACACCACTCATCGGTAGTTGTATAATTCCACTAACGAGAGTATGGGACACATAACACAAGATCAACACACGGACTTTAAACCACCGTTGTGATCTTACCTCAATCGTTAGGGTACTTGGATGGAGTTTACAGTACAATCACAACCCCTCAACATCCAAGGCGACTTTACTTACGGTGCACCCAATCCTATAGCCGGCTAACTATATCTGATTCAAGTACTTTTAAACCAATTCATCACTTGCCAATATACATCAAATACCATCATCAATTCACTGTTTTTGTAAACCCCTTAACCCGGCCTAGACGGATGACCCGAATTAAGAAAGTCACACGGGGAAAACCAAAGTCAACCCGAAAGTCAACCTTGATTAACGACCCTTTTTTTTCTTTTTAAACTTGTCTAGATGCACATTAAGCCTAATTGTGATCACACAAACATCATACCAAAAGATCACAAACGTCAGAGATCAAACAGGAACTCAATTGAACAATTTACAACTTTAGGGACCAAATTGTAAATTCTGATAATTATAAGGACTTAACCCAAATTGAAGTTACCAACTTGAAATTAATCAGGTTTCATGCTTCTCTGTGAAATTTCAGCTCAAAAGGACTTCCCAAACTCATACAATTGCACAAACAAGTTTCAGGACCAAAACGCAAACAATTCAAAACATATAACTGCCAATGTCAGCCCCCAACGGTCAACCGTTTCGAAACGGGAGACAGCCCATTCCGAAACGCGGGGCCGTTCCGAAACAGGCATAGCCCGTTTCGAAACGGGGGTCTGGCAGAAGCCTTTCCGTTTCGGAACGGCCCCTCCCGTTTCGGACGCCTGGGCACAATTAAGGCACCCGTTCCGAAACGGTAGGTGCTGTTCCGAAACACCCTGCCCAGATTGCTCCAAAACTCCACTTTAAACATGCAATTACACAACCAATCATGCTCCAAATGTCACCAAACTTTGCCAACATGCAATTCAACATATAAGGAACATATTAGCATCATCAAATCAACCAAACATCATCATATGCAAAAAGCCCCAATTCTAATGGCATGCTTCCTACACAAGCTAGCTATACAAACACCAAACTTACAAAACAAGCATATAAAGATCCAATCCAAAGACCAACAATCATAACATCAAGAAACATACTTAGGGAGTACAAAACACCTCCCAAAACATACACATTGTTTCCCCATTGCCAAATCACCCAAAAGCTAAATTGTTGAACGAAAACCTTCCATACATTGAGCTTTACTTGCACTTGAATTCTTGCCCTTCTTGCTGCCCTCAAAAGGTCTCTAATGCTCTGCATTATTGAATCAAGGAAAACGAAGAGAGCGTAAGCAAAGCTTAGTGAGGAATGCTCATTTAAACCATTCAATAATGCATTTATAAAACACTTTATAAATCATGCTTCAAACCATCATTTACACATGCTCAAAAGCATACTTAAACATGCATCTCATGCATCAAATCATAACATGTCATATTGGCTACAAGTGATAAATTCCATTTCTTTAAACACAAGTTCATCAACTTTCACCCCAAGGACTTTTAAACACCTTGGCCCCAAGGACTTTTAAACACCTTGGCCTATGGACTTTTAAACACCATAGAATGTAATACATCAAGGACTTTTAAACACCTTGATCACAAGGACTTTTAAACACCTTGGCCATGGACTTTTAAACACCATGAAACGTAACTCATCAATGACTTTTAAACACCTTGATCCCAAGGACTTTTAAACACCTTGGCCTATGGACTTTTAAACACCATAGAAAAGGATCACCTAAGGACTTTTAACCACCTTAGTGTCCACAACATGAACCATCCAATGACTTTTAACCACCTTGATGTTCATAAGTAACAAGGCTCACTCAAGGACTTTTAACCACCTTAGTGACCTTAACATTTTAAAAACATCACTTGCCAATATACATCATTTCCATCACTTACATCACTGTTTTAAAGCATAAAACCAAGCCATACTCATCATGCATTTAAAAGCATTAAACCACATCATTTCAATGTACAAAAGCAAGGAACTCCTACCTAGAGTTACCTTCAACATATGGCTTACATCATCAGCAAAAACCATGCTAAAACATGCTTCCAAAACAGTATGTAAAACATGCAAATTATCATTTCGCATCACAACAAAATCATGGCCACCACTAGAGAGAAATTCCGAAAACTTACGCTTGAGCTTAGCAAAGTTGCTTAGACTTAAACTAAGCTCCCAAGACATTGGTTTCAAAGCCGAAAACCCAATTTCACTCACCGATTCCACTTCGTCTCTTGCCAAAGCACGAATTCAAGCTTCCGGATCAACAACTCTTGGATCCAAAGATGCCTCCCCTGATTAAACACATTAAAGCAGAGGTTTAATGCATCATCAAGCATCAAAAGCTTCAATGAAAGCACTCAAACTCGCTGCTCTCATTCATACTCCAATTTCGGCCACCAAACACAACCGAAATTGCATCAAAACCACTTCTCAACAAAGCCCAGCCAAAAACCAGCAAAACCTAACATCCATCATCACCATAAAACATCTAAAAACAACCTACAAACATCCTTATACCTCCAGCAACAACAGATCCACAAGATCACCACAAAAACATCCAAGAAACTTAAGCTAAACTTAGGAAACTCAACCTATCCGGGATTGCATTAACCCAAAACTCATTTCCTTATCAATTTAGAGTTCATTTAACATCAAAAACACATCTCAAATCACAGGTTAATCAGATCTAACGAAAATCATGAAAAAATCATCAAATCTTGCATTATAAGCCAAGATCCAATTCCAAACTCAAAAGCCTTTAATTAAACATCAATCAAGAGTTGATAACTTGGGAATTTCAGTAAAGAACTGATAGTTTAGAGGAGAAGGACGTTCTTACCTCCAAACTTGTGATTCTCCACTTTTTGGAATGAAAATCCTTGAAGAATCAAGAAGCAATTGAAGAGGTTTTGAAGATACAATGATTTGGAATCAAATGAGAGTTGAATGGAGGGATTTAGGTGAAGAAATCAAATCCAATTCTCTGGAAAAGTAGTGTTTGGTTTGAGAGAAAATGAGAGAAAGAAAGTTTAGCAAAGTTGGTTACAAAATCCAAAAATAGCCAAAATGGCTTCCCTCCAATTTTAATAACCTTTAAAATCAGATTTTAGACTTAAAATATCTTAGAAAAATCTGGAGAAATCATCTTTGGATTAATAGCTCCTTAAAGATTCAAAGTTTCAACTCTTTATAAAACAGTCACCAAACTTTCGAAATTTACATTTTGGTCACTAGTCAAAATGTCATACTTCCAAAACCCATTTTTCAAAATTGATTTCACAGTTCACTTAATTATATTAAAAGATGATTTTAGAACATTTTTCCATATTTTTAATGCAACCCGAACTAGGCTTTCCTAATTTCACCTCTTTAGATTCGAACAGCACTTTGACCAAACAGGTCAACGCCCAGAACTTCTAAGCCCAAAACCGGGGCGTTACAACTCTCCCCCCCTTAAGAAATTTCGTCCTCGAAATTTACCTGAAGGAAAGAGATAAGGAAACTGCTTTAGCATGTCTTCCTTCCGCTCCCACGTGGCTTCCTCAACACCGCGATGCTTCCACAGCACCTTCACCAACTCAATGGTCTTGCCACGAAGAACCTTGCTATCCGAATCCGGAACCTTCACCGGTTCCTCATCATAGGCCAAATCCGGATTCAAAACCACTTCCTCCACAGGCATCACATGCGAAGGATCAGATCTATACTTCCGGAGCATAGAAACATGAAACACATCATGAATCTTCTCCAACTCCTGAGGTAACCTCAACCGATACGCAACAGGACCCACACGCTCAACCACCTCATATGGTCCAATGTATCTAGGGCTCAACTTGCCCTTCCGGCCAAACCGCATCACCTTCTTCCAAGGCGAAACCTTCAAGAACACACGGTCACCCACAACATACTCTATCTCCTTACGCTTCAAATCCGCGTAAGACTTCTGCCGATCAGAAGCAGCCTTTAACCGTTCACAAATGAGCTTCACCTTCTCCGTGGTCCCTTTCAACAAAGCCGGCATCGAAACCAACTTTTGACCAGTTTCAGCCCAACAAAGAGGAGTCCTACACTTCCTCCCGTACAAAGCCTCATAAGGTGCCATCTGTATGCTCGCCTGATAACTGTTGTTATAAGCAAACTCAACCAAAGGCAGATGCTTCTCCCAAGAACCTTGGAACTCAATCACGCAGCACCTCAACATATCCTCCAAAATCTGGATAACTCGCTCAGACTGACCATCCGACTGAGGATGATAGGATGTACTGAAATGCAACCTTGTACCCAGAGCTTGATGCAAACACTGCCAGAAACGCGATGTGAACCTCGGATCCCTATCCGACACAATCGACTTAGGCACACCATGCAGCCGCACAATCTCAGCAATGTACAGCTCCGCCAGCTTATCCAAAGAAAACGTAGTATGCACAGGCAAGAAATGTGCACACTTCGTCAGGCGATCCACAATCACCCAGACCGAATTCTTTTTCGATGGAGACAAAGGTAAACCAGATACAAAATCCATGGTAACCCTTTCCCACTTCCATTCAGGGATTTTCAACGGTTGCAACAAACCTGAAGGAAACTGATGCTCAGCCTTAACTCGCTGACACACCAAACACTTGCTCACGAACTCCGCAACATCCTTCTTCAAACCAACCCAATAGTACTCATCACGAAGATCACGATACATCTTAGTACTACCAGGGTGCATAGCAAAAGGACTACTATGACCTTCAGTCAGAATAGCACGCCTCAACTCAGCATCATTGGGCACTACTATCCGACTACCAAAACACAGCACACCATCATCATTGAAACAGAAATCCGAAGGTCTACCCTCCGCGATATCCTGAACATGAGACACCAAGGAATCATCCAACAACTGCTTATCCTTGATCAACTGAACCAAAGATGGCTTCACTTGTAACTCAGCCACAAGACCACCATCACGCGATATGCTCAAGCTAGCAAACATGGCTCTCAACTCAACAGCTACCTTCCTACTCAAGGCATCAGTAACAACATTAGCTTTTCCAGGATGATACTCAACCGTCAGATCATAATCCTTGAGCAACTCCAACCAACGCCGCTGCCTAAGATTCAACTCCTTCTGAGACATCAGATACCTCAAACTCTTGTGATCTGTGTACACAGTACACTTCTCACCATATAGATAATGTCTCCAGATCTTCAGAGCAAAAACCACTGCAGCCAGCTCAATATCATGCGTAGGGTAATTGCGCTCATGCACTTTCAACTGCCGCGATGCATAAGCCACCACCTTACCCTCCTGCATTAGCACACACCCCAAACCAACATAGGATGCATCACTGTAAACCACAAACTCTTTCCCTGATTCAGGCTGAATCAAGATAGGAGCTTGCGTCAAAGACGCCTTCGGCTTCTCAAAAGCCTGCTGTCTCGCTTCTGTCCACTCATACTTAACATCCTTCTGCAACAGCTTTGTCAAAGGAGCAGCAATCTTGGAAAACCCATCCACAAACCTTCGGTAGTATCCCGCCAAACCAAGGAAACTACGGACCTCATGAACAGACTTAGGAACCTTCCAGCTCATCACCGCCTCAATCTTCTGAGGATCAACACGAATCCCCTCAGCTGAGACCACATGCCCAAGAAAAACCACCTCTCTTAACAAGAACTCACACTTGCTCAGCTTAGCATAAAGCTGATTCTCCAACAAAGCTTGCAAAACAATCCTCAAATGCTCTTCATGCTCCTCCTCAGTACGCGAGTACACGAGGATATCATCAATGAACACCACAACAAACTTGTCCAGGTATTCATGAAACACATGATTCATCATGTCCATGAAAGCAGCAGGAGCATTTGTCAACCCAAACGGCATCACAAGGAACTCATAATGCCCATACCTTGTCCTGAAAGCTGTCTTAGGCACATCCACATCCTTCACCTTCAACTGATAATACCCTGACCTCAAGTCAATCTTAGAGAACACAGCAGCTCCCCGAAATTGATCAAAGAGATCATCAATCCTCGGCAAAGGATACCGATTCTTGATAGTCAACTTGTTCAGCTGACGGTAATCAATGCACATTCTCATAGTGCCATCCTTATTCTTCACAAACAAGACCGGTGCTCCCCAAGGTGACACACTCGGCCGGATGAAACCACGATCAAGCAACTCTTGCAACTGCGTCTTCAGCTCCTTCAGCTCCTTAGGTGCCATTCTATAGGGAGTAATGGACACAGGAGTTGTATTCTCATACAGCTCAATTCCAAACTCCACCTCGCGGTTAGGAGGTAAACCAGGCAACTCCTCAGGAAAAACACCAGGAAACTCCTTTACAACCCTGATATCTTGCACCCTCAACTCCTTAGAGCTAGGATTCATCACAAAAGCTAGATAGGCTTCGCAACCTTGCCTCAGTATCTTGCTCGCCTCCAAAGAAGATACCACATTGGCAAGAAACTTCACATTCTCACCAACCACCACAACTTCATAATCATCCGCAAGCTTAAGCGAAACACGCTTATTCTCACAATCCACAACAGCACGATGCTCAGCAAGCCAATCCATACCAAGGATCACATCAAAACCATAGAAGGGCAACTCCATAAGATCAACATGAAAGACATGCTCTTGAACAACCAAAGGGCACCTTCTATACAACTTTCGAGTCACAACAGACTCACCAAAAGAACTAGTGACCCGAACACCAACATCCAAAGACTCAACAGGCAAACGAAGCAATTCAGCATGCTCACGAAGAATATATGAATGCGTAGATCCAGAATCAATCAAAGAAAGCAATGACAAGGACTGCAAAGTAAAGGTACCTGCAATCACATCTGCATCATTCCTGCCCTCTCTCTGAGCATACACCCTCGCTTGGCCTCCACCTTCAGGCTGAATAGCTACAACATGAGCTACCCCTCGGCCACCTTCCTCTCTCCTCTGGAAATTACCACGGTCGCGCCCACGACCTCTCTGTGGTACAGCAACAACAGGAGCACGCACCTGCTCACCAGCCATCCTCGGACAATCTCGCCTTATGTGGTCTGCAGAACCACAATTCCAGCACCCGTTACCAGCAGCCGCAACAGGAGCTTGTGCCACTCTCTCAGCACGAGGACAGTCACGCTTCAAGTGACCACGGGAACCACAGATCCAACAAGCACTAGGATCAGCTCTAGCATTGCCTCCTCTAGCAGGCACACCACCACCTCTCCTGGCTGAGGACTGATACTTCTGATCTCGTCCCCTCTTGTTCCGTCCACCTTCGGAACTATACTCAGCAGCTCGCTTGCCAGCACCGTTAGCAGACAAACTCAGGTTCATCTCAACATCCTTTGCTCGGCCCACCAACACATCAAAATCAACATACTCGGCGGCCAGCAAATACATCTTGACATCCGTCACAAGACCGTAACGAAACCTCTCGCACCTAGCCCTCTCATCAGGTATCAGCTCCGGTGCATACTGACTGAGCCGTACAAACTGTACCTCGTACTCAGCTACACTCATGCTCCCTTGGGTAAGAGACATGAATTCCCGCTTTTTCTCATCCAGATATCTCACTCCCAGATATCTTCTTTTAAACACATTCTGAAAGAATGTCCAGGTAACATCAGCTTCAGCCATTCCAGAAATGGTAGTCGTCCACCATGTATAAGCATCGTCCTGCAGCAAGGACACTACACAGCCCAGCTTTTGCACATCCGTGCAACTCATCTGACCCAAGATACGCTTGGTACTTTCCAGCCAAGCCTCAAAACTGTCAGCTGACAAACCTCTAAACTCAGTCCCTCCAAGACTGCGCAGACGCTCCAAAGGCAATCTGACTCCAGCATCTCCCTGATGCCCAGCTCCCTGAGCTCCAGCTACTGCTGCTCGAAAAGCACCCGCAATAGCTTGTACCAAAACAGACATATCAGGCATAGCTTGCCCCTGACCAACCTCTGGTCCAGCAGCTCCAGCACCAGCATCAGCTGCAGCTTCAGCTCTCGCACCTCCAGCACCACCACCAGGCGGAGGAGGGGATAACACAGCACTACCAGTGTGCTCTTCATTCTCATTCTCGTTAGGAGCCGTAGCTCTCGCATTACCTCTTAACTCTCTACGTGGTGCCATACTTTTACCATGCAATCACAACACAAATAAAACAAAATCAGGCCCAGCAAGGTAAGCAATCCAAGTATTCAAGCTCAATTTCATTTCAAAACAACATCTTTCCTTTAGCTTTTGTTTGGCAATGGGTACCCTCAATATGCAACATCAGAGCATACAACTCAACTGCATCAACATTTCAAACCACTGAACATGCTTTCAAACAACAAGCATTCATAGCATACATACTTCAATCATGCATACAAACATTCCCAATTACTCGAGAACTCAGCTCTGATACCACCAAATGTAACCCCCTTAACCCGGCCTAGACGGATGACCCGAATTAAGAAAGTCACACGGGGAAAACCAAAGTCAACCCGAAAGTCAACCTTGATTAACGACCTTTTTTTTTCTTTTTAAACTTGTCTAGATGCACATTAAGCCTAATTGTGATCACACAAACATCATACCAAAAGATCACAAACGTCAGAGATCAAACAGGAACTCAATTGAACAATTTACAACTTTAGGGACCAAATTGTAAATTCTAATAATTATAAGGACTTAACCCAAATTGAAGTTACCAACTTGAAATTAATCAGGTTTCATGCTTCTCTGTGAAATTTCAGCTCAAAAGGACTTCCCAAACTCATACAATTGCACAAACAAGTTTCAGGACCAAAACGCAAACAATTCAAAACATATAACTGCCAATGTCAGCCCCCAACGGTCAACCGTTCCGAAACGGGAGACAGCCCGTTCCGAAACGCGGGGCCGTTCTGAAACAGGCATAGCCCGTTTCGAAACGGGGGTCTGGCAGAAGCCTTTCCGTTTCGGAACGGCCCCTCCCGTTTCGGACGCCTGGGCACAATTAAGGCACCCGTTCCGAAACGGTAGGTGCTGTTCCGAAACACCCTGCCCAGATTGCTCCAAAACTCCACTTTAAACATGCAATTACACAACCAATCATGCTCCAAATGTCACCAAACTTTGCCAACATGCAATTCAACATATAAGGAACATATTAGCATCATCAAATCAACCAAACATCATCATATGCAAAAAGCCCCAATTCTAATGGCATGCTTCCTACACAAGCTAGCTATACAAACACCAAACTTACAAAACAAGCATATAAAGATCCAATCCAAAGACCAACAATCATAACATCAAGAAACATACTTAGGGAGTACAAAACACCTCCCAAAACATACACATTGTTTCCCCATTGCCAAATCACCCAAAAGCTAAATTGTTTAACGAAAACCTTCCATACATTGAGCTTTACTTGCACTTGAATTCTTGCCCTTCTTGCTGCCCTCAAAAGGTCTCTAATGCTCTGCATTATTGAATCAAGGAAAACGAAGAGAGCGTAAGCAAAACTTAGTGAGGAATGCTCATTTAAACCATTCAATAATGCATTTATAAAACACTTTATAAATCATGCTTCAAACCATCATTTACACATGCTCAAAAGCATACTTAAACATGCATCTCATGCATCAAATCATAACATGTCATATTGGCTACAAGTGATAAATTCCATTTCTTTAAACACAAGTTCATCAACTTTCACCCCAAGGACTTTTAAACACCTTGGCCCCAAGGACTTTTAAACACCTTGGCCTATGGACTTTTAAACACCATAGAATGTAATACATCAAGGACTTTTAAACACCTTGATCCCAAGGACTTTTAAACACCTTGGCCATGGACTTTTAAACACCATGAAACGTAACTCATCAAGGACTTTTAAACACCTTGATCCCAAGGACTTTTAAACACCTTGGCCTATGGACTTTTAAACACCATAGAAAAGGATCACCTAAGGACTTTTAACCACCTTAGTGTCCACAACATGAACCATCCAAGGACTTTTAACCACCTTGATGTTCATAAGTAACAAGGCTCACTCAAGGACTTTTAACCACCTTAGTGACCTTAACATTTTAAAAACATCACTTGCCAATATACATCATTTCCATCACTTACATCACTATTTTAAAGCATAAAACCAAGCCATACTCATCATGCATTTAAAAGCATTAAACCACATCATTTCAATGTACAAAAGCAAGGAACTCCTACCTAGAGTTACCTTCAACATATGGCTTACATCATCAGCAAAAACCATGCTAAAACATGCTTCCAAAACAGTATGTAAAACATGCAAATTATCATTTCGCATCACAACAAAATCATGGCCACCACTAGAGAGAAATTCCGAAAACTTACGCTTGAGCTTAGCAAAGTTGTTTAGACTTAAACTAAGCTCCCAATACATTGGTTTCAAAGACGAACACCTAATTTCACTCACCGATTCCACTTCGCCTCTTGCCGAAGCACGAATTCAAGCTTCCGGATCAACAACTCTTGGATCCAAAGATGCCTCCCCTGATTAAACACATTAAAGCAGAGGTTTAATGCATCATCAAGCATCAAAAGCTTCAATGAAAGCACTCAAACTCGCTGCTCTCATTCATACTCCAATTTCGGCCACCAAACACAACCGAAATTGCATCAAAACCACTTCTCAACAAAGCCCAGCCAAAAACCAGCAAAACCTAACATCCATCATCACCATAAAACATCTAAAAACAACCTACAAACATCCTTATACCTCCAGCAACAACAGATCCACAAGATCACCACAAAAACATCCAAGAAACTTAAGCTAAACTTAGGAAACTCAACCTATCCGGGATTGCATTAACCCAAAACTCATTTCCTTATCAATTTAGAGTTCATTTAACATCAAAAACACATCTCAAATCACAGGTTAATCAGATCTAACGAAAATCATGAAAAAATCATCAAATCTTGCATTATAAGCCAAGATCCAATTCCAAACTCAAAAGCCTTTAATTAAACATCAATCAAGAGTTGATAACTTGGGAATTTCAGTAAAGAACTGATAGTTTAGAGGAGAAGGACGTTCTTACCTCCAAACTTGTGATTCTCCACTTTTTGGAATGAAAATCCTTGAAGAATCAAGAAGCAATTGAAGAGGTTTTGAAGATACAATGATTTGGAATCAAATGAGAGTTGAATGAAGGGATTTAGGTGAAGAAATCAGATCCAATTCTCTGGAAAAGTAGTGTTTGGTTTGAGAGAAAATGAGAGAAAGAAAGTTTAGCAAAGTTGGTTACAAAATCCAAAAATAGCCAAAATGGCTTCCCTCCAATTTTAATAACCTTTAAAATCAGATTTTAGACTTAAAATATCTTAGAAAAATCTGGAGAAATCATCTTTGGATTAATAGCTCCTTAAAGATTCAAAGTTTCAACTCTTTATAAAACAGTCACCAAACTTTCGAAATTTACATTTTGGTCACTAGTCAAAATGTCATACTTCGAAAGCCCATTTTTCAAAATTGATTTCACAGTTCACTTAATTATATTAAAAGATGATTTTAGAACATTTTTCCATATTTTTAATGCAACCCGAACTAGGCTTTCCTAATTTCACCTCTTTAGATTCGAACAGCACTTTGACCAAACCGGTCAACGCCCAGAACTTCTAAGCCCAAAACCGGGGCGTTACAGTTTTAAAGTATTAATCAAAGCCATTAAACATCATGCATCTCCATGCATCATTACCAAACTAATAACATGTGAAACCAAGGATCTCTTACCTTGAGCATCCCTCACCACATGGCTTTCAAAACCAGCATTAACCATGCTAAAACATGCTTTCAAAACAGAATTTAAACATGCAATTTATAACCAATACATCAAGCCACTTCATAGCACATCCGAGGGAGTTTTCCCGAAAACTTACTCTTGAGCTTAGCTAAGTTGTTTAGACTTAAACTAAGCTCCCAAAACCTCCAAATAATTGTTTCAAAGCTGGAAAACCATCTCCACTCACCAATTACGTTTCGCTTGTTTGCTGAAACGCCAATCAAGCCTCCAGATCAACTCCAAAAGTGTCCGAAGATGTCTCCCTTGTTTTAGACACATCAAAGCAGAGGATTAATGCATCATCATGCATTGAAATCTTCAGCCAACACACCTAAACTCGCTGCTCTACCTAAAACCAACATTTCGGCTACCAAACACAACCGAAATCACCTCCAAACTCTTCCAAAACATAACCCAGCCAAGATCCATCACTTCCAATCATTTCTAAACATCAATTAACATCCAAAATAAACCTAAACTCGTCCTTATACCTCCAGCTATAATAGAACACCAAAAACACCTCGAAAACCACCATTTTCATAAGCAAAAACTTAGGAAATACAACCTATTCGGGATTAGATTGATAAAACCTCATTTTAAAAATCAGTAGACATCCAAAATACATTAAAGAATCATATCAAAAGAGAGCCCAAACAATCACAACGAAATTCTTCAAGATTTCTTCCAAAATCTTGAGTTTTAAGCCAAAATCATGTTTCCAACATTAAAACCATTTATAAAACTTAAATTAATGATTGACAACTTGAGAATTTCAGTAAAGAACTGAGTATTTAGAGGAGAAGAACAATCTTACCTCTAAATGGTGATTTCTCCTTGATTTGGGCCAAATTCCTTGAAAATTCAATGTGGAAATCAAAAGGTTTTGTTGCTAGATTGATTATGAAACAATGAGTGATGGAAATCTCATCAAATGAGGTGAAGATCAAAGTGATTTGTGCTGGAGAAAATGTGTTTGGATGATGGGATTTTGAGAGAAAAAGGTATGAGAGAAAATTAGGAAAAGGTAGTTTTGAGAATCTAAAAGTAGTTTCCATCTTTATTTAATTTAATTAAAACATTAATTAAATCACCCAAATTAAGGAAAAATCTGGAGAAAAACATTTTGGGTAAATTAGCTCCTTAAAGATTCAAAGTTTCAATCCTTTACAAAACAGTCACCACTAAACTTTTCAAAAATTGCATTTTGGTCACTACACCCAAATGTAGTATTTCCAAACCTTATTTTGTAAATTTGATTTCACCACTCTCTTATATATATTAAAAGAGGATTTTTAGATATTTTTCTATATTTTTAAAGCATCCCGAACTAGGCTTTCCCTAAAACCTCCTTTTATATTCGAACCGTTTCTCAGACCGGTCCGACCAAACCCTAAACTTCTAAGCCCAAAATTGGGGTGTTACAACTCTCCCCCTCTTAAGAAATTTCGTCCTCAAAATTTACCTGGAGGAAAAAGGTAAGGAAACTGCTTCTTCATGTCATCATTTCTTTCCCACGTGGCTTCCTCAACACAATGATGCCTCCACAACACCTTAACCAATTCAATGGTCTTGCCTCGAAGAACTTTACTGTCCGAATCCAGAATTTCAACTGGCTCTTCATCATAGGTCAAATTTGGATTCAACTCCACTTCCTCCACAGGCATAACATGCGAAGGATCCGATCTATACCTCTGAAGCATAGAGACATGAAACACATCATGTATCTTTTCCAACACTTGCGATAACCCCAGCTTGTACGCAACAGGACCTACACGTTCAATCACCTCGTATGGTCCAATATACCTAGGGCTCAACTTACCCTTCCGGTCAAACCTCATCACCTTCTTCCAAGGCGAAACCTTTAAAAACACACGGTCACCCACTGCAAACTCAATCTCTTTATGCTTCAAATCTGCGTAAGACTTCTGTCGATCAGAAGCTGCCTTCAACTGCTCACAAATGAGCTTCACCTTCTCGGTGCTTCATTTCAACAAAGCCGGCATTGAAACCAACTTCTGGCCTGTTTCAGCCCAGCAAAGAGGAGTTCTGCACTTCCTCTCATACAAGGCTTCATAAGGTGCCATTTGAATACTTTCCTGGAAGCTATTATTATAAGCAAACTCCACCAAAGGCAAATGCTTCTCCCAAGAGCCTTGAAACTCAATCACACAGCACCTCAACATATCTTCAAGCACTTGAATAACACGCTCAGACTGTCCATCCGACTGTGAATGATAAGAAGTACTGAAATTCAGCCGCGTACCCAAAAACTTGATGCAAACACTCCCAAAAACGCGATGTAAACCTCGGATCTCTATCCGACACTATAGACTTTGGCACACCATGCAGTCGCACAATCTCAGCAATGTACAGCTCTGCAAGCTTGTCCAAGGTATACATAGTATGCACAGGTAAGAAATGCGCACACTTCGTAAGGTGATCCACAATCACCCACACTGAATTCTTCTTCGATGGCGACAAAGGCAAACCAGACACAAAGTCCATGGTAATCCTTT
Organism: Hibiscus trionum; assembly: GCA_030270665.1. NCBI lineage: Eukaryota > Viridiplantae > Streptophyta > Magnoliopsida > Malvales > Malvaceae > Hibiscus > Hibiscus trionum. The sequence continues at coordinate 16,670,696 of BSYR01000013.1, forward strand.
CCCACTTCCACTCAGGAATCCTCAACGGTTGCAACAATCCTGAAGGAAATTGATGCTCAGCCTTAACCCGCTGACAAACCATGCACTTATTCACGTACTCCGCAACATCTGTCTTCAAACCCACCCAATAGTACTCATCCCTTAGATCACGATACATCTTTGTACTACCAGGGTGCATAGCAAAAGGACTACTATGAGCTTCAGTCAGAATAGTACGCCTCAACTCCGCATCATTCGGCACTACTATCCGACTTCCAAAACATAGAACTCCATCATCATTAAAACAGAAATCTGATGGTCTATCCTCAGCAATATCCTGAACATGTGGCACCAAAGAAACATCCAGCAACTACTTATCCTTTATCAACTAAACCAAAGATGGTTTCACTTGCAATTCAGCCACAAGACCTCCATCTTGCGAAATACTCAAGCTGGCAAACATAGCCCTTAACTCCACTGCCACCTTCCTACTCAAGGCATCCGCTACAACATTAGCTTTTCCCGGATGGTACTCGATCGTCAAAACGTAATCTTTAAGCAACTCCACCCAACGTTGTTGCCTAAGATTCAACTCTTTCTGGGACATCAGATACTTCAAACTCTTGTGATCCGTGTACACCGTACACTTCTCACCATACATGTATTGTCTCCAAATCATAAAAGCAAAAACCACCGCAGCTAACTCAATATCACGCGTAGGATAATTGCGTTCATGCACCTTCTTGCATCAGCACACACCCCAACCCAACATAGGATGCGTCACTGTACACCACAAACTCTTTCCCTGATTCAGGTTGAACCAAGATAGGAGCTTGCGTCAAAGTTGCCTTAAGCTTCTCAAAAGCCTGCTGCCTTGCTTCTGTCCACTCATACTTGACATCCTTTTGCAACAACTTCGTCAAAGGGGCAGCAATCTTTGAAAATTCATCCACAAACCTTCGATAATATCTGCCAACCCAAGGAAACTACGGACTTCGTGAACAGACTTAGGAGGCTTCCAATTCATAACCGCCTCGATCTTCTGAGGATCAACATGAATTCCCTCTGCCGAGACCACATGACCAAGGAAAACAACTTCCTTTAGCCAAAACTCACACTTGCTCAGCTTAGCACAAAGCTGATTTTCCAGAAGCGCTTGCAAGACAATCCTCAAATGCCCTTCATGCTCCTCCTCAGTACGAGAGTACACAAGGATATTGTCAATGAACACCACAACAAACTTGTCCAGGTATTCATGGAACACTCTATTCATCATGTCCATAAAAGCTGCGGGTGCATTCGTCAAGCCAAACGGCATTACAAGGAACTCATAATGCCCATACCTCGTCCTAAAGGCTGTTTTTGGAACATCCACATCCTTCACCTTAAGCTGGTAGTAACCTGACCTTAAGTCAATCTAAGAGAACACAGCCGCTCCCCGAAATTGATCAAAAAGATCATCAATCCTCGGAAAAGGATACCGATTCTTGATAGTCAACTTGTTCAGTTGACGATAATCGATGCACATTCTCATAGTGCCATCCTTCTTCTTCACAAACAAGACCGGTGCACCCCAAGGTGACACAGTCGGTCGAATGAAACCACGATCAAGCAACTCCTGAAGTTGCGTCTTCAACTCCTTCAACTCCTTAGGTGCCATTCGGTAAGGAATAATGGACACTGGAGTTGTGTTTTCATACAGCTCAATTCAAAACTCCACCTCTCGACTAGGCGGCAATCCAGGTAACTCCTCCGGAAACACTCTAGGAAACTCTCGCACAGTCCTGATATCTTGAACGCGCAACTCCTTAGAGCTAGGGTTCATCACAAAGGCTAGGTAAGCCTCACAACATTGCCTCAGCATTCGGCTTGCTTCCAACGTAGACACCACATTGGCAAGAAACTTCACATTCTCACCAACCACCACTACTTCGTAATCATCCGCAAGTTTCAACAAAACTCGCTTGTTCTTGAAATCCACTACAGCTCGATGTTCAACAAGCCAATCCATACCAAGGATTACATCAAAACCATAGAATGACAATTCCATGAGATCAACAAGAAAAACATGGTTTTGAACTTCCAAGGGACATCTTCTATACAACTTCCGTGTTACGACTTTCTCCCCAAAGGAACTAGTCATACGCATACCAACATCCAAAGACTCAACGGGTAAACCAAGCAATTGAGCATGTTCACGCAATATGTACGAGTGTGTAGATCCAGAATCAATCAAAGAAAGTAATGACAAGGATTGCAAAGTAAATGTACCTGCAATTACATTCGTATCATTCCTCCCCTCACGCTGAGCATACACTCGAGCCTGGCCACCACCCTCAGGTTGAACAGCCACAACATGCGCCACATTCCTCCCACCATCGTCTCTGCGCTGAAAGTTACCACGGCCGCGCACACGACCTCTCTGCGGTGCAACTACCCCAGGAGCACGTCCCTGACCACCACCGACCAACAAAGGACACTCCCTCCTCATGTGGTCTGCCGAACCACAATTCCAGCATGAATTACCTGTCACAGCAACAAGAGCCTGAACCTCCCTCGCTTCTCGAGGACAATCTCGCCTCAAATGACCACGAGATCCACACGTCCAGCACGTGTTCTGATCAGCCCTCATCCTATGTCCTTGAAAAGGTGCACCATGTCCTCCATTACCACGCCTAGCAGAAGACTGATATCTCTTATCTCGTCCTCTCTTGTTCCGTCCACTACCAGAACTATGATCAGCAGCTCTTTTGCCCGAGCTAGAACTAACGCCTCTGGAAGACAAACCAAAGTTCTGCTCGATGTCCTTCGCTCTACTCACAAGCACATCAAAATCTGTATACTAATCCGCAAGCATAAAGGTTTTCACGTCCGTTACCAATCCATAACGGAAACGTTCACACCTCTCCCGCTCATCAGGGATTAGCTGAGGTGCATACTGACTAAGGCGGACAAACTGAATCTAGTACTCAGCTACCGTCATGCTTCCTTGCACAAGAGACATAAATTCTTTTTTCTTCTCATCTAGGTATCACACACCCAGATACTTCCGCTTGAACGCATTCAAGAAGAATGTCCAGGTCACATCATTGTCCTCCATTCCAGAGACAGTGGTCGTCCACCACATATAAGCATCATCATGCAGCAGTGACACCACACAACCCAACTTCTGCACATTATTGCAGTTCATTTGCCCCAAAATCCTCTTGGTGCTTTCCAACCAAGACTCAGACCCTTCCGGACATAAACCTCTGAACTCAGTCCCTCCCAGACTGCGAAGACGTTCCAAAGGCAATCTCACATTAGCATCACCCTGATGCGCAGCTCCGTGAGCTCCAGCTACTGCTGCCTGAAAGGCTCCAGCAATAGCCTGAATCAACACAGTCATGTCAGGTGCAGCTTGCCCCTGCACACCTTCAGGTCCAGCGACCCCAACACCAGCACCAACACCAGCATTATCACCTCCAGCACCACCACCACCGGGTGGTCCACCACCAGGGGAGGAGGTAAATCCACAACATTCTCAGCATTCTCCTCATTCTCATTCTTAGCCATAGCTCTTGTATTCATTCTCATCTCTCTACGCGGCCCCATTTACAAGAAAACAATGCACTGACACAAATGCAATAAAAATAATTAGGCTCAACAAGGTAAGTAATCCAAGTACTCAAGCTCTTTTTCGAAAACAATTCTTTTTATTAGTTTTGATATGGCAATGAGATCCCCTAACACATTCCAACATAGCATATGATCATAATTGAAACCATGCATCACAATTCAAACAACATTCTTTCACCCAAAAGGCATATCATACAAATGTACATACATCAACCACATAACAAATCCGAAAGATAAAAGAACTAGGCTCTGATACCACCAAATGTAACCCCCTTAGCCCGGCCTAGACGGTTGGCCCGAACTACGAAGGTTACACGGGGAAAACCAAAGTCAACCCGAAAGTCAACCTTGATTAACGACCTTTTTTTTTCTTTTTAAACTTGTCTAGATGCATATTAACCCTAAGCGTACTCTTGAGAAACACATACGCGAAAAGCACAGCGATCAAACTATAATAAGGGACTCAATTGCACAAATCACAATATTAGGGACCAAAATGTAAATCTGGAAAAAAGGTCTTAACTGATTTTAAGGTTACCAACATTAAATTAGTCATATTACATGCTTCCCTGTCAAATTTCACCTTAATCGGACATCTCGAACTCATGCAATTGCGAATACAAATTTCAGGACTAAAACGTAAAGCTTACAAACCTCAAAACCATTCAAATCAGTGCCCAACGGTCACCCGTTTCGAAACGGTGTTGACCGTACCGAAACGCGAGTTCGTTTCGAGACCTGTTTCGAAACATGGCCTTCTAGTGGCCAAACCGTTTCGATACGGTCACCAGCCGTTTCGAAACACCAAGGCCATTACAGGCCCCCGTTTCGAAACACCTGTGAGTGTATCGATACGGGTTGCCCAGAAGCTGCAGAAATTACTGGTTTAACATGCATTTAACCACTCAAACACATCCTAATGACTTCCTAATCATGCCAACAAGTCATCATACATATAAGGTACATGTTTGCAACATCAAAACACGTTCGTGGCATCAATCAAGGAAATCCACTAATCTATAGGCATGTAACCTAATATCCAAAACCAACCAACCATCAAAACACCAAAATAAGCATCAAAATGGCCATTTACAAATCCAAATCATCAAAGGCATCATGCCACAATTAGGGAGTCCAAAACATCTCCCAAAACACAACCTAGGTTCCCATTGCCAAATATCAAAAACTAATAGTGTTGTGAAAACATCACCATACATGAGCTTAGCTTTCCCTTGGATTCTTAGCCTCCTTGCTGCCCTCAAACACTTCAATTGTCTGCATTATTGGTTCAAGAAAGAGAGCGTAAGCACAATTGCTTAGTGAGACATGCTCTAAAGAAACAACACAATAATGCTTTTTATAAAAACACTTTTAACAAAGCTTTCATCACATAAACATCATTAGTCATGCAACTTTGCATTCTTAAACAAGCATCTCATGCTTCATTGGAATCAACATGTCATATTGGCTTTCAAGTGATAATCCATAACCATTTACAACACAAAACACAGTCGGATACGCGGATTACAAGCGTTGTCCTACACGCTTCATACACACTACCGAACACACAAGGGGGAGTTTACCGGTACAATCACAACCCCTCAACACCCGTGATGGAGTTTAACGGTACAATCACAACCCCTCAACATCACTCATCGGTAATTGTTTAACATCACTAACGAGAACACGCGATACACAACACAAGATTCACACATGGACTTTTAACCACCATTGTGATCTTAACCATCTCGTTAGTGTACTTGGATGGAGTTTACGGTACAATTACAACCCCTCAACATCCAAGGCGACTTTATTCACGGTGCACCCAATCCTATAGCCGGCTAACTATATCCGATTCAAGTACTTTTAAACCCACACATCACTTGCCAATATACATCATTTATCATCAACAATTCACTGTTTTAAAGCATTTAATCAAGCCATTTAACAACATGCATCACTATGCATCAAATCCACATTTTCAACATATCAAACCAAGGATCTCTTACCTTGAGCATCCTTCAACATATGGCTTTCAAAACCAGCATTAACCATGCTAAATCATACTTTCAAAACAAAATTTAAACATGCAATTTAACAACAAATGCATCGAACCACTACATGGCTCATACAAGAGAGTTTTTCCGAAAACTTACTCTTGAGCTTAGTTAAGTTGCTTAGACTTAAACTAAGCTCCCAAAACCATCAAATATTGGTTACAAAGCTGAAAACCCAACTTCACTCACCAATTCCGTTTCGCAAGCTTGCCGAAACGCCGATCAAGCCTCCGGATCAACACCACAAGTACCTGAAGATGTCTCCCCTATTTTAAAACATAAAAGTAGAGGATTAATGCATCATCATGCATTAAAATCTTCAGCCAACACACTTAAACTCGCTGCTCTACCTAGAGCCAACATTTCGGCTACCAAACACAACCGAAATCACCTCCAAACTCTTCCAAAACTTAACCCAGCCAAGATCCATCACTTCTAACCATTTCTAAACATCAATCAACATCCAAAATGAACCTAAAATCGTCCTTATACCTCCAGCTATAACAGAACACCAAGATCACCTCAAAAACCACCATTTTCATAAGCAAAAACTTAGGAAATTCAACCTATTCGGGATTGCATTGATAAAACCTCATTTACACATCATTAGAAATCCAAAATACATTTAAGAAACATCTCAAAACAGAGCCCAAACAATCACCACGAAATTCTTCAAGATTCCATCCAAATCTTGAGTTTTAAGCCAAAATCAAGCTTCTACCATTAAAACCATTTATAAAACTTAAATCAAGGATTGACAACTTGGGAATTTTAGTAAAGAACTTAATATTTAGAGGAGAAGAACAACCTTACCTCTAAATGTAGATTTCTCCTTGATTAGAGACAATTTTCTTGAAAATCCAATGAGCAAAACAAAAGAATTTGATGTAGAAAGGATTAGGAATTAATTGTTGATTGAATCCTCATCAATTGAATTGAAAACCAATGGAAAAGATGCTGGAGAAAAGTGTTTGGATGAGGGAATTTTGAGAGAAAATTAGATGAGAAAGTTTTAAGAAAAGTTAGTTATGAAAATCTAAAAATTGGTTTTCTCCTTTTCATTTAATTAATTAAACATTAATTAAATCATTTAAATCTAAGAAAAATCTGGAGAAATATTCCTTGGGTAAATTAGCTCCCTAAATATTCAAAGTTTCAATCCTTACAAAATAGTCACCACTGAACTTTTCAAAAATCGCATTTTAGTCACTATTTCAAAATGTTGTGTTTCCAAACCTTATTTTGTAAAATTGATTTCACCACTCTCTTATATATATTAATAGAGGATTTTTAGATATTTTTCCATATTTTTAAAGCTTCCCGAACTAGGCTTTGCCTAAAACCTCCTTTTATATTCGAACAAAAAATCAGATCGGCCCGGTTCAGACCCTAAACTTCCAAGCCCAAAATTGGGGTGTTACAACTTGCCCCCCCTAAAAACATTTCGTCCTAGAAATTTACCTGAAGGAAAGAGGTACGGAAACTGCTTCTTCATGTCATCATTCCTTTCCCACGTGGCTTCCTCAACACCACGATGCTTCCACAACACCTTTACCAAATCAATGGTCTTGCCTCGAAGAACTTTACTGTCCGAATCCAGAATTTCCACCGGCTCCTCATCATAGGTCAACTTTGGATTCAACTCCACTTCCTCCACAGGCATAACATGCGAAGGATCCGATCTATACCTTCGAAGCATAGAGACATGAAACACATCATGAATCTTTTCCAATTCTTGCGGTAACCTCAGCTTGTACGCAACAGGACCCACACGTTCAATCACCTCGTATGGTCCAATGTACCTAGGGCTCAACTTACCCTTTCGACCAAACCTCATCACCTTTTTCCAAGGCGAAACATTCAAAAACACACGGTCACCTACCGCAAACTCAATCTCCTTACGCTTCAAATCCGCGTAAGACTTCTGTCGATCAGAAGCTGCCTTCAGTCGCTCACAAATGAGCTTCACCTTCTCGGTGGTTCCTTTCAACAAAGCTGGCATTGAAACCAACTTCTGACCTGTCTCAGCCCAACAAAGAGGAGTTCTACACTTCCTCCCGTACAAGGCTTCATAAGGTGCCATTTGAATACTTGCCTGGTAGCTATTGTTATATGTAAACTCCACCAAAGGCAAATGCTTCTCCCAAGAACCATGAAACTCAATCACACATCACCTCAACATATCTTTCAGCACTTGGATAACACGCTCAGACTGTCCTTCCGACTGTGGATGATAAGAAGTACTGAAATTCAGCCGTGTACCCAAAGCTTGATGCAAACATTCCCAGAAACGCGACGTAAACCTCGGATCTCTATCCGAAACAATAGACTTTAGCACACCATGCAGCCGCACAATCTCAGCAATGTACAACTCAGCAAGCTTGTCCAATGTGTACGTAGTATGCACAGGCAAGAAATGAGCACACTTCGTAAGGCGATCCACAATCACCCACACCGAATTCTTCTTCGATGGCGACAAAGGCAAACCAGACACAAAGTCCATGGTAATCCTTTCCCACTTCCACTCAGAAATCCTCAATGGTTGCAACAACCCAGAAGGAAACTGATGCTCAGCCTTAACTTGCTGACAAACCATGCACTTACTCACATACTCAGCAACATCTTTCTTCAAACCCACCCAATAGTACTCATCCTTAAGATCACGATACATCTTAGTACTACCAGGGTGCATAGCAAAAGGACTGCTATGAGCTTCAGTCAGAATAGCACGCCTCAACTCAGCATCATTGGGCACTACTATCTGACTCCTAAAACATAAAACTCCATCATCATTAAAGCAGAATTTCGATGGCCTATCCTCAGCAATATCCTGAACATGTGGCACCAAGGAATCATCCAACAGCTGCTTATCCTTTATCAACTGAACCAAAGATGGTTTCTCTTGCAATTCAGCCACAAGACCTCCATCTCGCGAAATACTCAAACTGGAAAACATAGCATTCAACTCCACTGCCACCTTCCTACTCAAGGCATCCGCTACAACATTTGCTTTTCCCGGATGGTACTCGATCGTCAGATCGTAATCTTTAAGAACCTCCACCCAACGTCGTTGCCTAAGATTCAATTGTTTATGTGACATCAGATACTTCAAACTTTTGTGATCCGTGTCACAGTACATTTCTCACCATACAGGTAATGTCTCCAAATTTTCAAAGCAAAGACCACCGCAACTAACTCAATATCATGCGTAGGATAATTACGCTCATGCACCTTCAACTAGCGCGATGCATAAGCCACCACCTTACCCTCTTGCATCAACACACACCCCAAACCAACATAGAATGCGTCAATGTATACCACAAACTCTTTCCCTGATTCAGGCTGAACCAAGATAGGAGCTTGCGTCAAAGCTGCCTTAAGCTTCTCAAAAGCCTGCTATCTCGCTTCTGTCCACTCATACTTGACATCCTTCTGCAACAACTTCGTCAAAGGTGCAACAATCTTTGAAAATCCATCCACGAACCTCCGGTAGTATCCTGCCAAACCAAGGAAACTACGGACTTCATGAACGGACTTAAGAGGCTTACAATTCATCATCGCCTCAATCTTCTGAGGATCAACATGAATCCCCTCAGCAGAAACCACATGTCCAAGGAAAACAACTTCCCTAAGCCAAAATTCATACTTGCTCAGATTAGCATAAAGTTGATTCTCCAACAAAGCCTGCAACACAATCCTCAAATGCCCCTCATGCTCCTCCTCAGTACGAGAGTACACAAGGATATCATCAATGAACACCACAACAAACTTGTCCAAATACTCATGGAACACTCTATTCATCATGTCCTTAAAGGCTGCAGGAGTATTCGTCAAACCAAATGGCATAACAAGGAACTCATAATGCCCAAACCTCGTTCTGAAGGCTGTTTTTGGCACATCCTCATTCTTCACCTTCAGCTGGTAATAACCTGACCTTATGTCAATCTTAGAGAACACAGCCGCTCCCCGAAATTGATCAAAAAAATCATCAATCCTCGGCAAAGGATACCAATTTTTTATAGTCAACTTGTACAGCTGACAATAATCGATGCACATTCTCATTGTGCCATCCTTTTTATTCACAAACAAGACCGGTGCACCCCAAGGTGACACACTGGGCCGAATGAAACCACGATCAAGCAACTCCTGAAGTTGTGTCTTCAGCTCCTTCAACTCCTTAGGTGCCATTCGGTAAGGAGTAATGGATACTGGAGTTGTGTTTTCATACATCTCAATTCCAAACTCCACCTCTCGGTTAGGAGGCAAACCGTGTAACTCCTCTGGAAACACACCAGGAAACTCTCGCACAGTCCTGATATCTTGAACTCGCAACTCCTTAGAGCTAGGATTCATCACAAAGGCTAGGTAGGCCTCACAACCTTGCCTCAACATTCGACTTGCTTCCAATGTAGACACCACATTGGCAAGAAACTTCACATTCTCACCAACCACCACTACCTCATAATCATCAGCAAGCTTCAACGAAACTCACTTGTTCTCAAAATCCACCACAGCTCGATGTTCAACAAGCCAATCCATACCAAGGATTACATCAAAACCATAGAATGGCAATTCCATGAGATCAACAAGAAAAACATGGTTTTGCACTATCAAAGGACATCTTCTATACAACTTCCGTGTCACAACAGTCTCACCAAAAGAACTAGTTACACGCATACCAACATCCAAAGACTCAACAGGTAAACCAAGCAATTGAGCATGTTCACGCAATATGTACGAGTGTGTAGATCCAGAATCAATCAAGGAAAGTAATGACAAGGATTGTAAAGTAATGGTACCTGCGATCACATCTGTGTCATTTCTCCCCTCTTGCTGAGCATACACTCGAGCCTGGCCACCACCCTCAGGTTTGACAGCCACCACATGTGCCACGTTCCTCCCACCATCCTCTCTGCACTGGAAGTTACCACGGCCGCGCCCACGACCTCTCTGTGGTGCAACAACCCCAGGAGCACGTCCCTGACCACCACCGGCTAACAAAGGACACTCCCTCCTCATGTGGTCTGCCGAACCACAATTCCAGCACGAATTACCAGTCACTGCCACTTGAGCCTGAACATCCCTAACTACTCGAGGACAATCACGCCTCAAATGGCCACGCGATCCACACATCCAGCACATGTTTTGATCAGCTCTCATCCTGTCTCTCTGAACAGGCGTACCATGCCCTTCATTACCACGCCTAGCAGAAGACTGATACCTCTTATCTCGTCCTCTCTTGTTCCGTCCACCACCGGAACTATTCTCAGCAGCTCTTTTGCCCGAGCCAGAACCAACACCTCTAGAAGACAAACCCAGGTTCTGCTCAATGTCCTTTGCCCTACTCACCAGTACATCAAAATCCATGTACTCAGCAGCAAGCATGAAGGTCTTCACGTCCGTCACCAACCCATATCGGAAACGCTCACACCTCTCCCGCTCATCAGGGATAAGCTTAGGTGCGTACTGACTAAGATGGAAAAACTGAATCTCGTACTCAGCCACCGTCATACTTCCTTGAACAAGAGATATAAATTCTGTTTTCTTCTCAACCAGGTATCGCACACTCAGATACTTTCGCTTGAACGCGTTCAGAAAGAACGTCCAAGTCACATCAACTTCCTCCATGCCGGAGACAATGGTCGTCCACCACGTGTACGCATCATTATGTAACAACGATACTACACAACCTAACTTCTGCACATCATTGCAGTTCATTTGTCCCAAAATCCTCTTGGTGCTTTCCAACCAAGATTCAGAACCTTCAGGAGATAAACCTCTGAACTCAGTCCCTCCCAGACTGCGAAGACATTCCAAAGGTAATCTCGCATTAGCATCACCCTGATGCACAGCTCCATGAGCTCTAGCTACTGCTGCCTGAAAGGCTCCAGCAATAGCATGTATCAATACAGTCATGTCAGGAGCAGCTTGCCCCTGCCCAGCTTCAGGTCCAGCGACCCCAGCACCAGCACCAACACCATCATTTTCACCTCCAGCACCACCACCACCTGGCGGTCCACCACCAGGAGGAGGAGGTAAATCCACAACATTATCGACATTCTCCTCATTCCCATCCTGAGCCATAGCTCTCGTATTCATCCTCGTCTCTCTACGAGGTCCCATTACAAGAAAAACAATGCACTGACACAAATGCAATAAACATAATTAGGCTCAACAAGGTAAGTAATCCAAGCACTCAAGCTCATTTTTCAAAAACAATTCCTTTCATTAGTTTTGATATGGCAATGGGTTTCTCTAACATGCTTCAACATAGCATACATCACAATTGCAACATCCTTTACAATTCACACATCATACTTTCATTTAAAAAGGCACATCATGCAAACACACATACATCACCCACATACGCGAAAATCAAAGACAACCTTGATTAACGACCCTTTTTTTCTTTTTAAACTTGTCTAGTTGCATATTAACCCTAAGCGTACTCTTGAGAAACACATACACGAAAATCACAGCGATCAAACTATAATAAGGGACTCAGTTGCACAAATCACAATATTAGGGACCAATATGTAAATTATGGAAAAATGAAGGTCTTAACTGATTTTAAGGTTACCAACATTATATTAGTCATATTACATGCTTCCCTTTCAAATTTCACCTTAATTGGACATCTCGAACTCATGCAATTGCGATATACAAATTTCAGGACTAAAACGTAAAGCTTACAAACCTCAAAACCATTCAAATCAGTGCCCAACAGTCACCCGTTTCGAAACGTTGTTGACCGTACCGAAACGTGGGTTCGTTTCGAGACCTATTTCGAAACATGGCCTTCCAGTGGCCAAACCGTTTCGATACGGTCACCAGCCGTTTCGAAACACCAAGGCCATTACAGTCCCCCGTTTCGAAACGCCTATGAGTGTATCGATACGGGTTGCCCAGAAGCTGCAGAAATTACTGGTTTAACATGCATTTAACCACTCAAACACATCCTAATGACTTCCTAATCATGCCAACAAGTCATCATACATATAAGGTACATGTTTGCAACATCAAAACACGTTCGTGGCATCAATCAAGGAAATCCACTAATCTATAGGCATGCAACCTAATATCCAAAACCAGCCAACCATCAAAACACCAAAATAAGCATCAAAATGGCCATTTACAAATCCAAATCATCAAAGGCATCATGCCACAATTAGGGAGTCCAAAACATCTCCCAAAACACAACCTAGGTTCCCATTGCCAAATATCAAAAACTAATATTGTTGTGAAAACATCACCATGCATTAGCTTAGCTTTCCCTTGGATTCTTAGCCTCCTTGCTGCCCTCAAACACTTCAATTGTCTGCATTATTGGTTCAAGAAAGAGAGCGTAAGCACAATTGCTTAGTGAGACATGCTCTAAAGAAACAACACAATAATGCTTTTTATAAAAACACTTTTAACAAAGCTTTCATCACATAAACATCATTAGTCATACAACCTTGCATTCTTAAACAAGCATCTCATGCATCATTGGAATCAACATGTCATATTGGCTTTCAAGTGATAATCCATAACCATTTACAACACAAAACACAATCGGATAAGCGGATTACAAGCGTTGTCCCACACGCTTCATACACACTACCGAACACACAAGGTGGAGTTTACCGGTACATTCACAACCTCTCAACACCCGTGATGGAGTTTAACGGTACGATCACAACCCCTCAACATCACTCATCGGTAGTTGTATAACATCACTAACGAGAACACGGGACACACAACACAAGATCCACACATGGACTTTTAACCACCATTGTGATCTTAACAATCTCGTTAGTGTACTTGGATAGAGTTTACGGTACAATTACAACCCCTCAACATCCAAGGTGACTTTATTCACGGTGCACCCAATCCTATAGTCGGCTAACTATATCCGATTCAATTACTTTTAAACCAACACATCACTTGCCAATATACATCATTTATCATCAACAATTCACTGTTTTAAAGCATTTAATCAAGCCATTTAACAACATGCATCACTATGCATCAAATCCACATTTTCAACATATCAAACCAAGGATCTCTTACCTTGAGCATCCTTCAACATATGGCTTTCAAAACCAGCATTAACCATGCTAAATCATGCTTTCAAAATAGAATTTAAACATGCAATTTAACAACAAATGCATCGAACCACTCCATGGCTCATACAATAGAGTTTTTCAAAAAACATACTCTTGAGCTTAGTTAAGTTTCTTTAACTTATTCTTCAAAAAAAAGTTTCTTAGACTTAAACTAAGCTCCCAAAACCTTCAAACATTGGTTACAAAGCTGAAAACCAAACTTCACTCACCAATTCCGTTTCGCAAGCTTGCCGGAACGCCGATCAATCCTCCGGATCAACACCACAAGTATCCGAAGATGTCTCCCCTGTTTTAAACACATCAAAGCAGATGATTAATGCATCATCATGCATTAAGATCTTCAGCCAACACACTTAAACTCGCTGCTCTACCTAGAGCCAACATTTCGGCTACCAAACACAACCGAAATCACCTCCAAACTCTTCCGAAACTTAACCCATCCAAGATCCATCACTTCTAACCATTTCTAAACATCAATCAACATCCAAAATGAACCTAAACTCGTCCTTATACCTCAAGCTATAACAGAACACCAAGATCACCTCAAAAACCACCATTTTCATAAGCAAAAACTTAGGAAATTCAACTTATTCGGGATTGCATTGATAAAACCTCATTTACACATCATTAGACATCCAAAATACATTTAAGAAACATCTCAAAATAGAGCCCAAACAATCACCACGAAATTCTACAAGATTCCATCCAAATCTTGAGTTTTAAGCCAAAATCAAGCTTCTACCATTAAAACCATTTATAAAACTTAAATTAAGGATTGACAACTTGGGAATTTTAGTAAAGAACTTAATATTTAGAGGAGAAGAACAACCTTACCTCTAAATGTAGATTTCTCCTTGATTAGAGACAATTTTCTTGAAAATCCAATGAGCAAAACAAAAGAATTTGATGTAGAAAGGATTAGGAATTAATTGTTGATTGAATCCTCATCAATTGAATTGAAAACCAATGGAAAAGATGCTGGAGAAAAGTGTTTGGATGAGGGAATTTGGAGAGAAAATGAGTTGAGAAAGTTTTAAGAAAAGTTAGTTATGAAAATCTAAAAATTGGTTTTCTCCTTTTCATTTAATTAATTAAACATTAATTAAATCATTTAAATCTAAGAAAAAATCTGGAGAAATCTTCCTTGGGTAAATTAGCTCCTTAAAGATTCAAAGTTTCAATCCTTACAAAACAATCACCATTGAACTTTTCAAAAATCGCATTTTAGTCACTATTTCAAAATGTTGCATTTCCAAACCTTATTTTGTAAAATTGATTTCACCACTCTCTTATATATATTAAAAGAGGATTTTTAGATATTTTTCCATATTCTTAAAGCATCCCGAACTAGGCTTTCCCTAAAACCTCCTTTTATATTCGAACAAAAAATCAGACCGGCCCGATTCAGACCCTAAACTTCCAAGCCCAAAATTAGGGTGTTACAGTTGACCCGAACTACGAAGATTACACGGGGAAAACCAAAGTCAACCCGAAAGTCAACCTTGATTAACGACCCTTTTTTCTTTTAATCTTGTCTAGATGCACATTAACCCTAAGTGAGATCCCACAGAACTTATTTGAAAAAGGCACAGCGATTGGGTAACAAACAGGGACTCAATTGCACTTATTACAATAATAGGGACCAAAATGTAAATTTCTGTAAATAGGAGGGTCTTTACTGAATTTTATGTTATCATTATGAAATTAGTCGTGTTACAAGCTTCCCTGTCAAATTACACCTTAATTGGACATCTCAAACTCATACAGTTTCAACTCAACTTTCGGGACTAAAACGTAAAGCTTGTAAACTTCAGCACCATTCAAATTAGTGCCCAACGGTCACCTGTTTCGAAACGGCATTGACCGTTCCGAAACGCGGGTTGGTTCCGAGACTGGTTCCGAAATAGGGCATTCCAGTAGCCAAATCGTTTCGGAACAGCCTCTAGCCGTTTCGAAACACGAAGGCCATTACAGGCCCCCGTTTCGAAACGCTAGAGAGTGTTCCGATACGGTTTGCCCAGAAGCTGCAGATTTTGCTATTTTTTCATACATAAATCTATTTAAACTCATCCTAATGACTTTCCAAACATACCAACAAGTCATCAAACCTATAAGGTGCATTTTTAGAACTCCTAAACACATTCATAGAATCAAACATATCTAGAGGCATGCTTCCTATTATGCAAAACCAAATAAGCAAACAACTTCAAAACAAACATTTAAAGGCCATTTACAAATTCAAACCAACAAAGGCAACATGCCACAACTTAGGGAGTTCAACACATCTCCCAAAACAAAGTTTAGATTCCCATTGCCATATTAGAAAACTAATAGTGTATGAAAACATCACCATGCATGAGCTTGGATTCTCTTGGACACACTTAGCTCCCTTGTTTCCCTTTAACACCTCAATTATCTGCATTATTAGTATAAGAGAGAGTGTAAGCACAAATGTTAGTGAGACATGCTCTAAGTAAACCAACACAATAATGCATTTTTAGAAAACACCTTCAACAAAGCTTTTAAACCACATACTCATCTCATTCTCATGTTACCATGCATACTTTACAAGCATCTTATGCTTCATTATATTCAATACAATATATTGGCTTTCAAGTGATAGTTCATAATCATTTCAACACAAAACACAATCGGACATGCGGATTACAAGCTTTGTTCCACACGCTTCATACACACTACCGAACTACACAAGGTTCACACTCAAGAGCAATCCCTCTTTTGATGTGACACTCGTGGTGGAGTATAACGGTACAATCTCAACCCCTCAACACCACTCATCGGTAGTTGTATAATTCCACTAACGAGAGTACGGGACACATAACACAAGATCCACACACGAACTTTTAACCACCGTTGTGATCTTACCTCAATCGTTAGGGTACTTGGATGGAGTTTACGGTACAATCACAACCCCTCAACATCCAAGGCGACTTTACTTACGGTGCACCCAATCCTATAGCCGGCTAACTATATCTGATTCAAGTACTTTTAAACCAATTCATCACTTGCCAATATACATCAAATACCATCATCAATTCACTATTTTAAAGCATTAATCAAAGCCATTAAACATCATGCATCTCCATGCATCATTACAAAACTAATAACATGTCAAACCAAGGATCTCTTACCTTGAGCATCCCTCACCACATGGCTTTCAAAACCAGCATTAATCATGCTAAAACATGCTTTCAAAACAGAATTTAAACATGCAATTTATAACCAATGCATCAAGCCACTTCATAGCACATCCGAGGGAGTTTTCCCGAAAACTTACTCTTGAGCTTAGCTAAGTTGTTTAGACTTAAACTAAGCTCCCAAAACCTCCAAATAATCGTTTCAAAGCTGGAAAACCATCTCCATTCACCAATTACGTTTCGCTTGCTTGCCGAAACGCCAATCAAGCCTCCAGATCAACTCCAAAAGTGTCCGAAGATGTCTTCTGTGTTTTAGACATATCAAAGCAGAGGATTAATGCATCATCATGCATTGAAATCTTCAGCCAACACACCTAAACTCGTTGCTCTACCTAAAACCAACATTTCGGCTACCAAACACAACCGAAATTACCTCCAAACTCTTCCAAAACTTAACCCAGCCAAGATCCATCACTTCCAACCATTTCTAAACATCAATTAACATCCAAAATAAACCTAAACTCATCATTATACCTCCAGCTATACCAGAACACCAAAAACACCTCAAAAACCACCATTTTCATAAGCAAAAACTTAGGAAATACAACCTATTCGGGATTAGATTGATAAAACCTCATTTCAAACATCATTAGACATCCAAAAATACATTAAAGAATCATGTCAAAATAGAGCCCAAACAATCACAACGAAATTAAGGATTGCCAACTTGGGAATTTCAGTAAAGAACTGAGTATTTAGAGGAGAAGAACAATCTTACCTCTAAATGGTGATTTCTCCTTGATTTGGGCCAAATTTCTTGAAAATTCAATGTGGAAATCAAAAGGTTTTGTTGCTAGATTGATTATGAAACAATAAGTGATGGAAATCTCATCAAATGAGGTGAAGATCAAAGTGATTTGTGCTGGAGAAAATGTGTTTGGATGATGGGATTTAGAGAGAAAAAGGAATGAGAGAAAATTAGGAAAAGGTAGTTATGAGAATCTAAAAGTAGTTTCCATCTTTATTTAATTTAATTAAAACATTAATTAAATCACCCAAATTAAGGAAAAATCTGGAGAAAAACATTTTGGGTAAATTAGCTCCTTAAAGATTCAAAGTTTCAATCCTTTACAAAACAGTCACCACTAAACTTTTCACAAATCGCATTTTGGTCACTACACCGAAATATAGTATTTCCAAACCTTATTTTGTAAAATTGATTTCACCGCTCTCTTATATATATTAAAAGAGGATTTTTAGATATTTTTCTATATTTTTAAAGTATCCCGAACTAGGCTTTCCCTAAAACCTCTTTTTATATTCGAACCGTTTCTCAGACCGGTCTGATCAAACACTAAACTTCTAAGCCCAAAATTGGGGTGTTACATGGTAAATATATCCACTAATTGGTTCAAATCAACATACTCTAGAACAACATCATTTTCCAAAATATGGTCTATAATGAAATGATGTCTAATTTCTATATGTTTGGTTCTAGAGTGCTGGATGAGATTCTTAGTGAGACAAATGGGACTAGTGTTGTCACACCTAAGGGATATAGCTTCTACTTGAACACCATAATCTAAGAGTTGTTACTTCATCCAAAGGACTTGAGCACAACAACTCCCTAAGGATATGTACTCTGCTTCGGTGGTAGATAAGGCTACACTATTTTGTTTCTTAGAGAACCAAGATACGAGCATACTACCTAAGAATTGGCATGTTCCGGAGGTACTTTTCCTATCTATCTTGCATCCCCCATAATCCGCATCCGAATAAGCATGAAGGCTAAAGGAAAAATCTTTAGGATACCAAAGACCTAAGTTAGGTGTGTATCTAAGGTATCTAAAAATTCTCTTAATAGCTACTAAGTGTGATTCTCTAGGACTAGCTTGGAACCTAACACACAAGCAAACACTAAACATAATATCCGGTCTACTTACGATAAGGTAAAGAAAAGAACCTATCATAGATATATAAAACTTAGAATCAACACACTTACCTCCTTCATCTTTGTCAAGCTTTATAGAATAGCTCATAAGAGTGGCTTGAGGCTTTACATTTTCCAAGCTGAACTTTTTGACCATATCATTCACGTACTTTGCTTGATTGATGAAGGTGACATCCTTACTTTGTTTCATTTAGAGCCCCAAGAAGAATGAGAGCTCCCCCGTCACGCTCATCTCAAACTCACCTTGCATTAGCTTAGAAAATTCTTTGCAATAACATTCATTAGTAGAACCAAAAATAATATCATCAACATAAATTTGCACTACTAAGATGTCATTACAATATATTTTTATGAAAAGTGTAGTGTCCACCTTGCCTTTTTCAAGTTTGAAAGCCTTTCATACCAATCTCTAGGAGCTTGTTTTAAACCATAAAGAGCTTTGGTTAATTTAAAAACATGATTTGGAAATTTTGGATCCTCAAAACTCGGTGGTTGTTCAACATACACTTCTTCATTTATAAAACCATTTAGAAAAGCACTTTTTACATCCATTTGAAAAAGCTTGAAATCATGGTAACATGCAAATCCTAGAAGCATCCAAATAGCTTCCATTCTAGCTATGGGTGCATATGTTTCATCAAAATCAATTCCCTCTTCTTGAGTGTAACCTTGAGCAACGAGCCTAGCCTTGTTTCTCACTATGTTACCACTCTCATCTAATTTATTCTTAAAGACACATTTAGTTCCTATAGTAGATTGATTACTAGGCCTTTCAACTAGTGTTCATACTTTACTTCTCTCAAATTGATTTAATTCTTCCTGCATAGCCAAAATCCAAAAATCATCTTTTAATGCTTCTTTGATATTTTTAGGCTCAATGCATGAATAAAATGCAACATGGTTCATTAATTTGAGAGAGGATCTAGTAGTTACCCCCTTGGATGGATCACCCAAGATTTCAACACCTTTGACATAGTTGAACTCCCTTGGGTATGTCACCTCCTTTTCCTCAAGAGCCAAGTCCTTCAAGGCTTCAAGAGGTGGATCTTGTGCATCTTCTTCTTTGGATGAAATCTCATCCACTTTTGATGTTTGTCCCCCACCAATGGCTTCAATGATCCCTACATCATCATCATCACAAGAATCCTTCCTCGAAATGAGGTTATCATCGAAAATAACATGTATAGACTTTCCAACAACTAAAGTTCTTTTATTAAATACACGGTAGGCTTTAGAGTTTAGGGAATAACCCAAAAATATTGCTTCATCACTTTTAGCATAAAAATACCTAAGTTGTAACGCCCTGGATTTGGGCCTAGATGTTTTAGACGTTTGATCGGGCTGGTCGAGAACGGTTCGAATCCTTGAGGTTGGTTTAGGGAAAACCTAGTTCGGGATGTTTTGAAAATATGGAAAAATGTCTAAAAATCATTATTTAATATGTAAATGATTATGTTTATAACAATTTTACAAAATGACCTTGGGAAATATTACATTTTGGTATAGTGACCAAAATGCAGTTTTTGCAAAAGTTGACTAGTGACTGTTTTGTAAAGGATTGAAACTTTGAAACTTTAAGGAGCTAATTTTACCATTTGTTTTCATCAGATTTCTCTTTAATTTGGGGGTTTTTAATAATGATTTTATTAAAGGAATAAAAAGGAAATTAAATGTTGACTTTTCATAACCAACTTTACGATAGATTTTTCTCTTCTCATTTTCTCTCAACTTCCAATCAGCCAAACAGTTTTCTCTCATCAAAGAACCTCTGATTTTCATCTTGTTTGCTGATATTTCATCTTCCTAAAGGATTTCCTATCTTTGTTTCATCAAATCCTTTTGATTTTGCTTTGGTTTTTCAAGGAAACTTGCCCAAATTAAGGAGAGATCAACCATTAGAGGTAAGCTTTGTTCTTCTCCTCTAATGATCAGTTCTTTACTGAAATTCCCAAGTTATCAAATCCTTTGTTAATAGTTTTTGAGTTGTTTTAATGTTATAAACATGGAATAGTTGTTAAATTCAAGATTCATGATTAGATCTTGGTGATTTTCGTATTTTTATGTTAAGCTCTAGGTTGAGGTTGATTTTTAACATATTTTGGATGTTATTTGATGTTGAGAATAAGGTTTTAACAAATAAATCTCGAATAGGTTTGGGTTCCTAAGTTTAAGATGTTAGATTTGCGAGTTTTGGGGTGTTTTTGATGATCTGCTATTGCTGGAGGTATAAGGTCGTGTTTATGTTGATTTTTTATGTTAATTGATGATTAGAAAAGGTTAGAATTGATAGATCTTGGTTGGGATTTGTTTGGTGAATATTTGGGGATGTTTTCGGTTATTTTGGGTAGTCAAAATGCTAGTTTTATGTAGAGCAGCGAGTTGGATTGAGAGGCTGGTGATTTTAATGCATGGTGATGCATTAATCCTCTGCTCTTATGTGCTAAAAATAGAGGAGAGTAATCCGGAAGCAAATGAGGTAGCGTTGAAGGCTTTAGACGCTTGGTTGGCTCGTTGGCTAGCGTAGTGTTGCGTATCGGTGAGTGAGAGCATGTTTTTCCATCTTTGGAATGATTTTGAAAAGAGGTTTGGGAACTTAAACCTAGGCTTGAAACGCTGGTTTAAGTTTGGAAGTAAGTGAAGTAGATTTCTCTCTCGATTGGTGCTATTATGGTTTTGAGATTATCAAAATTTGTTTTGATGTACCGGTTTAGCAATGTGGTTTGATTTGTTGTTTAAGCATGAATTTTAAGCATGAGAGTTGGTTATCAAACTTGGTTTGATGAAGGAAGCATGAAACTGATGATCTTTGAGAGTATGTGGTGGTAACTTGTGTTTTAAAGGCATGGTTTAACATTTGTGCCTTGATGATGTTGCATGCTTTGAAAACAGTAGATGTGTTAATGATTTTTATATGATATATTGGCATAAATGATGAGATGTTATCGGATATAATTGGTCGACCAATAGGATATAAAGTGCACTCTAAACAATAAAATTCGTACGTGTTCTTTGGATTCGTTCCGGAGAGAGAGGCCGATGATGTAAATTCCATCAGATAGGACTTTGTGAAATACCCAAGCTTAATGGCATTGAATAGTACAGCCATGAGAGACCGATGATGTAGATTCCATCAGAGTAGGACTTGGTGAAAGACCCAAGCTTTATGGCAACAAATGTTATCGCCATGAGAAACCGATGTTGTAGATTTCATTAGAGTAGGACTTGGTGAAATACCCAAGCTTTATAGAAAGATAGAGTCCGGTGATGGAGATACCACCAGGGTAGGACTTGGTGGAATACCCAAGCTTTATAGAAAGTAGAGTCCGGTGGCGAGATCCCACCGGGGTAGGACTTGACCTCGAGTCAAGCTATCCGCATATCCGTGTAAAGTAGAATATGAAAATGTCAATATATGAGAATGAAATGTGTTTCACATGTACCAATGTTTGGAATGATTTTATGCAATGAGAAATGCATATGAGCTAATGAGTTTGTGAAATACCTTTGTGCATCAAGCATGTTTGACCTTGCCATGAGATGTGTAGTGGTTGAATTTACAAGGTAGATAGATGGTACATGTGGTTTTCAGATGAGCATTGCTTCGAAATGATTTTCAAGCATGAGAAAGAAATATCATGGTGTAGAAATGGTTTCCAAGGAAAATGGTTTATTCCTTGCATATAGCGTTTAAGCATGAGAAGATTTAAATTGAAGTAATTACATGGATGATGTTTAAGATTGAGACACATGTTGCATCTGGGTTTAATGTTGGTTTTATATGTGAGCGATGCATGATTTAAGGCACTGATGTTTTCAAATGAAGTTTTCAAACAATGTTTTAGTTTTTAGAAATGTGATTTCAAGTAAAGGGTGTTTTATGGTTTCGTTCCATTGATGGTGTTTTGGTTTTGAGCATTCCTCACTAAGCATTCCGTGCTTACGCTCCTTTTTGTCCATCAATGCAGATAGTTGAATTTGGGACAACAAAAAGCAAGGGATTCAAGAAGAACTCCACTTGGAAAGTATGTTTTGAATTCTAGCTATAGATAATAAGGGCAATGGGGGAAATCCTTTACTTTGATGTGTGATGAGGTTGATTACCTAGAACCAGTTTGGTTTATGGTTTGAGACATGTATATGGCCATTATGTGGTTTTTGGATCCTCACTTTGCATTTTAGTTTTGCTATGGCTTATGGTTAAAGCATGTTCATTCTAGTTGCATATGCTATATGAGTTGATGTGCTAAATGCTCGCAATGTGACTAGTTTTTGATGCAAATATGTTAGAGTTGATGCTATAGACATGTCCACATGATTGGGTGATGATTTGTTGATGTTAAACATGAATTTGGGTCGGTTCTTGGGGCACTTCTGGTATGTGTATCGATACCCGGGCTTGCGAATCGATACGCATAAGCCAACCTTGTGCAAATTTGTACATGGGTATCGATATAGTTGGGAAGTGTATCGATACGGGTATGCCAAGTTTGAAGGGTGTATCGATACACGGGAGAGCGTATCGATACCTTTTTTCCGAGTTTGGTCACTGTCTCCCCGCGTACCGATACGTACCCTCGGTGTACCGATACGCGACCGTTAAAAACAATTATAAGCATCTTTAAAAGCTTTGGAATGCTACATTTTAGTCCTTGAATGTTGTGTGTGCAATTGAATGAGTTTGGATGATCCGTTTGACATGAAAATTGGAAGAGAAGCATGAAATGTGATTAATTGGATAATGGTAACCTTAAAATCTAAAAAGCCCTAGTAATTTGCAGAAATTACGTTTTGGTCCCTAAAAGCTTAAATTGTGCAATTAAACCCCTAAACGAATCCCGATCGCTATGTCGTTTCTTCCTATGCTCTTTGGTGATAACATAGGACTTAATTTACATCTAGAAAAGATAAAAAGAAAAAAGGTTGTCAATCAGAGTCGGCTTTAACGTGTTGGCTTCAGTTTTCCCCGTGTAATCACCTTAGTTCGGGTTAAACGTCTAGACCGGGCTAAGGGGGTTACATAAGTTGTCTTTTCCATTGTTTAAAACAAAACATTTACAGCCAAATGGGTGAAAATATGTTAGGCTTTTTTGATTTTAAAATCTCATAAGGTGTTTTCTTTAAAATAGGCCTAATCATTATTCTATTAATAATATAACAAGCAGTATTATTGGCTTCCGCCCAAAAATACTTATGTAAGTTGTTTTCACAAAGCATAGTCCTAGCCATTTCTTCTAAAGTTCTATTTTTCCTCTCAACTATACCATTTTGTTGAGGAGTTAGAGGAGCCGAAATGTAACACCCTAGTTTTGGGCCTAGATGTTTTAGACATCGGATCAGACCGGTCGAGTACGGTTCGAATCGCGTAAGGTGATTTAAGGAAATCAAGGATCGGGATAGGATAAAATTGTGATAAAAATTGCTAAAATCCTCTAAAAATATGTTTAAGAGGTTGGTCAAGTCAATTTTACAAAAAGGGTTTTGGAAAATGGACATTTTGAGTAGTGACCAAATTGTAAAGTTTCACAATTGGGAAAAATGTGATTTTTAAGGTGGAAGCAAAAATATTAGAATCTTTTGGGGGCTTAAAGTCAATTTGACCTTTTCTTAATATGACATGTGCTTTAAAAGGGGTTTTTAAATAAATGATTTTATTTGTATTTATATTAAAATAATTAAAAGGTAGTTAAAGGATTTCAATTATGTAACTACCAAAATACCTCTCATTTTCAGCCAAACACAAATTCACTCATCTTTTTCTAGAATTCTCACTTCCAAAAACTCTCTCAACATTTCCTAAATCATTTTCAAGATCTCTCTCTTAGTTCTTCAAGATTTCACCAAGGAAAACTTGTCATCCATTGAGAAAAGTAAGGATTGGAGGTAAATCTCGTTCTAAAACACAAGACATTTAAGCAACAATACGAACATGGTTTACAATCCACGACATAGAAGCATAACCATATTCAACGATGTATCATCACTCAACATGCTAAAACATCAACAAAATCAAACTAAAGAGTTTGGCACCAACTCCGTACAAGTATGGTACCCCCCATTGTCTAGGCATTATTACAAAGACTTAAACCATACTTGAGCTACTTGAGAACTCCGTAAAGCTCCTCCCTTGCCCACTTGCCTCCCGTAAATCTAACGATTTGCATGTTGAAAAAAGGAGAGCGTAAGCTTGGAAGCTCAGTGAGCGAAGCTCTAAAAACTCATCAATCATGCAGTTTTCAAAACACATTTCTTAAATGATAAGTAAACCATTTAAATGCACGAAAAGTAACACAACAACTACATGGTTTGCACATGCACAACCAAAACACTGTGGGACCACACATCACTGTTCAACTAGTAGTTTTTCGATGGGACCACACATCACCTTACTCTTCTACTAGTCACTACTGGTGGGACCACACATCACCGTAGTTACGACAACCATCACGTGAGGCTCGACACCAACAATGACTACACAACAACATCAACGAAAGTAAAGAAAATCCACAAACCACACATAATATATCAACAATTGATCATGCACCAACACTTAACAATCAAGGTAAAGTTAGCAAACTTACTCTTGGGTTTAGGTTATCCCTCTAGGCTCCACCCAAACCCCCAAGAATCCCTTTTTGAATTCAAAACATTTTCACTCGATGATGAAACCCAACGGGAAGCTGAAACACCAAACTCAAGTCTCCAAATTCCCTGGAATAGTGCCCGAAGCTTCTCCGATGGTTTCCCTTGATTCTAGTCAATCAAAAACAATACATTACTCCACTGAATCATCACCAAACACTGTCAAAACTACAAGCTACTACCACAAGCCAAAATCTTACAATTTCAAACCAAAACTAATACCATAAACCCCATTTTCGTACTCCTATCAAACCCAGCAGAAAACTACTAATTCCAACACCCAAAACACCTTCAAACACCTTCAAAACAATCTTATAATCTTTAGGGAGCTACTTGGAAATTATGCATTTTCCCTAATTTGGCCTGTGTTTTAAATGCTATTAAAAATTAAAAGGATTTTTAATTTGATTAATAAAAGGAAGTAGTTAAACGGTTAATGAAAAGTTTCCACGAACTTTTATTTTTCTCACTTTTGCATCAGCCAAACACCCTTCTTTTCTCTCAGTTTTCTAGAAATCTTTTGCTCTCAAATCCTCTTTTGATTCCTATCATTATCCATTGATTTCTCTCATTTTCCTTCAATTTTCTTCAAGCAAAACCTGCCAAATTAGAGGAGAAGTAACGGTTGGAGCTAATTTTTATGCTATCCCTGTAATATAAGTTCTTTAATGAAATTCTAAAGATATTTGACTCTTTAATACTGATTTTTATTGAGGTTTTATTGTTAGAATTCTAAACTCTTGAAATCCTGATGAAAAATTGGTTTAAAATGTGATCTTCGGACTTTAATTGATTTGGCTGTTTTGAGGTTGATTTTAAATGTGTTTTAAAAGGTTTTTGGTGTTGAAGTGGAGTCTTAGTCATGAAGATCCCGAAATCCTTGAGATCCTTAGTTTTCGAAGTGTTTTTCGGTGAGTTTTTTAGGTGTTCTTGGGGAATTCAAGTTGCTAGAGGTATAAGGTTGGTTTTAGGTCGATTTTGGATGTTGATTAATGCTTAGAATGTTTTGGATGAGTTGGGTAATGACTGGGCTGAGGTTTGAGGTCAATCGTTTGAGTTTTCGATTGTTTTAGAAAGGTGTTTTGTTGCTTTAGAGCAGGGCTGCGGGATTTCTTGTGTGTGCTGGAGTTTTGGATGCATTTTAATGCATTGAAATTCAGTTTTGATGTGTTGAAAATAGAGGATATCAATCCGGAAGTAAACGAAGTGTTTTTGGAGGTTTCGGAACATCGATAGTTGCGTTGGCAAGCGTGGTATTGCGAGTCGGTGAGTGGAATTTGATTTTCCAGTGTGGAAACGTATTAGAAAAGGTTTTGGGAACTTAATAAGAGCTTGAAATGCTTTATTAAGTTCGAAAGAAAGGAAATCGAAATTTCTCCCTCGGTTGTGCTAGTTGTGAGCCTTTGTTTGCACTTGATTTTAAATACATTTACCTACTGTTTTAAAGCATGTTTTTGAGGATATGAATTGTGTATGATGATTCCATGTGGTTTAAGGATGCACTAGATAAGTGGTACTTGTATGCATGTGTTGATGCATGAGGTTTTAAGCCTGATTTAATGCTTGTTGGTGGCATATAATGAATGCTTTGTAAAAACAGTGAGTTATGCATTTCTTATGGACTATATTGGCAAGTGATGTGGTTTAAAGTGTTTTATAAATGAAATCGGATATAGTTAGTCGACTATATGATTGAGTGCACTATAAACAAGTCACCTTGGATGTTGAGGGGTTGTGATTGTACCGAATACTCCATCCAAGTACCCTAACGATTGAGGATAGTTTAAGGTTGCAACGGTTGAGGGCAGCTCCTGGGTGCGAACCTTGTGTTTTGTTTCGTCTCTCGTTAGTGGATTATACACCTACCAATGAGTGGTGTTGAGGGGTTGTTATTGTACCGAATACTCCACCACGAGTGTCACAACGATGGAGGGTCGCTCTCGTGTGTGAACCTTGAGATGCCGATAAGGGGTATGAAGGTTGTGGGACAACCCTTGGTAATCTCTGTATCCGATACTTTGTTTGTGAGATTGTTTTTATCAGTTGTGAGCCAATATAATGGAATTGTATAACGTGGAAAATGTTGCTAATGCATGTTTTGAAATATGCATGTTTTGGTTTAAGCTTATCATAATGGTGTTTAAGCTTGGAAAGCTTGGAAAGTGAGTAGCAATTGTTTAATTAATGGTTTGGATTTGGATCATGTTGCATGATGTTTAAATCAGTGAGTTTGATGAAAAAGTGCATGGTTTATCTAGAAAGGCATGTTGGTTTTGAAAAGAGTAAAAAATGGTTTTATGCATTGATGATGTTTGTGGTTTTAAGCAACCCTCACTATGCTTGTATGCTTATGCTCTCTTTGTTTCATCAATGCAGATAATTAGACTTTTGGAGGCAGCTTGTTCAAGGAACTACACCAAGACATTTTGTTAAAAGTATGTTGTGCTTTTGAAACTAGCGTAATATGGGAAATGGGGGTGTCTGATGCTTTGAACGTTATTGAATTGTTGTTATCTGGTTTTGAGCTAGTTTATGATACAAATTTGGATTTGTAAATGGCCATTGAGTATGGGTTTATGCTTCCAATTGGTTTTTAGCCTTTTTGTGCTTTTGACATCTAGGGAGCATGCCTTTAGTATCATAGTTTTAGAAAATGATGCTTTGATGATGCTTGTGCTTCGTATATGTGACCTTTGATGTGTATACAAGTTCTATGTATGTTGAGGCATGTGTCTGGATGATTTCGGAGGGTGAAAACAGTTTAAAACCAGCTTTTCAGGAAGTTATAGGTCCAAACATTTCGGAACGCCTTTACCTATTTCAAAACTGTGTCCTGTAATGGCCTTGGTGTTTCAGAACGGTGAGGCACGTTCCGGAACATTTTTCTTCTGTGGACTTTTGTACCGAAACCTGTTTAGAGGGGTTTCGGAATGATCCCACGTTTCGGAATGGGTACTTATGTTTCAAAATGGCTGTATCAAAATAGGGGTATCCTTTTCCGGAACACCAGAGCGTTGGATGAGGAATTCGAATTATTCTGAGTTTCTACTTTTTACATTCTGGTCCCTAAACCTTATTTAGGTGTAATTAATTGGCGAATATGTTGGTGTTTCAGAACGGTGAGGCACGTTCCGGAACATTTTTCTTCTGTGGACTTTTGTACCGAAACCTGTTTAGAGGGGTTTCAGAACGGTCCCGCGTTTCGGAATGGGTACTTATGTTTCAAAATGGCTGTATCAAAACAGGGGTATCCTTTTCCGGAACACCAGAGCGTTGGATGAGTAATTCGAATTGTTCTGAGTTTCTACTTCTTACATTATGGTCACTAAACCTTATTTAGGTGTAATTAATTGGCGAACATGTTGATGTTTATCTGCTGCTTGTGTACGTACACATAGGAACTTAAGACGCATCTAGACAAGATGAAAAGAAAAAAATGTTGTTTATTGCGGTAAACATTCTCGGTTTACTTAAATATTCTGTGTGTGATCCGTTCGGTTCGGTCTATCGGCCAGGCCGGGTCGAGGGGTTACATTTGGTGGTATCAGAGCCAGGTTACGAAAAGTTGGGATGATGGTAAGTTGTTGGTAAGCGAATTGCGATGTGGATATGTGGTTTGGTGGTATTTGCTTTGTCTGGTGAATGTTTAAGCTTGCTTATGATTGACTGTGTGATAGTAATGTTGAAAGTGATGAGTGAATGTGGATGTGAATTGTTCTATAATGTTGTCTGGACTGAATCTAGATATTTGAGTGATATGATGGTTGAAGTATGTATGATGTATGCCTTATGCTATGTTGGGGGGGGGGGGGGAAATTGGAACGCCCATTGCCTTATTACGTAGTGAAATGTTTTAAATTGGTTTTGAAAATCTTGGGATCCTTGTTAAGAGTAGGCCTAATTATTTGTTTGTTCTATATTCATGTTTAAATGTTAACTAGCACAATGGGACTGAGGCATGAGTTACGTTCTGGAGCGATAGCTCCTGTTGAGGGCAGCGGGGCCAGGAGAATGGGGTTCCACCTGGTTGAAACCTACCTCCTCCTCCGCCACCACCACCTGGGGGTGATGAGCAGGGCTAACACGGATAGACTGGTCCGGTGTTGGGAGATTTGACGCCTCTGGTGCAGGCGATGACTGGGGCATTCTCGGCTGCTTTTGCTGGAGTGCACGTACAAGCTTCATCTGCTGGGCAAGTGGGATTGCCATTGGAGCAATTGAGGAGTTTATGAGGAGTAGAGTTTCGAGGATTATCTCCCGAGGCGTGGCTGGCCAGTATGATCTGGATATTAGATCAAATGGGGTGCAATGATGCACGAAAGTTGGGTTGCGTAGTATCATTGTTGCACGGTGATGCATATACGTTGTGGACGACTGCAAACACGGCCTTGGAGCCGGAAGAGATGGATTGGACGTTTTTCCCGTCTTCTTTCAAGAGGAAGTACCTTGGAGTTAGGTACTTGGGCGAAAAAAAGAGAGAATTTATATCTCTAGTTAAGGGGAGTATGACTGTAGCTGAGTACGATGTCTAGTTCGTACGGTTAAGCTAGTATGCTCCGGAGTTAATGCCAAGTGATAAGCATCGATGCGACCGTTTTTGCTATTGCCTGGTGCAAGATGTGAAGACGTATATGCTTGTGATAGATTATACGGATTTTGATGTGCTCGTGACTCGAGCCAAAGATATAGAGTAGAGCTTGGGCCTGTCTTCGCGTGGAGGTGGTTCTGTTTTAGGCAAGAGAGCTGTTGAAGCTGGACCTAGTGGGGTGTAGAACAAGAAGAACCGGGACCGTCGATATCAGCCTGCAGCTAGGCGTGGTAACTTCGGGCATGGCCCTAGAGGGTTGAGCAGAACTCGTGCTGGACGTGTGGATCACGAGAGCATATGAGGAGGAATTGCCCTCGTGCGGCTCGTGAGGTGCAGGCTTCTGTGGCTGGAGCTAATTCATGTTGGAACTGTGGATCGGCTGACCATATGAGGAGTGAGTGTCCCCCGTTAGCGGGAGGTGGACAGGGTCGTGCACCAGCTGTTGCACAACAGAGAGGTCGTGGGTGCGGCTGTGGCAACTTTCAGAGGAGAGAGGATGGCCAGAGGGGTGTGACCCATGTCGTTGCTATTCAACAAGAAAGGGGTGGTCCGGTGAGGGTGTATGCACATCGCGAGGGAAGCAACGACACTGATGTGATCGCATGTACCTTCACTTTGCAATTCCTATCCTTGTTAGCCTTGATTGATTTTGAATCTACGCATTCATACATCTTAAGGTAACATGAGCATTTGCTTGATATTCCTGTTGAGATGCTAGATGTAGGAATGCAAGTTACAAGTTCTTTTGGTGAGACTGTGGTTACAAGGAAATTGTATAGAAAGTGCCCGTTGTCTGTTCAAGGTCATGTATTTTTTGTTGATTTGATGGAAATACCTTTTTATGGCTTTGATGTGATTCTTGGGATGGACTGGTTGGTTGAACACCGAGTTGTGGTGGATTTTGATGATAAGCGAGTCACCCTGAAGCTTGCGGATTATTACGAGGTAGTAATCGTAGGTGAGAACGTGAAGTTCTTGTCTAACGCAATTTCGGCTCTTGAAGCAAGTCGGATGATAGAGTTGGGTTGCAAAGCTTTCTTAGCGTATTTGTGATGAACCCTGGCACGAAGGAAGTACGTGTGCAAGACATACGAACTGTATGTGAGTTTTCGGGTGTTTTTCAGGAAGAGTTGCCAGGGTTGCAACCCAACCGGAAGGCTAATGTTGTGGCCGATGCTTTGAGTAGAAAGGTGGTTGTTGAGCTGAGATATATGTTTGCTCGTTTGAGTATATCACGAGATGGTGGCTTGATAGCCGAGTTACAAGTGAAACCTTCTTTAATTCAGTTGATTAAGGAAAAGAAATTGTTGGATGATTCGTTGGTGCCTAATGTTCAGGATATAGTTGATGGTAAGGCTATGGATTTATGCTTTAATGATGATGGAGTGCTATGTTTCAAAAGTCGAGTAGTGGTGCCAGAAGATGTTGAGTTGAGGCGCACCATCTTAACTGAGCCCCATAGCAGTCCTTTCGCTATGCACCCTGGTAGTACTAAGATGTATCGAGGCTTGAAGGATGAGTACTACTGAGTGTGTATGAAAAAGGATGTGGCCGATTTTGTTAGCAAGTGTATGGTTTGTCAACGGGTGAAGGCTGAGCATTAGGTTCCTTCCGGTTTGTTACAACCTTTAAGGGTACCAGAGTGGAAATGGGAAAGGATTACGATGGATTTCGTATCGAGGTTACCTTTGTCACCATCGAAGAAGAACTCTATGTGGGTGATTGTGGATCGCCTTACGAAGTGTGCATATTTCTTGGCTGTGCATACTACGTATACATTGGATAAGTTGGCAGAGTTGTACATTGCTGAGATTGTGCATTTGCACGGTGTGCCCAAGTTTATAGTGTCGGATAGAGATCCAAGGTTTACAGCAAGGTTTTGGGAATGTTTACATCAGGCGTTGGGTACGCGGTTGATTTTGAGCACTTCATATCATCCTCAGTCAGATGGGCAGTTGGAACGAGTTATCCATGTGCTTGAGGATATGTTGCGATGTTGTGTGATTGATTTCCAAGGCTCTTGAGAGAAGCATCTGCCGCTGGTTGAGTTTTCCTATAATAACAGCTTTCAGGGAAGTATTCAAATGGCACAGTATGAGGCCTTGTATGGGAGGAAGTGTAGAACGCCTCTGTGTTGGGTTGAGGCGGGGCAAAAGTTGCTTTTCCATGCCAGATATGCTCAAGGGAACAACAGAGAAGGTGAAGCTCATTTGCGAGGGGTTGAAGGTTGCATCGGATCGCCAGAAGTCTTACGCGGATTTAAAGCGTAAAGAGGTTGAGTTCGCGGTTGGTGATCGTGTGTTCCTTAAGGTATCGCATTGGAAGAAGGTGACGAGGTTCAGACGTAAGGGAAAGCTTAGTCCGAGATTTATTGGACCCTATGAGATTGTAGAGTGAGTTGGTCCCGTGGCTTATCGATTGTGGTTGCCTCCCGAGCTGGAAAAGATCCATGATGTGTTTCATGTAACTAAGTTGCGGAGATATAGATCGGACCCTTCGCATGTGATATCGGTTGAGGAAATAGAGTTGAATCCAGATTTGTTCTATGATAAGAAACCGATGAGAATTTTCTATTCGAGTAGCAAAGTTCTTCGTGGCAAGACGATTGAGCTTGTGAAGGTGTTGTAGCGACACCGAGGAGTTGAGGAGGCCACGTGGGAAAGCAAGGCGGACATGCTAAGGCAATTTCCGCATCTTTTTCCTTCAGCTAAAGTTTTAAGGACGAAATTTCCTCAGTGGGGGAGAGTTGTAATGCCCCGATTTTGGACTTAGATGTTTTGGCGAGTCAGCTTAGACCAGTGGAACGGGTGACGGTTGTTCGAACCGTTTAAAAGGTGGTTTAGGGAGATTGGAGTTCGAGAAAGGATCAAAATGTGATAAAAATTTCTAAAATCCTCTAAAATGGTGTTTAAGAGGTTGGTCAAATCAATTTTACAAAACCTATTTACGAAAGTATACATTTTGGGTAGTGACCAAAATGTAAAGATTTGAAAGTTGAAAAATGGTTTTTCAAGAAGAATCAAAATCTTAGAATCTTTAGGGAGCTACTTGACAATTATGCATTTTCCCTAATTTGGCAAAATGGTTTTTAAATGCTATTAAAAATTAAAAGGCTTTTTAATTTTATTAATAAAAGGAAGTAGTTAAACGGTTAATGAAAAGTTTTCACGAGCTTTTATTTTTCTCACTTTTCCATAAGCCAAATACCCTTCTTTTCTCTCAATTTTCCAGAAATCTTTTGCTCTCAAATCCTCTTTTGATTCCAATCATTTCTCCTTTAATTTGTCTCATTTCCTTCAATTTTCTTCAAGCAAAACTTGCCAAATTAGAGGAGAAGCAAGGATTGGAGGTAATTTTCATGCTATCCCTCTAATATAAGTTCTTTGATGAAATTCCAAAGATATTTGACTCTTTAATACTGATTTTGATTGAGGTTTTATTGTTAGAATACTAAACTCTTGAAATCTTGATGAAAAATTGGTTTAAAATGTGATTTTCGGACTTTAATTTATTTGGCTGCTTTGAGGTTGTTTCTAAAATGGTTTTAAAAGGTTTTTGGTGTTGAAGTGGAGTCTTAATCATGTAGATCCTGAAATCCTTGAGATCTTTAGTTTTCGAAGTGTTTTTGGGTGAGTTTTTGAGGTGTTCTTGGGGAATTCAAGTTGCCGCAGGTATAAGGTTGATTTTAGGTTGTTCTTGGATGTTGATTAATGCTTAGAATATGTTGGATGAGTTGGGTAATGGTTGGGCTGATGTTTGAGGTCATTCGTTTGAGTTTTTGGTTGTTTCGGATGTGTGTTTTGTTGTTTTAGAGCAGTGCTGCGGGATTTCTTGTGCGTGCTGGGGTTTTGGATGCATTTTAATGCATTGAACCTCTTTTTTGATGTGTTGAAAACGGGCGATATCATTCCAGAAGCAAACGAAGTGTTTTTGGAGGTTTCACAAGATCGATAGTTGCGTCGGCAAGCGTGGTATCGCGACTCGGTGAGTGGAATTTGGTTTTCCACCATGGAAACGTTTTAGAAAAGGTTTTGGGTACTTAATAAGAGCTTGAAACGCTTTATTAAGTTCGGAAGTATGTAAATCGAAATTTCACCCTCACTTGTGCTAGTTATGAGCCATTGGTTGCACTTGATTTTAAATGCAATTACCTATTATTTTAAAGCATGTTTTTGAGGATATGAATTGTGTATGATGGTGCCATGTGGTTTAAGGATGCACTAAAGTGGTCCTTGTATGCATGTGTTGATGCATGAGGTTTTAAGCATGGTTTAATGCTTGTTGATGGCATATCATGAATGCTTTGTAAAAACAGTGAGTTATACATGTGTTATGGACTATATTGGCAAGTGATGTGGTTTAAACTGTTTTATAAATGTAATCGAATTTAGTTAGCCGGCTATAGGATTGAGTGCACTATAAACAAGTCGCCTTGGATGTTGAGGGGTTTTGATTGTACCGAATACTCCATCCAAATACCCTAACAATTGAGGATTGTTTAAGGTTGCAACAGTTGAGGGCAGCTCCCGAGTACGAACCTTGTGTTTTGTCCTATCTCTCGTTAGTGGATTATACACCACCTATCGATGAGTGGTGTTAAGGGGATGTGATTGTACCGAAAATGCCACCACGAGTGTCACAACGATGGAGGGTCGCTCTCGTGTGTGCACGAAAGCTGGGTTGCGTAGTATCGTTGTTGCACGGTGATGCATATACGTGGTGGACGACTGCAACTGCGGCCTTGGAGCCGGAAGAGGTGGATTGGTCGTTCTTCTGGTCTGCTTTCAAGAGGAAGTACCTTGGAGTTAGGTACTTGGACGAAAAAAAGAGAGAATTTATGTCTCTAGTTTAAGGGAGTATGACTGTAGTTGAGTATGAGGTCCAGTTCGTACGGTTAAGCCAGTATGCTCCAGAGTTAATTCCAAGTGATAGGCATTGATGGGACCGCTTTTGCTACGGCTTGGTGCAGGATGTGAAGACGTATATGCTTGCGACAAATTATATGGATTTTGATGTGCTCGTGACTCGAGCCACAGATATAGAGCAGAGCTCGGGCCTGT
The DNA here is from genome assembly GCA_030270665.1 of Hibiscus trionum. Lineage (NCBI taxonomy): Eukaryota > Viridiplantae > Streptophyta > Magnoliopsida > Malvales > Malvaceae > Hibiscus > Hibiscus trionum. Next base: position 16,705,854 of record BSYR01000013.1, read on the forward strand.
CTTCGTGTGTAGGTGGTTCTTTTTTGGGCAAGAGAGCTGCTGAAGTTGGCCCTAGTGGGGGCAGAACAAGAAGAACTAGGACCGTCGATATCAGCCTGCAGCTAGGCGTGGTAACTTCGGGCGTGTTGCACTGGTTCATGGCAACAGACAGAGGGTTGAACAGAACTCGTGCTGGACGTGTGGATCAGGGGAGCATATGAGGAGGGATTGCCCTCGTGCGGCTCGTGAAGTGCAAGCTCTTGTGGCTGGAGCTAATTCATGTTGGAACTGTGGATTGGCTGACCATATGAGGCGTGAGTGTCCCCTGTTAGCGGGAGGTGGACAGGGTCGTGCACCAGCTGTTGCACAGTAGAGAGGTCGTGGGTGCGGCCTTGGCAACTTTCAGAGGAGAGAGGATGGGCATAGGGGTGTGGCCCATGTCGTTGCTATTCAGCCAGAATGAGGTTGGTCCTGCGAGGGTGTATGCACATCGCGAAGGACGCAACGACACCGACGTGATCGCAGTCACCTTCACTTTGCAATCCCTATCCTTGTTAGCCTAGATTGATTATGGATCTACGCATTGTATAGGAAGTGCCCATTGTCTTTTCAAGGTCATGTATTTTATGTTTATTTGGTGGAACTACCTTTTTATGGCTTTGATGTGATTCTTTGGATGGACTGGTTGGTTGAACACCGAGTTGTGGTGGATTTTGATGTTAAGTGAGTCACCCTGAAGCTTGGGGATGATTACGAGGTAGTAATCGTAGGTGAGAACGTGAAGTTTTTGTCTAACACAATTTCGGCTCATGAAGCAAGTCAGATGATGGAGTTGGGGTGCGAAGCTTTCTTAGCGTATATGATGAACCCTGGCACGAAGGAAGTACGTGTGCAAGACTTACGAACTGTATGTGAGTTTTCGGGTGTTTTTCCGGAAGAGTTTCCAGGGTTGCCACCAAACCGGGAGGTTGAGTTTGGTATAGAGTTGTATGAGAATACGACTCTGGTGTCCATTATTCCTTACCGCATGGCACCTAAGGAGTTGAAGGCGGAACTTCAGGAGTTGCTTGACCGAGTGTTCATAAGGCCAAGTATTTCGCCTTGGGGTGCGCCGATTTTGTTTGTGGAGAAGAAGTATGGTACCATGCGTATGTGCATTGATTATCGACAACTAAACAAGTTGACGATTTAGAACAAGTATCCTTTGCCGAGGATCGATGATTTGTTTGATCAGTTTTATGGGGCTTCAGTTTTTCAAAGATAGATTTGAGGTTTGCGTACTATCATCTTGAAGTTAAGGATGTAGATGTACCTAAGACATCTTTTCGGACGAGGTACGATCACTATGAGTTCTTGGTGATGCCGTCTGGTTTGACGAACACACCAACTGCATTCATGGACATGATGAATAGGGTGTTCCATGAGTTTCAGGATCAGTTTGTGGTGGTGTTTATCAATGATATTCTTGTGTACTCGCGTACCGAGGAGGACCAGATAGACACTTGAGAATTGTGTTGCAGGTGTTGTTGGAGAATCAACTTTATGCTAAGCTGAGCAAGTGTGAGTTTTGGCTCAAGGAGGTGGTTTTTTTGGACATGTGGTGTCAGCCGAAGGTATCCGAGTTGACCTATACAAGGTTGAGGCGATGATGGGTTTGAAGATGCCTAAGTCAGTGACGGAAGTGCGTAGTTTCCTTGGGTTGGCAGGTTACTACCGAAGGTTTGTTGAAGGATTTTCTAAGATTGCTACTCCTTTGACTAAGTTGTTACAAAAGAATGTTCGTTTTGAGTGGACTGATGTTAGGTAGCAAGTTTCCAAAAGTTGAAGGAAGCTTTGACGCAAGCTCCTGTCTTGATTCAACCAGAGTCGGGTAAGGAGTGTGTGGTCTATAGTGATGCATCATACGTTGGTTTGGGTTGCATGTTGATGCAAGTTGGGAAGGTGGTTGCTTATGCGTCTAGACAGTTGAAGGTGCATGAGCGCAACTACCCTACGCATGATCTTGAGCTCGTGGAAGTGGTTTTTGCTCTGAAGATTTGGATACATTACCTTTATGGTGAAAGGTGTGTACTTTATACTAACCACAAGAGTTTGAAGTACCTTATGTCTCAAAAAGAGTTGAGTATTAGGAAAGGGAGGTGGTTGGAGTTGCTTACGGATTACGATTTGGCCATTGAGTATCATCCTGGGAAGGCCAATTTTGTGGCTGATGCTTTGAGTAGAAAGGTGGTTGTTGAGCTGAGAGTTATGTTTGCTCGTTTGAGTATATCACGAGATGGTGGCTTGATAGCCGAGTTACAAGTGAAACCTTCTTTAATTCAGTTGATTAAGGAAAAGAAATTGTTGGATGATTCGTTGGTGCCTCATGTTCAGGATATAGCTGATGGTAAGGCTACATATTTCTGCTTTAATGATGATGGAGTGCTATGTTTCAAAAGTCGAGTAGTGGTGCCAGAAGATGTTGAGTTGAGGCGCACCATCTTGACTGAGGCCCATAGCAGTCCTTTTGCTATGCACCCTAGTAGTACTAAGATGTATCGAGGCTTGAAGGATGAGTACTACTGGGTGGGTTTGAAAAAGAATGTAGCCGATTTTGTTAGCAAGTGTATGGTTTGTCAACGGGTGAAGGCTGGGCATCAATTTCCTTCCGACTTGTTACAACCTTTGAGGGTACCAGAGTGGAAATAGGAATGGATTACGATGGATTTCGTATCGGGGTTACCTTTGTCACTATCGAAAAGGAACTCTATGTGGGTGATTGTGGATCACCTTACGAAGTGTGCAAATTTCTTGGCTGTGCATACTATGTATACGTTGGATAAGTTGGCAGAGTTGTACATTGCTGAGATTATGCGTTTGCACGGTGTGCCCAAGTCTATAGTGTCGGATAGAGATCTATGGTTTACAACAAGGTTTTAGGAATGTTTACATCAGGCGTTGGGTACGCGGTTGAATTTCAGCACTTCATATCATCCTCAGTCGGATGGGTAGTTGGAACGAGTTATCCAGGTGCTTGAGCATATGTTGTGATGCTGTGTGATTGATTTCCGAGGCTCTTAGGAGAAGCATCTGCCGCTGGTTGAGTTTTCCTATAATAACAACTTTTAGGGAAGTATTCAAATGGCACCGTATGAGGCCGTGTATGGGAGGAAGTGTAGAACGCCTCTTTGTTGGGCTGAGGTGGGGCAAAAGTTGCTTTCCTTGCCAGATATGCTCAAGGGAACAACAAAGAAGGTGAAGCTCATTTGCGAGCATTTGAAGGTTGCATCGGATCGCCAGAAGTCTAACGCGGATTTAAAGCGTAAGGAGGTTGAGTTCGCGGTTGGTGATCGTGTGTTCCTTAAGGTATGGCATTGGATGAAGGTGATGAGGTTCGAACGTAAGGGAAAGCTTAGTCTGTGGTTTATTGGACCCTATGAGATTGTAGAGCGAGTTGGTCCCGTGGCTTATCAGTTGTGGTTGCCTCCCGAGCTGGAAAAGATCCATGATGTGTTTCATGTAACTATGTTGCGGAGATATAGATTGGACCCTTTGCATGTGATGCCGGTTGAGGAAATAGAGTTGAATCCGGATTTGTCCTATGATGAGGAACCAGTTTTTCAAGAAGAGTCCAAATCTTAGTATCTTTAGGGAGCTACTTGTCAATTATGCCTTTTCCCTAATTTGGCATGTGTTTTAAATGCTATTAATAATTAAAAGGCTTTTTAATTTGATTAATAAAAGGAAGTAGTTAAACGGTTAATGAAAAGTTTTCACAAGCTTTTATTTTTCTCACTTTTGCATCAGCCAAGCACTCTTCTTTTCTCTCAATTTTCCAGAAATCTTTTGCTCTCAAATCCTCTTTTGATTCCTATCATTTCTCCATTGATTTCTCTCATTTTCCTTCAATTTTCTTCAAGCAAAACTTGCCAAATTAGAGGAGGAGCAAAGATTGGAGGTAATTTTCGTGCTATCCCTCTAATCTGAGTTCTTTAATGAAATTCCAAAGATATTTGACTCTTTAATACTAATTTTGATTGAGATTTTGTTGTTAGAATACTAAACTCTTGAAATCTTGATAAAAAAATTGGTTTAAAATGTGATTTTCGGACTTTAATTGATTTGGCTGTTTTTAGGTTGTTTCTAAATGGGGTTTAAAAGGTTTTTGGTGTTTAAATGGAGCCTTAATCATGTAGATCCCGAAATCCTTGAGATCCTTAGTTTTCGATGTGTTTTTGGGTGAGTTTTTGATGTGTTCTTGGGGAATTCGAGTTGCTGGAGGTATAAGGTTGATTTTAGGTTGATTTTGGATGTTGATTAATGCTTAGAATGTGTTGGATGAGTTGTATAATGGTTCGGTTGAGGTTTGAGGTCAATCGTTTGAGTTTTCGATTGTTTCAGATGGGTGTTTTGTTGCTTTAGAGTAGGGCTGCGGGATTTCTTGTGTGTGTTGGGGTTTTGGATGCATTTTAATGCATTGAACCTCTTTTTTGATGTGTTGAAAATATGGGATATCAATCCGGACGCAAACAAAGTGTTTTTGGAGGTTTCAGAAGATCAGTAGTTGCGTCGACAAGCGTTGTATCGCGAGTTAGTGAGTGGAATTTGGTTTTCCACCATGGAAACGTTTTAGAAAAGGTTTTGGGAACTTAATAAGAGCTTGAAACGCTTTATTCAGTTCAGAAGTAAGTAAATCGAAATTTCTCCCTCGCTTGTGCTAGTTATGAGCCTTTGGTTGCACTTGATTTTAAATCCATTTACCTATTATTTTAAACCATGTTTTTGAGGATATGAATTGTATATGATGATGCCATGTGGTTTAAAGATGCACTAGGTAAGTGGTCCTTATATGCATGTGTTGATGCATGAGGTTTTAAGCATGGTTTAAAGCTTGTTGATGGCATATAATGAATGCTTTGTAAAAACAGTGAGTTATGCATGTGTTATAGACTATATTGGCAAGTGATGTGGTTTAAAGTGTTTTATAAATGAAATTGGATATAGTTAGCCGACTATATGATTGAGTGCACTATAAACAAGTCGCCTTGGATGTTGAGGTGTTGTGATTGTACCGAATACTCTATCCAAGTACCCTAACTATTGAGGATTGTTTAAGGTTGCAACGGTTGAGGGCAGCTCCCGGGTACGAACCTTATGTTTTGTCCCGTCTCTCGTTAGTGGATTATACACCTATCGATGAGTGGTCTTGAGGGGTTGTGATTGTACTGAATACTCTACCACGGGTGTAACAACGATGAAGGGTCGCTCTCGTGTGTGAACCTTGAGATGCCGGTAAAGGGTATGAAAGGTGTGGGACAACCCTTGGTAATCCGTGTATCTGATACTTTATTTTTGAGATGGTTGTTATCACTTATGAGCCAATATAATGGAATTGTATAACGTGGAAAATGTTGCTAAAGCATGTTTTTAAAGATGCATGTTTTGGTTTAAGCTTAGCATAATGGTGTTTATGCTTGGAAAGCTTGGAAAGTGAGTAGCAATGGTTTAATTGCTGGTTTTGATTTGGATCATGTTGCATGATGTTTAAATCAATTAGTTTTATGAAAAAGTGCATGGTTTATCAAGAAAGGAATGTTGGTTTTGAAAAGAGTGAAAAACGGTTTTGTGCATTGATGATGTTTGTGGTTTTGAGCAACCCTCACTATGCTTGTATGCTTATGCTCTCTTTGTTTCATCAATTCAAATAATTAGACTTTTGGAGGCAGCCTCTTCGAGGAACCACACCAAGACATTTTGTTAAAAGTATGTTGTGCTTTTGAAACTAGTTTAATAAGGGCAATGGGGGTGTCTGATGCTTTGAACGTTATTGAATTGTTGTTTTCTGGTTTTGAGAAAGTTTATGATGCAAATTTGGATTTGTAAATGGCCATTGAGTATGGGTTTATGCTTGCAATTGGTTTTTTGCCTTTTTGTGCTTTTGACATATAGGGAGCATGCCTTTAGTATCATAGTTTTGGGAAATGATGCTTTGATGATGCTTGTGCTTCGTATATGTGATCCTTGATGTGTATACATGTTGTATGCATGTTGAGGCATGTGTCGGGATGATTCCGGAGGGTAAAAACATTTTAAAAATAGCTTTTTCGGGAAGTTGCAGGTCCAAACGTTTCAGAACGCCCTTACCTGTTTCAGAACAGTGGCCTGTAATGGCCTTGGTGTTTCGGAACGGTGAGGCACGTTCCGAAACATTTTGCCTCTGTGAACTTCTGTACCAGAACCTATTTAGAGGGGTTTCGGAATGGTCCCGCATTTCGGAATGGGTACTTATGTTTCGAAACGGCTGTATCGAAACAGGGGCTTCCTGTTCCAAAACACCAGACCGTTGGATGAGGAATTTGAATTGTTCTGAGTTTCTACTTCTTACATTTTGGTCCCTATTCGTCTGGTATGCAATTGGATGAGTTCTAAATGTCATTTTGAGATGAGCTTTCACCAATAAGCATGTAACGAACTTAATTATAGGTTGGTAACTTGAATTTGACAAAAGTTCTTAAAGTTTTCCAAATTTACAAAATGGTCCCTAAACCTTATTCGACTGTAATTAATTGGCGGATGTGTTGATTTTTATCCGCTGCTTGTGTACGTACACATAGAAACCTAAGACATATCTAGAAAAGATAAAAAGAAAAAAATGTTGTTTTTTAGGTAAATTTTCCCGGTTTACTTCAATATTCCCCGTGTGATCTGTTCGGTTTGGTCTATCGGCCAGGCCGGGTCGAGGGGGTTACAGCAGCACACCTGTTCAAATATGTTTTTGGTTGAAAAGGAACCAAGGATTTTGATTGCAATGTTAGTAGCATCCATCCGGAATCAGCTTGGATATATTCCATCTTACTACAAGGCATGGATGGCAAAGCAAAAGGCGATGGCACATGTGTATGGTGATTACGGTAAATCGTATAATGAGCTACTAGCTCTTTTACGAGCAATGCAAATATTCATCCCAGGAACCATGGTAAAATACGGAACAGAACCGACGTGCAACTTACAAGGCGAACTAATTCTTGGTAAAAGGATATTTAGTAAGTTATTCTGGGCATTCAATGCGTGCATTGAAGGGTCCCCATTCTACAAACGCATGATTCAAGTGGATGGTACCTGGTTGTATGGGAAGTACAATCATATATTACTCGTGTTTATTGCTCAAGATGGAGACATTAATATGTTCCCAATTGCCTTTGTCATAGTTGAAAAGGAAGACGCGGATGGATGAGAATTCTTTTTGAAGCATTTACGCAACCATGTGGTAAAAGAAGACGGGATTTGCATGATTTCTAATAGAAGGACTGCACTCTTATCAATAATTGATAGACGGGAGAGTTTATGGAAGCATCCACATGCATATCCAACATATTGTGTACGACATATTGCGGAAAATGCGAAGATGTATTTCGGAAACAATCATATCTAGAAAGAGATTTTAGGCGCGGGTAAATTTTTATTCTTTGTTTATAAAAATTAGTAATTTATTTTTGAGTTGATCATGTTGATTTATTTAACTTAATTTTTTTAAATAGGGTATGAACTAGTTTAACCAAAATTTGACACGAGGATAAGAAGATTGAAGCGGTACGATCAACATGTATTTAATTTTGCAAATGACATCCCCATGGAAAGATGATCATAAGCCTATGATGAAGGTCAACGTTATGACCATATGACAACTAACCTTGCTGAGGCTATAAACTCGGTGCTTAAAGGAACACGACATCTCCCAATTGCAAGTATTGTGTGGGAGACTTACTTTAGATTGGGTAAAGTTTGGTCCGACAAAGGGCAAGAAGTTAACGTCCGGATAAATAGCGGACAGATTTGGTCTAAAACCCTGCATGATAGAATGATCACTCTTCAACTGGATGCCACCTCTATGCGAGTCATAAAATTCGACCCAAATGATTTTGAATTTTCTGTTGAAGCTAAGGTTCGAGGTCACCAAAGAATGTTCACCGTAAACCTTCATCAGAGATGGTGTGATTGTGGTGAATTCAAGCATTTAGATACCCCTGCTCTCACGCACACGCCACATGTATGCATTTTCGTATGGACCCTTACAGGTTTGCGGATGAGTGTTATAACCTAGATATTATGGCAATTATATAGAGAATTCGGTTCAACACGATCCTGAACCAAGATTATTGGCTGTTAGAGCCAATATACGAAGAATGGTTACTAAATCCAGAGCTTTGTAGAAAGTTGAAGGATCGACCAAGTTCCACTCGCATTCATACGAATATGGATGATCCAGATGAAAGAGATGGGGGTTCATGTTAAACATTGTACTCTTTGCGGGGACTAGGTCACACAAGAAACAAGTGTCCAAACAAATCAAATCTTTCTAACTATTGTGCCGGACCATCAACCTAAATTTTGTGTTAATGTAAATACAATTTTTTCGTTATTTACTCTTACCACAAATGTGTTAATATGTTTTAATACCCCAATTACCACAAATATTACCTCATTCCCGAACCAAATGCACAAATTACACAGTTACTAATCAAAATTAACCATTTATTTTCCCGTTATTTACTATTTCTATTAACCATTTAATATTTAAAATTAATACCTATCCACCCACCCCTAGCCTGGCGTGTGCAGGATTCCCTGCCACCACCCCTCCCCTCAGTCTCACGTATTCATTCATTCAATTTTGATTGAATTGAATTTTTTTTGAAATTGATGCTGTCCACTTTTTAAAATTTTAATTGCATTCTATTTTTTCAAATTCAATTCAATTATTCTCTTTTAATTGAGATTAAACTTTTAATTTTTTTTTGAAATTGCAATTATAAATTATGCATAACATAAAGAAATTATAAAATAAAATAAAATATTAAATTTGAATTGGAAAGCTAAATTAGAATTGGAATTAACATTTGAAACGAAAAAATAGAAATATATTGGAAAATTAAATTGGAATTTGAATTAGAAAATTAAATTGGAATTGACATTAAAATTGAATTCACAAATAAATAAGTAAACCCTATTTACTATTTCTACCTCATTCACACTAATTCCTACCGGTGAAAGGATGATGTTTGATCGTACCGTCTAGGGGGTCAAACTATTCTTCGTGGTTGATCTGGAGTCTACTCATCGTGGAAAAAGTGGTCAACCATCATTTGCATAGAAGGTGGTGTACTATACATATCTTCTGGATGAAATGATGAGTTTCTAGCGGTCGTAGTCGGCAACAAAGATGTCAAACTACCAACACCTATACCTTCCCCATAAACAGATGTTTGAGGATACTGAAATTGTGTTATGTATCCTCCATCATCTTTGTAAGCCGACTGAGAAGATGAGCTACCACCAACTACAAAATTGATTGGTGATTGTTCCAGAACATTACCAAATCCAAATGTTTGATGAAATGATGAGATGCCTCTAAATGGTGGTTGTTCTGAAACATCACTAAATGGTGGATATTGTTGAGGTATTCAATCGATGACAAGTGGCCAAGAAGGGGTGAATTGGCAATTAAAATTTTGAAGGGATGAAATTGAAATGATAAAAATGACGGACAAGAGATTTAGAGTGGTTCAAGCTTCTAACAAGCTCTACAACCACTACCTTAGCTCCCCACTAAGGATTTTAAACAATTCACTAAGGAATTCATCCCCTTTTCTGGGCTTCGAAGGAAATCGTTACAATTCGATCAAGTTTTCTACCTAAAACTTGATCAAGATCACTCTTTTACAAGAAGTTGTGGCAAACAAAAATTGACCTCTCAAAAAGCTGATATTTTCCCCAAATTACAAGTGCACTCTCCCCAAACTTGAAATTAAAGATTACAATGAAATTACACAAGTTGGGTACAAGGGTTTGACTCTAAAGGCTCAAAGAGGTTGAATTTTTCCTTGAATGCTTTTCACTTGATCAATAGTTGTTGATGTAGCTTTGGAGGCTTGCTTTTATATCCCCGTATTGATTTCTATCCATTTGGGTAGCTGAGATCATAAATAGAGCCCTTGGAGACCATTTCCCTCGCAATAAATGCACTTCTCAGGCAGAGCGTATCTGTACACGCGAGCCCTATTTCGGTACCTACAAGACGGAAACTAACAGTTACAAGAGTAAATGTAGGGGCATATCGATACGCGAGAAGGCGTATTGAAACGATCACAGTGTAAAATAAGGGACGTATCGAAACAGTTAGGTCGTATCGGTAAGATATTTGCTCACAGGAATTTGAGGAAAAAGTCATTGGAAAATTGCATCGGTACGCGTAAAGGGTGCATCGAAACTGATAACTTGTTTTTACAAAGGCGTATCGAAACGAATATAATCATATCAGTACGAGTTGACTGACTTTTGAAGCTTTAACTGACTTTCAACGATTGAAAAATTTAATGCAAAGATTTTAAAAATCTTAAAACTCCGTATCAGTATGCTGACGTATCGTACCGAAACTGAGGATCAGTACACCTAAGACATATAACAAAACTCATAAGTATAAAACATCCCAGATTAAAGGCTGTATCAAAACGGGCAAGGTCGTATCAAAACGGGCTAAGTCGTATCGAAACGGTATGTTCACTTGAAATTCCAGTAGCCAAAACTCGTATCGAAACGCTATAGGCGTATCGATATGCTTGGGCGACTTGATTAAGTTTGACTTTGAAACACTTAGAAAATTCTTTGGGGTTTAAGTTTTGACTTTGAAATAATTTTTTATATCAAAATCAAACATAGGTTTTACAATCTCCCCTTTTTGATATAACAAAACCAAAGTAAATATTTTAAGTATTATGAAAAATACCCCCTTACTTTATGCTAGGTTTTGAAAAACTTTGAAAAAATTTAGCTCTTTAATTATTCTCCCCCTTTTTGTTAGATCAAAATCAAAGGAATAAGCAAGATTTTAACATTGAAGAAATATAAAGCAAACAACATAAATATTATTAAGCACTTAAAGCATAAAAGTTCAAAGCAACATAGATCCAAACTCAAATCCTAATCCTAAACATAAATCAAAGCATAAGTTCATAAGCAAATAACATTGGTGCATAAAAATTAAAATCCTTATATGATATGATATGAGATGCATAAGCCTAAGACTCGTTCCCATTTTCGTCATCCTCATCTTCATCACTAGCTTGTTTTGCTTGAGATTGGAGCCATGCACCATGGAAAGTGGTGAGAGAGATGTCCATTGAGTTTTGTTGATTTTCAATGGAAGTAACTCGATTCGCAATGGTAGTCATGCTTTCCTCCAAGGATGTGAAGTGAGTGTCGATAGCAGCAAAACCAGAAGTCATGGTTGTATCAAAAGAGGCAATATTATTACCCAAAAAAGTAAATTGCTCATTGAGATAGGCTATGAGAGCATCCATAGAAGGTTGGGCCACTGGAGCTTGAGGAGCCACTGAATCAGGTTCAACACCTTGAGGAGGATCTGCGAGACGAACTCATTCTCCATCAATATAATGGAATTTAGCACAAGAGAGAGCGCTCGTCAATAGGATCGGTGAGGGGATAGGTATAATCTTGTGAACAATTAGTCTCCAACTTTGAAAACAAATAGGTCAGAGTGGTGCCATATGTGAAAGATGTGACAAGAGTGGTGTGGCGATGTTGCATGAGGTAGACAATTTCCACAAACATAATTTAAGCTAGATTCGGGCGCTTACCCTCACGAAAGCATCAAATCCAAAAATTATCAACTTGTTAGATCGTTGAGAACTTCCCTCTAGATGAGGTGAAGGATGCGATCATGTGGACCAAGGACGATTACAGAGCCGCTAAGAACATGCTCTAAGGAGTTTTCATCATCTATCTCAATATTCTCAATCCCAAAAACATTTGTTAAAACAGTTTGATCAATCCAAAATTTCTTTCCCATGAGATAGGATTCAATAGCTAAAACCTCAGATCTAGGAGGATTGTAACCCCCTCGACTCGGTTTGGGCGATAGAATTAACCGAACGAGTCACACTTTTAAAACCAAAGCAAGAATCCAAGGTGCTCAAGTTTACTTTTAAAATCAAAATTCTCTTTACATTAGTAATAATACGGCAATGGGCATCCTTAACCTCTCCCCTAATAGCACATAATAATCATAAATCATGTTATCATACATCATGCATCACACACAAATCAAAACAACGATCATTTCATAGCATAAACAACCACCGAGCATGACATTCATCATTAAATCAACCAAGAAACAATATCACATCAACCTTACCTCCTAATTCTTTCGTAATCTGCTCTGATACCATCAAATTTAACCCCCTCGACCCGGTCTAGGTGACAGACCGAACCGAACGGGTCATACGGGGAATATTAAAGTAAACCGCGAAGTTTACTCCAATAAAGGGCCCTATTTTTACATTTCTTCTTGTCTAGATGCTCATTTTTATCCTATGTGATAAACTCGCAGCATAACGATTTGCAACTCAATCAAACAACAATTAGGGACCCAATTGTATAAAAACACATTTAGGGATTATTTTGTAATTTTTATTAATTATAGGAACTTATGCCATTTTTAAGTTGCCAACTTTTAATTAATCATATTACACGCCTCTCTGTCAAATCTTAGCTCAAAACAATCATCCAAGCTCATTTAATTTTATCCACAACATTCAAGGACTAAACCGTAAAGAAATAGAACTTCAAAAGATTCCAACAACCAACTTAACTGCAGGGCGTTTCAGTACATGTTGCCCTGTATCAAAACAGCCGTATCGGAACAGGTTCAAGTTTCTTGAAGCTCGGGCCCGTGTCAAAACAGCCTCAAAGGTGTTTCGGAACACGTGATTCCAGTAGCAAAATGTATCGAAACACCCCTTCCCAGTTTTGAAACCCCTAAGCCATTTCAGGCACACCGTTTCGGTACAAGCTTAGGTGTACCGAAACACTTGGGCCTGTAATTACGCTTTTTGCTGGTTTTTCATACTTTAATCCATACAAAAACTTTCCAACATGCATACAACATACTTAAACATCAAATCTCAACCATAAATGACAATCTCAACAACATAACATGACAATATGCATTAAGGAAATCTATAGGCATGCAACCATACATGGAAATCTCAACCTATGCAACCATCTATCTCATACATTAACCCAAATGCATAATCTCAAAGTAAAACCACACATGCTTGTTTCTCAAAAACAATTCTCAAATTATGTTATCATATGCCAAACACAATGGGTAAAGGCATTTATTATCAAGGTACATGAGAATCTCATATATTGGCATTTTAGCAACATTACCCGGATATGCGGATAGCTTGGCGAAATCTCACATCGCCAAGTCCTACCTCGGTGGAATCCAACATCATTAAACTCTCATGGCGGTATCTCTCATTGCCACAAAGCTTGGTGGAATCTCTCGTCATCAAGACCTACCGTGGTGGAATATCTCATCATCATACTCTCACTTTAGAACGAGATGGCACTACCCCAATTTCCCAAACCAAAGAGCACGTACAAATTTTGTATATTATAATGCACTTCTCATCCTATTGGTCGACCAATTATATCTGGTAACAATTATCTCATCTCATGCCAATATACTAATTTTAAACATTATTTACCTACTGTTTTTCAATGCATAAACATAAATCTATCTCATCCCACTTCAAAATCATAAACAATGCATAACATTTTCTCAACAAGTTCTATCTTTGCAAAATCACAAATCTATCTCATGCGATCATATAAGTCATTAAATCATTTCACAAAACATGCATAAAACAGTAGGTTTGCATCTATCTTCAAAACATGAGCATGATCATAAAAATCAACGGGATAAAACTGAGAAACGAGAGTGAAACATCTCAAACTTACTTTTGGGCTTATATTAGTGTTTCAAACACAATCTAAACCCTCAAACCTTGATTTCAAGTCTTTAAAAGGCTTTAAAACCAATTCCACAAACCGACAATCCCTCGCTTGCTTTGCCGAAGCAAAATAAAGCTTCCAAAGCTCCCGGAACTTCACCAATTTCTTCCGATATGCTCTCCTCTATTTACACCACACAAGAACAGATGATTAATTCTTCTCAATGCATTAAAATCACCAGCAATTAAAGCCACCACGCTGATCTGCCCAAAAACACCCAAACACTTATCCGAAACAACTAAAAACACCTTCGATTACTCTACAAACTCAACCCAGCCAAAACATAACACTTCCATCCATTTTTAATCATCAATTAACATCCAAAAACAATCTAATTACATCTTTATACCTCCAGCAACACCAGAACCACAATATAACCACAAAAACCCCAAATCTAGCAACCTAACAACTAGATATCCAACTCATTTTGGGATTACTATGATAAAACCTTTATTTCAACATCATTTAACATCCAAATCATGATTAAAAGCAATCTCAAAATAGTACCATTCCAAAAATCTTGAGAAATCATCTTTTAAAGCTTGATATACCCATTTTATCAAATAGATTATAAAACTTTTGTTATTAAACACAATTAGAGAGCCAAAGACTTGAAAATTTTATTAAAGAACCTTGATTAGAGGAGAGAAAAGAATGATCACCTCTAACCCAAGCTTTTCCCTTTTATTGCAATGATTTTAGTGATGAAAAGATAGTTTGGAAATCTATAGCTGGTTGAAGTAGAAATCCATGAGAATTATTTGGAAATCAAAAGTGGATGAAAAGAGATAAGTCGCTGGAGATTTTAGTGATGAAAAGATAGTTTGGTTGATAGGAAAGTTGAGAGAAAAGTTTAGGAGAAAAGTAGTTATGTAAGAAAATGTTTTAACATTTAAAATCCTTTTTATTAAAACTAATTTAATAAATCAATTAATTAAATCTTTTAAAAACAAAAAATCAAGGGAAAAGGCTGATAACACCTTGGTGTAATATCTCCCTAAAGATTCTAAGTTTTGGCCCTCTTCAATTTAGTCATTAAAACGTATTTGCAATTTTTACAATTTAGTCACCGTTTTCAAAATACCAATTAAATCGGTCCAATTTCATCAAATTGAATTCTCCAAAATCTTCTAAACATTATTTTAAAATTATAAAATATTTTCCATATTTTATCTCCCTGAAAAACCATTTATTTCAAATTAATCCTGAAACTAGCATAACTCGCTCGAGCCGGTTCACCCGAACCTCTTAGTTGAACCCAGGTAACTCTTAAGCCCAAAATTGGGGCGTTACAGGGATTGTAGTGACATCGGGCATTGACATAAAAGATAAGGACAAGGTTACGGAATAAAATGTTGGGTATGCTAAAAATTTGCATAAATTTCCATTGATGCAATAAACCAAGGTATTTGAATTTAAAACGCTCAGAATTCAAAAAAAGAAATAGAGGTAATATGCTCATGACGGATTTTTTAGTTTTGGTATTGTTTAAAGTGAGCCATACCAGTGGGACTTGTAAAACATTTTTGGAGGATAAGGGTGAGGTTTGGTCTTGTACCGTCATTTTCGGAAGATTCTCCAACCTCCCTAATTCTTGGTCTCTTTTTAGGGGCCATGAGAAAACATGAAATAAAAATCAAACCAAAACAATATGTATGCATAAATTATCACATTCAATCCAAATAATTAATCCAATGATCAAGGTATTGTAAAAACCTATACAAGTATAAAAAGAATTTTTGGTAAAAAGAATTTTGAAAAATAGTTTAGAAAAATATATGGTATAATTTCATATTCGAAAAAAAAAGTTTCAATTTTGAATTTTTTTTTACAAAATCTTCGAAACCCATGTTATATACATACTAAAATTACAAATTTTGATTAAAAACAATATATAGATAATAACGAAATTGAAAAGAAAAGATAAAAGGGTTTATACCTTGAATATGGAATTATGGATGAATGAATGGATGATGATGCACCAAACTTAATGATATAGCTTAGGCTTGATTTGAAAAACAAAAACCCTCAAAATATTGTGTGAAAAACAAAATATTTGAGAGGATTATGGGAGAAATTTGTATTAGGGTTTTGGGAGAAAAAGGAGTGTTTGAATTAAAGTGAATTTTGGTCTTTAATGCTCATTTAAACTCCCAGCGGCTGTGCATACCGATATGCCATGTGGCATATTGAAACCATGTATCAGAATGTTTTTTAAGTCGTACCGAAACACGTGACTGTACTGATACAGGCTTGCTTGTACTAAAACATGTCCAAGAAGCCGTATCGAAACACAAAGGGTTGTTTCATTACACTTGTGCTGGGATATGCATTTTGGGAAACAAGGAGCTCAAAAATTCAATTTTAATCGAATCGAAATGTAACACCCCAATTTTGGCCCTGGAGGTTTTTGAGATGGTTTTGGGATCCGTTGGATCGAGATTAGAGATTCGGGTAAGTTTCGGGATGACTTCAGGGAAAACATGTTTTGGAAGGTGATAAAAATATGGAAAAATTATCTAAAATCCTTTTTAAATATATAAAAGGTTTTGGTGAAATCAATTTTGGAAAAAAAAAGTTTTGGAAATGTGATATTTTAGACTAGTGACCAAAATGTAAAGTTTGAAAATTGGTTTTAGTGATTGTTTTGTAAAGAGTCAAAACTTGAATCTTTAAGGAGCTTTTTGACCAATTGGTTAAATATGAGTTTTCCCTTAATGCTACTTATTTTAAATGTGATTTAATTAAAGGATTTAAAAAGATTTAATTAAGGAAGATGATTATTTTCTAAAATCACAATTTGACGTAACTTTCATTCTCTCATATTTTCTCTCAAAATCCTTTCAGCCAAACAACTCTTTTTCATCAGAGATTTCTAGATAATGATCTTGTTTTCCTTAATCTTTGATTTCCTAAATGATTCTTCAATTAGATTTCTAAATATCTTATTAAATCTCATTGTTTTTCAAGAGAAAATAACCAATTAAGGGGAAACACAATCATTGGAGGTAAGGTTCATTCATATCCTCTAATGAAAGGTTCTTTATTGAAATTCCTAAGTTTTTGACTCTTTAAATGTTGTTTCTATTAAGGTTTTGTGATTTTATTGGAGGAAATGATGAAATCGAGATTTAATTGATGGATTTACATGATTTTCGGATTGAATCTATTTTTCTGGGTTTATGATTGATTTTAATCATGATTTTGAAGTTTAATAATGTTAAGATAAATGTTTTAACATTATAATCCCAAAACTATGTGAATCTCTAATTGTTTAGGTTGCTAGATTTGAGTTTTTGTGGAGTTGTGGTGATTTTATAAATTCTGGAGGTATAAGGATGATAATATACGGAAGTGTTAGGTTTTGGATGGGTTAAGTTTGGAGGACAATCGATGTTGTTTTTAGTTGTTTCGGATAGGCGATTGATAGTTTTTATCAAGGCAATGTTGTGGAATTGCTTCCTGGGATTTTGAATGCATCGAGATGCATTAATCCTTTGTTATTATGTAGTTAAAACAAGGGAGAACAATCCATTAGCAAACAATGAAGCTTTGGAGGCTTCATATATTTAGTTTCGCGTTGGCGAATCAAGTTTTCGCATGTCAGTGAGTGAGAATGTGTATTTCAGCTTTGAAATGTTTTAAAGGTGGTTTTGGGGACTTATATTTAAGCTTGAAATGCTTGTCTAAGTTTGGAAGTAAGTATAAGTGGTTTTCTCTATCGGTCGTGCTATTATGAAATGGTTTATGCACTTGGTTTTGATTATATTATACATATTGTTTATGCATCTTTTTAAGTATGTGATATACTATTTGTAATCATGAGATGATGATGGATGCACGTGGTAAGTGATCCATGTAAGTATGTGTTTTATACTAGTGTTTAAAGCATGGTTTGATGCTTTGGAAAATGATTTTATGTTGATGCATATGAAAACAATGAGGTATGTGGTTATATTGAATTATATTGGCAAGTGATGTGGTTTTAAAAATACTATCGGATATAGTTAGACAACTATAGGACTGAGTGCACTATAAACAAATCACCTTAGATGTTGAAGGGTTTATATGGTGTACCGAATACTTCATCCAAGTACCCTAACGATCGATGAAGTGTAGTGTTCCGTCTCTCATTAGTGGGGTTATACATCTACCGATGAGTGGTGTTGAGGGGTTTATACGGTGAACCGAATACTCCACCACGAGTGTCACAATGATTGAGGGGTTTATATTGTGTACCGAATACTCCCGTGTGTAAACCTTAAGATGCCGGTGAGAGTGCATGAAGTGTTGGGACAACCCTTGTGAATCCGTGTATTCGATGTTGTGTTTTGAAAATGGAACTTGGTTAATTATCACTTGTAAGCCAATATAATTGTTGATGTATTATGTGATGTATAATGAGATTTATACATGTTTACTCTTTAAGCTTTGCATATGGTATGATATGCATGGAAAGGCTTAAATTGAGGCTAACAATGTGAGTTGTTGTGGTTTTATAATACATGTTGCATATGGTTTAATATGATGGTTTTTGAATGGATTAAGCACATGGTTTAAAAGGCAATGATGTTTCAAATGATGATTTGAAGTGATTGAAATGAGATTTCAATGTGGTTTGGAAAATGGTTTTAAAATGCATTGATGTTGTTTTGTTTTTTATCACTCCTCACTAAGCCTTGTGTGCTTACGCTCTCTTTGTCCATCAATGCAAAGAATTAGAGCTTGGAAGGCAGCGGGAAGCAAGGGATCAAGAAAGACTTTGCTACTTGAACGTATGTTTTCGTATTAGACTATAAGTAATAAGGGCGATGGGGAAACTGTTGTGTTTTTGGGAGATATTGTGAACTCCCTGTTTGTGCAAGTTTTAATTGCCTATTTGGACTTGTAAATGGCCTTTACTTACAGGTATTTGGTTTGATTAGTGTTTTGGTGTTCAAATGGACATTTTGCATAAAAACCATGCCTATAGTTTAGAATGAGTTTAAGCATTCTTTGGTGATTATTGTCTTTGGATATATGTTCTAAGTGATTGATTATATCTTGGTAACATGCTGGAATGGTTTCGAATGAGTTTAAGCATGAAAAACCAGCTTTGGGGGCATTTCAGGCCCATGTGTATCGAAATGGTCGAAGGTGTATCGATATGGATGTGTATTTTTCGACCTCGTATCGATACGAGTGAAGGTGTATCGATACACCCCTTGGTTAAAATGGTTCTGGAAAATCTCGTTTCGATACGCTATTGGGACTGTATCGATACACCCTCGTGTATCGATATACTATGGAGCCGTTTCGAAACGCCTAGTAGGTAAGTTGGTTATTTAGGTTGTTAAATGTTTCTAATTTCTTTCGTTATGGTCCCTAAAGGTTATGCAATCAATTGAATAAGTTCAAATAGTCGGTTTGAGTTGAAATTTGACATGTGAGTACGAAACCTAATTAATTAAATATTGGTGACCTCAATTTCACAATGAGTCCCTATACTTTGTAAAAATTACATTTTGGTCCACTGAACATGTATGTTGTCAAATGAATGTTTAATCGATGTCTGATTGAGTTAAAGCTTCTTCCGCTATGAGTTCAAATCACATAGGACGATATTATGCATCTAGATAAGATAAAAAGGAAAAAATAGGTCGTTTAATGAGGTAAACCTTCCTGGTTTACTTCATTATTCCTTGTGCGACTCGCTCGGTGCGGTCGGGCGTCTAGACCGGGTCGAGGGGGTTATAAGAAATGCATGTATATGACATATGAACTACATGTATGGACTAAAATAGATACATACTCCCCCTAGCAACAAGCATAGATGCATAAAGGAGCAAAATCACAAGATAATGGTAATCAATCAAATTCAAGAAAATTTTGACACCAAAAAGGCTCTAAGGCTCAAGAAATACTAGTCAAACCTAACTCTCTCCTAAGAGACCAAAAAAAACTCTTTATCTAATGGTTTGGTAAAAATGTCCACTAATTGGTTCAAGGTGTCTACATACTCTAGAATTACATCATGTTTCAAGACATGATCTCTAATGAAATGATGTCTAATTTCTATGTGCTTGGTTCTAGAATGTTGGATGAGATTCTTAGTGAGACAAATTACACGAGTGTTGTCACACTTAAGGGGTATGGTACCTACATCAGTTCCATAGTCTAAAAGTTGTTGCTTCACACAACAACTTTCGGCGGATATGTATTTCACTTTGGTAGTAAAGAGTGCTACACTATTTTGTTTCTTAGAGAGCCAACATATAAGCAAACTACCTAAGAATTGACAAGTGCCGAAGGTACTCTTTCTATCTATCTTACAACCTCCATAATCTGCATCTGAGTAAGCATGTAAATCAAAAAAGGAATTTCTAGGATACCAAAGGCCTAAGCAAGGTGTGTCTCTAAGGCATCTAAAAGTTCTCTTAACAACTATAAGGTGTGATTCTCTAGGACTAGATTGAAATCTAGCACACAAGCAAACACTAAACATAATTTCGGGTCTATTGCGGTAAGAAAAAGCAAAGAGCCAATCATAGATCGATAAAGTTTAAGATCAACACACTTACCTCCTTTATCTTTGTCAAGCTTTGTAGAAGAGCTCATTGGTGTGGCTTGAGGTTTCACATTCTTCAAGCCAAACTTCTTGAGCATGTCGTTGATGAACTTAGCTTGATTGATAAAGATGTCGTCCTTCCTTTGTTTAATTTAGAGTCTCAAACAGTATGAGAGATCCCTCATCACGCTCATCTCAAATTTACCTTGCATCAACTTAGAAGAATCTTGGCAAAACATTTCGTTAGTAGAACCGAAAATTATATCATCAACATAGATTTGGACTACTAATATTTATTTTCCATTTTTTAATAAAGAGTGTAGTATCCACCTTTCCTTTGTTAAAACATTTTTCAATTAGAAAACTAGATAACCTTTCATACCAAGCTCTAGTACCTTGTTTCAAACCATATAAAGCCTTTGAAAGTTTGAAAACATGGTATGGGTATTTTGGATCCTCAAAACCGAGTGGTTATTCTACATACATTTATTCATTAATAAAACCATTTAAAAATGTACTTTTAACATCCATTTCAAAAAGCTTGAATTCATGATAACATGCAAATGCAAGAAGCATCCTAATAGCTTCCATCCTAGCTACGGGTGCATATGTTTCATCAAAATCGATTCCCTCTTCTTGAGTATAACCTTGAGCAACAAGTCTAGCCTTGTTCCTCACTATGTTACCACTCCCATCTAGTTTATTTCTAAAAACTCATTTAGTTCCTATAGTAGACTTATTACTAGGCCTGTCAACTAATGTCCAAACTTGACTTCTCTCAAATTGATTTAGTTCCTCTTGCATGGCCAATATCCAAAAGTCATCCTTTAATGCTTCTTTGATATTTTTAGGCTCAATGCGTGAAATAAATGCAACATTGCTAGCAATTCTAATAGAAGATCTAGTGGTTACCCCTTTGGATGGATCACCCAAAATCTCACCACCTTTGACATAGTTGAACTCCCTTCGGTAGGTGACCTCCTTTTCCTTTAGAGACATGTCCTTCAATGCTCTTAGAGGTGGATCTTGTGCTTCTTCTTCTTTGGTTAGAGCCTCATCCAACTTTGATGTTTCCCCACCATCATTGGCTTCAAAAATCCCTACATCATCATCATCACAAGAATCCTTCCTCGGAAGGAGGTTATCATCAAAAACCACATGTATAGATTCTTTAACAACTAAAGTTCTTTTATTAAATACTCGATAGACTTTAGAGTTTAAAGAGTACCCTATGAAAATTGCTTCATCACTTATTGCATCAAATTTACCTAAATTGTCTTTTCCATTATTCAGAACAAAACACTTGCACCCAAATGGATGAAAATAGTTAATGCTAGGCTTCTTGGATTTTAAAATCTCATAAGGAGTTTTCTTTAAAATTATCCTAATCATTACTCGATTTATAATGTAGCAAGCCGTATTTATGTCTTTCGCCCAAAAATAATTAGGTAAATTGTTTTCACAAAGCATGGTTCTAGCCATTTCTTCTAAAGTTTGGTTTTTCCTCTCAACTACCCCATTTTGTTGAGGAGTGCAAGGAGCGGAAAAATTATGGCTTATACCATTTGAGTTACAAAAAATCTCAAAACCTAGATTTTGAAATTCAGTACCATGGTCACTTCTAATATGAGAAATTAATTGAACAAGATCATTTTGAGTATTTTTTGAAAATGTGATGAACTTTTCTAAAGCCTTATCCTTGGTACTTAAAAATAGAACCCATCTGTATCTAGAGTAATCATCAACTAAAAAGAATGCATATGATTTTCCGCCCAAGCTCATTGTCCTAATAGGGCCAAAAAGATCCATGTGGATCAATTGTAAAACTCTACTAGTTGAAACATCATTAATATGTTTAAAAGAAGTTCTTTAATGTTTTCCTTTTACACATGCATCACAAGTTTTGTCAAGAGAAAACTTTATTATAGGCAAACCTCTAACTAGATCTTTTGAAACCAATTTTTCTAAAACACTATGCCCTAGTTTTCTATACCATAGCCATGACTCATGTTCATCTTTTGCAACAAAACATGCATTTGAAATGTGTATGTCATCTAAATGCACCATATAAATATTTCCTATGAGATGACCAATGAGCACTATTTGATTTGTTTCAATGTTCAAAATTTTGCAACCATTTAAATCAAAAAGAACATTAAAACTCTTATCGCACAATTGACTAATGCTCAATAAATTATACTGTAATATCCTTATACCAGGATTAGAAGATAAACCAAGTAAGGTGGTGTTACTAAATAAACATACCAAGAAAAATAAAGAAGTTTTAATATTTCTCAACCAATTAGGAAATTGGTAATCAGAGTAATTTAAAACTTTCTTAGACAAGACCGATGGATACTTATCACCCAACTCAATTATAAATATAAGATGAGAAAACACATCAGCACCCAAAGCCAAGAACATTCTCAAGTGTGACATAACTAACAATCAATCACCTAGTTCGTGGCCAAGCAATATTAATTATTTTATTTATGAACATTTATCAGACAATAACATGATTAACCCTATAACAAGCCCAGGGTCTAACAATTTTATCGGATGTCAATTAACACCAATTAATCAAAGTTAACAAAATATCCAAACATGGATACTAACCGCTCATGTCAACATAGCAACAACCTTGTTAATCAAGCATGCTACCTCTTTTATCAACAAATTTACCTAATCTAGCTATGAGAATTGAATTCACATTTCAAAATGAGTATAACCGATTAGCTCACCAAAACATTCAATCACGTTGACATTTTGATGACACTGCAATAATATTTACCAGTCTAATACGCCTAACACTGAGTAGATTTACCAATTGTTTAGGAACTAAACCCTTAACTTAAACCTAAATGAATTTCATAACTTTGTTTGTACTAATCTCCCGGTTGTATTTTTACTTTTCAATACAATGACATTACAACAATTATCACCCAAGCTAAAAGATATAATCTGTTTATTCATTTAGTATACCATGCCTACTAGTCGACAATGTTAACTGATTTTTCGATCATAAGACCTCACATAAAAATAATCAATTGAGCAATAAAACAAACAAGCTACTATACTACTCATACAACATGCAATCCAAACGAATAAATACATAGAGGCCCGATACAACAAGATTGCTCCTTGAAGCTTAAATTAGATACATACATAAATAAAAACTCACTAATTCATGATGCCATCAATTATCAGCCAAGTGACTAATGTGCTTCTCAACGCTTCGAAACAAGATCTGCCACGATAGGCTCTTGTAAAGATTGTTATCCTGAAAAGTAACAAAAGAGTAGAGTAAGCTCATGCCTAGTGAGGTAGAATTTGGATCTTATTCAATTGTTTTTTTATCAGCAAATGTATGATTTTATTTATTAAGTATAAATGCACACAGCGTGACAGATCCTACGCCTCATTAAAAACCTCCCTAGTGGAGGAAAAGAGCACGATAAGATCCATCAAAGAACATAGAAAAAACCATGCCTATCATAAACAAGCCACAAAAAGTGAACATCGATCCACGCCTTCCTTCGCTAGCACATCAGCAAAACCATTTGCCTCCCTAGGCACATGACAAAACTGTATCTCATACGAGACCTGACAAGCCTGATCGATCATTGTAAATACCTCCCACAATCGCCAAGGATGTTTCGCCGAACGTGTAGCCCAAATCAAAGCGACTTGCAATCCGACTCTATAATCACACAACTTTCACGCCACTCTCTGTCCATAACCAAACTCAACGCAAATGCTATCGCCCGCACTTCAGCTTCATTTGAGTCCATCACACCTAACGGTCCCGAAAACAATCCCAAAATCTTGCTCCCCCCGTCACGCATCACTCCACCAAACCCCGCAGGACCCGGTTTACCCCGCGCCGAACCATCAGTATTAAATTTTAAAACACCCTGCATTGGCGGCTGCCAACATACCCCTGCCCTCACCTTCCGCGATGAATGACTAACTACACACGCAGACGGACATGACCACCAAACCAATTCGTACAACAACTCACCCTCAGCATCAACCTTAATCCAGTAAAAAGACCGCAGCTTAACCAAAAAGCACAACTCATCCATCGACATACATTTACTATGAAAGAAAAACTCGTTTCTAGCTAACCATAATGACCACAACAAAGCACTAACACTCGCCACCCACCATTTTCTCATACAACCAGTAAAAGAACAATGAAAGTTTACAACAAAAAAATCGTCGAAACTCACCGGGAATGATATCTCTACACCCCACCAATGTCGCAACCACTCCCAAACTTTCCGCACACACGGGCATTCATAGAAAATATGTGCGATACATTCCTCCGATGATACACACCATGGACATCTTCCTTGCTCGTCGCACAATGGCACCCCCCGTACTCTCCAGAAATCTACCATGGGCAACCTTCGTAACCATATAAACCAAAGAAACGCCTGGACTTTAGGCGGGACCAGTACTTGCCAAGCAAAACAGTCGCCAATAGCATCATCGCCAACCTTATCATACATCAACAATTTTTACAATGCACTAACTGAGAATTCCCCATGTGTGTCCGGTCTCCAAATTAGAGTATCAAGGCGAAATTCCCATAAGCGAACCTCGCTAACCAAGTCACATAACTCCCGCAACTACTCAAGTTCGAACACCCTCAAGTGATGCCTAAAGAACCTTTCCCATTGCCGATGCTCGAAATATGCACCCTCCGAATAATCACTAACCCATGCTAGCTTATTTATCGCCAATGAAAACAGTCTCGAAAACGTATCTTTCAAAGGTTGCTGCGTTATCCACGGATCAAACCAAAACAGTGTTGTCCGCCCATTGCCTATTTTCCATTGAAAACCCAACATCCCCAAGTGTTTATCAATTATCACGGAACAAGAATTGGCCACGATCTGTCGCCACACAATCGACATAGTTGACAGCTTCTCCGTGTTGAACCGCCACCACTGAGTATGTTCACCATACTTAGCTACAATTAACCGTCTCCACAGCGAATCGCGATCACGAGCATATCGCCAAACCCACTTAGATAATAATGCCATATTTTCACCTATAAATCTGCCACTCCCAGGCCTCCCAAATGCCACAGTCTGCACACAACCTCCCACCCTACCCTACTCATCCTCCGTTCAAGGCCAACGCCTCCCCAAAGGAATGCTCTACGTATCCGATCCAATTGCGCAATCACCCCCTTTGGAACCACAAACAAGCCAATGTAAAAAATAGGCAAAGATGAAAGTACTTAATTTACCAAAATAATTCAGGCAGCAAAAGACAATGAAGTTCGCTTCCAACCGGCTAGCTTGCGTCGGAAGTTAGCGATGACTGGTTCCCACATCGATAACAGCCTTGGATTAGCCCCTACAGGAAACCCAAGGTAAATTAACGGCAGCATACCTTGTCGACATCCCAGCACTTCGGCTACAACTCCTCCCAAATCCTCTTCCACGCCAATTGTGTATAGCGAACTCTTAGAAAAATTAATCCTTGATCTAGAGTATACTTGAAAATAGTGTAAAATACGCTTGATATTACGTGCAACTTCCAATGAAGTCTCGAAAAATAGGATTGTATCATCAGCAAACCGTAGGTGGGTTAGAAACACATCCGACACCACCTCGACCCCCCGAATTAATCCCTATGACTCTGTTTTACCCATCATCAAATGTAACGCCTCCGCAACCACAACGAACAGTAAAGGCGATAAGGGACAGCCTTGGCGCAAACCACGACCCATCCTGAATTCCTTAGTCGCACTTCCATTCAGTAATACCGATAGGAGGGCAGAACTGATGCATTCCCTAACCCAAGCTCGCCAAGTCACACAAAATCCCATCCGAGTTAATACTGAGTCTAAAAAATACCAACTTACACAGTCGTAAGCTTTAGCGAAGTCCAGTTTCAAAAGAAAACCACCAACGCCTCTTTGCTAAGCGAATGGATAACCTCAGTAGCCAATAAGACCACGTCCACTAACTGTCGCCCTTTAATGAACGCTGATTGTGTGTCGCTAATTAAATCACCTAGCACTGATTGTAGCCGATTCACTAAACATTTTGCCAACAATTTATACATCGAATTGACCAAACATATTGGACGATACTCACCTAATGATTGAGGAGCTGACACCTTAGGTAACAGCACGATGAAAGCACAATTCACACCTTTTGGCAACAAACCACTAGCGTGGAAACTCACAAAGAATCTGATAACGTCACCACTCACCACCTCCCAAACTTTCTTGTAGAAATCTAATGTGAATCCATCCGGGCCTGGTGCCTTCGAACCATCACACTCCCATAATACCCCCTTAACTTCCTCCAGTGTAAATGGCGCGATCAAATTTTTCCTATCAATGTCAGATAACTGTCGAAATCCACCCTCAAAATGTCACTCGCTCTCCCGAACATCACAAGCGAAATGATTTGTGAATTCAGCAAACACGAAACTACGCATCTTCGACGGCGATGTAGTCCACTATCCATTAATCAAAAAACCTGGGATATAGTTTCTAGTTGCATGCAATTTTGCCGATCTGTGGAAATAAGCAGTGTTTCGATCTCCCAAACGTAGCCATGTAGCTCTCGATTTCTATCGCCACATAGATTCCTTGTTGCGCATAGCCCTCCATAATGCCTGCATCCACTGTCGTCTCTCATTCTCCATCCCCTCGACATCCCCATTCTCACCAACGGACTCGTCCGCCTTATCAATCATATGTTGCATATCAGCTATAATTTTGTTCACATCACCGAAACTATCTCTGTTCCATCATTTCAAAAACGTTTTTAAGTGTCGCAATTTCACCATGATATTACCATTACCGATGCCCATACCTGTCAAACGACACCATTCTTCAGCTATCTGTCGTAGATTATAACGTCCATCCATCCAGCAATTAAAGAACTTAAATGGTCGAGGCCCCAATCACAATCATCGCATTTCAGAATCAGCGGAGTATGATCAGATACACCCCTCGCCAAAGCTTCCTGTTGTATCGAACTAAAACCATCCAACCAAGCTGAAGATATCAGAAAACGGTCTATTCTACTGCATCGATTCCCTGGACCAAACCAAGTAAAACGTTTGCCCAACAACGACAAATCCACTAGTCCCGCGCTATGCACAAAATCCCCAAACGCTTCCATTTCTGCACCCCTATCCGACACCCCTATTCGATCCGAATTGTGTAAGATAGCATTGAAATCGCATGCGATGCACCACAGCCCCTCAAAACCACTCATCCGAGCTAACAACGACGCCCAAACTACGCTCTGTCCAGCTACATCCGATGGGGCATACAACGCAACAATGCAGCAGACCATGTCCTCGTGTTGCCACCTCCCCTGAATCACAATGTAATTACGCTCAACCTCAACATTTTCCATACAGAAACGCTTACCTTCCCATACAGCCAAAATTCCGCCCGAAGCACCGATTGATGGTGAAAACACCATCTCAAAACTATTGGAACACCACATATTAGCAACCCACAACAACGGTATCCCCTCAAGCTTTGTCTCCTGTAACAACGCCATATCTATACTATTTTTCCGTATCACCTCGCGAACATTACGTCGCTTTGCGCTACCGCCCAAACCCCTGACGTTCCACAATAGAAGTTTCATCAGTCAGAAACCTCGACAACCCCCGGTGATAATCCGAGAAATGTCTCTTATGATATCTTCCTCTCGTCCACTTGATTTAACTCCAATAAGGGAACCTAATTTTACCGTTGCTACTGCCTCACTAGCTATATCTCGTGTCACTGTATAACCACTTTCGTTTACCCCTTCCCCGTTCGTTTTAATCTCGCCTTTCTTCGTTCGACCACCACCTACCTTGTTGCCCTTCTTCGCGCGAGACTCACGACCACTACCGTTAGAATGCTCACTTCCAATTACCTTCCTAATTTTGCAATATGCATGTCCCACACGGAACAATTCTGTTTTGCCAAGACCCGATTGTGATGTGATCGTGTGTAGGATAGGATAAGAACTCTGCTCCTCTTGCAAGTTATCTATTGTAGGCAATAAAGCTCCCGGTCCCACTTCATCCATAGGATTTGAATTAACAATCCCAGCTATAGATAAACTCTCACAACTTGGGATATTTTCAACCACCTCTAGAGTCCTACTCCCACCGTCCTTCTCACCTATCGGATTACCAACAGTCACCGGTGCTAGCAGCTGCTGTACCGGCAACCGATCCTCCATGTGATCAAAATTCACACCATGTTCAATGTCTACCGATCGGGTCCTTGTCCCTTGAGGACCATCCCATGCGTCATTCACCATCCAATTCACTTGATCTTCTCCAGGATAGCCTTGAAGCCTCGCCCCAACCATCCTTCTATCGGATATATTGTTAGCCTCCTTCCCATCGCCCCCATCCTCGTCGACTTCAGAGCCCCGTGCAGAACTCTCCCCTTCCTCTGACGTCTCACATTCGAAGCAATCACATTCTACCTCCGGACCTTTGCCATCCAATTCCAATACCCGGACAGAGTATACCTCTACATCTACCTTAACTCTAATTCGTTCCTCTATGCGATCGAACGAGGTTGTCTCCACCATGATTTTGCCACAATTAAACGACGTGGGCGTTTCCGTGTCATCATCCATACAAATTAACGATCCCCACAGATGAGCGATGTTCATAAAAGTTTGCTTGTGCCAGAGGTGTATCGGCAAACCCACTATAGATAGCCATACGCGACACGACTCAACTGTGATCGATGGCGACCAAGCCTCCACCCTAGCAAAACATTCCTTAACGCAATCCAGGTTCATCACCCGTTCCCGAACATTCGCCGATGTACACATCAATAAAATCATGGATCTCGACAATCTCATGATTGAAAATCCCTCTTGTTTTTCTACCTCCAACCTCTCCGCCAGGGCCTTTATGCTACAAGGGTTCAAACACCACCCAACCGCACACCACTGGAGAACCGCCCACTTGTCCTCGTCCACGATGCCCGTGATCACTCTGCAATTATCACTCGCCTCTTCCCTCGCCGGCATTATTGACGCTCGTGTATCCTTTGTTAGATCGGACTCCAACTCCCCACGTTGCTCCCTACTTGCCCCAACGCTCCCTTTCCTCTTGATCAATTTCGTTCGTCCCTTCCATGCCATAGCAACTCTCAGGCGAGCACCATATATCCATTTGTCGCGTAATCTCTCGATCACCCGGTTGGCATCCTCTTGTGATGCCATCCGAACAAAACCAAATCTCTATCCGTCACGAGCCATTCGATTGGGGATTAAGACATCTTTGACAATCCCATGTCTATCGAATACCTGCCATATACCTTTCCAATGGATTGTCCGAGAAAGTCCTCCCACATATAGAGTCCATACCCGTTGTGCAACCTGATCGCTGTCAGTAGAACGATGTCCCGGTTGGCTATCCCTATTTTTGCACGTTGCTCGCCGGCTATTTGGTGTTCCGCTGCCTGTTCCCGCGCTAGGCGTTTCCACAATCCCATGGAGAGCGTTTGGATCTTATTCAATTGTTATAATCAAACTAGCTTATTCGCTCTAAAGTCATATATTATCAAAACTTAAACAAGCCTCGAAGTGGTTAAAATATCAC
The DNA here is from genome assembly GCA_030270665.1 of Hibiscus trionum. NCBI lineage: Eukaryota > Viridiplantae > Streptophyta > Magnoliopsida > Malvales > Malvaceae > Hibiscus > Hibiscus trionum. The sequence goes on from BSYR01000013.1 coordinate 16,735,846, forward strand.
ATTTCCATTTTTCTCATGTTTCTATTAATTCCTACAAGCATTATAACATTGATTAATTATTTCATTTGGCATGTAGTGATGATTTCTAACAAGCACCTAACAACATTTTATTTACAAGATTCGTTCGCGCAAACCATTAATTATAAAAAAACAACTTAAGGATTTATTAAAGCACAAGGCATAATGTTACGGATTTACAAGGGTGTAACCCCCCCTTAGCCCGGCCTAGACGATTAACCCGAACTACGAAGATTACACGGGGAAAACCAAAGTCAAAACGAAAGTCAACCTTGATTCACGACCCTTTTTTTCTTTTTAATCTTGTCTAGATACACGTTAACCCTAAGTGAGTACTCACGAAACATGATTAAGAAAGGCACAGCGATCGAATATCATATAGGGACTCAATTGCACTTCACACAAGTTTAGGGACCAAATTGTAATTTCTGTAAATTAGAGGGACTTCAATTGTTATAAGGTTACCATTATGAAATTAGTCATGTTACATGCTTCTCTGCCAAATTTCAACTTAAAAATACATCTCAAGCTCAAGCAATTGCAATCTCAACATTTAGGACCAAATTGCAAAGCGTGCAAACATCAAAACAATTCAAATCTGTGTCCAACGGTCACCCGTTTCGGATCACTCACCTGCCGTATCGAAACGCTGGATTGAAACAACGTTGACCATTTTGATACGCGGGTGCGTTCCGAGACCAGTTCCGAAACATGGCATTCCAGTAGCCAAATCGTGCAGAAACAGCCTCCATTTTTTCGAAACACGAAGGCCATTACAGTCCCCCGTTCTGAAACGCTATAGGGTGTTTCGATACGGTTTACCCAGAAACAGCAGCAAATGCTGGTTTTTCACTCAAAAACCTATTCAAACATATCCCAACGACTCTCTAATCATACCAACAAGTCATCAAACATATAAGGAACATATTTGGAACACTCAAACACAATCATAGCAACAAACACAAAATCCCATTAGTCTAGAGGCATGCTTCATAAAATCAAAAACCAAATAGGCAATCCAACCTCAAAACAAGCAGTTAAGGCCATTTACAATCCAAACAAGCCAAAACAAACATGCCACAACCTTAGGGAGTTTAACACATCTCCCAAATACAATTCTTGGTTTCCCATTGCCAATCTATCAAAACTAAAGTGTATGAAAACTTCACCATACATGAGCTTGGGTTTCCTTGGATGAACTTAACTTCCTTGATGCCCAGAAACACCTCAATTATCTACATTATTGGTAAAAGAGAGAGCGTAAGCACAAATGCTTAGTGAGGCATGCTCTAAAGAGAACCAACCCAATAATGCACAACTTGAAAACGCTTTCATTAAAAGCTTTTAAACCACAAGCTCATTTCTATCTCTTGCTTGGAAATCTTTCAAAGCAATTTTCATTGAAACCACATGTACCTTCATTCTATCTCATGCATTTAAACCAATGAAAAACTCATGGCAAGGCCAAAAACATGCTTATACTCTAAAGCATTTCATAAACAAACCACATATGCATTTCTCATAGCATAAACCATTACATCAAGGTACATGTGAAACAAAAACCATAACATGTTTTATATTGGCATTTCACATCTATTCATTACTCGGATATGCGGACATCTCACTAGACACTTCCGGTGGCATCTCTCATCACTGTACTCACTCGTCTAGCAACATAGTTTCCGGTGGAATCTCTCATCACCGTACTCACATGGCGAAATCTCTCATCGCCACAAAGCTTGGGTATTTCACCAAGTCCTACACGATGGAATGCCCATCATCGGTTCTCTCCCTTTGGCTTAACCAAAGAGCACGTACGAATTTTTAGTTTATAGTGCACTCTCATCCTATTGATCGATCAATTATATCCGGTAAGTATCTCAACGTCTATGCCAATATATTATGTCAAATCATCATCTCACCTACTATTTTTCATGCATTAAAGCTCAACATTCTCATCTCATTTCAAACTCATAACATTTGCCATACTCCAACATAAAAGCTCAAATCTCAAATATGCAACATTTTACTTTATAAAATCATTTCAAACATCATCTCATGCTATAATTCATGCATAAAAACAGTAGGAATTTATCAATCTAAAACCATGAGCATGTAAAAGCATTTAAGGGGCAATCACCACATTCTAGAGAGCAACCTATCCAATACTTACTTCTGCACTTAAGAAGGTGTTTCAAACCTTTCCTAAATCCCCAAACCTTGATTCTTTGTCCCTCAAAGACTTCTAAAACCATACGCACTCACCGATTACGTTTCGCTTGCTTGCCGAAACGCTATCTACGCTTCCGGATCAACTCCAAAGGTGTCTGAAGATGTCTCCCCTATTTTAAACACATAAGAGCAGAGGAATAATGCATCATCATGCATTGAAATCATCAGCCACACACCTAAACTCGCTGCTCTACACATTATCCACATTTCGGTTACCAAACACTACCGAAATCACCTCCAAACTCTTCCAAAATCAAACCCAGCGAAGATCCATCACTTCTAATCATTTCTAAACATCAATTAACATCAAAAACTAACAAAACCACATCCTTATACCTCCAGCTATAGCAGAACACCAAAATCACCCCAAAAACCATCATTTCAACAAGCAAAAAACTTAGGAAAAACAACCTATTCGGGATTGGATTGATAAAACCTCATTTCTAACATCATTTAACATCCAAAATACATTAGAAAATCATCTCAAAACAGAGCTCAATCAATCACCACGAAAATCTTCAAGATCTCTTCTAAAATCTTGAGTTTCAAGTCAATTTCTTGTTTCTAACATTAAAACCTCTTCAAAAACATTAATAAAGGATTGATAACTTGGGAATTTCAGTAAAGAACTAATCATTAGAGGAGAAGGATGAAGCTTACCTCTAATGGATGATTTCTCCTTGATTTGGGCAAGTTTTCTTGAAAATACAATGTAGAAATCAAGTGGATTTGTTGAAGGATTGATTAGGAATCAATGAGTGATGGAAATCTCATCAAATGAAGTAGAAATCAAAGTAAATTTGCTGAAGAAAAAGTGTTTGGTTGATAGGATTTTGAGAGAAAATTAAATGAGAGAAAATTAGAGACAAGTGGTTATGAAAAGTCAAAGGTAGTTTTCTCTTTTAATCACCTTTCATTTCTTTAATTAAAACATTAATTACATCACCCAGATTAAGGAAAAATCTGATGAAAACATTTTTGGTAAAATTAGCTCATTAAAGATTCAAAGTTTCAATCCTTTACAAAACAGTCACTACTAAACTTTGCAAAAACTGTGATTTGGTCACTACACCGAAATGTAGTATTTCCAAACCTTATTTTGTAAAATTGATTTCACCATTCTCTTTGATATATTAAATGAGGATTTTTAGATATTTTCTATATTTTTAAAGCATCCCGAACTAGGAGTTCCCTAAAGCCCCCTTTTAGATTCGAACCATTTTCCAAACCGATCCGGTTCAGACTCTAAACATCTAGGCCCAAATTTGGGGTGTTACAACTCTCCCCCTCTTAAGAAATTTCGTCCTCGAAATTTACCTGGAGGAAAAAGGTAAGGAAACTGCTTCTTCATATCAACTCTTCGTTCCCACGTGGCTTCCTCAACACCACGATGCCTCCACAACACCTTAACCGACTCAATGGTCTTACCTCGAAGAACTTTATTGTCCGAATCAAGAATCTCAACCGGCTCCTCATCATAGGTCAAATTTGGATTCAACTCAACTTCCTCCACGGGCATAACATGCGAAGGATCCGATCTATACCTTCGAAGCATGGAGACATGAAACACATCATGTATCTTTTCTAACTCTTGTGGTAGCCTCAGCTTATAAGCAACAAGACCCACACGCTCTATCACCTCGTATGGTCTAATATACCTAGGGCTCAACTTACCCTTCCGGCCAAACCTCATCACCTTCTTCCAAGGTGAAACCTTTAAGAACACACGATCACCCACCGCAAACTCAATTTCCTTACGCTTCAAATCCGCATAAGACTTCTGCCGATCAGAAGCTGCCTTCAACCGCTCACAAATGAGCTTCACCTTCTCGGTGGTTCCTTTCAACAAAGCCGGCATCGAGACCAACTTCTGACCTGTTTCAGCCCAGCAAAGAGGAGTTATGCACTTCCTCCCATACAAGGCTTCATAAGGTGCCATTTGAATACTTGCCTGGTAGCTATTATTATAAGCAAACTCCACCAAAGGCAAATGCTTCTCCCAAGAGCCTTGAAACTCAATCACGCAGCACCTCAACATATCCTCAAGCACTTGGATAACACGCTCAGACTGTCCATCCGACTGCGGATGATAAGAAGTATTGAAATTCAGCCGCGTACCCAAAGCTTGAAGCAAGCACTCCCAAAATTGCGATGTAAACCTCGGATCTCTATCCGACACTATAGATTTTGGTACACCATGCAGACGTACAATCTCAGAAATGTACAGCTCTGCAAGCTTATCCAAGGTATACGTAGTATGCACAGGTAAGAAATGCGCACACTTTGTAAGGAGATCCACAATCACCCACACCGAATTCTCCTTCGATGGCGACAAAGGCAAACCAGACACAAAGTCCATGGTGATTCTTTCCCACTTCCATTCAGGAATCCTCAACAGTTGCAACAACCCTGAAGGAAACTGATGCTTAGCCTTAACCCACTGACAAACCATGCACTTACTCACATATTTCGCAACATCTTTCTTCAAACCCACCCAATAGTACTCATCCTTCAAATCACGATACATCTTTGTACTACCAGGGTGCATAGAAAAAGGACTATTATGAGCTTCGGTCAGAATAGTACACCTCAACTCCACCTTATTCGACACTACTATCCGATTTCCAAAACATAGAACTCCATCATCATTAAAACAAAAATCCGATGGTCTACCCTCAGCGATATCCTGAACATGTGGCACCAAAAAATCATCCATCAACTGCTTATCCTTTATCAACTGAACCAGAGATGGTTTCACTTGCAATTCAGCCACAAGACCTCCATCTCGTGAAATGCTCAAGCTAGCAAACATAGCCCTTAACTCTACCGCCACCATCCTGCTCAAGGCATCCGCCACAACATTAACCTTTCCCGGATGGTACTCGATCGTTAGATCGTAATCCTTAAGAAACTCCACCCAATGTCGTTGCCTAAGATTCAACTCCTTCAGAGACATCAAATACTTCAAACTCTTGTGATCCGTGTACACAGTACACTTCTCACCATAAAGATAATGTCTCCAAATCTTCAAAGCAAAAACCACCGCAGCTAACTCAATATCATGCGTAGGATAATTGCGTTAATGCACCTTCAGCTGTCGCGATGCATAAGCCACCACCTTACCCTCTTGCATTAGAACACACCCCAAACCAACGTAGGATGCGTCACTGTACACCACAAACTCTTTTCTTGATTCAGGTTGAACCAAAATAGGAGCTTGCATCAAAAATGCCTTAAGCTTCTCAAAAGCTTGTTGTCATGCTTCCGTCCACTCATACTTAACATCTTTTTGCAACAACTTCGTCAAAGGGGCAACAATCTTTGAAAACCCATCCACAACCCTCCGGTAATATCCTGCCAACCCAAGGAAACTACAGACTTCATGAACAAACTTAGGAGGCTTCCAATTCATCACTGCCTCAACCTTCTGAGGATCAACACGAATCCCCTCAGCCGAAACCACATGACCAAGGAACACAACTTCCTTTAGCCAAAACTCACACTTGCTCAGCTTAGCATAAAGCTCATTTTCCAGCAGCGCTTGTAAGACAACTCTCAAATGACCTTCATGCTCCTCCTCAGTACGAGAGTACACAATGATATCGTCGATGAACACCACAATGAATTTGTCCAAGTATTCATGGAACACCCTATTCATCATGTCCATGAAAGCAGCAGGAGCATTCGTCAAGCCAAACGACATTACAAGGAATTCATAATGCCCATACCTCGTTCTAAAGGCTGTTTTCGGAACATCCACATCTTTCACCTTAAGCTGATAATACACTGACCTCAAGTCAATCTTTGAAAACATAGCCGCTCCCTGAAACTAATCGAAAAGATCATCAATCTTCAGCCAAGGATACCTATTCTTGATAATCAACTTGTTCATCTGACAATAATCGATGCACATTCTCATAGTGCCATCCTTCTTCTTCACAAACAAGACCGGTGCACCCCAAGGTGACACACTAGGCCGAATGAAACCACGGTCAAGCAACTCCTGAAGTTGCGTCTTCAACTCCTTCAGCTCCTTAGGTTCCATGCGATAGGGAGCAATGGACACCGGAGTTGTGTTTTCATACAGCTCAATTCCAAACTCCACCTCTCGACTAGGCGGCAATCCAGGTAACTCCTCCGGAAACACTCCAGGAAACTCACGTACAGTTCTTATATCTTGAACACGCAACTCCTTGGAACTAGGATTCATCACAAAGGCTAGGTAAGCCTCGCAACCCTGCCTCAACATTCGACTTGCTTCCAACGTAGACACCACAATGGCAAGAAACTTCACATTCTCGCCCACAACCACCACTTAATAATCATCCGCAAGTTTCAACGAAACACGCTTGCTTTCGAAATCCACCACTGCTCGATGCTCAACAAGCCAATCCATACCAAGGATTACATCAAAACCATAGAATGGCAATTCCATGAGATCAACAAGAAAAACATGATTTTGCACTTTCAAGGGACATCTCCTATACAACTTCCGTGTTACAACCATCTCACCAAAAGAACTAGTCACACGCATACCAACATCCAAAGACTCAATAGGTAAACCAAGCATTTGAGCATGTTCACGCAATATGTACGAGTGTGTAGATCCAGAATCAATCAAAGAAAGTAATGACAAGGATTGCAACCTAAAAGTACATGCGATCACATCTGTATCATTCCTTCCCTCACGCTGGGCATACACTCGAGCCTGTCCGCCACCCTCAGGTTGAACGGCCACAACTTGTGCTACATTCCTGCCACCATCATCCCTACGCTAAAAATTACCACGGCCGCGCTCGCGACCTCTTTGTGGCTTAGCTGCTCTCACCGGAGCTTGTCCCTCTTTGAGAGGCTGAGGACAATCTTTCTTCAAATGTCCACGGTTCCCACAATTCCAGCATGTCCCAAGGTTACCCCAACACTCGCCACCATGCCGTCTACCACAACAGTTACACTCAAGAGTCCTCAGAACAGCATTAGGTCCTTGCTGACCTCTACCAGGGTTACCACCCCCACGCCTAGCATCATAATGCGGCCTCTTATCCTTATGCCTCTTCCCGGAGCTAGATCCACCCGCTCGACTAGCCAGACCAAGATTCGACTCAATGTCCTTGGCTCTAGTGACCAAGACATCGAAATCTGTATAATCAGCCGCAAGCATAAAAGTCTTTACATCCGTTACAAACCCATAACGGAATCGTTCGCACCTCTCCCGCTCATTAGGGATTAACTCAGGTGCATACTGACTGAGGCGGACAAACTGAATTTCATACTCAGCTACAGTCATGCTACCTTGCACAAGAGACATGAACTCTCTTTTCTTCTCATCTAGGTAATGCACACCCAGATACTTTCGCTTGAACGCATTCATAAAGAACGTCCAAGTCACCTCATCATCCTCCATCCCAGAGATAGTGGTCGTCCACCACGTATAAGCATCACCATGCAGCAGCGATACAACACAACCCAACTTCTGCACATTATTGCAGTTCATCTGCCCCAAAATCCGATTGGTGCTCTCCAACCAAGACTCAGATCCTTCCGAAGATAAGCCCTTGAACTCAGTCCCTCCTAGACTGCGAAGACGTTCCAAAGGCAACCTCACATTGGCATCATCCTGATGCGCAGCTCCATGAGCTCCAGCTACTGCTGCCTGGAAAGCTCCAGCAATAGCTTGAATCAACATGGTCATGTCAGAAGCAGCTTGCCCCTACGCACCCTCAGGTCCAGCGACCCCTGCACCAGCACTAGCATTCCAAGTTCCAGCACCACCACCACTGGGTGGTCCACCACCAGGAGGAGGAGGTAAATCTTCAGCATTCTCAGTATTCTCGTTACCAGCGGTCGATCTAGTATTGATTCTTAGCTCTCTATGTGGCCATAATATTTGGAAAACAATGCACTGACAAAAAATGCAATAAACACAATTAGGCACAATAAGGTAAGTAATCCAAGTACTCAAGATCATTTTCGAAAACAATTCCTCTCATTAGTTTTGACATGGCAATGGGATCCCCTATCACACTTCAAACATAGCATAGCATCACAGAACATCTCAATTGAATCATACACCACTATTCATACATCACACTTTCACCAAGGAGTCACCATCATGCATAAACACATACAACAACCACATACCAAACCCCAATTATACGAGAACCAAGCTCTAATACCACCAAATGTAACCCCCTTAGCCCGGCCTAGACGATTGACCCGAACTACGAAGATTACACGGGGAAAACCAAAGTCAACATGAAAGTCAACCTTGATTCACGACCCTTTTTTCTTTTTAATCTTGTCTAGATACACGTTGACCCTAAGTGAGTACTCACGAAACACGATTGAGAAAGGCACAACGATCGGATATCATATAGGGACTGAATTGCACTTCACACAAGTTTAGGGACCAAATTGTAATTTCTGTAAATTAGAGGGACTTCATTGGTTTTAAGGTTACCATTATGAAATTAGTAATGTTACATGCTTCTCTGCCAAATTTCAACTTAAAAAGACATCTCAAGCTCAAGCAATTACAATCTCAACATTTAGGACCAAATTGCAAAGCGTGCAAAGATCAAAACAATTCAAATCTGGGTCCAACGGTCACCCGTTTCAGATCACTCACCTTCGTATCGAAACGCTGGATCGAAACGGCGTTGACCGTTTCGGTACGCGGGTGCGTTCTGAGACCAGTTCTGAAACATGGCATTCCAGTAGCCAAATCGTTCCGAAACAACCTCCATCATTTCGAAACACAAAGGCCATTACAGGCCCCCGTTCCGAAACGCTAGAGGGTGTTTTGATACGGTTTACCCAGAAACAGCAGCAAATGCTGGTTTTTCACTCAAAAACCTATTCAAACATATCCCAACGACTCTCTAATCATACAAACAACTCATCAAACATATAAGGAACATATTTGGATCACTCAAACACAAACATAGCAACAAACACAAAATCCCATTAGTCTAGAGGCATGCTTCCTAATATCAAAATCCAAATAGGCAATCCAACCTCAAAACAAGCAATTAAGGCCATTTACAATCCAAACATGCCAAAACAAACATGCCACAACCTTAGGGAGTTTAACACATCTCCCAAATACAATTATTGGTTTCCCATTGCCAATCTATCAAAACTAAAGTGTATGAAAACTTCACCATACATGAGCTTGAGTTTCCTTGGATGAACTTAGCTTCCTTGATTCCTGAAACACCTCAATTATATGCATTATTGGTAAAAGAGAGAGCGTAAGCACAAATGCTTTGTCATATGCATTTCTCATAGCATAAACCATTACATCAAGGTACATGTGAATCAAAAACCATAACATATTTTATATTGGCATTTCACATCTATTCATTACTCGGATATGCAGACATCTCACTAGACACTTCCGGTGGCATCTCTCATCACCGTACTCACTCGTCTAGCAACATAGTTTCCGGTGGAATCTCTCATCACCGTACTCACATGGCGAAATCTCTCATCGCTACAATGCTTGGGTATTTCACCAAGTCCTACCCGATTGAATGCCCATCAACGGTTCTCTCCCTTTGGCTTAACCAAAGAGCACGTACGAATTTTTAGTTTATAGTGCACTCTTATCATATTGATCGATCAATTATATCCGGTAAGTATCTCAACATCTATGCCAATATATTATGTCAAATCATCATCTCACCTATTGTTTTTCATGCATTAAAGCTCAACATTCTCATCTCATTTCAAACTCATAACATTTGCCATACTTCAACATAAAAGCTCAAATCTCGAATATGCAACATGTTACTTTATGAAATCATTTCAAGCATCATCTCATGCTATAATTCATGCATAAAAACGGTAGGAATTTATCAATCTAAAACCATGAGCATGTAAAAGCATTTAAAGAGCAATCACCACATTCTAGAGAGCAACCTAGCCAATACTTACTTCCCGACTTAGGAAGGTGTTTCAAACCTTTCCTAAATACGCAAACCTTGATTCTTTGTCCCTCAGGGACTTCTAAAACCATACGCACTCACCGATTACGTTTCGCTTGCTTGCCGAAACGCTATCTACACTTCCGGATCAACTCCAAAGGTGTCCGAAGATGTCTTCCCTGTTTTAAACACATAAAAGCAGAGGATTAATGCATTATCATGCATTGAAATCATCAGCCACACACCTAAACTCGTTACTCTACACAAAATCCACATTTTGGCTACCAAACACTACCGAAATCACCTCCAAACTCTTCCAAAATCAAACCCAGCCAAGATCCATCACTTCTAATCATTTCTAAACATCAATTAACATAAAAAACTAACAGAACCACGTCCTTATACCTTCAGCCATAGCAGAACACCAAAATCACCCCAAAAACCATCATTTCAACAAGCAAAAACTTAGGAAAAACAACCTATTCGGGATTGGATTGATAAAACCTAATTTCTAACATCATTTAACATCCAAAATACATTAGAAAACCAGCTTAAAATAGAGCCCAATCAATCACCACGAAAATCTTCAAGATCTCTTCCAAAATCTTGAGTTTTAAGCCAATTTCTTGTTTCTAACATTAAAACCTCTTAAAAATATTAATAAAGGATTGATAACTTAGAAATTTCAGTAAAGAACTGATCATTAGAGGACAATGACGAAGCTTACCTCAAATGGATGATTTCTCCTTGATTTGGGCAAATTTTCTTGAAAATACAATGTAGAAATCAAGTGGATTTGTTGAAGGATTGATTAGGAATCAATGAGTGATGGAAATCTCATCAAATGAAGTGGAAATCAAAGTAAATTTTCTGGAGAAAAAGTGTTTGATTTATAGGATTTTGAGAGAAAATGAAATGAGAGAAAATTAGAGAAAAGTGGTTATGAAAAGTCAAAGATAGTTTTCTCTTTTAATCACCTTTAATTTCTTTAATTAAAACATTAATTAAATCACCCAAATTAAGGAAAAATCTGATGAAAACATTTTTGGTAAAATTAGCCCATTAAAGATTCAAAGTTTCAATCTTTTACAAAACAGTCATTACTAATAACTTTGCAAAATCTGCGATTTGGTCACTACACCAAAATGTAGTATTTCCGAGCCTTATTTTGTAAAATTGATTTGAACATTATCTTTTATATATTAAATGAGGATTTTTAGATATTTTTCTATATTTTTAAATCATCCCAAACTAGGTGTTCCCTAAAGCCCCCTTTTAGATTCGAACCATTTTCCAAATCGATCCGGTTCAGACTCTAAACGTCTAGGCCCAAATTTGGGGTGTTACAAAGGGACTGCAATGACCAAGAATGATCAAGCGTCCACCCAGACTGTGGAGGGATTGCGCAAAAGCTCCAGGAGAGGAGGACACCTGGAAGGCTAACCGATTTTGTCGTTTCTTAGTTTGAGAAATTATAAATAAGTTGTTTTGTAATGAGTGTGGCATGAAAAAACCTCTGGAATTTTTATCCCAAACTTCTATCTAAAATTTCTTTCATCTGTTATTTTTCCTTCATCGTTCCTATTTGCATATCACCAACCCTGACATTGGTGCTTTCATTGATCTCATTCACCATGGTTAATCACTCTGAGTCTATCAAGGCCCTCCAAGATACAACCACTCAGTTGCAACCCCACGCCGAGGATCAGAAACGTTGGAACGCGAGCACTGAAAAGATGTTGCAAGAAATGGCTCATCAATTGCAAACGATCACTGCACAACTTCGTGGTTCAGCTACGACGTCCGGGAGCGGCAAAGCGGCATCAGCTTGTACAGTCAATCACGGCAAAGCTAAGCTTCATGCAGAATCTGAGGATCCGTTTCTGTTTGCACCAAAGCCTGTTCAGGTTGAACTCCCTGTCTTCACTGGTAAAGATCCAAAGGAATGGATCGCAATAACCGCAATATTTTTTCGAGTTCTATGGGACCGAGGACCATCACCGGGTCAGGATGGCCTCTTTCCGAATGGATGGCATCGCTCGAAAGTGGTACCGTTGGATGCAGCGTCAACGTCAGTTGGCCGGCTGGACTCACTTGGTTGAGGCCATTCGCAAACGATTCGCCGTTATGGAGGTTGAATCCCCAGAAGGTCAGTTGTCCAAGCTGATCCAGACATCGACGGTTGAAGATTATCAGACGCGTTTTGAGGAGATTGCCCTACGCACCACATGCTTGACATATGATTTCTTGGCGCAATGCTTCATTTCTGGGTTACGCCGTAATATTAAACATGAAGTTTTGAGTCACCGTTCTTCTTCCATGGTAGAAATTGCAGCATTGGCACGTTTTCATGAAGCCCGATTCAACGAGAAGCATGTCGTGAGTCGACCCAACAATTTTAAAATGCCCCCACCGTTACCTACCCCTTCAGGGGTCATACCGGGACCACGAGTTCAGCCGGGTCGTCTGCCTCCTCCAAAGTCACCTTCTTTGCAGCCTCACCGTCCCTCCTCTGCGGAAGCTCAAGTTTGGCGTGAGTAAGGTATTTGTTATTATTGTGACGAAAAATATGTCCCTAGTCATAAGTGTTGTGATCCGCAGCTGTTTTGTCTCGATGATGACTATTCCGACTTGCCATCACCGATGTCGATCCTATCAGATACATTAGACCCTCTTCCATTGGACGACACTACCGACGCAAGTAAGGAACAATCTTTGGTCTCTTTCAATGCTTTGGCTGGGTGTTTTCATCCAAACACGATTCGAGTGATGGGGAACATCCAAGGCAAGACGATTCGCATCTTGATCGATGGGGGTAGCACACATAACTTTGTGCAATCCCGAGTTGCCAAATTTCTTGGCCTGCCGGTCACAGCCGCGCCTAATTTTTGTGTCATGGGGGGGATGGTGCTAAACTTCCAAATGAAGGGTGTGTTTGTAACCTTCATCTCCACGTACAAGGCACCAATGTGTGCATTGATTTTTATGTTTTACCATTGGAAGGCACGAAGATGGTGCTCGATGTTGCTTGGATGGCCACTCTCGGGCCGATCACAATGGACTTTTTGACACTATAGTTTCAGTTTCACATTGGGGATCACGTGCATTGTTGGCAGGGTGAAAGTTTTTCCAGTCCTCAACTAGTGCAACTTCAGTCACTCCGACGTGTTTCTACAACACATGTCGTGGCTGACTACTATTATCTCTGACTACAATGTGATTCTAAGGATACAATGGATGATATGCCTTCAGATATGACTAACATGTTATTGGAGTTTGCGTCTGTTTTTGAAGAACCACATGACCTGCCACCTATTCGATAGAATGATCATGCTATTCACTTGGAACCGTTAGCTAAGCCAGTGAATGTTCGTCCTTACCGTTATCCATACTTCCAAAAGACTGAAGTTGAGAGGCAGGTGCAAATCATTCTCGATAATCACTTGATCCGAAGGAGTACTAGTCCCTTTTCTTCTCCGGTATTACTTGTTAAAAAAAGGATGGGACATGGCATTTTTGTGTGGATTATAGAGCTTTGAATGCTGTCACCGTGAAAGATAAATTTCCAATTCCCACGGCTGACGAGTTGTTCGATGAATTGGGTTCCTCTCGTTTTTTCTCTAAGCTTGACCTTTTGGCTGGGTATCATCAGATTCGTGTCAAGGAATCTGATGTCCATAAAACTGCATTTCTTACCCACGAAGGTCATTACGAGTTCCTTGCCATGCCTTTCGGCTTGACAAATGCGCCATCAACTTTTCAAGCTACTATGCATGAGATGTTTAGGCCCTATCTGCAAAAATTTGTGCTTATTTTTATCGACGACATTCTGATTTATAGTGCTTCTTGGTCGGATCATTTACATCATGTTCGGTTAGTTTTGCAATGTTTACATGACCATGGCTTTGTGGCCAAGCGAAGCAAGTGCACCTTTGGCCGAACATCTGTTGACTATTTGGGACATGTGGTGTCGGGTGACGGGCTTCAAATCGATCTTGGTAAAGTGGCAGCCATTCGTTCGTGGCCTACTCCGACAACCGTGAAGGATGTTCGTAGTTTCTTGGGTATGGCAAGCTATTACCGCAAATTTATTAAAAGTTTTGCTTCGATTGCTGCTCCGATTTCTGACCTGTTGCGCAAAGGTGTGCCATTCCTATGGACTACCGAGGCTCAAGATGCAATGGACCATTTAAAATCTTGTTTGTGAACTGCTTCTGTGCTTGGTCTACCAAACTTTGAGTTGCCCATTCAGGTTGAAACTGATGCGTCTGGTACAGGGGTCATGGCTGTTTTGTCGCAGGCTGGTCGACTGTTGGCGTTTTTCAGCCAGAAATTATGTCAGCGCATGCAACATGCTTCTACCTATAGCAGGGAAATGTTCTCTATTACCCAGGCCATAGCGAAATGGCGTCAATACCTTGTGGGTCGCCGATTCGTTATTGTTACCGACCAACGTTCCTTGCGTGAGCTGAATCAACAAACCATACAGACCCCTGAGCAACAACGTTGGTTGTCCAAGCTTGTTGGGTACGATTTCGACATTCAGTATCGCCCGGATAAATTGAATAATGTAGCGGATGCTTTGTCCAGGGAACCGGAGGCTATGTTGTTGTCTTTCTCTCGCCCTCTGTTGGGTATTCTTGACGCTATTTGAGCAGCAACAAATACTGATCCTGCACTTCAACGCATTCGTACCACCATGACTTTGGGTGGCAGTGAGTTTCCTGGTTATGAAGAACATGAGGGTTTACTATGGCTGCGTGGGCGTGTTGTGGTTCCTAAGGAGACGGCGTTGCGGACTTTGTTATTACGATAATTTCATTGTTTGGTTGTGGGAGGACATGCTAGCATTAGTCGAACCTTTCATCGTTTGGCTGCGAAATTTTATTGGGATGGTATGCGTAAGGATGTTCGTGTCTTTGTGACTGAATGTCAGATTTTCCAGCGTATGAAGAGCACAAGTTTGGCTCCTGTCGGTTTATTACAGCCATTGCCAATTCCGAAACGGGTTTTCGAGGATATTTCGATGGATTTCATTGTTGGTTTGCCAACATCCGACAACAAGTAAGTTATTTTTGTGGTGGTTGATCGCTTTACTAAGTATGGACATTTCTTTGCCCTTCCTCGTCCCTTTGACTGCGTTTTGGTTGCTCAAGTTTTGCTCCAAGGGGTCATTAAGCTGCATGGTATTCCTCGAACCATTGTTAGCGACCGTGATCAAGTTTTCCTGAGTGATATGTGGACTGAATTGGCTAATTTACAAGGTACTGAGTTGTGTTTCTCTTCCGCCTATCATCCTCAATCTGACAGGCAAATCGAGGCTTTGAATCGTTGCCTTGAGATGTATTTACGTTGTATGGCTGTTGATGATCCTCGTAATTGGTGTAAATATTTGCCTTGGGCGGAGTATTGGTATAGCACGGCCTATCAATCTTCTGTTGGAATGACTCCTTTTCGAGCTCTCTATGGTCGCGACCCTCCTACGATTCTCTCCTATGTTGAAGGTGGTTTGCGGCAGGATCAATTGGCTCAAGAGTTATTGGACTGTGACGCTGTTCTTAAGGAATTGAAATGCAACTTAGAGGCTGCACAGAACCGTATGAAGCTTCAGGCATACAAGCATCGTCGGGAATTGATTTTGGATGAAGGGAGTTGGGTCTTTGTTCGTCATCAGCCATATCGGAAATTATCTCTTCGTTTACAACGACAACACAAACTCAGCCCTCGTTATTTTGGCCCTTATCGCATTCTGAAACGGATTGGTCAGGTCGCTTACAAGCTTGAATTACCTGACTCTACTCGCATTCATCTTGTTTTCCACATTTCACAAATCAAGCCGTGCAAGGGTGTGCCATTACATAAGATTATGCCCTTGTCGTTGCTCCGCGAGGATATGGGTCTGTTGGTTTCTGCTCCACACCTTGCGGACAAGGTTCATTCTTCAGGTGGGGGTGATGTTACGGATTTACAAGGGACTGCAACGACCAAGAATGATCAAGCGTCCACCCAGACTGTGGAGGGATTGCGCAGAAGCTCCAGGGAGAGGAGGACACCTGGAAGGCTAACCGATTTTGTCGTTTCTTAGTTTGAGAAGTTATAAATAAGTTGTTTTGTAATGAGGGTGGCATGAAAAAACCTCTGGAATTTTTTTCCCAAACTTCTATATAAAATTTCTTTCATCTGTTATTTTTCCTTCATCGTTCCTCTTTGCATATCACCAACCCTGACACATAATCCATAACATTTCAGACATAAGATTTATTTTCAATCATTAAGCAAATACATTTGTTCAATCATTTTAACAAATGGTTGGTATTTATTCATATGTGAACTTATCGGTTTACTTATAAACAATATTCATAGTCTGCACAAGTTTCGTTCACTTAACAATGAAGTTATTACTATAACCTCCATTCATATCTTATAAACTTTCTTGGATTCTTTAATCATGGTATCCCATCTTTAACTTTTTTTTTGCTCGGCAAAACAAGTTTTATAATAATAGCTTAAAAGCTCGCTCCCACGTTGAGTGCCTCGTTAAAAACCTCTCTAAACCTAATTAGAGGAAAAGAATACACCCAACATAGAAAATACACCACATCAGAGTTCAAAATTCATCACCCATGCCACACTACAAATATCCCCTAAACCCAAAAACTATACCAACACCGAGAATACCAGCACACAACTCAACTCCTAAAAACAAAAAATTACAAAACTAGCATCTCCCTTAATAGAGTATGAAGGTAAATAATCCCAACATAATCTACAAGAGCAAAAAGAACACTAGAAACACTTTAAACTTTGCATCACTTATTTTTCATGCTCAACATCTAGCAGTACTTTATTACCTGCAGATTGACAAACTTCCAAAACCTCCAGCTCCAAAACTGTTAATATGACCAAAAACAGCCCCCTCTCCAAAGGTTTTGAGGATTGCACCGAATACACAAGGCCTCAAACTATTAACAACAACCTCATCGACAACACCTTCTAACAACAACCTCATCGAAATTAACAATAGAGTCGATTTGTTAAGTAAAAAAACCACACAAAGTCGTCCCCTCCTCATCCTCGTAAGTTGACTGCTAACCCTTTTGCTTGCCTTGGCACGAATTCATACTTTACATATCCTCTCGAATGAGACAGACCATTTACGTCAACAAGTATCAGCTACCAGCGCCATGGACAAAGCAACGGATTAATCAACCAATTTAAGTCTACCTTGGATTCTATTTCAACAAACCACATTGCTTTCCCATGCCATAAAGCTTCCACAAAAACTTCGAGCTCATTCTTGATTGCAACTAATTCTGCATAAACTACCTCGAAACCATCCGTAGGACTGGAAAACATGAAACGGTTCTCAAGGCACCACCGCACCCGATAGATTCATCCTTGTATGTTACATCGACAATAAAACTTGACACATACAGGATTTGGTGGGAACCAATTAACATCATTTATATTCAATGGTCGCATCTTTCTCCAAAACACTCCATGGCTTTCCCGCCATCCATCCAAATTTGAACTCCATTATTTTGTGTTGCATTGAGCCAAAACAAGGCAGAGAGACTCTAGAAAAGTTGTAAGAAAAAGCAGTTTACAAAAAGATGATTGAATCCTCCTGAAATTCTTCATGCCAACAACATAAAACTTTGTTGATCCTCTAAATGCACCCCACGACCAGACAAAACTTCTTTGTTGGAGCCTTCAAGCTCTACAACTTCCTAAATCAAAATTTGAAATCTATAATTACTGCAATGTCCACCGTACCTATTTCTTTACTTTTAGCAAATCTGTACAGTCGACCAATTTGTTACTCAAAGGCTTCTCACCACAGCACAAGTCCTTCTAAAACAAAACTGAATTACCATCACTTACCATCCAACGAAGAGCATCATCTTCCACCCAATTCCTCACACCTTAACTATTCCAAAATTTTCACAATGCCTTTTCATACTAATGACTTATTCTTAAAAGTTCTAAATTGCATTTGTCAACCCTTCCCTGATTTGAAACTCAACAATTTGTTTTATCCAATAAAACAAAATCCTTGACTATCTGCTCCTCGTCTCCTTCAAATTGAATTCCAAGCTTATTCCAAGTTTGATAGCTTTCCTTGCTTCCTTAGTAAGAGACTCCCACTTCGCCACCATGTCTGAGTCTGATAAAGATCTTCCTGAAAGTTCAGAAGCTTCTAGTGATTTTGATTTCTTCCTCTCCCTTCTCTTCACCTGATCCTTCTTCTTTCTCTCTATCGCGGACAAAGCAACATCCTGGAAGTCACTTAAGGAGCAGTACCTCTTCTCCTTTGCACTTCTGTTTGCTAATTCTGGGAAGAAATCCAACGCTTCCTCTCCTTCATCTAGGGTTACCACCCTAACACAGCTTTTACGGTTTCGAGATTTTTCCCAATTTTCTTTTGCCCCGTTAAGCATATCCACATCATTTCCCACGCAGATTTTTTATTATTGAGCTTTGAAACCCCAACCATAGGCTTTTTTTTATATTAGATGGGAAGAGGCTCATGTATCTCAAATCATCAACTGCCCTATCTGACAAAATAGTAGGGTCCACCTTTAAAAGTCCATCATCCACAGGCTTGACCCTAGAAGTAGGATGGTCCCGGTTCTCCTTACTTGTCTTATTTGACACATCAGCCTTCATATTCTCTGCCTCAGACAAGGGATCTACCTTACATGTCTTTTGTTCCATAAAGCTTCTTCCATTCCCAAGAGTCTGCTCATTATTATTTCGCTTGGTTCCAGCATGCTCAATGCCTTTTATATCGTGTTCCCGAATACATCTCTTGGGTTCCGATCAGCCTGGGTGTCACCTTTAATACCTTCTTCTCCAATAAGCACTGCATTTAATGAGTCGTCTTCCTCGGCATGTTTGATCTCTGAACTCATCGATGGTGAAGCACTCCGAATCGAACCAGATGAAGAATCTGATGAGCTCTCATCCTTCGATTGATCAGGCAATCCCCCATTCTTCTCCTTATTCATTGGCTTTAAAACAATAGTAGACTCATCCGAGAAACCTACTTCGATTACTCTAACGACATGAGTAAAATCATCAACTTCTACTTCCACTAATTCCTCAATTTTTAGAGTATTATCAACATAGATAAGAAGAGATACTTTTTCGCAATCCTTACTCTGCACATGGTAACTTATGCACATGGTAATTTATACCTTATCACTTAAAAATTTTCTTATTTAATCTTCCAAGACATTTCCTCTATTTAACCATTGTTACAATCTTTCAATGATCATTAGATTACTAACCATTTCCATGGCATATATACAATTTGCTTGCTTCATATCGTTTCCTTAACTATTGTTTAATAGTAAGGATGATCTATGAGGTTCAGATTCTTAAGCTTACCAATCAATCTATATTTTTATTCAAGCTTTTACCAAAGGATTACCATTCATACATCAGATTACCCATCGATTTATTAGATGTATACATGCATGTAACTAGCTAATAAGATCATCTTAAGGCCTACTCAAATTTCCTTCATCTATACACTCATTTTATTCTATTGCTACTATTATATCGAGTTATATAATGCTAATCGTATAATTTTCCCCTTATTAGCTTATAAGAGTATTACATTCTATTTCAAGCATTTTACCAAGCAATCCAACATACAAGAATTCATATTACGAAGTTTTAACATAGAATCCCTAGACTCTTTATATAATCATTGATCTTGTGTGAAATCTTTAATTCTAGCACCGTCCTAACTTTAGGAAGAATCCACAGGTTCAAAACTGGTGTTATTGCTCTAAGCATATCTACTCGAATCCAAATATCTTCATGATTAGGGCATATAATGAATCCTTACTTAGGACACATAGTCCATTCCATACCAAGTGATTTCAATCCATTAATCATCAAGGGATCATAGTCCAAAACTCTCATTTCACATTCTAAAGATTTATTATTGTGAATTTTTAATTTAATCTTAGCCTTGATCAACAAGTTACTAGACACTCGAATCAAAAAAAGTGGTTACAACAAGGGCACACAAAGTACCAGAACAAGGGTACAACTAGTACCAATAGACCAATCGATCTTAATTAACAAGGGACCGTAGTCCAAACTAGCAAGCTCGACGGACTCTATGACATTTCAATTGTGTCTATACTAACTCGAATCAAGGCTTGTAGTTTAAATCTCATCACATTATATGCATTACAAACATAACTCAATATTTCAATTATATATATATATATATATCAAAAAATTCTTGATCCCTTATCAATTTAGGGATCTGGTCACCAACTGTGACTTTACAGTATAACACATCAAATCTAGAGTCATCATAGCCCAAATTAATATCCCACGTGTTACTTAACCGGTCTTTTATTAGAAACACTGTCATATACTTTTAATGGATATCACCAATAAAATAGGTTGTTCCTTTTATCAAAATAAGGATATAGATTCATATACATATATATGTACATACATTGCCTAAAACACCTTGCTATTATTCAACTGGTCCATAGCAAGAATTACACTCAATTATGTCTCTAAGTTCCCTTTTATGATCTTAATCGATTACAACTTAGTAATGGCATGTCAAATTTTATGATCATTCCAATCTGTTTACTATGTTTTCACCTTTTTAAGCCAAATATGCAACTTAGGCCATCTTTATGCAATCACTAACAAGTCATTTATAGCACTTAAACCACACATATCACATAACCCTTATACACATCGACAAAACATCAAAATCAACTAGTTTAACTACATTTCCACCACAATAGAAGTTCATAGAGACAAATACTTTACTTTAGGCTTTAGGTGACTTGTCGTTTTACCAACTAGCTTCGATCTTGAAATGTAACCCCCTTAACCCGGCCTAGACGGTTGACCCGAATTAAGAAAGTCACACGGGGAAAACCAAAGTCAACCCGAAAGTCAACCTTGATTAACGACCTTTTTTTCTTTTTAAACCTGTCTAGATGCATATTAAGCCTTAGATATGATCATATAACATCATACTCAAAGATCATAAACATCAGAGATCAAACAGGGACCCAATTGAACAATTTACAACTTTAGGGACCAAATTGTAAATTCTGATAATTATAAGGATTTAACCCAAATTGAAGTTACCATCTTGAAATTAATCATGTTTCATGCTTCTCTGTGAAATTTCAGCTCAAAAGGACTTCCCAAACACAAACAATTGCACAAACAAGATTCAGGACCAAAATGCAAACATTTCAAAACATTTAACTGCCAATGTCAGCCCCCAACGGTCACCCGTTCCGAAACGGGAGACAGTCCGTTTCGAAACACGGGGCCGTTCCGCAACGCGTACCGAAATGGGGGTCGGGCAGTAGCCTTTCCGTTTCGGAACGGTCCCTCCCGTTTCGGACGCCTGGGCTTGTTTAAGGCACCCGTTCCGAAACGGTAGGTGCTGTTCCGAAACACCCTGCACAGATTGCCCAAAAATGCATACTTAAACATGCAATTGACCAACCAATCATGCTCCAAATGCCACAAAACTTTGCCAACATGCAATTCAACATATAAGAGACATACTTGCATCAACAATTCATCAAAACATCCACATATATGAAAAGCCCCAAATCTATAGGCATGCTTCCTACACAAGCAACCATTCAAGCATAAACTTCCAATTCAAGCATATAAAGGCCAACCACAAAAACCAGCATTCTCAACAACATTCAACATACTTAGGGAGTTCAAAACATCTCCCAAAACATACACATAGGTCCCCCATTGCCAAATTACCAAAAGCTAAATGTACTTAAGAAAACCTTCCATACTTTGAGCTTTACTACCACTTGAATGCTTGCCTTCCTTGCTGCCCTCAAAGTACTTTAATGCTCTGCAATATTGATTTCAGAAAACAAAGAGAGCGTAAGCAAAAGCTTAGTGAGGAATGCTCAATAAAACCATCCAATAATGCATTTATAAAACGCTTTAAAAATCATGCTTCAAATCATCATTTACACATGCTCAAAAGCATACTTTAACAAGCATCTCATGCTTCATTTCATTACATGTCATATTGGCCACAAGTGATACATTTCATTTCTTTGAAAACAAGTTCATCAACTTTCACCCCAAGGACTTTTAAACACCTTGGACCCCAAGGACTTTTAAACACCTTGGCCATGGACTTTTAAACACCATGATATAAATTACCTCAAGGACTTTTAAATACCTTGTGTAACGCCCCGGTTTTGGGCTCAGAAGTTTTGGGCGTTGACCGGTTTGGTCAAAGTGCTGATCGAATATATATAAGAGTGAATTTAGGAAAGCCTAGTTCGGGTTGCATTAAAAATATGGAAAAATGTTCTAAAATCATCTTTAAATATATAAAAGTGAAATGTGAAATCAATTTTGGAAAATGAGGTTTGGAAGAGTGACATTTTGGGTTAGTGACCAAAATGTAATTTTTGAAAACTGCGTGACTGTTTTAAAAAGGATTGAAACTTTGAATCTTTAAGGAGCTATTTACCCAATGGGAGTTTCTCCAGATTTTCTAAATATATTAAATGATTAATTAAATGTTTTTAAACTAAAGAAAAGTGGAGGGAAGATATTTTCCTAATTCTAACTAACTTTTCTCTCAACCATTTTCTCTCATCTTTTCTCTCAAACCAAACACATTCTCTCCAGATCTTTCCTCTCTGATTTTGTTACTCAAATCACTCATTTCAATTCTCATTTGATTCCTAATCATCTCATCATCAAAACCTCTCAATTTGCAAGTTGTTTCATCAAGCTTTTTGGCTCTAAAAAGGAGAAACTCAAGATTGGAGGTAAGAACGTCCTTCTCCTCTGAACTTCAAGTTCTTTATTGAAATTCCCAAGTTCTCAATCCTTGATTTGTGTTTTGTTAAAGGCTTTTCAATTGAAATCTTGATTTTGGCTTAAAATGCAAGATTTGGCGATTTTGGTGAAATTTTCGTGTGATCTGTTTGGGCAGTGTTTTGAAGTGTCAAAATGATGTTAAATGAATGCTAAATTGATTAGAAGTTGAGGTTTAACTAATGCAATCCCGGATAGGTTGAATTTCCTAAGTTTGGCTTAAGTTTTTGGTTGTTTTTGGAGTGTTTTTGGTGATCTGTAATACCTGGAGGTATAAGGACGTGTTTGTGATCATTTTGGATGTTGATTGATGTTTTAAAATGGTTAGGAGTGATGGATCTTGGCTGGGTTAAGTTTTGGTAGTGTTTGGAGGTGATTTCGGTGGTGTTTGGTAGCCGAATTGTTGGTTGTGTGATGAGCAGCGAGTTTGGTTGTGTGGCTGCTGTTCTTAATGCATAATGATGCATTAATGTGCTGTTTTTGTGTGCTTGAAACAGGGGAGTTTGATCCGTGAGCTTTAGAGGTGTTGCGGAAGGTTTCGGATGCTTGGAAGGCTTGGTGGCTAGCCTTGTTTTGGTTATCGGTGAGTGAAGTTGGGTTTTCAGCTTTTAAACCAAGGTTTGAAGGTTTTTGGGAGCTTAGTGTAAGTCTAAACAACTTTGCTAAGCTCAAGAGTAAGTGAATGGTTTTTCGCTCTTGAATTATGATTGTGGAATTGGCTTTTAAGCAATTGTGGTTGTTGATTGAGATGCATATGTTTTGCATGGTTTAATTCTGTTTTGAAAGCATATTTTAGCATGGTTTAATGCTGGTTTTGAAAGCCATATGTGAAGGATGCTCAAGGTAAGAGATCCTTGGTTTTATACATTGAAAATGTGGTTTTGATGCATGGTGTTGCATGTTGTTCAATGGCTTTGTCTAATGCTTTAAAACAGTGAATTAATGTTGGTAAATGATGGTTTTGCATATTGGTTATGCATGTGAATCATTTGATTAATGTGGTAATGGTTTTGCATATTGGTTATGCATGTGAAACATTGGACTAATGTGGTAAGGTGGTTATATTGGCAAGTGATGTAAGTGGTTCTTGGTTCTTTGATCGGATATAGTTAGCCGGCTATAGGATTGGGTGCACCGTGAATTAAGTCGCCTTGGAGGTGGAGTGGTCAAGAGTGGACTGGTAAACTCCCTTCAAGTATCCTAACGAGATGGTTGAGGTCATAATGGAGGTGTTGCCCATTCGAGGACCTTGGTTGAGCAAAGGTTATATGGTGTTTAAAAGTCCATATGTGAGAACCTTGTGCTTGTTGAGATCACAAAGGCGGGGTTAAGTCCATGTGTGGATCTTGTGTAGGGTGTCCCGGATCTCGTTAGTGATGTTATACAACTACCAATCGGTGAATGCAAAGGTTGTATGGTGTTTGAAAGTCCATACATGGGAACCTTGTGCATGTCAAGGTTGTATGGTGTTTGAAAGTCCATACATGGGAACCTTGGGGAAAAGTTGAGGTTGTATGGTGTTTGAAAGTCCATACATGGGAACCTCGGGAAAGTTGAGGTTGTATGGTGTTTGAAAGTCCATACATGGGAACCTCGGGAAAGCTAAGGTTGTATGGTGTTTAAAAGTCCATACATGGGAACCTTAGGATGTTGAGGTCAAATGGTGTTTAAAAGTCCATTTGGGAGACCTTGGATTGGTAGGGTGTATGGAGCGTAGGGACAACGCTCGGAATCCGCGTATCCGATTGGGTGTTGAGTTGGAAAGTGAATGTGGTTGATCACTTGAAGGCCAATATGATGTTCTTGATTGTGATGAAGCATGAGATGCTTGAATTGATGCATAATTGCATGTGAAGCATGAGATGCTTGAATTGATGCATAATTGCATGTGAAGCATGAGATGCTTGAAAAGATGCATGGTTGCATGGAAAGTGTATAATGCTTGTGAATGCATGTTTACTTGTTAAGTTGAACAAGTGTTGATTATCATTTGGAAAATGATGCATGTGAGCATGAAATATCTTTAGTGCATTGGAGTCTTGTTAAGACTTGTTTTTAAAGGCATGTGATGATGATGTTGTGGTTCATATATGTTGCCTTTGGTTTAATGCATGTGTTGGTTGGTTTGTGAAATGGTTTTAAAAGATTCTTGCTTGAATTGGCTTTCAAGTTTAAGAAAGGTATGTTGTGAAATGGGAGTGTTTTCCAAGGTTTTGTTTTAGCTTGCATATGGTGTTTATGCACGGTTTGGCTAAATGGATGATTTTGTAAGTTGTGCTTTGAAAAGGTTTTCTTAGCATGCTAAGCTAAGGGTTGGTTTTCATGTATGTGCAATGCATGGTTTTGAGCTTGTTGTTGAAAAGGGGTTTTCAAACATGGCTTTGGTAAACAAATCGAGTTTGTTTTAAAAGTGATTTATGGCTCGCTGCATTGATGGTGTTTTGGTTTTGAGCATTCCTCACTAAGCATTATATGCTTACGCTCCTTTTTGTCCATCAATGCAGATTCTTGAAGTTTGGACAGCAAGGAGCAAGGGATTCAAGAAGGACTCCACTTGAGATGTATGTCTCGGTTAATAGCTATAGTTAATAAAGGCAATGGGGTAGAATCTCTTGGGTTGATGTATGTGTTTGTATATGTTTGGACAAGTATGGTTTTGTGTTGTTAATGTTGTTGGAACATGGTTTGGCTTATGAGTTTGAATTGGAAGTATGTTGTTTAAATGGTTGCTTGTGTTGGAAGCTTAACCTTGAAATTGGGGTTTTTCGTGTATGTTGGCATGTTGTTGAATTGTTGATGCAAGTATGCCTCTTTTATGTTGAATTGCATGTTGGCAAAGTTTGGTGGCTTTTGGAGCATGATTGGATGTTTAATTGCATGTTTAAGAATGCATTTTGAGGCTTGCTGTGCAGGGTGTTTCGGAACAGCCAATACTGTTTCGGAACGGGTGCCTTAAACAAGCCCAGGCGTCCGAAACGGGAGGGACCGTTCCGAAACGGAAAGGCTACTGCCCGACCCCTGTTTCGGTACCCGTTGCGGAACGGCCCCGTGTTTCAAAACGGGCTGTCTCCCGTTTCGGAACGGTTGACCGTTGGGGGCTGACAGTGGCAGTTATGTGTTTCAAAATGTTTGCATTTTGGTCCCGAATCTTGTATGTGCAATTGTATGAGTTTGAGATGTCCGTTTGAGCTGAAATTTGGCCGAGATGCATGAAACATGATTAATTTTAAGTTGGTAACTTAAAATCTGGTTAAGGCCTCAAAGTTTTTAGAATTTACAATTTGGTCCCTAAAATTGTAATTTGTTCAATTGGGTCCCCGTTTGATCTCTGATGTTTGTGATCTTTGAGTATGATGTTTGTGTGATCACATCTAGGGTTAATGATCATCTAGACAAGATTAAAAAGAAAAAAAAGGGTCGTTAATCAAGGTTGACTTTCGGGTTGACTTTGGTTTTCCCCGTGTAATCTTCTTAATTCGGGCCAACCGTCTAGGCCGGGTTAAGGGGGTTACACCTTGACCCCAAGGACTTTTAAACACCTTGGCCTATGGACTTTTAAACACCATAGAAAGGACCACACAAGGACTTTTAAACACCTTTGTGTCCGTAACAAGAATCATCCAAGGACTTTTAACCACCTTGATGTTCTTAAGTAACAAGGCTCACTCAAGGACTTTTAACCACCTTAGTGACCTCAACCTTTTCAAAACATCACTTGCCAATATACATCATTATCATCAATTTATCCACTGTTCTAAAGCATTAAACCAAGCCATATTCATCATGCATTTAAAAGCATCAAACCACTTTTAATCAATGTTCAAAAACAAGGAGCTCTTACCTTGAGCTTCCTTCAACATATGGCTTACAAAAACAGCATTAACCATGCTAAATCATGCTTTCAAAAAAGAATTTAAAACATGCAATAAACCACATTGCACTACAATCAAATCATGGCCACCACTAGAGAGTATGTCCGAAAACTTACACTTGAGCTTAGCAAAGTTGTTTAGACTTAAACTAAGCTCCCAAGACATTGGTTTCAAAGCCGAAAACCCAATTTCACTCACCGATTCCACTTCGCCTCTTGCCGAAGCACCAAATCAAGCCTCCGGATCACCACCACTTGGATCCAAAGATGACTCCCCTGTTTTAACACATTAAAACAGTAGATTAATGCATCATCATGCATTAATAGCTTCAATGAAAGCACCTAAACTCGCTGCTCTCATCCACACTCCATTTTCGGCCACCAAACACAACCGAAAATGCATCCAAACCACTTCTCAACTAAGCCCAGCCATTAACCATCAAAACCTAACATCCTTTAACATCTTTTAACATCTAAAAATAACCTAACAACATCCTTATACCTCCAGCAACACCAGATCCACAATATCACCTCAAAAACAACCAAGAATCATAAGCTAAACTTAGGAAATTCAACCTATCCGGGATTGCATTAATCAAAACTCAATTCCTTATCAAATTTACATTCATTAATCATCATTTTAACACCTTAAAACACTGCTTAAACAGATCCAACGAAATTTCATCAAAAACACACCAAATCTTGCATTTTAAGCCAAGATCCATTAAACAATCTTAAAAGCCATTTATAAAACATCAATTAAGGATTGAGAACTTAGGAATTTCATTAAAGAACTTGAAGTTCAGAGGAGAAGGACGTTCTTACCTCCAAACTTGAGTTTCTCCTCTTTTGGAACCAAAAAGCTTGATGAATCAAGTAGCATATACAAAGGTTTTGATGATGAGATGATTAGGAATCAAAAGAGGATTGAAAAGAAGTATTTAGGTGATAAAAATTAGAGGAAAAGATCTGGAGAGAATGTGTTTGGTTTGAGAGAAAAGATGAGAGAAAATGGGAAATGGAAAATTTAGAAAGTTAGTTAAAAATGACTAAAATATCTTTCCCT
Organism: Hibiscus trionum; assembly: GCA_030270665.1. Taxonomy (NCBI): domain Eukaryota; kingdom Viridiplantae; phylum Streptophyta; class Magnoliopsida; order Malvales; family Malvaceae; genus Hibiscus; species Hibiscus trionum. The sequence continues at coordinate 16,763,834 of BSYR01000013.1, forward strand.
CCTTTTTCTTTTATTTTAAACCATTATTAAATCATTTAATATTCTAGAAAATCTGGAGAAACTCCCTTTGGGTAAATAGCTCCTTAAAGATTCAAAGTTTCAATCCTTTCTAAAACAGTCACAAAACTTTCAAAAATTACATTTTGGTCACTAGCCCAAAATGTCACCCTTCCGAAACTCATTTTCCAAAATTGATTTCACAGTTCACTTAAATATATTAAAAGATGATTTTAGAACATTTTTCCATATTTTTAATGCAACCCGAACTAAGCTTTCCTAAATTCACTCTCTTAGATTCGAACAGCACTTTGACCAAACTGGTCAACGCCCAAAACTTCTAAGCCCAAAACCGGGGCGTTACATGAAATGATAACTCTTAACCTGAAATGTATGGACAATGGATGCATTAGACTTATATAGTCTAAGTGAGGTAGCCAATAACAATGAATGAACATAGTATGCCATTTATCATGCTTTGATGACAATCATAATATCAATTGTATGAATACATATGGCATGCTCTTCATTCATATTATAAACATAATATCAATCATTATATCATCCATGACTATATCATTATCAAAGCAATATCAATAATCAATAATTTTCCTTGGATCGATTCACGGTATATGGATACACGAATTCCACCTCCTCACCAAATCAATGAATGGTCAACCCGCCGACATCGCCAATAAGACCAATACACAATACATCCCTCCGCCTCGCCAAATCAATATAGGCCATAGCCCTAGGACCGTAGTCCACCTGAACACTGAGCTCATGAATTCTATGTCATGCCAAATGTATCCAATACTCTTGAATCCAAGGTTCAACAATCAATGGTTCAACAACAGTGGTTTAATAACAATAATTCAATATCAATGATACAATAGCAATAATTCAATTCCAATAATACAATAGCAATAATTCAATGCCAATAATTCAATATCAATGATTTGATGACAATATGCATATATCAACACCAATATCTCAAAAGCAACATACAATGACCAATGTACAATAGTCAATGTTTGCTGCTTAATGATTCATTTGGCAATGTTTCAATGACTTTGATGACAACAACAACAATGCTTCGGACACGATTTTAATGCAAGACTTACCCCGGCTTACCAATGGAGTCTACCAAGAGATTCAATGCAATTTACCTTAAGACAATGTTAGCTATTCAAACGAAATCAATAATGATGAATTCGGAAAGGCTCCTCGCCTAATCTCGAGACTCCGACTACACTCACCTCGATAATCTGAAGCTTCTATAGCTCTCGGATAACGACGCCTTTATCCCTAGCTTTTTACGATGATGGTGGATGATCTTTCTCCACTTCTTGAGCTTGGTAAACAATAGGAAATTATTAGAATTAATATGACGATATTGATACTTGGAATATCTATTAGCTATTCAACAAAAGCTTATCTCAAGGCTTTTAACTTGAATTTGGATATTCAAGAATGAGAGTTTTCTTTTTTTATTCAATAAAGGGATCCATAACCCTGGTCATATCCCACCTCACTCTTAGCCAATAGAAAGCTTACCCCAAGTGAAGGGTTTTCTTAAACAAATATTTTCTAACAATTATACCCTTTATCATCTCAAGGAGAATGTTGACTATTTAGCCATCCCTTCAAACCAGCTTCTACGTGGGAAGGACAACAATAAGCAGGTGAGTCATCACCTCCTCATTTCCTTTCAAATTATCATTTGAACAGATTCGAATCAGAGGACCCATTTTGAAACACGTGAAGTTGTATCAAAATGGCTAAGCAAAAGTCCAAAAGTTAGTTAATATCGTTGGAACTGTATCAGAACGCCATATAATCTTTTCAAAATGCCGTACCTAGGCTATTTCAGTACGAGTTTTACTGTATCGAAACACCTAGCTCAAAAACATCAATTTAGGCATTTCCAAGGAGGTCCTTAACTAAGAATAAGTTCAATTAGGGTCCCTTAACAATATAATATATAATTTAGGCGGTAAAGATACGATATTTGAACATTTTAAAATCAATACTCTGATCATCGGAATTCAATTTCAAGTAGCCCCATTTTTGGGGTGTTACAACTCTCCATCCTTAAGAAAAATTCGTCTTGCAAATTTTTATCTAGAATAATGTTGTGATCATCCACTTGTTTTGTGCCTCTTACATGGTACATCTATGTAGAAGCTTTAGATTCAGGTCGGTACGATGCTTTGGATGAAACTCCAGATTTTCCAAAGGATCCTTCTCTTGTTTCCTTGCCTCAAAAAGATTGAGCAATGGATGGATTAGTTGATACAGAAGCAGGCTTGTTAGGGTTCTTAGGGCATTCTCGAATGAGGTGACCCATCTCTCCATAAAAGAAACATGCACCGGATTTCTTACGGCGTTGTCTTTCGGGGTACCGACGTTGACAAAAATTACACTTCAGAATTCTTGTCTCTTTTTTAGAGCCAACAACGTTCTAAATGGGTTTGAAACCTAAAGGGGAATGAGCTACAACTTGAGGTTTCGCAAAATACTCAAACTGGGAAGGTTGTGAATACATATTCTGCTCCGAACCATGATGGTTCCCTTTCTTGAAAAATTCAGAGAAATGAGGATCATCTCGATTTCTCTTTTTAGACTTGTTGGACCCACTAGTCCTCTGAGTCCTTTGTGCACATTCAGTAGCTTTAACCCTATTCACAAGGTCTTGGAAATCAGTGATACACAATGTTGTGAACATAGGACGTAACTCATCGTTAAGTCTAGCAATGAACATCCGACACTTCTCTTCCTTCTACTTAATATATTCAGCACCATATCTACGATATTTGCAGAAGTCATGGATATATTGCTCGATCGGTCATCCACCCTGCTTGAGATGAAGAAAGATGCTTGCCTCTCGGCAAGATAGAATACACTTATGTATTTCTTAAGACATTCTTTAAGGAAGAACTCCCAATTCACAATGTTCTCATAGATAGTAAGGATAGTAGTCTCCCACCAATGTAGAGCTTCATCAGGAAGCAACGCAAGGTTGCATTCAAGATTATGTTCATCCGAACACTGTAATTGCTTATTCAAGTTTCTTAAAGTATTGTCCAACAATTACTCAGCAACTTCAGGATTGTCATCATCTTGACCAGAAAAGGTGTAGGCTCAATATTGAGATAGCTTATTAATAGGGGCTCGAGTAGGTTGAACAACAGATGGCGTAGGTTGCACAACTTGAATAGTTCTAATTGCGTTCACAAATTTCTTGAACATGTCAGCTGTGTTCTGATAACACTCCGCCTGAGCCGTGGGTGCTTCAGGCTCCACGCCCTGAATAGGAGGGTTATGTGGATTTGGGAAAATTCAGAGGATCCCTCCTTCCAACTTTGAATCAACGATATGATCATCTATTTTAGCTTAATTAGAGTTAGACATCTATAAATAAAAGATCAGATTAGCCCGCAAGTTACAATACACAATAAATAACTCCTAGGTGGTAAAGTAACATAATATACAATACAAACAAGCATGTGTTTAATCTAGAACCGAATAAACTCTAGCTCTGATACCACAAATGTAACACCCCTTTCTCGGCATGGTCGAGAATCGGGTCAAAAGGTGCTACCGGTGAATGGTACAATGATCAGTGCAATAAAATTTCGTTTTATAATCAACACTTGAACAATATTATACAATAACACATTATCGAGATTTATCTTAGTCCATTATGAAACATTAACCAATCATTTAGGACCAAATCGTAGTTGTTACAAGTTTTAGGGACTAAACCATAAATTTGCTAAATTAAGGGTTCTTCAATGCAATTGATCATAATACAATGAAATTAAATGCAATATTAATAAGTATGTTAATTTTCATGCAATTCGGTATTCATTTACTCATTCCATTTAAACCTCCTAAATACAGTGACCAAATTGTGAATAATGTAAACCTTCAGTTTATGTCTTTTAACCAACTTAACTAACCCTGTATCAAAACACCTTGATGTTGTTTCAATACGGATGAATGATGGTCAACATGAGTTGACTTTTCCCTTTATATCGTATCGATACAGACAAGCCCTGTATCGGTACATGTTGACTCTCTTTGACCTTGACTTTGACACGTTTCGATACATGTTAGACTTGAATCAAAACAAAGGATTCTAGTGGCAAAATGTTCAGGTACGGGTCTAGACCGTTTTCATACGCCCTGCTTCTTAAGTCCAATTATACCTACACGTATCGATGCACCATTACCTCGTATTAATACAGCCTGACTTGTAATGACAATTCTTTACTAGTTTTTAATCAAATCGACCTACCAAACGATGTTCAAATGCAATGAAACTTTACACACAATATTTCAATGTTATAAACTACTGGCATGTCAAATTTTCTAATCCTTCGAATCTTTTTACAATGTTTTCACCTTTTTAAGCCAAATAACAAGTCATTTATAGCACTTAAACCACACATATCACATAACCTTTATATACATAGACAAAACATCAAAATCAACTAGTTTAACTACTTTTCCACCATTCTAGAAGTTCATAGAGACAAAATACTTTACTTTAGGCTCGAGGTGACTTGTCGTTTTACCAACTAGCTTTGTTGAGTGTGTAAAAGTTCTATTATTTACACCCTTTTTAACCCATATTTCTGCTGCATTCAAGCATTATTCATTGCATTTAGGTCAATTTACAGGAAAACATCACAGATATATTAAAGGCACAGATTCTACTAAAAATGGCTGTTTTTACAGGTATCCGCCATAGCTGACGGAGAAGGCATGCGCTGGGCAGAGAAGCAGAAGAGCTGAACTGGACAAGCAGACAAAGAGGACGATGCTGCCATGGTGCCGCCGTGACAGCATGGTGATAGCAGTTTTGTGGAGAGAAAAAGCAAAGTGGACCTCGACAAATAGAGAAAATTCAGCCCGTCTGTCGTGTGAAAACCTCATATTTTTCCGAGCCCCATATCAAAAGATATGTCAAGCCCAAAGTTCAAGGAGAGAAAATCCCAAGAAACAAGGAGGACGGCTGGAAAGTAGATTCCTTGAAGATTAAGTCTTTATTAGAATCATACTTTTAATTAAAGTTGTAATCCTTGTTAACATAGAATACTTGAGCCCAAAGCTTATATAAGGGCATGTATTTTAACCTAGGAGATATCTCTCATATCCCATAGCCGAATACCCCATAACCGATAACCAAACCCCTCCGCCGTTTACCCATCGTCGACATGTTCTAAAAACCCCCTAGGGCCACGGGTTGTTTTGTAAAGTAGTTGCAAGGGTTGTTTTGTTTTAGGATTTTCCAAGTTCAATAAAATAAACTTCAAGTTCTCTTATTTTGGTTTTAATATCTTGCAAGAGCATCGGGAGAGCATTGTGAGGTTATCTATTTACTTAGCATCGGGAGAGTTAAGTATACGAAAGAAATAAGAGCGAGTTCTCTAGTTTATAGTTGAGCTATATTGTGCCTAGGGATAGGGCAAGGTTAAGTGGCTAAGGAAGAATTCATACACATCGGTGTTCATCCTTCGATTCACGCCGGGAGGTATCATCAAAGACGTGATCATCGACAGACTTGGACCTAGGGATAGGCCAAGGCAGATATGGGATTCTTGCCAAACTTGAAGTACTGAGTTGGTGTGTTTGCTGCTGCGACGACCAACGGACAGCTGCCGCGACAAGTGCTGCCAGCGACAGGCGCGACGACAGAACTGGAGTTCCTAAGCAATACAATACCTGCACTACTGAGCAATTCAATACCAGCCCATTCTCTCTATCTTGATTACTCTATTCTTTTATTTATGTTTTATTCATTATTCTCGTGACAACTTTCTCAAATATTTTCTTTACTTTCGTGCAGTGAATTTAGGTGAAGCTATTAGCCCAATCCCTGTGGAAACGATATTCGATACTTCGTATCACTTTACTACTTGCGTCGTGTACACTTGCACTACAATTGCGATAGACTCTTTTACACGCAACAAGTTTTTGGCGCCATTGCCGGGGATTGGCAACATAACTACACCTTTCTTTTATTGCACTTTTCGTTTTTGTTTTTTTTTCTTTTAATTTTTCTTTTTCTATTTTTCGTTAGTGCTTTCAACTCTTGCTTTTCACGAGGTTTTTTTTGTTTATGCGCAGATCTAAAAGAGGCGAAGATCCTGAGTATAAATTAGATCCGGAAATTGAACGTTCCTTCAATCTCAAGAATCAACTTCGCCACCTTTTAGACAGGAACGAGTACCTTGAGGAACAGCTAGAGAAGATGGCCCGTAACCCACCCGCTGGTGATGGTATACCGCCTGTCGGTGACCCGCCTGCAGCATCCGGGTGACGGTCCTGTCGTGACTACATGTTGAATGATCATGTAGAGCTGGAGACCACGCTGCCGGATATTGAAGTTGATAACTTTGAGCTTAAACCTGTCATGTTTAGTATGATCAACAATGTCGTACAGTTTAGTGGTGCTGTGACAGAAGATGCTAGAGAGCATCTCAAAACGTTCCAGGAAATCTGTGGTTCGTTTAGACTGCCAGGAGTTAATCCGGAGATACTGAGGCTTCGGTTATTCCCCCATTCATTGAGGGACAGAGCAAAAACTTGGTGGAATAAACTTACGCCGGGTTCAATCGTAACTTGGGCAGATTTATCTCGTGAATTTTTATCTAGTTTTAATCCTTCGCATTTATCTGAGCGATTACGTAATGAAATTGCTACTTTTCAGCAGGAAGATGACGAGCCGATGCACGAGGCCTGGGACAGATTTACTACTCTTCTTCGGAACTTCCCAATGCATGGATTCCCCGTCTGGAATCAGGTAAGTAAGTTCTATAATGCTGCTAACCTACAAACTCGTATTCGAATTGATTCTGCAGCAAATGGACTATTATTGGATAAAGATCCAGACGAGGCATTGCAAGTTTTGAAAAATCTGGCCAAGAATGAGGAACAGTTTCCGACCGCAAGAAGAGGGGGTAAACGGGTACTTGCTTTCAAGGATTATGAGGCCGACAGCACGATGAAATCACAAGTAGCATTCCTTACTAAAGCAATGAAAAGGTTATTGAATGATGATGGATTACAAGTATTTGCTGTTGAGGAAGTATGTGATATCTGTGAGGGAAATCATAGTCGGGATGAGTGCCCAATACAAGTAGAAGAGGGAAAATATGTTGGAAATTACAAGCCAAATTAGAATTCCAACAATTATAATCCAAATTGGAGGAAGGATCCCAAATTTTCCTGGAGTAATCCTAACAATGCCCTGAATCCTCAAGCACACAATCAGAATCAGGGAGGACCATGATTGCTGACGCGAAAGCAACTGCCACCGCACCTGCCGCCGCAGCAGCAACAGCAGCCACCACCTGCCACGAGCAGTATACTGGAACAGACTCTGGCCACCTTTATGTCTCAGACAGGTACTTATATTGAGAATATGAATCAGTTTGTCAAGAAGAAAGAGAATTTCATGGATAAAACAGAGATGGGAATGACAAATCATGAGGCTACTTTGAAATCTCTGGAGACACAAATGGGTCAGGTTTCTCAACATATTAAGCCGAGGCTGAATGGAGGATTCCCTAGTAATACTGAAAATGCTAGGCAGCCCACACATGAGCAATGTAAGGCCATTACTACTAGGAGTGGGAAGAAACTACCAGGGCCGGAAAAAGAAGTTGAAACAGTAAAGGAACCAGCCTTGGACAAACCTGCCGAGGAAGCTGCCCCGACAGGTGATAAACAAACTGCTGCCGATGAGCCTGTCACGACAGCAGAAGCGACAGAGGAGAAAATTGATGAACCTAAACCTCCTCAGATTCGTATGCAGTGGGAAGGACGTATTGCTGATTACCGTCCCCCACCTCCTTTTCCTCAACGGATACAACAAGCTAAGCAAGAATCTCAGCTCAAAAAGATTTATGATATTTTTAAACAGGTTCATATTAATATTCCTCTGTTAGATGCCGTTAGGGAGATGCCCGGTTACGCCAAATTTCTCAAGGATGTCATGTCAAAGAAATATAAACTTGGGGAATTTGAAACGGTAAGGATGGCAGATGGTTGCATGAGTATTCTTCATCGGCAGCCACCCCAGAAAAAGAAGGATCCGGGGAGCTTCATCATACCTTGTGTAATCGGAGACAAATACGTGGGTAAGGCACTTTGTGATCTTGGTGCTAGTATTAATTTAATGCCAAAATCTGTTTTTCAGAAATTAGGTATTGGAAAGGCGCGACCCACGACAGTAATTTTGCAGCTGGCAGACCGCTCTTACGTTCATCCAGTAGGAAAAATTGAAGATATTCTGGTAAGAGTGGATAAATTTATATTTCCTGCTGACTTTCTTGTTTTAGATTGTGAAGCAGATGAAAACGCACCAATCATCCTTGGACGACCCTTCTTAGCCACGGGAAGATCACTGATTGATGTGGAGAAAGGAGAACTCACCATGCGAGTGAACGATCAAGAAATTAAGTTGAATGTTCTCCAAGCTATGAAGCATGCTGATGCAGATAAGGAATGCAAGGTCATCACTGAAGTTACCCTTGATCAACCCTGCATCAGGTCGGGCTGTCACAACATAAAAATTGGTCACTGCCGCAGCAGCCACCTACAGGGCTGTCACGACAGCACTGACGACAGCACTGACGACAGCAACTCCTCTGACTCCGATACATCTGATACTGAATATCAGGAGGAGGTAAACTGGATAGGCGATCGTCCAGGTAAGTTATTCGAACCTTTGAATTACACTTCGGATAACCATGCAATCCAAAAGCCATCTACTGTTGAACCACCTGCCTTAGAATTAAAGCCCCTGCCAGGGCAGCTAAAATATGCTTTTCTTGGTTCAAATGATACGTTGCCCGTAATCATCTCTTCTAAGCTGCCACAGGAACAGGAACGGCAGCTAGTAGGCATGTTGCGGCAGCACAAGAAGGCAATTGGATGAACGATAGCTGATATTCAAGGCATTAGTCCGGCATTATGCATGCACAAAATCCTTTTAGAGGAAGATCATAAGCCGACTATACATGCTCAAAGGCAGCTAAACCATTCGATGAAAGAGGTGGTCCGTAAAGAGATAATCAAATGGTTAGATGCTGGTATTATTTACGCCATCTCTGACAGCAAATGGGTGAGCCCGGTGCAATGTGTTCCCAAGAAAGGAGGAATGACCATGGTGACCAATGAAAACAACGAGTTAATCCCAACCAGGACTGTGACCGGTTGGAGGGTTTGTATGGACTATCGGAAGCTTAACAAAACTACCCGAAAGGACCACTTTCCTTTACCCTTTATTGATCAAATGCTTGATAGATTAGCGGGTAAACCTTACTATTGTTTTCTTGATGGTTATTCAGGTTATAATCAAATTGCTATCGTACCGGAGGATCAAGAAAAAACGACCTTCACATGCCCCTATGGAACATATGCTTTTAGGAGAATGCCGTTTGGATTATGCAATGCACCCGCCACCTTCCAAAGGTGCATGATGGCTATATTCTCCGATATGGTGGAGGACTTCCTTGAGATATTTATGGATGATTTTTCAGTCATTGGAGACGATTTTGAGAGCTGCCTTGGCAACTTACAAAAGGTACGTGAAAGATGTGAAAAAGCAAATCTTGTTTTGAATTGGGAAAAATGCCACTTTATGGTGGATGAGGGGATAGTCCTTGGCCATAAGATAAGCTGTCGTGGGATAGAAGTCGACAGGGCTAAAATAGAAGTAATTGAGAAGCTGCCGCCTCCGACCACAGTCAAGGGCATTAGAAGTTTTTTAGGGCATGCTGGTTTTTATCGAATGTTTATTGCAAATTTCTCAAAAATCACCAAGCCCCTATGTCATCTCTTAGAGCAGAACCGACCCTTTGACTTTAATGAAGAATGTACTGAAGCATTCAAGGTTCTGAAGGAAAAACTAGTGACAGCCCCCATAGTACAGCCACCAGACTGGACACAGCCATTTGAGATTATATGTGACGCTAGTGACTATGCTGTCGGGGCAGCACTTGGGCAGCGCAGAGATAAGCTATTTCATGTCATATATTATGCCAGCAAGACTTTGAATGACGCCCAAGTAAACTACACCACCACAGAAAAGGAGCTATTAGCTGTGGTGTTCTTCATTGACAAGTTTCGTTCTTACATACTTGGGACGAAAGTGATAGTGCACACAGACCATTCTGCCCTCAAATATTTGTTCGCGAAAAAGGATGCAAAGCCTCGATTGATACGGTGGATCCTGCTATTGCAAGAGTTCGACCTTGAGATCAAGGACAAAAAAGGGACAGAAAATCAGGTGGCAGATCACTTGTCAAGGTTGGAGAAGGGACAGAGTCTGCCAATCGATGAGACAAATATACTGGAGACCTTCCCAGATGAGCAGCTCTTTGCTGCCGCAATTGTTGTCGTGACAGCCATGGCGGCAGGTAAGTCTTCTGAACTCCCCTGGTATGCTGATTTTGTTAATTTTATAGTTAGCGGAATACTTCCTTCTGATCTTAATTATCAAGCCAGGAAGAGGTTCCAAAATGATGTTAAGCATTATTATTGGGACGAACCTCTTCTTTTCAAACTATGCGCAGATCAGGTTATAAGGAGGTGTGTACCACAAGAAGAGCAAGAAGACATTCTCCATCACTGCCATGCTTCACAATATGGAGGTCACTTAAGAGGTAATAAAACTGCTGCCAAGGTGCTGCAGTCAGGGTTCTACTGGCCGACACTGTATAATGATGCACAGAACTTCTACAAGAACTGTGACAGGTGCCAGCGGACAGGTAACATCTCAAGGAGAAACGAGATGCCACTGCAGAACATACTAGAAGTCGAGATCTTCGACGTTTGGGGGATTGATTTTATGGGACCTTTTCCATCTTCATGTGGAAATCTATACATCCTCCTAGCAGTGGATTATGTCTCTAAGTGGGTTGAAGCTATCGCCACACAAAGGAATGATGCCAAGATAGTCCAAAAATTTCTACACAAAAACATCTTTTCTAGGTTCGGCATCCCTAAGGCAATTATCAGTGATGAAGGGAGACATTTTGACAATAGGGTTATTGCTGTCGCCTTGAAGAAATATGGTGTCAAGCATCGGATTGCGACAGCATACCACCGACAGACTAATGGACAAGCTGAAATATCAAATAGGGAAGTTAAGAACATTCTTGAGAAGATGGTTAAGCCAACTAGGAAAGATTGGTCTTTACTTCTAAATGATGCATTATGGGCATATAGGACAGCATTCAAAACTCCATTGGGCATGTCTCCATACCGATTGATTTATGGGAAAACTTGTCATCTTCCTGTCGAGATAGAGCACAGGGCATACTGGGCAATCAAGGCAGTGAATATGGAGTTGGACAAGGCAGGCCAGAAGAGGCTGTTAGATCTGAACGAGATTGACGAAATAAGAACAATGGCCTACGAAAATGCAAGAATTTACAAGGAGAAAACTAAGAAGTGGCATGATAGGAAGTTGCTGCCACGACAGTTCTGCCCAGGGTAGCTTGTATTGTTGTTCAATTCTAGACTGAAACTCTTCCCAGGGAAGCTAAAATCTAGATGGTCTGGCCCATTCCAAGTTGTACAAGTTTTTCCCCATGGTGCCATCACAATCCGATCATTAAAAGACAGGCACCAATTCAAAGTCAACGGACAGCGCCTCAAGCATTATCAAGGGACTGAAGCTCCAGGAATACAGGAAGTGGTTACCTTAGGAGATGCCCCACAAGGCATCCCTAATTTAACCTAAATTTTAATTTTATTTATTTCAATTATTTATTACTTATTAGGAAAATAGGTTTATTTTAGTCGAATAATGTTTTTATGTTTTCTGTTTTTACGAAATAAAGGAGTCAAGAAGAATAGGAGAAGTGACCCAAGCCCACCACCCATCCATCAGCCCAACAAAGCCCAATATTGATGCCTGTCGTTCCAGCTGTCGCCGCAGACACGGATAAGACATGTTGTCATCAGACTGTCACGGCAGACGCAGAAACGTGTGACAGACGCGTAACAGACGCATAAATGCGCGTTAGACACGCTAAAGCTCAACAGTCGCTCCGTTATTCACGCCTGCCGTTACAGCATTAAACGGGCATAAACTCTTCCTCTATAAAACCCAGTTTCATTTTCATTTTCCTCACTTCTGCTGATTCTTACTTGCTCTCCCCTTAGTTTTTCTCTGTTTTCTTTACTTTCAAACAAACCCTTGTAACTAACATGTCTTCCAGAAGAACCCGCCGTAGTGCTGCCTCAGCCTCTTCGCCAGCAGCACCAACATCCAGGTCGTAGAGCAACCAGTCCAGCCTGCCCCACAGCCCAGAATCCGCCGCCAAATCCGCCTCAGCAGCAGCAGTGAAGACAGTGCCTAAAAATTTTAGTCTTTTATTTTCTTCTTATTGCCGCCTGCTTTATCTATATTTTGTGATGTACTGCCTTCATTTATTTCTGTCATTTGCATTGAGGGCAATGCAACCCTTGAGTTTGGGGGTGGCAACCCTCCATTTTAATGGAGTCTAAGTACATCTTTTTAATTAATTGTTGTGTCTTTTTTTAGTTTTTTTTCTCTAAAAAATTGAAAATTTTGGAAATTTTGGCTGAAAACTGTGAACTGAACTTACCTATCGTGACAGCTCTGTCATGGAAGAAACTTTAGGATAGTTTTAGGAGAAGTTTAGAGCCTTTCTATAGTTATGAAAACTTAAACACCATTGTGACTGTTAGACTGCCTAGATTTCTTTTAGCCAAACTAGAATAGGAAGCTTAGCACTTGAATAGCCCCTAGAGGTGCCTAACACTGGCTCTATGAAAGAAGTTTAGCAAAAGAGACTCAATATCCCAAGAGGTGCCCGAAACCGGCTCTAGGAAGTTAGCTAGAGGTGCCCGAAACCGGCTCTAGTGAAACTTTAGCTTAAAAATAAAAAATCAAGTCAAAACAGAAAATCAAAGAAGCATGAAAATGTGCCTTCAAAAAGATAAACTTTGGCATAAAAATTCGAGTTAAGAGTTGAATATTCTAGTGAAACTAAGAGAGTCTTGGCATATAACTGTTCACAAGCATGCACACACTGCACGAGAACTATAGTGAGATTCCGGACAGATCCTAACTTATCCGACAGGTTGCTGCCGTCATAGGGAACGAACGACATGCAAGGGAAAGTCCACTGTTTGAAAGCCAAAACAAAAATATTTCATTTTTCTTTTAGGTCTTAGTTGCTTGAGGGCAAGCAAAAACTTGAGTTTGGGGGTGTGTTGAATGTGTAAAAGTTCTATTATTTACACCCTTTTTAACCCATATTTCTACTGCATTCAAGCATTATTCATTGCATTTAGGTCAGTTTACAGCAAAACATCACAAATATATTAAAGGCACAGATTCTACTAAAAATGGCTGTTTTTACAGGTATCCGCCATAGCTAACGGAGAAGGTAGGCGCTGGGCAGAGAAGCAGAAGAGCTGAACTAGACAAGCAGACAAAGAGGACGATGCTGCCATGGTGCCGCCGTGACAGCATGGTGACAGCAGTTTTGTGGAGAGAAAAAGCAAAGTGGACCTCGACAGATAGAGAAAATTCAGCCCGTCTGTCGTGTGAAAACCTCATATTTTTCCAAGCCCCAGATCAAAAGATATGTCAAGCCCAAAGTTCAAGGAGAGAAAATCCCAAGAACCAAGGAAGACGGCTGGAAAGTAGATTCCTTGAAGATTAAGTCTTTATTAGAATCATACTTTTAATTAAAGTTGTAATCCTTGTTAACTTAGAATACTTGAGCCCAAAGCTTATATAAGGGCATGTATTTTAACCTAGGAGATATCTCTCATATCCCATAGCCGAATACCCCATAACCGATAACCAAACCCCTCCGCCGTTTACCCGTCGTCGACATGTTCTAAAAACCCCCTAGGGCCACGGGTTGTTTTGTAAAGTAGTTGCAAGGGTTGTTTTGTTTTAGGATTTTCCAAGTTCAATAAAATAAACTTCAAGTTCTCTTATTTTGGTTTTAATATCTTGCAAGAGCATCGGGAGAGCATTGTGAGGTTATCTATTTACTTAGCATCGGGAGAGTTAAGTATACGAAAGAAATAAGAGCGAGTTATCTAGTTTATAGTTGAGATATCTTGTGCCTAGGGATATGGCAAGGTTGAGTGGCTAAGGAAGAATTCATACACATCGGTGTTCATCCTTCGATTCACGCCGGGAGGTATCATCAAAGACGTGATCATCGACAGACTTGGACCTAGGGATAGGCCAAGGCAGATCTGGGATTCTTGCCAAACTTGAAGTACTGAGTTGGTGTGTTTGCTGCTGCGATGACCAACGGACAGCTGCCGCGACAGGTGCTACCAGCGACAGGCGCGACGACATAACTGGAGTTCCTCAGCAATACAATACCTGCACTACTGAGCAATTCAATACCAGCCCATTCTCTCTATCTTGATTACTCTATTCTTTTATTTACGTTTTCTTCATTATTCTCGTGACAACTTTCTCAAATATTTTCTTTACTTTCGTGCAGTGAATTTAGGTGAAGCTATTAGCCCAATCCCTATGGAGACGATATCTGATACTTCGTATCACTTTACTACTTGCGTCGTGTACACTTGCACTACAATTGCGATAGACTCTTTTACACGCAACAAGCTTCGATCTTGAAACGATAACTCTTAACCTGAAATGTATTGATAATGAATGCATTAAACTTATATAGTCTATTTGAGATAGCCAATAACAATGAATGAACATAGTATGCCATTTATCATGCTTTGATGACAATCATAATATCAATTGTATGAATACATATGGCATGCTCTTCATTCATATTATAAACATAATATCAATCATTATATCATCCATGACTATATCATTATCAAAGCAATATCAATAATCAATCATTTTCCTTGGATCGATTCACGGTATATGGATACAGGAATTCTACCTCCTCACCAAATTAATGAATGGTCAACCCACCGACATCGCCAATAAGACCAATACACAATACATCCCTCCGCCTCGCCAAATCTATATAGGCCGTAGCCCTAGGACCGTAGTCCACCCGTACACCGAGCTCATGAATTCTATGGCATGTCAATTGTGTCAAATACTCTCGAATCCAAGGTTGAACAATCAATGGTTCAACAATAGTGGTTTAATAACAATAATTCAATATCAATGATACAATAGCAATAATTCAATGTCAATAATTCAATATCAATGATTTGATGACAATATGCATATATCAACACCAATATCTCAATAGCAATATGCAATGACCAATGCACAATAGTCAATGTTTGATGCTCAATGATTCATTTGGTAATGTTTCAATGACTTTGATGACAACAACAACAATGCTTCGGGCATGATATCAATGCAAGACTTACCCCAGCTTACTAATGGAGTCCACCAAGAGATTCGATGCAATTTACCATAAGACAATGTTATCTATTCAAACAAAATCAATAACGATGAATTCAGAAAGGCTCCTCGCCTAATCCTGAGACTCTGCTACACTCACATTGATAATCTGAAGCTTCTAAAGTTCTCGGATGACGACGTCTTTATCCCTAGCTTTTTATAATGATGGTGGATGATCTTTCTCCACTTCTTGAGCTAGGTAAACAATAGGAAATTATTAGAATCAATACGACGATATTGATACTTGGAATAGCTATTAGCTATTAAACAAAAGCTTATCTCATGACTTTTAACTTGAAATTGGATATTCAATGATCAAGAGAATTTATAATTGATTTAGGGTTTCCACTTACTCGATTGGTAGCTATGAATTGATATTATTAAATCAAGGAAAGCTTAAGCTTAAGAATCACAAATTGAGAAGTGTGTGCTTGAGCTTGGTGGAGAGGATGACAATGGAGGTGTGTGCTTATTCTTTTAAAACTAAGAGATGAAATTGGTCTCGGTGAAAATAAAGAAAAAATGAGAGTTTTCTTTTTTATTCAGTAAAGGGATCTATAACCTTGGTCATATCCCACCTCACTCTTAGCAAATAGGAAGCTTACCCTAAGTGAAGGGTTTTCTTAAACAAATATTTTCAAACAATTATACCCTTTATCATCTGAAGGAGAAAGATGCTTATTTAGCCATCCCTTCAAACCAGCTTCCACGTGGGAAGGACATTAATAAACAGGTGAGTCATCACCTCCTCATTTCCTTTCAAATTAACCTTCGAACAGATTCGAATCAGGGGACCCATTTCAAAATGCGTGAAGCTGTATCGAAACGGCTTAGCAAAAGTCTAAACGTTAGTTAATACCGTTGGAACTGTATCAAAACGCCCTATAATTGTTTCGAAATGCCTTACCTAGGCCATTTCGGTACGGGTTTTACTGTATCGAAACGCCTAGCTGAAAAACATCATTTTAGGCATTTCCAAGGAGGTCCTTAACTAAGAATAAGTTCAATTAGGGTCTCTGAACAATATAATCTATAATTTAGGCGGTAAAGATACGATATTTGAACATTTTAATTTTATTACTCCGATCATTGGAATCCAATTCCGACTAGCCCCGTTTTTGGGGTGTTATAGTAATCAAATTGTATTGGACATAAATTACCAATACAAAGCTTATGTGGTGTAAAATCATTATACCCGGTTTAGAAGATAAATCAAGTAAGGTGGTGTTACTTAACAAACACACCAAGAAAAACAAAGAAGTTTTAATATTTATCAACGAATTAGGAATTTGGTAATCAGAGTAATTTAAAACTTTCTTAGACAAGGCTAATGGATACTTATCATCCAACTCAATTATAAATATAAGACATGAGAAAACACATCAGCACCCAAAGCCAAGAACATTCTCAAGTGTGACATAACTAACAATCAATCACCTAGTACGTGGCCAAGCAATATTAATTGTTTTATTTATGAACGTTTATCAAACAATAACATAATTAACCATATAACCATCCCAGAGTCTAACAATTTTATCGGATGTCAATTAACATCAATTAATCGAAGTTACCAAAATATCCAAACGTGGATACTAACAGCCCATGTAAACATAACAACAACCTTGTTAATCAAGCATGCTACCTCGTTTATCAACAATTAGCCATGACATTTAACAACTTTACCAAATAAAGCTATAAGAATTGAATTCACATTTCAAAATGAGTATAACAAATTAGCTAACCAAAACATTCAATCATGTTGATAGTTTGATGACACTACAATAACATTTACCAGTCTAATACGCCTAACACTGAGTAGATTTACCAATTGTTTAGGAACTAAACCCTTAACTTAAACCTAAATGAATTCCATAATTTTGTTTGTACTAATCTACCAGTTGTACTTTCACTTTTAAATACAATGGCATTACAACAATTATCACCCAAGCTTAAAAACATAGAGGCCCGATACAACTAGATTTCTCCTTGAAGCTTAAATTAGATACATACATAATAAAAACTCACTAATGCATGATACCTACAATAAAAACATGTGCCACTGTTATAGTTTAGAGTGTGAGTTGTACAAGTGGACTGTGATGAACTGGCAGGAGTGGTTAGGAAGTTAGGGAGTTGTTAGGTTGTTGTTAGTCTAGTAGTTAGCCGTTCCATGCTAGTTCACATAAGTCCTTTCCTTGTATAAAATACACCTGGTCTCAATTGAGATTTTACATGTTTCATTAATAAATTGACAAGAGAATTGACTCTATTTTCTAAATCCAGAATCATCTTCCAAATCCCTTCATGGTATCATTCGCCAAATCCTGGTGACCTACGCTTCTTTTTCGCTGCTTCTTTTCTCTCTGAATCCTTGTTCTCTCTTCGAATTCTTATTTTCACTGAGAAGATTCGCCAAATCCTGGTGAGTTACGCTTGTAACACCCCAATTTTGGGCTTAGAAGTTTAGGGTCTGAACTGGAAAAATATGGAAAAATATCTAAAAATCATCTTTTAATATATATAAGAGAGTAGTGAAATCAATCTTAAAAATAAGGTTTGGAAATACTACATTTTGGAGTAAGGACTAAAATGCAATTTTTGAAAAGTTTAGTGGTGACTGTTTTGTAAGGATTGAAACTTTGAATCTTTAAGGAGCTAATTTACCCAAATATGATTTCTCCAGATTTTTCCTTAATTTGAGTGAATTAATTAATGTTTTAATTAATTAAAAGAGAAAAGAAACTACCTTTTGGAAAAATCATAACTACCTTTTCCTAAAATTTTCTCATTTATTTTTCTCTCAAAATTCCATTATCCAAACACTTTTCTCCAGAAACTTTTTCATTGATTTCCACTTCAATTGATGAGATTTCTATCATCAATTAGTTCCTAATCAATCTTGCATCAAATCCTCTTGATTTCCTTATTGAATTTTCAAGGAAATTGGCTCAAATCAAGGAGAAATCACCATTTAGAGGTAAGATTGTTCTTCTCCTCTAAATACTAAGTTATTTACTGAAATTCCCAAGTTGTCAATCCTTAATTTAAGTTTTATAAATGGTTTTGATGGTAGAAACTTGATTTTGGCTTAAAACTCAAGATTTGGAAGAAATCTTGAAAAATTTCGTTGTGATTGTTTGGGCTCTGTTTTGAGATGATTCTTAAATTTATTTTGGATGTCTAATGATGTGTAAATGAGGTTTTATCAATGCAATCCCAAATAGGTTGTATTTCCTAAGTTTTTGCTTATGAAAATGGTGGTTTTTGAGGTGATCTTGGTGTTCTGTTATAGATGGAGGTATAAGGACGAGTTTAGGTTTATTTTGGATGTTGATTGATGTTTAGAAATGGTTAGAAGTGATGGATCTTGGCTGGGTTAAGTTTTGCAAGAGTTTGGAGGCGATTTCGGTTGTGTTTGGTAGCCGAAATGTTGGTTTTAAGTTGAGCAGCGAGTTTGAGTGTGTTGGCTGAAGATTTCAATGCATGCATGATGCATTAATCCTCTGCTTTGATGTGTTAAAAACATGGGAGACATCTTCGGACACTTGTGGAGTTGATCCGGAGGCTTGATCGGCGTTTTGGCAAGCGGGCGAAACGTATTCGGTGAGTGGAGTTTGGTTTCCAGCTTTGGAACAATTATTTGAAGGTTTGGGAGCTTAGTTTAAGTCTAAGCAACTTATCTAAGCTCAAGTGTAAGTTTTCGGAGAAACTCCTTTGAATGAGCCATGAAGTGGTTGAATGCATTGGTTATGATTTGCATGTTTAAATTCTGTTTTGAAAGCATGTTTTAACATGGTTAATGCTGGTTTTGAAAGCCATGTAATGAAGGATGCTCAATGTAAGAGATTCTTGGTTTAACATATTGTTAATATGGTTTTGATGCATAGTGATGCATGATGTTTAATGGCTTTGATTAATGTTTTAAAACAGTGAATTGTTGATGGTAAATGATGTATATTGGCAAGTGATGAATTAGTTTTAAAGTACTTGAGTCGGATATAGTTAGCCGGCTATAGGATTGGGTGCACCGTGAATAAAGTCGCCTTGGATGTTGAGGGGTTGTGATTGTACTGAAAACTCCATTCAAGTATCCTAACGAGAGAGGTAAGATCACAACGGTGGTTAAAAGTCCGTGTGTGGATCTTGTTAAGGTCACAACGGTGGTTAAAAGTCTGTGTGTTGGCCTTGTGTTATGTGTCCCGTACTCTCGTTAGGAAGTTATACAGCTACCGATGAGTGATGTGGAGGGGTTGTGATTGTACCGTAAACTCCATCACGAGTGTTGAGGGGTTGTGATTGTACCGTAAACTCCACCTTATGTTGTTCGGTAGTGTGTATGAAGCGTGTGGGACAACACTTGTAATCCGCGTATCCGATTGTGTTTTGTGTTGTAAAAGAGTATGAATTATCACTTGAAAGCCAATATGTTGAATTGATGTAATGAAGCATGAGATGCTTGTAAAGTATGCAAGGTAGCATGAAAAGAGTTAAGCTTGTGTTTTTAAGCTTGTTGAAAGTGTTTTCTAAAAAGGCATTATTATGTTGTTTTCTTTAGAGCATACCTCACTAAGCTATTGTGCTTACGCACTCTCTTCTGTACCAATAATGCAGACAATTGAAGTGTTTGAGGGCAACAAGGAAGCTAAGAGTCCAAGGGAAACTAAGCTCATGTATGGTGATGTTTTCATACACTATTAGTTTTGGTAATTTTGCAATGGGAACCTAAAGTGTGTTTTTGGGAGATGTTTTGGATTTGTAATTGGCCTTTAAATGCTTGTTTTGGAGATTGATTGATTGCTTGGTTTGGATAATAGGGTGCATGCCTATAAACTTGTGAAATTCCATATTTGATGCCATGAATGTGTTTAGAAGTTGCAAACATGTACCTTATATGTATGATGACTTGTTGGCATGGTTATGAAGTCATTAGGATGTGTTTGATTGGTTTAAAGTTTGAAAAACCAACAAAATCTGCAGCTTCTGGGCAAACCGTATCGGAACGGGCACTAGCGTTTCGAAACGGGGGCCTGTAATTGCCTTCGTGTTTCGTAACGGCCGGAGGCTGTTCCGAAACGTTTTGGCTACTGTCAAGCCCTGTTTCGAAAAAGGTCTCGAAACGAACCCGTGTTTCGGAACGGTCAACACCGTTTCAAAACAGGTGATCGTTGGGCACTGATTTGAATGGTGTAAAGGTTTGCAAGCTTTACGTTTTAGTCCCGAATGTTGTAATTGCAATTGATTGAGTTTGAGATTTCCGATTATGGTGAAATTTGACAGGGAAACATGAAATGTGACTAATTTAATATTGTTAACTTAAAAATCAGATAAGACCTTCAAATTTCCAGAATTTACATTTTGGTCCCTAATATTTGTATTTTGTGCAATTGAGTCCCTTATTTGAATCCGTTCGCTGTTTTTTATATGTAAACGATTCTCAAGTGTTCGCTTAGGGTTAATGTGCATCTAGACAAGATTAAAAAGAAAAAAAAGGGTCGTTAATCAAGATTGACTTTCGGGTTGACTTTGGTTTCCCCCGTGTAATCCTCGTAGTTCATGTCAGCCGTCTAGGCCGGGCTAATGGGGTTACATTTGGTGATATCAGAGCTGAGTTCTCGTGTTAATGGGAATGATTATGTGGGTGATGTATGTGTATTTGCATGATATGCCTTTTGGATGAAAGAATGTTGTTTGAATTGTGAGGTATGGTTGCTATGCTATGTTGAAGCTTGTTAGGGGGACCCATTGCCATATCAAAACTAATGAAAGGAGTTGTTTTTGGAAAATGAGCTTGAGTACTTGGATTACTTACCTTGTTGAGCCTAATTATGTTTATTGCATTTGTGTTAGTGCATTGTTTTTCTTGTAAATGGGGCCTCGTAGAGAGACGAGGATGAATACGAGAGCTATGGCTCAGAATGAGAATGAGGAAAACGCTGATAATGTTGTGGATTTACCTCATTCCCCTGGTGGTGGACCACCTGGCGGTGATGGTGCTGGGGGTGAAAATGCTGGTGTTGGTGCTGGAGCTGGGGTCGCTGGACCTGAAGGTGTGCAGGGGCAAGCTGCTCCTGACATGACTGTATTGATTCAGGCTATTGCTGGAGCCTTTCAGGCAGCAGTAGTTGGAGCTCACGGACCTGCGCATCAGGGTGATGCTACCGTGAGATTACCTTTGGAACGTATTCGCAGTCTGGGAGGGACTGAGTTCAGAGGTTTATCTCCTGATGGTTCTGAATCTTGGTTGGAAAGCACCAAGAGGATTTTTGGGCAAATGAACTGCAACAATGTGCAGAAGTTGGGTTGTGTCGTATCTCTGCTGCATGATGATGCGTATACGTGGTGGACGACCACTGTCTCCGGAATGGAGGAAAATGATGTGACTTGGACGTTCTTTCTGAACGCGTTCAAGCGAAAGTATCTAGGTGTGCGATACCTAGATGAAAAGAAAAGAGAATTTATGTCTCTTACGCAAGGAAGCATGATGGTGGCTGAGTATGAGATTCAGTTTGTTTGCCTTAGTCAGTACGCACCTGAGTTAATCCCTGATGAGCGGGAGAGGTGTGAACATTTTCGATATGGTTTGTTGACGGACGTGAAGACTTTCATGCTTGCTGCTGAGTACACGAATTTTGATGTGCTGGTGAGTAGAGCGAAAGACATTAAGCAGAACTTGGGTTTGTCTTCCAAGGGTGTTGGTTCTAGCTCAGGCAAAAGAGCTGCTGATTATAGTTCCGGTGGTGGACGGAACAAGAGAGGACGTGATAAGAGGTATCATTCTTCTACTAGGGATGGTGGAGGACATGGTGCGCCTGTTCAGGGAGACAAGTTGAGAGCTGATCAGAACACGTGCTGGACGTGTGCATCTTGTGGCCATATGAGGCGAGATTGTCCTTGAGCAGTGAGGGAGGTTTAGGCTCCGGTAGCAGTGACCGATAATTCATGCTGGAATTGTGGTTCGGCAGACCACATGAGGAGAGAGTGTCCTTTGTTGGCCGGTGGTGGTCAGGGACGTGCTCCTGGGATAGTTGCACCACAGAGAGGTCGTGGGCGCAGCCGTGGTAATTTCCAGTGCAGAGATGATGGTGGGAGGAATGTGGCTCGTGTGGTGGCTTTTCAACCTGAGGGTGGTGGACAGGCCCGAGTGTATGCTCAGCGTGAGGGGAGAAATAATACGGATGTGATCGCAGGTACCTTTACTTTGCAATCAATATCATTACTTTACTTGATTGATTATGGATCTACACACTCATACATATTGCGTGAACATGCTCAATTGCTTGGTTTACCTGTTGAGTCTTTGGATGTTGGTATGCGTGTAACTAGTTCCTTTGGTGAGACCGTTGTGACACGGAAGTTGTATAGAAGATGTCCCTTGGAAGTGCAAAGCCATGTTTTTCTTGTTGATCTCATGGAATTGCCTTTTTATGGTTTTGATGTAATCCTTGGTATGGATTGGCTTGTTGAACATCGAGCTGTAGTTGATTTTGAGAGTAAGTGAGTTTCGTTGAAGCTTGCGGATGATTACGAGGTGGTGGTGGTTGGTGAGAATGTGAAATTTCTTGCCAATGTGGTGTCTTCGTTGGAGGAGATCCGAATGCTGAGGCAAGGTTGTGAAGCTTACCTGGCCTTTGTGATGAATCCTAACTCTAAGGAGTTGCGAGTTCAAGATATCAGGACTGTGCGAGAGTTTCCTGGTATGTTTCCGGAGGAGTTACCTGGATTGCCTCCTAGTCAAGAGGTGGAGTTTGGAATTGAGTTGTATGAAAACTCAACTCCAGTGTCCATTACTCCTTACCGAATGGCACCTAAAGAGTTGAAGGAGCTGAAGACGCAACTTCAGGAGTTGCTTGATCGTGGTTTCATTCGGCCGAGTGTGTCACCTTGGGGTGCACCAGTCTTGTTTATGAAGAAGAAGGACGACACTATGAGAATGTGCATCGATTATCGTCAGCTGAACAAGTTTACTATCAAGAATCAGTATCCTTTACCGAGGATTGATGATCTTTTTGATCAGTTTCGGGGAGCGGCTGTGTTCTCTAAGATTGACTTAAGGTCAGGTTATTACCAGCTCAAGGTGAAGGATGTGGATGTGCCAAAAACAACCTTTAGAACGAGGTATGGGCATTATCAGTTCCTTGTGATGCCGTTTGGCTTGACGAATGCTCCTGCAGCTTTTATGGACATGATGAATAGAGTGTTCCATGAATACTTGGACAAGTTTGTTGTGCTGTTCATTGATGATATCCTTGTGTACTCTCGTACTGAGGAGGAGCATGAGGGGCATTTGCGGATTGTGTTGCAGGCGCTGTTGGAGAATCAGTTGTATGCTAAGCTGAGCAAGTGTGAATTCTGGCTTAGGGAAGTGGCTTTCCTTGGTTATGTGGTTTCTACTGAGGGGATCCGTGTTGATCCTCAGAAGATTGAGGCAGTGATGAATTGGAAGCCTCTTAAGTCTGTTCATGAAGTCCGTAGTTTCCTTGGGTTGGCAGGATACTACATGAGGTTTGTGGATGGATTTTCAAAGATTTCTGCACCTTTAACAAAGTTGTTGCAGAAGGATGTCAAGTATGAGTGGACGGAGGCAAGACAACAAGCTTTTGAGAAGCTTAAGGCAGCTTTGACGCAAGCTCCTATCTTGGTTCAACCTGAATCAGGGAAAGAGTTTGTGGTGTACAGTGACGCATCCTATGTGGGTTTGGGATGTGTGTTGATGCAGGAGGGTAAGGTGGTGGCTTATGCATCGCGTCAGTTGAAGGTGCATGAGCGCAATTACCCTACGCATGATATTGAGTTAGCTGTGGTGGTCTTTGCTTTGAAAATTTGGAGACATTACCTATATGGTGAGAAGTGTACTGTGTACACGGATCACAAAAGTTTGAAGTATCTGATGTCTCAGAAAGAGTTGAATCTTAGGCAACGACGTTGGGTGGAGTTGCTTAAAGATTACGATCTGACGATTGAGTACCATCCGGGAAAAACTAATGTTGTAGCAGATGCCTTGAGTAGAAAAGTGGCAGTGGAGTTGAGGGCTATGTTTGCCAGCTTGAGTATTTCGCGAGATGGGGGTCTTATGGCTGAATTGCAAGTGAAACCATCTTTGGTTCAGTTGATAAAGGATAAGCAGTTGTTGGATGATTCTTTGGTGCCACATGTTCAGGATATTGCTGAGGATAGACCATCAGATTTCTGTTTTAATGATGATGGGGTTCTATGTTTTGGGAGTCGGATAGTAGTGCCGAATGATGCTGAGTTGAGGCGTACTATTCTGAAGGAAGCTCATAGTAGTCCTTTTGCTATGCACCCTGGTAATACAAAGATGTATCGTGATCTTAAGGATGAGTACTATTGGGTGGGTTTGAAGAAGGATGTTGCAGAGTATATGAGTAAGTGCATGTTTTGTCAGCGGGTTAAGGCTGAACATCAGTTTCCTTCTGGGTTTTTGCAACCGTTGAGGATTCCTGAGTGGAAGTGGGAAAGGATTACCATGGACTTTGTGTCTGGTTTGCCTTTGTCGCCATCGAAAAAGAATTTGGTGTGGGTGATTGTGGATCACCTTACGAAGTGTGCGCATTTCTTGTATGTGCATACTACGTATACGTTGGACAGGCTTGTAGAGTTGTACATTGCTGAGATTGTGCGACTGCATGGTGTGCCAAAGTCTATAGTGTCGGATAGAGATTCGATGTTTACATCACGTTTCTGGGAGTGTTTTCATCAAGCTTTGGGTACGCGGTTGAATTTCAGTACTTCTTATCATCCACAGTCGGATGGACAATCTGAGCGTGTTATCCAAGTGCTGGAAGATATGTTGAGGTGCTGTGTGATTGAGTTTAAAGATTCTTGGGAGAAACACTTGCCTTTGGTAGAGTTTGCTTATAACAATAGTTACCAGACAAGTATTCAAATGGCACCTTCTGAAGCCTTGTACGAGAGGAAGTGCAGAACTCCTCTTTGCTGGGCTGAAACGGGTCAGAAGTTGGTTTCGATGCCGGCTTTGTTGAAAGGAACCACCGAGAAGGTGAAGCTCATTTGTGAGCGATTGAAGGCAGCTTCTGATCGACAGAAGTCTTACGCGGATTTCAAGCGTAAGGAGATTGAGTTTACGGTAGGTGATCGTGTGTTCTTGAAGGTTTCGCCTTGGAAGAAGGTGATGAGGTTTGGACGGAAGGGTAAGTTGAGCCCTAGGTACATTGGACCATACGAGGTGATTGAACGTGTGGGTCCTGTTGCGTACAAGCTGAGGTTGCCGCAAGAGTTGGGAAAGATACATGATGTGTTTCATGTCTCTATGCTTCGGAGGTATAGATCTGATCCTTCGCATGTTATGCATGTGGAGGAAGTGGAGTTGAATCCAGACTTGACCTATGATGAGGAGCCGATTGAAATTCTTGATTCGGACAGTAAAGTTCTTCGAGGCAAGACCATTGAATTGGTTAAGGTGTTGTGGAGGCATCGTGGTGTTGAGGAAGCCACGTGGGAAAGAAAGAATGATATGATGAAGTAGTTTCCGTACCTTTTTCCTCCAAGTAAATTTCGAGGACGAAATTTCTTAAGGGGGAGAGTTGTAACACCCCAATTTTGGACTTAGAAGTTTAGGGTCTGAACCGGACCGGTCTGTTTTTCGGTTCGAATATAAAAGGTGGTTTTAGGGAAAGCCTAGTTCTGGATGCTTTAAAAATATGGAAAATATCTAAAAATCCTCTTTTAATATATATAAGAGAGTGGTGAAATCAATTTTGCAAAATAAGGTTTGGAAATACTACATTTTGGAGTGGTGACTAAAATGCAATTTTTGAAAAGTTTAGTGGTGACTGTTTTGTAAGGATTGAAACATTGAATCTTTAAGGAGCTAATTTACCCAAATATGATTTCTCCAGATTTTTCCTTAATTTGAGTGAATTAATTAATGTTTTAATTAATTAAAAGAGAAGAGAAACTACCTTTTGGAAAAATCATAACTACCTTTTCCTAAAATTTTCTCATTTCTTTTTCTCTCAAAATTCCATTATCCAAACACTTTTCTCCAGCAACTTTTTCATTGATTTCCACTTCAATTGATGAGATTTCTATCATCAATTAGTTCCTAATCAATCTTGCATCAAATCCTCTTGATTTCCGTATTGAATTTTCAAGGAAATTGGCTCAAATCAAGGAGAAATCACCATTTAGAGGTAAGATTGTTCTTCTCCTCTAAATACTAAGTTCTTTACTGAAATTCCCAAGTTGTCAATCCTTAATTTAAGTTTTATAAATGGTTTTGATGGTAGAAACTTGATTTTGGCTTAAAACTCAAGATTTGGAAGAAATCTTGAAGAATTTCGTTGTGATTGTTTGGGCTCTGTTTTGAGATGATTCTTAAATGTATTTTGGATGTCTAATGATGTGTAAAAGAGGTTTTATCAATGCAATCCCGAATAGGTTGTATTTCCTAAGTTTTTGCTTATGAAAATGGTGGTTTTTGAGGTGATCTTGGTGCTCTGTTATAGCTGGAGGTATAAGGACGAGTTTAGGTTTATTTTGGATGTTGATTGATGTTTAGAAATGGTTAGAAGTGATGGATCTTGGCTGGGTTAAGTTTTGGAAGAGTTTGGAGGCGATTTCGGTTGTGTTTGGTAGCCGAAATGTTGGTTTTAAGTTGAGCAGCGAGTTTGAGTGTGTTGGCTGAAGATTTCAATGCATGATGATGCATTAATCCTCTGCTTTGATGTGTTAAAAACAGGGGAGGCATCTTCGGACACTTGTGGAGTTGATCCGGAGGCTTGATCGGCGTTTCGGCAAGCGGGCGAAACGTATTTCGTGAATAGAGTTTGGTTTCCAGCTTTGGAACAATTATTTGAAGGTTTGGGAGCTTAGTTTAAGTCTAAGCAACTTAACTAAGCTCAAGTGTAAGTTTTCGGAGAAACTTTTTTGAATGAGCCATGAAGTGGTTGAATGCATTGGTTATGATTTGCATGTTTAAATTCTGTTTTGAAAGCATGTTTTAGCATGGTTAATGCTGGTTTTGAAAGCCATGTAATGAAGGATGCTCAAGGTAAGAGATCTTTGGTTTAACATATTGTTAATATGGTTTTGATGCATAGTGATGCATGATGTTTAATGGCTTTGATTAATGCTTTAAAACAGTGAATTGTTGATGGTAAATGATGTACATTGGCAAGTGATGAATTGGTTTTAAAGTACTTGAATCGGATATAGTTAGCCGGCTATAGGATTGGGTGCACCGTGAATAAAGTCGCCTTGGATGTTGAGGGGTTGTGATTGTACCGAAAACTCCATCCAAGTATCCTAACGAGAGAGGTAAGATCACAACGGTGGTTAAAAGTCCGTGTGTGGATCTTGTTAAGGTCGCAATGGTGGTTAAAAGTCCGTGTGTGGGCCTTGTGTTATGTGTCTCGTACTCTCGTTAGGAAGTTATACAGCTACCAATGAGTGATGTAGAGGGGTTGTGATTGTACCGTAAACACCATCACGGGTGTTGATGGGTTGTGATTGTACCGTAAACTCCACCTTATGTTGTTCGGTAGTGTGTATGAAGCGTGTGGGACAACGCTTGTAATCCGTGTATCCAATTGTGTTTTGTGTTGTAAAAGAGTATGAATTATCACTTGAAAGCCAATATGTTGAATTGATATAATGAAGCATGAGATGCTTGTAAAGTATGCAAGGTAGCATGAAAAGAGTTAAGCTTGTGTTTTTAAGCTTGTTGAAAGTGTTTTCTAAAAAGGCATTATTGTGTTGTTTTCTTTAGAGCATACCTCACTAAGCTATTGTGCTTACGCTCTCTCTTATGTACCAATAATGCAGACAATTGAAGTGTTTGAGGGCAACAAGGAAGCTAAGAGTCCAAGGGAAACTAAGCTCATGTATGGTGATCTTTTCATACACTATTAGTTTTGGTAATTTGGCAATGGGAACCTAAAATGTGTTTTTGGGAGATGTTTTGGACTCCCTAGTTTGTGGCATGATGCTTTTGATGTTTTGGATTTGTAATTGGCCTTTAAATGCTTGTTTTGGAGATTGATTGATTGCTTGGTTTGGATAATAGGGTGCATGCCTATAAACTTGTGAAATTCCATGTTTGATGCCATGAATGTGTTTAGAAGTTGCAAACATGTACCTTATATGTATGATGACTTGTTGGCATGGTTATGAAGTCATTAGGATGTGTTTGATTGGTTTAAAGTTTGAAAAACCAACAAAATCTGCAGCTTCTGGGCAAACCGTATCGGAACGGGCACTAGCGTTTCGAAACGAGGGCCTGTAATTGCCTTCGTGTTTCGTAACGGCCAGAGGCTGTTCCGAAACGTTTTGGCTACTGTCAAGCCCTGTTTCGAAAAAGGTCTCGAAACGAACCCGTGTTTCGGAACGGTCAACACCGTTTCAAAACAGGTGATCGTTGGGCACTGATTTGAATGGTGTAAAGGTTTGCAAGCTTTACGTTTTAGTCCCGAATGTTGTAATTGCAATTGATTGAGTTTGAGATTTCCGATTATGGTGAAATTTGACAGGGAAACATGAAATGTGACTAATTTAATATTGTTAACTTAAAAATCAGATAAGACCTTCAAATTTCCAGAATTTACATTTTGGTCCCTAATATTTGTATTTTGTGCAATTGAGTCCCTTATTTGAATCCGTTCGCTGTTTTTTATATGTAAACGATTCTCAAGTGTTCGCTTAGGGTTAATGTGCATCTAGACAAGATTAAAAAGAAAAAAAGGTCGTTAATCAAGGTTGACTTTTGGGTTGACTTTGGTTTTTCCCGTGTAATCCTCGTAGTTCGGGTCAGCCGTCTAAGCCGGGCTAAGGGGGTTACAACTCTTGCAGATTGTACCAATGACTCAATAATCAACTCCTATCCTTCTCTCAGTCTTGGTGTTCATGTGTTCATCGCGGACTGATCTGGATTGGTGAGATTTATGTACTCGTTGTTCTTTCAATCTGCGTTTGATTTTCTGTTTTTCAATTCAAGATAGTCATTTCGAATCATAAGAATCTTTGTCTCGTGTTGCTAATTGAAGTAGAACAGAGTAGTGATTTCCATGATATCTTTAAAATCAGAAAATTGTATCTCCGTGATTGTTTGCGTTGAGATTTGCGTAGCTCCGTGTTGCTTATATGTGTTTGGTAGTGTGGTTTTTCTCTTCTCTGGATTGGTATTGTTGTGATGATTCTTGGCATGGATTGATTGGTTGTTTATCGGTTGTTGTCTGTGTGGTTTGTTCTAATTTGTTTTGTGCACACTTAGTGTTCGACATTTTGCCTGTGAGTGCTTTAGTTGTCTGTTGCAAAAGCTTTCGTTTCCATGGCTGTTGAGTCTACATCTTCAGATCTAGATCCTAGGGATTCTGCATCCACTGAGGATGTGATGTCTTCTGTCTCTTCTCCTCAACAACTTCCTAATCTTGAGACAATCAAACTTTCTGAAAGTACGTATATCCTATGGAAGCATCAAGTGATGCTTATCACTGAAGGCTGTGGTTTGCTTGATTTTCTCTCTAAGCATACACCTCCACTGAAGGAAACTACAAATGATGCTGGTCAACGTGTTGTCAATCCTCTGTTTTCAGTGTATTTGAAGTAGGATAAGCTTCTTGCTTCCTGGCTCATGTCCACTGTTAGTCCAGATGTTCTTCCACATCTTACAGGATTGACTACTTCTCGAGCCATCTGAAGCTCTCTTTCACGGTTGTTTGTTGCTCGGTCTACAGCAAAACTATCTTCTTTAAGACATAGTTTGCATTCTCAGAAGAAGAGAGGTCTAACTGTTACTGAATATCTTGCGAAAATTAAGTTGATTTGTGATTCGTTGAATGCCTCTAGGAATGTTGTTTCAGAACAAGAACAAGTGAGTGTTGTTCTCTCTGGCCTCACAGCTGAGTTTGAATCGGTTCTTGCTATTGCTTTGAAGGAACCTCAGTCTCTTGAGAGTTTGACTTAGATGTTGATTGACTGTGAGATGCGGCAGAAGGATTTTTTGTCTGCTGATTTCTTTGTTCAAGCCAATATTGTTGTTCAACAAGAATCCAAGGGTGCGACCGTAGATACTGAGGAAGAATTCTCGGTTGCCAATGCTTCTTTACATAATTCTGGGTTTTCTAAAGATCAACACGGTGGAAACTCCTATCGAGGTCGAGGGCGTGGTCGAATGAACTCCAATCGGCCTCAATGTCAGATTTGATAGCGTTTTGGGCATCTTGCTCAAAAGTGCTGGTACAAGTTTGATCATGGATATCCAGGGAGCAGTTCAGGTAATAGTGGTCCTAAACCAAACTATAATGTGCAGCGTTCATCTTCTTTTGGGTCTAACTCTCCTGGAAATCAATATGTTCCTATGGTACACACTTCAGTGTTTTCTCCTGCTCCAGCACAAGTGTTTTCTCATTCTTTTTCCATTCCTTCATATGGTTTCATTGCTCCAGTGTCCTCCCCCAGTTTTGTCACTCCTCATTGTTCCTTTGGGTCTTATGGTCTTTCTCCTTTTGTTTAACAAATGCAGCATCACTCTCCATATGGTGGTTCCACTGGTTCGAGTGTTGTTTCGAATGCTTCTGGTGTGGTTCCCCCAGCTTCTTTTGGTTCTCCTATGGTTTTTGGTGCAGGACCTTCATTTTCGGGAAGTTACCTTGGGCAATCTGGGTCCCG
The DNA here is from genome assembly GCA_030270665.1 of Hibiscus trionum. NCBI lineage: Eukaryota > Viridiplantae > Streptophyta > Magnoliopsida > Malvales > Malvaceae > Hibiscus > Hibiscus trionum. The sequence goes on from BSYR01000013.1 coordinate 16,794,903, forward strand.
AGAGGTAGTGTGGTGTGTTGATTCTGGAGCTACTCTCCACATTACGAATGATAGAGCTAATTTGCAGACTGCACTCCATATTCAGGTATGAGTTCTGTGCTTATGAGGAATGGGTCTGTTGTTCCGATAACACATGTGGGTTCTGGGTTGGTTTCTTCTCCTAGTACTCCCTTATATTTGCATAATCTTCTCTGTGCTCCTGATGTTAAAAGGAATTTGTTATCTGTTTCTCAGTTTGCTCGAGATAACGGTGTGTATTTTGAGTTTCATTATCATAGTTGTTTTGTTAAGGATGCACAGACTTCGGTTGTTCTTCTGGAAGGGAGGCTCACTCCTGAAGGTCTGTATGAACTCAGCTCAGTGTCTCCTAATGCTGGTCGAGCAAGGACTGCTTCGTCCTCATGTGTTTCTCCTACAGTGTTGAATGTTTCTTTGAAAGACTTGTCTTTAGATGTGTGGCATAAACGCCTTGGACATCCGTCCTTGGCCACTCTTCGGAGTGCTTTACACTCTAGTAATATTGTTGTAAATAATAATGTTTTACCTGCTGTTTGTTCGTCGTGTTTTCAAGGAAAAGCGCACAAGTTGCCTTTCTCATTGTCTTCAACTATCTACACTTCTCCTTTTCATCTTGTTGTCTCGGATGTTTAGGGTCTTGCCCCGGTTGTTTCCGATGGTTTCTCATATTATGTTTCGTTCATTGATGTGTTTAGTAGATTCACATGGCTGTACTTGATTAAGAAAAAATATAATGTTTTTGATTGTTTTCTCAACTTTTATAAAATGGTTGAGGTTCAATTTGGTGTGAAAATTAAGGTTCTTCAAACCGATGTTGGGGGTGAATATCAACCTTTAGTTGCTTGGGTGAGTCGAAATGGTATTTTACATCGTGTGTCATGTCCTAGCACTTCGGAAGAAAATGGTAAAGCTTAGCGCAAACATCGTCACATTGTTGATATGGGGCTTACCTTACTTGCTCAAGCGGGGTTGTCAACTAAATTTTGGAGTTATGCCTTTGTCACCGCAGTTTTTCTAATAAATCGTTTACCCACAGTGGTACTGCAAGACTGTTCACCGTTTGAGGTTCTATATAAACAAAAACTGAATTATAATTTTTTGTGGATTTTTGGTTGTGCATGTTATCCTCTCTTTCGGCCGTTTAATTCTCACAAGTTTGATTTTTGGACTCATCAATGTGTTTTTCTAGGCTATTGTCTGTGTCACAAGGGGTATCGTTGTCTTGATCAATCAGGGAAAATTGTTGTCTCTCGACATGTCATATTCGATGAAACGGTATTTCCTCACTTAGGAACTTCTTCTCCCGGGTCAAATTCAAATTCTAACATCCCTAGTCTTGGGCAAAGTGATTTTCCCTTGGTGATTTTTCCGTCCGTTATGAGATGTGTTACTTCTGCTCAGTGTGGTGCTCAACCTGGACCTGGGGTTAGTGGTGTTAATATTTCAACCCAGACGGATGTTTCAGCCCATTGTTTGGAGAGGCTCGGTATGACTGCGTCACCGTCTGCTCGGTGTGATGCTCAACCTGGGTCTGGGACAGATGCTGTGATCGCAGCCCAACCTTCTGAGAGGCCTAACTTGGTAGGCTCACCTGTTGATGGACCTGTTACTTCTCCTGAGGAGCTAGTCCGGCCTGTATCGTTATTTGAGGAGCCCGTTCGGTCTACCTCCTCACCTGATGCGTCTGTATTATCGAGGAATGGTTCTCTTCCAACATCATATGCCTTGGGCTTCCTTGAGTCGCAGCCCACTTTGTCACCTGGTGAACCGGCCCAGACGGTGGGGGCTTAGTCTCCAGATCTACACCCAATCGAGCCTATTGTGGTTGAGCCCGGGATTAATGGTCCGTTGTGTAACCCCCTTAACCCGGCCTAGACGGTTGACCCGAATTAAGAAAGTCACACGGGGAAAACCAAAGTCAACCTGAAAGTCAACCTTGATTAACGACCTTTTTTTCCTTTTTAAACTTGTCTAGATGCACATTAACCCTAGTTATGATCATTCAAACAACATACTCAAAGATCATAAACATTAGAGATCAAACAGGGACCCAATTGAATAATTTACAACTTTAGGGACCAAAAATGTAAATTCTGTTAATTATAAGGACTTCGCCCAAATTAAAGTTACCAACTTTTAATTAATCAGGTTTCATGCTTCACTGCCAAATTTCAGCTCAAACGGACATCCCGAACTCACACAATTGCACATACAAGTTTCAGGACCAAAATGCAAACATTTTGAAACATATAACTGCCAATGTCAGCCCCCAACGGTCATGCGTTCCGAAACAGGGAGAGCCTGTTTCGAAACGCGGGGCCGTTCTGCAACGCGTACCGAAACGAGGGCTGGCAGTGGCCTTTCCGTTTCGGAACGGTGTCTCCCGTTTCGGACGCCTGGGTTGCTACAAGGCACCCGTTCCGAAACGGTGGCTACTGTTCCGATACGGCCTGCACAGATTGCAGAAAAATTGCTTGCTTAAACACACAATTGATCAACCAAACATGCTCCAAATGCTACCAAACTTTGCCAGCAAGAAATTCAACATATAAAAGACATATAAGCATCAACCAAACATCATCATGACATCACATATGAAAAGCCCCAATCTAAAGGCATGCTTCCTACTTAGCAAACTATTCAAGCATCAATACTTCAATTCAACCTCATAATGGCCAATTACATGTACCAACATTAACATCAACATTAAACAAACTTAAGGAGTTCAAAACATCTCCCAAAACATCCACATAGGTTCCCCATTGCCAAATGCCAAAAGCTAAAGGTGTTTAAGAAAACCTTCCCATACTTGAGCTTAGCTTTCACTTGATTGCTTGCCTTCCTTGCTGCCCTCAATGCACCTTAATGCTCTGCATTATTGGTTTAAGAAAAGAGAGAGAGCGTAAGCAAAAGCTTAGTGAGGAATGCTCATTAAAACCACACAATAATGCATTTATAAAGCTCATTTATAAATCATACTTCAAAATACATTTAGACATGCTCACAAGCAATCTTAAACAAGCATTTCATGCTTCATATCATAACATGTCATATTGGCCACAAGTGATAATTACCATCTTTTAACAAGATCAACATAAGACTCACACATGGACTTTTAAACACCATTGTGATCTTATCCCCGTGGACTTTTAAACACCATGGCCCATGGACTTTTAAACACCATGGCAAGGACCACACAAGGACTTTTAAACACCTTTGTGTCCTTAACAAGTTTCACCTCAAGGACTTTTAAACACCTTGACCCCAAGGACTTTTAAACACCTTGGCTCATGGACTTTTAAACACCATGACATGAATCACCCCAAGGACTTTTAAACACCTTGGCCCTAAGGACTTTTAAACACCTTGGAAAGGACCACACAAGGACTTTTAAACACCTTTGTGTCCGTAACAAGAATCATCCAAGGACTTTTAAACACCTTGATGTTCTTAAGTAAACAAGGCTCACTCAAGGACTTTTAACCACCTCGGTGACCTTAACCTTTTCAAAACATCACTTGCCAATATACATCATTTATCATCAATAATCCACTTTTTAAAGCATTTAACCAAGCCATAATCATCATGCATCTTTAAGCATTAAACCACATTTAAACAATGTTCAAAAGCAAGGAACTCCAACCTTGAGCTTCCTTAAACACATGGCTTATAATCTCAGCAAACAAACATGCTAGATACGCTTTAAAAACAGAATTTAAACATGCAACAAACACATTGCACCCAACCATCACATGGTTCCTCATCAAGAGAGTTTTTCCGAAAACTTACTCTTGAGCTTAGCAAAGTTGTTTAGACTTAAACTAAGCTCCCAAACCTCCAAAACATTGGTTTCAAAGCCGAAAACCAAAATACACTCACCGATTCCGTTTCGCTTCTTGCCGAAACACCAAATCAAGCTTCCGAATCACCACCACTTGGATCCAAAGATGACTCCCCTGTTTTAACACATCAAAACAGTAGATTAATGCATCATCATGCATTAATAGCTTCAATGAAAGCACCAAAACTCGCTGCTCTCATCCACACTCCATTTTCGGCCACCAAACACAACCGAAAATGCATCCAAACAACTCCTCAACAAAGCCCAGCCATAAACCATCAAAACTAAGCATCCATAAACATCATTTAACATCTAAAAAGGACCTAACAACATCCTTATACCTCCAGCAACAACAGATCCACAAGATCACCCAAAAACAACCAAGAATCACAAGCTAAACTTAGGAAATTCAACCTATACGGGATTGCATTAGTTAAAACTCAATTTCCAATCAATTTATCACTCATTTAACATCAAAAATACACCTCAAATCACTGTTTTAACAGATCCAACGAAAATTCACCAAAAATCATCAAATCTTGCATTTTAAGCCAAGATCCATTACACAACTTTAAAACCATTTATAAATCATCAAATAAGGATTGAGAACTTAGGAATTTCAGTAAAGAACTTGAAGTTCAGAGGAGAAGGACGTTCTTACCTCCAAACTTGAGTTTCTCCTCTTTTAGAACCAAAAAGCTTGAAGAATCAAATGGCAATTGGTGAGGTTTTGTTGTAGAGATGATTACCAATCAATAGGTAATTGAAAAGATGAATTTAGGTGACAAAATCAAAGAGAAAAGCTCTGGAGAAAGATGTTTGGCTTGAGAGAAAATGAGAGAAAATAGTTGAGAGAAAAGTTAGTTAAAACTAAAATATCTTCCCTCCATTTTGTTTATATTTAAAACCTTTTAATTAGTCATTTAATATATTTAGAAAATCTGGAGAAACTCCCATTGGGTAAATAGCTCCTTAAAGATTCAAAGTTTCAATCCTTTTTAAAACAGTCACGCAGTTTTCAAAAATTACATTTTGGTCACTAGCCAAAATGTCACCCTTCCAAACCTCATTTTGTAAAATTGATTTCACAGTTCACTTATATATATTAAAAGAGGATTTTAGAACATTTTTCCATATTTTTAATGCAACCCGAACTAGGCTTTCCTAATTTCACCTTTTTAGATTCGAACAGCACTTTGACCGAACCGGTCAACGCCCAAAACTTCCAAGCCCAAAACCGGGGCGTTACACGTTGTCTGGCTCGTGTTCTGGGTTCTCTTCTCCAGCTGGGTCTCCTGGGTTATTTGATGAGTTTCAGCCCATGGTTCCGGGTGACCCGACTCCGTTCTCCAGTAGTAGTCCTGATAATGACCCGCATTCAATTTCTGCCCTAGTTGACTCGTCTAATCTCTCTCAGCCGCCTCTTCCTTCTCATATCTCTGACCCATCTAATCTTTCTTGGCCTCCTCATCCTTCTCAAAATCTTCCAGTTGCTCTTGCAGATCTTGATTCTCAATTTGGTGCTCGAGTGGTGCCCGAGGTCGATGTGCCGTCTGGTGTTAGTACTTTTCCTGGTGTGGCTGCTTCTTCTGCTTCGTCGGTTACTGGAAATGCCCATCTGATGCTCACAAAGACTAAAAATGGTATTCGTAAGCCAAAAAATTTTCACACGGCTGTTTGCGGTTCTGTGGATGATCTGGTGGAGCCTCGGACGATCAGGGAAGCGTTGAAAAGTGACCACTGGCGCAAGGCAGCTCAAGAGAAATATGATGCCCTAATTCGGAACAATACGTGGTCTATTGTTGAGCTCCCTCCAGATCGTCGTGTAGTTCAGTGTAAGTGGATTTTCAAGATCAAGAGGCATCCTGATGGTTCAGTATCACGGTTTAAGGCCCGTCTAGTCGCTAAGGGGTTTTTGCAACAAGCCGGTTATGACTTTCATGAAATGTTCAGTCCGGTGGTTAAATCGGTCACGGTTCGCACAATTCTGTCACTTGCTGTTACTCAAAATTGGGTTCTTCGTCAACTTGATGTCAACAACGCGTTTTTAAGCGGCGATCTTGCTGAAGATGTGTACATGACTCAGCCGCCGGGATATGAGCAAGGTGACAAGTCGCGGTTTGTCTACGAGTTGAATAAAGCGATCTACGGCTTGAAGCAGGCTCCTCGTGCCTGGTTTGAGACTTTAAAGTCTCATCTGGTGTCCATTGGTTTTGTCATGTCCAGGTCTGACTCTTCGCTGTTTATTAAACACTCGGCGTGTAAGGTAATGTATCTCTTAGTATATGTTGACGATATTATCTTAACTGGTGATGATCCCTCTTCTATTCAAGTTGTTGTTGATGAGTTGAATATGGTAATCTCTTTAAAAGATTTAGGTGTGCTTTCCTATTTCTTGGGGATTGAGGTGTCTTATATTGCTAATGGGCTTATTCTGAGTCAGCAGAAATATATTCGTGACTTGCTGCACCGTTGTGGTTTGGAGACAGCCAATGGGTTGCCTACCTCTATGGTGTCTAATTGCCACCTTTCCTTGGCTGATGGGACTCCTATTGATAATGTTACAGAATACAGGAGCATTGTTGGTGCTCTCCAGTATGTTGTCATCACTCGTCTGGAGATTGCTTTTTCTGTTAATCGAGTCTGTCAGTTTATGCACTCCCCTCTAGATACTCATTTTCAGACAGTTAAAAGGATACTTCGTTATTTACTGGGTACTATTGATTATGGTCTTCGTTTTACTGCTTCTTCTTGGTTAACACTTACTTCTTTTGCTGATGCCAATTGGGGCTCTGATTTAGATGATCGACGCTCTACCTCTGGGTTTTGTGTATTTTTTGGTGGCAATCTTGTTTCATGGGGATCCAAGAAACAGGCGGTGGTGTCACGATCCACAGCTGAGGCTGAGTATCGCAGTGTGGCTTGTGCTACTACAGAGGTGTTGTGGCTTGAGTCTCTCCTTCGAGAACTGCATGTTTCTCTTAATGGGAATCCACTCTTTGGTGTGATAATTCCAGTGCTGTTGCTGTCTCAGCTAATCCTGTTTTTCATTCCAAATTTAAATATGTTGAACTTGATTTGTATTTTGTTCGTGAGCAGGTTGCTGCAGGGAAGTTGTCAGTCAATGAGATTCCATCGTCTGAGCAGTTGGCTGATATTCTAACCAAGCCCCTCTCCACAGCTTCCTTTTCTCTGTTTCGGGATCGATTATCTGTTGTTCAGATATCTACTGTTACTTGATTTCTATATGCTTTGTTATATGTTTGGCTTCTGTGTGTTCTTTTTGGTTGCAGGTTCCAGGTGTTCATTTTGTTTGATGAGGTCTCGATCAGCAGGGTGAATGTTATAGTTTAGAGTGTGAGTTGTACAAGTGGACTGTGATGAGCTGGCATGAGTGGTTAGGAAGTTAGGGAGTTGTTAGGTTGTTGTTAGTATGGATCTTACTCGGCACATGGTAACTTATACCTTATCACTTAACAAATTTCTTATTTAATCTTCCAAAACCTTTCCTGTATTTAACCATTGTTACAATTTTCAATGATCATTAGATTACTAAACCATTATCATGGCATATATACAATTTGCTTACTTCATATCGTTTCCTTAACTATTGTTTAATAGTAAGGATGATCTATCAGGTTCATATTCTTAAGCTTACCAACCAATCTATATTTGTATTCAGGCTTTTACCAAAGGATTACCATTCATACATCAGATTACCCATCGATTAATTGGATGTATACATGCATATAACTTGCTAATAAGAACATCTTAAGACCCACTCAAATTTCCTTCATCTATACACTCATTTTATTCCATTGCTTGTATTATACCAAGTTATATAATGCTAATCCTATAATTTTCCCCTTATTAGCTTACCAGAGTATTACATTCTATTTCAAGCATTCTACCAAGCAATCCAGCATACAAGAATTCATATTACGAAGTTTTAACATAGAATGTAAAAATGTATATCTGTATTATATTCATTCACAACTGAATAATACAACACTATTATGTACAACCCTTAATATATAGAAATATTTACAACTAACAACACTTTAACAAACCTAACCACCTAACTAACAATGCAACCGTTTCTAACTTCAACACTACCCCTCAAGTTGGGTCTTGCTGAAAAACATTCTTGATCCCAACTTGGATGTCAAGTAATAGTGTTGTTGACTCCCCAATGCCTTTGTCATGATATATTCCAACTGTTCATGTGTTGAAATATGTTCAGCTTGTAAAATCCCTTGTTGCAGCTTCTCCCTTACAAAATGACAGTCGATTTCTATATGCTTTGTCCTTTCATGGAACACTGGATTTACAGCTATCTGGAGTGCTGCTTTGTTGTCACAGTAGAGTTTCACAGGTTCTAGTTTCTTCAAGGTCAGTTCTTCTAGCAGACCTCTTAGCCAAACTACTTTCGAAGTGACCACTGCCATAGCTCTGTATTCTGCTTATGCAGAAGATCTTGCAATTACATTTTGTTTATTCAATTTCCATGAGATTAAGGATTCCCCGAGCTTAATGCAAAAACCTGTAACTGACTTCCTGGACATTGGGCAAGAATGTAACCCCCTTAACCCGGCCTAGACGGTTGACCCGAATTAAGAAAGTCACACGGGGAAAACCAAAGTCAACCCGAAAGTCAACCTTGATTAACGACCCTTTTTTTTTCAAACCAACTTGTCTAGATGCATATTAAGCCTTAGATATGTTCATACAACAGCATACTCAAAGATCATAAACATCAGAGATCTAACAGGGACCCAATTGAACAATTTACAACTTTAGGGACCAAATTGTAAATTCTGATAATTATAAGGACTTAACCCAAATTGAAGTTACCATCTTGAAATTAATCATGTTTCATGCTTCTCTGTAAAATTTCAGCTCAAAAGGACTTCCCAAACTCATACAATTGCACAAACAAGTTTCAGGACCAAAACGCAAACATTCCAAAACATATAACTGCCAATGTCAGCCCCCAACGGTCACCCGTTCCGAAACAGGCATAGCCCGTTTCGAAACTCGGGGCCGTTCCGCAACGCGTACCGAAACGGGGGTCTGGCAGTAGCCTTTCCGTTTCGGAACGGCCCCTCCCGTTTCGGACGCCTGGGCACAAATATGGCACCCGTTCCGAAACGGTAGGTGCTGTTCCGAAACACCCTGCACAAAATTGCCTCAAAAAGCATTGTTAAACATGCAATTAAACATCCAATCATGCACCAAACGCCACCAAACTTTACCAGCATGCAATTAAACATAGAAGGGACATATAAGCATCTTCAATTCAACAAAACAACATCATAAGCAAAAAGCCCCAAATCTATAGGCAGGCTTCCTACACAAGTAAGCCATTCAAGCATAAACTTCCAAAACAAGCATGTAAAGATCCAACACCAAAACCAACCTTCTCAACATCAAACAACATACTTAGGGAGTTCAAAACATCTCCCAAAACATACACATAGGTCCCCCATTGCCAAATTACCAAAAGCTAAAATGTACTTAGAAAACCTTCCATACTTAGACCTTTGTTTCCACTTGGATGCTTGCCCTCCTTGCTGCCCTCAAGTACTCTAATGTTCTGATTTATTGAATTAAGAAAACGAAAGAGAGCGTAAGCAAAAGCTTAGTGAGGAATGCTCGTAAAACCATTCAATAATGCATTTATAAAACACTTATAAATCATGCTTCAAATCATCATTTACACATGCTCAAAAGCATACTTTAACAAGCATCTCATGCTTCATTTCATTTCATGTCATATTGGCCACAAGTGATACAATTCATTTCTTTGAAAACAAGTTCATCAACTTTCACCCCAAGGACTTTTAAACACCTTGGCCATGGACTTTTAAACACCATGATATAAGTTACATCAAGGACTTTTAAACACCTTGACCCCAAGGACATTTAAACACCTTGGCCATGGACTTTTAAACACCATGATATAAGTTACCTCAAGGACTTTTAAACACCTTGACCCCAAGGACTTTTAAACACCTTGGCCTATGGACTTTTAAACACCATAGAAAGGACCACACAAGGACTTTTAAACACCTTTGTGTCCGTAACAAGAATCATCCAAGGACTTTTAACCACCTTGATGTTCTTAAGTAACAAGGCTCACTCAAGGACTTTTAACCACCTTAGTGACCTCAACCTTTTCAAAACATCACTTGCCAATATACATCATTTATCATCAATATTTCACTGTTTTAAAGCATTTAACCAAGCCATAAACATCATGCATTTTAAAGCATCAAACCACATTTAAACAATGTCCAAAAACAAGGAACTCTTACCTTGAGCTTCCTTCAACATATGGCTTACAAAAAACAGCATTAACCATGCTAAATCATGCTTTCAAAACAGAATTTAAATCATGCAATAAACCACATTGCACAACATCCAAATCATGGCCACCACTAGAGAGTATTTCCGAAAACTTACACTTGAGCTTAGCAAAGTTGTTTAGACTTAAACTAAGCTCCGAAGACATTGGTTTCAAAGCCGAAAACCCAATTTCACTCACCGATTCCACTTCGCCTCTTGCCGAAGCACCAAATCAAGCCTTCGGATCACCACCACTTGGATCCAAAGATGCCTCCCCTGATTAAACACATTAAAGCAGAGATTTAATGCATCATCATGCATCAAAAGCTTCAATGAAAGCACTCAAACTCGCTGCTCTCATTCACACTCCAATTTCGGCCACCAAACACAACCGAAATTGCATCAAAACCACTTCTCAACAAAGCCCAGCCATAAACCAGCAAAACCTAACATCCATTAACACCATCTAACATCTAAAAACAACCTATAAACATCCTTATACCTCCAGCAACATCAGATCCACAAGATCACCACAAAAACATCCAAGAATCACAAGCTAAACTTAGGAATCACAACCTATCCGGGATTGCATTAATCAAAACTCATTTCCCTATCAATTTAGAGTTCATTTAACATCAAAAACACACCTCAAATCACAGATTAATCATATCTAACGAAAATCATCAAAAATCACCAAATCTTGCATTATAAACCAAGATCCATTTCACCACTTAAAATCCTTTAATAAAACTTCAATTAAGAGTTGAGAACTTGGGAATTTCAGTAAAGAACTGATAGTTTAGAGGAGAAGGACGTTCTTACCTCCAAACTTGTGTTTCTCCACTTTTTGGAATCAAAAACCTTGTTGAATCAACTAGCAAATGATGAGGTTTTGAAGATATGTTGATTAGGAATCAAAAGAATGTTGAAAGGAGGATTTTAGGTGAGAAAATCAGAAACAACTCTCTGGAAAACAAGTGTTTGGATTGAGAGAAAATGAGAGAAAGAAAATAGAAAAGTTAGTTAAGAAAATAGCCAAATGGCCTTTCCCTCCACTTTTGATATGTTTTAAAATCAGTATAAATCTCAAAATATCTTAGAAAAATCTGGAGAAACTACTTTTGGAATAATAGCTCCTTAAAGATTCAAAGTTTCAACTCTTTATAAAACAATCACAAAACTTTCAAAAATTACATTTTGGTCACTAACCAAAATGTCACTCTTCCAAAACCCATTTTTCAAAATTGATTTCACAGTTCACTTAATTATATTAAAAGATGATTTTAGAACATTTTTCCATATTTTTAATGCAACCCGAACTAGGCTTTCCTAATTTCACCTCTTTAGATTCGAACAGCACTTTGACCAAACCGGTCAACGCCCAACACTTCTAAGCCCAAAACCGGGGCGTTACAACTCTCCCCCACTTAAGAAATTTCGTCCTCGAAATTTACCTGAAGGAAAGAGATAAGGAAACTGCTTCAGCATGTCTTCCTTTCGCTCCCACGTGGCTTCCTCAACACCACGATGCTTCCACAGCACCTTCACCAACTCAATGGTCTTGCCACGAAGGACCTTGCTATCCGAATCCAGAACCTTCACCGGTTCCTCATTATAGGTAAAATCCGGATTCAAAACCACTTCCTCCACAGGCATCACATGCGAAGGATCAGATCTATACCTCCGGAGCATAGAGACATGGAACACATCATGAATCTTCTCCAGCTCCTGAGGTAACCTCAACCGATACGCAATAGGACCCACACGCTCAACCACCTCATATGGTCCAATGTACCTAGGGCTCAACTTACCCTTTCGGCCAAACCGCATCACCTTCTTCCAAGGCGAAACCTTCAAGAACACACGGTCACCCACCACATACTCTATCTCCTTACGCTTCAAATCCGCGTAAGACTTCTGCCGATCAGAAGCAGCCTTCAACCGCTCACAAATGAGCTTTACCTTCACTGTGGTCCCTTTCAACAAAGTCGGCATCGAAACCAACTTTTGACCAGTTTCAGCCCAACAAAGAGGAGTCCTACACTTCCTCCCGTACAAAGCCTCATAAGGTGCCATCTGTATACTTGCCTGATAACTGTTGTTATAAGCAAACTCAACCAAAGGCAGATGCTTCTCCCAAGAACCTTGGAACTCAATCACGCAGCACCTCAACATATCCTCCAAAATCTGGATAACTCGCTCAGACTGACCATCCGACTGAGGATGATAGGACGTACTGAAATGCAACCTTGTACCCAGAGCTTGATGCAAACACTGCCAGAACCACGATGTGAACCTCGGATCCGTATCCGACACAATCGACTTAGGCACACCATGCAGCCGCACAATCTCAGCAATGTACAGCTCTGCCAACTTATCCAAAGAAAACGTGGTGTGCACAGGCAAGAAATGCGCACACTTCGTTAGGCGATCCACAATCACCCACACCGAATTCTTCTTTGATGGAGACAAAGGTAAACCAGATAAAAAATCCATGGTAACCCGTTCCCACTTCCACTCAGGGATTTTCAACGGTTGCAACAACCCTGAAGGAAACTGATGCTCAGCCTTAACTCGCTGACACACCAAACACTTGCTCACAAACTCCGCAACATCCTTCTTCAAACCCACCCAATAGTACTCATCACGAAGATCACGGACATCTTAGTACTACCAGGGTGCATAGCAAAAGGACTACTATGACCTTCAGTCAGAATAGCACGCCTCAACTCAGCATCATTGGGCACTACTATTCGACTCCCAAAACACAGCACACCATCATCATTGAAACAGAAATCCGAAGGTCTACCCTCCGCGATATCCTGAACATGCGACACCAAGGAATCATCCAGCAACTGCTTATCCTTGATCAACTGAACCATAGACGACTTCACTTGTAACTCAGCCACAAGACCACCATCTCGCGATATGCTCAAGCTAGCAAACATAGCCCTCAGCTCAACAGCTACTTTCCTACTCAAGGCATCCGCTACAACATTAGCTTTTCCAGGATGATACTCAATCGTCAGATCATAATCCTTGAGCAACTCCAACCAACGCCGCTGCCTAAGATTCAACTCCTTCTGAGACATCAGATACCTCAAACTCTTGTGATTTGTGTACACAGTACACTTCTCACCATACAGATAATGTCTCCAGATCTTCAGAGCAAAAACCACTGCAGCCAGCTCAATATCATGCGTAGGGTAATTGCGCTCATGCACTTTCAACTTCCGCGATGCATAAGCCACCACCTTACCCTCCTGCATCAGCACACACCCCAAACCAACATAGGACGCATCACTGTAAACCACAAACTCTTTCCCTGATTCAGGCTGAATCAAGATAGGAGCTTGCGTCAAAGCCGCCTTAAGCTTCTCAAAAGCCTGCTGTCTCGCTTCCGTCCACTCATACTTAACATCCTTTTGCAACAGCTTCGTCAAAGGAGCAGCAATCTTGGAAAAACCATCCACAAACCTTCGGTAGTATCCCGCCAAACCAAGGAAACTACGGATCTCATGAACCGACTTAGGAACTTTCCAATTCATCACCGCCTCAATCTTCTGAGGATCAACACGAATCCCCTCAGCTGAGACCACATGCCCAAGAAACACCACCTCCCTTAACCAGAACTCACACTTGCTCAGCTTAGCATAAAGCTGATTCTCCAACAAAGCTTGCAAAACAATCCTCAAATGCTCTTCATGCTCCTCCTCAGTACGCGAGTACACGAGGATATCATCAATGAACACCACAAAAAACTTGTTCAGGTATTCATGAAACACACGATTCATCATGTCCATGAAAGCAGCAGGAGCATTTGTCAACCCAAACGGCATCACAAGAAACTCATAATGCGCATACCTTGTCCGGAAAGCTGTCTTAGGCACATCCACATCCTTCACCTTCAACTGATAATACCCTGACCTCAAGTCAATCTTAGAGAACACAGCAGCTCCCCGAAATTGATCAAAAAGATCATCAATCCTCGGCAAAGGATACCGATTCTTGATAGTCAACTTGTTCAGCTGACGGTAATCAATGCACATTCTCATAGTGCCATCCTTCTTCTTCACAAACAAGACCGGTGCTCCCCAAGGTGACACACTCGGCCGAATGAACCCACGGTCAAGCAACTCTTGCAACTGCGTCTTCAGCTTCTTCAGCTCCTTAGGTGCCATTCTATAGGGAGTAATGGACACAGGAGTTGTATTCTCATACAGCTCAATTCCAAACTCCACCTTGCGGTTAGGAGGTAAACCAGGCAACTCCTCAGGAAAAACACCAGGAAACTCCTTCACAACTCTGATATCTTGCACCCTCAACTCTTTAGAGCTAGGATTCATCACAAAAGCTAGATAGGCTTCGCAACCTTGCCTCAGCATCCTGCTCGCCTCCAAGGTAGACACCACATTGGCAAGAAACTTCACATTCTCGCCAACCACAACAACTTCACAATCATCCGCAAGCTTAAGCGAAACCCGCTTGTTTTCACAATCCACAACAGCACGATGCTCAGCAAGCCAATCCATACCAAGGATCACATCGAAACCATAGAAGGGCAACTCCATAAGATCCACATGGAAAACATGCTCTTGAACAACCAAGGGACACCTTCTATAAAGCTTACGAGTCACAACAGTCTCACCAAAAGAACTAGTGACACGAACACCAACATCCAAAGACTCAACAGGCAACCCAAGCAATTCAGCATGCTCACGCAAAATGTATGAATGCGTAGATCCAGAATCAATCAAAGAAAGCAATGACAAGGATTGCAAAGTAAAGGTACCTACAATCACATCCGCATCATTCCTGCCCTCTCGCTGAGCATACACCCTCGCTTGGCCTCCACCCTCAGGATGAATAGCCACAACATGGGCCACTCCACGACCACCTTCCTCTCTCCTCTGGAAATTACCACGGCCGCGCCCATGACCTCTCTGCGGTGCAGCAACAACAGGAGCACGCACCTGATCACCAGCCAACCTAGGACAATCACGCCTCAAATGGTCTGCGGATCCACAATTCCAGCACCCATTACCAGCTGCCGCAACAGGAGCTTGCACCTCTCTCACAGCACGAGGACAGTCACGTTTCATGTGGCCACGTGAACCACAGATCCAACAAGCACTCGGATCAGCTGTAGCATTACCTCCTCTAGCAGGTGCACCACCACCTCTCTTAGCTGAAGACTGATAATTCTGATCACGTCCCATCTTGTTCCGTCCACCTCCAGAACTATACTCAGCAGCTCGCTTGCCAGCACCCTTAGCAGATAAACTCAAGTTCATCTCAACATCCTTGGCTCGGCCCACCAACACGTCAAAATCATCATACTCGGCGGCCAGCAAATACATTTTCACATCCGTCTCTAAACCATAACGGAACCTCTCGCACCTTGCCCGCTCATCAGGTACCAGCTCCGGTGCATACTGACTGAGTCGCACAAACTGCACTTCATACTCAGCCACACTCATGCTCCCTTGGGTAAGAGACATGAATTCACGCTTCTTCTCATCTAGATATCTTACACCCAGATATCTCCTCTTGAACACATTCTGAAAGAATGTCCAAGTCACATCAGCTTCTGCCATCCCAGCAATAGTGGTTGTCCACCACGTATACGCATCCTTCTGCAGCAAGGACACAACACAACCCAGCTTTTGCACATCAGTGCAACTCATCTGGCCCAAGATTCGCTTGGTACTCTCTAGCCAAGCTTCAGAACTCTCGGCAGACATACCCCTGAACTCAGTCCCACCAAGACTGCGCAAACGCTCCAAAGGTAATCTGACACCAGCATCTTCCTGATGCCCCGCTCCACAGCCCCAGCTACTGCTGCTTGAAAAGCACAAGCAATAGCTTGCACTAACATCGTCATATCAGGCATAGCTTGCCCCTGACCAGCCCCAGGTCCAGCAGCTCCAGCGCCAGCTGCAGCTCCAGCTTCCTCAGCCCCAGCACCACTACCACCAGGTGGAGGAGGAGGTAACACCGCACTACCCGTGTTTTCCTCATTCTCATTCTCATTAGGAGTCGTAGCTCGCACATTACCTCGTAACTCTCTACGTGGTGCCATACTTTTACCATGCAATCACAACACAAATAAAACAAAGTCAGGCCCAGCAAGGTAAGCAATCCAAGTATTCAAGCTCAATTTCATTTCAAATCAACATCTTTCCTTTAGCTTTGATTTGGCAATGGGTACCCACTACATGCTACATCACAGCACATACTTCAATTGCATCAAAATCACAAGCCATTAAACATGCTTTCACTCAACAAGCATACAAGGCATACATACTTCAATCATGCATACATACATTCCCAATTACTCGAGAACTCAGCTCTGATACCACCAAATATAACCCCCTTAACCCGGCCTAGACGGTTGACCCGAATTAAGAAAGTCACACGGGGAAAACCAAAGTCAACCTGAAAGTCAACCTTGATTAACGACCCTTTTTTTTTCAAACCAACTTGTCTAGATGCATATTAAGCCTTAGATATGTTCATACAACAGCATACTCAAAGATCATAAACATCAGAGATCTAACAGGGACCCAATTGAATAATTTACAACTTTAGGGACCAAATTGTAAATTCTGATAATTATAAGGACTTAACCCAAATTGAAGTTACCATCTTGAAATTAATCATGTTTCATGCTTCTCTGTAAAATTTCAGCTCAAAAAAACTTCCCAAACTCATACAATTGCACAAACAAGTTTCAGGACCAAAACGCAAACATTCCGAAACATATAACTGCCAATGTCAGCCCCCAACGGTCACCCGTTCCGAAACAGGCATAGCCCGTTTCGAAACACGGGGCCGTTCCGCAACGCGTACCGAAACGGGGGTCTGGTAGTAGCCTTTCCGTTTCGGAACGGCCCCTCCCGTTTCGGACGCCTGGGCACAAATAAGGCACCCGTTCCGAAACGGTAGGTGCTGTTCCGAAACACCCTGCACAAAATTGCCTCAAAAAGCATTGTTAAACATGCAATTAAACATCCAATCATGCACCAAACGCCACCAAACTTTACCAGCATGCAATTAAACATAGAAGGGACATATAAGCATCTTCAATTCAACAAAACAACATCATAAGCAAAAAGCCCCAAATCTATAGGCATGCTTCCTACACAAGTAAGCCATTCAAGCATAAACTTCCAAAACAAGCATGTAAAGATCCAACACCAAAACCAACCTTCTCAACATCAAACAACATACTTAGGGAGTTCAAAACATCTCCCAAAACATACACATAGGTCCCCCATTGCCAAATTACCAAAAGCTAAAATGTACTTAGAAAACCTTCCATACTTAGAGCTTTGTTTCCACTTGGATGCTTGCCCTCCTTGCTGCCCTCAAGTACTCTAATGTTCTGCATTATTGAATTAAGAAAACGAAAGAGAGCGTAAGCAAAAGCTTAGTGAGGAATGCTCGTAAAACCATTCAATAATGCATTTATAAAACACTTATAAATCATGCTTCAAATCATCATTTACACATGCTCAAAAGCATACTTTAACAAGCATCTCATGCTTCATTTCATTTCATGTCATATTGGCCACAAGTGATACAATTCATTTCTTTGAAAACAAGTTCATCAACTTTCACCCCAAGGACTTTTAAACACCTTGGACCCCAAGGACTTTTAAACACCTTGGCCATGGACTTTTAAACACCATGATATAAGTTACATCAAGGACTTTTAAACACCTTGACCCCAAGGACTTTTAAACACCTTGGCCATGGACTTTTAAACACCATGATATAAGTTACCTCAAGGACTTTTAAACACCTTAACCCCAAGGACTTTTAAACACCTTGGCCTATGGACTTTTAAACACCATAGAAAGGACCACACAAGGACTTTTAAACACCTTTGTGTCCGTAACAAGAATCATCCAAGGACTTTTAACCACCTTGATGTTCTTAAGTAACAAGGCTCACTCAAAGACTTTTAACCACCTTAGTGACCTCAACCTTTTCAAAACATCACTTGCCAATATACATCATTTATCATCAATATTTCACTGTTTTAAAGCATTTAACCAAGCCATAAACATCATGCATTTTAAAGCATCAAACCACATTTAAACAATGTCCAAAAACAAGGAACTCTTACCTTGAGCTTCCTTCAACATATGGCTTACAAAAAACAGCATTAACCATGCTAAATCATGCTTTCAAAACAGAATTTAAATCATGCAATAAACCACATTGCACAACATCCAAATCATGGCCACCACTAGAGAGTATTTCCGAAAACTTACACTTGAGCTTAGCAAAGTTGTTTAGACTTAAACTAAGCTCCCAAGACATTGGTTTCAAAGCCGAAAACCCAATTTCACTCACCGATTCCACTTCGCCTCTTGCCGAAGCACCAAATCAAGCCTCCGGATCACCACCACTTGGATCCAAAGATGCATCCCCTGATTAAACACATTAAAGCAGAGATTTAATGCATCATCATGCATCAAAAGCTTCAATGAAAGCACTCAAACTCGCTGCTCTCATTCACACTCCAATTTCGGCCACCAAACACAACCGAAATTGCATCAAAACCACTTCTCAACAAAGCCCAACCATAAACCAGCAAAACCTAACATCCATTAACACCATCTAACATCTAAAAACAACCTATAAACATCCTTATACCTCCAGCAACATCAGATCCACAAGATCACCACAAAAACATCCAAGAATCACAAGCTAAACTTAGGAAACACAACCTATCCGGGATTGCATTAATCAAAACTCATTTCCCTATCAATTTAGAGTTCATTTAACATCAAAAACACACCTCAAATCACAGATTAATCATATCTAACGAAAATCATCAAAAATCACCAAATCTTGCATTATAAACCAAGATCCATTTCACCACTTAAAATCCTTTAATAAAACTTCAATTAAGAGTTGAGAACTTGGGAATTTCAGTAAAGAACTGATAGTTTAGAGGAGAAGGACGTTCTTACCTCCAAACTTGTGTTTCTCCACTTTTTGGAATCAAAAACCTTGTTGAATCAACTAGCAAATGATGAGGTTTTGAAGATATGTTGATTAGGAATCAAAAGAATGTTGAAAGGAAGATTTTAGGTGAGAAAATCAGAAACAACTCTCTGGAAAACAAGTGTTTGGATTGAGAGAAAATGAGAGAAAGAAAATAGAAAAGTTAGTTAAGAAAATAGCCAAATGGCCTTTCCCTCCACTTTTGATATGTTTTAAAATCAGTATAAATCTCAAAATATCTTAGAAAAATCTGGAGAAACTACTTTTGGAATAATAGCTCCTTAAAGATTCAAAGTTTCAACTCTTTATAAAACAATCACAAAACTTTCAAAAATTACATTTTGGTCACTAACCAAAATGTCACTCTTCCAAAACCCATTTTTCAAAATTGATTTCACAGTTCACTTAATTATATTAAAAGATGATTTTAGAACATTTTTCCATATTTTTAATGCAACCCGAACTAGGCTTTCCTAATTTCACCTCTTTAGATTCGAACAGCACTTTGACCAAACCGGTCAACGCCCAAAACTTCTAAGCCCAAAACCGGGGCGTTACAAAGAAGCCCAATCTGAATCACAGTATGTTGTCATCTTGCAATCAGCAAAGGCTTTCAACAAAATTCCCATGCCAGGTTCTTTCTTAATGTACCTGACCACCCTTAAAGCAGCTTCCATGTGAGATTTCTTTGGCTGATGCATAAATTGGCTCAATCTGTTAACAACAAAGGTGATGTTAGGCCTTGTGTAAGTCAGATATATCAATCTTCCTATGAGCCTTTGATAGGCTGACTTATCCTCCATTAACCCATCTTCAATATCAGGCTGCAAATCCTGATCAAAAACTACTGAAGTTAACTTCAAACTTTGCTCTAATGGAGTCAATGCACACTAAGCATTTTCTAACCCAACATCTTTGATTAATTCAAGGACATACTTTCTTTGATTCATTAGTATCCCCTCTTCTGACCGAAATACTTCAATGCCTAGAAAATACCTCAGGTGTCCCAAATCCTTCATCTTAAAATGATCATTTAGAATTTGTTTCAATTCTTGTACCAGAACTTCATCATTTTCAGTAATCAACATATCATCAACATAAACTAGAATCACCACAATTTTATTCTTCTGTTTTTTGATGAACAGAGAATAGTCATGCTTACTCTGAATATAAAAAGTAGAAGTAAGAGCTTCAGTAAGCTTCAAATTCCATTTCTTTGAAGTCTGTTTGAGTCCATATAAGGATTTTTGCAGTCTACACACCAAATTCCCCACTGACTGTAAAAACCATCAAGAAGGTCCATGTAAACTTCCTCATACAGATCACCTTGGAGAAAAGCATTGAAGACATCCATCTGGTAGATATGCCATTGAAAAATAGAAGCAAGAGACAAAATGGTGTGAATAGTGACCATTTTTACCACAGGGGAAAAAGTATCCACAAAGTCAATGCATTCCTTCTGATTGTAGCCTTTAGCAACAAGTCGAGCTTTGTACCGTTCAACCTCACCTGTTGCCTTGTACTTAATCTGATAAACCCACTTGCATCCAATTGCAACTTTTCCAGGAGTCAATGGAACAAGAGACCAAGTATTGTTTGATTGTAAAGCATGAATTTCATCAGCCATTGCCTTGACCCAAAGAGGATTTTGACTGGCCTCAGAAAAAGACTGAGGCTCAGAGGATGCAGAAATGGAAGTAAAAAAAACTTGAGAATGAGATGGTAAATGAGAAAAAGACAAAGAAGAAGGATATTTAACAAATGAGGAAGAAGAGTCGGAGTGACACAGATTAGTGTAATTTTGTAACCATGAGGGAGGTTTAGAGACACGAACAGACCTTCTAGGAACAACATAAGGTGCACTTATTGAGTCAAATGGTGACGCAACAGAAGATTCAACTGGAATAGAGTCAACAGGGTCAGTTGGAAGCGCATAATCAGGTTCAGTATCATTCAAAAAACAATGATCAGAATTGGGAGCTGATGTAGGATCAGATATGGGAGCTGATGTAGGATCAGGTTCAGGGGTAGTATCAGAAGTAGGAGCATTAGGAATAGCAGGGGTAGTATTAGAATGAGAAACATTAGAAATAACAAGAGTAGTATTAGAAGGAACACCAGTTGTAGGATCAGGGGTAGATACAGGGAGACGCAAAACCAAAAAATCAGAATCTGGAATAGAGATAGATGAAGGAAAAAAAGAAGAAACAGTAGGAAAAAAAGGAGAAGATGAATGAAAAGGAAACTGACTTTCAAAAATTCTCACATCACGACTAACAAACAAAACTTTAGAGACAAGGTTGAATAGAATATAACCCTTATGAGTAGGGGCATAGCCCAAAAAATACAAGGAGAAGCACAGGAAGCAAATTTATCAGAAGGTGATAAATTTGTAGCAAAACATAAACAACAAAAAATACGAAAATGATCATAAGATGGAGATTTATTGTAGAGAAGCTCAAAAAGTGTTTTCCAATGTAACACAGAAGAGGGAAGTCTGCTGATAATGTAACAAGCAGTTAAAGTGCATTCACCCCAGAATTTTAAAGGAATTTGAGACTGAAAACGAAGGGCTCTAGCAACCTAGAGAAGGTGTTTATGTTTTCGTTCAGCAACTCCATTTTGCTGAGGAGTGTGAACACAAGAGCTTTGGTTGATAATTCCTAGGGACATAAATAAGGAGGAACATTCTGAGTTAAAAAACACACGGCCATTATCACTTCTAATTACTTTGACAATGGTAGAAAATTGAGTTTGAACCATTGAAAGAAAAGTTTTTAGGGAAACAACAACATCACTCTTTAATCTCAGTAAGTACACCCAAGTCATCCTAGAATAGTCATAAACTATAGTTAAAAAATCCATGTCCAGCATGAGTAGATATCATATAAGGGCCGTATATATCTATGTGTATGAGACTAAAAAGAGTAGCAGAAGAGGAGGCACTAACAGGGAAGGGCAGTCTAGATTGCCTAGCCAAAGGACATATAGTGCAAGCATGTAAATCAGTGAGATCCAAAGAGAAATTAGAAAAAAATAGACAAACGAGACAATTGAGGAATGGGAACATGCCCTAAACGAGCACGCCAAGTTGCAATTTCATTAGAATTCAAGGATTTACATGTATGAGCTTGAGTAATTGAATGCAAAACATTAGAATAAAAAAACATTAGAATGAGAAACAGACTTACAATCAGAATCAAGCAGGAAAAAAGATGATTGAAGGAAATAAAATCCCCTAAATTTCCTACCAATCTCCCTCATCATGCCACTTGAGAGGTCCTGCAAAATCCAGAAGTGAGAAAAGAAATGAACAGTATAATTCAAGTCTTTGGTGAGTTTAGAAATAGAGATCAAGTTATGAGTGAAATTGGGAACAAACAAAACATCAGATAACACAAGACCATTTGGAAAATTGACAGAACCAATGTGAGACACATAAGAGGATTTGCCATTTGGAAGTTGAACAAAATGATAGTTAGGTATGAAAGGGCGAGAATCAACTAAGCTAGACAACGTAGACACTACATGATCAGTCGCACTAGTGTCTAGGATCCATTGCAAAGAGGAATTAAAAAGTGAGAAAAAAAGGAGAAGTACCTGCCAAATTCACTGAGGAATTGGAAATGGAGCTCCGATTCAAAAGCTCAAGAAGCTGGGAATGTTGATCAGAAGTAAACGCTGGTGGAGAAGAACCATCAACAACAGACAAATCACCAGAAGCCACAGTCATTGCAGGCTGAGAACCACGCTTTTTGCTAAACTTGAAATCAAAGGGGAATCCTATAAGACAATAACATGACTCCTTCTTCTGCCCTTTAATTTTGCAGTAATCACATATCCCCGAGAACTTCTTCCTTGTGTTGGAGACATTAGAATAAAGTGCAGTAGTGTCGAAAGAAGGAACTACACCAGACATATGAAGACGATGCGACTCCTCACGAACGATCATGGAATAGGCGTTGTTGACAGAGGTCAAGGGTTGCATCAACAGAATCTGACTTCGCAAAGCACCATAAGACTCGTTGAGGCCCATCAAGAATTGAAACAATCGTTGATTAGCAATATGTGCCGAATTGCGTTGAGCCAAATCACAATTGCAGGTAGAATAGGGCACCAGAACAGAATATTCATCCCACAATAATTTCAATTTTGTGAAATAAACTGAAACGGAAGATTCACCTTATGTGAGTGTCGCAATTTCGCGGTGAAGGAAAAACACGTGTGAGCCATCAACCTTGTTGAATCTCTCCTTGAGATCATCCCACACCAAGGCAGCACTAGAGGAAAAGACAATGCCCACCGAGAGTTCCTTGCTAACAGAGTTGATGAGCCACGAGAGCACTATCGCGTTGCAACGATCCCATTGCGCCTGGAGAGAATGCTGAGAATAGTTCGTTCGCTTGCAATCGCCGTCAATGAAACCGAGCTTGTTCTTCGCGAGAAGAGCTATGCGCAAGGAACAGCTCCAAATAGTGTAGTTCTCGATTCCGGTCAATTGGTGAGAAATGAGAACCGTTCCTGGCGTATCAGAGGGGTGAATGAACATCGGATGGCTGAAATCGATGACGGAATCGAAATTGGTCGAGGAAGTTGGTGGTGAAGGCATCGTGAAATTAGGGATTGAAGAATCGGAGAATTTGGGGAAAAACTAAGGAAACGAAGTAAACTAGCAGAAATGAAAAAAAACGGATAGCCCAAAGAAGGCCCAAATCAGCTGTGAAAAAAAACCTGAGACTCGTGATACCATGTAAAAATATATATCTGTATTATATTCATTCACAACTGAATAATACAACACTATTATGTACAACCCTTAATATATAGAAATATTTACAACTGACTAACAACACTTTAACAAACCTAACAACCTAACTAACAATGCAACTGTTTCTAACTTCAGCATAGAATCCCTAGACTCTTTATATAATCATTGATCTTGTGTGAAATCTTTAATTCTAGCACCGTCTTAACTTTAGCAAGAATCCACAGGTTTCAAAACCGGTGTTATTGCTCTAAGCATATCTACTCAATCACACAAAGGAGATTTAAACACTAAAACTTAATACCTAGCTTCCAATATACTAAACCATACAGTTAGCATGCTCTTGCTAGTCACGCATAAAACATTATATAAGCATTTGGTCCACTTGCATTCATAGTTATACTTTCTAGCAAATAAAATTATCCTTTCATACAGTTCTTATTTAAACATAACAGTCTAGGGCAAACAACCATGGGTTGTTCATTATGTAACACCTTTAGTAATTTCTTCATGCGCAAACTCGAAGGAAGAATTCGTGTATTTCTTATCTAAATCAAGCAATCATGAAGGCATTCGACCTAGCACATTCGTGTGCTCAAATCTATAATACCTTTCATAACAATTCTATGTCAATAGATTTGTAAACAATGGTATCAAGTGATTTTTAAACAATGAGGTCTATTCAGATTATCCAAATATCATCACGATTAATGGCATATAAAGAATACTTTCTAGGGACATATAGTACATTCCATACCAAGGGATTTCAATCCATTAATCATCAAGGGATCATAGTCCAAAAATCTCAATTCACATTCTCAAGATTTATTATTATGAAATTTTAATTTAATCCTAGCCTTGATCGACAAGTTAATAGACACTCGAATGCAAAAAAGTGGTTACAACAAGAGCACACAAAGTACCATAACAAGGGTACAACTAGTACTAATAGATCAATCGATCTTAATTAACAAGGGACCAGAGTCCAAACTAGCGGGCTCAACGGACTCTATGGTATACCAATTGTGTCTATACTAACTCGAATTAAGGCTTGTAGTTTAAATCTCATCACATCATATGCATTACAAACATAACTCAATATTTCAATCATATATATATATATATATATATCAAAAAAATTCTTTATCCCTTATCAATTTAGGGATCTAGTCACCACCTGTGACTTCACAGTATAACACATCAAATCTAGTGTCATCATAGCCCAAATTAATATCCCACGTGTTACTTACCTGGTCTTTTATTAGAAACACAGTCATATACTTTTAATGGATATCACCAATAAAACAGGTTGTTTCTTTTATTAAAATAAGGATATAGATTCATATACATATATATGTACATACATTGCCTAATACATCTTGCTATTATTTAACTGGTCCATAGCAAGAGTTACCCTCAATTATGTCTCTAAGTTCCCTTTTATGATCTTAATCGATTACAACTTATTAATGGCTTATTAGTCGAGCAAGTAAGTAAATACAATGGGATTCTCAATAATTATATCTTTAATTCGAATTTAACCATATCTCATATTACAAAATGAGTGATCATAGTTCCACTTACCTATTAGCACACAAAGAAAGCTTATCAAAGTACAAATTAAGCATATTCAACCAAAATGACATATGAAAGTTTGAACATTGACAGTGCTTAGCAAGGGTTTTTACCAATTCAAACCAATCTATCAAACTCTCAATTCACTTAGCTCAATCACACTTAACCACAATAATTCTTACAACATATACATGCCTTGCAATTCAAGCTTGATTAACTGAATTTCAGTGAATCTATGCGGGCAGTCCCATAATAAAAACATTGAAAACATTCTCGGGATAGTGTAATTCTATCCCGAGACTTTAAATTACACTTACCTATTATCCCGATATTACGAGATACCTCAATCCTTAACCAACATGTTACATATCTAAATCCCTCCTAGTTCATTCTTGGTCTATTGTTGAGTGTGTAAAAGTTCTATATTTTACCCCCTATTTAACCCATATTTCTGCTGCATTCAAGCATAATTCATTGCATTTAGGTTAGATTTCATTTATACATCACAATTATAACAAATGGCATAGTTTCTACTGAAATTGGTTGCTTTTGCAGGTAGCTGCTGTAGCAGATGGAGGGCAGTGGAGAAGCATACGCTGGGCAGTGAAGAAGCAGAGCTGGAACTGGAATTGCAGACAAGGAGGACGATGCTGCCATGGTTACTGCCGTGGCAACCAAGGACGACAACAATGGTGAAGAGGAAAAGTAAAGTGGGCCTCGACAGAAAGAGAAAATTAAGTCGGTCTGTCGTGGAGCACCCTCATATTTTTCCAAGCCCTAGATCAGAATGAAGGCCAAGCCCAAAGTTCAAGGAAGAAATTCCATGCAAGAAGGAAGGACGAATTAAAGACATATGCTCTGAAGATTTAGTCTTTAATAGAGTTGTACTTTAGTTTAAACTTGTATTCTTGCCATAATAGAAAACTTGAACCCAATGCCTATATAAAGGCATGTAATTCGACCTAGGGAAGGATATCTTACTCTCTAGCCTTCTCTTCTAAACCCTAGACGTTTTCCCCTCCTCATCATGTCCTAAACTTCCCCTAGGGCTAATGGTTGATTCTGTAAAGTAGTTGCAAGGATTGTATTTGTTTTAGGAATTTTTCTGTTCAATAAAATAGACATCAAGTTTGCTTATTCTGGTTTTCAACATCTTGCAAGAGTATCGGGAGAGCATTGTGAGATTACACATTTACTTAATATCGGGAGAGTTAAGTATACGAAAGGAATAAGTACGGGTTCTCCAGTTTATGGTTGAACTATCTCGGACCTAGGGATAGGACGAGGTTAAGTGGCTAAGGAAGAATTCAACAACATCGGTGTTCATCCTTCGATTCACGCCGGGAGGTATCATCAAGACGTGTTCATCGGCAGACTTGGACCTAGGGATAGGCCAAGGCACAGTAGGGATTCTTGCCAAGCTTGATGTATAGAGTTGTGTGATCGCTGCCGCGACGAACAACAGACCACTGCCGCGACAGGCGCAACGAGAGAACATAGATTCCTAGACTTTGCATCGCCTACACTAATGAGCAATTCAATACTGTCACATTCTCTCTATCCTGAATTCTCTACTCTTTTATTTTCAGTATTCTTTATTATCTCGTGACAACAATCAAACTATTTCTTTTCTCTCTTGTGCAGCAATCTAAGGAGAAGCTATTAGCCTAGTCCCTGTGGAGACGATATCCGATACTTTCGTATCACTTTACTACTTGTGTCGTGTACACTTGCACTACATTGCGATAGACACTTTTACACGCAACAAGTTTTTGGCGCCGTTGCCGAGGACTGGCAACATATCTTTACCCTACCTTTTACTGCATTTCTTTTATTTTTCTGTTTTGTTTTACTTGGATTGTTCAACTTGTGCTTTTCACAAGGTTTTCTGTTTATGCGCAGATCGAAATGAGGAGAGGAACCTGAGTATCCACTAGACCCTGAAATCGAACGCTCGTACAATCTTAGGAACCGACTTCGCTTCGTGTTAGCCAGAAACAAATACCTTGAAGAACAGTTAGAAGCCATGAACAACCAAAGGAATCCCCAGGATGATGAAAATCCTGCCGGAGATAGGAGGAACGAACAACCTGCCGATCCTCATGTTGCTGCCGCAGGCCGGTCATGCCGAGACTACATGCTCAATGATCATGTGGAACTAGAAATAACCCTGCCAGACGTAGAAGTTGACAATTTTGAGTTGAAACCTGTTATGTTCAGCATGATTAACAATGCTGGGCAATTTAGTAGTGCTGCTACAGAGGATACTAGGGAGCATCTAAAAACGTTCCAGGAAATCTGTGGTTCGTTTAGAGTACCAGGAGTAAATCCGGAGATACTGAGGCTTCGGTTATTTCCTCATTCGTTGAGGGACAGGGCAAAAACTTGGTGGAATAAACTAACGCCGTGTTCAATACGAACTTGGGCAGATTTAACTCGTGAATTCTTGTCTCGTTTTAATCCTTCACATTTATCTGAGCGATTACGTAACGAAATTGCTACTTTTCAACAGGAAGATGACGAGCCAATGCACGAGGCATGGGACAGATTTACCACTCTTCTGAGAAACTGCCTTATGCATGGATTCCCCGTTTGGAACCAGGTAACTAAAATTTATAATGCTGTCAACTTACAGACTCTTATGAGAATTGATTCAGCAGCGAATGGATTGCTGTTGGACAAAGATCCAGAAGACGCAATGGCAGTATTGAAAAATCTGGCGAAAAATGAGGAACAGTTTCCTACAGCAAGAAGAGGGGGTAAACGAGTACTAGCTGTGAAAGATTATGAGGCCTATAGTTCTCTAAAATCATAGGTGGCATATCTCACTAAGGAAATGAAAAAGCTTCTAAAAGAAGATTCACAACCTGTCTACTCAGCTGAAGAGGTATGCGAAACTTGCGATGGGAATCACAGTTCGGAAGATTGTCCGCTACAGTTAGAGGAAGGGATGTATGTTGGGAACTATAATAAACAGAACTACAATTCCAACAACTACAATCCCTATTGGAGAAAGGATCCCAAGTTCTCTTGGAGCAACCCTAACAATGCCCTGAATCCTCAAGCACAGAATCAGGGGGGACCTAGATTACTGACTCGCCAGCAACTGCAGTAGCAGCAGCAGCAACAGCCACCAGCTGCCATGACTAGTATACTGGAGCAGACTTTGGCTATGTTTATGTCTCAAACAGGAACTTACATTGAGAACATGAATCACTTTGTCAAGAAGACTGAGTCATTCATGGATAAAACAGAGATGCAGATGACTAATCATGAAGCTACTCTGAAATCACTGGAGACACAGATGGGTCAGGTTTCCCAGCATATTAAACCGAGGCAGAATGGAGGATTTCCTAGCGATACTGAAAACGCTAGACAACCCACACATGAGAAGTGTAAAGCCATCACGACAAGGAGTGGGAAGAAATTACCAGGGCAAGAGAAGGAATTTGAATCAGTTAAGGAACCAGCCTTGGAGTCAACTGCCGAGAACGCTGCCCCGGCAGACGACAAACAGCCTGCTGCCGATGAACCTATCACGACAGCAGAAGGGACAGAGGAGAAAGATGAAGAACCTAAGCCTCCTCAGATCTGAATGCAGTGGGAAGGACGTATTTCTGATTATCGTCCCCCCTGCTTTTCCACAGCGGCTACAGAAGTTGAAACAGGAATCCCAGCTTAAAAAGATCCATGATATTTTTAAGCAGGTGCACATCAATATTCCACTGTTAGATGTCGTTAGAGAAATGCCTGGTTATGCAAAATTCCTCAAGGAGGCCATGTCGAAGAAATCCAAGCTTGTGGAATTTGAAACGGTTAAAATGACAGAGGGATACACGAGTATTCTACGCAAGCATCCACCCTAGAAGAAGAAGGATCCTGGGAGCTTCATCATACTGTGCATAATCAGAGATAAATTTGTGGGTAAGGCACTTTGTGATCTTGGTGCTAGTATAAATTTAATGCCCAAATCTGTTTTTTAGAAATTAGGTATTGGAAAAGCTCGGCCCACAACAGTCGTACTGCAGCTGGCAGACTGCTCTTACGTTCATCCGGAAGGAAAAATTGAAGACATTCTGGTAAGAGTGGATAAATTTATTTTTCCTGCTGACTTTCTTGTCTTAGTTTGTGAAGCATATGAGAATGCACCAATCATCCTGGGGCGACCCTTCTTAGCCACAAGAAGATCACTGATTTATGTAGAAAAGGGAGAACTCACTATGAGAGTAAATGATCAAGAAATCAAGCTGAATGTTCTCCAAGCAATAAAACATGATGATGCAAAAGAAGAATGCAAGGCTATCACTGAAGTTATCCTTGACCAACCCTACATCAGGTCGGGCTGTCATGACATCAAAATTGGCCACTGCCCCAGCAGCCATTTAGAAGACTGTCACGGTAGCGACGACGACAGCAGCTCCTTAGAATCTGATACATCTGATACTGAAAATCAAGAGGAGGTAAACTGGATAGGCAATCGTCCAGGTAAGTTATTCGAGCCTTTAAATTATACCTCGAATGAACATATAGTCCAAAAGCCATCAACTGTAGAGCCACTTGTTCTAGATCTTAAGCCCCTGCCAGGGCAGCTTAAATATGTTTTCCTTGGTTTAAATGATACATTGCCCGTAATCATCTCTTCCAAGTTGATGCAGGAACAGGAACAACAGCTGATAGGGATGCTGCAGCAACACAAAAAGGCTATTGGATGGACGATAGTTGATATCCAAGGCATCAGTCCGGCACTATGCATGCATAAAATCCTCTTAAAGGATGATCATAAGCCGACCATCGATGCTCAGAGATGTCTAAACGATGCTATGCGAGAGGTGGTTCGTAAGGAGATCATCAAATGGCTAGATGCTGGAATAATTTATGCCATCTCGGATAGCAAGTGGGTGAGCCCGGTGCAATGTGTTCCTAAGAAAGGAGGAATAGTTGTGGTAACCAACGAAGAAAACGAGTTAATCCCAACCAGGACTGTGATCGGTTGGAGGGTTTGTATGGACTACCGGAAGCTTAACAAAGCTACCAGGAAGGACCACTTTCCCCTGCCCTTTATTGATCAAATGCTTGATAGATTAGCGGGAAAGCCTTACTATTGTTTTCTTGATGGATACTCAGGTTATAATCAAATAGACATCGCACCGGAAGATCAAGAGAAGGCGACTTTCACTTGCCCATACGGTACTTACGTTTTTCGGAGGATGCCATTTGGACTCTGCAATGTACCAGCAACCTTTCAGAGGTGTATGATGGCAATATTCTCCGATATGGTGGAGGATTTCCTGGAGATATTCATGGATGATTTCTCTGTCGTTCGAGACAATTTTGAAAGCTGCCTAGGCAACCTACAAAAAGTGCTCGAGAGATGTGACAAAGCAAACTTGGTATTGAACTTGGAGAAATGTCACTTCATGATGGATGAGAGGATAGTCCTAGGCCATAAAGTAAGCTGCCACGGCATAGAAGTCGACAGAGCCAAGATCGAGGTAATTGAAAAGCTGACGCGACCCACCAAAGTCAAGCGAATAAGGAGTTTCTTAGGGCATGTTGGTTTTTATTGGAGGTTTATCGCGAACTTTTCAAAGATCACCAAACCCTTATGCCATCTTCTGGAGCAGAATTGTAACCCCCTTAGCCCGGCCTAGACGGTTGATCCGAACTACGAAGATTACACGGGGAAAACCAAAGTCAACCCGAAAGTCAACCTTGATTAACGACCCTTTTTTTCCTTTTAAAACTTATCTAGATGCACATTAACCCTAAGCGTACCCTTGAGAAGAGCATACTTGAAAAGCACAACGATCGGAAAGCATTAAGGAACTCAATTGCACAACATACAAAAGTTAGGGACTAAAATGTAATTTCTTGAAAGATGGAGGAATTAACTGGTTTTTAAGCTACCAATATCAAATTAATCATATTACATGCTTCCGTGTCAAATTTCACCTCAAACGGACATCCCAAACTCAAGCAATTGCTAAAACGATTTTCAGGACTAAAACGTAAAGCTTGCAAACCATTAAACCATTCAAATCAGTGCCCAACGGTCATCTGTTTTAGAACGGGGTTGACCGTTCCGAAACGCGAGTTCGTTTCGAGACCTGTATCGAAACAGGGCCTGGCAGTAGCCAAAACGTTTCAGAACGCCTCTACCCGTTTCGATACACGAAGGCCATTACAGGCCCCCGTTGCGAAACGCTAGTGCCCGTTCCGATACGGATTGCCCAGAAAGTGTAGAATTTGCTGGTTAACACACATTTGTCCACTCAAACACATTCTAATGACCTCCTAATCATGCCAACAGGTCATCATACATATAAGGTACATATTTGCATCATCAAAACACATTCATGGCATCAATTAGGAAAATCCACAAGTCTATAGGCATGCACCCTAACATCCAAAACCAACCAAACATCAAAACACCATCAAACATACTTTAAACCATTCCTAAACATATCAACCACATGCCAAGCATCATAACCACCAAATTCCATTAACAACTAGATACAAATCAAACCTTAGGTGCACTAACTCATTCAACACATCCAACACTTGATCATGCTTTTAAAACAAGAAGCATAGCATAACAACTTATGAAGAAGAAGATTCAAATGTTGCAAAGCGTTAAACCACATAGTTCAAACCATAAACTGAACTTGTTCAACATACACAATCTCATTACACATCAATATAAAAGACTCTTCCCCCATTGTCTTTATTATCTATAGCTATAAACCAAGACATACTTCTCAAGTGGAGCTCTTCTTGAATCTCTTGCTTCTTGCTGTCCCAACTTCAAATATCTGCATTGATGGACAAAAAGAAGCGTAAGCACATAATGCTTAGTGAGGAATGCTCAAAACCAAAACACCATCAATGCAGCGAATCGTAAAACTCTCTTTAATAGTAGATGCAATTCAATAAACCAAAGCATCGTTTGAAAAACCTCTTTTGAAACAACATGCTTTAAACCATGCATTGCTCAACATGAAATCCAACCTTTAGCTTATAAAATCTAAACAACTCACCCCAAAACACATTCTTGCAAAAACTATTATTTAGATCTTTCCATGCATGAACACCCCATGCAAAGTTAAACTCAAATTCCTTGGAAAACACTTCCATTCCACAACATACTTCCCTCATGCTTGACGATCATTTCAAAGCAAAATACCTTTTGAAAACCATTTGTTCCTTCTAACTATCTCATGCATTCAACAAATGCAAAACACATGAACTACACAAGCAACATTTGCATTACATGCCTTTTTAAACAAGCCTTCACAAGACTTCAATGCACTAAAGAGATTCCATGCACATATGCACCATTCACAATAGAAGATATACACTTGCTCAAGCTTAACAAGTAGTACATGCACTCTTAAACCATTACACACTTCCCATGCAACCTTGCATCATTTCAAGCATCTCTCGCCTCATTACATTCAGAAACACTATATTGGCTTTCAAGAGATTATTCACAAACCATTTTAACTCAAGACACAATCGGATATGCGGATTACAACCGTTGTCCCACACGCTTCATACACACTACCAAACAACACAAGGTGGAGTTTACAGGTACAATCTCAACCCCTCAACACCCGTGATGGAGTTTAATGGTACAATCACAACCCCTCAACATCACTCATCGGAAGTTGTATAACTCACTAACGAGAGTACGGGACACATCACACAAGATCCACACACGGACTTTTAACCACCGTTGTGATCTTACCAAGATCCACACACGGACTTTTATCCACCGTTGTGATCTTACAAAAATCCTCACCCGGACTTTTAACCACCGTTGTGAGCTTAACAAGATCCTCACACGGACTTTTAACCACCATTGAGATCTTACCCAAAATCCTCACACGGGCTTTTAACCACCGTTGTGATCTTACCAAGATCCACACATGGACTTTTAACCACCGTTGTGATCTTACCTCTCTCGTTAGGATTCTTGGATGGAGTTTACGGTACAATCACAACCCCTCGACATCTAAGGCGACTTAATTCACGGTGCACCCAATCCTATAGCCGGCTAACTATATCTGATTAAAGAAACCAGTAACCACTTACATCACTTGCCAATACACATCAAATACCATCACCAATTCACTGTTTTAAAGCATCAAACTAAGCCATTAAACACCATGCATCACCATGCAACATTACCAATTTAACAACATGCCAAAACAAGGATCTCTTAACTTGAGCATCCTTCAACATATAGCTTTCAAAACCAGCATTAAACCGTGACTAAACATGTTTAAAAACATTAATTAAAACTCAACCACCCCAAGTGCATTTGAAACCAAATCATAGCACAAACCAAGAGAGAAATTCCATTTACTTACTCTTGAGCTTAGCTAAGTTGTTTAGACTTAAACTAAGCTCCCAAAACCTCATCCAAAAAGTTTCAAAGCTGGAAAACTCTTTTCCACTCACCGATACACAAAACTATGCTAGCCGACAAGCCTTCCAAGCATCCGAAACCTCCAACGCCACCTCTATTGCTTCCGGATCATTCTCCCCTGTTTTAAACACATAAAAACAGAGGATTAATGCACCATCATGCATTAAAAACACCACCAACACAACCCAACTCGCTTCTCTACATAAATCTAACATTTCGGCTACCAAACACAACCGAAATCACCTCTAAACTCTTCCAAAACATAACCCAGCAAAGATCCATCACTTCTAACCATTTCTAAACATCAATTAACATCCAAAATGAACCCAAACTCGTCCTTATACCTCCAGCATTAACAGAACACCAAAATCACCCCAAAAAACCACCATTTTCATAAGCAAAAACTTAGGAAACATAACCTATTCGGGATTGCATTGATCAAACCTCATTTACACATCATTAGACATCCAAAATACATTTAATAATCATCACAAAACAGAGCCCAAACAAACACCACGAAATTCTTCAAGATTTCTTCTAAATCTTGAGTTTTAAGCCAAAATCAAGATCACAACATTAAAACCTTTTATAAAACTTAATTTAAGGATTGAGAACTTGGGAATTTCATTAAAGAACTGAGTATTTAGAGGAGAAGAACATCCTTACCTCTAAATGTAGATTTCTCCTTGATTAGAGCCAAAATCCTTGAAAATTCAATAAGCAAAACAAGAGGTTTTGAGGTAGAAAGGATTAGGAATCAATTGATTATTGAAACCTCGTCATTTAGTGTGAAAATCAGTAGAAATGTTGTTGTAGAAATGTGTTTGGCTGAGGGAATTTTGAGAGAAAATGAGATGAGAAAGTTTTAACAAAAGTTAGTTATGAAAATCTAAAATATGGTTTTCCACTTTTCATTTAATTAATTAAACATTTATTAAACCATTAAAATCTAAGAAAAATCTGGAGAAATCCTTCCTTGGGTAAATTAGCTCCTTAAAGATTCAAAGTTTCAATCCTTACAAAACAGTCACCACTGAACTTTTCAAAAATTGCATTTTAGTCACTATTTCAAAATGTCGCACTTCCAAACCTTATTTTGTAAAATTGATTTTACCACTCTCTTATATATATTAAAAGAGGATTTTTAGATATTTTTCCATATTTTTAAAGCATCCCGAACTAGGTTTTCCCTAAAACCTCCTTTTATATTCGAACCGAAAATCAGACCAGACCGGTTCAGACCCTAAACTTCCAAGCCCAAAATTGGGGTGTTACAACTCTCCCCCTCTTAGGAAATTTCGTCCTGGAAATTTCAACTTGCGAAAAGAGCACGATACCACACCCAACACCACTACATACTGTTCAAACTCCAGAACACTCAGATGTTAATCTCAGCGTAACCTTTCACACTTTCGAACTGCGCTTAGCCTCAGCAACCCGATGAACTTTCAAATTTTTACAACATACTCCACCTTATCTCATAACTCCCAAAACTCGTACACACGGTGACACCAACCCATCCAGTTTCAGCCACCATGTGACCCACAACCTTCACTGCTTCCAAAACCCCCTGGCAAAACTGCTTAGCTTCTTTCAAAGATTACCACAACAAGCAAAAACTCCTTAAGCATCAACTGCTTACTCAAACTTCTCAACGTACTAATGACATTCCTTCACATCCGCCACTATCACTACCATAACGACTCACCAAAATACCCACACAACATCCGAAATCCACATCACAAGACTCCAACCTTAACTCTGCTAGCCGTTCCACGTACCACTAGCTGACTTAAAAAAGATTTACATATACACGACTAGCCAACCACTTCTCACAAGAACCCGACCAACCAACAATGGCCCTTGAACTTACATTGCCTTTCCACTTCAAGCTTTGACCAAAACACTAGCCTTACCTGGATACCGCCCAATCTATACAAACAGGTTAAGATTACGAAACCTCTACTCAACTCCTCGAAGGTTGCTACAAACCATCACCTACATAAACAACCCTCCTATTGCAAACATCAATGCCAAGACACCTCAGCACTCTGGAGACACATCCACTAACCTAGAACAACACTTAACACAAAGAAACTACCACATCTACTAGCTATTCACAACCACTTGACCAATTCTAACTCCAAATGGTAATCTTCTCACCACCACACCGCTAAACTCTTTAAGCACCAAAACACTTTCCCTCAGCCAACATGCTAGATCGCATTCACTATTACTAACAACTCGCTTACTACCCTCCAATACTTCTAACATTCTCCTAGCACCAAAACAAATCTTAAAACCCACCATCAGACCTAATCCTACCACAAAACTAACGGACCCAACTAGCGATTAGCAAGTGTGAACGTTCGTATGCATGGTCACCAATATGCCCTATCAATGCATGTGTACATGTATGCAAAACCTCTAATGTCATGTCGCATGTATGCATGTACCAACACATATATATAATATAATATATAACAAATGGTTTTAACTGTGCATGTATGTCGGTTCACACCCACCAATAACATCCTCAGAATCCGCCAAAGAACAACCTCTTACCTCACTTCTAACTTGTCCAACTCCACCATTCTAATAATCCACTAATCACAAAATACTCCACTAATGCCCTCTTCACACTAAAGTTGTTTCCAAAACAACACCGGCTACTACCCCACACTTGCTAGCTACATGACCAAACCCACTACGCAAGGGAAATCCAACCGAAACCAAACAAAGATAACTAGGGCAAAGATTACTTAACAAGGTTACTTGTAATCACCTCACTGCCCCCGGAGCTTCAACAGACAAACTCTCTTTCTCGCAGAACCATCATTCTCTAGTCGCACCGTCGCAGCATCAACCAACACTTTAAGGTCATCACCGTCTCCCTGCGGAAAAGAACCTTGACTACCCCGAGCCAACTCCAAACAATTTCATCTCAAATGTCCGACAGACCCACAATTCCAACAAGATTCTTCCCCCGAGCTCCTCACACCTTTCTGCCTTTCCTGCCACCTCCAAACTTTGTCTCAGCCGCGCCCATGACCCTTCTGAGACCCTTTTGCTCCCACAGAAGCCGATCTCACCACTTGAGGACAATTTCGCTTCACATGCTCCTTAGAACCACAGTTCCAACAAACTCCCACACCCCAACAACCTCCAACGTGACACCTTCCACAACGGTCACACATTGGCAACTGAGCTACCACTCCTTGATCATGTAGCACTTGACCCACATCTGCACTACCACCCAGACTTCGATTCAAGCAAATCCTTCTATCACGTAGCCTCTTACGCTGACCGCTCCCGAGGTCAATACCCACAGCTCTTTTGCTTAAACTTTTCTCACCTTCATAATCTGAAGCCACACCCCCACGTTGCTTAACCCTTGAGAACTTCTCTCCAAGGTATCTTCCGTTAAAGGCAGACACAAAGAACTCCCAGTCTATATCGTGGATATGCGTTGCCACCGCCACAGATGTCCACCAGGCACAAGCGTCCTCCAACATCAACGAGACAACACTTCCCAGTTTACAGGCATAGTCACACCCTTCCTGATCCAAAATCAGAATTACACTGGCCAACCAAGCCTCGAATGCCTCAGGTGTCGAACCATGATACTCCACAGCTCCCAAATCATATAAACATTGTTTGACAAACTCGTGTGTCCCACAGTCGGCACGTCTACAGGCCTCACTTTCACCACGGACTGAGATGTTCCTGACACCTCTTGAACTACAGGTGATGAACCCTTCATCACAAAACCAGCTTCCTCCTCCAGCCTTACTACCTCAACTCCAGGCACTGTAGACTGAAACGAAACACCTCCACCAAAAGGTGAATTCCACGCCTTAACAACCTACTCTAAAGCAGCAACCATCTCACCCAACAGCCATTCTCTCATCGATTCCATCGTGCTATTAATAACAAAGCAATGGTAACAAAACAAACAAAACGATCAGGCCAGCTTCAAGCAAGGATTCAAGACTCCAACTCCAACATAACACAGTAGCTATAATAATAAGGCAATGGGTATCCCAAATTCTCCCCCTTTTACATGACATAACAATCAATAAAAACATTGATATCACAAACAACGAGCATATCAATCAGCAAACTTCAATCTTGCTCTCATCAAACAACGTTCACCCTCAACAGCATAATATCAACATATCATTCCCATCACATTTTCATCATTCAGAAAATCAACTCACAACACCAGCATATTATCAACACAAGTTCACACTAGCTCACAGAAGATCCATAACCAAAGTGCATGATGAAAACATCAACCACTCGCTCAAAACACATTTTTCAACCAACTTCAACCACACATCAGAACAAACATCAAACACTTATTATAACAACTTACCCTTGCCCCAAATATTCGCAACCTGGCTCCGATACCACCAAATGTAACCCCCTTAGCCCGGCCTAGACGGTTGACCCGAACTACGAAGATTACACGGGGAAAACCAAAGTCAACCTTGATTAATGACCTTTTTTCCTTTTAAAACTTATCTAGATGCACATTAACCCTAAGCGTAACCTTAAGAAGAGCATACTTGAAAAGCACAGCGATCGGAAAGCATTAAAGAACTCAATTGCACAACATACAAAAGTTAGGGACCAAAATATAATTTTGGAAAGATGGAGGACATAACTGATTTTTAAGCTACCAATATCAAATTAATCATATTACATGCTTCCCTGTCAAATTTCACCTCAAACGGACATCCCAAACTCAAGCAATTGCTAAAACGATTTTCAGGACTAAAACGTAAAGCTTGCAAACCTTTAAACCATTCAAATCAGTGTCCAACGGTCATCTGTTTCGGAACGGGGTTGACCGTTCCGAAACGCGGGTTCGTTTCGAGACCTGTATCGAAACAGGGCCTGGCAGTAGCCAAAACGTTTCGGAACGGCCTCTACCCGTTTCGATACACGAAGGCCATTACAGGCCCCCGTTTCGAAACGCTAGTGCCCGTTCCGATACGGATTTCCCAGAAAGTGCAGAATTTTCTGGTTAACACACAATTGTCCACCCAAACACATTCTAATGACCTCCTAATCATGCCAACATGTCATCATACGTATAAGGTACATATTTGCATCATCAAAATACATTCATGGCATCAATTAGGAAAATCCACAAGTCTATAGGCATGCACCCTAACATCCAAAATCAACCAAACATCAAAACACCATCAAACATACTTTAAACCATTCCTCAACATATCAACAACATGCCAAGCATCATAACCACCAAATTGCATTAACAACTAGATACAAATCAAACCTTAGGTGCACTAACTCATTCAACACATCCAACACTTGAACATGCTTTTAAAACAAGAAGCATAACATAACAACTTATGAAGAAGAAGATTCAAATGTTTCAAAGCATTAAACCACATAGTTCAAACCATAAACCGAACTTGTTCAACATACACAATCTCATTACATATCAATATAAAAGACTCTTCCCCCATTGCCTTTATTATCTATAGCTATAAACCAAGACATACTTCTCAAGTGGAGCTCTTCTTGAATCCCTTGCTTCTTGCTGTCCCAACTTCAAATATCTGCATTGATGGACAAAAAGCAGCGTAAGCACATAATGCTTAGTGAGGAATGCTCAAAACCAAAACACCATCAATGCAGCGAATCGTAAAACTCTCTTTAAAAGTAGATGCAATTCAATAAACCAAAGCATTGTTTGAAAAACCTCTTTTGAATCAACATGCTTTAAACCATGCATTGCTCAACATG
This sequence comes from Hibiscus trionum, assembly GCA_030270665.1. Classification (NCBI taxonomy): domain Eukaryota; kingdom Viridiplantae; phylum Streptophyta; class Magnoliopsida; order Malvales; family Malvaceae; genus Hibiscus; species Hibiscus trionum. The sequence goes on from BSYR01000013.1 coordinate 16,834,680, forward strand.
AAATCCAACCTTTAGCTTAGAAAAGCTAAACAACTCACCCCAAAACACATTCTTGCAAAAACTATTATTTAGACCTTTCCATGCATGAACACCCCATGCAAAGTTAGACTCAAATTCCTTGGAAAACACTTCCATTCCACATCATACTTCCCTCATGCTTGACGATCATTTCAAAGCAAAATACCTTTTGAAAACCATTTGTTCCGTCTAACTATCTCATGCATTCAACAAATGCAAAACACATGAACTACACAAGCAACATTTGCATTATATGCCTTTTTAAACAAGCCTTCACAAGACTTCAATGCACTAAAGAGATTCCATGCACATATGCACCATTCACAATAGAAGATATACACTTGCTCAAGCTTAACAAGTAGTACATGCACTCTTAAACCATTACACACTTCCCATGCAACCTTGCATCATTTCAAGCATCTCTCGCTTCATTACATTCAAAAACACTATATTGGCTTTCAAGTGATAATTCACAAACCATTTCAACTCAAGACACAATCGGATACGCGGATACAAGCGTTGTCCCACACGCTTCATACACACTACCGAACAACTCAAGGTGGAGTTTACCGGTACAATCACACAAGATCCACACACGAACTTTTAACCACCGTTGTGATCTTACCAAGATCCACACACGGACTTTTATCCACCATTGTGATCTTACCAAAATCCTCACCCAGACTTTTAACCACCGTTGTGAGCTTAAAAAGATCCTCACACGGACTTTTAACCACCGTTGAGATCTTACCCAAAATCCTCACACGGACTTTTAACCACCGTTGTGAGCTTACCAAGATCCACACACGGACTTTTAACCACCGTTGTGATCTTACCTCTCTCGTTAGGATACTTGGATGGAGTTTACGGTACAATCACAACCCCTCGACATCCAAGGCGACTTAATTCACGGTGCACCCAATCCTATAGCCGGCTAACTATATCCGATTAAAGTAACCAGGAACCACTTACATCACTTGCCAATACACATCAAATACCATCACCAATTCACTGTTTTAAAGCATCAAACAAAGCCATTAAACACCATGCATCACCATGCAACATTACCAATTTAACAACATGCCAAAACAAGGATCTCTTACCTTGAGCATCCTTCAACATATATCTTTCAAAACCAGCATTAAACCATGACTAAACATGCTTAAAAACAGTAATTAAAACTCAACCACCCCAAGTGCATTTGAAACCAAATCATAGCACAAACCAAGAGACAAATTCCATTTACTTACTCTTGAGCTTAGCTAAGTTGTTTAGACTTAAACTAAGCTCCCAAAACCTCATCCAAAATGTTTCAAAGCTGGAAAACTCTTTTCCACTCACCGATACACAAAACTATGCTAGCCGACAAGCCTTCCAAGCATCTGAAACCTCCAACGCCACCTCTATTGCTTCCAGATCATTCTTCCCTGTTTTAAACACATAACAAAAGAGGATTAATGCATCATCATGCATTAAAAACACCAGCAACACCAAAATGAACCCAAACTCGTCCTTATACCTCCAGCATTAACAGAACACCAAAATCACCCAAAAAACCACCATTTTCATAAGCAAAAACTTAGGAAACATAACCTATTCGGGATTGCATTGATCAAATCTCATTTACACATCATTATACATCAAAAATACATTTAATAATCATCACAAAATAGATCCCAAACAAACACCACGAAATTCTTCAAGATTTTTTTCCAAATCTTGAGTTTTAAGCCAAAATCAAGATCACAACATTAAAACCTTTTATAAAACTTAATTTAAGGATTGAGAACTTGGGAATTTCAGTAAAGAACTGAGTATTTAGAGGAGAAGAACATCCTTACCTCTAAATGTAGATTTCTCCTTGATTAGAGCCAAAATCCTTGAAAATTCAATAAGCAAAACAAGAGGTTTTGATGTAGAAAGGATTAGGAATCAATTGATGATTGAAACCTCATCATTTAGTGTGAAAATCAGTAGAAATGTTGCTGTAGAAATGTGTTTGGCTGACGGAATTTTGAGAGGAAATGAGATAATTAAGTTTTAACAAAAGTTAGTTCTGAAAATCTAAAATATGGTTTTCCACTTTTCATTTAATTAATTAAACATTTATTAAACCATTAAAATCTAAGAAAAATCTGGAGAAATCCTTCCTTGGGTAAGTTAGCTCCTTAAAGATTCAAAGTTTCAATCCTTACAAAGCAGTCACCACTAAACTTTTCAAAAATTGCATTTTAGTCACTATTTCAAAATGTCGCACTTCCAAACCTTATTTTGTAAAATTGATTTCACAACTCTCTTATATATATTAAAAGAGGATTTTTAGATATTTTTCCATATTTTTAAAGCATCCCGAACTAGGATTTCCCTAAAACCTCCTTTTACATTCGAACAGAAAATCAGACCGGTCCGGTTCAGACCCTAAACTTCAAAGCCCAAATTGGGGTGTTACAAGAACCGTCCCTTCGACTTCAACACTGAATGTACTGAGGCATTCAAGGTTCTGAAAGGAAAATTGGTAACAGCCCCAATAGTACAGCCACCAGATTGGAAACTGCCATTTGAGATCATGTGTGATGCGAGTGACTATGCTGTCGGGGCAGCTCTTGGGCAGAGGAAAGACAAGCTCTTTCATGTTATATACTATGCCGGCAAAACACTGAAAGATGCCCAAGTAAATTACACCACAACAGAGAAGGAACCGCTAGCTGTGGTGTTCTCTATTGACAAGTTTCGTTCATATATACTTGGAATGAAGGTCATTGTCCACACAGACCACTCTGCATTAAAGTATCTGTTCGCCAAAAAGGATGCAAAGCCTAGACTGATACGTTGGATTCTGCTACTGTAAGAGTTCGACCTTGAGATCAAGGACAAAAAGGGAACAGAGAACCAAGTTGCAGATCACTTGTCAAGGTTAGAGAAAGGAAAGAGTCTCCCAACGGATGAGACACACAAATTGGAGACCTTCCCTAACGAGCAGCTATTCGCTGCTACAAGCACTGCCGCGACAGCCATGGCGACAGGTAAGTTTTCTGAACTCCTCTGGTATGATGATTTCGTTAATTCTTTAGTTAGCGGAATAACTCCTCCTGACCTTAACTATCAAGCTAGGAAGAGGTTTGTAAAACCTATGTTTGATTTTGATATAACTAGATCTTTAAGGATCAAATTGAAGAACTTAAAATTGTTTGTACAAATCCCTTAACAAGTTTTTGAAACCCCAAAGACTTTAACTGATTTATTAGAACTCAAACTCAAAAATTTTCTAAGTGTTCCAAGGCAAAAATACTGAAAAACGTCAACCAGTATCGATACCCATCAAGGAGTATCGATACCTTTTTAGCAAAAGTTTGCCTCTGTCGGAACAAGTATCGAAACGGCAAACCCTAGTATCGATACTCTATGAAATCAGTATCGATACGGATGAACCAGTATCGATACCATTTTATAAATATTAATTTCAAAGTCGGTTTAAAAATATAACCGTTGAGATTTTTAAACGGTCACTAAACCGGTATCGATACCACTAACCCTAGTATCGATACCCGATTTGACAGTGAGCTATGTCGAGAAAAAGGTATCGATACAGCCTGTGCTGTTTCGATACCCAGTATCGATACACCAAGAACGCGTATCGATACCCCTTTATTATTTGTACACAACGGCTATTTTCTTGTGAGACAGGTATCGATACCCCACTATAGAGTATCGATACTCATAGCTGGAAAAGTGCAAGAATGTGGAGAAAAAGCATCCCAACGGCTATAATCTTAAAATCAACTCTCACAACGGTTGGAAATCATCAAGAGGCTATAAAAAGACCCCAAGAAGCTCCAGCAACAAATCATTGAACCTCAAGAAGATATCAAAACATCAAATCCAAGCATTTGTGCAAAAATCCTACTTTGTCTAGAAATCCCAATTGTATCCTTCATTTCTATTTTGTTCGATTGGGTTGAGTGCTTGATATTGGGCTATCATTTGTATTGAGAGATACCTTATTAGCCACCAAATTTCTTTGTTCTATTGTGTGAGGATTGGGTTAATTTTTGGGTAGAAAAATTAACCGAAATTGTAAAGGTTGCCTCCTTGTCCTGGGAAAAGGGGACGAACAATTTAGTGGAAATTGTTGGAAATCCTTGGTGAGACTAAGGTAGTGGATGTAGAGTTCGGTTGGTGAACTTGAACCACTCTAAATTCCCGTGTCAATATTTTTAAGTTGCAATTTCCGTTACAACATCGTTAAAATTCCAATTCACCCCCCCTCTTGGTTATTATCATTCGTGTGATCCACTCAACAATTGGTATCAGAGCTTAACTCTTTGAGGATTAACAACCGCAAGAGGAGATCCTTGGAAGAAGTGTGATCATCATCAAAATATCAAGAGATGGCATCAACCTCCGCTCCCGGCATGTACGACTCACAATCCACCACAAAGCCTCCTTTCTTCAATGGTGAGAACTACTCATTTTGGAAAAATAAAATGCGTCTATTTATTAAATCAAGTGACTACCTTGTGTGGGATGTCATTGAGGATGGACCATATATTCCATTGAAGCAAGATGTTGATGGCAAGATGGTGCTTAAAAGAAGAACGGAAATGAGTGAAGAGGAAAGGAAAAAGATCCAAGTAAATGATAAAGCTCTTCACATGCTATTTTGTGCTTTCGGTCCGGACATCTACTCAAAGGTCTCATCAATTGAAAGTGCCAAAGAAGTGTGGGACACTCTTGAAACCACCTATGAAGGCACCAACGATGTCAAAGAAACTAAGATTGGAATTCTCAATCTTAGTTATGAAAACTTCAAGATGGAATTTGATGAGACGGTGTCAAAGATGTTTGATCGATTCTCCACAATTGTGAATGGTCTAAAGGGCTATGGAGAAATTATACCGGAAGACAAACTTGTCCGAAAGCTACTCTATTCACTTCCCGAATCTTGGGATGGGAAGAGAACCGCTATCATCGAAGCAAAGAATTTAAAAACTCTAAAGCTTGATGAGCTTGTAGGTTCTCTCCTTACTCACGAGATCATGAAGCAAGGAAGGGAAGATGAGAAAAAGAAAGAAGAAAGAAGAATGGAGAAGCTTGAAGGGGAGAAAAAGAAGAAAATAGGAATAGCTCTCAAAGCTAAAACTTCCCAACTTGATGAAAGTTCATCTAGTGATGAGGATGAACTTGAAGAATTGGCTATGATAGCCAAACGATTCTCACGCCTTATGAGGTCCAACCGAGGAAGAAGAATCCAAAGGAAAATGGACTTTAAAGGCAAGAACAAAGAAGAAGGAAGGGATCCAATCACTTGCTTCGAGTGCGGACAACCCGGCCACATACGTTCGGAGTGCCCTCAACTCAAGAAGAAGGGCTTTGAGAAGAAGAAAAAGCTCAAAGCCAAGCTTGCTACTTGGAGTGATGAGGAGTCATCGGAGGATGACGAACAAGAAGTGGCGAACCTCTGCCTCATGGCACTTGAGGAAGATTCCTCCTTGGTAACCTCTAACTCATCTACTTTAGATTTTTCATATGAAGAATTAAATGATGCTTATGATGAGTTACAAGAGGTATATGATGAATTAGTTGAGAAGTATAGGGAGTCGGTTATTAAAAATAGAAAAATTATTATAGAATTAAAAGAGAAAAATGACTCACTTACTCAAACTAATTCTAAAATTGAGAAAAAGATATTAGGATTAGAAGATGAACTTAAATTCTTTCAAAAAGAAAATATTGATCTTAATAATCTTTTATCTCAAAATAATTGTGAACACCAAAAGGTGTTAAGTGAGCTAAATGAGCTCAAAAAGTCTTTAAAAATTAATGGTAGTGTTAAACATGACATAGGAGAATCCTCTAGAACACACCAATATAAGAAAAAGACTAACTACTACAAACAAGATAACTATCCTAGACATAGTAAAGTTAAAAGAATTAGAAATGTATGGGTTCCTAAGGAACTTGTTAAATCTAATGATATTATTGCTATGTCACCTTGGATTCCTAAGGGAACCAAAGTTTTAGGAACTAACACACATGGACCCAAAATGATTTGGGTACCAAAAACAAAAGTTTAAATATCTTTGTTTGTAGGGGGAGCATTACTACAAGGCCAAAGCACAAAGTCAAAATTCATGGTACCTTGATAGTGGATGCTCGAGACACATGACCGGAGACAAGAGTCGACTCATGGATTTAAAGCCAAAAAGTGGAGGAGTAGTAACATTTGGTGACAACTCCAAAGGCCACATTGAAGGTATTGGCTCCATTGGTAATCACTCTACTACTCTCATTGAAAATGTTTTATATGTCAATGGTCTTAAACATAATTTATTGAGCATAAGTCAACTATGTGATAAAGGTTTTAATGTTATATTTGATAAAACCGGTTGTAAAATTGTAGACATTAAAACTAATAATATTATGCTCATAGGTCATCGCATAGGGAATATATACATGGTGCATCTAGATGACATTCATACATCTCATGCATGCTTAGTTGCTCAAAACGAAAATGATGCATGGTTGTGGCATAGGAAGCTAGGACATGCTAGCACAAGTGTTTTAGAAAAACTAGTCTCTCTAAACCTAGTTAAAGGTTTACCCAAGATAAAATTTTCAAACAATAAAATTTGTGATGCATGCTCAAAGGGTAAACAACATAGATCTTCCTTTAAATCCATTAATGACATTTCTACTAGTAGATGTTTACAACTAATCCATATGGATTTATTTGGGCCAATTAGGACTATGAGCTTGGGTGGCAAATCATATGCTTTTGTATTAGTTGATGATTTTTCTAGATTTACTTGGGTTCTCTTTTTAAGTACTAAGGATGAGGCTTTGGAAAAATTCATCACATTTTCAAAATTAATTCAAAATGATCTTGAACTTAAAATTTCACATATTAGAAGTGATCATGGAACCAAATTTCAAAATTTAGGATTTGAAGATTTTTTAAATGAAAATGGTATTAGCCATAATTTTTCAGCCCCTCGAACTCCTCAACAAAATGGGGTAGTTGAGAGGAAAAATAGAACTTTACAAGAAATGGCTAGAACTATGCTTTGCGAAAATAATTTACCAAAATATTTTTGGGCGGAAGCAACAAACACAGCTTGTTATATTATAAATCGTGTAACCATTAGGCCGATTTTAAAGAAAACACCTTATGAGATTTTAAAATCTAAAAAGCCTAATATTAGCTACTTCCACCCTTTTGGATGTAAATGTTTTGTTTTAAATAATGGAAAAGATAATTTAGGTAAATTTGATGCAAAAAGTGATGAAGCTATTTTTATAGGTTACTCTTTAACTTCTAAAGCCTATCGAGTATTTAACAAAAGAACTTTAGTTGTAGAAGAATCTATTCATGTTGTATTCGATGATAATCCCCTTCCTAGGAAGGATTCTTGTGATGATGATAATGTAGGAATCACAAATACCTTTGATGGAGGTCAAACTTCAAAGAAGGATGAGATTCAACCAAAAGAAGAAGACACACAAGATCCACCTCTTGAAGCCCTGAAGGACTTGGCTATTGAGGAAAAGGAAGTTAGCTATCCAAGGGAGTTAAACTATGTCAAAGATGGTGAAATCTTGGGTGATCCATCCAAGGGGGTAACCACTCGTTCTTCTCTTAGATTAATGAATCATATTGCATTTATCTCATGCATAGAGCCTAAAAATATCAAAGAAGCATTAAAAGATGATTTTTGGATTATGGCTATGCAAGAAGAGTTAAATCAATTTGAGAGAAGTAATGTTTGGACATTAGTTGATAGGCCTAGTAATCAATCTACAATAGGAACTAAATGGGTCTTTAGGAACAAACTAGATGAGAGTGGTAACATTGTGAGAAATAAAGCTAGACTTGTAGCACAAGGTTACACTCAAGAGGAGGGAATAGATTTTGATGAAACCTATGCACCCGTAGCTAGAATGGAAGCCATTAGGATGTTGCTTGCATATGCATGTTATCATAATTTCAAGCTTTTTCAAATGGACGTTAAAAGCGCATTTTTAAATGGTTTTATAAATGAAGAAGTGTATGTAGAACAACCACCGGGTTTTGAAGACTCAAAATTTCCAAATCATGTTTTCAAACTTACAAAAGCACTTTATGGTTTAAAACAAGCTCCTAGAGCTTGGTATGAAAGGCTTTCAAATTTTTTGATTGAAAAAGGATTTGAAAAAGGTAAGGTGGACACTACACTCTTTATAAAAATGTATAAAAATGACATTTTAGTAGTTCAAATTTATGTTGATGATATTATATTTGGATCTACTAATGAATGTCATTGTCAAGAATTTGCTAAGTTAATGCAAGGTGAATTTGAGATGAGCATGATGGGGGAGCTCTCATTCTTTTTGGGACTCCAAATCAAACAAATGAAGGATGGCACCTTCATAAATCAAGCAAAATACATAAAGGATATGCTCAACAAGTTTGGCTTGGAGAACACAAAGCCTCAAGCCACTCCTATGAGCTCATCTACAAAGCTTGACAAAGATGAAGGAGGTAAGTGTGTTGACTCTAAGCTTTATCGCTCTATGATTGGATCTTTGCTTTACCTTACCGCAAGTAGACCGGATATACTGTTTAGTGTTTGCTTGTGTGCTAGGTTTCAAGCTAGTCCTAGAGAGTCTCACCTTATAGCCGTTAAGAGAATCTTTAGATACCTTAGAGACACTCCTTGTTTAGGCCTTTGGTATCCTAGAGTCTCTACCTTCAACCTTCATGCTTACTCGGATGCGGACTATGGGGGTTGCAAAATCGATAGGAAAAGTACTTCGGGAACTTGTCAATTCTTAGGTAGTATGCTCATATCTTGGTTCTCTAAGAAACAAAATAGTGTAGCTTTATCTACCACCGAAGCCGAGTACATATCCTTAGGAAGTTGTTGTGCTCAAGTCCTTTGGATGAAACAACAACTCTTAGATTATGGTGTAAAAATAGAAACCATACCCCTTAAATGTGATAATACAAGTGCAATATGTTTAACAAAAAATCCCATCCAACACTCTAGAACCAAACATATAGAAATAAGGCATCATTTCATTAGAGATCATGTCCTTAAGAAAGATGTGGCTATAGAGTATGTAGACACCTTAAATCAATTAGCGGACATTTTCACAAAACCATTAGATAAAGAGCGTTTTTGGTCCCTTAGGAGAGAATTGGGTCTAACTAGCCTATCTTGACCTTTAGGACCTCTTTTTTTTAATTAAATGTGCTTGATTTTGTGAAATAATCATGTTTATGTGTTTAATCTCCAAATTTCTTCCATGCATATAGTTAGGGGGAGTATGTTTCTGTTAAAATATGCTTAGATCTGTTCATTCATCATTTACATACTTTTAAGAGATGTTAAGTTCATGTCTTTGGTTATTTTTAACCAAATAGGCAAAATTCTGGGCATAAGGTATCGATACTGCCCAATGGGTATCGATACTCGTTCTTCATTTCAAATTCTCAGAATTTCTCATCGCTTCACGCGTATCGATACTGCCTCATGCGTATCGATACCCTCTTCCAACGGTCAAATTTGAGAAAAGACAGGTCTATCCCTGTATCAATACCGTCTAATAAGTATCGATACCGCTTTCAACGGTTATATTTGTGGAAAGACAATTCTATCCCTGTATCGATACTGTCTAATGAGTATCGATACCTCCTTAAACGGTCAAAATTTGAGGAAAGACAATTCTATCCCCGTATCGATACCCCCTGAGGAGTATCGATACCCTTTCGCGCTGATGGTATTAAATAGGCTTTTAATGAGATCTAATTTTACCAAAATTAAAACTCTTTAATACCCTATTAACCCTAAACGTTTTTGGCTATATAAAGGCCTCTTATCCTTCATATTCTTCACCAAAAATCAAAAGAAACCCTTGAATCAAAGCTTTTGCTCTCTCTCAAAATTCTCTCTTCAAAATTTCTACCATGGCACCAAAAGAGCATTCAAGGAAACGACAAAGAGTTCTTCTTGCCGGAGACTCTTCAACTCCCGGATCGGTTGCTCGTCCCGATTATGCTACTATCTACAACCAATCTTTTGAAGATTCCGATGGTCTTCCTTATTTCCGCCAATTTGAAAACTACAAAATTCGTGCGGAGAGGATCGTATCCATCCCCTTTCTCGACTCCGAGCGCTTCAAGTTTGAATATCTTCCGCTTCTTCGTCTTTGGAATTTCATGCACTTTCTCACTATTCCGGGTATTTACTATCGACTTTTGGTTTTGATTTTCTTCTCTAATGCTAAATGCATTTATCATAATGGAGATGTCATTGCCATTCGGTCGTATCTTATGGGGAAACAAATAGTTCTTGATGTCAAGTCTATTTGTGAAGTTTTTAAATTGAAGGATGAAGGTGAAGATAATGAGAATGCCTTAGGGCATGTTCTTAGTGGTTCCGTAACCATCCTCAATGCTCATGATCGAATCCTACATTTGATGGTATCTTGGTGGCTTCGTCCCTCCGGAGGCAAATATTCCACCATCCGTCTATTAGATGATTTTTGGATTCGAAGTTTCCGACAACGAAAACGCCCAAATCTTGCTCGCATCATGTTCAATGAGATTGCCTATCATGTTCAACAACGTGAGACTCCTCTCATCACATCCTTTATCTATGGTACGGCCTTAAGCTACTACTTTGTTCAAAAGGATATTGATTGTTCGTTTGATCTTGCTTCTACTCTTACCGATCCAATCGACGAACATTCTCTTGCTCGAAGCAAATTTCATTATTTTAATGGAAATTGGCTACGTCTCACCGAGCTTCCACCCGAGGCCGCCGCCGCCTTAGAACAACAAGCTCCTCAAGCTCCTCAAGCTCCTCAAGTCCCACAACCCAATATGGATGGTCTCATGACTTATCTAAATGAACAATTCACCGGGTTGAATACTCGTCTTACCTCTATGGAAACTACTTTTGATACGAGGATGACGGGTATGGAGAATCGCCTTACATCTCTCGAAAGCAAGCAAAATTCTTCGAATATTTCCATTGCCGCTTTCCACGATGAATGGCGTAATAGCATGAGGAACAATGACCCTTTGGGAGATGAAGATGACGATGATGAAGACGATGAAGATAATGCCTAGTCTTCTATCCTTGCATATCATATCATATCATTTAGGATTTTTTTTATGCACCTATGTTTTATGTTCTTAGGATTAAGTTTATTACCTATGCTTTGATTATTTAGGATTTAGGATTACTTATGTTTTGGATTTATGATATAATAAGATTATGTTGCTTATCTTTATACTCTTGATATTTGATGCTCTCACAATTTCTTTTTGATCTAACAAAAAGGGGGAGAAGATATAGCTCACAAAAATAAAAATTTTTTGGTTTTATCTTACTTACATCAAGGGGGAGTTAAGATTTTGATTTTGAGAAATTTCTTTGGTCTTAACTAAATTGAAATATCAAGCTTATATTAAGGGGGAGTTAATTTTCAAAAGTTGTCAAAAATTTTAAGTTTTGGTTTTGTTATATCAAAAAGGGGGAGATTGTAAAACCTATGTTTGATTTTGATATAACTAGATCTTTAAGGATCAAATTGAAGAACTTAAAATTGTTTGTACAAATCCCTTAACAAGTTTTTGAAACCCCAAAGACTTTAACTGATTTATTAGAACTCAAACTCAAAAATTTTCTAAGTGTTCCAAGGCAAAAATACTGAAAAACGTCAACCAGTATCGATACCCATCAAGGAGTATCGATACCTTTTTAGCAAAAGTTTGCCTCTGTCGGAACAAGTATCGAAACGGCAAACCCTAGTATCGATACTCTATGAAATCAGTATCGATACGGATGAACCAGTATCGATACCATTTTATAAATATTAATTTCAAAGTCGGTTTAAAAATATAACCGTTGAGATTTTTAAACGGTCACTAAACCGGTATCGATACCACTAACCCTAGTATCGATACCCGATTTGACAGTGAGCTATGTCGAGAAAAAGGTATCGATACAGCCTGTGCTGTTTCGATACCCAGTATCGATACACCAAGAACGCGTATCGATACCCCTTTATTATTTGTACACAACGGCTATTTTCTTGTGAGACAGGTATCGATACCCCACTATAGAGTATCGATACTCATAGCTGGAAAAGTGCAAGAATGTGGAGAAAAAGCATCCCAACGGCTATAATCTTAAAATCAACTCTCACAACGGTTGGAAATCATCAAGAGGCTATAAAAAGACCCCAAGAAGCTCCAGCAACAAATCATTGAACCTCAAGAAGATATCAAAACATCAAATCCAAGCATTTGTGCAAAAATCCTACTTTGTCTAGAAATCCCAATTGTATCCTTCATTTCTATTTTGTTCGATTGGGTTGAGTGCTTGATATTGGGCTATCATTTGTATTGAGAGATACCTTATTAGCCACCAAATTTCTTTGTTCTATTGTGTGAGGATTGGGTTAATTTTTGGGTAGAAAAATTAACCGAAATTGTAAAGGTTGCCTCCTTGTCCTGGGAAAAGGGGACGAACAATTTAGTGGAAATTGTTGGAAATCCTTGGTGAGACTAAGGTAGTGGATGTAGAGTTCGGTTGGTGAACTTGAACCACTCTAAATTCCCGTGTCAATATTTTTAAGTTGCAATTTCCGTTACAACATCGTTAAAATTCCAATTCACCCCCCCTCTTGGTTATTATCATTCGTGTGATCCACTCAACAAGGTTCCAAAATGATGTTAAGCATTATTATTGGGACGAACCTCTTCTTTTCAAATATTGTGCAGATCAGGTAATCAGGAGATGTGTACCACAGGATGAACAGGAAGTTGTGCTTCATCACTGCCATGCTTCACAATATGGAGGACATTTAGGTGGTAACAAAACTGCTGCCAAAGTTTTGCAGTCTGGATTCTATTGGACGTCATTATTCAAGGATGCTCAGACATTCTACAAAAATTGTGACAAATGTCAACGGACTGGAAATATCTCAAGAAGACATGATATGCCGCTGCAAAACATTCTTGAAGTCGAGATCTTCGATGTTTGGGGGATTGATTTTCTGGGACCATTCCCAACTTCATGTGGGAACTTATATATCCTCCTAGCAGTGGACTATGTGTCCAAATGGGTTGAAGCGGTCGCTACTCAGAAAAACGATGCCAATACGATTCAGAGGTTTTTACATAAAAACATATTTTCCAGATTTGGCATCCCTAGAGCGATCATCAGTGATGAAGGGAGGCATTTCGATAATAGGGTTATAGCTGCTGCCTTAAAAAAGTATGGTGTTAAACATCGGATCGCAATAGCATACCACCCTCAGACCAATGGAAAGGCTGAAATATCCAACAGAGAGGTTAAGAACATTCTTGAAAAGATGGTTAAGCCAACTCGGAAGGATTGGTCTCTACACCTCAATGATGCATTATGGGCATACAGAACAACATTAAAAACTCCATTGGGAATGTCACCCTACCAGCTAATTTATGGGAAGACTTGTCATCTACCTGTTGAGATTGAGCACAGAGCATACTGGGCCATCAAGGAAGTGAATATGGACTTGGAAAAAGCAAGACAGAAAAGGCTGCTTGACTTGAATGAGATAGAAGAAATTCGAGCAATGGTCTATGATAACGCAAGGATCTACAAAGACAAGACAAAGAAGTGGCATGATAAGAAGTTGCTGCCACGACAGTTCTGCCCAGGGCAGCTTGTGTTGTTGTTCAATTCTAGGTTGAAACTCTTCCCAGGGAAGCTGAAATCTAGATGGTCTGGCCCATTCCAAGTGGTGCAGGTTTTTCCCCATGGTGCCATCACAATCAGATCTTTAAATGACGGGCACCAATTTAAAGTCAATGGACAAAGATTGAAGCATTATCAGGGGACTGAAGCCCCAAGAACGCCGGAAGTGGTTACTTTAGGAGATGCCCCTCCTGGCATCCCTAATTTAACCTAATTTTTTTATTATTATTTATATATATATATTAGGTAATTAGAATTATTTTAATATTTAGGAACTAAAGTTTTTATTTTTATTATTTTCAGGAAATAAAGGAGACAAGGAGAAGAGGAGAAGTGAATTCAGCCCACCATCTTTCCATCAGCCCAAAAAGCCCAACTTAAGAGCCTGCCGTTACAGCTGCCGCGACAGACGCGGAAAATCCAGCCTGTCAACACGCTGTCGCGGCAGACACGCAAACGCGTAACAGACGCGCAGCGGACACGGAAATGCGTGCCAGACGCGTCAGAAACCGCGTAACAATTGGCCCTGTTATTCGCGCTTGCCGTTACAGCTCCAACGGGCAGCAAACTCCCCCTCTATATAAACCTCGTTTTACTATTCATTATTCACCCACTTTTACTCTCTCTACTTGTTTCCTCTAGAATTTTACTGGCTTTCATTTTCTTTCCACAGTCCTTGCAACATGAGTACCAGAAATACCCGCCGAAGCGCTGCCTCAGGATCTGCCCCAGCAGCATCCACTCTAAGCTCCTTCCAGATCCGAGATATGTGGGAGGAGAAAGGCTTCATTTACAACACCAGAACGGAAAACCTTGGGCTGCAACCGTTCATAGCCCGCAAAATCAGAGCCCTGCAGTGGCAGATATTTGCCGAGCAGCCAGAGGAAATGAACTTGACCCTCGTACGAGAATTTTATGCTGCCATTGACAGCAGGGAAGCGACAGCAGGGAAGCGACAGCAGTTATAGTCCGAGGAAAAGAGGTACCGTTTGAGCTCAAATACATCAACAAACTCTACGGGTTCTATGTTGGGAGAAAGGAAGATGGCCACCAAAGATTTATCGAAAGCTTAGAGCCGGTAGACTACGGTGCTGTGATGGTAGAACTCACAGAAGAGGGTACCGAGTGGAATACCGATCCTAAACATCCAAGGATGGTAAAACGAGTTCAACTCACTCCGGAGGCAAAACTTTGGAATCCATTTATCAAGAAACGAATTATGCCCTCCTCGAACAACACAACAGTCGACCAACCAAGGTTAGCCCTCATCCATTCTATTTTAAATGAGAGGCCAATTAACGTTGGCAGATACGTTCGGGAGGGAATATTGGACTGTGCATACCGGCCGTCAGGACCACTCTTCTACCCTTACCTCATCACGACCCTCTGCCGCGGCCACAATGTACCGGAAGCTGTCGAGGACTTAAGAATTCGAGGAAAAGGCTGGACAGACAGGAACATCCTCAGCCTGATGGAACTTAAAGCTGCCACACCCCTGTCCTCTTTTGACCCCACTGCCGCGGCAGGTGAGCAGACAGAGCCCACCCAGCCCGAGCCTGCCGCAATAGAACCCAGGCAGCCCACCGCAGCAGCTCCTCCAGCAGACACCTCCACACAAATAATCGCTGCCATTCAGAAAATGGAGGAACGACAGCTAGGCCTGATGAGTTTCATCCGAGACTTCACCACTGCCACGGTACATTTCATCCACACCTCTCTTAATTTCCCTGATATATTGTTCCCTACTTTCCCCAACCATTACTTTGCTGCCACCACACCTTCCCATACCCCCACCCCCGCTGCCACACCAAAAACGCCATCTGCCGCGTCCACTCCGACCCCTACCACAGCAGCTGCAGGCGGCAGCCGCACAGCCGAAACATCTGCCCGGGGAGCCAAGAGAAATGAGCCTATGTCCGACCTTGACAAGTATATTGCTGGCTTCTCCTCCTCTGAAATTTGGGCGGCATCCGATGACGAGCACTCTGTCAAGAGGAACTTGTCCAAGGAGTTTACCCTGGAGAAACGGCAGAAAATAGGCCCCGAAGTTGACCCATCCGACCAGGAAAAATCCGGCAGCAGCAGCAGCAGCAGTAGCTGTGGCAGCAGCAACAGTAGCAGCTCTGAGGAGGTTCAGGTATTGGAGAAACCACCTCATATCTCCCCTACCCGCATCCAACCTCCACGGGAAGTCAAAACCAAGAACACTTCTGCCTCTCCCATCCGTCTGCCAGCACCAGCAAGAAAAGTCACTACCCGTCGACAGATTCAACTCAGCAGCAGCAGCAACAACGACGACGACAACGCTTGAAATTTTAAGTTTCTTATCTTATATTGTTGTCTGCCTTTTTGTTATATTTTGTGATGTTGTTTTTTATTTTCCTTTTTTCATCTCTGCCATTTGCATTGAGGGCAATGCAACCCTCGAGTTTGGGGGTGGCATCCCTCCATTAATGAAGTCTGTGTAAGTTTAAAAATCGTGTCTTTTACTTAGTTTATTTTTGCTTAAAAAAATGATAAAAAATTAGCTTAAGTCTTTGAACTGAACTTACCTGCCGTGACAGCCTCTGTCGTGGCAGTGCCTTTAGGATAGTTTTAGGAGCAGTTTAGAGCCTTACTATAGTTCTAAATCTTAAACACCATTTGTTACTTTTATAATGTCTAGAACTCTGCTAGTAAACTAGAATAGAAAGCTTAACACTTGAGTTGCCCCTAGAGGTGCCTAACACTGGCTCTAGGAAAAGAAGTTAAGAAAAAATAGACTCAATACACCTAGAGGTGCCCGAAACCAGCTCTAGGAAGTTAGCTAGAGGTGCCCGAAACCGGCTCTAGTCAAACTTAAGCTTAAGAAAATATAATCGAGTCTAAATAAAAATTAAAGGAGCCTAAGAATTGCCTCCAAAAAGATGAAAATTGGCATAAAAATTCAAGTTAGAAGCTTAGCTATTCTAGTAAACTAAGGGAGTCTTGGCATATAATTGTTCACAAGCATGCACACACTACACGAGAATTATAGCAAGGTTCCGGATGAATCCTGAATTATCCAACAAGGTGTTGCTCACAATAGGGAATGAATGGCAAGTAAGGAAAAGTTCATTGTTTTAAGCCAAACAAAAATTTTGTTTTTCTTTTTAGTACTGAATTGCTTGAGGGCAAGCAAGAACTTGAGTTTGAGGGTGTGTTGAGTGTGTAAAAGTTCTATATTTTATCCCCTATTTGACCCATATTTCTACTGCATTCAAGCATAATTCATTGCATTTAGGTTAGATTTCATTTATACATCACAATTATAACAAATGGTACAGTTTCTACTGAAATTGGTTGCTTTTGCAGGTAGGTGTTGTAGCAGATGGAGGGCAGTGGAGAAGCAGACGCTGGGCAATGAAGAAGCAGAGCTGGAACTGGAATTGCAGACAAGGAGGACGATGCTGCCATGGCCGCTGCTGTGGAAGCCAAGGACGACAACAATGGTGAAGAGAAAAAGTAAAGTGGGACTCAATAGAAAGAGAAAATTAAGCCGGTCTGTCGTGGAGCACCCTCATATTTTTCAAAGCCCTAGATCAGAATGAAGGCCAAGCCCAAAGTTCAAGGAGGAAATTCCATGCAAGAAGGAAGGACGAATTAAAGACATATGCTCTGAAGATTTAGTCTTTAATAGAGTTGTACTTTAGTTTAAACTTGTATTCTTGCCATAAGAGAAAACTTGAACCCAAGGCCTATATAAAGGCATGTAATTCGACCTAGGGAAGGATATCTTACTCTATAGCCTTCTCTTCGAAACCCTAGACGTTTTCCCCTCCTCATCATGTTCTAAACTTCCCCTAGGGCTAAGGGTTGATTCTGTAAAGTAGTTGCAAGGATTGTATTTGTTTTAAGAATTTTTCTGTTCAATAAAATAGACTTCAAGTTTGCTTATTCTGGTTTTCAACATCTTGCAAGAGTATCGGGAGAGCATTGTGAGATTACACATTTACTTAATATCAGGTGAGTTAAGTATACGAAAGGAATAAGTACGGGTTCTCCAGTTTATGGTTGAACTATCTCGGACCTAGGGATAGGACGAGGTTAAGTGGCTAAGGAAGAATTCAACAACATCGGTGTTTATCCTTCGATTCAAAACGGGAGGTATCATCAAGACGTGTTCATCGACAGACTTGGACCTAGGGATAGGCCAAGGCACAGCAGGGATTCTTTCCAAGCTTGAAGTATAGAGTTGTGTGATCGCTGCCGCGACGAACAACAGACCGCTGCCACGACAGGTGCTGGCGCGACAGGCGCAACGACAGAACAGAGATTCCTAGACTTTGCAACGCCTACACTACTGAGCAATTCAATACCGGCCCATTCTCTCTATCCTGAATTCTCTACTATTTTATTTTTAGTATTCTTTATTATCTCGTGACAACAATCAAACTATTTCTTTTCTCTCTTGTGCAGCAATCTAAGGAGAAGCTATTAGCCCAGTCCTTGTGGAGACGATATCCGATACTTCCATATCACTTCACTACTTGCGTCGTGTACACTTGCACTACATTGCGATAGACATCTATGTTCAAACAAGAATACAATTACACATATATTAGAGTCAATTCAATTCTTCAATCATACACCAAATAGGGCAGTTTAATTAAACACATTTGATCCTTTGATTTGTCCAATTTAAACATGTATACCTATAATTTCCTCACAACAATACCTTAATTTATATATTTATCATTTGCATGATAGTCTTTTGCATATCTTGTCATATATACATTCAACAACCATCCCCTTTTGATAATAATTCAAAGTAAAATAGTTTGTACACTAGCATTCATATTTAAGTATTTCAAGCAATCCTTAATCTTATTAGACAACTCCCCTTCTTAAAGCATATGAAGGTTTTCCCAAAACCATTTTTTCCCGTGTCCTAAGGACACCGGAAACTGTCCATTACTAGAATATATACTTTGCACACGATCTTAATCCATTTACTTAGGTTCCAAACAAACCAGTTTACTATTCGATTTAAACCACCTCTCTAGCATACACATATATATACATATGAACATTCATTGATTTCACTATAATCATGTTGCTTACTCAAACAGGTTACAATACTTATACCCCTTTCTAACCAATCAGTTTCGACTTTTTATACCTAGGAAGAATCAGTTTATAATCATTCTAAAGGTGCAGCACTCCAACAATCCATTTTAAGCAATTTTTACAACTAGACATAGTATAAGAACTAAACACACATTCATCCTCTTACATACACCAATCGAATAGGAGAAATCATTCTAACAACTAAAACATGATCCATAAATAATTTTAACAAATAGAAAAGTTTCTAGAAATAGCTAAATTTATGAGATGGAAAGGATGCTTACTTCTCTTGAAGTTATTCGAAAGAAAGATCATGGAGTATCCAAAAACAATTTAAACCGTCAATTCTTATGATGTTTTTTTGCACTCTATCACTCTTTTCCATTGATTCGGCAATTGAGGAGCCAAGAAGAAATATGATAAACAAAATTGTGGTTATCCTCCACCGAAGCCGAGAGTCCCACTCTCTTACCTACACATGTTTCTTTCACCGTGACACTTGTATGTATCCTTAGATTTCTATATATGTTACATGCAATCCACCCATTATTTCAAGCCTTCTATTTGGTCCATTCTAATTTGGTTATTAAACTATTAGACTTTCATATATTTAGTCCTTGGTTCACATAATACTACCAAGTCTTGATTCAATTTAAAACGGTTAAAGCAATTTAATTTACACTCAAGACTTAACATAGTTCTAGACCAGTGTTTGGGGTATTACATGTTAAGTTGATCAAATGATTGCAAATGATCAAGAGGGGTGAATTGGAGATTAAAAATTTGAGGGTGGAAATTGGATGAAAGAAAATTTGACACAAGACAATTTATAGTGGTTCAAGTTCCTAAATGAACTCTACATCCACTACCTTAGCTCCCACTAAGGATTTTCAACCAATCCACTAATTGATTCTTCCCCTTTTTCTTGGATGAGGAGGAAACCTTACAAAACTGATTAAGCTTTCTACCCAAAGCTTAATTCAACACACTATTTACAAAGTAGTAATTTTGGTAAACTTTACAAGTACCTCTCAAAGGATAATGTTTACCCAAATACAATCAAACACTCCCCAAACTCTTAATAAAAATTACAATGAAGAACACACTTGAGTTGGGTACAAGATTTGACTATAAAAGTTCAAGGTTTGGATTTGAATGCTTTGATGTTGCTTGAAGGCTCAATAGTTGTTGTTGTAGCTTTAGAGACTTGTTTTTATACCTTCTCATTGATTTCTAGACGTTTGGGTGGTTGAGATCATCAATAGAGCTGTTGGGGCTCTGTTTTCCCTCATAAATGCAGTTCTGCAACTACCCGTATCAGAACACGTGACCCCTGTATCGAAATGAACACTAAAAAAAGAGTCGTTATGTGTAAAATAGGGCCTGTATCGAAACGACTATAGGTTGTATCGCAACAACAACTGTAAAATGAAGGTCGTATCGAATAAGAACTGTATCAAAACGTTTTGAAACTGTAATTTAGTGTTTCGAAACAGGTTAGGGGTGTATCGAAACACTTAACCAAATCTTTAAAATTCAGTTTCTGACAAGTAACGGCTAGTTCATTTAAAGCCCAATTTCAAAATTGCTAAACCCTTGTATCGAAACGGGTGTTAGCCATTTCGAAATGATGCTCAAAAATCAAAGGCCCAGATGAAGGTCGTATCGAAACAGGTGTGAGTTGTTTCGAAACATGTGCTTACAATGACAAAACGTATCGAAACACTTTGAGAGTGTTTCGAAACGCCTAGGTGATTTTGTATATTTTGGCCTGAAAAAACTTAGAAAATTTTATGGGGTTTAAGTTTTGACTTGAAAACATTTTTAACTATAATTTGTACTTGTCAAAATCAAATATTTTGATTACTTAAAAATTTATTTACTTTGCAAATTAGTCATTGAATTACTTGTTATATCAAAAATAAAATGTTAGTTTTACAATCTCCCCCTTTTTAATATAACAAAACCAAACTAAATTTTTAAGTAAACTCCCCCTAAGTTTAAGCTATGTTTTGAAAAAGAGTTTAAAATTTTAGCTTAACCCTTCTCCCCCTTTTTGTTAGATCAAAATCAATGAAGGAGTATAAAAATATTACACAAGTCAAACCACAATGAGAGCAACATAATATCATTAAACAATAAAACCAAAGCAAATTAAGTTCATAAATTAAAAATATAATATCCAGACCATAACATTCAAAACATAATATCAAAGCATAGGTCTTAAACTTAAAACATAAATAGGTGCATGAAAATATGGAAATCCTAAGCTAGATGAGATGAAACGGAATGCACTGATCTAAGGCTCATTATCCTCGTCATGTTCATCGTTGGCATTGCTCCTACGGAATTTCCTCCATTCGCCATAGAAACCGGTAAATGACATATACATAGAAGTTTGTTGAGATTCAACCGAGGTGAGATGAGTCCTAACATTTTGGATACGTCCCTCCATGGTTGTGAGGCGAGTACCAATAGTAGCAAAGGTTGAGTCCATGTGAGTACTCATTCCGTTAAATTGCTCGGTGATGAAGGTCATGAGGGCTTCGTTGTTTTGTAGAGAAACTTGAGGTGGAGGTTCGGTGGCAGCAACATGTGGAGGATTCTCAACACGAGTCCATTCTCCATCAATATAGTGAAACTTGCTTTGGAGAAGTGTGCGCTCACCGATGGGATCTTTGAGTTATTCTGCATAATCAAGCGAGCAATCAATTCCCATGTAACCCCCTAAACCCGGCCCAAAAGAAATGGGCCAAATTTAGGAAGTCACACTTGAAAATCTTTCCCTCAAGTAATAGATTTTAGGTTTAAATAATTTATAAAACAAAATAATTATTAAATAATAATAATTACCGTAAAATACCACAATCGTTTACAAAACCTAAACATTAAAAAAATATTATGATTATCTAATAAATATCTGAAATAAAATCTGTAAATACATGTTGAAACATAATCCAAAAATATAAAGTTCCTCAGTCTAAAATACGTAAATGTCCCAAAGCATAAAATAATACTCCCTCTGTCCCACAATTTTTGTCCCTTATTGACTTTTTTAGTCATTTTTTTTCAACTTTGACTCATAATTATTTAAAATGTATCATTGATAAAAATATGGAAAAATATATTTTAAAAACCTCTAATCAAGTAGTTTTCACATATATTTTTATAAAGATTAATTATTTAAAATATTCAATATAATAATAGTCAAAGTTTAAAAAATTTAACTTTCAAAAAGTCAATAAGGGACATATTTTATGGGACGGAGGGAGTAATAATCTGATAGTCTAAAATAAGTTCATATTGAATAATAAAATAATCGGATAAAATCTGAGATTCTCCAAGTAGCGAGTCGACTAAAAGTCATAGTATATTTGAAAGAGAAACTAAGGGGGTAAGTTAAAGAGCTTAGTGTGTCACTAAAGTGCAAGAAAAATCTCATTCTCAAAAACATATATATTTCGATAAAGTCTTTAAATTCACAAAATATGATGCACAATTCATAAGCTTTAACTTATAAAAACAATTTAATGAATCCCAACTACAACACCATTCGAAGAGTAAGGTTCCCCAGAACCACTCTCTACATCCACCAATCGATGTGTGGTAAAAACCACTGCTTCCACCGTATAATCCCAACCCATGAAGACAATGATGTAAAATCACATTCGCAACAGTCTTTAAACATAGTCTGATATGTCCGATATTTCATAGTTTGATAAATCTAATATTACACAATTCGATAAATCTGATATTTAGTTAAATCACAAATCCAGTAAAAATACATGAAAATTTCATCATGCCACATCACATGTAAAAATATGCATACAATGTAAAATAATATCACACGGTAAAAATCATTATTATTTAGCTAAGTAAGAAAACACACAGAAAAATAATTTATATATGTAACATAGTAAGAAACACACCTTAGCCAAAGTAAAATTCAACCTATTAAATATCGTGTCTCCCACGATCAAAAGCACTGGGTTTAGCTGTATCAGTACCTATATGAATAATTCCTATATTAGTACTATTATCACTATGACCAAGGAGTTATTCCCATTTACTTATCTAATGAAATTTAATGATACATAAAAATAATTATCTAATTCGAATAGTTGATCATCAAATCAACCGAAGACATAGTTGAATTGAGCGATGCTAGAGGTTCAGCGAGGTTTGATCGAATTAAATAAAAGAAGACGAAAAGGAAGATGTGTTTTGAATATAAATCGAGAGAGGGAGAGGGAAAACCGACTGTGGCAAAAACAAAATCATATGGAAAGGGGTAAACGTGGGTTATATAACCAAAATTATGGATAAATTACAATGTAAGACCTTGTACTTTTCTCAGGCTCATAAAATAGGTACCTAATATCAATTCTTTATAAAAGGTCACTAAATTTGTTTAAAAATTCAATTAATTCCCAAATCACCCAATTAGAAATTCATATTTAAATTCCCAGTTTCTAGGGTTTTGAATTTTAGGGATTTCAAAATTAGGGACATTTCGAATCTAAGGATTACAGTTTGGGCTTAATTTTTGGAGTGTTACAACTCTCCCACCCTTAAAAGAAATTTCATCCTCGAAATTTTCAAACCTAACGATGGATCCTTAAAAATAAAAATATTTTGGTAAAAACTTCTTAGATCATTTCAGATAGAGTATGAATGACATAAGAAGACTTGAAAACACTTTTGATCTTAGATTCATAAGGATGTGTATGATCACGATCGATCGTTACTTTAGAACTGCTATGAGATGACATAATAATCTATCTACAAAGAGAAATTAACCTAGATTCGGAGTTGGTACTTGAAGACTTTATTCAAAACATATCTTTAATTCTTTAAAATAATAAATTTATCAGAAAGTCTCTTTTTGCCCAAAAATATTTAATATGCATGCGAAATCATTTTAGGTTTAAAATTTTATGTGAGGCTCATAGTCCGAGGGATACTTAGCTCTAAGACCACTAAATATAACCCCTAAACCCGGCCCAGAAGAAATTGGCCGAATTTAGGAAGTCACGCTTGAAAACCTTTCCCTCAAGTAATAGATTTTAGGTTTAAATAATTTATAAAACAAATAATTATTAAATAATAATAATTACCGTAAAATACCACAATTGTTTACAAAACCTAAACGTTATAAAAATATTCTGATCATTTAATAAATATCTGAAATAAAATCTGTAAATACATGCTGAAACATAATCCAAAAATATAAACTTCCTCAGTCTAAAATACGTAAATGTCCCAAAACATAAAATAATAATAATCTGATAGTCTAAAATAAGTTCATACTGAATAATAAAATAACTGGATAAAATCTGAGATTCTCCAAGTAACGAGTCGCCTAAAAGTCAGAGTATATCTGAAAGAGAAACTAAGGGGGAGTAAGCTAAAGAGCTTAGTGTGTCTCTAAAGTGCAAGAAAAATCTCGTTCACAAAAACATATATATTTCGATAAAGTCTTTAAATTCACAAATGACGATGCACAATTCAAAAGGTTTAACTTATAAAAAACAATTCAATGAATCCCAACTACAGCACCGTCCGAAGAGTAAGGTTCCCCAAAACCACTCTCTACATCCACCAATCGATGTGTGGTAAAAACCACTGCTTCCACCGTACAATCCAAACCCATGCAGACAATGATGTAAAATCACATTTGCAATAGTCTCAAAACATAGTCTGATATGTCCGATATTTCATAGTTCGATAAATCCGATATCACACAATTCGATAAATCCGATGTTTAGTTAAATCACAAATCCAGTAAAAATACATGAAAAATTCATCAAGCCACATCACATGTAAAAATATGCATACAATATAAAATAACATCACACGGTAAAAATCATTATTATTTAGCTAAGTAAGAAAACACACCGAAAAATAATTTATATATGTAGCATAGTAAGAAACACACCTTAGCCAAAGCAAAACTCAACTTATTAAATATCGTGTCTCCCACGATCAGAAGCACTGAGTTTATTTGTATTAGAACCTATACGAATAATTCCTATATTAGTACTATTATCACTATGACCAAGGAGTTATTCATATATAATTATCTAACGAAATTTAATGATACAGAAAAATACTTATCTAATTCCAATTGTTGATCATCAAATCAACCGAAGGCATAGTTCAATTGAACGATGCTAGAGGTTCAGCGGGGTTTGATCGAATTAAATAAAAAAATAAGAAAAGGAAGATATGTTTCGAATATAAATCGAGAGAGGGAGAGGGAAAACCGAATGCGACAAAAACAAAATCACAGTGAAAGAGGTAAACATGGGTTATATAACCAAAATTGTGGATAAATTACAAGGTAAGACCTTCTAATTTTCTAGGGTTCACAAAATAGGCCCCTAATATCAATTCTTTATAAAAAAAAAAGGTCATTAAATTCATTTAAAAATTCAATTAATTCCCAAATTTCTCAATTAGGGTTTCAAATTTAAATTCCTAATATCTAGGGTTTTCAATTTAGGGATTTCAAAATTAGGGACATTTTGAATCTAGGGATTAAAATTTGGGCTTAACTCTTGGGGTGTTACATCCCACCTTAGAAAACAAGTAGCTCAAATCCATGACATAGGTGAAAGAGGTAACAAGATCGGTGTGGCGATTTTGAACAAGGTAATCATCTCGGAAAACATAATTTGACATAGATTCGGACGATGTCCCTCACGAAAGCACCTAATCCAAAAGTCATCTACTTGTATAATGTGAGAGAACTTGCCTCTGGAAGGGCGAAACCACCACGATACTATAAGATGGAGGATGCAATCATGTGCGTCAAGAACTGTGACGGAGCCACCAAGGGTATTACCCAATGAGTTCTCATCCGAGATTCCCTCGTCTTCAAACCCAAACACATTGCAAAAAACTTCCGGATCAACCCTAAATTTCTTTCCCGTGAGATAGGACTCAATAGCAACCACTTGACCGGTATTGGAGATGCAACGAGCATTGGCATAAAAGAGAAGCACCATGTTACGGTACAAGGTACTGGATAAGCTCAAGAAAGTCATAAAGTTCCAACGCCTCAAGAGATCAAGATAGCGGAATTGAAAATGCTCGGAATCCAAAAAGGGAAGAGAAACGACACGCTCACGCCGAATGGCATGATATTAGAATAGCTTAAAATTTGTGTAGGCATGTTTGTTGCGAAGAGACTTTTGGTAGAGCGAAGTAAGATTTGGACGAGTAGAATCATGAACATTGGAGCTCCCACTAGCCTCATTAGTTCTAACTCTCTTCCTAGAAGTCATGTTTGAAATTTGGTGAAAAGAATTTTAAAAATATATAATCAAGGCATTAATAAAAACTATACAATATAGTTTTAAAAACTATACAATATAGTTTTAAAAATATATATAAACATTGGAGCTCCCACTAGCCCCACGAGTAGAATCATCATCAACATTGGAGCTCCCACAATCCTATAATCAAGGTATTAATAAAAACTATACAATATAGTTTTAAAAATATATATAAACATAAAAAGAAATTTTGGTGAAAAGAATTTGTAAAAAATATACTAAAAATTATACGATATAAAATTTATATTAGAATAAAAAAGTTTTAGATTTTGAATTTTTTTTGCAAAAACTTGAAAAACTATACTAGATGTATATGTTTTATACAAAAAGAAATTGAAAACTACCTATAAATTTAAACGAAAAAGGAAAATAAAGAGAAAAAAGTTTTATACCTTGATATTGGATAAGGATGAATGAAGGATGATTGATGCACCAAATTACTTGCAAATCACTAGCCTTGATGTGTAGATTGAAAACCCTAAAAAATTTAGGTTTTGATGTGAAAAATTAAGTGATTGGAAGGGTTTTTATAAGGGTTTTGCGGCTATGGTTTTGATGAAAAAGAGGTTGGTGTTTTAATTAAAGTTTGATGCCTATTTAAAGCTATTTGCGCACTCGTATTTTGATACGCCACTTGGCGTATCAGAACGCCCGTTTTGAAACGTTGTCGAGCCATTTCGGTAGTAGACTCCTTTTGATACAGGTTGACCTTGTTTCAGAACGACGCCACGAACCCGTATTGAAACGTGAAGAGCCTGTTTCGATACGATTCACTACTAGAATCTCCCAAATTAATCTCGTATCGAAACAAATTTAGCTGTTTCGATACACCCTTACCCAAAAACTGCAGTTTAGGCAGTTTTATGTTCAAGAAGCCAACTTAAATCGAGCCAAAATGCATGTGAATGATATATGAGCACGATTTAATGGCTAAAATTGATGCATACTCCCCCTAACAACATGCATAGAAACAAAATGATGCAAATTAACATAAGCATGAATATCAACCAATTTCAAGCAAAATTGTGACCATTAGGGACCTAAAAGGGTCATAGAAGGCTGGTTAAACCTAACTCTCTCCTAAGGGTCCGAAAACGCTCTTTATCTAAGGTTTGGTAAATATATCCACTAATTGGTTCAAATCAACATATTCTAGAACAACATCATTTTTCAAAACATGGTCTCTAATGAAATGATGTCTAATTTCTATATGTTTGGTTCTAGAGTGTTGGATGGGATTCTTAGTGAGACAAATGAGACTAGTGTTGTCACACCTAAGGGGTATAGCTTCTACTTAAACACCATAATCTAAGAGTTGTTGCTTCATCCAAAGGACTTGAGCACAACAACTCCCTAAGGATATGTACTCTGCTTCGGTGGTAGATAAGGCTAAACTATTTTGTTTCTTAGAGAACCAAGATACGAGCATACTACCTAAGAATCAGCATGTTCCGGAGGTACTTTTCCTATCTATCTTGCATCCCCATAATCCACATTCGAATAAGCATGAAGGCTAAAGGAAAAATCTTTAGGATACCAAAGACCTAAGTTATGTGTGTCTCTAAGGTATCTAAAAATTCTCTTAATGGCTACTAAGTGTGATTCTCTAGGACTAGCTTGGAACCTAACACACAAGCAAACACTAAACATAATATCCGGCCTACTTGCGATAAGGTAAAGCAAAGAACCTATCATAGATCTATAAAACTTAGAATCAACACACTTACCTCCTTCATCTTTGTCAAGCTTTATAGAATAGCTCATAAGAGTGGCTTGAGGCTTTACATTCTCCAAGCCGAACTTTTTGACTATATTATTCACGTACTTTGCTTGATTGATGAAGGTGTCATCCTTACTTTGTTTGATTTAGAGCCCCAAGAAGAACGAGAGCTCCCCCATCACGCTCATCTCAAACTCACCTTGCATTAGCTTAGAAAATTCTTTGCAATAACATTCATTAGTAGAACCAAAAATAATATCATCAACATAAATTTGCACTACTAAGATGTAATTACAATATATTTTTATGAAAAGTGTAGTGTCCACCTTGCCTTTTTCATGTTTGAAATCCTTTCATACCAAGCTCTAGGAGCTTGTTTTAAACCATAAAGAGCTTTGGTTAATTTAAAAACATGATTTGGAAATTTTGGATCCTCAAAACTCGGTGGTTGTTCAACATACACTTCTTCATTTATAAAACCATTTAGAAAAGCACTTTTTACATCCATTTGAAAAAGCTTGAAATCATGGTAACATGCAAATGCTAGAAGCATCCAAATAGCTTCCATTCTAGCTATGGGTGCATATGTTTCATCAAAATCAATTCCCTCTTCTTGAGTGTAACCTTGAGCAACAAGCCTAGCCTTGTTTCTCACTATGTTACCACTCTCATCTAATTTATTCTTAAAGACCCATTTAGTTCCTATAGTAGATTGATTACTAGGCCTTTCAACTAGTGTTCATACTTTACTTCTCTCGAATTGATTTAATTCTTCCTGCATGGCCAAAATCCAAAAATCATCTTTTAATGCTTCTTTGATATTTTTAGGCTCAATGCATGAATAAAATGCAACATGGTTCATTAATTTGAGAGAGGATCTAGTAGTTACCCCCTTGGATGGATCACCCAAGATTTCACCACCTTTGACATAGTTGAACTCCCTTGGGTATGACACCTTCTTTTCCTCAAGAGCCAAGTCCTTCAAGGCTTCAAGAGGTGGATCTTGTGCATCTTCTTCTTTGGATGAAATCTCATCCACTTATGATGTTTGTCCCCCATCAATGGCTTCAATGATCCCTACATCATCATCATCACAAGAATCCTTCCTCGAAATGAGGTTATCATCGAAAATAACATGTATAGACTCTTCAACAACTAAAGTTCTTTTATTAAATACACGGTATGCTTTAGAGTTTAGGGAATAACCCAAAAATATTGCTTCATCACTTTTAGCATCAAAAATACCTAAGTTGTAACACCCTGGATTTGGGCCTAGATGTTTTAGACGTTGGATCGTGCTGGTCGAGAACGGTTCGAATCCTTGAGGTTGGTTTAGGGAAAACCTAGTTCGGGATGTTTTGAAAATATGGAAAACGTCTAAAAATCATTATTTAATATGTAAATGATTATGGTAAAAACAATTTTACAAAATGAGCTTGGGAAATATTACATTTTGGTATAGTGACCAAAATGCAGTTTTTGCAAAAGTTGACTAGTGACTGTTTTGTAAATGATTGAAACTTTGAATCTTTAAGGAGCTAATTTTATCATTTGTTTTCATCAGATTTCTCTTTAATTTGGGGGTTTTTAATAATGCTTTTATTAAAGGAATAAAAAGGAAATTAAAAAGGAAATTAAATGTTGACTTTTCATAACCAACTTTACGATAGAATTTTCTCTTCTCATTTTCTCTCAACTTCCAATCAGCCAAACATTTTTCTCTCATCAAAGAACCTCTGATTTTCATCTTGTTTGCTGATATTTCATCTTCCTAAAGGATTTCCTATCTTTGTTTCATCAAATCCTTTTGATTTTGCTTTGGTTTTTCAAGAAAACTTGCCCAAATTAAGGAGAGATCAACCCTTAGAGGCAATCTTTGTTCTTCTCCTCTAATGATCAGTTCTTTACAGAAATTCCCAAGTTATCAATCCTTTGTTAATAGTTTTTGAGTTGTTTTAATGTTATAAACATGGAATAGTTGTTAAATTCAAGTTTCTTGATGAGTTCTTAGTGATTTTCGTATTTTTATGTTAAGCTCTGAGTTGAGGTTGATTTTTAACATATTTTGGATGTTGTTTGATGTTGAGAATAAGGTTTTAACAAATAAATCTCGAATAGGTTTGGGTTCCTAAGTTTAAGATGTTAGATTTGCGGTTTTTAGGGTGTTTTTGATGATCTGCTATTGCTGGAGGTATAAGGTCGTGTTTATGTTGATTTTTTATGTTAATTGATGATTAGAAAAGGTTAGAATTGATAGATCTTGGCTGGGCTTTGTTTGGTGAATATTTGGGGATGTTTTCGGTTATTTTGGGTAGTCAAAATGCTAGTTTTGTGTAGAGCAGTGGGTTGGATTGAGAGGCTGGTGATTTTAATGCATGGTGATGCATTAATCCTCTGCTCTTATGTGCTAAAAATAGGGGAGAGTAATCCGGAAGCAAATGAGGTAGCGTTGAAGGCTTCGGACGCTTTGTTGGCTCGTTGGCTAGCGTAGTGTTGCGTATCGGTGAGTGAGAGCATGTTTTTCCATCTTTGGAATGATTTTGAAAAGAGGTTTGGGAACTTAAACCTAGGCTTGAAACGCTGGTTTAAGTTTGGAAGTAAGTGAAGTAGATTTCTCTCTCAATTGGTGCTATTATGGTTTTGAGAATATCAAAATTTGTTTTGATGTACCGGTTTAGCAATGTGGTTTGATTTGTTGTTTAAGGATGATGTTTAAGCATGAGAGTTGGTTATCAAACTTGGTTTGATGAAGGAAGCATGAAACTGATGATCTTTGAGAATATGTGGTGGTAACTTGTGTTTTAAAGGCATGGTTTAACATTTTGGCCTTGATGATGTTGCATGCTTTGAAAACAATAGATGTGTTAATGATTTTTATATGATATATTGGCATAAATGATGAGATGTTACCGGATATAATTGGTCGACCAATAGGATATAAAGTGCACTCTAAACAATAAAATTCATATGTGTTCTTTGGATTCGTTCCGGAGAGAGAGGACGAAGATGTAAATTCCATCGGATAGGACTTTGTGAAATACCCAAGCTTAATGACATTGAATAGTACCGCCATGAGAGACCGATGATGTAGATTCCATCAGAGTAGGACTTGGTGAAAGACCCAAGCTTTATGGCAACAAATGTTATCGCCATGAGAAACCGATGTTGTAGATTTCATCAGAGTAGGACTTGGTGAAATACCCAAGCTTTATAGAAAGATAGAGTCCGGTGATGGAGATACCACCAGGGTAGGACTTGGTGGAATACCCAAGCTTCATAGAAAGTAGAGTCCGGTGGCGAGATCCCACCGGGGTAGGACTTGACCTCGAGTCAAGCTATCTGCATATTCATGTAAAGTAGAATATGAAAATGTCAATATATGAGAATGAAATGTATTTCACATGTACCAATGTTTGGAATGATTTTATGCAATGAGAAATTCATACGAGCTAATGAGTTTGTGAAATACCTTTGTGCATCAAGCATGTTTGACCTTGCCATGAGATTTGTAGTGGTTGAATTTACAAGGTAGATAGATGGTACATGTGGTTTTTAAGATGAGCATTGCTTCGAAATGATTTTCAAGCATGGGAAAGAAATAGCATGGTGTAGAAATGGTTTCCAAGGAAAATGGTTTATTCCTTGCATATAGCGTTTAAGCATGAGAAGATTTAAATTGAAGTAATTACATGGATGATATTTAAGATTGAGATACATGTTGCATCTGGGTTTAATGTTGGTTTTATATGTTGAGCGATGCATGATTTAAGGCAGTGATGTTTTCAAATGAAGTTTTCAAACAATGTATTAGTTTTTAGAAATGTGATTTCAAGTAAAGGGTGTTTTATGGTTTCGTTCCATTGATGGTGTTTTGGTTTTGAGCATTCCTCACTAAGCATTTCGTACTTACGCTCCTTTTTGTCCATCAATGCAGATAGTTGAATTTGGGACAACAAGAAGCAAGGGATTCAAGAAGAACTCCACTTGGAAAGTATGTTTTGAATTCTAGCTATAGATAATAAGGGCAATGGGGGAAATCCTTTACTTTGATGTGTGATGAGGTTGATTACCTAGAACCAGTTTGGTTTATGGTTTGAGACATGTATATGGCCATTATATGGTTTTTGGATCCTCACTTTGCATTTTAGTTTTGCTATAGCTTATGGTTAAAGCATGTTCATTCTAGTTGCATATGCTATACGAGTTGATGTGCTAAATGCTCGCAATGTGACTAGTTTTTTATGCAAATATGTTAGAGTTGATGCTATAGACATGTCCACATGATTGCGTGATGATTTGTTGATGTTAAACATGAATTTGGGGCTGTTTTTGGGGCACTTCTGGTATGTGTATCGATACCCGGGCTTGCGTATCGATATGCATAAGCCAACCTTGTGCAAATTTGTACATGGGTATCGATACAGTTGGGAAGTGTATCGATACGGGTAGGCCAAGTTTGAAGGGTGTATCGATACGCGGGAGAGCGTATCGATACCTTTTCTCCGAGTTTGGTCACTGCCTCCCCGCGTACCGATACGTACCCTCGGCGTACCGATACGCGATCGTTAAAAACAATTATAAGCATCTTTAAATGCTTTGGAATGCTACATTTTAGTCCCTGAATGTTGTGTGTGCAATTGAGTGAGTTTGGATGATCCATTTGACAAGAAAATTGGCATAGAAGCATGAGATGTGATTAATTGGATAATGGTAACCTTAAAATATAAAAAGCCCTAGTAATTTGCAGAAATTACGTTTTGGTCCCTAAAAGCTTAAATTGTGCAATTAAACCCCTAAACGAATCCCGATCGTTGTGTCGTTTCTTCCTATGCTCTTTGGTGATAGCATAGGACTTCATTTACATCTAGAAAAGATAAAAAGAAAAAAGGTCGTCAATAGGAGTCGGCTTTAACGAGTTAGCTTCAGTTTTCCCCGTGTAATCACCTCAGTTCGGGTCAAACGTCTAGACCAGGCTAAGGGGGTTACATAAGTTGTCTTTTCCATTGTTTAAAACAAAACATTTACAACCAAATGGGTGAAAATATGTTAGGCTTTTTGGATTTTAAAATCTCATAAGGTGTTTTCTTTAAAATAGGCCTAATCATTATTCTATTAATAATATAACAAGCAGTATTATTGGCTTCCGCCCAAAAATACTTATGTAAGTTGTTTTCACAAAGCATAGTCCTAGCCATTTCTTCTAAAGTTCTATTTTTCTCTCAACTATCCCATTTTGTTGAGGAGTTCGAGGAGCCGAAATGTAACACCCTAGTTTTGGGCCTAGATGTTTTATACATCGGATCAGACCGGTCGAGAATGGTTCGAATCGCGTAAGGTGATTTAAGGAAATCAAGGATCGGGATAGGATAAAATTGTGATAAAAATTGCTAAAATCCTCTAAAAATATGTTTAAGAGGTTGGTCAAGTCAATTTTACAAAAGGTGTTTTGGAAAATGGACATTTTGAGTAGTGACCAAATTGTAAAGTTTTAAAACTGGAAAAAATGTGATTTTTAAGGTGGAAGCCAAAATATTAGAATCTTTAGGGGGCTTAAAGTCAATTTGACCTTTTCTTAATATGAAATGTGTTTTAAAAGGGGTTTTTAAATAAATGATTTTATTTGGATTTATATTAAAATAATTAAAAGGTAGTTAATGGATTTCAATTACGTAACTACCAAAATACCTCTCATTTTCAGCCAAACACAAATTCACTCATCTTTTTCTAGAATTCTCACTTCCAAAAACTCTCTCAACATTTCCTAAATCATTTTCAAGAGATCTCTCTTAGTTCTTCAAGATATCACAAAGGAAAACTTGTCATCCATTGAGAAAAGTAAGGATTGGAGGTAAATCCTATTCTAAAACACAAGACATTTAAGCAACAATACGAACATGGTTTACAATCCACGACATAGAAGTATAACCATATTCAACGATGTATCATTACTCAACATACTAAAACATCAACAAAATCAAACTAAAGAGTTTGGCACCAACTCTGTACAAGTCTAGTACCCTCCATTGTCTAGGCATTATTACAAAGACTTAAACCATACTTGAGCTACTTGAGAACTCCGTAAAGCTCCTCCCTTGCCCACTTGCCTCCCGTAACTCTAACGACCTGCATGTTGGAAAAAGGAGAGCGTAAGCTTGGAAGCTCAGTGAGCGAAGCTCTAAAAACTCATCAATCATGCAGTTTTCAAAACACATTTCTTAAATGATAAGTAAACCATTTAAATGCACGAAAAGTAACACAACAACACAACTACATAGTTTGCACATGCACAACCAAAACACGGTGGCACCACACATCACCGTTCGACTAGTAGTTTTTCGATGGGACCACACATCACCTTACTCTTCTACTAGTCACTACCGGTGGGACCACACATCACTTTAGTTGCGACAATCATCACGTGAGGCTCGACACCAACAATGACTACACAACAACATCAACGGAAGTAAAGAAAATCCACAAACCACACACAATATATCAACAATTAATCATGCACCAACACTTAACAATCAAGGTAAAGTTAGCGAACTTACTCTTAGGTTTAGGTTATCCCTCTAGGCTCCACCCAAACCTCCAAGAATCCCTTTTTGAAATCAAATCAAGTTCAAAACATTTTCACTCACCGATGAAACCCAACCGGAAGCCGAAACACCAAACTCAAGTCTCCAAATTCCCCAGAATAGTGCCCAAAGCTTCTTCGATGGTTTCCCTTGATTCTAGTCAATCAAAAACAATACATTACTCAACCGAATCATCACCAAACACTGTCACAACTACAAGCTACTATCACAAGCCAAAATCTTACAATTTCAAACCAAAACCAATACCATAAACCCCATTTTCGTACTCCCATCAAACCCAGTAAAAAACTACTAATTCCAACACCCAAAACACCTTCAAAAACATCTCCCTAACATTGTTATAACATCAGCCCCACTCTCGAACATAAAACCACACTAAAAACCCAAGTTTTGACACTTTTAAAATACCCTCAAAACCCAATTTCGGGATTTTTGATAAAAACCCCTCATTTCGAGGTATATTGTACCTTAGGGCAAGATTAGTTCAAAACTTAACTCTACAAATAAAAAACAAACCAAGAAGCCATTAAAGTTTCACCCTTTTCTTTCAAAGTTTTGAAAACTTGAAATTCTCTACAATGGCATTTTACAAAAACTAAAACCATCAAAGTGCTAGGAATGAAGAGGACAAGACAAAAATGGCCTTACCTTGTTGAAATCACTTGAAATGAGGGTGGGATTTGATGGAATAGTGACAAGGGGTTTGGAAAGGTTTTAACGTGAAAGAGGGGTTGAAGGAAGAAGATTGTAACCCCCGTAGCCCGGCCTAGACGGTTGACCCGAACTACGAAGATTACACGGGGAAAACCAAAGTCAACCCGAAAGTCAACCTTGATTAACGACCCTTTTTTTTCTTCTTTTTAATCTTATCTAGATGCACATTAGTCCTATATGTGATCAAACAAGCAACATACTCAAGATCACAGCCATCAGAGATCATTCAGGGACCCAATTGCACAAAACACAACTTTAGGGACCAAATTGTAAATTTTGAAAACTTTGAGGCCTTAACCAGATTTTAAGTTACCAACTTAAAATTAATCATGTTTCATGCATCTCGGCCAAATTTCAGCTCAAACGGACATCTCAAACTCATACAATTGCACAAACAAGATTCAGGACCAAAATGCAAACATTTTGAAACACATAACTGCCACTGTCAGCCCCCAACGGTCAACCGTTCCGAAACGGGAGACAGCCCGTTCCGAAACGCGGGGCCGTTCCGAAACAGGCATAGCCCGTTTCGAAACGGGGGTCGGGCAGAGGCCTTTCCGTTTCGGAACGGTCTCACCCGTTTCGGACGCCTGGGTTCATGCAGGGCACCCGTTCCGAAACGGTGTCTCCTGTTCCGAAACGCCTAGCCCAGAAAGCTGCATTTTGCTCACTCAAACACACAATTGACCATCCAAACATGCTCCAAAAGCCACCAAACTTTACCAGCATGCAATTCAGCATAAATGAGACATGCTTGCATCAACAATTCATCAGAAACACATCACATGCAAAAAGCCCCAAATCTATAGGCATGCTTCCTACACAAGCAACCATTTAGGCACAAACCTTCCAAAACAATCTCAATTAAGCCAAATCATGTTCCAACAACTTTAACAACATTAAAACAATCTTGAACAACATAAACGATCACAAACACAATAATCCCAAGAGATTCTACCCCCATTGCCTTTATTAACTATAGCTATTCACTGAGACATACATCTCACTTGGAGTCCACCTTGAATCCCTTGATCCTTGCTGTCCAAACTTCAAGGATCTGCATTGATGGACAAAGAGAGCGTAAGCACATAATGCTTAGTGAGGAATGCTCAAAACCAAAACACCATCAATGCAGCGGGTCATAAAACACTTGTAAAACAAACCCGATTTGTTTACCAAAACCATGTTTGAAATCCTTTTCAACCTCAAGCATCAACCATGCATAAATACCATATGCAAAGCTAAAACAAAACCATGGAAACACTTCCATTTCACAACATACCTTTCATAAACTTGAAAGCCATTTCAAACAAGAAACCTTTAAAACCATTTCACAAGCCAACCAACACTTGCATTACACCAAGGCAACATATATACCATACAAACATATTCACATGCTTTTCAAAACAAGTCCTACAAGACTTCAATGCATTAAAGTTATTCATGCTCATATACATCATTTACCAAATGATAATCAACACTTGTTCAACCTAACAAGTAAACATGCATTCACATGCATCATACACCTTTCATGCAACAATGCATCTTTCCAAGCAACTCATGCTTCACATGCAACCATGCATCATTTCAAGCATATCATGCTTCACATGCAACCATGCATCATTTCAAGCATCTCATGCTTCTTTATATTTAAGAACATCATATTGGCCTTCAAGTAATCAATCACATCCACTTTCCAACTCAACACCCGATCGGATACGCGGATTCCGAGCGTTGTCCCTACGCTCCCTACACCCTACCCAATCCAAGGTCCTCGAGTGGGCAACACCTCCATTATGACCTTACAAGCCTAAAGTTCCCATGCATGGACTTTTAAACACCATACAACCTTAGCTTTTCCCGAGGTTCCCATGTATGAACAACCATACAACCTCAACATGCACAAGGTTCTCCCGTATGGACTTTTAACCACCATACAACCTTTGCATAACCGATTGGTAGTTGTAGAAATCACTAACGAGATCCGGGACACCCTATACAAGATCCACACATGGACTTAACACCGCCATTGTGATCTCAACAAGCACAAGGTCTTCACATATGGACTTTTAAACACCATATAACCTTTGCTTAACCAAGGTCCTCGAATGGGCAACACCTCCATTATGACCTCAAATAACCAAGGTCCTCGAGTGGGCAACACCTCCACTATGACCTCATCTCGTTAGGAAACTTGAAGGGAGCTTATCCGGTCCACTCTTGACCACTCCACCTCCAAGGCGACTTTATTCACGGTGCACCCAATCCTATAGCCGGCTAACTATATCCGATCAAAGAACCAAGAACCACTTACATCACTTGCCAATATAACCATCTTACCACATTAGTCCAATGTTTCACATGCATAACCATTATGCAAAACCATTTCATAATAATCCAATGATTCACATGCATAACCAATATGCAAAATCATTTCATAATAATCCAATGATTCACATGCATAACCAATATGCAAAACCATCATTCAACAACATTAACTCACTGTTTTAAAGCATTATACAAAGCCAATGAACATCATGCATCACTATGCATCAAAACCACATTTTCAATGTATAAAACCAAGGATCTCTTACCTTGAGCATCCTTCACATATGGCTTTCAAAACCAGCATTAAACCATGCTAAAATATGCTTTCAAAACAGATTTAAACCATGCAAAACACATGCATCTCAATCATCAACCACAATTGCTTAAAAGCCAACTCATATCACAAATCAAGTAAGAAATCCATTTACTTACTCTTGAGCTTAGCAAAGTTGTTTAGACTTAAACTAAGCTCCCAAAACCTTCAAACCTTTGTTTAAAAGCCGAAAACCCAACTTCACTCACCGATAACCAAACAAGACTAGCCAACAAGCCTCCTAAGCTTCCGAAACCTTCCGCAAACACCTTCAAAGCTCAAGGATCAAACTCCCCTGTTTCAAACACACAAAAACAGCACATTAATGCATCATTATGCATTAAGAACAGCAGCCACACAACCAAACTCGCTGCTCAACACAAATCCAACAATTCGACTACCAAACACAACCGAAATCACCTCTAAACATTACCAAAACTTAACCCAGCCAAGATCCATCACTTCTAACCATTTTTATACATCAATTAACATCCAAAATGATTGCAAACACATCCTTATACCTCCAGGTATAACAGATCACCAAAAACACTCCATAAACAACCAAAAACTCAAGCAAAACTTAGGAAATTCAACCTATCCGGGATTGCATTAGTTAAACATCAATTTCTAATCAACTTAGCATTCATTTAACATCATTTTGACACTTCAATACACTGCCCAAACAGATCACACGAAAATTCCACCAAAATCACCAAATCTTGCATTTTAGCCAAAAATCAAGATCTCATTGAAAAACCATTAACAAATCACAAATCAAGGATTGAGAACTTGGGAATTTCAGTAAAGAACTGATAGTTTAGAGGAGAGAGACGTTCTTACCTCCAAACTTGAATTTCTCCTTTTTAGAGCCAAAAAGCATGATGAAACAACTTGCAAATTGAGAGGTTTTGTTGATGAGATGATTAGGAATCAAATGAGAGTTGAAAAGAGAGATTTAGATGCCAAAATCAGAGAAAGAAATCTGGAGAATTTTGTTTGGGTTGAGAGAAAATGAGAGAAAAGGAAAATGGAGAGAAAATGAAAAAGTAGTTAGGAAATTGGTTAAAATGATTTCCCTCCTCTTCTAAATCTTTAAAATCAGAATAAAGCCTTAAAATATCTTAGAAAAATCTGGAGAAATCCTTTTTGGAATAATAGCTCCTTAAAGATTCAAAGTTTCAATCCTTTATAAAACTGTCCCGCAACTTTCAAAAATTACATTTTGGTCACTAGCCAAAATGTCAACCTTCCAAACCTCATTTTCCAAAATTGATTTCACAATTCACTTTTATATAATAAAAGATGATTTTAGAACATTTTTCCATATTTTTAATGCAACCCGAACTAGGCTTTCCTAAATTCACTCTTATATATTCGATCAGCACTTTGACCGAACCGGTCAACGCCCGAAACTTCTAAGCCCAAAACCGGGGTGTTACAAAGATGGTGAAATGTTTCAAAAGGCTCTTTTTCTCATCTTTTCCCTTGTTTCCAAAAATTACAAGTTTGCCATTAATGAAAACCAAACCTTTTTAATTTAAACCAAAGCTTAATTAAATTTTAAAACGAGCCCATGACTTGAACCCGATTTACCCGAGTAACATCTGACCCCTAAACTCGGGGCGTTACACGAAGTGTGCGCATTTTCTGCCTCTGCATACTACGTATACCTTAGATAAGGTTGCTGAGCTATACATAGCTGAGATTGTGCGGTTGCATGATGTGCCCAAGTCCATTGTGTCGGATAGAGATCTAAGGTTTACAACACAATTTTGAGAATGTTTGCATCAAACTTTGGGTACACGGTTGAATTTCAGTACTTCTTATCATCCTCAGACAGATGGACAGTCGGAGCGTGTGATTCAAGTGCTTGAGGACATGTTGAGATGTTGTGTGATAGATTTTCAGGGTTCTTGGGAGAAGCATTTGCCGTTGGTTGATTTTGCGTATAATAACAGTTTCCAGGAAAGTATTCAAATGGCTCCATACGAGGCTTTGTATGGGAGAAGATGTAGAACCCCTCTCTGTTGGGCAGAAGCTTGGCAAAAGTTGATTTCAATGACGGCTATGCTAAAGGGAACCACCGAGAAGGTGAAGCTCATTTGTGAGCATTTAAAAGCAGCATCGGAAAGTCTTACGCAGACGTGAAGCGTAAGGAAATTGAATTCACGGTTGGCGAACGTGTGTTCTTGAAAGTATCGCCTTGGAAGAAGGTGATGAGATTTGGGCGTAAGGGTAAGCTTAGCCCAAGGTTCATTGGACCTTACGATATTTTGGAGCGTATTAGTCCTGTGGCATATCGGTTGAGATTGCCTGCGGAATTGGAGAAGATACATGATGTTTTTCATGCCTCCATGTTATGGAAGTACAGAACGGATCCTTCGCATGTGATGCTTGTTGAGGAGATAGAGTTGAATCTAGATCTGTCATATGATGAGGAACCAGTGAAGGTTCTGGACGTGAGTAGCAAAGTTCTTCATGTCAAGACGATAGAACTTGTGAAGGTGTTGTGGCGACACCGAGGAGTTGAGGAGGCCACGCGGGAAAGCAAGGCGGACATGCTGCGGCAGTTTCCACATCTCTTTCCATCATGTAAGAATTTCGAGGACGAAATTTCCTAAGGGGGGGAGAGTTGTAACACTCTGGTATTGGGCCTAGATGTTTTAGACATCGGATCGGACTTGTCGAGAACGGTTCGAATCGCGTAATGTGATTTAATGAAATCAAGGATCGGGATAGGATAAAATTATGATAAAAATTGCTAAAATCATTTAAAAATATGTTTAAGAGGTTGGTCAAGTCAATTTTACAAAAAGGGTTTTGGAAAATGGACATTTTTAGTAGTGACCAAATTGTAAAGTTTCAAAACTGGGAAAATGTGATTTTTAAGGTGGAAGCCAAAATATTAGAATCTTTAGGAGGCTTAAAGTTAATTTGACCTTTTCTCAATAATGACATGTGTTTTAAAAGGGGTTTTTAATTAAATGATTTTATTTGGATTTATATTAAAATAATTAAAAGGTAGTTAATGGATTTCAATTACGTAACTACCAAAATACCTCTCATTTTCAGCCAAACACAAATTCACTCATCTTTTTCCAGAATTCTTACTTCCAAAAACTCTCTCAACATTTCCTAAATCATTTTCAATAGACCTCTCTTAGTTCTTCAAGATATCACTAAGGAAAACTTGTCATCCATTGAGAAAAGCAAGGATTGGAGGTAAATCACGTTCTCAACCTCTAATCTAAGTTCTTTATTGAAATTCCCAAGATATTTGGCTTCTAAATTCTATTTTTGGTTGAGTTTTCATTATAGTTTTGATTGGAGATCAAAATCTTGTGAAATTGTGGTTGAAATCTTAATTTTCGGACTTGATGAGTTGGGCTCTATTTTGTGTTGATTTCAAATGATTTCTAAGTTGATTTATATGTTAAAATGAGGTGTTGATAATTTAGATCCCAAAATCCTTGTGATCCTTGGGTTTCTTAGTAGTTTTAAGTGAGATTTTGGGGTGGAATGGTGGAATCTTGCTTGCTGGAGGTATAAGGATGAGTTAGGTTTTTTATTAGATATGTTTTGATGTTGTTAATGCTTTGGAAGTGATGTATGTTGGCTGGGCTTTGTTTAGGAAGCAATCGATTGAGTTTTCGGTTGTTTTGGATGAGTATTTTGGTGTAGTTTGGGTGAGCAACGAGTTTGTGAATTGTTTCTGGCATTAGAATGCATTTTAATGCATTTAGATCTCTGTTTTGATGATGTGAAAATAGGGGATCTTGATCCCGAAGCAAACGAGGTGATTTTGGAGGCTCCGGGGGTAATTTTTGTGTCGGCGAGCAAGGCTTCGCGTATCGGTGAGTGGAATTGCAATTTCCTGCTTTGTAACACTTTGAGCGTGGTCTTGGGAGCTTAGTGTAAGTTTGATCCACTTAGCTAAGCTCAAGAGTAAGTGAATCGGAAATCCCTCTCTTGGATATGTGCTTTGTTTGATGAATTTGCACTTGAGTTGAGTGTGGATTGTTTACTGTTTTTAAACATGTTTAAGCATGGTTTAATGTTGGATTTTAATGCCATTATGTTAAGGATGCACTAGGTAAGTGATCCTTGGTTTTCATGTGTTGAATGCATATGATGTTAAGCATGTTATGCTTGTGGAAATGGCATTGTGGTTATTCTTGTAAAACAATGGATTATTGATGTTAAATGATTATATTGGCAAGTGATGAAAATGGTTTTTGGTTACTTTAATCGGATAAAGTTAGTCGGCTATAGGATTGCGTGCACCGTGAATAAAGTCACCTTGGATGTCGAGGGGTTGTGATTGTGCCGTAATCTCCATCCAAGTACCCTAACGATTGAGGTTAAGATTACAACGGTGAATGGTTAGTCCCGTGTGTGAGTCTTGTGTATGTGTCCTATACTCTCGTTAGTGGAATTATACAACTACCAATGAGTGATATTGAGGGGTTGTGATTGTGCCATTAATCTCCATCACGGGTGTTGAGGGGTTGTGATTGTGCCATTAATCTCCACCTTATGTAGTCCGGTAGTTTGTATGAAGCGTGAGGGACAATGCTTGTAATCCGCGTATCCGATTGTGTCTTGTGTTGAAATGGTTTATGGATTATCACTTGTGAGCCAATATAATGTAAATGAATAATGTGAAGCATAAGATGCTTGTATATGATGCAAGGGTGCATGAGATATTTGTGTATGATCCAAGAATGCATGTGATGCTTGTTAAAGCATGAGCAAAGGTTTATTTGCTATTTTAAAATGATGCATATGAGCATGTGGTTAAAAAGTGCATTGAGGTCTTGTGAAGACATGTTTTTTAAAATGGCATGAGATGTAAAGTGTTGGTTTTGCAAAATATGAGACATACATTGATGAATGTTATTTAGCGATCCTCACTAAGCTTTGTGCTTACGCTCTTTTGTTTCATCAATGCAGAAAACTAGGCTTTTAAGGCAGCAAGTAGGCAAGAGGAATCCAAGTTTTTAATCTTGCAAAGTATGTGGTTTTGCTTCGGTGTAATAAAAGGCAATGGGTGGGGTTTATGTTGTTGCATGGTTGAGAATGTTTTCCCCTTTGCTTGAGCATGTTGGTTATGTAACGCCCCGGTTTTGGGCTTAGAAGTTTTGGGCGTTGACCGGTTCGGTCAAAGTGCTGTTCGAATATAAAAGGGGTGAAATTAGGAAAGCCTAGTTTGGGTTGCATTAAAAATATGGAAAAATGTCCTAAAATCCTCTTTTAATGTATATAAGTGAACTGTGAAATCAATTTTGCAAAATGAGGTTCGGAAGGGTGACATTTTGGGTTAGTGACCAAAATGTAATTTTTGAAAACTGCGTGACTGTTTTAAAAAGGATTGAAACTTTGAATCTTTAAGGAGCTATTTACCCAAGGGGAATTTCTCCAGATTTTTCTAAGATATTTAGTGATTTAATTCTGAGTTTTAAACAAAAGAAAAGTGGAGGGAAGTTATTTTCCTATTTTCAACTAACTTTTCCAATTTTCCTT
This sequence comes from Hibiscus trionum, assembly GCA_030270665.1. Lineage (NCBI taxonomy): Eukaryota > Viridiplantae > Streptophyta > Magnoliopsida > Malvales > Malvaceae > Hibiscus > Hibiscus trionum. Next base: position 16,878,053 of record BSYR01000013.1, read on the forward strand.
TTCTCTCATTTTCTCTCAAACCAAACATTCTCTCCAGAGCTTTTTCCTCTGATTTTGGCACCTAAATACCTCTTTTCAATTCTCTTTTGATTGCTAATCATCTCATCAACAAAACCTCACCAATTGCTAATTGGATTTTCAAGATTTTGGTTCTAAAAAGGGAGAAATTCAAGTTTGGAGGTAAGAACGTCCTTCTCCTCTGAACTTTAAGTTCTTTACTGAAATTCCTAAGTTCTCAATCCTTGATTTATGATTTATTAAAGGTTTTACAATTGGAATCTTGATTTTGGCTTTAAAATGCAAGATTTGCTTGATTTTGGTGAAATTTTCGTATGATATGTTTGGGCAGTGTGTTGAGGTGTTAAATTGATGTTAATTGAATGTTAAATTGATGAATAATTGAGGTTTAATCAATGCAATCCCGAATAGGTTGAATTTCCTAAGTTTTGCTTGAGTTTTTGGTTGTTTTTGGAGTGATCTTGGTGATCTGTTATAGCTGGAGGTTTAAGGACGTGGTTAGATCCTTTTTGAATGTTAATTGATGTTTAAAAATGGTTTGAAGTGATGGATCTTGGCTGGGTTAAGTTTTGGAAGTGTTTGGAGGTGGTTTCGGTTGTGTTTGGTAGCCGAAATGATGGATTTGCAATGAGCAGCGAGTTTAGTTGTGTTGCTGGTGTTTTTAGTGCATTATGATGCATAAATCCTCTGATGTTGTGTGCTTGAAAAAGGGGAAGTTGATCCGTGGGTTTTAGAGGTGTTGTGGAAGGTTTCGGATGCTTGGAAGGCTTGTTGGCTAGCCTTGTTTTGTGTGTCGGTGAGTGAAGTTGGGTTTTCAGCTTTTAAACCAAGGTTTGAAGGTTTTGGGAGCTTAGTTTAAGTCTAAACAACTTTGCTAAGCTCAAGAGTAAGTAAATGGATTTTCGCTCTTGGTTGTGTTGTGAATTGGCTTTTTAAGCAATTGTGATTGATGGTTGCAATGCATATGATTTGCATGTTTTAAATTCTGTTTTGAAAGCATATTTTAGCATGGTTTAATGCTGGTTTTGAAAGCCATATGTGAAGGATGCTCGAGGTAAGAGATCCTTGGTTTTGTACATTGAAATTGTGGAATTGATGCATAGTGTTGCATGTTGTTTAATGGCTTTGTGTGATGCTTTAAAATAGTGGAATATTGTTGTTAATGATGCACATTGGTAAGTGATGGTTAAGGTTACAAAGGTGGTTGAAAGTCCTTGTGTAAGCCTTGTTTATTTAAGAACAACATGGTGTTTAAAAGTCCATGGTTGGTTCTTGGTTAAAGTTCATGGTGGTTATTGCATTTTGATTATGCTTGTGAATTAATGGATTAATGTGGTAAGATGGTTATATTGGCAAGTGATGTAAGTGGTTCTTGGTTTCTTTGATCAGATATAGTTAGCCGGCTATAGGATTGGGTGCACCGTGAATAAGTCGCCTTGGATGTGGAGTGGTTAAGAGTGAACCGGTAAACTCCATACAAGTTTCCTAACGAGATGGTTAAGGTCATAATGGTGGATGAGTTCCCATTCGAGGACCTTGGTTAAGCAAAGGTAATAATGGTGATTAAAATTCCATTTGAGGACCTTGTGCTTGTTAAGATCACAATGGTGGTGTAAAGTCCATGTGTGGATCTTGTATAGGGTGTCCCGGATCTCGTTAGTGATGTTATACAACTACCAATCGGTGATGCTAAGGTTATATGGTGTTTAAAAGTCCATATATGGGAACCTTGTGCATGTTAAGGTTGTATGGTGATTAAAAGTCCATACATGGGAACCTTGTGAATGTTAAGGTTGTATGGTGATTAAAAGTCCATACATGGGAACCTTGTGAATGTTAAGGTTATATGGTGTTTAAAAGTCCATATATGGGAACCTTGTGAATGTTAAGGTTGTATGGTGATTTAAAGTCCATACATGGGAACCTTGTGAATGTTAAGGTTGTATGGTGGTTAAAATTCCATACATGGGAACCTTGTGAATGGTAAGGTCAAATGGTGGTTAAAAGTCCATTTGGGAGACCTTGGATTGGTAGTGTGTATGAAACGTGGGGACAACGCTTGTGATCCGCGTATCCGATCGGATGTTGAGTTGAAAAGTGGATTGGTTGGTCACTTGGAAGCCAATATAATGTTCTTGAATATAATGAAGCATGAGATGCTTGCAATGATGCATGATTGCATGATAAGTGTATAATATTTTATGAATGCATGTTTACTTGTTAGTTTGAACAAGTGTTTATTATCTAGTGAGGATGATGCATGTGTGCATGAAATCTCTTTAGTGCATTGAAGTCTTGTGGAGACTTGTTTTCAAAAGCATGAGTTGCAAATATTGATGTTGTGGTTCATATGTTGCATTTGTTAATGCATGTGTTATAATGAATGAGAAAATGGTTTAAAAGGTTTATTGCTTAAAGTGATAATCAAGTATGAGAAAGGTATGTTGTGAATTGGAAGTGATTTCCAAGGGTTTGAATTTAACTTTGCATATGGTGTTTATGCATGGTGTGGTTAAATTGATGGTTTTGCAAGTTTATGTTTTGAAAAGGCTTGCTTAGCTTTCTAAGCTAAGGAGTGGTTTTCATGATTGAGCAATGCATGGTTTTAAGCATGTTGTTGAAAAGGGTTTTCAAACAATGCTTTGGTTTATGAAATCGAGTTGTTTTTAAAAGTGGTTTTTGACTCGCTGCATTGATGGTGTTTTGGTTTTGAGCATTCCTCACTAAGCATTATGTGCTTACGCTCCTTTTTGTCCATCAATGCAGATATTTGAAGTTGGAACAACGAGAAGCAAGGGATTCAAGGAGGACTCCATTAGAGATGTATGTCTCGGTTAATAGCTATAGTTAATAAAGGCAATGGGGGTAGAATCTCTTATGTTGTTTTAAGGAAGATTGTGTATGTTGGACAAGTTTGGTTATGTCTTTGAACCATGTGGATTAATGTTGCAACATTTGTTTCTTCTTATGTTTAAGTTGTATTGCTATGCCTCTTGTTTTACAAGCATGATTGAGTGTTGAATGAGTTTAATGTGTTGTTGCACCTAGGGGAGGTTATGTATTTAGTTTTGATGCATTTATGACCCCAGTATGTTGAATGGCTTGCTGGTGTGTTTTGGTTGCATTCGGAGGATGTTTGGTGGGTCAAAGATGCATTTAACCAGCAAAGTTGGTGCAATCTGGGCAGGTCGTTTCGGAACGATCACTACCGTTTCGGAACAAGGGCCTGTTATGGCCAGGGCGTTTCGAAACGGGAGGAACCGTTCCGGAACGAGTATGCTACTGCCAGTCCCCGTTTCGAAACACGTTGCGGAACGGCCCCGCGTTTCGAAACAGGTTCTCCCTGTAACGCCCCGGTTTTGGGCTCGGAAGTTTTGGGCGTTGACCGGTTCGGTCAAAGTGCTGATCGAATATATAAGAGTGAATTTAGGAAAGCCTAGTTCGGGTTGCATTAAAAATATGGAAAAATGTTCTAAAATCATCTTTTATTATATAAAAGTGAACTGTGAAATCAATTTTGGAAAATGAGGTTCGGAAGGTTGACATTTTGGCTAGTGACCAAAATGTAATTTTTGAAAGTTTGGGGACAGTTTTATAAAGGATTGAAACTTTGAATCTTTAAGGAGCTATTATTCCAATAAGAATTTCTCCAGATTTTTCTAAGATATTTTAAGGCTTTATTCTGATTTTAAAGATTATGAAAAAGGAGGGAAATCATTTTTACCATTTCTTAACTAACTTTTCATTTTCTCTCCATTTTCCTTTTCTCTCATTTTCTCTCAACCCAAACACAATTCTCCAGATTTTTCTTCTCTGATTTTGGCATCTAAATCTCTCATTTCAACTCTCATTTGATTCCTAATCATCTCATCAACAAAACCTCTCAATTTGCAAGTTGTTTCATCAAGCTTTTTGGCTCTAAAAAGGAGAAATTCAAGTTTGGAGGTAAGAACGTCTCTCTCCTCTAAACTATCAGTTCTTTACTGAAATTCCCAAGTTCTCAATCCTTGGTTTGTGTTTTGTTAAAGGCTTTTCAATTGGAAACTTGATTTTTGCTTAAAATGCAAGATTTGGTGATTTTGGTGAAATTTTCGTGTGATCTGTTTGGGCAGTGTTTTGAAGTGTCAAAATGATGTTAAATGAATGCCAAATTGATTAGAAGTTGAGGTTTAATTAATGCAATCCCGGATAGGTTGAATTTCCTAAGTTTTGCTTGAGTTTTTGGTTGTTTTTGGAGTGTTTTTGGTGATCTGTTATACCTGGGAGTATAAGGACGTGTTTGTGATCATTTTGGATGTTAAATGATGTTTAAAAATGGTTAGAAGTGATGGATCTTGGCTGGGTTAAGTTTTGGAAATGTTTGGAGGTGATTTCGGTTGTGTTTGGTAGCCGAATTGTTGGATTTGTGTCGAGCAGCGAGTTTGGTTGTG